>OY728161.1:1193389409-1198389409 GCA_963277665.1 Viscum album | reverse complement strand
TATAAGTTCTATAGTAGATAGTTTGTGTATCTTTCATCACATTGTTATCATACCCCTCAATATAAATAGTTATTGCATGAGAGTTTCCCTTGTCCAGCATCTTAAGATGTTTCTAAATTCAATCATCATCAGCATCCCATTCATTTTTAGAGCGGTTAGCATATTCTTGTTCTACTTACACCTATATAAATAAACCATGGGAGGTTTGTTCTATGTTTCTTTCTCTCCATTGTCATTTTTAGATAACGTATTCCCCTTATTTCTAAAATAAATTTCCCAGTGACCTTCTTTTGGATATGTAAAATATTAATTAGATCCATTAAGGAAATTTCATCTATGATTGTTCATCACATAGTACATAAAGGACTGATCATCTTATTCTATTCAAGGTTTTTAGATTTTCCTTTGATCTCCATCTTTATTTTCTGGTAAGAACCATGATGATGATATGTGACTCCAATATCAATTTCAAACATGATTTCACGATGCACAATATCTTCATATCTACTAAAGCCCATTATGGCTAACACCCTTATGATACATTGCATTAAGCCATATAATAACCTATTAACATTTATTTCAGGTTGGATGATAATTCATGAAGCATACCTCACAAGACTCATGAAATTAGCCTTATAGATACCAATAGATTCATCATCTAATTTTTTAACTCAAAGAACTATTTATTCTTTATGTTATGAAGAATCCAAGTAAATTAATTATTGACAAATAAGTTCTTGAACTTATCCCAATCCATGGATTCAATATCATCTTACTAACTCATAATCTTGATTAGATTCCACCACTGGTCAACTTTGTCTTATAACCAATAGACATTCCTAATGAATTTATCATGCTTTAAACAGTAGAGAAAGGAGAATACCTTTTCAGTATAACGGATCCTTTGTTTAGAAAAAAGTGGATCAAAAGACCCTCTAAATTAATGTGGATGTTTCCTCCAGAAAGACTCAATATAATTTTGTTAACTATGTTTCTCATTTGGAAGTCCACCAAGAATCATATCTTATGAAATATGTGTGAGCATGGTAATGAGTGTTTTCATTTAATATCTCATATAATATGGTTTAATATGGGGATAATCATTTCATTGTACATCACAATAACTATTAACATAGTTACTTCAGGTTCTATCCAGTGACTAAAACTAAAAGAATAGAGTGGGAAATAATATTGATAATTATGAACCATATAATCATGAAATGTCACTTATAGGATGTCTAAATTATGAAACCTTATTTAATTTATGACACCATAGATTTATGATATGTTAATAATAAACAAATTATATTTAAATACTTCATAATAATTCTTTAAGAGTTTTGAATTACCAAAGCATATATCATAGGATTGGAAAACCAGGTGTACTGCAAGGCCTTTTTTCTTGTACCAGATTTCCTTCAGTTAGGATCAAAAAATCTTGTTGGATTTATTACCCCTACGTACATATGTTCCATAGACACATCCACTTGTAGTATCCTGAAAAAATGTATTTCTAGGAAACCACCCACTCTATCCTTTACCAAAATTCCAGGACATTTTACTATACATTTCCTTATCATTAGACTTATCTCATCACATGTACTTATGGTTCTCACTAATGTTTTTTCATTCTAGATCCAATTGGTTAACTAAACCTTTTCTCAGATACTAACTATAGATACTCTAAATTTTCATACATTAACATTACATAAATTTTTTGAAATACCTAAAACATTATACAAACATATTCCAAAAGACCATATTAGTTTAGATTCTTTAGAAACATGGAAACATAAAAAATGATAGATAATGTAGATACATCACCTTACACTAGGTTTTATCTACTAGAACAATTATTAGATACATCAAACGTAATACATATATTCATATAATGTGGGAGGAAACATAAAAAGGGGTGAGGTCAGATGCTCAAAAAGGTTAAAAAATAGAGATATGTAAGCATAATCATGATCATAAGGGTATGTGTACAAGATCATGAAAATATAAGATTGTTCCCTTAAAATCCAACATCTTATATATGAACCATGGAATATATATGTGTACATCATAAGACATGAATCATAAGGAAATAAGGAATATAAGACATGAAAACTAAACATTGGAATAAAATGTGGAATTGTAGAAAATACAAAATAATATATAATTATTTCCATTGTAGTCAAGGCATTGTTTCTAAGACCATCATTGGGGGAAAAGTCCTTTACTGAATCAGGTTCATGCACCATTCCAGCTATGTAATACAGAACTATGTTCACTCTCCATTCCATTCCTGTAATACTGAACTGTGTTCATTTCACATTCCATCTAGGTCTATCTAATAATATTTAAAGCTTTACCTAATTCAATGGAGAGATACATAGATCCCACCAATATCATAATGAAATCATATATGCATTTTCCACATGATCATAAATTATCATATCATAACCCATGAAATGAAATGGGAATTATAAAAAAGAAATGATTTCATAACCTACTAATAGAGATAGGTTTCATAATAATTTCTTCATAAACTTTACCTGTGAAATGAAGCGGGTGTCAAAATAATACAACCCGTGAAAGAGAAGCACGTTTTATAAAAAACCTCCAATCAGATAATAATTCATTCAGAAATAGAATATTATGGAAAAATTGAATAATTTTCCCATAGTGGCATGAGTAACCCAAATGGATGTAATATTTTATTGGATGATTTTTTAAAATATCTATTAAAACAAATTCATGAGGAAAATATCATTTTTTACAATGAAAAAAATATTTTAAAACATAAAACATTTTGAAAACGATTTAATTAAAAATAGATTTAAAATCATATAAAGAAATAATTGAAAACCAAAAAACATTATTAAAATATATTTCCAGGAAAATGGGCATCATATATCTTTTTAAATCATTTTTGAAAACATGTATGTTGGTATATAATTGAATTTCAACTAGAGAGAGAGAGAATGTGATTTTACATAAAAACATTATTTTGAGTACCAAAGAGGGAAAAATGGTACTAATACATGGATATATATTCATTAAATTTTTTTAAAAAAAATAATGAGTGTTCTAAAGATATGAATAATAATATTTCGTCAAATGAAGCATAAATCAAAATAATTTTCAAATGCTATAAGATTGTTTCAACGAACTCTTATAACATGGTAACGTAGGAACTTACTCTCCAAATAAGAAAAGGAAATTAAATGAACCTTAAAATAACATGAAAATATGAAAATTCATGATATAACATGTAAAATGTATATATATACATCTTGAAAAATAATGTATGTGCATAAAAAACATGAATTTGAAAGGTGGAAAATTGAGACAAAACTATTTTACATATTTTGTATCTTTTGAATCATAAACCCCATGAAAAAATGATCATTAAATACATATGTCAATACCCATAAATTTAATTATAATTTACATAAAATACAATATTCATCAGTACATACACCACATTAAAGGAAATAGTGTCCAACATAGCTTGTATCTCACAGAAATAAAAAATGAGAAGAAGTTCCCTTACCTTTTGTTTTGAATATCATCATACTCATTCAAAATACTTTTATAATAAATATAAATTTATTATAAAAATTTACATAACCAATTTCATATAAATAACACTATATTTTTTTTTGATAATGAGATTATATTACCCGCTTCTTAACAAACATATGTTACGTTTTCACTTCAGGTAATATTCGATTTCTTCTTCGTATGTGTAATAATTTATTCTATACATGGTCCTTATACTTATATCATGATTCTAATATTTAAACCATGATATAAAAATCATTTATATTTAGTATATATGTATTATAATAATTTATATATTATAAAATTAGTAAATGGAGTACACCATTCATAGAGACGATAATTTGTACGTTTGTATGAACATTGACTCAATTTTTATTGTATTATTGAAAGAATGAAAAAAGACCTATATATATATATTTATATAATATAATTAAATTATAATGTTAATATTATATATATAATATAATTTCACTAAACCCATCCTTAATATATTCTTTGTAGCATGTCAACAGATCACATCACTTTGAGGAGGCGATAGTCCACATTTACTCAAACGAAATTATTGTATTTACACTAAATGGAAGTTAAAAAAGTCATGTCTTATATAAGGAATAAAGAATCATAAAGTCAAAATAAATATAATTTAAAACATATATAAATATATTTTACATCATAATTTACCCCATTAAAGTTAGTAAAATAAAAAATGAATAATCATTATTTAGTGGGGGTGGTAGTTCACCGTACATGTAAATAGTTTGTTTGTTACCCATTCAATGGAGGTGTGTGTAATTAAGTGTTGGTTAAACCAATATAATTATAAATCAAAATATAATGATGATACTGTTTTTGATAAAAATCGTGGAATACAGATATTGGAGTCTTTGGAGAAGAAAAATATCAGAATAGAGCATGAGAGAAGACGTTACCTCTTAAAAGTGTAACTTCTTTTGGTTTGTGCGAAAAGGCTTCCTTGAAATACTCATTGCCGAATGGGACGAGTAAAGGGGAATTTTTGGGATTTTGAGAATATTATTTGGTAGATATTGTCTGAACATAAGTGGTTTTATAGGTGGTAATAATAAACATAGGTGGTGCCTTTTATAGGGAAAATAAAGTACACACTTGGCATTTTTTTAAACAAGTTAGGTGTACCCATGTTTTTTCATAAATAAAGTTATAAAAAATAAACAAAATAATATAAGGTAAATTGTAGAGACCCAAAGTTTTACATACATTTATATTACATTACTTTTGCGGAATACTTAATACATAACAAATACAGACACATAAGGACAGTAATAGTTTAGTGTCTTTGGAATCATGGAACATAATCTTCTAATCGTGGTGAAAGATCTTGAACATCTCCCATAAAGATATTCCACTTTTGTTTCCTTACCGAAAACCATTATTTTACTCCTGGGGGAAAATAAAACAAAAAAAGGGTGAGCTCAAATGCTCAGTAAGGTTAACCATGGATAAAATAAAACATACCATATACATTTGAACTTAAAAACATGAACATAATGTTTAAATATCAAAATCTTGAGCAACGACATAAAACATGGGAGTACATATGGAATAGATCATAATGGAACATAAATCATGATAAAATAGCATGGGAATTAAACATGTAATTGTGGCAAACATTCAGCACTTAATATGATTTCCATAGTATCCAAGGAATTGCTGCCAAGTACATCATTGTGGACAATGTCCCTTTCTGAATCGAGTTCACTCCTCGTTTCATTCCAATAACACTGAACCAGATTAACTTACCATTCTAGCCATTTTATCTTATGAGATATAAGTTTTTACCCAATGCATTGGAGGGAGATATAGGTCCCACCCATCTCATAATGATACCATTCTTATGTGTGCCACAAAATCATAAATCATACATCATTGTATAACCCATGTAATAAAAATGGGATTCTTAAACATCGTGACATCATAAAACAATTCATATAATATAAAGGAATTCATAGAAATAATTCCACCACAAAATAATCAAATCAATGTAATAATAGGGATAAAAACAGAACCCTATATTATCTTAGATCGAAAATAATTTTGATAAAACACTTGAACTCCATTCTTGAGGAAAATATCCTTCATACTTTATAAACATTTTTCCTTTCTTAACATGTCATACAATTTTAAACTAAAATAAGTTGATTAAAAATAAAATTGAAAACATGTAAAGGAAGATTCTTGGAAATAATGTTTTAAAAATCCATTTATGCCGTATAAGTTAAAAAACATTCTTCCCATACTTTTTTTAGAAAAGTCAAAAAGTACCTCGTATGGTAAATAAAAGAAAGAATCTTTTCATATGATGTGGTAAAAGTAGAATAGGGTAAAAATGACTTTAAAAATACATGGAAGAATCGTAAAAATTTTATGAAAACATTTTAAGAACATATTGGAATGTATAATAATCATAACCCCAGAAATACTTACAAATAAACAAACTCGGATAAGAATGAGATTTGAATAATTATCCATTACCTTAGGTCCGATATGCTTCGTATGGATCCGAAAAACCTATATAATGATTTAAATAATGTCATTTACTTATTAAATAATCATATTCCTTGTTATGATGTCATATATGTTTCACTTATGACTTTATATTACCCCTTCTTTTGTAAATTCCATGTTAAAGTAGCGTTTTGGGTAAAATCATTTCATTTATTGTATGTGTTTCGACTTGTCATTCTTGATATTATTACATATATCCTGATTTTAATAATTCCAGAGTGTAAAAAAATTATTTATATATAATATATATTCATCATATACATATATATTATAGATCTATAAAAAGAAAGGAAATACACCGTTCATGGAGACGGTAGGACGTACGTATGCATGAACGATGTTTTCGTTTCCTTATTGAATTGAATGAAATTAAATAGTTGAAATACATATATATACATAAATCCAGTAGCATTTCATATATTTCATTATTATTCATTATATATACTTTATAATTGTTTTTGAATGGTTAATCATGGAAAATGAATCTCATCGCGTTCGTGGAGACGGTAGTCCGTACGTACGTACGAGCGATGATATCATTCCCATGATCGTGGAATTGTACTAAAGAGTATGTATAATATTAAAAAATCAATATCACTTTTCAATAATCATATATATTCATTAATTTCACCAGTATAATCATCCAAGTAAGGTGGTTGTGGAAAATAGATTACACCACAGCGTGGAGACGGTATTCCGTACGTATGCACGCGCATTGATTTTGTTTTCTGTAGGATGGATAGGTGGTGAAATATGGTTGTTTCATACTTATAATAACATATCAGTATATGGGTGATACTGATGTTATTAATTCATAATGAAACAACTAAATAAGAAGAAGTGGAAGAAGATATAAAGTTGAACGAATCGGTAACGGACATTACCTCTTCTTTGAAGCGCCTCTTTGAGACCTCCTCTTAGGGCACTAAAATTGCTCTTTGAAGAAGAACAGGACCTATAGGATGTATCTAGTGAAGTGGAGAAGATAATTTTTCAGGGGTTGGCCGAGCTTGAAGTATCAATGTTGTGTGAGGAAGAGAGGGAGGAGGTGCCCTTTTATAAGGGAGGAGAGGGGCACCTTTGGAAAAAACTAAAAATATTATTTTATTATAAATCCATATTCGGTATTAAATAGCTCCGAATTGATTTATTTATAAGATAAGGTGGGGATGGGTCAAAATACTCTCATCTAATATAATTTGGACTGGTTTAGTTTTCTATTTTAATCTTATCATTTAGATTTATCTTTAAGTTAGATAATTTTACTTTTACCTTGTCTTTTTGTGTTCTTACACTATAAGGTTAATAAACATACTATAACAAGCCAAAAGAACCCCAAGTTGTTTATAATTAATATATATTACCTTATCTAAGTCATTTAGTCTAACCTTATATTTTTATGAATAAAATAACAATTAATAATATAATATTTTTTTAATACTATTTTATGTCAATTTTGACACTATTTGGTAATTGATTTTTGTGAAAATTATAAAAGAATTATTAGTTATAAATAAGTTATATAAATCACTAATAACATGTCATATTGACCTCTAAAAGTAGTGTAATTTATAAAAAGTCTCATATTACATTTATTTGGGTATTTATAATATCAATTATGTCAATATTTCATTAATAAGATAATTACTACATCATCATTGTGTCAAAAATAAAATAAATTATTTAATTTATAAAAATTATAAATAAAATACCATTATGTAGGAAATATTCTTATATTTCTAATGAATATTTATAGTCGAATTTATCTTATGTATAGCCCTATATTAAAATTATTTACTTATTAACCTCTGATTTTAACTATTTTAACCCTTTTTTAAATAAATTAATATTACATGTCCTAATCTAATCCAAGTGGGCCTAAATGGTCATATTTTATTCCTAAGGTTGTTTTTGGTCGAATTACACTTATCCAATAGAATTAGGACATGTGTTATGGTAATAATAATATCATTTTTACCCTTAATTACCCTATTTACTTTTAACCGTGGTAAATAAAAGTAAGAAGTTAACAAAAATTATTTTCATCTCATTGAACCACATTTTACATACCGACATCAACCGTGTCTCTTGGATTTTTGAAATTACATTCACAAAACTGGTAAAATTATGTTTTATGTAAATCTTCAAATTCTCCTAGGAGGTGGGTAAAAGACTGTCAAAAGTTCAATAAAATTTTTATATATCTAAAATTATTATAAAATGACTCCAATGAATTACATTGAACTTATATAGGTATTATGAGTCAATTTTGACCTAAAATAAATTTAAATAAAATAAATAATTTTTTAAATAAAAAGTCTATTTTTAAATAGTAACCCATTGTTTTCACTATTCATCAAAAATTGAATGTTTTCAAAAAAATACCAAAATTTCACCCAAGGCTAATTTCGATATTCCGAATCCAAAAATGAAGTCCATTTTGAAATATGAAATTTACAAAATTTCAAAAAGTGGTTATTACTATTCATAAAGGCTAGTTTGAATAATATTTTAATAGCATAACGTTGTTTAGTGAAACTCAGTATTGCGTACAACACACGCTATCGAGGAAGGTCGCGATTACATGTAATACAGCCAAGTTAGGGTTGCATGTTGTGAAAGACTCTTTTGTTGTAACGTACAAAACAAGATATCAATAAAATTAAAAATTATATTTTTCATAAAATCTTGGGGCATTACATTCTACCCCCCTTAAAATGAATTTCTCCCTCAAAATTCGTTAGGGTTATAAATGGTTTACTACTCGAAAGTTTATTTAATAGAAAACCACATCGTAAAAAGGAATACCAAAACCAATCTTTAAAAACTAAAGTATGAAACATAATGGTTACCCAAATTAACTAATCACTAGGAGAACATAGGTGAAAATATGGATATGGAAGAGAAACATAACCATCATGTTCTGGTGGATAGTGGTAGAGAACATGGCTATGAAAAATCCAACAATCACAAAGCTATAGATTTGTGATAATCTAAGGTACCATCTGATTCATCAGATATAAGGGAACTAGGACAATATTTTCGGTTTTCAAGATCATTTCCCTAAAGTTGATGAATTATAAGAAATACTTACATGATTTTGGTACAATATCACTATTGTTCATGAATTGATCAATTTTCACTTCATCCATTAAATAAATGAAGTTGAATTTGTTATTCGTGATGTGTTAGTAGATCATGTGATAGAATGATGGGTCATTCCATCTGTTTCAAACAAAACGTTAGCAAAAGATATAAGTCCATCTTATGGTTAGATTAATCATATATGGTTTCAAAAATGAACTTATACTTCATATATCATACCGCTTAATAAAATAAAACTAGTTTCTACTAACCAGGGACTTCTTGTAGGCCAGTGGTAGGCGATCAAGGCCAGTCGCACTTCGGTTGTGGGTTCGATTCCCACAGCCTTGTCCGACGCGATGGGATGTCGCATATCCTGTATGTTGTCCTTTTTCTAAAACTACATTAATATAACATCCCATCAATAATATCGAACTATCTTATGTCCAACATAATCCTTTCCAATCTTTAGGATTATCTAAAATACTTCGGTCCAAGATCATAGTATAAAGAAAATGATTACTTGAAATGTCACATAACAATCGCGTGAATGCCATCATTTATCCCTCATATATAATAAGATATATCTTTTTGGTCAAATTACAAACATCTGAATACCTTAATCATGTATTATTTTTAAGAATGAATACCCATTGAACCTTAGTAAAAACATGAATGTTGTTAAATTTTAACACTTTCAACACACCAAAATCCTAAAAATTCTATATACTCAAACCATAATATCAATTAGTCCTTGTATCAGTCATGAGCTCATGATTACTATCATATTATTATCTCTTTATCCCTTCATTATGAGGATTTCATCTGCTTTCTAAAAATATATCAATCACCTTTTCATGGTTACAAGTACCATATAATTATTGAAAACTAATACGTAGATATTCCAAAATTCCACAATACCATAAATGAGATTCCATGATACTATTTTGAAATCCCATTACATAAACACTTATTCATTACACAAAATCATTTTAATACTCAACATCACAAATAGTGATCGCCTGAGACTTCCCTTTATCCATTTCCTTAAGAGGTTCCTCACATTGATCATCATTAACCCGTGTATTAGGGAATTTATTAGCATAATGCCCCATTTCCTGGCATTTGAAGCATTAAAGTGTTGGTGGAGAGTTCTCTGTAGTCTTTTCTCTATTCACATCATTAGAAACATTTTTCCCATTACATCGATAATCAACTGCATGATGACCTTCTTTTCCACACTTAAAAACATTTTCTAGTACCTTTTAGGAAATCTCTACCATGCTTCTTTCCACACTTTGAGCATAAAGAAACATTCATCTTCTTTTCACCATTGTTCTGAGATTTCTCCTTGAACTCCATCTATTGTTTCTTGTCAAAACCATGAGGTGGATATGTCACACCAACTTTCTGTTCTACCTTGATAGCCCAACACACAATTTCTTCATAGCTACTGAAGTCTCTTATAGCTAATTCCCTTCGAAGACATGGTTTTAAGCCACTAAAAAATGTATCAACATTACTTTCAGGTTCGATGCTAAAGCCAGATGCATACCTTGCAAATCTTGTAAAATTCGCTTCGTATATACCAATAGATTCATCATCCTTTTGCTTAAGCTCAAGAAACTCATTTTCCATCTTTTTTCGAAGAATTCGAGAGAAGTACTTACTGAAAAACAAGTTCTTGAACTCATCCCATTAAATGGACTCAATTTCATCTCTTTGCCTCGTATTCTTGATAATATTCCACCATTGATCAGCATCACCTTCCAAACGATATACTGCTAAGATGACTTTATCATGCTCAGAACACTGTAGAACTGAAAATATATTTTCAGTAGTACTGATCCATTGTTTAGCCACTAAGGGATCAAAAGACCCGCTGAATGAAGGTGGACGCTGACTCATGAAGGATTCAACAGAATGTTGCTCCTTTCTCTGCTCATTTGGAAATCCAGAATGATTCATAGCTTGTGTAAGTATGGAAATAAGATTTTGCACTCCATCTCCCATGAAATTGGTATGGTTAGGAGGACAATCACTGCATTGTCTATTACATTGATCAACACTGTTCTTTCAGGTTCCAGCCATTGTCTAAACCCCTAAAATAATAGTATGAGAGGCAAATACCATTCTTGGGAAAACAACATAATAAAGGGGGAGTACCTTCAATATCTAACATCTTAGGTTTAATTCCAAGATTGTTAATGCAATTCTAGGACTATAAACTATACGTATACTTAACCTTATAGACATCCCTAGACATACCTTAGAAATATCTCTAGGGATCTCACTAATGTTTTCGCATCCTAGTTTCCAAAGGTTGATTAAACCTTTCCTCTTATATCAATTGTAGAGACCCAAATCTTGAAATTCATGGATATTACATTACTTTTGAAGAATACTTAATACATAACAAATTCAGACACACAAGGACCGTAATAGTTTAGTGTCTTTGGAATCATGGAACATAATCTTCTAATCGTGGTGAAAGATCTTCAACATCTCCCATAAGGATCTTCCACTTTTGATTCCTTACCTAAAACCTTTCTTTTAATCCTGGGGGAAAATAAAACATAAAAAGGGTGAGCTCAAATGCTTAGTAAGGGTAAGCATGGACAAAATAAAACATACCATATACATTTGAACTTAAAAACATGAACATAATGTTTAAACATCAAAATCTTGAGAAACGACAGAAAACATGGAAGTATAAGGCATAGATCATAATGGAACATAAATCATGATAAAATAGCATGGGAATAAAACATGTAATTGTGGAAACCATTTAGCACTTTTTATGATTTCCATAGTAGCCAAGGCATTGCTTCCAAGACCATCTTAGCAGACAAAGTCTCTTTGAAAATTGAGTTCACTCCTCGTTTCAGTATGGTAACACTGAACCAGATTAACATACCATTCCAACCATGAATATCTCATGAGATATAAATCATTACCCAATGCATTGGAGGGAGATATAGGTCCCACCCATCTCATAATGATACCATTATTATGTGTGCCACAAAATCATAAATCATACATCATTGCATAACCCATGTAATAAAAATGGGATTCTTAAACATCATAACATCATAAAACAATTCATATAGGATAAAGAAATTCATAACAATAACTCCATCACAACATAATCAAATCAATGTAATAATAGGGACAGAAACATAACCCTATATTATCTTAGATAGAAAATAATTTTGATAAAACACTTGAACTCCATTCTTGAGGAAAATATCCTTTCTACTTTAAAAACATTTTTCCTTTCTTAACATGTCATACAATTTTAAACTAAAAGTTCTTGATTAAAAATAAACTTTAAAACATGTAAAGAAAGATTCTTGGAAATAATGTTTTAAAAATCCATTCATGCCGTATAAATTTAAAAAAACATTCTTCTCGTACTTTTGTCGGAAAAGTCAAAAAGTACCTCGTATGGTAATCAAATGAAAGATTCCTTCCATACGATGTGGTAAAAGTATAAAAGGGTAAAAATGACATTAAACATACATGGAAGAAATTTAAACATTTTATGAAAACATTTTGACAACATATGGACATGGAGAATAATCATAACCCCAGTAAATACTTACAAATAAACAATCTCGGATAAGAATGAGATTGGAATAATTATCCCTTACCTTAGGTCTGATATGCTTTGTATGGATCCAAAACTCCTCTATAATGATTTAAATAACGCCATTGACTTATTAAATAATCATATTCATTGATATGATATCATATATGTTTCACTTATGACTTTATATTACCCATTCTTTTGAAAATTCCTTGTTAAAGTAGAGTTTTGGGTAAAATCATTTCATTTATCATATGCGCTTCGATTTGTAATTCTTGATATTATTACTTATATCCTGATTTACATAATTCCAGAGTGTAAAAAATGATTTATATATAATATATATTCTTTATATACATATATATTATTGATCTATAAAATGAAAGGAAATACATTGTTCATGGAGACGGTAGGTCGTACGTACGCATGGACGATGTTTTCATTTCTTTATTGAATTGAATGAAATTAAATAGATGACATACATATAAATAAATAAATCCAGTAGCATTATTATGTCATATATTTCATTATTATTCATTATATATACTTTATAATCATTTTTGAATGGCTAATCATGGAAAATGAATCTCATCGCGTTCGTGGAGACGGTAGTCCGTACGTACGCACGAGCGATGATATCATTCCCATGATCGTGGAATTGTATTAAAGTGTATGTATAATGCTAAATAATCAATATAACTTTACAATAATCATATATATTCATTACTTTCACCATTATACTCATCCAAGTAAGGTGGTGGTGGAAACTAGATTACACCACGACGTGGAGACGGTATTCCGTACGTACACGCGCGCGGAAATTTCATTTTTCGTAGGATGGATAGATGGTGAAATATGGGTTTTTAATACTTATAATTACATATAAGTATATGAGTGATAATGATTTTATTACTTCATATTGAATAAACTAAAGAAGAAGAAGTGGAAGAAAAAATAAAGTTGAAAGAACCGTTAACGGACATTACCTCTTCTTTGAAGCGCCTCTTTGAGGCCACCTTTTAGGGTACTAAAATTTCTCTTTTAAGAAGACCAGGACTTCAAGGATGTTTCTAGGGAAGTGGAGAAGAGAATTTTTCAGGGGTTCGCCGAGATTTAAGGCTCAAAGTGGTGTGAGGAAGAGAGGGAGGACGTGCCCTTTTATAAGGGAGGAGAGGGGCACCTTTGGAAAAACTAAAAATATTATTTTATTATAAATCCATATTCGGTTTTAAATAGATCAAAATTTATTTCTTCCGAAGATAAGGTGGGGATGGGTCTAAATCCTCTCATCCAATAGAATTTGGACATGTTTAGTTTACTATTTTAATCTTATCATTTAGATTTAACTTTAAGTTAGATAATGTTACTTTTACCGTGTCTTTTTGTGTTCTTACACTATAAGGTTAATAAACTTACTATAACAAGACAAACAGACCAAAAGTTGTTTATTATTAATATATAAAACCTTATCTATATCATTTTGCAGAACATTAGATTTTTAAGAATAAAATAACAATTAATAATATAATATTTGTTTTAAAAACTATTTTATGTGAATTTTGACACTATTTGGTAATTGATTTTTCTGATACTCATTACAGAATGATTAGTTCGAAAAAAGTTATCTAAATCAATAATAACATGTAATATTAACCAATAAAATTATTGTAATTCATAAAAAGTCTAAAATTACATTTATTTGGGTATTTATAACATCAATTATATTAATATTTTATTAATAAGATAATTACTACATCATCATTGTGTGAAAGATAAATTAAATTAATTAATGTATAAAAATTATAAATAAAATACGATTATGTATGAAATATTTTTATCTTTCTAATGAATATTTATAGTCGAATTTATCTTATTTATTACCCTATATTAAAAATGATTTACCTATTAAACTTTGATTTTAACTATTTTAACCCTTCTTTAAATAAATTAATATTAAATGTACTAATCTAATCCAAGTAGGCCTAAATGGTCATATTTTATTCCTAAGGTTGTTTTTTGTCGAATTACACTTATCCAATAGAATTAGGACATGTTTTAGGGTAATAATAATATCATTTTTACCCTTAATTACCATATATACTTTTAACCGTGGTAAATAAAAGTAAAAAGTTATCAAAAATTATTTTCATATCATTGAACCACATTTTACATACTGACATCAACCGTGTCTCTCGGATTTTTGAAATTCCATTCACTAAAGCGGTAAAATTATGTTTTATGTAAATTTGTAAATTCTCATAGGAGGTGGGTAAAAGTCAGTCAAAATTTCAATAAAATTTTTATATATCTAAAATTATAATAAAATGACTCCAATGAATTACATTGAACTTATATAGGTATTATGTGTCAATTATGACCTAAATAAATTGAAATTAAATAAATAATTATTTAAATAAATAGTCGGTTTTTAAATAGTAACCCTGTGTTTTCACTATTCATCCAAAAATGAAAGATTTCAGAAAAATACCAAAATTTCACCCTAGGCTAATTTTGATATTCCAAATCCAAAAATGAAGTCCATTTTGAAAGATGAAATTTAAAAAATTTCAAAAAGTGGTTATTACTTTTCATAATGGCTAGTATTAATAACATTTTAATAGCATATCGTTGAATAGTGAAACTCAGTATTGCGTACAACACACGCTATCAAGGAAGGTCATGATTGCGTGTAATGCAGCCAAGTTAGGGTTGTGTGTTGTGCAAGACTCCTTTGTTGTAATGTACAATACAAGACATCAATAAAATTAAAATGAATATTTTTCATAAAATCTCGGGGTGTTACATAAATTATTGAATAATCTCCATACAATGGGTATGTTAAAACTTTCTATAACTTCTTTTATCATAAATTTATGGTTTAGTCTTTAGTTATGATAATTTACCTTAATAGATGTAATTAATTTTAATAACATTCACTGATAATTTGGTTCAGAAACTATGTTTAACTTACTATAAATTATAAATTATGATTATTAGAAATTTATAATCCATTTTTCCCAATTCTAACAATATAAGTGGAAGAAATTAACTTAAAATTCATCCCATGGTCATGTTAGCAATGAGGGATTTTATGGTAAAAATGATCAAAAGTTTTCTATGTTTCTATGTCAAATTTCAATGTGAAATTCATTATAATTAACTAAATTTGATAACTTTATAAAAATATAATATAATTATACTTTTTAACCAAATTAAAATATAATATAACCTTATAAATAAATTATAAAAAAAGTGTTTTGAATTAATATCATGTATAATTTATTATTCATCCAAAAATGAAATTTCTCAGAAAAATCCTAAAACAATAACCCTCAAATAATTTTGATATTAAAACATAAAAAAATAATATTATTTTATATAATTAAATATCGAAATTTTTCTAAAATTAATTTTATTATTTTTCACACAAGGACATTAAATGTAATTTGTTTGAGAAAATAATATTATTAAACATAGAAGGACTTTACCAAATAAAATATCTTTCCTTATCAATATTTTTTATTCATTTAAAAAATTTATTTAATATATTTTAAAATTGGTAAAAACTATTTATTTAACTATTTTTAACAATTAGTTTATAAATTTCCAATTTATATAATTATAACCATAAAATGATGTTTTATAGAAACATCAATTTTGTGTGTATTATATGCCAAGACTATGTTGCATGTAACATTATCCACGTTAGTGTTACTATCATGTAAATGACATATTTTAATGGTATTTTTTCATTTAATTTCCATCCATTCTTTGTTTTCGGGGTTTCCCAACATTTTATGGAGGAATGAGTTAGTTTTCATGAATTGGTCCAAACTGTTAGCCCAATTCCAGATTTAAAAATAAATTTTCATTCATTTATATATCATTAATTTTTCAACATTTTTCATCCCTCCCAATAACTACATGGGCTCCCCTGACCAATTAACACCACCATGACAATTCAGAGCCTTTAGAAATCCATAAACATGGTGTATTTGGGTTTTAATTTAAGTGATAGGCCTGCCCAAAAGTCCATTTTCAGTTGTAAAAATGAATTTTGATTATTTAATAACATATTAATTTTTTATTATATTTCAGTGATTTCATGTCTCAACTAAGACCACTGACCCCAGCCACGTTCCCAGTATCCTCCCAACTATTTTGAAGCACTCATTCATCATGATTTAGTGCAGATATTCATAGGATGTCTCAAATCATCAATATTTGGGGAGAAAAAAAACCTTCCTTCATAACTCAATAAATTATGACTCTTTTTCCGCCATTCTAGCTCTTTATTCAACCCTTACTCCTCCTCATAGAACCTAAAATCCATGGAAGTCCTCCAAGTTGCGCAACCCTTTTGGTAACCCCATTTTGAAGGGGGATTTGGTGGAGTATCTTCAATGAATCTCAAGTAAGTGTATCTCCTCTTTAGTTCCTCCACCTTCCATGAATATTATTTCAAATTCATTGACATAAAAAATTACCATGGGTTAGTGTTTCAAATCTAGGGTTTAAACATGGGGATTTGTGGTCATGTATTGTCGTTTTAGGTTCGTCCTAAGTCCCTCTTGGTGAGGCTTTGGTGCGACATGATTTTCACATGATGATTCAAGGGTTTCCTTTGATTTGGTAGTTGATTTATTTTGGGATGCAATATTTGTGACCCAGCATATTTTTTTATGGTATTTTCATGTCTATTGAATTAGATTGTGTCTACAAAAAATGGTTTTGTGGAAGTTATAATGAAAATGAATTTTAAGTGCCAATTTTTGGTGAAATTAGGGTTTTTTTCATATAAATTATATTTTTGTTCATTAAGGGATTTCGTACAAATACTTTTTTTATTAAATTGTCTTAGGGGAAAAATACTGTTTATAATTTTGATAACCATTGGTTGTTTCTGAAAAAATGGGTTTCGATAGTGTTTGTAAAGAAATTGATGTTTTGGTGCCACTTTTGTGTGAAAATAGATGTTTTACATAGTTATCACTTTATTCTTAACATGGGGATGCCCTAAAATTTATTTTTTCCATTGAAATTTATTGGATTGCAATTAATGTTTTTGTAACTTACATGTGTGTACATAGTGTACAAGTGTGGTTCTTAAGGGGTTTCTCTGTGAAAAATAATGCAGGATTATGAGAAATTGTTTCATAAAAAATAAAAGTGTTTGTTCTGTGTTTTATGTGGTATAAAATGTGATAGATACTATACTATTGTATGTGAACATTAGTGGTGTTTTATAGGAAAATGAGTATGTTTTGCATGCTGAAATTGTTTGAGCACAAAGGGGGAAGCCCAGGTACTATGGTGGGGGGGGTGTACTAGTATCTCTGGTGGACCAGATGGGTTTTGTCCCTTTTTCACCTAGCATTTGGATAATGAAAACTATATAAACTATGTGGATGATGATTGAGAACCATTAGTTTATGGTTATGTTCTATACTAGAGTTTCATGCATGAGAACGGATTTTACTTTGGTTACATTACACTAAGGTATGAGGTACATGTGGCCTGAGCCTATCTAGTGCCTAGGGGTGTTCCCAATTTTTTACTCATTGTATTTGTGGTATTTTACATCTTTATTAAGGTGTTTTTGTAAGTAATTTAATGTATCTAATATGTCTATTTAAATGTCTAGATTTTATGAAAATTTTATCTTGGAAACTATTTTCAAAGGAATGTTTCATTTCATTGAATTTATCACCGCATTTCATTGTGTATTAAAACTACTAGATTTTTCACATTGTATTTCAGGGTAATTGGAATAATTGGGTGGTATCATGTTGGGATTATGATCAAACCCTACTTACACCACTTGGGTGTAGGTATACTTGGTTAAGTTTGACTCCGATAAAGGAAAGGATTTGGTTTGGGGTGGTTCAGGGTGTTAGTTATCATCCTTTGTGAGGAGTTGTGGAGAAAACTTGTGGGTGAAGACCCATTGTCATGCAGAGTACTTGGGGATATCTTGCTGCTGTCTTTATTTTTATATGAACCACTTTTATACAATTTGAACCAATTTTTTCAGTTATGGTATTTTCCTAAGACTTGTTTGGCTCATAAATTTCAGATTTATATTATGGTATTTTGTTATGTTTTAGGCATTCATACGAAGGTAAATAATTCCAAAACCAAAATTAATGATACCCATGCACCTATTCTTACCCATGGGGATAGGGAACACCCTTCAAGCGATGTCATGGACTGGGTTTGGTGACATCATTTGTGGCAACCAGATTGGGTTCATGAAAAAATGGTATAAAAGAAGGTTAATGTATTTGGGTTATATTATTTATTTCGGATGATTTGGGATAGATAGGTGATTGGAATGTCAGGGATTAGTTCATTGGATGTGAGTAAGGTTCATGGCCTGCACTTATCATGGTAGACCTTGAGTCACTAGGGGATGTTGGAATTTCCTGATTAACTTCACTTCTAGGTGGGACGTGTGGATTGCAGACAACATGTAGACCTCATGTGTAGGTGGAGAAGTAGTTTCTTTTATTACTAGAATATTTTGAGATTATTAATATTTGATGTATGTGATTAATATTTTCCGAATTGTGGTATTGATTTCTTTTCTGTTACTACTGCATTTTGTAGAAATATGCCTCCACGGAAAGCTCCCACACACTCATTGGAGGAAGCCAAAGAGAGTTCTCCCACACCGATTGATCAAATTCTAGTTGAGGTTGTGACCCTAGCTATCCAAGCTCTGGTTTAGGGACCGACTCCTACACATATTCCTGCTAGGATAGAAGAGATGGGTCCTATAAATAATAAAGCTCAGGACTTTTTGAAAAAAAAAATCCTCCTAGATTTTGAGGCATCTTAGAACCCGAAGAAGCAGAGGAATGGATCGAGAAGATCGAGCATATGTTTGAGTTTTTGGAAACACTTGAGGAGATTAGGGTGATGTGTTACTCTTTTCTGTTGTAGTTTCCCAGCTGTAAGTGGTGGGAGTAAGTGCTTCAGACTGCGAAGAATGAGGAGATGCGTAGGGGAGATTTAATGTTCATATTCAATGAATAATACTGCCCTAAGGTCTTATCTTATTCTTGGTCCAAAGAGTTCATGAACCTTGTATAGGGGAATCTATATGTGTTGGAGTAGGACAACCATTTCATTGAGTAAGTTCGGTATGCTCTAGAAATCATCTCTAATGCGCAGGAAAAGGACTAAAGGTTTGAGAAAGGCTGGCGACAAGAGATATACTCCCTCATGTTCTTATTTAAGCTAAGGAACAATGTTGAGGTTGTAGATCGGGTGTGCATGGTGGAGATTGATAGGAAATGAAGGGTTGTTTTCTCGGGTTCAGTATTAGCAGTGGGCCGTAGTTGTTTCTTAGAGAAGAAAAGGAAGCAAAAGGATCCTGTAAAGAAAGGAGGTGGCAGTTCATGCCACTATTCGAGGAAATTTTTGTCTGCTGCCTTTGATGAGAGATCAGTCATCTGCCACAAATATGGAAAGCTCGAGCACATATTATCATCATGTCCACTTCCTACAATGTCTGGTTTCCAGAGTCGAGGTATGGGGCATTTCTAGCACTTCTGCAGTGTGGCACGTCCACTCCCGAGTGAGGTAGGGTCATTGTCCTCAAGAGGAGTGAAAACATAGTATGAGTCGTTGAGTAGTAGGGGATCTCCATTTGGTGTCCATGGTGGTAGGGAAGGGTCATCATCTAGGAAGATCTAGTTCAAGGAACTTCCACAGACTAGCAGTCATCCTCAGGCAGAGACCGGACATCTCCACACAGTGGATCAAGCACTAGCGGGATTAGAGGTGGGACCATTGATTGTTCAAGGTATCGTTCCAATCGAATATTTTATAGATTCTACTACTTTTGATACTGGAATATCTTTTTCAATTATTTGCGAATGTTTTTTGGACATGATGAATATTCCTACTTAGTTGATGTCATTCATGATGGAGTTGGTGACACTACTCGGAAAGAAGAAGGAGTAGTGCCTTAGGTTCTCCTCTTGTGAGGTTTCCGTGTCGGGGGTTGAGATAGAGTGGGACCTCCTGGTTCTATATATGGAATTGTTTGAAATAATACATGGCATGTATTTTATAGTACACTTCCAGGAAAACGTTGGTTTCTACAAGCGGTGAGTGAGTTTCACGACTCCTGATGGGAGTTATCAGGTTTTTCGGTGAGAATGGGATCCTCGGTCAGGTCGTGTAGGACCTCCACTCCCATAGTTGGAAGGTCTTACCTTTTATTTATCATCGCTCATTCTAGAGAATGATGTTATGAACCTTGTAGGTTCACTACATCAAGTAGTTAATTTGTTTCTAGAGGTTTTCCAGGATGACTTCTCAGGTTTTCCCCTAGAGACGGATGTGGAGTTTTCAATTGATCTGGCACCAGGAACACAACTGATTGACTTCCCTCTTATCGCATGGCCTCCACCGAGCTGAGGGAATTAATGATACAACTGGATAAATTGTAATCCAAATGATTCATTCACCCGAGCGTCACTCCTTGGGTCGCTCCTGTGTTGTTCATGAAAAAGGCTGACCGATCCCTCAGGTTGTACATTCACTTCTAGAATCTGAATAAGGTAACATTTAAGAACAAATACCTTTTTAGAAAATATATGATTTGTCCGATTTGTTTAAGGGGGGAAATTTATTCTTAAAAATAGACTTGTCTTTGGGCTATCACCAACTTAGGGTGATGGAGACAGATATCCCTAAGACACCCTTCTGAAGAAGGTACGACCACATTGAATATTTGGTCATGCCCTTCAGATTGATCAATGCTCAATTGGACTTTATGGAACTCATGAACATGGTGTTCCAATAGTATATCAATTCCTTCATTATGGTGTTTGTGGATTACAGTCTAGTGTACTCCGTCTCTGAGGAGGAACATGAACATCACTTAAGGATTTCCTTGAGCACTTTTTGGGATCACCGCCTCTATGAAAAGTAGTCAAAGTGCACTTTCTGGATCAGGGAAGTTAGATTTCAGGGGCATGAGTTCTCTAAACTGGGGGTTCAGTTTACCTCAAAAAGATTAGTGTGATTATGTCATCGGAGTAGCCGAAGAATGGGTTCGAGATCATGAGTTTCTTTTTCCTGGATGGATATTACAAGCGATTCGTTTGGGATTTCTCTCGGCTTTCTTCACTGATGACCGTGCTCACCCAGAAATGGGTGATGTTTTTATGGGGTCTAGAATGTCATACATTATTCGAGGAGCTGAAGAGGCTGTTGACTACCACCCCTGTGATGATTTTTCAAGAGGCTTCAAAGGGATATGTGGTATATTTTGATGCTTCATGTATAGGTCATGGGTGCGTGCATGCTCTCGCCAACTCCAACCACACGAAAAGAACTACCTGGCCCATGACTTGTAGTTGGAAGTGTTGAGGCAAGCTTTTAAGACTTGGCATCACTACCTCTTTGGGGAGAAGTTTGTGGTCTACTATGATCAGAAAAGATTGGCCAATATATACATGAAGAAGGACCTCAACTTGAGGCATCATCATTAGATCGATTACATGTAGGGTTTCGACTTTGACATTATCTATATCCCAAGAAAGGGTAATTTTGTGGCTGATGCTTTGAGCAGAAGTGTTCTAGTGCATGGTTTGAGGAACTGTAGTGATGAGTGGACTTTGATGGGGCTCTTTTCATAGATGCATATGGAGACCATGGAACAAAAAGGAGGGGAATTCTTAGCGAGGGTCAAATTGACTCTTTCTATGTTGGAGTTGATCTTGTGGGAATAGCCCATTGACGAGCATTGTCAATGGTCGAAGCAGTTTCTTCTTTGTTGGGAGACATCCTATGATGGGTCATTGTCTCCTGAGGGAATCATGTGCTTCAAAGGCCATTTAGTAGTGCTGTTATATATGTGTATGGTGGTGATGGAGGAAAACCACCATTCTTAGTGGGATGTCCATCCGAGTGCCACTTAGATGTATTATGATGTTCATCGGGAGTTCTGGTGGCCTTTTATGAGAGGTGACATATCAGACTTTATGTCGGGATGCTACACATGCCAGAAGGTGTAAGAAGAGCCTCAAAGGCCATCTAGTTTTCTCCATCCATTACCCATTCTTACTTAGAAGTGGGATGAGGTCACAATGGACGTCATTGTTGTCTTACCTCATACAATTTGGAGTATGAATTCCATTTGGGTGGTGATTGATCATTTTACCAAATCATCACACATCATTCCAATCAGAGATACAACTAAAGTGGATGAGATGGGCCATTTGTATCTTTAGGAGGTGTTGAGACTCCATGGAATTCCATTAGCAGTTGTCTCAAATAGAGACCCCTATTTCACTTCTAGATTCTGGGGAGGCCTTCAGAAGGACTTGGGGTCTCAGATTAAGATGAGCACAACATGCCATCCTTAGACAGATGGTCATACAGAGTGGGTGAATCATATTTTGGAGGACATGATCCATGCTTGTGTACTATAATTTTTCGGATCCTGGGATATCCATTTGGGGATGGTTGTGTTTTCTTATTATAACAGTTACCAATCCTCGATTCGAATGGATCCTTTTGAGAATCTCTTTGGTCGGCCTTGTCGGTCCACCCTGTGTTCAACTAAGGTAGGTGAGACCTCACTTCTTGTGTAGAGTCCAGTGTAAGAGGATTTGGAGAAGGTCATGTTGATCAGAAATTGTATATTGATAGCTCAGAGCCACTATAAATCATATGTTGACTGGAGGCGTTGAGGCCTAGAATATTCTATTGGTGACATGGTATTCTTGGAAGTGGCCCCTCGTCTGGGGCATAGTCGATTGGGAATGAAAGGGAAGCTAATTTCGCAAGATATCGACCCTTTTGAGATCACCGAGAATATTGGAAAGGTTTCATATTGGAAATACTTACCTTCTTAGATGAAATTCTTCCATGATGTCTTCCATGTCTCCCAGTTGAAGAAATACAACCCGGAGTCATCCCATGTTCTGAGTTGGGATGAACTGGAGATGGAGCATAACTTGCCAGTTTTTGAGAGGCCAGTGAAAATAGTGGACTCCCAAGAGGAGGTTCTTTGAGGGAAGTATATTTGGATAGTTTGGGTTCGTTGGCAGCATTGTAATGATACACATGAGACATGGGAGCAGAAGTCATGGGTTGAGGAAGAGTATCCGTTTTGATTTTCTGATCAAGCATCAGGTGGGTTTCTGGGATGAAATTTTTTCATGGTTGGGAGAATTTTAACATACATGACAGATTTTAAAGGTATTTTTTTATTTAATTTCCCTTCATTCTTTTTTTTGGGGTTTCCCACACTTTTATGGAGGAATGGGTGATTTATCATTAATTTGGGCTAAACCGTGAGCCCAATTCCAGATTGTAAAATAAATTTTGTTAGTTTTATAACTCATTTTATTTTCAAAAAAATTCATCCATTATAATTCATACATATCCTACCCTGACCTATTAACACCACCATGTAAATTTTAAGCCTTTAGAAATCTATAACCAAGGTGTATGTGGGTTTTTATTTAAGGTATTGGGCCCTCCCAGAAGCCCATTTCTAGTTTTAAAAATGAATATTGTTTATTTAATAACATATTAAATTTTCATTATTTTTCAGTGATTTTAAGTCTCACCTATACCTATATAACCCAGCCTCATACCTAGTATCCTAAAACCCTTTTTGGAGCTAGTATTCATCACGATTTAGTGTAGATATTCATAGGATGTCTCAGATCATCCAGATTTGAGGAGGTAAGTTCTTTCCATCATAACTCTCTCAATTATTACTCTTTTTCCACCATTCCAGCTCATAATTTGACCCATCCTCCTCCTAATAGAACCTAATATCCATGGAAGTTATCCTAGATTATCAATCCTCTTTGAAACCCCATTTTAAGGTTGATTTAGTGGAAGAACTTCACAGAATATCAACTAAGTGTATCTCCTCCTAATTTCCTCCACATTCCATGAAGTTTCATTCAATTTACTTGAAGTAACAAATGAACAGGGGTAGGTTTTCGAACCTTGGGTTTACCCATGGGGTTTCTTGGTCCATTATTGTGGTTTTATGTTCTGTATAATTCTCTCTTGGTGTGGCAGTGGGGCAACTTGTTTTTCAAACACCGATTCAAGGATTTCCTTTGATTTGGATGGTTATTCCATTTGTTTTGAAATATTTGGGGCCTAGCTAATGTTTTTATGGTATTTTCATATCTATTTAATTTTATGTTTTCAGAAAAAATTGGTTTTAGTGTAAATTATAATGAATATTAATTTTAAGTGCAAATTTCTGGTATAATTGGGGGGTTTTCATATAAATCTTCTATTATTTCATTAAGGGATTCTCTATAAATAGTTATTTGTTTTTATTGAACTGTAATAGGATCAAAATAATGTTTATAATGTTTATCCCCTTTGGTTGTTTCTGAAAAAATGGGGCTTAGTGGTGTTTGTAAATAAAGTGATGTTTTGGTGCCACTTTTGTGTGAAAATGGATGTTTTACAGATTTATCACTTCTTGTTTAACATGAGGCTACAAAAATTTTGATTTTTTGTTTTCATTGTAATTTATAGTTCTTCCTTTACTTTTTTTGAAACTTACAAGTGTGCACTTAGTGTAAAATTGGGGCTCTTATGGGGTTTTGGTTTGCAAAATAATGCAAGATTTCGAGAAATTTTTTCATTAAAAATTAATGTCTATGTTGTGTGTTTTAAGTGGTATAACATGTGATAGATATTTTAATGGGTGTATGTGACTAATATTTGTGTCATAAATGATAAAATATATTTTTTGCATGCTGAAATTGTTTGAGCACACAGGGGAGCCCGGGTACCTAGTTTTGGGCAGATGTGTACCAATACGACTAGTGGACCGGATGGGTTTTGTCTCTATTTCACCAAAAATATAGATAATGACAACCCTAAATAAACTATTTGGATGATTATTTGGGACCCCTAGGTTATGGTTATATTCCATACTAGTGGCTCACGCACGATAATGAGTTTTACGATGATTTCTTTACACTGAGGTATGAGGTTCAAGGGGCCCGAGACTATCTAGTGCCTATGGGTGTTCCCGATTTTGTTTCCCAATGTATCTGTCAAATTTTATATTTATATTGGGGTTTCTATAGAATTAATTTACAGTATATAATATTTTTATTTAAATGTTTTAATGTTATGAATTTTTTTTCTTGAGAACTATTTTCAATTGAATGTTTCGTTTCTTGTAATTTATCAGTGATTTTCATTGTGTATTAAAATTGTTTGATTTTTCAGATTATATTGAACATTATTTGGAATAATTGGGTGGTATAATATTGGTACTAGGCTCACACCCTACATACACCCCTTGGGTATATGTAGACTTGGTTATGTTTGAGTCTGGTAAAGGAAAGGCATTGGGTGGTGGCGATTCGTTGTGTTAGTTCCCATCTTTGGTGTAGAGTTGTGAAGACAGTTTGTGGGTGATGAAACCTTGTCATGTGGAGTCAGTGGGGATTTCTTGTTGTTTTATTTATTTGTATTTGGACCAATTTTTTAATCTTTAAATCAATGTATTCAGTTCTGGGATTTTCTAAAGACTTATTTAGCTCAAAAATTTCATATTTATATTCTGGATTTTTTTATGTTTTATGCTTTTATAGTCAGGTATATCATTCCCAAACCTAAATTAATGATACTAGGGAACTTGTGGCAGCATGTTTGGATAGGTAACACCCTTAGGGCCTTGTCGCATGCTGGGTTTCTACCAGTATTGGTGGTGACCAGATTCGGTTCATGACCGTTACTTGTATCATACGCCGAGTTGGTGCTTTGTAACGTACACCAAGTCAGTTCTACATGAAATGAATGTTTTAAATTGTGAATTTTAAGACATAAAATCAATTTAATTGAGAAAAACGTTCCATATAAACTTAGGGTGTTACAATTACCTTGATAAACAGATTTATAATTCTTGATAATGAATAACATGAGACCAGAAACGGTTCATGTAATTACTATTAAGAGGGAAATTGAGTGAAGAACCATTATCAATGATTTCAGATTAAGAGAAATTTTAATATGTGATATTTATAATAATTTTGGATAATTTTTTAATAATTATTCAACTAGGCATTTAGAAAGTTAGTTTTTGGAAATTTGGATTCCAATGTATTTCATATGGTTTTAGATCATGGTACATGAAATTTAAATCATTGTAATTTCGAAATATATTAATTAATTAAACTAAAATGATTTATTTATAAAATTTTTTCTTTTTAAATGTTATTGGTTATAATTAATTAACTTTAAAACAAAAAAAATTTAGAATTTGATGTTTTTTTAATCAGTTTTTCAAATGATTTTATTATTTTTAAATTAAAATATTTTCATAAATAAATGTATTATATATCGTGAAATAATTTATACTACTTTTTAATTTTTTTTAAATGAAACTGTGGTTATAATAAATTCTATGTAGTGAAACCATATTTTACTATTCATTAAAAAATTTAAATGGATTAGAAAATTAAACATGAACTACCATTGGATAATTTTAATATGAGGATTCCTAAATTGAATTCATTTTTATGAAAATTATTTTCTATAAATGATAAATTTCGTTAAATAATTATAAAAACATAATGTATTTTGAAATTACGCCTTTAGAATAAATAAATTTAAAGATAAGAGTTTAATAAAAACATATTATTCTACTATATATATATATGTATTTGAATATTAATTTAATAATTGATACCCAATATTTTTATTTACCAGTTATTCCATTAATAAACTATATTATATATTTTGCTGTAAACATTAACATACAAAGATTAAATTTTTGTTTCAACGTATATATTACTATTTTATTATTCTAATGATCACCTAACCCCTCTAATAGTCATATTAACCATGATAATACATGATATTACACCATCTAAAATCATATAAATTCTTCCCTTAGTTTTATTATAATAATAATTTTGTTCTCTATACACTTATTTTTATTTTAAATGAATATATTATTCATTCCTTTTTTGTAGAATATGATCCCATAGAGTTAATGATTATAATATTTCCTGATGGGTCTATATATTTTATATTTCTTGTGGTAGCCTTTATAGCGAATTTAACTCTCTAATATGTGTTTTACTACTATGATGAAACAAATTGTTTTGTATTTGACAATCGAAATTTTAATGAAATGTTGTTTTATTTAGAGCATCTAAACTATTACATACCACCTCAAATAATTTCATCATTAAAATTTAGGAAACACATATGTAAATAAGAAAATATTTTAAAAAAATTTCTTTCCATCTTCAATCTCCCTTATCACTTACACTGACAAGAAATTCCTCTAATGATCCTTCACACTGTTGGTTGTTCGACTACGAATTATTGGATATCTAGAGTCAATAATTTGTGATATGTATTGCATCAATTTCCACTACATGTGTTTTCTCTAGAATATACATTATTAACAGTGAGATATAGATGATTTTATGTATTTTTTATATTCTTGGAAGAATATCCAACTTAAATTCCATAATTTCATTTATCTCAAATATATCAGAACGATATATATATATATAAGACATAGAAAACCAGTCTTATTAAACCTTATAACTCCCTTAAATAGTGTCACATTATTAATGACCTTGTCCCCCACATTAAAATCATAATCCTTAAATAGATTATACATGAATATGTTTCCCTTTATTATGTTTTTTAAAAATATTTCATGATATCACACACACTACTGATTTTTTCTCAACTATTTTATGTATAATTACTCTATTTTCCCTGAAATTTCCATGATTGTTAGAGTATGGAATATTTTATTATGAAATTCGTTATATAGATCGATCTATATGCTGGAGTGATAAATATTTTTCTGTGAAAATTTTAGTAGAGGAATATCCTAGTCCCATGATACTAATAAAAATTTAGAATTACCACACCATTTCCCATTGTGTTTGGTAGTCCTTTCATACTACCCATAAGTTCATAGATGATAATTAGATCTTAGTTGTATCTGAATGATAAAATATATGCATAGTCTCATCCAAAATATTGATGATAATAAATGGGAATGATCAGATATAATTTACAGAGTTTCACTATGAAGGATCATATTATCACTAATATAAATTCATGTATGTCCCTAAAGGGGTACATCTCCCCTTATTGATAGAAAATTTAACAAAATTTCAAAGGTATACATAATAAAAAACATATCATCATTCATCATAGATATCCTAACAATACTAGTATCATTGTCCATTTCGATATTATCCCACATCAACGTTGATATAAAAATATTTTCTTTACCCCCTACAGAAATATTAAATCACCTTTTAATAATACAAAAATCATGATTCTTGAAATATAGTCCTAAATTTAACACATCATGTTGTCCCACAAAAAATGTTATTATAAATCAAAAACAATCAGGGTTATATTAGTGTGTATTGTGAAATTTTATGTATTATATTCATATATAAATTTATTCATTAGATCGTGTACTTATAGTACATACGTTCATCTAACATAATTTTAAAAATTTTCCTTATATTTTATGTCTATCAGTGTACCATATTCTATTAATTTAATATTTTTTTATTAACCTCTACGGTGTTTTTGAGACTTATTTATCATCTCTAGAAAATATGGATTTCAATTTACTTAGAAAAAGAATGTTTTATTATCATTAATTATAATATATGTGTTCAAAAAAACTAAATTAATGACTATTAGGTCATTTTATATCAGTATCATTGATAAAAATCTTTTATCCTTCCAACTCATTAATCCTACCACCATTTTCATTCCCAATGTGGAAGTAAATGAAACAATAATCGACATTTAGTAGTTCTATAAATCTTTATCATGTCATGTTGAGCTCTTTTAGCGTGAATACAAAGTTTATTATTTTCTTATCCATATATTTTTCATATTTCTCTAATATATATAGTTATAATATACCATTAATGGAAATATAACATTCAAAAAAACTATTTCATGTGTTTGGTAATTATATCCATATGTATTTGATTTTTTATAATTAATAACTATATTATTTTTATAAGGAACGATCCAATTAGTTTAATAAAGATTCATTATATATGAAAAATTAGGTATTCCTTATCAAAAAAATTATTATTCATGCATTGATTAATGTTGTGTTATGTTATTTATAATATTCTATACATTTTTTACGAGTGAATTTTACCTTCTTGCATGTTATCTTTCTCAATATGATTTATATTCCTGATTTTATTTTCATTAATTACTGAGAGTTTATAGATATTATAAGGAAGCAATATATTTCTATTATTTTTCATGGTTTTAAATTTCATCATATACCTTGGTCATTGTCCGGTCGACAGATATCCCATATATTGAGGTAAAATGGTTTAAAAAAATATTTTTATTGAATAAAATCAAACTTGGTGAATTTCCAATATAAAATATTTCCCCGATGGGTGAAAATAAAACCCATTAAATGGTTTAAATACTCTTTATATAATTTGGTGTATACCAAGATATCATAAAAAATCCAAGAAAATTCATCATGATAATCCTTGAATACTCTTTTAAACATATCGATAAGAACTAATGGTGTATCTTTTAATCAAATATAAATAACTGTGAAATTATAATTCCATTAAATCATATGAAAAGATAAGTTTTATATATTATATTTAATAAATTTTAATTTATGAAAACTAAAATAACGATAAATAATTAATATGTTTTGACCCTATGATATAAATCCAAAAAATCACCACTATGCTATAAAGTATATATTCTCTTCATCATAATGGATTTGATTTTGAAATGACTCGAGTTTTTTATATTCGACCCTTTGAATATTTAAAAATAATATTGTGGTGTTTTTTCATTATTGACATGTGGTTTCATGTGTTTTTGATCTCCTATATCAACATATCAAATATCAAAACCATGTGCATGTATTGTTTTGGAAATAATGGATTTCATCTTCAATAAAATATCATATTCAGAAACCAAGACATCCATTATATTTTAAGCAATGAATGAATCATAGAAATATTATATAATACCATTTCATTAGATCGCATAATAGTTCATAGTTGTATGTAGATTGTGGAGATAAATTTGATAAATGACAAATTTTGAAATCCGTTTTTATAATTTCATGACATGGAAACCTATCAATTTTTGATCTATTAAAGAAATATTATAGGATAGATAAATACATATATGAATATAGAGAACCACTATTGTAAAAATCTACTATTTAATTCTAACTATAATTTATGTATTGTCAAATAGAATTAGAAATAAGTTCTAATGACCTCAATAAACATTTGTTCTTCACTAATGATTGATCCTTTAATGATGTAGTTTAATGTTATTTATGTATTCATTCCCAGTAATTTTTTATTTTATTAATTGGTTATATATATGTTTTGGATTTTGATTCCCCCTGCTTTGGTTGGATATATCATTTTTTTATGTTTCCGTTGGCCATAAAATGTATTCATTTCACTAATTCTTCACATGTTCTTGATTTTAGTGATTATGACCACCATACAATTTCACAATGGACATTAATGATGTATCCTTGTTTTTATGTCTATTTTCCTTCAATAAGAGAATAAATACATTTATTTTGACCACTTTTTGTCTCTCTTAAGACTATGGTTCTCGAAAGAGACTTAGAGTAGGTTTTGAGGTATTCTGATGCCAAATGTTAGATATAGGGTGAATATCAACATATAAGGGTATCACATCTTGAATGAGAGGTTCATGAATTGTGTGAGGTTGGTTCAATGGTTTCTTTATGGTATGAATTAAATCATTTTTAAATGGTATGAGGATGTTTTTTTATGTATAAAAATTTATTACATATATAATGTTAAAGGGATTGACACAGTGAAAACCAACTATGTAACATTACATTATAAGCTAAAATGAATCAGGGTTTTTCAAACCCTATAACTTTTCAGTCAATCCCTAGGTGTCCTATGGAACTATCTCCTTTAATTTTGGCAACCCATATGATGAGTATCAATTCATAGCATTCCCTGTTTGGTCCAAAGTGATATGAGGTACATTATACATTTTCTTTTATCTTTCTAAGATTTGGATTCTCCAAATTATTTATTCTATGTGATGGAAAATTTTTCTTTTTATAATGGAGTTTTATTTGTTTTTATTGGTTTGGATGTGGCATAGTTTACTTAGTGGGATTTAACTATCAATGGAGGAGTCATTTTGATATAATATGTTATTTTATTCTCATAAGAAAAATGTAGTAACTATTCTGGTATGGGATTCGTTGATTCTTCAATTTATTTATCTTTAATGGAAATGTTATCATGGTTTATTCTTTTGGATGGAAATGGAATTATCATAGTAATTTCATGACCCAATTAATAAATAATAGGTTATCAATCACATGTTAATGTTGTTTATTTATACCATTATAACATTTTTCCTCTTATTTTTTTATATAGTGTTCAATTTATTCTATTATTTTTGACATGGATATTTTTGATATGAACAAGAATTTTTTTCTTGTAGGAAAATGGTTATGAAAATAGACCCCAAATTAATTTATAATTTATTTTATATTGAAAAAGTGTCATTTGTAATTAATCAAATGTTTTTATAATTTAATAATGACAAAATTGTAGAAATCCACATAATTAATTAAATGTTTTCTACTATATGTAAATTGAATTGATAATGAATGGGAGGAATGATAATGATTGTTTAGAATTTTGATATTAATTAAAAGGTATATTAATTCTAATGGTACTTCTCTATGTAGTTTGAAACTTGTTTTAATCATAAGATAATGTTTATCTATTTATATCTTGATATTTCTTGTTTCCTTAAGTTTATCACAGTTAGAGCATGTGAATAATGAATTTTTCAATGAAGATAGAATAATAACTAGTTGTGAGATAAATTTAATTTCTTGGGCATGTGTTTCCCAACCTCTAGAGAAGGTTAAGTTCCTTTATTTTTGATACAAGAGAGTGAATTTGTGTGTGAAGGAGAGATTTCATGTTTTCGAAACTAAATTACTATATTGTGTATGGTTATTTATTTACAACTCAAATGATGTTTTGATGTGGATTTGAGGTTTGATATGACATATAATATGGGGTGGGATGTCATCAAAGTGATATGATCCATGGATAAATAATGTGAAGGTGTTGGGAGGCCCAGATAATGTGGAAGTAGTTGATGTCTATGATGGAGATAGGAATTGGGGTATGCTTATGGGTGCCATGGATGGTACTAGAGAGAATTTAATGAGTTAAATATAATATTCTGTATTTATGTGATGCTGAGATCTAGAATTCTTTCTTATGAATATGTTTAATGGCTATTGGCTAGGTATCATTTTTTATCTGCATTCTTTCTCCAACTGCTTGAGGAAACGAGGTATGACTGATTTAATTTTTCCTCTTATTAGAAACATATTATATTTTTCTAAGACTGCCTCATGTTTCTAATTATGATAATAATGAATAAATATTTTGTAACCCACGAGTTTGGTGTTTTTTAAATGAAATTCTAAAAAGATGGTAATATTCATAAACCATAGACTCAGTTTAGAATATGTGTGAAGGGAATGAATATTACACTTATGATTAATATAATCTAAGGTTGAATAATTTTAATTATTAATTTAATATATATGTATTTAATTAATGAAATGAATCAACATAAATTAATGAAATAATTAATTTTGATCATTAAAATTATTTTTTCTTATAGGATATTAGATGTTGAACGTTGCAATAAGGAGTCTGAGTGATGTTTAATGTAGTTGAGTGTAAGACTATATTATGCACATAATGTAGTTATAAGCTATATTTACCATATAAATTCTAGGCATTAATATTCTACCTCACCCATTTCAGGTATAAAGAGTCACACCTAGTGGACTCTATGAGGTGTTTCCCCCCCAAATTCCCAGTGGGAGGATAGGGAATACGCCCCCTCTAACCCTACTTCCTTATCATGGTAGTTACATAGGACAGTATGCATGGGAGTTAGGGTTCCCATATATGTGTCAAATATGATGTGTTACATTGTGGGTATTTCACACACATCTATTAACAGATTTAGTATCCAAAGGATTATCATAGGTCTGAGGTGTATATGTTGAGAATAATTGTGGTACCTTACATAGTGTATGTGATATAATGGATTGAGGTATAATACTTGAGGTATGGTACTTGTTACATGGAATGTGGTCTCTCTTAAATACTACATGGTTGTTATATATGGGAATGTGATATGAGATGTTGTGATGATGTGATGCAAAAGGTCCATATTCTGGAGCCTTCCCTAGGTGTCTTTGAGTTGTATTATTTTAGAGAGAGGTGTTTCAAGACATTTCACATTGGGGTAGACTGTGAAAATATGGGGGAATCGTGAGTGGGGTATCTTTAATGATTCATTATTATATTATAGACTCACATTTATTTGATACATGGTGAGATTTGTCCTTGGTTAGACTGTGAACATAATATACATGTTTAGGTGATGAGTTAGTTTAAATATTTTCTCTATTCTTTAGCATTACTCCATTAACTTTTTCATGAGAGTATATGGGGAGGATCCAACAAAGTATATAGTCATACACACCAAATGTATATATAAACGTATTTTTAGGTAAATCATATATTGTAGGAGAACAATATTGATTATTCTAGCTAATGGTTTTCTAAGATGTGTTTCTCCTTTGTGGTTGCTTAATTTTCTACCTTTTGGTACATGTAGTTTTCCTTTCAATTGTTGTAATGCTCTATGACATTACATGTTCACAATTGGGATTTTCATATGTATGTATTAGAAGGTGTTTAAAGGTGTATATTTCTTATGTATCTCTACTGAATGATCTTTTATAGGGTAATGCCTACAATATAAATGCTTATTATACCCTCATAACAAGTTTTTATGATGGGGCCTACTAGAGGTGGGACTCAGAAAGTCACAATCAACCTTCTGTTATTTCCATCTTTGGAGGGGAAAAATTGGGAGATCATGAAAGAGTTAAATAAAAGAGAGTTTGAGGGATAATAAAGAGTTTGGAGTTAGGTATATGGGAGATATCATGGGATAGTAGGGATGCAATGTTAGCTAAGTTTAGTAAGAAATGAAAACATGATAGAACGACTAAGACATGTTTATTTAGGGCACTCTACACTCTAATGAATTAAACAATAACTGTTCTCAACCTACAAAATGAAGTAAAACGATTTTCAATTTAGATATGTAGGAAAGTATCATCCATCATTCATATTTACACCGATGTTTGAAATGGGTAGACATTGGGATAGGTTAAAAACTTCAAAATATAATTATATAATCAAAACATTAATGTTAATTAGTTAATATTCAAGGTTTATGAGCTCTAATATTTTGTTTTTAATTGCATTTATAGATCCATGTATATGTATTCGTCAGGTATATGACAAAGTTGATCAGAAGGATATACCAAAATATCACTATAGAGTGGAGTTCTTCAATGACGATGCATGGAGGAGGAAACTCCAAGAGTTTTATCACTAGACTATATAGAATTATGAGGGATCTATTTTATATTTACTCCCATAAGACTGGCTTGATGAAGTTGTGATATATTTCAATTTGATCCATGCTTGTAAGCTGAACTAGGTTTGGTTTTTTTGATAATGTTTATAGTGTAGTGAGACAGTGGTGGTTCATATTCTTTAGGGAATGAGAGGAGTTAAAAGTATAATGGGAGAAGTTATGATACATGTTGTGATCAAATTTATTTTTTTCAACTATGAATGTGTCCAATAACAACGATATTATTACCCTTCGATTGAGGAGTTACAAAAAGAAATTTTATAGGATCTGTTTCTAGACAATTCTATGAAATTTTACATACCTATTTCTATATTATGGGTCTAGGGTGTGGTATATCATGGTTTATTTGCATCCATATATCAAAAACCAGGTCATCAAATTTATAATGAACACAGATATTGATGTTCTTTGGAGAGTATAGGTTTTTGAAATTATGATAGTCTGATCAAGATCATCATGGTATGGGAGTAAACCAAATACCTCACAAAGTAGATCTATGGTTTGCAGTTCTTAATTATCTCGAAAAAAGTGTTTTCGATCTACTTGGGGTAGCTCCCATCCCACAGAATCTAATTTCATTAGGATATAGTGGATATCAACCATAATCCAAGGGAACATATGCATGTTTTTATTGTGGTGGATGAGGTCATCAATGGTGAGAGTTCTGGTCCTCCATGAAGAATTATTATGTGATAAGTGTTCCACATCATTTTCCTCTATTGAGGATGTTTCTTCTGAGAAAGAATTAGTAGGATGTTATTGTTTGGGATCATCATGGAAAATATTTGGTAGGTCGAGTACAACCTCAGGACACTCCTTGTCCTCAGAGAGTAGACCGAGCCTATGGGGGTGCTCATCAGCTGATTCAGTGAGGAAATGTATCATGTCATTGTAAGATTCATTATTTAGAGTCTCTAGTGTAGGGTGAGTCATAAATTGTTCATGATACCCTTTTCATGTTTTCTATATGTTTGTTACTTTTTCTGATTTGAGAGTGTGGAATTCCATCATATCACTTACCCTCAACAATTCTTTTGGGCATAGAGTATATATACATTCTGTAACCATATCATCGACTATTCTATTTGGAGGCCGAGATGACTTGTATATAGTATGTAGAGACTATGATATAGTTCTAGGGAAGCACTTATATTGGGGAGATATCCTAGGTTTATGAATACAACCATATGAAAACATACTCAACATTGATTAGTTATATTATATGTAGGTTATCATGGATTTCATCAGGTGGTAGGATTTATTCTGTGATTTTGATGAGGAGTCACCAGTTTTTCGGCAATAAAGACCTTAACATGGGTTAGAGGAATGTTCCATCCTTGTGTTCATTGATGATCAAGATGATGTTAATTTCTTCTAAAGTTCATCATTCCCTGATTCCTAGAGTTTTAATAGATTACATAAATATCTATAGAGAGGATCTTGTAGTAATACCCCCTCCATGTGTGATCACCATTAGGATATTGAAAAATCCTTGTCTGTCCCTTGTCCTTATGTATCCATATAGGATGGCACCATCTGTGTAATGATAGCTACAAGTACATATCGATGATCAATTACAGGGAGGGTTTTTTCAGCCTTGTCTTCACCTTGGGGTGAACTAGTTTTGTTCATAAATAAAAATGATGAACGTTTGTCGATTTGTAACAATGATCATTTTTTAAACTAATTGAATGTTAAGAATCGTTATCCTCTTAAATGGATTGATCATTTATTGAATTATCATAAGGGTTAAATTTAGATCTTTAAAATCAATTTGCGGCCATGATGTCATCTATTATGGGTGACAGATGAGGATATCCATAAGAATATTTTTATTTTCATCAGGGTCATTATGAGTGCATTATGATGTCATTTGGTTCAATTAATTTTCTATCCATGTTTATCAGGTTGAAAAACATCGTTTAAAGAGTTACTGAATATTTTTGTGATGGGATTCATGGATTGTAACACCCCAAGATTTCAGTGTGTTATTTCTTCAAAATAATTCAATAACTTTCACTACACGCAACACCGAGTTCAAGCGCACCATGACTTACCAACCAAGCTGTTCAAAAGAGGTTATGAATATTATTAACTAAATTTAAATATTTATATAATACTTATAATTTTAGAATCCATATTATGAGTTTCTTAGATATAATGTAAGAACAAATTCATTTTCAGTATTGCACTTTTACCAACTTTTAATAGTGAACCCTTTTTAAATACAATATTTTAAACTTTTTGACTAAATGGGGACATCAAAAAATTTAAAATGAAACATCCCAAGCTTCCACGGTACGCTTTCCTTTGAATAATACAATAGTGTGTGTTGTACGCAACTTCGAGTTCAAACACACACCACAACCAATCAAACTAGCCGTTATGAATAGTAATACCTACATTTTGAAATTATATATATTTTATATTTCAAAATGGACTTCATTTTTGGATTCAGAGTATTGAATTTATCCTAAGGTGAAATTTTGGTACTTTTCGGATAACTTTAATATTTTGATGAATAGTGAAAATTACTAAATATTAATTAAAAACAAATTTTTTAATAAAAATAATTAATAGTGATAAATTATGAATTTTAGTGGTTTTAAAGTATAATTAGAATATATTTTTACCATTTTATCCAATGGTGTTCATTAGAATTAATTTCACTTTGAAATTGGACCTAAACAATTGTCAATTTTTTGATATATATTGTTTCTTAAAAACACGCTATTTGTTGTGACAACGGAAATTAATTATAAAATTAATTAATGAAACTTATATTTTTGGAATTTTGTAAAATAAACATCATTTTTTAATTTGGAATATCAATTGTAGCTTAGGGTGAAATTTTGGCATTGTTCTGAAAAACTTCAATTTTGGATGAATAGTGAAACTACTAAGTGGTAGTTAAAAAGCTGAATTTTTCATAAAACTTAATTTTACCACTTCTGTGATTGAATTTCGAAAATCCGAGAGACACAGTTAATATCAAGAAGTAAAATGTGGTTCAATGAGTTTAAAATAATTTTTGGTGAATAGTAACTTTTTACTTTTATTTACCGCGGTTAAAAGTAAATAGGGTAATTAAGGGTAAAAATTATATTAATATTACCCTAACACATTTCCTAATTCTATTGGAAAAGTGTATCACGACCAAAAACAACCTTAGGAATAAAATATTATCATTTAGGTCCACTTGGATTAGATTAGGACATTTATTATTATTTAATTCACAGAAGAGCTAAAAAAGTTAAAATCAAATTTTATTTACTAAAACATTTTTAATATAGGGTTATACATAAGATAAATAAGATTGTAAATATTCATTAGAAATCTAATATGATTTCCTACATAATTCAATTTTATTTATAATTTTTAGACATTATATAATTTAATTTATTTATGACACAATGATGATGCAGTAATTACCATAAAATGAAAATTTAAAATAATTTATATTTTTAATACCCAAATCAATATAATTTGAGACATTTATTGAATTACAATAATTTTATAGGATAATATGGCATATTAGGATGGAGTTAATTTACTTTTTTCGAAATAATCATTCTGTTATGAGTTTCACAAAAATCAACATTTGAATAGTGTCAAAATTGACATAAAAGAGTTTTTATAACAAATATTATATTATTAATTGATATTAAATTCCTAAAAATCTAAGGTTCGTCCAAGAGACTTATATCATGATAGGTGTATCATTAATTGACCACTTGGGGGTCTCTTGGATGTATATAGTAAGTTTATTAACGATATAATATAAAAATTATAAGTGACATGGTAAATGTCAAACTAATTAACTAAGAGTTAAAACTAAAAGATAAGGTTAATATAGTAAACCAAACCTGTCTAAATTCTATTTGTTGAATGTTTTTAGACCTATTCCAACCTTTAACTTTGAATAATCAACTTTGTAGGCATTAGAAACCGAATATGAATTTACTATAAATTAATATTTCTAGCTTTTCCAAAGGTACCCCTCACCCCTCTTATAAAATGGCACTCCTCCTTCTCATTTCTTCACACCTTCAAAGCCTTTTGGATCGGCCAAACTCTGCCCAAATACTCTCCCAATATCCGTCACTACATCATAGAGGCATTAGTTTTATCATAAATCCAAACTATGGATCCCTTTTGATCAAATCAAAAGGAAGAACCCGAAGAAGAGGTAATGATTTCACCACCCTTTTCCAAGTTCCTTTCTTCTTCCACTTCTTCTTCCTTTGTTGTTACCATTATAATATAATAACTCCAGTATCATATATATACTGTGATGTTATTATAAATATGGTACAACCATATTCAGTATTCTATCCACCCTTTTAATAACATGTCACCATACGTGCGTACGTACGGCTTACCGTCTCCACGTCGTGGTGTAATTGTTATTCAATATTTTATTATTTGGATAAGTATAATAATGATATGTAAATCATGTAAATAATAAATATAACATGTTAATGATTCTGTATATATGATATAACAACCATTTATATATTATTTTAATATCAAAAGAATGATATTGTCGCTCGTGCGTACGTACGGACTACCGTCTCCACGAACGCGATGAGATTCATTCTCCATCGTATCTATTCAAGTATAATTCACATTTTATGATTAATAACAATATATAAGGACTTGATATCATTATGGATATGAATTATATACAACCTATCCATTACAAACATGGCTTACATAACAAAACATATAAAATAAAACGAGTAAGTTAACACCCGAAAAAATGATAATACTAAGATATTATTAACAAATCAATGTTAAAAGATCATATATGAAATCATATTAATGTATATGATTCTTGTATAATTTAATAACAATTATTTCACCATTATACCGGAGGTTAACCTACCCCAACCAAGTACAAGTACAAGTTAAGGGTTATTTCGCAATCTCTTCATTATCTGAGGTTGTTTATACGTAATTATCTATTGGGATTTCTTTATCATCCACATCCATGTTTCTTCGAAATGTATTTCAAAACATTTTTACTATTTACAAAGAATATGAGTTAAAGTAATTTATACCCTTATGGGTTTATAATGGAATCATTCCGTCGTTTTCCAAACAAGGTGCTTTTTATCCTTTTCGACAGAATTAAGGTAAGAATTTTTTTTTAACTTATACAGTGGGTGCAGCTATTTACCGCCATTATAAAATCATCAAAGATTACCTTACAAGATTATAAGAATATTTTCAAAGAAAATGTTTTATTTTATAATTATGTGAATTCTAAATGATTTCAAAATGAATATTTTATGAATTTTGGAAAGGTACTCTTTATCAAAATCAGAATTTTAAATGTTTTAAAGATTTATCTTTCTAAATCTTCTTAATAAAGGTCCATGCATTCAAAATTGTTTTTAAGTATTTATTTATATGTAAATGAATGTTTTTAAAATGTTAATTCCTTTCAAAAGTTTCAAAGTGGAATGGGACACTTTGATTAAAAAATCTCTTTTAATTACTTCTTTTATAAATGTGTGACTTTTTAATGATTTCAAAAAAAGGAGATATTTCTCTCAAATAGTTTTGATTTAATCTATGTCAACATCCTTTGATGGATTTTATGATTATATGATGTTGATTTATTGTGATACAAAACTTCTATATTGTATTGAAAGTTTTGTGATATTCTTGACTGTGGATGCGCTATTTTTATACCATTCATAGTTTATGGTGAAAGTATTGACATTTCGTATGCTAGTTTTAATACGAATGTTTATGTTATGTTTAAAACTTTTCATATTGGAATGCATTAGACTTAATATGTGACGGGTGGAGGCCGCTATAGCTTCTCGATGCATCGGTAGGTCTCATGAGGCAAACTAGTGTCTTGGCACAGGGCCTTGGCAAAATCTTATTTGTAGTGTTGGCACAAGGCCTTGGCTATGTGGTTATGATAGTCTAGCATTATGCATTCCATCATTATGAAAGTGGTTATTGATATTGCATGTGATTATTCGATTAGTAGAATATCCATGTGAATAAGTAAATGACCTTATTTCGTTTTATTTTTGCCATACTATGTTGAAGTTCAAGTTTAAAAGTATTTTTTTATTTATACATTGCCTTAAATGTTTATGCTTATTTATAAATGTTTCTGCTGTATTGCTTACCCTTACAGAGCGTTTGAGCACACCCCTTTCAATGTTTTATTTTTTCCCAGGATTCCAAGAAGTATACTGTGATTGATAAGAAGGGTTAAGACAAGAGAATAATGGAATTCATAAAGGATTACTTATGTTGTTTTGTATGTTATGAAGTGTAATGTATCATTCATTTATGTAATCTATTTTCCAAGACTGCTAAACTAATCGGTCTTTCGAGACTTGATTCCTTGTAATCATGCCAATGTATTAAAATAATACGCCAACTCTGGGTTACTAGGGTCGGGGAGTTACAGTTGGTATCCGAGGAAGTTTAGTACAAACCGTGGAAACTAGATTTAGGTAAACCTTGATTAGAGCACATAGACCTAAGATGGGCCTTGATGATTAGTATAGAAGAACTTCCTAGAATTTTGGTATTGTAGAGATTTTTTGAGTTTTCCGACCAATACATCCCTGTCTGGATACGAGCAGGTAGAGGCGGCTCTGGCACAGATGTACCTAGGGGTAAAACCCGAAAACACCGCTTTGAGCTAGACTCGAACGAGAACTGGTGAATGACAACGGGCCTTGCTGCACTCTTGGTTACACCACTCCCGGGGGATATGCTTAGGATAATTCTCATTTTCTTTACAAACCATTATTAAGGGTTTATGAGTATATACTTCCTCAAAGGAGACATTTTTATGATTATGGATTATATCCATAAACTATTTAATTTATGTTATGTGTTTTAAAAGTTTGGGATTAGGTATTGTTATTCATAAACTAATCTAGTGTATGCCATTGTTTAGAAATGACACCCAGTAGAAGGAATGATAACTCCAGCAATGCACATAATCCAAAGAGAAAGAAGGATCATATCTTTCATGGTCTTAAGACAGAATTTATAAGAGAAATAGTATCCCATGTACTATCATCATATGAAGAAATAATATCATGTGTTGATAAGATAAGTAAAGATTTTACTATGTCCTATGGCTTTGAAGGGAAGCAAGAGAAGAAAAGGATAGAAGGGGAAAATATGGATAAAGGGAAGAGGGAAAAGAAGAATTTTCTCATATGTGATAACTGTGGGAATAAACACCCTGGAACTAGTCTGAAATGAATGCGAGTTTGTTATAAGTGTGGAGGAAAAGGTCACAAAGTACGTGTCTGGAAGGGTAAGAAAATGGTTTCAAATGTACAATGCTTCATTTGCAATGAGTATGGACACTACGCGAACCTATTTCCCAGTCATCAAACCATGCCGCAAATGATGCTATTGGATAATAATCAAGTTATGATACTACCACAGATGAAGAGGAATGATTAGAGTTCTTATATTGAATATGTCAATTTAGTGTTGTATCAACAATGTACTTGTTATAATAATTATGGAGTATATAAGGATTGTACAACAGCACTATTTCATTAAGGACTTGAGATTCTGTGGAACAAAGAAAAGTGACTCAATAGCAGGATAAATTTTTGGAAAATATATGGTTGAGAGAATGATAAACCATAATATAGTTCTGATACCGAGGTAGTGATTTTGGAATAATACATGATTTATTTGGATAAATTATATTGGATATTCTTGACTACCTTGAAATTGATTAATGATTTGTATATTCAATCATTTTTGGGGTTTAAAACATTTTTGGATTGATGAAGTATATCCAGAATTCTATATGGAATAAGGGAGCATGAATGTAATCAATAAGGAATACGGTAATTCAGGATGTTTCAGTGTATTAAAAGAATACATGATGAAGGTATTCATATGCTATTACAGGGTAAAAAGGATCTACATTATGTTTACCTTCCTTATAAATTTTGGACTGTGAGTTTGGACAGATGTATTTTGGATAGTTCTAGTTTGGATTATTTTGGATTGCCATAAAAGGACAACCCAGAGTTCGGGCGGGAACCTGTCACGTCCGACAAGGCCGCGAGACTTGAACCCGCAACCGAAGGGCGACACGGGTGTATCACCTACCACTGGCCCACGAGATGTCCTGGATTAAATAATGTTGTTTTTCCTAAAAGATCTGGTAGATGAATTACAAATTCGTTTATTTTGGAACCCTGTATGAATAGTATAAATAGAATTTTTTTTACGTTCTATTATCTTTTAGAGTGAAAGATGATTTTGTGGTTGAAATTTATTAATGGATAAAACTACAATTATAAAGTAAGTATATCTCCTTATGATCTTAGCCAATCTCATAAATAAATTCCTCAACATTAAGAAAATGAACATAGAACAAAAATGTTGTCCTAGATGGTGCCTTCAATCATCACAAATTTATGGCTTTGGGATTGTTGGCCTTTTCATAGCCATGTTCTCTACCACTCTCCATCAGATAATTGATGGTTAGATTTCTCTTCCATATCCATATTTTCCTACATGGAACCCTAGTATGTGTTATTTTTGGTAATCTTCATACTTTCCACTATTTATTTTAAATAGAGGCCTCATTAATTCATTTTTCGATGTGGGATTTCAACTAAGATATTTTGAAACGTCAAAAATGTGTTATCCTAATACCTTATGTTTTATTGAATCGATGGTATTTTAAATCATCACAGATTGATGAATTTAAGGACCTCAATTTTAAACTAGTTTGTGATTGATGACCTCAATCACTACCTATAAATATTTTCTTTTTCCTCCAATTATATGTCTCTAATTTCCACCAATCTTCTCCTAATCGAGATCATAATTTGGTGGTGACCCTTTCATTTATCTTTTCCTCATTTTAAGGCTAAATTTTAGTAACCCAATTTCCGATGTGGGTTTTCCCACAAAGATATTTTTTATTTTCAACCTTTTATTTTCGAAGAACAATTTCAAATTGCGAGGATGCAATTTATTGAAGGAGGGGAGAATGTAACACCCCATGAATTCATAGTGTGTTATTTCTTCAATATAATTCAATAACTTGCACTACACGCAACACCGAGTTCAAGTGCACCATGACTTACCAAACAAGTCGTTCAAAAGAGGTTATGAATAGTATTAACTAAATTTTAATCTTTATATAATCCTTATAATTTTAGATTCCATATTATGAGTTTCTAAGACATAATGTAAGAACAAATTCATTTTCAGTATAGCACTTTTACCAACTTTTAATAGTGAACCCTTTTTAAATACAATATTTTAAACTTTTTGACTAAATGGGGACATCAAAAAATTTAAAATGAAACATCCCAAGCTTCCACGGTACGCTTTCCTTTGAATAATACAATAGTGTGTGTTGTACGCAACTTCGAGTTCTAACACACACCACTACCAATCAAACTAGCCGTTATGAATAGTAATACCTACTTTATGAAATTATATATATTTTATATTTCAAAATGGACTTCATTTTTGGATTTAGAGTATTGAATTTAGCCTAAGGTGAAATTTTGGTACTTTTCGGATAACTTTAATATTTTGATGAATAGTGAAAATTACTAAATTTTAATTAAAACCAACTTTTTTAATCAAAATAATTAATAGTGATAAATTATGTATTTCAGTGGTTTTGAAGTATAATTAGAATATATTTTTACCATTTTATCCACTGGTGTTCATTAGAATTAATTTCACTTTGAAATTGGACCTAAACAATTGTAAATCTTTTGATATATATTGTTTCTTAAAAACACGCTATTTGTTGTGACAACGGGAATTAATTATAAAATTAATTAATGCAACTTATATGTTTGGAATTTTGTAAAATAGACATCATTTTTGAATTCTGAATATCAATTATAGATTACGGTGAAATTTTGGCATTGTTCTGAAAAACATCAATTTTTTATGAATAGTTAAACTACTAAGTGGTAGTTAAAAAACTGAATTTTTCATAAAACTTAATTTTACCACTTATGTGATTAGAATTTTGAAAATCCGAGAGACACGGTTAATATCAAGAAGTAAAATCTGGTTCAATGAGATGAAAAGAATTTTTGGTGAATAATAACTTTTTACTTTTATTTACCACGGTTAAAAGTAAATAGGGTAATTAAGGGTAATAATTATATTAATATTACCCTAACACAAGACCTAATTATATTGGACAAGTGTATCTCGACCAAAAAAAACCTTAGGAATAAAATATTATCATTTAGGTCCACTTGGATTAGATTAGGACATTTATTATTATTTAATTCAAAGAAGAGTTAAAAAAGTTAAAATCAATGTTTATTTACTAATACATTATTAATATATGGTTATACATAAGATAAATTCGATTGTAAATATTCATTAGAAATCTAATAAGATTTAATACATAATGAAATTTTATTTATAAATTTTAGACATTAAATAATGTAATTTATTTATGACACAATGATGATGCACTAATTACCATAATAGTGAAAATTTAAAATAATTGATATTTTAAATACCCAAATAAATATAATTTGATACTTTTAATGAATTAAAATAATTTTATAGGATATTATGGCATATTAGTATGGAGTTAATTGACTTTTTGCGAAGTAATCATTCTGTTATGAGTTTCAAAAAAATCAACATTTGAATAGTGTCAAAATTGACATAAAAGAGTTTTTAAAACAAATATTATATTATTAATTGATATTAAATTCCTAAAAATATAAGTTTCAGACAAGAGACCTATATCATGATAGGTGTATCCTTAATGGACCACTTGGGGGGTCTCTTGGATGTATATAGTAATTTTATTAACTATATAATATAAAAATACAAAGTGACATGGTAAATGTCAAACTAATTAACTAAGAGTTAAAACTAAAAGATAAGGTTAATATAGTAACCCAAACCTGTCTAAATTCTATTGGTTGAATAGTTTTTGACCTATTCCCACCTTGAACATCGAATAATAAACTTTTGAGCCATTAATAACCGAATATGAATTTATTATAAATTAATATTTCTAGCTTTTCCAAAGGTACTCCTCACCCCTCTTATAAAAGGGCACTCCTCCTTCTCATTTATTCACACCTTCAAAGCCTTTTGGTTCTGCCAAACTCTGCCCAAATACTCTTCCAACATCCCTCAATACAACCTAGAGGCCTTAGTTTGGAAATAAAGCCAACCTAAGGAGCCCTTTTGATCAAATCAAAAGGAAGAACCCGAAGAAGAGGTAATGATTTCACCACCCTTTTCCAAGTTCCTTTCTTCTTCCACTTCTTCTTCCTTTGTTGTTACCATTCTAAAATAATAACTCCAGTACCATATATATACTGTGATGTTATTATAAATATGGTACAACCATATTCAGTATTCTATCCACCCTTTGAATAACATGTCACCATACGTGCGTACGTACGGCTTACCGTCTCCACGTCGTGGTGTAATTGTTATTCAATATATTATTATTTGGATGGGTATAATAATGATATGTAACTCATGTAAATAATAAATATAACATGTTAATTATTCTGTATATATGATATAACAACCATTTATATAATATTGTAATATCAAAAGAATGATATTGTCGCTCGTGCGTACGTACGAACTACCATCTCCACGAAAGCGATGAGATTCATTCTCCATCGTATTCATTCAAGTATAATTCTCATTTTATGATTAATAATAGTATCTAAGGACTTTATATCATTCTGGATATGAATTATATACAACCTATCCATTACAAACATGGATTACGTAACAAAACATATAAAATAAAACGAGTAAGTTAACACCCAAAACAACGATAATACTAAGATATTATTAACAAATCAATGTTAAAAGATCATATATGATATCATATTAATGTATATGAATCTTCTATAATTTAACAACAATTATTTCACCATTTTACTGGAGTTTAACCTAACCCAACAAAAGAAAAGTACAAGGTAAGGGTTATTTCGCAATCTCTTCATTATCCGAGGTTGTTTATACGTAATTATCTATTGGGATTTCTTTATCATCCACATCCATGTTTCTTCGAAATGTTTTTCAAAACATTTTTACTATTTACAAAGAGTATGAGTTAAATTTATTTTTACCCTTATGGGTTTATAAAGGAATCATTCCTTCATTTTCCAAACAAGGTGCTTTTTAACATTTTCGACAGAATTAAGGTATGAATGTTTTTTTAACTTATATGGCGGGTGCAGCTATTTACCGCCGTTATAAAATTGTCAAAGAGTTCCTTACAAACTTATAATAATATTTTCAAAGAAAATGTTTTATTTTATAATTATGTGACTTTTAAATGATTTCAAAATGAATATTTTATGAATTTCGGAAAGGTCCTCTTTATCAAAATCAGAAATTTAAATGTTTTAAAGATTTATCATTCTAAATCTTTTTAATAAATGTCCATGTCTTCAAAATGGTTTTTAAGGATGTATTTATATGGACATGAATGTTTTTAAAATGTTAATTCCTTTCAAAAGTTTCAATGTGGTATGAGACACTTTGATACAAAAATCTCTTTTAATTACATCCTTTATAAATGTGTGACTTTTAAATGATTTCAAAAAAAAAGAAGATATTTCTCTCAAATAGTTTTGATTTCATCTATGTCAACATCCTTTGATGGATTTTATGATTATATGAAGTTGATTTATTGTGATACAAAACTTCTATATTGTATTTAAGGTTTTGCGATATGTTTGACTGTGGATGTGCTTTTTTTATACCATTCATAGTTTATGGTGAAAGTATTGACATTTTGTATGCTAGTTTTAATACGAATGTTTATATTATGTTTAAACCTTTTCATATGGGAATGCATTGGACTTATTATGTGACTGGTGGTGCCCGCTATAGCTCATCGATGAATCGATAGGTCTCATGAGACAAACTAGTGTCTTGGCACAAGGCCTTGGAAAAATCTTATTTGTAGTCTTGGCACGAGGCCTTGGCTATGTGGTTATGATAGTCTAGCATTATGAATTCCATAATTATGAAATTTGTTATTGATATTACATGTGATTATTCGATTAGTAGAATATCCATGTGAATATGTAAATGGAATTATTTCATTTTATTTTTTCCATACTATGTTGAAGTTCACGTTTAAAAGGCTTTTTTTAGTTATACATTGCCTTAAATGTTTATGCTTATTTATAAATGTTTCCGCTGTATTGCTTACCCTTACAGAGCATTTGAGCTCACCCCTTTCAATGTTTTATTTTTTCCCAGGATTCCAAGATGTATATTGTGATTGATAAGAAGGGTTAAGACAAGGGAATAATGGCATTCATAAAGGATTATTTATGTTATTTTGTATGTTATGAAGTGTAATGTAATATTCATGTATGTAATCTATTTTCCAATACTGCTAAACTAATCGGTCTTTTGAGACTTGATTCCATGTAATCCTGCCAATGTATTAAAATAATGCACCGACTTTGGGTTACTAGGGTCGAGGCGTTACATGGATGATATTATTTTATACTCTACATTCGAGGAGATTCAATAAAATAATATGCATTCCGTTAGTTGATGTATTTATTAGGAGATGTTGTTAGGGATTTTTTCTAAGTTTGAGTTATAGTCTCATTTATTCCATTTCGTGGGGCGCTTCTCAGCTAGGGGATGTCCTCATCGTCTCCAACCTTCTTTCCACCTCTGGTCGGCTCGGATCATACCCTCGGTCTTGGCTCAGTGGATTACGATGGTTCCTCTTTCATGATGAAAACATTTTGGACTCAGGCGCCTCAATTTTTTTTATTGTTGATGGAACTCTTCACCTCCCACCAACTTCGATGGATAGGGTTCTTCTTACAGCGCAGTGATAGTCCAATGGATGAGCTCCCGCTTCCATGTTTTAGTATTGTATCTTGCATCCGGTGTATGCGCTAGGTTCTCGGTTGTGGTCCCTAAGAGTGATATTGATGGTGTCAAAAATATTTAGGATCTTTTACAGTGATTTATGGTTCTTAGGCATCTGTAAAATGGGTTATTGTTTCCCGATATTTTATTTTTTACTTCGTATTAAGATTTCATATTTTGATGTTTCTCTTCTTATGTTGGTTTTGGGTCTGCATTTTTCTAGGTACTTCTGCTTTGGGATATAGTTTCAGTTCATCCTAGGATCTTGTTGGATCATGTGATTTTGATTTATGGAGGTCCTGAGGTTTCTTCAGGTTCAATTATTAGATGAGATGAGGATATGATGGTTCTTGTTAAAGTGGTCTTTTCAATCTGAAAGCTAGACGTATTTGGTGATGTTTTCTCCTAGAGTTGGTTAAAGTGTATTTCATGGTTTGAGTTTTTGCTATTATAGAGACTAGATGGATTAATCAGTGATGGTTGGTGTTGATTTCTGCATAGCCATATCCAGAATTCGAGAATTTGATTCAATTCAGTTTGTTTTCTGGGCTTGAGGAACTATGATGATGCCAACTATGTAAGGATGGGTCGACTTTATGCCTGGATATGGATGTAATGGGGTTTTCAATAGATTTTTTTTTCAGATGTTTTGTGGTGGAACAAGTGGTGACTTTGGTTTGGGTGGTTTTTTTTTAACATGTTGGAATGATTTTATTGAATCCGACCTACCGTATTCGAAGGATGAATCATGGATTTATTATGACATGGGAAGGTTGGTTTTGATCATTGTTGGTCTGAATTTTGTGCATTTACTTGTGGCATTGTGGCCATGGTCCATGAGAAACTACATTCAGTTTACGTTCTTGGGAAAACTCCAAAAGTGATTCAGAGCTGGATGGGTTCTCCTTATCACCAGTATCCTGAATTGGATGTTTTGAGAGGGTATGGATCTTTTCCATCAGTACTGTGCATGTGCATCCTTGCACGGGACTTCTAACCAAGCATAAATGGGAAGGGGGATTCTATATATCTATTTATTATTTATAGGATTGAGCTTTTACTTACTTGTGAATTGGATTGTTTTTTGATGATCTCGGCCTGTGGAGGCATGGTTGAGTTTTATGTTTTTGATGGCCTTTTGGTTTCCCACTTTTAGCTCAAAAGTGATTCTGAAAAAAAAAAATTATTTTTTATTTATTTGTGCCCCATTAGGGGGTAGCTGAAGATACTTCAATTATAGAGGTGTTTTTTCTTGGGAATTCCCCAATACAGTGGTAGTTCCCTGGAGTTTTCATTTTCTTGTAGGATTTTAAAAGTGGTTATTATCCAATTTATCTCATGTTGTGTCATCTCATATGAAGTCTATGACCAAGAAGAATCTAGATTTCTTATAGAAAATCCAATGTTAGTGTGATTTTGATTTTGTGACTAAGAACTTTTTCAGTGGTCATGTCCTTTGTTTTTTAGTATAACTAGTTCACTTTAAAGTTTTCTATAACACTTCACATCATGTCTTGGGTTTTTTCTGAAGTAGTATAGATCTTTTCTTCTTATGGGTCTTTGTATCTATGTCCCCATCAGAATAACTATGCCAATAATGATCTTTAGATGGTGGTAGTTGTGTTTACTTTGATTTTGTGGCGACATTACCATTTCAGCAATCATTTTTTTGGTTATTAATGAGTATAATAGTTTTATGTATGTCTTCTCCTAGTGTATCTTGAACATACATCTTCGTTAATTTATTGAATTGTTGAAGGACTACAACATCTATATTAAGTATATTCTTGGTAAGGTAAATATTGTTGCTATTGTGATGAGTAGGAATTCATATAAAGATTCGTTGTGTGAATTTGGATATTTTGAGAGATTGATGGAAGAAATCTCATTGATGTGTCTAGATGTAGGAATTCTTGGAGGATGGGGTTATATTTTCAATATTATGGTGGAGTCATCGTTGGTGGAGTAGTAGGAGGAGTCCCATCAGGGTTATTCTAAGGTGGGGTTCTAGAGGGGTTTAGTTGTTTTTCATGATACCCATGATGGTTTATATGTAGATATACGAAACTATGTGTTATTACATGGAAGGTATTTTTTCCCTTCATTAATGAGTGATATGATTCTCTATTATTTCCCAATATTTACTTTACTGTCACAAATGAACATGAAAAAGAAATATAAGGATTTGAGTGGTCCGAATTGGTGGTCTGGGTTAAAGCATGAGGTTTAATAGTTTGATTCAGGATTTAGGATTATCCAGAAGGTAAAAGTCGAGTATCATGATCCTGGTGGTTTTCCCTAGAAATTATATGTTCCTTAGTATATGTGAGAGGATACCCCAATGGGATTCATTACTAGTTTATATCAATTTTTTAGTGGATATACTAGTATATTTATGAAAGTGGGTAGGTTTATAAAGTCATCCCATTTTATAAGGATTATAGAGGTCATCTCATTATAGGTTTATCAAGACAATATCTATAGATGGTGGTGTGACTGCAAAAATACCCAAGTATAATCATCTCTAATCGGAATCATCATTTTACCTCTTGGGTGTCAAGAGGTCACTATATTTCTTTTGGATCATGGTTATTTCTTAGCACTTCTTTTAATCAATAAAAGGATGATCAAATCGATTTTACCATCCAAACACATAAATACATGAATCACTTTTATTACCTAGATTTTGGAGGATCAAGATTTAACCACCCACCGTTTGTTGATATTTCTTAAAATAATAGTTTCTAATACACCATTTGTAGGGAAATATTTGATTCTTTTTATGGTTAACCATGATGTTATTCAATTTCCTGTACTAGTTTTAAGGGCATAATTTCTCAGGCTAGAACTGGTAAAAAATATTAAATATCTAGTACAAGTAATTCATTATAGGATGAAGTTAGAATATGATCATGAGAAATACTATTTTGATCATTGGAGGATACCTCTAGAGTTCCACATTAAAGATCATTTTTTCTTGATGGTGACTCATCGTCATGGGTAATGATGGATTGTTTATGGGAGTAAAATTTATCAATGATTTGGTAGGGAATTTTTAAATTTTGGATCATGTTGGATTCATTTTTTTCATATATAACTTCTCCCAATAGTGATAAGAATATCAGATTTTTTTCTTGTGTCTTTGCTCTATCATTTTCTCCATGATGATTCACATTTCATCCATTGGGGAGAGGTCAATATAAATGATGATACTATATTTTTTGGAGTATCTTTGGAGATCTAGGTCTTCCAAGAGAAAGATTTTAATGGGTTATATATTACCATCCATCAATCCAATGGCCCGAAGGCCTTCATTTTTATTTATTTCTGATAATCCGCCTTTCAAGGGGTGAGGTGGAACCCTTACAAGGACTGTAGGTGTAAGTATTACACAGAACGTAGGTCTTAGAGGTATTAATTTCCCATAGGCTTCCAACATTACGTACAACCTAGACTAACTACTTGGAAATTTTCTTCCCCAGCATCTTAATCGTGAAATCACATCTCCACCTTCGCATGGTTGTTTGTCTAGGCATTCCAGTGCATGATCAGTCTTGTCCTGATGGCAGGTTCCATACCCTCTCATTCTTACAATCCATTTCACTTCTTCTATAGTGAATTATCCCTTCATCATCCTCCTTGTAGAGCTTGTTCTTTATTTGTTGTCTGGTATGAATCTGCACTTAAGGTGGCCTGAAAGCCTTGGGGTGGCCTGAAGGCCTTACTGAACCGAACGCCTGGGTGGCCCGAATGCCTTAAAGGACTCAAAGACCAAATCGGTGTCCTGAAGGCCCAAACAGGGTCATTTTCCCGACTACTATATTTCCAAACAATACCTACTACAGTTCCCGCCACAGTACCTACTACAGTAGTGCACAGTGGCAATTCAGATGACCCTATTTTGGATTTCACTTTGGTTTTGGTTTTTGATTCTTGGGGATGAGAATATCTTGATATTTATCATATTTAGAGGCCCTAATCTATATAGTCTACATCAACCTAGACTTTACATTTATTATTATATATTTTGAAGCATAATTATTCATAAAATATAAACCAAGGATCCTATTGTCTAATGTATTTGGAATGTCAGGTACATAATTAAAAGACACTAAACAAAACTAAATAAATATTTTATTTAAACTCCATAACGAGCTGCCAATTTAGTTAGAGATATTACATCATCATAGTATATACTATGGAATACATGAACAATGTGATGAGATAAAATTACTAGTAAGAGAATAAACATAGGAATAAGGAACACCACATGAGTTATAAGGAAAAAATGATGATATGTCAAGACCCGACCCAACGGGGCTCGAGCCGCGACTCCCCAAGCCGGCCTCCAATAGGCCAGGGGCCGGCGACGAGCGCCGAGTAGGCTATCACACACATGGGAGGCATTAGCCTAAGGTAACTGTACACACGCACCCACAAACACCTCCATGCAACAGTGCAGAGATATAGAAACTGAAAAGTAAATGCATGCATAGAATTTATCCCAAACCAGAGTGCAACAACAAAAGTACAAAGGAAAAAACAGGGCCCACCAAAAGAAAACTACAAAGCACGTCCAACCTGCTCTGAAGTAGAGGAATGCTGCCACAAACACCCATCGAAAAGCTCCCCATTCAACTCACTCACTAAGCTTTGCCTACTCCGGGTCCTCCTGGGACTCCGTCAAAAGGCATGTGGTCTGCACAAGACACAAAAATGTGCGGGAAAATCCAGTGCAGGGGTGAGTATAAACATACTCAGTAGGCACCCCAAAACCCAAAACCAATGAGAGAAACTGAAAGGCATCAGTCCGCTCATCCCATCTAGAGGGAACCTAGATGAGAGAGAAACTCAATCTCGTGACCGTCCTCGGCTAAACACAACTATTCAGCTCAACTCATGGGTATTCCCATACATACACCTTGAACAATCTAGATATAAAAAGCTCACACCACAAAGCCACAAGAGTTATCGACCTCATCACCAACAACTGCCCCCAACCAGGAGAGTACACCACACGAACATTGTCATACCAGATGACACTCATCCGAGAGATACATTCCATCGGGTCCCAAAAAAACATCTCAGACGTTCACCTAAGAGACCACGCTCGTCAGATAACATTATTGAGGATAACTTGCTAAAACAAGATAACCACCAAACTCCTCGGATAGGGGATCGCAGCTAGGGTCCACTAGGGGATACCAAGACCCACTCCAGTATACGTAGATCACAGATAGGAGATGTCTCCCCGGGTCCGCTGGGAGATACCACAACCCGATCTGGCATACGTAGTTCTCACAGATAGGGGATCTCACCTAGGATCTGCTGGGGGATACCACAACCCGATCTGGTGCTCAACAGAAGCTTAACACTCAGATAGAGGATCATCGTCCATATAAAGGCGGTCACAAGGATACCAGAACCCTATCTGGTATAACCCGTGATATAGGGGATCGAACCGACAATGCTGCAACCCTACCGCAACCACGCGCTGAGTAGGGGATCGCATACCCGACGATACTACAACCCTACTATACACGACCCACCACGTAGGGGATCATATTCCTGATGATGACAGAATCCCTATGGGGTTAACATGCTTGATATGGGATCACCACATGTGAATAAACGGTCACAACGATACCAAGAACCCGATCTAGGGTAAAGATGCTAGAGGATCCCGCTCCGGGCCCACCAGAGGGATTCCACAACTCTAGCAGTTTAAACATCCCATCGAGAGGATCAAAAACCTATACAAAGATTGTGATGACATACGAACCCTCGTGGGAATGAACCTAGGGAGTACCCTCAACCACTGCTGGTCCAAAAAGTCGCTAACCCGAGCGACCCGCAACAACGCCATAATTCACATCTCCAAGGCCAAAACCGATGCCACCATCGCGATCTACGTGGAAAAACACGCATGATAGGCTACTTACTCGCCCAAAATAGATCACCTATGAAAAAGGCACTATTCACCGTAGCTAGCTCATGTGGGGCCCACACAACGATCCTGAAACCCATAGAGCGGACCATACGATGGCGATCCCCTCGGAAAAAACAAGCGGAATCGACTACTCGCTCGTTCAAAACAGACACCTGGTGAAAAAGGTACTATTCAGCGAAGCCAGCTCGGGTGGGGACCATTCCTAGATCCCGAAACACATCAAATGGATAACACCATTGCGATCCTCTTAGAAAAACACACAGGATAGACTAATCATCTGCCAAAATCGGACTCCTAGTGCAAAAGCTGCGTTTCTCCGCAAATGCCAAAACACGTCCTCATGGGGCCTGCACCCCGTACTCAGTCCCAACACCCGAAAACCGTCTTAAAATGTCTGTCGTATCATCAGGGTCTCAATGCCACTGACGGCACATCAATCGGATGCTCCGGGTAGAAGTTACAACGACCCGAAGTCATAAAATAATAAAATAATATTATTTTATACGACGTTTCTAGCTCCCATGCAACGATTTCGAACCATTAAACCCTTGAACCAACACCAGAGGGTTCGCCTCGTCGTCAGGGTCGCATTTCCTCAAACAACGCACGAATCCGGCTCCCGGATTGCAAGATACGGTGGTTTAAAGACCCCTGTATAACAAAAAGAGGCCGGACCGGCCGCCGCCGCCTGCCCGCCCTGGCCGGCAGCTCTCCTCCGCGCTCGGGCGGTTGGGTCGGCACGCCGCAGCGGGCCGCCGTGCCGGTGTCGCGCTGACAAACCTTCCAAGGTCCTCCGGAGGCACCTCGGGGGTCCAAATGCTGATCCGGAAGCATCTGCGCGCCCCCTGGGACCCGATCTACCCATATGCAGGTTCAAAACAGAGAAAAATGCAGAAATTTGGGATCCGGGATTTTCAAAACGTAAAACGCCTACCTCACGGTCGAAACCCCGACGTTCTGCCTCAGATCCGCGCTCTAGAGCTTCCACTGCATGCTCCTGGAACGTTCGTCGTCGAATTCCGAGCTCATGGGTGCCTCGTTTTCTCGATTCAGCAGAGCGGCGGCGAAAACGGAGAAAAACGTCTAGAGGAATGATAAGGGGGGGGGGGGGGCGCTGATATTTATATCAGCCGCCCGCCGGCGCCAAACCTGTCTCGGACCCGACGCCCGATGCGAACAAAAGTAAGGTCACGCCTAGGGTAAACACGCCGTTCTGAACGCAACGAAGGACTTAGATTTTCCATCCGAGACTCTGTTCAGAAGTTATTCAAGCCGACGCTCGCACACTAACATCGCTACTTATTTATGAAAACGCCCCTGGGGGCGTTTCTCACCGCATGCTCGTGCCCGCAATGTTTACACCCCGCCAAGGGTAAACAGCACGTTTCGGACGCAATCGTGCCATCAGATTTCCGTTCTGAGCTACCTTTTAGGAGATATCACACCCCCGCCACGTGCACAGTATAAAAATACTTAATATTTTTATGAAATTAATTCCGGGCACACCGGGCCTCGGAATCACACGCCGTCTTCACGCATAGCTCTGGAATTATTCTTAGAAATATTCCAAAGTTTGACAGGGCCAAAAAACCCGGGTTGCTACATGATATAAAAATTCATGGAACAAGAATAAACATATTGATGCATAACATATATATCATGGGATCATGTAATCAGTGATACATAGGAATCTGAAAACAACATATAACTTTACATCAATATGATCCAAGTCTAACTAGCAAGACAATATCACATGGTGGACAAAGTCCCATAATGGAATTTGGTTTACTCCCTATCCCACCCCGATGTCTGAGCAGACTAAACATTAACCAATGAATTGAAACTTTTTTGAGTCACACCCATCATTACATGTTCATTCGTATGATTTTAACATGAATAATTTAACATAAAGAATAAACATAATATTTACCCAAGGAAAGAAATGTGTATCGTAATCATGTCATAAGGAATACTATATTGGTGTATCATAATGATGTCCATAAAATAAAGGAATTAAATCATCCATGGAAATTCATAAGGGAAAATTGGAATATATAATGCTAAATTGTGTTCAACTAATGTGGAAACATGTAAAAATATTTTTTAATAAACTTTATAAATGAGTCAGTTCTATGTGGTTTAAAGGAAAATATAAAACACTCCTTAAAGTGAACAAAAGAATAATTTTATATATAAAACAAAAAATGAACTAAGATAGTTTATCAATTTAAAAATAGTTGTTTAATAAAACTATTAGTGGATTAAAACATATTATGGCTTATACAAGAATGTGGGTATGAAATTGGAATGTTCTCATTAATTCGGCTTTCTTATCATGAGTAATTTTGAAGGGAACCTTATAAAATATTTATTTTTTAAAAAATATAATGAATATTTGAGGAAGGTACATATTTTTGGAACATTAAAAAAAGAATATTGGACAAGTACGTATAAATAAAATTGATTTAATTGGGGTAATGGTATCAAAATCGAATCCTGAAGGAAAAAATAGAGGTTTGGAGAGAATCTCTTACCTTGAGTCTAAAATTGTTATGCATTTGCAAATAATTTAATTGAAAATAAATTTATATCCATTAATTAATTTATTGTTAACCTATTCCACATATATTTTTTTGTATGATTTTATTATCTTCATTACTGGCTATTTTTGTGGGTTATAGTGTTTAATTTTGTCATTTCGGGAACATTTGTTTCATTGTGTCTTTGTTAGTTCACTTGTGTATAATTATGGAAGTTCCTATCATATTGGAATAATTCACCAGAGGTGAAATTATATGGTATTAATTCAGTTAATTAATTTTAAATGGGACCATATATAATATTCCTTTTATTACATTAAAATGATTCACTAGAAAAAACATTAATGAAAAATGATGTGTCTATTTTTGTGGGTTTTTAGGACCACCACAATCTAGTACTGTTTAATTTAATATTTTGTTCATATAATGGTTACATAACATTAAATAATTTATAATACAAATATTATAATCTTATTTAACAATAAAAATTGTTTTATGATCGGCATTGAATATGGTAATGAAAACAAAAACAATTTATCCACGAAGGGTGTGATTCGACACCCCATAGATGATGTTTTCATTTTTTTCAAAAGGAGACAAGAAGAGATTTTATGACCGATATCTCATTAACACAATAAAATTATAGTATATTTTTGATACTATAGTAATCATGTAACTTTTTATAGGGGAGGTTATGGAAGGAAAATAAAATAAAAGAAAATAAATGAGAGTAAAAGTGGGTTTTACCTCTTGAATATTGTCTGCATGAGAACATCTTTGAGGAACATGGAAATGATTTTTGGGTGAGAAAAATATACTAAGAAGTGTGTATCAATCATTTTAGGGAAATATTTCAAAATATTCAAAATTTCATTGGGTTTTAAGGTCTGAAGATAATAGTTCATTTAAGGTGGTATTTATAGTGGAGGAGAGAGTGTGGTTTTTAATTATTTTATTAAATAGTTTATTATTTTGGCTCAATACTATCAATATGGTATAATATTGTGATAATAACATTAAATGTAAAATTTTAGTTCAAGATAATGGGATCTTACATCATTCATTACTCAAAAATGGCAAAAACATTTCTTTAATTATGTACAATGTTGAATACCAAAAATTACCATATTTCACTATTCAATAAAAATTCCACTATTTTAGAAAAAATTAAAAATTCACCCTAACCATTTGTTAATGTGTATATTTAAAAAATATTCTACATTTTATAAAAATAATTTTCAAAAAATTAATATTTCAATTTTTTTTAAAATCATCCTTTATTCAAAAAATACCGATTTTAATATAATAACCGGTTTTATGGAACTTTTTAAAATTTATTAAGGGATCAAAAAAATCATATAATCATAAGATTGCATAATACTAATTTACTAATATATTTTATGACATTAAATTTTTCTTTAAATTCATTATATTAATTTTATATAAACATTTACATTTTACAAAAAATCAAGCACATAATTTATCATTTTTAAAACATTTATTTACTTATACCATGATATACACATATCATATTTTCATTTATAAGAAAAATACATTTTATTTATACTTTTTTGGTGGGGTTTATATTTTATTTTATGGATTACTATTCATAATGATCATATTACCATTCTAATTGTTAGGTTACTATTCCATCGATATAGAATTCATAGTTTCTATAAATACCCCTTATTTAATTCTTATTTTATGAGAATAATGATTTTATTAGAATATATATGCGATGTATGTGTTATATAGTATATTAATGAATTATAGGAAGGTAAATTTCGATGATAAATTTCTTGGTCGTAACATACTTCCCCACTTGTGAAATTTCACCCATAAAATTTTGTTTTACATTCTAAGTTGAAAATATGTTTATGTACTTATCCATCATTTCTTATTATGGTTCCCATGTATCTTATTCATTATTATTATTCCTCTCCAATAATTTGAAAAAATTAGTTGTATTTTTGTGAAGGACATTGTCTCTGTGGTTTATGATCTTCACCAGTTTTTATTGATACAAGAGGTTATTCTCCAGTTGCACCACCACCATATTAAGTATATTTTATTGGCCAGGTATACAATTCATTAGTGGGTAAACATGGAACACAATTTAATCATAAGATATATTTTATATAAGTGAAACTTGATAGTCCACCTATCTTATGTGATTAGGGATATCAAAGTGGCCAATGTACCTTTGACTAAGATTCCCTTTATTCCCCAAGTGCATGACTCTCTTCCCTGATGATACTTGTAGGAAGACTTTCTCTCCAACATCAAACTCAAAATCCCATTAATGGTTATCATTATATATCATTTCCTAAATATTTTTAGCTTTGATATTATTTTGGATGGATTGAAACTTTATTGTCATATCATGTACATGATCAAGTCTCTGTGACATTCATTCAAAAAAATCATCCCAATAGGTTAGAGTTATCAATCACTTCTCATAGAGATAATCATAGAGAGCCATCTGAGTATTCAAGTAGAAATAGTTATTGCAAGTGAACTCAACTAATGTGATATGCCAATCCTATTCACCTTTAACTTATTTTGAGTAAGCTTCTAGAATTTACTTGACCATATGGATAACCCTCTCAGATTGGCCATCAGTTTTGTGGTCATAGGTGTTAGGTACTGGTATGGGTAGTGGAAACCCATGGGCTGTGAATTTAATTTTGTTTCACATCACCAGAGAAACGTTAAAATGTCGACTCTGGTAAACTATCCCTATACGGTATGAGGACCACACATGAATTTGACAGAGGAAAAAATAGAATTAACTAGTACCTTGTTTGGATCAGACATGTGCACGTTCGTCACAGGGTGCCGCAGACCATTGCATGAAGAATCTAACATTGAAGCCCTCAAGATTGTCCATAGAAGCCTCTCAAATATACTCATGGATCATTCATTGGAGTCTGAATGCTACTGTAGTACAGTAATGAGATATTCTATGTAGCAGTGATCACTGCAAGGAAAGCGTCTTCAATCTAAATAAAAATAGATTGAAGACCATTTTTTCTTGAGAAAATCCTACTCTTGAATCTAGGAGGAGAAAGAGTCTATCAATTTCGACAAATGAATAGTTTATTTTGGAAGGAATCTCTCTTAATTATATATGGGATATGTAAAATTATATGTCTTGGTTCTTGGACATCTTATAATGCATATTCTCTATATATTTATTATAATTTTTTATGTCAAATTAAATTATGTGATAAATGATATTTATAATCATATCAAAAACTATGATATATATAAAATATATATATTGCATGATAAACATTATTCTATAACTCGACTCATTTCTCATACAAATATTAAACGAACCCTGAATATTTAAATCCATTTGAATAATATTTTATCTTTGTGTAACTTAATTACTGGTAAATACATGTTATAAATAAATTCAACATATTATTTCAAGCTTAAATAATAAAAGAATTTATTAATTACTTGGTGATCCATAGAAGATGGATAATAATTTAACTCATAAGCGGGCCCCACTACGTTTTATATATCTATTCATAGAATTGAGTAGATTCTCAAATCTCTATAGTGTGTGAACCTATAGAACCTTATCTCAATATCATTGAATAATATCCATTGACAAAGAGCGGGGTCTGTCAACCCATCGATGCCCCTATAATGTTATGGAAATATCTAAGAAATGAATACCCTCCAACGAACATGGTCTGTGTAATATAATATCTTCATCATCGATATATTAATAAATCAGAATGCACACTAGTGTCATCATCCATAATATTTCATTATTTTATTTGTTAATATGTCTGGATGGTATTACCTTCCACCACCATGGACATGGATTTAATGAAGGAGCAACCATCCTTATCAACTAGGCTCGAGATATCTCTTCCTTAACTCATAAGAGAAAAATAATATCTTGATCATTCAATCACTATCATGTCCTCAATGACGTTCCAAACTCAAACTACCTCTCCGTAATTTTATCTCAATAGTTGTTGCCTTGTATCAAAGTATGCAATTAAATGATATACATTGATAATGATCTCAAGTATGGATACAATTACACATGTTTTTAGATTAGAAGGACCAATGAAACCCGAAACATGTGGTGTTCAGATTATGTAGGTCTATTCTCATGATCTAAACAACTATAGATCATCAACTGCGAACGTCATGATAATTAGTTTCAATTCTTATGAGTCCCTAGACCCTGATGGTCACAAATATATTGTGTCCATTATGAATGATGTAACTGGACCATATCACATTAGTTTAATATTACTGTCATGGAATACCGGGGTTCTCATTATAGTCTAGGATCTATGATAACCCTTTGATATGACATGTGATCTAAGGACATTTCCATAAGAAAAGTGGATGCATAAGTATCTACACTCTTATGGAATGATAAAAACATGTATATATAAAACAATCCATACATGTAGTGGTAATCAAATTACAGTACAATATGGGTATAGGGCACCCAATCTCAATGCTCCCACTTGCACTATAGAAAAATGATAACATGTTTCAATCCTCTATCTCTCACATGATAATCATGCTTTGGTTGAGAAATGGATTCAGTTAGAGGGTATACCATGTTATCCTATGTGGATACTCTACTTACTGCGACATCAAATCTTTGATAAAAATACCTCAAGATATGATACATATAGAGATTATACTTTGTCATTGAGTAAGATCTAGGATCCTTGGAAAGCACTGCTATAACAATATTATAACAATATACTTGAACAAGATCTGCACTACTTGGAAAATCACCAATGTATGAGATAAATCTGTGTATCCAAAATGATTCCTTTACTGCATCGGAAGCAGAAATATATTCAAACACTATTATAGAATTGGAAACCATATATTTCTTTGAACTTCTCTAGCTCGCTACACCACCATTCGTGCAAAACATGTATCCTGACTATGATATCAGATCATCATGATCTATCTAGAAACTAGAATTACTATATTCCCTCAATACAAGTTCCTCATCTCATCCATACACTAGGAACATATCTTTGTATTCCTCAATTACAATATGATTATATTAACATCTTCCCAATGCAGCTCTCTTAGATTGGATTGAAATCTAACCACCATTATTAAAGAAAAGGGGACATCAAACCTAGTAAAAAACATGTCGTACATTATATAACCCACTAATGTGGCATAAGGAATTCTATTCATTCTTTTAATCTCCTCCTGTGTTTGTGGACACATTTTATTAAAGTGATTTATACCATGTGACATAGGCAATAATCCTCTCTTGGATCATTCCATATTGTAGATTTTGAGTACCTTGTCAATTTATGTACATTAACTTAGCCCAATCATCCATTGAGTTATATCTTGAAATATCTTGATCCCTAGAATATAGGCTGCTTCACCAAATTCATTCATGGAAAATAATTCATTTAACCAGTTCTTAACTGAATGTAAGACTTCCACCTTTTTTACCATAATTAATTTTCCATTAACATAAAACACTAGAAAAATGATGGGATTCACTTCAACCTTTTTATAGACACAACTCTCGATTTCATTTTTGAAAAAACTAAATTCTCTTTTGGGCTCATCAAAACGAACGTTCCATGACTGTGATGACTGCTTCAATCCATAAATGGATCTCTACAGCCTACGTACTTTATTGGTATTCTTTGACTAGACAAACCCTTTGGGATGAGTCATATATATGTCTTCAACAAACAAACCATTTAGAAAATATGTTTTGACATCCATTTTCCAAATTTCATAGTCATGGAGGGATGCTTTTACAAGCGATATTCTGATGGATTTATGAATTGCTACTGCTGAGAAGGAGTCATCATAGTCGATTACTTGACATTTCCTAAAACACGTGGCAACCAGTCTTTCTTTAAAGGTATTAACCTCACAATCCATTCCCATATTCTTGTTAAATACCTATTTGCATCCAATGGGATTTACATCATCAATAAGGTCAACCAAAATCCAAACTTAATTTTGGTACATTGACTCCATCTCAATATTTATTGTTTCATTATATTTAGCCTCTTATTTTCCTTTTACTTCTTCCATTTAGGTTAATGGTTCATCATCCTCAAGGACAAATGTGTAACCTGGCTCGATGAAATGAAAACCATAAAGCTCAGGTTTTCTTACCTCTAGCATAGACCGGCACAGTATTTGTGTCTCAGGAACTACTTCTTCTTCCACTTTCTCTAATGGTGATTTCTCCTCTACTAACTCTTGTGCATCTGGAGCATTATCTTTATCTAAGTCAATATTGATCCAACTATTTCCAATAGAAATGTGTTCCCTTTCTAGAAATATGGAGTATCATACCACAATAACCTTCATATATAATGGTTTATATAAGAATTATCCTTTTTTTCCTTATAATAACCTATATAGATGAACTTGGTGCTTCTGGATGATAATTTTTTACTCATTAATGTCTTTATAAATGCCTTGAACTCCCATACATGTATGTGTGTTATACTTGGTTTCCTTCCATACCATAAATCATATGGAATTCTATATGTGGCTTTAGTTGTTACTTGGTTAGGGTATATGATATTGTTTACCATGTGTATCCAAAAAAGGATATGAGAAGAGTTACATGACTCATCATTGAACAGACCATGTCAACAAAGGTCATATTCTTCCTTTCACTAACACAATTAAATTATGGTGTATAAGGAAGATTGATTTAGGATTATATCCCACACTCCTTCAACTGATCAATAAAATATTTCTTAATATATTCTTTCCCTCGGTCTGAGCGGAGTTATTTTATCTTTTTTCGAAGTTGATTTTCTATTTCATTTTGGTATTCATTAAAAATACAAAAATAATTAGACTAATACCGCATTAATTTGATATATCCATACCTACGATAGTCATCGGTTCAATTAATGATGTACGGATACCACCCCTTACCTTTATAGGAAATACACCATATACATTAGTTTGTATTAATCTGAAAGGAATTAGACTTATACCGCATTAATTTGATATAGATATTCCTCATGAATTTTTTGAAATTGGTTGGACATGGATGACACTGTGATGCATTGAACATGAAGTTCATCATCTAAAAGCTTTTCCCATTTATCTTTTTCCTCCTTACTTTTCCCCTGAGGAGGCTCAGTAGGAATAGAGGATTCTATCACATATAACCTCCTTTCCTAGCATAGTACTATGTTTATGTTCTTGTACCACTCCTGAAAGTTATTTCCAGTTAGGATATTTTCATCATCCTGAATTGATCACTGTGATAATGTACTTCCAGTGGTGGGGATAACCATTTTAAATCTACATTAGATAAACATTAGTAGTTTGTACTTTATGTTGATTAACATTTTGAAATTTATGAATAATTAATTATTATATCCTTTTAATCTCTCCCGCTTTTTAAAAAAACATTAATTTCCCACACTATTAGATTCGGAAGACATTGAAACTTGAGAATTCTGCTGGAACGAATCATCGAAACCACCCTCACAGTCTACAATCTATGGCGATTCCATGACTTGTAGGGTTTCAATGTAGGCACTAAACTGGCCAACCACATGACTTGTGGTTCCTTCTATTGTTGAGTAAAGTCTCATTTGTTTAATATAAACTTAATTCCCGGAGCATCATTCCTCTAAAGTGATAGCATGTTAGCTATGGGTAAACCTTGACTACTCACTTTGGATAAGTTGTCCCAGTTCTCTCAAGAAAATGCCCTGATAGTAAAAGGCACTCCCAACTATGGATGAGGAGAACCCCAATCACCCGGTTTTGATTGTATGTGACTAATTTAAGTCATTTGGACTTAATATATCTTTGAGGTATTTATATATTTATTGAAGAATATAATAATTTTCAATTTATATGTTCAAACTAGATTGTCACATTCACAGGTGAACATGAAGTAGAAATACATTCATAACTTTTTTATGTATTTTTTTTCTTTTTTACTATTCAATGTGACCAATCAATAATTATTCATTCGCATGAAACAATAAACAATGCATAAAGTTAAATCATGCAATCTGACCGGACTTGAGAATTTTATTATGATCGATCCATAAATGGATAAATCTTGACCTATGGGCATCCATTCTTTAGTTGACAGTAGGCTCATGTCGTAGCTAGCCCCAATATAATGTTCTCGGCTCCGGTTAAGATTACATCCTCAATATGTTGGGGTCTGATTCTTGGATAATCACAATTTAATTTCAAATATACTCGCTTGCAGGGAAGGGGGTCTAGGAGTACAAAATACATCTTTTCAAATGGAAACACATTCCCTTATACATATTTTAATTAAAATACGATTCACATATCCTCATTTATCTAATTTATTATTACAATCACCGCACACATTGAATAAATAATAAAATAAATAAATAAACGAGACATGCATGGTTTAGTTTCTCGATATAGTCCAGTTGATATAAATAATGCACAATTAAAAATTATACTAAAATAAAATTTAAATAGTATGAGGGAGCACTGAAAAATTTAATAAATTTAAATAAATTCTATTAATTTATTTTTATCAGTTCCAAATGTTTAATTTAATTATAATTGAAAAAAGTAAATTATACCATTAATTTAACTTTAACTATAATTATAAATTAAATTAGTAATTTAATTTTAATTCTAATGTAATTAAAGTTTTAGATTGAATTAAACTTAAACCCAAATATAATTTTAATTTACATAATTTAAAAACTAAATTAAATAAAACTAATTAGTGGGGTTTCCGCTATAAGGGAAGGATTCTGGAAGGACTGTAAACTGCTGAAATGGAGTCTTACTGATGTAGGGCCAAATCACAGTGTAACCACGGTGTGACCACGGCGTGACCGCAGGGTGTCCGTGTCGTGACTGCTGGGTGACAATAGTGTGACCACCGGTTGACTTCAGTGTGACCGTGGGGTGGTCGCACCATGGAGTGACCACAAGGTGACAATAGATTTAACGCGGGGTGACCATGGGGTGATAATGGCATTATGTGGTGTGATTGCGGCATGATTGCAACGTGATCACAGTGTGAGTGATGTGTGATTACGGCGTGACTGCTGCGTATCCGGCCAGTCTAGCAGCACCCTACAACAGTGACATCTTCTGGTCAGTAGTGAACTCCTCCATCTAGGTTTGAGAGTAGAGATATACCACTCTAGCTAGTCACAAGGGTGGTGGCATGATTCTTCAGCCAGCCGCAAGGGTGGTGGCCCTCTACTCCGGCCAGCCTCATGGGTGGCAACTAACTATTATGGTGCAGCACTGAGTAGCGGCCGATGGTGTGGGGAGTTTGGAGGAGGTAGTTCTATGACCCGGGGATGCACAAGATAGTGATAGCAAGGAGGTCCGGGCAGTGCGGCCATGCCCAGGTGGCATGAGACCGTAGTGCAAAGGGAGGCGCAGTGGCCTGGTTTGGATGCAATGAGCAGCGAGAGCAAGGAGAGTAGGTTCGGGTGCTGGATCTACCCAAGGCTAGGGGTCTGGTGGGGCGTGACCAGGGGTAGGGTTTTGGGGGGTTGTTGTGGCGTGCTCCTAAGCGAGGATAAAGACCGAAAGTGTCTTCATTCTATTTCCATTTTTTTATTTTTTTGGACAAAAAACAATACCATTTCCCATATTTTTTCAAAAGAATAAGATCCAAAATTGGGTCTCGGTCTCTAATTTTTTATGTTAACCTTAATTTGAAAATACTATAAATAAATAAAAATACAATAATTTACCCCATGTCTTTATTAACCACCTTTTAATTTTATAGTTTTATTTGAGTAAAATAATATAATATTATTTGATAATATTTTTTATTTTACTCAAAAAATAAAAAACCACCCGATGTTTTCTGGTGACCGGATTATGGTTAAAGCATGGAAGAATTTGGTACATTGAAGAACACAAATATAAAATTTAAACATTTTAATTATAAAATAATAATATAAATAATTTTAAAACCGATGGTGTCGTTCAATTTAAAATTTTCAAATTGTCGTAACTTGGCCATTCTGAAATGGATCGATATGTGGTTGGATCCATTTAAACCGATTTTATTCCATGTACATAAATTTAATGAAAATTAATTGTTACATTGACTCTGAGATACCACACATCCCTTTGATACAACTATAAGGTACTAGGATGGGTAGCGGAAGACGTTGGTCTGGGAATTTAATTTTTTTCGCATCACTAGAACATAGTTACAACATCGAATGCAATGATCAATTCATGTATTTTCTAACGATAAAAAGTGGATTTGACAGAGGAAAAAAAAAATAGAACGAACAATTACCTTGTTCGGATCTGATGTGTGTATGTTTTTCATAGGATTCCGCTGACTGTTTCATGAAAACATTTCCATCGAATCCCTTTAGATCATCCACACATGCCACTCATATCTGCTTGTGTGTCATTTGTTCGAATCCATGTTCTAGTGCAGTACACCAACACACTCGTTGATGTAGCAGGGATCACCACAAAAAAAGCATCATCGATCCAAATAAGGATGATATTGAAGTGCTTCTTTTCTTGGTAGAATCTATCACTTGAATCCTAGAGGAGATATAGGCTCTAAATTTTTACACATGAATTGTTTTTAGGGAGAGCCTATCTCATACTTATATAGGGGATATCTAAAATAACATGTATGGGTTCCCAACCCCCGTGTAATAGATATTCTCTGTATAAGTATTATAATTTTTTTTTACAAATTAAATTATTCCATAAATAATATTTAAAATTTTATCACCAAAACGAATATATATTAAATATATATATTACAAGATAAAATTCAGTCTATATCTCAAATCACTTCTCCTTAATATATTAAATGAACCCTAGTTATTTAAATCCATTTGAATAATATTTTATATTTTTATTTTCTTAATTACTTATAAATACATGTTATAAATAAATTCAACATATTATTCCATCCTTGAATAATTAAGTAAATTTTTTATTACATGGTGATCCATAGAACATGTATAATACTCGGACCCTTTGCCATGGCTCACCTAGTTCTATATTCCTATGCCCAGAATATGGAAGATTCTCAAAGCACTATAGTGTGTGAACCTCTAGTCCCTTATCTCAATAGTAGTGAGTAATATTCACCGACCAAGAGTAGGGTCTAGCTATCCATCGAGGCCCTTATTGAGATATGTTAATGTCTAAGAAACAACTACCTTCATATAAACATGGTTTGTGTAATATAATATCTTCATCATAAATATATCAATAATTTATAATTCACACTAGTTTCATCATGATTAATCATGATTTATTTTATTTTTTTGATTTTCCTAGATGGTTTTACATTCCACTACCATGGACATGGATTTCATGAAGGTGCAACCATCATAATCAACTTGGAACAAGATATCTCTTCCTCAATTCGGAAGCGAAAAATATTATATGGATCATTCAATAAATGTTATGTCATCAATGATGTGTCCAACACAAACTACATTTCCACACGTTTTTCGACATGGCTTTCACCTTGTATCAATGTACACAATTAAATGTCAAACATTGATAATGATCTCAAGTCTAAAAACCATTACACATGTTCATAGATAGGAATGACCAATAACACATGAAACATGTGGTGCTCCTATTTTGCAGGTATGTTTTCATGATCTCTACTACTAGAGATCATCATGTGTGAACATCATGAGAAAATGTCTCAATAATTATGATCCACCGAAACCTGATGGCACACATCATATGTGTCCTTTCAGATTAATGTAACTGGACCATAGGATATTAGTTTAATATTAATGTTATCGAATCTCGGGGTTCTCTTATAACATGGGATCTTCAATAAGCCTTTGATTCGACATGTAATCTACGGACATTACCATAAGAAAAGTGGATGCATAAGTATCTATTCTATTATGGAAATATAAATACATGTATATATAAAAAACTAAATACATGTAGTAGTAATCAACGTACAATACAAGTTGGGTCTAGGTAACCCACTTTCAACAATTTTTCATGATGAAATTCAATTTAGTACTCAAAGAAAGTTGAATTAATTGCTATAATTTAGATGTGAACCTTGTATCATGATCATTTACAATAAAAAATGTACCCCAAAAAACCTCACCACATCCTTCAAATATAAATTGTAATGTTTTTGACGTGATAAATCATCCTGAATAATAATGATGTAGGCATTCATGGTGAGTCGATGCACTACAACCAAAATCTCATTGTTTCCTATAGATGTTTTCAAGAGACCAATGAAAAATTCCATAGTGAAATTATTTCATTTCTTTGCTGGTATAGGTAATGGTTAAATCATCCATTTGGACTTCTATCACTATGAATTAATATTATCACATACGATACACCCAAATATATACCCCGCAATCTCCTTTTTTATATTATCCCACCAGAAGTGTTCAGAAATAACAATATACATCATAATACTTCTGTGATGTAAGGATAAAGATGAGATATGGGAATTATCCATTAGCACCATATTTATCTCATATGAAGAAGGCACACAAATCCTTGTTCTAAACTGAATCACACCATCATCATCGATGTGGAACTCACATAGATTCCATTTGTTTACAACTTTCTCCATCTTTATATCTCTAGATTATTACTTTATGCATCATAGATCTTATCATGGATAAATGGTTGGGAAATAATTTGGAAAAAGGTAGGATATTTCTTTGTTAACCTGATTTCTAGATATATCCTATCAATTTAAATGAATATATGGTATTTCTCAATCCATATTAAGGATAAATTATCGCATTCTTTTTTCTATGAGAATCATCTACCTTTTTTAAAATACCATGGTGATAGTGAATATAGAAGTCATTGTCCTTGATTATCTAAAATTATATCCTTTGAATAAGGTTGATATCCTTATGTGTCAATGGATACTTTGGATTATTGTGATTGGTATATATGTCACACTTTTCAATATAGATGTAGTGAATCCATATTCTAAAGGAATAAATCATATCCACAATCTCTAGAACATGCCTAGTTCTTCTCATGTATATTTAACTATAGTGAGGGATAATCCATCACTTTATCATTCTTCCTGAGTAAAAAACACAATCTATTTATTAGAATAATTATATATTACAAAAAGAAATCCAATTATTAGTATTGTGAGTACAGGGGAAGTGATTATCCTCTTCTAGAACTTCTGAAATCCATCCTCACATTTTCCATAAAAACATATTTTATACCTGTCCATGTTAACTTAGTTTTCATGTTATAAAATCATGAGTAATTACTCACAAAACATATTTAGTACCCAACTAAGATGAGAAAATTATGGATCTCCATTACATATGATGGTCTTGGCCACTCCTCAATTTCCCTTGTTTTAGAAGGGAAGATCGATATCACTTTTCGGGTGATAACCAGACATAAGACTGATACTTCCCCCATCAAGAGCACACATTGTCTATACCTTTAACATATTTTATCCCTTTACAGAGTCATTATCATAGTAATCAAATTCTAATCATTTTCCTCTGTACTCTTGGAGTTTATCATAATATCATTGATAAAGACAGCCAAAAAAATATGAGGTAATTTCTAAAGAATCTATTCCTTAATTACATAATTTATTAAGGAATTATTGAGTCCTAATAGAATAACATTGAACTCATAGTTTTCATACCTCATTCAAACTGGTCCCACGACACTATCCATGTTCAAAGAGAAGAGCACACACATCACCTCGTCTCAAATAAGAACCATCATATGTCCCTCCTTCCGATGATTATAAATGCAGGGAATGTTGTAATCTGATGGGATTAAGGGATCAACACCATCCTACATGTAAAAAAATTCTTAGGCTTACATTCGTTCTACACCATTAATTAATGTTATCCTGATTGAAGGTCCACCTTTGAGAAATACTTGGCCACACATAGCCGGTTTAATAATCCATCTATCCTGAGAAGGGGATACTTATTCATTATTGTAATTTTGTTGATATAACAATAATAAATGCAGAGGAACATCAAACAATCCTACTTATTGATGAAGAGGACCAGCACACCCCATGGTGTAGAACTCTGGAATATAAAACCATTGTCTAGATTCTCTTGTAACTACTTCTTTTATTATTTCAACTCAATAGTGACCATTCAGTAAGGATTCATTGATATAGGTAGAGATCAAGGAATATCTTCAATCGAGATCTCAACATATCAATTTGGAGGAAGACAAGGAAATTCATCAAAGAATACAAAAGTGTAGTCCTTCACATAGGGAATGTATTCAAGCTTGATTATCCAATTTTCCTTAATCATTTGAGCCAGATTTTATTGATCACAAGGAAAAAATATACTTAATTAAAATGATGATTATGATGGAGATTAATCCATCTACTTATACTGGTACATAATTTGAGGATGGATCGAGATGTAAAGAGTGAACTCCATTTCTCGACAACTGATGTTGTACATTATAAAGATATCTAACACATGCCAAATATAACATCAAAATCCAATTAAGGAATTATAAAAATATTTTCTAGAAGGATCATTATACATAAATTATTAAGGGAGGAGTTATATACTTTGAATTACATAATTTCACTATTTACAATATTCATATATAACTAATCCTCCATATATTATGGTGGTGTTTGGATAATTCTATTAAAATTACAAGATATGAAGGAATAAGTAGAACTAGAATCAAATAGTATATTCATTATTTATGAATGAATAACTATTTTAAATATCACCACATCATTTTTAGGATCCACTATAGTAATGGTGATAACATATTCCCTGCATTTCTTCCTTAGAGTTTGTTGTTAATTTCCTATAACAACCCTTTTATTAGGGCATTTTATCGCATAATGCACACGTTCTTTGTAGTTGAAACACATTACTATAGAATGAGTGTTTGTATGAACATTCCTTTTTCCATCCACATTCGTGGGATTATATGAAACCATTCATAAAAAATTATCTTGGTGACCCTCTCTTAACATTTAAATCATTTCATGGTTCCCCATAGTTAGTTTCTAGGATGCTTCATCCCATACTTTTGACACATGGGATATTGGGTTTTATTTACATCATGGGATTTTTTTTCTGATCCTCTTATATTAAAATCTATTTCATAATTTTTATCTCTAGGACCCTAAGACTACATAGAGTCTAGAATCTCCATATCAACCTTAAAGAAACAAAAGATAATCTCTTCACAGCTTTCAATGTCACGAAATGCTAATGATTTTCATTGAATAGTATTTAGTCCACTAAAGAATTCATAAATCTTATTTAAAATTTCACGAAAATTCCCGAGCTATATTGTGAAATACTTGTAAATATATACTCGGATTCCCCAATAATGTTGTCTTCATTTTTTTATTTTGAGGAACTCCTTTACCATCATAAGATGGAGTTTCCTTGAAAAATATTTATTGATAAATATTTTATTGAATGCTTTGCAATCTATAACGACCCATACTTTACATACATTGTTAATACTACAAAATTGAAGCACACTTATTACAACATATGACAAAACCACAAAGGACCGTATAGGTATAGTGTCTTTAGAAACTGGGAAACATAAACAACTGGTTCATAAATCTTCTACAGTGTCTCCCATTTATTTCATCATATCTAGGGTCCCTTTTAGCATATTCTACTTAATATCCATCTTCCTGGCCTGGGGAAAAGAAAACATAAAAGGATGAGCTCAAATGCTCAGCAAGGGCAAATAAAGGAAATAAAAATCATATCATATCTTTATGAAAATCAACACCTGCAAAAGAGATCATAATATCTTAACATGGAATAAATCATAGAAGTGAAAATGAGATCCCCATAATCATAAAACTTGAAACTTTGTGGCATGCACACATAATCATGGAAAATCATTTCTTGTTAGTGATGACTCATTGCCAAGACTATCTTAGTGGACAAAGTCCCTTTCTGAACCGAGTTCACTCCTCGTTTCAGTCCCGTATCACTGAACCGAAATAACCTTCCGTTCCAGCCATGTCTATTTCATGAGATATAAAATCTTTACCCAATGCATTGGAGGGAGATATAGGTCCCACCCATCTTATAAAGAATCCTTTCTTATGTGTGCCACATAATCATAAAACATACATCATCGCATAACACATGTAACAAAAATGGGATTCTTGAAACATCATGACATCATAAATCAATTTATATAAGATAAAGGAATTCATAAAAAAAATTCCATCACAACATGATCAAATCAATGTAATAATAGGGATAAAAATAGAACCCTTTATTATCTTAGATGGAAAATAATTTTGATAAAACACTTGAACTCCATTCTTGAGGAAAATATCCTTTCTTCTTCCAAAAACATTTTTCCTTTCATAATATGTCATACAACATTAAAATAAAAGAAGTTGATTAAAAATAATCTTGAATACTTGTAAAGGAAGCTTCTTGGAAATAATGTTTTAAAAATCCATTCATGCCGTATAAGTTAAAAAAAACATTCTTCGTACTTTTGTCGGAAAAGTCAAGAAGTACCTCATACGGAAAAACGACAAAAGATTCCTTTTATATTCTTTACTAAAAACTTATCGAAGGGTAAAATTGGATTTAAACTATTTCAAGTGTATGGAAACAATATTACATATTGAGGGAACATGGATGTGGATGATAAAATACACCCCATTAAATACTTACGAATAAACAATCTCGAATAAAAAATGATATTGTGATATTTCCCTTACCTTAGGTCCGATTAGCTTTGTATGTGTCCGAAGCTCCTGTATAATGGTTTAAATAATGTTATTGGCTTATTCCAGAATCATACATATTGATATGATATCATATATGGTCATATTCTTAGCTTCTTGTTAGTAATATTTCATTGTTACTTGTTACTCGGGTCTTTATTGCCTTTTGTTCTTATGCGTGTTTTGCCGAATACATTCTTATTCTTCTTTTAAGGTTATAGATACCTTATATCCAGAATGGTATTAGTGTAACATATATCATATTTATTCATTCAATTCATTTATATAATTACTATGTAATGATGATCATGTAGAACGAGTCGCATCACATCGTGGAGACGGTATTCCGTACATACGCACGAGTGATGATATCGTTCCTATGATCGTGGAACTGTATTGGAGTATATATATATTATTTCAGTATCAATATTACTTTATAATAATCATAAATAGTTACTCATTACACCATTATACCCATCCTTGTAAAGTGATGGAGGAAAAATAGATTACACCACGGCGTGGAGACGGTATTCCGTACGTACGCACGCGCGGTGATTTCTTTTTCCGTAGGATGGATAGATTGTGAAATAGGGTTGTTTCATACTTATAATAACATATCAGTATATGAGTAATACTGATGTTATTACTTCATAATGAAACAACCTAAGAAGAAGAAGTGGAAGAAGAAATAAAGATGAAAGAATTGGTAACAGTAATTACCTCTTCTTTGAAGCGCCTCTTTGAGACCTCCTCTTAGGGCACTAAAATTGGTCTTTGAGGAAGACCAGTACCTCTAGGATGTTTCTAGGGAAGTGGAGAAGGGAAAATGGCAGGGGTTGGCCGAGATTGAGTGCTAAAATTGGTGTGAGGAGGAGGGGGAGGAGGTGCCCTTTTATAAGGGAGGAGAGGGGCACCTTAGGAATATCTCAAAATATTATTTTATATTAAAGTCAAAATCGGTTTATAATGGCTCCAAAGGGTCTTATTTCGAAGATAAGGTGGGTATGGGCAGAAATACTATCAACCAATAGGAGTTATACAAGTTTAGGGTATTATTTTAACCTTATCAATTAGATTTAACTCTAAGTTAAATAATTTAACTTTTACCATGTCTTTTTGTTTTCTTTCACTATATGGTTAATAAACTTACTATAACATTCCAAACGAACCCCAAATTGTTTATTATTAATATATATATCCTTATCTAAGTCATTTGGCCGAACCTTAGATTTTTAGGAATAAAATAACAATTAATAATATAATATTTGATTTAAACACTATTTTGTGTCAATTTTGAAACTATTTGATATATGATTTTTGTGAAAGTCATAACAGAATTATATGTTCGAACCAAGTTGATTAAATCAACATTAATATATCATAGTAACCTATAAAATTAGTGGAATTCATAAAAAGTCTTAAATTACAATTATTTTGGTATTTATATTATCAATTATGTCAATATTTCATTAATAAGATAATTACTGCATCATCTTTGTGTCATAAATAAATTAAATTATTTGATGTCTAAAAATTACAAATAAAATACCATCATGTAGGAAATCTTTTTAGCTTTCTAATGAATATTTAAAATCAAATTTATCTTATTTATAACCCCATATTATAAATGATTTACTTATTAAACTTTGATTTTAACTATTTTAACCCTTCTTTAAATAAATTAACAATAAATGTCCTAATCTAATCCATGTGGGCCTAAATGGTCATATTTTATTCCTAAGTTTGTTTTTGGTCGAATTACACTTGTCCAATAGAATTAGGACATGTGTTAGGGTAATATTAATATCATATTTACCCTTAGTTACCCAATTTACTATTAACCGCGGTAAAAAAAGTAAAAAGTTACTATTCACCAAAAAATTATTTTCATCTCATTGAACCACATTTTAGTCCTTGATATTAACCGTGTCTCTCGGATTTTCGAAATTCCATTCACAGAAGCGGTAAAATTAAGTTTTATGCAAAATTCAGTTTTTAACCTACCACTTAGTGGTTTCACTATTCATCAAAAATTGAATGTTTTCAGAAAAATACCAAAATTTCACCCTAGGCTAATTTCAATATTCTGAGTCCAAAAATGAAGTCCATTTTGAAAAATAAAATTTATAAAATTTCAAAAAGTGATTATTACTATTCATAACGGCTAGTTTTAATAGCATATTGTTGTTTAGTGAAACTCGGTATTGCGTACGACGCAAGCTATCGAGGAAGGTCGCGATTGCGTGTAAAGCAAGACAAGCAAGTATTGTGTAGAAAAAGATTCCATTGATGGTTTATATAACATAAAAGTCTCGGGTGTTACACAATCCTTGGAATAAATTTCCTCCTCATAATTTGATTTTTTGATCATTTTAATCTTTTGATCAACATCCCTATCAAAATGATAGAATAACAGCACAATATTATCATCTTCTTACCACTAGAGGAAGGATAATATAATCTCAATGTATTTAATCCATTTTTATATTATGTGGAGATCATATGATTAACTAAATAAAAGAGGCCTTTGTCGCATAATGAATTTAACTACAAATCACTCTTTCTTATTGAAAAGACGATGTTATAAATGATTTAAGATATTATACATAACTTCAGCCTATTGATAATGTATTATCACGAAGTCTTGTTGTACCATTCCGATAAGATTTGGAATTTCATTTGGTAAATCATCAAATTTCCAATCATATTGATTTTTTTTCATGAGTTCTCTTATTAATCTTTATTAACTAAGAAAAATAAATATACAATTAGGGGGAATTAATACATAGATAGTAATCACAATAAAAGTAAACTTATAACAAAGAATGGTAACCATGTAAATGAAAAGTATATCATATCTTCTGATTCCCTAATATTCATTCTAGGTTATCCATGTTGATAGAATTATCAATGGGGTTCTTATTCAATTTTGTTTTCAAATCACTAAAAATAACTAGAACATCATACGATACCAACTATTTTGACTCAGGAATATTATATACATTAATAAATAAATTTAACAATAATTTATCATCAATTACCAACCATGATGTTAATTTCGTGTGTATTTGGATGATTATGAACATAATTAGAAGGAATTAAAGACACATAATGTCATGTTTTCTTCAAAATAGATAATGTTCTCCATCATTTATTTGATATCTTACATTTACATAGGATATCATATGGAATAGATGAACAAATGGATGGGAAATAAATCCATGTAACGAAATAATCAATGGAATATAGAATATCACATGAGTGATATAGAATTAAATGATGACATAAAAAGGAATAACATAAGAATAAACATATAGAAGAATAAAATATAGAATATGGGATCATGTAATAATGCCTAAATATAAATTTGGAAGCAATATATAACATGAACAAAAACATGATCTGAGGCTAACTACCAAGACTATATCACATGGTGGACAAAGTCCCCTAATAGAATTAGTTTTACTCCCTATCCTAATAAGACATCTCATGAGACTAAATATTACCCAATGCATTAGACTGCTATATAGGTGATCCAATCAAACAACATTCATGCATATTTGTGAAAAATTTTGAATAAAAATATTTAATAAACATGGGTGTGACCCATGGAAAGAAAGGGGTATTGTAATCATGTCATAAGGCCAAACAAATGGGTGTATCATAATGGTGTCCATGAAAGAATGTATTTAAAAATATATGTAAATTTATAAGTGAAAATAGTAATATATATTGATAAATTATGTCCATATAAATTTAAAACATGTAAAAATTGTGTTTATGAATCTTTAGAAACTAGCCACTCCGATACAGTTTAAGGGGAAATATAAAAGAGTATTTAATGTTAAAAAATATTAGTTTTCATAAAACCAAAAATGTACTATCATAGGATTCATTATAAAAATTAGTTATTTTATAAAAATAATTGGGGCTTAAAATTAATAATGGATTGTACATGAAAATAGGTAAGAAATTTGGAAGTTCCCTTTAACTGGGTATGGTTATATTGAGATATTGAAATGGGAACCTTATAAAACATTTATTTACCCATAAAAAAAAAGAATAAATGATCTTGTTTCATTTGTTTTCAACATACGTAATTAATGTATCTGATGTATATAATAATAATTAATAATTATATTGTGGTATGAAGAGATAAAGTGTTTCCCAAAGTAAAAAAATGGATTTTTAGATAAATCCCATACATTATGTATGATAATGTTCTGCACATTCACGTAATGTGCTATATAATAATATTTGATACATTAATTAATTATTTAATAACCTATTATACATATTTTTTTATTTATTATAATTTTATTACATTCATTTTTGGTTATTTTGATGAGATTAATTTTTTCATTTCAAGAGTGTTCATTTTTTGATTTCATGGTCAGTTCCCTTGGGTATAATTATAGAATTTCTTGTCAAATTGTAATTATTATATAGATGTGAAATTATATTGTATAAATTATCCTCCATAAATTTAAATATTTTTATATATAATTTTTTTTACAAGAGGATGATTGGTTAGATAATACGTTAATGAAAAATGATGACATTATTTTGTTGTTTGTTTCCATCACGAACTAGTATCATTTTATTTAATATTATGTTTATATACTAGTTATAAGACATTATATAAGTTTTTATTCACATAATAAAATCTATTTTAATAATAAATATTGTTTTATATCCTTTATTGAAGGTGGTGATGAAAAAAACATTTCATCCATAAAGGCGGTGAATTGACACCCCACAGATGATGTTATTATTTTTGAACAAAAAGATAGCGGATGATATTTGATGTTTTATATTAAATTAAAACAATAAAAATCTAGTATATTTATTATATTTTAGTTATATTTTTTTTAATTTGGGTTAAGGAGGTGAGCGGTAGATAAGAAAATAAAATAATGCAAAAGAGTAAAATGGAGGGTTTTTCCTCTTGAATAACATCTCCTTCAGAAACTCCTCAAGGCATATTGAAATGATAATTTTGTAAGACTATAAATATGAAGATGTGGGGAAGAGTCTTGGTAGAGTAATTTGTCAGAATATTATCACGATCCAATGATTATAATGTATTATGAGAAGAGGTGATGAGGGGTGGTATTTATAGGGGGAAGAGAGGGGTGTTTTGAATATTTTACTCATCTGTTAATTATTTTTACTCAATACAATCAATTTTGTTGATTATTGTGACTAATTATATTATCTAGGGAATGAGATTATATGATAATGGGAACTTAAATCCTCCATAAACAAAAAATGATTCAAAAATTCACTTATTTTCTTATAATATTAAATACCAAAAATTATCGTATATCACTATTCACAAAAAAATTTAACTATTTTATAAAAAAAATATCTATAACAATTTTTCAACGTGAAGATTATAAAAATGGTGTCCATTTCAGGAAACTAAATTTCTTAATATGTTAAATTTATTTTTTAGTTAAAAATTTTATTTATTCCACAAACCCCACTTTTAATATTACATCAGATTTCATAACTTTATGAAAATTTAATTAATGTCTCATAAAATTGCCTCATAATATTAAGAAACTATTTATTAATTTATTAATCTATTTTTTGAAAATAAATTTTATTTTAAATAATTATATTAATTGTAAATAAACATTTACTTTTTATAAAAATACCAAAACTTAATTTTACTTTTTATAAAACATTTATTTACTTATTCTATGATATACATATATCATATTTTCATTAATAAGTAACCTAAATATTTTATACAATTATATTTGTGGATGCTATTAAATTTTTGGAATTAGTATTCCTAATGTTCATATTACTATTCCTATGGCCACATTAATAATATATTTTTATAGGTTCCTTAATTTATATAAATACCACTTATTCAGATTTTTTTTATAATAGTGTTTTTATTAGGTTCTTTTTGTGATGTATTCATTTTAAAATATATTAAAAAATTATAAGAATGGAAATTTCAATGATAATTTTTTCGTTTTTGTATAGTCTGAACCCTTTTCATGTTTCTGAATACTATGGGTCTTAGAGGAGGCCTAGAGTAGGTATAGAGGTGTTCAACTAATAAAATAAGGAAGCAAGGAAAATTAAAGGAGTGTAATGCTTTCACATTTTAAATGTGATGTTCATGGCCTTTGTGAGGCCAGTTCATGAGGTTCTTCATGGCATGAATTAAATCAGAGATAAATTGTTTACGGTGAATCCTTTTTAATAAGAATTAAAACTCAATATTTACAAGATGTGAATGGGTTTCAAACCATGAAAATCATTCATACATTATTCCATTATAATTCAAATAAAATTATGTTTTATCAAACCCTATAGATTTTCTCCCAAACCGCAAGAATCTATTAGCATTCTATCCAGGTGATCTGAAATCCCTTTGATGGGGATTACTTTTTATCCTCCGTTCTTGACCCATGGATATCTGAGGTACATTATACCTCTTCTCTTATGATTATTTAATCTTTATTCCCCCATTTCGTTACATTATGTGATACTATTTTATATCCATCATTATAACAAATTTTTCTTGTATTCTTTTTGGTGTGGATGTGGCATGGTTTCCTTGGGGGGATTCAACTCTTGTAGGAAGGGTGATCTGGATCTTCAACATTTTTCCATTCCCATGTAAAGAATGTTGATTCATTGGATCTACGAGATTGATTTATTCTCTTATTTATTTATATAAAATCAAAAAAAAATCATGAATTATCCCTTTTTATGGAAATGTAATTAACATAATAATTATTGAACCATATTAATTAAATTTTTTTAGCAATCACATGTTGATGTGGTTGATTTATAAATTGATAATCATTTGTACACATATTTTCTTTATTGTGTATTATATAAGATATTATTATTAGGTTTTTTTGTTATGAGATGTATTATCGTGTCATTATTCATAGAAAATTGTAAATAATTTTAATAAAAAAGTAATTGGACGAAGAATAAATAGGTATGTTTAATAAATATGGTGGTTTTTTTAATTTTATAATGGTCAATTTTTTTTCAATTTTCCTGATTAAGAAAATGTTTTATTATATGCAGCAATAGAATTTAAATAGAATTTGAATATATATAATATTTGTTGATAATGTTGATATTAAAGAAAAATTTATGTTAATGAGAATGGTACTTTTCTACATTGTTTGAAACTATTTTTTAATTCTAAGATCATTTTTAACTTTTGATAGCATGTCATGGATTGAGGCATTAGGTTTCACATAGTTGGAACCTATAAATAATTAATTTGTTTTTTCTAGGTATAATAATAAATGGTTGTGTGACCAAAATAATTTACAGGTTTTTATTTTTCCATCTACTTGTGAATACAGAGTGTGTTGATAATGGTTTAATTAGAGATAATGTTTATGTAAAGTCTGGATGCCTAGTATTAGTTCCAAGATTACCCTATTGAATATGAATTCTTTTTTACTGATTCTCTTGTGATTGGATCCAAATGTGTGCATCACTCTATAATGTGATATTAGGAGCGGAGTTCTGTTTCTGATATAATCCTCAAATAGATGAGATTGGGTGTATGATGTGATGGGGAAGGGAGGACTAGATGATATGGAAGCAGTATATGCCTTTGATTAAGAGATGCATTGGGATATAAATGTTTGTTTATTTGATGAAAACTTAGATGATGTAACGAGTTTATGTTGGGATTACCTTTTTATGTGAAGTTTATTGATAAGATTATCACTTATGAATTTTGTTAGTGTTCATTGTCATGGTTTCTTATTATATATAGATTCCTTTCAACATTGTCTGAGGTATTTGGGTCTTTTTGTTTGCATGTTTCTTCTTAGTGGTATATTGGGATGGTTTTACTATTATAAATCATTTATGGAATTATTGAAATAATTAATAAATAATTCTCAATCCACATGGTTGGAATTTTTTTAATGAGAATGCTAAAAATATGTTAATCCTGATAAATTGTGGACTTGGTTTGTATTATGTCCTAAGGTAATATGCATTACAAAGATGATTAATCTAATATATATTGGAATACTTTAATGATTAACTTAATTCCCAATAAATTAAATAATGAAAAGAAATTTTAAATTTGAATGAAGTAATTCATGTATCTTTTTGAAATTATTATGTGATTATTTGATATATGGTCATTGATGTGGTAGTCTGGAGGTCAAGTGATGTTTTCTTTAGTTGAGTCTTATACTATGTTATTCTTATAGTGTTGCTATGAGGTATATTATATCATGTAGATTTTTTTATTTCATATACTACCCCATGCTTGATGGTTTAAGTGACTAAAACTTGTGGTCACTAAGAGTGTGTTTATTCAAACATCTTAGTTAGAGGATAGATTGAAGACCACACCCTTTGTCCCCACTCTCTTTCTTGGTAGTTAATTCTATTGGAATGTATGGTAGTTTGTTTATATATTTATATTTTTAGGGGGTTGTGATGGATTTCGGTCATTTCACACATGTATTACCATATATAGTATCCAAATTATTATAATAGGCATGACATGTATATGTTTTGATGGATTGTTTTACCTTACTCAATCTATTGACTATAATGGCTTCAGTTATAATACTGGAAGTATGATATATGTCATACAAGCTATAGTGGAACCTAAAAATAATGGGTTTCTATATATGGTGATGTTACAATGGGGAAGCTTTTTTTAAAGTGATATGGGTCTAAAAGTGTGATGGTGGGGAAGAGTGGAAAACCATTAGCGGAGAATGATCTGGGTAACCATTAAATTTCATTATTATTTTATATTCTCTCTTGTTTGTGAAAATTATTGAGAGTTAAACGGGGTGAGACTAGGAACATAGTATTCAAATTTATGTGATGAGTTAGTTTCATTATGGTTCACTTTACATTAGCATGCTTCCATTATCATTTCATGAGAGTATCTATATTGAAAAAAACAATCATTGCTTTTATTATCACTCTATGTATATATAAAAAATATTTTAGGGTATCTAGATATTGTTGGAGATTTACCGGTATACTACTAGCTCATGGGTTTCCAAGATCTGTTCAGGCTCCATGGTCACTGTTATCTTTACCTTATGGTACTTGTATTTTTCTTTTAGTTGTTATATTATTGTATGTAACTGTTTGTTTTCACCTGGTATTTCTATATATATATATATATGTATGTTTTAGAAGGTTTCTATTGTTATATATTTCTAATCTCTCTCTTATGGATGTTCTCTTTTAGGGTAATTCCTCCCATATATATTCTTATTATACCATTGGTTCTAGTCTCCAACTTAAGGCCTAATTAACATTGAACTTGGTTAGTCACCATATATTTTCCCTCATTATTGACCTAAGATGGTATCATTTTGGGGAAGAGGGTGGTGACACCCACATTTTCATGTATTCATAATTAGTAAGTGATATGCAGATGATTTGACTTCAACACCAAATTAATTAATGATCAAGAATCAAATCCATTATAGAATGTATTTTTGTTAATAGAGGTGATATATTGTTGGGTTTTACATGAGGAATATATATCATGAATGAAAAATGTGATAAAAACACAAAATAGTGACCTGAGGCATGACATTGGTTTACAGGTTAATGAAGGGTTCTAGATTTTGTTGACCAGAGGTTGAAAATTATTGTTTTTATTGTTTTCCTCCGAGATCAGATCCTTGGATGAATTTTTTAGGTTATATTACTTTTCAAATTATTATATGTAAAAATATCTAAAAAATAATATGAACATGGTTACAAATTATCTACTAAAATACACATGTTCTAGGGGAATACACAACAATTATTTCATATTTTTGGGTGACTAGTGCTTCAATGTCAGATAAATTTCAAAATATATATAGGCTTCCACACCTTGTTTTCATAGACAGATAGATCAAAATGTTTTGGTATGTCAGGTCTGAAATACAATGTGATCTCACAAATCATGTTCCTCAAACCACATTCCATGTAAAATAATTTTCACATGACATGTGGTAAAAATAGATAGAAATATCTTGAAATCATATTAAACCCATAAAACCATAAAGGAAACACCATATAACTATATATCAAGGTGTGGGTACTATACATACTTGGTATAGATATGGTATTTCCCCCAAACCAACCAACTCAGGTCGTGGGTCCCCTATCTACAATGTTGGTAACCCCTTCTCTATGATCTTTTATCACGATGTACAATAAAAAAGGAATGGGTCCCTCATAATATATCTGATCACATTTCATTAAGATACATTCTGTGGAAAAAAATAATAATCTTGGTGAATTTCATATAATGAAAATCCTATGATTTTTAGGTGGATTGAGAGCTCTAGCACACAATTTTATGCTCAGTTTATTCTAGGATAATATTCAATCATTGTGATTTAGTATCCCATATTTTTATTATTGTATGAGATAACTATTAATTATATTGATTCCAATTAATTTATTAGGGTGTACTATTGGGTAAGTATATAGTCTCCCATGCTTGGAATTTTAACAAATGTTTCATGTCATATATGGAGGCAATACTATTAAACAATGAATGTGGTGGGAATGGTGTTGGTGGATCTTAGTGGTACATAGTGAATATGATTACATGATATGTTTTTTTCTAGGTTCTTGATGAGAAGTCATCGTATATAGTTTATATTATGTTATAAAACCCATTTATTTTGGGTTGGGAATTTATTTTTTCACTTAATACTGGATATATTTAAATTACTGCAATCTTTTTGTTCTTAGAGTTTACTACTAGAACATATTTCCAATTTATTTACTACATTTTTATATATAATGAATGGTAACAATGTTCTTATAGTTGTTCACATGTACAAGTTCATCAGGATAATGCTTCAAATTTGTGTGATATTACATATTATTGCATGTCACCAGCCACTAATCTATTGGTGGTGTTATTCGTGTGTAATAATTGGTATAGCGTCAACAAATGTTGTCAACCAGTGGGTTTGGTAATGATATATTGGTATCAAATTACTCTATCCAAGGGATGATTTGTGAAGATAGATGTGTTGTCGGGATTAGTTTGAGATCCCAGGGTAATTGAGTTAAGGTGTATCATGTTTGTCTTTAATCATAGGGAACCTAATAACGGTGTAGTGGATGGATTTCTTTTACCTCAGGACACTAGTAATATTCTCGTCAAATCAACAATTTATGAAACTGGTTTTAGGTAAATGAATTATACATTCACCATATAATAGTGGAATATTATTTTTTTATCCTTATTGAGTAAACATTGATCATATTTTCATCAAACAGTGATACTTCTCTTTAACATTTAGGATAAAACCCTGATGAAATTTAGTTAGGACTCCAATATAGAGTTGTGATAATCAACAGTTGAATGACGTGGATTCAGTGAATGGTCCTATTCTTGAGGTATTCCCTCCATGAGTTTAGATAGTAGTTCTCTCACCCATTGGATAATTCATGTAACTGAATCCAGGATCAATTGTTTATGTTTCCATTTATATCATGAAAATGATTATTTTTTGGTTTTAGGATGATGATGCATGAGTATGAGTGTTCTTACTGAGTTTTAGAAACATATAACACTGAAATTTTATGGTTAGTTCGACCCTAGTTTAGGGGAGTATTGGATTGAGTATCTTATTTGAGTATTCTATCTCATACATAGCCTATCGATTAGATATTTATCCTGAAAACTTATCTTCTTTACATAGTATCATATAGATAGTGGGTCTTGGTTACCCAAACCCATGATGAGGAGATACTCTAATTGGAAATATTTTAGAACTTATTATGAAATCAATTTAATCTATCAACCATTAAATCTATGATTATATCTAATATTTTAGAGTTTCATCCCAGTGAAATTGCAGTTATACAATAAAAATAAGGGTTTACTAACTGCACATTATTCCTCTTGGTGATGGTGTAAGAAGGGAATAATTTCATCATCCCCCTTTGACTTCTGTACTTTTTCACGAATACTTATAGACAATACTGTGAGCTGTTAATTTATTTCCATATCCCATATTAGATAGTTTAAAATTTTTATGGAAACATTATAAAAACCATTCTGGATGGAAACTACTATGGGTAATGATTCCACTATTTATCACTTATTATAGAAGTTAGAACTAGTTTTAACTAGGAATCATTTAACAGGATTAAATTGGTAGTTTTTATGAGGTCTTATGATATCATTATAGGATTAAATTGTTAGTTTTTATGAGGTCTTATGATATCATTATAGGAATGGAATTTCTAATAAGGATGTTTTCCTATAAATTTTATCACTGAATAAGAGTTATGTAGCTATGGGATGATATAACAAGATTATATATCAATAGAAAGAAGTACCTAATAAATAAATAACTAGGGATGATGAAAAAATATGAATCCATCAGTCACTAGTTTCTATGTATGAACTTTCGTGTAGCGAGCTCTTGATATTACAGGCTTATAGTTATATTGAATGAATATATGGATGTATTCCCTAAATATATTTTGAGATTATATATATTGGGAGATTTAATTCAATATCTATTTCAAACATGGGACCAAATTGATATGTTGCTAAACATAAATAATTTTCATTGTTAAAATAATTGAGCTTAGTGTGCAGTTTGGACAACTATCAAGAGAAGAGATTTATTAAATCAATTAAATCCCTATCAGTGGATCCAATATTGTTTACTAAGAAGGTATATGGGGGAATGAGAATACTTTTTTATTACCATCACTCAATGAAAGTTAAAATCTATAATATTTTCCCTCTTCAAAATATTTATATACCCTTTTACAATATTAATGGTGTTAGATGGTTCTTAAAGAATAACCTTAGGTTCTAATACAACCTGTTTATAGTTAATGAGGAGGAAATTATAAATATGTTATTCTACATTTATTGTGGACATTATTTGTTCCTAGTGATGTGATTTATTTTTAATAATTCATCCAATATCTTCCTGGAACACCTGAACTGTTTCTTCCACACATTCCTAGATCATTTCATGGTTATATATATATATGAAACTCTTGGTTATTCAGTATTAGTTGAGGAGAAAAAATATAATTTTATGGTGGTCCTATAAATAATTTGGAGAACTAATAATATAGTATTTTTTTTAAATTATTGTTTTGGATAGTTATTTAAACATTATATAATGGTTATCTTTTATTATTTTTTGGTTGTGGACACAACGATGATAATGGAAGTTGTAGCTTGGGAAGCACCCAATATTTTATACAAGGTATCCTATTTTCATGGATATGATGGGTACTATTAATGGTTTATGGTAAAAATTTCAAGGATTGAGGCCCCATTGGATAACATAGTATGTAAATGGTATTTGTTCTCCTATACTAAAATGTATTATAAATCCATTGATGAACAAATTTATAGGTTGACCAATACAACTATTTTGAGGAAACCAAATGAAAATGTCAAGTACATTGCGTTTTGAAATATATCAAGAACTAGGATTGGATGTGTTTTTATATAGAGTAAATTTAATATTGTTTACTGGTCTTGGAATTTGATACCCCATTAGAAAAAATATGAAACATACAACTTAGATTTCACATTAGTGGTCTTCTCCAGGATGATGTTGAGGAATTATCATTTGTCTGCGTGGTTTACATATTATTTAGACTTCCATATCCTCGATATTTTTTCCCTAAAGATTCCTCAACGCAAGAAAGAGGAATTGTTTTGTGTTATTATAATAATAAAAAATTGAGATATTATATAGATCATGATAGGGTAATGTGTTTCTAAAATACATTAGTAGGAGATTCTATTATTTCCTGCTAGGGGAGTCATGGAAGCAGTTATGTTATTTTCATCCAACCCTAGTTGGAGAAATATGGGAAGCTTATATCCAATAAATGGAAAAAAATCCACCACTCCTAAATATTATGAGAGGGATCCAATTAATGGAAATAAATTATGATGTAATATGTGAATATATTTCCATAAGAGATACACCAAATATATATTATGATGTTTTGGAGCACATTATCCTTTTCCAATGGTGGACATTATCTTCGGTCTAATTGATTGAGGATATGTAATGGGTGTTTCATATATCCCCCTTAATATAACATCCAGGGATATTGAAGAATACTCAGATCATTGATAGATTTTTTTTGGGAATTCATGAGATAGAGTTTTTTCATGTTTTATTATCAAAGTTCAACCTATCAAAATGTGTAGATAGTGTATCAGGTTCCAACATGCTCCAATAAAACTCCTAAAAATTATAAGATAAGTGTGATGAAATATATATATTTTTATGGAAATTATATTGAAAATAAGTGTCCACGACACTATCTAAGTTATTATTGATTACCATTCAATGTTGGATAACTTCCATTCCATTTTGGTGTAATGTTTGGTGGATATTTTTGAGCTGTTATTTGTACAAGAGGTCTTCTTTATACCTGGGGTCCTGTAAAGTTTTGTTTCTAAAAAACATTCATGGTTGATTTTATTTTTGTATAAAGGTTCTAAAGAGGACTTTTAGACCCATCAGTATATAAAAATTAGGTTCTTCCCCAATATATATCTTTAATGAAAAAACTATTTAGGATTAGGGGAATACAATGAGATCATACATGTTGGAATTCGATCATAGCTAGGAGGATCACTTAGAGTTAGTGATGTTTTATTAAAATAATAGTTATCGCTCCACTATTGGTATAAAACCACCTAAGGACCAGTGTGAGAGAATGTAAATGTCACCATTTTACTAAATGAGATAGGTGATTTTTTGTTTAAGAGGCCAAAAAAGGTGCATGAAACAAAAAAGAATGATGAGGTGATTTAATAGTGTATGAGTACCACTAAGATTCAATTAAAATATTATGCATAACTATGTTGGAGGCCGTTGGAATTTCAGTAGGGAGACCATGTGTTCCTAATAATCTCTCTATGATATGTTTTTGGGAGGATTGTATGGTGTATAATTCTAATAAGGAGATACATATTACCATTCCAGATTCTACATAGGGTTGATGATGATTCATATCTCAGGGTTTTATCCCTATTGAAAGACCAAGTACATGACATATTCCACGTGATGAAAATTGGGGATCCCATTGCATGTTATTGACAATGGTGTGGTGGTTAGAAGAGAAGGAGTCAGTCATCCGAGAATATAATGGAAATCAATGATTGGTAGGAGATGATCCCTTGTGGGTGAGTCATTCATCTTTTAAAAGTTTTATGTAAACATGGGAACATCCAAGAGTGAACATGGGAATAAGAGAGAAAGATTCATTCCTAGAACCCAAACATTTTTGATAATATTTATAATTTTTGAGTTGAAAAACCATGATAGTAGTGATAATATAAAAAATAAAGTACATTTTATTAGAAGGTTTGAATATTTATAAATATTTTATTATGGTTAATTTATGAGTTTTTAGGGGTTTCAGTTGTCATTAAGACCTAATATCAATATATTAAAAAATTTAACTATATCAAACCATGAAAAAACATTTTTTTTTCAAATAATGGATTTTCTCTTGAATAGAATCTTAGATTGGGAAACTTAGACCATTTTTTAATTCTAAATTTTAGGTAACAACAATAAATGGTATACTCTCTATTTTTAATGGGTCTCGAAACATTTCAAAACTATGGGATCATTATAAACTTAAATTAGATAATTCATTCATTCATTCATCCATTTATTTTAATAATATATTTACCCTTATTTCCTTGTATTTAATCCATATTATATTATTCATCATAGGTTCGCTGTATAATCCTGAGAAATGAGAGAGTGTCGATATGGAAAATCTGTGATGTTTGGTCAATGAGAATTCATGGATTTGTGAATGTAATTTTTAGGAATCTCCAACGACATCAATTTTTTTCCATAGAAAAATCAACTGTTTAACAATGTATTGATTTTATATTATAGTATTTTCACACTATAATTTATATATCCATGCCCTGATTAATAATATTCTTTAGATTACATTTCCTACAGTTGGCATGACCCCGCCGATTTATTGTTTTCTCTTTGGACCTAAAATTTATTTTTTTGAGGATTCATCATTGATTTATTATTTCTAAAATTAGGATTTACGGATAGGTTTAAAATTTAAAAAAACTATCCCCCATTGTTATTTGTTTCACCTATCCTCATTATTAATGTATTCCTAATTTTCTAGTTATAGATGATGACTCTCCTTCGTGTTTGATTAGAAGTTTGATGGAACCTCATACCAATCTTGGCATATGATTTTTTTATAAAGGTGATGGATAGTTTGGATTTAAATAAAGTATGGTGGATCCTTCAAGAAGAATTATATGAAAAAAATTGAGACTGGTGTGAGGCATAAAAAATATTTATGTGTTGGTGAATGCTTTTTGACATTTGATCAATGGAGGATGAAAATCATCTATTACATGGATTTATTCAAGATTAGAGCCTTGGATAATGTTTTGGGGGATATTATTTTCCAATTAAGTGGATGAAATATGATCTAGGGTAAAAATCTGAACATGGTTTGAAATTATTAACTTCAGATCATCTCTTCTAAGGAAGGAAATGTATTGTATTCTAGGTGTATCATTATTTAAGGTTTTTAGACAAGGTAAATATCACACGGTGTGCTGATGGGACTAAAAGTTCTGTGATCCTGGATTACAAATTGTAAATGTTTTGAGATTTCATTCCCATGACACTAAATAGCCCCAAATATTGTGTTACACAAACTGCATTTCAGGAATAGGAGTTTTCACTCACCATGAGGGACAACATGAGACATCCAATGTTTGACAAGGGAATATAGGTCATGTACCTTAAAGGACACATCATCTACATTATTTCTAATGATCTACATTATGTATTTCATTTCATGTGATCATAATTAGACCCCTGAATATTCCATCATGATTAAAATTCATTTGAGGATTAGATTTTAGACATTTTTATAAGAGAATTATAGTGTAAGGTGGTGTAAGCAGGTCCCATATTTCAGCATGGTTTTCTTACATAGATTCTAAGGGGTGTTATATATACTATGATTTTATGTATTATGATGACAATTATTTAAATAATTTCAACACATTTCACCTTATTTGATGAATTATTTGATATATATGTGTTACAATTCAATTGTAAACTTCAATAAAAATTATCTTTTTCCGTTAAATTTTACTCTCGTAATTTTATCAAAAATAATTATTTGTATTGAAATTTAAATTAATTTTTTTAGAATTATTATGAACTAATGGGGATAAATGTTTTATTTAGAAAATAAAATAGTGACCGCACCGTGAAAAGAATGAAATCGGAATTAACATAATGATGGGATTTATTTGATATATTGGACCTTACATTATTATATGTAATATAAAATATTATTAGAATTATGGAATATAATAAAAAATGTACACGTGTTAGAAGAAAAATTTTCCTACATATAATTAAAATAGAGTGATGGTTGAGTAATTTGGTAATTCATTCAAAAATATTGATCAAGGAAGATTAAAATTTAGAGGAATAATTCTACATGTTCCATTATTGAAAAATAAACCCCAACCCTTCCCCAATATATTTAAATGATATTTCCACACATTGGGAGAGTTTTTCAATCTGTTAGGCGGGTTTACACAAAGGGAGTGATCTCCTACCACTTCTCTAAATATTGGGAAGAATAATGGATTATGGAAAGGATCTCATCTAATAAGGGAATCCTCCTCCACTTCTACTCTATATTTCAATGTTTTTATAAAATAAATATAACTTTATCATCAATAATAATTCTATGTAATCATATTTTACTCTATTAAATTTACAACATTGTTCTTCAATCTTTGAGTGGAGATGATTTTGAGTTTCACTCTAATTAACTCATGGAAGGTAGTTCTTTTTATAATGAGAAAATGGTGACAAAATACGGTCTATATTGGTCGAGGAATAGAAAAGATTTAAAATTTAAATAGGGGAAATGATTTTCAATGTTAATAAATTTTTTTAATTAGTATTAGAAGAAATAAAATAATGAGTACATGGAATTTTTATAGTATTTCAATACAAAGTGGACCTAGTATATTCTTATAACTCTCTTCTTGTGAGTGATACTTTGTGAACTTAACTAATTTTTTATGGGGAATCATATTTTGATTAAGACATAATTTTCTCAATAGAAATTAGTACCATGAAATATGAATATTGAATGAGGATTGACAACTGAATTACAACAGCGAATTTATATAGTGTGTTTCAAAACCTAAAATTTTTGATATTATAACGTAGGAATCATAGATTAATGAAAGATAATAATTATTTATATATAAGAAAATATAGTAAGAGAAAATGTGAGAGATAATATGTATTTTTATAGAAATATGAAACCAAAATGAAGTAGATAGAAGATAAAAAAGAGAAACATAGGTAATGAGCCATCAGTATTGGATCAGTTCATCTCATAAAGGATGTAGTAGTTGAAGAAGTTTAGGTACAACCATTATTTGATCATCTAGAAAATGAATGTGATCACATATGGCTTCACATATTTTCACAATACTCCACAGTATCAAACCACAACTCTTTTGGTGTAGTATAACATTATATTATATAATCTCAGATCAAAGTGGTATTTTTATTATTATTTATATTTAATAAATGTATAATATCCTCCAAGAACTTTTCAACCTCCTAAAAAAATAGAAACTTAGAACTGTCTAGAAAAAGGTTAGATAATTTTAATTCACAATAGTAAATACATAATCATAATAATGATAGATAATTATATATTATCATTACAAAATTATTATCCAATACACATTCAATTTTTTAAATTATAATATTTAAAAAATAATTTGAAATAGTTATTATAATAGAAAAGACACTCTCTAATAATAGGTCAAAGAGAATCTAAGATTATTTCACAACAATTCCCATTTAAAATTAAAATGAAATGAGTGTAAAATTATTTCATATAATGATATTCTAAAAAATAAGTGTAAATGTATTAAAATAATAAATGACTTTTGAATAATATTTTTACATATAATATATACTCATAAACATTAAAATGAAACAAAAAAACTCCAAATAATAAATTTCAATTTTTTAGATTTCATAATGAAAGTACATGCGTGAAAAAATGAATCGAATAAAAATTCATATAAATGAATTTATGTCTCTATAAAAAAACTTTACATAGGTTCTATATATTTTATAATAATTTATATAATATAAATAGTTGAAAAAACATGATGAAATTAAAAATACCCTGAAAATCTCAAAATAGAAAAATATAAACAAAAATAAGATTTCGAAACCTATGTAAGAATATGTTTATAAGCACATGGAAGGGTAAAAATATTATTAAAATATATTTTATAAAGCTAAAACAAAATTTCTATACCATGCAGAAAGGTAACACATTATTTTTACACTTTTTATAAGGGAATTAAGTAAGTTCATTAGCACGTGTAATGGCAGAAAGAAAAAATATATAGATTTTGAAATATTAAGACTTATATAATGTATTAAATGTAAGGGTAAGAAGAGTTTATAATCACATGATAAGATTTTAATATTTTTTTTAAATACATCATAAGGGTATTCTAAGATGCTACAGAAGGGTTAGTTGTACTTTCATAATACTTATTAATGGTAAAAATAATATCATTAATGTTAAAACAATGTTTAAAAAACTCATAGGGGTATAAAGTATGAATAAATAGGGATAAAAAATTATTCTAAAAACATAATTAGTGGTAAAATATGTTTTCTATGACTTGTGAAATGGTATGTAAAAACACATAAAAAATAATAAAAAATATATTATATTCTATAAAAATTTAATATATTAATGAATAAACAAACGATGAAAAAAAATTATTAATATTAATAAAATATAAGTGAATAAAAATATTTAGAGGACTAATTAATATGAAAAAATAAAATATAATTACTCGAAAATTAGATAAATAAACTCACTGATATTTAATGTCTTCCCCATTCGTGAAATTACAATGCTATGAAATATTTTTAAAAATTCTCCCCTTTTGAAATTAAAATAAAGTACATGAAAGATTTAAATTAAAAAATTAAATATCCAAATCATTGAAATTAAAAAAAAATATTTTGAATATAAATTTCAATAATTCCATTATCAAATATGTTTTTCTTAAATATGTAAAAAAAAATTAATAATTCAAGAAATTTTACATTCAATTGGAAGATATTATTAAATAATATCACTTTTATTCACAAATTTTATGAAAAAAATGAAATCATATGGTAATATTTATAGTTTGAGATTATATTATGTCCCTTTTGAAAATAGGAAATTAAGAATAAATATCAAAATAAATAGTTATCTTTACTAATTTAAAACCAAAATTTGTAAAATTTTATTTAATCCATAGAATATGAGAAAAACATAAATTTACAAAAATTTATTCAATTTCAGCAGTTAATAATGTAATAGATTTTTTTCTTGGATCCCATGAGACTAAATATTTACAAATAAATTGACACATACTTGGGATATATTATCTATAAATTTTACATCCTCTAGAATCTAATTTAGGGTAACTAATTAAACGAAATATATATGGCTGGAATAAAATAATATAGTTTCAATAGTTCCTTTTATATATCAAATAATATGTTTAGTAGTATCTATGTGATATTTATTATATTCATTATGAAATATAGTATACAAATGGAAATTGAACATAATATTAGGAACATAATTGGTAAAATAAAACGAAAATACAAGAATTTCTCAAAACTATTTAAAAAAATCCTAAATAATTAAAATCTAAATGAAAACTAGTAATCGTTTTAGTTTAAAATATTTAAAAATAATGTATAATAAACTAATTAAATAAATATTTTTCAAATAATAATTTATTCATGAAAATACTATAATATATTTGAAAAAAATTTATGACCCAATTATTATTTTGAGTTCACCCATAAGACTCATCTCATATTCAGAAGCCATCAAATTATAAAAATCAATAAATTTCCAATCAATTGAATATATATATACAATATCACCAACATAAATTTACATAATTAAAATAAAATTTTAAATCCTTTTAACAAATAGTGTAGGATCAATGATACACATATTAAAATAATATTTTTAAAAAAGATATTTTATGTCATTCATAACAAAAACGTGGTGATTATTTATAATCATATAATTCCTTTGGTAATTTTAAAACATGAATAATAATTTTTTTTCCTTTTCAAAACTAGGTGCTTGAGAAACATAAAATTATTCCAAAAATGAAATTTTAAAAATCACTTTCCACATCAATTTGATATAACATAAAACCATGAAAATATCAACAATTCTAGTAAAATTCCAATAGATTAAATACAGTGATCACATGAAAATGATTCAATAAAATCCATATTTTAATCTTTTAAATAACTTTGAGTAATAATTATATCTTAATTCATAACAAGTTGACTATAATCATCTATTTTGTTTCTAAAAATCTATTTATTTCCAATAACATTCTTATCTACATGGGTTTAACTAATGTCTATAAAATAATTCAATAAATCTAATAATATTCTTTTTTATTACAATATTCCAATTATCATAATTAAAAGAATAAAAAACATTATGCACACTTTTAGTACCATACGAAGTATTTGTATAAAAACATAAAACTGGGCTTTTAGTTTTAATATCAGAATCAACATTACCAATACCATTTTAATCAAAGTGATATTTTTTTAATTATCTTAAGTAAAGGAATATAATGTGAATGAGTAAGATTACCCTCAGTAGTTACATCATATTTATGTTTTTATGAAACCAAATAAGAGACATTAAAATATCATGAAAATATTGTAAAAAAAATATTTATTCAAAACATTTCCAAAAAATAACATGAACATATTCATATAAAATAGTTGTAATTTATTTATAAATAAAAAATGATTTAATTTTATTAGTTTAAACATAAAAAATACCTAAATCAATTTTTGTATCCAATATATCTAGGTTATCATTAGTATCTAAAACAAATAAATTACACATAAAAACATTAAAATAACTAAAATCATGTTTTAACTATTATAGAAATATTATGGGGTTTTCATTAAAACATTCAAATTGAAAATCTATTTAAAATATAAATATTTGTATTACTAGATTATTATTATGATGTATTTATGTAAATTATATTAATTTAACCTCATTCTATCTATTTCATTAATATTTCTATTCTCTCATTACATGAAAGAATTTTTTAATGTTTGAGGGTAGATTTTTTTTGAAAATAACCTTTGTCTTTAGAAAAATTTTGAAAAAAATATTAAAAAATTCACATCCATTATAAATTATAATAGAAAATTATAAATATACACTTTTATTTTTCACTAAATTTAAAAAATTAATAAATCTATACTAAGTATGACTTTTTGAGACATAATGTATATCGAATTAAATCAAGAAATATCATTGAGAATAAAAAAATACCATTACATAAACAGACATTAAGAATTGGAAATAATTATTATTAAATGAATAATTAAAAATATAATATCGTTTATAAAATCAATATGTGATTTTAAACTAAATATAAATTTTTTTCTCTTAAAAATGACTCACAAGTAAAAATCATTCTGATTTTCAAATTATGTTTCTATTACACATGTATTTTCATCAATTTTTTAAAAATTAAAATATCATATAGCCATTTCTAGTAGTCCATAAAATATCATATCTTTTTATAACATTAAAACACTTGATATTCAAGTAAACTAATTCATAAAAATCAACTAAATAAATATTTTCATTCTTACAATAAAAAAATATATCATTTTTATTTTTAAAAACTAATCATTTATTATATTAAAATTTAACATGCATTCCATCATCACATAATTGGGACATACATTTGTTTATGTATGAAAAGTTTAATTTATAGAACAAGAGAAATTAAAATAGTAATATAAATACCCTTATCAATAAATTTCGTTTCCATGTTTGTTGATCTATCCCCAAATTTAATAGACCTTCCACCAAACTTATTGTATTATAAAAAATTCAAAGGATTTATAAAAACATGTATAGAGTAAATTTTGACAATGTATAATGAATATTTGACACTATAAATCCATTATTAATGAAATATTAAATAAAAATAAAATAATTTTGGAACCAATTCCATTTTGGGTCAAATTAGGTTTGTATATGGATTATTTGTAACCCACATAGATTTTAAATAATATTTGATAATTAATATTACAGATATTTCCTCTAAAGTAAATATTATATACCAATGATATTGAGAAAACTTGAAAGATCACTAAATAGAAATTTTCACATAAATATAACACTAATAGGATTAAACATTTAAAATACTTCCTTTAGACCCAGATTTTTTAAAAAGGTTTTTAATATTTTAGGAATCATAGGATTGAAACCAAAACCAGTTTTATATAAAATTGATTCATTTTTCCCATCATATCATTATTTTATTTACCTTTAAAAAATAGGCATTTTTTTAAAAATTTACTTTCATTTTGATACTATTTTTATATTTTTTTATTATAATCAAAATAATTGTATGTATTTCTTTTGAAGATGAATTTGACTTTATCATTATTTTCTTTTTCTTATATAAATATTTTATTTTGGACAATTGGAATGTCCAATTTTTTAGATTGAAATTCATTACAATAATTAATTACGTTTAATAAGTTATCATTTTCATTATATACATTCTAACATTTGTTGATAAATTTCCCAATCCCCTTTACGAATATTTTATATAATTCTGAAGACCATAAAAATCATTTTTATTTTTGTCATTGTCATCACAAAGATCATCAATGTTATAACCATCAATAATATAATCATTACCACAACATGAATTTGAATCATTATAAAATTATTTTTTATTATTCTCCATCATACATTTTTTGGATGGCTCCTTTTGTGATCCATATTCATCACTATAATCTAATTCATCCATATTTCACTATGTAATATATTCACCCCAACCCTAATTAAGATTATTATATTATACATCACGTTTTAATTTTTTAAAATTTAATTTGATATTTCCCTATTTCCTATATTAATAACAAGTTATATCTCAAACATTATTATAGTATATTTAGGTAACATTATTTCCAATTCATTTATTATTCTAATCTTTTTTTGGATCGTTTCCCGAACCATCACTTTTTATTCGTAAAATTATATACAAATAATTTTATATTCACAATTTAACCATTTTTATTTCATATTCCTCATACTCATAATAGTTATAAGTATCATTTATATGTGATTAGAAATTAATACCATTTTTTTCTGATGTCTCCTCTTCTGCAATATTAATTAAATCAATTTTATTTTGAAGAAGTTATTAAACGAGTTCATGAAATGTATTTTACTTGAAATTATTACTCTCATAGATTCCATGTATTTATAGAATATATTTATTGGGTCAACATATTAGTAATCTTTAAAAAATTATAGGTTTATCCAATGTATCACCAAGATACTTAATTACATATAAACTACTTTTGAGTTTGTGGAACATTTGATTTAATCATTCATCTCCACATATCATGAAATTTTTTTACCCTATTCAAAGTGTTCCACATATGGTTATAATTAGATTATCTAATTTACGAATAAAAAATTTGGAATCTTCTAGATAATATGTGTTGTCGTATATACAGACACATGACTATGCGCACTCCTATTAATAAAAAATATAAAATATTTATTAGATTTAAATTCAGGAAATATTAAGCATAATTATTTCTCAAAACCATTTCCAGGTAATCATTTGGTATTTTCTATGGTATTACCATGTTATATCATATCAAGAACCATTGTCTCAGCCATCAATTATAGGCGGTTTTACGAGAATCCATTTATCATTTACATTCATTCCTTCTATTTTACAACAATAATTTTCTATATAATGATATGTCTAGGATAAATAAATGATCACCATAATGAATATACAATTTATAGTATATCAAATAGAAACAGGTTCTTGATATTCTGTGTTTGACATCATGAAGATTAACCTAATATACAGTATAAGGTACATTCATTGAATCAATATTATATGGTATTTGTTATATTAAACAATTATTCTATCCATATAAGGCCCACATTTTATGATAATTTTTGGGTTATAATGGTGAGGATTGATGGTCTAGAGGGGGAAATTAAACTAAAAAAGAATATTAAAGTGATTGATTAATTATCAGTGTTAATTAAAATTAGTAATTATCATCATAAAATTAAAATAATGAACCTATGGAATATTATTGTAGATTAGTAGATTGCATACCTTCATTACTCAAATACCTACATACTCGGTGATAAATACATTGTTTAGTAAAATTATATTGGAAAGGGGATAAAAACCCTATTAAAACATAATTTCTCTAGTGGATATAAAACCATGACATCTGACCTATGTATTGAGAGTGAAAACCCATTATAATAATGACTTGATATTGCGGGAGTAACAACCCAGAAAACCTTGTCTTTTGAATCCTAGAGTCACAACCCAAATATAGATACTTTTTTTCCTATTTAATATTACAAATTAATTTTTACATAATAGATAATATATTTCAAGTTGTGTTACATACACAAGAAACAAGGATGAAAAAGATATAAGATTTAATAAAAAGTACATGTACTAATTATTGAGTATTAGATAAGTGTGGACCATGGAGGAATCTGTAGTAAATGTTTTTAAGGTACAAACCTTGATATTACATCATAAAAACAAAATTTAATTTACAATACATCATAGATTTTCACATTTCTTCATTCTATCACATCACAACTCTTTTATCACAGTATCACATTAGAATATGTATACCCCCACCATCACATTATTATTTAAGAATTTATATGTATGAAAGGTATCTTACCCTACATTAAATACATGACCAACCATAAATACGATCGAAAATCAACACAGTAGATGAAAATGTTATATATTTTAAATTCAAAATAATAGGCACATAATTATCAAAGGAAAATATAAATATATATTGTCTTTATAAAATTATCAACAATTTAAAAATAAAAAAAAAGAATATTTCAAATTAATTTTGAAATCATCATTATAATAGTCAAAATACTCATTAATATTTTGATAAATAGTATCCCATGATAAATACAAAACATTATCTATTTAATGTTCAAATTTAAAATATTCAGAATACTTGTGTATAATGAAATAAAAAAAATAAGGGTATAATTTTATTAAAAACTACTGATCATGACTTAATATGATTTCCTTAATTAAAATATGAATTTATAGTCATTAAAAATTTTAATAAATTCAATGTTGTGATTTTTCATGCAGAACGTTCATGCATGAAAACAAGAAGAAAATAAATTTCCATTTAAATGAAATTAAAATAGTATAAAAACATTATGTATAGGTTATGTACAATTTATATAAATTAATATAATCATTAAAAAATTAAACAATTGAAAAACTATTTTCAAAATAAAAACAATAATGAAATTCATGAATGAAATGAATCCTAAAAAAATATCTCATTTTCAAGCCAATATATGTGTATGTTTGTATGCATATGAAAGTGTGAAATGAAATTTAAACATATTTAATATTGTTAAGACAATATTTTCATTGTTTTTTGCAAAGGTATAACATGATTTTTAACACGTTACATATGTGTAACAATTAATTTCAACATTATACATAAATGTAGAATGAAAAAAATACATATATTTCCTAAAGGTAAGAGTCAAGTTATATGTTTTATATAAGTGTCAGTAGAGATCATATGTGATACGTAAGGGTAAAACATATTTTTAAAATTCTACATAATGGTATGTAAATATGCTAAAAAATGTTACGATGTTCTTTTTATATATTGGTTAATGGTGAACTGTAACATCCCGACCTTGGTGCTAGACAATAGTGGCATGAGCTGCTCAACCATATGACCTCAGGCATGCCTCCCAAGATGTTATAAGCTACCAACTAGCTATGAGGGTCTAATATCGATCATGGGGTGACTGTACCCTCCTTATCAAAGTAGCACAACAATGAAAATAAATAATAATAACCAAATAATATAACCAATAACCAAACCAATCCACTATCACAAGATAACCAATATAGGAAATACAATATTCAAGTAAAATATTTTATATTTCATGCCATGCACATGCTAAGTGTCAATGAGAAACCAAAAAAAATACATCCAAAAATCCCAAGAGAGGTCTGCTATAAGGTATGGTTCCATAATCCATGCTACATCCCATATCATCCATAAAATATAGGAAATTTTACCATATCCTATCCTATAAACATGATGTCTATTTGAGTACCAATCAGGAACCTCATATGGGAGTGAGTACAACTTTGTAGGCCCCCACCAATGAAATCTAAAATAATATCCCATTAATAATGGTGTATACAATTGTATAAAAAAATATACAAATAATAAGTAACCATTTTACATATATTCAATTATTCATTATTTATCCACATCAACACATGGGTTCCTGTAGACACTTTCACCATCAACACCCACTTCACCTCATCCTAGAGTCTGAACTATAACAAATATTCAATTTCTAATTCATTATAATACATGATCTTTCATTATTCGTTTCAATTTATTTCATATTACAGATAATTGAAACCATGGTCCAATTCCAAAGTTTTGGGTCTAGATCGCTACATCTAGCAACCCATAGGTATTTGAAGCAACAATCTGTGACCCACAAATCATTTATCATAAAATTAAACAAGTGTTATTTTGATGCAGTTTTCCATGTCCCACACTCATTTATCACTATGGGTTTTTGATGCAACAGACTATGTCCCACACTCATTTATCACTATGGGATTTTGAAACAATAGACCATATCCTACAAATGTATATAACATAATCACATGTATCACAATTTCGCATGTATCACAAAAAAACATATACTACAATATCACATGTGACAAAATATTCCATTAATTAATTATCTAATTATGTAATAAAATTCAACAATTTCAAAATAATAACATTTCATCCATTAATTAATTCACCAATTAATTATTCCAATAGAAAAATAATAACATTATATACATTAATTAATTCACTAATTAATTTATCCAATTTAAGAATCAAAACATCCCCTCCAATAATTAATTCAACATTTAATTAATAAAATATTACAACCATAACATTCCTTCAAATAATAAATTCACCAATTAATTAATCTAATTCGACAATCACATTATTCCATAAATTATTTAATTCACTAAATAATTAATCCAATTCAACAATAAATAAAATTAATTAATTAATTCACTAATTATATATCTTAATTTTATAATTTCAATTTCCCAAGTTACCCCAAATAATTATCATATGGAAATAAAATTAAACTTGTATAATCATAAAAAAATTTATCAATAATTAATGTTTTAATTTTTATTCACAAACACATAATTTAAGTCAAAACTATGAGATTTTCAATTTATACCACATACTAGAAACTTGATGGAAAACTCCCAGAAATGGACATCCCCAATAAAGCAGAACAACTAATATCACAGCGAAGAACAAGATCTCGATCCGAATCCACAATCCAATACCAAAAAAATCAATATCAATGAATTCTATAAGTTGATATAATAAAACTAGGGGAAACATACCATCAATGTTTGATGGAAGTATGAGAGAATGATGATAAACCAAATGGGATGATATTATCCTTTTTGGAGAGGTGGAATCATTATTATGGGCTTCAAATTATCAAAAAGGGGATACTAAGACCTATTAATTCTTCCTAGAGCCTAAAAAATGATTGAAATCAATTATGATCGAGTTAGGGGGTTTAGGGTAATAGGATAGGTAATTGAGAATTTTTTTTAAAAAATTCAGATTAATTAATACAGTGTACACAATTTCCTGGGTAGGGGTACATGGTTTTCTAAACCATGAACCTTAATTATGAGGCTCTTCTTAGGGATGCACCGTTTCTCATAATAGGGAATATTGTTTTATAAAAAATTATCCAACAATATGAATCCTATCCATTTGGGTTCACATTATTTTTTATGCTAGGAACATGGTTTGGGAAAACTGCACGCCAATCATGCAATACATCTTCTCCTTACAGTTTCCTTTAATTTCACCCAAAAACATCCCAAGGTAAAATCCATAAAAAATTAGATAAAAATGGAAAAAATCAGGTGAGTAAATGAGATGGATAGATGTTTAGAAAAGGTAGTGATCATACAATCTCCCCACCATATAATAGCTTTTCCTCGAGCATGACTCTCAAAAGTCTCTAAGATTCCTAGTCAAGAAGATTGGTCCATTGAGCCTTCATATCAACTTCTATCCCCCATGATTCATCCTAATAACACCCAGGTTCCACAATTCATGAAATATCAGCATAGTAATTCCCCACAACACTTCCTAACCATGATCCAACATATGTATTAGATGATCCACAAAGGACTCATCAGTCACAAGATAAACATTATCAATAACAATCACATGTGAAACGTTAATGTGATACCACTGAATCTTTGACACATGGAAAACATCATGCATAACACTATAACACTATAGAAGATCCAATCGGTACACCACATGCCTGATTCTCTTAACATCCTAAAATTGTATATTAAAACTGGGTGCCTATGTAACCTTTCTCTATATCCTATGGTGACCCAATATATGTAACACCTAAAGAAATAAAAAATCACCCATTGAGAAAATTATGGCATATTTATTCATATAAGCATAAATCTTTTGACTACTATGATCCATATCCATATGCTTCTAATGAAGCCTAACCTAATACAACATCTTCTACATGAGTCACAGTAAACACATATTTGATTCACCAAGCTCCATCCATCATAGAGGTGATATGCATGGCCTACCATAACGATCCTAATATGGTTCCTTCTATATAGTTTCCAAATAAATGATGTTATATAATAACCCCACCGAAGTTATGTTCATTTCCCAATATCCACCGATGTCTATGAAACTCTCCCAAAACATATCCTTACGCACATGAATAGTACGTTCTAGCTTCTTATATATCTATGGAAGGAAATCCATACTCCGTAAACCTTTTCTATCATGTGCCTTCTTCAATCACTATAATAATAAAGAAGAAAAATTCAATTCATTGTATGAAATAATACTCCTCAAAAATCTATGAGGATGAGTTTTTTTCGAAATATACATATCTCCCAAATAATCCAACGGGAATGTCTATCACATCTGCAATAAATGATCAACCTTTTTCAAATGGTAAAACATCACCCAAATGGAATAATTATTCTTAGGAATCCCCTAGATACACGCCAAAAAATCTATTGTAATATCATCCCATAGTCATCCTCTAATGGAAATAATCTATAGAAAACCACTAGGTCTTTGATGCTTATATTTCACCTGTTGAATGGTTTAACATTGTTTAATGAACCCTAAAATCTCTTTTTTGATACTCGGCCACATATGCAATCTTCATAGATCATGGTATATTTTGTTCACACCTAAATAGACCACCCACATTGAGGAATTAAATTCATGCATCTGCACCTCCCACATGCTTGTAGACACAATAACCTGATTCCTAACATAGATGATCTCAACATAATCTATGGTCCAATATTAAGTTTAATCCCCTCATTCATGACCTTCCATCAAGTCTAAACATTATGGATCCTAATACTACCTTTACCTAATCCGACCTGTAAGTTTCAACTCAACTAAAATTGATATAAGAATTATCTTCTCCTATATATACTAAACCAAATAATTCATATCAACAAGTAATGTCATATTCTTTCACTCCAGACTAGACTCATTAACAGACGTAGTTTGTTTTCTTTCTTAGATCACCAACAACATTATTTCCCATCCCAAGCATATATGTTTGTTCAATATCGAATGACATCATGGTCTAAATAAGATTTACTATATATTATATAAATTGATATTATTTAAAATATAATGAATATTCATAAAAAATTTAAAAAATTCATGAAATTATCCAATTGGTATAATTTATATAGAAATTGGGAAATACAAACAACTGGTTCATAAGACATATTCATTATCTCCAACTTATTTCATCAAAACTAGACACCCTTTTCACTTATCTTACTAAATAACATTCCTCATGTCCCGAGGAATATGAACATAAGAAAAGGTAATCTTGGATGCTTAGTAAGGGTAAATAAGATAGAATTAAATCCTATCATAATCATAAGACATGATAACATAAAATTTAAAAATCATATCCAGCATATGAAAGATCATGATATCATTCCATGAGATAAGTAATGAAATTTCATCAAAATCAGTGAACATAATCCTAGAAGTCATAACATAGGACACGGTATTTTTTGGCATATACATATGAATAGAAAATCATTTCATACTTGTCAAGGCTGATTACTAACACCATCACAACACACAAAGTCCATTACCGAACTGAGTTCACTTCTCATTCCGATCGTGTATTACTAAACCAATATCATATTACTTTACATCCATGTCTATATCATGAGATATAAATATTTACCTAATGAATTTTTTAGAGATATAGGTAACACCTATATCATAATAAAATAATTTTTACATGTTCCACTGAAACATAAATCAATCATCATATCATAACCCAAGGAATAAAATGTGTTTCTTAAAAATCATTCCATATTAATTCATATAAATCAAATGGATTTCAAAAATAAAATTCCATAACAAAAAAATAAAACCATATTAATAATAGAAATATAAACATAACCCTATTTAATGAAAGTCATATTATATGGAAAATAATTTTGATAAAACACTTCATATTAATTATTGAGGAAAATATCGTTTTATCTTAAAAATCATTTACATTTCTAAAAATGCTGAATTTTTTTAAAAGAAAATGAATTAATTTTAAAATAAACCTGAAATTTTGTATAGGAGGTTTCATGGAAATAAGGATTTATAAAGACATAAAAATCCATTCATGTTGTACAAGTAAAATAAAATTCTCATTATAATTTTCTAGAAAACTTAGTAAGTACCTCGTATCGAATAACGACAAAAGATTGATTTCATACTATTTAGTAAAAATTCAATAATGGGTAAAATGGACATCAAAAAAATTTATAATAATTGTAATAGTATTATATTTCCAGGGAACATGGATGTCGATGATAAATATATACTAGTAAATACTGACATATAAACAATATTGCACAATAATGAGATTGCAAAACAGTCCCTTGCCTTAGGTCCATTATCCTTTGTATATATCTGAACCACCTGTATAATGATTTAAATAATTTCTTTTACTTAATCCATGTTAATATTCATTTTTATGATATCATATATGATAATATTATTATCTTTTTGGTAATAATATTTCTTTATTATTCATTATTCAGGTATTAACCGCTTCATTTTCTCATGAATATTTTGTCGAATAAGTTTTGGTTACCTTTATGAAGTCATATTTATATAATTAAAAAATGATATTAACATAATATATATAATATTTCTATATTCTTTATGTTTATATAATAAAAAATTAATGGATATCATGTAGAATGAATCACATCGCATCATAGAGGCGGTTAGCCATATGTACTCATGAGCGATAATATCATTTCTCTAATTATGAAAATTTATCAATGTGGATGGTATATATATTGTTCCTAAATAAATAACATGTTATAATTGATAGAGGTGGTTAGCCATATGTACTCATGAGCCATATGTACTCATGAGCGATAATATCGTACGTACGCACGCTTGGTGATTTTGTTTTTCGTAGGATGGATAGCAGGTGGAATATGGTAGTTTAATTATTATAATAACATCTCAATACATAATTGATACTTTAGTTATTAATTTATAAAGAAAAAACTCATGAAGATTATGTAGAAGAAGAATGATGTTTGAATGAATCAATAAAGAATATTACCTCTTCTCTTATGTGCTTCCTCTGAATCTCATCATAGAGCACTAGATTTTTTCATTGAAGAAAGAAAAAATCTCTGGAAAATAGAAAATTTGATGATGTAAAATAGCAGGGGGTGGATGAGTATAATGTCTCAAAGTGATGTGAAGAGTTGAGGGAGGACGTTCCCTTTTATAATTGAGTTGAGGGGTACATTTGGGATCTCCCAAAAATATTAATTTATAATAAAATCAAACCTAGTAAAAATATCCAAAATGACCCATATTTTGAGTTTTTATGAGTTAGGGTTGTCATCTAATCAACCAATAGATTTTACAAACGTATTTATAAGAATTTAAACCTTATCATTTTAATTCACACATTGTTATTCTATAAAATTTTTAACTACTGTACTAAATATTTAATTACTAAAAGGTTTACATATTTAAATATTTGAGGTCAATTATACATTTAAAAATACCTTTAAACATTTTCAAACATATAACAATTATTCTATAATTTTTAAATAATTATATTATATTTAAATAATTTAAAAAAACATTATTTTGATAAACAATCAATAGTGTCAATTTTGACGCTATTCAATTCATTGTTTTCTAAAAAAAATAATATAACAATAAAAATTCAAAATAAATAATTTATATTTTCATTATAGGTCAAGATAACATAAAAAATTCAGCATACATATTCTTTATCCCAAATTATATTTATTTTTAATATTTTTAAAAATATTAGTTTATATCCCCATTAAAAAAATTATTACATCCATTTCTGCATAATTATCTAAAATATATATTTTATGAATAAAAATTTAAAATAAAATTATAGGTTGAAGATAAATATAATATATTTTATAATAATACCATTGGTCAATTTATCTTCTGTAAAATCTAACATTTAAAATGTTATACTTATTAAACTATGAAGGTGAAAACTTTAACATCACATTAAATAAAATAATATATGTGTCATAATTCCATTAAAAAGCCCCCAAATAGTAAATAACTCAACCATTGGATGCTTATGGTCGATATATACTTTACCAATAAGATTTGGTCATGTTTTTGGGTATTTTAATGGGTATTATTGTTTTATTAAAAACTATATTATTGATTGTTCATCAATTAAATAATTTCTACATCATTAATTTATTAACTATTAAGGTAATTATTTATTTCCCTAAATATAAAAATAAATTACCATGATAAATAGAAACAATTTATCTTTAGATTTACTATTTATAATAAAAATTATATTTATTATATCCATATACTATAAATGATTTATTTATTAAAATTTGAGTGAGGAATATTTAACATTTCAGAAAATAAAATAAATTAAATGTTCTAATATCATCTAAGTGACATCTTTCAACCCTAGTATCATTTTTTCCGAAACAAATGCATCCAATGATATTAAGACAACTGTTAGGGAAATTTTACAACAGTATTCTTACCCTTAATTATCAGTTTTACAATTTTACCTTATTACTAAAAATTTCCGATGTTATTATTCATAATGAATAGAAATAAAATAAATCTATTTACAAATTTTGGACCTATAGATTCCAAATATGGAGTCCATTTTTAAAAATTAAAAATAAGGATTTTTTAGTGATTAATTAAAAAAAAATCTTTTTCTCAAAATGAGAGTATGAGTTTTTTAAAAAGTTAAAACATTACAAATGATTGAGATCCTTTTACATCATAATTCAATGTAAAATTAATACTAAAAAATTAATTATATTTAATTAGAATAATATATTTTATTTATATTTTATAACCATTGAATACTATAAATTTGAAAATATAAATTATTTCAATTAAAAAATTTGGTTTCAATTAAAATCTATTATAATTTTACTATTCATCTAAATTTGAATGTTTTTAAAAAAATATTAAAAATTCATTCATAGTAAATTTTTGTATCCTTCTTTCAAATAACATGTTTCAATTTACATATAAAAATTATTAATGTGTAAAAATAATAATTTAAATGGGGTTCACTATTAAAATGTGGAAAATTTCCCTTTTGAAAAATATAGGTTTTTATACATCAAATAGGGTTTATTCATAACCTATGATAAAAATATACATTGGATGAATATAAATAAATTATGTAAATAACATATATATTTCATTAATTTAATTTAGTAATAGCAATTCACATAACAAATATAAAAATATATAATTGTTTTATATTTTTTTATACATTTTCATATTTTAGTTATATTTATTATTTTTAATCTAATGTCTAGGTTATAATTGTAATTTAATATTAAGGTCATCTCATAGTTCATTTAAACTCACTATTCTGTTAAATGAAAGCTATTCATAATTTAAAAATATTTAAAGAAAATATTTTGTAAAAATTTATGGGTTTTGAATTCTACCCCCTGTAAAAAATGAATTTCCCCCTCAAAATTAATCCCATGGATAGAAAGAGACGAGGATACTCATACCTCATCATATCCTCAATTTCCTACATATATTCATAAAATTGGAGGTTCTTCTACAAAACATTAACTATGCGAGTGGTCTTTTTTCCTTGACCTTTTTTGCTATGATCATGAATTTCTATCTATTGTTCTTCATAAGAAAAAATTTTCTCCAATGGTATGACTTATGAGTTTAGTACTTGTGAAGGATAATCTATTTAAATTCATATAATAGAATCATAGAACACATCATAAACATGAGAGAGATTCGATTGAAGTTATAATTAGTAAGCTACCTTTCCAAAATAGTTATAATTTCTAAAGGACCATTATACCTAGGACTTAGGTTTCCCTTATTTACATATCTCATTACTCTCTTGTAGAAATATATTCATATAAACACCTTGTCACCCACTTCAAACTCATGGTCTTTTCTTCATTTGTTAGCATTAATATTTTTGACTCTGATTTCCTATTATGCGTTATTGTATAGATGTGACCCTTTCTACCATTTCATCAACAAGATCATGTCCTCGTAGCTTTCTTTCTCCTACTTCATCCCTGCAAGTTTGAGTTCTTCACTTCATTCCATAGAGGGATTCATAAGGAGCCATCTAAATACTGGTGTGAAAGCTATAGTAGTTAAAAAATTCCACCAATGGTAGGTGTTGTATTCAACCACCATTGAAATCCATATACTGAGCTCTGAAGACTTCTTTTAGAGTTTTAATTATTCACTCATATTGAAAATATGTATGAGGATTATAAGCTATACTGAAAAATAACTCTATATTCTTATCCTACTGGATACTTTGCTATAACATTTAGGTAAACCATGTATCCTAATTAGATATAATTTAAAGTGGTAAGCCATTCAATCTTACAACTTCATTTACATATATCCTAGAAATTTTATCAAGAGTGAAATCCACTCTAATAGCAATTATGTGTGCCTACTTCGTAGGGAGATCAACTCTAACCCATATAGAATTATAGCCTTTAAATGTTTTGGGATGTCTGATGACAAAATCCACAATGTTGTTTTCACATTTTTTATTCTAGTGTGGGTAATAGTGGTAACATCACCTTAGACTTCTTTCTCACATCCATCACATGCTAAAAACAATGAACTGAGAGAAATAGTCAGCAACATCTCTTTTCATGCCATCCCATCAGAAATACTCTTTCAGGTCCCTATACATCTTTTTTCTTCTAGGTTGAATATATAATGAACAACTATTAATCAAATCCAATAGATCCTTCTTTAATTCAAATAGGTGGGGAAATAGAAACCTTATTTTGGATCCTTATTATTCCATCACAATCAAGGTTTATTTTAGAAACATTTCTCACATTCTTTTGTAGCTCCACATCTTCCTTATGTTCCTCCTTAATCATCAAATGTATATATTATTGGACATTCATTTGAGAAAGATAATATTTCTCTCCATTCATTAAAATTTCAAGATCCATCCTTTAGAAATCCATTATTATTGGATCTTTTATGACCCTCATCATTTATAGGATAAAATGGTCTTTTCGAATCAAATAGACTTCCTCCTTGTTCACTTTCCTAATGTGGAAATTTATTGAGTAGTTGTCATATTTAATCAACTGCAAACATATTCTTTGACACATATTCCACACCTTTTTTGTGAAAATATACATTAAAATTTTATGATTAGTATAAATATCACACCTTTCCCCGTAAATATAATGGATCCCTGTCTATAATGCAATGATTTCCATAGATAATTTCAAATCATGAGTTGGGTAATTTTTCTCAAGGGTTTTAAATTTTCATGAGACATAACCTATCAGCATATCATTTTGAATAAGAAAAAAATATTATCCCTTTTGGGATGCATCATTGAAGATAACAATTTTTTCTTCACTACAATGATGTGTGATCACTTTCTCACTATCTAACCTTCTTTTTAGCTCTTTGAAATTATCATCATATTCATCTATCCACCCGAATATAACTCATTTCCAAGTCAACATTTTATCTTATTTAGATAATCTTAAAAAACCTTTAACAAAATTTTGATAATATCCATCCAATCCAAGAAGAACACCAGATATCATTTTGTTTTGGTTTCGTCCAACTTTCAATAACTTTTATTTTACTAGATCTATAGATATACCCTCTCTTGAGATTATGTGACCCAAAAATGAGTCTTTATAATGCCAAAAGTCACACTTGGTAAATTTTTCATAAATCTTATATTTCTTAGGGTATTAAGTACAATTATCAAGTTATCATCATATTCTTCCTTTCTATTTGAATAGATAAAAATATCATATATAAATACTACCACAAACTAATAAATATAGTCTATGAAGACATTATTCATTGGATATATTATGATAGTTGGATAATTATTGAGACCAAAAGGAATCACTATAAATTCATAGTGATGAAAACATGTACATGATTTTTTCTGTGTTATATCCACCATCATGACCATTAATTGATGATATCCCAAATGAATATCAAACATGGAAAATTAATGAGCCCCATGTAGTTCATCGAATAGGTTATCAATGCAGAGAAGATGATATTGGTTTTTGAAAGTTATCTTATAAAGTTATCGATAATCAATGAAGAGTATCATTGATCCATCATTCTTCTTAAGAAACATAAAATGTGATCTCCAAGGTGACTCACTAGTGAATATGAACCCCTTATCAAGATTACCTTGGAGTTTCTTCTTTAATTATTGATACTCAATTGGGGAAATTCTATATGGTGTCATTGTAAAAGGCATATTACCCAATAATAGTTATATTTAAAACTCAACTTCATGATTTAGTGGAAGACCTATAAATTCATCCATAAAGACATACTCAAACTCTCATACAATTGGTTTATTCTTAATCATGAGTTTCTACCAATCCATTGGAGACAAATAATCATCATTTACATCATTCAAGACCCATAACATGGATGAAATTTCTATTGTAAGGTTATATTCATCCTTGAACCTATAGATGATCATAGATTGATCTAAAATATGAAATATGACTTCCATTCCATATAAATAGATATGAGATTAATATAGAGTAATCCAATACATTCCAAGAATCAAATAATATTCTACCATAGGAAGGGTTATATGGTTTTCAAGATGCACTTTCCCAAAAACTTCCACTAGAGAAGAATCATAAACTATTGTTTCAACTATTGTTCCACTAGGATTTGGAACATCTAAATCAACATCTATTTAATGAGGTAATATTCTGATAAAACTTGGAAAATATTCATTAAAAATAGATTGGGTTGATCCATAATAAAATAAAACATTTGATAATTTAGAGTGGATGGAACGTGTATCTTTAACCACATCATTATCATACTCCACATCACCGATAATGATCACATGTTACTTTTCATTATCTTTAGGCTTAACAGTTTTCATACATTGATCATCACAAATAACCCTTGGATTTTTTTAATTTAATGGAATTATTCCCCATTTCCTTTCACATTTAACATTTATGTGTAGAAGGTGCATTCTGTGTAACCTTTTCTCTATTAACATCATTAGACATCTTGTTCCCATCACATCAGTATTTAAATGCCTGATAACATTCTCTTCCATATTTAAAACATTTACTAGTCCCTTTTAGACAATTTACTACATGTTTCTTTACACACTTTCATCATAAGGTAAAACTTGTCTTCTTTTACATGTGGTCTTTTGATTTTTCTTTGACTTCCATTTTTCTATTCTTATCAAACCCATAGAACAATTGGGTAACTCCGATCTCTATCTCAATCTTGAGAGCACATCGAATGATTTATTCATATCTATTGATGTTTCTTATGAATAATTACCATCAGAGTCTTGGTTTTAAGACACTAAATAGTAGATAAATTTTACTCTTATGTTGGATAATAATTCCAAAATTATACCATTAAAGTCTTGTAAAATTTTCTTTGTAGGTACCAACAGATTCATCGACCTTTTTCAAAAGTTCAAGGAACTCATTCTCTATATTTTTTTGTATAAATATGAGGAATGTACTTATTAAAAATTTTGTTCATGAAATCTTCCCATTCCAAGGATTTTATTTCACCTCCTTGCCTCATAATCTTGATAAGTTTTCAATATGGATCAAATTCATCATCCAAATAATAGACTGCTAAGATTACTTTATCATGTTCTAAAATTTGTAAAGATGAAAATATCTTTTTAGTGGAACTGATCCCTTTTTTTGACAATAATGGATCAGGAGACCCACTAAAAGAAGGTGGACACTTCCTCATGAATGTCTCAATAGAAAGTTATTCCCTTCTTCACTTGTTTGGAAGTCTTGTATGATTCATGGCTTGAGAATGTTGTTTGATCATAGATACAACGTTTTTCATTCAATCTCACAAAAAATTTTGTTTATTTGGAGTATAATAATTGAATTTAACATCTCAATTAACATTAATGTCGTTCCATCAGGTTAAAACCATTGATTAAAACCACAAAGCATAGAGTGAGAAACAATAATCATAATGGGAAAACAAGGTAATTAAAAATAAAGATTAAAATTTAGACACATGTGGTTTTACCATAGGTTATTCATGATCATTTAAAAAATACTGGGATTTCAACCAATACATTGACATATCCTTAGGGTTATTCCTAACATTTTCTTATTCTAGTTTCCAATGGTAAAATATACCATTCCTCTAATACCAACTATAGTGACGCATAACTTACAAACATTTATATTATTTCAATGTTTAAGAATATTCATTTAAAATATTAACAAATACATGAATGTAATATAGGTATATTGTCTTTAGAAACTGGGATACATAAACAAATAGGTCATAATACATCTTCATAGTCTCCCAATTATTTAATCATAACTTGACTTCTTTTTGACATATATCACGTAATACTCTCCCTCAAGTCTTTGCGAAAAGATTCATAATAATGGGTGATCTCCGAGATGGATTAAGGGTAAACACAGAAGATATCATTAATATCATAATCATAATACATAAGAACATATCATTTAAAAATCATATCCTCTATATGAAAGATCGTTATATCATGCAATGGGATAAATCATGAAAGTTCATAAGAATAAAAGAATGTAATCCCAAAAGTCATAAATAAGACATGCAATTTTTTGGCATATACATAATCATATAAAATAAGTTAATATTAATTTGGGCTCATTTCTAAGACCATCATAGCATAAAAATCACATTTTGTTAATCGAGTTCACTCCTCGTTCTAGCCCTGTATTACAGAACTATGTTCATTTCCTATACTATCCAGGTATATCTCAATATAAACAAATATTTACCCAATGCATTTAATGGATATATATGTTCCTCCAATCCCATAATTAAATCATTCTTACATGTTCCATAATAACATAAATCATTTATCATAGCATGAACCAAGGTATAAAATGTGTTTTTTAAACACTATTTCATCATAATCCATATAAAACAAATGGATTTCATAAATAGAATTCCATCATAAAAATAATAATACCATTTTAATAATAGGGATATAAACATAACCCTATTTAAAAATGTCATCTTATATGGAAAATAATTTTTCTAAAACAATGGGAATTAATTCTTGACGAAAATTTCCTATATTCTTCAAAAACATTAACTTTTCTCAAAATAGCGCACAATTTTAAAAACCAATTTTTTATTTGAAAAAAACAAGATATCGTGTAGAGTAAGATTTATCGATGTAAGTCATTATGAAGATGTAAAAATAAATTAATGAAATATATGTTAAAAACATTCTCATCATACTTTTTCTAAATAATTCAAAAAGTTACTCATACTGAATAACCACAAAAGTTTCCTTTCATACTATTTAGTTAAAATTATAAAATGTGTAAAATAGAATTAAAAAATGTGTTAAAAAATATAATTAGTATTATATTTTGAGGACACATTGGTGATGATGATAAATATAACCTTGTAAATACTTACGTATTAAAAATCCCGTATAATAATGAGATTGCAAAATTATCCCTTTCCTTAGGTCTTCTATCCATTATATGTATCTAAACCTCTTGTATAATAATTTAAATAGTGAAAATTACTTATTACATAATCATATAAAATTTTATGATATCATATATGATCATGTTGTTATCCGTTTGGTAATAATGTTTCCATATTACTCGTTATTCAGGTATTAACTGCTTCATTTTCTCAAGCATGTTTTGTCAAATATGATCTGGTTCTCCATCCTAAGTTATATTTATATCATTAAAAATGATATTAACATAATATATGTCATATTTACTTGTTCATTACATTTATATATTAATGATTTAATGGATATCATGTAGACTTAATTAAATCGCATCGTGGAGACGTTTAGTTGTACGTACGCACGAGCGATGATATCATTCCGTTAATTATGAAATGGTATTGAAGTGGATGGTATATATATATATTTTTTAAAAATATATATCATATTATAATAAGCATATAAATTTATTATTTTCTTCATTATACCCATCCAGGTCATGTGATAGTGAAAAACAGATTACACCATGACCTGGAGATGGTAAGTCGAACATACACATGCATAGTGATTTCCTTTTTTATTAGATGGATATAAGGCGTAATATGGTTGATCAATAACTATAATAATATATAATTATATAATTCATACAATTAATATTACTATTAAAATTAATCAACTCAGAAATAAGAAGTTGAAGAAGAAAAAATTTGAAAGAATTGGTGGGGGAGATTACCTCTTCTTCGACGTGCTTCCTTTAAATCTCCTCTCAGGGCACTAGATTTTGTATTTAAATAATAAAATTTCCTATATAATATTACTATGAATGTTTATAATTTATTTTTTTAGGATATTTTCTATCTTAAATTCTCAATGTGAAGTTAATAGGTGAGGGAGGAGGCACCCTATTATAATTAAGGTGAGAGGCACTTTTTAGATCTCCAAAAATATTAATTTATAATAAAATAAAACCAAATCCAAAAACCTCAAAAATTTACCAAATTAGAATATGAGAGGGTATAGGGTTTTGACTTCATCAATAAATATATTTTATAAATCTATTTCTATCAATTTATGCTATATCATTTTAATTAATACTTAGTTATTCTATTTAATTTTTAACTAGTGTAACAAATATTTCACAATTAAAAGGGTTTCATATTTACTTATTTGATTCCAATTGGACCATAGATAAATACCTATGAACATTATAGAACAAATATTAATTATAATATATGTTTAAAAATGTTTATGATTTTTAGATAATTTAACAAAACATTATTTTATTAAATTATCAATAGTGTCAATTTTGACACTATTTAATTCATTGATTTTTAAAAATATTAATATAACAATATAACTTCGGAAAAACTATTTCATTAAACTCATGAGAGTAAATGAAAGTATATAAAATTCATTAGACATATTAATTATCCCAGATTATAATTATTTTTAATATTTTTAATAACATATATTTGATATCTCTATTAATAAAATAATTATTACATCAATTTTTTTAATTATTTAATATAAATATTTGATCAATAAAAATTTAAAAATAAATTCTATAATGAAGATAAATATATTATATTTTATAATAATAATTTTAGTCAAATTTATATTCTAGAAAATATAAAATATAAAATGTTATGCCTATTTAATTATTAAGGTGGAAACTTTAACATCTTTTTGAATAAAATAATATAGGTGTCATAATCCCTTATATAATGATCAAAATGGACAATTAGTCATTTGTGTGATGATTATGGTTGACACATACATGAACATTAATATTTGGTCATGTTTTTGGGTCTTTTAATGAGTATTATTATTTTAATAAAAACTATATTATTGATTTTTTATCAGTTAAATAATTTAGGCATCATTAAATTATAAACTATTAAGGTAGTTATTTATTTCGTATAAATTACAAATAAATTACCATGAAAAAGGAAATTTCAAATGATATCTATAATACAAATTATCGTTAGTATAACATTATATTAAAAATGATTTAGTTATTATAATTTGAGTGAGGCATATTTAACTTTTCATAAATAAAATAAATTAAATGTCCTAATCTCATCCAAGTGGATTTCAAATGACACCATTTCAACCCAAGGATGATATAGGTCCAAAAAAATCATAAAATGATATTTATACAAGGGTTAGGGTAATTTTATAATTGTATTCTTACCCTTAATTACACGTTTTACCAATTTATCAAATTACTAAAAATTACTAAGGTTACTATTGAAAATTCCAAAAAAGATATATTTACATAATTTTGACCTACTAAACCCAAATATAGAGTTTGTTTTTTATAATTCGTGACGCACGTTTTTTAGTAATTAATTTAAAATCAATCCCATTTTTAGAATCAGGGAACATGTTTTTTTTCAAATTAGTGATGTCCTGTTCATATGGCCTCAATTTTCAAGAACCATATGCCATAAATTGATCACCTTGATTCAAAAAGGCTATAAGAACGACCCAAGAAGCATTTAAAGACACTGTATACATATCCATTTTCTCAGGTAGGATTATGATAGGAGTCATTCATATGCACTTCCTCACCTCCTGTATCAAATTCTCACATGCTCTAGAACATTCAAACATCACCCCTTTTTGTTCAAGCTCAAATGCAGTGTTTCAAAATAAGAAAATCAATGAATGAAACTCTGATAATATCCCACCAATCCCATAATACTATGAATAAAAAACATTCTTAGGTTACTCCTAATAAACAACTGGAAAAACCTTCTCAGGGTCCACTATCAGACCACCCTCATAGATGATGTGACCAAAGAAGCATACCAGATCTTTCCAAAACTGACATATAGTTATCATTTCATATTTCTGATGATCTATCAGTATACCCTATATTATTTCAATATGTTGTTCATGATCATCATGAGTCTTGGAGTACACCAACAATTCATCAACATACACTACCAAAAACTAATCTAGGTATGAATGAAATATTCTATTCATCGAGGCCAAAAACATTATTGGTAAGTTAATCAACCCAAAAAATATTCTTAATGATCTCATACATTCCATACATGCATCTAAAATTAATCCTAATTATATCATATGGTCAAAATATCAACTGATGATACCCCTATCTCATCTCAAAAACTAAGAATACACAATCTCCCCTCATTTAATCAAATAGATCATCGATATGTGGAAGAGGAAACTGATTCTTCATAGTCATCCAGTGCATCTTCTAGTATTCAACTCGCATGTGTCGAGTCCTTTCATTCATATTTGTAAATAATATTGGATAACCCCATGGAGGCATAAATTGAAGGACATACCTTTTCTTCATCAAATCATTAATCAATGTCTTGAAATATTGATTTTATGATTGTTCTACTCTATATAGTGGAATGAAAGTGGAGCAGCCCGCATCATGAGCTCAATTTTAAACTCCACATCTCCCTTAAGTGGTTTTCTTGAGAATTATTCTATAGAAAAATACTAAAATCATTTCTCTATAGGTGGAATGATATTTTATTTACACCTCCATCATCCAACAATAGATTAGAAACCTTGGTAGTGATCTCTCCAACTTCAGATAAACCGACCTTGCATTGCCTTCCTAAATATCCCACTCTCCATGGTGAATATGTTATTAATACTAAAGATAATTAAATTTCACTCTCCTTTGGTATAAATAAATGTCGGTTCAATATGCTACTACCCTTTCTATACAAATAATTAAATATATTCCTAACTTGTTAATAATATTTAGATCCCAAATGAAATGATATTCCGCAACATCAAGAAACAACTTTTACAGAAAAATATGCATCATGATCATACTTTGAATGGTGTGTTGACCATAATTACCCCACTCATGAATTAAACAAATAGGATCAAAAAATTCACAGGTTTTGTAGATTCAATGTAATGAGAGGTTCCATTATCAAGTAAACCACTAGAAAAAAGATAATGTAAAATAATAATACCTCTAATTGTAAACAGTCTTATCTTTCCATCAACATGTGTAGGCTAAAATATATGAAACTAGCATTCCCCTCATCCATTAGAAGTAGTATGAATCCCATGAGATGCACCAATTTACTAATACAGTTACTCATTCCTAGAATAACCTCATACACAACCTCTACCATCACAGATAGTAGAACTCCAACTACCAGACTAATATGGTGCAGCAGATACCCTTCTCTTACTATGATTTTCCTAGTTGCTCAATCATTACCCATATGCTATGAGCTTCTACAGATCCTATGTAGATTCCAAACCCTGGCATAACATCAACACTCTAATAGTGGTTGAGGGCACTGCCTACAAAAGTGAACTAACGTATAACTCTAGGTGAAAATCACACAAGTAAGATCTTGAGTAATTGATCCTTCCCCTAGTCACACTTCATTTCCACGATCTAGTTAAAATTCACATAACAATGCTTCTATCTCTCTGATGTTGTACCGCCCGACCTAAAATGGATTCACCTAATACATAATCTCACATTTAGGCCCATCCTGAAACCATTTTTCTATAATTGATTCAACTCTTACCAACACTTTAGAAAAGTGATTCATGTCTGTAATTTATTCAATATAACCCCTCATAGAAAAGCTCACCTAAGTGAACCTCATGAACTCTGTTACCCTATAATGTCTCAAAATATCTGGATAAATGTTATATAGGAATATATCCTGAAAATCCTTCCACTCCATATTCTACAGTTTTCCATCCAATGTTTGGATATCACACCAATGATTTACCTGACCATATAACTTATAAGCTTCCACCATGAATCTTTTCCTAGTAGGAGTATCTTAGTGGTCAGATATTGTCCATATAGAGTCAATACAAAAAGATCTACATTATGTAATACCTCTTAGGTAATCTTCATAGGGTGATGCAACTAGAACTCTTGTGTCAGATCAGACATGATTTTGATAACCCACCCAGGTTCTCTTTCCATGAAATACATGAACTATACAACATTCTCAATAATATTATCTCCAATATCCCCACCTATAATTTTCGATTCCTTAGGTTACACTACAGAAAGATCATTCCCAGCCATAACATTCAATCATCCAATTAAAAATATTCTTCATAGAGGCATATATCTATAATTCCAAACACTCCAGTTTCGGCATATTTCACTATGTTAATACATTTAATAATAGGTTTTATCATAAGGCCATAAATATGAAATACCCATATTTCTTTATCATGATCAACACCAAGGAAATTTGTCTACCCTTAACTATCATACTCCTAGGTAAAGGATAAAAATGGTCAAATCATTCTCATTGTTGAAGTTCCTCATTAGAAATCAATTTATTCATATCGTTCACCATTCATAATTTTTAAATTTCACATTAAGAAAATTTTTCAGTTTAATTTTAAATGTATGAAAAAAAAATCAATTTCAAAACCTTACTCAAAACCCATTTTCAATTGCATGACTAAAATGATGCATGTCGCCAAATAATCTTGAGTTACTCTTAATGATGAATGTAAACTAAACCATCATTCCATATCGATACTTGATTCAAATATCCTAAAATATAAGAAACAATTATCACGTCACATAATTATTGTTTCACTCGAGGTGAAATAATATTCATTTGTAAAAACACACATCAATAATAATAATCCCACCAAAGGTTCTTGGATTTTACCCTAGTAAACGTTGTAGAAACTCCCATTAAAGATATTTTAACTATGTCCTGACCTTTCATATTCTTCTATAAAAATTTTCCAAACAGTAAGACAAAATGAAAATAATAAAAAAACCTTTGATACAAATTTTCAACGTCCCAACCCTGGTGACACACACTACTGACCCATGCTAGTCTGTCACATGACCTTAGGTATGCCTCCACATATGTAAAAGTAAACTACTACAAATGAGTGTATAATATTAATCATGGGGATAAAATACCCTCCTTATAAATATAGCACAATCGAGAAAATAAATAACAATAACCAAACTAAATAACCAATAACCAAGGCAAACAAGTATCACATGATGACCAAAATTGGAATTTAAATATAAAAACTAATCAATAGATTTTTCATCCATAGTACACAATATGTGTTAATAAAAAACCAAAATAAAGACCCTAACAACTCCCAATAGGGTCCAGATACAAGATCTGGTTCCCTCACCATGCTCTATCCTATGTCATCCATCTCACACATGGATTGTTTACATTATATTATCTTAAAAACATGGAGTCTATTCATGCCCTGATTAGGCAGCCCAAGTAGGGTGTGATTACAACTCACTAGGATACCACCAAGAGTGTCTAAAATAATATACAGTCAACAAAAGTGTATGCATTTGTATAAGGAATAAAACAAAAGAAATAAGTAATCAGTTTACATATAATAAATTATTCTTAATTTAACCAAAATAACCCCCATGTTCCAACGGATACCCACACCCTCAATATCTACATCATATCATGCTTCAGTCTGAACCATATCAAATATTTGATTCAAAATTCATTATAAATTACGGTATCTCATTATCTATTTAAATTCAATTCATATTATGGATAATTGGAACCATTGTCCAATGGAGCCTTTTTGTGTCTAGATTGATATGTCTAGAACCTCGTGGGTATTTGATGTACTAGTCCCTGAACCAAAACTTGATTATCACATAATAAAATAAGTGGGATTTTGAAGCATCATTTCATATCCTACACTCATTTATCACTACCAGATTTTGATGTAGCATACCATATCTCACAAACATTTATCACTATGGGATTTTGATGAAGTATATTATATCCCACACTTGTATATCACATAGTCACATGTATCACAATTTCACATGTACCACAATATCACATGTAACAGAATATCACAATTACCACAATATCACATGTATTGCAACATTCAATTATATAATTCTCCAATTAATTAATCCAATTCAACAATTGAATAATGATAACATTCTTTCCATTTATTAATTCACCAATTAATTAATTGAATCCCAAAATCATAACATTCCATCAATTAATTAATTCACAATTAATTAATACTATAACAAAATCCTAACATTCTATCTATTAATTAATTCCGCAACTAATTAATCCAAGTCAAAAATCACAACATTCTATCCATTTATGAATTAAAAAATTAAATAATCCAATTCAATAGTCATAGCAATACATTAATAAATTCACCAATTAATTTAATCAATTTTACAATATCAATTGACCTAATTAACCCAAATCATTATCATATAGAGATTAAATTATACTAGAGTAGTCATCAATACAGTTTATAAATAAGGAAAATTTTAATTTCAAAATTAAACACATAGAATTTAAATAAATACTATAAGATTTTCAATTTAGACGATCTACCTAAATTTTTTTGAATAACACTCACCAAAGGAAATCCCCAATCAAGATGAAAAAACATGATCATGATGAAGAAAGATATCTTGAACAGAAACCTAATTCTAAGACCAAATGAATAATGATCCATCAATCATTGATCAAGATCTAATAAACAGGGGGAAAATGCCTTCAAATCATGACATAAGGATTTGGATAATGATGAGAAATCAAACGGGATGGGATATATTCACTAAGAGAGGTGAAAATATTCAATATTTGGTTAAAATCATCATGAATGGGGTTTAGAATCCCAGTGAATTTGTTTTAGGTCCTCCAAAAATAATTTTAATAGATTTTCATTGAGTTAGGGGGGTTTAGGGTTATAATATGGGGGATCGAGTAATCTTAAAACTAATTTTTATATTGATTAAAATATCATGAATAGTTTCATGGGTATGGGAACATAGTTTTCCAAACCATGAACCTCAACCATGAGCCTTCTCTAGGGTGTCCATGGTTATTTCTATGAGAGTGCACCGTTAGAAAAACCATTTGATAGCCATGAGAATCCTTTTTTTTTTGGTTTCACATGGTCTATTGGGTTGCACACACAATTTGGGAAAACATAGAACCTTCTATATAAAACCTCTCCTCCTTCCAATTTCACCCAAAACCCACAGAAGGAATGACCAAAAAAATTACTCAAAATAAGGAAAAAATGACTACCTATAAATGAGTCAGAGAAATCTACAGAAATTGTCAAGATTGTTCATGAATTGATGTCATAAAACGTTAAAAATATTCAAAAAAATCAGGTAAGGGTTGAAATCATTCACACATAAGGGTAAGTAAATATTTAAAAAATATATTTTTTTGTTAAAAGAGTTTTCTATGAAATTGTTATTACTATGCCAAAATAATTTGATAAAAATAAAAATATCAAATATATTTTACCCAAATATTATAACTAAACTATAAAAATTACTATTTTATAATATAATTAAATAAAAATATTTATTGGAATTTTTAAAATTAAAAAACTAAAATATAACGATTTTAAAAAAATAGAACTAAAAACTCCCACACTCTAACAATCTCTCCAATTTTAGATGTTAATAAAATGCGAAATATTTTTAAAAAATAATCCCCCATTTTGATTTGTTCAAAAATATATATCAGAAAGATGTAAATTTAAAGTCAAAATTTCCCCATCATTAATGAAAAATAATAAAATATTTCTAAAATAAATTTCCAAGATTCCATGTTTATATTTTATTTTCAAAAATATAGAAAAATAAAATGGTTTAGTAAAAATATCATTAGTTTAATTTTTAGCTGGGATATATTATGAAGTAATATCTATGTATTAAAATGATATCTAATAATATGAAATTTTATTTCAATATTATTAGTTTTAGAATTTTGGAATGGGTTTTTTGAAATATAAATAGAATAATAATTATATCAAAAAATATATATATTTTCAGAATTTAAACCAAAATTAGATAATGATGTATAAATTCAGGAATATTGGCAACAACATGAATCAACAGATATAATTTGACTCTCAGAAATAGATAAAGGATTATAATTTTGTTTCATTACCAAATGGAATTGAATTTTCATTGATAAAATGAGGCAAACCTGAGTTACTTTGTAACATCCCTGTTTCAGAAGCCTCCTAGAGGCGCCCCGTACCCGGTTGGTCACATGGCCTCAAGCACATTTCCCCAAATGCCAGAGGCTACCGACTAGCAGCGAGGGCCTTGGGTCTAATATTAGGGAAACAATGCCCTCATTTGCAGGGTACACAACGAATGTAAACAATAAGAAATAGCAGAAATAGAATAATCCAAGCACAAATAAACAGCGGAAGACTAAAGAAATAAACAAATAGAGAACAAACACACACACACACACACACACACACACATATATATATATATATGAAAAGATGCATGATACATATGTCTAGGAAAGCTTCCAAATAAGTCACAATGCTGGAAAATACAATAGTGTGAAACCAAAGTATAAAATAAATGTAAACAGATGAACTCCTCAGCATCGCAAGACACAGCTTGGTCCCATACTCTCCTTCTCCAAATAAATCAAGTACCAGAAGTCGAAAGGTGCCTGCCCTTGTCTATGCCTACAACAACATAGTCTTCTTGGGCTAAAAAGCATGTCCCAAACATGGTGTGAGACTAAATCCTAATAGGCAGCCACCCGAATATCTGTGCCTAACAGTCAGTGAGTATATGGCAGGTAATAGTACAGTATGCAGTAAACAGTAGTAGAAACAGTAGGTAGTAATCAGTAAGCAGTAAACATGATGATGGACAATAGTAATCAATCCACAGAACAACAACAAGCAGTAGTAAGCAAATAGCTAACCACAACATAAAACTCTCAGGGAAGTACCCACAGTCATCCCCTCTGGTCCTAACCAAGATGTACCACAACCCTTTGTGTAGTTCACTTGGCCTAACCCCTCTGGCTTGGTCATAAAAAATTATAAGACTCTTTGGGGAATCTCACTCGGTCAATTCCATTAATAGTCTAGGGTAGTCAGGAACTGTTTGAGGAAGATCACATGGTCTAATCCTCTTAGCCCCAAGGTCTAGAGACTCTCTGAGGAAGCTATCTTGGTCAATTTCTCATATAGACTAAGGTATACCACATACTCTCTGAGGAAGCTCACTCGGTAAATTCCTCCTCTAGCCTGGGAAGGTTCTTAATGATAAAACAAACAAGGTAAGACTCTCTATGGAAGAACACTCATTCTACCCTCCTGTAGTATATAAAAAAAATCCACGACTCTCTCGGAGCTCACTCAGTCCATCCCCTGTACTGTAATGTCCAAGACACTCTGAGAAATATCTATCGGTCTACCCTCCTATAGTCTATAATGTCTAAGACTCATTGAGAAGCTCACTTCTTATATACTTTATAGTCTATAGCACTAGGTTCTCTCAGTCCCGTGTCAGTCAGTGCATAATAATGCTATAAGGCCAAATTACACCTATAGACCTACGTAGCTAACCAAAGTATACCTATGGGGCTACTTGGCTAAACAGTCTACAAGGCAACAAGCATATAATGAAAAAAACTCCATCCTATAGACATAAGGCATGGAAACCGTCAAAACAGCCCAAGGATAACCAGACCCTAAGGTCATAAACAGAGAAAAGTATGAGAAAACATCCAAGCACAACAAATTATTCTCCATCAAGTTCAAAATACCTCTACAACATCATACAAGAAAGGCAAGAAAATAACAGGGGTAGTATGGTAAACACGCAATACCCCGTTCATGGGTATTGGTGGAATTTTCACATAAAACTCAAAGACATTGAACGGTAAGGCACAAACCACCAATCTCGATCCTAGGAGATCGATATACTTGAACCACGACTACTGATTATCCCTTGAACTTCTTAGATCTGAGAAAACATCTAAAACACTCAATCCACAATAACATGAGAAGGAAAGTGAATAAAGGAATGAAACTCACAAATAAAGAATAAATCACTGATGCGGTTATAACGAAAATGATGTCGGTCGAATCATCCAAAAGATAAAGGATTGGGAATCTGGAGAAGTTTTGCGGCCGTACGACTTCTCTCGGTTGAACCAGACCTAGAAGAAGACGTTTTTGGCGATCAGTCGTGACCCCAGTTAGTTTAATGAAAAAAATAACATGGTGTGTACATTTAGAGTACACGGTGTGTACTTAGACTTTCCGCACTCCGCCAAAATCTTCCTCCACATCACCCCTACACACCGAGTGTGTGGCCCGGATACGAGTAGTACACGGCTTCAAGCGAGAAATGAGTGCACAACATGTACTCAGAAAGTACACGACGTGTACATAAAATATTTCCAGATACATTATTTTTCTCAAAAAATCCTAAAAAGGAAAGACATAACTGAAATGAAGATTTGAATTCATAAAAACTCTCCCCCTTAATGAAATTCATCCCCAAATTTCCCTAGCGATGTGTAGAAGGAGAATCCCCAAACAACTCCAGCCACTGCGATCATATATCGGCCTCCCTCTCCCATGTCTTGTCCTATACTCGCCCATGCTGCCAAAGCACTCTTACTAAAGGAACAGAATTCCCATGGGGTACCTTCATACTACGATCGACAATCTGGATGGGATGATCCTCAGATGATGCATCCTCTTCGAGCTCAACCTCATTGGGATGAAATACATGTGATGGGTATGAAAAGTAACGTCAGAGAAGAGAGACATGGAATACGTCATGCATAGCCTGGTACCTCTGAGGTAACTGAAACTGATAGGCAACCGGCCCAACTCTCTCCAACACCTCAAATAGCCCGACGTACCGCGGTGAATGTTTACCCTGTCTCTGAATCCTCTTGTTTCCCAACCTTAGTGAGACACGCAGGTAAACATGATCTTCGACCTCGAACTCCAGAGGTCGCCTCCACTAATAAGCATAAGTCTTATATTGAGACTATACTATAGCCATCCTTTTCCAAATCAACTATATCTTCTCTGAGGTATCTTGAACAAGACAAGGTCCCAGCAGATCTGCCTCTCCTACCTCCATCCAGCATAAGGGTGATCTGAATGGCCTACAATACAGAGCCTCATATGGTGCATCTGAATAGTCACCTGAAAACTGTTTATGTAGGAAAACTCTACCAAGTGATATGACTCCCCCAAGAAATGCCAAAGTATATAATGAAAGCTCTGAGCATATCCTCGAGTTCCAGGATCGTGCGCTCGGACTGGACATCTGTCTAGGGATGGTATGCTGTACTCAAAAGTACCCGAGTACCCAGAGCCTTTTGAAGTCCCTTCCAGAACCGAGATGTAAAGCGTGCATCCCTATTTGAAACAATGGAGTGTGGAACTCCATGTAGACGTACAATCACTCAGATGTATAACCATCCCATATCATCAACATTGATGGTCTCTTTGATCGGAAAGAACTGTCCGACCATCGTGAGTATGTCGACGACAACCCAAACATCATCGTTTCTCTGAGGTGACCTCAACAACATGGTCACGAAGTCCATCTCGACATCGTTCCACTTCCACTACTGAATGGGTAACTGCTGAAAAATCCCCGATGGTCGCTGATGCTCTGCTTTCACCTACTGACAAGTAGAACATCTCATTACAAAACTTGCAACATCTTTCTTCATAGCAGGCCAACAGTACTAGCGGTGTAGAACACGATACATCTTGGTGACGCCAGGATGAACTGCCCAAACTGAGGAATGAAAATCCATTATTAGCTCTTCACGTATGTCTTTTGGCACCCCTACACGTCCCTGGAAATGAAAGATCTCATCGTCGCCCACTGCCCATCCAGGAAGAGGGTCCTCTCCTGACACACTGTCCCCCAAGACTAAAGCCTCAAAATATGATAGCTTCCTCATCCGCAACTGATCATGAAGTGTAGAGGTAACAGCTACAGAAGAAAGAAATGTATGCACTTGTCTGTCGTGCACCTCCAAGTGCATCTCAGAGAATAGAGCCATAAGAAGCCACTCACTACTGGTCTCCTAAACTGCCTGAATCTGAGTTCTCTTGATCAATGAATTAGCCACTGCATTTCCCTTTCCCGGCGTATAGGAGAGATCAAAGTTGAAAGACTGAAGATACTTGACCCACATGTGCTCTCTCAGATTTAGATCATGCTGAGTGAAGATATACTTGAGAATTTTCTGGTCCTTGAAAACCACAATGTGCTCTCCCTAAAGGTAGTGTCTCCAACAACGTAAGGAATGAACAACTAATGCCAACTCCAGATCGTGAGTAGGTTAATTCTTCTCGTGTGGCCTCAACTACCGATACCCATATGCAAAGACTCCATCTCCCTACATAAGCACAGATCCTAGCCCGATACCCGAAGCATCACAATAAACACTGTTGCTCTTTCCTGGATCTGGAAAGACTAGAATTAGTGCTGATGTCAACCTCCCCTTCATCTCCTAAATGGTGGACTCACAAGAATCTGACCATAAAAAAATTGCCCCCTTCTTGGTCAGACATGTCAACGGTTATTCTAGGCATGAGAAGTCCTGAATGAAGCGTCTTTAGTACCCAGCCATCCCTAAGAATTTCTGTACCTCAAATACGTTCTTCAGCTAGTCCCAGGAAACTACAGCACTCACTTTCTCTAGGTCCATAGATACTCTATCCTTTGAGATGATGTGTTCCATGAAGTAAATCTGATCCAACCCAAAAGTGGCACATCAAGAGTTTATCATAAAGCCGATTCTCTCTCAGTCTAATCAGAATGATCTCAAGATGGGTAGCATGGTTGTGTTGAGTACAAGAGTACACCAAGATATCATCCACGAAGACCACTACGAAGGAGTCCATGTACGGATGGAACACTCGGTTCATCAGTGCCGTGAAAACTGTTCGCGCGTTTGTGAGACCGAACGACATGACTGTATTCTCCTATAGACCATACCTTCTTTTGAAGGCTGGAAGTTGTATATATGATGGTATAACGTGCAACTTATGATAACCGGACCTCAAATCGATCTTTAAGAACACACGGCCTTCTCGAAGCTGATCAATGAGGTCATCTATCCTCGGAAAGGGATATCAGTTCATGATCATCACCTGTTTTAGCTTCCTATAATACACACAATGCCAAAGGGTACCATCTACCTTATTCACCAATAGGACATGCGAACCCCAAAGAGAAGTATTGGGCCGGATGAAACCCTTTGCCCGCAACTCCTCCAACTGCTTCTTGAGAACCTGCAACCCAGGTTTAGCCATCCTATAAGGAAAAAATGGACACTGGTTCCACTCCTGGAAAGAGCTCAACCGAGAAGTCTACCACATGATCTGGAGGAAAACACGAAAATTCCTCTGGAAAAACTTCCCTGAAACGATCCACCACTGAGGGAATGTCTAACTGTGAAGTCCCCTGGTCATCCAGATAAAGACAGGAAATCTGGGCTGTAACTTCCCTTAGCCCATGATGCTCTGGTCTAGCTCTACCCGCCTGGACATCCCACTCGCCTCTATGAAGAAAGGATCTGCCCTCGAGTGATACGAAACTCACCCTACGACGATAGTAATCGACGACTGCCTGGAAAGGAACCAACCAGTCCATCCCTATAATGAGTTCATAGCCCGACATCACTAGGACATAGAGGTCCCATAAGAAATGACACCCTACAACCCCAATAGGGAACTCTCTACACTGACATACGCTAAATGTCCTCGTTCCCAATGGTGTGTCAAGAGTCAACAAGTCGGTGGACGGAAAGAAACAGAGCCCAAGGCTCTCCACCACAACAAAAGAGATAAAGCTATGGGAAGCACCAGTATCTAAAAGAGATGATAATAAAACTGAGGCTACTAAGATCGTACCTCGATCTATAGAAGGGCCGGGATCCAGCTCATGATTGGTCTGCTCCATGGTGAAAGACTGGCCTACACCGCTGCCCTGCGCCCCTGGCTGACCTCTTTGAGATGATCCACTCTGCTGTCACTGATGACCTGGTGACTGAACCCCACGACCACGTCCTCCACCTCGGCCCGGACGGCCAGAAGAAATCCAGTTCCTAGACTGGTGGGAAACTGGAGAAGCATCTCCAGAACGTGAGGTCATAGAGGAAGCCCTACCACTAACTGAAGGAGAGAAGATCTGACAGAAGTGCTGAAGATGGCCCATCTTGCCGCAAGATCATCACTCCATCAGATCCATATAGCACTGAGGCCTAGTATGCCCACTCCTACCGAACTGGTAGCATACTACCTGGCTTCCAGAAGATGCATCCCGCGAACCTAGACCTCCTCGAGTAGACTCTCTACGACGCTTTATAATGGTCGTAGGAGGAACACCCGCTCTGGATGTCGAACCGCCCTGGATCACTGATCCGGAGTCCCTCAGATTGCGCTCAGTAATCAGTGCCTGGTTGATGATGGAGGATATAGAAGTAAACTGGAAGATATTCACCTGGGAACTGATATCCTACCTGAGACCGTCCTCAAACTTCCAAGCAAGGAACAACTCATCATCTTCTAGGATCGGTGTGAAATGATGCAGCTCAATAAAATGCGATGAGTACTCCATGACAGAAAGAGTACCCCACTGCAGGCTCATAAACTCCCAGGCTCGATCGACACTTATGGTCTCCGGAAGGAAGTAGTCATAGAAAGTACGTCGAAACTCATCCCATGACATACCCTGCTGGAATCCTGACTGTGAGATCACCTCCCACCACATCTTGGCGGTGTCCCGTAGCATATAAGTTGCCAGCATTGCCCTTTTTTCCAGAGGTATCTCTATGCGCTTGAAGATAGTATAGGTGGACTCAAACCACGACTCTACAGCCTGGGGTCCTCCATCTCCTGAGAAAGTAGGAGGATTATGTTACTAAAAAACCCTCATCAACTCCGCCATCGACGGGGCAGGAGGCAGTGCTCCCTGAAATTTCAGCATCATGCTCAGGAAATCCTCCTTGAACTGCGCATTGGTGCCTATGATGGGTATAACTACTGGTGCAAAGACTGGTACAGCAGGAGGATCTACAGGAGGATCAACAGGAGGTCCCTGATCGGCCATAACCGGGGTCTGATCACCGTCTGGAAACTGATGTACATCTGGAGGACGTCTCAGAGGCATAGCTCTGCAAGATCAAAAGCACACCTTAGATCAGAATTACAAGGACTAAAAACACAATAGTAAAAAACAAGAATAGGGGAAAGAAACATTCATGTTTTACAAGGCATGACTACACGGCGTGTATAAATATACACGACCTGTCGGTAAAAACCATTAACATGGGCGTGTACTCCTGCCACTACTGGTCATGTAACACCCCAACCTACTAAACGTGTATAAAAACTACATGGTGTGTCTTTGAACTTTATTTCCCTACCTCAGTCTCCCTACACATCTAACCCACACGGTCCAACTAACCCTAGACTACACGACGTGTTCCCTAGGGACACGACGTGTACTAGACACGGTCTCGGTGGCCCGTGTTGTTAGTTACTAGACCGTCTACATAACTGACCCTTACACAGTGTGTTTGTAACAAACACGGCGGGTATAAGAGATGATAACACCGACCTGTGTTGTTCGTGACACGGTCGGGTACCTGGGACAAAGCTACACGGCGTGCTCCTCACCAACACGGTGTGTTCTACTCGAGCTTCCATGTCCCGTGTTGTTAGTGAAAAGGCTGGGTAAATGACTCTAGTCTACACGGCATGCTCCTCACCAACACAGAGTGTTATACTCGAGCTTACATGTCCTGTGTTGTTAGTGACACGACCAGGCACATGGCTCGAAACTACACCGTGTGTACCTACCATACATTGCGTGTTCCTGAAGGCATTTCTACAACAACGTGTCCCTGCCCACATGGTCAGTGATAGTGTCTAAAAACTAAAAAACATGTAGTCAAAAGTACACAACGTGTATTCTTGATTTTTTATGGTCAGTAGCTCAGAACTACATAGAAGCCTAGAAAACACAGGAAACAAGGCAAAGAGGTGCCAAATTCCAATCTGTGAGGGACCATACTCCCCGCGAATCAAAGCTTGGTATCTCCTACAGTCATAGAGAAGAGAAAATATGACCATGATCCACCAATTTCCGATTCAAGATGTCCTATAACACCTCAAGAATAAAAATTTGGTGTTCATTTAAGAAATGTACAACACAAAAAATCCTTTGACCAAGTAGCAGAGATTCTGTCAAGCATATATCACAACAGCATGCATAATCTACACAGAGTCTATCACAACAGAAAGAAATCGCTAATGCACCCTATATGGTATGGAAAGAATGCATGACATGTGATTTCTAAAAGTGTATATATGTTGAATGAGATGGAATACCCTTATCTCATTGGGTTATGACAGAAATAGAACCGCGATAGTCAAAACAATAACAAAACAAAGCATGTGAATCACTCTAGGTGAAATCATATCAACCGTAAAATCTCAAAACCAGATACTGCAATAAATGAGGTAGTATGTCTTTTCCCTGTACATGGGTTAGCTACTCCCGAGTACATCGTAATACCATGTTCTGAATCCTTCCTATCCCTGGCTAAAGGATCTAAATAGTAAATCAAGTGAAAAAGAACTTCCCTCTAATACCACATTGTAACGTCCCAGTCCCGGAAGCCACCCCGAGGTGCCCCGTACCTAGTTAGTCACATGGCCTCAAGAGAATTTCCCCAAACATTAGAAGCTTCCCACTATTAGATAGGTCCTTGGGTGTGATAGTGGGGAAACTATGCCCTCATTGTCATAGAACACAGCGGAAGTAAACAATAAGAAACAACGGAAACAGAACAATCCAAGCACAAATAATCAACAGATGACTAAATCAATAAACAACTGGAGCACAAACATATATATATATATATATATATATATATATATATATATGAAAAGATGCATGATACATATGTCTAGGAAAGCATCCAAACAAGTCACAATGCTAGAAAATAAAACATTCCCAAACCAAACTACAAAAGAAAGGTAAACAGATAAACTCCTCAGCATTGCAAGCCACAGCTTGGTCCCATTCTCTCATGCTCCTAAGCAATCAAGTACCAAAAGTCGATGGGAGTTTTGCCTTGTCTATACCTGCAACAACATTGTATGCTTGGGCCCAAAAGCATGGCCCAAACAGGGTGTGAGACTAAATCACATTAGGCAACCACACGAAGATCTGTGCCTAACACTCATTGAGTATATGGCAGGTAATAGTACAATAACCAGTAAACAGTAGCAGGAATAGCAGGTAGTAATCAATAAGTAGTAAACAGGATGATGCACTACAGTAATCAATCCACAAAACAACAACAAGAAGTAGTAAGCAAACATCTAACCAAAATAGAAAACCCTCTGGGAAGTACCCACAACCATCCCCTATTGTCCTAACCACGAAGTACCACAACCCTCCGGGAAGTACACTCAGCCTAACCCCTCTGGCTTGGTCATACGAAATTATAAGACTCTCTGGGGAAGCTCAATCAGTCAATTCCCCTTATACTATAGGGTAGTCAGGAATTCTTTGAGGAGGATCACACGGTATAATCCTCTTAGCCCCAAGGTCTAGAGACTCTCTGAGGAAGCTATCTCGATAAATTCCTCCTATAGCCTCAGGCATACCATAGACTCTCTGAGAAAGCTCACTCGGTCAATTCCTCCTCTAGCCTGGGATGGTTCTTAAAGAGAAAACATACACGGTAATACTCTCTGAGGAAGCTCACTCGGTCTACCCTCCTGTAGTATATAAAAAAATCCAAGACTCTTAGAGAGCTCACTCGGTCCATCCCCTGTAGTCTAATGTCCAAGTCTCTCTGAGGAAGCTCTATCGGTCTACCCTCCTATAGTCTATAATGTGTAAGACTCATTGGGAAGTTCACTCTGTCTATCCCTTATAGTCAATAGAAAAATGTTCTCTCAGTCCCTTGTCGGCCAGTGCATAATAATTCTATAAGGCCAAAGTACACCTATAGAGCTACATGGATAACCAATGTAAACCTATGGAGCTACTTGGATAAATAGTCTACAAGGCAACAAGCATCTAATGAAAAACACTCCGTACTATAGACACAAGGCATGGAAATATTCATAATGGCCAAAGGCTAATAAGACCCAAATGTCATAAACAGAGAAAAGCATGGGAAAACATCCAAGCACAACAAATTATCCTCCAACATGTTCAAATTACCTCTACACCAGCATACAAGAAAGGGAGAAAAATAACAGGGGTAAAAAGGTAAACACGCATTACCCCATTCCCAGGTATTGGTGGAATTTGCGCATAAAACTCAAATACTTTGAACGGTAAGGGACAAACCACCTACCTCGATCCTTGAACATCATAGATCTGAGAAAATGTCGAAAAAACTCAAACCACGATATCATGATAAGGAGGGAGAATCAAAGAATCAATCTGAAGAAGATAGAATAACACACCGTTGCAGTTCCAACGCAATCGACGACAGTCGAATCGACCAACAGATTGAGGATCAGGAATCCAGAGAGGTTTCGCAGCCGTACGGTGTCTCTCGGTCGAACCAGACCATGAAGAAGACATTTTTGGAAATAATGCATGACCCCAGTCCATTTAATGAAATAAAAACTACATGTCATGTACTTTTAGACTATATGGCATGTACTAAGTCCTTCCGTACTCCGCCAAAATCGTCCTCCACATCACCCCTACACACCGTGTGTGTGGCCTGGACATGGCCAGTACACAACATGAAGCTGGAAAAGATTACACGGTGTGTACTTCCAAAATTTCCAGAAACATTATTTTTCTCAAAAACTCCCGAAAAGGAATGACATATCTGAAATGAAGATTCGGGTTCTTGCATAGTTTTTCTATAGAGTCTAAATCCTCTAAAATTATATTCATAGTAAATAATTAAAATTATATTTTACAAGAATAAAAAAATATAGTGTTAATATTTCCTTTAACATATATAATAATATGTTTAGAAACATTTATGTGATATTCATTTGGACAAAACATAACTCTAGAACAGAAACATATAGTAGACATCATACCAGTTCATGATGTGGATAAATAAAAAATAATTCAATTCATACATTTGGTTAATTATAATCAATGTATTTTCTTGAAATACAATAATATTATTTAAAACATATTTTTAAAGTTGTTTTAAAACATTTAAAATAATCAATACCAAAACACTAAATAAAAATTAAAAAATTCGGATGGATTGAATAAAATATAATCATTTCTTATTAATTTTATGACCAAAAAATAATTTGAGTTCATAAATTTTACTCACAATAATATCAATAATCAATAAATTATAAAATTCATTTCAAATAAAATGATTTCAAGTTATAAAAAGTTTCTTCGCATAAATTTCCAAAAATAAATAATCATTTTTAATTTTTTTTAATAAATAATAGAGGCTCCAAATTTACATTATGAAAATAATTTCTCAATAAAAATATTTTTTTCTATCAAACCCTGAATTATTTTATAATAGAATTATATAAGAACTTCTAAAATCCATAGGAAAAAATTAAATCCATGAGAAGATTCAAAATCTATAAAAATATCATAGATTTATTATAAAAAACTAGTTAAAAATATTCATCAAAATATATTAATTTTTTTATAATAACCTTGTTCAATAAGTGAATCTTTATTCACAACTAATTAAAAATTTACATCCATTTTGATTCAAAAACATCCATTTAGTTCAAATAAAATTATTATTCATATGGGATTCAACTAAAGTTTTAAAAATATATGAATAAAATTTATTATGTTAATCATGTATTAAAATAGTACAATTAGAATCATTCAAATAATGAAAAACATCTTTTGTAAAAATATAAGAAACAAAGTAAGGATTTTAATATAATTAATAAACATATTGTTCTAATACCAGAATTAAAATTACCTATAAAATTATCAATAGGGTGATCATTATGAACTTCTAAAATATTAAAATAAAATGGGATGGATTTGGGCTAACCTGAATAGTTATATCATCTAGTGGTTTTTATTCACAAAAATTTAAATCATTAAAAGCATCTTTAAAATAAAATAAATCAAATATTTATACAAAATAGTTTCTAATAACTTATCATGAATATATTCTTCTAAAATAATAGTTTTTTATTATATATCTAAAAATACTACTTCTTATTAAATTTACTAGTGAAAATAACTTCATCACATTTGGAATCAAATATAACAAGGAAATCATTAGTATTTAATATATAATCCTTACACATAAAAACCATTAAATAACCAACAATAGGTTTTTAAAAATTAAACTTTTCATAAGCGGTGTTATTTAAAAAAATTATAATCAAAACAGTTTATAAAATTTAACAAGAAGAATTAGTATATTTAGTTAAACTATATTCATTTAATTTAGTTTTATCCATTTCTAGTAATATTACAATGTTTTCTAGTAAAAACGTATTTCTTTGTTCTGCTGTATGAGAAAATAATTATGAAAATAACCATTATCTTCATAAAATTTGTTAAAAAAAGAATTTAAAAATTAACCACCAATATCACTTCAAAAAGAAAATATTAATTAAATATATTCTTTTTGAACAATCTAAATTAAATAAATACTGAGAATGTTTCACTTTTATGATACAAAAAGTAAGTCTAGGTAAATCTAATAAATTCATCAATAATTAAAAAGGAAAACATATTACATCCAAAACTAGGAACATGTACATGAATGAATAAATCTAAATGAATAGGTTCCAATGGGGTATCATTTCTAAATTCTATTAAAAATTTAGAACCAATTCTACATTATTTATCTTTTAAAGAATAATCACTAGTAAATTGTTTACTACTTTTCAAATTGGGTAGTTATTAGATATGTCCTTTATTTAGATGTTATATAATAGTGTAAATTTTACATTTCCAAGGCTTTGATTCCATCATATATCATCCATTTCAATGTAAAAATGGCACTTTACATTATGGTTTTCTATTTTATTAAAATCAGTAAGAAATTATTCTAGTTCCAATTATAAAACATTAAGTAATTTTCATTTTTAAAATATAATTATTTAATATCATAAAATTTTACACTCATTTAATCATTTAGTTATTCTGATATACCAATAAAGGTATGTTTTAATCCTTAAGAGTATAAAATTATTTAAATTAGATTAATATAAGGAATATATAATTCCAAAAATTCCTTAAACATTTCTTTTTGAGTTATTATTGAATGTCACGGAACCATAATTGTCTTGGTTATATGAAAAATACTTCTATGAATCTATGTTAATATGTTTGGAGTAGCTATTTTCTATGTACGATGAATCTTTGAAACTATTATGGTATTTTTTTAATGTATTAATTATCTTTAAATCACCTTATATTCATATTCTATCTTCGGTCTACTCAAGTCAGTATTAGAATTATTTGGGACCGAAGCAAATTTTTAACAATATTACATGGGTATTATAGAAAATATATTATTTGAAATAAAATAATTAGTATTAAAAACAATTGGATTATACTTTAACCTACAATATTTATCATAATTCCATTTTAGAAATTATTTAAATCATGTAACATTTGATATAAAACATTTAATATTTCAGCAAATGAAGATTTAAATATTTTAATAATTTGGTTATTATGACCAAAACTAGATGTATCCTTATTTCATTTAATCATTACCATCATTTAATCATATTTTTATTTATAAATAACTTGAATAGAAATGTTTTCATTTAAAATAGAATCTTCAATTTTGAGACTATCATAATCCATTTGAATATAATCAATATCATAAAAAGTCATGTTTTTTAACATGAAAAAGAATTTATAATTTTTTTAATCCATCCTTAAATATTTTAATTTATTAATGAATAATGTTCCTTACATTATATAGAAAATAACATAAATAAAAAAACGAGTCTCTTTAATTACCATTTTTTGTAAACATTCATACATTACTTAATCAGAAGAAGATAAAGGAACCCTACATTATCCTTTACCCCCTACAATTATAAAAGTAAATTATGGAGGATGTGAACATATATATAATTTGAAGGTAGGAATTTAGGAAGATAAAATAATTATTAAGGATAAATGGGGTTCTTGAATGGTGGGTGTTCCTATCAAAGATGTCATATCCTTCTTTAGATTTTGGACAATGTTCAAAAACTGTCAACCCATAGATAGTATAAATGCAACTCCTCTTGGTAAAAACCCCTATCTTTTTAAAAAAATTTATTTTATATCATAATTATATATTTATTTTTTAAAAAATTTATGTAATGTTAGTTTATATTTTTTGTGTGTATATTTTTGATGTCCTATAATAAGATCATCTTTTACTAGGTTATAGATAATCAACTGGTTGTTTTATTCCATCATTGTATACTTAATTTTTTATATTATTATTTACTTTTCATCAATGAAAAAATACCTAGTTTTTATTTAGGACAACATGTCATTTTTTTTTCACAGAAGGGAACATCATTTTCATATATTCATTATAATTTTTTACATTTTTTTATTTATTCCTTTTTAATTTTTATTGTTTCTCCAAAATAACATATCGTTAAATAAAAAACATCATGTTAATTTCCAATTACATCAATAAACCAACTGAAAATTCATGTATGATTTTTTTTCCAATATCATTCAAAGCATATTAATAAAGATAATATTTCATTATTAGTTGATTATTTTAGATGAATTTAATGTTGGTTAATGATATGATTGATTTGGTTGTTATGAAACATTTTATAGTTTGATACAATTTGTTGGGGGGTTTTAGTTAGACATTTATATCATTTAATAACTATATAAAAATTCTTACAGAATCATTACATGTGATTTTATTTCTTTTCCAATTTACAGAATAATCATATTAAGAATTTTTTTATCTTATAATAGCTTCCATTCAATTATCTTGTTTATTTTCCAATCAACATAATTTTTATACATGATTGGAAAATGTCCTAGTACCAGATATCAAACTATAATACACCTTAAAATATAATATCGGAGTGATGAAATGTACAACAAATTAGACATATAGGTTAGGAACCTAAAGTTTGATAGCCTAGAATACCCATGTGAGTGGTTATGAGGATTTGAATTAAATGTATTTAGAATAAGTTTGGTGAAATAGATTAGTTTAGATGAATTTTTTCCATGGGCTTATTATAGTGAATAATGGATAGAGGGAAAAGCTTTAAATGGTTCGCACAAACACACACACACACACACACTTACAGAATTTATGGCATATTTGACTCATTAATGTATTCCATGGGATTAATTTCATTGATATAATTGGATTTTTTTAAAAATACAATTTATGAGACATTATAATAAAATTTTGTTGATATTGAATAATTTTCTTGATTATTTTATTTCTTATATTTCCATCATGGACTAATAACCGTCAACATGTATCATTTTCTAGATTACATGAGAGGTGAATTTTCACAATAGATAAAAATGTTAAGTGTGTGGATGTTTAAAGACCATGTTGTTGTGAATAATTTTTTATAATTTCTTATAATTTCACTACTATGACAACTATTTGAATATATAATGGGAATGTGTGTTTTGTGTTTCAATTTGAAAAAGTGATGAAAATTGATTTTTTCAATTCAATTTCACTATTTCAATTTTATTGTAATATATTAATTCTGTTTAACATGAAATATATTTTTTTAGATGTATTATGCAGTAATTTTGTTACATTTTTCCCATATAAATTGAAATTATAATCCAACAATGAATGAGTGGAAATGAAAATTAATTTCTGGATGGGATAGATTCAATATATATGAACATACATTACTCTGTGATCCATACATTTATACACCATAAAATGAATGGGATTAATATTTTCAGGATTTTATAATTCTAAATTCCACATATGTTATTAAAACGGATTGATAAATGCTTCATGTGGGAACTCATTTTAAAATAAGATTAAACGAATTGTAAAAATGATAGGTTTAATTAAACATATTCTCTTATCGAATCAATAAACCTAAATCCTCTATAAAACTACATAAATAATATTTATTCACTTTGGGTGTCCTTTTCATGGTTTATGGAAGTTCTTCCAATGTTTTTTGTCTCATCCTACTTCACAATGCCTTTGAAAGAAGGATTGATTTTTGAAAGGATATCTTCCAAGAAGGTCAATCACCGCCTCTAGTACTCTATTTTTATTTGTTTTTGGGAATCTATTATCACATTAATATTAATAAAACTATTTTTCTTATATGTTACTATTATTAATTTTCATATTTGTGTTGAAATCTATGAGTATAAACAATATTGAGTAAAACCCTTACAAACCTTTTCTTATATAAATATTCTCATAGATAAAAAATTCACCAATTAGAGTGTAGTTAATATTATCTCCAATCGAATTATTAACAATATTATTAGTATTTTAAAATATAGTTTATGATTTTAATTAGTAATTTATTTTTGATGGAATTAGAGGGTAACGTTTAAATCAATTAAATGATATTTTATTGACTGTGAGGCAAGGATTGGGTGAATATTGAGTAAATTACTTTAGTCATAAATATTAATGAACATTCGATCAATTCATAGTGTTGATATGTAATTAAAAAACTAATGGAATTATCATAGGAATTATCATAGTGTGGAATTAACTTTACAATGAAAATAATTTATATTTTGGACAATAATCAGTATAGGTTTTCCTGATTATAAAACCTATCATTTACAAAGGGTTTATTTGTTCCAATCATTGTGGTAATTTTTTTAGTATGGTTATACATTTAAAAAATTATAGAACTATAATGTAATGAATTTAACTATAATTGATAATTATTAATGAGTAATTAAGGGGTAGATATTATTGATAACAATGAATGTTATTTTTTCCAAAATTATGTATGTACTTTTTTGTATCATTTTGTTCTAAAATGACTATCCCCCCTCTTTTGTATGTATTTTTAATATATTCTATTTATTTCAAAAATGAAATTATATAAAAATAGATTCAATTACTCATCAAGATAATGAAAAAGGTGTGAAACGATTCTAAACATTTTAAAAATAACAAATATTTTGACTGCTCGTGCAAAAAAGATCATCATTGATCTCTAAAGATACAGAAATGTTATTACCCATAGAAGAAACATATATGTCATGGAGGGTGTGCCACACTACCATGTTATATATAATGTTGGTACACCCCATATCCACTCAGGTTTTGATTCTAGTATTTGAGAATTTAGTACCCCCATATCTATGAGATCAAATAAAGATTGGGTCCTCCACTAGGTGTTAGTACCCTGTTGACTATTAGACAACATCGGTGAGGCAACAATTACTTATCGAAGATATGGTGATCTTGCACTAAAATATTTTAATTTGGAAAACACCCAATATTAGATCTATTGATCGACTCTTCTTCCTTATCTTGATATGAAGATCGAGATCTCCCTCTCCCTCATCAATTTTGTTTCTTCAATGAACATATAAATTCATTGTGTTTCCTTATCCCATCATCTAATTATTGGTTGAGTTGAATATTTTATTAAAAAACATACCTTTACAATTTTATGGAATCCTAATTGGTATGTATATACTCATAGTTTCATGAAATGTTAGTGCAACTACCATGTTTTATGAATATGAAAAGAAAATAGATGTTTTCCATGGTGAACCTAGTATTGGTGGAGTATAGAAGAACAGACTGGTGGTGATCACAAAAAATGGTCAGCTTCAAGGATTTTGAAAGTAAATATTCATCATAACCTACTATTAGTTTAGGATCCCCCTCTTTTGGTGGGTTTTTTATTTTTCACCTTTATAGGGGATATATTTAGATTTATAAAATATGGTTGGTCACTGAGGTAATTACACAAATTTTGTTTCCTCTATGGTTAGTAAATTTATATATTTCATGCCTAGTTATGATGTGGAAAGAGGTATGCATGTGTATAGGTTCATTAGGCTATGGCCTCAAATTTTCCTACACAATTCTAGTTTCTTACCCCTAGAAAATAGGAGGTGTTCTTGCAATGTCACACTCTATTTCTCACCATCCTTGAAGGGGACCTAGTTAGTCGGGTTAGGAAAAAAATTTCTATAATGAATGGAAAATATCATAGACCCTTTATTCTTCTCTAAAATGAGGATTTTTACTCCTCAATATGAGATAGTAGTGTATATGAATCCCATGTCACATAAATCAATTGTGTTCTTCTTTTAATCCATTTTATAATTTCCAAGATATTAATAGATTATCCTAGATATGGATTTTTAATTAAATATGATGACACCGAATAATTAAACCTCATGATCAAGTGGATATGTATAATTTTTCTAATTAAAAACAATAATCTTTCAAAATTATTACATATTATTTTATTAACAAATTGTTTTTATTTATGTATTCAATTTGATCATCCACTTTTCCTTGAATTTAATTAATTTGGTCAAATGGTAGTGCCCCCTTATATGACTTTATTTATGAATTTTATCCTACAAAAACAAGTTATTTTATAGTGGCCTTATAGCTTACACTATTTTGCGCTCAATAGTAAAATAATGCATTATGAATTATGATTAAATCAATATTAGGAATTTAATAAGTTAATTCAATTTATATACTAATCATTTTAATGGTTGGAAACCTCCATACATTTATATAAAAAAACATAATATATTTTTAGTATAGTAAGATTTGAACATTTTTATTTAAATAAAAACTCATAATTAATAAATAAATGTATGTTTAAATGTACTTATCAAAAATGAAAGATATAAATGACTGTTTAGATTCATAATAAAATAATATATTATACAATTTTTATTATATTATCCAATCAATTTCTATCACAACATTTGTACTCAAACATACCCTATATTAAATTAATAATTCATACATAACGTTATTTTCTTCTTCTACGGTAGATCCTTTATGATTTCTGACAGTGACTGGATTAGTGTCGTATCATACTGAAATTATGGAATTTAAAATTAATGGAATCTCACTTTTAATATGACTCTGGGTATTGATGATATTTATTTCCTTCGTTCAAACAAAATCACAACCCATTCAAGTTATCTATAAGGTGTTTCATCACACAATTGTTTCATTTTCTAAATTCTAGCCTTCCCTTATTTTCCATTCTGAATTTTCATTCTACATGGTTTTAAAACATCCTCATATCCTTGTTGTTTCCTTTTAAAATATATAATTTAGAGAACCCATTATAAAACTTGATATAATATGATACTTTTTTATCATATATTATACAAGTTTGGGTGACTAATAAACATTTATTGTACCTCGATAATTTATTAATGAAGTGATCAATATTGATTTATGGATATCATAAAAAATCAATAGTATGAATAGCTAAATATTTTATATTAGCTTCATAATAAAAAAAACTTTTATTTCTTCTATTTTTCATAAATTTGTGAATTTCATTTCTATATCATCTCATTTCTCCTAAAAAATACTTTTAAATGAATACCACCTTAAAATAATTCCATTCCATACTTTTTATCCCTTTCTCAATTAGATGTTTTGATTCATTTTCTACCATTTGTCAAAATATCCAAATAGATTATATAAGACCATAAAACCTTCTTCTTTTCATCACATATCAATTCCATGGATATCTCTTCTACAAAAATTATCAATTTTGCTACCACTAATGAATTAGTGGGTTTATTAAATAATAAATGTTTCAACCTAATGAAATTAATTAAATTGGATAATATATATATATATTTTATATTTAGTCAATTTTGTACATAACCAAAGAAACACTCTATAATATAGTGATAAATTTATTAGTCAGAACATATGATTAATAGGTTTTCATAATAATAAAATTATTAACAAAATATAGGCACTAATTTGGTTTATATCACTTCCATTAATCAATATATAAAAAATGAAACATTCTAATTATTTTTGGAGTACCACATTTATTTATGGAGCACCGTATACAATTTCAATGAACATATAAATAATTTAAATCATATATTATATCTATTATAGAAATAATTCTATATTTTTCTATGGGATTATCATAAATTTTTATTCTATAAGATTTTTCCTAATTCTAGTTCATATGGTTTTTAATGAAATTTATAAGATACCATATATAAGAGCCCGAATTTTTGTAACCTAGAGTCGGTGGTATTTAATAAAATAGAAACATAATATATAGGATCAAATTAAAAGGAAAAACTATTTTAATACTTTCAATAGACTAGATATATAGAATAAATTAAGATTACATTACAAAAAGTTTAGTGTATCATGAAAATAATTGTAATACTATTTTTTCAACTTTATTATCTTTAGAACACATGTTATATTCTTCTTGTTTTCCTGAAAAATAATGATGCAATATAAATTTCAGGCCTTGATGTTGAGTAAATGTTATCATATACCCAAAGTTAATATAGACTAAACACTATATAAATAATATGGAAAGGAAAAATAATAAAATATTTACATATAAATGAGAATTTCATAATTATATTATCTATGGATACCATGAAAATAGAAATAAATAATCACATCAATAATAAAAATAAATCACATAATGATCTAATGTATAATGTCTGATATAATAACCATAATGTGAGTGCCTTGTGCATATATAAAATAAAAATTAGTAAGGATTCTCCAATTACAGTAAGCTAGTTAGCATCATTAGATCTACCAATTAATCAAGGGGATGTATAATTAACTACTCCCACAAACTACACAATATGTTTAATATATCCATCGTATTGAAATAAAAAGTAAAAGATATAATTTAAAATTTTATATAAGGGACATATTATATAAACATAGACAATTAATCAAAAATTATCCATATATAAATAATTGATCTGTAATCTATTATTTTTTTAATCAAATAAATATCCTAGATATCTATTTCAAAATTAATCTATAAAATTATAACTAATGGGATATTAACAAAACAATGGAAAGGTCACTTATGAGTGGTTAAATTCATTTGATAAAGACAGAAAATATAATTAATCATTAGTCATTATAGTATGTCATGTAGGGAGACCCAAAAAATGTCTAAAAATAAATATAATTTTTTTTTACTATGGGACACATACATTTCATTAGAACTTTTCACACCAAATATGATTATGTAGAAACTTCCATGTCATCATTATTTGATATAAAATGTTTACAAATTCATATTAAAGGTATGTTAGACAAGATTTATAATAGAGGGAATAAATTTATTTCCATCATGATTTTTTAGAAATATTCCCTCTATTATAAGTAAAACATAAATAATAACACAAATACATGATATATGTAAGTATATAGATAATAAAGTCTATCTCTATGCAAATATATTAGAATTATAGTGAATTATTAATATGTTATAATGTGAATTATTGGTAAAATTTCTATAAAATAATAATAATGTATTAACAACAATGTATAATAACAATATTTAATACTTAAATTCAATTCCATTAAAATCGAAGAATAATTTTATCATAATGAATTATTTTTAAAACCGAAAAAACATTTTAGATTTTAGAAATTTATTTATATGTTTTTAAAAAATATTTATATATATCATATTTCATTATTCGACCAAGTAAAAAAAATTATAACCATAAATAATTTATGTTATTAATTACAAAAATTGTACATCAAAATAAAATCAAAAATAAATCCTTATATATATTTACTATATTTTATTACTCAACAAAAAAATCAACTACCTCCAAAATTTATACAAAAATCACCATTTCATAATTTCAAAATGAGTAATGTAAATTTTATGTAATTTATTGAAAACAATATTAATTATAAGAGAAATTTAATTAAGAATAAAAATTCAAACATTATTTAAAAAAAATTCATTTTGGAGAAACAATTTTAAAACAACTTTTCAATAAATATGTAACACTCTAATATATATGAAATAATTTCCCATTCATTTATTTATACGTATACACCTAATATTTATAATATTACCATATGATATTATTATTTTTAATAAAATCGTGTATATATAATCATTATATTACAATTTTAATGGACACATTTAACTGACAATACATATATCAACTATTAAGAAAATAACATCATTCTAACTTATAAAATCATTCATAAAATTATAATAGTTCTTATAACATGTTCACATAATTTTTTATTATATTATTTATAATTAATATATGTCTCTAATTCATTTTATTCATTATAAAATATGATCCCCTTTCACTTCCCCTCTTATCTCCACCATGGGTTGGCTTTGAATCATCTCTATATTTCTCCTTCATGGGGTTCTCATAGTGACAGTTCCTAGTAGTGGCTTTTAGGGGGGGTCTTGGCCATCTTAGCACTTCCCACAAATTTTCAGCATGTTCTTACTACTCCATTCTACCCTGGGTAGTTATTATTTTTGCAGTGAGGTGAATCTAGTGGTCAAGGATCTAGACCTATTAGAGTCTCGTCACCATGGTTTTTCAGTTTAGAGTGTGTGGGTGGATCTCTCTGGTCTCTAGAAAGCATTGTGGTGTCAGATATGGGATCAGGTTCTGTTTTGCGCAAAGGACTTCTGCGATGTGTTCTTTAGGCGGTCATCATCATGGTGTTGGTTTTCTTTTTTCATTTATTTTATGATAGAATGATTTGGTTATGAGTTTTATTGATTTAATTTTTACACAGGTTGTGATCTACGATGGGTTATCCTTTCGATATTATCTCACGGTGTCAATGTTTGCAGTGGTGTTGTGGACATTAACCTAAGAGAACACCAAGACATCGCTGGGGTTTTTGCCTGTTTTTTGTAGTTAATCTTTAGGTGAGGTAAACTAATGTGATATGAATTTTTTTATTTGGATCTTATGTCTATGATGGAGTCTTTCATGCTGGTGTAAATTATTTATAGATTTCTTTTATTCCAGTTTTATTATGATGGATTTGAGTTGAATGTCTGAAGATTTGATTGTGAATATGTAGAATCTATTGTTGGTTTTTGGTGAATCGTCATTTGGATGGGGTTTCAGGATCTATTTTGGTTCTGGAGTGTTTGTTCATTTTTGGTTATGTTTGCAACCATCACTATAAATGGATCTACATCAGATGTGGTTTAGAGTAGAAATATTTCTCTTGATAATTCCATTCATATTTGGATGTTCAAGAGGGTATGACTCTACCATTGGTACTTGGCACGTGCAACCTGCAAAAGACAACTTGCTGAGCAGTCATGTGATGGTGAAGGCTTCTCATCATGATGCAGTCACTACGAAGGGGTAGATTCTATAGTACTGAGGTGGGATATCCTCTTTCAGGGTTTTGTAATGTTTGATCTAGCAGTTTCTCACTTTATCCTCAAAAGAGTTTTGATAATAAATAATGAAAATTATCAATCCAAAAGATAGTTGTAGTTGTTATTGTTAATGGAACTCCCATGTTGTTTTATTCTCCTGTGAGGATATAAACAAAATTTAATCTCATGGTGGGTTTTTTATTGAAATATTCTTTTTTAATAAATCATTTGGTCATATATTATAAACTCTTAAACCATGGAATGACCAGTCAATGTATGATTCAATTTGATATAATGTATATTTATAGCTCTATAAGGGATAAATAACACCAAATGTGTAACATATTTACTAGGTAGTCAAGAATGATGAGTTGTTTTGAATTTTATGATGTGGAACTTGGAATAAGTGGAGTGACCTAGATCATATAGCCTCAAATTATTTCAATATCATTCTTCTTAAAAATTAACCCACATTATAGAAGTTTTAAATAAAGGATCTCATTACTCCCATATAATTAGGTAATTATAATCTTTTTTTCATCCACATTACGTGTCCCTAGAATATTAAAATTTAGATCCTTCAATGTAACATTGGGATATGTGTAGGTCAAATATCTATGTTTGTGGTATACATCATTGTTTAAATTAAAAAAATGAAAATTTTATAAGGGAATTATTATCCTCTTGATTCCACATTATCTAAAATTAAAAAATTATTATAGAATTATATTCAAGGTGAATATTTGGGTAAGCCCCCATGAATTTATTTTGTCTGTTCAAAAATGGAATGAAAATACATATTTTTTATGAGGACAAGATATCATGTCCCCATTATTTCTTTCCACCCACCACCAATACCAAAATTATAACATATCCGATTATGTGTTATATATATATTTTCCTTCATTATTAATCATGATTTTGGGATCCTTATAAAAGATATATGTGAAATATGTGTAGTTAAAATGTGTGTTTGTATGGTCGTACTCATTCATGATATCTTTTCTGACCCCAAAAATGTTTAATAATAGTGACGTAGACCTATATTGAGGAATGCATGTTATATAAAAGAATTCAGAAAATATATAGTTCACAGAAATATATTCTTCAATAATTTTAAATTGTAATTAAAATTGAAAATCTAAAATTTCTCAATATATATGACCCATTAGGTGATTAATCATATCGAAAACAACTATAACTATGTTATAAATATTTCCACACACTAACTGAGCCACCATACGTAAGGTTCCCATCCAACCCCCCAAATGCACGTATCTTAATAGTAGCATCCACTCTCATAGGATAACGGAAAGGAAGATCACTATGAAGAGTTTCACTAATAATCGTGGATGTTGTCTTGAACTCCACCTTTTAAACATTTCCTCTTCCACGGTTTGCTAGTAGAATCCCTCATAACCATGGGATGGTGAACCTATAATCTATTTAGTAATTTTAATTCAGGAACAAACCTATGGTGATCCATTATTATCTACACCTTTATATTTAATAGTTTATATATAAGTTGTTGAGGTTACTTCTTTATATTTTCCATGTAATCCATAGACAATAAAAAGTATAGGATTGTGATCTTTTATTAATTATACCCTACATTAGATGGAGGGAGAAATTCACTACAAATGTATCCTAAAATATGGATCAAAAAATCATATAAATTTCTAGTTTGTTGATCCAGACCTCATCATTAAATAAATAAATCATTTTATTCATCATGATCCATCATCTCAATAGATCAGGAAAAAATTATTCAATTTATAGTATAGTATTATGAATAAACAATGACTTTGGAAAACTATATTCCCTCAATTTGTTTTAATTTTTAATATCCTTGATGTGCTAGTATATCTAGGTCCATTTTATTCAAAAAAATACCCAAATTCAATATATCCTAACTTTAGTTATAAGATTTATATTAATGAGCTACTAATATTTTGATAGTTTGTGAGATATTTAGGATTTTTTGCTCAAGGAATTCAGTCTTATCATTCGTTCTCAAGGGATATTCCAAACGTTATATAATACTAATAGATTTTTCTAAAAAATAATAATTTTTATTATCTAATATCTAATGGAATCATTGATAAAATCTTATAGAGATGTTTTGGTTTCCATTTATACTTACAGAAAAGTCATTTGTTATTATTTTTAAGGACTAAGTATGTCTAAAAATTATACAATTTGTTTGAAACATTTAAATTATGTCAAATATTATGAAACATTATAATGTCCAAAATTTTATACACCCACTCCATGAAAGAAGTCATTCAAAAAAACATATCCTGAAACAATCAATCATATAATTCTCCCTCAAACATTAATAAGAAAGGTTTTGGGTGATCGAACATGTTTTCTTGATAGTCATGAAAATAGATAATTTATTTCTATAGTAATAAAATACATTAGACCCCCAATGATTAATAAACCACCAAATAAATTCACTTGTAAGAACATATTTTTATCAATAGATAGAATATATGTTGGTAGATATGAGTAACTCAAATTAATATTATATATTTTTAGTATTATTTTTATGTACACGAAATTAGTTTTACCAACAGATATATACATTTTTATCAGTTGGTTAATAGAAACATATATTTAATTGAAAATTAAATCTTTTATTTTATTACAGTAATAAATACACTTTTTTTACTAATATATTGATATTTGTTTAATAATTATTGTCACATAAAAATATTTTAACATTACAAATATATCTTATAATGAAATATCCAATAATTAAAATAATACCACTGATTTAATATAAATTTATTAATTATTTAGTAAAAACATAACATTTTTCAACAATAATACATGATTGGACATAAAAATAAAATATAAAAATATAAAAAATTTATTGATATATATATATATATAACATAAAAATATATTAGTGAAAAATAATTTTATAAATTAACATTGGATGTATTTTTTCTAAAGCCTTTCATACCCTACCAAATGGGTCAAATTTACCCTGAATAGCCTCTCCACCATCATGGAAAATTAGAATCCTATCCACTTTAGGAGTTTTCACTCAATGGTCTAGACCACTAGAATTGGATAGGTTTCAGTGAAATGATCACTACTCAACTTGAACAGTGAGAGGTTCAACTGGAAGTTTGTCATTATTTTATTAGAAAAGGTAATGTTCTACTTTAACCCAGCCTATTCTAGTGGAAAATACATACTAGTAAAACAACATGAAATGTTGATGATAGTTTCCTATTATTCACTAACTCTTCAACCTCGTGACTATTCAAACAACCTAAATAGTCACCACTTCTCCTATATCCTAGATGTAGTTATAGTACTACTCTCACATTCCCATTTTTTATCTCTATTGTTTAGGTATGTAGCATGTTATACCTTTACTGTCAAAAGTTCTATGTAGTCATTAGTGTTCTATTATTTTGAAATTCATGTTTTGTGCATCTACGATAATTTTTATCACATGTTTACATAATTAAGATCAAAATTTTACTTAATTTTCATGAATCTGTTTGGATAATATAGTTAGAATTTATTTTTCATTTTATTTATTATTCATTATTAGTTATTGTATCTTTATTTTATTTTTATATTTTTCAAAATATTTATACCTTCAATCAACACCTATTATAATTATTTCCAATACCATAATGTTGTGATTTATTATTTGATTTTTAAAAAAATTCCAATATTTTTTATTTACATAGATTTTTAGGTACTTATTTTCTATTCATGATATGGATTACACAAGTTACATATAATTATTTTATTAATATAATGTGTTATGTATATTAAGTTAGTTGTTATGTGGGATGACAAGGATTCTATGTTTCTCGCTATTGACTACTTATAAATTTGTTTTGAATTCTCAAATATGATCTCATGAATGTATTTTATTAATATAAAATTGGAAAGAAATTATTCAGTTCAAAGATAACAATATTAGTCACATCACATTCTACATAAGGCTAGTAGTTTGAAAAAATAAGTAATTCTTATTCAATAGTTGAAAAAATGTTAGATCAATTCTAGAATAAAATCCCATATATTTTCTCTACAAAAAAGATATTTCATTAATCAATTTAGAAGCTGTTATACCTAAGAACATACCATAAGTGATATAGCTTATAAGAATTTAATGATACATTTTAGTAAATGGACTGTTATTTCCATATTAAATTTCCTTCAGTCATTTTGAATTCATGATAAGTTGTCGAACATTTACAACACTTTTTTCCTTGGTATCACATCATGTCAATAAGGCACATGTTGAAAATCTAAATAGTGTGAATTTTTTTTAAATGGAATGAATTCACGTTTAATTATCTACACTACACGAACAAACACTATACACTAAAAAATTTATTATTTTTACACTAAACATATTTAAAGAATCACTGTAAAACATTCCTGACATATTTGATCCCAGAAATCATATATATTTTGAAATGTGTATTGTACGTTTATGGTTCAATGTTTGGTACACAAAATAATGATAGTTTATATAGGGATCAGCATTGGTCACATCAGTATTAGGAATAAATATATAATATTCAATGTATGTACCTTATTCATAATTTATTAATCATTAAAGAGTTTGATGTAAATACATAATTTGTTTCATTAATATAAAATTTTAAATTCCTCTAATAATTTTCAATTAGAATTTATAATTTGCGGTTTGAAAACTAATCTTAAATTTATAAAAAAAAATTTGTTTTATTTATAAAATTTAAAAGTTTACAAGTGAAATGCTTGATATATTTGTTTCCCCTTATGATAATTTTTTTAATGTTAATGATGTGTGGTTAAAAAATTATTATATTTAATTAATTTAGGGCTGAAAATTTCTTAATGAGTTCATTAAAGTGAATCCTGGAATTAAATTAAATTTATATTTTTCTATAATGATTTGATATTTCAAACATGGAATTCATTCATAGAATTTATAAATGTTGATATCAATCATATTAGGGGTATTTGTGAAAATATTTCCATAAGAAATGTTTAATGTTAGTTTCAGTAGATATATTTTCTTGATTTCACACTAGAATCATAAGTATTAGATTGTTCTATGGAATGATGTTCCATTTCACATTCATCTATTATAAGACCAATAGTCATTATTTTTTACATTATAATGTTTTTTGTATACAAATATTTTTTTTTATTTCTTTAGTTTTTTGTTCTTAATTTTTTATCTAGAGACTAAATTTTTTATCTAAAATGGGGAATGGATATACCTATGTAGGTGTATAGGATTTTTCAGATTTGATTCATGGGTACTATATTGAGTTCAATTGACCTTCTTTCTTAATGTGCATGTTTTTTTCATTACATTATGTTATTTTGTGTCTTTTTAGAGGGAGGGAATGTGAGTAGTGCGGAGGGGGTTTTATTATCTAGATTAAATAGTTATTTAAATTTTATAGGTTGAAGGGGATGTTTGGTATATCCTATTAAAGGAAAAATATTTATTTGGATTATAAATATATTTCCGATGAAATGGAAAATAATAAAATTGACCCATTTAAAGGAGAGGGTAAATAAGTTAAAACTATTTATAGACATAAGTGAACTTATTTTATATGCCCCTGAAAATCTAACATGGAGGTATTATTTTATCTCTCCTCCCACCTATCAAAAAAAAGTAAATGATTTTTTTGAAACCCCCCCATATAAACCGAATATAGAGATATTATTTTATATTCCATATGATTTCTTACATTGAATCATTACCCTTCCCTTCCCTACCCACTATTTCACAAAATAAATTATTTTTAAATTTTTATTTCTCATATATCACTCTTTTTCTTTTTTCAGAAATAACATGTTAATATAGGAATATTATTTATTTTTGTTTTACAGTAATATTTTGAGTAATTTATAATTATTTAATTACATTTTTCTATCTAAAATTTATATAAAAAAAATTATTTACACATCCTATTGAATCCTTTAAAGAATAAATGGACATTCATTTATATAAACAATGATATGAAGATGAATATTTACTTTCCATGTTTGATATTTTTCTAAATGTACTTATTAATGTTAATAAATAATGTATTCATTTTTTATTAAATAATATCATTTTTTTAATTTTCAAATGATGCATTTGAATATGAGACCTATTATCCTTGTTTTATGTTGAAATTTATAGGATTCTATACTACATATAATAAGAAGTTGTGTTGTGTTTACATGATTCTATACTCCGAGGTCTAGAGTAGGTGATAGATAATTGGTTAACCGTATGAATTGATCTAAAAAACCATAAATCCAAAATTCTTCCAACAAATAATTCCTTCAACCTATTTTTATTTTTCATGATCTTCTGTCAAGTGGTTCGTTGGGAATGTTACTAAATCTTTCATGGTATTTTTGAAAATATTATTGAAAACTCTTTATTCCACTTAAATTGTACATTATCTTGTATTGGATAACTTTTTCTAAAAGGATGAAAAAATGGGAATACATTATGATATTTTATTTTTATTTTTTCATAACATCGTTACTATTTTTATTTTATTCTTTATATATTTCATCCATTTTATATAGACATTAAATTGATAGGGTATACATCCCAATGTGCAATTTAATAGTTTGAGAAATATTATAATGTAAACGTGATCATTTTTAAGAAAATATTATAATTTAATCTTTATAATGTATATAATATTTTTTTAATAAGAAGAATCGTTATTTAAATATAAAATATTTATAACACATTGATGATAGGATAATTTGTAATAATATCTGTAAATTTTCAATTCAAATTGCGGATAAATTTTTTGAATTGGATGTCTCATGAATTAAAAATTTCACTATAAATACTAATTGATATGTGTAATTCATTCCACTAGATATTATTTAGATTTTTGTTATTCAGTATAATAATTTGATGTGTGATAGTTGAAGGGTTGATGTTTTTTAGATAAATTATATTTTCATTAGTCCTCTTAAGAGGAATTAATGTTAACTAAATGCCAGTTTTCCATTTTGACATAAATGATATTATTGTTTAGGTATTTATCAACTTTCAAATTTATTTTTTAGAGTTTTACTACATTTTTCAATATTATAATATTTGTTTATTTTGAAGCTTCATGTTTGATTATTGTGGGTTTTTTATGTTGGTATTGGTGAAGGGCCCTGAGAAATGTTTTACTCTATAAAATATTCTTTATTATCATAATATCATTCAAAAAGAAGACCACAACTATTTCTATGATGATTAGTTCTGTTTTTTGGGTTAGTATGTTCCATGTTATGGTTCAATGTGTCTTCTTATGATTGGTATTAGATGTCGTTTTGGAAATTTATGTTTGGTATTGGTGGAGGATTCTTACGATGGATCTGTTATTATTTCAAATAATTTTCAGTAGTGTTCCTTATTCATGAATGTACATTTATAGTATACCACATTCTTGGGGTTTCTCTTTGTAGATATAGCTTGTAAAGCTGGAGGTGTCTGTAAAAAAATTTGTGTGCTATCGGTTTTAGAACATGATTCATTCCTAAAATTTGTTGCATTTATGTGATTTTTTCAATGGACCTTGACTATGTATCATAGATTTTGTGTTACACTAGTTTGGTGTATTGAATTAAATAATATCATAGGGTCAAATTCATGGTTTTATTTAGTTTGGTGTATTTTTTTCTTTCAATGTTCCATTATTGAGATCTATGAGATATGGTTCTATTGAATTTAATTTTGTAACAATTATATAAAAATTATTACCACTATATTATATATAATTACTTTAATAAATATAATAGAGTGTTTCTATCGGATAGTATAATAATATCTCATTATTTATCATTTAAAAAATCATAAAGAGAGAAGAATTGAAGATATTTCAATTATCAATAGATTAATATGTCTTATGAATCTATTTCTAAACATTTTAAGCATCATATATATTATCTAAGTGTATTATTATTATAACAACATAACTAATTTATGTGTCAAAATGAAATTTAGTAATATAGTTTTTAGCAACAATTTTTTATTATAATGAAATATCTATTTTTAAAACGTTTTACCAATAGAAAGTATAAAATTAGAAAAAGGTATTCCCCGATTTAGAAAAGTTAAATATTTTATAGTGTCGAATTTTTGTTATCCTGAAAAAAATATTTCATCTTCCATTCAAACCAGTCCTTTTAATACTAATTCAATATAAATAAGAAGGAGGTATTTATAGTCAAAAAATTTATCTTATATAATAGGATAGATCTAAAGATGGAATTTTATTAATCATTACTTCAAGAGAAATAGTAGTGTAAAATCACCATTTTAAAACATGTAAAAACCGTCTATATTATATGCTTAATGAATATACTCCACTATCATTCCTATAGTGTTTTATATAGTCTGAACCATTATCCTAACTATACATGTTAATATATTCATTTTTATAAATTATAGATTTGACACATAAATGGATCCATATAGGTTGAAACATAATAAGGAAATCACATGAAAAATCATATAAAAATATACTTTTTTGTAACATGATTAATAATTAGTTTAAAATAATAACTTGCTCAATAACTTTCTAAACATGAAACACTAAGCTTCAACTTAATTGTGATAAAAAATAAAAATATTTTTACTTAAGTATTTTTATAATAATAAATACATGAAATTTGTTTGTGTGAATAAGAATAACTAAATTATGTAATATATGGTTATTTATCCTTATTAATACAAATATATTCATTAATTATGAGTAAATATGTTATCATTTTTTAGTAATGTATTTTTTTTCTTCAAAATTTATGTTTTCATAAAAAATCGATTATATTTATTATTGTGAGAAAATATTATAAATAATTTATATTAGCTTTATAAATTTTATTATGTATAAAAAATATTTTTCTTTGAAATGAACATAAGAAAATAATATATCGGTAAAAATTTTAGATTTTGCAGAAAAGAATGATTTTTTGGGGAATAGTCAAAAACATTTTTATTGAAACTGTATATTAATTTCATGTATTTAGAGAGTCCCATTTTCTTTTGAATTAGTTTTAAAAATTTAATTACTTCCATTATATTTTACATTTTTCAATGAATTTCATTATAATCAATGTCATGCTAAATTTTGGTATAAAAAAATTTTTATACAAAAATATGTATTTTTCTTGAGAATTTATTATCATCATGTTTTAAGGAGTACTATTTTAAAAAATTAATAAAACATATATAACTTTATACTAAAAAAATGGATACCAAATTTATAATCATAATTTAAAAATTTTGTAAATATGTCAAATTTAGTTTTGTTCATAAGGAATTGCAACTATGGTAATCATTTATAACCTCATTAATTGAAAATAATTTAATTAAAGTTAAAAATAATTTGATTTGGATTAAAAAAAATTTATATAACACCTTTATGATTTCTTAAGTATTTATTTAATTTAGAAATACTCATTCAATATTCAAGGATATAGAATTATAATTCATGTTTTCATTAACAGTGACCATAATATTATTTTATGTAAATAGAATATCAAAAAATGTCACTCTCATTGTTTTACTAACTATAATATTTTTCAAAGAAATATAAGGATATTATGTTCCATTATAAATTGTAATTTTAAATATTAAATTCATTTTTTATCATCATAATTTGTTTTTAATTTTTATTGATAGAATAATTACCTTAAATTCATAAGCAGCACTAACATTATAATTGTTCAAGTAAAAGAAAAATTAATTATATAATTATAAAAATATTTACATTAATACAATTTGGATGAATTATTTTTTTCCTTGTCTTTTATAGATAAATATAAAATATTAATTAGGTGTCAATATTTTATACTTTAATTCCATTTCAATGACTTTTTCTTCAATTTCACAATATTTTTGTTATTCTTATAATTACATTAGTAAGAGTTTATGTGAAATAATATATTATTATCTATATTAAAATCATAAAATTATTAAATATAAACACTTAGGATGTGATATTTTTTATAATTTGATCCATTCTCCATATCATCGATATTTTTCCCTTAAATGTAAATTTATAACCCTTTAGTATTGAAAATGTGGTCACCATGGTAAAGGTCAAATTAGATTAATGATGGCATCGTGCCAAAAAATATTTTTTAAAAAGTGACATTCGAATATTCAAATTTTATTTGACGATGTTATTTAAATATTAAGTTATATTATGTTAAAAAAGTATTCTACAAAGATCCACATTTTTATAATGAATAATTATTAATATTGAAATTATTTATGTTAATCCTACTATGTCATTTCCGTCACTATAAAAGAAAACCACCCCGATAATATTACTCAAAAATCCTAAGGGTCTTATATTGAAAAAACCCAAAAAAACTTTTCAAATAATTTTTTGAAACAATGAATTTTTTCTTTTATTTTTAAAATTCTATCCCATGTGTTTTTAAGGAGATATGAATATATGGTTCTTCAAGGAGGTGATAATCATCTCAATTCAGAATTTTCATTTTACTTCATCTTTTACCTCCAATAATCTTTTCTTATCCAATAAAATATAATAAAATCTATGAATATCATATACATATATGTTTTTAATTTAATTTAATAACCTAATTTATCTTCTTTCTCCATCAATTGGGAAATTAAATTATTGTTTGTGCCTACGTGTGGACTACCACCTCCATGAAGAGATATGATTCAAATTTTATCACCCCCTCAATTTTATGTTTATAATTATATATTTTATTAATATATATATGAAATATATCATATTATTCGAGATAATTAATTTTTAATTATTATTTACCTTTTTATCCATCAAATAATTAAACATCACTCATGCTTACATACCAACTACCATAACAATGAGGTGATGTAAATTATTTTTCATAAATGATTTAAATAGATTGTTATTAAAGTTCATATGATGTATAAATATGGAACTATTAAGATAAATAAAATTCTATATTTTATGTAACTATGATCCATGTAATATTATAAGAACTTATAAATCAAAACATACTTTAATAATGAAACAATTATCACCCAGAAAGTTCTTATTTTAATAAGTAATTATCATTAATGGGTGTTTAAATGTTAGGATTGGATCACATATGATATTATAAGTACTTATATGGTTTTATTATATATTAATAATTATTATAAATCAATTATATAAGAGGTTATAATTCTTATGAAGCCAGTCAAAAATCAGGTATCGGTTTATCATCTCACTTTTACTTCCACGATACATATGTCATGTAAAACAGTTTTTTCCTTTATGTATGATGTCTACTTCCCATGAATTTATTTTAAAATTTCTATCTTGAAAGTATGGGTATATAAAAATCCTTATGAAAGTCAATTTTTTAATTATTTTTTTATTTAGATATTACCAACGTTATATGTGTTATTTGGCTTAGTATTGTTTTGATAAGACATGTTTGATGTTATTCACCAATTTATGTTTTGGTGGTGTATGAAATACCGATTTGATATGTTTTATAATGAATATCCTTATTTTCAAGGTATTTAATGTTTTATTTGACGTTATTTTATTCTTGAGTTTGTGAATTAAAAGATACCAATGTGGTATCAGTATTATGTTAAAATATCATTTTTAACAGGAATCATTATTATTAAATTTGAAATGAAAAAATTATATGATATTTCCCTAAAAATAATCTATATTTATTTCACATATATAAATTTATAAAGATTAAAATCTTCTCATTTCATGTCACACTATTTACGTACTCATGATACCAAATAAATGGTTTTAATGAAAATCAAGATTATTTTACTATTCGACCACGTGTCATGACTCGTCCAAATGGGGTCCATTCCACAACTCCCAATGCTAGCCTCCTATATGCCATGGGATGGATCTTAGCTCTAATTAGGCATATAATTGACATTGGAGGCCTTATTAAAAGTAACTATTCACATGAACACATCTCCAATATATAAAACGATGAAATGTAAAAACAACCGAACAACCATGAATGCATACATCTAAACCCACAACTATTATACAAAATGAATTTATGTAAATTAAATTGGTCCAAATAAAATCCTACCATGAATAGTACTAAAACAATTCTAACATGAATTTAAAACAAAAACTATTGTCAAATTACTATAGGAACACACAATGTTTTGTCCAATCTCACTATGTACCACTATATCCTAGTCTGTTATGTACTCTATCAAAAGCTCAATCGTCTACACAAGACTTGACACATGTGGGAAAATATGATTCTTGGGTGTGCATATAAACACATAGTAGGTCACCCCAATGTCAAAAATCATAAAACAATGCAAATACTATCAACTCTTCACATGTATATGTATACAAAACATATAACAAAAATGCACATATATACAAAAAAACACACAAAATAGAATTTTAAGTCACAAAAATAATATTCTAGCCTATAAATATAGTTCTATGATTCCAAAAACCACTCATCTGGGAAAACACACTTCTATGTCTAATAAAACAAATGACATATTTTTAATATGTAATAATCATCATGTCTAACCAAATAAAGTACACACTGATGGTTTAAAGAGATACAATACGATGATGAGGATAAAATACAAGGACATGGGGCTATACAAACAACTCAATATGTATTAAAAATACAAGTAGAGGATCAACACTTGCATCACATTGGTCACGGAGATTCCAGGAACTCCACATAGGGAATGAAAATGAATAAAGGATCTCACTCTGAGCCTCATAGAGGGATTCCAAAGACTCTATCCAAGGATTCCGACTAAAGGGATCATTGTTCGTGGAGTAGGAGGTTATTCAATACTATCCCTCAGGTAATAGATAAAGGGAATGTAACCTAACAAAACATGTCCAAGATATAGAGCACAAGAGATATAATCCCACAATTAAGGTGTACACTACATGTGGTTGTTTTAAACGTTGTGTCCCATGATCATGGGTCCTACCCATGTAAACATCCTTGATCTCATGTCGTGTATGTTTATACATATAACTTCATAGAGTTTCAAATTACCATGTACTCTACCTATGTACCCATACACGGATTATCCTATGTACTTTTCCATGTCTTTTCGCTGTAGGGGAGTGCATGACAATGATCCAAAATGTGTACCCTAAACCATTTCTATGTTTGATTCGAGGTACCCAATGAGTCACTGGGGAGAGAAAAAATCCCATGTAAAAGGGTCACACAATGTGTAATACTTAATTTTCTCTAAAACACTATCCATCACAAGGAGGGGTCCACAAATCTTGCAATCCTAAATTACATGCTTCATGGTTTGGGTATTTTAAAAACACAAATTCTTTCATCTATGTCTGCACATGCTATCATAACTTTGGTTTGAGGTTAATATACCACTCATAATCAAGGATCAACCAAAGTCAAACCTCCCCATGGAAATTCACTGGTATCTGGCATTTGAATTCATTCAAAAAATGGATTCTCTTCATCATGTCATCTCTTGAATACCCCACTCGAATCAGAGGTTTCATATATGGTTTGATCATCTCGCCTATACATCCATCAAACCTCTATTGCATCATGTTGAGAACATAAATACAATATTAAGTCATTATATCATGAATCAAGTGCACAATTATAGATTTCATCAGTAGATTTCAAATCACATTCCAAACAAATAACTCCTATGATGAAAAATGAATCATAGGAGAAAATAAGAAGAAAAATAAAGTGGAATTAACCTTTATTGATTTTTATGTCAACCTCGATCCATTTCCATGAGAAGAACAATGATTAATCAAAACTTTCGAAAACATTATCTTGAATAATTACTTCAATTAAACCCATTCTACAAGATGTCAAATATCTGAATCAATCCATTGTTCTATTGATTCGTGTTAATCATAGAAATTTATAAACGTGAAAGTATTCAAAAAAAACTCCCTCCACTATTTAGATTAACAGATCATGAAGAAATATATGGTGTTCTAATTGTTAGAGGGATCATTAGATTTAATTTCAAACTGATCATCAATCTATTATCTGGTTATTATTCATCTGAGAGGGATCATTTGACGCTCTCTCAAATGGATCTCCAATAGTGTTCGGTGCATGAGGAATAACATTGAATTAAATAATAAAAGTATTTTTAAATACATGTTAGTCACTATTTCAATGAAACAAATAAGATAATTTTATTTAATCATTTTATTTATTTTTATGCTCATGATGGCATTTCGACAAATGAAATGTGGTGAAAACGGTTATGATGAACCCTATTTAAAAAGCATTATTTTAACTGAACAGTTGCTTTGTATTTATTATTCGATCCCCAGTTAGAATAAATTTCACTTTTTTAGGAAGAATTCATGTGCTTTCAATTGAATATATTTATCATATTTCTAATTTTTTAGGGACATCGTGAATCATAATAATATTTCATCTTAGTGGAATGTCTCAAAAATAATCCATACAGTATTTCAAAAATAATACGTGGAAAATATGTATCATTAAATTCTACCAAACATTGGGATTTAAAATCTGAAAAATAAAAAGAAGGGACACACAAAAAAGATGTTTGTAATGAGATGGAATTTGGGCCACCCACTCCCTTGTTCTCTCTTGAAGATTCTGGTGCTACAATTGGACACACACTAGAGAATTTCTCACCCATAGAGGATCCCCTCTTGATTATCCACAATGTCAACTAGGTACTCATAAAAGGTATACCATCCTCAATTTCCAGCTCAACGAATTTGATAACCTGTAATGGGACATGAACGTACCACATCAACTATGACTTTTGAAATTCGTTGTGTACCTAGTCAAACTGTGTGAGTATATATAAGTGGTATGATTCCTTAAAAAAATTATTAAATACTTGGAAAGGTCCAATTAATCTTTGATATAGCTTTCAATCCTGGAAAAATCCGTATAATCCACATCGAGGTGAACCACGAAAAACACATGGTCTCCCTCCTTGAACTCAAAAGACTTCCATCATCTGTTTGCATATGACTTTTGATAGCTCTGTTCTATATTAATCCAATCATGGATGATATGAAAATTTTCTGTAGTTTCCCTCAGAAACTCTAATCCCCAGAGTGTCAACTCTCATGGGTTAGTCCTACAAAGTGTTGACATTTAGGGTCTCTCATACAAAGCCTTGAATGGTACCATTGTGATGGAAGATTTGTATATGTTTTTCTATGAAAACTCTACGTGTGGTAGGCGATCCTTCAAACTATGGATATAATACTACATGGAATATTAATTCATATCCTATAGAACAAGAATATTTCTCATATTTTGACCATCAGTTTGGTGGTGGTATACTATGCTCAAGTGTAACTGAGTCCTAAAAGCCTCTAGTAATCCCATATACAACTAGGATGTGTAGCGACCATCATGGTAACAAATAATTGATTATGGAACTCCTTGTATAAATATTATCTCTTGCATGTAGAGGCATCTCATGCCCTCTACTAAACTCTCCCCCAAATAGATATAAATTGGGTTGAATTGGTATCTTAATATAAGATCACCTATATGGAATCATTTACCCTTGGAAAACATTTTAATCCCATCACGAGGTCCACATATATCCTATCCCACTTCCTCTCTAGCACCTCAAGGGGTTGATCTATACCGACATGAACATGGTTACTAGCCTTCACTTGGTGACAAGTAAGGCATCGAGGGACAAACAATCCAACTCTCTTCTTCATACATTTCCACCAAAACTAATGTCAAAGGTCCAGGTATATATTTTCCACAACTAGGTATACTTTCAAAGGATATGTATGAAACAATTTTATAACCTCCACCCACAACATCACTAGTAAAATCTTGTATAATTTGAAAAGAATGACAATCTACATACCTTTAAAAAAGAAAACAGGTTCATGTCCCATGTATATCTGAGTGTGTAGGGTCTCATATTTGATATCCCAATTCTATGCTTACCAAAATTGTAGTAAAAGGGAAGGGTTGAAAACCATTAACTATAGGTAATATGCTTCATCTCCATCGACAATGGATAATTTCAATGAGGCCAACTATTCTTATGTCTTGCTCATCAACTTCCAACAAGATCTCTATCTAAGAGAAACTACTACCATCTTACCCTTACCAAGATTATAATAAATTTTAATGTCATAATTCTATAGGAAATATATCCCTCACCTCTATCTCAATACATGATCCTTTTTGGATATGTTATAGTTTATATTCTTATAATCTGAGTATAACATAACAAAATCACCCATCAGGTTTTTTCTCCAAATAAATAGAGAAAACACTACTATTGCTAACTCAAGAACAAGGGTCACATAGTTATTCTGATGTGGTCTCAAATGATATGAACCAAAGGCAATCACTACATTCCCCGATATTAGAACACAACCAAACATGATTTTGGAAAAGTCATAGAACACCACAGTCTCAAAAACCTCATAAAAAATCTCACGATCAGAGTAATCTTCAAACTCTTCCTCAATTTTTGAAATGAATACTAGAACCTTTCTATCAACATGAAAGGTTGCCCCTTTTAGGTATGAGCGGTTGTGGGTGTTGATATCCTTGAGAAATAATATATGAGTCTTCTGTAATAGCATTCCAATTTTCTGAAGTGCCAAACATCTGTCATGCTCTTGGGAGGATCCTAATATGACATTGACTGAACCTTGTCTAGGTACAATGTTACTCCATCTACTAAGATAATATATCCCAAAATGTGGACCTACTATATCCAGAACGATCACTTCAAGATCTTTCCATAATGCCAATTCTCTCTGAGTATGTCATGAAATGTCCAAAAGTGTCTCATGGGATCCTAATTAGACTCCATGTACACAAGGATATCATCAATGATAAATACCAAGAAAATGTTTATGAAGGGATTAATGTTTAGATTCACGAGACCCATGAACACTAGTATTGTGCTTTTTATCACAAAGGGAATCACCATGTACTCATAGTGATAGTAGGTACACCCTAATGTCATCTTCAGAATATCCTCACACCAAAATTATAGTTATATATATATATCCTTACCCGAGTTCATACACCATGAACCACGACGCCCCTCTCAACTGATCAAAGAGGTCATTGATCCTTGATAGTGGATACAAGTTCATCACGGTCACCTGATTTAAGCACTGTTTGTATAGAAATAACCTCAATCTCCCATCTGAATTATTGTAGAAAAAAATTATTAATTCCTAGGGTGAAAAACATTTTCTAGAAAATCCATTCTATTCCAGTCCTCCAACTACACACTATGATTGTAAAGCATTGTGCGAGACATTCAATATGCTAGGAAATATATCATTTCCATAAAAATGTGTTAATCAATGAAGATGTCTATCTCAAAATGTGGAGGTATACCTGGAACATATTCATTGAATATTTCCTTATAATCCACCACCACTACAAGAAAATGGGGGCTCATAACATCCACCAAACCAAGTGTCAACCATGACAATTGATGAGTAAACAAATGAAGCCTCATATGAAAGAGCCCATCATGTGCTGCCTTATTTTCCTTTTCAATGAAAAAGGAGAACCTAGTTTTTTCAATACGGACACACCACATACTCTACATGAAATAATAAATCAGGAAATGATATTTTTATATCATTTCCATACCCAAGATAACATCACAAGGCCTCATCGCATCTATAACGAGAATGAAACAAAAACTCTCACCTCCAATAGTTAGGTAGCACTGTGAACATAGTTGTGTGATTTCTAGTTCATATCGAATAGGGGTATCCAATTGAAAATGTCGAGATAAGAGATCAATTGGAATATTCAAGTCTCCACCACATCTTTCTCCCTATGGACCTAATTTTTCCTTTCTTTGACTTTACCTCACTGTCTTATCCACATTCCCTCTATCAGCTTAGTGGTGGGTTGAAAAATCTCATGAAAGATATACCCTACTATCACATGAGTAGCACCGCCTCTCTCCGAGTATAAAAGACCCACCCTATAATCCTTCAACCACATAACCTCTCTATTTGTACCTCCTCTTGAAATTTATCGCACACCCACATCCCTAAGACTAATTTTGGCTCCCTACTGCTGAGGTCTCAACATCTTCATGCCCACTACAAGAAACAATTGGTTGTATTGGCTTAACTAAGAAACTCTCAACCACCAAAACTCACTCTATCACCCCCAGTATATGTTGTAATATAGAGAGGTAAAATACTATCCCAAATTTCATTACACATACCTCGCTCAATGTTTCGAGACCCAAATAATTATTGGTCAACCATATATATTGATTACTTGGAAAGATTATAAACCATCTAAGAATAATCAACTAATTTGGTTTTTCCCTGCTAGATCCATAGAAGATATTGGATAAATACATCCCTTGTTGTAGATAATGGTAAACCCTCTCTAAAAAGTCACTCAAACTCTATACATGCAAGAGTTTCCTCGTCATAAGACTGGGTCACTAAAACCTACCATAGCCTTACCAAATATGATGAATTATTGTTTCCAGGAACACCATATTATATTTTGGTGTCATGAATAAATAGAAAAATCAGGTCACCACCTCAATCTACTCATCTTCAAAAATCATTTTAGGTTCATCATTGAAACTGAGGGGTATCTTCCACTAAAACTTGTGATGTGTGATCGGCCTACACACCTCATCCACTGGTAATAATGTCACTACATGTAGCTCCACAGGTGGTGATCTAGGTGGTGATCCACCTAGAGGTAACATCTTATGAACTGGTACCCCAGTCGAAAAATAATCACTAATGTGATCATCCTCATGATATTGATGTTGAATCCAAACCGACGTACTTCAAGAAGGTATCTTGAATGAAAATTATATATACCATGGTAATGAGTATATTTGTAGAGCTGAATCAAGAAGGAAATTAGAAAAAACTCAATCCTATATAATGCATGTACCATTTTTTCCATTAAATAAGTGTTCACATGTACTGAGTTGAAAATAAGGTGATTACAGTCTTGGTGTATGGATACATCAACCATTATAAAAACAATAGAGTACTTGGCCTAAATGTAGAACTGGAAAAACATAATATTATTTCCCCATGTAAATATCACAGACTCCATTCCTATGTTATAACTAACTCCTTTGATACCACTCTTTCATTATATATCCTAATGGGGTTAATTCGGTGACTCCTCGTGTCGACCTCCAATAGGCCATAGGCTAGCGACTAATGTTGAGTAGGTATATCACTGATATGGGAGGCCATAGACTAAGTATCTATACAAGTGAACACGTATCCAATACTACAGAAATAATAATTTTAAAACAACTGATTAACCACGCATGGATACGTATAAATCCCAGAACCATAGTACATAAAGAAATAATATACATTAAATAGGTCCTGACACAATCCCACCACAATGTGTCTAAAAAAAATTTCAACATGAATGAAAAACTAGGACTAATATAAAGGTATCATAGGAACACAAATCTATGTTTCTCGTCTCTCTATTCACCATCTAGTCTTGTTCTGTCAAGGAATACTTTTAAATGTCTATTGTTCACACAAGACATGAAACATTCAAGAAATGACTGTGCAAGGGTGAGTCTAACAATACTAACTAGGACACCCCGAAACCACAAATCATACAATAAAGAAAATATAGTCAACTAAAAAAGTTTTATGTCCGAAACACATATAAAAAAATATCGAGATACACTTAATAAAGTCACATAGTCTAATGGTATGTAACCTTCATAATATGTCATCATTGGATTCTAGATCAAATATTCCCAAGTGCACTCATCCGGGAGAACACCATCATGTGTCTGATAGGAAATGCTCGATGGTTATCACCATAGAAAGTACGTGTTGAAGGTCCAAAGAGATACGGTATGTGGATGAGGACCACAACCAAGGCCAAGGGGTGATAACAACAACTCAATATGATTAAACCGCTAAGTAGAGGATCAGTACCCACATATCACTATTCATGATGATGCCAAGAACACCTCCTTGGAAAGGAATATGAATAATGGATCTCACTATGGGCATCATAGAGGGATTACAATGACTCAATTCATGGAGTCCTACTAGGATGATAAATATCCTAGGAGTATGAGGCAATTCTATACAAGCCCTTACATAATGGATTCGGGGACCTTACCTTAATGAAATTTGTCCAAGATATAATGGAACAAAGATCAAATCCATCACTTGAGTGGTAAGAGATGTGTATTAGGATTACATGTGGTGTCCCTTGACCATGAGTGCTACCCATATAAATGTCCCCATTCTCATCCTCTATCCATGTATGTGTAGATGTACATCATATTTCAGATACTATTGTACTCTACCTATGTACTTGTACATGTCTTATCCAGTATAATTCTCCAGGATATGTTTGTGTAGGGGAGTACACAGTGTGACCTAACCCGTGTACCCCCAACCCATGTTAGTGTCTCCTATAAGGTACACGCAGAGTCACATGGGATTGAAAACATGCCATATGATAGGGTTATATTCCATGTGATACTTAATTTTCTCCAAAACCCTATCTGTCGTAGGGAGGTGGAAACATGTTTTTTAAAACATAATTACATAACGCGTGGTTAATGGTTTTTTTAGAAACACTCATTATTCCATTTGCATGATTCTGAAATGTCGTACCCTTGAATTGTGACACCAATCCCACTAAAAATCAATAATATACCTTGAACGAACCAATCCATGGAAATTCCTAAAAACATGGCCAATAAATCCATTTAAAAATGGATTTTTTTAATCACATCATCATTTGGGCCCCCCTAGTCGAATATTGGTCATTTGATCAGGTTTGATCCACTCACTACTGCCACTATCACACCTCAATTTCACAATGATTAGTTTTGATATACAGTATCTAGTTGTTTCACCAAAAATCAGGTGCAAATTGTTTGATATTATCTATAGATTTCGAACCATGGTCCAAATTAAGAATGACCATGATGAATGAAGAATCAGTGGAGAAAAGAACATGAATAATAAATAGGAATGAACCTATGTCATTGTTTTTATAGACATCAATCTGTTTCCATGAGAATAATAACAAATAATCAACAACCTCTAATAAATTCCCCCAAAACCTCCTCAATTATCCCCATCATGCAATATAACAAAACCATGAATCAATCCATTGGTCAATTGATTTATTTTCATCAATGAAATCTAGAATGGGGATAATTTGAACCCAAAAAAATCATCCTAAATCGATTTGGATCGATCGACAATGAAGAATGAAGTGGAATTGTAGTCGTTGGTCAAATCCATTAATTTTGTTGCACATTGATTTTCGATCATTGATATGGATACCATTATTCTGAGATAGATCCTCCAGTTCTCTCTCTATATAAACTCCAATTGATATAGGGTTATGTGGCTAATAATATAATTCCAACATAATAGTATATTTAATGAAACTTCATTCACAACATCAATGAATAAAATGAAATAATTTTACATAATTATTTTATAAATTTTTACGACGATGGTATCTTTTCCAGAAATGACCCATGCTAGAAAAGGTTATGTCACACCTAAGGTGAAATATGTATTCTGGACTCAATGGTTCCCTAAGATTTTTGTTCCACCCCTTATTTATAATTCATTACACATTTTCAAGAAAACTGTGTGGTTGAGTTCTATTTAATATATATAATATATTTGAAACATTTACTATGAGAACACCATGAAATGGAATCGCATGTTATCTTAGTTCCTGATCTTGAAAATAATCCATACAATATCAAAATTAATGCAGGGAAAATATGAATCATTACACATGAATCATTCTCATCTGTGTAATTTTTTCTTTCAAATATTTTCAATATTTTTTTACAATTATCCTATTATTGTTTAAATAATATTTTACGTATTTTTGGATATATATAATAATTCTTACAATTAATATTATTTTAGTTTTCCATGTTAGGGAGATTTTCTATTGTACCAAAAATATATAATTAATATTCTAGTCATTTTCTAAATTAGGTACATTTAACCCAAAAATGTGAATGGTGTATTTGTTTTATCATACACAAGAAGAAAATAATTTACATTCACTATAAATTCTCAATTTTATGCTACTTCCACCTCAATTATATATATTTATTTTCATGGGAAATTGTTTCTTTATTATTTTTGAATTTTTTATAATTTAAATAAGTTATTTTAAAATATTCAAGGGTATTTACCTTTAAAAATACTCCAATGATATTTGAATGGAATTTTTTACTAAGAAAACGTCATTTTATGTTACTTCTGATATAATGTGGATTTGAATCTATGATACAATCTTAATTATTTATCTTGATTGTTTATGGTTATGATGATGAATATTGGTGAACCTCATTTTCATTTCCATTGGTTATGTAATGATGGGATTTCAATATTTTTATAATATATGACATAAATATTAATGTTATATGAATATGTGGTGGGTGGATCCATTATAGACCTCTAATGAAATTGGTAAATATAAATGTTTTCCATGATTAATGGGTATACAATAGGTTATCCCAAACATGAAAGAGTATATAACGGAGGTCATCCAAATACTCGAAGATGGTACATGGGAGGATATTCCATACTAAAAAGAGGGTACATGAGAGTTTACCCAACCCCCTAAAGAGGGTTGATAGTAGGATATCACCTGACCAAACTGGGTATATAGGTGGTTATCCCAAACCAAACACAAGATGAATGCCATAGTGGGTTACCTAGACATAATATTTATATGATTAAGATTATTATACACAATAATCCAATCTTTTAGGACATGATATTATGTCAATGGTATGCCCTAATGTCTGACAATCATTAAATTATTTTTGATTCATGTGTTGGTGATAGGTGTGATTCATTCTATCACCACTGGTTATTTTATATAAACTACATAATATTTTCAAATTTTAATGTCAGGTTCTCATGCCATTATGATCATATTATATTTTTTTCATCATTGATATGTCATTTGATTACCCATATTGGGCATCATATCTCACCCTTTATTATGTTAATTTTTCCCTAGTATATAAAGAATGGTTTTAACTATGATATTTCTTTAAAGGGTTCTATTTTCGAAAAATTGAGCTCAAGATGATAAAGCTCTTTTACATATCAATTTTTTATGTATCCACATTTCTGATGAAACTAAACCATTATTTTTCTTGAATGAATAGAAATGATTTTAAATTAATATTAATCCAATAAAACAACATATTTATGTATTAAATTTTTGGGTCACAATAGATTATATTAGAGTAAGTTTTAGTTTATTTATGATTAGGATTTAAAATATTGATTTCAACCATGGGGAATATTCAATGATTACGTTAACATCTTAATGCTTTGGTAGAGTTAAAGTTGTTTGATTTATAGAGAAAATACATCCTTGTAAGGATTATAGCACACAGTTGTTGTTGTGGAATATATGCATCTAGGGGTAACAAATCTAAATGGGTTATCATGGTTATTAACCCGGTCACCATCGATGCATGATGAATGGGAATAAGAGTGCACAACTAGATAAAACACTATACGTATTTGTGTAGGTATAATGAAATTCTATTTATAAACCATTATGATAGATTTGTATAGATTATAATCATCGATGTTGTAAGATAAAACAAATGTGTCATAAATTTAAATGAAAGTCTCTAGATTTATACATAATATCAATTTTTTCATGATTACATGATTAATCACTGTGTTTAAAATTCCTCCCACTGTGGATTATGATTTTCTAAATGGGTGGAAAGGGGGAGAATCATATTAAAATTGAATTTTATGGACAATGGAATGATTTTTCACATGAGACTCTGAATGAAATTGGAGTTGGAATGTAAAACACAGTGATCATTCATAATCATTTATTTCAAAATATGACTAATAAATCAATATGGGTGAGTTTAATAACAACTATAATAAGAGAAATATAGTTTTCAATGGGATTTTAGTTGATGATGAACATGGAGGGAAGATTATTAATCTTCAAAAATGTTATGTATGTGGGAAGAATCAACTATTTAAATATATCAAAGGAATGGGAAGATATTTAATGCGTGGAAAATAATGGCATAGAGATTTTAATTGATGATGAAAAAAGTATTTCTCGATATAGGAAAATAATGTTCACCAAAAGGTACCATTTATAATTCAATGTCTTTCTTTGGGAATTTATACATTATTCAAGTCAATTCCTTAATCCAAGAGCAACCTCATTGGACAAAGAAGGGCCTATATTATTTCAACTAATAAGGTGGAATTATCGAAGTGTTTATATATTGTGATTTATGAATTATTTTTTAGAATATATTAACCCATGATATTCTAGTTATAACAATAATGAAACATCTCATGATTTTTCTCCAGTAGTTTTGTTTTAATCATTTGAAAGAATGTGTTTAATGGTACAAATAAACTTGAAAATTGATTTAGTGGTAACATGATTTTTTTGAAACACATGACTGAAGGATATATAAACCTTAATATATTTATGATATTGAGATCATATTTTTTATTTGGGTTTAAGTGGTGCATGATATTGATAAAGTATATTGGATAGTTTTGTGGATTTAATTTATAGAAGTGTATAAAATTTTAATATTGATTTATGATTATTAAATATATATATATATATGTAAATAGTTACAATATTATAGGATGTATATGATTAGGGTTTACAGATATATAGTTTAAGATCATGTTAGAGTTTTATATTATTTAGAGATAATTGATAATTTTATCATAGAAGAATATATGATCAAATAATTATAATCATTAGGTAAAAATTGTGGAATTGAATATTTTTAAGGGCTTTATGGTTAGTTTTTATAGAACAATTTAATATTTAATTTGGATGTTGTTATGAAGATTTTGGTGATTGGTGTATGTAAATATATCCATATTCGATAACCTATTCTAACAATTTTATTTTTGGAAAACATATATAAATAAGATGAATGACAATCCATATTTTATAGATCTTGTGGCCAATTAAAAGATTACTTCAATAATTTAGGCATGAGAAATTCAACTTGAATACTCACTCCCTAGAATAAGAGGTGAAGTTAAAATAAATTGAAGCACAACCAAAGGATGGAATTATGATTATGAAATTTAATGAAATCAAGAATGTATATTTTATCAATATCCTTATCATGATTTTTAAATAATCCCCCAAATATAGGAAGTTGATATATATATAAGTAATTTCACGTCCACAAAATAGGTTTTTATCGGCCCTAAAAAACACATATTATCAAGGCTTTATTAAAAGGGGAATCCCTTTTATCATTGTTGATAATGAATTATTTTGTCAGTGTAAAAAAATTCTAACAAAAGGGGTCTTTTATTAGTGCTAAATTAAAGTGCTGATAAAATGGTGCCTTACCAGTGATTTTTTTGCACTGATAAAAGTTAAAAATTTATTAAAAATATGTAACTCAAAGACTATTTAATAGTGATCGACCCCCTTTATACAGTGCTATGAATCCCCACTAGAACTATCTATCCATACCTTTAACAGATATTGGCTCACCCCTACCCCACCCACCATTTAACAATGTTGGACCCTCCCCCTTCACCTGTGCGCACACCTACCTCCACTTGAATTCGAATATGGGATTTCTCCCTTGAGATACTAGACCTTTACCACCCATCCATCTTTTTTTCTTCTCCATATAATGATACATCATTTAATTTATTTATATATATATATTTATATCTATTCATATATTAATATATACATATATTAATAAATAACTATACTAATATATAATTATATTAATATATATATTTTTATATTAATACAAAAATATTTATTTGTATATATATATTAATATATATATATATATATATATTAATATACATATTTTTTTTATATTTATTCGTATATTAATATATATATATAATTATATTTTTATTATCCATATATTTATTCATATATTAATATATATTTATAAGATCAGTTTTAAATATATTTATAAAATATGTTTTTTCTTAAGTGAATAAATAAATTCAAATATATATATATATAATACACACACAAACACAGACATATATATATATTATATATATGTGCATCTGTAAGTGTCATTATACATATTTATATTAATTTAAATTAGTATATATGAATATTTATATATATATACATATATATATTTAAATATATATATTTCAATACATTTTTATATATTTATATATTTTAAAATGGATATTAAATCTAAACAACAATAAAACAAATAAAAATGACCAGAAACACTGAAATCCCTATAACCCCTAAAACCGAAGAAACAATCAAAAATGTTGATCCGGGTGTCCGTTTCAGCTCCACAACCAGTAAAATCAAATATCATGAAATAATATTTATTATTTTATGTGTAACATGCCGAATGGACACCTAGAACATATGTTATAGTCATTATAAATTAAAAAAAGGGTCTGTGATAAAAAAAACTAAATTTTGGAAGCCATCTGGGCCTTTCTAGGGATAAAAAACTAGAAAAAGTGGTATGACCTCTGTTTGAGACCCTCTTTGTAATAGATATCATCAAAAAGTTCAATTTTATATGTGGTAGAGCCCAAACCGACACCCCGAACAAAAGTAATGGTCATTTGAAGTTTATGTTACGTTTTTATATTATTATCAATCTATTATTGATTTATTGAATTTTTTATATTCAAATAATCATTAAATTACAATTATATAAAACAAATTATAAAATTATAAAAAATAAATATATTTTATAATCCATTTTCACTAATTTTCTTACATATTAAATTTAAATTCCCATTTATGTTTATTAAAAATATAATAAAAAATATATACATTGTATTTATATGAATTTAAATATATAAATATATTAATTTATTTTTTTAATGAAATCATATTTTTGAAATATAAACTTTATTAGTGAGATTAAAAAAGAACTGATAATGGTGGATGTTTATCAGTGCTATTAAAAATGTGTTGAAGTAGGGGGTGTTTTTAACAGCATAGAAAAATGATGATAAAGATGTTGCATTTATCAATGCTAAAAAATGTTGATAAAGGGTTACATTAATTAGAACTGTTAAATTTACCCTTTACCATAGCTTTTTTTCATTCATAAACATGCCCCTTTATCTGAGTTTTTTTAGCACTGTTAAATAGTTGCACTATGAAAACCTGTTTTTGTGATATTGTTTTTCTTTTACCTTCCTTTTTTATGAATTTTTGTCTTTTCCCCCATAAACTATTTTTGGTTTTGTGGTCATAACAATTTTCAGGACCATCTTCTCCATCACCCGTAATGAGTCCATAGAGATTATTTTCCTCATATATATCTTTATTTTATCTCCCATCATAAATTTTTCCTTATCAAGGAACACTATTATGTTTTATTTCAGGTAACATATATGCGTTTGACTCCCCTTTTTCATTGAATGTTCTATTGTCCCTTCCCAAGATGTGAGTTTTCAATAAAAGTATTTTCAAATATTGAACATTAATTTTTTATTACATGGAAATTTATTAATAAAAATAATACATAGATATCAAGAAAACCTGTTTTAAGAGAAATAAATCCAAAACCCCATGCTCAACACCTAAGACCAGAGAGCGGGAAGATAACAGGGACCTGTACTCTTCCAATCTCTGTAATTCTCTAATCTTCAAAACCCCAGACACTATAGATTTTTATGGTGGTATTCTCAAGATTCCATGGTTCTTCTCCCATTGTAATGATGACTCATGTAATAATCTAGAGCATAAATAAACCAAATCTCTTAGAAAGACTATTTATTCAGTCCAACATATGTAATATAAACTTTTTTCAAGATTATTTATGTTACTCCTTTGTTGAAATCAAAACCCGTACTAATGTTATTCCATTACCGCAACCACAACAGCAGCCTTGATTTGGTCTATTAAGCCCTCAGCCTCTTCCTTCTTCACATCGTTCTTCAATATAGAAGGCACCTTTGGACTTCATCAACACCATATTAGTAAACTCCTTCAATTACTTCACAACTTTCAGTTTCATAGCTCAATCAAACCTCTCTAGCTAGACATCATACACCATTTTCTCCTCCATTTCCTCTTCCTTCTACATATCGCTCTCCACCTCTGTGCTTGGATCCATCTTGTTTCCTTTAAGCATAACTTCCTCAGGAATCTTGAGGATCTCTCATAGAGTAGAAAATTTTTGTTTCCATTCCTTATCTAGAAGGGCCCTAATATGATCAGCGAGCTAAATAATCTAATCGGATGGCCGACATGTGGGGCTATATGGTTCATAATATGTGGTGTTGTTTTTATTAGGATGGTGCAGCGCTCCATAATTTTCAAAGGTAGGCAGGTAACAGGGTATGTGGGGGGTGACCAACCCCACCAAACCCAGCAGCGGGAGAGGAGAAGCATGTGGCTTGGATTTCCTATAAAATGAAAGTTCCTCATACAATCTCTCATCATCCCCAGTACATTTTCATCATCTCTTATCATCACATTTGAGTGGTATTTTTGAGGCGGTTTCCTTCGACATGTTTAAGAGAGATTTTATTAGTGTTTTCTCCTTATAATTAGGGAGGTAGTGTGTACCCACATTTACCCCCATATTGATGCTTCTATTTTCCTGTCACTTTTACCCCTTCCATTTGGGTGGTTTTCCATGTTAAATATGTTTTCCCTTTTATTTTATAATTTTTCAATTTAGTTTATCTCATGATTATCACTTCACTAGTGGGAACATCATTTATGATATCAAAAAGAGGTATCAGAGGAAGGTTTTGGTACGGTGCTCTTATTGTTTTCGGGTATTAATAATCCAGGTAAAAATTTTGTATCCTCTGTGACTGCGACTCCAGTTGATCATTCACATTAGAAAGAATTTATAGGGATTATTAAATAAACCATTATGAAAGGTATGATATTTTTCATTAATTATGTGTCCAGATGGAAGTGAATTTCGAGATCGAGAAATTCAGTAGGAATAATTTTTCTTTTTGGAAAATGAAGATGTATGCAGTGATATAGAAGGAAAATTGTCGACTAAAAATTGAAAAAAGACTGACAGATGTGAAGATGATGCATGGTTCTAGTGTGAGATATAATCATGACATGTATAGGAATGTGTAAAGTAATTATTAAAGTGGAGACATACTAGTTAGTGATGTAGTGATGACTGCTGGAAGCAGACATCATCACAACGACAAATGGATTATCGACTCAAGAGATACATGGAACAAGATATCTCGTCAGGAATGGTTTGACCAGTTTGAAACCATCCTAGAAGGACCTGGGTATAGGGGGAAAAATCACACAATGAATATTATTGGAGTCAGTACCATAAAACTGATGATTCAAGATGTAATTCTTCAAACCATCCATGGAGTACGTCATGTGAAGGTCCCGAAGAGGAACATATTGTCTTTGAGACAATTTGGTGACATCAAATTCAAGTCTCAAATCGCGAATGGATTGATGAGAATTGTGATGTGCACAGCTATGGTAATGATGGTGGAGAATATCTTGAAGAACCTATACGTTCTTATGGATGAAACATACAAGGAAGATGAGATAGTTGTTTCATCAACTACCTCAATTGAAGTGTTGATGACGTTATATAATCAGAAGCTTTTCCATATGTCAGAATGATCCCTGAATATTCATGCGTATCCAAAGTAGTTTCTTGATCTGAAAAAGGTATCCTTAGCATTTTGTAGCATTTTTTTAACCAAGAAACACATTTTAATGTTCGGGGCTTCAACAACATGAAGATAGGAGATCTTGGAGTTGATCCATTATGATGTGTGGAAAGCATTGGTCATATCCCTAAGAAGAGAAAAGAAATTTGTTTCATTAATTGATGACTATTATAGGAGATGTTGGGTGCACCCAATACATAGGAATGATGATGATTTTTAAGTCTTCAAAATATTCAAAGTGCAGAATGTTCATGGCTCTCGAAAGAAGATCGTGTATTCGAGGACTTACAATGGTGTATAATATACTAGCAAGGAGTTTATGCATTTTGTAAACAAGAAGGAATTAAGGGACAATTCACAGTGGCATACACTTATCAGTAGAATATATTTTCATAGTAGATTAATATAACCCTATTTGATATAAGAAGGGCGATGCTGAAGATTGAAGGAATTGTAAAAACCTTTTTGGTCGAAGTAGTGAATAACACATTGTATGTGATCAATCAATCTCCTTCCATGGTATTTGATATGAAGACACAAATTCATATGTGGGCCAGTATCCCTAATGAATATTCCGAAGTACATATGTTTGAAAGTCCTATATATGCATAGTTTGATGACCAGGAAAGATCGAAGAAGGATTTGAGTTCCAAGAATTGTGTCTTCTTGGGGAACGTTGATGGTGTGAAGGGGTACTGTTTGTGGTACCCCACTAACCACACATTTATCATCAATATAGATGTCATTTTTGCAGAAGACAATGTGAAATTGGAAAATAATCAAGGCATAGAAAACTATAATACAGAAAGTACAATAGTCGATGTAGAGGGAAAATCTACGAAGAATCTGTTTCCCCTAAAGCATTACTAGATCATAATGATTAAATACTGGTTATGTATGGACCACGATGGTCAACTCGGGAGACAATAGCTCTAGTATGGCCCTCATACTATGTCACTAAGAAAAATATTAACTACATATTATTGATGAAGGATGGAGATCCATCTTATGTGGTTAAGGAAACACAGATTCTAGATGTATCCTCACGGATGGAGGCGATGCGGGAGGAACATGAAGCCCTGCAAACAAAAAAGACATGGGATATTGTTTCATTGCCACATATTAGTAAGTATATCAGTTATAAATGGGTATTTAAAATCAAGCATGATCGAAAAGACTTGGTGGAAGGATATAATCCAAGATTGGTGGTCAATGGATTTTCTCAGAAGGAACATATTGATTTAAATGACATATATTTCCAGCTGTTAGATTGACAACTGTTTGGATAGTTCAAGCGATGTGTGCTACATACAACTTACATCAAGGGCAGTTAGATGTATAGACTATCTTTCCCTATTGTGATCATGAGGAAGTGATCTATATGCATAAACTGTATGGTTTTGCAGTAGAAGGAAAATATAACTTGGTATGCAGTTTGAAAAAATCTATATACGGTCTCAAGAATGGGAGAAGGTATTGGAACAAGAGATTTGATTCCTATATCATTATCCTTTGATAGGACAGACTTAATTTAGATCCTTGGGAATATTTCAAGGGTTCATATGGTAATGATTTCATGATTCTTCTATTGTATGCGCATGAATTATTGGTTTCAGGACCAAATAATGAAAATATCCAAGAGACAAAAGCAGAGGTGGCTAGGGATTTTGATATAAAGGACATGGGACCTGGAAACATGATTCATGGGATGCAGATTTACCGAGAATGGAATAATGGGATGATTTGGTAATCACAGAAGAGTTACATACAAAGATTACTGCAATGAATCAATAGGCATGACTGTAAGCCAATCTCTACCCCTCTTCTGATTAATTCCATGTTATCTTTCACAAGGAGTCCTAGAAGTGATGAAGAAGGAATACAAATGTCTCTAGTATCATATGCATCATCAATGGGTAGTCTGATATTTGCAACAGTTTGTACAAGACCAAACATATCACATGATATTGGAGAAGTTATTCAGTAAATTTAACATCCTTGACGAGAGCATTAGAGCATTCTGAAGAGGATCCTGATATACATCAAGGAGCCCTAAAATGCTACATTATGTTATGGAGGATCAGATTACACTATCAGAGGTTATATTGATTCAGATTTTGTAGGTTATTCTGACTAGAGAAAATCCACTACTAGTTAGGTGTTTATTCTTGTACGAGGAGCTATGTGCTGGATTCTGATGTGGCAGTCAGTTGTGGATTTATCCCTGATGGAGGCAGAGTACATGGAAGCTACACCAGCTTTCAAAGAGGACGTCTGGATGAGACAGTTGTTGGATGATCTCGATCACAATCAAGAGAATGTCTTATTATTTGGTGATAGTCTGATTGCCTTGAATAATACAAGGAATCCATATTTTCATTCCTTTAAGAAGAACATTGGGGTACAATATCACTTTTTCTGTGATGTGGTGGAGGAAGGAAGTGCGGACACGTAGAAGATTCACATTAATGATGGTCTGCCAGAGTTTCTGACGAAGGAGATAATCTATGATAAGATCATATGGTGTAGATCCTTGAGTGGAATCGTAGGGACATCAAATGCATGTTTGGCAGATAGAAATGATGTGTGGAGATGTAATTGGATCACAATAAAATATCCATGTGGGAGATGTGTCAACCGTTTTTTATTAAGATGATGATGCCCCCCTAATTGTCAAAGGGAGGTAGAAACATGGTAGGTGGTGGGTGGAAAACCCCATCAAACCCATCCGCGGGAGAGGAGCCTCATGGGGTAAGGATTTCCTATGAATTGAAAGAGAATCATCCCACCTATTATCTTCTCCAATCCCTTCTCATCATCTCTTTTCATCGCATTCGGGCAGTATTTGTGAGGCGGTTTCTCCATAATATATAAGAGAGATTTTACGAGTGTCTTATCCTTGAAGTTAGTGGGGGGGGATTATCTACGTTATATCTAGTGTCCCTTTTTACTTTTTTTTCACTTTATTTTTTCTCGTGATTATCGTTGCACGGGTGGACCAATCCTATAGGGCCCCAACAATTGGCAGGGTAGTGGTACTTATTATTCTCCATCTTGGAGTCCCCTAGAAAAAAATATGGATAGAATGAATGTTGTTGCAGAGGCCTAATCGATCATGGAAGGGAACTAATAGTTTTGAGAAGTGAAATTTTCTTCATAGCCCACACTACACAGACGACCAAGCTTTGAACAAGGGTACATAGTAGCTTTCAGAAGATGGAATCAAGCAGATTCGTTGGAAGATGGAGGGATCCGATGGTGCATGTTTTAGTGGGTGACACATTTGATGGGAGAGAAAGGCTGGTGTTTGTTTGGAATTTTTTATTTAATATAAACATCAAGATTTATGAAAATCTTGCTCTATTAAAAAAATTATTATTTAAATATTACTGTTATATAATAGAGATTAAATTGATAGTAATGGATTATAATAAAAAAATATGTATATATATATATATGTATATATTTATGTTTTTTACTCTATAAAAATTTAATCATTAACGCTTAGGAAATTGAAACAAAAGTTTGAATAGTCATTTTAAAATTCAAAATCACATTTTATTTTAAAAATACTTTTTGTTAGTTTTTGTAATATAATATAATAAATAATTTCATTCACTTTTATAAATTATATTTTAGAAGAAATAAATTTTTAAATATTCATTTGAAAACTATCTTAGGTTGATATTTTGTGATTTTTCTAAAAAATATTTTCTTTTCATTGAATAGTGAAACTATCAATTTTATTTTCTATTGTTGCATTTACAGACACCAATTTTCATTCTATTTTTTTTTTATAATTTTATATAGTAATTTTTCATTAAACTCTATGGAATTAATTTCTTTATGAAAATTATTATTATTGATTTAAGTAAAAAAATTACTATACTTAAAAATAATGTTTTTTCCTCTAAGATTTTTTTCCCACGTTTTTCAATTTAATTATATATATATTTTCAACCACATATAGAAAATTAATATTAAAAAATAGGTACAAAATATTGAGTCATAATTTCTAAATTTTGGTAAATTGGACAACATTATTTTTTATCATTATGATTGGTAACTGTGAAAAACATTTTTCTCCATGGTAAGAGTGAATTATGCAATTACGGTTAAAAATAACTTCATAAGGCATTAAAAATAAATATAACACCTATTTTATTTCTATAAGATGAGTAAATTTCTACTATCATCACCTAATATTCAATTATATGGAAACATGGTGAGAATTTTCTTTTATAATTTCCTTAGTATTATTTTATGTCAATAATTAATCAAAAATGTAAATCTATTTGTTTTTATAGATAAAATATTTAATGATAATGATAAAAAGATTTTATGTTCAGTTATAAATGGTAATTTTAAATATTAGTTTTTTCATAGTAATTTTTTATTTATTAGGGATGGAATAAATATGTTAAATTTTTATCCAATGCTCACATAGTTCATGTTAATGTATTAGAAAAATGAAATAAATAATTCTAAAAAGAGTTAAATTAGTATTATATTGATGAATTATTATTTTCTTGGAATTTTATAGTTAACTATTACATATATCTGACATGTTGTAAGTTTATATTTTAAATCCATTTCTATCTTGTTGTATTTAAATTCAAATTATGTGAATTTTTATTAAAATTTCTTTAATAGTATTATATATCAAATAATATATTATTATATGAGTTAATATCATAAAATTATGAAAATAAATAAAGGGTTAAGGGATATTGTTGAAAATTTCATCACATGACTATTTGTAATCTAATATTTACCTTAAAATTAAAGATTTAACACCTTAGTATTGTAAATGTGGTTACCATGGTAATGGTTAAAATTAAAAATAAAATTGACCAAGTTTTATTTTTTGAAGCGATTCAGACCATAACATAATGTAAATTGAAAATTTGACTGCTTGTTTCTTATTTTAACAGAAAAATAATTTATTGTATTGACATATGCAATATAATTCAATGTCACTCATTTCCTTAAATATTAATGCGTACCACCACTCCTCTATTACTCAATCATCCTTATCCACTTAACATGAAAAAAACATCCAAACCCAATTAATAACATCCCTATATACATTTTAGATGCGTTATTATTCTGATAAGACCATCAATAGTGTGCTTGAAGATATATACAATAACAGTTATTTAAAGAAGAGGTAATTTCTTCACCCCATCATTTTCATTTTACATCTTTTTTTTTCTTCTCCAATTATATCATTGAAATAATAATATAATAACATAAATATCACCCATATATTGAGATATTATTATTTTTATATCATTCCTTATCCTTCTTTATTTCCCATCAAATGCGTAATCAATGTATTGCTTGTGTGTAAATGTGGACTATAATATATTTAATGCGATACAATTCATTTTCCATTATCACCTCACATTGCTATTTATAACTTTTAATTTTATTAATATATTTTTTTTTAATATATCATTGTATTTATGGAATGTAAATTTTTTATTTACGTTTCTTTTAACTGACCATTGGAAAAAGAAACTATCATACATCTGTATGTATGAACTACAATCCCCATGAAGGGATGTAATTAATTTCTCATGACTTCATGATATAAATTTCTATTCAAATTTATATAATGAATAAATATTAAAATAATAGAATTATTAACAATTTTTATATGATGGGACCTTGATAATTTTATAAAGACTAACATTTTCATATTGAAACATACATGAAAATTGAAATAGTTAACACAAGAAAATAGTGATTTTAATAAATAATTATGAATAAATGGGTTTTGAAATTATTTAATTGGACCCCCAATGAAAATATAAGTGTTCATATTGTTCTGGTATACATTTATAATACACAAAAATTTATTATAAATGTGGTTTGAGAACTAATGAAGAATTTCAAAAATGAGGTAAGGGTTTCTCATCTCACTTTAATTTCCATGAGAGACATGTTATATTAAACAATTTATTCCTTTATGTGGTATATATACTACCCATGAATGACTTTTATGTTTTTATTTTGAAAATTATGGGGATTTTAAAATCTATGTAATGGTCTCTCCTTAATGAGGTATTGATTGGGTGATTAATAAGGATTTGAATAGTTATTCATCTCAAAACTATTTTGTTGAGACATGTTTGATGTTATGAACATATTTATTCTTATGAGGTGTATCTACTACCAATTTTTATGATGTATGTTTTATATCCACAGGTTTGGGGTATTTATAGTTTAATTTATTGTTATTATTTTCATGGGGGTTTTGAATGAATATCTATCAAAGCGATAATGGTTTAATATTACAATAACAATTTTACCATGAATATGTATACAAAAAAAATGGGTACACATGGGGTTATATAATGCCTATATTTGGGTAGATAAGAGGTTTTCCCAAGAATTAAGGATGGTACACAAGATGTTATATGAACCCCATACTTGTTAAATGGATTGTTATCCCAATCCTATCAAGAAAATAATGTATTTTTGGTTATACATAACATAAAATTTCATTTATTATGATCATTTCACACTTTATTCTACTATTTTATGAAAATTTCTTAAGTAAATATTCTTCTTTCATGGAATATTTTCTTTTATTTCATTCTGTTCAATATCTTATGAACTAGAAAGATTTATTCCATGAATCATGTTTATGATCAATGAATTACAAGGTGTTATTTTCAAAAGATAATATCATTTACTCAAACCCTTATGCACAAATTATATATATGTGATCATTGATATATCCCTTATTTACCAATACTAATAATAAAATCTCAACCTTTATTATGTTTCATTTTACCCTATATTTGATGAAATGATTTAAGTATGATATTTATTAAAAGGGTTCTGTTGTAAAAAATATGTGGGAGATGAGGTAGAAAATTTATGAACCAGTTGTTTATGTATCTATGTTTCCTAAGACACTAAGGAATTTAAGTTTTGGAGTGGATATTAATTTTATATATTTAATATTTAAATAATAATATGTCATATAAAATGTTTGGTTCATTATATGTTTTGGTTAATTTCAAAATAAAAATGAAAGAACACTTGTAAATTATATCTCCATAGAAGTCTCATCAATTATACTTATTCTAGTGGCTACGTTTCATTGGATTCATCTTTAACCTACACAATGGTCACTTAAGGGGATACATAAAACAAATTAAATACAATTCATAAAAAAATTCATTACCCCTTAAGCTATATTAGTTTTTCTAAAGTAATGACACATTATCAAGACACGTATTATTTGTGGAATCATGTACATTTATTGGGGAAATTTAAATTTTAGAACAATACAATATTTATAAGTATGGTTCCATATTTTGAAAGTGTCTTAAAAGGTAATAAATTTTCTTGATGGCACCAACCTTCAAGAAATGCTGAATGTTCCATGGATCAATTGTTTTTTTGTGAAATAAATTTTTATTTTATTTTCAAAAAGACTGCATTCAGGGTGAGAGGTAACCAGAACTTTACTAAAAAACATAGTGGGATTCAACAGCTGTAAGACAAATTCAAAATCTAGACACACAAAATGAGAAGATCAATTTTCGGATATGCTCACATAATTCAAAGTCATAGTCATGAGCTCTATCCATCATCATCTTTGCACCTTTCTGTAATATATCTGAATAATCACCACATCGTCAATGTCATCGATTCATCAATACATCAGAGATCCGGAGGCAACCGATCACCAGAACCAACGTCACCAACAAGAAACTAGATACTAAAGAATCATTATCGAAACATATAATTGGGGATCAACTGTCTGCCATTACATCTTTGTACCATTGAAGACATCTTTGATGATCACCACCTAACCAATGACCAGAGAATGTCCCATCGAAATAGAACCCACTATAGCATCCATCACAAAAATCATACAAACCATTGTTGCTTCACCCTCATCGCCACCATCGATATCGACGTTTGAAACCTCACAAAAAAAATAACCAAATCCAGAACAAAAATAAAAAACATAATCGATTGAGAATAAATAATAATTCTCTCAAAGAAAAACAAATCAAATATTCAATGCCTGTGAGGAAGAAACTTCAATCATATTGGACAAACAATAAATACAATTCAAAAGATAACACAAATGCATGTCAGGGGTGGAGAACCAATGGTGCAACACCCAAGACTTTTATGAGAAATATTTTGTTTTTATGTTATATAAATCATCAAAGGAATCTTTCACTACACACAATACTAGCTTGGCTTTCTTTACACACAATCGCGACCTTCCTCGATAGCTTGTGTTGTACGCAATACCAAGTTTCTCTAAACAACGATATGCTATTAAAATGTAATCAAAACTAGATGTTATGAATAGTAATACACACATTTTGAAATTTTGTAAATTTTATTTTTCTAAATGGACTTCATTTTTGGATTCCGAATATCGAAATTATCCTAGGGTGAAATTTTGGTATTTTTCTGAAAACATTCGATTTTTGATTAATAGTGAAAACACTGGGTTACTATACAAAAACCGACATTTTATTTAAATAATTATTTATTTTAATTAAATTTATTTTAGGTCAATATTGATACCTAATACCTATATAAGTTCAATTCAATTCATTGGAGTCATTTTATAATAATTTTATATATATAAAAATTTTATTGAACTTTTAACCGTCTTTTACCCACCTCCTAGGAGAATTGAAAAATTTACATAAAACATAATTTTATAGTTATGTGAATGGAATATTGAAAATCCGAGAAACACAGTTAATATCAAGGAATAAAATCTGGTTCAATGAGATGAAAATAATTTTTGGTGAATAGTAACTTTTTTCATTTTTCCACAGATAAAAGTAAATTGGGTAATTAAGGGTAAAAATGATATTATTATTTCCCTAAAACATGTCCTAATTCTATTGGATAAGTGTAATCCGACCAAAAAAAACCTTAGGAATAAAATATGACCACTTAGGCCCACTTGTATTAGATTAGGACATTTAATATTAATTTATTTAAAGAAGGGTTAAAATAGTTAAAAACAATGATTAATACATAAATAATTTTTAATATAGGGTTATAAATAAGATAAACTCTACTATAAATATTAATTAGAAAAATAAAGAGATTTACAACATAATTTTATTTTATTTGTAATTTTTATACTTTAAATAATTTAATTTATTTATGACACAATGATGATGCAGTAATTATCTTATTAATGAAATATTGATATAATTGATGTTATAAATACCGAAATAAATGTAATTTGAGACTTTTTATGAATTACATAACTTTTATATGTTAATATTACATGTCAGTATTGATTTAATTAAATTTTTTCGAACTAATCATTCTGTTATAATTTTCAAAAAAATTAATTACCAAATAGTGTACAAAATGATATAAAATAGTTTTTAAATCAAATATTATATTATTAATTTTTATTTTATTTATAAAAATATAAGGATCGTCCAAATGACTTAGATAAGGTTATATATACTAATAATAAACATCTTGGGGTTCGTTTTTCTTGTTATAGTATGTTTATTAACCGTATAGTTAAAGAAAACCAGAAGACACAGTGAAAGTAAAATTATTTAACTTAAAGTTAAATCTAAATAATAAGGTTAACATAGAATCATAAACTTGTCTAAATTCTGTTGGATGAGATAATTTCGACCCATCCCTACGTTATCTTAGAAATAAATCAATTTGGTGCTATTAAAAACTGAAAATGACTTTATAATAAAATAATATTTTTAGTTTTTCCAAAGCTGCCCCTCTCTTCCCTTATAAAAGGGCACCTCCTCGCTCTCTTCCTCACACAACTTTGAGCATTCAAGCTCATCCAACCCAGGCCAAATTAACTTCTCCACTTCCCTATAAACATCCTAGAGGACTTGGTCTTCTTCAAATACCAATTTTAGTGCCCTAAGAGGAGGTCTCAAAGAGGCGCTTCAAAGAAGAGGTAATGTCTGTTACCGATTCATTCAACTTTATTTCTTCTTCCACTTATTCTTCATTAGTTGTTTCATTGTGAAGTAATAACATCAGTATCCTTAAGAGGAGGTCTCAAAGAGGCGCTTCAAAGAAGAGGTAATTACCGTTACCAATTCTTTCATCTTTATTTCTTCTTCCACTTCTTCTTCTTAGGTTGTTTCATTATGAAGTAATATCATCAGTATCACTCATATACGGATATGTTATTATAAGTATGAAACAACCCTCTTTCACCATCTATCTATCCTACAGAAAACGAAATAACCGCTCGTGCGTACGTACGGAATACCGTCTCCACGATGTGGTGTAATCTATTTTTCACCACCACCTTACTTGGATGGGTATAATGGTGTAATGAATAACTATATATGATTATTGTATAGTTATATTGATTCTTTAATATTATACATACACTCCAATACAATTCCACGATCATGGGTATGATATCATCGCTCGTGCGTACGGACGGAATACCATCTCCACGATGTGATGCGACTCCTTTACATGATATTCATTGCATAATGATTATATAATTGAATTGAATGAATCAATATGGTATATTTTACACCAATACCATTCTGTAAATGTGGCATCTATAACCTAAAAATAAGAATAATAATATATTCGACAAAACACGCATATGAACAAAAAGTAACAAACACCCGAATAATAAGTAGTAATGAAATATTACTAATAAGAAGAAAAGAATATAACCATATATGATATCATAAAAAATAAGTATGATTCTGGAATAAGTCAATAACATTATTTAAATCATTATACAGAAGGTTCAGACACTTACGAATCAAATCGGGCCTATGGTAAGGGATAATGTTGCAATCTCAATTGTATTCTATCCGAGATTGATTATACGTAAGTATTTACAAGGGTTATATTTATCATCCATGTAAAAGTTTTATAAAAATATTCCCACGTATTTTCAAATACATTTTTACTCATTTTTGACTTTTACTACATGGTTTGTAAGGAATCTTTATTTTGATTACGTTATGAGGTACTTTTGTGACTTTTCCAGCAAAAGTATGAGGAGAATGTTTTTTTAACTTATACGTCATGAAAGGATTTTTACGGTATTATAAAGCATTATTTTCATGAAGCTTCCTCAAAATGATTTCATGACTATTTTCAACAAAATCTTTTTCTTTTAAAATTGCATGATGTTTTGTGAAAAGAAATTTATTTTGAAGAAGAAAGGATATTTTCCTTAAGAATTAATTTCAAGTGTCTTCTCAAAACCATTTTAGATCGAAGATGAAATTATTTCATATGTGTATGGTTAAAGTATAAAGTATCTATGATTTACATGGTTTCACTTTTCTTATTATGAAATTATATACATTTCTATTATATGGATTATGTGATGATGGGATGATTTTTATGAATCCCATTTTATTCGTTGGGTTATTATGAATGATGTATGTTTATTTTGTGGAAAAAGTAAGAATGATTTAATTATGAGATGGGTGGGACCTATATCTCCCTCCAATTCATTGGTTAAAGATTTATATCTCATGAGATAGACATGGCTGGAATGGAAAGTTAAACCAGTTCAGTGAAACATGACTGAAACGAGGAGTGAACTCGGTTCAGAAAAGGACTTTGCCCACTAAGATAGTCTTGGAAATGATTCTTTACTACTAAGAAATGATTTTATATGATTATGTATGTATTCCACAAATTTTGATGTTTTAAGTTATGATTATTGGGATTACATTTCACTACTATGATTTATCCCATGTTATGAAATTATGATCTTTTTTGCAGGTTAAGATTTCCAAAATGTTACGTTTTTATGAATATGATGTGATTGATATTTCTTTTGATTACCCTTACTGAGAATTTGATATCACCCTTTTGTATGTTTTCTTTCCCCAGGCTAGGAATAAGGTTATTAAGTAGGATATGCCAAAAAGGGACTCTATATATGATGAAATAAATTGGAGATAACTTAGATGATTTATGAACCAGTTGTTTATGTTTCCCAATTTCTAAAGACACTATACCTATACGGTCATTTTATGGTTTTGTTATATGTTGTAATAAGTGTACTTCAATTTTGAAGTAACAACCATGTATGTAAAGTATGGGTCATTATAGTTGGTATCAGAGGAAAGGTATAGTCAAACTTTGGAAACTAGGATGTAAAAGCCTTAGTAAGAACCCTAAGCATATGTCTAAGTATAGAACACAATCTTAGTGTTTTAAAAATAGCCATGAAAAACCTATTATAAGACCTTAAGTGTGATATTTTATTCTTGATTATGTGTTTTTTCTATTATCATTAGTGTTGCTCACACTATTTTTCTTGGTTTTAGTAAATGGATGGAACCCGAAAGAACCGTGTTAATGCGGAATGCGACGAGCAATGCAATGATTGTCCCCCTGAGCAACCAAACGTTTTGGGTGCTGGAATAAAAAAACTTGTAGCCATTCTCATACAACATTCTCAAGCTATGAATCATGCAGGACTTCCAAGCGAGAAAAGGAAGGAGAAACATTCTGTTGAATCCTTCATGAGGTAGCGTCCACCCTCATTTAGCGGGTCTACTGATCCATTAGTGGCTGAACAATGGATCAGTACCACTAAAAAGATATTTCCTGTTCTTCAATGTTCTGAAATGATAAAGTTATCTTAGCAGTGTATCATTTGGAAGGAGATGCTGATCAATGGTGGAATCTTATCAATAATACGAGGCAAAGAGATGAAATTGAGTCCATGGAATGGGATGAGTTGAAGAACGTATTATTCAATAAGTACTTCCCTCGTATTCTTCGAACAAATATGTAGAATGAGTTTCTTGAACTAAAGAAAAAGGATGATGAATATGTTGGTACCTAGGAAGCAAATTTTTCAAGACATGCAAGGTACGCTTTTGGTATTATTATCCAACCTAAAAGTAAGATTGATTGATTCTTTAGTGTCTTAAAACCATGTCTTCGAAGGGAGTTATCCACAAGGGACTTTAATAGTTACGAGGAAATCATTTGATGTGCTCTCCAGGTTGAGATGGAGATTGGGGTAACCCATCAGTTATATGGGTTTGATAAGAAGAGGAAAATGGAATTCAAAGGATAATCTAAAGAGCACACTGAAAAGAAGACGAGTTTTCCCTTATGCTCAATGTGTGAAAAGAAACTTGGAGGTATTTGTCTTAAATGGACTAGAAAATGTTTCAAATGTGGAAAGGAAGGTCATCGAGCATTTTAATGCCTCAATGATGGGAAGGAGATGTCTAGTGACGTAAAAAAAACAAATGCTACACAGATTTCACCTCCTACACTTCAATGTTATATGTGCAAGGAAATGGGGAATTATGCTAGTCAATGCCCTAATCGAAGGGTTGTTGATCCTGATCGACATAAACAATCTCTTAAAGCTAAAGACAAAGGGATGTCACATGCAATTTCTATCAGCGATTTGGAGTATGATAACGAAGTGGTGAAAAGTACACTTACCATCCACTCTAATGTAGGAAATGTTTTATTTGATTTCGGATCCACCCACTATTTTATTTCTAATGAATTTTCTAAGGGTATCGCCGTATTACCTCAACAATTAGATGTTGAGTTAGCCGTAACAACTCCTAATGGAACAACAGTCGCCTCAAAATTTATAATTCATCTCCGATTGATGTTTGTGGGAAAGTGCTTCCTGAAAATCTTGTGATCCTTTCTATCGTGGAATTTGATGTGATTCTTTTCATGGATTGGCTTTCCCTATATGGATATAATATCAATTTCCAAAGAAGGGAAGTCACATTTCATATTCCAGATCAATCTATGATCGTCTATCGATGCAAGGAAGAACATAACCTTCCAGTGGAAATTTCTTCCATATTATGTGTATTTGTTCCACTAAATGGGGGTTATTTATCTCAAATGGTTCAAGAGAAACTCACAATTAAGAATATTCCCATTTTATGGGAGTTTGACGATGTCTTTCAGGAGGAATTACTGGGTCTTCCACCAAATCGTGAAGTTGAGTTTTCTATAGAACTCGTACTGGGTGCCTTACCTATTTCAAAGACAACATATAGAATGGCCCCAATTGAGTTGCAGGAATTGAAGAAGCAACTCCAATGGAATTTTGATGAGGGATTTAGACGCCCTAGTGCATCACCTTGGGGAGCACCTATTCTGTTTGTTAAGAAGAATGATGGATCAATAAGACTCTGCATTGATTATCGAGAACTTAACAAGATCACGATCAAGAAAAAATATCCTATCCCACGCATTGATGACTTATTTGACCAACTATGCGGAGCTCAATACTTTTCCAAGATTGATCTTCATTCAGGTTATCATCAATTAAGGGTCAAAAGGTTGGATATACCAAATACAGCATTCCATACAAGGTATGGACACTATGAATTTATAGTGATTCCATTTGGTCTTACTAATGCCCCTGCTATCTTCATGGATCTGATGAATAGATCCTTTAGAGACTATCGTGATCAGTTTGTGGAAGTCTTTATAGACGATATTCTTGTATATTCAAAGAGAATGGAAGAACATGAAGATAACTTGAGAATTATATTGAACACCCTAAGAAAGGAGAAGGTTTATTCCAAATTTAACATGTGTGAATTTTGGCTTCAAAAAGTTGCATTTTTGGGTTACATAATCTCAAAGGAGGGAATATCTGTGGATCCAGAAAAAACAGTGGTTATCAAAAGATGGTTGTGACCAACAACAGTAACTGAGATCCAAAGTTTTCTTGGTTTGGCTGGTTATTATCGACATTTTATGAATGATTTTTCACGATTATCTAATTCACTAACCAGGTTGAATCGAAAAAGAGTTAAGATTGTATGGTGGAGGAATGTGAAGAGAATTTCAAGGAGTTAAAAAGAAGGTTATCTAGTGCACCTGTGCTCACACTACCATGTAGTGGAGAAAGGTTTGTGATCTATAGTGATGCATCCATGAAGGGGATGGGGTGTGTTCTTATGCAAAATGATATGGTGATAGCTTATGCATCACGACAGTTGAAAATCCATGAGAAAAATTACCCAACTCATGATTTGGAGTTAGATGTTGTAATCTTTTCATTAATGATTAGGAGGCATTATCTTTATGGAGAAAGGTGTGATATATATACTGATCATAAAAATTTAAATTATATTTTAACACAAAAGGAGCTGAATATGCCCCAAAGAAGATGGTTGGAGCTGATTAAGGATTAAGACTGCTCAATTCATTACCACCCTGGGAAAGAAAACAAGGTGGCAGATGCATTAAGTCGACAATACCATGCCAGTTTATCCATGATGAGGATTATAAAAGATCCAATATTTATGGATTTTCAAAGGAAGGATCTTGGAATTATAATGGAAGGGAAAAATCGTATCTTTCTCAAAGAAATGTTCAACCATCTATACATGTGATGATTAAAGAGGAACAGAAAGAAGATGTAGAGTTACCAAAGAAGGTGAGAAATGTTCCTAAATTCAACCTTGATTGTGATAGGATAATAATGTTCAGGAATCGGGTTTGTGTTCTTCCCATCCCCGAATTAAAGAAGGATCTTATGGATGAGGCTCATAGTTCTTCATTATCTATTAATACGGGAAGCATGAAGAAGTATAGGGACCTGAAACAGTACTTCTTGTGGGATGGCATGAAAAGAGATGTTGCAGAATATGTCTCTCGATGCTTGGTTTTCCAGCAAATTAAAGCTGAGAGACAGAAGTCTAAGGGGATGTTACAACCATTACCCATACCCGAATGGAAATAGGAAAACATCAATATGGACTTTGTCACCGGACATCCTAAAACATCCAAATCCAATAATGCTATCTGGGTCACAGTTGATCGTCTTACAAAGTCATCACACTTCGTCGTTATTAGAGAAGATTTCACTCTGGATCAGCTTTCCAGGATATATGTAAAGGAAGTGGTAAGATTTCACGGAGTACCAATTTCTATTATATCTGATTGGGATCTAAGATTTACCTTGATGTTCTGGAGAATTCTTCAACATACTCTAGATACAGAGTTGAGTTTTAGCACTGCTTATCATCCTCAGACAGACGGTCAGTCTGAGAGGACAATTCAAACTCTAGAAGATATGTTGAGAGCTTGCTCTATGGATTTCAAAGGTGGTTGGGATCAAGAGCTAACTTTGGTAGAATTTTCTTATAATAATAGTTTTCACTCCAGTATTAAGATGGATCATTATGAATCCCTATATGGAAAGAAATGCAGAACTCCAACTTGCTGGGATGAAGTTGGGTAAATAAAGCTATTATGACCTGACCTTGTTGATGAAATGGCAGAAAAGGTCAGATATATTCAACAACACCTAACAGTAACTCAGTGTCGACAGAAAAGTTATGCCGACAACCGAAGAAAAGACCTAGAGTTTGGAGTGGGTTATAAAGTGTTCTTACTAATATCACCTTGGAAGAGAGTAATGAGATTTGGAAAGAAGGTAAAGTTTAGCCATAGGTATATCGGTCCTTTCGAAATACTGGATCATGATGGGAAGGTAGCTTACCGATTGGCACTTCAATCGAATCTCTCCCAAGTTCACGATGTGTTCCATGTATCTCTCCTGAGAAAGTACATACCTGATCCTTCACATGTACTCAGCTCAGAAGTTGTACCGCTGGAGAAAGATCTTTCTTATGAAGAACAACCGATAGAGATTCTAGATCGTAGCGAAAAAGTCTTACGGAACAAGACCACTCGCTTGGCGAATGTTTTATGGAGGAACAATCAATTATAAGAAGCTAAATGGGAGCTTGAGGATATGATGAGGGAGAGGTATCCTCATATTTTTGTTAAAAAGTGACGAATTTCGAGGGCGAAATTCATTTTAAGGGGTGTAGAATATAACACCAGAGACATTTTCGAGAAATATTTTATTTTTATGTTATATAAATCATCAATGGAATCTTTCACTACACACAACACTATCTTGTCTTTCTTTACACGCATTCGCGACCTTCCTCGATAGGTTGCGTTGTACGCAATACCGAGATTCACTAAACAACGATATGCTATTAAAATGTTATTAAAACTAGGCGTTATGAATATTAATACCCACATTTTGAAATTTTGTAAATTTTATTTTTTAAAATGGAATTCATTTTTGGATTCGGAATATCGAAATTAGCCTAGGGTGAAATTTTGGTATTTTTCTGAAAACATTCAATTTTTGATTAATAGTGAAAACACTAGGTTACTATTTAAAAACCAACTTTTTATTTAAATACTTATTTATTTTAATTAAATTTTTTTTAGGTCAAATTTTATACATAATACCTATATAAGTTCAATTCAATTCATTGGAGTCATTTTATAATAATATTAGATATATAAAAATTTTATTGAACATTTCACCGTCTTTTACCCACCTCCTAGGAGAATTTGCAAATTTACCTAAAACATAATTTTACCACTTCTTTGAATGGAATTTAGAAAATACAAGAGACACGATTAATATCAAGGACTAAAATTTGGTTTAATGAGATGAAAATAATTTTTGGTGAATAGTATCTTTTTACTTTTTTTACCATGGTTAAAAGTAAATAGGGTAATTAAGGGTAAAAATGATATTATTATTACCCTAACACATGTCCTAATTCTTTTGAATAAGTGTAATTCGACCAGAAAAACCTTAGGAATAAAATATGACCATTTAGGCCCACTTGGATTAGATTAGGACATTTAATATTAATTTATTTAAAGAAGGGTTGAAATAGTTAAAATCTATGTTTAATAAGTAAACCATTATTAATATAGGGTTATATATAAGATAAATTAGACTATAAATATTCATTAGAAATCTAAAATGATTGGATACATAATGGAATTTTATTTGAAATTTTTAGACTTTAAATAATTTAATTTATTTATAACACAATGATGATGCAGTAATTATCATATTAATGAAATATTGGCATAATTGATGTTATAAATACCCTAATAAATGTAATTTGAGACTTTTTATGAATAAAAATAATTTTCTATGTTAATATGACATGATATTATTGATTTAATTAACTTTTTTATAACTAATCATTCTGTTATGATTTTCACAAAAATCAATTACCAAATAGTGTCAAAATTGACATAATATAGTTTTTAAAACAAATATTATATTATTAATTGTTATTTTATTCTTAATAATCTATGTTTCGTCCAAATGACTTATTCAAGGTTATATATACTAATAATAAACAACTTGGGGTTCGTTTGGCTTGTTATAGTAAGTTTATTATCCTTATAGTGTAAGAAAACAAGAAGACATGGTGAAAGTAAAATTATTTGACATAAAGTTAATTCTAAATGATAAGGTTAAAATAGAAACATAAACTTGTCTAAATTCTATTTGATGAGAGTATTGCGACACATCCCAATCTTATCATCGAAGTAATTCAAATTGGAGCTATTAAAACTGAATATGACCTTATAATAAAATTATATTTTTAGTTTTTCCAAAGGTGCCCATCTACTCCCTTATAAAAGGGAACCTCCTCCCTCCCTTCCTCACACCACATTGAGCCTTCAAGCTCAGAAAAAACCTGAAAAATTATCTTCTCCAATTCCCAAGAAACATCCTAGAGGTCTTGGTCTTTTTCAAAGACCAATTTTAGTTCCCTAAGAGGAGGTCTCAATGAGGTGTTTCAAAGAAGATGTAATGTCTGTTACCGATTCTTTCAACTTTATTTCTTCTTACACTTATTCTTATTTAGTTTTTTAATTATTTAGTAATAACATTAGTATCACTCATATACTGATATGTTATTATATGTATAAAACAACCCTATTTTACAATCTATCCATCCTACAGAAAACAAAATCACCGCGCGTGCGTACGTACGGAATACCGTCTCCACGCCGTGGTGTAATCTATTTTCCACCACCACCCTACTTGTATTGGTATAATGGTGTAATGAATAACTATATATGATTATTGTAAAGTTATATTGATTCTTAAATAGTATACATACACTCTAGTACAATTCCACGATCATGGGAACGATATCATCGCTCGTGCGTACCTTGGGAATACCATCTCAACGATGTGATGCGACTCGTTTTACATGATCTTCATTGCATAATGATTATATAAATTAATTGAATGAATAAATATGATATATTTTACACAAATACCATTCTGGAAATGAGGCATCTATAACCTAAAAATAAGAATAATAATTTATTCGACAAAACACGCATATGAACATAAAGTAATAGACACCCGAATAACAAGTAGTAATGAAATATTACCAATAAGAAGCTAAGAATAAAACCATATATGATATCATAAAAATTAGTATGATTCTAGAATAAGTCAATTACATTATTTAAATCATTATACAGGAGGTTCAAAAACTTCCAAAGAAAATCGGACCTAAGGTAAGGGATAATGTTGCAATCTCAATTGTTTTCTATCTGAGATTGCTTATATGTAAGTATTTACTGGGGTTATATTTATCATCCATGTAGAAGTTTTATAAAAATGATTAGATGTATGTTTAAATTCCTTTTTACCCATTTTGACTTTTACTACATGGTATGTAAAGAATCTTTCTTTTGTTTACGTTATGAGGTACATTTTTTACTTTTATGGCAAAAGTACAAGAAGGATGTTTTTTTAACTTATACCTCAGGAAAGGACTTTTAGGGTTTTATAAAACCTTGTTTTAATGAAGATTCCTCCAAAATATTTCATGACTATTTTCAACAAAAACTTTTTCTTTTAAAATTGCATGATGTTTTGTGAAAATAAATTGATTGTGAAGAAGAAAGGATATTTTCCTCAAGAATTCATTTCAAGTGTCTTATCAAAACCATTTTTCATCTAAGATGAAATTATTTCATATGTGTATGGTTCAAGTATAAAGTCTCTATGATATACATGGTTTTAATTTTCTTATTATGAAATGATATCCATTTCTTTTATATGGCTTATATGATTATGGGATGATGTTTATGAAACCCATTTTATTTGTTGGGTTATTTTGAATGATGTATGTTTATTTTGTGGCACAAGTAAAAATGATTTCATTATGAGATGGGTGGGACCTATATCTACCTTCAATGCATTGGGTAAAGACTTATATCTCATGATAAAGACATGGCTATACCAGAAGGTTAAACCGGTTCAGTGAAACAGGACTAAAATGAGGAGTGAACTCGGTTCAGAAAAGGAATTTATCTGCTAAGATAGTCTTGAAAATGAGTCTTGTCTAATAAGAAATGATTTTATATGATTATGTGTGTATTACAAAATGTTTCATATTTAAGGATATTATTATTGGGGTTACATTTCACTAATATGATTTATCCCATGTTATGTAATTATGATCTCTTTTTCAGATTAAGATTTCCTAAATGTTATGTTTTTATGAATATGATGTGATTGATATTTTTTTATTTACCCTTACTGAGCATTTGAGCTCACCCTTTTGTATGTTTTCTTTCCCCAAGTCAGGAAGAAGGTTATTAAGTAGGATATGCCAAAAAGGGACTCTAGATATGATGAAATAAATGGGAGAAAACGTAGATGATTTTTGAACCAGTTGTTTATGTTTCCCAGTTTCTAAAGACACTATAACTATACTATCCTTTCAGGGTTTTTTATATGTTTTAATAAGTGTACTTCAATTTTGAAGTAACAACCATGTATGTAAAGTATGGGTCGTTATAAATGGCCACTGACCCATATCCAAAAAAACTCTTAGTTCCATCACTCTAGATCCATCTTAGAGGGGCGTAGAGGAATGTGAGGCCAGTTAAGGGTATTGAGCGGTAGAGGGCATTGAGAACATGCATCATCGGTGAAGATGATCACTAGTAATTAACATAACAAAAGAAATCTGATGCGAGTAGTGCCTGGAAACCCATTTTTTGATAAAACACATAACCCAAACCCTCTAAGTTACCACTACTCCAATTCCAACTAGAGTGGTGCAGAGGAATGTGTGTGATATTAGGTTTTGAGAGTCAAAGGGCTTCCACAAGAATCATCATTTGAAAGGAAGACTGAAATAGCTGTGGATGAAAATCTGTAGTAGAAAGTATTAGAGAAATAAGAAAAACCAAGGAAGATAGAACCGCAAGGAAGAGGAGAAAATGAAAATGAAGAATCCAATAATAGATGATTAATGTTGAATAAGAATAAGAATACAGAAAGATCCATCCCCACCAAGGAGGGACAAGGAATCCCTAGGAGGAGAATCATATATGGGAGCAAAGAGAATAGCTGATTGAATGGGGCGACATAGTTTGAATGATCAATGCTATTTCCTATTAAGAATTCCAATGAAATACTCTTTTGTATAATATCCAAATAAATTATCTATCAGGGGTTTATGAAATTTTTTCATACCTTATTATAATTATAACTTCAATAATAGATATATGTGTTTCCCTAAAAATAAAATCCAATCTTAAGTAAATTTAATTTTTATGTCACTACTAGTTAGAATAATGTGACTACTTTCCATTCAATATGACCTTAAAATATATTATAGATCTTATTTGTACATGAAATTAAACCAAATGACCTAATCCAATCTATGAGACACTAAATGTAAGGGTATTATAGCTTTCATTGATTTTACCTAAAACAGAAAATTTTCAAAATTTGGTTAACTCCCTTCTAGAAGAGATCAAAACTATATGTCCAGTTCTTCAATGATGACTTTTGTCCCTTTATCACATGATTTTAAGTTAGATGTTATTAATTTTTGTATAATATATAATGAAAATATTTATTTAATAAGGAGGATATTTATTCATTGACATATGTATTTTTACATTATACTCCCTATTCAAACTCGGTGTGATTTTATTCCCATTAACTATGATATGTAAGAATCCTTTATAAGATTCAATACCAATATCCATTCCACCCCTTCATTCATCCTTTTCTATTATTGGGTATTCAAAAATTGAATATATTTTTATTCCCATGATATCCCCAACGGATTTATTTTATTTCAAGTATTATCTAAAGGATACCGAAATTTCGTTATTGAATTAATTCACTCTCCAAGGTGACCGTTATAAAATTTATGTGGGTCTTTAAAACACAATGTTACTTATTAGATAGATTTCAACTCTAAAATTACGTTTAAAACCTTAATTAATTGTTAAAAGAAATTTCCTTATTGGATTTATATTATCTCTAATAAGATATTGAAAATTTTAAAAATGGTTTTGAATTAAAAAATTCATTCATAGATATATTGAAACTCTAAATTGGAAATATTAATTTTCTAATGGGATTTTAATCCATATAGTTCCATCTTTGATAGATTTAAATTATGAATTGACCATAAAACCTTATATTAATGTTTTAAACCACTGAGTGTCTACATATATTACATTAAACATAATGGTGTACATAAGTATTTTACTATTGGGTTTTAAACCATATCATTATTTCTTGCATGTGTTTAGAATCCAATATGAAAGTCAGAATTTTACTAAATGGGTTCAAACCATGTAGTGTATTCTATTATATCATTCAATTTTTAATTGACTATAATAATTTTTGTGGGGTTATAACATTTGAGTGACTCCCTTGATTAGTTTCCACATCTAAGTGACCGTAGAAAATTCCATATGTGTTTTAAATCAATTTTGTACATTCTCAAATTGATTTTAACTATAATTTGTCCTTCACAAACACCCTATATTATTTTATAGAATGGTGGTACCTATATATGACCCTAAACTATATAGGTTTCCTTTTATATATGTGTATGATTTGGAGTTTACATCACTATTAGTTAAAAATATAGCATTCCTCCTAATGTAGATTTAAATCATATAGTGAATTCATATATTATTATAAACTACAATATTTATGGTTTTCTACATATTTTGAGTGTATGATTCATTTCAAAATTAAAATTTGGGGATTAAACATATATTATCATTTTTGTATGCATAAATATAACTTAACTGTTTAATTGAATGTATTCATCCAACATAAAAAGAAATAAATATAATTATCAAATGTCCACAATAATAAACTCTGGAAGAATATAATTAATATTTTGAAATCTATATGAGAGTCCAAGATAATGGAACCAAAAAAATTATGATATGATTCATTATTTCACCCCAATAACTGAATAAGATGAACCAAAATCTCATAAAATGTGGGTTATATGATAATATACAAAACAATATAAGTTTAGTCAAATTGTATCAAGTCACATTTTATTATTCCTTCACAATGATGGGATATGTAAATAGTTTTTATTTTGTCCATGGAAATTTTGAAAATGTCTATACTCAAATTACTTTTCACAGTACCATAAAATACGTGAAGTAGTGAGGCTATATATTCGTAATTAATATAAGATTTTTTGGAAAATTATTAATCACATAAGCCCTAAAAATTGCTTCCCTAATCATATAATGAGATCATATTGATAAGATCATAAATTGTTTGACATGTTCTATAATAGAAACATAACTTATAACAATACCATAACTCATATATTCAAAAAATAATTAATGTAATTTAACGATAATATATCCCTAAAAAGACTATCAGAATTTCACTATATCTCATTATCCTTTTCTAAACATTAATGTTCGACTTGAATATTTGGATTTACATAGAACACATGCAACCCAAGTAACTCAATGTTATCAAGAACATATAATATTGGTTTTGTCTTTTTCCACTAACAAGGCTAAGTTGATGATACATCATTATTTTTAATAATATCATTCATGTTCTATTGAATTGACGTATCATCATTATCGTTTTTAGTAAGGATTTATACTATAATAATTTTAACAAAATTATTTTATTAGAAGCCTATAATGGCCATTCATGTGATGATATAATAAATTTAAAAAGATTTTATTGTTTAATTGATTATTTATTACATAATATAGAGTTTAAATTAATATAATTGGTGCACAATTCACATGAATGTTAACTTTAACTTAGATTCTATTATCATAAGAAATCTTACAGAGAATTTGTGTTCAAAATGATAACCTATGATTCATGTTAAGACTTATATATACCATTAATTATGAATCCAATTTACTTAATTAAACAAGTAGAGAAGCAAATTCATTGTATAGGGTTCCATAAAATTTCACACCATAAATTGGGTTACCTATACCAAAAAACTGATCCTAAATTACTCAAACACTATGACCCAAAACAAAAAAAAATAGTTTGTATAATTTCATTACAACTATCAAAGTTATATTGAAAAAAATGATTCTATTTACCCCTCTAACATGAAAGAAATAAATTATAAATTTTCTTTTTTTGAATAATAGATCCATTGGACCACCCTTAGCCTACCAAGAATAGATCAGGGGATGTTTACTAGAATTGATTTTTAAATCAATAAAATTGGAAGTCATTTTTGAAAAACAAGTTTATCAACCCACCACTATTACATTTATAGACAAATAAATCATCTAACATATGGAAAATTGAATATAATAATGAAATGTAATTTAATATATCCATGTATTTTGAAAATAAACTCAAGAAATATATATTATATAGTCCCTAATAAAATAATAATATATTTTCAGAAACAATGATAAAATAAACCTTGTAAATATTGAATTCCAATTGCGTGATGAAATATTCCACTACTAATAACCCCCATTTAAATATTACAAAACAAATATATATATCCCAAGACCATAATTAGCACTAATATAATAAATTTCATTTTTTCTGCCTTAATTGAATCACTACAAATGTTATTTTATAGGTATGAGTATATTGATAACTAACAGGACAACACAATTAATAATATCAATCATATATAATAATAATATACATCCATTATATAATAATATAAAAATTTAAATGGATTATATAAACGTTATCTAAACAATTGATCACATATAACCTATTAATAATCCATATCCATGATTACCAGAAACAACATTGGGAATTTAATAAGGTAAAAGAATATAGTAGACCCAAATAAGAGATCCAATAACCACAACCTCTTCCACTGTAGAATACATCATTAATAATTTAATTGATTACCCAGTATCAAGGATAAGTATAATTATATGTAATAACAAAAACCCATCATCAAGGATTATAAAAAATTTAACTGATGTTTCATTTGAAGGAATACCTAAAAATCATATATCAATCTATTGTGTATAGCACACCACTAGTTATAATTTTTTTATGGAAAAATACTATAACTACATGTAGTATTATATATGGGTTCATACAGTTAAAAAATTAAGTTTTTGTTAGTGTAACACCAAAAATCTATGAGAAATGAATCTTCATTCATGTTTACTAATATCTCATTCATATTTTCAGGGTTACGTTAATTGGATTTTTAAGGTTGTTGTTGATATGACACTATTATTGATTTAAAAACAAATAATTATGAAATCATACATCTACCTACAATGGATATAACTATATCATGGAGGAATATATATATATATATATATATATATATATATTTATATCACCCCTAAGGTCAATATAATATTTAATTTAATGTCTTTTCATGAGAATAATTTTTTGGGTAATAAACGTTTCACATTCATGAAATAGATCTAAGGGGAATTTTCTTAGAGAATAAGTAAATCAACCAATATTTAATATCACAAATTTAATTTATACCAATTATTTTATCATAAATTGTAAGAGTAAAAAATTTATAACATTCCATTTTTAAGAGTCTCACTGATCTCATTAATGTGAGTAAATTGTATCACCCACAAGTAAATCCCAAAATATATATATACTATGATTTTAGAATAAAGAATATAAGATTGAAATTGAAAAACTAGTAAGAAATCGGAGGTAATTTCTCCTAAAATAAATCAAATATTGTTCTTAAAATTAAGGAAACTAATAACAATACCTATATCATGTATATTTATATTAAAATGAAAACATAAAAAAGGTAACCATTGTAAAATAAAATTAAACAAATGAAACAAAAGATAAACGAAATACTTCATTAATATTTAAAAAAAATAATTACAAATTAAATATAATATATATAAATTAAATACAACTTTATAATAAAACATAGATAGTGTTTATTAATATTTAATTATATAACTATGTAGAGTGGTAGTTCACATATATGCATGATAGATATATAATTTCCCATTTGATGGAAAATAGTGTAGATAATGGTGGTTTAAATGTTATAACATCATTTTATTAAATTAAGGATATTTTTAATATTATTTTGTGATGAATAGAACATATTTATAGAAGTTAGAATAATAAATAATTTTTAATAGGTTGGGATGGATGGTTACCTCTTATTTAGTACACATAATTTAGATCCTTTCTTAGAGATCCTTTAAATGGTATTTTGTGAAGAAAAATCCCTCTACATCATGGATAGGGAAGTTAAGATGTAAAATGGATAGATTTTTTTTATCTTAGGAGGCTCATTATGGAGTAATGTTTAGAAATGAGAGGATTCTATTTACAAGGCAGGGATATCACACACTTGTAATTTTTCAGAAGATTAAAATTTAGTAATTCTATACACAATCTAAATGCTGTTAGATGGAGAATAACTAAATTTTGGGACATAATAGGGTAAAAATATGTACTTAAAATATGATGTATAAAACTTTAATTGTATATATTACCCTTATCTCTTATTTTAACCCTCTTGTAAATTTGTTTTAACCTTAACCAAAGAAACTGATTATTTTACTGTACTTATTATTGATTATGACCAAAAAGTAAAGAGAAAATGTTAAAAAAAATCAATATTATAAATTGAAATAGGGAATCTATTTTATCATATTAAATTTCTATAAGATTACGAAATTAATTTTAATATAATCGAAAAAAATAAATTGAAAAATGGATTTCTATAAAAATATATTTTATAATTATAATACAAAATTTATTGCAAAATTATGAATAATGTAAATTTCAATGAAATTGATTGTCTTATTTTTAATACAATTAACTTCTAAAATTTTAAAAATAAATCAAAAATTGTAACTTTTTAAATACCTTAATATAAAATATTGTTTTCTTAAAATCATGAATTTTTTAATATTCATTTTAAAATTAATCTTTTGTAAAATGTCCCAATATTTCAACTTAATATAATATGGATATGATTAATTCAAAAATTATATTAATTTTATAAAATTCAATTTATATAAGTTTAATATATTAATTATAATGTTTCTTCACAAAATGAAATGGAAAACATTTTGAAGAAAAAAAATTTGATGCATAAAATGACTACTGAAATTTGAATACATATTCATTGTGATTATATAAATATATTTTAATTAAATATATATTTATAAATACTTTTCATCTTGTTTTTAATCCTATTAAATAATGTCAATCCAATGTGATGATTTTAAATATGTATTATATCACTATTCATTTTGACTGAAAGATTCCTATAAAACAAGCTATATAATACTTCAATAGTATTTCAAGGGAAATATATTTAAAATAATTTTTTGTTACATAATCACATACATATCAAATTTATAATTTGAATCATATATGATTGAGGTTAAAATTTGAAGGTATATGATCCAAAATTTATTCTCTCATGGTTTATTTTTTATACCATTATTTATATAACCCTAACAAAGAGGGATTGGTGAGATTAGTGGATATTGTATAAAATAATTTGGTTTTTATTGTAATAATTTTTTGAGAAATTTAATTATAATATAAATCTTGCGTTTTTATCCCAATTTTCCTCCATTATTAATATGATGTAAAAAGATTCTCTTAAATGGTTGAATGTTTCAAATCATAAAATTAATGATGATGTATTATATTAAAAAAAATTATTTTTATAAAAAAATATTATTATAGATTTGATTTTATTGTGGGAAAATTAGTTTCTAGTATAATTTTTTGGAAGAAAATGTAACCAGTGTATTTCCATGTGCATGTGTGTTTTCATAAAAATGAATCATAATAATGTGTAGGTTTTATTAATTTAAAATTATGGATTTTTGTTATTTATTTTGTTTTTATGATAGAAATTTTTGAATTTTGTTTATACAAGATTGGATATGAGATTAGATCTTTTTCATAAGTATGGATTCTTTTTGGGTTTAAAAAATATGGTAAAAATACCAACATCAATATGTTGGACCTATAAGAATTTCAGTGGGGGTATTGGGGTAGTTGGTACACTCTTCAAAAAGTGATATATTTTCATGAAGGAACTCTAGACCACCCCTAAACTAATCACTTAAGACATCCAATGAATGACTTGAGGTGCATTATTAATCATCTCAAGCAAGAAACTGGTGATCATGATTCAAATTATATCTCATGGGAACAATTTCTCCCCAAAGAGAACAATCATTAATCCATTTAATTAATCTATAATTTCATCAGGGTCAATAAAAATGTTATATGTCAATGAAAAATCAAAAAATTATATTTTTAAATCAGAAAACCAAATGAAAATTAACTATAAAAATAGGCTACTCAAAATAATCAAAATAATTTTTTAACAATGGTATTAGATACAACGGAGTCCATTTTAGATGATATAGATACAATTATAGATGAATAAAAAACTAAAATGGATACCAAAATTTCAAAATAAAATATATATGTGAACCCGTCGTCACATACATTCCCCATTTCGGCATTACACCATGGTGATCTATGATGTACCAAAACATGAAATTTAAATGCTAAAATCGGTGTGAGATCATTTCTAATGATGATTTTTGATAGTTCTACTAGGTCAAATACCCTGGGGGTGAAACATGGTATTCCATATTAAAACTAATTCCAATTTGGATCTAATTTCATTATAAAAAATATCTTATCTCTCTTTATCATAGAAAAGTGTGAATAAAATTTAAATAATACAAGAGATACAATAATTATACATAGTTAACCCTCATTGGATTATATCCAAGGAGCATACACCGACATTGTGCCGATTTACCAAATCCACATAAAGTGAAATATTGTTTACAGTGTTTGGGGAGGAATCACAATCCATCCTGGTTATGACCAATTAAAATTTGAATGATCACTACTCTCTCAGCTGATGTGTGCTTGCTACTTCATTATAAGATACAATAATTGTTTATAGACTTGGATGTCCCATCATTATCCCTTGCATCCTCCACTATATGTAGAGGCTCTATTGATTTGAAAACCTTGTTTACAAATGAATATTGTTTTACAAAAAATGTACTATAAAACATAAAACATTCAATCCCCCTTAGGTTGACATGCAAACTACATTAATCTTGGTTTGCAAGTGTATCATTTTTCATGGAAAACTAACTTGTACACAACTCCAAACATGGATGACACACCCTTTTTAATCTGAAATCGCTATTGGCTTGCAATGCCATTTTGGAATATACCCTATGCGCAAAAATTTTCCGAATAAACTATAAATATATTATTATATTTTAAATATAGATCAAGTTATAACTTGTTTAAAAAAATTATTATTAGTGGTTTATAATTATAATAATTAATTTGAAAAATCATCATCTATTACCCTTCATTCTGAAAACAATTTCACCAAAACCATGAGGGTTTTAACATTTTGGATAAGTTTCCATAAAAATATGATTATGTACCGATAGTTCCTTCAGAAAATAAAAACATGGATTCATATAAAAAGTCGAAGGGGGTGTTTTAAACCATTTTCCAAAGAATACTTAAATTAAATGACTTTATTTTAGAATAAATTATAAAATGTTCACATGAAGTATCAATAATAATAATAATAATAATAATAATAATAATAATGGACACAACAGTGGGAGATGGGAAGATGAGAAATCATTACATTGTATATAAGCTTATAATGATATTAGAGTAACCAATAAATTAAAATCAAATATCAGAGATAATGGGAGTACCTTAGAGATAATGGTAATGTATAAAAAATATTAAAACATGAACTATCCCATCAGAGTGCCTGGTGTAATCTACCACTCTAACACTCATTATTTCCCTTCTAGTGTAAATGTTAGGAGAAATAACCAAAAAGGGAAAACACCATTCTAAAAGAAACAAGTCAGAGTATGGTTCTAAACTAGTGAAACTAGTGTTATCATAACTACCACTATCTACTCTAACTTACCATGATATTTGTAAAATATTTTTTAGAAAATTATGTTATAAAAACTATGGTAAGTAATAAACCATTTACACACACACATAGACAGACAGACACACAGACACACGCACATAGAAATATATATATATATATCTGTGTGTGTGTGTGTCAATGTAAGTATATGAATCTAATTATAATTACATGAAACCACCCCCGAGCATGCCACGTGGAATAACCCCTCATTCATCAAGATTTAATATATAATGAACATGTCCAATACAAAGGACATGTTCCCACTTATAAAGAAACTATGACATGGAAACATTTAATGGGTGCGATTTATTATGTAAATCCTATTTAATATTCCAACAATGTCATAAAATCAAAATTTTGGTTCATAAAATAAAATGTAATCTTAAAAAACAAGGTTTATAACATTAAAATATTCTTATTTTCTAATGAGATTTGAAATGGTATTTTTAGAGAACCAAGAACCCCATTAACAATTTAAAAAAACATAACAAAACATTTTTAAATTAAAATCCCTATGGAAATATAAAACCCATAATTAAAATCCATTCAATAAATTTAAAAAAACATCAATTGATGTGAACAAATAAAAAATGGTGTGTTATACTTATTTTTGGGAAATCCATTTCCATTAAAATTACTTAATATGAATGTTTATTTTAATGTCAAATAATCATGAAACATATATAATTATATCCTTTAGAATCCAATGAATAATTTCAGATAATAAAGAAATAATGGTTCCAAATTTTAATGTATAATACACAGGGGACCTACATCAATCCAAATTTGAATGTTCTAAAAAATCGATAACATAATTAATGTATCTTTAAAAAAACAAACCCTAATTAAGATAAAATACATGTAATTTGGATGAAATCCAAACATTGGTTTTAGAAAAAGATAGACATCAATGAAGAAGAGGACGAAATAAATGAAATAAGAAACTGTGATTATTTTTTAGAGGGATTGGAATTACCTTTAGATACTAGATTCAATCAATGGGGAAACTACAATAAATCACCATGGGGAGGTGAGAAATCCATGAAGAGAGGACCCCTAGATGGTACTTGAAAAAATGGAGATGAATTATTGGGTAATGGATTATAATCAAGTTAGACTGGGAAGATATTTTTTCATTTTCTTAACCAATGAAGACCAATTGGATTTATCATATTGTTTAACAAACCATGATCCAAACATATAGAGCATAATGGGTACTTTTGGAACATAAACTAGAATGGCTCCATCATTTTGAGAATCGTACAAAAAATTGATCAAATTGGATCAATCAAATTTTAAACACAACTCACAGACAATACTTATAGATCCCATAATATTAAATTATCCTTATAATAGTACCCATCAAAACCAAAGTCCTTGTGTATTATTTACTAGGATTACAATTGTTTTTGAGCTACTATGGACGACCCATCCAAACATACTATTCATGAACACGAATCAACTAAAAACACCTCTATGTAATGTTATATACTTTATTTTTACTAAATATTGTGAACTAGTCATGAAAAATAAGAAAATTTCAACAAGGATTTTATTTGAAAACAAATCTAAAAAATATAAAACAAAATAATAAAATCAATAAAATGATGAAGATAAAGAGGGAAAAGGTTATAGAGGACTCTCTTCCACAACACATTCCACCCACAAAATACTTCAAAATATTTCAATATATTATTTGAGAATTAAAGAGGCAAACTATTCAACTAAAATCAATATCTTAAATAGCGGAAAAACATGACCTCATTTATGCGAACCTGAAGACAACACCTGAAAGAAAACTCATGTGAATAAAAAATATATCCATTCTCTTGAATTAAATTTTGGAATATAATAATAAATTTGAAAATATCCTAAATATATCCATTAAGAATTCCCAAAGAACAACAAAATATATCTGTGGAATTATAGGCCTCTAGACCAGCTGACTATGGAGACTAGAAACTGAAAATCCAATAACTCTCATTAAGTAATAATAAGTCAAATAGTGATTGAAATTGTTATAAAGAAAAATAAAATAAATCACCATGGTGGTCTTCTCAAGATATTATGATTCTAACTGGGAACTCATCCTTATGAGATAAAAACAAATAAAACTAATAAAAAAAATGAAAATATAAAAAATTGTGGATGGCCAAGAAAACTAAAGTTGAAAAAGAAAACTTCCAATGGAATGAACTCATTTGAAATGTACATAATTAAACTTATGATTATCCGTGAGAAATAATCCAATATAACCATTCATAGTATATCATAAAAATTAAACTAAAAAACATTAGAAACAAAGGGAGAATGATGAATACCTCAAAGAGAATATAGATTGAAAATAGGTTTCCTATGTTGAAAAAAATAATCACTCAAATGATAATATCCCTCCCCAATTTTTTTGAAAATGACTTAAGAACAATATTTCTATATGAAAAAATAGATACAAAATTTTTAGTTATTTACATATTTCTGACAGTATGGACACTTATGAACTAACATGACATATTTATGGAAAACCAGTTTCCACCTATTAATTAATTAAATAGAGAGATAATAATAGGATTATTGACACTAATAAATTCATGATAAACCTCAGACCACATCCCCTTTCCTTTTCATAATATCCCTTAAATTGTCATTGTAATAATGTCAATATCATCAACCTATAACACTCATTCCAAATCTGTTTCAACCCATAACACCCCTCACAGTAATTATATATAAGAGTTCAATAAAAACTCTAACATCCTCGACTGAATTCATAGATGAAGTCGTTTTTTAATACCAATGATTCATGGAATCATCTATGATCAACTTTAGAAAAAAATTTATAGGTCAAAAAATGAAAGATATACACAAACAACATTTGATAGTCATATTAATGTTACTAAAAACCATCACCCTAGCCACCTTAATATCCATTGAGAAATATTTTTTGATTAATTATGATTTAATATTCTCCCAGGTAAATGTCTCATGTGGAATATTTCAAATTATATTTATCAAACAATTCCAAATTAGACCATACAAAATAATGGTTAAAGACATGTCCTTTTGAGACACAAGAAACTCAAATCTATGATAATCTTATAAATATTTACTAAAAATCATTAACATAAAATATAATCCATTTAACCATACTATAAGAGAGGGTCAATTATTGAAACTCAATAAGGATATATCTATGATTATTATTTATGGGGTTTACTAGTAGAGTACCTGCAGTATCTTCCAATTAAAAATTCATAATGATAATTAGGGGATACAATAAATAATAATTAATATTAGAACACAATAACATAAAGTCATCAATGAATTGAAAACTTTCTCTAAAGTCAAATTGAATAAAAAATTTAAAAAAATAAAATAAATCTACTCACAATACATTGAATGAATTTCAAAACCATCAATGATAATTTCACCAAAATTATATAGAGAATTAATTTAACATTATTCAAAATAATCCTTGAATTAAATTTGAAACAAAAAAATTTATCATTTGAAATAAATTTTACAAATAAAAATCACTTCAAGTAACATTTAAAATAACTCACACCCACTAATAAAATTTAAATGAAAACATGCAATTCTAATTAATAAAACCATTATATAAAATAACTTATATAATCTATTAATCCACACAATTTTGATTTAAAATAATTTGAAAAAACATATTTTTTCATTAGTAAAACCAAAACCATATCATTTATAACCATTTTTAAGAAATTGTCATGTAAAGTTTACCAAAAATACTTCAGCAATACATAATTCCCGCAAAATAAAATAAAAGGAGTTTAAATCCAAAATATATATGGGGTGTAGTGTATGTATCTATAAATGATTAATGGTATGGAGGACCAGGTTTTTACTAAAAAACTATGAACAAGATTCAATAAAATAAATGTAACCAATATCCAAATAGATTTCCAGGCATTGTGATCCCACATAATACCACGAGTTTTCACCCATTGACATCCCCTAAAATATAATACATTCAAAACACTCAGTTTATTTAATATAATTAAAAACATCATAACTAAGAATATATAAATTCAAAACAAAAACAAAGACTCGAAAATTGACTTCCCAGGGAAAAATGTTGATTAATAATGAATGTGTTGGATAGAGACTTCATATATGCACCCCAGGTTCCGATAGTCTTATATCCATCCTACTATTACTTCACAAAATAAAAAGGAATCTATTAATCCTTAATACTATTTCGAAGCTTTCTTTTACACCATTTTCAATAAACATATATTGGATAGCCATAGATAGGGACCTCATCTATACTATAGAATTCCCCATGCAAACTTTAATCACCCCATGATAATAAATAGTTCTAAGGAATTAATTTATATACAATGGAAACAATTTCAACCAATATAACAGATTCAAAAGGACATTTAAATCTACCATAATTTAAGCAAGGAATTTCTATATTATGTATTTCAATTCCAAATCCAATATAATTAATTATAAATGATCACAACCAAATGAAAATTATATTAAAGAAATATATAACTAAAAAATTGATATAAAGATGAATCAGGATCTCATATACAACATAGCTTGTACTGGCTGATGGAGATACAACTACACATTAATTAAAATGAAACAAAAAACTATACCCAAAATTTCAAATAATGGCATTATGTGACTAAAATATCAATATTCATTCAACATAAAAACATCACTCTAGGAAATCAAAATTTAACTGGAACCTGAAATTGAAATGATAATGATGTTCCTGATCAATATACTCGGTAGGAATCTTAGAAAAAACCACACCCAATGTATTACCATTAAATAAAAGATCCAATTATTTGTACATTGAAATAAGTCTTTTAAAAAAATATTTTTATTCCCCATTTTTTTAACAGATCATTGTTTATTTCCCTTATTTATGTAAAATATAATGACTTAAAGCTTGAGGGTTTTAAAAAATTTATAAAGGGTCCATAGAAATCTGAACATGGGAAAATAGTGTTTTTTTATCCTTATTGTAAAAAAATAAAAAAAACCAATGAGGGTGTTTAAAAAAATTGAAAAAAATAATTGAATCAGAAAACATTCATTTAAAACAAATGGAGACCAATGGGGAAAATAATTAATCCAAATAATAATAATAATAATGTAGATAATAATTTGATAACAGATATGGGAAACCAATTCATAGTATCTTAGTATAGAAATAAGAAATATTAATCAATACAAGATAATCATATACAAGAGATCACGAATGAACATCAGACTAGATTGGAGTGTTGAGAAAATACTAAAATGTGATCCACCTAATCACTAATCATGATGGAATCTACAACCATAACCCACATTATTACCCAATTATCCAAAGCAAGGTGAGAAATCACAATAGAAAACCCCATGTAAAGGGACACTAGTCAGAGCATGACCCTATAATTTTGAAACATGTATTCATAGAATTTATAATAAATACTCTTGTGTCCCATGATATATGGAAAATTGGGGGTGAGCCAATTAAATCGTACAAATAATTTTTAAAACAGAAATACATGTATGTATGTATATATATTATTATGTATAGTTAAAAAAACTAAAACTACGTCCAAGGATTCAAACATGATAAACCTTCAGGGAATGAACACATGTTCATCACCCATGGATATATAATGAACATATCTTTTACCACATACACATTACCTTTTTGAAATAAATCAATACAAGGTCACATTGCATGGGTGTTTTTTCATGAATATACTCATTCAGAAGACAATTAATCCTCGTCATTTTTTTAAGTTCATAAAGTATATAACCTATTATGAAAAAATGATGCATAACACGATAAAAAATTCCAATTTGCCAAAAAATATGAAAAAATCATTTTCAAATAAAGAATATTAGATTTAAAAATTAATAAATCATTATAAAGATATTTTTAAATTGAAACACATCATTAATTTTCAAATCCATTTATAACATCCATGAAAGAAATTTAGAAAAACATTGATTTCAATGTTCAAATAAAGGGAACATTGTACTATGTATTTAGTTTGAGAAATCATCTAAATTTTAGTTAATATCTTGATAGAATGAAATTTCCTCTCTAAATATCATATAAAATATATCATTCTATAAATTTTTATCTAAAGAATAATTATGAATAATAAAAATATAGTTATTCTTAAATATTCTGGATAATATAAAGAGAAACCTACCTCAAAAAATATATGAATGATATGAAAATACCATCATGGGATAGAAATAACACATATGATATACCACACACCCTATCCCAGATTATTACAATGCATTAGGTCTATATACCCGTATAGCGTTTGGTTAAAAAGTGACAACATGAAAAAAGAAGATAAAATTGAAAAAAGAATAATTAATGAATAAATTGAATAGGGATGGGTGATACATTATTAAACCAGAATTAATCCATGATGACGACAAATGATATTTCAATGGGGTAGTGTAAAATTATGTGATAGAGGATGTCCAATCCTTGAGCGATGAATGTTAAAGGAATAATAGGGATGGGGATTAATATTGTGTTAGGTTGGAAAAGTAATGTCTTAATTGAGAGATATAGAAAGTCAAAAATGTGTTGCAAAATTTTCACCAACCATGAGGGTTTTATTGGAATTACATGAAACCTTACATATTTTGTCCACATAGAGAAAATTTTCACAAAACATTTGAAATGTCTCTGGAAAATAATAGAACCAAATCACGTGCTTGGTGAATGGTTTCCAAAACCATGAAAAATCCAAGAATTAATACCACATACATAAAATTTCATACATGAATTATTCTCCAATTCTAATAGTATATACTTGACTGTTTAGTAACCATGTAGAAAAACTGTGCATGGATAAAAATTATCTATAAAAATATTTATGTCAAGTAGGTCACACCATTTATACTTAATTATTCACACTAATCATGTGACATCGGTATAAATCATTAAAAAAATAATATTTGAACCCCAAACTCTTAAGGGAAAATGAAAATAAAAAAATATCAACAATTAGTTAAAATAATAAGGAAATATAGGATCAGTGTTGAAATAACTATTTTTAGTTTCAAATAGTCTATGAAATTTATTGTGTTTTTGTGGATGGAATTTGTGTGTAGTTAATAATATTTAAAGAAGAAAAAAATAATAATGTGCACTGTTATGATTTATTATAAATATTTTTTCTGAATCAAATATTGATTTTTCTTTATTATTGTATAAATTTTCATTGGTTTGGGTTTATTTATATAAAAAATATTGAATGATTACATTATTTTAACATTTATGGGTTAAATGGGAAGTCATAGGTGTATCACAATAGGTATTTTACAAAGCTAGTACAAGACCATATTTGAGGATATATTGATTTTGGGTTACCAAATATAAAAAAAATTCAATATTTCATTATTTAAAATTTATAAACCATTTTTATGAAAATTTCAGAACGGATTAGAAGTATATTCCCTAGGACTGGTTTCTCATTTTGTTTTTAGTGGGGCATTAATGAGTTATATAAATAATCCATAGTTTTGGAAATTAATTTGGTGGGCTAATCAAACTATATTTTGTTAATTATACATGCGTTTTTAACATTGATATATTATGATTAGTGGATTTAAAAATATTAAATATTTTGATCACAGATCATTTTTTGAAACATAAACTACTATATTTTCCTATAAATATTCGTAGTTTGTAATGAATGAAATATGGAAACCTCATGTTCAAATATTAGTAGATTTTATTATATGTGGAGTGAGGGTTCTTTAAGTAAAAACAGTCCACAAGAACAATTTCATTACAATTTGATTTTTTAGAATAATTTCATTATTAGGGTGATGAACCTAAGTTTATTTTACATAATGAATTAACTTATGTGAGATTGTTAGGTGATTCATTAGGAATTGTTTTTTCAAAATAGTATAAATTTATTTATATTGATGGTAACCACTGGTATAGGTTGAGTTAATAGTAATTTCATAGTTGCATTATAATTTGTAAAACCTATTTATAGGAATGAATGAGCCATATATAAATATATAATGTATAAAAATAGGTTATTGAATCCATTATAGATTTACATAGTAGTCATTTTGGTTTTTCCCTGGAGTAAATTGAAATGATTTGATCATAAATTAGTTATGGATTGACAGATAAGAAATATAGTAGTTTATAGCTTCCTAGTCATTCCTTTAAGTTTTTATGAGGCTCTGTGGTCCCCAATGGGAGTTAAATGGTGTTTTGGGGGGTTGATAGGTGTTTATCCATTAGATGGATCTCTACACACTATTATTGGGTGTGGTGATGAAATATTGGTATTGTCACAGTTGAACCTTGACTATTTTGAGCCTGTGTGGTTCTCAGAGCACCACATCCTACATAATGGCTTGTCAATCAATGTTTCCAGTCGTGTTGTCCATGATTACTTCATATATAATATATCCAAAATTGAAATGATTTCTGGGGGCATGGTGATGGGAGTCAAAACATAGTATACCACTAATCCAAAATGGATAAGAGTACTACACCACATTTATTGTATTTGAAATGGTGGGGAAACCCCTTATTGTGGGAAACATTCCCATTTTAAAGTGATTTTGGGATATAGTGTTCATGAAATCCAAGACGATGGCCAGGATGGGGCTGAGGAAATGGTAGTTGTTGGCCTTAATTATAATTGGAAAAAACCATAATCATTATTATGGCATCTTTTCCAAAAATACGTTGAATGCGTGAAATGTTAGAATATTTTTAAATGCGTTTTTATTCTATTGATCCCCATATTAATTGATTAGTACCCTCCTTTTAGTTTCATTTCAATTCCAGGATGCTTCAATGATCCTAGAGTTTGGTATTATTGGTCACTCATGTTGTAGATTTTGTTATCAATATGTTTCTATTTAATGTATCTTCTACACTTCCATGGTTCCCCATTGATCGATTCCACTTTGGATTATTATATCATGGATTGATCGATCTTATTTTAGGGATCATGAGATTATAATAATATTTCTCCATTTAATTCTTATTTTTTTCAAAGTGTTATTTAGGGAAATTTACATGGTTTTGGGGATGATATCTGAGAATTTGTTGTCTGTGGATTGCATAATTTAGGTTCGATCCTTGATTTTTACACCAACTAGGATAAATAACCTAATGGGAGGGGGTGAATTAGGGAATAATAGATTATGTAAACAACATATTAGGATATTAATTTTTTTTAAACACTCCTATCTATCATTCCCATATAATTTTATGAACAAAAATGAAATCATCCATGAGACACAATGATTCTATATGGTCACGAAAATGAGGATACTTCCAAGGTGAATGAAAATTCAATGTGATGATGCCCCAATACACTAAAGATCACTACCAAATTACTTGGATCTAGATAGATCACTTTTATTCATAGGCTCATTCCCTTTACAACGTTTAGGTTCAGCTCACTACATTCCTAAGTGTCACTCCCTAACACTCATTTGATGACTCACTATCGACATAATGAATATACTTCCTCATCTTCATTTTCTCAATTATATGTAAAGGATACTCCTGATGTTTATGAACATGTAGGTACCTTAATTATCAATAATTAATTCCTCTTCAAATATAGACCTATGATTGGTTGAAGTCCTATTATCACCAGTAGATGATGTCCAATTTTCTTTGTTTTGTTAGATTGTGGAAATATCTTCTGAATTTTTTTAGTACCTCCACAAGCATAAATTAAGTCAACATGTAATATATTTAATTTTCTATGAACTTTCATGTGTCCTTTGTGAATTGGCTTGAATCTTCCAAAATTAATTTGAACTATGTAGTGAAAGTGCTTCACTGTGTCTTCTTTCTTCACAGACCACCCCTGTATCACAGATGAATGATTCCTAACGAACCACCTCAAATATGTGGTCCCTTTATTGGTTCAATACCAATCCCATAAACACCCATTTTTCAAACTGTTCTCGCAAACTATCACATTCACATAATTGATCCTCATGAACTAATTCTTCATTTATGGAATCCTTTCCCACAAACAACATTAGACATACCTGAATTCTTTCAGTGATGATCCGTTCTAATGAAATCATCCTTCTAAAATGACAATATTAAGTCCCTTTATATATAGGAATGCATCCTGAAAAACCCACTATTAAAAAAATTCCCAAAACAACGATATGGGATATCCTTCACTACAAAATGCTATGCAAACTACATAGCGCTTTAATCCTCTATGAAAGATGATATCATCCCCAAATAAAAATCATGTTATAGATCCTTATGTCACTACCTAAATCCCAAAAAATATGAGTCTCCCACAAATAATGTTCCTCCCATGAATGATGAACCTTTCATGAATAGTTTTTCTTTTGTGGTTCATGAAGCACACTTCACAGTCTGTATCACGCTACTATGAAGAAACTTTTCCATTTCTAATTTTCTTCATCATTCCATCAACCTCTTTTGCATTTTATATAGAAATAATATACAAATACCTGTTAAAAAAATTCCACCTTTTGAAGACATTGAAATAATATATGTGAACTCCTTGCTTTGTGGTCCAAGAAATGTGCTTTTTAATATGAAAACATCGTTCTATGAACTTGAATATGGAAAAACCTTCATTTCTATAAAAAAATCTTGATTTTGAGGCCATGAAATTTAGAAAACACTAGGAAAATACACCAGCAAAAAAATATACTTTAGTAACAATAGCTATAATTATTCAAGACCATCTTGTTTTGTTAACAAACATTATCACCAAAAAACAATGGGATGAGACCTTAATGAAATGTTTCCCAACAATATCCTGCTTTGGGTTTGTTGAAAAACCGTTAAATTTTGATACTAGATAAAATATTCTTCTATATTCATTCAAAAAACAATTATTTTTATTTTAATAGTGTTCAAATATTTACTAAATATTCACATTAATCCAAAATGATTCATTCTCAGTGTGTGAAACAATAGTAGCGTTAAAATTTCATAAATGAATAACATCATTCGTGAACATATAATCTTATTTAATCAAGAACCTAATATGAAGTGATATATATCCAATGATTAATAACTTTTGGCATGTTCACATTTAAATATCCTACTACTTTATTACTCCACTATTGGTTTCTACATCTATCATGATTAGGACATTTTATCCCCTTTTCCAGTTACAATTTTTAACATTTGTCAATGTACCCAAATATTACATCATTGTGGTCTATAACATGAGAAAGAACAAATATCATCACAATTTAAAGAAAAACACCATACATTATGGAATGGGGGTGCCACATAAATACCATTTCAATTGTGTAGAGTCAACTAAACTACCACAGCTAGTCGATTCCATTCAAATGCTTCTTTGGGTAAGTCTTTTATTAGAGTGTCAACAACCTATAGTTCTGTAAAAAAATACAACAACTTCACACGTCCTTGTTCAACATTTTCCTTGATAAGATGAAAATTTATTTAAATGTTTTTATCCTTGAGTGATGTACTATATTTTTTTGAATATTTATAGAACTTGAAATTCCTTAATGCATTATGATCAAATATTTCACTTCAACTCCCATATCATAACTCTGTTTCTTTATATATAATAAATATGTGCATGCTTGAGTAGCTGCAATTTATTCAACTTATGTGGTGATCAAGGAAATGCAACCCCATTTCATGATTTTCCATGAAATAAATAATACACTTAGATAGAATGCACCACCTACTTTTTATTTTATATCATATGTTGAATGAGACTAATCTACATCACTATATCCAAATAACTCTTACTGAGATTTGGAATTATATATTAAACCAAAATCCTTCATCCTCTTGATATAATAAAGTATTATTTATACTGTAAGTAATTTGGTTTCATTGGTATTGATTTTACATATTACAACTTTTCATGTGGAATAAACAATATCAGGTCTTTTTTCTATCATATACAGTAGACTACCAATGATTTTCTTATATTTTTTGACATTAACGACATTTCCTTTATCATACTTTGAAGGTTTCATCAGGGAAGACACCAGAGTCACCATCTCCCTTGAATTACCCATTCCAAATCTTCTCAAAACATCATTAAAATATTTATATTTATAAATTTTTGTACCATTATTTTCTTGTGCCACCTTCAAAACCAAAAAAACATCAATTCACTTATCATTGGTGTTTCGAATTAAATTTACAATTTTTTTTGAATTGTATACATTTTAATTCATATGATCCACCAAATATTATTTCACTAATATATACCATAATCATCATCCTTGGATTATTTTCATTATTGAAAAAGAACTCTTAATCAACTGCACCCTTATGAAAATATACTTTCTTCAAAAACTGATCAAGTCTTGAATACCAGGCTATATGTGCTACTTTTAGCCTATATAGTGCCTCCCTCAATAAAAAAACTATTTTATAATATTCATGAATCAGTAAGCCATCTGGATACTCAATATAAACTTCTTCTTCTAGAACCCCATTCAGAAATTATGGCATGACATCAATCTAGAAAACATTTAACCTAATTTTCACTAAAATTTCCCAGAATAATCTGATTGGAACTAGAATTGAAATAGGTGAAAATGATTCATCAATATCAATACCCTCTATTTGTTATTACTCTTTATATAGTATTCATTTTTTTGAATCATTGTTCCATATTCATTTATTGCATTGTGAAAGACCCATTTGTTACAAATTAAATTATTATTGTTTTATCATGAAATAATCTCCCATATCGAATTCTACTCAATTTTGTAAGTCTATTCTTTTATATCCTAGAACTAGTTTCCATCTCTAAGTGATTCCTCATAACATTTATCCCCTACCTAAGATAAGAATTATGCTTAAGGTAGAGTATTCATTATTTTTTCTACACTAGTACGGTCTGATCACCAACTATGTTATGTCTAACAATTTCAGATCTTCTCATCGATCATTGTGGAGACACTAATATGTACTCATCATTTACAATATTTGAGTGTAATTTCAAATTAGTCTTTGGAAGTATAACATCCTCTGATATTCTAATCACTTCATCATAATCCTCTTGAGACTGATCATGTATTTTCAGAATTTTCATCTCATTCTCTAAAATAGTTAAATCATTTATTTCAATTACCTTTCCATGTAACTTATTGAAACATTTATATGATTATCATTATTTTGAGTTTCTAAGGAATATCCCTTCAACATTATGGGATTCAAACATCATATGCTTCTCCTTAATGAAAATGAAACACTTACTTTCGAAGACTCTATAGTACTTAAATATTGGCTTCATTCCATACCATTTCTCATATAGTTTGTCATGACCCATCCTCGGGGCCCGTGTCGTGACTACCCCAAGCCCGCCTTCCATAGGCCAGGGGCTGGAGACTAGCACCAAAGGTGTAAATCCAGATAAAGGGAAGGAATTTCCTTTATATAAGTAAACAATCACAAATCAGAGTACGCATGCTGAAGTAAACACTATGTAAACTGAGTATGAATGTAAGTGCTGGAAGTAAATGGGCCAGTATACAAACCCAACAAAAAGTACAATGAAACTAAGAAAAAAATTGCAACTGGTGAAAAGTAATTCTATAACCACCAAGTTGTCCTACTGAATTCCCACCTGAAGGGTGGGTACAAATATACTCATCACCTACTCGGGTCCGGCCGTCTGCTCTGAGTATGTCACGCCTGATAGTCCACCTCTGGGAATAGTTCCGCTGCACAACCCTCAACCATGATCAGTTCTATTTGTCGTCTGCAACAAACACAACGTAGTGCGGGCATAGCCCATGTAGGGGTGAGTATACGATACTCAGTAGGGACCCCAAGACCCCCGAAGGCCTCCCAGACTCCACAAAGGATAAACCATATTGAAAAGATACAAACACGAAGTATCATCAAACTCTACTTAGGTATATGCCCATACGTATACCCAAGTCATCAATTCCAGTTCAACACCAACTCAAGAGCCCAAGTACAACCCAGTCCACATAGGAAAGCACAACACAGTCCACACAGGAAAGCAAGACAATCATATCGAAGATAATGATTGAATGTCAAGATTCATCTCACACAGGTATACTACTAACGAATAGGGGTGGATATGATTAAATGTATCATCTGAAACATCTCCTCTACTGAACCCACGTAGGATCCAAGTACAAACGTCATCACTACCGAACCCATGTAGGATCCTAGTACATTAACCATTGATGTTGAACCCACGTAGGATACAAGTACAGTCATCATCACTGCCGAACCCACGGAGGATCCAAGTACAGTCATCCTCGCTGCCGAACCGATGTAGGATCCAGGTACAGTCACCATTATCATCGAACCCGTGGAGGATCCTAGCACGGTAGTCGTCGTAGTTGCAGCCAACTCTAGGGTTCCCGCACATAGTACACTTGATTCTAGGAGGGTCTGCATCACTAGCCAAGAGGGTCGATAAATCAACTGTCGCGAAGTCTATAGTTGATGTATCAACAAGTTCCGTCTCGTCAATAGTAACTCAACGCGACATATGGCGCATCAATCGGGTGCTCGGTCTGAGAGATAATGGATTTTCTGTTCCAGGGGCCCAGTTAAAAATATGTTCGTTTCTAACCCGACTGATATCCATAGTCATCCAAACCTCTAGTGGAGTGAGCCAAAAGAACAGTCTCACTAAGACGAAAACAACGTGATTGATGACACGTCATTTGGATGTCCGATCGTTAAGTTATAAGCATTTTCGCTCCAAGGGCCCAGTTGGTTTTGGGTTCGTACCTACCCAACCATACCCCAAACTTCGCTGAAACCTCATGTGTAATATACCGAAACGAACGTCTCGATCCAAGCATCCATACACAACTGATGGTTCGTCGAGCGGAGGACTGTAGCCCATGATATGGGTGTTTGAACGAACTTGGTTCGAAAATATGGGGTGTGGGCCCGGTCCAACCCGGCCCAATACCCCCTGGGTCGGCCCGAACCGGGGCGACCGGACCTGAGTCCGGCTCTGGCCCGATTGGCGTGCGGCCCAACCGGGCTGGCATGGCCCAGCCCGGTGCTGGTGTCCCGGTCCGGCGTGGGCGGCCCGACCCGGCTCAGAAGCCAGCCTCGGCTCATCTTTCGGCCGAGCAGGGTGAGAAGTGGGGTGCCACCCCCTTGTCTCTGAAAGTCCGGACCCTATGGGGTCCGCCCTAATTGTTGTCTTGGGGTTACGACCCCCCAGTTCCCTTTGAACAGCCAACTGTAATGGCCGACCTTGTGTAACCGTGGGACCCCATCGGGTCCCGTCTCCAGGTGGCGCCGACGGCCAGCTCTGTAGGCCGCCCCTTTGAAGACCGCCTCAGCCTTAGGGCGTGGTTCCTGTCCGACCAGCGCGGCGTGATGTTTCCGCACCCATCCACCGCTGCCCGCCCCGACCACGACCCCTTTAATCTCCGGTGGTGCGCGACGGCACCGCACCCCTCCACCGGGGCCCGCTTCTGGCCGCGGCGTCCTTTGGCCTCACCAACGCAGCGCGACAGTGCAGCGCACCTTCACCGCGGCCCGCTACGGTCGCGGTCCTCTTCGTTCCTGCGTGGTGCAACGACAGTGCGCTGCCTTCACCACAATGATCAATAATAATTTACAAGATAAGGGGAGGAGGATCAGCCGTGTTTGTGTGGTCCAATCTACTCCTGTTATGATGATATCAAGCGACCAAATTTTAATCAATGAAGGTAGATAAATAAAACATATACAAAGTTAATCCCTACCTTGAAGGAAGTTCGCGGGTGTCAAGCACCGTGGATGATGGCATTGATTCCGTCGTCATCGGTGTCTCCACCCTTGTCACGGACGAAGAAGAGGATGAAGAAACCGAGCCGCGGAGTCTACGTTCTTCATTGGAGAGTTGGCGTTCTTCATTGAACATGAAGTTCTTCAAAAAAGACTTAGAGCTCTCTCCAAAAATACTCACACATAAAGCCAACTACCCAAAAGAAAATAACACTCATCATATTTTATTAATTTATGCCAGGCATTTAAATTTATGTGTGTTTTCATTATTAAAGTGGGAGAGGAGAAGTCACCCAATTAATTACAAGGGGTTTAAAAAGTTTAAAGGGGGAGAGGTAAGGGGTTAGGGAAAGTGAATGGTTGGGGCTCGTCTATGCCCCACCTCACAAATATCCTAACATGAGTAGTTATAAACTTGTGGGTCCCACCCCGACATCCCCATGTTGATTAAAACCACTTTAGAAAAACAAATAAAATTGTAGCACAATTATATTTTACATTTCATTTAATCCACATTTTTTAACAACTCCTCCTGAGAAGATGCATATTTGGTAAGGGTCCTCTTAAGCAATTACCGGCACTGCAGTTCCATCGGTGGCCTAGGATTTCAATTCTGAACACCGGTTCAAAAGATAGAAAAACTGGCTCGGTCGTTCACTGAACGTACCCAAGAAAAACTTCGGAGATTGATTCCGGGCACACTAGGCCTCGGAATTAGGTGCCGTCAGAAACTACGTACTCGTAAAATCCCACATAATTTATGAAAAAATGTTTCCATGAAATTTACAGGTCTTTACATAGTTTCTTATATTCCATTGGACATGATAATTATCTATTCAATTATTAGACTGATGTTATCACTGATTCTTTGCAAAACTTCTCTGGAATGCCTTTCCCTATGATCATTGTTTTAGACATATTGTTGATAGTTTGACTTATTATATCAACTAATATATTTTAATGTAGATTTCATACTTATGAAACATGGTTCTTTATCCAATTTTTTTCAAAATATTCCTCCACATGGCTATTTTGGAACTCTATTCCATTATCTATTTGGATCTTCTATATTTTTTTCCAAGCATCCTTTTAACTTCCCTTTGATAAGTTGTTATGAAATTAAACACCACCTATTTTGAGTAATGAATAAAACCCATTCCATTATCCTAAAATAATCAATTAAGAAAATGTAATATCTCCTCACATCAATATATTTTGGTGAAATAGGTCCTCAGACATAAATATTCACCAACTCTTGTACTTTTTCTGAACATCTCTCTTTTTTCCTTATATGGTTTTGATTGATCTTCTATTGTTGACATGAATCACACATATGAGTGTGATCAAGTGAAAATCTAGGGATATCTCTAGAAACATAATAATTCACTCGATCTTATAATTATTTTTGGATTGAGTGGTGAATACAATTATTCTATAACTTGTTTTCTTCTTCCATCAATAGAAATCACAAATCATATTATCTAATCACATGATATAGATTCACTTTTTCTCTTTTTCCATAAAAAAATGAACCACCATTTTCTTGTATAACATATAATCCCTTGAAAAATATAATATAATGTACTGAATAAAATAATTGGATGACAGTTAGTAATTTTTGACTGAGACCTTTAATAACCCAAACATCCGAACATCTCAGGTATTTCCCTCCAAATTATCTTTTCCTCAACCGACAATTTTAAATTCCCTATCATTATAAAATCTAAAAACACCTTGCATTTTATATATAATTCTTATCAGTAGATTCTTTTTTCCAATGACATGGGAGGTTTATAAAATATTTGTGATCCCCATTTCAGTGTGATATAATGCATTGAAATTTATCTCTACCACCCATGGATTGTCATCTCTTTCTTTTTTGATTCGTGTTTTTGATTAATATTATCAATGACGATAGAAGCATGATGGGAAACTTTTATATTGTAATAATTCAAATCTATTTTCTGTTTCTAAGTCATTATAGGATAAATTGAGTTTCTAGATATGACCATATTATGTTTTCTACAACACATTATTCTATATTGATGATGAAAAATATTATACCATCTGTTCGAATCCCCTACACCTGATATAGTTAACATTAAATGTTTTCCTAGAGAATTGTTCTATGAATGGTTTCCTCTGTTGGTTTAGTTACCTCTGGTACCTCTTGACTATGGAACATACATTTTTTGAGTGTCCCATATTATCACAATAATAACATCTTATGTAGGATTAATTCATGTCTGCCATTACCACACCACTATTTTTTCCTCCGGTTCTCTTAATCATCTACATCTGATTCATACCAAAATAAATCATCAAATTCATAGTGGTATCTTCTGGTATAAAATCAAACATTACTTATTTTTATTTTTGTAAAAGCCCCATTCCACCAATAATATTCTGATAAATCATTTTCATTTCCTGAGACTCCTTTATTGGATTTAATAGAACGTTGGATTCTACTTTTACATTTTCTGTTTCTGTTATATCCTTATTTTCTATAATTAACAGTTTCTCAAGATCATTCACTTTTCTTCATATAATAAATAATTATTCTTCACATTCTTCAATAAGTTTTATTTGATCTTTTCTAGTATTAATCAAAAAATCAATCTCCCTTTTTTGTAATTTGATTTTGAGTTTGTACTCAACATGCTTTGATGATTTCTCTAGAATTGAAGATTTAAGCCTTTGACATTTAGCCACTTGCAATGACTTTTTATTTCCAACATTTTCATACATAGTTTTTAATCATCAACCAGACTATTGTATCTCATTGGTTTGGATCTACAAACATACATCTCTTTAGTTTATATTCTAATTCAATATAAATTTTAAATTATTCTTTGAATTATCCTTAATAATTGTCACTATATTCCTTTATTTGGTAATTTTAGGAAACTTCAACCATTTCCTCTACTTCATGATCTTTGTAGTCTTCCAATTATTCTACCTCAAATTCACATGAACTACCATCTTCTTTTTAAAGAACATTCTTCTTTTGGAAGAATATTTTCTCTATACTAATGCTACTTTTCACATTGGATGAATACAAAATCTTGTGAATTTCATCATTTTAATCATCATCATCTTGATTATTTTTAGGACACATTGCTGAAAGATTTCCAATCATTCCACATAAAAAGCACATAAGAAATGTTTTTCTTTGAACCATCCTCTTCCTCTCTGCATATTTGAGGAGATAAATGATATGACAAAATTCACATTGTCTTCCTCCTAACTATCATAAATAGTGACCATCTTATGGGACATGAATTCCACTTATTTGGAAATCCCATTTTCTATAGCATTGTCCTAAAAATTTCACATCTAATATGAAATAAGAGTACTGTGAAATCTATCCAACATCAGCGAATTTTGATCATTATCTTCCTATACAAAAATAATCTGATTAAATTGAGGTGGTAGTTTTCTCATGATCCACTTATCATTATTTTTATCTTTGATAATTTTTCTATGACTGTGTGTGTTTTTTCACAAAAATATTCACCCAATCGAAGAATGAATCAACAGATTTATTTGGGTTCACTATCATATCCTCATACTTGTTCCATAGAACCTACAATTTTCCTCTTAATATTTTGACTCCCCCTCATAAATATATAATATCTTTTCCAACATATCATGTAATGAATTACATGACACAACCTTTTTATATATTTCAATTAATATCTCCCCTAAAGCATTGATTATGTAGACATCAACTTCCAATTCTCTTTGATCTACTTATAATTAAACATTAATGTTCACACTGGAAGAAATTCATCACATTTTACCGATAAATACATCGATTCCAAATAATTAAAATATGTACTGAATTCGATACTTCCATTGATGAAAATTGATTCCATGAGAGATCTAAATCACTTTATTTAATGACCCAAAGTATCATTAATAGAAAATCCATCTTGATCCAGTTAAATGTTTCATTATGAAAAATGTTTTTATAAGATGTCAACTTCTTTAGTTTTACGTTATGATTTGTGACCATTACTTTTATCGCTTTTGAATAGTGATCATCTGAGTAGTATAAATATAAGGCTTTAACGAACCCTTTTCTACTCAGACAAAGGAAGCGATGGCCTCATCCAGTAGAATTTCCCCTTACAAAGCCCATTTGTCAGAGCTCGGAAAAGAGGTGGCGTCTTTGGGATTTTCCCTTGACCAAGCCCAAGCTGAGCTTCATCAAGTCAAGCTCGAACGTGATCGTCTACGGGAAAAGTGGAAGTTGATTGAAATTACCACTCGAGCGATGTTATCCGAGCCGCCCCAAGAGTCTGTCACCATCACACAACTTACCCTTAGGTCTTATGCAGCTATTTTAAGGGGTTATGTAACAAATAAGTAGCACCATGTTCATGTACATTATTTTTGTATATAATAATGAATATAATTTCTAGTCATTTTTGATACATTGTAATTCGTTTTTAAAGTACAAATGTTGTTTTTTAGTTATTATTTAATTAAGAATTATATTTTATTAAATTAAAGGATTTTTGAAATAAATAATATTTTAATAAAATATTATTATTAATACTAAATTTATTTTTTTATTATGTATAAATGATCTTATAATTTTATTAATTCAATTAAAATTTTTATAAAGGTTTGAAAGCCATTTCTGTCAAAACCCGTGAATTTTTTTTATAAATGTCTGTTTTTATTTTATAATTGAAAATTCACATATTTAGAAAATTATTTAGATAAAATAAATATTATTTTTGGAATCCGGACGTCGAAATTATCCAACGGTGAATTTTTCATCATTTTCTGAGACAGTCAAATTTTTAGGTACAAATTAAATACCATTTAAATATATAATGTGTTTTATGACATCATAATGACCCAATGGTGATGTAATAAAATACCATAATCCTTATGTTTGGCCAATATGTGTTTTATCATTAAAATAATGAGGTTTTGGGTTTGTTTGACTTACTTTTCAAAGCATTAATGGAGCCCTCAAGACTTATTCAACACTTTGCCTTTTTAAATTAATTTCCATGGGAGTGTGACTCACCTCCACATAAGCAACCCTAATTTTTTAATAAGTTCGTACCTTGGCCTTGTAAAATATTTTTTTCCTCATTCCTTTTCCAAAAACCATGGGCAAATACCATGGGATGGTTTGTGGTTTGGATTATTTTAATATAAGGGGTCCCAAACCAAAATAATAAAGAATTCTCTCACCTTTCCTATATAAACCCACCCATGCTCCCACTTCCTCCTCACTAAAATCCCTTGGAGTTCGTCCAACCTCTGCCCTAATCCCTTGGGGTATGGTTTCTAACCTCTCCCATACTGCCCTCTTATTTTTTGAATGATGGGAGACCCCTTTCTCTCTCCTTAAAAGCCTTCCATGTACACCCGTTACTCTGCCGAAATTCCGAATGAAACCTTTTTCTCCTATTTTATATTCAAGAAATACTTTTGAATCATGAATCTAAATTCCTTTTCAATTGTTGGGACATGTATCTATATTACCTCCTTACTGTCCATTACATGTAAATATTATTAGGAACCCCTTTCTCTCTCATCAACCTTTTTTATGAATTCTTATGTCACGCCGTTACGCTGCCGAAATCACACCGATTTTCTAAGCCAATATCATTGTGTAGTGAATACCATGCCCATTTCTCCATCAAGGGTATTCACCTTTATGCACATTTACTTATTGATTATAAAGTTTCATTTATGAATTCCACATTCCTTTATCGTGGAATAAATGATTATGTTTTATGAATCCATGTTTTATGATCCATGTGGCACACTTATGCATGAAATGAAATGTTTAAGAAGGGTGCTCCCTTTATAGTGCTCCAATGCATTGGGTAAAGTATAGTATCATGATACTTCATGTGCAATGAGTGTTGAATCATGATAATTCAAGTGCAACGAGGGTTTACTCGTGCTTCAAGTGCAATGAGGGTTTACTCATGCTCCATGTGCAATGCGCCTTGGATCATGCTAATTCAATGTTAAGTGTTGTTGCCACATTTCCATGTTATGATTATCATGCTTTATCATGCCTTTATGTTCATGTTACTCTTATGATCTATTGATGTTCCTATTTCCTAACATGTATTGTACTCCACATGTTATTCATTGTGTACTCCCTTACTAGGGTTTATTGCTCACCCTTTTCTTATGCATGTCCTCAGGTTATCCCATGCAATGCTAAGTACGAAGGAATGTAGTGGTCATGTAAAGGATGTTTTCAATAAAGCTGTTGTATTTCAAGTTTAAAGTTTTTATGTAATGATCCTAAGACCCAAAGACACTAAACCTCTCGATCTTCTTTGTTGTATCAAGTGAAGTTTTATGTAATAAAGCATGCTTAAGTTGTAATAAAAAGCAGGGTTGTCATAGTTGGTATCAGAGGATAGGTTTAGTTATTTTTGGGATTAGAAAATCCTAGTAAATCCTTAGATACAAGACTAAGCATAATAAAAATATCCCTATGCTTTGGTAAATACTAATTAAGTGGTTTATCAAACAAATATATCCCTGTCTGGATACGAGCAGGTAGAGGCGGCTCTGGCATAGATGTATCCTAGGGGTAAAACCCGAAAACACCGCTTTGAGCTAGACTTGAACGAGAACTGGTGCACGACAACGGTCCTTGCTGCACTCTTGGTTACGACACTCCCGGGGTATATGTTTTGATAGATTCACAATCTTAGTATGAACCATTATTAAGGGAAAAATGCCCCTAAAAATATATGTCAGAAGGAAGATCATGAAAAGCATGGATTGAATCCTATAGACTCATGAGTTAAAGAGATTAAAGTTTATTTATAAGTCATAAACATTTGTCTTTGGATTACCCTTTATGTGTTACCCCTAATTTTCCTTTTATTCCAGCCAATGGCCGGTAATAGAAGAACTCGGGCTAACAAACGTTGTGAAGATTAGTGTGATGATTGTACTTATGAGATGCCCAATCCAATGACAGTGGGAATCGCAAACATTGTCACGCTTCTCTCTCAGCTAACTCAAGTTTTGAATAGAAACACTAGTCAAGAGGAACGTTCAACCCCCCCTAAGAAAGAACAAGTCGCTATTGAGAGCTTCATGAGACAAAGGCCTCCTACTTTTAGTGGATCATCTGATCCCACGATCGCTGAACAATGGATCAACTCCATTGAAAAGATATTCTCCATCCTACAATGCTCTGAAAAAGAGAAGGTTCTCCTGGCGGCTTATCGTGCGGAGGGTGAAGCTGATCAATGGTGGATGTTGATCAAAAATTCGAATCATGAGAAGGAGATCGAGCCTTTGGAATGGAAGGAATTCCGGAAGATGTTTTTCGATAAATATTTTCCACGCACCCTCCGTCATAAGATGGAAAGGGTCTTCCTTTCCCTCAAACAGAAAGATGAAGAATCTGTGGGAGCGTACGAAGAAAAATTCACAAGGCTTTCACGATACCCTTCCGGCTTTGTCGTTACCCCTGAATGCAAGGATGACCGCATCTTTGGTGGGCTGAAGCCTAGCTTGTGGAAATCATTAGCGATCCTTGACTTCGACAGCTATGAAGAAATTGTCTGATGTGCCCTCAAGGTTGAAATGGAGATCGGAGAATCACAGGGGTATCATGGGGACCTGAAGCATAGGGTGGACTTCAATGCTGGTGGTCCGATGGATAAATCCAACGGTGCTAAGAAGTTCCAGCACCCCACTTGCCAAAAGTGTAGAAAGAAGCACCCTGGAAATTGCCTTAGGGGGACAAGAAAATGATTCAAGTGTGGAAGAGAAGGGAACTTAGCTGTTAACTGTCAGCAAGAAGGAACCGCGGCTACGGCAGAGGAGTGGAACGCTCCGTTCGAACCTCAACACGTTGTTCAATGCTACAAATACAAAGAACCGGGTCATTTTTCAAATCAGTGCCCTAATCCATGGGTTATCGGAGGCAACCAAGAACCTCCAAGATAGCAAGGAAGAGCTTTTTCCATCACTTCTGCCGAAGTGAACCCTGAAAACGAAGTGGTAATAGGTACGCTAATTATTCATTCAAGAATAGCGAACGTACTTTTTGATTCAGGTTCTACACATTCTTTTATATCTCGAATGTTTAGTAGAACAATCACAGCACCACCACAAATCCTGGAAGTAAATATGTCGGTGAGTACGAAAAATGGGGCAATCATTGCATCCCATGAATATAAGTCCTCCCCTGTTATAATCTATGGATTGAATTTCCCGACGAACCTCGTCATACTCCCTTTAGTGGAATTTGATGCAATTCATGGCATGGATTGGCTTTCCTTATATAGAGCCAACATAAAATGTCGGGAGAGGGAAATCACACTCCATATGGAGAATCGACCCCCGATTCATTACAAGTGTTAGGAGGAAGATGAATCGCCTTTAGCTCCATCATCTCAAGCATGGATATTACTGCCTTATGAGCACGCATATCTGGCTCAGATGATTGAGTCCAAGGAAGAAACCACCCTTGAAGAAATGTCTATTGTGAAGGAATTCACTGAAGTATTTCCCGAGGAACTTCCTGGTCTTCCTACAAGAAGAGATGTTGAGTTCTCAATTGAACTTATACCTGGGGCGCTACCAATATCCAAGAGTCCATATAGAATGGTTGTTGTTGAGCTTGAAGAGATTAAGAAACAACTACAGGAGAATATGGATAAAGGGTTTATACGCCCAAGTGCATCACAATGGGGTGCACCAGTCCTCTTTGTCAAGAAGGATGGGCCAATGTGGATTTGGATCGATTATCGTGAACATAACAAAATCACGATAAAGAACAAGTATCCTCCCCCAAGAATCGATGACTCATTTGATCAGCTGCATGGAGCACAATACTTCTCCAAGGTGGACTTGCGGTCGGGATATTATCATGTAAGGGTGAAGAAGGAAGATATCCCCAAGACTGCTTTTCGTACAAGGTACGGGCACTATGAATTCATAGTAATGCCTTTCGGACTCACCAATGCTCCAGAAATATTCATGGACTTGATGAATAGAGTCTTTATAGATTACCTAGACAAATTTGTGGTAGTCTTTATAGATGATATTCTAATATACTCCAAAATCAAGGAGGACCATGAGGAGCATTTAAGAACTGTACTGGAGACTTTGCGCAAGGAGAAGCTCTATGCCAAGTACAACAAGTGTGAGTTCTGGCTGAAGGAGATCTCATTCTTGGGCCATATCATCATAAGAAATGGGATATCTGTGGACCCCTCCAAAACAGATGCAATTGAGGGATGGCCAAGGCCAACATCGGTAACTGATATCCGTAGCTTCTTGGGGTTAGCAGGATATTATCGACGATTTGTGAGAAATTTCTCACGATTGTCCAACCCTCTTACCAAGGTAACTCGAAAGGGAGTAAAGTCTTCTTGGAGCGATGAATGCGAAGAAATCTTCAAGGAGTTGAAAAGGAGGCTTATCACTGCACCTGTGCTCACTTTACCCACAAGTGGGGAACTTTTTGTGGTATTCAGTGATGCTTCGAAGAAGGGCTTAGGATGTGTGCTGATGCAGAATGATAAAGTGATATCCTATGCCTCAAGGAAGTTGAAAATCCATGAGCAAAACTATCCAACGCATGATCTGGAGTTGGAAGCGGTGATCTTTGCCTTGAAAATCTGGAGGCATTATCTCTATGGAGAGAAATGTGAGATATATACTGACCATAAGAGTCTTAAATATATATTCACACAGAAATAGCTTAATATGCGCCAGAGAAGATGGATAGAGCTCATCAAGGATTATGACTGTTCAATACATTACCACCCTGGGAAGGCGAACAAGATGGCGGATGCCCTAAGTAGAAAGGATCCAGCGATTCTATCAATGATGAGAATTGAGAAGGATCCAATCTTCTTAGACTTGATGAAGAAGGACGTGGGAATCATAAAGAATGGAACATCATCAATCCTTTCACAAATGATTGCTCAACCATCTCTTTTGGAAAGGTTAAAGGATACTCAAAAGGATGATGCGGGAATCCAAGAAAAAGTGGAAGCTATCAAAAAGGGAAAATCCTCAGAGTTTAATGTTAATGAAGAAGGAATTGTGCGGTTTGGGAAAAGACTATGTGTTCCATCAAGTTCGGAGCTGAAGAAGGAACTTTTGGATGATGCACATAGTTCAAATTTCTGTATTCACCCAGGGAGCACAAAGATGTATCAAGATCTCCGAGAAAACTTTTCGTGGGATAATATGAAGAAGGAGATCGCTGAATATACATCAAAGTGCCTGGTGTGTCAGAAATTGAAGGCAGAGAGGCAGAAGTCTAAGGGGATGATTCAACCATTTCCCATACCAGAATGGAAATGGGAGAACATCACCATGGACTTTGTCACCGGACTTCCAAGGACATCCAAAGGCAACAATGCAATCTGGGTTGTTTTGGATCTTCTTACAAAGACTGCACACTTCATTTCTATTCGAGAGGATTTCTCTTTGGATCAACTGGAACAGATATATATCAGGGAAGTGGTACTGTTGCATGGAGTACCACTATCTATTGTTTCTGACCGAGATCCAAGATTCACCTCTAAGTTTTGGAAGAGTCTTCAACAAGCTCTGAATACTGCACTGAACTTCAGTACGGCCTATCATCCTCAAACTGATGGCCAATCTGAGCGGACTATCCAAACACTTGAGGATATGTTGAGAGCATGCTCAATGGACTTTAAAGGAGGATGGGATCAACATCTTCCTCTAGTTAAGTTATCTTATAATAATAGTTTCCACTCGAGCATCCAAATGGCACCATATGAAGCCCTGTATGGGAAAAGGTGTAGAACAACCGCATGTTGGGATGAGGTCGGTGAACATAAGCTACTTGGACCAGAAATGGTCGAAGAAATGGTGGAGAAGGTGAAAACCATTCAGTAGCATATCAAGGCAGCCCAAAGTCGATAGAAGAGTTATGTAGTTAATCGTCGACGAGACCTTGAGTTTAATGTCGGAGACATGGTGTTTTTACGCATATCTCCGTGGAAGAAGGTCATGAGGTTTGGAAAGAAAGTGAAGTTAAGTCCAAGGTACATAGGCCCCTTCGAGATTCTTGATCGTGTTTGGGCTGTGGCCTATCGACTAGCACATCCACCTACTTTGGCCAAGGTGCATGATGTCTTCCATGTATCCCTCTTAAGAAATTACATATCAGACCCTTCACATGTACTCTCTTCCGAGGTGGTACAATTAGAAGACGATCTTTATTATGTGGAGCAACCAATGAAGATCTTAGATCGTAGAGAAAAAGTTCTACGAAATATGATAATGCCCCTCATCAAGGTGTTGTGGAGAAACCACAAGTTTGAAGAAGAAACTTGGGAGTCGAAGGATATGATGAAGCTGAGTTACCCAAATTTGATTTAGTGTGGGAAAATAAAAATTTCGAGGGCGAAATTTCTTAAGGGGGGAATATTGTAACGACCCAAAGTTTCATCAATGGAAAATCCCTCTTGATCCAGTTAAATGTTTCTTTATAAAAAATGTTTTATAAGATGTCAACTTCTTTAGTTTTACATTATGATTTGTGACCGTTACTTTTATAGCCATTGAACAGTGATCATCTTAGTAGTATAAATATAAGGCTTTAACGAACCCATTTATACCCAGACAAAGGAAGCAATGGCCTCATCCAGTATAATTTCCCCTTACGAAGCCCATTTGTCGGAGCTCGAAAAAGAGGTGGTGTGTTTGGGATTTTCCCTTGACCATGCCCAAGATGAGATTTATCAAGTCAAGCTCGAACGTGATCGTCTACGGGAAAAGTGGAAGTTGATTGAAATTACCACTCGAGCGATGTTATCCGAGCCGACCCAAGAGTCTGTCACCATCGTACACCTTACCCTTAGGTCTTATGCGGCTATTTTAAGGGGTTATGTAACAAATAAGTAGCACCATGTTCATGTACATTATTTTCGTATATAATAATGAATATAATTTCTAGTCATTTTTTATACAATGTAATTAGTGTTTAAAGTACAAATGGTGTTTTTTAGTTATTATTTAATTAAGAATTATATTTTATTAAATTAAAGGATTTTTGAATTAAATAATATTTTAATAAAATATTATTATTAATATTAAATTAATTTTTTTATTAACTATAAATGATCTTATAATTTTATAAAGTCAATTAAATTTTTTATTAAGTTTTGAAATCTATTTCTGTCAAAACTCGTGATTTTTTTTATAAATGTTGGTTTTTATTTAAAAGTGAAAATTCACATATTTAGAAAATTATTTAGATAAAATAAATATTATTTTCGGAATCAGGACGTCGAAATTATCCAATGGTGAATTTTTCATAATTTTCTGAGACAGTCAAATTTTTGGGTAAAAATTAAATACCATTTAAATATATAATGTGTTTTATGACATCATAATGACCCAATGGTGATGTAATAAAATAACATAATCCTTATGTTCGGCCAATATGTGTTTTATCATTAATATAATGGGGATTTGGGTTTGTTTGACTTACTTTTCAAAGCATTAATGGAGCCCTCAAGACTTATTCAACACTTTGCCTTTTTAAATTAATTTCCATGGGAGTGTGACTCACCTCCACATAAGCAACCCTAATTTTTTAATATGTTCGGACCTTGGCCTTGTAAAATATTTTTTTCCTCGTTCCTTTTCCAGAAACCATGGGAAAATACCATGGGATGGTTTGTGGATTGGATTATTTTCTTATAAGGGGTCCCAAACCTAAATAATAAAGAATTCTCTCACCTTTCTTATATAAACCCACCCAAGATCCCACTTCCTCCTCACTAAAATACCTTGGATTTCGTCGAACCTCTGCCCTACTCTCTCTATAATCTTCCCAAGGTTCCCCAAGCTCCCAAGAAGCCTCTCACAAGCCTCTCTCTAGCCTTTGGAAGCACACTTCCAAGTAAGGGGTTTTCTTCCTTTCTCATTTTTGTCAATTTTCTTTAAGTTGTATTGCCCTTTTAATCTCAATTATGAATGTTGGGGTATGGTTTCACACCTCTCCCATACTTCCCTCTTATTTTTTTAATGATGGGAACCCCTTTCTCTCTCATCAAAAGCCTCCCATGTACACCCGTTACTATGCCGAAATTCCGAAAGAAACCTTTTTCTCCTCTTTTATATTCAAGAAATAATTTTGTATCATGAATCTAAATTCCTTTTCAATTGTTCGGACATGTATCTATATTACCTCCTTACTGTTCATTACATGTAAATATGATGAGGAACCCCTTTCTATCTCATCAACCTTTTTTATTAATTCTTATGTCACGCCGTTACGCTGCCGAAATCACACCGATTTTCTAAGCCAATATCATTGTGTAGTGAATACCATGCCCATTTCTCCATCAAGGGTATTCACCTTTATGCACATTTACTTATTGATTATAAAGTTTCATGTATGAATTCCACATTCCTTTATCGTGGAATAAATGATTATGTTTTATGAATCCATGTTTTATGATCCATGTGGCAGACTTATGCATGAAATGAAATGTTTAAGAAGGGTGCGCCCTTTATAGCGCTCCAATGAATTGGGTAAAGTATAGTATCATGATACGTCATCTGCAATGAGTGTTGACTCATGCTAATTCAAGTGAAACTAGGGTTTACTCGTGCTTCAAGTGCAATGAGGGTTTACTCATGCTCCATGTGCAATGAGCCTTGGCTCATGCTAATTCAATGTTAAGTGTTGTTTCCACATTTCCATGTTATGATTATTATGAATTATCATGCCTTTATGTTCATGTTACTCTTATTCTCTATTGATGTTCCTATTGCCTAACATGTATTTTACTCCTCATGTTATTCATTGTGTACTCCCTTACTAGGCTTTATTGCTCACCCTTTCTTATGCATGTCCTCAGGTTATCCCATGCAATGCTAAGTATGAAAGAATGTAGTGGTCATGTAAAGGAAGTTTTCAATAAAGATGTTGTATTTCAAGTTTAAAGTTCTTATGTAATGATCCTAAGACCCAAGGACACTAAACCTCTCGATCATCTTTGTTGTATCAAGTGATGTTTTATGTAATAAATCATGCTTAAGTTGTAATAAAAAGTAGGGTTGTCATACTTTATGATCATCATGTTCCATTTCATAAACTATGAGATAAACCATGACTTTTAGCATTTATCTCTGATCTAAAATGTTATCCCAACTCAGTTAAATACCCTAAGAGGGATTGAATCATGGTATGTTAGATTAAAAAAATATCCCCTTTAGATATTCATTGTTTGTTAATAAAAACACACTTCTCTCTCTTTACCATAAAAAATTATGAACAGAAAAGAAATCATGCATTAGAGAAAATAATTTTACTTATGTCACCCTCATTAGGCTACATCCATGTACAATAAAATGGAAAAATACCGATTTACCAAATCCACTAATTCTCAATTAAAAATTACTAGTTTTGGGAAATATAACTTTTATGCATAGAATCGTTTCCATTACAATGTTTTTGGTCAGCTCTCTACTTCTCCAGGGATCACTCCTATACTCTCTACTGATGGATCACTACCAATTAATAGGATCACCATCCCCCTCTTTCGTGTCTCACAACATTGGAATGGATACATACATAGTTTTTGAAAAGTGGTTACCTTCATTATCAATAATGAATTCATCCACAAATATATCTATATTCTCTTTTGAAGTCATGTTTTACCCAATAGATGAAATCCACTTTTCTGCATGACGTTAGTTTGCAGAAATTGATTTCACAGACTGTTTTAGCCACTCCATGAAATTTTATACACTCACCATGAACAATGTTTTATCCTATATGATCTATCTATCATCCTACATGAAATTAATTGAATCTAATGTGATCTTATTTTCACCACATGGTGCAAGTGAATTATATTCATATTTTACTTCATGGACCACCCCTTCTATAAAGACGAACTATTGCTCATAGACCACCTCAGTTACGTAGTCCCTTTTCCTTTTTGAGCTACTGATCCCCTAAAAACACCTTTCAAAAAAATTTTCTCACAAAATGTCACTTTTTGGTACCTTACCCTAGTGAACTACTTAATCATTCATGGAATCCAACCCAACAAACTACATTTGAAATCCCTAAATTTATCTAGTGATAATATTATTTAGATAAATTATCTCTCAATAATTACAGCACTATGTTCCATTATATAAGAAAATAAATATTTCAAAATATATTAATCACATATAAAAAATCTTCAAACAAGGAAAAATGTTACCCAAAATATCCATGCGATCCACATAGCACCTTAATCCTTTATGGATGATAATATCATCTACAAATGAAAGGACCTTTTGTGAATCCTTAAACTGCTTCCTCAATTCTGAAAATTTTGAGACTCCCATGAATAACATGCCTCCCAAAAATGATGATTCTTCTTTGAATAGATTTTTTATGTGGTTTCCATAGTGCACATTGTAGTCTGCACAGTTCTACTATGCATAAACTCTTCCTTTTAGGATTTTCTATCATCGTTCCATGTTCTTCCTTTGTGGTTTTAGTAGTGTTGGGGCACTAATATGGGGTCCTCAAGCTCCACACATTTACTTTCATGAACTAAGGTCTGTGAACTCTTTGATTTTCCAGCTTTTAATTCTGATTCATGGTTTGTGAACTTCATTCCATGAACTTTTTTAAATAAAACCCATAATTTTACCTAGAAAAAATACCAATTTTAAGGAAACTTTTTTTCTGACACTAGGAAAATATTTAAAATGAATTGAATATACATCGGAAACACCATCCATACAAATTTGTGGTCATAAATATTTTTCAATGAACATAATCACCCCAAAAACACCGGTATGGAAACTTGAGGGATTTTTTCCCAATAATGATCATCCATTCTTGTGTAGAGAAATATGAACATAAAAATTGAGATAAGGGATTATTTTCATCTTTTATATTATTTGAAACCATAATGTTATCATGATTTATACCATTGGGTGATGTTTGAATTATGCTTAATGATAATAAAACTAGACTAAATAATGAAACATGGTTATTGATTATAGAGATGTCATGTATTTATACTGTGATGATAATTTTATTCTTGTTTTATATGATATTACATTTTCTTAATCTGTGATATGATTTAAGATGTATATTATATTGGAATCGGAATATTAAAAAGTTGGTAATGATTGTTGGAAAAATAATAGATGAATGTTTAAGTGAATCTTTTCTTGATTATATTTTAATAAATATGATATCAAGATTAAAGCATGTTCAAATATATTATAGTTTTATACTGTTGATTCCTAAAATTACATATGGTTATAACCTTGGATAAAATAACCAATTCATTTAGGAATTTAATGAGCCAACAGTCTGAAAACTATTTCTGTTTAGGGAAACTAAATTCAATTATCTTACTAATTATATATACATTTGTTTCGGTGCATATATTACCTATTGACATTCATTGTTTTGTATTACATTGTGAGACAAATATGGTTGTGGACACCTATTATGAGACTTGATATAAACATTGGATAACATATGGTCTAAAAGATGAAAAGAGAGTCATGGGTTTTTGGTTTCCAATGATTCCTTAGGTGTATGGATTCATAGTGATATAAATCATGGTGTTAAAGAATGGATCATGATGAATGGAATTGGACAAAGCAGGGCTTTCCCATTGACGATGTGTTGAAATATAAGAAACATGTTTATTAGTGAATACATTTTCATGTCCAAATTTTATGTTTTTTTATTTTCATATTACATTCCCCACTGATTGAAGTAGCTGTTTCCGCATGGTTTGTACATTCTTCTTCACAATATCATAGGATGAGTCCTAGAATATCTAGAATTATGGAATGATTATTAATGTCGAATAATTTAATTCATGGGATTAATGATTTAATGTACTTCTATAAGATTATAATTTTTAGAGAACTGTAGAATTTGTTAGATTATTATTAGAAGTAATGGAAATTAGTTAGTAAATTTAAAAATGATAAATTTTTAAATGAAATAAATAATTGAATGAATTGTGTACATAAGATATCTAGACCATAGATGTGGCAACTGGGGGTCCAAGAGGTGATAACTAAAATTTATGATACGTTAATATAATTATCCATATCATGGATATGAACTATATGATTATTCATTTATGTTATATGATTTAATATACTACCCAAAAATTGTAATTAGGGATAATGACACAAGAATACTTTATAGGGTGTTTTCCCAAGAAACTAAGTAGATGAAGAATATTTGAATTACTACCCCATTTCCCCCCACACTCTTCTCCTGATAGTATTATGAGATGGTATTCATGGTGGATACCTTTCAGATATATTTATATTGAGAGATATAAATTATTTTGTTTCTTTAAAAAATATGAATGTCCAAATATAGTATACTTTGATTTTTTGTAGGTACGTCTTGTGTAATATTTGATAGATTGTGGTTTGATAGATGACCTATAGGTTTTGGTGGCTTTCAAAAACTACCTGGTTGTTATCTGGAGATAGGATATTGATGATTCAATAATGTAGTGAGTGTGGTGCATTAAATGTGTTGAAGATAAGATGATGTGAGGATTATGTGAAATATATGTTATAATTTCTTATAGGTTTTAGGATATGATTACTTTTTTACAAGAGATGTTTCATGATGTGTGACATTAGAGAAGTGTGGTAAACTAGTGGGTAAGTGGTATTGGGGTACTTTCCTTTGATATTATTTATGATATTATATTATTAATTATATGTGATACTTAGTGATGTATAAAATGTTAGTTTGAGAACATTTCATACAAGATTAGCCGAGGTGTTATAATCACTTGTTTACTCACTAGGATTTAGTGTGAGTTCTGTATCATTCTCATGAGGAGCTCTAGGGACGTGCCTACTGGGTATTACATTGATATTCACAATTTATGTATATAAACTATTTTTCATGATTTATTTAGGTAGTTGGTGATATATATAGACATTACTAGTTCATGGAGTTGTTTAGGATTGGATTGGGATTTGAGGTTGATATTGAGGATTATATTTTTCTATATATAATTTCATTTTCCGTTTTTTAGCTTAATGAAAATACATACATGTATTTGGGTTGAAATATTTTGTCCTGAGAAATGTTTTTTTTTGGTGTTTCCTTTTTAAATAACGTTTTCATGTTCTTTTAGAGTGTAAATACACCCATTTCATTGTATAATATACATTCTAATATTTTCCCCCAACCCATTTCTTATTTGAGATAATATTCAGGTGTGATTATCTCCACTATCTCAATATCATCCTAGGAATTATATTTATGGGGGGATTATTTTGAAATTAAATTTATTATATTTATGGGGTTTTGGGAATATATTTCATTACTCTATAATATGTTTTAATAAAGTTTTCTGAAAAATTGTTTATTGTAAATTTTTTTAAAAAAACTTTTTGGGGATTTTTTTCAAATATAATAAATTTTATTATGGATGGATTGCCTAAATATTAGTTGTATAAAACCATTTTTGATGAGTATTATTAATTTTTAAAGAAAAATAGTTGATAATTATTTTATTGATAATGTTAGGAAAATCCATATCTATGTTTGTGTATCTATAAATGTCTATATTTTATCACGGATTAATATATATATATATATATTTGGGTATTATATAATTATTACACTAACCATTAGTCCTATAATGAATAATGGTGAAGGAACCAGGGATATAGTTCGAATTATAATCCATTGAATTGTATGTTGTTATTTATATGGGTGCATTATTGACATACAATTAGTCTCATTATTCAACCACGATGAGAGTGGTCTCCCTTGTCCCAAAAAAATGAATGATATTACTATGCGAAAAAATATGTATGGTCTATATAATTATTTATAAGATGAAGTGAATTAAATAATCCCAAATAAGTTTTGTAAAGTAAATAAAACTTAAAACAATTGGAATAAATAGTGGTGGGTTTTTCTGAGAGAGTGATTAGTTAACAGAATGAAACTCATATAATTATTATTCCAAAAAACAATATCAATGATTCTGAATGTTTTGACCAACCCTTTCATTACCATTAATCATAATCCATACTAATTAAATTTATTCACTTATGGTTCCCTAATTTCTTATATCTTATATATATATGGAATAAAACACAACCAAAAATATTGGATCAAATATTCCGTAAGATAACATCTGAATTTATAGTTTTTAGAACCCTACTTTGATTGAATACCAAAAATATTACTTCTAATAATGTTAAAATTATGACACCACATCCACACTATTTATTTTAATGAATTAAGTTAGGTATTATATTGTTACCCTACATATTTATCCCCATGTTGATTAGATTTTCCTATAAATGTGATTCTCTCATGATTCAAACAATCATGGGATAATTTTCAATGTGTTAATAAAATATGTTATTTCACCATTAAAAATTAAATTCATTGCAATAATTTTATGAATTTAATTTAAGTTATTTATTGATAAAAAATATTTAGTTCAACTATAAAAAGATTTATGTCTTCATGGAAGCATTTTTCATCACGAAGAGAATTTTTATAAGAAAAAGATCCACAGGGTGAAACCATATATTGTAACTAAAGTAATATTTTGAAATAAAAAAGTAAAATAAATATAAAATAATATAAAAAAAGTTTTATGCAAAAAATGTGAGATTACATGAAATTATGTGATGAGTCACAATGCAGAAGAAGCGGAGGAGACCCTTCTTGGATAAGATCCTTTGCATAAGATAGTCATCATAAAAATGGTTTAATAGGTGGAAAATAACAAATATCATAAAAAACCGCCTTCTTAAATCATATAAAATCTAATACTAAGTGGGAAAAAATCCATTAAATACTATAAGGTAGCAATGGACCTATGATTTATCAAGGTAATTCCCTTCCAAAAATTATCTATTATAGTATAATAACAGAAGAATACTTATAGAATAAATATGAACCTTAGAAGTTAATAATACGTGAAACAAAATGTATCTCAAGATGTTAAAGAACATATACTAATGAAATAGTAACTTAACCTTCATAACAATAACATGTCCCACATGAATAGTAAAATGGAAAATTGAATAATAACCTCACTAATGAAAGTATAAGTAAAATTTATCAATCTTATAAGTGAAAATATTATATTATTATATCATATTATAAGAAAGTGATTATTTTAAAAATTATTAATTAAGTGTTCTAAAATTTTTGTAAGTCGTGTGTATTTAACAACAATTTTATGATAAAATTAATAATTTAATGGAAAAATTATTTTCTTAAAATTTATTCACAAATAAGTATTTTGATTAATTATTATTATATGATAATTTTAAGAAACCATAATTAATTTTTTGAAGTGTTAGAAAAGGAGTATTAAATTTAAAATTTATAATTTTGAAGTAATTTATGATTTTTATTAAAATATAAATTTTAAATATATATAATTTTTTTTCATAAAATCGAGTTTATTTTTTAATTTTAAATGTTGTATGTTGGTTGGGGAAATTATTTTGGTTTTTTATAAAATACTTTTATTTTTGTTGAATTGTAAAATATGACTATTTAAGATAAATAGAAATTAAAATAATTTCGACATCATGATTGAATCATATATGATGTAAATGGTCATTGATCTGAACTGACATGATCTATTTTTTTGGGTCACAAGAATTAATACTATTAATATTCTTGAGAAACAATAATAAACTAATGATTAAAATAATGGGAAACCCCTCCTATCCTCCATTATATAGACTACCCCTCTTTACCTAATCTCCTAGCACCTATCAATCCTTGTAACTAGTCTAAATTCTACCCAAATATCCCCCCTAAATACCCTATCACGGATAAATCATACTTTGTTATCATTATAAGACAATATAATCTCCCATAATGAGGTTCTCAATGAATATATATTTAAGAGGTAAATTTCTAACTTCAATTTTTTTTTATTTTCATTCAAGTTCATTTCTTTATTTAACTTTCTTCAACTAATTTTATCCAAATGTTATGATAACTCCATAACATTATAAGTGATTAATTTATAATAATGGAATAATTCATCATCATCTCTCATTTCTCATCCTTTATTACTAGATATGATAACACCATTTCAGATGTGTTAATTCATCACATTCAAGGATGACATGTTTTCAATTTATTTTACCATTTTAAATTCTGGTTATGAATCCATTTTTATTGTTTATACAGACAATAATATATGTATTATGTATAATATATTTTTTTGTAATATTTTTGTTCTCATGATCTTAATTTATAAATAAAAATGTGTTTGATGTGATCAAAACCTGTCGATTAACCAAAATATTTATCAAAAATGTTTCATCTTCACTACCAATAATAAAATTAATTTTATAACCATGTTTTCTTATGGATTTTAAATATTAACCCACTACATATTCACTATAAAAAAATCCCATCCTACATGTTTATCCTTACATAAAACTAAGTAAACCAATCATGAAAAAAAGAAAACAAATGCTCCCTAACCATTAAATTGAACATATAAATCTATAAAAAGTGCCGTGAATGAACATAATACAGTTATAATAAATCAATTACATGTATGAGAGGTTATATAAATATTAATTAATGAATTTAATATGGTTATCAATGATATTATGATCACATGAAGGATGATATCATACTGTAGGTAAGGGATTCTACTCGAACCTCTTTATTCATGTAAGTTGTTCTATCATTATTTTATCCCAAATGAATTTATTTATTATATTTATTCAGATATTATAAATTATGGTTATATTCTCCAAACTATTTTTTGAAGGTTCTTTCATCATTTTTTTAATGATATACTTGTTTTTAAGTGGTTCCCTCCTCAATACTACTCGATACAAAACATGTTTAAGCGTACTTCCAAAATTATTACCAAATTTGAAGTGCACCCTATAATCTATTTTAATCGACCATTATTTTCTATAAAAAACTCATTTTATTATGAAACTATTCTTGTTTAAGTTCTGATTTCTTATAAAATCTTATTCCCTTTTACATTTAAAATGACCATTGATGTTTTACTTTAACCACACTAAAATGTTTAAATTATAAAGTTTCTTTGGTACTCTGTTTACATGTTATTACCTAAAGATGACAACACATTTAATGATATATGACTATTCCACCATATTATTTTATGTTAGATATTTAATTCCTATACTTTAGGGGTACATTTTTGATAATTCATTTTGTTAGGCTTTATTTCATGATTATGATACCTAATTCTTACTGTGGGTAACACTTGTGTTTATATATTATGGATTATGTATAATTCTATATGTAGAAAGAATATTCATGAAAATGGTATTATGGGTGTACTCATATAGATATCTATTTCATTGGGTAAATTAGATTCTCATGTGACATTATGTGCAATGGTCTTGGTGGTTATCCTGGACTCGTGCTACCATGTGCAACAGTCTTGGTGGTTAACCTAGACATGTTCTCCTCAATGTGAAACGTGCATTGAATTGTTCTAAAGTCATGTTTTATGTCACTACCACATTACTATGGATTCGTTTTTATATTTTATGATTGCATATGTTTCATGGCTATTTATGTCATTATGTTAGGACTTCTAAACCATGTGCTAAAGCGTTATTTTTTTATTACTTTATTGTGTTTTTTCAGTTCTTCCCTTTCTTGTTGTCCCTAGGTTATAATATAAAGAATAATGAGTGCAATGGAAGATAGGATATCGTTATGAAGATTAAATAATGAAATATTTTTTTAGTCCCATGAGTTTAGTTTTATGTAACTAGTTTTCCAAGACACTATACATTATGATCCTTGGATTTTAATATGATGTCTTTTATGCTTAAAATAATGTAATGATTTGTTTATAATTATAGGGTCTCTAAAGATGTTATTACAGGATGGCATAGTTATTTTTGGAGATTAGGAAGAGATCTTTTTATTAAGAACCTTGTTGATGGGAGTAAGTATAATAAATCATCCAATAACATTGGTAAGTATATATTAAGTGGTATTTCAAGAAAACATATCCCATTTTGGATAAAAACTAAGCTCAGTGACTTTGGAACGTATGTATCTTGGAATAAATCCCTAATACATCTCATTGATCTAACCTCAAATGGGAACTTTTGTAAGACAACGGGCCATGTTGTACTCCTGGTTTGACAATCCTAGGGGATATGCATTGGTAAATTAATAATCATAATACAAATCATTATTATGGGAACAAAAATAAGAATCCTATATGAATATATGTTAGGAAATATACAATGGATAACCTACATTGAAACCAAGATAATCACAATATATGATATTTTTTTCCTTTTATATTTTATCCTTTTATATTTAATGATTCCTTTTTATTCTTATAAACTATGTATTCAAGCCCCCTAATTGTAAGTTATTTCTCGTAGATAATGTAGATAAATATAAGAACACGTTCCAACAAATAACGTGATATGAAATGTGATGAATTATATATTTTATATGCCTAATATAATGGGAATGGGTTAAGAATACATTATGAAAGTACTTGATCAACTACCTCAAGTAATAAAAAATAACATGAATCATGTGGAACACCATCCTCCTCCATAAAAATAGAATGTCTCCATATAATTCTTCATGTGGGAAAGGCCTCCCTTGTTCAGTGGATCATTTTATCCCATAATATATAAAAATGGATTAAATCCATTGAAGACATATTCATCATCATTTAGTTCTCAAAAGAAGAGAATTACATTCTCAAGGTCTATAATTTTCATAGGGAAGCTAATAATTGGTGGAAACTGATCAATAATATTATGTCCTATGAGGAAATTTATTCCATGGATTGGGAAGAATTCAATATTTTTTAAAATAAATATTTTCCCTAAACCCTCCATCTCAAGATTGAACGATAGATCCTCAGGCTTACATAGAAGGAAGATGAGTCCATCGGGGCGTATGAAGAATATATCATAAGGAATGCAAGATACACCTCCAGCTTTGGAAAGAACACTGAAATAATGGCGGATCACTTCAATGGTGGACTAAAGCCGAGTCAATAAGAAAAGGTTCACGATTCGAGACATCCATTGTTATGAGGATATTGTCCCTAATGACCTCAAGGTTGAAATTTATATTAGAGACTATAAATGGCCATGTAGGACTGGGGATGAAAAGTGGAAATTGGATTATAATATTGTATGTTTGTAATGTAAATTTCATGAGTGAAAGAAGACCAATATTCGCACGTGTCAAAATTTTGGGATGATGTATCTTGGAAACTATTTAAAAATAATCAAAAATTTATTTGAAAATTAAAGAATGGGACATCGGGAAAAAATGATGAAGGGATATGAAGAATCCAAATAATTTGGATGAGAAAATGAAGGTTCATATCAACACTTATCCTAGATTGCAGTGTTACAAATATAAGGAGCATTAGAATTATGAGAAAAATTTCCATAAGACAAGGGTTGTCTGAGGAAATAAATGAATTCCTCTATGGAATAAAGTAAGGGATTATTCTATCACTACTGCTGAGGTGGTTCTGAACAATGATGTGGTGATAGGTAAAATATTTATTTATTTAAGAATAGATAGAATACTATTTGATTTTACTTCTACACATTCATTCATATCTTGAATGTTTTGTAGAACTATTAAAACACTACATCAAAATTTAGAGGTTGAGTGATCTATGAGAATAGTGAATGAGGAAAATATTGAATCTGAGGAGTATAAGTCTTATCCAGTAAATATTTTTGGACTGAACCACCCAAAAAATCATTTCATACTTCCACTAGTGGAGTTAGATGCTGTTTTGGGCATGGAATAGATATATTTAAACCAATCCAACATTATCTATCAAGAAATGGTGACAAATCATCACATCCTAGAGTATCCTTTAATCCAATAATAGTTGTTAGAAGATGATGAATCAAAATTAAAAACATTTTCTCATGAGTGGGAGGTGTTTCCTTTTCAGAAATCATATCATTCTAAAATGTTTAAGACAAATGAGATGATACATCTTTGATATTTTCCCATCGTGAGGGATTACACTTACGTATTCGGAAAATAATTTCTTAGAATTCCATCTGATCAAGTTGATGTGTTATCAATAGAACATATTACTTTATACATACCTATATTTTTGAATCCTTATAAAATAGCCACCATTGAGCTAGAAGAGCTGAAGAAGCAGTTACATGAGAATATGTAGAACGGTTTTATTTGCCCAAGTGCTTCACCATGGGGTCAAACAGTCCTCTTTGTTAAGAAAATTGAAAGATAAGCGATCCTCTACATTGATTATCATGAGCTCAATGAAATAACGATAAAGAAAAATTATCCCATGGAACAGATAGATGACTTTTCCAATCATCTTCATGGTCCTAATTATTTTTCTAAGGTGGACCTTCGATCGGTATATCACCAATTAAAGGTGAGGAAAGAATTCATTCCCCAATATTCCATTTGAATAAGGTATGGACAATATGAGTTTACTGTGATCCCCTTAGGACACAATAATGCTCCATCAATATTAATGTATTTAATGAATAGTGTCTTTAGAGATTATCTCAAAAAAATTTGGGTAGTCATTATCAATGATATTCTTATATACTCCTTCTAACATGAGGAATATGTGGAACATTTTAATATTGTAATATTGACTCTTCCAAGAGATAAAAATTATTCAATGTACAGTAAATGGGAGTTTTTGAGGGAGTAAGTTCCATTACTGGGAAATTTTATCACAAGTAATGGAATATATGTGGACCCTTCCAAGACAATAGAAATTAAAGAGTTGCCCATGATAACATCTGTAATGGAGATCCATAGCTTTCATGGTATAGCTAGGTATTGCTGATGATTTTTTATGATATTTTAATTATTTTAAAGCCCAATGACCAATATGAAATGGAAGGGTAATGTTTTTAGGGTCCCATGAATGTGAGGAAAGATTCAAGGAGCTGAAAAAGAGGCTTATCACTGTGCAATTAATCTCACTCCCAACAAGTGGACAACTCTTTGTGGTGTACAATGATGCTTCAAAGAAATGATTAGGATGTGTAAAAATAAAATTTGATAATGTGATTGCCTAAGCCTCAAGATAGTTGAATATACATGATAATAACTGTCACATGAAAGAACTGGAGTTGGCATCTATGATCATTTCTTTGAAAATCTGGAGGCATTATCTCTACTAGAAGTGTGACATATATAATAATCACAAGAGTCCCAAATATATATTCACTAAAAATTAGTTTAATATAAGCTAGTGAATCTCGTTAGATCTTATCCTGGATTATGAATGATTAATCCACTACCATCCTGATATGTCAAATAAGGTGGGAGATTCTATTAGAAGAAATGATCTTGTATCTTTATCAGTGATGATAGTTAAGAAGGATAAAATATTTTTAGATTTGCAGAGGTTGGGAATGTGAATTATTAAGGGAGAAAAAATTATCAATCCTTTCTCAAATGGGTTTTCAACCATCCCTCTTGGATAAAATAATGGATTCTTAATTAAAAGATGTGGAAATTCTCAAATGGGGGGATGCTATTAGAAATGAAAAATAATATGATTTAAAAATTGATGAGGAATGAGTTGTATGATTTTGGTCATGACTATGCGTACCATCTGATCTAGAGATACAAAAGGATCATCTTAATGAAACAAAAAGAACAACCTTCTCTAATTACCTAGGGAGCACAAATAAGTATTTAGTTCTCCGAGATAACTTTCGGTGGGATAATATGATAATGGAGATTGATGAGTATATATCAAAGTGCATAGTATGTCAGAAAGTGAAGGATAAAAGGAAAAAGTCTATGAGGATGATTCAACCACTACCCATACCAACATGTAAGAGGGATAAAATTTCCATGGCCTTTGTGACTGGAAAACCATGTATATCTAGAGGAAACAATGTTTTATGGGTCATTACAGAACATCTTACAAAGACAACTCACTTTACTGTTATTCGAGAGGACTATTCATTGGATAAACTTGAATTGATATATATCAATGAAGTTGTATGGTTACATGGAGTACCACTATCTATTTTATTTTATAGAAATCTAATATTCACCTTGACATTCTAAAAATGTCTCCAATATTCTCTGAGAATATAGTTGAACTTCAGCATGGCCTACAATTCCCAAACTGACGGCCAGTTAGATCGAACCTTTCAGACATTGGAGATTTGTTGAGAGAGTGTTCTATGGACATCAATGGAGGATGGTACAAAAACCTTCAACTGGATGAATTCACTAACAACAATATTTTCGTCTCCTGCATCCAACTGACACCATATGAATCCCTTTATTGGAAAAAGGGAAGAACATTGGAATGTTAGTATGATGTCTATGAGAGTAAGATACTAGGACCTGTAATGGTCAAAGAAATGATTGAGAAGGTGAAAAACAATCAGCAACACATCAAGGAATCCCAATTTCCCCAAAATAGTTTTGTATACAATCATTGTTGACACCTTGCATTTAAAATTAGATGCGTGGTATTAATAAGCATATATCAATGGAATAAGGTCATAAGGTTTGGGAGGAATGAAATGTTATGTCCCAGGTACATCGACCCCTTATTGATTCTTGATCATGTTGGACCATGTTATATCGACTAACACTTCCAACGACCATGTCTAAAGTACATTATGTATTCCACATATCCCTCTTATGAAATGCATAACATAACCATCACATGCACTCTTTTTAGGGGTGGTACAGTTGGAGAATAAACGTTCTTGCAAGGAGTAGCTAGTGAAGATATTGGATCATAGAGATTAAAATGTATGAAATAAGACTAATCACATGGTCAAAGAAATATGGTAGAACTATATGTATGAAGAGGAATCCTAGTAACCAGATGAAGAAATGATGTAAAAGTACCCACACCTGTGTACATCATATAATGGAAAATGAAATTTTGAAGGTGAAATTTTATAAGGGGGGAGGAATGTAATGACATAATTTTTTATCAATGGAATTCCCTGCTTATGATTATGTATTATTTTATAAGGAAATATTTTTAATTATAGAACAAAATAAAAACATTATAAATTAATAATGAGTGAAACAAAATGTATCTCTTGATGTTAAGGAACGTATACTGACAAAATAATAACTTGACCTTTGGAAACGTAATTTGACCCTTAGGAATAGTAAACTGGATAATTGAATAGTATCCTCACTAATAAGAGTATAAATAAAATTTATCCACCTTATAAGTGATAATATCATATAATTATATCAACGTATATATAAGTAAATACTTTAAAAATTATTAATTAAGTGTTTCTATTTTTGTAAGTCATGTATGTTTAATTTCAATATTATGATTAATTAAATAATTAAAAAGAAAATATATTTTCATATAATGTATTAATAAATAATAATTTCTATAACTTATGATTGTAATTAAATTTTTAGTGACCTTATTTTATTTTTCAAAGTGCTAAAAAATATTTTTTAATATTAAAATCTGTATTTTTCAAGTAAATTTTCATTTTAATTATGAACTAAATTATAAAATATTTAGAAAACTATTTTCATAATAAGGATATAATTTTTGAATTATACACATAGAAAAATTGTTGGGGTAAATTTTTTTACATTCGTGAAATACTTTTATTTTTTGTGAATAGTAAAATATGATAATTTACAATAAATGCTAATAAAATGTATTTCGACATCATGCTTTATTCATGGATGATGTAAATTGTAATTGGTCCAAAATAACATAATTTATATACTATTTTTGGTCATAATAATCACTAATATTCACATTCTTGATCAAACATATTATACTAATGATTAAAATAACAGGAAACACCTCATCTCCTCTACTATAAATACCACCCCTCTTAACCTCCTTTCCTAACACCTCTCAAGCCTTGTTCTTAGAGGAAATTATGATAAAATATTTCTGTAATCCCATATTTTACTTCCATAATCCATTTTCTCTTCAAAATACCAACTAATATCCCCTAAATAGGTTCTCAAAGAACATATATTCTAGAGGAAAATCCCTCTTTTCGATATTTTTTCAAGTTCCTTTCTTTCATTTTCCTTCCTCACCTAATTTCATAAAAATGTTATTATAACTCCAAAATTATTCAGGTGTTGTAATTTTTTTGTGATAATTAAATAATTCATCATCATCTCTCTTTTCCCCTCTTTTTATACTATAATGGAAAACACCATCTGAGATGTGTTAGTTCATCACATTTAATGATGTTCGAATCTTAATTTATTTAATCATATTAAATTATGGTTATGAAACCATTTTTATGGTTAAAACAAACTATAATATATGTATTATATATAATTTATCTTTATATAGTCTTTTTTTATAGATGATATTAATTTACAAATAAAAATGTCTTTGATGTGATAAAAACCAGCCAAATAAACAAAATGGTTATCATTAATGATTTATCGCCACTCCAAAAAACATAAAAATTTTATAACCATTGAATCTTCTGAATATTCACTAATAACCTAAAAATGAAATTCTGGACAACCATTATCATCATAAAATTTTATTCTTACATGTATATATATAAACCAATCATGAAAACCAAGGAAACAAATGCTCCCAAACAATGAAATTGAACCGATCAACCCATCAAAAAGGACATTAAACAACTTAATATTGTTATAATAAATAAATTACATGTATAATTGGGTTTGGAAATATTAATTAATAAATTTAATTTTGTTATCCAATACATTAATATCACGTTAATGACACCAATAGACTTAATGTAAGCGATTCTACCCGAACCTCCATTATTCTTTCGGGTTGTTCTATCTTTATTTTTACCCAAAGAAGTTATCTATTATCTTTATACACATATTATAAATTATTTTTATATTCATTACACTCATGAATAATTTTCCATTCATCAATCTCTTTTGGGGATATACTTGTTTTTATGTGGTTCCCTCCTCAATAATTCTCAATAAATGAACCCATTTTAGGGAACATCACAAATTTTTACCCAATTTCAAGTTCCCTCGATAATAAGTTTTATGCCACCATTATTCTTGTAAAAAAACTCTTTTTCTTAGTTCACATCTCGATTTATATAAATGATTATTCCATTTTATGTTTAATATTACCTTTTTTATTTTCAATTAAGCACACTAAAACGTATTAATTATAATGTTTTTTAAGTAAACATTTTAAATGTTATTACAACAAGTTGACTTAAATTTTCATGTTATATGCCTATTCCTCCTTATTATTTTCCATGAATGATATATTCCTTTTCCATTACGAACATTTTTTTGATACTCCCACTCTTTATGAATTATGTAATAATTATGATACCAAATTCTTACCATGGGTATCCCTTATATTTATATATGATTGATTATGTATGATTCTATATGTAAAAAAAATTCATGAAAATTTTATGATTGGTGCACCCAGATAGTTATCCAATGCATTTGGAAAAGGTATGTCTCATGATATGTTATGTTCAATGGTCTTGGCAATTAGCATTGACTCACTATACCATGTGAAACTCTCTTAGTGGTAAACCTTGACTTCTGATTCTCTATGTGAAATGAGCCCTAAATCATGATAAAGTCATGTTTTATATTACTGGAACATTACTAAGACTCTATGTTATTATGATCCCTTGTTTATATGTTATGATTCCATATGTTCCATTCCATTTTATTTCATTATGTCATGCCTTTTAAACCATGTGTCAATAAATTATTCATATGTCTATTCCCATAATGATATTTTTATCTCACCTATTGGTTCATGTTTTCCCTAGGTTATCCAATAAATATTTATATTCACAATGTAAGTTAGGAGTTCATTATAAATATTAAATAAAAAATGTTTTATTTAGTCACATGTTTTTAGTTATATGTACCTTGTCTTCCAAGACACTAGGCTTTTTTGATAATTGGCTTTTAATATAATGTATTATTACTCTTAAAATCATATCATGTATTGTGTAATATTCCAGAGTCACTATATAGGTAGGTCTAGGGTTTGAAAATCTAAAAATGGTATATTCAATATTCTATTTTCCAAATATACTATATGTTGAGATTCTAGTGAGAATAGTTTTCCATGAGAACCAATATTTTTTGTAGTTCAATAAAATGAAATAAAATTATTCTTATATAAATAAGAAAAGTTTCATCACATTCCCAAAATGGACGAATATGAAATGATACAAATAATGGGGAAATTAAAAGTTCTTTGAATCCATTCGATCACTACATAAATGGGAACATTTATCCCTTACAAACTAATAAATTTCTCTCATAATCATAATGAAATATATATCCCTATTAATTTTAAATTAATCCAGAAAAATTCATCTTAAAATTCAATAAATTTATTTTATTTTAAAAACAATCGTGTGAACATAAATTTATAACACAATAATTTTAATAGAATTTATAAAATTCATGATCAAAATGAAAATTTCAATTACATAATGAAATTATGCTCTAGATGGGGAAACTAAATAAACTATTAATTAAAAAAATTAATTAAAAACATGTTTTATTAACTTCTACACATTTACCATTTTTAATTGTGGGAAAATTAATATGTTGTGAAATCTAGAATATGATTCATGTTGAACCACCTCAAGAAATGATGAATGTATGAAAAAATAAAGAATCAAAAAATGCAATCAATTTTTTAAAAAATTGAAATACATTGTCTCATAAATTGTGCCACAATATATTCTTGTGAGAAATTTGAAACTAATTATGTATAAAAGAGTTATGAGTCTATTGGGATAAAAATTCCCCATGTGTGTGTGTGTTCCAACCATTTTTTGCATGTTTTCATCCCATTATTTTGTATGTTTAGTTCGAATAAAATATTTATTCCTACATTATTATATTCATTTGCACCAATTCATTATAAATTATCATAATATTTTATAACCCAACCATTTATGAATTTGTGGATTGAAAATCAAAACTTACTGACATAGATATCCCCATATATTGTGAATTTCATCACCCACCATCTTTAATTATTTTGTAAAAAAATTCTAGGCAATAAAATATTCGTATGTCTAGTACACGTGCATAGTTCAATTTATTATAGTAGAAAAAATTATTAATATAGAAAACAATGTAGAGAGAAAAAACTTTTATTGTATTAACAAATTACTTGATCACACTTTCAATTCGGTATGGAAAACTAAAAAGTAATGATTCAATGTGAAGTTTTGTAGAGAGACTAAAATATATAATTTTCCCATAACAACTATATAATGATTGGTTTCAAAATATTAATGGTTTCATAAAGACATAATCATTATTATAATTGAACAAAATCTATATTCTCTAAATTAATCATAAAATAATGAAAAAATTTCTATACATAGTATTCTTTTCATGAGATTTCCAAAGAAAAATAAGAATTTTCAATAGATTATAGGGATATAAGGATCTTGAGGAATGATATTTTCAGTATTTTTTATTTATTTTTTTTAAAATCACCAACAATTTTAATAGAAAAAATCTTAATAAATCTACCATAAATGTCATCCTTTCACCCATAGGTATCTTGTCACATTTTACATAATTTCTCCCATTAAAATGATATTTTCACATGAAATATATAATTTCAAATTATGAACAATAACATAAACGTGAGAGGGTAATAGACAACCTAATGTTCCCAAGTAACGATGGTCCCATATAGTTTGATGATATCAAATTCCTAAAAGAGAAATTCATCCATGTACTACTGCATTCACTACTCATTTACTATAAGGATTATTCTTATGAACTATTATGTCAAATCCACTATTTTATATGGAAAAAATGAAATTAAACATAGGTAACTGACCTTTTATAACACAGATTGCATGGTATCATCTTTAATAATGAACTTTAGAGATAGACATTTAATAAAACCTGAAACTCCCTTTCAGGATCCTTGCATAAGGATATAATGTTTTATTACTAGATATGTGGATTCATGCTGGATTGTGGGAGATTCATTATAGTTTTACAATCATACACCAGTATAATTTATCTATGAAAACATATAATAGATCCCACATCCATTATATAACATAGGCAGGGTTTTTATATGTAGGTCGTCATTTAGGATTCTTAGTAATGACGCATAGTAACCCACATTAGTTGATAGGATTGGAGGAAGAGATAATCACACCCTATTGTGGGGATATTATTTCCTACATGGCGACTCTCTTATATATTTAATATATTTATTTTAATTCCTCCCTATCCCGGATACGATACTATTTATTCATATTCCAATGATTTTATCAAAACCATGTATTCATGGGAACAACATTGTGTATCATTGATTATATAACATTCACTAATTAACATAGGATTATTTTATTTATATCCCTAATTAATAACTCTAGTAGTTATCATTGTCCAGGGTGGAAGTTGGTGGTTTTGAATCAGGATAGAACCATGAAGTGGATTCCTGCATATATTTTGAAAACATGAATAAAAAACCAAATACTTTTTATGGGACTATACAATTCATTTTATTATCATGTTGAAATAAAATATAAAAGGGAATTTAATCATTTTAATTTGGTACATAACCTCAGTGATGAATCATATGTTTCTTTAGAAAACATGAATTAGTGTCTACATAGTTCTCATATGTGTGTGTGTTTTATGTAGGGTGTGAAAATAGAGGCGATGAGTATGGTTTTTGAGTATGATAGTTCCATGAGATATTTCATTAATAATATATCCCTATTAGTAAAGACAAAATCTAATCAAACTTACATAGGTATGGAGTCCCATATTCGGGGAATAGTCGTCATTCTAATAGTGTAGTCATTTTTGGCCTCTTAGCACACATGAGTCATTCTCAGTGTGAGAAACAGGTGCTAGCCAAATATTGTAATCATTTTATGATAGAATCAGATTGAATTATATTGGGCTAAAAAACTGGGTCTGCATTGAGAATAATTATTGAAAATATGGTGATTTAAAGAAGATATGGATGTGATCAGGGCATACAACGGTGGAATATTCCTATAATGGGGGGGGTGTATCATTGTACAAGGATTACAAGACGATTATACATTGATATATATAAGAGACAGACACACTATGTTCACCATGATATTTTCAAAGGTCTTACAATGTGAGGTCTACCTGATATTTTGGCAGGTCTTATAAACTGATGGTATCATGTGCTGCTTAATCGAGATTATGAATCTTTGGTGGAAAGGGATATATTTTCGGTCTTTCACTAACATCGGGTGGAAAATACTATATGATTTTATTATTATAATGTAATGATCAAGGAAATTCTCAAAGACCATGTGAATATTTGTTGTTGTGAGAAATAAGATATAATGGGAGATTAGATGTGTTTATATAGGTTTTTTGCTTCTAAACAGATACATCTCTAAGGGAATTTTATAATATTCATATGAAGTATATGGATTCAAGATTTTTATCCAAATGAATTATAATTTTAATGATATATAGGTGAGACTGAGTTCCTAACAAGGGATATGATTTTGTAAAAATAGAAAAGGAAAATATTTTTTATATGGAGCTCGACCCTTAGGAAGGATTCCTATGGTTTCATTTTATAACAATATTCAGTTTTTTTATAGTTCATATATGGTTCCTTGACTGCTAAAAATTAGGTGATCGTGATTGAAACAATATGATTTTTCCCATGGGTTAAAAATAAATAGGATTCTATAGATGTACACCAATGTGGATTCCAACATAGCATTATAAAATAATGTTCATTAGATTATAGTCTAAAGAAGCATGATAATGGTGATTGAGGGAATGGAAAATTATCATAATTAATAACATTACCTTCCCATATAAAATTTGTACTCAACCAATGGATTATATGTGAGTTTCATGGGCCAAGGTTTCACAAGGTAGTACCACATGAATGCATTCAATATAAATAGGTTACATGCCCAATGAACCCTTTACATTTTTCATGGAGTAACAATGTTTGGGGTTGTATTGAAAACCATACTATATGATTATTTTTGTGTATGGATATTGTTGATTAGCTAAGGATGAATGAACCATGACATTAAACATGGGTGAATGATATTACCCCCCCTGAACAAGGGTTTTTTATAACATGGACACATTTCAAAGGGCACATTACTATGATGGATAGTTGATATCACATAAGGCCATTGCATGAATTATTTTAATGAACAAGGGTTCATTAAAATTAGAGATGTTTCATGATTTGACTGTTCTTACCATCTTCCTCAAACCCAAGATGTGGTAAGGGTTATATGCATGAAAATTTCTGGAAAATATTTCATGATATGAAGGAACATGTCCAAGGTTGATATCCCCACTGAAAACATATGATTCACATGATCATTGGAACAATAATTAATTGTGTAACTTTGTTTTCATGGTCACTCATTTCGTAAAGAGGGAAACAATCACAGGGAACTAGTTTAAGGATTCTAGATAGATGACTAAAGGGTTCATGTTAATTATGAATGATGATGATAAAACCTTACTTTTCATGATGGAAATGTGATAAAAGGTTCATATAATCAAAATAGATGCATGACCAAGGATTAAAGGAATTGTTTTCAAGTATTCAGGGGAATGATTCACATAACCTTGTCTGATTGAAGGAGTATCACAACAGATGGTTCACATAAGGAAATCACATTGTGTTCAAATAAACATGAGATCATTGTAAGGGGATCAGATGAATGAGTCTTATAAAGTGTGTGGTTACCTAGAGGATTTATAATGACCCGACCACATGGTAAAAAAATAATACATCATTTTAGATGAATATTTACTAAATTTTACTAATGCATTCCCAAAGACCATAATAGTTTATTGAATTTGGAAACATGGAACATATTCTTATATCGTGGATAATGATTTTCCAAATCTGTCATTATGAAATTCAACATCAATACTCCTACATAAAATATTTCTTTATAACTCATGGAATGGAAACATAAGAAAAAATTGTTTTGAGATGTTCTATAAGGGTAATCAAAAAAATCATGAACATAAGAATGTTATAACATGAAAATAACTTTTGAAAACCATACCATGTATAACAGATGTCAAAATTAAAAGTCATGGAATAAATCATGGTAATTTATATGACAAAAATCATAAAGGAACATGAGCCAAGAAAAAATATCTTTGGTATAAAACAAGGAAATTATGAAAACACATAAGAATAGAAAATCATTTCTATATTAGCTAATGCTGATTTCATTAACCATCATAGTGGTTGGATTCTATTAGTAAACAATGGTTACTTGTCATTTCAACCCTATATTACTCAACCAAATTTAATTTTTATTCTATTAATATCTATTTCATGAGATATAAATCTTAACCCAATTCATTGGAGGGCGATATAGGTCACACACATCACATAATGAAAACCATACATATGTGTGTCTCAAAGACATAAATCATTCATTATAAAATAACTTAAAGAATAAAATGATTTTCATAAACATCACTCCATCATAATCCATATAAAAAAGAAAAATTTCATAAATTGAATTCCCTGATAAACCCAACTCAAATAATAGAGATAATAGGGACAAAAAATAACCTTGTTTAAAAATATCATCTTATATAGATTTTTTTTCATAAAACACTTGAAACTAATTATTAAGGGAAATATCTTTTCATCTTAAAAAAAATTTCATGACACAAAATGATAAAAAATTAAAATAAATATTTATTTGAAAATAAAATAGAAATATTGTATAGAAATATTCATTTAAATAAGGTTTTATAATGGTGTAAAAATCCATTCATGCCATATATGTTAAGAAAACATTATCCTCATACATTTTTTTGAAAAGTAAACAAATACCTCATATTGAATAACGAGAAAAAATTCATTTCACACTATTTAATAAAAATTCACCAGTAGGTAAAATTGACATAAAAGATGTATATGAATAGAAATAATATTTAATAATTTGTAACCATGGATGTGGCTGATAAATATACACCGCAAAATACAAACGTATAAATAATCTCATATAATAATGAGACTGTGAAATTAGCCTTTACCTTATGTTTGATATCCATTGTATGTATAAAAACATCATGAATAATTATTTAAATAGTTTCATTGACTAATTAATGAATTATATTCGTTATATACGATCATATAATCATCAATTTGGTAATAATATTTCATTATTACTAGTTATTCGGGCATTAATTGGTTTATTTTCTTATGGATTTTTTGTCGAATATGTTCTGATTATCATTCTGAGATTATAGTAATATCATTAAAAAATGATATCAAAATAATATATTTCATAATTACTTATTATATAAAAATATATAATAATTTTTTTAATTGATATCATGTAGAATGAATTTCATCGCATTGTGGGGATGGTACGCCGTATATACGCACGAGTGATAATATCAATCCTTTAATTATGAAATGATATCAAAGTGTTTGGTATGTATATTGCTCTAGAATAAATAACTTGTTGTAATAATCATATATAATTAATATTGGAATCATTGAACTCATTCAAGTCCAGTGGTGGTGAAAAAACAGACTACCCTATGATGTTGAGACATCAATCCGTACGTAAGCATGTGTGGTGATTTCATTTTTCATATGATTAATAAAAGGTGTGATATAGATGTTGAATTATCTTAATAACATCTTTGTATACAATTTTTATTACCGTAATGAATTTATAATGTAAAAAACTCAGGAAGAGTAAGTAGAAGAAGAAATATATTGAATGAATCAATAGAGAAGATTACCTCTTATTCGAGGAGCTCCATCTAGATATCCTCATAATGAAACGAGAGATGGAATTTTGAGAAGAACAGAACCTCTAAAATTTGACTTAGGAAGTTTAGAAGGAAAATAGTCAGGGTATGGACGACCATGATGGCTCCATGTGAATTTAAATTGTAACGGAGGATATGGCCTTTTATAATTTAGGTGAGAGTCGTATTTGGAATCTCCAAAAATATTAATTTATAATAAAAAAACATAAAAACTCCAAAATATCTTATTAAAAAATAATAGATGATATAAGGTTGTAATATCATCAGCCAATATATTTTGGAAAAATTTTATGTCAATTTAATCGTTAACATTTTAATTTAACTCTAGTTATTCTATTTTATTTTAAATAGGGTAATAATTATTCCAATATTAAAATGGTGAAATGTTTCTTTATTTGATGTAAATTAAACAATAAATAAATAATTTTTATAATTTTAGATCATATAATATTTATTACATATTTTTAAACATGTTTTTTTAAATTATTTATAGAAACATTGTTTTGATAAAACAACAATAGTGTTAATTTTGACAATATTCAATTCTTGGATTTTTAAAATATCAAGATAAGATGTTATCTATGAAAAAAAAATATTTATTATATCCTTATGGGGTCTGGGTCATCAATAAAATTTATATTACATATTAATTAGATCAAAATTTATCTATTTTAGAATTTTTAATAACATTAATTTGATAGTTCAATTAATAAAATAATTAGTACATCAGTTTTGTGAAATTATTTAATATAATTATTATTTTTTGTATAAATTAAAAACAAAATAACATGATTTAGATAAATCTACAAGATTTCAGTATAATTATTATTTTTCAAATATATATTCTTTAAAATAAATCATTAAAAATTTTATATTATTTAAATCGTGAATGTGGCCAATTTAACATCACAATTAATAAAATATTATAAGTGTCATAACATTTTCCAAATAAATTAAAATGGTCAATAACCTGAAACATGGATGATTCTGGTTGGGATATAATCTATCAATAATATTTGGTCACGTATTTTGGTATTTTAATGGTTATTATCATTTTATTTAAAATTATTTTATTGATTTTTCAAAAATTAAAATTTTTTGACATCATCATTGTATAGGGATTTAAGGTAATTATTTAATCGTTAAAAATTATAAACAAATTACCATGATGTATATAATGTCATTTTATTTATAGATACAATTTTCTGTCACTGTTATCTCATATTTATCAATATATTAAAATTATTATACTTATAAGAAAAAAGAGGGTGACATGTTGTCACGTTCTTTTATTTCCATAATATATACCATGTTCTTGAACAATAGTCCATTAAATGAATCTATTTCTATAATTAGTTTTTAAGGGTAAACATTTATTTATCCAATAAGAGGATTTTAGGTTCTAGGGCAATTTTATTGTCATTACAATATTATTTGTTATCCTAATTTACCTGATTTAAATTAAATCGTAGTAAATAAAAATCACCAAAGATACTATTCGGAAAATCCCACAAATAAAAGGAGTCGATTTACATATTTTGAACCCATTGATTCAAAATATAAATTTCTTTTTAAAATATATGGATCATAGTTGTTTTATTATTTAATTTAAAACTAATTATCTTGTTAGAATGAATAATGACTTTAAAAAGTTAAAACATTGCAAAAGATTGAAATTTTTTTACATTAAAATAATAAGTAAAATTATTTCCAATGACCAAAATTTTATATAATTATTATAATATGTTATATTTATACTTTAAAACAAATAAATAATATAATTTTTTAACATAAATTATTTTGATGATAAATATTATTTTCAATTACAATTTAGTATATTTTTCATATTCATTAACACATAATTTTTATCAGAAAAATATCAAAATTTCATCCAAAGCCATATTCTTATATCCCATATCAAAATAAGAAGGTTAATTTTTTAAATATAATATATAATATTTTCAAAGACTATATTTATAATAGATACTCTATCAAAAGTCTTCAAAACTACATTTTTCTAGAAAAATATTAATTTTCTAAAAAGTTGAATATATAATTTATATAAAACATATTTGATGAATTTTGAACATTATATTGAATATATTAAATATATATTTCATTAATAAAATTCATCTCATGTGATTTTATTATTTAATAAACACATTTATTTAAATTTAAATTATTTTTTAGAAGAGAGTTAATAATGATTATTCCTTCCATTATAATGACTTGGTTTTAAGATACCATAGAAATTTTTAGTTGATCACTTATAATTAGTATTTTTTTAACTAATTGTTTCAAAAGAACACAATATTGTGTATAACTATTTCCATGAATAGATTTGTGTATAACAAAGGCTTAAATGATTTTGTATATAGTGCAAGATTATCTTGGTGTAGAACACAACATAAGATGTCAATGAAATTAAAAACAAACTAAATATATGGGGGTGTTACATTTTATCCCTCTTAAAATGAATTTCACTCCCAAAATTTGTTTGGGTTATAAATTGTTTAATACATGATTTTTTTTCTTTCTTAAATACCCATATTGTAAAAAACAATACTAAAACATCATTTAAAAATGAAAGTTAGAAACATAACAATTACCAAAAGTAACTCATCATTAGGTTTAAACATAGTAGAATATTGATATAGAAGGGAAATATAACCTTCATGTTCTTATAGAGAGTGATATAGAAAAAGTTTAGGTGAACATTCATAATGATAAATCAATAAATATGTGATGATTTAAGGGGCCATCTTATTAATTAGATAAGAAGGTACTTGGAATTTTTTTGAGACCATTTCACTAATGTTGAAGACCAAGATAAGGGATACTTACTTGATTTTAGTATAATCCTACTGTTGGTCATTCAATGAAAAATTTTCAATTTTTTTCTTATTAAATTAAAGAAAGATTATTTTTCTTCATTAATTGTTAGTATAACATGTGATCCATAAATATGATGACAGGAAATTCCATCAATCCTCGTCACAGGAAAAAGGATAACATAAATAATAAAACATGAATATGTCCACCTATGGTGAGATAATAATGTATTCTTAACAAACATAATTTGAAGTTTAACTTAAAAATTCCATAAACATATAACATTACAATCATTATAAAATATGAAATACAAAACTTTAGATTGAGGTGATCTAAAGCTACTTAACATTTATCCCCATATCTCATAAGTCTGTTTTTTTGTCACATTCCTAACATGTGAATACCTGTATCATATATTCACATGAAACTTGTTAATAAATTGAAATACTGTAGAACCATAGTGAAAACATGAATTTTTTCCATAATTATCTTTTTCAACATACCAAAAATCTAAAAAAATTTATTTAAACAAACCAATATATCACATTATCCTTATATCAGCCCAGAGGTCATTAATTGTATCAAACCTCTCATTATATCCTTGATGAAGCTCACATTTTCATATATTTTAAATTTTAAATCATTTTTTATAAACCAACAAATGTGTTATTTGATGGGTAATTGTCATGTTTTTAGGTTTTACTGTTATTTTGTGCCCAAATGGAAAAAACGCCTAATTCTAGATTTTAGACACATTTTTTAAATAAAGTGTATTTAAGTCATTTCCATAAATTTATATATCCCAATTTTATAATTAATTTTTTTTACCATCCTTATTTTATTTCCTTCAACTTTGTCTTCTGGACCAGGTGTTGATTCCTCCATCTAAAAGGTCTAAAAATTCATTAAAGGTGGAAATTGTTCCGGGCAGACAGCGTGGACCCACCCAATTTAATAGACATAAAACTCGGCCTACACATAACTAAATGATTTTTTTCCACCTGGGATACCACTAGGACAGATATGGCCGTCTCAAAAATAAATCTTGGAGATTTTGGAGGTCATTAAGGAGGCTATTTAACGACATAATTTTGGATAAACGTTCCTGGAAGCTTCGTCCAGAAACAGAATCCGAGAATGAAAAATTCATAACTCCTACATAAAGTTTCCATATTATCTATATTTTGGAGGAGAGACGGAGGATATCGTTATGAACAACATTCATGAAGGGTGGAACACGTGAAGTGGTCATTAAAGGGGTCTAAAATGCGCAAGCTTTCTAGGGTCGAATTCTGCCTATAAAAGGAGGCCCTCACCTTCTTCCCAAAGCATCCCATTCTCCATCCATTACTTCAAGGGACCAAGGAGTAGATCTCCACCGATGGAGGCCAGCCACAAAACTTCCCCATTTAATTTCTTTTATTTATTTCTGTTTTAGTTTTCAGTTGTAATTTATATTTCTAATAAAAATCATGCATTATATTTGTGTCCACCCATCCACCATGTTTTCTTCTTCATCTTTTCTCCTTCTTTTCTTCTTTTATTCTTCTCATATTATCCACCGTGACCTCTTACCCTCAAATATGAGGGGTTACCCCGAGACTTGTCCCGGGGGAGGTATAAAGAAATTTAATTTATTCTGTGCTTAAATTACGATTTTTATTAAGTTTGTGATGAGCAAGAGTGATGTGCACGGGTGTGCCGATTGTCCACCACAACACTGATCTCAAACTCATTTCTATTCTATTATTAAATATTTTATCTCCCTTCTACTGGATACAAGCTCTTCATATGATGGAGTTGAGCCATTCAGTGGTTGAAATGGGATACAATGAAGCCAGGTCTTGGAAGATGACACACTCTCGATCGAGGTGTTCCATCAACCTTGATTATAGGAGGAGGTGAAGTTAAGATTGCAAAATGCATTCAAGATTTCACACCAATAAATAAAATAATATTAATTCATGAATTATATCTCATAATTGAACTATAAAACATAATTTAAATACCATGAAGGAGAATGATGAAACCCACAAACCAACCCATAAAGGCCAAGTTCTTTCTCAAATAATTGCATTTTATCCTTGCATGTTAGTTTTCTCATGTATTTTAATTTAATTGTTTTCCATTACTAGATAATATAAAAACATAAAAAAGAAGTAGTTTAGTTAAATTAGATTAAGTTAGTAAACGATTGAGAAAGCTCATCAAGTGAGACGACCCTGGTCAGCTTCTATGCTGCACTAGGAAAATTAAAATGCTTTTTCCATGCCCTATAACAGGTGTGCGTCAAAATTGGCGTTGTTTCCAGGGAGCTAATCGGTTGTTTACTTTACTTTATCTAATTTCAAATTTTAGATTTCTTCCATTTTTTTAAAAAAGAAAAACGTCAAAAAAAAAACATTTTCCATGATACATTCAAATTCAAATTATTCTGCATGGAACAATTACTCACAGGTGCAGGACGAAGAAACAGACTATACTGGGGATGCCCTCCAACGAAGAGCTGATGCCCTGATAATAATGTTCAAGTAGGTGGAAAGAGGCATAACAACATGGATCTCACTGGAAGATTTGATGGCCATGGACAATGAACTCCAAGTTGAATTAAAAATATTCAAGGACAAGAAGGAAGTGCCACTGGTCTTCCCAGATTTCACTGAAGAAATCCATGAAGTTGAATCCAAACATGAGGTGGAGGAGCATGACTACTGACCTCCATCCAGCGATAATAATCTCCAAAAGGTTATTTCAAATCAAGAAGAGATTCAAACTGAACCAACTCAGGGAGATGATACATTCTTCAACTGAAATTCTTTTAATTTTGTTGAAATGAATTTGATTATAACTCCCAATTGTTTTGAATTTTCAGAATCAGATGAATCCTATTATGCATTGGATGATGAAAAGACAAAATAATATGCACCTGTTGAGGAACACCTAGGGCTCCCGGATGTCATGGAATATCTACTGGAGGAGCCCCATCAAGAGATCCAGGGAGCTGAGCCTATGAAAATAAGTCAAGAGGCTTCTCTTCATGTAGCCCCCATGAAGCCATCACTGGAAGATATATAGATTTCAAAAATTGCAACCAAGGAAGAGGATGATCCCTAATCATCCTACCCTCACCATGCAATCTATACTTCATTGTGAAGGGGGAGGATATGGTGTACTCTATCTATGGATCATCCCTAAATAAAAATGATGAAGCCCAAGCTTGGAAGATCCACATGTGGTGGTCAAATCAAAGTAGCTTCATCCACCGATAGATTATGGATAAAAGATGGTACTGCCCTATGGAGGTAGTAAACGATGTCAGGGACCACTTGGGGGATCATACCAAGATTTATCTTTACATTCTTTATAGTAATTTAAAAATTCAAATTCAGTATTAGGAATTAGTCTAGCATGTGGCCTCATCACTCTTTTCACTTTGAGCTTAAATTAAATGATCCTTGTGATTAATTGAGTAATTTTTCTTTTGTAGGATGATGAAGGCAGAAGGAAGCCCTTAGAATTAGAGGAATAGGACCGAATCAATATTTCAAAGGGGTGTTAACTTTTTATGATTATCATTTAAACTCCTTTCATTTTTTGGTCCAAAAGACATTTTTATCTTTAATGAATATTCTTTTCACTTTTCACACATCAATTGATTTTGAAAGAGTTGAAATTATTTTTGAAATAGTGGATTTTAAATGATTATTGATATGAATTATTTTCCCTTGAAATTGATTTTCATGCATTTTAATGAGTTTGACTGATTTTTTAAATCCATGCTCCTGAAACATGGACTCAAAATATTTTTCCAATCCTGTGAGGTATTCTAAAACACTTTTTCATATTCATCATAATACCCACACTTTCATGAGGGAAACATGAATTTTGTGTGAGAACTAAAATTTGTGAATATTCTCTTTTGAAACATTGGATTTAATGAAAAGTATTTGAAATGATTGAGGAATATCTTTGGCAAGCCACATTTTACCTTGAGACCCACCTTTACATTTATCCTTCATAAGCCCTTAGATTCCATGAATTTTTTTATAGGTTTAAGCCATGTTACAGGCCTCTTTTTCCTTACCTACCCACACTTTTAGTATTTTTGCATGGATATTTCAAGTATGAGTGTGGGGGAAGGGCCTTTCCTGTGCGTTCATTGGGATGTGTATCATTTATGGGTGGTTCGAGGTGTGTGTCAATAATTTGGGCAGTGGACAACAAGAGAATCGGGCATGTGTCGTCATTTCATTGTGCTTTATTTGTTTCATCCATTTCTAATAAAAAAAGAAAACAAAAAAAATAGATATGAGATTGAATTCCTCATTGTAAATTATTTTTTGAGTCATGTCCCTCACAAAAAAAATCAAGGGCGTGAATTTTCATTCATTCATTGCATTCAATTTTTAGCTCATCCTCCATAAAAAAAGAAAAAAAGAAAAAAAAGTTGTGCCTTTCTGGAGCTTTGAAAAAATAAGGAGAACATATATGATATCATTCATTATAATAACTTCTTAGATAATTTACCATATCATTAAAATGAGTGTGGTGTTTTGTTTCACATTTTCATGTAGGATTGAGTGAGGAATTTCATGTGTTTTCACTTGATTTAATCTTGCATTGTACTTAAAAGCCCAACCTCCTCTTTCTATCCTGGAACATTTTTCAATCATTTTCCCACCAACCCTAATACATAGAATCATTTGAAACTTTAATTAAATCCTAAATGATTAAATTCATTTTCATGTTTCACGCTATGGAGAACTGAAAATTTTCACAAACCTATGGTGATACATGCGATTTTCAAGTATGAGTATAACTCTAGATTAAATTTCTCTTGAGTGAAGAGTGACATTAACTTCAATGTGAGGTAGGTTGTGATTGGGCCATGGATTGATTTATGAGGTTGATCAAATTTTAGCAATTGAAATGAAAATAATAGAGTCTTATTATTCACATATGATACAGGATGGAATTCTATTTTCGATAAAATCAATAATATTTTTACATTTTTGATTGTTGTGTGGATTTTGATTTGGATGTAAGATGATTTCCCAGGAGTGCAATGTTTGAGTGTGGGGGAGTGATGAAGCTAACATTTTCATATATTTTATATTGTAAATCATTTTTTATAATCCCACAAATGTGTTATTTGATTGGTAATTGTCATGTTTTTAGGTTTTAGTGTTATTTTGTGCCCAAATGTGAAAAACACATAATTCTAGATTTTAGACAGATTTTTATGTCAAGGGTATTTTGGTCATTTCCGTAAAATTTTATATCCCATTATTCTGATTAATTTTTTTTAAAATACTTATTTTATTTTCTTCAACTTCGTCGTCTGGACCAGGAGATGATTCGGCCATCTAAAGGGTCTCAAAATTCATTGAAGCTGGGAATTTTTCCGGGTGGACAGTGTGGACCCACTCAACGCAACGGACATCAAACTCGGCCTACACAGATCTAAATGATGTGTTTCTACCTGGGATACCACTAGGAAAGATAGGGAAATCTCGAAAATAAATATTGGAGATGTTGGAGGTCATTAAAGAGGCTATTTAACGACATACTTTTGGAGGAACTTTCATGGAAGCTTCGTCCAGAATGAAAAACTGAGAATGAAAAATTCATAACTCCTTCATACGGTTTCCAAATTATCTGAAATTTGGAGGAGAGACGGATTCTATATTTATGAACAACATTATGAAGGGTAGAATGCGTGAAGATATCATTAAAGATGTCTAAATCGCGAAAAATATCAATGGTGGAATTCTCCCTATAAAAGGAGGCCCTCACCTCCTTCCCAAAGCATCTCATTCTCCATCCATTCCTTCAAGGCACCAAGGAGGATATCTTCACTGAGGGAGGCTGGCCACAAATCATCCCCATTTCATTTCTTTTCATTATTTCTGTTTTAGTTTTCAGTTTTAATTTAGATTTGTCATAAAATTATTCATTATTTTTGTGTCCAGCCATCCACCCTGTTTTCTTCTTCATATTTTCTCCTTATTTTCTTCTTTTATCCTTATCATATGATCCACTGTGACCTCTTACACTCAAATATGGGGGTTTAACCCGAGACTTGGCCTGGGGGAGGTATGTGGAAATTTCATTTATTCTGTGCTTAAATTCTGATTTTTATAAAGTTTGTGATGAGAAAAAGTGATGTCCACGGGTGTGGCGATCATCCACCACAACATTGATCTCAAACTCATTTCTATTATTTTATTAATTATTTTCTCTCCCTTCTACTGAATACAAGATCTTCATACGATGGTGCTGAGACATTCAGTGGTTCAAATGGAATATGATGGAGCCAGGTCTTGGAAGATGGCACACTCTCGATCAAGGTCTGCCATCAACCTTGATTATAGGAGGAGGTGAAGTTAAGATTGCAAAATGCATTCAAGATTTCACACCAATAAATAAAAGAATAGTAATTCATGAATGAGATCTCATAATTGAATTATGAAACTTAATTTAAATACCAAGAAGGATAATGATGAAACCCACAAACCAACCCATAAAGGCCAAGTTCATTCTCAATTAATTTCATTTTGTCCTTGCATGTTAGTTTTATCATTTATTTTAATTTAATTTTTTCCCATTACTAGATAATATAAAAACATCAAAAAGAAGTAGTTTATTTAAATTAGATTACGTAAGTAAACTATTGAGAAAACTCCTCAAATGAGATGACCCTGGTCAGCTTCTATGCTGCACTAGGAAAATTAAATTGCTTTTGTCACACCCTACGACAAGAGTGCATCAAAACTGGCACTGTTGCCGGGGATCTAATCGGTTATTTACTTTAATTTTTCTAATTTCAAATTTTAGATTGCTTCCATTTTTTTAAAAAGAATAACATCTAAAAAAGTTTTTCTATTATGAATTCAAATTCAAATTATTCTGCATGGAACAATTACTCATAGGTGTAGGAGGATGAAACTGACTATACTGAGGAGGCCCTCCAACGAAGAGATGATTCCCTGATAATAATGTTCAAGTAGGTGGAAAGAGGCATAACAACATGGGTCTCACTGGAAGATTTGATGGCCATGGTCAATGAACTCCTACTTGACTTAAAAAAGATTCAAGGACAAGAAGGAAGTGCCACTGGTCTTCCCAGATTTCACTGAAGAAATCCATGATGTTTAATCCAAACTCGAAGTGGAGGAGCATGACTACCGACCTCCATCCAGCGATAATCAACTCAAAGAGGTGCTTTCAAATCAAGAAGTGATTCAAGATGAACTAACTCAGGGAGATGATACATTCTTGACCTCAAATTCTTTTAATTTTGTTGAAACGAATTTGAGTATAACTCCCAATTGTTTTGAATTTTTATAATTAGATGACACCTATTATACATTGGAGGATGAAGAGACAAAATAAGACGCACCTGTTGAGGAACACCGGGAGCTACCAGAAGTAATGGAATATCTACTAGAGGAGGCCCATCAAGAGATCCAGGTAGCTGAGCCTAAGAAAATCAGTCAAGAGGCTTCGCTTCATGAATCCCCCATGAAGCCAACACTGGAAGATAAGAAGGTTGCACAAATTTCAACCAAGGAAGTGGATGGTACATTCTTCATCCTACCCCCACCTTGCAATATATACTTCATTTTGAAGGGGGGGATTTGGTGTACTCTATACATGGATCATCCCTCAAGAACAACGATGAAGCACAAGCTAGGAAGATCCACATGTGGTGGTTCAAATCAAAGAAGCTTCATCCACCGTCAGATTATGGATAAAAGCTGGTACTGCCCTCTGGAGGAAGTAAACGATGTCAGGGCCCACTTGGGGGATCATACCAAGATTTATCTTTACCTGCTTTCTAGTAATTTAAAAAGTCAAATTTAGTATTAGGAATTTGTCTAGCATGTGGCCCCCTCACTCTTTTCATTTTGAGATTAAATGAAATGATCCTTGTGATTAATTGAGTAATTTTTCTTTTGTAGGATCATGAAGGCAGAAGGAAGCCCCAAGAATTAGAGGAAGAGGACCGAATAAATATTTCAAAAGGGAGTTAACTTTTTAAGATTATCATTTAAACTCCTTTCATTTTTTGGTCCAAAACATATTTTGATCATTAATGAATATTCTTCTCACTTTTCACACATCAATTTATTTTGAAAGAGTTGAAATGATTTTTGAAATAATGGATTTTAAATGATTATTGATATGAATTCTTTTCCCTTGAAATGGATTTTCAAGAATTTTAATGAGTTTGACTGATTTTTGATATCCATGCTCATGAAACACTGACTCAAAATAAATTTCCAATCCTGTGAGGTATTCTAAACCACTTTTTCAAATTCTTCATAATACCCACACTTCCTTGAGGGAAACATGAATATTGTGTGAGAACTTGAATTTGTGAATATTATCTTTCGAAGCTATGGATTTCATGAAATGTATTTGAAATGATTGAGGCATATATTTGTCTAGCCACATTTTATCTTGAGACCCACCTTTACATTTATCCTTCGTAAGTCCTTAGATTCCATGAATTGCCTTATAGGTTTAAGCCACATTACAAGCCACTATTTCCTTACTACCCGCACTTTTAATATTTTTGCATGGATATTTAAAGTTTGAGAGTGGGGGAAGGGACTTTCTTGTGCGTTCATTGGTATGTGTATCATTTATGGGTGGTTCAAGGTGTGTGTTGATACTTTGGGAAGTGGATAACAAGAGAATTGGGCATGTGTCGTCATTTCATTATTCTTTATTTGTTTCATACATTTCTCCAAAAAAAACAAAAAATGGAGATGAGCTATAATTCCTCTTTGTACATTCTTTTTTGACTCATGTCCCTCAAAAATAAATCAATGGAATGAATTTTTATTCATTCAATGTATTCAATTTTCATCTCATCCTCCATAATAAACGAAAAAAAAGAAAATAAAGTTGTGCCTTTCTGGAGATTTGAAAAAATAAGGATAAATTATATGATATAATTCATTATAATAACATCTTAGATCATCTAACATATCATCAAAATGAGGGTGGTGTTGTTTTTCACATTTTCAAGTAGGATTGAGTGAGGAATTTCCTGTGTTTTCACTTGATTTAATCATGCATTGTACTTAAAGGCCAAACCTCCTCTTTCTAGCCTGGAACATTTTTCAATAATTTTCCCACCAACCCTAAGACACAAGAACATTTCAACCATTAATTAAATCCCTCATGATTAAATTAATTTTCATGTTTCAAGCTGTGGAGAAATGAAAATTTTCAAAAACCTATGGTGATACATGTGATTTTCAAGTATTAGTATAACTCTATATTCAATTTATATTGAGTGAAGAGTGACATAAAATTCAATGTGAGGTAGGTTGTGATTGGGACATGGATTTACATATGAGGTTGAAAAAATATTATTGATTGAAATGAAAATAATAGAGTATTATTATTCATATATGAGACATGATGGAATTCTCTTTTGGATAAAATCAATGAATTTTCTCATTTTTGATTGTTTTGTGGATTTTTATTTGGATGTAAGATGATTACCCAGGAGTGAAATGTTTGAGTGTGAGGAAGTGATGAAGCTCACATTTTCATATATTTTATATTGTAAATCATTTTTTATAATCCCAAAAATGTGTTATTGGATGGGTAATTGTCATGTTTTTTGGTTTTAGAGTTATTTTGTCCCCAAATGTGAAAAACGCCTAATTCTATATTTTAGACAGATTTTTACATCAAGGGTATTTTGGTAATTTCCGTAAAATTTTATATCCAAATTTTCTGATTAAAATTTTGTTACAATATTTATTTTTTTCCTTCAACTTTTTCTTCTGGACTAGGAGTTGATTTGGCCATCTAAACGGTCTAAAAATTCATTGATCGTGGGAATTTTTCCGGCCGGATAGCGTGGACCCACCCAATGTAATAGACAACATAATCAGCCTAAAAATATCTAAATGATGTGTTTCCACCTGGAATACCACGAGGACTGATAGGGCCATATCAATAATAAATTTTGGAGATGTTGGAGGTCATTAAAGAAGCAATTTAACAACATTCTTTTGGAGGAACCTTCCTGAGAGATTCGTACAGAAACAAAAACTGAGAATGAAAAATACATAACTCATTCATAAGTTTTCTAAATTATCTGACATTTTGAGGAGAGGCGGAGGAGCTATTTATGAACAACATTCTTGAAGGGTGGAACGCGTGAGGAAGTCATTAAACAAGTCTAAAATGCACAAACTTTCTATGGTCTAATTCTGCCTATAAAAGGAGGCTCTCACCTCGTTCCCAAATCATCCCATTCTCCATCCATTCCTTCAAGGCACCAAAAAAAATATCTCCACAGAGGGAGGCCTGCCACAAATCTTCACCATTTCATTTCATTTCTTTATTTCTGTTTTGTGTTTCAGTTGTAATTTATATTTTTATTAAAATAATGCATTATTTTTGTGTCCACCCATCCACCATGTTTTCTTCTTCATCTTTTATCCTTCTTTTATTTTTTTTATTCTTCTCATATTATCCATTGTGAAATATTACCCTCAAAATGAGGGGTTAACCCAAGACTTGTCCCGTGGGAGCTATGTGGAAATTTAATTAATTCTATGCTTAAATTCCGATTTTTATTAAGTTTGTGATGAGCAAGAGTGATGTGCATGGGTGTGGTGATCGTCCACCACAACACTGATCTCAAACTAATTTCTATTCTTTTATTAAATATTTTCTCTCCCTTATACTAGATACAAGCTCTTCATATGATGGAGTTGAGCCATTCAGTGGTTGAAATGGCATACGATGATTCCAGGTCTTGGAAGATGACACACTCTCGATCGAGGTGTGCCATCAACCTTGATTATAGGAGGAGGTGATGTTAAGATTGAAAAATGCATTCAAGATTTCACACCAATAAATAAAAGAATAGTAATTAATGAATGAGATCTCATAATTGAATTATCAAACATAATTTAAAAACCAAAGAGGAGAACGATGACACCCACAAACCAACACATAAAGCCCAAGTTCATTCTCAATTAATTATATTTTGTCCTTGCATGTTAGTTTTATAATTTCATTTCATTTAGTTATATTCCATTACTAGATAATATGAAAACATCAAAAATAGGTTTTTTAGTTAAATTAGATTTAGTAAGTAAACGATTGAGAAATCTCCTCAAGTGAGACGACCCTGGTCAGCTCTTATGCCACACTAGGAAAATTAAATTGCTTTTTCCACGCCCTACGACATGCATCTGTCAAAACAGGAGTTGTTTCCAGGGAGATAATCTCTTGTTTACTTTACTTTTTCTAATTTCAAAGTTTATATTGAATCCATTTTTAAAAAAAAAAGAAAAATGTCAAAAAAAACTTTTTCCATGATGCATTCAAATTGAAATTATTCTGCATGGAATAATTACTCACAGGTGCAGGAGGAAGAAACAGACTATACTGAGGATACCGAGGAGTCCCTCCAATGAAGAGATGATTCCCTGATAATAATGTTCAAGAAGGTGTAAAGAGGCATAACAACATGGATCTCACCAGGATATTTGATGGCCATGGTCAATGAACTCCAAGTTGACTTAAAAAGATTCAAGGACAAGAAGGATGTGCCACTGGTCTTCCAAGATTTCACTGAATAAATCCATGAAGTTGAGTCCAATCTCGAGGTGGAGGAGCATGACTAACGACCTCCATCCAGCGATAATCAACTCCAAGAGGTGCTTTCAAATCATGAAGAGATTCAAGCTGAACCAACTCAGGGATATGATAAATTCTTGAACTCTAATTCTTTTAATTATGATGAAACGAATTTGATTATAACTCCCAATTGTTTTTAATTTTCAGAATAACATGAATCCTATTATGCATTGGAGGATGAAGACACAAAAGAAGATGCACCTATTGAGGAACACCTGGAGCTTCTAGATGTCATGGAAGATCTACTAGAGGAGCCCCATTAAGAGATCCAGGTAGCTGAGCCTATGAAAATCAGTCAAGTGGCTTCTCTTCATGCAGCCCCCATGAAGCCAACACTGGAAGATAAGAAGGTTGCATATATTGCAACCAAGGAAGAGGATGTTGCATACATAATCTTACCCCCACCATGCAAGCTATACTTTATTGTGAAGGGGGAGGATATGGTGTACTCTATCCATGGATCATCCCTTAACAACAATGATGAAGCACATTCTATGAAGAGCCACATGTGGTGGTTCAATACAAAGAATCTTCATCCACCGATAGATTATGGATAAAATATAGAACTTCCCTCTGGAGGCAGTAAACGATTCCAGGTCCCACTTGGGGGATCATACCAAGATTTACCTTTACATGCTTTCTAGTATTTTAAAAATTCAAATTCAGTATTAGGAATTAGTCTAGCAAGTGGCCCCCTCTCTCTTTTCATTTTGAGCTTAAATGAAATGATCCTTGTGATCAATTGAGTAAGTTTACTTTTGTAGGATCATGAAGGCAGAAGGAAGCCCCGAGAATTAGAGGAAGATGACCGAATCAATATTTCAAAAGGGAGTTATCTTTTTACGATTATCATTTAATCTCCTTTCGTTTTTTGGTCAAAAACATATTTTTATCTTTAATGAATATTCTTTTCACTTTTCACACATCAATTGATTTTGAAAGAGTTGAAATGATTTTTGAAATAATGAATTTTAAATTATTGTTGATATGAATTCTTTTCCTTTGAAATGGATTTTCAAGAATTTTAATGAGTTTGACTGATTTTTCAAATCCATGTTCATGAAACACTGACTCAAAATATTTTTCCAATACTATGAGGTATTCTGAAACACCTTTTCATATTCTTCATAATACCCACACTTTCTTGAGGGAAACATGAATTTTGTGTGAGAACTAGAATTTTTGAATATTCTCTTTCAATGCTTTGGATTTCATGAAATGTATTTGAATGATTGAGGCATATCATTGGATAGACACATTTTATCTAGATACCCACCTATACATTTATCCTTTATAAGCCCTTAGATTCCATGAATTGCCTTATAGGTTTATGCCACATTATAAGACACTTTTTCCTTACATACCCTCACTTTTAGTATTTTTGCATGGATATTTCAAGATTGAGTGTGGGGGAAGGGACTTTTATGTGCATTCATTGGGATGTGTATCATTTATGGGTGGTGATAGGTGTGTGTCAATTCTTTGGGTAGTGGATAACAAGATAATTGGTCATGTGCCGTCATTTCATTGTGCTTTATTTGTTTCATCCATTTCTCCTAAAAAAAGAAAACAAAAAATGGAGATGAGCTAGAATTCCTCATTTTACAATTCTTTTTGACTCATTTATATCATAGAAAAATCAAGGGCATTAATTTTAATTCATTCATTGTATTCCATTTTCAGCTCATCCTCCATAAAAAAATAAAATAAGAAAATAATGATATGCCTTTCTGGAGCTTTGAAAAAAAATAAGGAGAAATTATATGATATCATTCATTACAATAACATCTTGGCTCATGTACTATATAATTAAAATGAGGGTGGTGTTGTGTTTCACTTTTTCAAGTCGGATTGAGTGAGGAATTTCCTGTGTTTTCACTTGATTTAATCATGCATTGTACTTTAAAGCCCAACCTCTTATTTCTAGCCTGGAACATTTTTCAATAATTTTCCCACCAACCCTAACCCACAAAATCCTTTGAATCATTAATTAAATCCATCATTAGTAAATTAATTTTCATGTTTCATGCTGTGGAGAAATGAAAATTTTCACAAACCTATGGTGATACATGCGATTTTCAAGTATGAGTATAACTCTAGATTCAATTTCTCTTGAGTGAAGAGTGAGATAAAATTCAATATGAGGTAGGTTGTGGTTGGGTTATGGATTGATTTATGAGGTTGAACAAATTTTAGTGATTGAAATGAAAATAATAGATTATTATTATTCATATACGAGACATGACGGAATTCTATTTAAGATAAAATCAATGATATTTTCTCATTTTTAATTGTTGTGTGGATTTTGATTGGGATGTAAGATGATTGCCCAGGAGTGCAATGTTTGAATGTGGGAGAGTGATGAAGTTCACATTTTCATATATTTTATATTGTAAATAATTTTTTATAATCCCACAAATGTGTTTTTTGATGGGTAATTGTCATGTATTTAGGTTTTAGTGTTATTTTTTGCCCAAATGTGAAAAATGAATAATTCTAGATTTTAGACAGATTTTTACATCATGGGTATTTTGGTCATTTCTGTAAAATTGTATATCCAAATTTTATGATTAAATTTTTTTACAATCCTTATTTTATTTCCTTCAACTTTTTCTTCTGGATCACGATCTGATTTGGCAATCTAAAGGGTCTCAAAATTCATTGAAGGTGGGGATTTTTCCGGGCGGATAGCGTGGACCCATCCAACGTAACAGACATCAAACATGGCCTACACATTTCTAAATGATGTGTTTACACCTGGGACACCGAGAGGACAAGTAGGGACGTCTCGAAAATAAATTTTGGAGATGTCGGAGGTCATTAAGGAGACAATTTAACGACATACCTTTGGAGGAAAATTCCTAGAAGCTTCATCCAGAAACAGAAACCGAGAATGAAAAAATTCATAACTCCTTCAAACGGTTTCCAACTAATCTGAAATTTGGAGGAGATACGACCGAGATATTTATGAACAACATTCAGGAAGGGTGGAAGGTGTTAAGAGGTCATTAAAGGGGTCTAAAACGCGCAAACTTTCTAGGGTCTAATTCTGCCTATAAAAGGAGGCTCCCACCTCGTTCCCAAAGAATCCCATTCTCCATCCATTCCTTCAAGGAACCAAGGAGGAGATCTCCACCGAGGGAGTCCAGCCAAAAATCTTCCCTATTTAATTTCTTTTCTTTATTTTTGTTTTATTTTTCAGTTTTAATTTATATTTCTAATAAAATTCATGGATTATTTTTTTGTCCACCCATCCACCTTGTTTTCTTCATCATCTTTTCTCCTTATTTTCTTATTTTATTTTTCTCATATTATCCACTGTGAACTCTTAACCTAAAATATGAGGGGTTAACCCAAGACTTGTCCTGGGGGTGGTATCTGGAAATTTCATTTATTCTACGCTTAAATTCTGATTTTTATTATGTTTGTGATGAGCAAGAGTGATGTACACGAGTGTGGCGATCGTCCACCACAAAAATGATCTCAAACTCATTTATATTATTTTATTAAATATTTTCTCTCCCTTCTACTGGATAAAACCTCTTCATATGATGGAGTTGATCCATTCAGTGGTTGAAATGGCATACGATGGAGCCAGGTCTTGGAAGATGACACACTCTTGTTCGAGGTGTGCCATCAACCTTGATTATAGGAGGAGGTGATGTTATGATTGAAAAATTCATTCATGATTTCACACCAATAAATAAAATAATAGTAATTAATGACTGAGATATCATAATTGAATTATCAAAATTAATTTAAATACAAAGAAGGAGAATGATGAAACCCACAAACCAGCCCATAATGGCCAAGTTCTTTCTCAAATAGTTGTATTTTGTCCTTGCATGTTAGTTTTATCATTTATTTTAATTTAATTGTTTTCCATTACTAGATAGTATAATAAAATCAAAAAGAATTAGTTTAGTGAAATTAGATTAAGTAAGTGAACGATTGAGAAATCTACTCAATTGAGACGACCCTGGTCAGCTCTGATGTTGCACTAGGAAAATTAAATTGCTTTTTCCACGCCCTATGACAGGCGTGCGTCAAAACTGGCACTATTACCAGGGAGCTAATCGGTTGTTTACTTTACTTTTTCTAATTTCAAATTTTAGATTTCTTCCATTTTTTTTAAAAAAAGAAAAATGTCAAAAAAACTTTTTCCACGATGCATTCAAATTCAAATTATTTTGCATGGAAGAATTACTCACTGGTGTATGAAGAAGAAACAAACTGTACTGAGGAGGCCCTCCAACGAAGACCTGATGCCCTGATAATAATGTTCAAGTAGGTGGAATGATGCATAACAACATGGATGTCACCGGAATATTTGATGGTCATGGTCATTGAACTCGAAGTTGACTTAAAAAGATTCATGGACAAGAAGGAAGTGCAACTGGTCTTCCCAGATTTAACTGAAGAAATCCATGAAGTTAAATCCAAACTCGAGGTGGAGGAGCATGACTACCGAACTCCATCCAGTGATAATCAACTCCAAGAGGCTCTTTCAAATCAAGAAGAGATTCAAGCTCAACCAACTCAGGGAGATGATAAATTCTTGGACTCAAATTCTTTTAATTTTGTTGAACTGATTTTGAGTATAACTCCCAATTGTTTTGAATATTCAGAATCAGATGACTCCTATTATGCATTGGAGGATGAAGAGACAAAAGAATATGCACCTGTTGAGGAACACCTGGAGCTCCCTGAAGTCATTGAATATCTACTGGAGGAGCCCCATCAAGAGATCCAGCTAGCTGAGCCTAAGAAAATCAGTCAAGAGGCTTCTCTTTATGCAGCCCCCATGAAGCCAGCACTGGAAGATATAAAGGTTGAACAAATTGCAACAAAGGAATAGGATGGTCAATAATTCATCCTACCCCACCATGCAAGTTATACTTCATTGTGAAGGGGGAGGATATGGTTTACTCTATCCATGGATCAACCCTTAAGAACAACGATGAAGCACAAGATAAGAAGATCCACATGTGGTGGTTCAAATCAAAGAAGCTTCATCCACCGACAGATTATGGATAAATGATGATTCTGCCCTCTAGAGGCAGTAAACGATGCCAGGGCCCACTTGGGGGATCATACAAAGATTTATCTTTACATGATTTCTAGTAATTTAAAAATTAAAATTTATTATTTTGAATTAGTCAAGCATATGGCCCCCTTGCTCTTTTCATTTTGAGCATAAATGAAATGATCGTTGTGATTAATTGAGTAATTTTTCTTTTCTAGGATCATGAAGGCAGAAGGAAGCCCCAACAATTAGAGGAATAAGACCGAATCATTATTTCAAAAAGGGGTTATCATTTTACGATTATTATTTAATCTCCTTTCATTTTTTGGTCCAAAACATATTTTGATCTTTAATGAATATTCTTTTCATTTTTCACACATCAACTGATTTTTAATGAATCACAATGATTTTTTAAATAATGGATTTTAAATGATTGTTGATATGAATTCTTTTCCCTTGAAATGGATTTTCAAGAATTTTAATGAGTTTAACTGATTTTTGAAATCCATGCTCTTGAAACACTGAATCAAAATATTTTTCCAATACTGTGAGGTATTCTAAACCACTTATTCATATTCTTCCTAACACCCACACTTTCTTGAGGGAAACATGATTTTTTTGTGAGAACTAGAATCTGTGAATATTCTCTTTCGAAGCATTAGATTTCATGAAATGTATTTGAAATGATTGAGGCATATATTTGGCTAGCCACATATTATCTTGAGACCCACCTTTACATTTATCCTTCGTAATCCCTTAGATTCCATGAATTGCCTTATTGGTTTAAGCCACATTACAAGCCACTTTTTCCTTAAATACCCATACATTTACTATTTTTGCATGGGTATTTCATGTTTTAGTGTGGGGGAAGGGCCTTTCATGTGCGTTCATTGGGATGTGTATCATGTATTGGTGGTGCGAGGTGTGTGTCAATACTTTGGGCAGTGGATAACAAGAGAATTGGGCATGTGTCGTCATTTCATTGTGCATCATTTGTTTCATCCATTTATCATAAAAAAAGAAAACAAAAAATGGAGATGAGCTTGAATTCCTCATTTTACATTCTTCTTTGACTCATTTCCCTCACAAAAAAAATCAAGGGAATGAATTTTCATTCATTCATTGTAATCAATTTTCAGCTCATCCTCCATAATAAAAAGAAAATAAGAAAATAAAGTTGTGCATTTCTAGAGCATTGAAAAAAAATAAGGAGAACTTATATGATATAATTCATTATATTAACTTCTTGGATCATGTCCCATATCATTAAAATGATGGTGTTGTTGTGTTTCACATTTTCAAGTATGATTGAGTGAGGAATTTCCCGTGTTTTTACTTGATTTAATCATGCGTTGTACTTAAAACCCGAACCTCCTCTTTCTAGCCTGGAACATTTTTCAATAATTTTCCCACCAACCCTAAGACACATAATCAATTGAAAATTTAATTAAATGCTTCATGATTAAATTCATTTTCATGTTTCACGCTGTGGAGAAATGAAAATTTTCACAAACCTATGGTGATACATGTGATTTTCAAATATGAGTATAACTCTAGATTCAATTTCTCTTGAGTGAAGTGTGACATAAAATTCAATGTGAGGTAGGTTGTGATTGGGCCATGGATTAATTTATGAGGTTGAAAAATTATTGAAATAAAAATAATATAGTATTATTATTCATAAATGAGACATGATGGAATTCTATTTTGGATAAAATCAATGATACTTTCTCATTTTTGATTGTTGTGTGGATTTTGATTTGGATGTAAGATGACTACCCAGGAGTGCAATGTTTGAGTGTGGGGGAGTGATGAAGTTCACAGTTTTCATATATTTTATATTGTAAATCCTTTTTTATAATCCCACAAATGTGTTATTTTATGGGTAATTGTCATGTTTTTAGGTTTTACTGTTATTTTGTGCACAAATGTGAAAAACTCCTAATTCTAGATTTTAGACAGTTTTTTACGTCAAGTGTATTTTGTTCATTGAAGTAAAATTGTATATCCAAATTTTCTAATTAAATTTTTTTTACAATCATTATTTTATTTCCTTAAACTTTTTCTTCTGGATCAGGAGCTGATTCGGCCATCTAAAGGGTCTAAAAATTCATTGAAGGTGGGGATTTTTCAGGGTGGACAGTGTGGAACCACCCAAACTAACGGACATCAAACTCGGCCTACACATATCTAAATGATGTGTTTCCACCTGGGATATAACGAGGAGAGATAGGTACGTCTTGAAAATAAATTTTAGAGATGTTGTAGGTCATTAATGAGGCTATTTGATGACATACTTTTGAAGGATCCTTCCTGGAAGATTCGTCCAGAAACAGAAACCGAGAATGAAAAATTCATAACTCCTTCATACAGTTTCCAAATTGTCTGAAAATTGGACGAGAGAAGGAATAGATATTTATGAACAACATTCATGAATGGTTGATCGTGTGAATAGGTCATTAAAGGGGTCTAAAATGCAAAAACTTTCGAGTGTCGAATTCTTCCTATAAAAGGAGGCCCTCTCCTCCTTCCCAAAGCATCCCATTCTCCATCCATTCCTTAAAGGAACCATGGATGAGATCTCCACCGGGGGAGGCCTGCCACAAATCTTCCCCATTTCATTTCTTTTCTTTAATTCTATTTTAGTTTTCAGTTGTAATTTATATTTCTAATAAAATTCATGCATTATTTTTTTTCCCACCTACCCACCATGTTTTCTTCTTCATATTTTCTCCTTCTTTTCTTCTTTTATTCTTCTTATATTATTCACCATGACCTCTTACCCTCAAATATGAGGGGTTAACCCGAGACTTGTCCTGGGGGAGGTATGTGGAAATTTCATTTATTCTGTGCTTAAATTTTGATTTTTATTAAGATTGTGATGAGCAAGAGTGATGTGAATGGGTGTGGTGATCGTCCACCAAAACACTGATCTCAAACTCATTTCTATTCTTTTATTGAATATTATCTCTCCCTTATACTGGATAAAATCTATTCATATGATGGAGTTGAGCCATTCAGTGGTTGAAATGGAATACGATGGAGCCAGGTCTTGGAAGATGACACACTCTCGATCGAGGTGTGCCATCAAACTTGATTATTGGAGTAGGTGAAGTTATGATTGCAAAATGCATTCAATATTTCACACCAATAAATAAAAGAATAGTAATTCAAGAATGAGATCTCATAATTGTATTATCAAACTTAATTTAAATACCAAGAATGAGAATGATGAATCCCACAAACCAACATATAAAGGCCAAGTTCTTTCTCAATTAATTGCATTTTGTCCTTGCATGATAGTTTTATCATTTATTTTAATTTAATTGTTTTCCATTACTAGATAATATAAAAACATCAAAAAGAAATATTTTAGTTAAATTAGATTAAGTAAGTAAACAATTGAGAAATATCCTCAAGTGAGATGACCCCAGTCAGCTTCTATGCTACACTAGGAAAATTAAATTGCTTTTGCCATGCCCTACAATGGGCGTGCATCAAAACTGGTGCTGTTTCCGGGGAGCTAATTGATTGTTTACTTTACTTTTTCTAATTTCAAATTTTAGATTTCTACATTTGAAAAAAAGAAAAACGTCAAAAATAACTTTTTCTATGATGCATTCAAATTTAAATTATTCTGCATGGAACAATTACTCATAGGTGCAGGAGGTAGAAATAGACTATACTGAGGAGGCCCTCCAACGAAGAGATGATGCCCTGATAATAACGTTCAAGTATGTGGAAAGAGGGATAATAACATGGATCTAACCGGAATATTTGATTGCCATGGTCAATGAACTCAAAGTTGACTTAAAAAGATTCAAGGACAAGAAGGAAGTGCCACTGGTCATCCCAGATTTCACTGATGAAGTCCATGAAGTTGAATCCAAACTCGAGGTGGAGGAGCATGACTACCGACCTCCATCCAGCGATAATAAACTCCAAGAGACGCTTTCAAATAAAGAAGAGATTCAAGTTGAACCAACTCATGGAGATGATACATTCCTGTACTCAAATTCATTTAATTTTGTTGATACAAATTTGAGTATAAATCCCAATTGTTTTGAATTTTCAGAATCAGATGACTCCTATTATGCATTGGATGATGAAGAGACAAAAGAAGATACACCTGTAGAGGAACACTGGGAGCTACTGGAAGTCATGGAATATCTATTGGAGGAGCTCCATCAAGATATCCAGGTAGCTGAGCCTACGAAAATCAGTCAGGAGGCTTCTCTTCATGCAGCCCCAATGAAGCCATCACTGGAAGATAAGAAGGTTGAACAAATTGAAACGAAGGAAGAGGATGGTCCATACTTCATTCTACCCCCACCATGGAAGCTATAATTAATTGTGTAGGGGGAGGATATGGTGTACACTATCCATGGATCATCCCTCAAGAACAACGATGAAGCACAAGCTAGGAAGAGCCACTTGTGGTGGTTCAAATGAATGAAGCTTCATCCAACGACAGATTATGGATAAAAGCTGGTACTGCACTCTAGAGGCAGTAAACGATGCCACGGCCCACTTGGGGGAGCATACCAAGATTACACTTTACATGCATTCTAGTAATTTACTATTTCAAATTCATTATTAGGAATTATTCTAGCATGTGGCTCCCTCGCTCTTTTCATTTTGAGATTAAATGAAATGATCCTTGTGATTAATTGAGTAATTTTTCTTTTGTAGGATCATGAAGGTAGAAGGAAGCCCTGAGAATTAGAGGAAGAGGACAAAATAAATATTTCAAAAGGGAGTTAACTTTTTACGATTATCATTTAAATTCCTTTCATTCTTTGTCCAAAACATATTTTGATCTTTAATTAATATTCATTTCACTTTTCACACATCAATAGATTTCGAAAGAGTTGAAATGATTTTTGAAATAATGGATTTTAAATGATTGTTGATATGAATTCATTTCCCTTGAAATGGATTTTCAAGCATTTTAATGAGTTTGACTGATTTTTGAAATCCATGCACCTGAAACATTGACTCAAAATATTTTTCCAATCCTGTGAGGTATTCTAATCAAATTTTTCATATTCTTCCTAATACCCACATTTTCTTAAGGGAAACTTGAATTTTGTGTGAGAACTAGAATTTGTGAATATTCTCTGTCGAAGCTTTGGATTTCAAGAAATGTATTTGAAATGATTGAGGCATATCATTGGATAGCCACATTGTATCTTGAGACCCACCTTTACATTTATCCTTCGTAATCCCTTAGATGCCATGAATTTCCTTATTGGTTTAAGCCACATTACAAGCCACTTTTTCCTTACCAACCCGCACTTTTATTAATTTTTAATGAATATTTCAATTTTAAGTTTGGGGGAAGGGCTTTTAGTGTGTGTTCATTGGGATTTGTATCATTTATGGGTGGGGCGAGGTGTGTGTAAATACATTGGGTAGTGGATAACAAGAGAATTGGGCATGTGTCATCATTTCATTGTGCATTATTTGTTTCATCCATTTCTCCTAAAAAAGGAAACAAAAAAATGGAGATGAGCTTGAATTCCTCATTGTAAATTATTTTTTGAGTCATTTCCCTCACAAAAAAATCACGTGAATGATTTTTCATTCATTCATTGTATTCAATTTTCAGCTCATCCTCCATAAAAAATAGAAAAAAAGAAAATAATGTTGTGCGTTTCTGCAACATTGAAAAAAATAAGGAGAACTTAGATGATATCATTCATTGTAATAACTTCTTGGATCATGTCCCATATCATTAAAATGAGGGTGGTGTTGTGTTTTACATTTTCAAGTAGGATTGAGTGAGGAATTTATTGTGTTTTAACTTGATTTAATCATGCATTGTACTTAAAAGCCCAACCTCCTCTTTCTAGCCTGGAACATTTTTCAATAATTTTTCCACAAACCACAAGCCACAGAATCATTTGAACCTTTAATTAAATCCCCCATGATTAAATTAATTTTAATGTTTCATGCTGTGGAGAAATGAAAATTTTCACAAACCTATGGTGATGCATGCGATTTTCAAGTATGAGTATAAATCTAGATTCAATTTTATTGAGTGAAGAGTGACATAAAATTCAATGTGAGGTAGGTTTTGATTGGACATGGATTGATTTATGAGGTTGAACAAATTTTAGTGATTTAAATGAAAAAAATAGAGTATTATTATTCATATATGAGACATGAAAGAATTCTATTTTGGATAAAATCAATGATATTTTCTCATTTTTGATTGTTGTGTGGATTTTGATTGGGATGTAAGATGATTGCCCATGATTGCAATGTTTGAGTGTGGGGGAGTGATGAAGCTCACATTTTCATATATTTTATATTGTAAATAATTTTTTATAATCCCAAAAATGTGTTATTGGATGGGTAATTGTCATGTTTTAAAGTTTTAGTGTTATTTTGTGCCCAAATGTGAAGAACGCCTAATTCTAGATTTTAGACAAATTTTTACGTCAAGGGTATTTTGGTCATTTCCATAAAATTGTGTATTAACATTTTCTGATTAAAATTTTGTTACAATCCTTTTTTTATTTCCTTCAACTTTGTCTACTGGACCATGAGCGGATTCGGCCATCTAAAGGGTCTAAAAATTCAATGAATGTGGGAATATTTCCGAGCGGATAGCGTGGACCCAACCAATGAAATAGACATCAAACTAGGCCTACACATATCTAAATGATGTGTTTCCACCAGGGATACCACTACTATAGATAGGGTCGTCTAGAAAATAAATTTTGGAGATGTTGGAGGTCATTAAGGAGGCTATTTATTGACATACTTTTGGAGGAACCTTCCTAGAAGCTTCGTCCAGAAACAGAAACCGAGAATGAAAAATTTATAACTCCTTAAAATGGTTTCTAAATTATCTGAAATTTTTAGGAGAGATGTCCGAGATATTTATGAACAACATTCATGAAGGGTGGGATGCGTGAAGAGGTCATTAAAGGGGTCTAAAACGCACAAACGTTCGAAGGTCGAATTCTTCATATAAAAGGAGGCCCTCACCTGCTTCCCAAAGCATCCCATTCTACATACATTGCTTCAATGCACCAAGGAGGAGATCTCCACCAAGGGAGGATGACCAAAAATCTTCCCCAACTCATTTCTTTTTTTATTTATGTTTTATTTTTCAGTTGTAATTTATATTTCTAATAAAATTCATGCATTATTTTTTTGTCCACCCATCCACCATGTTCTCTTCTTCATTTTTTATCCTTTTTTTATTATTTTATTCTTCTCATATTATCCACTGTGACATATTACCCTCAAATATGAGGGGATAACCCGAGACTTGGCTCGGGGGAGGTATGTGGAAATTTCATTTATTCTGTGCTTAAATTCTGATTTTTATTAAGTTTGTGATGAGAAAGAGTGATGTGCACGGGTGTTGCGATCGTCCACCACAACACTGATCTCAAAATCATTTCTATTATTTTATTAAATATTTTATCTCCCTTCTACTGTATACAAGTTCTTCAAAAGATGGAGTTGAGCCATTTAGTGGTTGAAATGGCATATGATGGAGCTAGGTCTTGGATGATGACACACTCTCGATCGAGGTGTGCCATCAACCATGATTATAGGAGGAGGTGAAGTTAAGATTGAAAAATGCATTCAATATTTCACACCAATAAATAAAAGAATAGTAATTCATGAATGAGATCTCATAATTTAATTATAAAATTTAATTTAAATACCAAGAAGGAAAATGATGAAACCCACAAACCAACCCATAAAGGCCAAGTTCCTTCTCAATTAATTGCATTTTGTCCTTTAATGTTAGTTTTATCATTTATTTTAATTTAATTGTTTTCCATTAATAGATAATAAAAAAACACAAAAAAGGTAGTTTAGTTATATTAGATTAAGTATGTAAATGATTGAGAAATCTCCTCACGTGAGACAACCCTAGTCAGCTTCTATGCTGCACTAGGAAAATTAAATTTCTTTTGCCACAAGCTACGACAGGCGTGCGTCAATCCTTATCCCATAATTATGCACATATCATGTGTTTTCAGAAAATATTTCAACCACTTTTAATTGTTACTAGTACCATATGCTTATGGAAAACCAAAAAAGATCAATAGATAGAAATTTCAACTTTATATACTAATATAAAACAAATTCTACAACATTATTCTGGAATCCCATTACTCAAACACTCAATACTTCCACCGCATTATTTTTATACAAAACATCACCAATAGTTTTCACATGTTAGTTTACTTAGTATTTTTCCTGAATAGGTTTTTGATGTTGAATATCATTGATAACCATTTGATTACGACATTGGTTAGCATAATGCCTCATTTCTTCACACTTGTAACATTGAAGTGTTGGAGGTGCCTTTTGTGTGGCCCTTTCTCTATTCACATCATTAAATAAATTTATACCAAGTATTTGGAACATAACTACCAAATGAAATTCTTTTCCACACAAAAAAATTTTAGTAGTCCCTTTAACAAAATCTCCACCATGCTTCTTTCCACACCTTGATCATAAGGAAACAATAATCTTTTTTTCACCATTGTTTTAATATTTTTCCTTTAATTCCATATTTTGTTTCATATCAATACCATGAGATTGATATGTAAAAAAAAATTCATTTCTATCTTGATATAGGAATGTAAAATATCATTATATCTACTCATGTATCTTATAGGAAACTCCCTTCGAAGACACGGTTTTAATCCAATGATGAATTGATAAAATTTACATTTAGGTTGGATGATAAATCCATAAGCATTCACTGTAAGTATTGTAATATTTTCCTCATATGTTCCTACAGACTCATAATCCATTTTCATTAGCTCATGTATCCCCTTAGAAATATTAGATAAAATAATAAAAGGAATGTACTTAATAAAAAAATAATTTCTTGAACTCATCCCATAACATATATTCAATTTCATCTTGCTTCCGTAAAATTCTATATTAGAGTCCACCACTGGGATCTGATTCACCTTCTAAATTATAAATAGTCCTAATAAATTTTTCATGTTCTAAAAAAAGGATGTAAAATATCATTTCAATGTTACTGATTCATTTTTCAGCAACATGTGGATCATAATATTTAATGAAAAAGGTGGGAGTTACCTCATGAAGGTACCAACAGAGTTTTGTTCCCTCTTCTGCTCATTTGGAAGTCCAAAATGATTCATAGCATGTGTATGTATAGAGATAATATTTTACATCCAAACTCCCGTAACATTTTGTTAATCAGAATGAAAATTAGTACATTTCCCATTGGATTGATCATTAACATGATTCTTTTAGGTTCCACCAATTGTCTAGAACCAAAAAATAATAGTGCAAGAGGGAAAATCATACTAGAAAAACAACATATTCAAGGGAAAATACACTCAATCAAAAACATAATAGGTTTAATTCTAAGTTAAAAATAATCATTACCAAAATTCAAGGACTATAACCTATAGATAGACTTATCTGTAGGAATATCCCTAGACATACCTTAGAAATATCTATAGGGATCTCACTAAAACATTTTCATTATAGTTTCCAATGGTTTACTAATCCTTTAATATGATACTGACTATAACAACCCAAGCATTATGTAGATAAATAACACATCTTTTTAGTTGAATATTCATTAAGTTTTACTATTTCATGGATGAGGACTGTAACAGTTTTGTGCCTTTGGAAACATTAAACACAATATTCTAACATGGAGAAATATCATAAAAATATCTTTTTTATGATCTTCCCCTTTAGTAATCCTACTTAAAAGCTTCATTTATAACCTGAGTAATGGAAACATGAGAAAAGGGAGATCTTCGATGCTCAGTAAAGCTAAACAAACAAAAAAGGAAGATAAGAATGTGAAAACTAAAACATAACTTTTGAAAACCATTCCATGTGTATCAAATATCCTAATTATGAGTCATATAATAAATCTTAGTAATTCATAAGGTAGAAATAATAATAGAAAATTATTCATGGGAAAATAAATATGGTATAAAATATGGAATTGTGGAAAACACATAATAATAGAAAATAATTTCCATATTATCCATGGATCATTTCCAAGACCATTATAGTGGTTGAATTACATTATTGAACTAGGTTTAATTTCTATTCGAGTCATGTATTATAGAACTTGATTTACATTCAATTTTTTTCATGACCATCTCATGAGATATAAAATTTTACTCAATGCACAATAGGGAGATATAGGTCTCACTCATAACATAATGAAAACCATACATATGTGTTCCATAAAAATATAAATCATTCTACATAACATAACCGAAGGAATAAAATGGGTTTCCTAAACATAATTCAATCATAATCCATATAAAAAATAGATTTAATAAATATAATTACATAATATACATAACTAAAATCATAGTGATAATGAGGATTGAAACATAAACCTATTTAAATAATTTTATCTTATATGGAAAATGATTTTGATAAAACACTTGAAACTAATTATTGAGGAATATATCCTTTCATCTTAAAAAACATTTTATTTTTTCAAAATGACACACAATTTTAAATGAAAATAATTTATTTAAAAATAAGGCTGAAATTTTGTCGAGAGATATTAATTGAAATAAGGCACTATGAAGACATAAAAACCAGTTTATGCTATATAGGTTTTAAAATACAATCTCCACATACTTTGTTTTAGAAAACTCAAAAAGTACATTGAATCCATTAACAAAAACAAAAGATTCATTTTAACCCATTTAATAAAAATTCACCAATGTGTAAAATTGAAATTACAATATTTATAATAATATAAATAATATTAAATATTTTGGTAACATGGACATGGATGATAAATATATCTCAGTAAATACTTACGTATAAACAATCTCAAATAATAATGAGATTGTGAAATTATCCCTTACCATAGGTATTCAATCCATTGTTTGTTTTATTACCTCTTGTATTATGATTTAAATTATTCCATTGACTTATTATAGTTTACTAGTTTTCATATCTGAGCATATTATCATTTTTTTGGTAATAATATTTCATTATTACTTGTAATTTGGGTATTATCTGCTTTATTTTCTTATACATGTTTTGTCAAATCTATTCTGGTTCACCATCTTATGATTTAGTTATATAATTTTAAAATAATATTAACATAATATATATCATATTTAATTAATATCTAAATTTACATAATCACTCTCTAATAGATATCTTTTATAAATAACCACATCACATCGTGGAGAAGGTAAGCTGTACGCACGCATGATTAGTGATATTGTTCCATTAATCATGAAATGATACTGAAGTGGATGGTATATATATTATTATATATTAAGTAAATTTTAATATTAATCATATATAGATATTATTTACATCATTATACCCTTCCATGTCAAGTGGTGGTGAAAAACAAATTACACAACCGTGTAGTTACGATAAGTTGTACCTATATACACATGGTGATTTTGTTTTTCATGGGATGGATAAAAGTTTGAATATGGTTGTTACATAATCTTAATAACCTCTAAGTGTAATCATGAAACTGGATTCATGAATTTATAATGGAAAAAACTCATGAAGATATATTAGAAGAAGAAATTATTTGAATGAATTGGTAGAAGAAATTACCTCTTCTTCAATGAGCTCCCTATGGATCTCTTCTTAAAGGAACTAGAGTCGGTCTTTTGAGAAGACCAGAACCTCTAGAATTTGAATAAAGAAGATTACAAGGAAAATGGGTAGGATATTCACATGCTTTAATTCTACATGGGAATTGAAATTGTGAGGGAGGATGTGCCCTTTTATAATTGAGGTGAGGGGCACATTTGGAATCTCAAATAATATTAATTTATAATAAAATAAAAATACATAAAAACATAAAAAATATCATAGTTTTGAATATAAGATGAGGTAAGGTGTTATTTTCCTCAAAAATTAGATTTTTTAAAAAACTTTATGCCACTTTAAAGCTTATCATTTTAACTTAACACATAGTAATTATATTTCATTTTAACAAGGCAATGAATTAATTAAATATTAAAAAATTAATATACATACATATTTGATGTAAATAAAATAATAAATAAACAATTTAGATAATTTTATATCCAACAACAATTAATAAATTTTAAAAAATATATATATTTTTAAATAATTTAATAAAACATTGTTAAAAAAACAACAATAATGTCAATTTTGACAGTATTCAATTATTAGATTTTTAAGAAAATATAAAAAATATTATATCTAATAAAAAATATTTTATTATATCTTTATGAGATCTAGTTCAACTATATAATTCATTTGACAAATTTATTAGCTTAATTTATATATATTTTATTATTTTTAATAAAATTAATTTGATATTATTTTTAATAGAACAATTGGTACACAGGTTTTTTGTAATTTTTTAATATAACTATTTTTGGGAAAAAATTTAAAAAACATATTATGAAAATAAATATTATATATTTTAGGAAAATATATTTAGTCGAATATTTCATCTGTAAAATAAATCATAAAATTTGTTTTACCTATTAAAACATTAATGTGACAAGTTTAACATCACATTAAATAATTTATTATAAGTGTCAAAATATTTTCCCTATAGATGAAAATATTAAATAACAAGACAAGTAGATTATTATGTTAGATATATAATATAACAATAGTATTTTTTCATGTTTTTTGGTCTTTTGGTGCTTATGATCATTTTATTTATAATTATTTTATTAATTTTTCAACAATAAAATAATTTCTCCGTCATCATTATATAATAATTTAAGTTAATTATAAAAAATATAAAATTTCTATATAAAACACCATGATTTATAAAATATCATTATATTTCTGGATAATATTTATTTTAAAATTTATCTCATATTTATTAATATATTAAAATTATTCTACTTTTAAGAAATAAAAGGATGACATGTTATCACTTTCTTTTATTATAATAATATATATAATTTTCCTGGACAAGAGTCCATTAAATATGTAAATATAGATCCTCAGGTGTTAATTGTTTACTTTTATTCATCCAATACATGTTGGGAAGGTTTTATGATACTTTTATTATCCTTATCAAATTATTTGTTAACCTAATTTTCCCGATTTAACTAAAACGATGGTAAATTTCTCGTACCAAAGTTAATATTCATTAAATCCTAAAAACAGAAGGAATATATTTACATAATTTTCATCCATTTATTCTAAATATGGAATAAATTTTAAATAATATTAAACATAGAATTTCAAGTAATTAAATTAAAATTAATCCTGAAGTGGGAATGAAAAAATGTTTTCAAAAGGTAAAACATTGCAAAAGATTGAATTGTTTTTACATTAAAACTCACGGTAAAATTACAGAAAATTTCAAAAATTATAGTACCTGATAAAAATATATTATATTTATACATTAAAACCATTAAATAGTATAATTTATCCACCAAAATGTTTTCTATGAAATTTTTTTGTTCAATTATAATTTAATATTTTATTTCAAATCATCAAAACATAAAACTTATCAGAAAAATATAAAAATTTCCAAAGAAATTATTATAGCCCAAATATAAATAATAAGTTTATATTATAAAATATAACATATAAAATTGTAAAAAACTATATTTATATTGGATGCACCATCCAAAAGTAACAAAAAATCATTTTTTTAGAAAAGTACTTCTTTTATTGAAGAAATTTAATTATTCATATAACATTTATAGAAAATATAATATATAAATTTTAAACATTATATTGAATATATTAAATATGTATTTCATTAATAAAATCCATCTTGAGTGATTTTATTATTTTATAAACTCACATATTTTGAATAAATTTTTTTTTCATAATAAAGTTTACGATATTCATACCCATCATTATAATGACTGGATTTTAACATAACTTAATAATATTTAGTGGTTAACTTATACACAGTATTTCTTGAAATTAATTGTATCAAACTAAAATGGATTTTTTACAACACAAGCCAAGCATAGCATTGTGTATACCACAAGCTATGTCTGTGTTGTGTATAGAACATCATTATCTTGGTGTTGAATACAACATAATACATCAATTATATTAAAAAAATCTAACACATAAAAATATAGAGGAGTTATATGTTCCATCTAGAGGTAGTAACAATATCAACATTACAACATTATTTATGCTTATATATCTTCCCATTGTGTTTTAAGGAAGAGGGTGAGGGTTTATGTAGGAAAATGGGGTTGAGGTTGTCTCCACTTTACACAGGGAGTGTGACACATGTACAAGTAAAAGGAAGTATATGGCATATCATCTTTTCATTAAAAATATGAACAAACTTCATACTCATGAGACATTGAGGATTTTGCATTATCAAATTCATGGTGGATCTTAATCATGAAATTAAATTTCTTATTTATGTGAATGATACCTCTCATGATAATTTTTCTTAATTCGATGTCATATGGGCATATGATAGATACATACAATCTATTTACATTCATACATGAATTTTTGTTGAACCCGAACTCTGGAATGAGAATTAATATGTGAATCACTTCATGTAATCAATCCTTACTCATGATTTTAACAATAACATATGACATATTGGTTTGATCATTGGAGTTAGATTGCATGGAAGATATTTAACACCAGAGTGCTCATGTGACGCTAGTTGTGGTTATAAAGGTTACAGATGGCTGCCTACATAATCTGATGAATCAAGTATTATTAAAAAGGATGATGAGTTTATATAAATATATTTTTAATGGATGAAAAAAATTAATAATATAGATTCCATTCAATATCAATTTTTTTCTTCTTGCACCATGATTAATATGTCATCATTGACACTTCATGAGATATAAGCTTGTACCAAGGTTTAATATTGATGTTTGTTGGCACAAACCCATGAAAACAATATCGTACACTATGTTATTGACCAATGGGATGGATCTAATCCTCTTGTGCATGAACATGTTCTCATCATCCCACTATATCTTCAATAATAACTAGATATGGTTTCTCCGACACATGGTTTAGGTGACTCCCCCATGTTCCTTGGTTAAGCTAGCTGTCTAGATTGCCTTGGATAGACTATTTTTTAAAATCACGCAAAATCTATAGAATAAAAATCTATGTAATATATGACCATAATATGTTCCACTATAAATAATTCAAATCCATTATTCTCAAGGATTCCTCTTACAAACCTTCTATTAAATCCACCATCCAAAAAAGAAATTGAATTTTCCCAAGAATCACATTCTCAAATCAAACACAATAAAGTGTAGGGTACCGATTTTTTGTTGAAAATAGAACTCCCCCTATAGAATATTATTCATGAAGAACAAAATAAATTTTATTTTAAGGTGAACATATATAACTTTACCATGTTCATGATTGTATGGAGGGATTCGATTCCAAACCATGTGAGAGGGTTTCCGAAAAGAACAGTATTGAAAAAATAATTTGTGTGATATAAAGAGGAAAGTCGTTGAACATGAGTTACTGGTATTCCAAAACAGTTAACCTCTTTATTTTGATGATAGATAATATAATCGACGATTTAGGTTTCCCAACAGAATAATCTTTATCTGATTAATGGATACATTTAATTAATAAAAATTACAAATTCTAGGATGGAAAGGTAATTTTTCTTTAGATCTAGGATTATTAACATAGATATATAAATGTATCCCAAATTAAGGGAAATCAAATAATACGTTTTTCTCTGTATGAGATCTTATAAAAATAATGTTCTTGTATAGGATAAAACAGTCCATATATTAACATCTCTACAATGAATGATTATATATAGATCTTTCTCGTACATAGGTGAGGGATTGTAATCTATTTATGAAAAAGTTATGGGTAAGGGAAAATATTTTAGTTGGGACATTATATAATATGAAAACTCTATTTCATTTTTGGAGAAATTTAGAAATATACTCTATATACATTAAGGTCATTCCTGGTGGACCAAGTCATATAAAGTTCTAGTCAAAATAGTACTATATACCCCCACATGGGATTTGTGGAAAATTTATATGATAATTGTTTTTACTAAGTTGGCAGACCAAGTGAGCATATAATTGTTTTTCTAGTGATAGATATTTGTCCCAAAAAAATTTCTTGTAACACTATGAGATTTTGTTAAATATTTTTTAGAAATAAATTTATTATTTTTGATAAATTTAATTATATGAATCACTGAGTTTAAAAAACTATGACATAGTATTAAAATATTATGATAGTAATTACCTATATATTGGAATGGATATAATTAATAAGATTAACTAAATTAGAAAAATATATAGTTTACACATGTATAAAAAATGAATTATTTTGTAACCATTTAATTAAAATTTTATATAAAGGAAATCATTTTTATGGAAATAAACATGTTTCTACTTAAAAATAATAAAAAACGTTGCTGAAATATATTAATTAAATTTATATATTATATATTTAGTAAATAGTTTAAATACTTTATTGGTATTTTCTAGATAACAGTTAAGGATGAAACCAATTTAAAGCTTAGAATAACATTTTAAAAAAAATGTTTATTGAAATTTCTATGAACTAATTCTAAAACAAAATTTTGAGATTTAAAAAAAATATTTGAAAAAATAAAATAAATTTCTAAAATCATCATACAAATTAACTTATGATGAATATTTGAGAATTTTCTAAAATGATAAAATTTTTGATAACTGATGAAAACATGGAATTTTATTAGAAATATTTAATTACATTTAAATTATTTAAGAAGTGAAAAAATAATTTACATTTTTTCAAGTAAAATTTGATAAAATATATATCAATTAATCCAATTAAGACCATTGGACACATTTTCATATACGTTTTTGGTAGAAAATCATAGAAAACGTTTTTAACATTTCTCTATTAGAAAACCCTCTTCCACATTTTTTTACAAGATTAATGTTAATTTAAAATTTTCCACTTATGTGAATGGAATATGGAATATTGAATTAAAAATATAATATTATCTAATTAAATAAATTTTAATTTTGATCAAAATGTTTAGTAAAAATATTTAAAATATTTTTCATGACTGATGTAAAAACAGGTTTACTAGGGGGTTTAAATATTTTGTATGGGTTTAATTGACCTAAATAGTTGTATAAAATAACATTTATAGGTATATTTAGACCCTATAATGTCTAATACTCTATTATAGTCCATAATATATCATTTTGGGGTGATATAATCATGGTTTTAACTTTTTATTTTTGAAAAATTATAAGTTTGCCACTCACCTTACATATAAAAGGCCATTAACACTCCTCTTTTCTTCACAACACCAAACACTTCTGTTTTGGAAAATTCATATTAAAATAACATCCTAATATCCCTACTATAATCCAATAAGCCCTATTTTTTCATAAATCCAACATAATAAGTATTTTTGTGCAATCCTAAGGAGGATGCATGAAAAATATTTGACGTTCCTTAATTAGAATTTTTATTTTATTTTTTCTTCCACATCATTAAATTATTATTATACCATAAAGATAATGGAAATTTACGTTAAATAAGGTTACATTTTTCATGATACCTAAAATAATATACACATCCATAAAATGAGTTAGAAATCATTAATCTTGTGTACGGTGGACTACTGCATAGTGAAATGATGTCATTCAGTTTTCAATAACCAGCTCTCGGGGTTTTTTATGATTATGCATATAATATATATATATATATGAGAGATATATAAAATAATTTTACCTATTTATTAACTATAATTTATTTTATTTTTATCATTTTATTTCATAGGGGTTACAATAAATTCACTCATGTGTACATCATTCTTCCACCTCACCATGTGATATGATTTATTTTTCTCAATAATATTATATTTATGAAAATAAGGAAAACAGTTAATCAATATAATATATATATATATAATAAATAATTAAATAATTAAAAAATTAACAAAATTTTATTATTTCAGAAAATATAATATATTATTTTCATTCTTTCCGTTTTACCCATTGAATGATGATAACATCATTTGAGTACCCATGAAATGTTGACTTCATGAAGCAATGAGACTCCCTTTTTATCACTAAACTACATTTATGATATGTATAACTATTTTAAAAGGTATAAAATTTTATTTATGATACGATTATCATTTTATAAATTATTAATATTTCTTAACTCATTTACTTATATACTGTTCAAAAAATGGTAATGTAACTCATGCATATGTATGACATACCATGTCCAAGATCATATCATAATTACTTTCTCAAAATCATATGTCCTGATTAGTATTAAATTTATAAATTATTTAAGATTATTATTTTTATTTCATTATTACTATTATATATATTATGAAACCATTTTAAATTTTAGTGGACCAAAAATTAAAAATCTATATATATACAAGATACATTATTGTTATTACCTAAAATTTGATTTTCAAAATGAATTTATAATAATTGTGTAATAAATGATTATAAGTAAATAATATATAGTATAATATATTTATGTATTTTTATATGAAATATTTATGATAAACTTATAAATAATATATACGAGGATCTAATGTGTACTAATGAAGTCAAGACTTAATGTAATGGTTTTAAATTCATTCTTCTATATCTTGGATACATATGAGAATTCACTACTATATTGTTTTTTGTTTTGAATATACTACCAATATAAAAAATTATATCATGAATATAATTATTTTCATTATATATTATGTATTGTTTTATTTTATTCACTCTTGGGGTCTCCAAATCAAAAGATTTCAAAAGTAGTAAAGAATTTCCATATTAATTTTTATTTGTATGAGACACATCTCATATAAACTACTAATTTTTTATGTGATGTATATAGTTACAATTAGTTTATTTTATGAGTATTAAAATAAAAATTATTTATATTTACATATCCATTTATGATATATATTTCTTTTTTTATGGGTGAAAATGTAGGAAACCTCTATTGGATTTCTTTCAAAAAACATTCTATGGGGGATATAAATTATGTTATGAACTGATATTCATTTATGAGTTGTATAAAGATACCAATAGAAAATAATATCAGGAATATATTTATTATCCTGATATCTTATGTTTCATTTAATGTTATTATTACATGGTACATACAATTCAGTTTTACCAAAGAGGTAATTGTTTTATGTGACAATCTAATCTTTTATGGAGATTATTTATGATTGTTCTTACAATAATGAAATATTACGATTCATCTCTCAATAAAATCATTAATTCTCTTACATTATGGTTATTTCATTTTATTTATTATTTTCATTCACTTTCAGTTCTTGATGTAATCAATAGTTTAAATGATTTTTTTAGAAAAAAACCTTATTATTTCTGTCATCACTTGAAAACACTTTTTCGTCGATACCCATGTTTAATAAAAATGATAATTTTTGTCAAAAGATATATTAATGAAATTTTTTCACATTATTTTCTTTTTTAGAATTATTATTAATGGAATCTTCATGTCATTTTCCAAGAAATTATATTTTTATTTTCTAGAAAATCTGAAAGGAATCCTTCTTGTAATGGGTACGGCATTAAATTTTTTTCAAAAGTAGGTACTATTATTTTCTTCTAATATTATTTTATAATTTTATGTCTTATTTTCAAGTAAAATTATTTTAAAAATTATTTATTTATTTATATTTTTAAAATTAATTTTCAAATATATGTTATTTTTGTTATAAAATGATCCATGTGATCTATCAAAATCATTCTCCATTTAAGATGAAATCCTTTGATGTAACATATGATTTTATGGGTATATTATCAAAGGATACTCTTATTATTATTTATCTAGATTTTATAACACTAAACGTTGTTAATGAGACCTATTTCACTTCTAGAGTTTATAACTTGATAAAATTATTTTGAAACCCTGTTCATTAAAATAGTTTATTATATGATGAAATGATAAAATTATTATAATTCCACTCTCTTTTCTACATGTTAAGATATGATAAATGATTACGAAAGACATTTTTTTAATAGGTTAATTTGATTTTTTTATGATACTATGGAACACATAAATATGGTTTTCATTATTATATGGGTGGGGCCGATACTTCCCCCAATGGATTGGGAAAATATTTATATCTTGTGAGATAACGAAATTCTATAAGAGGGAGTGATCGTTGTTTTGTAAGGGTATATTTTCTTGGAAATGAAACATTAAAACTATGATTCTTTACAGAGTGAACCCATTCCACTACGATAGCCTATCACGTGAGCCTTGAGTATGGTTGAATTTATTTTATATACTAACTTGAATTACATATATCTATGTATTATATAAATTTTATTCTCTTATGGGTTATTTTCTTTAATTTAATTATTATTAATGCAATATAAACTACCAATGATTTTTCTATGAAACTAAGTTATATTATTTGTTATGCAGTTTACTATTTTCAACTGTTAAACTCATGTTATGATAATATTATTATTATGTTATGCTTATATTTAATCCTTTTTTTACACTTACTGAACATCTGATCTCAAAAAATTTAATGTTTCATTTCCTCTAGATATAAAGAATGGTATTAATAGGTTTATTCATATATATAGAACATAATATGAATATATTTGAAAGATAAATTAAATATATTTGAAGAATTAATGATATTTTTTACATAGTCTTCAAATAAAATATATTATTATTTTCCTCAGGCATGTGTTTCCGTAATGTGATGAATATTCATCTAAAAATATATAATATCAATGTATCAAAAACCCTAAGTTTCTAAAGTTGTTATTAGATGAATGATATATGTAATCTTTAGAAAATATTATGATAAATATTTTGTGATATACCATGGGATATTTCTAAGGAAATGACTTGGGAGTATTCAAAGGATAAATCTATGTAAGAGTCAAATTATAGGAAACTGTTGTGGAATTTTGGAAATGGATAGAGAAAGAGTATTTTATTAAATTAAATACCTATATATATAATAAAAATAAATATGCCTTTGTAATAGAGGAACCTAGGGTAAAAACTCAGAAAAGAGATCATTGAGATAGAGTCAATCATCACCTGGTGCAAGAAAACATGTCTTATTTAACATCTAGTTTGAAACTCCATAGGGATATGCTATTTAAATCAACAAAATCAATAAAAATCAATAGGAAAGACATAAATTTTTATCATGAATAAAATAGTTTATTCCTAATGTTTTATAGATTTAAAATAATGGTTCATTATCTTGACATCCTTGTACTTAATTTTTCCCAGATTATGTGGTTTTACATTATGATAAGTGCTTCTGAAACTATTATTGTTTGTTTTAGTAAATGGTGTGAAGCAGAATGAACTAAGTTATTATTGAATGTAAATGAATATTTTATAATGATTAGCAAAATGGGATGATGACTATAGTGAAGTATGGTGTGATTATTACTAATCAGTTATCAATGAACATGATTAAAAATGTTCACTGTAACCATCTCAGGGACTCACCAATGAATAGAAGGTAAGTATTTTCTAAGAGTTTAAGTATTTCAGAGAATGGGGTAAAGATGATTCAGTTTCCATTATGTCTATAATGTAGTAATAATCACTCATGTGAATGTATATAATATAAGATAAGATGATTTAGGTGTGTAATATAACGACAGAAATCATGTAATTATAAATAAAAAAAATAAAATTTTTGGTTAACACAATGGATGATAATAATGGTCTCCATATGTGATACTAGAATATTTATTTATTAAAATCTATAAGATATGGGAATTATGGAAATTGATATCTTAATTGGATGAAACATTAAAATAATCAAAAGTTTTATGATATTAATGGTTATATTTCTGATGATGAAGTGACAAAAAATGTAATATGAAAGGAAAGAATCATTAAGAAATCAGATGATGAATCTAGTTAATGGTTTCTGAAGGGAGTGGGATAATTTTAGTAATTATATATTTCAATTCACGAATTATGTTATATAAATATTGAAATATATAATTATTATTCACTATATGTTTTTCGTTATGGACACATAATAATAGGTTGAATATTAATAATTATCTAAAAAATGATTGAATGACAATGTAACATTTTGTTGGAAGAACATTATTAAGGGATTATAACACTTAATATGTACCTAAGGTTGAAAAAATGTTTTTAGTTTGGATGAAGTGGTGATCAACATGGGTAATGTAATTTAAATCGTTTTAATGACCTCAGATTTTATAACAGATTTATTGAGAATGTTATTTTTCTTATCATTGATGGAGATTCCAACATTATTAGATCTATAGAGTATGTTTAATAATCTACAGTTTTATTCAAGGACTGATGATGAAAGAATGTTTCTATAGAGGTTTTATAGAAATTATATTTATTTCCATGATTCAATAGTATATATGACAATGGTATTCAAATATTCAGACTATGACAATTATGAGCTTTATAAGGATATTTGGAGGATTAATGTTTGTTGAGTTTGTAAAATTTAGTAAACTTATTTACAAATTCATAATTTTTGACGGTTCATAAGGTTAACCATTTATTAAATGGTCAATTTTTTATTCAGAGGAGGTTTAAGATGTAAACATATTAATTCACCATATAAAGATTTATCTATATTAAATAATCACTGATAACCTTTCTAACTAGAGAAAAAATAAATGACTTATCATTCTTTTTTGGATATTATATAGTGTTCCATACATGAAAAAATCATATATTAGTGTAAAAGATGATGTGGATATTTATAAAGTCACAACCAATAGATAAAATCAATCTATTGAATAAAATATAACAAGTAAATAAATTTTATTATATTTATAATCTATATGAATAAAGGAATTCCCCTCTAATAAGAAAATTACTATGGAATAAAATGTTTCCATTTTATCCTCATTTTTATGATATTAATGAACATCTCCATGATTCCTTAGATAATGGAATTTTCATCATTCAGTTTCTCTTGATCGTTTCATTGATAACTATCCATCAGTATTTTGGTGTTTTTTTCTCTTCTATATTCGTTTTTTTTCATCCCAGTAATTTTATCCTATTTGGAAACCAAGTATGTGTTATTGAAAATGAATCTTTGACATCCCATTATCTCTTTTCAAGAGGTTTTTTATAAAATATTTTTACAATGTTGGTTTCTATGAAATAATACTAAAATGTTAATCCTTTGAAGGAGGAGAAAAATTTCATTGCAAAAATTCGTTTTAATGGTGATAAAATGAAACTCCCTAATAATTTGTGGAATATATTTTTTCAAATGAATATGATATTTTCAATATTTTTCATTACACAATGCACTTTGTTCTAATGGAAAATGAAATGTTATTAAAATATTATGATATTTATAAACTAGATGATTGAATGGAAGGTGTGAATAGTACATGCTAAAATTTTAAAATATATGATATACACATGTATAAAAAATGAATTTTTTGGTGGCCATTTTATGAGCATGTTTTTTTTTCTATAAACACTTTTTATAAAAAGAAACAATGTTTACACCAATAAAGTAAACAAAAAACTTTTACAGAATGATTTTAATGGAATTTATATTTTATATATTCTATAAAAGTTTTAAAATATATCTTATGTGTTTTATATACATGAGATAAGGATATAACAAATTTTACACATAGAACATTATTTATCTAAAAAAATAGTCTACCATCATTAATGAAAATATTTTAAAAATATTTTTTGAATATTGGTGATAACTTATTAGAGAAAATATGTATAATTTTTTAATTCATTATATCATAATTATCTCAGTGTGAATATTTGATAATTTTCTTAAATGATAAATTTTATGTAATATAGTGAAAAATTATAAATTTTAATTTAAAAATTCCTATTCGTTTGAATTATTTATAATGTTAAAATATATTTTTAAATTGTATAAAAAGTAATATTAGTACTATAATTTACCTATTAATCCAATTTAGTAAATTTTTATAATTATCATATTTAATATTTCTAGAAAAACATTGAAAACATTTGAACATTTTCTCGTGAAAACCCACTTTCTCATCGCTTCTTTGGATATAATTTTAAGTTAAAAAATTACACCTAAGTAAATATAATTTATAAAAATGGGTTAAATATTGATAATAATAATATTTTTTATTTTATAATTACCGAATTTTTTTTCACCAAAATTAATGGTAAATACAGTAATAATTATTTACCACGGTTAATGTAAAAATGGGTTTATAGGGGGATAAACTAAAACAAAATGGTTTATAATGACTTTAAAATTTTTGTAAATTATATTGGATGGGAATATTTTGATTATATAATGTCTATGATCTATAATTATTAATTTTTTATCCTTTTTTTAAATATATAAATGTGGGTAAACCCTTGTATTTTCATAAAATTAGAATAGTGCAACCCCTCACTTATAAAATGATTCCAACTATCCAATCTTCTTCACACATTTTTACCATTTTTCATTAGAAATTTACTAACTAAATACATTTCAAATTAATACCATATCATATTATAGGCCTTATGATTGTCTTAAATCCAACCATGGAATGATTTTGTGGAAATCTAGGGGATACAAGAATAAGAGGTAATGTTTTTCAATGAGTGTCTTTTATTTCATCCTCCATATTCTTCAATTATTATGAAACCATTATGATATAATAAAATAATTATATTTTCTTTAATTATATTTTTATATTATTTTAATTGACTAAAATAATATTTATGTCCATCAAATGGGTTATGGAATTTTCATTCGAGTGTACAATGGAATACAACCTGGAAAATTGATTTCAATCATTTTTATATTATCACCTCTCACAGTTTGGTATGAGGATGAAAAAAAATTATAAAAATTATATATTTAACATAATTCTACCTATGAAATCATTATATCATTTAAAAAAATTACCTTTTATTCTGTATGTGAGAAGATATAATCTCTCATGTGTATAGGGGACTACCACATCACAAAGCGATGTTATTAATTTTTCCCTAACTCAATACATGGAAGGTAATAAATAAAAAAGGTAATGAATATATATGATATAAATGAAATAGTTATCATACTAATTACATAATTATAATTATTATAAGAAAATATATTATTTTATTACTTACATTTTTACTCACCAAATGATGAAAACATCATCTGTATACATGTGGAACACTGCCTTCACGAAGCGATTTGACTCTCTATTTCCATCACCACAATACATGGATAATATTTATAATTATATTTAAAGGAAATAATATGTTATTTCTTATAATATTAATTTTTTATAAATATAAAATATTACTGACCTCATTTCCATAATGATCATTGAAAAATAGAAACGTTACACATGCATACGTATAACCTACCCTCTCCACAATCATAGCATACCACATTTTTCAAAACAAAATTTCATGGATTATAAGAAATGTATAATTTATTTATAAATATTATAAATATTAAATTGTTATTTTTATAGTGATTACGTATCCATGATCAATGTAATATTACTGAAAAAAAAACAAATCATATTTAAATAATATAGCAGTTATTACCCAAAAGGTGATTTTAACAATGAATTTGTAAAAAACTTGTTATTAATGGTCAAAAAAATAATATATGGTATAATATCGATAATTAAGGTTAGATACTATATATATAAATATATTATATTTATTATATAAGAGGTTCTAACATGTATGAATGAATTAAATACTAATGGTATTGGATTTATAGACTATATTTTTATTTTGGAAGACATAGGAAAATCCACCATTCATTTATTTTGTGTGGTTTATAAAACAAAACTTTTATATTTGATAACCTTAATGTAAAATTTTCTGATATCTAATGTTTCATTTAATTTATATTATTTGGGATTAATATTTAAAATATTTCTAAAGCGGTAGGGGATTTTTGTCTCAGATTTAAATTTTGTGAGACACATGTCATATTCACCACCTATTTAGTTTATGTGGTCTATGGACATTACCTCAATTTATGTTATTATTATTATTCACCTAGAACATATTTAAATTTATATATCCATTTTATTATATATCTTTCATTATGTTTACTATTAGAAAAATTACCAAAACATTATTATATTTTTTATCAATTTTTTTCTGTGATACATTTGCTACATTATTCACATATATAATTTTAGGATTCATATATAAATACTATTTTGCATGAAATATAAACATTATATTTATAATCATGATATTCTATATTTATTTTAATGTTATTATTCTTCGGTGCTTACAGTTTAATGTTATCAAAGTTGTAAGAGTTTTTTGTTACAATTTCATTTCTTATCAGGATTGTTTATGATTATGATTCCAATGATTAAGTATTATGATTAAATATAAAAAATATGTAAATTATATTCTCCTATTTTTATTTATTAAGACTATATTTTCTTTAATCCATTTTCCACTCTTAATGTTCTCACTTGTTCAAAAAAAATTAAGAAAATTAATATTTACTTATCTTTTCCAGAGATAACTAATGTTTCATAAGAAACCTTGTTTCATTTAAAAATAACATTAATAAAATGTTTATCAATTTAATTTTTTTATCCTGTTTAAATTTTTAAAATAAATTGTAATTAATATTCATCTTATTTTTGAAACAATTATTAATTTTTTTACTATAAATTCAATGGAATATTTTTTTTAACAAATAAAACATGAATAAAATTTTCTACCACAGTGACCATTATTGGATTTGAATATTTCCTTATAAATACTCATTATTATTTTGAAGGGAAATTATTTTCAATTTGTTTTATAAATTTTTATTTTTAAAAATTTATTTTCAATGAACTATTTTTTTCCTCATGGAATGCACCAAATGATATTTCAAAATCATTCTCCATCTCATATAACCTGATTTTATATAACGTATGATTTTCTATGGATGTGAACCAATAATTCCATTCATATTCTTTCTTTGAATGAATAATCAGGAAAAGATGTTTATGAAACCTATTTATATTCCATAGGTAATACCAAAATAAAATTCCTATCAAACATGATTATTTTTCGTGGATTATTAAATGATGAAATAATGAAATGTATGTGAATCCTATCTATTTCACAAGTGTTATGATGTGAGGAAAATTTTATGAAAAAAATTTCATTTCATGGGATGAAATACTATGAATGTTTTATAATATTTTGTCACATGTAAATATAGTTTTTATTATGAGATGGGTGGGACAAATATCTCTCTCTAATGAGTTTGGTAATGATTGAAATATCATGAGATAGAATGGAATAAAAAGAGAATTAAAACCAGTTTAGTAAGTGACATTGTCCACAATGATGGTGGTGGGAGTGAACATTGACTACAATTATGGATTGGGGAGTGAACCTGCTCTACTATGATTTCTTTAGTATCGATACATGACTACTCTGAAAATGTCTTTATATGCTTGTTGTTATGCCAAAAATATATGTTTTATTTATATTTTATGTTTTTATGGATCATGTTGGTTCATTTCTTTATAATTTAGGTCTCATAAACTATCATCCATTATTCCTTGACTCAAGATTATGAAATTTTATCTAGGGTTTGGTTTTAAAATGTTATTCTTAGGTTCTCATACCATTATTCTCATGTTATGCTTATGTATCTCCATTTTTAACCCTTTTTGAGCATATGAGATCAACCATTATCTTGTTTCCATTCCCCTTCTCATGAATAATGGTTATAATTAAGTAATTTCTATAAAGAGTATGTAGTGGTAAGAACATTTTGAGAGATATTGATTATCTTTAATGAATTAAGGAGATTCTGTACCTAGTTTCCAAATACACTAAAATATGAACTTCCCAAACCATGTGTTTATGTAATGTAATGAATATTAATCTAATAAAATATAATAAACATGTATGAAATCCGTGATTCACTATATTTCATCTTTTATCTTCACGAAAACTATTTCTTATATCGTCGATGGAGAGAATTTTATGGTGTGTTGTCAGTTTTGATTTTAGTCTCTATTTAAAGGATTTTGATAAAAAAAAGTTTCTTAATATTCAATTTAAAGTGAATATTTTTTCTATGATCACACAATGTTCATATACAGTGTGTAGAGACATTACATTTTCACAATTTTTTCCCATTCTTTCAATCAAACAATCATTGTATCTCTTTTAATTGGTTTTTTAATGACATGTTAAATAGACCCAAATGAGTAATGTTTAGGTTTGTATGTGTTTTAATTAATAATTATAGAGTTTTTGGATATTTTTTTAAAATCATCTTTTTCTCTATTTTAGTGTCATATAACTCAGAGTATAATTTACTATTTTTTAGTTTCATATATCCCTGACATTATTTTTTATAGAATAGGAACTTAAAACTCAGAACATGTTTTGGGAATAAAATATAGAATTTCTATTGTTAGATTAATTCATTGAAAATATGAATCATCTATCATGGATGATGAATTTTTGATGATGAAATAAGAATATATATAAATGATTAAAACACCCTACATCCTTATATTATGAAGAATGAATATTCAAGGATGCACGAATACAAAAAAGGGAATGGGAAGCACCACCTTTTATCAGCGCTAAGCGAACATAACTGATAAAGGTAACTCTTTATCAGCGCTAATTAAAAAAACTGATAAAGTGACCCTTTATCAGCCCTGCTTAAGGGACTCTTTATCAGTTATTTTCTAGAGGTGATAAAACCATTGTCCCATTTTATAAAATAGGGTGAACAGTGCTATCTGTTTATCGCGCCCGTGAACTCTCGTGAGATTGTACCCCTATGACAACTCCCCTCCCCCAAGATCTTCTCTTTGCCGGCCATTACGCCTTCACTGCTACCACTCCGCCGCCACTGTCCTACTCTACCGTTGCTAGACCTTCCCCACCACCACTGCCCTACTTCGCTGTCACTTCCCTACTCCGCCACCACTAGCCCTACTCCATATCCACCAACTCAAACCCCTTCCACGGATCCTCCTCCCCGTCAACCCAACTTATCCTCCTCCACAATAGAACCTACTCCCCACGAACCCTACTTCAAGTGTTTGAGATTACTTTCGATGAGGTTAGATTCCCAGCATCCCATCATTGATCTTTGGAGATTTCTCTGCTCATCCTCATCTATATCATTTTGTTCATATACTAATATTCATTATTGTGTAATTTTATTTATTCGGATGGTCATGATTTAGTTTATAACATTTTGTCATGTGGGGAGTTTGGTTTGACAGTCTAGGAATGATTATGTCTTGAGTTATTGATCGCACACCTTAATTAATCAATACCCTCGTTCAATTTATAGTAAAATATTCAGTAGAATTATTTTCAATGAAATTATTTATCTCTCATTACCTTCAAATTCCTGTGAAAATATAATTTTTATTGAGTTTGTTATTGTGTTTTTCCAAATTTAATGATTCATAAGAAAAAAAGGAAGCATATTTCTATTTTACATAAATGGATGGGAATTTTTCTAATCTAAAGGTCATGATTTTGGGAAATAATTTATTTATGGTAGGTATTAATATTTTTGAAGGTATTAACAATTAGTGGGAGGATGTTTTAGAGGAGGTTTGAGTTTTGGATTGGGATGGTCGATGTGGTCATTCTCCCTCATGTGTGAGTTTTTTTATCAATAATGGATTGTTGTTTATCCCTTTATATGGGAATGTATTTTTTTATATAATGGATGTAAGACGTGTCTGTGGATATTAGTTACAAGTTTAGGGAAGGTGAGGGAGAGTTATTGTGTATCCATTATAAGTTCATGATAGAATTTATGTTCACTAACATCAATTTTTCATATCTTATGTTAATTTGGGTGACCAAACCTGTGCTATTATGTAGTAATTTTTGATAAACCTAGGTTATTTGTCTCCCCGTGAACCCCTTTGTGTTTGAAAGTGTATCAACTATATTAGTTTTCTCATCAATATTGTATCCTTGCTTTTAATTTATTGGAGTTTGGTCACTAGTTTTGGGATGTTTAATGTGATTATATTTTATGAATGAGGCGGCTAGTTGGGGTGTTTAAAATGATTTTTAATATTTTTCTGTAGGGGTGGTGGGTGCTAAAAAAAATTTATGGGGGCTAGAGAGTGTTTTTATTTTGATGGGGGGTTTATCCTGGTTCTGTTGATTTCCAAATCTTTATTGGAAATGGTTAGGCTCTATCAATATCTATTTTTTTATAAGTGGTTTTATTCTACTGTATTTGGAGGTCTTATTTTGTGTATTTGAATCATAAATAAAAATAATTCATATTCAAATAGGATGGAGATGAATAAAGATTAGATGGATTCTAATTGTTTGACAATAGAGTGTGTGAATTGAGTGAAATAGTTCATCATGTTTTCAAAGGATCATACAAAGGATCCTTCTCAAATCCTTATTCTGTGTTTATGTTATTGTTATTCTAGACTAATTACTCTAGAGGAGTTGGAAGAACATTTGATATGTCAAGGAATAGATCAAAGTTATAAATGTTGTAATAAACATGAAGAAAAGGCGAATGAAGCTACTGGCTAGGATAAAACTGTGTTTCACAGATCATCAGTGATTACAAATATGAATAATGAAGAAGAACTTATGAAGGATGTGATTAAAGATTTCAATTATGATGTAGATCTTATTAAAGAAATGAAAAGTAAAGTTGATGCTGAACTCCATGATTGCCCAAATTTTTTAGATATGTTAATTAGTTGTGAAAATATTCCATTGTATGCTGGTTGAACTAAACATAGAGCATTGTCAACTGTACTAATGTAGTATAAATTGAAAGCATTCAATATATGGAGTGATGTTCGTTTTACGGAACTACATCTTCTCTTGAATAACATGCTCCTGGAAGATTATGAGCTCCCAAGTAGGACGTATGAATCTAAAAGAATTCTATGATTGATGGTTATGATTTCTGAAAGAATACATGCCTGCCCAAAAGACAGTATATTGTTTCACAAGGAGAAAAAATTACTTACAGAATTCCCAAAGATTGGTGCTTCCCGATACAAGAAAGATGAATCCAGTACTATGAAAGTTGTATGGTATATTCCAATCATTCGAAGGTTTAGGCCTCTATTTGGAAGTGAAAAAACTGGAAGACAATTGTCTTGGTATTATAGAAATTAAATAAATATTGGAAATTACATCACCCGGACGACTCTTCTTAATGTAATATAATTGATCATGAGAATCCTGAATTTAGAAATGTGTCGAGAAAAATTCATCTTGCATTAACTACATATGTGGTGAATTATTTTGGTTTTCAAATTGGAAGTCACAATACATGGCCTATTTTGTTGGTAAATTTTAACTTTCCACCTTTGTTATGCATGAAATGGAAATTCATCATTTTATATATGAGTATATTTGGACCAAAACAACCAGGTAATGATATTGATGTATATTTGTATCCTTTGATCAATGATTTGAAGTTATTGTGGGATTTAAGTCTTATGTTGTATGATGGTTATAAAAGATAATACATCACATTAATTATTCTGTTATCATCCAAAACAACTGAAGGGTTCGATGAAAATTCTTGTGAGGACAATCCTTTCTATTTTGCATCGTAATCATTTCACAGAAGTCCCAATGTAGATGATATTTTGCATGTTAGAGGAGACCACAATGAATGGATTTGGATAATCAAGAGGTGTAAAGTCTCTTCAGCCTTTGAAAAAAATAAATTGAGTTCAATAAACAGGTTAATTTTTTTTTAATATAGATCTTTTTATCTCATGATATTATCTTATCATTAATGAATTTATGTAATCATAATTAACTATTTAACCACTTTTAATGAAAATGACTTCTGCACATTTTGTTGCTCCAAACCTCGAGGCAGAACAAGTCTCTCAAGTTGCTATTGTAGCTGCTGTTTTTACTCATAGTGTTGGGCAACAACAAGTTTCTGAACCTATTGTTTCTCCTAGTGTTGAGGTCGAATGACCAACAACACATGACTCATATCCACAAGATGATATATATTTTCTGAGGAATGAGTGGGTGGAATACCTGATGGAATATTGTACACAAATAGCATGAAGATCTGGCTTGGGGACATGTACAATTGGAGTCCATTTTTTATCGAGGTTAAATAGATCAAAAGATGATAAATTGTAGTATCTAAATGTTCGTAGGAAAATTTTAATTGTTATTAAATAAACTCCAAGAGTCATTTTTCCATTTTAACAAATTAAATTCCCCCGCAACAAGCAAGAAGGAAGAACCACTTTTCATTGGGGTTTGTATTAGAATATCTAGTAAATTATTCAAAATATCATCATATATGCCCAAACACATTAGGTTTGTGTTGATACAACAGGATAATGATCCATAAGTCGTGAGTGATGTGTACGAACCAACCCTGCCTCAATCCGAGGCACGGTGTGGCCGGTATCACTCATAGTGTCTTTCTTTTGATTAAAATGTACATAATTTTATTTGAAAGCAATAACTGACGTACGTAAAACTGACCAATCACATTTGGATTATGTTTATACATTATTATAACGATCCATGGGTCATGTGTGAAGTTTATGAGTCAACTCTACCTCAATCAGTGGCACGTTGTGGCCGATATCACTCAATGTGTCTCTCTTTTGTTTAAAATGGACTGAATTTTAAGTTAAACAACAACTGACATACGGAAAAATGAATAAAAACGTTTGTATTGTGTTTCTAATTTAGAATAATGATCCATGGGTAATGTGTGACGAGTATGAGTCAACCTCACATCAATCTGAGGCACGGTGTGGCCGATATCACTCAATGTGTCTCTCTTTTGTTTAAAATGAACAAAATTTACGTAAAAACAACAATTGAAGTACAGAAATCTGAACAAATGCATTTTTATTGTGTTGAATATATAGGAGAATGATACATGAGGAATGTGTGATGTGTACGAGTGAACCCTGCCTCAATATGAGGCATGGTGTGTCTGGTAGCACTCAAAGTGTCTCTCTTTTGTTTAAAATGGACCAAATTTTAAGTGAAAACCCCAATTGACATACTGAAATCCAACCAAACGCATTCAGATTGTGTTGATACTTTAGTATAACGATCAATGGTCAATGTGTGATATGTAAGAGTCAACCATTCTTCAATCCCAGGAACGGTGTGGTTGGTATCACTTGGAGTGTCTCTTTTTGTTTTAAATGGACAAAATGTTTAGTGAAAACCACAATAAACGTACGGAAAACTAACCAAATGCATTTAGATTTTTTGGATACATAAGGAGAATGATCCATGGGTAATTCGGGATCTCTAAAAGTCAACCTAGCCTCAATCCGAGTCACATTTAGGATGGTATCACTCAAAATTTATATCTTTTGTTTAAATGTGATAGAATTTTAAGTGAAAACAACAACTGACATACAAAAAATAAACCAAACGCATTCGTATTGTGTTGATACATTTGTACAACGATCCATGGGTCATTTGTGATGTGTAAGAGTCAACACTGACTCAATCTGAGGCATGGTGTAGCTGGTATGACTCAATGTATCTCTATTTTGTTCAAAATAGACATAATTTTAAGTAAAAAAAAATTGAGGTATGTAAATCCAACCAAATGCATTTGGATTGTGTTGATACATTAGGATAATTATCCATGGTTCATTTGTGATGTTTACAAGTCAACCCCTCCCCAATCCAAGGAATGGTGTGGCCTGTATCACTCAAAGTGTCTCTCTTTTGTTTAAAATTAATTGAATTTTAAATGAAAACAACAACTGGCCTACGGAGAACCCCCTTCCTACCATACACAGCATAAGTATTCATTTTTTCCTAAATAAACACATAATTTTGAAATAAACACTATTCAAAAACCATTTTAAAAATACCAACGATCTTAAAATCCATGAAATTCATTGCATTAAAGCCATTAAATCCCCCAACCCCTTAGACACCACCCCACCCTCCCTGGACACATACCCACCCCCAGGACACCCCCAACGATAGCCCCCCAACCCTTGACATCCCCTACCCTCTCTAGCTAACCCTCACCCCCTAGACGACCCCCACCCCATGGATGCCCCCACCCCTCCTAGACACCACCCAACCACTTGGACAACCCCACCCCATGGACACCCCACCCCCATGGATAGCCCCCACCCCTGGACACCACCCCTCCCCTCTTAGAAAACCCCCAACCTCCTGGATAGCCCCAACCCCTAGACCCCACCCCACCCCCTGAACACTCCCCCCCCCCCCCCCCGTGATAGCCCACCCCATGGTAATCCCCCCCCCAGGACACCACCCCACCCCATGGACACCACCATTGAAAGCGCACCCCCACCACTCCAGACAGCCCCAACCACACCTGGACACACCCATCCCCCCGAACACCCCACCCCCTGGGCACCCCCTACCCCCTTTCATAGCCACCCCAAACCACTAAACAGCCCCCAACCCCCTAAATTATGAATTGAATTCTTTATGTATATTATTAACAAATGAATTATGCATTAATGGTGTATGGGTATACTTGTTGTATAGGTATACTTATTGTATGGGTATACTTTTTGTATGTGTATACTTGTTGTAATTACATTATGAATTATGTGTTAATTTGGTATGGGTATACTTGTTGATATGCTGATTTTTTGTAGGTCTGGTTTGGGTGTGCTGCTACAGAATTTTATGTTATAGCAGACAGGGCATTTATCATCGCTTTTTAGGGCTGATAAAGGTTACCTTTATCAACATATTTTGAGCGGTGATAAAGGCTACCTTTATCAGTGCTGCACTTTACAACACCTTTTTAGGGCTGTTAAAGCCTGTTTTGAGAGCTAATAATGCCCGATTCTGTTTTAGTTACGGTTATGACATCTAGTATCATAAATAAATGTTAAGAATGATTAATAATCATTAAGGAATTTTCAATCCCTATATCAATACTATTGGGTATGATTATAAAATATTCGTGAAGGTTTTGGAAATTAGGTGTTCGTGTTTAGGGTTTTGGAGGGTGTATATTTGTGAAGGGGTTTATGACACTATATCCTTAAACATGGTTGTCTAGGATGATTAATTATTAAGTATTATGACACATTGCATATTTACTAATTATTTTTAAGTATGAATATTTATAAATGCTTTTAGTACCCTATATTCTTACTAATATTAAAAATGATGTATATTTAGGAAGTGTTTTGGAACCCTACATTCTTTTTTAGGATTATGTAGTTTGGATATCCATGAATGATACTATAACCATGCATCCCTACCAATGTAATAAAGGTTGGATATTAGTGAACATTTTTGAAACAAAACATTCTTGCTGAAGGTTATCATGGATTGATATTCATGGAGGATTCTTACTAACTACATAGATGATTTAGAAACATGTATTGTATGTGGTGATGTAACATGTATATTAAAAAAAAATATTTTTGGATTATTTGATGTGGTAATAATTCCTTAAATAGTTTTAATAAAGGATGATGTTATGGGGATAACATGTTGGGGACACATGAACATCACTCCTAATATAATGTTGTCATGGATCTCAGGGATTATATTTCATTTCATTGAAGTTAAATAATCCTTCATTTGAAGGTTCAATGGAATTTAGGTAGACGAAACTAATTCATGGTAAATTAGAAGATTCATAACTATTTTTTGAAGGTATGTCAATGACTTTGGATGATTCATGCACATTATAAATCATGTAGGGTTTGGTGAAAATACTATCATAGGGGGTTTTTTCTTGAAAGGGATTGTTCGTGAACCAAAATAGAAAAGGAGTTTCCAGTTTGTGGTCCCAAAATCTCGAAACCATACATCAAGCAACTTATTGTCATATTAAAAGATCCTAAAAATGATTAAGAATGAGGTATCACACTCATCCATCAATAATGGTAATGACACATGTTAACAAAATGTTTATGATGCTGAATCTATATGAATAATTTGGTTACAAGACTTATAAATCATCACTATGGAATATTTTACTCAATGAGGAGTGGTGACTTGTAGAATTATGTAGGAATTTAGTAATTATTGAAACCAATATAACATGCAGTTAGGAAAATAGATCATCGGTTTAATGATGACAATTCCACTAGGAAAAAAACTCCCCTATACAAATTCATCATGGTATTTTGTTATTCACCATAAAATCTTATCGGGGACCTTTCTATTCAATCATTACCTTTTACTAGTGCACTATAGGGTAGAAACAAGAGAAATTAACTTGGTCGATGTGATTACAAGAGAATATTTTCAACTAAATTAAAGGGTGGGTATCCTCATGGGATTCTACAACATGATTTTTTTTATTAGAAAAATAATATTCAATATGGTTTTGAGAACCCTATATGTTGTGACACTACATACTGAACAAATTTTCATTATGATGAGATGTGAAAAAACCATTATTTATCATTTTATAACACAATATGGGCCTAGATAACATGTATTTCCTTTTCTATGGTCATAATATGGGACTTATAAACATGGTTCATTTTCTAAGTTCTAATATTATTTTAATTTCTCTTGATGATGATCATAGTCATTGGATACATGAAAATTATAATGGAAATACAATTTTAGGTTTTAAGTATTATTTTTGACACTTTGTCCAACTGTTTTGGGTCTCCAAATTTGAATCATTATGATGTTTAGATTCATGTAGTGACACAAATTCCAATGACTCCCACATCTCTAATAAGCTGCATGCCAACATTAAAATGGTAGGTGGTCATTATGGTTTCTTACTAAATACACCTAGGAATGCACATTAGTAACGATTAACATATTTTTGGGATCATCACATTATGTTGGGTGTAAATTATTTCTTTCATTGGGACTCTCATATAAATTTAAGATATGTTTTAGAATCCTTATTACATCACTATATGGTATTGGTTACAAATTTTCCCAATGATCTTATCAGAAGCATATTTTTATGATAAAAACATTCTATATAATAGGTTCAAAATTGTTATCTTATTAACATATGATGCTTTGAATAATAGCCATAATTAGGAAATATATAATTTATGACAACATTTTGGGCGGCAGTTGGTATTTTGGAATTTGTATTGGACCTCTAAGAGGAGTCTAACATATCCATTGATTCCAAGAATCAAAACACATGCTATTGTTATGTGGATATATTTTAAATTTTATCATAAAGGGAAAATGATATAAATAGTGTAATTTAAACATTAGATTTGTGGATTGAACCTCAAATAAGAATCATTTGCTTCCTATGAAGACAAGAATCCGAGTCTATATAGTTTCAATAAGTGTATATATCGTAGAAGATGAGATGATGGAGTTCATGGTAATGAAATATACATATAATTATACCCTTATGTATTTCATATATAATAAAACTCACCAATGAAATAGAATATTAAGTCAGACATACATCTAGAAGGACAACCATATTGGGGGAATTTTGATCATGATGATAACGAAACGATAATTGATCTCTATGCCCAAGTGAGTCATTCTCGATGTAATAAATGAGAGATAGCATATGATTGGACACATTTCAAGGGGGGCTAATATTCAATTGTATGGGTATTACACACAAATGATATCCTAGGATTCTTAATTTGGAAAAATCCCTTTTAAAAGGATGAATATGTTTTATGGGATTACACCTTAAGAGGATTCCGATATTGGGTGTATCTTGGTATGGGGATTACACTCTATGGTCACCTGAATACATGAGGGGGATATAAATTCTAAGGTCATATTGAAATTTTTTTGGTTCATTCAAACTATGGTCAACCTAATATTTGAGTTAGTCTTACACACTGAGTATGCCTCAGGTTATTTCATCCGGATTATGGCCATTCAAAGAAATGGGAGTTATGTTTAAGGATTAGACCAATGGAGAATTCCAAAATTAAATGATTTTATTACTCTAATATCATGATTAGGGCATATATCTAAAACCATGTGAGTCACACTCAATGTGGAAGGAAATAGATAGTGGGAGATCATATGCATTCTATATTGGTGCGAAAAACGTGCCCTGAGGTAATCCTCATAACACCATGAAGGTTATGGCTACATATTTTTAAAAAAAGGTAATTTAATGTGAAGGTGATATGGGGGTATTAATTTCATAATTAGAGATATAGTTTTTTGGGGAAAACCGATGAATATATGTTTGATATGGTTATCAAACCTTAAGAAGGCATCCTATGTATACTGTTTATAACAGTAATTAGAGTTCTCATAATTCATATATATTACCTTGACTACAGATGGGAAAATTATAATGAATGAAGTCATAGGATTACATCCCTTGAGTTAAAAATCATTAGGATACCAGGTACTTTTTATATAGTTGATTCCTTCTAAGGATTATTCTAGAATGAGAATCTGATATTAGACTATTGATGCATGATAATGTTGAATGGAAACATTTCAGATGAAGGTGTTTTAGGGTTAGGATGAGGATTAAACAAAAGAGGAATCCTCTCTTGTATAAAATTGGTTAACATCCAAGTGATCATAAATGAGATGCGTACTCATAGAGTTCATAAGGTGGTGTCACATAACAGCTTCCCACATGAAGTGTATACATGTACAAGGCTGACTATCCAATATAGATAGACCAAGGGTGAATGACAAAGTATTTTAAATATGTCTTCGTGATTAGTTAGTTGTAAGTCCCATGGGTGAGTGTTTAAATCCTCACAACCTAGGCTTCATGATATTTTCCCCTAATACCTATGCATGACCAAGGGTCTTTGTGTTATAGGGCATTATGTCTAAGTGTTAATGGCAATGTCACATGCATATTGTCTCCTAAGGAAATTAAATTAACGCTTCACTTGACTAGGGGTTCATGTGAATAATAGATACCATGTTGTCGAACCATCATTAACAATAACCTCAAACCAACATAATGTTCAATTTTTCATGTATAAAGTCATATAATAGAGGAATTGTGAAAAGGAAGTAAATTTCATCGGTTGTTGTCATGAATGACCATATAAAAGTCACATAATCTAGGAAACATTCATTAATTATGTAGTCAATTTCACATGATCCATATATAAATGAATAGAGATCATGCCCACATGAGAATGATTGATGAATAATGTTTCCAATTAATAGTGTTCTTGGAAGTTGCTTATGAGGACACCAACAACCTAGTTCACATGAAGTCATCTTGAGACCATGTTTTCATGATTAAGAAAAATGAATGATCAGGGATGTAAGGATTTGTGTTGAATGATGTTTCATAAATTATTCTAATATGTAAGTACTTCTGAAGGTGTTTCATGACCTAGGGTTTTCATGAGCATGCTTAATGACGTTAAAATCATTATCAAATCATGTGAGGGGGTCAGATGATAGAGTCTAGTGTAGTGTTTGGTTACCTATAGAATTTATATAAAATAATTACCTATCTCACCCTCAACTCCTTATTTATGCTTAATTCCCCCCATTTTCATGTAATTGATAATGTGATATATAGGAAAAGTGATATAAGAATAGAACCAATTTCAATGGAGACTGAAACAAAAGTATTGGTTTTAAGAGATGGACAATGTACTGTAAAAGCCATAAAAATATTGAATTTTTTTATTTTAATTTGACATTGGGGGATTATTATGAATGGATATGATGTGGATCATGATCACATAATTGAGATAATATTTCCTTATATAGAATATTTTAACAATTTATAGTCATCCCATGATTCCATGGTAACATGTTATGGGTTCTTATATTCAATTCCCATTTATGTGTGAATGGTGGTTAAAATCAAACTCATCAGGAAAAAGGATATTCTGAATAGCCACCTACAATAAAGGCTTTTTTGTGATTCAATGAAACTCATTAGAAATCTTGGATTGGTCATATAAGGTTGATATCATAGAATACATTGATCATTGGAGTTCCCTTGTCAACTGGGATAGCTTTGATGAGGTTGAAGATTACTGCACGACCGATCAAACAAATTAGATCAAAATTTAATGGAATCTATGTTTATAAAAATGTGTCTTTATGAAATATAGGATATACATATCACAAAATCCATTACTAATTTGTTTTTTACTCAACTAGGTTGCACCTAAAAATTGATCATGATATGTTAATCTGCTGGAATTGAATGTCTGGGTCATCTCCAAAAGGCGGCTGGCACTGTCCATGTTGGTGTGTTCCTCCACCGCACTACCGACTTGTAGCATGGATCTAATCCCCTTATAAATTGAACATTTGAGAACCCACCCACCCCTTCCACTAGTATTTTAAATTTTTATGTCTACTTTGAATGGTTGAGGAAACTCCCACAAGTACCATGGTTGAGTAGGCTGGATGGCTACCTAGTTCTGATAAAATATTATATACCCTCAATTTTTTCATTAAAATCTATTTAAAATGTGTCCTAATAGAACTAAAATCGTAAAACAATGAAACGAACTCAAAACCATTATTGTCAATAATTCCACTTCAATAACCTTTTATATTTGATTCACAAAAATTATAAATTATATTTTTTTTGTGATTCACACTACTCAAATCCCTAATGGAATACATTATGGTACACATATAAAGGTTCCAAAATTTCCCCCCATAGAAATGGATTTAATGAAAAAAATGAATTCCATTCTAAGGTAAATATAGGAGACTTTGTTTCCTGATTGAGTAAATAGTAAGAGTTAATATTATAACATAGCAGAGTATTTTTTAAGTGGAGTGTATTGATTAAAATAACTTAGTTGTTAACAAGAGTAATGATTGTAATTGAGTACTTGGGATACCAAAATAGATAAATTATATATTTATAACAAGTTTAATCTTCTTGAATAATTGATTTTCTCATTGGAATAATATTTTTCTTAAGGCATGTATACCTAGAATTAGAAAAAGTAAAAAATCATAGATAAAAATATAATTTTTAGCTTGATCAAATATAAGACTCCTAGATGTTGCTACATATCCCAATGCAATAAGAATCTTGATTTATGTATTTCTGTGGAATGAATAATATGAAAATAAACATCATGAGTTGGTGAAATAGGTTCACTTATTATGTAATCAATGATGAAATATCAAATGTTTATCTATCTCATATAGATGAGAGGGTATATAATCAATTTGTCCTATAATCATAGGTAATGACTCATAATTCATTTGGGATACTATATAGATTTATATATCATGTTTTATTTCTGGACCCATAGAGTATAAATCTATAGGTATGTGTTATTTATTGAGTCTTACATAGTTTATAGTCATTATTGGACTATGTACCCTCAGACAAGACTGAAATAAAATAGTCATGGTATAATTTTTTATTTGGTTGATGGACTTGTCCAGCATATATGGATTTTTCTAAGGTAAGATAATAGTCCTTGAAAAAAAATTCACCAATTTTAACCCAAACTATTTCCTATGTCATCAAGGGAGTGGAATATTGGGATTATATTCAACTCATGCTCAGGTATCCCTTTACATGTTTTTGGTCTGACATGTTTTATACCTTTTTTATTTAGAGTGATCAATTTTCCCTAGATCATGTAATGTCATGTATAATGAATAGTGAATTAATATTTTCCCTAGAGTTTCATTTATTGAGTTAAAAACATGGGTTCATCAGGTCACTTTTATATAGTTGTTTATGGTATTGTGAGTCATACAAACATGGGGGATGTTTAGGGTTTAATTTATTTAACAATATATTTATAGAGTTTTACATCAATTTTTTCATACACATAATTTTTGTTTTTGGAAACATAACTCAGATCATATTTTTATGTAGAATTTGAACATTTATCTTAGAGCTACTGTTGTTATTATTTATGTTCATGTATTTCATACATTAGGTTGTGGAAAAATTGCATGTTTTTAAATAATGTTCGATTCATGGGAAAGGAAATTCATTTTTTAAAGATCATGAATCAAGAATGATGGATGATGAATATATAGGATGTATTTTGTAACCGTTATAATTTATAAATATTATAATGGATTAATATTTATGAAGGTTTCAGACACCTTTAACCCCATAGATGGTTATGAAGGATTCTAACATAATTCATAATTTTTTATGATTTTTATGGATAATTACTGTTGAAGGTTGAATATTACTAAAGGGGTCTAACACCCTTTATCAATGCTAAAGGTTAGGGGAATTTAATATTCAAAAATAATTCTAGAACATTGAATCCTTGAAATTGGTGCAATTGTGATAGACGATGATGTAATTTATAGGATTTTTGACTATATTATATAGTTTTATTATGAATTGTTCAAATTACATCTCAAAAAATTGGAACTATGGATGATGATATGTTGTAAACATGTCCAATAAAATAAAAAAAATTCTTTATATTAATGAGTTACACTTAAATGTTAATGGGGTACATAGGGATCATTAGTTCATTAATTAAAGGATAATATTTCCATGGTTTATGGTTTAGTAGAGTTATATAGATCCACGTCAACAATGTTAAAAAATGGGGTTCCATCTGTTTTTGAGGGATGTGGATGATTTTTTAGGATTCAAAAACAGGGGAAATAAATTTGGGAATGGAGAAAAGATAAATAAATTTGGGTTTTTTTAACATTAAATATAGTTCTTATACTATCCCATAAAGTGGAATTCAGGTTATGGTTATGAATCTTCGACCAACTAATCATGTGTTTTACAGTCACATGATAAGGATAAACAAAAGGATTAAGAAGGGTGTATTTCAATACTTCATTAATAATGAGTATAATATAAGATGAATAAAAATATAATATGTTGAATCATCTTCAATTAATTTTTTATAGAAATTGTAGATCATGATATGGAAATATCATAGTAAACCATAAGTGTATAATAGTGGGTACAGGTTGACCATTAATAATGGTATATACTAGTATAACACATAGTCAGGATAATTTCTCAAGGTATAAAGTGGGTACATTCCTCGAGGAAAAAATCCCCTTGAAAAAATATATAAGGCATTTTTTAGTCCCTAGTGAATCCTAGTAGGAACCTTTACATTATACAATCCCTACTATAAATATGATATTGGGTACATGAATCATGGATATAAGATTCCAAGAGAAGTTTATCAACTAAATAAATTAATGGATATCATTTTAGAATTCAATTACCTATTGTTGTTTTATAGAAACATAAATATTCAATAAAAGTTAAAATATCCCAGATGTTGTGTCACCAGATACTGAACAGATTATCTTTGATAGATAATTTTATAAATCGTTTCTCTAACTTTTTCCTAGAAATAATTTTTCCAACATGGATGGATAATCTTCCATTATAGTTATAATATGATCCCTATGAAATATGTTCCTTTTTATGCCCTAATTTTTTCCTAAATTCTAGTGATAAAGACCTTAGAAACTGAAGAATACAATTTTAATCAGGCCTCCCTTTATCAGTTTTCTACCTAAAATGATTTTTGTATATTTATTTGTAATTTCATTTTTATAAAATTTGGACCCTTATACACTATATATTATGTTCATATAACATTGACCATTGTTTGTGTATTTTAAGGTTGTGATGAATAGACTTTTTATGAGAGGATAGTTAAAAAATTTACAAATCTGGACTCCCAAATTCACGATTAATCTAACACCCATTTCAATGGATTGTAATTCCCCGACCCTAATTACCGAGAGTAAGTGAATTATTACATAAATTTATAAATCACTAGAGATCAATTCTCAAAAGGAAGATCTGTTTTATAGCCTTGTAAGTACTAGATACAAACAAAAGTATTACATTACATTATGAAATGGAAAAACAAAAAATTTGTATCCCCTTTGAACAAACTCATATCCCTTAGCCTATTCTTGAATGTTAATAGTAATATACATCTTCACACCTTGTGAAAAAGAAAACATACGAAATGGGTGAGTTCTGATGCTGAGTAAGGATAACAATATAGCAGAAACAATCTAAAAAAGAAATAAAGGTCTAAAGAAATGTATAAGACTAAAAATCAAGGCGTTTAAACAAAAACTCAATCATAATATGGAAAATATAAATCAAATAATTCCATTTACTTATTCACAAGGATATTATTCTATTAGAATAATCAAATGTAATATCAATATCTAATTTCCTAATGATGTAATGTATAATGTCGGACATCATAACCAAATAGTCAAGCTCTCATGCCATGACTAAAAATAAGATTTTGTCAAGGCCTTGTTCCATGACACTTGTTTGTCTCTTGAGACCTACTGATGCATCGAGGAGCTATAGTGGGTCTACCCATCACTTACTATGTCCAATTCATTGATCATATAAAAAGTTTGACAAATAAAGTTTACATTTTTATTAAAACTAGAATAGGAAATGTTAATAATATAACCATAATCCATGAATGGAATAAAAATAACACATCCATAGTCAAACATATCACAAAAACTTAAATATAATATGGAATATTGTATCATAATATATCAACTTCAAACAAGTGTAAAATCTATCAAAGGATGTTGAGAAATATAAAATCAAAACAATTTGAGATAATTTTTTAAATCATTTAAGAGTCACGTAATTATTTAAAAAATTATTTTTAAAATATTATTATACTCTTGTGAGGGAATATTACATGGTGTTATAATGGCGGAAAATATCTGAACCCTTCCTATACATCAACAAAACATTCTTACCATGATTTTTCGAAAAAGTCATATATTACCTCGTTTGGAAAATAATGGAATGATCCCTTTCAAAATAATTATAAAAATTAAAACAAGGGGATAAATGACATTAACATATATTCTAGGAAATATTGAAAATGTTTTGAAATACATTTTTACGTAACATAGATGTGGATGGTAAAGAGGCGCCAATAGATACTCAGGTATAAACAACCATATATGAAAAAAAAATATAAAATTCACCATTAACTAGTAATTTTCCTTGGTTGAGGGTATTCAAACCTAATTTATAATAGGTAAATAATTGTTATTAAATTATAAAAGAAATTTATACATAAATATGATATTATATATGATATTCTAATATTGTTTTGTTATTAAAATTTTTGAAGTATCATTGTTTTGGGTGTTAACTGATTCATTATAATAAATATGTTATGTTGTGTAATTCATGCTTATTATGGATAGGATGTATTTAATTATTATCTATAATGATATTATGTTCTAAAAATTTATATTTTTTCATTAAATGAAATAATTTTCTTGAATGGTTACGATGGGGAATGAATCTCATCACATCCGTGGATACGTAATCCACACATATGCACGAGCGATAATACCACTATATTTATGATTTAATCGTATGTAATTGGATGGTATATCATATATACATAATAATTAACACGGTATATTTATTATAATTCATGAATTATACTCATTATTATATTCATCCAAATAATGAAGTGTTGAATAACAAACTACACCATGATTTTGAGATGGTAAGCCATATGTACGCACGTATGGTGAATTTGTCATTCATAGGAAAAATAGAATAATGAATATGGTTCAACCATATTTATAATATCGTCATAGTATATAAAAGGTACTAGATTTGGTATTTTAGTATGGAAACAAAAAGGAAATATTAAGTGAAAGAAGAAAAGAACCATGAAAGAGGTGATGAAATTATTACCTCTTCTTCAGGTGCATCCATTAGATTTGATCAAAAGGGAACCATAGGATGGATTTATGATAAAATTAAGGCCTCTAAGATGAATTTAGGATAGTTGGGAATATATTTGAGCATGGTTTGGCCAAGACAAATGGATTTTGTGCTGTGATTTTTAGAGAAGGGGAAGTACCTTTCGATAAGAGAGGTGATGGTCACTTTATGAAAATCATGAAATATTAATTTATTATACAATCATATTCATTTTATAATGGCTAAAAAATATTTAATTCTAAGTTAAGATGGGGATGGGTCAAAAAATAACACCAATAGTTTTTAGAGAGGTTTGGGTCACCATATTAAATTTATCTTTTACATTTAACTCTTAGTTAAATAGTTTAACATTTATCATGTATTCATGTAATATTATAATAAATGGTTAATAAATTTTCAATAAAAATACATGATAAACAATAGTGGTTAATTATTTACATATATAACCTTATATGAGTCCATTGGATGATTCTTATATTGTTAGGAATAGTATACATATTTATAATATAGTATTGTTTTTAAAAAAACTCAGTTATATCAATTAGACACTATTTAGTATTTGAATTTTATAAAAGTAAAAAAAACTTTATTACTTCGAAAAAATAAACTAAATCAATACTAACATGTCATATTAACCAATAAAATTAGTGTAATGCATCAAAAGTCTTAATTTACATTTATCAGGATATTTTTAATTTCAGTTATTTTAATCATTCTCTAATAAAGTAATTACAGCATAATCATTGCATCATTAATAAAATAAATTATTTAACGTATAAAAATTATAAATAAAATACCAATATATTGGAAATAATCTTATGTTTCTAAATAATAGTAATATTTGAATTTATATTATGTATAAACCAATATTAAATTTGTTTTATTTATGAAAATTTGAATTTACCACTTTTAACTCTTCTTTAAATAATACAATAATAAATGTCCTAATCTAATAATAGTGGATCATATAGGATTTTCTTTTATTAATACAGTTTATTTTGGTCTAAAGAAATTATCCAATAGAATTATAACATGTCCTAGGGTAATTGTAATATTATTTTTACATTTAATTACCCTATTAACTTTTAAACATTGTAAATAAAAATAAAAAGTTATTATTCAACAACAATTATTTTCATCCTATTGAACTACATTTTACATACTGATTTCTACTGTGTCTCTCGGATTTTTGAAATTAAATTAACATAAGAGGTAAAATTGAAACCCCCTAAGCTTCCATGGTACGTTTCCCATTGAATAATGCAATATCTTGAATTTGATGCAACTTAGAGATTCTAACACACCGCGACCAATCAAACTAGTTGTTATGAATTGTAAAAACCAATTTTTGAAATTTTATATATTTTATTTTTCAAAATTGTCTTCATTTTTGAATTCGGAATATCAAAATTAGCTTAGTGTGAATTTTTTGTATTTTAATGAAAGCATTCAAGTTTTTATGAATAGTGAAAAACACTGCATTATTGTTTAAAACTGACCTTTTTATTTAATAATGATTTATTTTATTTAAATTTATTTAGGTAAAAGCAGTTAAAAAATACCTATATATGTTTAATGTAATTCATTGGAGTCATTTTGTAATAATATTATATTTTTAACGTTTTATTGAAATTTCCACCATCTTTTACCCACCTCCAAAGAGAATTTTCTAATTCGCATAAAACATAATTTTACCACTTCTGGGAGTGGAATTTCAAAAATATCAGCATCATCCTTGATACCAATAATAAAAATTTGGTTCAATAAGATGAAAATAATTTTTTGACGAATAGTAACTTCTTACTTTTATTTACCACTGTTAAAAGTAAGGAGGGTAATTAAGGGTAAAAATGATATAATTATTACCCAAACAAATGTCCTAATTCTATGGGATAATTGTAATTTGACCAAAAACAAACATAAAAATAAAATATTATCCTTTAGGTCCACATGGATTAGATTAGGGCATTTATTATTATTTAATTCAAAAAAGAGTTAAAATGTTAAATTCATATTCTGATAACTAATCCATTTATAATATAGGGTAATAAATAAAATAAATTAGACTATAAATATTTATTAGAAATATAATAAGATGTCACAAATAATTATATTTTATTTATAATTTTTAGACATTGAATAATTTAATTTATTTATGACACAATGATGATGCATCAATTACCTTAATAATGAAATATGCAGATAATTGATATTATAAATATCTTAATAAATGAAATTTGAGACTGTTGATGAATTTCAATAATTTTATATGTTAACATGACATGTTAGGATTTAACAAATGAATTTATTTCGTTGTAATAGTATTGGTAGGACTTTAACAAAAATTATTTATTAAATAATGTCAAAATTGACATAAATGAGTTTTTAAAAACTATACAATATTATCGATTGATATAATAATCATAAAAAGATAATGCTCAACCAAAATACTTATATAATGATATGTGTTTTATTAATGAACCATTAGGTGTTCTCTTGGATTATTATAGTAAGTTTATTAACCATATAATATAAAAATACAAAGAGAGTGGTAAATGTCAAACTATTTGACTAAGAGTAAAATCTAAATGATAAGGTTAATATAGTAACCCATTCATGTCTAAAACATATTGGATGAGTGTATTTAGACCCGTACCCACCTTAGCCTTTAATTAAATCATCTTTGAGAATTTAGAAATAGAAAATGATTTTATTATAAAATAATATTTCAATTATTTCATAAGATGCTCCACCCCTCTTATAAAAGTGAACTTCCCCTTCAATTAAATACACACCTTCAAAGCCACTTCGCTCTTCCAAACTCTACCTGAATAACCAACCAACTTTCCTCCCTTCATCCTAGAGGCCTTAGTTTGATCAGAAAGCCACCCTATGGAGCTATTTTGATCAAATCAAAAGGATGAACACAAAGAAGAGGTAAATATCTCACCACATCATTCATGTTTTTTTCTTCTTCGACTTTATTTTTATTGGCTGTTTCAATATATAATATTAAGTCTATTATATTTTATATACATTTATGTTATTATTAAAATGCTATAACAATATTAATTATGTTATTTATATGAGTCATTCCAGTTCTTCTTGTATTTGTTCTATGATAGCAAGGCTATTTGAAGGATGATACATGGGATTGGAAGGCCAAAGCATGTGCTCATTGTCTAGATTTATTCTAAAGAAATTATTCGCCACTATTAAGAGGGAAAATAAGGGAAATATTTATTTATGATGGAATATGGTAAGATCCTTAGATTTTATATGGGAAAAATATCATGTTGTTTTCATTTTGAATACTCGTTTTAAACATTTTTTTATACTCTTTGAGTTCAGGAGGTATTTTGGGTGTTCAAGACTTATTTCTATCCTATAACCAATATTATTGTAAAAAAAATATAGGCTTCATTGTTAGTATAAACCATGCGTGGAAGGCCACATGTCAAACTAAACATGTGAGGCCTTGACAAATAGAAATTGAATCCTACACCATTTTTTCTAATAGTGAAAATAGAGGCGAACTGCATTTAGAGATCACCCTAATTTTTAGAGGTGTCAAAATTAATGGCTAGAATATGGTTATTCAAACCATGCGTAGTGAATATTTGGTCTCCCTCATAACATAATAGAGGGTGCACAATTGGCTCACTGTTTATCCTACAATGTGGAAAAGTCGTGTGACCCAGTTCTGGGAGTGAAAATTAACTATTTCCCCTTAAAATGTTTATAAAAAATATAACTCTAATGTCTACACTTTTGGATAATAAAATGGGTGGGATAGACCCTTTGAATCCTAATCTATGAATTAAATGATACTTTTCATCCAAACTCAAAAATATAGAATCGTTTTTCTTTATGGAATCACATTGGTGAGTACTCAATTCAGTTTGGTCCATTATTTAATTTATCCTCAGATTGTAAGAGTTATTTAGGTGTGAGATAATATGAAATATTTTTAGGTTCTTCATTTCTTCATCAATTTATATTATGATCTGAGATGAATCAAAAAATATTTCTAGAAGGGAACTCTACATAGAGCTATGGTAGGTGGTATATACTTTTTCCAAATGGTTTAGTGCATTATTTATCTTGTTTCTATTGTTCAACCCACTATATTTTCATACGTGGCCTTGAAAATGAATTGAATAATTTAATTAAATGTAATATATCCTTTTATGGATTCCCTAAGTTCATTTGAGAAGTTATTTATGCGGTTTATCTATCCAAAACCAAGATGGGATACCATCCAAATCGATACCTGAAAAATCTAGAGTCAAGGGGAAAAGGGAATTCTGGATACCCACATATTAGAAACATGTACCTGGGTATGAAAAATCTACTTTGGGAATGATTTTACCCATTTAATTAATAATTAAAAACCAAAAAGAGTAAGGAAACACATAACCGATAACCACTACTAAAAGTGTTACAATAATTTTCGGAATCAATGTTTTACTATTTAAACCAAAATCCAATGTTTAAAAAAGAAATGGTGAAAATATAAATACCAAAATACTCTATGAATCATGATAAAAAGCACCATCAACCCATCTCCACTAACGCTAGTAATTTTTGGAACTCTCTTGAAACTAGAACTACCATCACCGCGACACATCGTGCCTCTATCTGGGTCATACATAACAATTTCTTCAAAAACACAAAGGTGGTTGTATCATGTGAGTAATGTCCTAGTTGGATTCCACCCAAAAGAAAACAATTCATTATACAACGTTATAATTTATATCTATATTCACATTTATATGAAACAACATGGAATCATTTTGAATGTAATGATCATGTAAATATTTTCATAATAACATTCATTCAAGATAAACCATTTCCCAAAATAATATAACTTCCATACCATAAAGTGCACAAGGTCCACCATATAATAACGGTCTGCACCATATCACATATATAATTTTCCATGATTCCACCAAGGGTAAGTTCTTATGGATAGTATGAACAAGTGAGTCACTAATAAACTTGTACCTTGGGGATCAATATCCTCCAACTCAACTACTAACATCTTTCCCATGCATGATCCACTAAGAGGGATCCTCGCATGGGCCCATGGGTCTCTATATAATAACCTAATGCCAAAACACCCGCTTTCATGAGCCACTAGGATTGACCATCTCAAGGGCCTAGTGGCCTCTGATCATATCATATGTTTAGTTATTGTTGCACGTGTAAATCATTCTAAGTGAATTTGGGAATTTCTCCTTCTGAGTAAACAAGGGTCTCCCCACTAGATGAATATGGGATTTTAACTTCCAAATCAATAGAGTACATTTTCTAGTATAAAAGTCTAGATAACTAGGATTCTCTTTGTTCTAAAATTCAATTATCACATAACAATCACTTTCACAACCACCAGCCATGCAACATATCCACATAACAAAATCATTTCTTTTAAAAAACAATGATAAGGAAACTAACATTTTCACCAAATAAAACACAATTCAAAATCAAAAACACCAAAAACATTTCAACATTTAAATTCTAACAATTACATTACTCATGAAACACATTTGGAAACAACATAAGAAAATCTCATAGTTAATCCAACCATTTTCCATGGGCCAAGAGAGTTTTCAATCCAAACAACAACCAAGTTCATTTAATAATGTGCATCACATAATTATATAATTTATAAATAAAATTTAAAGGTTCACAATAAAATACCACTTTCAAAAATAATCCATTTTATTTTTAAAACCCACATTCAACACATTTTCACATTAAGTTCCTTCGAAAACACATTTAACACCATTCACATAATCATAAAAAACACTTCCAAGAAACACAACAATGATAAACCTATAAGGAAGAACCAAATTCATTTTAAATATAATTTTAATAACATATTATTGTCATTATATTTCTAAAACATATTCCACACCACAAAAATGATTCATATGACACATTTATAGAGAAATAATGCATAACAAACGCATTTAAAAATGTTAGAGCATGAAACCACCTACCACACACTTGGAAACTTAGAGAAACATTACAACACAAACACTAAATCACCAAAATACTTTATAATTGAAATATTGGATGACAATAATCAATATAACTCTCAAGAACATAGGATAAAACCCCCCTTTTTTGTCAAAAACCCACTAGAAAATATGAAATCAAGGACGTGAGAAGAAACCCCTATACAGAGGGATGAATCAATGGAGGAAACACCAACTTGTTGAATCCTCAATGTTATGAGGTCTAACCCACCAAAATAGTGATTAATAATTTGGAAAATTATGTTTTTATGGAGCTATAATGGCTTAAAATCACATATGGGTTATAATGGGGTTGGTTTAGGGATAAGTCCTGAGATGACATAAATGGAATTATCAAAATTCTAATGACCTGGATAGGTCACATGGTTTGTCTGCATGGTTTTTTGAACCATATGGAAACCATGAGGACATCAATTACCAAGGGTAAACATGCTACAAGGTTATCCCACATAGCCTCAAAATGTGTTCTAATAGTGCGGTTTTCCTGTATCCAAAAAAATCTTAAAGATACACGATTTTCTAGGTACGAACACATTGTTAGAGAAATTGTGCACCAATTGTGCACCTCATGCTGTCAACCCCCGAACCCCCATTATTGTACCAAAAAATAATTTGAAACTCATGTATAATATTTTAGTAACATTTAAATTGAATTAATATATAAAAATTAAGATATAGATTTAAAAATTCTCCCCAGCATTGAAACTATCCACCCTAAAAAATTAATCCAGAAGCCTGATCCAAAAATAAGAATCATTAAACCATTTCAACCCAAGACCACCAATAGAAAGACTCATGCTCATCATGAACATGTTTCCATAGAACTCAGAAAAATGAAATAGAGTTCCCATTAAACACTCTCTCATGAGAATCCACAATATTAACTAGCTGCTAAAACATAGATTGATTATTTTCCAACACTAACTCCTCCCACCACAAGACATGATACAAATCTGGGTTATACATTTTCAACTGTGGGACATAGAAAACATCATGAATATGTGGAACTTATGAACGAAAATACAACTGATATTCCACCATACTAGACCTATTGGTAATTTTAAAATGCCCAACATACCTTCGTGTATTCCTCCCCTACTTACCCAAATGGTAATGAACCAATCAAGGTTACACCTTCAAGACTACTCATTAACCCACATAAAAGTCATGTTATTGATGCCTATGATATAAATAAGAACTATAAAAACTCCAAACTATCAAAGACTTATTCCTTCCCATCTTCACTTTCTATGAATTTTCCTACACAAGCCTCGACCCCAATAATGAGGTCTCACCGACATCAGGCCATCATAAAGTGTACAAACATGGATGATTGTAAATCACCCCAAAAGGATCCATCTAAAATGAATATTTTTATTTATTGTTATATGAATGATAAACCAATCCTTATTGGATATACCAAGAACCACCAAAACTCATAACACATTTATGGACCATTTTTTCAAAAATCTAATTCAGTTGCTCTGTCGGACCATCCATTTGAGGTTGGAAGACAATGATCAATTTTACATTTAGACCCATTTAATTTTGATGGATGTCCAAAAATTGAGAGTTAAAATGTGGGTCCCATGTATAAATTATAATATATAGCACACCATTAATTCTAAAAACATCATTACCATACAAGCGACCCATCTCATCCACCATGACCGAGTCATTGATTGGAATAAAGTTAGATGACTTGGTCAGATGATCAATTACAACCCAAATAGAATTCCTCCCCTGGTGTGTATGTCACAATGAAATCAATGTAAATATCATTCTATATCAAGGTAAAAATATTTAGAGGTTGATGCATACCAAAAGGTCTTTGATGCTCACCATTAAATTTTTGGCACATATGACACTGTAATATAATGTCAGCTATATCCCATCTCATACTTGGCCACTAGAACTTCTTGTGCTCAAAATATAACATCTTGGTAGTGATAGGATGAAAAAACCAATGATATAGATGTTGATACTATAGTACCATCTTCCCTAACAACCAATGGAACAAAAAAGAGACTTCTGAAGTAAAAGTATCCCTCAAGAGATATTGACCAATCACAAGGCATCTCCCCACTATGAAGAAATTGAATTGACTACTATAACAAATCATCACCAACATTATACTGCGGAATCAACTCAATAAGGAAGGTTTTAGATATAATTTAGACAAGAATGTACCTCCACTATGCTTTTTTGTATCCTAGTGCATCTAAAAAATATGTCAATAATAGTCCATTCATCACTAGACTCTTTCAATTTCTACACTGCACTTTCTTGCTTAAGGAATCAGCCAAAAAATTGACTTTACATGGGCTCTAAAATATATCAATGTCAAACCATTCAAGGTACTAAAACCAATGGAACTACCTCAAGTAAAAATATTTTTGGGAGAAATTATAATATAAACTATTCTGATTAGAATAAAACATAATATTTTCCACAAAAAGATAATGATTCCACATCATTAATGGGTGGATCATCTATTATAAATATAGATCATTGGTTAAATAGTTCTTCTCATGTGGTCAGATTAGGTTAGATCCATACCCCACTACATGATCATCCTATATTAACAGATAACCATGACCCATACCTAAGGCATCACAACAAACCACATAAAACATTCTAGAGTTCAGAAAGATAAAGGTAGTAGTGGCAGTAAACCGTTACATAAGCTCTTCAAAGGGTTCATGGAATTGAAAAAAAAATTAAAACATTATTCCTTTCTATGTATGTTCCTTCAAGGATAAATATTGTTGGGAGAAATACTGAGTGAACCACCTATAATAACCAATAAGGGTGAGGAAACTATTAAGCTTAAAGACATTCATCAGCTTCTCCCACAACATCACTACACATATTTTCTCAGGGTATAATAAAAATCCTCACATTGAGATCTTGTGACCTATAAAATTCACCTCCTTGATCCAGAGGGTCCACTTTCAAAACATGGTATAGTAGAACTGATCCAAAATAAGGGAAAAAAATTATCAAATACCATTCATGGTCCTCCTAATATATAGAATAAAAAAGGATTTCATCCATGAATAACAAAAAAAAGGTTTCAACAAAATTATTAAAAACACTATTAATATGTTCTATATAAACTTATGGGAAATTCATTAACCCTAAAGTCATGGACATGCACTTAAAATATATGTATTTACTTCAAAAATAGTTTTTGGTACATCAGCCTCTCTTACTCTAACTTAATGATACCCATAACACAAATAATTCTTGGAAAACCAACTCACCACTTAAACTAATCAAATAAGTCATCAATATGGGGAATTGAAGAACTATTCTTAATCATTACTATAAACAATTTCTAGTAATAAATGAACAACTAGAGATATCCTTTGGATTTTTTGCAAAAAAATGGGTCCTCCCATGGATACATGCTCAGGAGAGGAAATCCATTGGATTCAAAATTTTTCAAATGCACCTTAAATTTCCTCAACTTGGTCGGGACCATACCGTATGAGGTAATAGATATCAGTTATGTTCTCATCTCCAAATATATAGAGAAATCTACATCCTTCTTTGGAGGAAAGCAAAAAAAGTCATCAATAAAAACATAGGGAACATATCCACCATATGGGGAAATCCACTCACATATCCCCTAACATCACTTTCAAACATGAGTGATGAGATCTGATAAATAAGAAATCCTAAATCATGATGTTTAGGTTTTTTACAGCCCAACCGAGGATCCCATTCACTATGAAAAACATGGGTACTCCCATGAGGTTCCACAGAACTCACTCACATCCTATTATTGCCAATGCGTGCTTGGAATCTGACCATCCAATCTCTATCTTGGATTACATCAACGATTTCCATATCTAAAATAAGAAAAACCAATTCAAAATCAACCCCTGACACTATGAGTGCAAATTAAAGACACCTAATATCCATTTCATTATTCTTATGAAGCAGTGATACAAAACCCATATCATACGACATTATATTAGTTGGAAACTTCAAAACATCCACAAGATAATAAGAAAAAAAAGACACCATTTCACTAGTATAAAGAAAAAAAACAACTAAATATGATTCAATAATAATGGTACCATGTACTATTACATGACATAAATTTGATTTCATTGTAACTCTATCGACCATGTGGAGATGCCACATCTTAGACTAAGCTTAAGAATTCCCACTAACCTATGGATTATCCTTGAAATCGAGCTTCCCAAAATAAGATCCAACCCTTCCACCAAAGACAAAAAAATAATGATCTCACTGTCTTAGACAGTTCTAGACAAGATGACACCCCACTATAAGCCATAGATCCAGTACCACTCATATATGGGGGTTAAAACTTGAAAAACCATTGAAAGTGACCCAATGATCCATTCTGATGGAAATGTCTTAGAATTGAAGAAAAAAATAATCACTTATATCATAATATTCCACATTGATGGAAAACTATAAACCCTTCACCTAAAGCTAGGGATGAAGGCTACTAAAAAGGAAGTACAAAACTGTCACCAACCCTCCACTCCTGCTCCTCCCACTTTATTTTCTACATATATGAACTACAAATTCCTACTAATTACACAACCCCAATGGAAATAAATAATACCTTGTAATAAATTTCCAACATAAAAGCTTGATCAACCACCTAGAATTTTTTTTTCATCTTAAATGGAATGACTTGAGAATAAATTAATGGTCGTAACCCCCTCTTGAACCTACATGATTTCATATGATCAATAGAAATGATATTGAGTGCGTACCACACCAGATATGTCATTTGGTTGGAAGAATCCATCAATTTTTTGTCTCGGACATGATCGATGGATTACTAGGTCTTAGAGTAAGACTAAAATTTTAAAAAAATACTACTTGTTTAAGACAATCGTGAAATATCTCCACCACTTGTACTCAAGATTTCCATCTTACACCACTGAATTCCACCACTTTCGACTGGGAATTTCAAATAGAATCTGAAAACATTTCACTTTGATAACCTTAGGAGTATCAAGAAATTTGAACATTCTATATATCTTTTCAATAACCTCATCTCCTTCTTAAGGTTATGAATCTATTTAGAATAAGGGAGGAGTTCTCTTGAGTTACTCCCGAGCATTGTACATTCAAGGATCTGGTTCGGATTCCCTAACATGAACAACACAAGAGCACACTCTTTTTCCCAAATCATGGGAAACATGAACCACTACCATAACAACCATACGATCAATTGAAGAAGGATAAATCTCTCCTGAATTTTCATACGGTTGTACAAGGACTCTCCGTGGAGTAATTTTATGACAATAAGAAACATTTACAATAAAAAATCAACATAACCATCAACGTTATTCCTGAAAATTTTTTATATTCAAAATAAAAAGTATCAAACAATTTTATAAATAAATGAAACAATTTACAACATAATAAAAATCCAAACAACTTATCCCACACTTAGACTCCATATATAATTTTTTCCTTTACATTTCTCATGAAGGAAATTCAAACCACATCCCAATATCCCATGTTGACTCAAGTCCTATCCTAATTTGTTCTAGCCAAACACCCTACTCCAAAATAGAAAGTCATGTCCTGAATATACTTAACCCATTATATCAAAACTCTTCCCAAATATCATGACCCAAAAATAGGTAAACCTCCATTGATACCATTTTTTCATTATCCATTTCGGGATACCATCAAACTCATTACCCAACCCGACCAGAGACAAGGACCGAAAGGAATTATTGATCCCTTTGAAGTAGAAACTAGTACTAGTGTGTCAGGAATATATATTAGGAATGATTTGAACTATTTATAAAATAATAACACACACAAAAGAGTAATGAAACACATAACCAATAACCATAACCAAACATGGTACAATAATGTTCAGAATCAAATTTTCATAATCTAAACCACAAGGAAAATTATAGAAATGAAAATGGAACCACTAAACACCAAATAAATACTATGAAAAAAATAAGGGATGTATCCCTCAAGACACCACCACTAAAACCTGAGACTTGTGGAACTCTATAGAAACTTGAACCACCAACCCCACGACACATAATCATTTTACCTGGGTCATACATATAAAAGTATCCAAAAACCCAAAGGTGTATATAGGGTGTCAGCCAATGTATAGTAGGATTCCACCCAAAAGATAATATTCCATGATAAAATATTAGAAGATAAATGAACAATCAAATTTAAATGAAAGCACTTGGGAAAATTTACAAAGGATAGTTTATGTAAACATTTTTATAAAAACATTATTTCAAGACAAACCATTTTAAGAAGAAACTATTATCCATCCACAATGTACACAAGTTATATCACATATTAAACATAGAAACCATATAAGATATCTAATATCATAAGATAAAACCATGGGTAAATCCAAAAAGGTACCTAGCATAAGTGTTTCACTAAGAACCTCGTACCTTATTGATCGATATTATACAAATCAACTACCAAAATATTTCCTCTACATGATATACCGAGAAGGATCAATCCCACATGCCCAGTGAACTACAAATAATAAGATGATTCTCATACACACTCATGTTAAAACCACTATGAATGACCATCCCAAGGGCCCAGTGGTCTCCGATCATATCATATATTTTTTTATTGATTAATGGGTAAATCCTGCTAAGTGAATGTAGGCATTTCCACTTTCGTGTCAAATAGTGTCACTCCAATAGAAGATTCCTAGATTGACAATTCCAAATCACAAGTTTTGTAGTTATAGTTCACCCCTAGATACCCAATATTGATTTTATGATCAAATTTTATGATCACATGACCATCACTTTTACATCCAAATGACATGAAACATATTCACACATGGAAATAATCACATTCAAAAACAACAACATGGAAGCCACCATTTTTGAGAAATAAACCCTCTTTCCATTTTATACTGACCAAAACCATTTTAAAATACACTTTCCACCACTTTCATACTTCCTGAAACTCATTTGGAAACATCATAATAAAAGCACAAATTAATACTACTTTTTTTCATGGGAGAATCACCTTTTCAATCAAAACATAAACAGTGTTAATTTCATAACATGCTTTACATTGATATATAATTTAAAAATAAATTTTATAGGTTCGCAATAAAATATAACATGACAAAATAAATAATTTTCTATTGGGAACCCACTTTCAACACATTTCCACTGCATGTACCTTTGAAATAACATTTCACACCTTTCATATAATCATAAGAACACTTTCAAAAAGCACCAAAATAATACTCTTACAAATAAATACCATTTTCAATTAAAAATACAATTTTTATCACATATGAAAGTAAAATTAATCACAAAAAAAAATATTTTTAAACACACAAGCAATTCATATATCGAATTTATAGAGCCAAATATGCATATCAAAATCATTTAAAAATGTTAGATCATGGAACCACCTACATCACACTTGGAAACATTTTTAAAATGGTGAAAACCCAAAACTTCACCAACAAATGACCCTATAAATTAAATATTAGAAGACAATCATAAATATCTCCCCAAAAAACATTAGATCAAACACAATTTTTTCTGAAATTCCCTCTATAAAATTGGAACTCAAGAAAGCGGGAAGAAAACCATGGAAAGTGGAAAAAATCATGTGATAAATCTATATTAGGATGAATCCATGATGTTTATATTTCAATACCATCGAAGGAGTGAATCCAAATTGGTCCATTGATGGTTGGAGTAAGGTATAATTGCTGAAAATCACATATGCGGTGGAATGGTGGTGGTTAGGTTTAGATCCTGAGGGTACACAAAAGGAATTGTAATATATTTAATTCCCTGTAAAAGATGCAGAGTTTCCTATTAAATTTTTGGAAATATGTTTCAAACATGTGCCCCTCACTATCTCAGAAGAACCATTCCACAAGGTTAATATTCACAACTTATAACCTTGTTCCAACTATGCAGTTTTCCTTTGACCAAAAAAAATTCAATAAGACACAATGTTTCCTAGGTATGGAAGCACAATTTGAAAAACTATGTGCCAACCGTGAACTTCGTAATGTCTACCCAAAATCCTACATTTTTTACCAAAAACTCCTAGGTATCTCAATGAAAAAATGGAATCAAAATTTAAAATAATAAATACCTAAAAATGAAGACACCTATGTGACATTCGCCAAACAAAGGCCTCTCATGGTGTGTTCCTTGTCAATTATGTTAAGTTGTATGGCACATATGTGATTGATATGGCACTTTTGGTAATACGATTTGGACGTGGTTGATATGAAATACAAGTTATATGGTAAGGAATTGGGTTATATAACATATCATGTATACATAATTTCCATGGTGATACCATATGTGTTCTTTAGAAATGGCTTGTTATAGAATATTGATTCTTTTGATATATGGATCCTTGTATAGATATACATGGATAATTTCATGGTTAAATTTTCCTTAGTAAATTTAACTAAATTACTTGTATACATGTTATGTGATGCACTCTTCTATAGATTATATTTTATTGAAATAATCTGTTATGGAAATTTTGGAGGAGTACCTTATGGGATTTTATCTCACGCCCTATTCAAGAACTATTTGGTACACATATAGATTATATGAATGCAAGTAGGGACTAATAAAAGAGACCATTGTTTGATACATTATGTTGTTCCACATCTAAGCTAATGTGAGAATGTGACTGAGATAAGGCATGTGATTATATAAAGAGATAATTGTTTTGTTATTTTTGTACCATTGATGCCTTTATTGTACAATTGGCATGTGTACCATTTTGGATACATTATAGAGACAATCCATGAATCATTATCATTTCTATATAAGATCCTTTTTGCTTTTTAAATTCATATCTTGTTAAATTATATTCTATCTATTCTTTATCTACTTCTTTTATATATTAGTTGGATTTCTAATGTAGTGTTAAACTCTAATGAGTGGGAATAGTCCCCCCAAAGACACACCATATGCCCTCGTTTCTAGTCGGTAGCCTATGGATTTATGGGAGATATTATTGTGGACATGTAGATAACCATGATTGGGATCCATTGAGTGAAATATTGGTATATTATGTTTCAATATAAAATATAAGTAATTTAGGAAGGAAATATTTTAGTATCCCTTCAATGATAATATAATATGTACGAAATGAAAATGAGATTATAAAATAAAATAATAAACCATTCGTAAAATATAAATTAGATCCTATTTGAAAGATTAAACAATAATTGAAACTATAATCAATGTGATTAAATATTTATTTATGTTAAATATATCAAAGGGGTTGTATGAACACCACATAAATGTAAATAGTATCCTAATACTAAATATGTCTCTATAGAGTGGAAAATGTGATGAAATCTATTATAATTATGATAACATTGATGTTCCAATTTACAAATGAATTTATTATATTTATAAAATTAAAATATATAAAATATAGGTGTAAATAATTAAGCAAATGGTTTTTTCAAACATAATCATGGAATAATATAGTCACTGAAGATGTGATTTAACACGATGAATGGAGATTGATTTAAGAAAAACCTTACCTAAAGTATGAGTTACCTAATATGTGATTTTAAATTCCATTATATTAAAATTTGATATATTACAATTACAAAGAAGAACCATTCCTATATATATATTATCATTTATGATCCTTTTATAAATTTTATCAATCGTTTATTGATAATATTTTATTATTATCATTATTACAGGTGTTTACTAGCTTGTTATTCATGTATGTTTTGATTTGTTCGTCTAGGGAAATGAATTTTGAATATGGTACGATAATAAAAAAAATATTTTAATGATATAAAATGCAAATTATATATATATATGTATTCAGTCATCTTTGAATTTTAGAAATAGAAAAAATGAATCAAACTATTTATAGAGATGTAAGGTCATACATATTCATGAATATCGATTTAAATTTCCAACATATATAATGAAAGAAAATAAAAATAAAAATAATATTAATTTGATTATTTTTATATCTTATATTTATTCTATATTTATTTACTCTTTCATCATCCCCATCAATGTAAAGTGGAAAAAAATGGATAATATATTTTAGTGGAGGTGGCAGTCCACATGTACACATGAGATATGTTATCGTCTTTGAACATAGTTTTAATGTAAGAAGTTAGATGTTAAATTATTATTATAGAATTATAATTATTTTATAAATTTAATATATATCAATTATTTTTATCATGATTAACATCAGTGTGAGGTAGTAATAGGAAAATAATTATATAGGTTCGTTGGGCATTACTTCATAGTTAATTATATTGATGGTTTTGTTTCCCATTTTATTTAGAAGGAGAAGGAAAAATATTATTACATAAGCACAATAAAATATAATTATATGTAATTTAATAGTGTTATTATTATTCAATTTTTTCGACATAATTGTTTTTGGTAAATGTACAAATAAAAAAATGATCTTGGTTATGAAGATTACTTTCTATTTGAGAAACATCATTTGGATATCTTCTTAGGTACTATATGGTTTGTTTATTGGGAATAAAAAAACATTAAAAATGTGGAAAATGATATTGGGAAGATAGAATTATAGTTTATGGTTGATATAGGTCGATAACAGTGTTTAAAAAATAAGATAAGGGGTTTCAATTTATAAATGGCAGGAGGTACATCCTTGGAGTTTTATAAAATATTAAATTATCCTAAATTATTTTTCATCTCTAAAGAATTAAAATTTATTATAATTCATCAATATGGTTTGGAAGATTCTAAAAAATATGATAAAATAAAATATGTGAAATGTTTAAGTGATTTTTCACCATTGTCTATTTGTTTAATACTTCAATAAAACTTTTGACAATTTTCTTGATAACATGGTTTTTAACAATATGTGATCCTTGAATGTTGTATTAAAAGAAAAATTTTCCCTAAAATGTATAAATGGTTACATTTTAGTCCATAGTTCATCCAAATTTTCATAATATAAATTTTTAGGGGCTTTAAATAATTTAACGAAAAACTATTATTATAAAGTACCATTGATGTAATTTTTACACAATTCGTTTAATTTATCTTTAACAACATAATGAAAATTATTGAATCTAAATATAATTCTTTAAAAATTAATAATATATTGTTTTTATCTTTAAAATTAAACTAATAAAATAAATCATGAAAATTTTAATATTTTAAAAATTACATATTTTTTCTAATTAAGTGAATAAATATTTTGTTAGTGTTTACTATGAATTTAATATAATTATTGAATATAAAAAAATTTAAATTAAATTACCCTGATAAATAAAATTCTATAATATTAAAAAAGAATATTACTAAATTTTATCTATATTAATATTTATCATAAAATATTATATATAATATAAAAAAGAGAGTGGACTTTATCTATTTATCCTTTATTTATATATTTTATTGTCAAAATAAAAGTAAAATAGATCAAGGTAATGTTTTAAAAATGTTTTTTTTATTTTGTAAGAAATAGTATTATAAATGGAAATAAATTTATGCATTTGAAACATTTTTAATTCCCTATCCTATTATTTTTGACAATAAATATGATATTTACACATAATAATGGTAATAAACTCCAATACACTTACTATTCATAATGGCTAAAAATAATAAGTGCCTATATACCAAATTTGAACCCTCTAATTAAAATTTTTTTAATCTATTTAATCATATTTAAACATTTTAATTGAAAAAAATATATATTAATATACATGCGTAAAAGAACGACATATATTTTTATGAAAAAACTATTTTATGAAAAAATATTAACTTATTTGAAAATAATGAATATTTTTAATTAATGTTTAATTAAATAGAATATAATAAATCAATTCGAATATTTTAAATTAAATATAAAATCCTAAATATAATTTAACATTTAAATTTCTTTATGTAACGATTGTATTTGAAAAATTGGTATTTTTTTATATTTATTGAAAAAAAACTGTTTAAGAAAATTCCAAAATATTACCATAAGAAAATATTGATATGATGATTTAAAAAATGATGTTTAATATTTCAAATATATTTTCTCTATTTTTATAAAAATAATTATAATATTTTTAAACATAATGTAATAAAAATCATTTTTAAATAAAAATAATTTTGAAAAATAAAATGCATTTACTAAAATATCAAGTTGTTGTTATATAATAATTAATTATTACTTGTTGTTGAGTATGTATTATATATATATATATATTCATTTAATAATTAGGTTAATTATATTAATACCCACCAATTCCATGGTTAGGTTATAACAACTATTTTTAACAAAGAATATTTCATTGTTCGTTTAAGATCGGTGTTGTGGGTTCTATAAACTCTAAAAGATAGTATTTTAAAAAAATATTGAGTTGTTACACGGATGGTAAATTGCTCAAAATAAATGGATTTTGAATCCTCTTGAACAGATGGATTATGGGAAGTGTAAATTATAACAAAAATATCTTATTCATTGAGAAGTGGTGAGAAACGTGAATAGATCAACAATTTGCATTGAGGGGAAACTTGTATCGCATGTAGTCCTATAAATTGATCATCGGTTTAAAGTTGAGGTCTCTTCTAAGATCAAAACACCCCATATTAATAAGCTATGAGTCACTGTTTTGTTCACAAATGGATCCTAGTGGGGTCCCATCATATTTGTTCATCTATGTAACTAAATGTTTATAGGGGAGAACCATAAGTATGTGGGAACAAGGTTTATAGGGATCCAGGAGAGTATGTTCTCATAGAAAACATTTTTATTGGCTCTGATATAAGGGGTATGGATTTGGTTTTAAGAAACATAATATTCCATAAGGGTATGAGAACCGTTGAGGCCACTCTAACGTGTATTTAACAAATATTAAATGAGAAAGGATAAAACATTAAATTCAATAATATATAATCCTTATAAGTGATGATAAATTTTGTTAAAAGAAACCATTTTATATAATTTCATTTCATATTCCAAGGATATGGTTTCTTATTTTAAAAAATATATCCAAATATTGGTGGTCATAGTGGATTTATAGGTTCTATAAGATCACAGTAGTTATTCGCATAATGAGAATAAAGATATGATTAAAACGTTGATTGAGTAGAATGAGTGTGCATGATATATAACATATGTGTGCATTCATATTTTTATTCGAGGACGAATATCTATATATATTAGACTCTCATGGAGGTAAATGATAAAAATTTCTTGTTTGGGCAGAAATATATTTATGAATCACTTTGTATTCCATGGAATAAGAATCAATCAATGCATAGTTCTTACATATTTTCCCCAATGCAGATATGGAACACACATATTTATGGGGGTATTTCATTTTCTATATTAATATATCTCATGAATGATGAATTACAGTTTAAGAATTTTAAAGGTTTATGAATGAGGGAGACACATCGGGAATATGATAATCGAATCAAGATGATCTGAGAAACCATTTCTCTCTTGTACAATTATTTGAGAGAGATTATAATGATCTATAAATCCCATAAATTGGACACATTTCAAATATCAATATAATATGTAAAATTAGGAGTCATGTACTAGTAGGTAACCAAATGTAATTCATTTTAACATTATGTAGCCCATATGGGTACCATATAGTTTATTTTTGTGCGATAAGGACTCTATTGTGTAGAATAACATCATGGGATAAAGACATATATGTCATGTAGTTTATGGTCATGAAATGAGGACCTAGGATATTATGAAGTTTAATGTTTTTCCTCAAAAATATGAGTGTGATGTCATAAAACACCATGTACTTATCATTCCCTCTTGTACATGGGAAATGATATGATATAAATATTGTATTTACATGCCTAATAAATGTTAATTGATTTATTTTTATTTTGACTAGGTAAATCATTATAAATGGTGGTGACTAGTGTCACACCTTAAGGGAAATTACACATGGTGTTAAGGTAGACCTTTCCAATGGGAGCACAACATCCCAAAGGAACAATCTCGGAGACATTGTGTGATTCTCTAATGAATCTGAATGGGGTACCTTCATATCAATGAATCATTGTTACCAATATTTTTTAAGGGTGAACCAAGGGGACGTGTTCACATTTTCCATGAAATAAAAAGGGATTAGGAACTCAAATAATTTTTAAATTTAGACAATAATGATGAAAGGAATTATGTTTTCTAGAAAAGGGGTTCCCAAACTGATTTATAATAGTCCCTGGATATGCCATCAAATTTTATATATACATGACTTTGACCAATGTATCAATTGAATATTGATTATATAATTAGTCATTTTTGGATTATCAAAATGGATTATCAACTCAATAAAATTGTATATTCAAAGGAGACATGTACCTTAAAATTAAATGGTATAAGAATATGATGTTATAATCTTACATATATAATGGGTACGATTCCTAGATATGTGACATCATGGGTTTTTAAATAATATTTTATAGTTGGTTTATGATAATTGGAAATCATAACCAATGAATAAATGGGTTAATGGGATGTGAGGACCTGTGGGTAATAGTATACAATTCTAAATGGTGGATGCCAACACCATATACATTCAAGACTATAGATCCTAGGTTTGAAGGGGACCACTCACTTGGGACCAAACTTTTCACTAGGTATATGGTCATCATCAATGGGTAATTCCCTATTAAATCATAATATGGTCTCTTCAGATTATCCATTCCATATTACTAATATTATATAACGATTAACTAATCAAACTTTGTATTATGTTTCATGGGATTCTAATAGAATATAAGATCAAGGAATATGATGGTATTGGGTATGATATTAGAGAAATTAAGGGGGTTTAGAGATAACTTTATATTCAACAAGGGTTTATTCCCCCAAACGTTTATGCCAACATGTATTGAACTCACATTTTAGTTGAAGGATTAGTACATGAATTCCTTTATTAGTCAATCATTAGTGGATATGTTCTTATCATTATAAAGATCTTGTGAAAGGATTTTTAATGGGTTACATGGTTAATGATCCCTATAATTGAAAATATTTATATCAATCTACTTTTTAAAGTTTCTTGCATGGTTCTCTATGCTCACATGAGTCTTGATTTGTGTGAAAATATAGAAACAACTTGGTGGTTGATTAAACTGCATGGGAGTATATGACATGGGATAGAAGGTTGTGTTTAAATTTTAAAGTAGAATATAATCTCTATAAGGGCATGAATCCCAAGGAGGAAAATGTTTGGAGGTTCTAAGAATTCATGGATAATCTTGAAACATATTATCCATGTTTCATTGTGTATTACATAGTATGAGAATCAAGATACACATAATTCTTCTATATGTTTTATTTTTAAATCATAATATTATATAGGGGTGGGAAAATATAACTTTCTATAAATATTTGGATCATTAAAAATTATTTTCCTCTAAAGGGATGTATTGGATAATGATATATGGAAGAGTGGAGTGGTTATTTTTTCAGTCCCAGGAAAAGGATGGAATACTCTTTCCTCGTATGGGGATGTTGGAGGAAACTCAACATGAGATGGTAATTCTATACCCCATAAAACTTCATTAAATATCTATATTATATGTCATTGTGGAGGCACATCCCATCAAGTTAAATAATGTCGTATAGTTTGACATCAGGTGGTAAGGACAATTGCTCTACACATTTTAAGTTCATACATCCTGGACCAATATATTATGCAGCTGGAGGTCTCATGAAAAGGACCACAATGAAATTTAAATTTATTTTTGCAATGACTTATGAAATCATACAAGTTAATATCGTGTGAGTAATATGTGTACTATTCCATTTAACACCATTAAATAAGGACTTTTTCCAAGAAGTTTAATGTTTTACAATAAGGATGTATTACTAACATAACTCATCGTGAGAGATTATTTTATGATGTATCGGACATGAATCTTCTTCATGTGTCATGGGTATCATTGATTTTTAGCTCTATCTAGAATCCATCTACTTGATTCTATTGATAAATATTTAATGGAAATATACCTGAAATTCTATACCTCTAGAACTAATGATAAGGTCAATAGTTGAGATGGTGACTTATAGATTCATCATCAAGTCACATTGCCCTTGGGATCCAGAGAAGGTCGTTCTGTTGGAGACATGCATGTTATGTATCAATATTCTTAGTATTAATGTAATAAATCATATTTATTATATTATTGAGATATACTCATCTATCAATGATATATGGGTGGACCATAATATGTTTCAATAATATTATTTTTTATTCCAAATAATCATATTACTGTAGTGGAGATTTAGTTGTATACGGTTTCAAAATCTATTCATCCTTATGATCTAATTCCAATACATAAATTTAAATAACATCTCTATTGTATTATTTATAAATTTATTATAGAAGAATTAATTTTCATGTCCCCTCAACTCCACATATTATTGATTCCTTATTATTGAATGTTTGATCAAATCATTCTCCATGAATTGGAAAAATAATTGGAGACTTTCATCAACAGGATTGAATAAAACATTCTTCTTTAATAATGATTATTTTAATTACCAAAATACTTCCTCTATTTTCTATATTTGTCTATAATAAGATAGTACATGAATAATTTGGGACCATGGATGATGTGCCCCAATCTTTATTAATTCAAAGGTTGTTGTTGAAACAATGGGATCCTTGGATGATGGTGATGTAAATTATTGTTTAGAGGAATATGACTCTCTTTGAGACTATATGGAATCTACTAACATTATGAAATGTTTAGGGAATTCTCGATGATGGTTAAAAAAAGGTAAATTCTCCCAGCATTATGAAATGCGGTATTAGATAATCTAAAAATTCTCTTAGCCTTATGGTTTGGGGTGAGGTGGAATTGTGTTAGGATTTTACCTGATGGATAGTGAATAATTTAAAATTTACCCTGCCATGTGGTTTGGGGAAAATTAATAAAAGGATTAACATAGAAATATATTATTAACAAACATGGATATTACCTCATTTTTTTCAAAAATTCATCACATTAATAATGTACATGACTATTGATAATAATAGTTTAGTGACTTTTGAAACATGGAACACAATATACTACCTTGGTGAATCTTTTTAACTATTTCACACAAAGATCATCCTTTTTAGTACTCCTAAATTAATCATTTCTTCATAACATGACGAAATGAAACATATGAAATGGTTATCTTTGATTCTTATTAAGGGTAAATAATGGACATATGTATGCATGTCAGAAGCATGTGGATATGATAACATGATCATAACATTGGAAATTCATACCCTCCATATAAAATATCAAAAACATGATTCATGTAAAAATTATTGGAAGTTCATAAGACATTCATTATAATGAAAACAAAATAATATATTCTAAAATCATAACATTGGAATACTAAATAGAATTTGTGACATAATGATAATAATATAAAATCATTCCCGATAAGTTATGGATCATTTTCAAAACATATCTTTGCAATTCAAAGAAGACACACCTATTAGGGAGGACACACCACCATCCCAATTGAAACCCATCCTTCTAGTGTAATGGGTTCATGCTCTAAACCTTATTATTATTAAAGGTTCACTCCCAAGAACATTTAGTAGTCAAGGTTCACAAAAAATACAATATTAGTAGTCAAGGTTCACAACCAAGATCATTTTATCAGAAAAAGTCCATTAATAAATTGTGTTCAATCTACATTACAACCATTTATATCTCATGATAAATAAATATTATCATATTAATTGGAGGGATATATTGGTACCACCATCCTTATATTGAAACAATGCTTACATGTGTTAGTAGATAATAAAACATTCATATATAATAACCTATAAAAAGAGTTGGGTTTCATAAAAATAATATAATAACCCATGTAATTAAAAGTTTATCATAAAAAACTTACCATATCATAAAATGTAGATAAAATAAATGTTTCATAATCATTTAATTGTTGAATAACCCATGATAGGATACATGCTTCATAATTTTTTTATCATGATATAATAACTAGAATGGAAATGATTTTCATAATAAAATATTTATCCTAAACACAATCCATTAAAATAAGGAATATGAATATTGTAATTGGATCATATCCCTAGTAAAAAATAAATTATATGTAAGTATTAAATCTTATATAGTGGTGTTTTCAATATCATATGAAAAATTTTCTAAAGAAAAACTTTCAATCATTGAAAATCACCATTAAAAACACGAATGATTTTAAAAATACTATTCATTTAAACATAATTTGAAAAAAATGATAAAATAATAGTTTTAAATCAATTAAAACACTTTTTAATAATATTAAATTTTTTATAATCATTTTCCTTTTTAAATTATAAATAAATATTAAAAAATCACTTAAACCATGTTTTAATCATAAAATATTTTTCGAAATAATATTCCACGAAAACATATAAATTAAGACTTGAAAAAAATTGTAATAAATTTCCGAGAAAATATATTCAAAAATTTATAAAAGAACCATTAATTAATTTTTAAAACAGTTTATTCGAAAATATCATTGAAAACTTATAATGGGAGCTTGAAAATGTTTTGACAACTTTTTCTTTCAAAACAAAGTTGTAAAATTGGGATGCTTGAAAACATTTTGTAAAAATTTTCTTCGATATTATAATTGAAAACATATAAAATATTAATTAAAATGTTTTAAAAATATTATCTTTGAAAATAAAATTGGAAACCTTTAAAATTATATTTATAACATATTCTTTGAAACTAATGTTGAAAATTTGTAAAGGAATTTTGAATTTTTTTGAAACCCTTTTCATTGAAAAAATATTTGAAAACATATAATGAAATATTTGAAATAAATTTAAATAAAGTTATTTGGTGATAATATTAAAATATATTTCTAAAAAATTTATGAAGACGTTTTTATAAGAAACAGTTTTGAATGAAAACAGATTTCCAAATGAAGAGTGAAACTATGTAGGATTTCAGTAAAAATATTTTATTAATTATAATAACAAAAAAATAGTGAAAAAATGGTTCCATTGCATGATGATATAATGAATAACCAGAGTATAATATATTTAATGAGAGATCATGGGGAATGGATCATATTATTTCATCAATGGATGCATAATCATAACAAATCTCGATAAACTATGAGATTATCAAAATAAACTGTTACAAATTTTGAAACATTTAATAATAATCTCCAAGATATAGTATCATTAAATTAGGATTGAAATATTATAAAAAAATATATCGATGATAAAAAATTTCATATTTCAATATATGTACTTTATGAATGAATATTAGTGCATAAAATAACATGTGTCTCAAGAATGTAAAATTGTGAAAAATGTAGCCTAATAATTTGTTAATATTCAAACCATAAAACTTACTAAATATAGATCATAATATGGATATGTAAATACCAATAACATTTAGTATAATAATAATATAATATATTAATGGTATGTATGTAAACCACACAAACTAAATGAGTGGTTAATATCAAAGAAGTCTCACAGAAATGAAAGTGAGAATAGAAAACACGTACCTTATGACTTGAATTTATTCAAACACATTAAAAAATCACGGATTATTAAGAATGTTTTATTATATATATAACACATAAAAATAATCTTATATATGGTACCATATATTATTATATTATGAATTTATATTACCCGTTTAGTAATAATCTCTTGTTAATGTTACATTTTGTGTAATGTTCTCTTTGTTTTTTACATATGTTTTAACTTTTAATTCCCCACCATCTTACATAGATCATGATTTAATTATATATATAATGTAAAAATCATTTAAAAAAATATATATTATGTATATAAGTATATATAATAATTTATAAAATTTTGATATAGGATATGGAATACGACATTCATGGATATGTTAAGCTGTATGGACACATGAGCGCTGTTTCTATTTTCCTATGTTATTGAATGAAAATAATTAAATGTAACTCACACACACAAACAAACACAGACAAAAACATATATATATAATTATAGCTTAATTAATTTTTTTTATATGTCATATAATTATACCAAACCCATCATTAATACCTTCCATGTAAAGTGAGAATGAATTACATTTCTTAGAGTATGTAGTAGTTCACACATCCACAAATGATGTTATAATATTACCACAAGAAGGAAATCATGATGGAATGAGTTATAATAATTAAATAAGCATAAATAAATCATAAATATAAAATAATATCAGTTTCTCCATCATTATTCTAATCCAGGAATGTTGGTAACGGTAGAACAGACGACATCAGTTCACAAGGTGACAGTCCTCTTTACACACAAAAGATGAATGTCTATCCCATTTTATGGGAACGTGTGAGTGTAGGAAATACACATAAAATAATGAATAATTAGTATATTTATTATAAAAATGGTATTATATATTTATTAAATAATAAAAATTTAGTGGGTGGATAATTAAATTAAACAAAAGTTATTGATGAAGGATGTTACCTCTTCTTGGGGTAACTACGTTTGGTTTGAACCAAATGGATTCCTTGGTTGGATTTATATCAAATGGGAGTATTAAAGAATGAAGGTAGGTAATTTTAGATATTATATGGGTTTATTTTTTATGATCCAATGTGATTAAGAGGTGTGAATAAGTGAGGGGGTGGGTGAGTTCCTTTTTATAGTGGATGAGTGGAATTCTTCTATATATGAAATGGTAAACGAAATTGAGAGGTCTCTATTAATGAATGTACCCCCAACATTTTACAATTTTTTATAAAAGGTATTATATGCTATAAATATGTCAACATATTTCCATTTGAAATGTTTCTATTTTATTTTTCCTATTATGTAAATCTCTAACCACTATGTAAACTTGTTCTTACATTAATCATTGTAATTAATATTATTTACTGTCACTATGTTTTTGGTAAAAAAAACTAAGTTATAAGTACTATAAATTATATATTATTTTGATTCCAAATATTTAAACCATATTTCCAAATTAAAATCATATATTTGGAAAAAATTAACTTAAAAGTAAACCCACTGACGTGATAGGAACGGAGGTTCTTAATATAAAAAGTTCAAATGTTTGAAATGTTTTTATATGAAATTTAATTTTGAAATTCATTTCAATGACCTTTTTTTTCCATTTTTTGTAATTTATATAATTATGATTTAAAATAAATTAAAAATGTAATCAAAATATAATGATAAAATAGATTAAAAATTAATTTTCAATTTAAATTCTGTATTATTCACAATTCATCAAAAAAAACTTCTTAGAAAAATACTAAAAATACACAAAAAGTAGTTTATTAATATTATTGATTAAAAATGATGTTTAGTTTTTCAAAGAAAAATTATTAATGTGTAAAAAATTAGATTTAAAATATTTGACCCATTAAATGGCGGTAAAATTACCATATTGAAAAATACATCATTTTGTTCATAAAATTTGACATACTCTTATCTATTAACTAGAAAACACATAAGATGATTGTAAAATAGTTTAAAAATATAATATATATATATATATTATGTCAAAATCATTTATCAATTGTTTATATTTATTTAATTGTGTTAAAACATGTTCGATTTGATAAATATAGATTTCGAGAATATGATTTCCTCTCTTTTTAAAAGGGTTTTATTTTATATTTCAGGTTAATTGGTCACAAAATAATTCATATTAAATACATTAGTAGAAAATATTTTATTACTTTTAATTAATCTTATTCATAACCTGTATTACAAATTCTATGTGACTACTATATCAATCTTTCAATAATAATTTTAATAGTACATAATAGTTGGATAAAACTCGGTCCTCATGTAATGAAAGCTATCAAAGGGGATCATAATTTTGGAAAAAACAAGTGAAACATAGTTATTTGTATATTGAAATATAATAAATGTGATTCATGTAGTAAAATTATAAATCAGTTTTATGTAAAATGAAATCGAAACTATGTTCTTTCATATAAGACAAGCTATATTTAGTGATGTGTTAAATGAAAAACATAAAAAAGTATAAATTAATTCAAAAATATATTATAAAAATATATGATTATAAAATTATAACCCTTAAGATGAATTTCTCCCCATTAATTAATATGGTTCATAAATGAGTTAACAATTGAAATTTCCTTTCATTAAAACACATGTTATAAAAATGAATACTAAACCATCTGTTAAAAAGGGATAATATGAATCATGAAAGTTAACCAAAGTAACTCATAACTAGGTTCAAACATAATAGAACACATATGGAATGTGAAAACATGGACATGGATGACAAATATAAATATCCAGTTCTCATATAGAGTGATAAGGAAAATGGTATAGATAATTTAAATTATCACAAAGCTATAAACAAACGAGTATTGAAATAGGTCAATGATATCATAAAAAAGTATGATAATATGACACCATTTTATATGAAAATCATTCTCATAATGTTGATTATGTTTTGTCTGAAAATGTACTTACTTTATTTCATTCCATTTTATATGAACAATATCAGCATTGGGTTTTACCTTGACAAATTTACACTTCATATCTTATTCCATGAAATAAAGGTGAATTTTTCATTCCTAAAGAATTATCTAGTAATGATATCCATACATGTAATGATGGGTCATTCCATCTATCTTTAGTAAACATCCTAAAAAAATTCTTAGTACAAGTTATCCAACATGAATAAATCATCATATAGAGAAATAACATCATAATATCCCAATGTTAATCGTATGTTTAACCTAAAACTTCCATAATTAGTTAACCTTATGATCCTTCAAAAAGATAGAAATGAAAAACATTTGAAATAAGATCGCTGAATTTTTTAAATCAGCTTAACATTGATCCCGCTTATATTATAGTGTAGATCTTATTTCTCACATACCAATCATGTAAATATCTTCATCAGATATTATTTTTAAACATGGTGATCGCTCAAATTACAATAAATCATTGTTGAAAACATGTATTTTTCCTTATTCTAAAGATTATTGGATATAATAATTAAGTCAAAACATGTCATAAACTCCAAATGTGATAGCTTAAGAAAATTTTCCAATTAATCCTTAATCAATTCCTAGGTATTCATCATGGACAAATTTACTTATTCATATCTAACTTATCATTATCTGAACATCATTAACTCAACATAAAGATAGTATTAAGAGATAAACTACCGTAATCAATATATCATCATTTAATTAAATTACATTTCCAGGTAATCATCACAATTCAATATATTTTTGAAAATCCTTCATAGAAAATATATACATCTAGATTCATATAAAAAAATACGTAAATTCTAATAATTATCTACTTAAATCATCCAAATTTAATCTTAAACAATTTCTTATGATTTATTATATTATTCTCTAATACCCCATTCCATGAATATGAAATATGGATCATGACTTATGTAACATCCGGGTTCTGAAAGCCACACAGAGGCGCCCTGTACCCGGTTAGTCACATGGCCTCAAGCGAATTTACCCTAATGCCAGAGGCTGCTGACTAGAAGCGAGGGCATTGGGTGTAAGAGTGGGGAAACAATTCCCTCATTGGCAGAATAACATTGTGTAAGGGAAAAATAGATAATAATAGTAGAAGTATAAATCATACATACAACAGTAAACATCAAAAGTCTGGAGAAATAAATAGCTGGAGTGTATACATATAAAAATGATGAATGGTACATATTTTTAGGAAAATAGCCAAACACATCATAATGATGAAATACTGAATAGTACTAAACCAAAGTATAAAAGAAAATAGATAAACAACTCCTCAGTATCACAAGCATCATCTTGGTCCCATGCTCTCCAGATCCACGGCATATCAAGTACCTGATGTAGAATGCCACTTTCTCTTATCAATACATGAAGTAATATAATCTATTTGGGCTTAATTGAATAGGAAAAATTGGGTGTGAGACTAAATCCCCATAGGCAATCACTACAGGATATGTTCCTAACAGCCAGTGAATGTATGGAAGGTAATAAACAAGAGATTACAGTAACCAAGGAAGTATCCAGCAGTAAACAGTCCTACATTTTCAATGCAATCAGTCTTATACATAAACAACATAAAATAAGCAGGGAACCCTCTTGGTAGTACACTAAGCCTAACCCATCTAGTTCAATAAAACAAGGATACTATAAAGACTCAATGTGGAAGCTCTCACAGTCAATTCCCTTATTGTCAGAAGTGTTTAAAAAGCCTCTCTAAGGAAGCTCACATGTCAATTCCCCTTATAGTTTAAATTAGACAAGGACTCTCTGTGGAAGTTCGCACGGGCAATTCTCATTTTAACCCCAAGCGGTCAAAGACTCTCTAAGGAAGCTCACTCGTTCAATTCCACTTATGGCATCAAGTGGTTCAAAGACTCTATGAGGAAGCTCCCTTATTCAATTCCCCTTATAGTCTAAAATTGTTCAAAGACCCTCTAAGGAATCTCACTCAGTCAATTTCCCTTACGTCTAAAATAATTCAGAGGCTCTCTGAGGATGCTCACTTGGTAAATTCCCCTTATATCCTAAAGTGATCAAAGACTCTCTAAGGAAGCTCACTCGGTCAATTTCTCTTATAGTCTCCTACACCATGTTTTCACGGACCTGTTTAAGTCAATGAGCCTAGCAATTCAATACAGCCAAAGTAAACCTTAAGAACTACTTGGATAAATAGTCTAAAGATTCACAATCATGTCAGAGAAAAATAATCACTCTATCCTATAGTAATTGTCATGGGATACATCAAGGAAGCCTAGTGGGAAAACATGACTAAATTACCATAAACAGAACATGCATGGGAAAACACATCCATGAATAGAAAACAACCCTATTCACATCAATTTAGCCTCGATTTACACATACCAACATAGCTGGAAATTAACAGAGTTAAAACGGTAAATATACAATACCCCATTCAAGGGTATTGTGAAAATTTTACATAATACTCAAAGGCATTCAACATAAAGGCACAAACCACCTACCTCGACGTTAGTATAATGATATACTCTATCATTGACCCTTGGATCTATCTTGAATGTGGTAGATATACAAAAATGCCTAAAATTTTCAACCCAAAATATCTCACGAGAGATGAGAAATCAACAGATGCTGCTCTAGGAGAAGATAGAACTCACTGATGTGATTCCAACACAACCGACGGTGTTTGATTCATAGGACAAATGCTCGCTCAGGGGATCATCAAAGATCCACAACCATACAACACTCTTGGATGAATATGTCTAAGAAGAACACGTTTCTTTCAATAAGATGTGAACACATCATGTTTAATGAAAAATAATAAAATACACAACATGTACATTTTAAGTACACTGCGTGTACTCGACTTTTCCATACTCCCCTTTAGACGGCCTCCTGGTCACCCCCACATGGCCGTGTGCATGGCCACAACATGACCAGAACACGGCTACCTGTGGTAACTGAGTACAAGACATGTACTCTTAAATTACACAGCTTATACTTCGAAAATTTACCTGAAATTCCTCTTTTTCTCAATAACAGCCCGAAAAGGAAAACATACCGGAAAAAGAAGATCCCAGTTCATACATCTTAAGGTTCCCCACCATCAATTTCATCAGTCTTTTTACATTTAATATAAAAAAATACTATTATAAAATCTCATACCATTCACTCGTGATTCGCTATCTCTTTATCTTATATAATACAACCAACATTCATGACCATTCTTAATTTCATCATGATATTTCTTATTTGGTCATCATTTTTAAAAGTTCCCATACATTCCTCATATAAATCATTCAATGATAACCCTGTTACTTCTAGATCCGACTGTAGACTATGACTAGAAAGCATAGTCTGATCAATACATATCAAAGTAGAAAACATCATAATCATGGAAAATCAATTATTAGTTGTCTAAATTATGAAATCTCATTTTAAATATATTAATAATTAGTGTTATATTTAGATACATCCATAGACATATCCTAAGAAGTATTTCTAGGTGTCTCATTAAAGTTCTCTAATCATAGTTTCCAATTATTGACTAATCCTTTTATTTGATACCTAATATAAAGACCCAGAATTAATATAAAAGGATATTAAATCATTTTACCTTAATTATAATCACATTACAAAAGTATATTCATTAGATCCATAAAATATTAGTTTCTTTAAAAACATGGAAAACAATATTCCAGTTTTATGAAGTATTTTTATTGTTTCCCACTATGATCTTCCCAGTTAGTACTCCTACACAAAACAACACATTATAACCCAGGGAAAGGAAATGTAATAAAGGAAGATATTATATTCTCATTAGGGTTAGATAAAGGATATAAATAAATATGACATAAGCCTAAATAAAATAGTACTTGAGCATAACAATAGAAAATATTACTTTTCATTTCAAGGAACATATACATTAATCATATATAAAAAATTGAAATTTCATAATACATATATCATAATGGAATAAAGATCATAATCAGTGAAATAATAACATATGAATGAGATATAAATTTTTGGCATATGTGTAATCTTCTTTAAGTCATTATCTATAAATCAATCATAGTTTCCCAAAATTATCCATGTACTTCATTGGTGATAAACCTAATAGGAAAAATACACCATCATCCCCAGTTGCATCCCTTTCCTTATAGTAGAATGGGTTCAAGTCCCAGACCATATTATAAGTCGTGGTTCACTACCAATTCCATCTTTGTTGTCAACATTTACTCCCAATACCATATTAGTAGTCATGGATCACTCCCAATACCATCGTAGCGATTAAATTCCTTTACAAAAAATGAGTTCACTCATTTTTCATTCCATATCTATAAAATGAGATATAAGTCATTTCCCAATTCATTTTAGGGAGATATATGTCCCACCAATCTCATAATAAATTTGTACATAAGTTTTCCACAAGAGAAAAAAACATTCATCATATGATGCCCCATAAAAAAAGATAGTGTTAATTAACATAATATCATATCCTTGGAAATAAATTGTTATAAAAAACATTATATTATCATAACCAGTGGAAAATGAAACTAATTAATAATCATTTAATTATAGAGTAACCTGTGACATAATTAGGTTTTATATGTTTTTTTCATGATATAACCCCTGGAATGGAATAATGATTCATAGTCAACTTATCCTTTTCAACATGAAACATTAAATTAATGTATAACAATTAAATCATTAGATCATATCCATAGTAAATAATGAACTATATAAAAGTATGAAATCATAGATGTATAATTATTTTTAAAGAAAACAAGAATCATTTGATAAAAAACAATCCCTCTTTGAAGATCACTTTTAAAAACATTAAACATTTTAACAACATTTATTTTGAAAACGACCTTGAAATAATTGTAATTGAATATTGTAAATTCATTTAAATTACATTTTTAATATAAAACGTTATTTAAAATTTTTTATTTAAAACATATAATGAAATATTTAAAAATCATATTAATCAAATTTTTAAAATAAAATATTTATGATGAAATTTTTCCCTGAGAACAAATAAATGAATATTTGAAAATAATTTTGAAAACATTTTATTTTTAAATATCTTTGAAAACATTAAAATTATTATTGAATTTTTCTAAAACCTTTTATGTGAAATTATCTTTGAAAAATTAGAAATGGATCATGAAAACATTTCAAAACCAATTTATTTAAAAATAACATTGAAAAAATATAAAGGTAGCTTGAAGAAATTTTCAATAAATTTTTTCTAAAAATATATATGAGAAATTACAATTTAATATTGAATATATTTTTAAACTATATTCATTTAAAATAACTAGGATAAATAAAAAGGATGATTAAAAACATTCTGAAAATATTTCCTTCAAGAAAACATTAAAATGTTTCAAGGATTCTTGAAAATATTTTAAAATCCATTTGTTTGAACTTTAAATTGAAAACATATAATCATATATTTAAATATAATTTAAATAACTTATTTTAAAAAAAATCTAAAAATATAATTTAAAAAAATTGAATTTTTTTAGAATACGTGGTTTTGAAGGAAAATATATTTCCTACAAAAGAGTAAAATAAGGTTGTATTATCATAAAAACAATTTCGTAACTATATTATGTACGAAAGGGTAAAAAAGTGGTACCATTAAATGAAGATAACATGAACAAAACTAGGACAATAAAATTCTTTAGATATATTGAGATATTGATCATATGATTTCATTAATGGATGCAGAATCATTAACAATACTAATAAGGATGTGATTATTACAATACATTGTTACCACATTGGTAACATTGAATCATAATCCCCCTGAAAGAATAAAATTTAAATAAACATAAAATATATTTCAAATAATAATATTCATGAAAAAAAAATTCATAGGGATTTTTGTAAACCTTATAAATTAATATAGGTTCATAACATAACATGTGTCTTAGAGAAATTGAGACAAAATAAGCATAACAATTTGGTTGCATTCAAACCATAAATCCCATGAAATATGGATCATAATTGTGATATTAAAATAATATTTATTTTAATTATAATAATTATTTATTATATTCAGGGTATTTATATACACCATGAAAAGATGAACATGTGGAAATATGACAAAAGTCTGACTTAAATAATAGAGTGACTATAATACCCTTACATTAAGCCTTGAATTTGTTGATACACATCAAATTCTACTATATAATAAGTATAAGTTTATTTTAAATATACCAAGGAAAAATATTCTTATATATTATAAAATATATGATTATATTAGGACATTATATGAATTTTTATTATCAATTTCATATTAAAGTTACATTTGGGGTAACATCCGCTTTGTTTTTTGTATATGTTTTAACTAATTATTCTCAATACTATTACTTATATCATGATTTTATAATTTAAATAATGAAAAAAAATTATTTAAATATCATATGTACTCAGTATAGAAGTATTTATAATAATCTATAAACGATTTAATTTGAAATAGAATACACCATTCATGTAGATTCCATGCCGTACGTACAAAACAATTTGGTTTCCATTTTCATGTTTTATTTAATTAATGTAATTAAATTAAATATTTGTATATATTTTATCAATATAGTATATTTATTATGTCGTATATGTCATATAATATAACTAAAAACATCTGTAATACATTCCATGAAAATTGTGGATGAATCATAATGCTTTGGGGGGGCACTAGTCCACACATCCTCAAACAATGTTTTTGTATTCCCACAAATTAGATTGATTGAAGGTATGATTTATATAGTAATTATATAATAAAAAAAATAATATATACTATTTAAAAATATTAACTCTGTCATCATTCACATCCATGAATGGTGGTAATGGATGAACGAACAACATTTTTTCATTAGGTGGTAGTATGTCATACATGTGAATGATGATTGTGTATCCAATTTAATGGAAGTGTGTGTGAGTGTAGTTCATACACTTTTCATAAAAAAATATCAGTATTTTTTTGGATAATGTGGTAATTATATCATTATAAAATAAATAATTTAGGGAGTGGTGAAAGAAATTTAAAAAAAGTTGTTTTTGAAGGATGTTACCTATTTATTGGGTAAGTACTTTTGGTTTATATGAAAGGGATTTATTTTATGTATATATTACCAAACGGGGTATTATAGGATAAATTTAGGTATGTTGGGATATTTTTTTTAAAATTTTTGGAAGGAGCCAAAAGGATTTATATGTGTGAATAAGTAGGGGCTGAGAACCCTTTTATTGTGGAGTATGAGAGGAATTCTAGTAAATATAAAAAGGAAAATGTTATTGAGACTTATCCCTTTCATCATGGGACTCAAATAATTTTCCATTTTAGATAAAAAGAATCATATTTTCCATATATTTTTATTCAATTCATTTTGGGCATGTGTCTAGTTTATGTTTCCACGTAAGATAAAGTTTAACCACTAAGTAAACTCATTTTTTCCTTCATAATTGTAATTAATTTTTCTTAATTTCACTCATATATTTGGTAAAAAAAATAAGGTGAACGTAATATATACTATTTATTATTTTAAATAAAAATATAAAATATATTTTTTAAAATTTAAATAACAGAAGTGTATGAAATTAATTTAAAATTAATGTCATAGACGTGACGTGATATAAGTTTTTTAATGTAAAAACTTCACAATTTTAAATTGCTCTCATGAACATTTTAAATGTGAAATTGATTCAAATGAAATTAATTGTTCTTGTTGATTTATAAAATTAGTAATTATAATTTTAAAAAAATTAAAATAGAAATTAACCATGTTAATAAATTTGATGAAAATTTAGTATTAAATAAAAAGTAATTGTGTTCATTATACATAAAAATGAACCCTCTTAGAAAAATACCAAAAATAACCAAGAGTTATTATTTTTATTACTATTTATTTATTTATTTTTTTTAAATATAAAATATAAAATTTTATTTCATTATATATAAAATAGATTCCCTATTAAAAGGTGATAAAATAACCTTTTAGAAAAATACATAGTTTTATTCATATTATTTCATTTATTCATATATATTATCAAGAAGAAACATAATATTTTTTCTAAATAGATTAATGAAAAATAAGTTTATATATTTCATTATTTTTTTTAAAAAAGTGTTTTATTTAATTTATTGAGGTTCAATTTGTTTGATTTCATAAATTTATATTTCTTAAAAAAAGATTTGCTACATTTTTAAAGGTGGTTTATTTTCATTTCTAGTTAATTGCTCAGCAAATAATTCTTCTTATATACATGTGTTGACCATAATTTAATAATTTTAATTAAAATTATTCATAAGCCCCACTCTAATTTCCATTTATCTACAATAATAATTTATTAATAATATTATTAATAGTACATTGCAGTTTGGTGATACTAGGCCTTGTGTGTAACTCAAGCTATTGAAAGAACTCCGAATTGTGTGTAACACAATCCAAACTTATTTTTTTGTTTAAAAAAAGATAATATATGTGATTTTACTAGTAAAAAATTAAAATGTTGTTAGGTTTAATTAAAACCAAACATAGTTCTTTCATATAACACAAGTTATATTTCGTTCTATATTTATATTTCATTCTATATTTAATAAAAAATAATAAACAAATTAAATTATGTTGAAAAATATTTTTCAAAAAATCATGGGCTATAAAAATAAAATATTCTAGATATTATGGGTACATAATCATTATTATAAAATCCCATAGTCATTCCCAAAATTATACCTCAACGATCCTCATTATCTTGTTGGATCTATGTGATCTGTTCTCGAGTATAAATTTTCTTGCCATACTTCAAAGGGTTATTTGGGACAATATAAGGTGTCACCATTTAATTTTTAAATTGTATCAATATTTGATGATCATTGATTACAAATTATAGAACTAAAATACTTAATCTTTTTTTAATTATTCTATTCAAACCATCAATTTAATTATCAGAAACATCAGTCGGGACGATAATGATTTCTATGGGTATAAGAAAGGTATCACCAAACCATCCGTCAAAAATATTTTGTGTAAAAGATGGGTCAACCTACTTAAACATGGGAGATTAATGATGGTAAAATCCATCCCCAACATGAATCTACTAATTTGAACAGTGTAGATTGTCATAATTTCTAGTTGATATCAAGTTTATGGAGACATATGTGGATGTGTGCTCTTCTTCTGTGGAGAATCTCATTTGATTTACCAATTTACTGTTTGGGGGGAAGATAGTTTTATGAGAGATTATTCCACATATAAATATTATAAAACCCCCTATCCTTGTGGGATATGGTTCACAATATGAATACACATTCACTAAGAGTAGTTATAAGTATAAGGCCCCAGCCTTAAACCTTACTTAATCTTGAGTTATTACAAGATTACACATTGAGGATCTTTTCAGGTTTAGAGTTTTAGAGAATTAGGACATAACTATTACATTACATTCCACATATAAACAAACTGGTTACATAAAGATATTATTCTTCATTCCCATCAATGGAAACATATTTAAAATAAAACATGGATTCTTTCTTGACACTTCCTTGACACTATCATCAGATTATGTACCTTTCCCTTGACCTGTGAAAAGCATTTCAAAAAAACTCGGGATGAGCATAAAAATCTCAGTAAGGGATATAAAAATATGGAAAGGAAACATGAGTACATATATACATAAGAATGAAATCATACTTTACCCATAAAACATAAGCACTTTAGTATACCTCATCAAATCATGAATAAATCATAGAAGTCATAAGACATAAAGGTAACTTGAGGCACTTATAACATTCTTACGTAGGGAGTAACCCTCTTGGTTACGTTTGGAATACCCATCACATTATATTCCCTAAATCTCTTCGAAGAAACCTTAACGTTTCACTCCTTCGCGTTACCCAATGCATTGGAGAGCTATATCGAGCTCACCCGCCCTTTGTCTATCACAGAACCACCTGTCTTCATAATAATTCCAAAGAACCTCAACATAATCGTATCACATAAAACATGCACAAAGGAAACATAACATTTCCACCTTTCAATCACAAGATATCAATACCACACATTGATATAAAATATTATGAAAACCATTTTCAATACCAAAATAAAAGAAAATTAAAACATGGTATTTATTTTTCTTTAAAAAAGGTATGGCTTGTATAGGAAGCCGAAACTCAAACAATGGTCACGGTGGCAGAGAAGTCATTGTTGCCGCATACGTACGACAAAAACATTCCCTTTTGTCATTTAGTAAACACTACGTATAAAAAGATTCCTTTTGAATAAAAGTAAAAGTCAAAGGGGTTTATACACCGTATAAAAGAAGGTTGTGTATAAAACAAAATGTGCCTTAACAAAAGGATATTGAGACGAAGTCCCATACAAAGACGGTATCCTTGGTTTAAGGATAAATCAATTACATAATTATGTGTGACAAACGAATACACCAAATATAAGTGGATATTAAGTGTAAAATAATCAAAGGTCATTCACACATATTCAATGGATGACATATTCAATAACTACATGTTGAACCCAAAGAAATCAAAATTGGGTTAAGAAGTTCCCTTGACAGCCTAACGGCGTCACATCAAAATGCGTTAATGAGAGATAAAAAAAGTATCTCATCACTTGGACATAGAATTTACGTCAATAAGGATATATGAGAACATATACCAACATAACAACTTGTAAATTAAATGACTCAACAAAAGAAGTATTTTAAAAAGAGGAGGGTGAAAGGTTCCCTTACCCACATGGGTATCTTTCGAAACATACACCTCGTGAAAGAAGGACAATACAACATTGATGTAAATACTCATAAAAGAAAGTATATTACACAATGAGTAAAATAATGGCCATTACATACACCACTCAAAGGAAATTATGGCAAATGTAGCATAAATCTCATGGGAATAAAAGTGAGATGAAAAATCCCTTATGAAAACTTGGCAGCCTAACGGCGCCACATAAAACATACAAAAATGGATTGATGAGATCAAACATTGTATCTCATCATATTAACATAAAGTTTATAGAAAGTGGAATATAAAAGAACATCCCCCAAAATAACAAAGAGGAGCTTAAAAGAAGTGACATAAAGGGGAGTACATAAAAAGAAAGAGAGGTTAGATCTCTTACGAAAATTCGGCAGCCTAACGGCGCCACTCAAAACTTCCAAAATGGATTGATGAGAGAGAATAGGGTCTCTCATCACATGAACCTAAAAATTAATGTATTATTAATATAAAAGAACATCCCAACAACAAGAAAGATGAGCTTTCAAAGGATTGACATAAAAGAGTGTACTAAAAAAGAAAGACTGGAGTAGGATCCCTTACCTCAAGTCCAACTTGTCTTGTTCGTTTCTTTATATTCCTGAATAATAAACTTTGGTCAATTAATAATTTCCTAAGTAACTCCTTTAGAGATTATTATTATGTTCATATCACATATTATAATGATATACTAATTGTTTAATAATGTTAGTTCATATCAGACATTTTTGCCGATGTTTGGTACATGAGTCAAAAATGAACTTGTTTGAAAAAGATTGCCCATGTAGTCATAAGTAAATAATTTCCGGAATATTATTAATGATTAAAATATCATATATATCCAGTAAATATTAATTTTATACTATTCCATATCATTTTGAGATAAAAAAACGAAAAGCATTGTTCATGGAGACGGTAGTCCGTACGTACGCATGAACGCTACTTTAATTTTTTTGTCGTATTAATGGAATTAAAAAAATGAGAGAGATATATATATGTTATAATTCCTGAATGATATCCATAATTTATATGTAATATATTACATATATATCCATTATATATATGTACTTATAATATTACATAACATTTTGAGATAAGAAATGAAATGTACCGTTCATGGAGATGGTAAGCCGTACGTACGCATGAACACTACTTCCATTTATATTTCATATTTAATGAATTAAAACATAATGATACATAATATTATTTTAATTCCAGTATGGTATTATATATAATATCATTAAATATATCCTTTATACGTACCACATATGGTATTAACGAATCAAATCACTTTGAGGGGGCGGTAGTCCACAATTCCTTAAATGAAGATATCGTGTTTACCCATAATGGAAACCATAAAGGTACTCCATAAATGAAAAATACAGATGATTAAGTAAAACACAAAAATATTAGATATCATATATAAATATATTGTCAACTTAATGGCCACCTTTGAAGGTGTTAGAAGAATGTTGAACAATCATCGTTTCGGGAGGCAGAAATTCGGCATCCACGGAAACAGTATGTTCTTTAACCATTAGATGTAGGTGTGTGTAATTTTAGCTCAAATACTTTTTATAAAAAAATCCTAGTATATTGAAGATACTGTATTTGTTACAAAATTAATGAATAAAAACAGTTTAGGGGGTTGGATAATCAAAATAAAACAAAAGGACAAAAGTGAAAACATTACCTTAAAATCGGATAACTCCCTTTGGTTTGAGCTCAAAGGATTCCTTGGGAAGTCTTCTTCCCAAAGTGAGCCTTCAAGGAGTAATAGAGGGAAGTGGAGAGACAAAATGGGAAGGGGTTGGTAGAGCCAAAGGCTTTGGGAGTGTGGTTAAGGAGCTAGAGGTGGGGGCCTTTTATAAGAGGAGAGGAGGGGCACTCTTGTAAAGTTACAAAAGTTACTTTATTTTTAAAAGAGTTTCGGATTTTAAAGGTCCCACATTGATGTATTTCGAGGATAAGGTGATACGGGTTCGAAATACACTCATCAAATAGGTTTTGGACATGTGTAGGTCTTAGATATTACATTATCATTCCATTTTATTTAAATCATTAAATAATGCGGTCATCGCTGCATCATCATGATGTCATAAATAATTTAATTTATTTAATGTCTAAAAATTATAAAAAAATACTATGATGTAGGAAATATTTTTATATTTACAATTACTATTTATAGTAAAAAATATGACTTGTATAACCCCATGTAAAAATTGTTTTAGTAAAACAACTCATGTTTGTGTCATTTTTACTTTAACATTAAATAAAAAGATATTTAAGTCATTTTCCAACCAAAGTGGATCCATGAGGTCTCCAGGTTGACCCATGGACTGCCTTGGTCGGCCATGACACATCCAATTAGGGTAGGACATGTGTCTAGGTCATTTAATTTTATTAAAACATTATTCTTACCATAAACTACACTAATTACCTCTAATCGTGATAAAGAACTTAAAAGTTACTATTCACCAAAAAATTATTTTAATCTCATTGAATTAAATTTTACTTCTTAATGAAAACCATTTATGTCGGATTTTTTAAATTCAAAACAGATAAGTGGTAAAATTTCATTTAAACGAAATATCAGTTTTTATAAGTACCTCTTAGTGGTTTCACTATTCATCCAAAATTGAAGTTTTTCAGAAAAATCCCAAAAATTCAACCTAAACTATATTTGATATTCCTAATTTAAAAATGAAGTCTATCTTACAAAATTCAAAACATATAAGTCACATTAATTAATTTAATAATTAATTTCCGTTGTCATGACAAATAGCGTGTTTTTATGAAACAATAAGTATCAAAAGATTGACACTAGTTTAAGTCCGATTTCAAAGGGAAATTAATTCCAACGACCACTATTGGATTTAATGGTAAAAATATTTTCTAATTTCACTTTAAAACCAATTCAAAAGATAATATAATCATATAAATAAATTAGATTAAAAAGAGGTTTTGAATTAAAATACAACATTTTACACTATTCATTAACAAATGAACATTATCGGAAAAATACCAAAAATTAACCCAAGGTAAATTTCAATTTCCCAATCATAAATAATATGTTTATTTTGAAAAATATAGCTTATAAAATTTTCAAAAAGTGGATTTAAAAGGGGTTCTCCATCAAAAGGCGGTTAATCGACCTTTTAAAGAATATTAGAATGTTTACGCTTAAAACTGGATTCATTTGCATTTTTAATCCTCTAACATTTATTGTAAAGAGTAAAAATATTTGACAAACATATATAATCATTTTTTAGTTAGTTCTTTTCATTCCCGTCATTACAACGGCTAGGTGTTAACTACCATTTAAAATAGTATTATTTTATTTTTAGAGTGCAACGTAAGAATCCCAAGAAACTCGTTGTTTCGTATTGGGTACGCCATCAAGCATAGCATCCCCTTTAAAGTAATATTAATATTTTAAGAAAAAATATGTATAAATATAAAGATTTCATATTCTTTATTTACCTGGGGTGTTACATCCTTCCCCCCTTTTGGAAATTGCGTCCTCGCAATTTTAAAATTGGGCTCTGAAATATCCTTGAAAGTCCCACATCGGAACAAGAGTCGGTAACACAATCATTATAAAATAAATAAAGATAAGTACAAAGGTCACCTGAGTTAACCCATACTAGGATTCCAAATATTAAAATATGGACATGGAAGAAAAAAACAAAGGGTCATGTTCTGATGGAGAGTGACAGAAAACATGTTTAGGAAAAAGTTAACCACAAGAAAATCACAAACTTGTGATGGGTTAGACAGTATTCGATTTCCCAGTAGGAAAAGTTAATAGACAACATTTTTTTAAGTGACTTTTTATTGTGGAATTTATTCATAATGAAACATAATCAATTATCATGTTGACTTTCAACTTTTACGAGATTCCTTAATCAAACTCATATTTTTTCCAAAATACGAGTATTTAGGAAGACCTGTTCGCATTAAGAGTACTATAATAAACTTCTAGAGAATCACCTATTACACCAAAGAGAACTATATACTTCTCATGTCTTTAGGCTTTAACCAAAAACAAAACCAAAAAGGTTAGTACAAGATCAGATAATCCCGAAAAGGATAACCCTTTATAAAAAGAAAATCTATTCTTAATCTCCAAAATTGGTCCAACAAAACCCAAAGTTCAACGAGGATCATTTGATAATCAATTTGTACAAAAAATACTTCAAATTAAACCAAACTAAGATTGAAACCCAAATATTTGAAGGATTTAGTCAGATAGTCTTCCAAGTTAAATCGTAACATTTATCTCCAAGCAACATCAGCTGCTCCTAAAGTCTCGTATTGAAAGGAAATTAACCTAATCTATTATCCTCCATCATAGGTTAATCATTTTCATAAATAACCAAAAATCAACTTACTATTAATTCATAAAATCATCTAACTAAAAAGAATCAGTCAAAATAACCAGGGAATTCACGTAATCCAGTGGTAGGCAATAAATACCTGTTGCACTTTTGTTGTGGGTTCGATTCCCGCAACGTTGTCCGACGCGACGGGTTGTCACACAGTCTTCGTGTTGTCCTTTTTCCAAAACTATATAATTTTAAAAAATTCCCCAAAACGAGATAAAATCTTCAAAAATGATCATAACATATTTTAACCTCAAGTTTATCTCATGCCATTCATTTTCCAGCATATCATATAATAACCCATAATTACCTCAAAAGTAAGGATCATATAAACTCTAATGGTTACCTTTATAATTATTACCTGAACTTCCACATCGAGTGTTCATCTTGTACATGATGCATTAAAGAACATACCAAGGTTCAAGTGGTTGATCATGACTCCTGGATAGTTGGTTTAGAACAACCACATGTTTCCTAACTGAATCCCCCATTTTATCTAGTATCTTAAATAGAGAACCACCACAGTTTCCTTCAAACCTGTTGTCTCTTTGGTGCCTGCTATATCCATCCATTCACTAAAAACAGAAAGGTCAGTGTGAGTATATCCACAAAACCATCATGTAATAATGACGAAGATAAACACTATTATATAATTACTCATTCACTTTATCTAAAACTAGGACTCTTTCTTAAATCCTAACCATTATGGTAATGTCACATATTCATCGATGATACCCTAACCTCTAAAGTTATCTAAACCGACCTTTGATACCAACTATAAGGCCCCAGCCTTAAACCTTACTTAATCTTGAGATATTACAAGATTACACATTGAGAATCTTTTCAGGTTCAGTGTTTTAGAGAATTAGGACATAACTATTACATTACAATCCATATATAAACAAAGTGGTTACATAAAGATAGTATTTTTATTTCCCATCAATGGAAACATATTTAAAATAAAACATGGATTCTTTCTTGACACTTCCTTGACACTATCATCATATCATGTACCTTTCCCTTGACCTGTGAAAAGCATTTCAAAAAACACTTGGGATGAGCATAAAAAGCTCAGTAAGGGATATAAAAATATGGAAAGGAAACATGGGTACATATATACATAAGAATGAAATCATACTTTACCCATAAAACATAAGCACTTTAACATACCTCATCAAATCATGAATAAATAATAGAAATCATAAGACATAAAGGTATCTTGAGGCATTCATAACATTCTTACGTAGGGAGTAACCCTCTTGGTTATGTTTGGAATACCCATCACAGTATATTCCCTAAATCTCTTCGGAGAAACCTTAACATTTCACTCCTTCACATTACCCAACGCATTGGAGAGCTATATCGGGCTCACCCCCCCTTAGTCTATCACAGAACCACCCGTCTTCATAATAATTCCCAAGAACCTCAACATAATCGTATCACATAAAACATGCATAAAGGAAACATAACATTTCCACCTTTCAATCACAAGATATCAATACCACACATTGATATAAAAATATTATGAAAACCATTTTCAATACCTAAATAAAAAAAAGAGTAAAACATGGTATTTATTTTTCTTTAAAAAAGGAATGGCTTGTAGAGGAAGCCGAAACTCAAATAATGGTCACGGTGGCGAAGAAGTCATTGTCGACGCATACGTACGACAAAAACATTCCCTTTTGTCATTTAGTAAACGCTTCGTATAAAAAGATTCATATTGAATAAATGTAAAATTCAAAGGGGTTTATACACCATATAAAAGAAGGTTGTGTATAAACCAAAATATGCCTCAACGAAAGGAGATTGAGACGAAGTCCCATACAAAGACGGTATCCTTGGTTTAAGGATAAATCAATTACATAATTATGTATGAAAAATTATAACACCAAATATAAGTGGATATTAAGTGTAAAATAATCAAATTTCATTCACACATATTCAAAGGATGACATATTCAATAACTACATGTTGAACCCAAAGAAATCGAAATTGGGTTGTGAAGTTCCCTTGACAGCCTAACGGCGTCACATCAAAATGAGTTGATGAGAGATACAAAAAAGTATCTCATCACATGGAAATAGAATTTACATCAATAAGGATATATGAGAACATATCCCAACAAAAAAAATATGTAAATTAAAAGACCCAACAAAAGAAGTCTTTTAAAAAGAGGAGGGTGAAAGGTTCCCTTACCGACAAGGGTATCTTTCGAAACATACACCTCGTGAAAGAAGGACAATACAACACGGATGTAAATACTCATAAAAGAAAGTATATTACACAATGAGTAAAATAATGGGATTTACATACACCACTCAAAGGAAATTATGGAAAATGTAGCATAAATATCACGGGAATAAAAGTGAGATGAAAAATCCCTTATGAAAACTCGGCAGACTAACGGCGCCACATAAAACATACAAAAATGGATTGATGAGATCAAATAGGGTATCTCATCATATTAACATAATGTTTATAGAAAGATTAATATAAAATAACATCCCCCAACATAACAAATGGGAGCTTAAAACAAGTGACATAAAGGGGAGTACTTAAAAAGAAAGAGAGAGGTTAGATCTCTTGCGAAAATTCGGCAGCCTAACGGAGCCACTCAAAACATCCAAAATGGATTGATGAGAGATAATAGGGTCTCTCATCACATGAACATAAAAATTACAATATTATTAATATAAAAGAAAATCCCAATGACAAGAAATATGAGCTTTAAAAGTATTTACATAAAAGAGTGTACTTAAAAAGAAAGAGTGGAGTAGGATCCCTTACCTCAAGTCCAACTTGTCTTATTCTTTTCTTTATATTCCTGAATAATAAACTTTGGCCAATTAATAATTTCCTAAGTACATCCTCTAGATATTATTATTCAGTTCATATCAAATATTATAATGTTATAAAAATTGTTTAATAAAGTTAGTTCATATCAGACGTTTTTGTCGATGTTTGGTACATGAGTCAAAAATGAACTTGTTTGAAAAAGATTGCCCATGTAGTCATAAGTAAATAATTTAAGGAATATTATTAATGATTAAAATATCATATATATCCAGTAAATATTCATTTTATACTATTCCATATCATTTGGAAATAAAAAAATGAAAAGCACCCTTCATTTAGACGGTAGTCCGTACGTATGCATGAACGATGCTTTCATTTTTTTGTCATATTAATGGAATTAAAACAAAATGATAGAGATATATATATGTTATAATTCCAGAATTATATCCATAATTTAGATGTAATATATTACATATATATCCATTATATATATGTACTTATAATATTACATAACATTTTGAGATAAGAAATGAAATGTACCGTTCATGGAGACAGTAAGCCGTACGTACCCATGAACGCTACATCCATTTCTATTTCATATTTAATGGATTAAAAAAATAATGATACATAATAGTATTTTAATTCCAGTATGGAATCATATATAAGATCACTAAATATATCTTTTATACGTACCACATATGGTATTAACGAATCAAATCACTTTAAGGGGGCGGTAGTCCGCAATTTCTTAAATGAAGATATCACGTTTACCCATAATGGAAACCATAAAGGTACACCATAAATGAAAAATACAGTAGCATAAGTAAAAAAACATATTATATATCATATATCAATATAGTGTCTTCTTAATGGACACCTTTGAAGGTGATAGAAGAATGTTGAACAATCATCGTTTCGGGAGGCAGAAATTCTCCATCCACGGAAATAGTATGTTCTTTAACCATTAGATGTAGGTGTGTGTATGTTTAGCTCGAATAAATATTATAAAAACATCCTAGTATATTTAAGATACTGTATTTGTTACATAATAAATGAATAAAAATAGTTTAGGGGGTGGGAGAAGAAAAATAAAACAGAAGGACACAAGTGAAAACATTACCTTAAAATCGGGTAACTCCCTTTGGTTTGAGCTCAAAGGCTTCCTTGGGAATACTTCTGCCCAAACTAAGGCTTCAAGGAGTAATAGGGGGAAGTGGAGAGACAAAATGGGCAGGGTTTGGCCGAGCCAAAGGCTTTGGGAGTGTGGGTAAGGAGGTAGAGGTGGGGGCCTTTTATAAGAGGAGAGGAGGGGCCCTCTTGTAAAGTTACAAAATGATACTTTATTTTCAAAAGATTTTCGGATTTTAAAGGTCCCACATTGATTTATTTCGAGGATAAGGTGATAAGGGTTATAAATCCAGTAATCCGATATGTTTTGGACATGTTTAGGTCTTAGATATTACATTATCATTCCATTTTATTTAAATAGTTAAATAATGAGGCCATCGCTGCATCATCATGATGTCATAAATAATTTAATTTATTTAATGTCTAAAAATTATAAAAAAATACTATGATGTTGGAAATATTTTTATATTTACAATGACTATTTATAGTCAAAAATATGACTTTTATAACCCCATGTAAAAATTGTTTTAGTAAAACATCTCATGTTTGTGTCATTTTTACTTTAGCATTAAATAAAAAGATATTTATGTCATTTTCCAACCAAAGTGGCTCCATGGGGTCTCCAAGTTGACCCATGGATTTCCATGGTCGTCCATGACACATCCAATGAGGTTAAGACATGTGTCTAGGTCATTTCATTTTATTAAAACATTATTCTTACCACAAACTACAGTAATTACCTCTAATCGCGATTAAGAACTTAAAAGTTACTATTCACCAAAAAATTATTTTAATCTCATTGAATTACATTTTACTTCTTAATGAAAACCATGTATGTCAGATTTTTGAAATTCAAAAAAGAGATGTGGTAAAATTTCATTTAAATGAAAAATCAGTTTTTATAAGTACCACATAGTGGTTTCACTATTCATAAAAAATTGAAGTTTTTCAAAAAAATCCCAAAAACTCACCCTATACTATATTTGATATTCCGAATTAAAAAATGAAGTATATTTTACAAAATTCAAAACATATAAGTCACATTATTTAATTTAACAATTAATTCCCGATGTCATGACAAATAGCGTGTTTTTATGAAACAATAAGTATCAAAAGATTGACACTAGTTTATGTCCGATTTCAAAGTGAAATTAATTCCAACGACCACTATTGGATTTAATGGTAAAAATATTTTCTAATTTAACTTTAAAACCAAATCAGAAGATAGTATAATCATATAAATAAATTAGATTAAAAAGATGTTTTGAATTAAAATACAACATTTTACGATATTCATCAAAAAATGAACTTTATCGAAAAAATACAAAAATTAACCCAAGGTAAATTTCAATTTCCCAATCATAAATAATATGTTTATTTTGAAAATAGAGCTTATAAAATTTTCAAAAAGTGGATTTAAAAGGGGTTTGCCTTCAAAAGGCGGTTAATCGACTTTTTAAAGAATATTATAATGTTTACACTTAAAAACTCGATTCATTTGCATTTTTAATCCTCTAACATTTATTGTAAAGAGTAAAAATATTTGACAAACATATATAATCATTTTTTAGTTAGTTCTGTTCATTCCCACCATTACAACGTCTAGGCGTTAACTACCATTTAAAATAGTATTATTTTATTATTAGAGTGCAACGTAAGATTCCCAAGAAACTCGGTGTTGCGTATTGGGTACGCCATCAAGAATAGCATCCCCTTTAACGTAATATTAATATTTTATTCAGAGATATGTATAAATATAAAGATTTCATATTCATTATTTACCTGGGGTGTTACAGCCTTCCCCCCTTTTGGGAATTGCGTCCTCACAATTTCAAAATTGGGCTCGGAAACATCCTTGAAAGTCCCACATCGAAACAAGAGTCAGTAAAACAATCACATTAAAATAAAGAAAGATAAGGACAAAGGTAACATGAGTTAACCCATACTAAGATTCCAAGTATTAAAATGTGGACATGGAAGAAAAAAACAAAGGGTCATGTTCTGATGGAGAGTGACAGAAAACAATTTTAGGAAAAAGTTAACCACAAGAAAATCACAAACTTGTGATGGGTTAAACGGTATTCGATTCCCCAGTAGGAAAAGTTAATAGACAACATTGTTGTTTTAAGTTACTTTTTATTGAGGAATTTATTCATAATGAAACATAATCACTTATCATGTTGACTTTCAACTTTTACTAGATTCCTTAATCAAACTCATATTTTTTCCAAAAGACGAGTATTTAGGAAGACTTGTTCGCATTAAGAGTACTATAATAATCTTCTAGAGAATCACTTATTCCACCAAAGAGAACTATATACTTCCCATATCTTTAGGATTTAACCAAAACCAAAACCAAAAAGGATAGTACAAGATCAGATAATCCAGAAAAGGATAAACCTTTATAAAAAGAAAATCTATTCTTAATCTCCAAAATTGGTCCAACAAAACCCAATGTTCAATGAGGATCATTTTATAATCAATTTCTCAATAAAATTATTCAAAGTAAACCAAACTAAGATTGAAACACAAATATTTGAAGGATTTAGTCACATAGTCTTCCAAGTTAAATCGTAACATTTATCTCCAAACAACATCAACTGCTCCTAAAGTATCGTATTGAAAAGTAATTAACCTAATCACATATCCTCCATGATAGGTTAATCATTTTAATAAATAACCTACAATCAACTTACTATTAATTCATAAAATCATCTAACTAAAAAGAATCGGTCAAACTAACCAGGGACTTCACGTAGTCCAGTGGTAGGCGATAAAGACCTGTTGCACTTCTGTTGTGGGTTCAATTCCCGAAACTTTGTCCGACGCGACGAGTTGTCACACGGTCTGCGTGTTGTCCTTTTTCCAAAACTATATAATTTTAAAACATTCCCCAAAACGAGATAAAATCTTCAAAAATGATCATAACATATTTTAACCTCAAGTTTATCTCATGCCTTTCATTTTCCAGCATATCATATAATAACCAATAATTACCTCAAAAGTGAGGATCATATAAACTCTAATGGTTACCTTTATAATTATTACCTTAACTTCCACATCGATTGGTTATCTCCTACACGATTCATTAAAGAACATACCAAGGTTCAAGTGGTTGATCATGAATCCTTGCTAGTTGGTTTAGAACAACCACAAGTTTCCTCATTGAATACACCATTCTATCTAGTATCTTAAACAGAGAACCACCACAGTTTCCTTCAAACCTATTGTCTCTTTGGTTCCTGCTAGATCTATCCATTCACTAAAAATAGAAAGGTCAGTGTGAGTATATCAACAAATCCATCATGTACTAATGAGGAAGATAAACACTATTATATACTTACTCATTCACTTTATCTAAAACTATGACTCTTTCTGAAATCCTAACCATTATGGTAATGTCAATTATTCTTAGAGGATACCCTAACCTCTAAAGTTATCTAAACTGACCTTTGATACCAACTATAAGGCCCCAGCCTTAAACCTTACTTAATCTTGAGTTATTAAAAGATTACACATTTAGTATCTTTTCAGGTTTAGAGTTTTAGAGAATTTCAACATAACTATTACATTACATTCCACATATAAAGAAAGTGGTTACATAAAGATAGTATTCTTCTTTCCCATCAATGGAAACATATTTAAAATAAAACACATATTCATTCTTGAAACATCCTTGAAACTATCATCATATCATGTACCTTTCCCTTGACCTGTGAAAATCATTTCAAAAAAACATGGGATGAGCATAAAAATCTCAGTAAAGGATATAAACATATGGAAAGGAAACATGGGTACATATATACATAAGAATGAAATCATACTTTACCCATAAAACATAACCACTTTATCATTTCTCATCAAATCATGAATAAATCATAGATATCATAAGACATAAAGGTATCTTGAGGCATTCATAACATTCTTACGTAGGGAGTAACCCTCTTGCTTACGTTTGGAATACCCATCACAATATATTCCCTAAATCTCTTCGAAGAAACCTTAACGTTTCACTCCTTCGCGTTACCCAATGCATTGGAGAGCTATATTGGGCTTACCCACCCTTATTCTATCACGGAACCACCCGTCTTCATAATAATGCCCAAGAACCTCAACATAATTGTATCACATAAAACATGCAAAAAGGAAACATAACATTTCCACCTTTCAATCACAAGATATCAATACCACACATTTATATAAAAATATTATGAAATCCATTTTCATTACCAAAATAAAAAAAAGAGTAAAACATGTTATTTTTTTATCTTTAAAAAAGGTATGGCTTGTAGAGGAAGCCGAAACTCAAATAATGGTCACGGTGGCGAAGAAGTCATTGTCGCCCCATACGTACGACAAAAACATTCCCTTTTGTCGTTTAGTAAATGCTTCGTATAAAAAGATTCACATTGAATAAATGTAAAAGTCAAAGGGGTTTATACACCGTATAAAAGAAGGTTGTGTATAAAACAAAATATGCCTCAACGAAAGGAGATTGAGACGAAGTCCCATACAAAGACGGTATCCTTGGTTTAAAGATAAATCAATTACATAATTATGTATGACAAATGAATACACCAAATATAAGTGGATATTAAGTGTAAAATAATCAAATTTCATTCACACATATTAAAAGGATGACATATTCAATAACTACATGTTGAACCCAAAGAAATCAAAATTGGGTTAAGAAGTTCCCTTGACAGCCTCACGGCGTCACATCAAAATGAGTTGATGAGAGATACAAAAAAGTATCTCATCACTTGGACATAGAATTTACATCAATAAGGATATATGAGAACATATACCAACAAAAAAATATGTAAATTAAAAGACCCAACAAAAGATGTCTTTTAAAAAGAGGAGGGTGAAAGGTTCCCTTACCGACAAGGGTATCTTTCGAAACATACACCTCGTGAAAGAAGGACAATACAACATTGATGTAAATACTCATAAAAGAAAGTATATTACACAATGGGTAAAATAATGGTCAGTACATACACCACTCAAAGGAAATTATGGAAAATGTAGAATAAATCTCACAGGAATAAAAGTGAGATGAAAAATCCCTTACGAAAACTCGGCAGCCTAACGGCGCCACATAAAACTTACAAAAATGGATTGATGAGATCAAATAGGGTATCTCATCATATTAACATAAAGTTTATAGAATGAGGAATATAAAAGAACATTCCCCAACATAACAAAGAGGAGCTTAAAATAAGTGGCATAAAGGTTATTACTTGAAAAGAAAGAGAGAGGTAAGATCTCTTACGAAAATTCAGCAGTCTAACAGCGCCACTCAAAACATCCAAAATGGATTGATGAGAGAGAATAGTGTCTCTCATCACATGAACATAAAAATTAAATTATGATTAATATAAATGAACATCCCAATAACATGAAAGATGAGTTTTCAAAGGATTGACATAAAAGAGTGTACTTAAAAAGAAAGAGTGGAGTAGGATCCCTTACCTCAAGTCCAACTTGTCTTGTTCGTTTCTGTATATTCCTGAATAATAAACTTTGTTCAGTTAATAATTTCCTAAGTAACTCCTTTAGAGATTATTATTCAGTTCATATCACATATTATAATTTTATAATAATTGTTTAATAATGTTAGTTCATATCAGACGTTTTAGCCGATGATTGGTACATGAGTCAAAAATGAACTTCTTTGAAAAAGATTTCCCATGTAGTCATAAGTAAATAATTTCTGGAATAGTATTAATGATTAAAATATCATATATACATCCAGTAAATATTCATTTTATACTATTCCATATCATTTGGAGATAGAAAAATGAAATGCACCATTCATGGAGATGGTAGTCTGTACGTACGCATGAACGCTACTTTCATTTTTTTGACATATTAATGGAATTAAAACAAAATGAGAGAGATATATATATGTTATAATTCCAGAATGATATCCATAATTTAGATGTAATATTTTACATATATATCCATTATATATATGTACTTATAATATTACATAACATTTTGAGATATGAAATAAAATGTACCGTTCATGGAGACGGTAAGCCGTACGTATGCATGGACGCTACTTCCATTTCTATTTCATATTTAATGGAATTAAAAAATAATGATACATAATAGTATTTTAATTCTAGTATGGAATCATATATAATATCATTAAATATATCCTTAATACGTACCACATATGGTATTAACGAATCAAATCACTTTAAGGGGGCGGTAGTCCACAATTTCTTAAATGAAGATATCGCGTTTACCCATAATGGAAACCATAAAGGGACGCCATAAATTAAAAATACAGAAGCTTAAGTAAAACACAAACAAATTAGATATCGTATATAAATATAGTGTCATCTTAATGGCCACCTTTGAAGGTGTTAGAAGAATGTTGAACAATCATCGTTTCGGGAGTCAGAAATTCGCCATCCACGAAAACAGTACGTTATTTAACCATTAGATGTAGGTGTGTGTAAGTTTAGCTCGAATCCTTCTTATAACAACATCATAGTATATTTAAGATACAGGATTTGTTACATAATAAATGAATAAAAAGAGTTTAGGGGGTTGGAGAAGTAAAATAAAACAAAAGGACACAAGTGAAAACATTACCTTAAAATCAGGTAACTCCTTTTGTTTTGAGATCAAAGGCTTCCTTGGGAAGACTTCTGCCCAAACTGAGGCTACAAGGAGTAAGAGAGGTAAGTGGAGAGACAAAATGGGCAGGGGTTGGCCGATCCAAAGGCTTTGGGAGTGTGGGTAAGGAGGTAGATGTGGGGGCCTTTTATAAGAGGAGAGGAGGGTCACTCTTGTAAAGTTACAAAATGTTACTTTATTTTCAAACGATTTTATGATTTTAAAGGTCCCACGTTGATGTATTTAGAGGATAAGGTGATAATGGTTCTAAATCCACTAATCCAATAGGTTTTGGACATGTGTAGGGATTAGGTGTTACATTATCTTTCCATTTTATTTAAATCGTTAAATAATGAGGTCATCGCTGCATCATCATGATGTCATAAATAATTTAATTTATTTAATGTCTAAAAATTATAAAAAAATACAATGATGTAGGAAATATTTTTATATTTCCAATAACTATTTATAGTCAAAAATATGACTTGTATAACCCCATGTAAAAATTGTTTTAGTAAAACATCTCATGTTTGTGTCATTTTTATTTTAACATTAAATAAAAAGATATTTATGTCATTTTCCAACTAAAGTGGCTCCATGGGGTCTCCAAGTTGACCCATGGATTGCCTTGGTCGGACATGAAACATCCAATGATGGTAGGACATGTGTCTAGGTCATTTCATTTTATTAAAACATTATTCTTACCATAAACTACACTAATTACCTCTAATCGCGATTACGAACATAAAAGTTACTATTCACCAAAAAATTATTTTAATCTCATTGAATTACATTTTACTTCTTAATGAAAACCATATATGTCGGATTTTTGAAATTCAAAACCGTGAAGTGGTAAAATTTCATTTAAACGAAAAATCAGTTTTTATAAGTACCACATAGTGGTTTCACTATTCATCAAAAATTGATGTTTTTCAGAAAAATCCCAAAAATTCACCGTATGCTATATTTGATATTGCGAATTCAAAAATCAAGTATATTTTAAAAAATTAAAAACATATAAGTCACATTAATTAATTTATCAATTAATTCCCGATGTCATGACAAATAGCGTGTTTTTATGAAACAATAAGTATCAAAAGATTGACACTGGTTTGTGTCCGATTTCAAAGTGAAATTAATTCCAACGACCACTATTGGATATAATGGTAAAAATATTTTCTAATTTCACTTTAAACCCAAATCAAAATATAATATAATCATATAAATAAATTAGATTAAAAAGTGGTTTTGAATTAAAATATAACATTTTACAATATTCATTAAAAAACGAACTTTATCTGAAAAATACCAAAAATTAACCCAAGGTAAATTTCAATTTCCCAATCATAAATAATATGTTTATTTTGAAAATAGAGATTATAAATTTGTCAAAAAGTGGATTTTAAAGGGTTTCTCCATCAAAAGGCGGTTAATCGACCTTTTAAAGAATATTAGAATGTTTACACTTAAAAACTCGATTCATTTGCATTTTTAATCCTCTAACATTTATTATAAAGAGTAAAAATATTTGACAAACATATATAATCATTTTTAGATTGTTCTGTTCATTCCCGCCATTACAACATCTAGGCGTTATCTACCATTTAAAATAGTATTATTTTATTATTAGAGTGCAACATAAGATTCCCAAGAAACTCATTATTTCGTATTGGGTACGCCATCGAGCATAGCATCCCATTTAAAGTAATATTAATATTTTATTCAAAAATATGTATAAATATAAAGATGTCATATTCTTTATTTACCTGGGGTGTTACAGCCTTCCCCCCTTTTGGGAATTGCGTCCTCGCAATTTTAAAATTGGGCTCAGAAACATCCTTGAAAGTCCCACATCGGAACAAGAGTCGGTAAAACAATCTCTTTAAAAGAAATAAAGATAAGTACAAAGGTAACCTGAGTTAACCCATACTAGGATTCCAAGTATTAAAATATGGACATGGAAGAAAAAAACAAAGGGTCATGTTCTGATGGAGAGTGACAGAAAACATGTTTAGTAAAAAGCTAACCACAAGAAAATCACAAACTTGTGATGGGTTAAATGGTATTCGATTCCCCAGTAGGAAAAGTTAATAGACAACATTTTTGTTTTAAGTTACTTTTTATTGAGGAATTTAGTCATAATTAAACATAGTCACTTATCATGTTGACTTTCAACTTTTACTAGATTCCTTAATCAAACTCATATTTTTTCCAAAATACGAGTATTTAGGAAGACTTGTTCGCATTAAGAGTACTATAATCAACTTCTAGAGAATCACTTATTCCACCAAAGAGAACTATATACATCCCATATCTTTAGTCTTTAACCAAAACCAAAACCAAAAAGGTTATTACAAGATCAGATAATCCAGAAAAGGATAACCCTTTATAAAAAGTAAATCTATTCATAATCTCCAAAATTGGTCCAACAAACCCCAATGTTCAATGAGGATTATTTGATAATCAATTTGTCCATAAAATTCTTCAAAGTAAACCAAACTAATATTGAAACCCAAATATTTGAAGGATTTAGTCACATAGTCTTCCAAGTTAAATAGTAACATTTATCTCCAAACAACATCAGCTTCTCCTAAAGTCGTGTATTAAAAAGTAATTGACCTAATCACATATCCTCCATGATAGGTTAATCATTTTCATAAATAACCCAAAATCAACTTACTATTAATTCAAAAAATCATCTAACTAAAAAGAATCAGTCAAACTAACCAGGGACTTCACGTAGTTCAGTGGTAGGCGATAAATACCTGTTGCACTTTGGTTGCGGGTTCGATTCCCGCAACTTTGTCCGACGCGACGGGTTGTCAGATGGTCTGTGTGTTTTCCTTTTTCCTAAACTATGTAATTTTAAAACATTCCCCAAAACAAGATAAAATCTTTTAAAATGATCATAACATATTTTAACCTCAAGTTTATCTCATGCCTTTCATTTTCCAGCATATCATATAATAACCCATAATTATCTCAAAAGTGAGGATCATATAAACTCTAATGGTTACCTTTATAATTATTACCTGAACTTCCACATCGATTGGTCTTCTCGTACATGATGCATTAATGAACATACCAAGGTTCAAGTGGTTGATCATGACTCCTTGATAGTTGGTTTAGAACAACCACAAGTTTCCTCATTGAATCCCCCATTCTATCTAGTATCTTAAACAGAGAACCACCACAGTTTCCCTCAAACCTGTTGTCTCTTTGGTTCCTACTAGATCCATCCATTCACTAAAAACATAAAGGTCAGTGTGAGTATATCAACAAAACCATCATGTACTAATGAAAAAGATAAACACTATTATATACTTACTCATTCACTTTATCTAAAACTAGGACTCTTTTTTAAATCCTAACCATTATGGTAATGTCACTTATTCTTAGAGGATACCCTATCCTCTAAAGTTATCTAAACCGACCTTTGATACCAACTATAAGGCCCCAGCCTTAAACCTTACTTAATCTTGAGTTATTACAAGATTACACATTGAGGATCTTTTCAGTTTTAGAGTTTTAGAGAATTAGGACATAAATATTACATTACATTCCACATATAAACAAAGTGGTTACATAAAGATAGTATTCTTCTTTCCCATTAATGGAAAAATATTTAAAATAAAACACAGATTCTTTCTTGACACTTCCTTGACACTGTCATCATATCATGTACCTTTCCCTTGACCTGTGAAAAGCATTTCAAAAAAACATGGGATGAGTATAAAAAGCTCAGTAAGGGATATAAAAATATGGAAAGGAAACATGGGTACATATATACATAAGAATGAAATCATACATTACCCATAAAAAATAAGCACTTTAACATACCTCATCAAATCATGAATAAATCATAGATATCATAAGACATAAAGGTATCTTGAGGCATTCATAACATTCTTACGTAGGGAGTAACCCTCTTGGTTACGTTTGGAATACACATCACAGTATATTCCCTAAATATCTTCAAAGAAACCTTAACGTTTCACTCCTTCGCGTTACCCAATGCATTGGAGAGCTATATCGGGATCACATGCCCTTAGTCTATCACGGAACCACCCGTCTTCATAATAATTCCCAAGAACCTTAACATAGTCGTATCACATAAAACATGCATAAATGAAACATAGCATTTCCACATTTCAATCACAAGATATCAATACCACACATTGATATAAAAATATTATGAAAACCATTTTCAATACCAAAATAAAAGAAAAGTAAAACATGGTATTTATTTTTCATAAAAAAGGTATGGCTTGTAGAGGAAGCCGAAACTCAAATAATTGTCACGGCGGTGGAGAAGTCATTGTCGCCGCATACGTATGACAAAAACATTCCATTTTTTCATTTAGTAAATGCTTCATATAAAAAGAATCCTTTTGAATAAACGTAAAATCCAAAGGGGTTTACACACCGTATAAAATAAGGTTGTGTATAAACAAAATATGCCTCAACGAAAGGAGATTGAGACGAAGTCCCATACAAAGACGGTATCCTTGGTTTAAGGATAAAGCAATTACATAATTATGTGTGAAAAAAGAATACACCAAATATAAGTAGATATTAATTGTAAAATATTCAAAGTTCATTCACACATATTCAAAGGATGACATATTCAATAACTACATGTTGAACCAAAAGAAATCGAAATTGGGTTAAGAAGTTCCCTTGACAGCCTAACAGTGTCACATCAAAATGAGTTGATGAGAGATAAAAAAAGTATCCCATCACTTGGACATAGAATTTACATCAATAAGGATATATAAGAACATATCCCAACATAACAATATGTAAATTAAAAGTCCCAACAAAAGAAGTATTTTAAAAAGAGGAGGGTGAAAGGTTCCCTTACCGACATGGGTATCATTCGAAACATACACCTCATGAAAGAAGGACAATACAACATTGATGTAAATACTCATAAAAGAAAGTATATTACACAATGAGAAAAATAATGGGCAATACATACACCACTAAAAGGAAATTATGGAAAATGTATCATAAATCTCACGAGAATAAAAGTGAGATGAAAAATCCCTTACGAAAACTCGGCAGCCTAACGGCGCCACATAAAACATAAAAAAATGGATTGATGAGATCAAATAGGGTATCTCATCATATTAACATAAAGTTTATATAAAGAGGAATATAAAATAACATCCCCCAACATAACAAATAGTATCTTAAAAGAAGTGACATAAAGGGGATTACTTAAAAATAAAGAGAGAGGTTAGATCTCTTACGACAATTCGGCAGCCTAACGGCACCACTCAAAACATCCAAAATGGATTGATGAGAGAGAATAGGGTCTCTCATCACATGTACATAAAAATTACATTATGATTAATATAAATGAACATCCCAATAACAAGAAAGATGAGCTTTCAAAGGATTTACATAAAAGATTGTACTTAAAAAGAAAGAGTGGAGTAGGATCCCTTACCTCAAGTCCAACTTGTCTTGTTCGTTTCTTTATATTCCTGAATAATAAAAATTGGTCAATTAATAATTTCCGATGTGCCTCTTTTATAGATTATTATTCAGTTCATATCACATATTATAATGTTATAATAATTGTTTAATAATGTTAGTTCATATCAGATGTTTTTGCCGATTTTTGGTACATGAGTCAAAAATGAACTTGTTTGAAAAAGATTTCCCATGTAGTCATAAGTAAATAATTTCAAAATATTATTAATGATTAAAATATCATATATATCCAGTAAATATTCATTTTATACTATTCCATGTCATTTTGAGATAGAAAAATGAAAAGCACCGTTCATGGAGACGGTAGTCCGTACATACGCATGAACGCTACTTTCATTTTTTTGTCATATTAATGGAATTAAAACAAAATGAGAGTGATATATATATGTTATAATTCCAGAATGATATCCATAATCTAGATGTAATATATTACATATATATCCATTATATATATGTACTTACAATATTACATAACATTTTGAGATAATAAATGAAATGTACCGTTCATGGAGATGGTAAGTCGTACGTACGCATGAACGCTACTTCCATTTCTATTTCATATTTAACGGAATTAAAAAATAATGATACATAATAGTATTTTAATTCCAGTATGGAATAATATATAATATCATTAAATATATCCTTTATACGTACCACATATGGTATTAACGAATCAAATCACTTTAAGGGGGTGGTAGTCCGCAATTCCTTAAATGAAGATATCGTGTTTACCCATAATGGAAACCATAAAGGTACGCCATAAATGAAAAATAAATAAGCTTAAGTAAAACACAATCATATTAGATATCATATATAAATATAGTTTCATCTTAATGGCCACCTTTGAAGGTGTTAGAAAAATGTTGAAAAATCATCGTTTCGGGAGGCAGAAATTCGCCATCCACGAAATAGTATGTTCTTTAACCATTAGATGTAGGTGTGTGTAAGTTTAGCTCGAATACTTCTTATAAAAACATCCCAGTGTATTTAAGATACTTGATTTGTTACATAATAAATAAATAAAAACTGTTTAGGGGGTTGGAGAAGCAAAATAAAACAGAAGGACACAAGTGAAAACATTACCTTAAAATCGGGTAACTCCCATTGGTTTGAGCTCAATGGATTACTTGGGAAGACTTCATCCCAAACTGAGGCTTCAAGGAGTAAGATAAGGAAGTGGAGAGACAAAATGGGCATGGTTTGGCCGAGCCAAAGGATTTGTGAGTGTGGGTAAGGAGGTAGAGGCGGGGGCCTTTTATAAGAGGAGAGGAGGGGCACCTTTGTAAAGTTACAAAATGTTACTTTATTTTCAAAATATTTTCCGATTTTAAAGGTCCCACATTGATGTATTTCAAGGATAAGGTGATAAGGGTTCTAAATACACTAATAAAATAGGTTTTGGACATGTGTAGGTCTTTGATATTACATTATCTTTCCATTTTATTTAAATCGTTAAATAATGAGGTCATCGATGCATCATCATGATGTCATAAATAAATTAATTTATTTAATGTCTAAAAATTATAAAAAAATTCCATGATGTAGGAAATATTTTTAGATTTCCAATGACTATTTATAGTCAAAAATATGACTTGTATAACCCCATGTAAAAATTGTTTTAGTAAAACATCTCATGTTTGTGTCATTTTTACTATAACATTTAATAAAAAGATATTTATGTCATTTTCCAACCAAAGTGGCTCTATGTGGTCTCCAAGTTGACCCATGGATTTCCTTGGTCGGCCATGACACATCAAATGAGGTTAGGACATGTTTCTAGGTCATTTAATTTTTTTAAAACATTATTCTTACCATAAATTACACTAATTACCTCTAATCGCAATTAAGAACTTAAAAGTTACAAATCACCAAAAAATTATTTTAATCTCATTGAATTACATTTTACTTCTTAATGAAAACCATGTATGTCGGATTTTTGAAATTCAAAATAGAGAAGTGGTAAATTATTATTTAAACAAAAAAATCAGTTTTTATAAGTACCACATTGTGGTTTCACTATTCATCAAAAATTGAAGTTTTTCAGAAAAAACACAAAAATTAACCATATGCTATATTTGATATTCAGAATTCAAAAATGAATTATATTTTACAAAATTCAAACATATAAGTCACATTAATTAATTTAACAATTAATTCCCGTTGTCATGACAAATAGCGTGTTTTTATGAAACAATTAGTATCAAAAGATTGACACTAGTTTAAGTCCGATTTCAAAGTGAAATTAATTCCAACGACCACTATTGTATTTAATGGTAAAAATATTTTCTAATTTCACTTTAAAACCAAATCAAAAGATAATATAATCATATATATAAATTAGATTAAAAAGAGGTTTTGAATTAAAATACAACATTTGACAATATTCATTAAAAAATGAACTTTATCGGAAAAATAACAAAAATTAACCCAAGGTAAATTTCAATTTCCCAATCATAAATAATATGATTATTTTGAAAATAAAGCTTATAAAATTGTCAAAAAGTGGATTTAAAAAGGGGTTCGCCATCAAAAGGCGGTTAATCGACCTTTTAAAGAATATTAGAATGTTTACACTTAAAAACTCGATTCATTTTCATTTTTAATCCTCTAACATTTATTGTAAAGAGTAAAAATATTTGACAAACATATATAATCATTTTTTAGTTAGTTCTGATCATTCCCGCCATTACAACTTCTAGGCGTTAACTACCATTTAAAATAGTATTATTTTATTATTAGAGTGCAACATAAGAATCCCAAGAAACTCGTTGTTGCGTATTGGGTACGCCATCGAGCATAGCATCCCCTTTAAAGTAATATTAATATTTTATTCACAAATATGTATAAATATAAAGATGTCATATTCTTTATTTACCTGTGGTGTTACAGCCTTCCCCCCTTTTGGGAATTGCGTCCTCGCAATTTTAAAATTGGGCTCGGAAACATCCGTGAAAGTCCCACATCGGAACAAGAGTCGGTAAAAAAATCACTTTAAAGTAAAGAAAGATAATTACAATGGTAAACTGAGTTAACCCATACAAGGATTCCACGTATTAAAATATGGACATGGACGAAAAAAACAAAGGTTCATGTTCTGATGGAGAGTGACAGAAAACATGTTTTGGAAAAAGTTAACCACAAGAAAATCACAAACATGTGATGGGTTAAACGATATTCGATTCCCCAGTAGGAAAAGTTAATAAACAACATTTTTGTTTTAAGTTACTTTTTATTGAGGAATTTATTAATAATGAAATATAATCACTTATCATGTTGACTTTCATCTTTTACTAGATTCCATAATCAAACTCATATTTTTTCCAAAAGACGAGTATTTAGGAAGACATGTTCGCATTAAGAGTATTATAATCAACTTCTAGAGAATCACTTATTCCACCAAAGGGAACTATATAATTCCCATATCTTTAGGCTTTAACCAAAAACAAAACCAAAAAGGTTAGTACAATATCAGATAATCCAGAAAAGGATAACCCTTTATAAAAAGAAAATCTATTCTTAATCTCCAAAATTGGTCCAACAAAACCCAATGTTCAATGAGGATCATTTGATAATCAATTTGTCCATAAAATTCTTCAAAGTAAAACAAACTAAGATTGAAACACAAATATTTGAAGGATTTAGTCACATAGTCTTCCAAGTTAAATCGTAACATTTATCTCCAAACAACATCAGCTGCTCCTAAAGTCTCGTATTGAAAAGTAATTAACCTAATTACATATCCTCCATGATAGGTTAATCATTTTCATAAATAACCCAAATTCAACTTAATATTAATTTATAAAATCATCTAACTAAAAAGAATCAGTCAAACTAACCAGGGACTTCACGTAGTCCAGTGGTAGGCGATAAATACATGTTGCACTTTGGTTGTGGGTTCGATTCCCGCAACTTTGTCTGACACGACGGGTTGTCACACGGTCTGCGTGTTGTCCTTTTTCCAAAACTATATAATATTAAAACATTCCCCAAAACGAGATAAAATCTTCAAAAATGATCATAACATATTTTAACCTCAAGTTTATCTCATGCCTTTCATTTTCTAGCATATCATATAATAACCCATAATTACCTCAAAAGTGAGGATCATATAAACTCTAATGGTTACCTTTATAATTATTACCTGAACTTCCACATCGATTGGTCATCTAGTACATGATGCATTAAAGAACATACCAAGGTTCAAGTGGTTGATCATGAATCCTTGATAGTTGGTTTAGAACAACCACAAGTTTCCTCATTGAATCCCCCATTCTATCTAGTATCTTAAACAGATAACCACCATAGTTTCCTTCAAACCTGTCGTCGCTTTGGTGCCTGCTAGATCCATCCATTCACTAAAAACAGAAAGGTCAATGTGAGTATATCAACAAAACCATCATGTACTAATGAGGAAGATAAACACTATTATATACTTACTCATTCACTTTATCTAAAACTAGGAATCTTTCTGAAATCCTAACCATTATGGTAATGTCACTTATTCCTAGAGGATACCCTAACCTCTTAAGTTATCTAAACCGACCTTTGATACCAACTATAAGGCCCCAGCCTTAAACCTTACTTAATCGTGAGTTATTAAAAGATTACACATTGAGGTTCTTTTCAGGTTTAGAGTTTTAGAGAATTAGGACATAACTATTACATTACATTCCACATATAAATAAAGTGGTTACATAAAGATAGTATTCTTCTTTCACATCAATGGAAACATATTTAAAATAAAACACAGATTCTTTCTTGACACTTCATTGACACTATCATAATATCATGTACATTTCCCTTGACCTGTGAAAATCATTTCAAAAAAACATGGGTTGAGCATTAAAAGCTCAGTAAGGGATATTAAAATATGGAAAGAAAACATGGGTACATATATACATAAGAATGAAATCATACTTTTGCCATAAAACATAATCACTTTAACATACCTCATCAAATCATGAATAAATCATAGAAATCATAAGACATAAAGGTATCTTGAGGAATTCATAACATTCTTACGTAGGGAGTAACCCTCTTGGTTACGTTTGGAATACCCATCACAGTATATTCCCTAAATCTCTTCGAAGAAACCTTAACGTTTTACTCCTTCGCGTTACCCAGTGCATTGGAGAGCTATATCGGGCTCACCCACCCTTAGTCTATCACGGAACCGCCCGTCTTCATAATAATGCCCAAGAACCTCAACATAATCGTATCACATAAAACATGCATAAGGAAAACATAACATTTCCACCTTTCAATCAAAAGATATCAATACCACACATTGATATAAAAATATTATGAAAACCATTTTCAATACCAAAATAAAAGAAAAGTAAAACATGGTATTTATTTTTCTTTAAAAAGGTATGGCTTGTAGAGGAAGCCGAAACTCAAATAATGGTCACGACGGTGGAGAAGTCGTTGTCGCAGCATGCGTACGACAAAAACATTCCATTTTGTCGTTTAGTAAACGCTTCGTATAAAAAGATTCCTTTTGAATAAACATAAAATTCAAAGGGGTTTATACACCGTATAAAAAAATGTTGTGTATAAAACAAAATATGCCTCAACGAAAGGAGATTGAGACGAAGTCCCATACAAAGAAGGTATCCTTGGTTTAAGGATAAATCAATTACATAATTATGTGTGAAAAATGAATACACCAAATATAAGTGGATATTAAGTGTAAAATAATCAAAGTTCATTCACAAATATTCAAAGGATGACATATTCAATAACTACATGTTGAACCCAAAGAAATCGAAATTGGGTTAAGAAGTTCCCTTGACAGCCTAACGACGTCACATCAAAATGAGTTGATGAGAGATAAAAAAAAGTATCTCATCACTTGGACATAGAATTTACATCAATAAGGATATATAAGAACATATCCCAACATAACAATATGTAAATTAAAAGACCCAACAAAATATGTCTTTTAAAAAGAGGAGGGTGAAAGGTTCCCTTACCGACATCGGTATCTTTCGAAACATACACCTCGTGAAAGAAGGACAATACAACATTGATGTAAATACTCACAAAAGAAAGTATATTACACAATGAGTAAAATAATGGGAAGTACATACACCACTCAAAGTAAATTACGGAAAATGTAGCATAAATCTCATGGGAATAAAATTGAGATGAAAAATCCCTTACGAAAACTCGGCAGCCTAACGGCGCCACATAAAACTTACAAAAATGGATTGATGAGATCAAATAGGGTATCTCATCATATTAACATAAATTTTATAGAAATAGGAATATAAAAGATCATCCCACAACATAAAAAATAGGAGATTAAAATAAGTGACATAAAGGGGATTACTTAAAAAGAAAGAGAGAGGTTAGATCTCTTACGAAAATTCGGCAGCCTAACGGCGCCACTCAAAACTTCCAAAATGGATTGATGAGAGAGAATAGGGTCTCTCATCACATGAAAATAAAAATTACATTATTATTAATATAAATGAACATCCCAATAACAAGAAATATGAGCTTTCAAAGGATTGACATAGAAGAGTGTACTTAAAAAGAAAGAGTGGAGTAGGATCCCTTACCTCAAGTCCAATTTGTCTTGTTCGTTTCTTTATATTCCTGAATAATAAACATTGGTCAATTAATAATTTCCTAAGTACATCCTTTAGAGATTATTATTAAGTTCATATCACATATTATAATGTTATAATAATTGTTTAATAATGATAGTTCATATCAGACGTTTTTGCTGATGTTTGGTACATTAGTCAAAAATGAACTTGTTTGAAAAAGATTGCCCATGTAGTCATAAGTAAATAATTTTCGGAATAGTAACAGTGATTAAAATATCATATATATCTAGTAAATATTCATTTTATACTATTCCATATCATTTTGAGATAGAAAAACGAAAATCACCGTTCATGGAGACGGTAGTCCGTACGTACGCATGGACGCTACTTTCATTTTTTTGTCATATTAATGAAATTAAAACAAAATGAGATATATATATATATATATATGTTATAACTCCAGAATGATATCCATAATTTAGATGTAATTTAATAATTATATATCCATTATATATATGTACTTATAATATTACATAACATTTTGAGATAATAAATGAAATGTACCGTTCATGGAGACGGTAAGCCGTACGTACGCATGAACGCTACTTCCATTTCTATTTCATATTTAATGGAATTAGAAAATAATGATACATAATAGTATTTTTATTCCATTATGGAATCATATATAATATCATTAAATATATCCTTTATACGTACCACATATGGTATTAACGAATCAAATCACTTTAAGGGGGCGGTAGTCCGTAATTCCTTAAATGAAGATATCGCGTTTACCCATAATGGAAACCATAAAGGTACGCCATAAATGAAAAATACAGAAGCTTAAGTAAAACAAAAAAATATTAGATATCATATATAAATATAGTGTCATCTTAATGGCCACCTTTGAAGGTGTTAGAAGAATGTTGAACAATCATCGTTTCGGGAGGCAGAAATTCGCCTTCCACGGAAACAGTATGTTCTTTATCCATTAGATGTAGGTGTGTGTAAGTTTAGCTCAAATACTTCTTATAAAAACATCCTAGTATATTTAATATACTGGATTTGTTACATAATAAATGAATAAAAAGAGTTTAGGGGGTTGGAGAAGAAAAATAAATTAGAAGGACACAAGTGAAAACATTACCTTAAAATCGGGTAACTCCCTTTGGTTTGAGCTCAATGGCTTCCTTGGGAAGACTTCTTCCCAAACTGCGGCTTCAACGAGTAAGAGAGGGAAGTGTAGAGACAAAATGGGCAGGGGTTGGCCGAGACAAGGGCTTTGGGAGTGTGGGTAAGGAGGTATAGGTGGGGGCCTTTTATAAGAGGAGAGGAGGGGCCCTCTTGTAAAGTTACAAAATGTTACTTTATTTTCAAAAGATTTTCGCATTTTAAAGGTCCCACAGTGATTTATTTCGAGGATAAGGTGATAAGGGTTCGAAATCCACTAATCCAATAGGTTTTGGACATGTTTAGGTCTTTTATATTACATTATCTTTCCATTTTATTTAAATTGTTAAATAATGAGGTCATCGCTGCATCATCATGATGTCATAAATAATTTTATTTATTTAATGACTAAAAATTATCAAAAAATACTATGATGTAAGAAATATTTTTATATTTCCAATGACTATTTATTGTCAAAAATATGACCTGTATAACCCCATGTAAAAACTGTTTTAGGAAAACATCTCATGTTTGTGTCATTTTTACTTTGACATTAAATAAAAAGATATTTATGTCATTTTCCAACGAAAGTGGCTCCGTGGGGTCTCCAAGTTTACCCATGAATTGAATTAGTCAGCCATGACACATACAATGAGGTTAGGACATATGTCTAGGTCATTTCATTTTATTAAAACATTATTCTTACCATAAACTACACTAATTACCTCTAATCGCGATTAAGAACTTAAATGTTACTATTCACCAAAATATTATTTTAATCTAATTGAATTACATTTTAATTCTTAATGAAATCCATGTATGTTGGATTTTTGAAATTCAAAACAGAGAAGTGGTAAAATTTCATTTAAACGAAAAATCAGTTTTTATAAGTACCACATAGTGGTTTCACTATTCATCAAAAATTGACGTTTTTCAGAAAAATCCCAAAAATTCACCCTTTGGAATATTTGATATTATGATTTCCAAAATGAAGTATATTTTACAAAATTCAAAACATATAATTCAAATTAATTAATTTAACAATTAATTTCTGTTGTCATGACAAATAGCATGTTTTTATGAAACAATAAGTATCAAAAGATTGACACTAGTTTAAGTACGTTTTCAAAGTGAAATTAATTCCAATGACCACTATTGTATTTAATGGTAAAAATATTTTCTAATTTCTCTTTAAAACCAATTCAAAAGATAATATAATCATATAAATAAATTAGATTAAAAAGAGGTTTTGAATTAAAATACAACATTTTACAATATTAATTAAAAAATGAACTTTATCGGAAAAATACCAAAAATTAGCCCAAGGTAAATTTCAATTTCCCAATCATAAATAAAATGTTTATTTTGAAAATAGATCTTATTAAATTGTCAAAATGTGGATTTAAAATGGGATCGCCATCAAAAGGCGGTTAATCGACCTTTTAAAGAATATTAGAATGTTTACACTTAAAAACTCGATTTATTTGCATTTTTAATCCTCTAACATTTACTGTAAAGAGTAAAAATATTTGACAAACATATATAATCATTTTTTAGTTAGTTCTGTTCATTCCCACCATTACAACGTCTAGGTGTTAACTACCATTTAAAATAGTATTATTTTATTATTAGAGTGCAATGTAAGATTCCCAAGAAACTCGTTGTTGCATAATGGGTATGCCATCGAGCATAGAATCCCCTTTAAAGTAATATTAATATTTTATTCACAAATATGTATAAATATAAAGATTTCATATTCATTATTTACCTGGGGTGTTACATCCTTCCCCCCTTTTTGGAATTGCGTCCTCGCAATTTTAAAATTGGGCTCGGAAACATCCTTGAAAGTCCCACATCGGAAAAAGAGTCGGTAAAACGATCACTTTAAAATAAAGAAAGATAAGTACAAAGGTAACCTGAGTTATCCAATACTAGGATTACAAGTATTAAAATATGGACATGGATGAAAAAAACAAAGGGTCATGTTCTGATGGAGTGTGACATAAATCATGTTTAGGAAAAAGTTAACCACAAGAAAATCACAAACTTGTGATGGGTTAAACGGTATTGGATTCCCCAGTAGGAAAAGTTAATAGACAACATTTTTGTTTTAAGTTATTATTTATTGAGGAATTTATTCATAATGAAACATAATCACTTATCATGTTGACTTTCAACTTTTACTAGATTCCTTAATCAAACTCATATTTTTTCCAAAAGACGAGTATTTAGGAAGACTTGTTCGCATTAAGAGTACTATAATCAAATTCTAGAGAATCACTTACTCCACCAAAGAGAACAATATACTTCCCATATCTTTAGGGTTTAACCAAAACCAAAACCAAAAAGGCTAGTACAAGATCAGATAATCCAGAAATGGATAACCCTTTATAAAAAGAAAATCTATTCTTAATCTCCAAAATTGGTCCAACAAACCCCAATGTTCAATGAGGATCATTTGACAATCAATTTGTCCATAAAATTATTCAAAGTAAACCAAACTATGATTGAAACCCAAATATTTGAAGGATTTAGTCACATAGTCTACCAAGTTAAATCGTAACATTTATCTCCAAACAACATCAGCTGCTTCTAAAGTCTCATATTGAAATGTAATTAACCTAATCACATATCCTCCATGATAGGTTAATAATTTTCATAAATAACCCAAAATCAAATTACTATTAATTCATAAAATCATATAACTAAAAAGAATCAGTCAAACTAACCAGGGACTTCACGTAGTCCAGTGGTAGGCGATAAATACCTGTTGCACTTTGGTTGTGGGTACGATTCCCGCACCTTTGTCCGACGCGACGGGTTGTCACACGGTCTGCGTGTTGTCCTTTTTCCAAAACTATATAATTTTAATACATTTCCCAAAACGAGATAAAATCTTCAAAAATGATCAAAACATATTTTAACCTCAAGTTTATCTCATGCCTTTCATTTTCCAGCATATCATATAATAACTCATAATTACCTCAAAAGTGAGGATCATATAAACTGTAATGGTTACCATTATAATAATTACCTGAACTTCCACATCGATTGGTCATCTCGTACATGATGCATTAAAGAACATACCAAGGTTCAAGTGGTTTATCATGACTCCTAGATAGTTGGTTTAGAACAACCACATGTTTCCTCATTGAATCCCCCATTCTATCTAGTATCTTAAACAGAGAACCACCACAGTTTCCTTCAAACCTGTTGTCTCTTTAGTGCCTGTTAGATCCATCCATTCACTAAAAACAGAACGGTCAGTGTGAGTATATCAACAAAACCATCATGTACTAATGAGGAAGATAAACACTATTATATACTTACTCATTCACTTTATCTAAAACTATGACTCTTTCTAAAATCCTAACCATTATGGTAATGTCACTTATTCTTAGAGGATGCCCTAACCTCTAATGTTATCTAAACCGACCTTTGATACCAACTATAAGGCCCCAGCCTTAAAACTTACTTAATCTTGAGTTATTACAAGATTACATGTTGAGGATCTTTTTAGGTTTAGAGTTTTAGAGAATTAGGACATAACTATTACATTACATTCCACATATAAACAAAGTGGTTACATAAAGATAGTATTCTTCTTTCACATCAATGGAAACATATTTCAAATAAAACACAGATTCTTTCTTGACACTTCCTTGAAACTATCATCATATCATGTACCTTTCCCTTGACCTGTGAAAAGCATTTCAAAAAAACATGGGATGAGCATAAAAATCTTAGTAAGGGATATAAAAATATGGAAAGGAAACATGGGTACATATATACATAAGAATGAAATCATACTTTACCCATAAAACATAAGCACTTTAACATAGCTCATTAAATCACGAATAAATCATAGATATCATAAGACATAAATGTATCTTGAGGCATTCATAACATTCTTACGTAGGGATTAACCCTCCTGGTTACGTTTAGAATACCCATCACAGTATATTCCCTAAATCTCTTCAAGGAAACCTTAACATTTCACTCCTTCGCATTACACAATGCATTGGAGAGATATATCAGGCTCACCCGCCCTTAGTCTATCACGGAACCACCCGTCTTCATAATAATGCCCAAGAACCTCAACATAATCGTATCACATAAAACATGCATAGAGGAAACATAACATTTCCAACTTTCAATCACAAGATATCAATACCACACATTGATTTAAAAATATTATGAAAACCATTTTCAATACCAAAATAAAATAAAATTAAAACATGGTATTTATTTTTCTTTAAATAAGGTATGGCTTGTAGAGGAAGCCGAAACTCAAATAATGGTCACGGCGGTGGAGAAGTCGTTGTCGCCGCATACGTACGACAAAAACATTCTATTTTTTCATTTAGTAAATACTTCGTATAAAAAGATTCATTTTGAATAAACGTAAAAGTCAAAGGGTTTTATACACCGTATAAAATAAGGTTGTGTATAAAACAAAATATGCCTCAACGAAATGAGATTGAGACGAAGTCCCATACAAAGACGGTATCCTTGGTTTAAGGATAAATTAATTACATAATTATGTGTGAAAATAGAATACACCAAATATAAGTGGATATTAAGTGTAAAATAATAAAAGATCATTCACACATATTCAAAGGATGACATATTCAATAACTACATGTTGAACCCAAAGAAATCGAAATTGGGTTAAGAAGTTCCCTTGACAGCCTAACGGCGTCACATCAAAATGAGTTGATGAGAGATAAAAAAAAGTGTCTCATCACTTGGACATAGAATTTACATCAATAAGGATATATAAGAACATATCCCAACATAAAAATATGTAAATTAAATGACCCAACAAAATAAGTAATTTAAAAAGAGGAGGGTGAAGGGTTCCCTTACCGACATGGGTATCTTTCGAAACATACACCTCGTGAAAGAAGGACAATAAAACATTGATGTAAATACTCATAAAAGAAAGTATATTTCACAACGAATAATATAATGGGAAGTACATACACCACTAAAAGGAAATTATGGCAAATGTAGCATAAATCTCACGGGAATAAAAGTGAGATGAAAAATCCCTTACGAAAACTCGGCAGCCTAACGGCGCCACATAAAACTTACAAAAATGGATTGATGAGATCAAATAGGGTATCTCATCATATTAACATAAAGTTTATAGAAAGAGGAATATAAAAGAACATCCCCCAAAATAACAAATAGGAGCTTAAAAGAAGTGACATAAAGGGGATTACTTAAAAAGAAAGAGAGATGTTAGATCTCTTACGACGATTCGGCAGCATAACGGCGCCACTCAAAACTTCCAAAATGGATTGATGAGAGAGAATAGGGTCTCTCATCTCATGAACATAAAAATTACATTATGATTAATATAAATGAACATCACAATAACAAGAAAGATGATCCTTCAAAGGATTGACATAAAAGAGTGTACTTAAAAAGAAAGAGTGGAGTAGGATCCCTTACCTCATGTCCAACTTGTCTTGTTCATTTATTTATATTCCTGAATAATAAACATTGGTCAATTAATAATTCCCTAAGTACCTCCTTTAGAGATTATTATTCAGTTCATATAAATTTTTATAATGTTATAATAATTGTTTAATAATGTTAGTTCATATCAGACGTTTTTGCCGGTGTTTGGTACATGAGTAAAAAATGAACTTGTTTGAAAAAGATTGCCAATGTAGTGATAAGTAAATAATTTCCGGAATAGTATTAATGATTAAAATATCATATATATCCAGTAAATATTCATTTTATACTATTCCATATCATTTGGAGATAGAAAAACGAAAATCACCATTCATGGAGATGGTAGTCCGTACGTACGCATGAACACTACTTTCATTTTTTTGTAATATTAATGGAATTAAAACAAAATGAGAGAGATATATATATGTTATAATTCCAGAATGATATCCATAATTTAGATGTAATATATTACTTATATATCCATTATATATATGTACTTATAATATTACATAACATTTTGAGATAAGAAATGAAATGTATCGTTCATGGAGACGGTAAGCCGTACATACGCATGAACACTACTTCCATTTCTATTTCATATTTAATGAAATTAAAAAATAATGATACATAATATTATTTTAATTCCAGTATGTAATCATATATAATATCATTAAATATATCCTTTATACATACCACATATGGTATTAACGAATCAAATCACTTTAAGGGGGCGGTAGTCCGCAATTCCTTAAATGAAGATATCGCGTTTACCCATAATGGAAACCATAAAGATACGCCATAAATGAAAAATACATAAGCTAAAGTAAAACACAAACATATTAGATATCATATATAAATATAGTGTCATCTTAATGGCCACCTTTGAAGGTGTTAGAAGAATTTTGAACAATCATCGTTTCGGGAGGCAGAAATTCGCCATCCACGGAAACAGTATGTTCTTTAACCATTAGATGTAGGTGTGTGTAAGTTTAGCTCGAATAATTATTATAACAACATCCTAGTATATTTAAGATACTGGATTTGTTACATAATAAATGAATTAAAATAGTTTAGGGGGTTGGAGAAGAGAAATAAAACAGAAGGACACAAGTAAAAACATTACCTTAAAATCGGGTAACTCCCTTTGGTTTGAGCTCAAAGGCTTCCTTGGAAAGACTTCTGCCCAAACTGAGGCTTCAAGAAGTAACAGAGGGAAGTGTAGAGACAAAATGGGTAGGAGTAGGCTGAGCCAAGGGCTTTGGTAGTGTGGGTGAGGAGGTTAGAGGTGGGGGCCTTTTATAAGAGGAGAGGAGGGGCACTCTTGTAAAGTTACAAAATGTTACTTTATTTTCAAAAGATTTTTCGGATTTAAAGGTCCCAAATTGATGTATTTAGAGGATAAGGTGATAAGGGTTCGAAATACACTAATCCAATAGGTTTTGGACATGTGTAGTTCTTTTATATTACCTTATATTTCTATTTTATTTAAATCATTAAATAATGAGGTCATCACTGCATCATCATGATGTCATAAATAATTTAATTTATTTAATTTCTAAAAATTATAAAAAAATACTATGATGTAGGAAATATTTTTAGATTTTCAATGACTATTTATAGTAAAAATATGACTTGTATAACCCCATTTAAAAATTTTTTTAGTGAAACTTCTCATGTTTGTGTCATTTTTACTTTAACATTAAATAAAAAGATATTTATGTCATTTTCCAACCAAAGTGGCTGAATGGGGTCTCCAATTTGACCCATGGATTGCCTTGGTCGGCCATGACACATACAATGAAGGTAGGACATGTGTCTATGTCATTTCATTTTATTAAAACATTATTCTTACCATAAACTACACTAATTACCTCTAATCGCGATTAAGAACTTAAAAGTTACTATTCATCAAAAAATTATTTTAATCTCATTGAATTACATTTTACTTCTTAATGAAAACCATGTATGTCGTATTTTTGAAATTCAAAATAGAGAAGTGGTAAAATTTCATTTAAACGAAAAATCATTTTTTATAAGTACCACATAGTGGTTTCACTATTCATCAAAAATTGAAGTTTTTCAGAAAAATCCCAAAAATTCACCCTATGCTATATTTGATATTCCGAATTCAAAAATGAAGTATATTTTACAAAATTCAAAACATATAAGTCACATTAATTAATTTAACAATTAATTCCCGATGTCATGACAAATAGCGTGTTTTTATGAAACAATAAGTATCAAATGATTGACACTAGTTTAAGTCTGATTTCAAAGTGAAATTAATTACAACGACCACTATTGGATTTAATGGTAAAAATATTTTCTAATTTCACATTAAAACCAAATAAAAAGATAATATAATCACATAAGTAAATTAGATTAAAAAGAGGTTTTGAATTAAAATAAAACATTTTACAATATTCATTAAAAAATTAACTTTATCGGAAAAATACCAAAAATTAACCCAAGGTAAATTTCAATTTCCCAATCATAAATAATATGTTTATTTTGAAAATAGATCTTATAAAATTGTCAAAAGTGGATTTAAAAGGGGTTCACCATTAAAAGGCGGTTAATCGACCTTTTAAAAAATATTAGAATGTTTACACTTAAAAACTCGATTCATTTGCATTTTTAATCCTCTAACATTTATTGTAAAGAGTAAAAATATTTGAAAAAAATATATAATCATTTTTTAGTTAGTTCTGTTCATTCCCGCCATTACAACATCTAGGTGTTAACTACCATTTAATATATTATTATTTTATTATTAGAGTGCAACGTAAGATTCCCAAGAAACTCGTTGTTGCGTATTGGGTACGCCATCGAGCATAACATCCCCTTTAAAGTAATATTAATATTTTATTCACAAATATGTATAAATATAAAGATGTCATATTCTTTATATACCTGGGGTGTTACAGCCTTCCCCCCTTTTGGGAATTGTGTCCTCGCAATTTTAAAATTGGGCTCGGAAACATCCTTGAAAGTCCAACATCGGAATAAGAGTCGGTAAAACAATCACTTTAAAATAAATTATGATAAGTAAAAAGGTAACCTGAGTTAACCCATACTAGGATTCCAAGTATTAAAATATGGACATGGAAGAAAAAAAAAAGGGTCATGTTCTGATGGAGAGTGACAGAAAACATGTTTAGGAAAAAGTTAACCACAAGAAAATCACAAACTTGTGATGGATTAAACAGTATTCGATTCCCCAGTAGAAAAAAGTTAATAGACAACATTTTTGTTTTAAGTTAATTTTTATTGAGGAATTTATTCATAATGAAACATAATCACTTATCATGTTGACTTACAACTTTTACTAGATTCCTTAATCAAACTCATATTTTTTCCAAAAGACGAGTATTTAGGAAGACTTGTTCGCATTAAGAGTACTATAATCAACTTCTAGAGAATCACTTATTCCACCAAAGAGAACTATATACTTCCCATATCTTTAGGCTTTAACCAAAACCAAAACCAAAAAGGTTTTTACAAGATCAGATAATCCAGAAAAGGATAACCCTTTATAAAAAGAAAATCTATTCTTAATCTCTAAAATTGGTCCAACAAATCCCAATGGTCAATGAGGATCATTTGATAATAAATTTGTCCATAAAATTCATCAAAGTGAACCAAACTATGATTGAAACCCAAATATTTGAAGGATTTAGTCACATAGTCTTCCAAGTTAAATAGTAACATTTATCTCCAAACAACATCAGCTGCTCCTAAAGTCTCGTATTGAAAAGTAATTAACCTAATCACATATCCTCCATGATAGGTTAATCATTTTCATAAATAACCCAAAATAAAATTACTATTAATTCATAAAATCTTCTAACTAAAAAGAATCAGTCAAACTCACCAGGGACTTCACGTAGTCCAGTGGTAGGCGATAAATACATGTTGCACTTTGGTTGTGGGTTTGATTCCCGCAAATTTGTCTCACGCGAAGGGTTGTCACACGGTCTGTGTGTTTTCCATTTTCCAAAACTATATAATTTTAAAACATTCCCCAAAACGAGATAATATCTTCAAAAATGATCATAACATATTTTAACCTCAAGTTTATCTCATGCCTTTCATTTTCCAGCATATCATATAATAACCCATAATTACCTCAAAAGTGAGGATCATATAAACTCTAATGGTTACCTTTATAATAATTACCTGATCTTCCACATCGATTGGTCATCTCGTACATGATGCATTAAAGAAGATACCAAGGGTCAAGTGGTTGATCATGACTCCTTGATAGTTGGTTTAGAACAACCACAAGTTTCCTCATTGAATCCCCCATTCTATCTAGTATCTTAAACAAAGAACCACCACAGTTTCCTTCAAACTTGTTGTCTCTTTGGTGCCTGCTAGATCCATCCATTCACTAAAAACAGAAAGGTCAGTGTGAGTATATCAACAAAACCATCATGTACTAATGAGGAAGATAAACACTATTATATACTTACTCATTCACTTTATCTAAAACTAGGACTCTTTCTGAAATCCAAACCATTATGGTAATGTCACTTATTCTTAGAGGATACCCTATCCTCTAAAGTTATCTAAACCGACCTTTGATGCCAACTATAAGGCCCTAGCCTTAAACCTTACTTAATCTTGAGTTATTACTAGATTACACAGTGAGGATCTTTTCAGGTTTAGAGTTTTAGAGAATTAGGACATAACTATTACATTACATTCCACATATAAACCATGTGGTTACATAAAGATAGTATTCTTCTTTCCCATCAATGGAAACATATTTAAAATAAAACACAGATTCTTTCTTGACACTTCCTTGACACTATCATCATATCATGAACCTTTCCCTTGACCTGTGAAAAGCATTTCAAAAAAACATGGGATGAGCATAAAAAGCTCAGTAAGGGATATAAAAATATGGAAAGGAAACATGGGTACATATATACATAAGAATGAAATCATACTTTACCCATAAAACATAAGCACTTTAACATACCTCATCAAATCATGAATAAATCATAGAAATCATAATACATAAAGGTATCTTGAGGCATTCATAACATTTTTACGTAGGGAGTAACCCTCTTGGTTACGTTTGGAATACCCATCACAGTATATTCCCTAAATCTCTTCGAAGAAACCTTAACGTTTCACTCCTTCACGTTACCCAATGCATTGGAGAGCTATATCGGGCTCACCCACCCTTAGTATATCACGGAACCACCAGTCTTCATAATAATTCCCAAGAATCTCAACATAATCGTATCACATATAACATGCATAAAGGAAACATAACATTTCCACCTTTCAATCACAAGATATCAATAACACATTGATATAAAAATATTATGAAAACCATTTTCAATACCAAAATAAAAGAAAAGTAAAACATGGTATTTATTTTTCTTTAAAAAAGGTATGGCTTGTAGAGGAAGCCGAAACTCAAATAATTGTCACGGCGGTGGAGAAGTTGTTGTCGCCGCATACGTACGAAAAAAACATTCCATTTTGTCGTTTAGTAAACGCTTCGTATAAAAAGATTCCTTTTTAATAAACATAAAATTAAAAGGGTTTTATACACCATATAAAAGAAGGTTGTGTATGAAACAAAATATGCCTCAATGAAAGTAGATTGAGACGAAGTCCCATACAATGACGATATCCTTGGTTTAAGGATAAATCAATTAAATAATTAGGTGTGAAAAACGAATACACCAAATATAAGTGGATATTAAGTGTAAAATAATCAATGTTCATTCACACATATTCAAAGGATGACATATTCAATAATTACATGTTGAACCCAAAGAAATCGAAATTGGGTTAAGAAGTTCCCTTGACAGCCTAACGACGTCACGTCAAAATGAGTTGATGAGAGATAAAAAAATGTATCTCATCACTTGGACATAAAATTTAAATCAATAAGGATATATAAAAACATATCCCATCATAACAATATGTAAATAAAAAGACCCAACAAAAGAAGTCTTTTAAAAAGAGGAGGGTGAAAGGTTCCCTTACCGACATGGGTATCTTTCGAAACATACACCTCGTGAAAGAAGGACAATACAACATTGATGTATATACTCCTAAAAGAAAGTATATTACACAATGAGTAAAATAATGGGCAGTAAATACACCACTCAAAGGAAATTATGGCAAATGTAACATAAATATCACGGGAATAAAAGTGAGATGAAAAATCCATTACGAAAACTCGGCAGCCTAACGGCGCCACATAAAACTTACAAAAATGGATTGATGAGATCAAATAGGGTATCTCATCATATTAACATAAAGTTTATAGAAATAGGAATATAAAATAACATCCCCCAACATAACAAAGAGGATCTTAAAAGAATTGACATAAAGGGGACTAGTTAAAAAGAAAGAGAGAGGTTAGATCTCTTACGAAAATTCGGCAGCCTAACGACGCCACTCAAAACTTCCAAAATGGATTGATGAGAGAGAATAGGGTCTCTAATCACTTGAACATAAAAATTACATTAGGATAAATATAAATGAACATCCCAATAACAATAAAGATGATCTTTAAAAGGATTGACATAAAAGATTGTACTTATAAAGAAAGAGTGGAGTAGGATCCCGTACCTCAAGTCCAACTTGTCTTGTTCGTTTCTTTATATTCCTGAATAATAAACATTGGTCAATTAATAATTTCCTAAGAACCTCATTTAGAGATTATTATTCATTTAATATCACATATTATAATGTTATAATAATTGTTTAATAATGTTAGTTCATATCAGATGTTTTTGCCGATGTTTGGTACATGAGTCAAAAATGAACTTGTTTGAAAAAGATTTCCCATTTAGTCATAAGTAAATAATTTCTGGAATAGTATTAATGATTAAAATATCATATATATCCAGTAAATATTCATTTTATACTATTCAATATCATTTGGAGATAGATAAACGAAAAGCACCGTTCATGGAGATGGTAGTCCGTACGTACACATGAACGCTACTTTCATTTTGTTGTCATATTAATGGAATTAAAACAAAATGATAGATATATATATATATGTTATAATTCCATAATGATATCCATAATTTAGATTTAATATATTACATATATATCCATTATATATATGTACTTATAATATTACATAACATTTTGAGATAAGAAATGAAATTTACCGTTCATGGAGACGGTAAGCTGTACGTACGCATGAACGCTACTTCCATTTCTATTTCATATTTAGTGGAAATAAAAAATAGTGATACATAATAGTATTTTAATTCTAGTATGTAATCATATATAATATCATTAAATATATCCTTTATACGTACCACATATGGTATTAACGAATCAAATCACTTTAAGGGGGCGGTAGTCCGCAATTCCTTAAATGAAGATATCACGTTTACCCATAATGGAAACCTTAAAGGTATGCCATAAATGAAAAATACAGTTGCTTAAGTAAAACACAATAATATTAGATATCATATATAAATATAGTGTCATATTAATGGCCACCTTTGAAGGTGTTAGAAGAATTTTGAACAATCATCGTTATGGGAGGCAGAAATTCGCCATCCACGGAAACAGTATGTTCTTTAACCATTAAATGTAGGTGTGTGTAAGTTTAGCTCGAATCCTTCTTATAAAAACATCCTAGTATATTTAACATACTGGATTTTTTACATAATAAATTAATAAAAAGAGTTTAGGGGGTTGGAGAAGCATAATAAAATAGAAGGACACATGTGAAAACATTACCTTAAAATCGGGTAACTCCCTTTGGTTTGAGGTCAAAGGCTTCCTTGGGAAGACTTCTGCCCAAACGGAGGCTTCAATGAGTAAGAGAGGGAAGTGGAGAGACAAAAATGGGCAGGGGTTGGCCGATCCAAAGGCTTTGGGAGTGTGGGTAAGAAGGTAGAGGTGGGATCCTTTTATAAGAGGAGAGGAGGGGCACTCTTGTAAAGTTACAAAATGTTACTTTATTTTCAAAAGATGTTCGGATTTTAAAGGTCCCACATTGATTTATTTCAAGGATGAGGTGATAAGGGTTCTAAATCAGCTAATCCAATAGGTTTTGGACATGTGTAGGTCTTAGATATTACATTATCTTTCCATTTTATTTAAATCGTTAAATAATGAGGTCATCGCTGCATCATCATGATGTCATAAATAATTTAATTTATTTAATGTATAAAAATTTTGAAAAAATACTATGATGTAGGAAATATTTTTAGATTTCCAATGACTATTTATAGTCAAAAATATGACTTGTATAACCCCATGTAAAAATTGTTTTAGTAAAACATCTCATGTTTGTGTCATTTTTACTTTAACATTAAATAAAAAGATATTTATGACATTTTCCAACCAAAGTGGCTCCATGGGGTGTCCAAGTTGACCCATGGATTTCCTTGGTAAGCCATGACTCATCCAATTAGGGTAGTACATGTGTCTAGTTCATTTTAGTTTATTAAAACATTATTCTTACCATAAACTACACCAATTATCTCTAATCACGATTAAGAACTTAAAAGTTACTATTCACCAAAAAATTATTTTATTCTCATTGAATTAAATATTACTTCTTAATGAAAACCATGTATGTTGGATTTTCGAAATTCAAAACAGAGAATTGGTAAAATTTCATTTAAACGAAAAATCAGTTTTTATAAGTACCACATAGTGGTTTCACTATTCATCAAAAATTGAAGTTTTTCAGAAAAATCCCAAAAATTCACCCTATGATATATTTGATATTCCGAATTCAAAAATGAAGTATATTTTAAAAAATTCAAAACATATAAGTCACATTAATTAATTTAACAATTAATTCCCGCTGTCATGACAAATAGTGTGTTTTTATGAAACAATAAGTATCAAAAGATTGACACTAGTTTAAGTCCGATTTCGAAGTGAAATTAATTCCAACGACCACTATTGGATTTAATGGTAAAAATATTTTCTAATTTCACTTTAAAACCAAATCAAAAGATAAAATTATCATATAACTAAATTAGATTAAAAAGAGGTTTTGAATTAAAATACAAAATTTTACAATATTCATTAAAAATTGAACTTTATCGGAAAAATACCAAAAATTAACCCAAGGTAAATTTAAATTTCCCAATCATAAATAATATGTTTATTTTGAAAATAGAGCTGATAAAATTGTCAAAAAGTGGATTTAAAAGGGGTTCTCCATCAAAAGGCAGTTAATCGACCTTTTAAAGAATATTAGAATGTTTACACTTTAAAACTCGATTCATTTGAATTTTTAATCCTCTAACATTTATTGTAAAGAGTAAAAATATTTGACAAACATATATAATCATTTTTTAGTTAGTTCTGTTCATTCTCTCCATTACAACGGCTAGACGTTAACTACCATTTAAAATAGTATTATTTTATTATTAGAGTGCAACGTAAGATTCCCAAGAAACTCGTTGTTGCGTATTGGGTATGCCATCGAGCATAGAATCCCCTTTAAAGTAATATTAATATTTTATTCACAAATATGTATAAATATAAAGATGTCATATTCTTTATTTACCTGGGGTGTTACAATAAGGTTGTTTCATGCTTCTGGATATTTGTGATCTAGGATTCATTCAAGTACACCATTTGGATACACTAATGGCCCTAAAATAAATTAATAGTAACCAGAATATGGGTTCATAATATAGTTTCATCGTTTTATTCCACCGATAGGCTCTCGTATTAGATTACCATGTTTGGACGGTTGAGTAAAGCCCCAATTATTCTACTAATTCAAACATAATTGGGGATATATGTCAATATCGATGACCATGGTGGATTAAATCCATCATGGAAATATACAAAGTGAGAATTCATTCATTGAGATTTTCCTCTTCCACCAACCTATGATTGAAAATTATTATGATTTTACACTACATGGATAATATCTCAAAGAGGATGGATGTGGAAATAGGGGTCAACGTCTTCACTACAGCCCACATTGGGAATGATTTTCTATGGTGGTTCATAATCTGTAAGATATCATGAGATGAATCTACTTTTGGGAGGGGGATGTTGATATGGAACTCCAAAACTAGGATACTCGCCAAATGAAATTATATTTTTTGGTTAAGAGAAAATATATACTGGTACTTCAGGGATAAGGTTTCCATAGATGACTAGTCATACAACAGATGTGTTAGCTTGTTGTGCACATCATCCTGAGGTGATTTGTAGGTATTTCAAACATGTACAATGATCATGGAATCTATTGCGGCATCTAAAAATTCCATTTATATTTTAGATAATTTCAATGTTCTTAGATGTAAAAAAATCACACATCATTGCAACATCATTTATAAGAGTGCATGGTCTACCAATCACATTCAAAATGTAATTTAATGAAATTTGGTGCGTTTTTATATGTCAACGGTTTGACATTGTTTAAATATTCAAAATAGGTTCACTAAATGTTTTTAGATCGAGTCTCTGGAATGAATCTTGAATGTGGGAGACTTATTATTGTTTCACAATCACCAATTATGGAATGGTTTATCCATGGAAAAAATAAATGAAAATCACCTATGCCAAATGATATGGGAATGCTATCAAAAGTTATATGATCATTGGGGTTTTTTTGTAATGTCACTCAGTAAGTCATATTGGGTGAGCTTTTGGGAGGTTATTCTCATAAAATCCTATTGGGGGAATCATTTCAAACTTCAAGACCCTCTTATAGATTAATGATTCATTTTTGAATCCTCTCATATTCTAATATGTGACTAGTAACACCTTGTGTCAATGATATGATCATAATAATGTGTTGATAAGAAAACCTATTTATATTATATGTTCATAGTCATTCTGTTATTATCTTATGTTTGAATAGTTAGTAGCCATAATTGGGAACTCTATATAATTATTTTTTCCAAGGTATTAATTAAGTGTTTCAGAATGGTGATTGAAACTCAAAGAGGTTTCCTACATATCTAATGGAAACCAGAATAAAAACTCACATAGTTCATATGGGACCATACCCTTCTATTTATCATCATACGGTAAGTACATATATGAGTTCATTTACATAGTAAATATGGTGCATCAACCTCCTAGATACATTCTACATATCTTGTGAGGATAAGAATTAGAGTCCACATAGTACCAAAAAGTGTAATTTTCATGGAAGGTTAAACAATATAGGTATTGAGTTGGGATTATTCATATATGTTTACCCTAATATTTTTCATTCAGAATAAATCCAACTGAAGAAAGTGATGATGAAATTATCCTTAAAATTTTATGGAATCCCATATACATGGATTTCTTATCATGTTAACATCAATCATTTCATATATCTACACCATTAGGAGTCACAATCAGTTTGATAAACAAGATATAACATAAGATTATACTTATTTCATGAAATCATAATAAATGAATTATATTGTTATAGCACACTAGGAATACCCTAGGATGATTCATTGGGAATATGGGCTTTTTAATAGGTTAAGTATTTGATTAGGTCTTACACCTAAGTAATATTCGATTATTGGGGGTATCATGGTGTACGGATTACACTCTAAGGTCCCCCTGACATTTTAGGACATAAATTTTGAGAATACATTATATTTTACGGTGGCATAGACAATAATTCAACAATTATACATGAGTAGGAATTACAAAGTATGGTCACCATGGGATGCTTCATCTGGATTATTACCTATTGAAGGAAAGAGATATATGGTTCGGATATACTGCAATTGAGGCTACACATATTATATAATTTCACTATTATAGTGGAGTGATTAGTGCATGTTTATACTACTAAGTGAATAATTCCTTGTGTGAGAAACAATAGATAAAAGGACACTGGTTTTATTATATATAAATGTGAAACATACACACTGAGGTATCAATAAGGTAATATGATTATAAGAAAAGGATGGATAAGTCCCATGAGTTTTCAATAAATAATGATAATGTGAATTCTATAGGGGGTATTAAGGACTTCATGGGGGATATGGATGAATAGAAATATAAAATGAAAATATGTTTGCTATGGATTTAGAGACTTAAAAAAGGAATCATTCTTATCCAATTTATAATAGAAATTATTGTACCCAGAGTTCATATATGAATCCATAAACGTTAATGGGATGGAGATCATTTTTTGACATCGAGGATTATTTCCTATGAGATATAAATCATTGGGATGCTGAGGACCTCCACCGATGTGGATTCCATCATAATATTATTCTAAAAATATTATCTTTTTTCGTCCCATGATTCATGTTAAAGATGAAATGAGAAATATTGGATAAAGGTGTTGGAGGGAATGGTTATGGAATATACAGTTCATGATTCCCATGATGTATAATATAGGTTCTCCTCCAAGGGATCATATATGATATACATAGGATAAGGGTTAAAATGGTAGTGTAATATAAAGGGTTTCCTCATGAAGTGGGTTTATGATAAAGGGTTTGTAATCATGATGCATGAACTAAGGGTGTACACACAAGGATTTATAATATGCATATATGATTAGATAGTCATATGTCTTGGGGATTCATGTAAATGGCCACATAAAACATTCTGAATGAATATGGAAGCATTAAACTTTCAAATTACAAAGAGTTTTATATTAAAAGGGTTTCATACCTAAGGGCTCAAATCTAGGCAATATAAACAATGTCACGTATGAACATTTTATGAGCACTTCGGATGACCGATGGTTCATAAAAAAATATAGATTTCAAGATTGGATCATTCTTACTAGATTATTTAAAACCAAGACATTGTTAGTCACTCATTCAAGAAGAAACAGAAAAAGGCTACCTGATAATGTGGATCATGTACATGGTTGATATCCCAAATTACTAAAGAGGATTTGTATGATTTGGTGAACATGAATAAAGTTTGTATCCATGTTTTCATAATCTATTATCAAATGAAGAGGGTTATTTTACATGGGTGTGTGATCATCAATTAGATTTCCATGACTAAAATGAGAATTTAAATTGATTATGAGGACGTTAACATTCCATTTTTCATAAAAGAATCATGAGACAATGTTCATGTGATCAAGATTGACACAAGACCCAGGCTGTGAGGAAATTTTTTCAGAATTCATCACTTGAATGTCTCAAATAACCCAGGAATCATAATTTATTTTTGTGTCCAATGATTTTCAATTGGGTATCACATCATTTTGAAATTATTATTTGATTATATAAGGGGGTGAAAATATTGAGTCACACATGGTGTATAATTACCTAGAGAATTCTTTTGAAGGATGTAACATACTCTCACATTCATCCTTGTATGTGACTCTCCATCTCACATTCGTCTATTTTAAGGAGTATGGAGTTATATTATATAGGTAAAGGGGTGATGAGATACCACTACTTTTCATATTCTGTGTATCTTTTGTATCATTTGGAGGTCTTGGTAATCATATCATCAAAGTTATGAAATGTTTAGTGTTCACCATAATTATGAGACATTGATGTCCTTGCATCAATAGATTCATGGTAGAGCATGATCATATAATAAAAAATAGGTTATTTGAGATGGTATCCTATTTCCCTCACTATTATTCATCTGTTGTCATAGATACATGTAATTTCATCATGTGATAGAGTCTCCTTTAAGCATGAATTATTTTTTAAGCCGAAAACATTAATGTGAATGGATATGAGAATAGAACCCTGTAATATACAATTTCTCATTATTAAAACAGTATCATGAAATGTATAATTTTGTTTTTTGGATGTTGTTGGAATGGATTACATAACACATTGGTGTGTTTTTTAGAATACTAGTGTTGTAATAGATAATGTTGACTGCTGGCATTATCAGATGGATTAGATTTACATTCTTGTGAAACTAAGGTTATATGATAATTTTTTAATATATGAACATTACACACCCCCTTTAATACATTAAATCATTTTCAAACATTAGAGGGTGATTTTCAATAAGTTATTTTGTCCCTCTAAAAACTATAAGGGATTACTGAGTTCTAATCCCAATAACTACTGGAACTGACCAATGCCAACACGCTCATTTGTCATGTTACTGAGCCAAGGTGCGGATTTTCTCTAATTGAGTGTGTCCATGTGTGTGTACACCTAGACCTACCATTGTTCTAGCTAGTTATGATAGATCCCAAGTGTGATTGATTCCACTTCTACATGTTACATTCTTGATATGGCAAGCTAGTGAGCCAAGACTGACCAATTTTTTATATACAAAAAAATATAAAGAATAAAAATCTATTTAAAATGATTCAAAATATGACCAAAATATGGGACACTGTAAATCAAACCCGTGAATTTATTCACATGATTTACACTTCAAATACTTCATATAAATCCTTCATACAAAATATAAATTCTATTAACAAGACAATCATACTTCTGATATCAATGTCAACAATGTTCATGGTACACAATTATGGGTGCTAGTTTCTATATATAACATTTTTTTATTGAGAATTTACTTATCATTTGATTACTATAATATATTATGATGTTCTTGATGATTCATATTCCTCCAATTTCAGGCTTTAACTAAATTGATTTTTCATTTCTCTGTAGAAAAAAAATGATTGATGACCAAATTTTCCAAGAAGAAAACATGATTTACCAAAAATATCTTATATTGGTACATTCTAATGGGTGTTTTAAATTTTATCAAGTCTACCAATATCACATCAAAAATATTTTCCTCTAATCCATAATATTTGATTAAACGTTTTCTTCTATATCTACTTCAATTAATGATTTCAGACATTGTCTTAAATATTTTTTATAAGTAGTGTGGTGTTAATATTTTGAGTTTCACATGAAACATATATATGTGGTATACTATATTTAATTTAAAAAATCATGTTACTTGTTAATATATTATAGTAATTTCTTGTCTCAACAATTAAATAATTTGAGACCTGTCAAAATCCATTACAAAATGAGAATCATTAGTCCTGGTGGCCATATCCTAAACATATTTTCTATACTAACCAAAAAAATATGATTTACATGAAACTTATTGAGAAAGGGAATGAACCCCAAAAATGGACTCCCCATACATAAAAAATATCATGGAATTATACGTTCTCTTGATTCATTTCATGTCTCCTTGAAATTTTACCAATGTTTCAAAATTATATGCAAGACATGGAAAACACATGGGAATCATGTAAAAATGTAGGCCAGTATAATATAGAGACAAAAAATTTCATACCTATACATTGGGGTCTAAAATATCCACCATAAGAATGTGTGTTATAGAAATTGAAAATAGACTAAATCCCTTAGTCATAAAAAACATCTTTATTAGTTGGTAACCATAAATACCCCAATGGTAAGGATAATCTAACATATAAAACCTAGGTTCACTCCACAATTTTTCAATATTTTTTTGTTGAGGTTTTTAGATATTGAAATGGTATCCATGTAACTTTGAAACTCAGAATATAATGGTTTATTAGCAGAACATTTTTAGAGATGTCCATTCGATAAAGAATCTCAAATTTTTTCCTCATTTTGAGTATCATGCTCTAAAATGTATGGGATAAAACTAATGTGGTGGAACACCTAGTTCTCTGTCTACTTAATTTAATTTATCTCAATTTATAACACCTGTAAAAGGATAATATAACTAATATGTTTTCATTTTAAATCTGTATTCTTCAGGAGGTACCTAAAAAAGCATGGTATAAGAAAACATCAACATTAAATCCTCAAAAGTTAATAAAAATTATTATTTAAAAATATGACAGTAAGAAACTTATTTTTCATTGTGGATTTCAAAACATGGGTAGAATACACATTCAATAGAGCATAGTAAATCCCATGTTAACACCCTTTCATCCTTTTATATATGTATTCATCAAATGAAATTTGTGTACTATTACATGTAAATGTAAATTGAAAAATTAATTGGATGGTCATATGATTGGTGGTCTGGCTATACTTTCCTTAATCTAATAAAATTAAACTATTCAAGAATTATCAAACACTATAATACAATTCCTTTTAGTTAATATTAATAAGGGTGAAGAAATATTACTCGAATATCAGAGGAAGCATCTATAAAAAGTGACACATCCTAGGAATGATCAAGCATAATATATCCATGTAGGATATAGAAATGTTGAAATAATATAAATCATTGATATACTATCCAATATTCCATGTTAGGAAATAAAAATTCGCAAGATAGTGTTACTTTGTACCATGAAATGTTTAAGATCCTGGATTTCTCTAATATGTTCATATTTAATTTCAATGTCAATTATTTTAATCTAAACCATATTGAATGGTTCTTGTTTTATTTTTGGGGGTATACCTTCTACTATACAAAAAAGGTAGAGTTTAAATTAGTTTAGAGATAATTTACCCCATAAATATATATCTCATGGCGTAAATGTTGGGTTTTTGTTGTAAATTGTAGATGGCTAACCCTGTATGTTGGGTTGAACCTACAATAGGAGAATTTACACTATAAAACATGATCATCTAGTGTAAAATATAAATTTATGATGTAATCCATATCAAGTAGACCCTATTAATGTGTTATTTATGTCATAAATACCATATTAATGAATTAAATACAATATGAATAATGAAATTAAATAATTAAATTCCCTTTCTATCTTTATTCCATTAACTGTATTTTCTTATTAGTTATCCCTAATATCTCACACATATTAGTGGACCACACATTGAGAGATCCCACTTTGATCTCCTCATGGATTTTTTGGAAATCCTCCATTTGTTACATAAATCAATTTTTGGTAATCACATGGTAAGCCTTTCGGTATGATAATAATCCTCCTCAATTTCATTCACCAATTTATTCTTTATATAATATTTTATTTCCAGGTGATATACAATTTCAAATTTTTATGAAATATGTATAGTTTTACATTATCTATAATTTTACATCAAATCTGAAGCAGATATTAGATGAGATATCATCTACCAGAATAAGGATATTGGACTAGCCATTATCCCAAAATGTATTGATGTTTATATTATTGATTAATTGTGTTTTCCACCTGTAATGTAGCAGTTCCAAAAGCCACCCAAAGGCACCCCATACCTGGTTGGTCACATGGCCTCAAGTGCATTTTCCTGAATGCCAGAGGATGCCGACTAGTAGTGAGGGCCTTGGGTGTGATAGTGGGGAAACTATGCCCTCATTAGAAGAGTACACAATGGATTGAAACAAATAAATATAAGAGAGGAAGCATAAAATAATAATATATAGCAGAAACTGAGTGTATAAACTGGAGAACACATACATAAAATGATGCATGATAAATATGTCTAGGAAAAATCCAAACAAGTCATAATGATGGAATACAACAGTGTTAAACCAGAGTGAAAAAGAATGCAGATAAACTCCTCAGCATCGATATCCATAGCTTGGTCCCATGCTCTCTAGCTCCTCATAAAGTCAAGTACCTGAAGTAGAATTGTGTTTTCCCTTATCTATACCTGAAATAATATAATCTTTTTTTGCCCAAAAGCATGACCAAAATAGAATGTGAGACTAAATCCCAGTATTAAACCACCACGAGATCTGTGCCTAATAGTCTGTGAGTATATAGCAGGTAAAATACATAAGGTGGGAAATAAGGAAGTAGTCAACTAGTAAAAAATCAACACATCAATGAAATCAAATCACTATACAACATGCAACAACTAATAAAATAAGATAAACATAATAGGTAAACCGATGGGAAGTACCCAAATACTATCCACTCTGATCCTACCTAGAAACAAAAGCTAGCAGCTAAACTCAAGCTAACCCACTGGGAAGTACTCACAGCCAATCCACTCTGGTCTTACCTACCATGTACAAGCAACCCTCTGTGGAGCACACTCTTTCTAACCCCTCTAGTTCAGCTTAATCATAGACTCTTTGAGGAATAACTCTCTGTCAATTCATCCTATAGTCTCGTAACGTTACTAAAGGTGCTCTAGGGAAGAACTCAACATCTCATACCCTCTGTGGCCTATGTCGAGGAACTACAAACACTTTGGGGAAGCACACAATGCCAATTCCCATTGTGGTCTCACATTGGAAATTATAAAGACACTCTGGAGAAGCCCTCAATGTCCATTCTCCATATGGTATATATACCAGGTTCTCACGGCCCAATGTAAGTCAAGAAAGTGTAGCAGCACATAATGGCCAAAGTAAACCACATGAAATACTTGGATAGAATTATACAACACAACAACATAATAGAACAACAGTCAGGCCATCTTATAATACTAGGCATGGGAAAGTAAACAACAACCTAATAGGAAAACAAGACCCAAAGGTCAAAATAGGAAAAAGATGCATCGTAAATACATCCAAATCACAACAATTCACCCTATTCATAATCAATAATCATCTACTCAGGCATACCAGCATAGCATAGAAACAATAGGGCTGAAACGGTAAACGTGTGATACCTCATTCAGGTGTATTGGGAGAATTTTCAGATAAAACTCAAATAAATTCAACATAAAGGATCAAACCACCTACTTAGGGGTTAGGAGATCACAATAAGTGAACCTCGAAGCTTCATTCTCTTTAGAACACCGTAGATCTATGAAAACATCTAAAACGGTAAACCCACAATAACATGGCAAAGAAGATGAATCATGAAATGAGGATCAAGTAGAGGAGAGAACACACTGATGTGATTCCAATGCAACCAATGGTGTTCAATTCGGAGAATGGTTGGAGGCTTAGGGGCTCGTTGAAGATCTACGTGCATACATATCTCTCAATCGAACGAGACCTAAAAGAAGAGCATTCTGGCGATTAGACGTGACCCCAATGCGTTTAATGAAAAAAATAAAGTACACGGTGTGTACTTTTGAAGTACACGGCATGTACACACTTTCCATTACTCCACATTAAGCAGAATCCATGTCACACCTACATGGTCATGTGTGTGGATACTAAAAAACTAGCACATGGACTCCTACGGAAAGGAAGTACACGATGTGTAATAATAAAGTACAGGGCATGTACTTAGAAAATTTCCATAATTTCCTCTTTTCCCCAAAAATGTCCAGAAAAGGAAAAACATACCTGGAAAGATGATCTAGGTTCTTACAAACTTCCCCCCTTAAATAAATTCATCCCTAAATTTCCCTAGCACGGAGTAGAAGAAGAACCCTCGAACAGTTCCAGCCACTGTGCTCGTACATCGGCTACCCTCTCCCAAGTCTCCTCCTTCACCCGCCCGTGCAACCATTGCACTCGTACTAGAGGAACATACCGACCATGGAGAACCATTATATTGTGATCCACAATCTGGATAGGACACTCCTCAAAGGATGCATCCACTTTGAGCTCATCCTCCTCGAGTTGAAAGACATGAGATAGGTCTGTAAAGTAACGTCAAATCTAAGAAACATGGAAGAAATATTGCATAGCCTGGTACCTCCGAGGTAATTGCAACTGATAGGCAACCGACCCAACTCTCTCCAACACCTCAAACGACCTAAAATACCTTGGTGAATGCTTAATATGTCGCTTAATCCTCCTCTGTCCCAACCTTGGTGTGACACGCAGGAAAACATGATCTCCGACCTCGAACTCTAGAGATCATCTCTGCTGATCAGTATATGACTTCTGTCATGACTGTATAGTAGCCATCCTTTTCTGAATCATCAATATCTACTCTATGGTCTCCTGAACAAGATGAGGTCCCAGAAAAGTTTCTTCTAATACTTCTAACCAACACATGGTTGATCTGCATGGCCATCCGTACAAGGCCTCATAAGGTGGAATCTAAATAGTTTCTTGAAAACTATAGTTTTGGGAAAACTCCACAAGAGATATATTCATCTCCCAAGAACCTCTTAAATACATAATGCACCAATGTCCTCAAGCACCTGAATCGTACGATCTGACTAGATATCTATCTGGGGGTGGTAAGCTGTACTAAAAAGTACCTGTGTACCCAAAACCTTCAAAATCCCCTACCATACATGAGAAGTAAAACGTGAATCCCTATATGAAACATTGGAGTATGGAATTTCATGTAGGCATAAAATATCTCGGATGTACAATCGTCCCTGCTCATCAACACTGGAGGTCTCCTTGATCAGCATGAAGTGAGAAACATTCGTGATTCTATCAATGACAACCCAAACTGTGTCATTCCCTTGATGCGACCTTAGAGAACCGGTCATGAAGTCTATCACGACGTCATTCCACTTCTACTTGGGAATGGGTAACTACTATAAAATCTCTGATGGTTGTTGATGCTCTGTCTTCACCTGCTGACAAGTGGAACACCTCATGATGAAACCAGCGACGACCCTCTTCATACCTCTCCATAAATATTGAGAATTTAGATCACAATACATCTTGGGGAAACCAGGATAAAAATCCCAAATTGAGGAATACAAATCCCATAACACCTCCTCGTGTATATCTGCTGGCACCCATATGCTCCCTTCGAAAGGCAAGATCTCATCCTCGCTTATGGTCCATTTAAGAATAGGGTCCTCTCCTGACACACTCTCCCTTAGGAAAAGGCCTTCAAATATGATAGTTTCCTCATTATAACTCTATCAATAAAAGTAGAGGTAACAGCTATAGAAGATAGAAAATTCTCCCCATGTTTGTCGTGCACCTCCAAATGCATCTCAGATAATAGAGCCATAAGATGCCACTCACTGCAAGCCTCCTGAACTGCCTGTATCTGATTCCTCCTACTCAATGCATCATCCACTTCTTTTCCTTTCCCAGACGTATCGGCAAGCTCAAAGTCAATGGAATGTAGGTACTCAACCCACCTGTGCTATCTTAAATTCAGATTACACTGAGTGAAGATGTACTTGAGAATTTTTTGGTTGGTGAAATCCACAAAATAATCTCCGAGAAGATAATGTATCCAACAACGTAGGGAATGAACAACAACTGCCAACTCTAGATCATACGTTAGGTAATTCCTCTCATGTGGCCTCAACTGTCAGGAACTGTACTCAACGACTCCATCTCCCCGCATAAGCATAGCTCCAAGCATGATACCTGATGCATAACAATAAAAAGTATAGATTTTTCCCTGCTTTAGAAAGAATAGTATTGGTGCGGAAGTGAACCTCCCTTTCAGCTTCTGAAAGGCTGACTCCCAAGAATCTAACCATAACCACTTCGCACCCTTCTTAGTCAGAGCTTTCAGCGGTGCTTCTAAGCATGAAATGACTTGTATGAAAGGTCTTTAGTATGTAGCGGGCTCTGGAAATATCTGCAACTCAAATATATTCTTCAGCTACTCCCATGAAAATAATTCCCCCACTTTCTCTGAGTCTAATAATACTCCAACATCTGAGATAACATTAACCTTGAAGAGAATTGGATCCATCCAAAAGTGTCACTTTGAGAGCTTATCATATAACTGATTATCCCTCGGTGTACTCAAAACGGTCTCATGATGGGTATCATGGTCGTGTTGAGTGTGAGAGTACACCAAGATATCATCCACGAAGACCACCAAGGAAGAATCCATGTATGGATGGAAAACTTGGTTTATCAGTTCCATGAAAACTGCAGGTGCGTTTGTGATACCGAACGGCATAACCAAGTACTCGTATAGGCCATATCTGCTCTGGAATGCTGTAAGTGGTATATCTGATGGTCTAATGTGAAACTGATGATAAATGGACCTCAAATCGATCTTCAAGAACACCCAGGTCCTCGAAGAAGATCAAAGAGATCATCAATCCTAGGAAAAGAATATAAGTTTTTGACTGTCAACTGGTTCGACTTTTGATAGTCCACACAAAACCTAAGGGTATTGTCTGGCTTCGTCACAAATAGGATAGGAGAACCCCAAGGAGAAGTAGTGGGTCAGATGAAACCCAATGCCTACAACTCCTCCAAATGTTTCTTAAGCTCCTGTAACTCAAGTGTATCCATCCTATAAGGAGGAATGGACACTGGTGTCACTCCTAGCACAAGCTCAATCGAGAAGTCTACCTCAAGCTCTGGAGGAAAACCTAAAAAGTACTCTAGAATGATATCTATTAAATGATCCACCACAAAAGGAAAGTCTAATCGTGAAGTCCCCTGGTAATCCACATATAGATTAATAATATGGACTGTAACTCCTGCCAATCAATGATGCTCTGGACCCGAACTACTTTCTTGGACATCCCATTCACCCTTATGATGAAAATATCCTCTCTCTGGTGATACAAATAATTACCCTATTGTGATAACAGTTGACGACTGCCTGAAAGGGAACTAGACAGTCTATCCGAGAATGAAATCCTAGCATTTAATCTCTAAGACATAGAGGGCCCATATGAAGTGACACCAACCAACCTCTAGAGGGCACTCCTTGCACTGATTTACACTAGTCGTTCTAGTCCCCAACAATGTGTCCAGCATCAAGATATCAGTAGAAGAAAAGATACAGAGCCGAAGGATCTCTCCAAAAGAAACAGAGATAAAGATATGGGAATCCCATTTATCCAAAAGTGGAGAAGCTAAAACTGAGGCTACTAAGATCGTACCTCAAACGGTAAAATGTTTGGGATCCTACTCCTACTAGGTCTCCTCCAATGAAAAAGTATGTCCTGTACCACGGTCCTGTGACCCTGCCTAACCACTTTGAGCTGATCCACCCTGATGTCACTAAAAACTAGGCAACTGGATACCACATCCACTACCTCCACCTTGGCCTGAATGTCCAGAAGAACTCTAGTTCCCAGACTTGTGAGAAACTGGTGGCACTGCTCCTGACCAAGGACTCATAGAAGAACCTATGTCTCCATCTATTGGTGAGAAGAACTGAAAAAAGCAAAAAAGGTGACCCATCTTTCCACTTGATCGGCACACCACTGGATCTCTCGAGCAAAGTGGACTTGTATGCCCACTTCTCCCACACTATTAACACCCCAAAATGATATTGGATGATGAATCCCGCCTACTCTGATCTCCTCTGAAGGACTTCATGAACCTTATAAAACTCTCTTGGAAAAGTGAATCAGCACCTGTGTCTAGAAGATTTCTTGTACCAAGACAGGAACAATAGTCGGACTTCTATGTGGCATGAATCTACAAGGTCTAGCACACACCTTACATAATTATTAACTGGTACCAAAAACATGGAGTGTATGAAGGGAACAAGAGAATAAAAACAGTCAAGTTTTACAAAACATGACCACATGGCGTGTATTTTTCATACATGGCGTATTCCCTGAAGTCACTTACATTAGCATGTACTCCTTCCTAAACAGGCCATGTAACACCCCAAACTCATGGTGTGTTGTCCTGACACAGGCTGTGTACTTGAATCCTCTTTCCCTGCCAAATTCCTTCTACGCGGTTAAGCCACATGACTCTCTTAAGGAAAGACTACATGATGTGTACAATGCTTACACAGTGTGTACTAGAAAATCGTCACTCGGACCGTGTTTTTAGTGACACGACATGACACACGGCTCACAATAAAATGCGTTTTCAAAAAAAACACGACGTGTATGAGAAGTGATAACTCCAACACTTCTTGTTCGTGACACGGCCGGGTACCTGGTTCAGACTACACATTGTGTACATGAAAGGGTAACACCAACCTGTGTTGTTCGTGGCATGGATGGGTACCTAAGTCAGACTACATGGTGTGTATAGATGGCACACGACGTGTATTAGACTAGGATTGGCCATGCTGTGTAGTAAGTGAAATTTGTGGGAAGGATGTTTACATTACAGGATGTGTTCTACGGTTACAGTGTGTGTTCCCACCAGACATTCCCCATCCCATGCCTCTTCCCACACATCCTATGACACTGTTAGAAAATGCACGGAGTATACATAATGTTCACGGTAGCTGATTAATAAAAACCATTTATTCCCAAACAAAAGAGCACACGGCGTGTACATTACATTACACTGCATGTATTCTTGGTTTTTACGGATAGTAATCTTTAGGAACTACTCTGGTACCCAAGAAATGATAAAACGAGCATATAAAGCACAAAATTACGATCCTTGAGGACCCATACTCCCCGAGAATCAATGTTTGGCTCTTATACACATTATAACATGGAAAACAAGGCAATAATATATCAAAATCCAATCCATGATGTCCCATAGCACCTCAAGAACCAATGTTTGGGGTTCATTCCAACAAACCCCGACACAAACAATACCCTATCAAATAGAAGACATTTCTATCAAGGCATCTATCACAACAACATGCATATTTTACAAATCTTCTATCACAGCAACATGAAATCACTCATGCATCCTAGATGGCATGGAAAAAATGCATGACAGGTGATTTCGAGAAAGTGCCTATCTGATGAATGAGATGGCATACTGTTATCTCATCGGGTTGAAACATGAATAGAACCTCAAAAACATCAACAATAACTACAAAAATCATGTGAATCACTCAAGGATAAATCAATTTAGCATTAATATATGCAAAACCCAAAAAATTTCACTTAAATGTGGTAGATTGGTTATTCCCTATACCCAGGCTAGCTACTCCCGAGTACTACTTAATACTAAGTACCCATTCCATCCTATCCCTGGCTAAAGGCTCCATACAGTATGTCTAGAGAAAATAAATCCTATGATACCACTTTGGAACGTTCCGGTTCTGGATGCCACATAGAGGTGCCCCGTACCCGGTTGGTCACATGGCCTTAAGTGCACTTCCCCGAATGCCAGAGGCTACCGACTAGCTGCGAAGGCCTGGGGTGTCATAGTGGGGAAACTATACCCACATTGGAAGAGTACACAGCGAAAGTAAACAAATACATACAAGAGTGGAATTAGTAATAATAATATACGGTAGAAACAGAGAGTATACACTAGAGAACACATATATGAAATGATGAATGAGATATATGTCTAGGAAAACAACCAAACAAGTCACAATTATAGAATACAACATTACTAAACAAAAGTGAAAAATAAAGAAGATAAATTGCTCATCATCGCAAGCCATAGATTTTTCCCATGCTCTCCATCTACTCAGCAAGTCACGTACCTAATGTAGAAGGCAATTTTCCCATATCTAAAAATGAAAAATATAAGTTGTTTGGGCACAAAAGAATTACCCAAACAGGGTGGGAGACTAAATCCTACTAGGAAACCATAACAAGATCCATTCCTAATAGTTAGTGAGTATATAGAAGGTAAAATACTTAAGGCATTTAACAAGGAAGTACTTAGCATTAAAAAATCCACAGTTCAATGGAATCAAATCACTACACAACATGAAACAGCTAATCCATGATGATAAACACAATAGGTAACCCACTGGGAAGTACCCACATCCAATACCATCTGGTCCTACCTAGCTACACAAGCAAGCAGCTAAACTCAGCGTAACCCTCTGGGAATTACTCATAGCCTCTCCCCTCTGTTCCTACCTAAAAAGTAAAAGCAACCCTCTAGGTTGCACTCCCAGTATAACCCCTCTGGTTCAGCATAAGCATCAACACTCTATGGAAGCACTCACCATCAATTCCACCAATTGTCCTGTAACGATACTAATGGTGCTCTGGGAGAGCACTCAACTTCTCATTCCTCTTATGGACCACATTGAGGAACTACAGACACTCTAGGGAAGCACTCAACCTCAACCCCCCTTGTTTTCTCGCATCATAAATTATAATGAATATCTGGAGAAGCCCTCAAAGTCCATTCTCCCTATGGTCTATACACCAGGTTCTCACTGCCCTGTGTAAGTCAATAAAGTGTATCAGATCATAACAGACAAGGTAAAACTCATGAACTACTTGGTTAGCATTTGATAGAACAACAGCATAACTGAACAATAGTCACACCATCCTATAATACTAGGAACGGGAAAGTAAACAGTAGTATAACAGGAAAATAAGAACAAAAGGTCAAAAAATGCAAAACATGCATGGGAAATACAACCAAATCAAAACAATTAACACTATTCATAATCAATAATCATCTTCTCAGGCATACCATCATAGTAGAGAAACAGTAGGGATGAAATGGTAAATGCGCAATACCCCGTTCAGGGGTATTGGGAGAATTTTCACATAAAATGAAAAGCGTTTCAACATAAAGGTACAATACACCTACCTCAGAGTTAAGAGATCGCTAAAAGTGAACCTCAAAGCATAAATCTCATTAAAACGTCGTAGATCTAAGAAAAAATCTAAAACGTCCAACCCATGATAACTTTGAAAAGAAGAGGAATCATGAAACGAGGCTCAAGAAGAGTAGAGAACTCACAGTTGCGATTCCAACGCAACCAACAATGTTTGATTCGGAGAACGGAAGGAGGATCGAGGGCTCGTTTATGATCCACCGTCGTATGGATCTCTTGGTCGAACAAGACCTAAAAAAGAGGTTTCTAGGGATTAGATGTGACCCAAGTGCATTTATTGAAAAAAAGTAAACGGTGTTTACTTTTTAAGTACACAGATTGTACTCACCTTTCCATACACTGCATTAAGTAGCCTCCATGTCACTCCCACACAACCATGTGTGTGGATACTACACTGCCAACACACAGCCTCCTGAGGCATGGAGGTACACAACAAGTACTCATAATGTACACAGAGTGTACATAGAAAATTTATAGAATTTCTTCTTTTCTCCAAAAACAACCAGAAAATGAAAAACACACCTGACAAGAATATCAATGTTCTTACAACACCGAATATTCAATACAATACCTTTAAAATAAAAAATTAACTTAATAATTTTTTAGACACTTGAATTGTTTTTCTTGCACCATAACTTACATAATTGGTGGTTTTCAAATTCAACCCAAGCCCTCCTTAGGTTTTCACATTAGTGGACCATGGACATTATGACATGAAATGGAAGTAAAATACCTATTGAGGTTTCATGACAATTATAATATATATAACTTAAACAAATATTAAATTATTAACATCATATTAAATAGAATGAATGAAAAAAACTCCATGATTAAAACACTCCAAGATTTTATGAGATATATTCTTTTTAATTTTTTTAATAAATTGTGTTGTACACTACACCAAGATTAGAATGTGCTATATGAAGAAGTAAATTTTCTTGCATTATAGATAACACTATTCTTGGCCTGTGTTACACACAATTTCAAGTTCTTTTGATATAACTCATTTCATGATTGATCGAGTACAAGTGATAACTAAATATTATAACCAAGTCATTATAATGGCTAGTATGAATAATATTTACTTCTTCTAAAAAACTATTTAAATGAAAATAAGTAAAACTATAAAATAATAAAATAACTATTTTTTTGTTCAATAAAATAATTAAAAATCATCTTATATGTTTTATTGACATGATATAATATCAAATTCATATTTTTTCATTAAATATGTTTTTATCAATAAAAAACAGTATTTCAACCTTTTGATGTTGTATTCATTATAAATATACCTTTTGACACATTAATATAATATATTTAGAAAGAAATAATTTCTTCCCTTGAAGCTGGATATTAAAATTTTCTTCGGTTTAAATTTTGATATTTGTCTGATATGTTTTGAATTTTGATGAATAGTAAAAATATACAATATTAATATAGAAAACTACTTTTCCCATTAAAAAATGCTACTTAATTAAATAATATTATTGAATGGGTTTAATGTATAAATAGAATATATTATTATCATTAAATATATTTTATATCAGTATAATTAATTTGAAATTAATATCAGATGTAAATACATTGCAATCTTTGCTCAATGCTTTAACTTTTTAAAAACTCGTTCTCTCTTTTTGAAAACCAGGAAAAAATTAAATTAATTTCTAAAAAATATTTTTTTTAATTTTCAAAAAATTATTCCATATTTGGAATCAGTGGGTCTAAATTATGTTAACATGTTACTTTTAGTTTATTTGGATATTATTTAATGTATCTACGATAATTTTTATTTTACATAATTAAATGTAAATCGAGTAAATTAGTGTAAAAACTATATGATAAAGTCAATAAAATTATCCTAAAAACTAACAAAATACTATTTTATGAATAAAATTTGACAAATATCACCTATGGGTTTAAATTGATTCATTCAATGGACTTTTTACATAATAATGATTTAATTATAGATAAAATAAAGTAAAGTGACAACATGTCATTCTCATATCTATTATAAGAATAATCATTTTAATGTCATGATAAACATTATAAAAAACGAATTTTTTTTATCCATACATCTAATAAAATTACCTACATCATGTGAGTTTATTTATAATTTATAAATATTAAAAAATTATAATAAATATTGACACAACGGTGACATAATAATTATTTTATTAAGAAAAATATCAAATAAATGATATTATAAATAGTTAAATATATATTGTATGAAATAACTTATGTCATAGACGATTTTTATAGGTGAATATGACTAGTTAGAAAACTATTAAATTATTTTTTTAGAATTTATATATATTTTTGGATTTTAATTAATATAATTAAAATGAATAGTGTAAAAATTGGAAATGTTGATATTTTATTTAAATAATATTTTATTAAATAATTTAAAAATCAAAAAAATCTTTTGAAATTACAAAGTGTCTTTGATAAGGTCAAAAAGGTAATTAATTGTCTAATTGTTTGATATTCACCCCATATATGTAAACTTAAGAAGCTCTTAATAATTAAAATTTTGTTTTCACAATTTCAATTAAAACAGAGTAATTAAGGGTAAACTGAATGGATAAGGTTTAAAATAAAATAACTACATTTCTGAAAAATAATTTTTTGAATTTATTTCAAAATAAACTCATATTATTCGAAAAATATATTAATTTGGATTTTTTATAATTCTAAAATCAATTTATAATAAAATAATATTTCAAGAAAATCCTAAAGTTCCTATCATCCATCTTATAAAAGGGCATCACATCGACCCACTTACTCACACAAATAAATCCCCAAGATTTATCCAAATTTGTCTAAAATAATTTCCCAAAATCTCTAACTTCCTCTTAGAGGACACACATTAAGAATAAATCTATCTTAATAAGACCTTTTGTGCATGTAAAAAAGATATACTATAAAAAGTGGTAATTATTTTATCTCCACTTTCAAAATTATTTTCTTATTGAACATCTAATTCTTATGTTGTTTCCATAATAATGTAATAAATCTATATTATTATACATAATAATATGTAATTATATTTATGGAAAACCCTTATACTGCTTTCTATCCATCCTATTAATAACATTATCACCAGGTGTGCATATATACAACTAACTTTTTCCACACCGTGGTTTAATTTGGTATTCAAAAATACATAATTTTTATGGGTATAATGACGATTATAATATATATAAATAATGAATCTAACATGATAATTAATCTTTAAAAATAATATTTCATTAAATTCCATACCATTTAACCATTAAGTAAATAATATCGATGCTCGTGCGTACGTATGACCTACTGTCTCTATGATCTAATGTGATGCAACTAATTCTACATGAGCTTCATTAAACAAAGATTGTATAAATGAATTTAGTGAATAAATATTATATATATTATAATAATATAACATTTTAAATGATATAAATATAAAATATGGAGTGGAACATAAAATTATCTGAAAAAACTTGTAGAAGAACATAATGCAGTTAATATCCAAATAACCAGTGACAGTGAAATGTTTTTAAGAAACATATTATAATATGATCATATTTAATATCATAAAAATAAATTTGATTTTGGAATAAGTAAGTAACATTATTTAAACCATTATAAAGGAGGTTTAGATACATATGAAGGATTTTGGAACTAAGCTAAGGGATAATTTTTCAGTCTCATTTTTAACTGAGATTGTTTATACATATGTATTTACTGGTGGAATATTTATTATCCATGTCCATGTTTTATACATTTTTTTAATAAAATTTTAAATATTCTTTTTGGCATGATACAATTCAGTTTTACTGATTCTTAACTTTTAATACACGGTTAGGAAGGAATCAATCTTTGGTTTACCCTATGAGGTACTTTTTGACTTTTTCTAAAAATGTACAAGGAGAATGTTTTTTATCATATATGTCGAGGATGGATTTTTACACCTTATTTCCATGAATCATTATATAAAAGATTCAAATTTATTTTCATAAATAAATGTATCTTTTAAAAATGTGCTGCATTTTTAGAAAATTGAATGTTTTTTAAGAATAAGGGATTTTATCCACAAGAATTATGTTCAAGTGGTTAATAATTATTTATTTTCCTTCTAAGGAAACGCTCTTAAAATAGGGTTATGTTTAAATCCATATTATTACTATTATTTTAATTTTTTAATGATGGAATGAAATTTTTTATGGATTATGTTTTGATGGAATAATGTTTATGAAATCCATTTTTCTTGGGTTATGCTATAATGAATTATTTATGTCATTGTTGAACAGGTAGGAATGATTTCATTATGAGATTGGTGGGACCTACATATCCCTCCATTTAGCTGGGTAATGATTTATATCTCATGATATTAATAGTACATGAAGGAAATTTAAATCTAGTTCAGTAATATAAGACTGAAATGACAAGTGTATATGGTTCAATAATACAGTACTAGAATGAGGAGTGAACTCTGTTCAGTAATATATATAGTCTTCTATGCCAGTTTTGGCTAGGAGCCTTTTATAATATGGAAATTATTTTCTTGGATTATGTGTTTTCGACAAGTTCATTTTTTATTCCAATTCTATGTTATCATGGTTAATGTTCCTTTTTGATTTATGCATTACAAACCGGTATGATTTATTTCATGTCCCAAGATTTTGATATTTAGAAGTCATGTTCATGTTATTACATTAATATTTTCATCTATGGTTTTATTATCCTTATTGAGCCTCTACGATAACCCTTTCTCGTGTTTACATTACTTACGTTATAAATAAATCATTTATGTTGGAGTACTATTGGGGAATATCTTGATGAGAGATGTTGAATATCATTTACATTTTTGATGAATTTTTTCCATGTTTCGAAAGGCACTATACTATTATGGTCCTCATGCCTGAATTTGTAAAATATATTGAATATTATTCAAATAATAGGTAATATTCATATACATCATGCATCACACTTTATTTTTGGTATGAAATTAATGGTTTACTAGACCTTTGGAAACTATGATGTAATGACTTTAGTGAGATCCCTAGAAATATTTCAAATGAATTCCCAAAGGGTATGCATAATTATAGGATATATAAGGACCAAAATTTATAACATAACTATTCATGAATTTAGTCATGAAAAAACTTGCATTTACATTGAGTATCTTTTCAAGTTTAGAGCTTTAGAGAATTAGGAAAAAACATTCATAACATTACACATTGTTGCAGAGTGGATACCATAAGAATAGTTTCCATTTTTTTCAAATTATAAAACATTAAAAATTAAAACAAGACTTGAAAATTATTCAACATTTAACTTGTCTTCCTTCCATGTATTACACATCCATTAACCTATGAAAAAATATCATTTAAAAACTTGGGATGAGAACAAAATCTCATTAAGGGATGAAAAAGAAGGAAAGATCACATTAGTACATGAATACTCGTAATGTACGAAAACATTTTCAAAAGACATGCTTGTAACTCATATATGCTTACATTATGTAACATGATGATTTAAAAAAAATCCACACAAAACATGAGAACATAAATATAATCATAAATGTATCTTGGGGAGTTACAAACGTAATCTTGTAACCATTCTTGGCTACCTTATAATTTTTAACCCTCAAAGCTACCTTACATTGTGTAACCATCATAGTTACACTTGGAGTAACCATACGACCGACCTCCAACTTAATCATACCCAATAAATTGGAGTATGATATATGTCCCACCATTCATCATAAATAATTCCCAATAACCAATACATAATCATACTACATGAATAATTCCATAAAAACCTTACTTGGAAACATCTTAAAACCAAAGTTTAAAAGAGTATTTTTTAAATAAAAGCCGCTTATAAATACCAAAAAATTGTAGAGATATTTAAAATATTGGATGGAGTTTTTATATATAATAAAACATAATATAAACAGAATCCATCACACAAACAATTTAAATAGCACATAAATAATGAAGTAGAAGGTTATCCCAATGAATGGAAATCGGGTTATGAATTCCCTTACCTCGTGTTTTCCTTACATACAACTTGTTTAAACCTCCTGTATAATGGATAAAATAGTGTTATTAGTATTTTACAGAAACGTGTTCATGTTTATGAAAACTTATATGATCATTTAATACCATATTTTCACCCTTAATTGTTATTATTTTTTCCCTTGCACTGTTTTTGGTTGAATTCATTACAGGATTTATATGATTGGTTCATGGTGGAAATTATTTTCGATTGGAAGTGAAACTACAAAATTGGAATAGAGTATTATTTTCATATAAATAGTAACATAAATTTTCCATTATCATTTTGAATTCATACATGAGGATTTTTCATAAGTTATAACTTTAATGATGTTCGTTTAGATCCTTTTAGAGGTTTTTGATAATAACAACCTTGTTTTGTCTTATAAATTAAAACCATGATAACAAATGAATTCTAGAACCATTGGTGAGTAATGAAACATATATTATATCCCGGTTCAACCATATACATGGTTTCATGACCAGACTTGAGTGAATTAATGGAAATTGAAATCACATCGTCCATGATGTCGATAATTCGACACAAATGGATGATGTTTTTATTCTTTAAATAAGTGGAAGAGGGGAAGAATAATGATGAGTAATTTTTAATAAACATGGTAAATTCCAGAGTATACAAGATTTCTAAAGATTTCATGCCTCTTGGGTAAGGAGATATGAATAGCGAAGAAGGAAGGAACTCAAAATAACAGAAAAAGTGAGAAATCTCTTACAAAAATTCTGCAACCTAACGGCTACACAACATGGTTTTAGAAAATATTAAATATAGAGGGGAAAAGGGTCACCCATCCATAAATGAATCATAATATAGATAAGATCAAGAATAATAAGGAAATAAGAACATGGTATGAAAACTAGAAAATTATACCACATAATATAGAATTTAAATGGAAAAAAAGAAATTGAGGATTTTCTTACCTTGTAGAGTAACCATTAGAACATGAAGGTTGGGACTTTGGGGGCTTGAGGAAACCTTGGGAGTTATTCTGTGAAGGTAAGGATTCCGGAACATCATTGAGGGAGAATTGTTAATGATTTCAATGTAGATAATAGTTGGTATTTATAGGAAAAGTGAGGGAATATTTTAATAATTTTCAAGGGACACCTCATGAGTGGTATTTACAAAACCATGGGCTTGCCCAGGATATTTTCCCATGATATAGGACACTTGGGAAACCTCACACATTATTTTACAGTACAAAATTAGACCATATTTATGAAATCATTATTATAAAATTAATGATGTCATTAATACACCGAAACTAAAAACTGTATTTTTTACTATTCACCGAAAAATCAACTATTGCAAAAAACTTCCCAAAATTCACCCTAACCATTTATCGACATGTAGATTTCAAAAATAATGTCCATGTTTTGACAATAATTTTCTGAATATTATTAATTTAATTTTTAAATAAAATCATACCTAATTCAAAAATTTACAATTCTAATTCTGTAACTACTTCTATATCACAATGAAAACATTACCTAGATGCTATTATCTTAAAGCGTTAAAAAAATAACATTTACTATTCATTAGGGTCATATCAATATTCATATTACTATTCATGAGGGTGTGTTAATACTCACTAAAAAACTAGTTGGTTTCAAAAGACTCCAAATAACATACTGAACACAAATGTAGATGACAGTTTCATAAAATTCATAACATAGTAGTAGAAAAGTTTTGTTTTAAAGGATAATTAAAAATAACTATTTAAAACAAAGTTCCATGCATTTCTATTATTTTAGAAAAACATGGGGTGTTACATTATCCCCACCTTCATGAAGTTGTGTCCTTGTAATTTTTTTACTTATTAAACAACTGGGGGTATTTTTCCCTCATAGCATTTTAAGAATCCCTTGTTTCTTCTTCAACCATGTAGTTTCTCCAAAAAAACATTACCTGGTGGATTACCTTATTCCATAATACTTGTTCTCTTATATCAAGAATCTGAACTGGTTTCTCATCACAAGAAAGGTTTTCTTACAGCTGAACTGCTTCTGGGATCAAGACATGTGATGAATCTAGCACATACTTTCTCATCATCGAAACCGGAAAAACATTGTGTACTTGAAAAAAACATGGAGGGAAAGCTACATGGTATGAAACTGTTCCATCTTTCGCCAAGATTTTAAAAGGATCGATGAACCATGGATTTAGGTTTCCTTTCTTACCGAAACGCATCACACTTTTCCATGGAGAGACTTTATGGAAAACATGGTCACCTACCTCGAAAGAGAAATCTTTCCTTCTATTATCTGCATAATGTTTCTACCTGATCTGAGCTGTCCTCATGTGCTGTTGGATAATCAACACTTTCTCAGCCTCTTCTTCAACTAATTATGGCCCCATCAACATTATTTCACTGACATCATCCCAAAACGCTAGAGTCCGACAACACATTCCATACAAGGCATCAAACAGTGCCACTTGAATACTGGAATGAAAACTGTTATTATAAGAAAACTAAACTAATGAAATATGCTGATCCCAACTTTTCTAATAGTCTATTGAATAAGCTCTAATTATATCCTCCAAGGTTTGAATCAATCATTCTGACTTCCCATATGATTGAGGATGAAAAGCAGTACTAAAATTTAACTCTGTTCCCAATGACTTCTAAAGTCCCTTCCAAAAGTTAGAAGTGAACCTAGGATCTCAGTCAGACGCAATAGAAAGAGGAACTCCATATAACCTAACAATCACCTTGAGGTACAATCAAGAAATCTGATCCAAAGTCATTGTATCTCAAATAGAAGGAAAATGTGCAAACTTTGTTTTCCGATCAAGAATAACCAAAATTGCATTGTAACCTCATGAAGTCCTTGGTAGTACCACCACAAAGTCCATGGATACATTCTCCCATTTCCACTCTGGCACTGGAAAAGGCTGAATCATCCCCTTTGGTAACTGCCTCTCTACTTTAACCTATTGACATGTCAAACATTTCATGGTAAAATCATAAATATCTCTTTTCATTCCATCCCACCAATAATACTCCCAAAGGACTCTATACATCTCAGTATTTCTAGGATGAATAGAAAATGAAGAACTATTAGCTTCACACATCAAATCATTATTCAACTAAGAATCACTAGGCACAGACAACCTATTTCCAAATCATAAAACACAATATTTATCAAGATTAAATTCTAGAAACTTTTCCATTTTAACAAATTCTACATTTTTCTGTAGCTTGCAATCTTCCTTTTGTGCCTGCTTAATTCTATCTTACAACGAAGACTGCACTATTACCTGAAACAAAACAGAGGTATTTCCTACACCAACAACTTCTAATCCAAAATTAATCCAATCATTAATCAAGGGATCATGTTCCAAATATAGTATAGTTAATGATGCATGATTTTTCCGACTTAAGGAATTTGCTACTTTGTTTTCTTTTTCAGGATGGTAATTGATCGTGCAGTAATAAGCCTTTATCAGTTCTAACCATCTTCTCTGCCTCCTGATTAATTCCTTCTGTGTGAATATATACTATATACTTTTATGGTCAGCATATATTTGGAATTAGGTTCTGTATAGATGATGCCTCTAAATTTTCAATGAAAAAACCACATTTTCCAATTCAAAATCATTTGTGGGATAATTTATACCATGAGGTTTATGTTGTCTCAAAGAATAGGAAATTACCTGGTCATTTTGTATCAAAACACAACCAAGTCCCTTCAAAGAAGCATCACTGTAGATAACAAACTCACCATTCCGAGAAGGTAAGTCCAAAACTAGAGCATTCACCAATCTCCTCTTCAGTTCCGGAAAACAAACATCACATTCCTCTGTCCAAACAAATTTAACCCATTTCTGTGTTAAAAAAGTTATCAGGCTCGATAACCGTGAAACTTTCTTAACAAACCGTCAGTAATAACTTTCTATGCCCAGAAAACTAAAAATCTCTATAACATATGTCGGTTTTGGACATTCAATAACTACTTTTGTTTTGGTAGGATCAACTGTTATTCTATCATTATTTACAATGTTCCCAAGAAAAGAAATTGTTTGCAACCAAAAATCACATTTTCTGAATTTTCAATATAGTTTACTTTCTTTTTATGTTTTTAAAACAACTCATAGATGTTTTTCATGATCCTATTTATTTTTAGAATATACCATAATGTCATCAATAAATACAACCACAAACTTATCCAAGAACTCATGAAATAATCTATTAATAAGACTCAAGAATACAGCAGGTGAATTAGTTAATCCAAAGGGCATACCATAAAATTCATAATGCCTGTATCTAGTAAGAAAGGATGTTTTCGTGATGTCATTCTCCATCACCTTTAGCTGATGGTATCAAGTTCTCATGTATATCATGGAAAAGTACTGAGCTCCATGGAGCTGATAAAACAAGTCATCAGTATGAGGAAAAGGATACTTGTTTTTAATAGTGATGTTATTCAATGCTCTATAATCAATGCAACGTCTCATGGAACCATCTTTATTTTTAACAAACAAAATAGGGGCTCCCCATGGTGAAGTGCTAGGACGAATGAATCCTTTGTCAAGAAAATCCAGCAACTGATTTTTCAATTCAAGAAGTTATATTGGAGCCATACGATTTGTGGGTTTTGTAATTGGCTTAGCACCAAGAACTAAGTCAATTGTGAATTCGACTTCTCGATCAGGTATGACACAAGGTAACTCATCAGAAAAAACATAAAGATATTCATTTACCACTGGAATATAATTAATTTGAAAATTTCTGTTGTTTTCAAGAATACGAGCAAGATAACTTTTATTTCCATGTTTTAATAGTTTCTTAGCTTCCTTATATGTTATCAATAGTATGGGTTCATTCTTTTATAGAAATTGAAAATCATTCTGAAAAAAAAACTTCTTCATTTCTACAGTCAATCATAGCCTGATAATCAGAAAGCCAGTCCATCCCCAGAATAACATCAAACTCGAATAAGTGTAAAACAATATGGTTTGCTGGTAAAGACTTTCCACAGACCACAATAAAATGATTTTTCTAATTCCTCATTTCTATAACATTTACCCATGGTGTTTTAACAACAATTTTGGGCCTAATTTGTTGAGGTGATATTTCTAATTTACCATAAAATTTCTCCGAGATGAAGGAATGTGTAGAACCTGTATCAAACCTAACATTAGAAAAATCTGAGTGAACAAACAAAGAACCTGATTCAACATCATTGGATGGCCCAAAATCTACTGACATAGTCGCAAAGGATCTTACAAAACCTTTCTTCTTGTAGTCTATGTTCTTTGAATCATTCAGATCTCTCTTTGGGAAGACGTTTTCATAGTGTCCCATTTCACCTCATTTAAAACACTTTATAGTTTTCTTATCAGTATTATTATTATTAACATTTTCATTGTAATATAGGGCCATATGTCCAAACTTACAACATTTAAAACACTTCACAATTTTGATAAGACATTACCCTAGCTTTTTCTTGCCACACTTTTCACAAACTGGAAATTGGATTTTCTTACCATCAGATTTATTTGGTTGATTCTTACACATTTTTTGCCAAATGGACCTCTTCTTCTATTTGTTTCCAAAATGCACATGATCATTAGAAAACTCCATCTCTACCCTCTCAGCACATTATACATGTTTCTCATAACTTTCGAATTAACTGGAGGCCAACACCCTTCGATACCTTGGCTTCAGTCACGAGTAAAAGCGGCTGATTTTGCTATCAAGATCCAGAATAAAATTTGGTGTATACCTCGCCATTCGGGTGAAGTTCGCTTCATACATAGCCACTGAATCTTCCTACTTATGTTTCAATTCAAGGAATTGCTTCTCTATTCTAAGTCGCACCTCCTTATGAAAATATTTTGCGAAGAAAAATATTTTAAATTCATCCCACTCTAAGGAATCAGAATCCTATCTACCCCTAATATTCCTTACCATTGACCACCACTGGTCTGCATCCCCTTCAAAAAGATAAATGGCAAGACTTAACTTTTGATTTTCTGAACATCCCATAACATTGAATATCTTTTCAAGGGATTTGATCCATCCTTCAGCTTCTTCTAGGTCAGAAGATACTTTAAATGCAGGAGGATGTTGTCTCAAAAAATGTTCCACTAATTTCCTATTCTATTGTGGTACCTCTATTGGTCCTCTTTCGTGGATGCCACTACCATTTATTGCTTGTGTTTTCTGAGCCATTATTGTCACAAACAGCTCAGTTCCAATCCCTACCATTCCAGGCTGTAGTTCCAGAAGGATGTCATTCTGTTAGTGCGTATCCTCTTCAACATCCCGGTTCCTTCTACGAACAACCATTCTGAAAAAACATATCTTAGTTGATGAAACATTTTAATCATTAAATGCTATAACAAATTAAATATATAGTGAAAATAATTTATTTTATTCTATTAACATCACCAAAACCCCTAAAGTTATTTAAACCATCCTTTGATACCAACTATAAGGACCTGACCTTATTACTTACATAATATTGAATTTATTCAAGAAAAAATATCCTTTTACATTGAGGATATTTTCAAGTTTATATATTTAGAGAATTAGGAAAAAACATTCATAACATTTCACATTGTTACAGAGTGGATACCAAAAGAACATTTTCTATTTTTTTCAAATTATAAAACATTAAAACTTAAAAGAAAACACCTTGAAAATTATTCAACATTTAACATATTTTCCATCCTTGAATTACAAATCCCTTAACCTGTGAAAAAAATCATTTAAAAACTTGGGATGAGCAAAAAATATCAGTAAGGGATGAAAAAGAAAGAAAGAGAACGTTAGTCCATGAATACTTGTAACGTATGAAAACATTTTCAAAAGACATGATTTCACCCATATATACTAACTTTGTGTAACATGAGATTTACAAAAAATCCACAAAAAAACATGAGAACATAAATATAGTCATAAATGTATCTTGGGGTATTACATATATAATCTTGTAACCATTCTTGTCTACCATATAATTTTTAACCTCACATCTACTTTTCTTTGTGTAAACATTGCAGTTACAATTAGTGTAACCATACAACCGAACTCCAACAAAATCATACCCAATCCATTGGAGGTAGATATAGGTCCCACCCTTAATCATAAATAATTCCCAAGAACCAAAACATAATCATACAACATGAATAATTCCATAAAAACATTACTTTGGTACTTCGTAATACCGAATTTTAAAATATGATTTTTAAAGAAAATACATTTATAAATATCATAAAATTTAAGAGTGGCATAAAAGAGTGGATAGAGTTTGTATATATAATAAAAAATAACATAAATATAACCCATCACACAAACAATTTAAATAGCACATAAATAATGAAGTAGAAGGTGAACCCAAAGAATGGAAATCAGGTTAAGAATTACCTTACCTCAGGGTTGTCTTACTTCCATCTTGTTTAAACCTCTTGTATAATGATTAAAAGAGTGCTATTACTATTTTACAGAAACATTTTCATGTTTAGAACATCTTATATGATCATTTCCTAACATCTTTTCACCCTTAATTGTTAGTATTTTTCCCCTTTCACTTTTTTTGTTGAATTCTTTAAATGATTTATATGATTGGTTCATGGTGGACATTGTTGTCGATTGGAAGTGAAACTCCAGAATTGGAATGCAGTAGTATTTTCATATAACTAGTTTCATAAATTATTCCATTTATCATTTTGAATTCTTACTAGAGGATGATTCATAAATTAGAACATGTATGATGTTTGTTTAAGTCCTTTTAGTGGTTCTTTGATAATAACAACCTCATTTTGTATTATAAATTTGAACCATGAGTACAAAAGAATTTCAAAACCATGGGTGATTCATAAAACATATATTATAACAATTTTCAACCATCTATATGATATCATTACCAGACTTCAAAGAATTAATCGAAATTGTAATCACATCATCCACGATGTCGATAATTCGACACAAACATGCAATTTTTTTATTCTTTAAATAAGCGGGATTGGAGAAGAATAATGATGATTAATTTTTCATAAAAATGATAAAATTAATATTATACATGATTTCTGGAGATTTAATGCCTCTTGGGTAAGGAGAAATGATGAAAGAATAAGGAAGGAACTCAAAATAAAAGTAAAAGTGAGAAATCTCTTACAAATATTCGGTAGCCTAACGACTACAAAACAAGGTTTTAAAAAATAATAAAAATAGAGGGGACAAGGGTCACCCAGCTAGAAATGAATCATAATATAGAGAAGAACCATAATAAGAAGGAAATTCCAACATGGTTTGGAAACTTGAAAATTATACCACATAAAAGAGAATTTGAAAGGAAAAAAGAAAGAAATTGAGAATTTTCATACCATGTTGTGTAACCCTTAAAACATGAAGGTAGGGACCTTAGGTGGTTGAGGAACCTTTTGAGTACTACTATGAAGGTAAGGAGGCTATAGCATCATTTAGGGAGAATTGGTAATGACTTAAATGAAGGGAAGAGTTGGTATTTATTGGAAAAGTGAGGGATTATTTTAATAATATTCAAGGGACACCTCTTGAGTGGTATTTACAAAACCATGGGCATGCCCATGGTATTTTCCCATGGTATGAGCCACTTAGGACACCTCAAAAATTATTTTACTATAAATAAGTCTACCAGATTTATAAAATCATTATTATATCATTAATGATGCCATAAACACACCGAACCTAAAAACTGTATTTTTTTACTATTCACCGAAAAATCAACTATTGGAGAAAAATTCGCAAAATTCACCCTAACAATTTATCAACGTTTAGATTTCAAAAATTAAGTCCATTTTTTGAAAATAATTTTCTAAATATTTTAATTTAATTTTTAAATAAAAGCATATTTAATTCAAAAATAAAGAATTATAATTCTGTAACAACTTCTATATCACAATAAATTCTTAACCTAGATGTTATTATCTTAAAGCCTTTAAAATATAAAGTAATAATAAAAGTTACTATTCATTATGGTCATATCACTATTCATATTACTATTCATAATCGTATGTAACTATTCACTAAAAAAGAAAGTTGGTTCCAATAGACTCCAAATAACAAAGTCAACACAAATGTAGAAGATAGTTTCTTGAAATTCAGAACATAGATGTAGAAAAGATATGTTTTAAAGGATAATTAAAAATATCTATGTAAAAAAAAGTTCCAAGAATTTCTATTTATTTATAGAAAATCATGGGGTGTTACAGGTTACATTACTAAAAATATGGTAATAATCATTCAAGAACTATGATTAATCCTAACAAGATAGAGATTGAAAATACACCCCATGATTATGATGTTTTCCTAGTATGGTAGTTTCCTGTCTAACTATTCTTTTTTGGTTTCATATAATTTCTATAACCATAAGGAAATGTGGTAATGGTCAATGAAAAAGGAAATAAAACATCTTACCTCATGAAAAAATAAATGTTACGGGATTATGAATGAAAAATATTATGGTGATACCTAAAATGTTATGAATAATTATGGACATCTTATTGAGAAGAGAATGGAGCAACATTCTGTTAAGACCTGTATGAGGAAACGTCCAGCTTCTTTCATTGGGTCTTGTGATCCAATTTTTGCTGAAAAATGAATCTTACCATTGAAAATATATTTTCCATCCTTTTTTGTTTGGAAGATCAAAAAGTCATTTTTTCAGTTTATAATTTAGATGGAGAAGTAGACTAGTGGTGGACTCTAATCTAGAATATGATATAACACAATGAAATTGAATCCATGGAATGGTATGAGTTTGAGAAATTATTTTTATATAAGAACATTCCTCATATTCATCAAATGAAAATGGAAAAGTATTTTAATGAACTTAATAAAAAGGATTATGAATCTGTTGGCACATATGAGGAATATTTTACAAGACTTGTAAGGTATGATTCTAGCTTTGTTAAACAACCAGAAAGTAATCTTTATTGATTGTTCAGTGGATTAAAACTATTTTTTGTATGAGAATTATCAATAAGATACATTATATTCTATGTAGATATTGTGCATTTTTATATCAGGGTAGAAATGGAAGTTTTTTTACATATCAATCACATGGTTTTGACAAGAAACAAAAGATGTAGTTTAATGGAATGTTTCAAAACAATGTTGAAAAGAATATGATTGTTTCCTTATGCTCAAAAAGTGGAATAAATCATGGTTGAGACTATCTTAAAAGGACATAAAAATTTTTTATGTATGGAAAATAAATTCATTGGGCTGTTGAGAGAATATGTAATGAGAAAAAGGTGCTGATGATGTGAATAGATAAATGGCTACATAAAATGAACCACCCACACTTCAATGCTATTTGTGCTTGGAAATGGGGAATTAAGCTAACCAATTCCTTAATCTAAGGGTGATCAATGATGGATGACATTAAAAAATATTATGGTTAATGGAAAAGGAAAACCACATGCTATTTCTATTGGTTATGTTGAGTATGAAAATGAAGTGGTGGAATGATTGAGTGTTTATGTTAGGGGATTATAGAATAATGTTGTATAACCTCTTTTATGGTATTAAAAAATAATGAAATACCTATTTATTTTCCTACTGTTGTTTTCCACATGTATTTAAAAGCTTAATCTATGTGTCACTAGTAACCATGAATCTTAATTGAGATGATAAGGTGATTTTTTGGAAAACATATTATTTAGGGACGGATGACCCTTAATATGATCATGACGTTGAAATAATGATATTTCGATAAAGTAATATTAGATAGGAATAATTAGTTTTGATGATAATAGTTACCATGGAACTGGATAAGGATTTATTTTCATTCGGGTTATGCTATCATGGATAAATATTAAATCTTTTTGAACTTAAGAATAAGAAAACATCAATGATTTCAATAAGGATATCTAATAATTTATGTTGTTAATGTGACTCAAGAGAATACATGAATGAAGTATTCAAATGTTTATAATATGAAAACCAAGAACCTCATTATGAGATATGGGATGTAAATTTTAATCCTATTTTGTTCCCCTTTATCTAATTTTTTAGATATTCATCTTTCAAAAGTATCGTATGGTTACCAATTTATAGAAATATTAATCTATCATCTCACTATAGGTGGAATTATATCCTGTGATAATATTTTGGTTGATATATATGGAATTAATTATCATTATATTAATACATCATAATATCTACTAAAACATTAGTAATGAAAAAATGAACATCATTTCTTTAAAAAAGAGATGAAGTGGAAATTGTTTCAGGCATGACCAATAGTGTGATTGTCTTTAAATCATGTATGTATTTCTTCTCATAATAAATTCATCATAGTTATGACAATAATATTAAAACAAAAAATATTATGCTACTACCTTCTTATCTGATGAATCAGATGGTCCCTTAAATTGTCATAGATTTATAGATTTCAGGTTTTTACCTTTCTTCAAACATGGTTCACTATCACTCTTAATGAGTACTTAATGTTTAGTTTTTTATTCCATATCCCTGTTATCACATGCCACCTATGTTTTTCTATATGGAATCCCATTGATGAGTTACTTGGGTTAGTGGTTATGTTCCTAACTTTCTTTTTTAAAATGACCTTTTAGTATTCATTTTTACGATGTGGATTTATATGAAAGAAAAATTCATATAGTAATCCTTTTATAACCCCAATAATTTTTGAGGACGAAATTCATTTTAAAGGTGGTATAATGTAACACCTAATGATTTTTTGAGAGATATATTTTTTAATTACATCGATGTCTTGTGTTGTATACTACACCAAGATTAGTTTGTTCTATATGTAGTTTTGTATTAGCTTTCAAGATACACGACACAATTATTGGGTTGTTTTATATGCAATATAAAGTTCCTTTGATATAATTAATTTCATGCAAGACCAAGTACAAGTGATAAGTAAATATTATAACATTTTCATTATAATGAAAATTATGAATATTATTAACATCCTTCTAAAAAAGCATTTGAAATGAAAATAAGTGAGTCTACAAAATAAGAAAACCACTCTTAATGGATTCAATCTATTGTTGAAAATTCATCTTATATATTTTCTAGTCATGATATTATAACAAATTCAATTTTTTGGATTGAAGAAATATTTTTAAAAAAATGCATTATTGCCACCTTTTGATGGCGCACCCATTATAAATTTTTTTTTACATATTAAGATATTATATTTATATAACAATTATTTTTTTGGATGTGAGATATAAAAATGTTATTTGGACGAATTTTTGATATATTTTTTCTATGTTTTAAATTTTGACGATCTGAAAAATTATACTAAATTATAATAGAAAAAAATGTTTTTCCTAGAAATAACTTATGTATTAAATTAAATTACTTATTTTTTAAAATTTATAAATAGATGATTTTTTTAATTCAATATTATATATTTCATTATCATTAATTTTACATTTAATTCATAAGTGAATACATTTCAATCTTTTGAAATGTTTTAAGATTTAAAAAATATCATTCTCGCATTCCCACAACGATATTAATTTTAAAATAATTATTGAAAATTATATGCTTATAATTCTGAAAAAATGGATTCTATATTTGGAATATGTGTGTAAAAATTAGGTTAATATGTTACTTTTATTTTTTTGGGATATTAATAATAGTAACTACGATAATTTATATTTACCATAGTGAATAGTAAACCTGGTAAATTAGGGTAACAAACAATATGATAACGATAATGAAATTACCCGAAAACCTACTTAAAGCCTATTGGATGAATTAAAATATAATAATATCACCGAATGGTATAAAATTATTCATTTAATGGACCTTTTTTGAATTATTTGTTATTATATATATATAATTTAAGTGACAACATGTCACTCTCTTATCTCATATAACGATAATAATTTTAATGTACTAATAAACTTTATAGAACATAAAATAGAAATATTCCCATAAAATATAATGTGAATTTATTTATAAATATTAGGTATTAATTAATTATAATAAATATTGAAATAACACATATACAATAATTTTTTTATTAAGATAAATATCAAATATATGACAATATAAATAGTAAAAAAAAATATTATTTTAAATAATTTATGTCATCCATAATTTTTATAGGTTAATATGAAATTTTATAATACTATTTAATACTTTTTTCGATGTTATATATCTTTTTCAAATATATTTAAATTATATAACTCAATATTGTTAAAAATTAACACTATTTATTTTACATTAATATAATATTTTATTAAATTATTTAGAAATCATTGAAATATTTTAAAATTACAAAGTAAATTTGATAATTTATAAAAGTTAATCAATTTTCCTATAATGTTAAATTTACCCCATTAATGTAAACTTAATAGCCTATTAATAATTAATATGTTGTTACTTGAATTAAAATTAAAATATAGTAATTAAGGGTAAACTGAAAAGATATGGTTTAAAATAAAATAAATATATGGCTATAAATTATTGAGGGAGATTATTTAGCACTATATTTATCTTATCTTTGATATATATCAATTTTTAGATATTATAATTCGAAAATAAATATTTAATAAATTAGTATTTCAAGACTTTCATAATGTGCACATCCACACTCTTATAAAAGGCCACCACATATACCAACTTACTAACTTATATCAAGACCCTTTTATCATCCAACATATACTAAAATAATCTCAACAAGTCACTACCTTTCTATTGGAGGACACACAATTGGTAGAAATACATCTTATGGAGAGCTTGAGTGCAAATCAAACGAAGATACAAGAAAAAGAGGTAATTGGTTTATCAAATTTTTCAAAAATAAATTCTACTTATAAGTCCTATTATTTTGATGATTCCATAAAAAAGTAAAAAAAATGTATATTATACATTAATATATTTTATTTTAATTATGGGACAACCTTATAAAAACTTTTATACGTCATATGAATAACAACATCACCGTGCATGCGTATTTAAGGCTTACCATCTCTATGTTGTGGTGAAATTTTTCATTCAACAATTCTTAATTTTGATGGGTATAATGATGAGTATAGTTTATTTAATTAATTAATATAACATGATAATTATTCTGTAAAATTAATATACCATCCAATTGAATAACATTTAACCATTAAATGAATGATATCGTCTCTCGTGCGTACGTACGACCTACCATCTCCACGATGCGATGAGTTTCCTTATAAATGATCTTTATTAAACAAGTATTATATAAATTTGTGGAATGAATAAATATGATATATATTTTTATAATATCATTCATTAAATTATATAATTATAAATTAATAAGTGGATCTTGAACTTATCCGAAAAAACACGCATAAGAACTTAAAGCAATTAATATCAAAAATAACAAGTGACAAAAAAAATGATACTAAAAAACAGATGATAAATGATCATATATGATGTACTATAAAGGACTATATTTATTGAATTACATAATAACATTATTTAAATAATTATATAAGATATTTGGATATATATGAATGATAATGTACTTAAGGTAATTATTTATTTGGTAATCTTATTTTAACCCGAGATTGTTTATACTAATGTATTTACAGTGGTATATTTATCATCAATGTACATGTTTCTAAAAATGTTTTCTAAAAATGTTTAACATTATTATATGTATGTTTAATGTCATTTTTACCAATTAGTTAATTTTACTACATGTTTTGAAAATAATATTTCTTTCATTTACCATATGAGGAAATTTCTGACTATTCCAAAAAAAGTTTGAGGAGTTTGTTTTTTTAATTTATACGACCTGGAGAGATTTTTATTCCTTATTTACATGAATCTTCTTCTAAAATATTTCATTTTTAATTTAAACTAAATTAATTTCTTTTAAAATTATGATACATTTTGAGAAAAGAAAATGTTTTTCAAGAAAAATGTATATTATCCTAAAAAATTAAGTTCAAGGGTATTATCAAAAATTATTTTCCATCTAAGATGACATTATTTAAATAGGGTAATGTTTATTTCCCTATTATTAAATTGAATTGATATTTTTAATTATGAAATAAAATTTTATTTGTATTATTTAATGATGGAATGGTGTTTATGAAACCAATTTTATATTTTCGGTTATTCTATGATAAATGATTTCTGTTTTCATGGAACATGTAAGAATGATTTCATTATGAGATGGATTATATCTATATCTCCCTCTAATGTATCGGGTAATGATTTATATCTTATGATATAGAAATTACTAGAATGACAAATAAATATAGTTCAGTAATACGTGGATGAAATGATAAGTATATCCAGTTCATTAATACAGGGCTGGAATGAAGAGTGAACTCGATTCAGTAATTTACATATTCTTCTATGATGGTATTGGCTAGGAGCCTTCTCTAACATGGAACTTATTTTCTAGGATTTTGGGTTTTCCACAATTTCATGTTTTATTACAATTATATGTTATAATGGATAACATTCCTTTATGATTTACGCCTTAAGAACGACTAATATTTATTTCATGACTAAATATTTTGATATTAAAAAGTTATGGTCATGTATTTACATTAATATATTCATCTATTGTTTTTTTACCCTTATAGAGAATCTAAGAACACAATTTCTTATATTCCCATTCCTCTGGATATAAAGAAATAGTTTATATATGAGTACTAAAGGGGAAGATCATTAAGTGAGTTATTGAAGATCATTCATAAGTTAGAAGAATGTATTCCATGTATCCAAAGGCAATAAACTATTATGGTCCTCATATGTGAATTTTTGAATTATAATGAATATCCATCTAAAAAGATTTAATATTCACCTAAATAATTCTTTGGTCATTCTAAATATTTAAGAAAATATAACTCATATTATTTTACAATATATTTCTTTTTTAAATAAATTTAATCTCTTCGATAACTTGAAAAACAAAAAACTTTGAGTTTGAATGAAAAATAATACCATATACAGTTATTACCCAGCCATTAAATTGGAGTGTTTAATAGTACTAACTAAAATATGAAAACTATATAATATTTATTATAAATAAAATAGGAAACATTTACACAATTAATAATTTTTTTCTAGAAAATAATATCATTCTAACGAACATATTAGTTGAACTTTTTAGACATTATTTAAAAATAATTTTTTACAATGTTAGAAATTTTATTTGAAAAAATTAAATTAATTATTTAAATCATAATCACAAAATTATATTAGGGTAAATTGTTGTAATTTTTCTGAAAGGTTTCCTTTTTTTTAAATAATAAAAAATTCTGAAAAAATTGAAAATTCAATTCATTTAAAAAAATTATAATTTTAAATTAATTTTTTCATTTTTTAAGGAAATATGTAAATTATATATAATTTAATCAATTCTTGGTATTTTAAATCATTTTAATATTGAATTTTGATATAAAATCTTTATAAAAAGTTGAACATTTTTTGAAACCTACATTCTCACCGAGTTTGTGAGATGAATTTTTAACTAAAATTTTACACTTACATGAATTGAATGGGAAAAAATATATTATACATCATTAAAAATCATAATGTATAATTATTTTTATGGGGAAAATAATTTTTTTAATAAAATGAATAGTGAAAACAGAAAAAAAGTATTACAGTGGTTAATGTAAAAACTAATTTAACTGGGGTTAATCATAGATGATTTGGGTTACAAATGACCCTAAAACTTATGTAGTACCAATTTTATAGAAATATTTTGAACGTAATTATTCTAGTTTGGTAATTCGAACAATTTTATGGCTATTTTATGATAAAAACACGGGTATGGTTGAATCATTTGAAAGAATTAAAAGTGTGCAACACACCCCACTTATAAAAGACCAAAAAATCTCCCTCCCACTTCACACCTCAAATTTTTATTTTAGGTCACAAAGATCCCAAATAACATTCCAAAAATGTCACATCATACTAGAATCCTTATTTTAGTAAAAAAGATAGCATATGAATTATTTAGTTCAATCCAAAGGAGGATACCCAAAAAAGAGGAAATGTTCTTCAGTGAGCTTCTTTATATTATTTCATTCTCCACCTCCCTCTATTATTATTAAATCATTTTTGGATCCTATAATTGTGCATCTTATACTTTTCCACGAGGGATGTCAGAAGATTGATGGAAGCGAAAAAATTTTGTATGTTACATAAATTCTCGATTGAAAAATAATTGAAGAATATATATGATGTAAAGGTTGAGCCTCTATTATACTCATTCATCTTAGAAAATTATTCAATGTATTTTAGGGTATTATTACCCCCCTTATCAAAAAAATAGACCAATACACTGGCCAACCAGACCAGGGTTCAACCATAGGAAAATGTCAGGCAAATGTCAACCATGCCCAGTCGGAGCAATCCTAGGCCAGCAAGAGGACAGTAGCATATCACTAATAGGAAGAAGGAGATCCCATGTATATAAAATATAGTGTTCAAATTCTAATCAACACATATCTTGGGTTGAGTTCTCACATGGGGAAATCCAAGGTCTAGGTTTGGATAGGTGGTACGTGTGCTAAATCTCATTGTCGGCACGACCGAACAACAACCACACCACGAATTTTATACTAGGGTGAGTAATACTATATTTTTTTTATGTGAGATGTGATTTTCACATATATTATTACCACTATAAATGAAAATACACCCAATCAATTATTTTCTGATCTCATCCATCCACTACAATCCAGTGCATCACGAGTTCATATGAAGCCAACCTTGCACTGTATAATTTTCAAATCAGTTGATCCCACGTAGTTTGAGTCATTGTTTTCAACCTATAAACAGCCTTGTTGGATGCCATGTGAAATGAAAAATTCTACTCGACCTAAAAAATAGCTATAATTCTTTTCATTTTATTGAGTGATTCTGAGATAACCATCCCGAGCCATTATAATGCTCCATTTGAGAACACCATTGGAATGCTGTGAGAGCTCAGAACAACACACGAACACACCATATGATCCTCCTTTGATCATGATATCAATGTTAATACAATCAATATATGTCTACGTAAGATGTTTTTTATCACGATCCCTTCCATAGTTGAGATGATCATTCACCTGAATTAATTCTGATTTATCAAATCACGAAACATCAAAGATAAAGTATGAAGGAATGACGATCACATGAAGCCATTTCACGACCACGTGATATCGATCTTGTGAAATATCTAATGTAACACCCTGACCCCAGCTACCTAGAGTCGGTGCATTACTTCGTAACATTGGCATGATCAAAAAAGATCAATTCTCGAAAGACCGATTAGTTTAGTAGCCTTGGAAACACTAGATACATTCGTAAACGTTATATTACATCATAAAGTGAAAAAATACAATAACAAAGTCTTCATAGTTCACACTCATATCCTCTTCTGACTATCCCTGCAGGTCATTCATAAAATACTTCTTCACATCCTGGAAAAAATATTAAAACATTGAAAGGGGTGAGCTCAGATGCTCATAATGGATAAAAATATTGCGGAATCTTTCATAAATAAACATAAAAATTTAAGGCAATGTATAACTAAAACAAAATCCTTTTAAACTTGAACAGCAACATAATATGGCAAAAGTAAAATGAGGTAATTCCATTCACTTCTTCACATGGATATTCTACTAGTCGAATAATCACATGAAATATCAATAACCAATTTCATAATGAGGGAATGTATAATCCAAGACATTGTGAAATATTTTTTCAAGGCCTCGGCCAAGACGTCTAAAATGATTAAGGCCTCGGCCAAAACCATAAATCAAATTGGGAAAGGGCCTCGGCCAATTCCACGTCTATTTGTCTCATGAGACCTACCGATGCATCGAGGAGCTATAGCGGGCTCCAACCGTCACTTATTAAGTCCAATACATTCCTCATATGAATAGGTTTAAACATATCATAAACCATAACATAATCGTATCACATAAAACTTGCATAAAGGAAACATAACATTTCCACATTTCAATCACAAGATATCAATACAACACATTGATATAATAAAAAAACTTTCAAAACCATTTTCAATACCAAAATAAAAGAAAGTTAAAACTTTGTATTTATTTTTCATTAAAAAAATGATGGCCTGTAGAGGAAGCCGAAACTCAAATAGTGGTCACGGCGGCGGAGAAGTCGTTGTCGCCGCAGAAGTATGGAAAGAAAAACATTCCCTTTTGTCATTTAGCAAAATGCTTCATATAAAAAATATTCCTTTTGAATAAACTTAAAAGTCAAAGGGTTTTATACACCGTATAAAAGAAATTTTTGTATAAAACCAAATAGGCCCCAATGAAAGGTGATTGAGACGAAGTCCTTAAAAAGATCATTTTTAAAATAAAATAGATCTATTATGTGTATTCACTATAGGTACACATAAATAAAGTAAAAATACAAAATAGGACATAATAACATCATGAAATAATTTGAAAGTAGGAGATTAACCCAAAGAGTGGAAATTGGGTTAAGAAATTCCCTTACCTCGTGTCTGACTTGACTCAACCGTTATTTAACCTCCTGAATAATAAACTAGAGTTAATATATACCTTATTAAGAACCATTTTCAATTTCATTATCCTTATTATATCACTTATTACAATGATATGAACATTATTTAATTATTTAAGTTAATAACGGTCGTTTTGTCGATCTTTGGTACTTGAGTCAACAATAAACTTCATATAATTACAATTTGTTTATGTGGTAGAATATCCATTATCTACAGAATTATATTCATGTTTTAGATGTCATATATATCATATATATCATGTATATAGATTCATTTATAATATTACGTACAATTTAGAGGTAAGAAATGAAATGCACCGTTCATGGAGACGGTAAGCCATACGTACGCATGAACGCTACTTTCATTTCTATTTCGTATTTAATGGAATGAAATCATAATGATATAAATTTATAATATAATTACAGTATAATATAGTGTATAATACCATTTAATCCTTCCTTTATACATCCCACATATTGCATTAACGATTCAAATTACTTTGAGGGGGCGGTAGTCCGCACATCCTAAAATGAAATTATCGTGTTTTACCAATAATGGAAATCATAAAGTATGAAATAAATGAGAAATAAAGAAGCATAAGTAAAACATAAACACATTATATATCATATATAAATATAGTTACATCTTAATGGCCACCTTTGAAGGTGTTATATGAGTGTTGAACAATCATCGTTTCATGAGGCAGAAATTCGCCATCCACAGAAACCGTATGTTCTTTAACCATTAGATGTAGGTGTGTGTAAGTGTATCTCGAATCCTTATTATAACAAAATACTAGTATATTTAGGATACTAGTTTTGTTACAAATGAAATGAATAAAAATAGTTTAGGGGGTTGGAGAAGAAAAATAAAACAAAACAACATTAGATAAGACATTACCTCAAAATCGGGTAACTCTTTTTGATTTGAGCCAAAGGCTTCCTTGGGAAGAGTTCTGCCCAAAGTGAGGCTTCTAGGAGTAAGAGGGGGAAGTTGGGAGAGTATTTGGGCAGAGGTTGGCCGAGACAAATGGCTTGATGGTGTGAATAAGGTGGGAGAGGTGGGGGCCTTTTATAAGTGGAGAGGAGGGGCACTCTTGGAAAGTAAAGAAATGTCACTTTATTATAAAATGAGTTTCTGATTTTAGAGGTCCCAAACTTATATAATTCGAGTATAAGATGATAAGGGTTCGAAATATACTCATCTAATAGGTTTTTTACAAGTTTACTCTTGGGATTTTACAATATCATTCCATTTTATTTAAATCGTTAAATAATGAGGTCATCACTGCATCATCATGATGTCATAAATAATTTAATTTATTTAATGTCTAAAAATTATAAACAAAATACTATGATGTAGGAAATATTTTTATCTTTCTAATGAATATTTATAATCAAAATTCGGACTTGTGTAACCCCACTTAAAAATTGTTTTAGTAAAACAACTCATGTTTGTGTCAATTTAATTTTAACATTAAATAAATATATATTAATGTCATTTTCCAACCAAAGTGGTTCCATGGGGTCCCCAAGTTGACCCATGGGTTGTCTTGGTCGGCCATGACTCATCCAATAGGAGTAGGACAAGTGTCAAGCTCATCTCATATTATTAAAACATTATTTTTACCTTAAACTACACTAATTACCTCTAATCGCGATTAAGAACTTAAAAGTTACTATTCACCAAAAATTATTTTAATCTCATCGAACCAAATTTTTATTCTTAATGACAACCATGTATGTCGAATTTTTGAAAATAAAATCGCAGAAGTGGTAATATTTCATTTTAACGAAAAATCAGTTTTTAACAACCACTTAGTGGTTTCACTATTCATCAAAAATTGAAGTTTTTCAGAATAAGGCCAAAATTTCACCCTAAGCTATAATTGATATTCCGAGTTCAAAAATGATGTCTATTTTAAAGAATTACAAACATATAAGTTGCATTAATTAATTTTATAATTAATTCCCGTTATCACAACAAATAGCGTGTTTTTAAGAAACAATTTATATCAAAAGATTGGCAATGATTATGTCCAATTTCAATGTTAAATTAATTATAATGACCAAAATTGGATAAAATGGTAAAAATATATTCTAATTATACTTTAAAACCACCAAATAGTATAATTTATCACAATAAATTATTTTGATTAAAAAAGTTGTTTTAAGTATTTTTCAATATTCATAATAAATTGGAAGTTCTCAGAAAGTTACAAAAAATTAAACATAGGATAATTTCGATATTACGAATACAAAAATGAAGTCCATTTTGAAATATAAAATTTCTATAACTTTAAAAAGTGGTTATTACTATTCATAACGGCTACTTTGATTAGTCGCGGTGTTTTAGAACTCAAAGTTGCGTACAATGCAAGCTATTGCATTATTGAATGAGAAGCGTATCGTGGAAGCTCGGGGTGTTACATTCTCCCCTCCTTCAATAAATTGCGTCCCCGCAATTTGAAAATTTTCTTTGAAAATAATAGGTTGAAAATAGAAAATACCTTTGAGGAAAACCCACATCGTAAATAAGGTTAATAAATATATAACATTAAAAGAAAGAAAGATAAGTACAAAGGTCACCCGATATAGCCCATTCTAGGATTCAATGAAAATATGGATATGGAGGAGAAACACACCATCAAGATCTGATGGAGAGTTATAGAAAATAGGATTATGAGAAAGTTTAACTACAAGAAAATCACAAACTTGTGATTGGTTAAACGGTCATTGAATCCCCAGTTGTAAAAGTTAACCAGCAACATTTTTGTTTTAAGTTACCTTTTATAATGTTGAGGAATTTATTTAGGAGATTTACTAAGAATGAAAGGGAATATACATACTTGTTATGTATACTTTCATTCGTTAATAAATTTTTACCACAAACCCATCTTTTACTCCAAATGGTAACGGAACTCAAAAATATTCTATTTATCCTAATTGTATAAGGTTCCAAATATTAACACATACCATTTAGATTAGTAAAACTATTTTCTAATAACCAGGGACATCCTGTAGGCTAGTGGTAGGAAATAAAGGCTTGTCGCACTATGGTTGTGGGTTTGATTCCTGCAGCTTTGTCCGATGCGACGGGCTATTCCCCACCCTGCAGGTTGTCCTTTTCCTAAAACTATAGTATTATAATATTCCCAAAATAATCTTCAGAAATTCTTTAACCTTAAACAATACTATCCAAAGATCAACTTAATCTATTCCAACCTTTATAGTTATCCAAAATACTTCTGTCCAACTCACAGTCCAAATTTTATAAGGAAGGTAAACATAATGAAGATCCTTTTTCCCCACATAACAACATGTGCACACCTTCATCATGTATTGTTTTTAAACATACCGTATTACCATGACCCCTTATTCCTTATAGAATACTAGATATACTCTTTCTATCCAAAAATGTATACAAATCATCAATCAGTTTCCAGGAAGTTAAGAATATCCAATATAATTTATCCAAATCAATCACGTCTTATTCCAAAATCACTATCTCGGTATCAGAACCATATTATGGTTTATCTTTCTCTCAACCATATATTTTTTGAAAATTTAACCTACTGTGGAGTCACTTTTCTTGGTTCCACACAATCTTAAGTCCTTGATGAAATAGTACTGCAGTACAATCCTTATATACTCCATAATTATTATAACCAGTACATCATTGATACAACACTCAAATTACAAAATTCTTTAATAACAACATAAGAACTCTAATCATTACTCCTCATCTGTGGTAGTATCATAACTTCATTATTATCCAATAACATCATTTGGGGTATACTTTGATGATTTGGACATTGGATTGCGTAGTGTCCGCAATCCTTGCAGAAGAAGCATTGTACATTTGAAACCATTTTCTTACCCTTGCGGTCACACACTTTGTGTCCTTTTTCTCTACACTTATAACAAACTCCCATTCCCTTTAGGCAAGTTCCATGATTTTTCTTCCCATAATTACCACATATTGGAAAATTCTTCTTTCCCCTCATCCCTTTATCCATCATTCCCTCTTACATCCCTTTCGTCTCTTGCTTCGCTTCAAAGCCATAGGACTCAGAGAATTCTTTACTTATCTTATTAACACATGATACTATTTCTTCATATGTTGAGAACACATGGGAGACTATTTCCCTTCTAAATTTTGGCTTATTACCGAGAAAGATACGATCCTTCTTACTCTTTGGATCATACGTATTGCTGGAATTCACATTCTTTCTACTGGGCGCCATTTCTATACAATGGCATAAACTAGGTTAGTTTATGAATTACAATGAATAATTTCAAACTTTTAAAATACTTAATGTAAATTGAACGGTTTATAGATATAATCCATAATCATAAGAATGTTTTCTTTGAGGAAGTATATACTCATAAACCCTACATAATGGTTTGTAAATAAAATGAGAATTATCCTAAGCATATCCCCCGGGAGTGTCGTAACCAAGAGTGCCGCAAGGCCCGTTGTCGTGTACCAGTTCCCGTTCAAGTCTAGCTCAAAGCGGTGTTTTCGGGTTTTACCCCTAGGTACATCTGTGCCAGATCCGCCTCTACCTGCTCGTATCCAGATAGGGATGTATTGCTCGGAAAACTCATAACATCTCTATAATACCAAAATTCTAGGAAGTTCTTCTATTCTAATCCTCAAAGTCTATCTTCGGGATATGTTCTCTAATCAGAGTTTATCTAAATCTAGCTTCCAAGGTTAGTACTAAACTACATCTGATACCAACTGTAACGCCCCGACCCCAGCTACCCAGAGTCGGTGCATTACTTTTTAACATTGACATGATCACAAAAGATCAAGTCTCTAAAGGCCGATTTGTTTAGTAGCCTTGGAAACACTAGATACATTCGTAAACGTTACATTACATCATAAAGTGAAAAACTACAATAACAAAGTCTTCATAGTCCACACTCATATCCTCTTCTGACTATCCCTGCAGGTCATTCATAAAATACTTCTTCACATCCTGGAAAAAATATTAAAACATAGAAAGGGTTGAGCTCAGATGCTCAGTAAGGATAACAATATTGCGGAATCTTTCATAAATAAAGATAAAAATTTAAGGCAATGTATAACTAAAACAAAAGCCTTTTAAACTTGAACATCAACATAATATGGAAAAAGTAAAATGAGATAATTCCATTCACTTCTTCACATGGATATTTTTCTAGTCGAATAATCACATGAAATATCAATAACCAATTTCATAATGAGGGAATGTATAATGCCAGACATTCTGAAACATTTTGTCAAGGCCTCGGCCAAGATGTCTAAAATGATTAAGGCCTCGGCCAAAACCATAAATCAAATTTGGAAAGGGCCTCGGCCAATTCCACGTCTAGTTGTCTCATGAGACCTACCGATGCATCGAGGAGCTATAGCGGGCTCCAACCGTCACTTATTAAGTCCAATACATTCCTCATATGAATAGGTTTAAACATATCATAAACCATAACATAATTGTATCACATAAAACATTCATAAAGGAAACATAACATTTCCACATTTCAATCACAAGATATCAATACAACACATTTATATAATAAAAACGCTTTCAAAACCATTTTCAATACCAAAATAAAATAAAGTTAAAACTTATGATTTTATTTTTCATTAAAAAAATGGCTTGTAGAGGAAGCCGAAACTCAAATAATGGTCACGGCGGCGGAGAAGTCATTGTCGCCGCATAAGTACGGAAAGAAAAACATTCCCTTTTGTCGTTTAGCAAAATGCTTCGTATAAAAAATATTCCTTTTGAATAAACTTAAAAGTCAAAGGGGTTTATACACCGTATAAAAGAAAGTTGTGTATAAAACCAAATATGCCTCAATGAAAGGAGATTGAAACGAAGTCCTTAAAAATATAATTTTTAAAATAAAATAGATCTATTATGTGTATTCACTATAGGTACACATAAAGAAAGTAAAAATACAAAATAGGACATAATAACATCATGACATAATTTGAAAGTAAGAGATTAACCCAAAGAATGGAAATTGGGTTAAGAAATTCCCTTACCTCGTGTCTGACTTGACTCAACCATTCTTTAACCTCCTGAATAATAAACTAGAGTTAATATATACCTTATTAAGAACCATTTTCAATTTCATTATCCTTATTATATCACTTATTACAATGATATGACCATTATGTAATTATTTAAATTAATAACGGTCGTTTTGTCGATCTTTGGTACTTGAGTCAACAATAAACTTCTTATAATTACAAGTTGTTTATGTGGTTGAATATCCATTATCTAAAAAATTATATTCATGATTTAGATGTCATATATATCATATATATCCAGTATATACATTCATTTATAATATTACGTAACATTTAGAGGTAAGAAATGAAATGCACCGTTCATGGAGACGGTAAGCCGTACGTACGCATGAACGCTACTTTCATTTCTATTTCGTATTTAATGGAATCAAATCATAATGATATAAATTTATAATATAATTACAGTATAATATATTGTATAATACCATTTAATCCATCCTTTATACATCCCACATATGGCATTAACGATTCAAATCACTTTGAGGGGGCGGTAGTCCGCACTTCCTAAAATGAAATTATCGCATTTTACCCATAATGGAAACCATAAAGTATGCCATAAATGAGAAATACAGAAGTATAAGTAAAACAGAAACACATTATATATCATATATAAATATAGTGACATATTAATGGCCACCTTTGAAGGTGTTATATGAGTGTTGAACAATAATCATTTCGTGAGGCATAAATTCGCCATCCACAGAAACCGTATGTTCTTTAACCATTAGATGTAGGGGTGTGTAAGTTTATCCCGAATCCTTCTTATAACAACATCCTAGTATATTTAGGATACTGGTGTTGTTACAAATGAAATGAATAAAAAGAGTTTAGGGGGTTGGAGAAGAAAAACAAAACAAAACAACATTAGATAAGACATTACCTCAAAATCGGGTAACTCTTTTTGATTTTAGCCAAAGGCTTCCTTGGGAAGCGTTCATCCCAATGTGAGGCTTCTAGGAGTAATAGGGGGAAGTTGGGAGAGTATTTGGGCAGAGGCTGGCCGAGCCAAATGGCTTGAAGGTGTGAATATGGTGGGAGAGGTGGGGGCCTTTTATAAGTGGAGAGGAGGGGCACTCTTGGAAAGTAAAGAAATGTCACTTTATTATAAAATGAGTTTCGGATTTTAGAGATCCCAAACTTATATAATTCGAGGATAAGATGATAAGGGTTAGAAATCTACTCATCCAATAGGTTTTTGACAAGTGTACGATTGGGATTCTACATTATCTTTCCATTTTATTTAAATCGTTAAATAATGAGGTCATCACTGCATCATCATGATGTCATAAATAATTTAATTTATTTAATATCTAAAAATTATAAACAAAATACTATGATGTAGGAAAACGTTTTATCTTTCTAATGAATATTTATAATCAAAATTTGGACTTGTTTAACCCCACTTAAAAATTGTTTTAGTAAAACTACTCATGTTTGTGTCAATTTAATTTTAACATTAAATAAATATATATTAATGTCATTTTCCAACCAAGGTGGCTCCATGGGGTCCCCAAGTTGACCCATGGGTTTTATTGGTCTTACATGACTCATCCAATAGGAGTAGGACAAGTGTCAAACTCATCTCATATTATTAAAACATTATTTTTACCTTAAACTACACTAATAACCTCTAATCGTGATTAGGAACTTAAAAGTTACTATTCACCAAAAAATTATTTTAATCTAATCGAACCACATTTTGCTTCTTAATGAAAACAATGTATGTCAGATTTTTGAAAATCAAATCACAGAAGTGGTAATATTTCATTTTAACGAAAAATCAGTTTTTAACAACCACTTAGTGGTTTCACTATTCATCAAAAATTGAAGTTTTTCAGAATAAGGCCAAAATTTCACCCTAAGCTATAATTGATATTCCAAATTCAAAAATGATGTCTATTTTAAAAAATTCCAAAAATATAAGTTGCATTAATTAATTTTATAATTAATTCCCGTTATCACAACAAATAGCGTGTTTTTAAGAAACAATTTATATCACAAGATTGGCAATGTTTATGTCCAATTTCAATGTTAAATTAATTCTAATGACCACAATTGGATAAAATGGTAAAAATATATTCTAATTATACATTAAAACCACTAAATAGTATAATTTATCACAATAAATTATTTTGATTAAAAAAGTTGTTTTAAGTATTTTTCACTATTCATAAAAAATTGGAAGTTCTCAGAAAGTTACAAAAAATTCAACTTAGGATAATTTCGATATTACGAATACAAAAATGAAGTCCATTTTGAAATATAAAATTTATATAACTTTAAAAAGTGGTTATTACTATTCATAACAGCTACTTTGATTAGTCACGGTGTTTTAGAACTCGAAGTTGCGTACAATGCAAGCTATTGCATTATTGAATGAGAAGCGTATCGTGGAAGCTCGGGGTGTTACATCTACCACCTTATTTGGTTCTATAGGAGTCCTCCACATAAAAATTTGTTCCACCTCAGGCTGACCTACCCTATATATTACCCTTCTCCCCATAAAAGAAGATATGTGCGGGGGAAAAAGTGAGTAGTGAAGAATATCAGTAAAATGAAATGATCATCCACCAACTTCAAAAATCTTCTCCATGTAAAATTTGTGCCCCCTCTCATGATGATCCACTTGGGGATGTCATTTCCAGAGATCATCTTCTTTTCTTCATAAGGTCATGAGATCCCATTATAGGATAATATCATGCGGGTCCACGACAAGCAGAATCTCCAAGAGACAATAAACCCTTGCTGATGCACATTCAAATCCCATGAACATATCTTATGGAAATGTGACTATGATGCCTATAATAAATAGTGGACAAAATCCTAAAGGTGTCATGAAACCTCAGTAACATAGTTTTCCTTTGTTCATCCTTGCGATATAATCTCATGGACTTGTTCCATATATATTCCATGTACCCTTCTTCTCCATGAAATGAGAACCCTCAACCATACACATAGCTGCTTAAACATACACCCTATACATGATTAGAGACACCATAACATGATCCAATCCATGACCATGTGAATGCATGACAATACAAATACAATGTGAGCCCTCTATCATAACATGCATAATGCAGGGCCTTGAGATCTTAGGGAACTGACACTCGTGTCCATTAGAATAAACCAGTTGATGTACCAACCCGTAGTAATACAAATTCTTGATTCCCCTATCTTGACAGAGCTTTAAAACATCCATGTCCATGGATTGACTCACATTCCACAACCTCATGGATCCATGTAATAATGGAAGTGACCATTGATATACACTTACATGATCGCATAAAAGGTTCATTATGTGAATAATTTGAAGAGAGAATCATTCTCATGAACCATCGATCAGGATTTATGCTTCCCTTGGTTTTAGTATCCAAGATAGGTAATCCAAGATGCTTTTCCATCAGTATTTTTGTGCGATGAGACAACGTTTATCACAATTCCTACATGTATCCTTGAAAGTGGCCGCCACATTAAGAAACATACCCATAAACATCCCCATCATTAAAGTAAAACAATTAGGATGTGAAAACCATATGTCATGAACCCACTTTATATAGTGTTCACCCTCACCCATGTATGTGGAATCAATAAACTGACCTGCACATGGCAGATAAATCCCCAACAAGACAGCTTTAAAGTAATTCAAATCCAAAAACCGTCAGGAGGATCAATTATGTGATACCATAAGAGGTGTAGTTTGGAGAAAACCCTTTCTTTTCCATTATTATACCTATAAAAATTGGTGGCCATATGGACTTGAGGAATGATCCTATTGAGCCAACACATCAACACTTTGATGGTCACCAGATCATGTAGATGTTCTTGAGACCCCGAATTGTGATCAATTTTAAAGTCACATGATCCCATGTTTCTCCAATGATCTAGATAAGTATTTATGGGACATTGGATAAGTCATGTGGGTAACAATACAAGCCTTTGACAAATCAGGTTGATCCCATGAATATTGATGGACATATCCCCATTGTCATATGGTAGTCCAAATACATGAAAAAATTGATTAAGAAACAACACCTTTACATGTTTGGACTGTCGCAAGACAGAATTTCGATGAGTTGGTATGATCTTGCGGTAGCATAGAATCATGTTGGAATGATCATGCAATTACTCATTGACATGTCATCATTGTCATGATATAGTCTGATGATGAGTCAGTTTGATCAAGAGATAGCACATATTCATGACTACGTTGATCATGCAGAAGATCCCAGACATGTCCTCATTGAATATATGAAGAGTCATGAACATACCTGAAGAAATCATGTGAATGAATCTGATAAAATTTGTGTAAGGACCCAGCCTTATGTATAATACTTATTCTTGAATTAAATGAATAATTAACATTCAGGATCTTTTTAGGTATAGTATTTTAGAGAATTAGAACATATCTATTACATCTGAAAGATTACAAGGTAGACACATCTACTCAGTTTCCATATTATTCACAAAATATAAACTATTGAACAAAATAGTCATGTCTACTTCCATGTTTTAGACATCATGACATTTCCTTGATCCCATCCTTGACTGAATTCCACTTTAAGTCCTATGGAAAACATTTCAAAAACATGGGATGAGCATAAAAAGCTCAGTAAGGGTTATAAACATACTAAAAGAAAACATTATTCAATGTATACATTAGAATCAATGAAATCATACTTTACTCATAAAACATAATCACTTTAACATACCTCATTAAATCATAATTTTTTGGAATAACATATAGAAATCATAAGAAGTAAAGGTATCTTGAGGCATTCAGAACATTCCTACGTAGGGAGTAATCTTCATGGTTACATTTGGAATACCTGTCATAGTATATTCCCTAAATATCTTTCCATAAAACATAGAGTTTAACCCCTTCATGTTACCAAATTATTGGAGAGCTATATCGGGCTCACTCGACCTTAGTTTATCACAGAACCAACCATATTCATAAACAATGCCCAAGAACCATAAGATAATCGTATGACATAAAACATGCGTAATGGAAACATAACTTTTTCTCATTTCAATCACAAGATATCAATACAACACATTGATATAATAAAAACATTATCGAAACCATTTTTAATTCCAAAATAAATGAAAAGTAAAACATGGTATTTATTTTTCAATTAAAAAATGGTATGGATTGTAGAGGAAGCTGAAACTCAAATAATGATCATGGTGGTGGAGAAGTTGTTGTGGCCGCATACGTAAGATAAAAGCAATCCCTTTTGTCATTTAGTAAAACTCTTGGTATAAAAATATTCCCTATGAATAAAAGTAAAAGTCAAAGGGGTTTATACACCGTATAAAAGAAAGTTGTGTATAAAAAAAATATGCCTCAATGAAAGGAGATTGAGACGAAGTCCCATGCCACTTTAAAGCTTTTAACAAATTAAACCATTAATATCCATATAAATAAATCCTTAAAACCCATTTTTAAAACATGGATATTAATGAGAAATATTTATAAGAATAAATCATTCAATATTTAAAACGATATTTTAGTTAAAGAGTTTTTAACAAACTGAGATACTCTTGAATACAAATAATTGAGGAATAAAATTTAATCAGAACATTATAATATCATAAGAATAAATGGATTATTTATATAATATTCCAACGTTCAGTATATAAATTATATAATGGTGGATTGGTGCATAACAACAATGAAGTCTCAATAGAAAAGTAAAATGAGATGAAATCCCTTATATAAAAGGTATCCTTAAATTAAGGATAAATCAATCTCATAATTATGTGTGAAAAATATAAATACACCCAATATAAGTGAATATTAAGTATAAAACAACCAGAGTTATTTCAATCATATTCATAGGATGACATGATCAAGAAGTAGAGTTTTAACCCAATGAATTTGAATTGGGTTAAGAAGTTCCCTTGCAAAAAATCGATAGCTAAACGACGTCACATAAAATTTTAGAAAAAGAGTTTATAAGAGAGATAAAGGGTATCTAATCACTTGGACATAGAATTTAAAACAATAAGGATATATAATAACATATCCCAACATAAGAATATGTAATTTAAAAGACAAAACAAAAAGAAGTCTTTTAAAAATAGGAGGGTGAAAGGTTCCCTTACGGACATGGGTAGCTTTCGAAACGTACACCACATGAAAGAAGGACTATACAAAATTTATGTAAATACCCATAAATGAAATTATATTACAAAATGAGTAGAATAATGGGAATACATAAACCACTCAAAATAAATTGTGGAAAATGTAGCATATATCTCACGGGAATAAAAGTGCGATAAAGAATCCCTTACGAAAAAACTACAGCCTAACAGAGCCACTTAAAACATCAGAAAATGGATTTATGAGATCAAATAAGGTCTCTCATAATACTAACATAAAAATTACAAAATGAGGAATATAAAAGGACATCCCCAAACATAGCTTAAAATAAATGACATAAAAGTGAGTACATAAAAAGAAAGAGAGAGGTATGATCCCTTACCTCATGTCCGACTTGTCTTGTTCATTTCTTTATATTACAAAATAATAAACTATAGTAAATTTATAGTTGCTTAAAGACATACTTTAAAGTTTATTATTCATTTAATATCATATATTATCATGTTATAATAATTAGTTAATTATGTGAGTTCATATCATACGTTTTGTCGATGTTCAGTACATGAGTCAAAAATGATCTTGTTTGAAAAGAATTGTCAATGTAGTTGTAAGTACATCATATCCAGAATAATATTAATGATATAAATATCATATATATCCAGTATATATTTGTTTTATACTTATTCCATAATATTTGGAGATAAAAATAAATGAAATTCATGATTCATGGAGACGGTAGGTCGTACGTACGCATGAACGCTACTTTCATTGCTTTGGCACATTAATGGAATTAAAAATAGATGAGAGATAAATATATATTATAATTCTAGTATAATATATATGTTATATGGGTCACATAAGTTCATTAATTTCATTATTTATACATTACATGTATTTCATGAACGAGTCACATCACTTGAGGGGCGGTTGTCCACACTTTCTCAAATGAAATTATCGCATTTGCACAACATGAAAAGTATAAAGGTATGTTGTAAATATAAAATACAGAAGCATAGAGAGGAAATAAGAATAATATATATCATATATACAAACAGTTCCATCATAATGGCCACCATGAGAGGTGGTAGGAGAATATAGAACAATCATCGTTTCGTAAGGCAGTAAATCACCATCCACATAAAAAGTATGTTCTTTAACCATTAGATGGAGGTGTGTTCATGTTTAGCTCGAATAATTCTCATAACAACATATTATTATTTTTAATATACTGTTTTTGTTACAAAATCACTGAATAAAAAGAGTTTAGAGGGTTGGAGAAGAAAAATAAAACACAATAACATTAGGGAATAAATTACCTTTAAATAGGGTAACTCCCATTGGTTTGAACCAAAAGGGTTTTATGAAGAGATTTATGCCTAAAGGGAAGGATTATAGGATTAATAGATGGATGTGGAGAGACAAAATGATCAGATTTTGGCTGATTCAATGTCTTGAGAGGTGTGGGTAAGGAGGTAGAGTTGGGGGCCTTTTATAAGAGGGAAGAGGGGCACTCTTGGAATGTAAAGAAATGTTACTTTATATTAAAATGAGTTTCAGATTTTAAAGGTCCCACATTGATATATATATAGGATAAGGTGTTAAGAGTTATAAATATACTCATCCAATAGGTTTTAGACAAATTTAAGTCTTATATTTTACATTATCTTTTCATTTTATTTAAATCGTTCATTAATGAGATAATCGCTGCATCATCATGATGTCATAAATAAATTAATATATTTAATGTGTAAAAATTATAAAACAAATATTATAATGTAGGAAATCGTTTTAGCTTTATAATGAATATTTATAGTCCAATAGATCATCTATAGAGACAAAACTAAATTTTTGTTTACTTGGGTGATACATACTTTGGTTATACTTTTCTTTTAAAAACATAAAATTAAAAAGTGTCACTATCACCCCAAAAGTGATTTCATGTGGTCCCAATGTTTGGCACAAGGCATCCCATGGTCGGCCATGATACAACCAGTAGAATTATGACACATTTTGAGGTCATTTTTTATTATTATGATATTATTTTATTACCCTTAACTACCTGATTACTATTTAATCATGATAATTAAAGATAATTACCATTGTTACTATTCATAATGTCTGAAAACAAAAGAGTATTAATTACATAGTTTGGACCTTCTGATTCTAAATATGTAATCCATTTTATCGAATTCAAAACATAGAAATTTTAGTAATTAATTTAAAATTACATCCCGTTGTCAAAACAAAAGACATGATTTTAAGAAGTAAGCTTTATCAAAAGATTGGCTTGTTTTTACATCGAATTGAAATGTGAAATTACATAAAATGAAAAAAATTGTATTAAGTGATAAAAAAATAATTCAATTCTACTTTAAAAACAATTATAATTAAAGTATAAATATATAAATTAATTGGATGAAAAGGCAGTTTTGAATTAAAAGCAGTATTTTTCACTATTCATACAAAAAAACATTATAAAAAAAACCAAAAATTAACCCTAAGCTGTATTTGATATTCCAAATTCAGATATGATGTTCATTTTACCAAATTAAAAACATAGATTTTTCATTAATGAATCATATAGTTAATTCCCGCTATATAAACAAATAGTATGTTTTTAAGAAACAATATATATCCAAAGATTGACACTTGTTTATGTCCATTTTCAAATTCAAATTAATTATAATGACCACCATTGAATTTAATGGTAAAAATATATTCTAACTACAATTTAAAAAAATTTAAGAAAATATAATCTATCCATATTATTAAATTAGATTAAAAATCAGTTTTGAAGTAAAATGCAGTATTTTTAACTATTCATTAAAAAAATGAACATTTTTCAGAAATATACTAAAAATTTATCCAATGTAAATTTAAATATCCAAATTCTAAAGAATAATTTTTTTTTGAAAAATAGAGCTTATAAAATTTTCAAAAGTTGGATTTAAAAAAGGTTCTCCATCAAAAGGCGGTAAAACAATCTTATAAAAATATTAGAGTATTTATTCATAAAATTTCATTCTTTTGCATTTTAAGCCTCTAAAATTTATTGGATAAATGTAAAAATATGTAACAAACTTATGTAATCATTTTTTAGTTAGTTTTGTTCATTTCCACCATTACAACGGCTAGGATTTAACTATTTAAAATAATATTATTATATTATTAGTGTGCAATGAATGTTTTCAAAAAAAAATTATTGTTGCGTATTGGGTACGCCATCGAGCATAGAATTACTTTTAAAGTAATATTCAAATTTTATTCACAAATATTGATAATCATGAGAATGTAATATTATGTATTTAACTGGGATGTTACATCCTTCCCGCCTTTTGGGAATTATATCCTCGCAATTTTAAAATTGGGCTTCGAAACTTCATTGAAATCCCCACATCAGAAAAAGAGTAAATTTAACTATCACTTTAAATGAAATAAAGATAAGTACAAGTGTCACCCAAGTTAACCCATACTAGGATTCCATGTAGAAAAACATGGATATGGAACAAAAAAATGGTCATGTTCTGAGGGAGAGTGATTGAAAACATGTTTAGGAGAAAGATAACCACCAGATAATCACAAACATGTGATGGGTTAAACGGAATTTCATTCCCCAGTTGGAAAAATTAACATTTTTTTGTTTTAAATTACTTTTCATTGAGGAATTTATTTATGTGCTTAACTAAAACATAAGGATACATACTTACTTGTCATGTTGACTTTCAACTTTTTCTAGATTTCTTACACAAACTCATATTTTCTCCAAAAGACGAGTATTTCGGATAACTTGTTCACATTAAGAGCACTATAATCAACTTCTAGAGAATCACCTAATCCACAAAAGAGAACTATATACTTCCCATGTATTTAGACCAAAACCAAAACCAAAATTTTTAGTACGAGATCAGATAATATCCAAAAAGGATAATCCTTTAATAAAAGAAATAATACTCCTAATATCCAAAATTTGTCAAAAATTATCCAATGTTCAACAAACCCCATTCAATAAATAGCTACCCATAAAATTCTTCAAAGATAAACCAAACTATGATTGAAACACAAATCTCAAAATGATTTAATTACATAGTCTTCCAAGGTAAATCATATCATTTATATCCAAATAACATCAATTTCTCTTAAAGTATCATACTGAAAATTAATTATCCTAATCACATATCATCCATGATAGGTTAATAATTTCCATAGATACCCCAAAATTAACTTATTCTAGATTCATAAGATCATCTAAGTGAAAAGAATTAGTCAAACTAACCAGGGACTTCACGTAGTCCAGTGGTAGGTGATAAATACTTGTCGCACATTAGTTGTTGGTTCGATTCCCACAGCTTCGTCCGACGCAATAGGTTGTCACACGGTCTACGTGTTGTCCTTTTTTCAAAACTACATTATTCTTATTAAATTACCCAAAAAGAGATAAAATCTTCAAAAATAAACATAACATAATTTAACCTCAAGTTTATCTCATGCCTTTCATATTCAATCATATCATGTAGTAACCCATAATTACCTCAAAAGTAAGGATCATATAAACCATGATGGTTACCTTTATAATTATCGCCAAAAATTCCACATCGAGTTCGTTCTCTCGTACATGATGAATTAGAGAACTCACCAAGGTTCAAGTGGTTGATTAGGACTCTTGATAGTTGGTTTAGAATAACCACTAGATTTCTCATTGAATCCCCCATTTCATCCAGTCTCTTAATTAGAGAACCACCACAATTTCCTTAAAACCCATTGCCACTTTGGTTCCTGCTAGATCCATCCATTTACTAAAACCAAAAAGGTCAGTGTGAGTATATCAACAAAATCATCATTTGCAAAATAGGAATATAAACACTAAGATATAATTATCCATGTTGTCTCAAACTCATTCCAGCTTTCATAAATAACAATGACTCTATCTAATATAATAACCATTATGGTTGTACCCAACATGTCACTTATTCTTAAAAAACACTCTATCATCTAAATTTATCTAAACCGACCTTTGATACCAACTATAAGGACCCAGAATTATGTACAATACATATTCTTGAATTAAATGAATAATTCACATTGAGGATCTTTTCTAGTTTAGAGGTTTATAGAATTAGGACATAACTATTACATCTCAAATATTACAAGGTAGACACATATACTCAGTTTCCATTTTTTCACAAAATATAAACTCCTGAACAAAATATTCATGTCTAGTTTCATGTTTTAGACATCTTGACATTTCCATGATCTCATCCTAGACCGTATTCCACTTTAAGTCCTGTGGAAAACATATCAAAAACATGGGATGAGCATAAAAAGCTGAGTAAGGGTTATAAAAATACTGAAAGAAAACATTATTCCATGTATACATAAGAATCAATGAAATAATTCTTTAGTCATAAAACATAAGAACATTAACATACCTCATTAAATCTTAATATTTAGGAATAACCCATATAAATCATAAGACGTAAAGGTAACTTGAGGCATTCAGAACATTCTTACGTAGGGAGTAACACTCATGGTTACGTTTGGAATACCCATCACAGTATATTCTCTAAATCTATTCGGATAAACCTTAGATTTTAACCCCTTCACATTACCCAATGCATTGGAGAGCTATATCGGGCTCACCTGCCCTTAGTTTATCACGGAACCACCCGTCTTCATAAACAATACCCAAGAACCATAACATAATCATATCACATAAAACATGCACAAAGGAAACATTAATTTTCCACATTTCAATCACAAGATATCAATAAAACACATTCATATAATAGAAACATTATCAAAACCATTTTCAATACCAAAATAAAAGAAAAGTAAAACATGGTTTTTATTTTTCATTTAAAAAATGTCATGACTTGAAGAGGAAGCTAGAACTCAAATAATGGTCACAACAGCGGAGAGGTCGGTGTCGCCACATACGTAAGACAAAAACAATCCCTTTTTCATTTCGTAAAATGCTTGGTATAAAAATATTCCTTTTGAATTAAAGTAAAAGTCAAAGGGGTTTATACACAATATAAAATAACACTGTGTATAAAAAAAATATGTCTCAATGAAAGGTGATTGAGACGAAGTCCCATACCACTATAAAGATTTTAACATTTTAAACCATTAATATCCATATAAATAAATCCTTACAATCCATTTTGAAAACATGGATATTAATGAGAAATATTTTTAAGAATAAATCAATAAAACATTTAAAACGATATTTTAGTTAAGGAGTTTTTAACAAAATGAGTGACACTTGAATACAAATATTTGAGGAATAACATTTAATCAGAACCTTATAATATCATTAGAATAAAAGGATTCATGTTATAATATTTCAAATGACAGTATATACATGATATAAGGGTGAATTGGCGCAAAACAACAATGAAGTCACAATAGAAATGTAAAATGAGATGAAATTCCTTATAAAGAAGGTATCCTTAAATTACGGATAAATCAATCTCATAATTAAGTTTGAAAAATATAAATACACCCAATATAAGTGGATATTATGTGTAAAAAAACCAAATGTCATTCACAGATATTCATAGGATTGCATGATCAAGAAGTAGAGGTTTAACCCAAAGAATTGGAATTGGGTTAAGAAGTTCCCTTACAAAAATTTGATAGCCTAACGGCGACACATCAAATTTTAGAAAAAGAGTTGATGAGAGAGATAAATGGTATATAATCACTTCGAAATAAAATTTACATAAATAAGGATATATAATAACATATCTTAACATAATAAGATGTAATTTAAAAGGCAAAACAAAAAAGAAGACTATTAAAAATAGGAGGGTGAAAGGTTCCATTACCGACTTGGGTAAATTTCGAAACGTACACCCCATGAATGAAGGACTATAAAACATTGATGTAAATACCCATAAATGAAAGTATATTACAAAAATATTAGAATAATCTGAATTACATACACCACTCAAAGGAAAGGGTGGAAAATGTAGCACAAATCTCACGGGAATTGAAGTGAGATGAAAAATCCCCTACGAAAACTTGGCAGCCTAACGGCACCACATAAAACATCTAAAAATGGATTTATGAGATCAAATAGGGTCTCTCATAATATTAACATAAAAATTACAGAATGAGTAATATAAAATAACATCTCTAAACATATCTTAAAATAAATGACATAAAAGAGAGTACATAAAAAGAAAGAGAGATGTATGATCCCTTACCTCTTGTCTGACTCGTCTTGTTCATTTCTTTATATTCCTGAATAATAAACATTAGTCAATTTATAGTTTCTTAAAGACATAATTTAAAGTTTATTATTCAATAAATATCATATATTATCATTTTATAATAATTAGTTAATTATGTGAGTTCATATCATACGTTTTGTCGATGTTCAGTACATGAGTAAAAATGATCTTGATTGAAAAGCATTTTCAGTGTAGTTGTAAGTACATCCAATACAGAATATTATTAATGATGTAAATATCATATATATCCAGTATATATTCGTTTTATACTTATTCCATAATATTTAGAGATAAAATGAAATGAAATGCACCATTCATGGAGACAGTAGGTCGTACGTATGCATGAGTTCTACTTTCATTGCATTGGCACATTAATGGAATTAAAACTAGATGAGAGATAAATATATATTAAAATTCCAGTATAATATATATGATATATGGGTCAAATAAGTTCATTAATTTCATTCTTTATAAATTCCATGTATTGCATGACCGAGTCACATCAATTGAGGGGGCAGTAGTCCACAGTTCCTGAAATGAAATTGTCGCATTTTCACAACATGCAAAGAATATAGATATGTTTTTAATATAAAATACAGAAGAATATAGAGGAAATAAATATAATATATATCATATATAAAAACAGTTCCATAATAATTTCCACCATGAGAGGTGGTAGGAGAAGATAGAAATATCATCGTTTCGTGAGGCAATAAATCGCCATCAACAGAAATAGCATGCTCTTTAACCATTAGACGATGGTGTGTGTAAGTTTATCTCAAATAATTCTCATAAAAACATACTAGTATGTTTAAGATGCTGTTTTTGTTACAAAATAAAGGAATAAAAAGAGTTTGTGGGGTTGGAGAATCAAAATAAAACAAAAGAAAATTATGGAAGACTTTATCTTTAAATCAGGTAACTTCCGTTGTATTGAACCAATAGGGTTTCATAAAGAGTTTTTTGACTAAGTGAAGGCATGTAGGATGAATATAGGGATGTGGAGAGATAAAAGGATCAGCGTTTTGAAGATCCAATGGCTTTAGAGGTGTGGGTAAGGAGGTATAGGTGGGGGCCTTTTATAAGATGGAGGAGGGGCACTCTTGGAATGTAAAGAAATGATACATTATATTAAAATGAGTTTTGGATTTTAAAGGTACCACATTGATATATTTCTAGTATAATGTGGTAAGGGTTCTAATTATACTCATCCAATATGTTTTAGAAAAGTGTAATTCTTATATTTTACATTATCTTTTCATTTTATTTAAATCTTTCATTAATGAGACAATTGCAGCATCATCATGCTATCATAAATAAATCACATTATTTAATGTTTAAAAATTATAAACAAATACTATGATGTAGGAAATATTTTTATATTTAAAATTACTATTTATATTCTAGGATATAATTTACATAGATAGAACTAAAATTCTTTTACTTTGGTTATACATACATTGGTTATACTTTCCTTTTAAAAACATAAAATTAAAAAGTGTCACTATCACACCAAATGTGATTCCATGGGGTCCCAATGTCTGTCACAAGTCATCCCATGGTCGGCCATGACACAACCAGTAGCATTAGTAATCATGGTGGGGTCATTTTTTATTATTATGATATTATTTTATTACCCTTAACTACCTGATTACTAATTAATCACGATAATTAAAAATAATTACCGTTGTTACTATTTATAATGTCCAAAAACAAAAGAGACTTAATTACATAATTTGTTCCTTATGATTCCAAATATGGAATCCATTTTATCATATTAAAAACAAATAATTTTCATTAATTATTTTAAAAGTAAATATCATTGTCATAACAAAAGACAAGATTTCAAGAAGTAAAATTTATCAAAATATTGACATGTTTTTATATCCAATGGAAATGAGAAATTACTTCCAATAACCAAAATATTATTAAGTGATAAAAACATAATTCAATTTTACTTTAAAAATAATTAAAATGACAATCTAAATATATAAATAAATTGGATGAAAAGGCAGTTTTGAATTAAAAAGTTGTATTTTTCACTATTCATAAAAAAATAAATTATCAGAAAAATACCAAAAATTAACCCTAAGCTATATTTGATATTCTGAATTCATAAATGATTTCCATTTTACAAAATTAAAAACATAGAAGTTTCATTAATAAATCATATTGTTAATTCCCTCTGTCAAAACAAATATCGTGTTTTTAAGAAACAATATCCATCAAAAGATTGAAACTTGTTTATGTCCATTTTCAAAATGAAATTAATTATAATGACCACCATTGAATTAAATGGTAAAACTATATTCTAAATAAACTTTAAAACAATTAAAAATAGATAATATCTCCATATAATTAAATTAGATGAAAAATCAGTTTTGATGTAAAAATGTAGTATTTTTCACAATTCATTAAAAAAATGAACATTAGTCAGAAATATACCAAAAAATTATCCAACATAAATTTAAATATCCATATTCTAAAGAATATGATTATTTTTAAAAATATAGCTTATAAAATTTTCAAATTTTGGATTTAAAAAAGGTTCACCATCAAAAGGCGGTAAAACAATCTTTTAAAAATATTAGAGTATTTATTCTTAAAATTGGATTCATTTGCATTTTAAGCCTCTAACATTTATTAGATAAATGTCAAAATATTTAACAAACATATGTAATAATTTTTTAGTTAGTTCTGTTCATTCCCTCCATTACAACATCTATGCATTAACTATTTAAAATAATATTATTATATTATTAGTGTGCAATGTATGATTTCAAAGAAACTCGTTGTTGTGTATTGAGTACGCCATCGAGTATAGAATTACTTTTAAATTAATATTAACATTTTATTCAAAAATATTGATAAACATGAGAATGCAATATTATTTATTTTCCTGGGATGTTACAATTTGTTGGATCATGTGAAAGACCCTGGACATGTCCACTTCGGTCTTATGGAAGATTATAGGCATGATAACATAGGTCATTCAAGAAATTGTAGACATGTCAGAAAGTCAAAAATAAAAGTGTCTTATACAACAAATTGACACACCAAATACATCCAGAAGACAATCGATACATGTCCAACATGGTCCGAAGACATGTAAGGGAAATGCATTATGGAATGTTGACTTTTTTCTAATAGTGCCATTTGGACTCATGCCACGTGGAACCTGGAAAGGACCCTTATACCATATTCCCCTATTATAAATCAATTGTACGTGATTAGATATGGTTACACAGTAACACAACCCTATTGGTGCCATGCTATCAGACAGACAATTTAAGGCTATCACCTCTCTTTGCCCATCAGAATATAATGAATGCGTATATGATAGGGAATCCTCAGTGTGTGCCATAATTTTGGAGGGAAAACTCAGTGTGTAATCCCTGATCAATAGGGAAAACATAGTGTATAATCCATGATTATTGACATAACATGATATATCCTTTTATATATAGGACACCTTAGTTATCTTATGCTTAGATCAATAAATAATTTATCAAGGTATAATCCACTATCATTTAGATGGCCTTGGGAATAACCATAATGTCTCTGAGCATAACCAACTTACATATCCCCTCAATTTGTTAAAGAGTAAATTATCTTTGAGAACTATGATTCCTACTATAACCTTGATAAATAGGAACCATTTCAAATGCTTGAGATCAAATCAGCCTCTGCATTGGTTCATGTCCCCTCATTTACCCAAAATTTCCCCCCATAAGGTCCCAATAATTCCCATAATATGATATATATTCTTCCCCTATAAACTAATGTGAAGAGGGATCATACATTGGAATAATTTTATAAATCATTTCTGGCCATTCCCTCTAGTAACTCAAACAAATCATCAGGTTTTGGATGAAATGAACTCTGAGAACTCTAATTCTCACTATAGCTAGAATAAGTAGGATTCCATTCTATGGCTCGAGAAAACATTGGAATAAAAATTGTTGTTAGTTATATAATGTCTATGACATTTCAACTATAGAGATCTAATCATTCCCATTAGATAATCACTCTTCCTCATCCATAAGTAGAGAAGATGTGGGATCATACACGAGCATCCTTTTATGTAATGGTCCCCAATGATTCCCCTAACCACCTCAAGCCCATAAGTAGGCTAGGGATGAATAACTACATGGGTTATCATTTCTATCTCAAACATGAAATTTAGAGTTCCCTAATAATTCCAAATATTCATTTCATATCCTCCATGATATGGGTAATCAAGTTCCTCAATGGGAAACATTAACATGTAATCCCTATATAGATATGATCTCATGAAATATATATGATCTTACACTATCTCTTGTTTATGACACTAAGAATGAACCATTTGGGGTTAGAGACTAGTGATGATTTTATCAAAATCATGTTGATAAATCCCCTAGTGTGGGATCTTCACCAATGCGACATAAGTCTGATTACATCTCATCTCTTCTCCAAGGTCGACACTCCCGAATAAGAAATCAAGGTTAGTCTTATATGCATATGTACCTCCTATGAAATCTATTTTTATATCTATCATGACAAAGATGACCATTATAAGAAATAAAAAAATCTAACTCCAATTTCAAAAAGGATATATATGACACATCAATGAAGTAAGACACATATATTCAATTATTTAATACAAATTGATAAGAATCAATGATTGGTAAAAAAAACACGACATTAATTATTCCAAATGAACATAAAATGTTCTGATTCCAGTTCTCATAACATAACTTTGATTCCTCATAGAGGTTCAATCCCATCTCCTAGACCACATCAATTTTTTCAGATGGAAATAATCATCGGAGTTCCTGAGCTTGTCCATAAACCAATGCTTCATAAATAAAAAAGAGATAAGTAATGAACATTTTTATCTAATCGATACATGTTCATAATGATGTCATTTAAATAGCATTAAATAGCCCCGTATTATGGTATGGGAATTATTTCATGATCATATATTAAATCAATAAGAGTCCTAGAAAAGGTAAAATTTCTTTCCAAAACGGTTTCATGAGTCCCCCCATCCATAATATTAACTGGTGTCAGTTATTAAGAATTTTTAGGTGTCAATCCACAAAATACCACCTACCATAAAAATATAGGTCTATAATCAGTTATGTATATGGAAACCCTTGGGAGTTTCTAGGAAATAATAACTAAATAGAAAACATTATGTAAGAGATTGACCAAGGCATTAAATGTCTTGAAAATAAACCATGGGGTGAATCCCATCATAATATCATTACTGATGAATCAAAATGGTGAACATAATATGCATTCCTTTAACTATTTCATCCCATTCATGTTAAAAAATTGATAGATTGTCCAATTCTTTCCATGGCCAGTTTGTTCTGCACCTGTCGCAATACAAAATAGAAATCTCATAATTTAAATTTTAACTACTCTGAACATTGTTTAAAAAGAAGAGACCTCCTATTTATATTTTAACTATGAGGGTAATTGATTGAACATGAACTCTTATATATGATTCTACACTGCTAAGGTTCCATTTTTCATCTCTAGGAATCCTATATTTCTTATAATCATAATGAAATCATCGAACATGGCCATAGATTTTGAAATTTATAGATGTAAAAACCCATGTTTTTATATGATGTATAAATCCAATCCTCTTCAGTTTTTTCTGATCCCTAAACCCATGTTTTAAAGTGATTTCAGCATGGATTATGGTTATATTATTCCCTATGGGGAAGGCCGCATGGTTTGTCATATTGTGTGGGTTGTGGGAAATGAGTAGCGAAAGGCCACATAGTTAGACCAAACCATAGAAAACGGCCAGCATGTCCATGAGGCTAGGTATAAATCATTTAGAGAGGGGTTTTCTTGATTTCATCATCAATAGTAAAATAGTTTTAGAAATTTGTGTGTATTCCCTTAGCCTACAGCTTACTATTCTATTTGGAACATGATTTTTCAAACAATTTTCTTAAACTGTGGAACCCCTTAAATTTTAGAAAAATTTAATAATTTTAAATTGAATTAATATATTTTAAAAATTTTTTTTTATTCAATGAATAGAAAATGAACCTCTTTTGAGATAATCCTTGATGACTAATATTGGATTTCATCCCATTCCTTTTTCCGATCTCCGATGCAAGTGAAAATTGTCTTATTAGATCCATATCAGTGAGTACATCATTTTTTCCATTCATTGTTTGACATAACATTGACAGCCCTATGTGAGTGCAAGGAAATTTTACCTATTTTCATGTCCTTTATTCATTGTTCATTTTTATCATGATCTGATTTGAATAAGATGATGAAACTAGATGAGAAATCTACTACCAAACCACAGTAGGTGGTCTATGCATTTTCCTTGATTTATTGGTCTTTATTTTGCCACCTGTCATCATGCCTCAAATCAGAATTTTTGGGACAACACTATAACATAATTTATTAATTAAATGAAATTTAATTGGACTAGTTAGGGACTCCCATAGGTTCCTTGGTTCTGAAATATAGATTGTTTCCCCAACCATTTCCACCCATAGGGTGTTCCTTATGGATTTATCTTATTTAGGCCATTTTAAATGACCTAGTGCGTGAATATATTTATTAATAGACAAAAGAATCCATTTAATAAATGGATTATAAAAAATTATATGTTGAGGATATATGATTACTCATATTCCATGTGATATCATGCTGGTGCTGAGTTTACAAATTGTTTATATTGAAACCACATTACATAAATGGTTTATTTTAAAATTGTGGAAATGAGTGGGTGTACTAATGGGTAATGTTAAAATGTGAATTTTAAACCATGAGTGGATAAATCATCAGTTTCCATTGAATTTAAATTTTGTAATATGTGAATGTATAATCATAAGATGAATTTGAAAGTGGAGTTGTTATATAAGGGGGTAGACTCATATTGTATGAAAATGTAAGTTATTGGAAATGGTGAATGATTCCACAGATTCCTTAGATGATACTCCTTGGATCATGAATGTGGCAGTGCACAACTTGGATAGATTATAATACATAGGTCATGATTCTGTGGGATTCCTAGGGCCTTTCTATCCCTTGGATCTGACTACCTTGGACTCATGTAGGACAAGATCTGTATGACATGCTCCTAGGAATCTAACCAACACATAATCGAGTTTCCACTAAGATGATCCTGGGAAACAATGAGGATTCCAGGGACTTCTAAAAAATTGATATGGCCCATCATGGCCTAATGTTTTTTCATATGAAGCGACTATAGGATATATTGTTTGATTTGTTGACTGACATGACCATGGTTAGTCTAACACATCAATATGTGTCAAGGTCATGGTTGACATGACATGTGAGGATGTATGGTGAGGCCGTGTTGGTAATTTCTATATTTTATAGCTACTTTATTATATAAGTTGACACTTGTATTGAAAGGATCCATGTATAGATGTGTAGTATCACATTCTTATTACAGCTTTCCCACGGCCGCTTTAATTTCATATTTCTTACCAACTAATGAGCACACTCATTAGCTTATTATATTACATATCATAGATTGAATAGAACATTGGGTTGTTACCGACTATGATTTTATCTCATACATCTTTAGGACACCGTTGGGTACCTAAAAAGACTATTTGGATGTAGGTTGAGATAGAGGACAACACCCATTGTTCGAGGGTTGATTTTGTGCCATGCTTATGAACAAAGGAGTACAAAATCAAGATACGCTACATCATGCTATTTCAAGATAACACTTTTGGTATTTTTGTTATTTTTGGACACATGAATTATAGAATACTATTATGTAAATTTTTTTGAATACATTGTCGATATATTTATCATCATCAATGTTTATGACACACTTCTGACAATATTGTTTTCTATTCATATTTTTATCTATTGTATTGATGTTTTACTACAAAAATTTATATTTTAAAAATATTCCACAGTGTTACACTATATCCTGAGGGTATAGTGTTCCCACAGACACACCCTAGGCCCTCGCTTCTAGTTAGAACCCTACAGTGTTAGGAGAAATGCTCTTGAGGCCACAATACCAATAGGGATCAAGGAATTGTTGTGTTGAATATGGGTTTGGGTTGTTAAAAAGTTGTATATGTGGTTAAGTTTTATGGTTTAATATTTTGAGAAAGATCACAGGGATAATAAGAAACATGATTTTGGTATTGAAATTTGAATAAGAGTGACTACCTAATGTATTGAAAAAATTCAAATTGTCTTGAATGAAGTTAATGTTTTCTTAATTTTGACTATTATAGATGATTTGATTCCAAAATTGGGTGACACATTTTTTTATGATAATATTACTTATGTGTCCTTGTATTCTATTTTTTCAACATAATGAGATGAGGGTATTCCATCACATTAATCATATAATCACCCAAATAGAAATAACCTTCTGTGTATGATTCCATGCCATTTAGGATGCATTACTTGACACATGTTATAGTAATAAGTGTTGTGATAGATTTTCCTGCTATTGTGAAATATTTTTGTGCAGTAGATAGAGAATGTGATGTCATATTTAATTTCATAAGGTGAACGGTACATTATGGAATGGAAATTAATGCACCATTATTTTTTTTAAACGTAGTGTGATATGGAATGGATTATTTGGGAATCATATTTTGGTTCATCCAGTGTTATGGACCCTCATGGATTGGAACATGGTGAATCATTTTTTCAACCTCTTAAAATGTACTATGATATAATTTTAAATGAGTTTGTAATCAAATGGAAATTAATTTGTGAGTTCAAGTGAGAATTAAATGAAAAATGAATTTATTATAACAGATACTTGACCTAGACCTATATTTTGTGTGGGAATAATCCAATTTCTCTAGTTGTGTGTGTGACTATTCATTTTACAGTCATGTATATAGTATATTGATGTGTGTTGGGACCTGGTTTTAGGTGTATTTTGAAATATACTATGATTTTGATTTGTGAGACTTCTTTATGAATATTTTTTGAGGTGTGTGTTTGGGGTTGTAGAGGCATGTCATGATAAAGACCACGAGTCATACACCAGGAGTGTAGAAGCAACCATTCTCAAGAGGCAGTGGGCCATGGGATACCAGTGGATCCTCCTTTTTTTATTAGTTTGGAACTAAATTTTATTCCAAACACAGGTGATGAGGCATTGTTCTGTGAGGGATTCAATCACACTATACAGGAATTCTATAGAGCAATGTAGCCAGCCTTGATTATGGATGAATTTAATTGGGTGTTCTATTTACAGTATTTTCCCACATTTTTTAGGGATGGTGGTCTATAGGCTAATGATCTATGGATAGAGACTACAATCTCAATCTATGGGAAACATGAGCTTCCACCTTAGAGGAGGGTAATTCTCCAGACATTTGTGCGACATCACCTAGAAAAGCACCCATGGGATGTACTAAAGTAGGATGATAGGCTGTGATACATGGGGTGGGAAGATTTTCAATTATGATTATATGATTTATTTTATTGAGAGTATATGTGGGTAGACCATGATATTGGTTTCATATGAATGATGTTGGGTGCGATGATAGCTATGGAGTAGTGAACATGATTTAAAGAGTTGAATCATTTTCTGCTGACGTAACTTAATGATGGGATGTTGAGGGAAAGACACATCAAGGAAGGAATCTGAAATGTTATCAGATCTCAATTCAACATGTTAATATTGGTATATATTCTAAAATTTTGAATCAGGTGATGATTAGAGAATGAAAACTGAGAGAGGTTGTGTATGTAATGTAGAGTAGTATCATCTCTCAACCTAGTGGTTCAGTATATTTAGACATGAAGTTCTGTTTTGAGGCTTGCTATGAGATAATTTATAATCAGGATATGAGTACTGGTAGCTCAGTGTTCTATCAATAGTGTGGTAGATAAGGCCACATAAAAAATTAGTGCAACATTGACCTGATCAAGTGAGGATCTTTTGGCATGATGGGATACATGAAAAGTTTTTGTTGGACCTTTCCTCTATTATTGAGTGGTATGTGTTATCTCCAGCACTGGGTTCTTGACCATGTTTCATTTCTTCTCATTGAGTAGGGATCTGGAGTATTGATAGTTGATCATGCTGAGGTTGTGGTGGCCACTACTTAGACAGCCATATTCCATTTACATTGAGATATAAATGTTTTCCTAATCTCGATAGAAGTTTGTATCATAGTGTTGTGGTTCAGGACACTTATTTTCTACATGGCCTACCCCACGGTGCAGGGTTCCAAATAATCTATATTGATAGGTACATTATGAGTAACCTATACTATTTCATCATCTTTTTTTTGATATATGTGAATCACAAAATTTCAAATATGAACCAATTGTAAAAATATATGAATTTTTACATACATACTAAGGTCATCTCTAGAGTACAGTGACCCAAGTCTTAATGAAATAAAGCTCTTTCCAATGCACGAGTTGACTTCTAATATAATCATTTGTTTTGACACGCCAATAATGTTGTCTTGGGTTTTTATTCCTAATGACTTGATGTTGAGAGAATAACTCAGAGGAGTGTTACACATGTGTTTATGTAGAATCTGATATGGTTAACCTATGAGAAGTTGGTCTATCCATTATTTCAATGACTATGACACTCCTAAGGTGGGGATCATCCCTTTTGTTCTAGTGTCTGTGTCATTTCTTTCTTAGAATCATGGATTTAACATGGTTCTCTTGATAAGAAACCCTTTAGGAAAACAATTTGTCATGGAAGGACATTTGTGGTATGTTTTGAATGATCACAAATAACTTTGAGTTGTAAAGGCATGTGATCGGTTATGGATAGTGCATTGGTTGTTCATGCCAAGCTTCATTAAATGAAATTCATCATGTAATGGTTTTGTTGATCTTATTTGAAATATTTGGTATCCTCTTAGAGTGATATTTATTATCAATGAAAATTCCCCCTTTCATGACACATGCCATGATGAATTAAGAGAGTGTCAGTCTTAATATGCTATAAATATTTAAAAGATTTTAGGATTGCCTTTGTGGTTTTCTTAGAGTGGTATACTGAAACATGGTTCTTATTGAGGAATGGTTATTCATTAATGATACATGGGTTCCCAAGTAGTAATTCATTAGGCGAAATCTTGAAAAAAATACATTTTATTTTTAAATGACCTCTAAGAGGATGCTGCTATGTGCTCAGTCATTGTTTTTAAGTGAACATATTGGCCAAGTACAAATGCTTCACTTATAAACATGGATTATGTAATATAGGTGGTTTGTTACTCGGACTGTAGTTAAATGAATTCATGGTTACCCCAGACTCATGTCAGGCTCATAGGTGATGTTTAAAATGTTTTATGATATGAGTGGGATGGATCTATATTACCCCATTGTTTGTGAATAGGCACAACAGTTTTAAATATTCGGGTGATTGTTTGACTAGGAAAAATCATTAAGAGTTTGGTATGGACATTGGGGGACGTGTTTTCAGTAAATTCAAGAATTATTTGAATAATGTGTTGTGATTTAGTTTGTAATATGATGACCATCATAGAAGATCATTTTAAGAATTGACGTATTTTGTTTCTAAACTTGGTATCTTTATTTTTTTATGGAAATGGTTGTAAGGAACTAGTTTAAACACGTCTCTAAAATAAGGCAGGTGTGGTTAAAAGTTAAAAACTGTCTTTTAGGAAAGCTTGCATGACAAATTTCAGTTTTTTCAATCAACATTCAACCATTACTTTATGGTGAGAACCCCGATATAACCCTAGGTGTAGTCATATTTTCCTAGTAAAATAATTCACCAAAGGAGATTTGATAAAAATCTTACTAGCGTGATTTGTAATTCAATTATGACGGTGTATGTATAGTGGTTCTAAATTATCCCCCGTTTTGTGATAAATCTATGGTGGGGATCACCATTGGATAACTGTTTAAAGTGGCTACATCGTGATTTGGTCCCTAGCTAAATGGGATCCACAATACTGGTGTCTACGTATAAAAATAGTTGTAGATGGTTTTTTATGTGATGTTCCAGCTGTCAGTAGGTGAAGCTGGGTCACCATTGACTGGCCATGCCATTACAATAACTACCCATTCCTGATTGGGAATAGAATTATGTCTCGATGGAATTATTGATGGGTTTATCAAGGTTACCATGCGGTAGCGATGCTACATGGGTTGTTGTTTAAAGGCTCATGAAAGAAGTCCATTTCTTTTAGATCAAGGAGAAATTTAATGTTTATGATATTGATAGGGTGTACATCATTGAGATAGTAGCGCATAATAGTGTCCCTCACACTATGGTTTTAGTTATGAACACCCACTATACTTCTCATTTCTGGTAGATTTTTTAGAGTGTGTTGGGTTCACATGTGTTTCTGAGAACAACATACCACCCTATGACTGAGGGTCGGTCAAAGAATACGATATGGTGCTTAAGGAAATGTTGTGAACATAAGAGAAAGATTTTAGGGGCTCTTGGAAGAATAATATACCACAAGTCATGTACTCCTACAACAAAATCTATCCATAGATGATACATATTTAACATTATAAGGATTTTTATACAAGCCAATGATGATCACCCTAATGCTAGTGAAATGTAGTTAAGGAACCTTTACTTGGACTACATTTCAGGCATGAGGCCTTTGAGTAGGTCCAATTGACTCAAAAGTGATTGGTTTTTACATTGTCTCAATAGAAATCGTACACCAATCATCAGAGGTGACATATAGAGTTTGAGGTTGGGGATCAGATCTACCTATATGTTTCACATTGGTTGGGACATAGATCGACCAGGAGAAAGGGTAATCATTCAATATAATATATTGTGCCATTTGATATAATAGTTAGAGTCATGCTGGTAGCCTATTAGTTATATTTACCTCAAAGTAACTAAACCATGCATGAAATATTCCTTGTATCTCAGTTGTGCCATAAGCATTCAAACATGTCTCATGATTTTTTGTTTGAGGAGGTTGGGATTTAGGCAGATAATTCTCCTGAGGTATATCTAATTTGTATCTTTTCCATTAGAACAAAGGTTCTACAGGGCCAGTCAGTTCCTCTAGTCTGGGTGTTATAGCATCATGATCATTTACAAGACAATACATTGAGAGGGAGTCTGACGTACGTGCATAGTGGCAGAAGTTGTTCTAAGACATATCATGACCACCCTTCAGAGGGGAATTCAAGAAAGAATTGATTTATGGGGGGGTTATCATAAGAACCATGGTTTTTTGTATCAATTATTGGTCCCTTATTTATCTATTTGAATATTTATATATGAAATAATGTGAATTTCCTTTGAGTTCATGGAGGTTTTAGTGATTTATAGTGATTTTTCAGAGCTAAGATCCTTAGTTTGGGTGTGATTTAATCCTAGTGCATGTTCAGAATAAATAGTTCAAGGTAGGCCACATGGATTGTAAAACGATGCGAGTTGTAGGAAGTGAGTAGGGGATGAACACATGGTAATGAAAAACCATGAGAATCTAGCCACATGGCCAAGAATCCAGGTCTGTAACTTTTATAGAGGGGTTCTTCATATTTTCCACACAATTAGTCAAATTGTGTAATGAAACCATGATGGTGACCTAAGGATACATCTAACGATGATATTTGGATCATAGTTTGTCAAACCATGCACCTAAACTATTCTACCTCTCAAATTTTTAGATTATTAAATAAATTTAAATTAAATTAAAATATTTTATAAATCTAATTTGGTTTTCTTCAACATAGAGAAAATAACCCCTTTTGATAACATCCTTAAGGATTAATATTGGCTTTAATCTCATCCCATCATCTAATATCCAATTGAATCATAGAATATCTAGTTGGATTTTTATCAATGAGAGAACAATTTTTTTATCCATTCATTGTTTGTCTTAGTATTAGATGCATTGTTTGGGTGCAAGATGAATTGAACTATTTTAAGGTTCTTCATCTGTTCTTCAGTTTTTTCCTTATTTAAGTCAAATTTGGAGTTGATACTGGATGAGAACACTACTATTTTCCTTGGTAGGTGGTATTTACATTCTTCTAATTTTTTTGTTCATTATGAGGCTACCTTGCATTATACCACCCGATAGAATTATCGGTGTGAACCCTAAACAATATTTAAGAATTGTTTAAAAGGAATTGGTCCCATTAGAGAGGCCCTAAGGTTCCATGGTGTTGTGTTGGTGGTTATTTCCCCAACCATGGACACCCATGGGAATTCCTAATGCATTTAACTTGTTTAAGCCTTTTCAAACCACCCATAGGGTGAATTAATTCTTTCATAAATAAAGGACTCCCTTTAATAAATGAATTGAAATAAATGTGATTATTTAGAGATGGGTTGAATCTTTTCGATGTGATATCATGATAATGATGAGTTAATAAATGGTTTATATAAAACATGAATTGCTAAAATTGTTTATTTGGAAAAAGTGTAACTGAGTGGGTAAGAATATGTGTTAGGTTTAAATGTGAATTGTAAACCGTGAGTGGGTATACTCATTTTTTTCCATGGAAATTGAATTATGATATATGAGTGGTTATAATCATGAGATTAAATTGAATATTAAATGGTTATGTGAGTATGTAGACTCATATTGTATGAAAAGGTAAATTGTATGATATTGTGAATTTTTCCATTGATTCCTTCGATGATTCCCCTTGGTTATTCAATGTTGTAGTGCATGCCTTGGATAGAGTATGATACTTTGGTCTTGATTTTATTGGATTTATCTTGCCTTTATATTCCTGGGATCCAGATTACATGGACTCAGGTAAGAAATGTTTGGTACAAGAGACTCCTAGGACACTGACTAATGACTAACCGAGTATCCCTCGAGATGCTCATGGGACTCAATGAGGATTCCTTGGTCTTATAAACCATGGATATATCCCTTTATGGTTTGAAAATATTTTTTTATGGAATCACCATGGAAAATAAGAATTTTTTTTTTGAATGGATGGGTTGTGGATGGTATAACACTACACTATATAGGAAGGTTGTGGTTGAAATGAAATGTGCGGATGTACATCAACCATGAGTTGGTTATATAAATTTATTATATCTAAATTTTTATTGGAGGTGACAATTGACTTATATGGACCCATGTATGGATATGTAGCATCACATTCTTTTAATAGTTATTCCATGGGTACTTTACTTTCATATTTTTTTCCTGGTTACTTTCAAATTGCTTATTTTATTATATTATACATCCTGAATTGTATAGACCTTTGGGTGGTTGCCTAATTGGATTATATATCACACCCAATTTGGGTCGTCTTTGTGTACCTAAACAGGCTATTTTGATGTAGGAAGAGACATGGGAAAGAACCCATAGTTTGAGTGTTGATTTTTTCTATACAAAAGAGTATGGGAGAATTGGAACGAGATGAGGATCATGATGATATTAATAGATAGAAATTTTTGTCTTCATTGTTTTATTTGGACACATGTATTGAACAATACTATTATGTACATTCTTTGGATTCTCTATAGATACACCAATAATCATAATTTTTTATGAGACTCTTCATGATTTTTATTCTATTACTACTATTATATATTGTATGTATGTTTTATTTCAACCAATATTTATCTGTTATTGATATTACACTATGTAGAAAATTGGTCAGAGGTCATAGTATCCCCACAGACTCCCCCCAGGCCCTTAATTATAGTTAGTAGCCACATGAATTTAGAGATACATGCTTGATGCCTTGTGACCAACAATGATAAGGGAAATATTTCGTGGCATTTGGGTTAGGGAAGATACATTTGAAAAGATTATTTGGCCCTGAGGCCTCAATGTACATTTTCACCAACACACCACTTCAAGTGACAGTTGGTGATTGTATTGGTCTATTAATACCACATCAATAGCTCCACAAACACTCTATAATCGACTTATATAATCCTTATGAGGATGAATTCCCACTAACTATCATTCCCATGACACAAAACATGAGATGAAGTGTCCCATATTTCCAAATTCTATAGATTTGGGAGCTTATCGAATTGAAACATAAATTAATTCCTTCTATACCATAGGAAGTTAAATGAGGATAGTTAGCTTAGAAACTCAATAACATACCGTCTTCCTAGGAGGTATCCCATCCATTCGAGTCATCATCATCAACATATGATATTTATTCCTCCAGGAGTTATAGAGGATGATTTTCCTACACCAAATCCCTGAGCTGAGGCATCCAAAAAGAGAGCATGCCTGGTGTTTACAAACAATGCATCTCTAGAGCATGATTATATCCATGCTACCACAAATATGTCTGACTCCCACTAGTGTATCCTGATAGTGGATCTAAATAAATATAAGATCAACATTGTTCTGAAGCCTCTATCTTCATGAAATCTTTCCTTGCTGACTGCAGAATCACATAAAGCTCCCTATATAGTTGGAATGAGTGTACTTTTATCATACATTACCCTAGGATCATTATTGTCATGGGAGAAAATCCTTAAAATAGAACCATGGGAACCAGCCCCCCTAACGATATCATAGTCACCAACCCCTCAAATGGTATTATGGAAACTGAATCTCCAAACAGTATACTAGAAACCGACCCACTAAATGAGCTACAATGTCAAGAAGGATCACACTAACAATTATTTACCATTTAATATGATATTAATCAAATATAATGAATTATCATCAAATTTAGATGAGATCACTTTTTTAGACTATAATCATACTGTACTATTGTTATTTGAGTCACGTAAGGTTGGCCAACATTCGGCTATTCTCATGGAAAAGGAAAGACACAATTATGACTTTTAGTCATAAAAAGAAATTGCTACCATCTATGTTGGAATTTTAGAGGGTAATGATGATAGAGAATATGGATATTGGTAGTAGTGGAATCAGTCTCTAGGGTCTATGTCAAAACACCCGCAAGAACCCACTCTCCCTACCACCAATAGAGGGGAGGGTTTTTTCATGGATAATGCCATCCAACACCTTGAAGAAGAAAAGAAAATTTATAATGAATAAAAAATAACCCAAATCTAAGGATTGAATAAAGATATCTGGGAAAAAAATTTGGGAATTCTCTTGAGATCTCTACCATGGGATGACATAATAGTACCTGCCTATTGAATATTTCATATTACTAATGTTCCAAAACACATTGGGCTGAGGGTATTTCCATATTTTTCACCCCACATCAGGTAAAGTCCAAACATTATTACACCTCACCCTTTCCCGTATGGGTGGGGGAAAGTTTATATTTCAAAGACCCATGGTAACAAGCCTGGGAGAATTTGTATATTTTTCTACCACCTCATCATAGATATTATAGAAAACAAATATAAACTCAGATGTTTCCACAAAAAAAGATAAATAGATTTGGGATATTTAAATTAGTGGGAAGTGTTTATATTTTCTGAGACCACCAATAGTTCATTACCTACCCCTGAACCAAAAATGACAACGAACTTGTACCTAGGTCTCAAAAATCAACCATATACCCACACCAATGGAGGTATCAATAACATGCATGAGACATATCATGTTCTCTCATATCTTAAAGGATGAGATCAGAAATGTATATTCCTTCTAATCAAAACATGTTATCTGGTATTTAGACTAATCAATGGAAGATGGTTCAATTGAGCTATTGGAGATGAGAATGATATATAAGGAAATGATCGATGAAATGAAAATCATTTCCCCTAACATCAACATGCTGAGAATATTATATATGATTGTTTTTATTAAAATACTATATTTAGGTATAGAAATACATTGTGATATTGGAACTTCGAAAACCCGAATCCCCCCTCTAGTCATATGATCACTTTAAACATGACAAACAATGTGTGAAACAAAGAATCATGAACATAGCTCATAAGAATAAGAGACCATCATTAAATAAAATACTGATCAAAACATATTATTTCTAAACCACAAATTTCCCCAAGTATATTGAATATACAATGGAAAATGGTTTGGTGGAACTCCTGACAACAAGGAAGTTGAATGAGGTAGGGATGACAATAAATGACAACCATTTCCCCAACCTTTTATGTCTCGAGAACACTATAGAGAGCATTATTATCAAATATCATTGGTTGGGGAAACAATTAATTGAAGTCTCGGTAGAGTTGAAGTATCCAAAAACTCATGCAATATGCATATGATCTATCAAATAACCAACTTAAGAGCCACTATCCCAATAGGTTATAAACAAAATAATTAACAAAAGGTGTTCAACTATATGACCATCTTTCTTTATGCAAGATGATAAATTACATGGATGAAATCCATACCAAAAGATTTTAAACCACATTTCCATCATCCATATCACAAGATATTAAACTACATGGCTTATATCCTTACAACACGATGTCAAACTACATGGCCATCGTCATTACCGAAACATGTTAAATTGTCGACCATTGTCTTTATGACAAGATATTAAACTGAACAACCATTGAAATAACCACAAAATGTTTAACTTTATGGTTGATATCCTTAGAACATGATATTAAACTGCAAGACTCATATCCTGATAGTAAGATATTAAACTATGTAGACCACATCATTACTATAATATGTTAAATTTCACCACTGATGTTTTTTATGCTAGTCCGTAAGCTACATGACTTTTATAGAAAAATTTGGGTCATGATTCTCATCAAAATTAGATTTGTAGGGAACCCTGGATCCTATATCCAAGACTAACCACCACTATTCATGTTCTTACTGTACGAATATAAGCTGCACGGAACACATCTTGATCAAATGATAAAAAAACTAGCGACATTTCAACCTATGGGAGACATCATTATTATTGGTGGAAATTAAAATTTCATGAAGCACTAGTGATACAATATAATCTCGATCCAAACTATATCATAAAATCACTAATACACCATAGTGACATACTAATGGCATTATCTGATGGTTCACCTTGGCAAACACATTGATTCGGATGACATTCAAACCTTATCAAATGAGAAATGTTGTAGACAAGAGAATGATGGCTCATTTCCAAGATAATTTGGATAATGTATGCATGATCAATCTTGTAGTAGGGATAAGAGAGGAAAATATTCCTACCACCATACATGAATTCCATCTGCATTATTTTTTTAAAAAAGGAAGAAATGAGTGGGAATATATCCCCACTTTGATCGAAGGAATCAACCAACATACATTAGAATCTTAGAGAGTATAGATATGTATTCATATACATAGCCTTTTGATGTTCCTGTTGTTTATGACATCAACAATTGAGCTATGGAACTATATTCTAGTAATGATTTATGGACATGTCCACATTTTCATCCCTACATCAATAGAAGATCCTATCTCTAATCATTAAGATCAAGTGTTCTCTTTGGGGAAATAACATATTTCTTCTCCCATCTAGGATTATTATCAATATAATTTATTACATGACAAGGTGTCTGATCGAGCTCATAAACCCATTCTAATTGGGGCTCACTGGGTGAGAGTAGCACATTACTCAGGACATAATCATATTGATGTAGAGAAATCTACTCAAAATATAATAGATTCTAAAAGGAGGAGTCTCATATTCATACTCTCGTTCTAGAGGTCTGTTGACATATTCGGACAGGGAATTCATATTTCAATGAGCCTCATATTCGAGTTTAAACTAGGGTTCACCAAGTGAAGGAAGATCATGCCTTGGGATGGGCTCATACTCATATCAAAAAATTCCTATGACCTATTCCAAATTTCTAGGATCGATTTCATATCCCCATTCTAGACAAGTCATGCTATGTGATAATGGATAATTCCTCAAGAAAGGATCACACACGTCTCAAAGAATCTTATTCACATGCCTCATCAAATTTTGTGCAGTAGGATCATATTTCTGCATCACAAGATGATTATCGATGAATTTCAATAACCATTATAGATTATTATTATATCCCAGATCAACCCCAAAAGTAAAGATGACATACTTAGTCCATGATGTAATGTGAGGCTCATATCCCTGACATTCTTAATGTCAAGTGTCCTTGAGGTTGTTCGAAACACATTCTCTATTACCCAAGTGTCTGTCGAATCATCATCCGAAGAAGAAGGTTACCATTTCCATGATATTCCATCTCATGTTAGTTTGTATATGCACCATATGTACTCTACTCAAGACATTATCTATTGTCAACCTCACAATGGTGATATCTTCCATGGACAAGGAAATCCCCCCTTTCTTAGACACCATCGTATATAGGGTTGCTCAAAATATCAGACATCATCATATAAATATGTTATTAGAAATATCATAAACGTTTTTATGTAGAGGTAATAAAAAAATTAACACATATTTTTATTGAATCATTCTTACAAAAATGGGGTTAAACATTTATATTTCCCCATCATCCATAAAAAACACTTCACCGAAGTCATTAGGTGACCAAGAGATGCATCCTTTATAGTATGACAAAGGTAAGTACATATTGAACTAACGGATAAGTTGATGAAATGGAGATATATAGTGTTTTCTAGAATAAAACCCCCATATATGGACAAACCCATTTCCAAATCCAATTATGAGATCCCAAATGGGTCAACATTGTGTTCCATCCTATTTCATAACCACATGGCGTTAAACAATATGAAGTATGTTCTAACCACATGTTATTAAAATGTATGGAGTATGAACTAACCACATGATTTTTAAAATATATGGATCTAATCCTCACAGTATGATGTTGAACTATAATGAATCCCACATCCTTAACATATGAAATTAAACTACCTAGCTAATGTCATTACTACATCACATAAACTGCACAATAGATGTCCGTACTTCATGACATTAACTACAAGAGTTAATAGAACATTGTACAAATTTATTCTCACTTTTAATGAGATAAATTGGGATGAATCAATCCGATATAATGTTCTACAGACCATATGATACAAAATTACTTTATACAATCCATAATCACCACTACATGTTGCGAGAAACCCTTACCATTATTTGTTTCTCACATCAAGAATAGATCAAGTGAGATTTGGAATTTTTATAAGGGATTACCGACACAATGAAGGTTTAACCACATGTGAAAGGTTCAATATGGTCCCAAATTAATTTCCATAAAAGGAATACTGTGATTCCTCACTACATGACATTAAAGTTCACAATTGATGTCCTTTTCATGACACAAAACAATATATTCTAAAAAACCTCACATGAGAGAACAACAATTAATGGTGGTGGTATCCAACCACACATCCTTTTAAAAAATACATCTTATTTGATTCTTTAAATCTTATAAAAAATAGTGATTCCTAGATCTTCAGTCCTAGGCCCAGTAATAAAAAATATAATAATGTCCCATATCCATACCACATGATGTTAAACTATATGGAAAATTCTTGGGTGGCATGAAATTAAAATTGCACAATGAAATCATTCATATCGCATGATGATAAACTGCATGGAATGTGTCTTTATCTCATGAAGTTAAAATTACATGTATGAAAATACATCCCTACTACATTACATTATGTTTTTTCCCATCACCCATGATAATTACTCATCAATAGAAAAAAAGTGTCTTACCCCGGTCAATCAGAGTATGTGGTGCTTCCACCAACTTTTAATGAACCTCAATCAATATACCACACATCAGGTATTGAGAATCTCAGGATTACACAACTCTTCCGGGACCTTGGAATGTAATTTAGATCTCTCATTTTGGCCATTGCACTAATCTAGAATGGATTAAACCCACCAACCACTGACATTTTCTATCTATATCGAGGGAATTCTATACCTTATGATCCTAACATTACCGTGGAGGAACACAACACCAAAGTGTATTTTAGTTCATCCTAGTTATGATAGTCCAATATCATTACTCATGACCTATTAACTAAAAGGTTGGTTATACAACATGTTCATCCCTTTCTTAGAAAGATGATGGAGAATCCACAGACAAGAGTATCCTAATAGATAAATTGTGTAATATTTCCCATAGACAGTCCATGTTTGTCACAACCTTTAACTATCAACAAATTTTTCAATGATTTATGGCCTTAAACTGTAGCCTATATTGTTCCATACAGCTAGACCATAAACTGTTATAAAAAAGGAACAAAGGTCATGGTGGCCTACTCTGTAGCCTTATGAAAATCCATTATATGTTTACTAAACCCATTAGTTTAAGAAAAAATGTTATATTAATGGTTATTGACATCTCCTTACAATGAGAATATGTTCTCTATGTGGTGATAAAAAATTTAGGGTGATAAAAAATATCATTGATATTACATTCTCGTTGAATCACACTACATGTTTTGAAGTGGCTTGGGTTGCTAAAAAACTTTCACAACCCTTGAAAATGAAACTGGATCATTTAGTTTGACCTTACTATCAAAGAAGAAGGTCCTAGACCAACCATCTAGATAAATATTTCCTAGTATAATGGTAATTATGATTCTTGTGACTGAGACATCCATGTGAAAGAACCCATCACCTGAGATTGTTTTGGTTCATTCTCAAAATGACTGTTCCAAACCTCCCTCATGACCAGGTCACATTGGACCATAATTTAGAGTACTCGAACCAAAATATTCAAGTATATTTGACATAATAGATGTTATTTCACCAAATTTTGTACCCTATAAAAACGATGGATCATAAAACTCCATTTTGAATCCTTTGATGACCCTCATATAAGGATTAAAAACCACAATGCATAGGGATCATGTTTCTCATTAGCATCTGAATTGTCTTGGGCAGCTAGATCCCTTCATTAATAGATTTTCTTCCATACCTTCCATCATTTGTATGATTATTGGGTCCTCACAAATATTACATGGCCCTAAAAAAGTGTGCAGAACAGATATAATTATCCATTCATGTAATCCATATGGACTCATGTATAAAGGGAATAGACCTACCAATCAGAGGCATATCCTCCTTAAAATATGGTATCTCCAATTCTTGTGATCCCCGATGACACCACGATGAAAATAATCGCCCTATAGTGTTTTCATTTATCCCATGTATAATATGTACCTTTCCATTACCCATCGATTCACACTCTTGGGTATTAGATTTTTGTCAACCATACTACAACTATCTCGGTGGACATAGAATCTCTAATATTTCAACCTCAACCAAATATACCTCCATAAAGCATCCATGAAAAATATGAAAAATGTAGTCCCATTTTTTTACATGATAATCATGAATATGGGAATTAACCTATCCATAAGATATATATCCTCTCTGTAAGAAATGAACTCCAATCCTCATGATCCCAAACAACCCTTCAGAATAATCCAAAACCCTACAATGTTTTGAGTCATCCCTAGTCTATCTATCTCATATTCCATTTTCATAAAATCTGTCTATTCAAGAATACCAAGATATAAATAAAAAATGTCCCAGTGAGATGAAAATATACTACTGTGTATCATTGGTCTATGCTAAAAGACCAAAAACAACACCACATCATTGACTGAGATAGAAGATTATTAAATAAAACAGATCACTAGGAAATGAGAACTCTCAACCATTCTCATAACTCTTTAACATACACCCTTCATTCCTAATCAGATAACCCAACGCGTGATCCAATCATTGATCATGTGATCACATGAAAAAACAAGGACCATGAGATCCCTCCGTTAGAATGTGTATAATTATTGCCCTTGGTAACATAGGGTTTCCTTGCTGGTGTCCACAAGAATAAACTAGTTGATGTTCTAAATTGAATATCATGAATTTATGGGTTCCATTTGCTGATGGTGATTCTATATGGGCGTATGATAGTCTATGTTCACAAACCGCACCATGGACGACCATTGGAATGAAGGAAGTGACCATCACAATACCCCTTTTTGAAATCATATGAATCATGTCAGTGAAGACGCTTCATGAAAACCTTCTAAAGTGTGAGTCACTCTCACGAACCTCTGAGCATTCAGGATTCCACCCTTGGTTTTTGTAAACATTATAGGTTACCCTTGACGATTATCCCTCATTAATGTGGTGCGAGGAGAATTTGTGTCATGTAATTCCTACATAAATCATTGAAAGTGATTTCCTTAAAATACAACATCCTCAATGAAATACCATTAAATAATGGAAAAGAATAATGTTGCTGGACCCATAAGTCATCCATTCACTTCAGGTAGGGTTCACCCTCTCTTGTTTATGTGGTATAAAAAATATATGATCAAATAGTGGATAAATCACTCACAAGACCTCTTCATGGTAAGGAAAAGTTTCATACCTTCATGAGAATCCAAAATATGAGACCCAAAGAGGCTTAGTTTTGAGAAAAACCATGGTTGTTCATTCTTCTACCTGGAAAAATTGGTTCCCATATGAACTAGATCCATGTTCCTTTTGGGAATGCACAACGACACATAGATGGGAACAAGAACATATACATGTTTACGTGACCCCACCATGTGATAAAGTTTAGCTCACTAGATCTATATTTATTACACTAATCTAGTGATGTAATTTGGTGACCCTGGAAATGTAATTTTGGTCTCAAAACAATCCTTAGAAAATTTAGGTTCATCGCACTACATATGATAGAAATGTCACCATTGTAACATTGCAGTCCATGGACATGACATGTTCGTCAGGGGAAAACCCCTTGACATGTATACATTGTTACAAGATAGACTTCAGATGTGTTAATATGATTTTATGGTAGCTTATCAACATGTTTAAATAAGAATGATATTTTACATTTACATTTCATTATTTCTATATGATAGTCTGAAGAAGATCAGAGTTGATCATATGACAATTCATAGTCATGTCTACATCGATCATGGATAAGAACCCATAAAAGTATTCTTTGACTATATGAATCGTCTTGGACTTACCTTCTTCACTCATGAAAAGGATTAAGAAAAAAAATCTATATGATCTTGTGAAAGACCTCAGTCTTATCCACATTGGTCATATGAATGATCTTTTCTAAAGACAAATTCAATCATGAAATGCTTCGTGAAATTTTCAAGAAAACATCATTGGATGCATTTTCCATATCAAAACGACACCCCAAAAATGTCGGGTAGAAAATAAAGACACGTCCAGAAACTATCTAATACATGTCAGGAAGATCCCTTATATCTTGTCTTCTTGGTGCGACATACCCATTTGGATTCATGCAATGTGGAACATATCCAAGAACCTTCTTCCACATAAACCTATTATAAGGAATGAGTCCTTGATGATCTGGGTTTACACACTCAAACACCTCTACTGGTGTTATTTTATCGTATAAAAATTTATCGTTTTTCACCTCTCTTTATACTTCAAAAGATAAATAATTAGTATAAGATAGGGAAGCCATAAATAGTGATCACCTAAAAAAGTGATGCCTCATTGTGTATTCCTGGATCAACTAGGAGGACGTAGTGTGTAAGCCCAAATCATTGACATAACATGATATGTCACCTAATATCATGGTTATCCTTAGTGTGTAAGCATCAATTATTAAGGAATCCTTCCTGGTATAAGCCCCAAACATTCTAGAAACCATAGTATTAACCTTAATGTCTCTAATTGTAACCGCCAACCATATCAAAACAATGGGTTAATGTGTAATTGATCTATTATAGTTATGATTCCCATAGTAACATGGATACATAAGAAGCATTTCTAAGGATTAATTGCAAATCCACAACCACTTCTCTGTAGGTCCCGTCATGTCCCCATCATTTCAACCATCAGGACCTAATCATTCCCATGGGATGATCACTCTTTCTAACCCATTAGCAGATGAGAAGAGGTATCATATGAAAGCATCATTTTATATATCATTCCTGAGAATTACCTTGAGTACCTCAAACCCATTATTAGGTGTGGGATGAAATAATGTACAAGGACTTTGATTCCTTCATTTTCCATGATACATATGATATCATTCTAGGGCCCAATATGAGGTGGGGATCCACATCGGTGTAAGTCCCCTCGTGTATCTGACATTTTAACCAACATGATCAAATCATTACCATTGGATGATCACTCATCCTAATGTATCAGATGATGATAAGTGTGCTCATACTCGACCATCACTTTATGTATCAGTCCCGACCATGCCCTCAAGTACATCAATACCATCATCAGTTTAGGGATGAATAACTACATAAAATATAAATTTTATCTCATACATGATACATATAATACCTTATTATGTCCAATTATTCATACCATATCCTCAATGATATGGGTAATCATGCCTCTCAAAGGTAAACATTAACATGTAAACCCATTAATCGTACTCTCTCATGGAATGTGTTCGATATAACATTATATATTATTTCTCACAATGATCATGTATAATGTGGGATTATGGACTAGTAATTATTATATCAATGTCATGTTGAGAATTTCCCTATTTTGGGATCTTCATCATTGGAATGTGAATCTTGTTACATCTCATCTCTACTAAAATGGATACACCCTGGAAGAAGCAATCAAGGGAAGTATTATATGCATAAATCATTCCTAGGGCCTCTATATTCATATCTATCATAAAACAGAATCCCATTTTAAGAACTAAATAGAATCTGATTCATTTCTGATGTAGGATATTTAGGATGCCTTAGCGGTGTCTGAGCCCAATTATTCACAGCCTTAACACATGACATTATACCTCATGGATCCACCTAGACACATGAACATAAACTTGGCCAAATGACCAATGTGGGGTTTTATTCTTATTTTCACAGGATACATAGGATGGTTTGTAGATGTCCAATCCCGTATCCAATACACCAACCTCCATCCAAGATGACAATAAACTCTATAGATCCCAATCATTGCCATATCCCAATGAATTATAAATAAAAAACAATGTGATAAAGAACCTATGATATTCATGAAATTTTTTCTAAATATAAATGAACTATATCAATTAATTGAAATAGAGGTAATCATCCCCATATATTGGTCTAGAATATATTTTAGGAAAATATCTTAAATCAATAATAGAGTCCTGAAGTGGGAAACAATTCCCCACAAAATAGTACGATCAACCAGACCTCACATCCTATCAACCAATGTAAGTTCTTAAGTATCATTGGTTGTAAAACACCAAAGGACTAAAACACATAAAAAAGAATGTTCATAATTAGTTATGTGTGTGGGGACCATTGAGAGTTTATAGAGTAGAATAAACAAATTGAAAACCTGATGCAAGTGATTAAGCAAGGAATTGAATGCCCCCAAATCAAACCATATATCTAATCACATCCAGATATATTTCCCAATTTTACAACCATACATATTTAAAATCCTAATTATATTGAATTTAATGATATGTTTTTTATATTTAGGGAATTAACTATAACTATGACCACAATTTTCAAATGGGTTACGAAATCTTTATTCATGTGTATGGAGGACTACAACCTGACGAAATGATGTCATTCATTTTTTCACTACCCCCACTCATGATTGGGTATTATTATTGATCAAAATAATATATATGATATTTATAACATAATTATACCATTGGAGTCATTATATAAAATATATTATTTTAATTTTAATTCCATAGTGTATACAATAACATCACTCATTATATGGTAGACTATCACCTCGTGAAGATATGCGATTCATCTTTCATTAATGCTTCACTGGGAAGGATATAAGGATAAAATTAAAGATTATACATGATATAAATGACATAATAAATATATACATGAAATTTTTATAAATATTTTAAGATAAATTAACTTTTTTTTCTTACATTTTTTCTCACTTACCGATAATAACATTATTCGTGTACTTGTGGACTACCACCATCACACTGAGTTGTGAAACAATTTTTTTCACCACAACACATGTTTGATATATATATGTATATAATATAATATTTTGTATTTAAATATCATTAGAGAAATATAAACTATTACCTACCTCATTTCTATAATGATCATTGAAAAATGGAAATGTTACTCATTCATATATATGGCATAACATCTCCGTTATTAAAACGTACATGATTTTTCATGAAAACCAACTATGATTGGTTTTAAAAGTACAATTAATATAAATATATTTTTATTACTTCATAATTATTATTTTTATATGATATATATATATTATATGTGAATGAACTAGGACATTCATGACAAATCCCACATGAGAAAACAAGGCAATTAACACCCAATAAAATGCAAATAACGAAATATTATTCTCTAAAAGATGATAAGATGGTATAAAAGGATAATATATGATATTTAAAATATTAAAAATTTTAAAATGGTTATATTAGAAGTTAATATCTTGTTTAAAAACACTATACATGAGGTAAAATTATGTTCAACCAAAAGTAAGTATGAAGTTTGGGATTTTGCTTCAACTTTAATTTAGTTAGTCATATTGTAATGTTATGCACATAATTTTTTTAAAATGTATTTAATTCTTCATTTTAATATAAGATCATGAAAAATAAATTTTATATGATGTTTTAATTTTTTGGTTTTAATTATTTCTTTAAATTGTATTTTGAGTTAAATGTTACCAAGTAGTAAATAATTTCATAACTCAAATTATATTTATTATGTTATATTAATTATTAAATATCTTTCATATAATAAGATTATGTGTGTAATTAATTTTGATCATATTAAAATGTCTTTATGCTGTTAAATTTGGATTTTCAGTGTATATAAAATATATAATCGTTGATTAATTCTCACATGAATGTTTTGTTCCTTTTGAGGGTTTAATTCAAAATATCATTTTAATCATGATTATTTATAGATGTATTTCAATTGATGTAAATTAAATTATAATTTTATAATAAACCCATTAGATTTTATCCAAAACATTTTATTCATGATATATTTTTTGTAATAGTACCATTTTCCCAATCCTTCTAAATTAATTTTCTTTTGCAAAAATGTCCATATGTATATTAAACTTTAGTTCACTCTTCAATAAGAAATTTTTTTTTCACCAAAAATCATGTTTTATAAATATGTTCTCAAAAACAATTTAAACCTCTTCCAAATAATTTATTGAAGTCATTATTACCTTTTTTTTATTTTTTTATTTTTTATTTTTTTAAGTAATATTTTTGTTATTTTCGGTACAATTCACTTTTATAACCTTTTCATAGGGAAAATGTAATATTTTATAACGTGTATGAGATATAATTAATAAAATATTATCATTAATTTCATTTCATTATATCTTTTTATTTTTGCTATAATATTTTTTTTAAATAATTCATAATATTCTAGAATTTTTTAGTTTATAAAAGTAATTTTCAAAGAAACATATTTTCAAATTGTTAAAAAATTATTATAAAAATAAAATGGGCCTTCTCTCTTGTAATATTATTTAAAATATTTTATGGTATTTATATTCATAAAAGAAAAAAAATTATTTTACACACACTCTTTCAAGGATATGATTAATTGATACCACCATCATTATCCCTCTAGATGTTTTATCATTATTTTTACAACGATATTATTAACATTCACTTCCTTATTTCATATATGATGTCAGTAACTTCACCTTGAAATATTACATTTCTGTTGATCATTAGACATTAAATTTCCCCTAATTATCTATATCCCTTATCATGGATATGTTTATTTCTAAAATTGTGTATCTTTTTTTCATAGAACATTATACATTGAAAGTAATTTTGAATATAAGGAGAAATATTGATAAATTCATATTGATTAGTAAATACATATATTTAATGATAATACATAGTATTTATGAATTAAATATTTTACTTGATATATGTGGAATTAATTGAAAAATGAAAGAAAAGGGTGGGGTCTAGTTAATGACATCCCATTTTTCCATCCATAGTCTCATGAGGTGAATTAGTAACCTATCATGAATTTAGTTGGCCTTACCCAATGGGTTTATACAAAATTGTTTAAACCATCTTAATTTAAGATCTTACCATCTTTATAGATACCTCATACATGTTTTTAGTTATTATATTAAATTTATTTTCGTATTACATTGGTTGGAGCTTACCTCTAGTGTGCTTGGGAGGGTTTTTGGATGTTTTGTGGTGTGTTTTGGCTTTTCATGGTTGGTTTATCGTTTTCTAAAACTATTCCCCCATCCTAAAAAACCATCAATCTCATAGATAGTGGATCTTTCTTGTTTGGATCATAGTTTTTCAAATTATGTCCACATAGGAGAATCCATGTTCCCCATAAATATGGCCATGTGATTAGGGAATAATGTTTGGAAAAATGTGTACCCTAGCCTAGGAAACTATGTGCAATGGTTTTTAATCCACAGAAAATATAAAAATATATCTATTTTTACCTCTTTATTAATACCTAATTGCCCTCGCTCAACCCTAAACTTATTCATACTATTTTTCATGCTCCCAGGAGGATTCAAAGGCTCCTACAAACTCTTTATTGACTAATAGAAGATATTTTCGAAGGATCATCTCTTTGTTGGTTAGTGTTTTCTTTGCCATGGGTTTCCATGTCTCTCCCATATCTATATACTAATGAAGATGGATGATTTTTACTCTATTAGAGGTTGTTTATATCTATGTTTTTATCCATGTTAATCCATTTGATCTTGATATTAGGTTTTGTTACTGGATATTCTATAATGTGGTGAACCTGATCATTCTATTTCAATTTGGGGATTTCTGATTTGGAAGAAATATATCAATGACATTTAGGTAGGAGGTCTATTTTTCAATTCTTGTATTCTTGAGTAAAATATCAGGACATTCATTGTGGAATTTTAATTTCAATGTTTGGAAATTTTATCTTGAATTTAATTGTGTAATTAATTAATCAGTTAAATGAATTAGGGAATTGGAGGAAAATTTGGATTATTAAATTAGTAAATTAATGGGATTATGTAATTGGGTGACCATGGGAATTAAAGTTTTGGATTTCCAAACCTTTATTGGATATTTGTTCGGTAATAAATTTGATAAATGTATTAATGGTGGAAATTTCATATTATACCATGTGATTATTTAGATGAGCCTTGATTTTTTTGATAAATTTCAATTGTGCATCAGGATTTGAATTATTGATAAGAGGGTTAATGATTATTAACCATGGTGAATTTTGTATTTGTTTAATTTTATATGTAGGATATGATGGGTGTGGGATAAGAACTATTTCTGTAAATACCCATATGTGATAATGAGTGTGGTACATGAACTAATTATCCAAATACCCATTTAAACAATGAGGCTTAGTACATGGAATTATGGTCCAAATAACCACTGGGTGCAATGTGTGGAGTCCTTGGACCCATGATATTAACCCTTGACTATGGTTCCTAGTATATGTGATATGAACGAGTAATTAAATGAATGATGAATTCCATTAATGAATGATTTTGGAATCCCTATGATATTTGGCTCAGAATCTCGCATGGGAGGGAGAACGTATTGATGGTTTGGGTGTCATTGTTAAGCTGAATAATTTTTAATTAAATTAATGAATAGGGAATTGTGTTAAATATTTACATGATTTATTGTACTATATACTTTATTATACAACATACACTATTAGAAACTTTAGTTTTATTATTTTTGTTGATGGTGATCAAATGAGTGGTACTCACAATGACTCAGGCTGCCTGATCGGTACAAGAATGGAATTCATGATTGTAGGATATGATTATGGAAAGAGCCCTATGATATTTGGCTTAGTTGGGATGAATACTGATTGAGGTAACCAAACATGATGTTGTATCCCACATATGGAGTTTTTGTTGTTTATTTATTTTGTTTTTTTATTTAAAAATAACACATATATGGAATGAAATAACATCCACAATTGTTTGTATATTATTTTCATACTTTGGTATACCATTTGATACTAACCTATAATGGTTTTTGTATTACAACAGTTGTTATTTTTTATCATTTTTTCTATTGGATATTTATTTATGTTGTTTTTCTACATTGATAAAGGGGATATAGTATCCCCATGGTATAAATATTATACCATTTCTTCTAGTTGTAATTTTCTAGTGTACAGGGAGGCATGCCTTAGGTCATGTGACCAACTAGCTCAAGGTATTTATGTCTGGAACCTAGGTTAGGGCATTACCGTGTTTTTATAGTGGTGTTTTATTTTCATTAGTTTCTACTTCTATTTGCGAAGGTTTTATAATAGATTAGTATTAGTAGTAATTGCTCAAGAGCTCATGCATTGGAGTAACTAACACATGTATTGGGGAAACCCAAGTATCCAAGGTGGGATTGATGTTCTTCATGTTTTATACTATAGTGAGATATTATTTAACCATGTTTGATGAACTTTGTGTGTGATGTAATTATTATTTATTGAGATTTTTCATCATGGAATGGTATGAAAAGAGAGTTGTGTAATGCATCATGTGATTCACATACGATTTGTTGTGAGATCCATTATTTTACGCGCACAGAAAAATCTGGTTTTGTGGTGAGTTTTTGAAATGAAAATTATTTTCATTAATTTTTTAATTTAAATGAAAAGGTCCAAATATGAAATTATAAATTATAAATTTTTCTATATATGGTAAATCAAAAAGATTAAATGGGTTTATAATGATAATCCTAGTGTTATGATAATTTTTACATTGTTTGTTATGATGCTGCTAAGGGATAGTTGGGAATAGTGCCAGCGCATCTACTATAACTATGTGTTAGGGTATGAGTGATGAATTTTTATGTATTTAATACGTCTTACATAAATGGTAATGGTTTCTGTAGTGTTTCCAATGATGTTTGGTTGGTATTGCAGATATATTCTAACACGATGATAATTATTATAGTACGATAGGAGGACATGTAAATAAATGTGCCTATATTAGTGGAACCAGAGTCATAGATAGTTCAAGCCGAGGGAGCTAAAGAACAGTTCAATGAGAAATGTTTTTAATTTATGCTGTAATTGAAAAAATCCATATTCGGTTATGAATATTATTCCCGACTTGTCATTGATGTTCTAGTTGTATCACCCTATGACTTTTACTTGATAAGGTGGACCTTATAAAGGCGAGTGATGGATTGTGTCAATCCAAAAAAAATTGACCACATAGAGGCTACATTGAAAAAAGAGTCAAATGAGCCTCATATAGGTTACATGGTCACATGAATCTTTTTTGTGACATCCAAACATTAGATGGGTAGATGGATATTATGGATTGGAAGGACATTCAATAGATGTACTTGGAGAAATTTAACTCTGAGATGCTCAGGACGTTTATGGAAGCAGAGTATATAAGGATGAACAATAGGGGTATGTTTTGGATGGATTATGCTAGGCCGTTTACTAATTTTTAGTTCTTTGTTCCCACATTGTCATGATATAATGAATCTATGTAGAAATAGTTTTAGGATTTGTTTAAATATGAAATTATGTCAATGATTAATAGATTTAGGATGCATATTTTTTTTGAGATTGTGAATCATGATGTCATATCAAAGGGGAAATTAAAAGAGGATTATAGTGGATTATAGGTGGTTTCTAAAGGATACCAATGATTAGAATCTATCGAGGCTATGAATCACAACCTTGATAACCTCAACATGGGAGAAAAAAAGTAGAGTGGCAGGGGGAAGATCTGATACACAAGATATTACTTGAGATCTCTTCCATCTATTAGGTAAGCCTAATCACATTCATAAATTGTTACCCCAACCACCCGTACAATTTTGAGATTGTGAAATGATGATAAATCTTAAATTGTTCTGTAGAAACCCATGATATTTTTGTATAGATAGAAGTGTTAAGAATAATTAGTGTGATGATAGGGGATCTTTTACCCCATATCAGTCTAGCAGTTAGAGCTCTAGTAGATATGGATTTTGAGGGCGTAAATGATTAATGACAGAGAAAGGACACCCATAATAGTAAAGTGGTTCATCTTAGGGGATTCAGACTATATTATGTAGAATACGATTAGTATAGTTATATGCAATTCCGAATACACGTGTTGATAATGAGGTGGAACCATCAATAGTTTATCATAATTTATTTATATATTATATTTTTTCTCTTGCATTATTTCATACAAGAGACACTCTTATTTTTTATCTACATAACAAATGAATTTATTGAGTCTGATGGAGGATTTGATGAGAGTGGTAAATTTTTTTTGCTTCACCATTTTGTTTATGGATGAGAGACATCTATCTATGAAATGGTTATTCTCTCATGGTTGGAGAGTTTCATTTTCTTTGAGATATATACAAAAATGACATGTCAATATTTAAAATGATTTTGGAATATTTTATATGGAATTATACCAATACCATATATATTTTTACAACCTGATATGATCCTAATGTAATTTGAGGCTGACATAGACATTCATCATGGTGAGTGGTATATATTGGCATGTTGTATAGGACCAATAAATATGAAATTGGGGAGCTTACCACCCAGGAAATAATTATTTTTATAGATGATGGGTATGGTAAATATTGTTCTTTTTCACTCACAGTGGACCTATTTTTGGTAGTGATTCTTGAGGACGTATCAAGAATTCCAACTGATTGGGCCGATGAGTTTAATATTAAGATCATGCATGGAGCTGAGTTAGATTCTATTTTAATATATATAATGTCACCAACAAATTATCATGAGGTAAAGACATAACTAAAAAATTATATGGATATGGGAGTTACCCATTCATGTATGTCTAATTATGGTTCTCTAGTTTTGTTTGCAAAGAAGGTTGACAGGACATTGCACTAATGTGATTATTAGAAGAAGATGATACAGATGAAATGAATAATTTGTATCCCCTTCCACATAATGTTTATCTATTTGACTAGTAGTGAGGATCTGGTAATTTCTATAAGATTTAATTGAGATTAGGATATTATTAGATTATCATTATACCTTCTAATATTTCACATAACACTTAAAAAGCATGTTTGACCTTTATGAGTTACTCATGATGCTGTTCGTTCTGATGAACCCTCATGATGTGTTTATGGACATGATGAGTCAAATCTTCCACCTATACCTATATCGGGTTTTGTTTTTTGTGTGGATGAAATCTTGATGTACTCCAAGTCTCATGTTGATCATGCCCAGTATCATGTCATCATCCTGAGAACACTAAAATAGAATCATCAATACACAAATCTATCTATGTATCCTTTGTGAATCGATAGGGTACATTTCATGGGTCAGATCATCTTAGAGGAAGGTATTTGGTGGATACATATAACGTTTATGTTGTTGTTTCATCAGTGTAGACCATGAAAGATTTCGATATTTGTAGATTTTCTGACATAGTGTGTCATTATAAGATGTTTTTCAAGATATTCCCTACTTGGAATATCCACTTAAAGTCCTGATCAAGAAGAGGATCATGTTTGAGTATTTGGTAATGATTCCTAATAGTTGAATAAATGTTTGAATACCATACCAAATTTGACCCTAACCAATCTGAGTAAGGATTATATGGTGTTTATTGAGACATCTGGGACTAGACATGGAGTAGAGTGTCAAAATGAAGATCAATCTATATTCTGTAGATCATGGAAGATCAATACAGATGAATAGAATTACATTCCACATTATTTCGAGATAGTTGTAGTGGTATACACAATGAAATATTGGAGGAATTTTCTATTGTATGAAAGGATTATTGAGTATTCTGATTATAAAAGCAAAAAACATATTTTCAATATGATACTTGAATATCCAATAGTATAGGTGGGTTTAATTAACATAATCTATTGATTTAGAGTATAAATATATACCTAATAATAGAATCGGTGTTACTAGTGCATTTTGTAGGAAGACACATAATTAGGTAGTTCAATATTCTAGTTATGAGGGGAACATGATGTCCTTGATGGATGAGATGCACATTATGGTTCAGGAGGGCCAGGAGTGGGTATCCATTTTTTTTATTGGTGGAGTACACACTTTTAATATGGATTAGGTGGAGGAAATATGACGATCATGGAATTGAGGAAAATTCATGAAGGTGGGGAGTCACTATCTCATTAGTCTATAGATGAGGATGAGATCATTTATGTCTGGAACCATGTTGTAGTGATGAAATCTATGAGAGACGAGATGATTTGGGAATCTCAGGCCTCAAATTGGGTGGTACATCTTGGTTTGGAAAAAATGCACCTTGACCTATGTAGACAGTATTGGTGACCTGGAATGAAAAGGAATATTTTAGGGTTCGTGAAATGAAGAAACACTTGTCAACAAGTTGAGGATGATAATCAATGACCGAGTGGTATATAACATTTTCATCCCATTATGTAATGGAAAAGGGGATGAATTACCATAGATTTCATCATGGGACTCCTAGGGAAACCTTAGAAGAATTAGTCTATTTGGGTGGTTGTGGACTTATTATTGAAGGTTTCTTATTTATTTCATATTCTGGAAACCTTCTAAGTGGATTAGTTGTGTAACATGTACCATCAATAGATAGTTCATCTGGACAAGACTTTATGGAGAATCGCATTAGACTGCGACTCACATTTTCCTTTCTGCTTCTAGAAGGGATTGTAGAAGGCACTTGTTATATTTGTACTTCAAAGCATGTATTTCCACCTACAAGTAGTTGGTATGTCAGAGAATAATATTTATGTTTTGGGGGGATATTCTAGAGACAAGCGCCCTTGATTTTGGTGGGTCTTGGGAGATGAATTTGTCACTCAATGAGTTCTCCTTTAACAGATAATTATTAGGTTACTATTTATATGGAACAATTTGAGGGTCTTTATGGTGGTCCATGTAGTTAACCTCTATATTGGATGGAGGTAGGTGAGTAAATGTTGTTGTGACTGAGTCTTATGCAAGAGACAATGGAAATGGATTAGTTGATATAGAGATTTATGGGTATAGCTTAGTGGAGAAAAAATTCATATGTAATTCAATATTGATCACCCTTGAGTTTACAGTGGTTGATTGTGTATTATTTGTTGTGTCAATGAGAATGGTCCACCATAGGATTCTGATTTAGGAAAAATTAGTGCCCAAGTTTGTTATATCATGGGATATTGTGGAGAGAATGGGGGAAATAGTTTATTTAGTAGATCTTCTATATAAGAATAGTTATACACATGATGTTTTCCAAGTTTCACAACTTTTTTAGTATCATCCCAACCCTTCTCATCTGATAGAATTTTCTGATGTTGACATTGATATTGATAAAACCTTTGAAAATCGTCTGATACATTTCATGGACCATAGTGAGAAAGTGTTGCGGGGAAAGACTGTACTAATAGTTTGAGAATTTTTGAAATAGTTATATGTTTAGGTGGAAACATGTGAGAGAGAAGAAGATATGAGGGATTAGTGGACCGATCTTTTTACCAAACAATCATAGATATGCTATGGAGTACATCTCAAGGATGAGCTATTATAAGGATGGTAGATTGTAATATCCCAACCATTATGGGTATAACTCATTATTTTTTCTAGTATTACTTTTATCCTTATTTTAGCCATTATTTTTTTTATATTCTCCTAGATGTATTCGGGTTTCTTTTTAACGTTTGAGGGTAGTGTTTGGGTTGTACACAATAGGCACACAATTTTTCCAAGTATTGTCAACATCCTAGAAAACCATGAACCCCTTTTGTAGTGGGGTTTCAAAATTTGTGCATGGTTTTTCAAATTTCATGAATCATTGTGGAAATTTTGTGACCCCTAACTAGAGAAATTTTTTTAGGGAACATGGTTTTGAAAACTATGATTTTCTTCCAAGAAAACCATGTGTGTGGGTTTTTAATCAACCAAAAAAAATTATGAAAAAATATCAAACCCCTAGAATTAGTCCCTAATCATCCTCAATCGATCGTAAATCTATTCCTATGATTTTTATGATCCCTATTGAATTCCAAGGTTCCTAAAACCCTTTTACAGAAAAATCAACAATTTTTTTATGGATGGTGTCTTTGTTGGAATGTGTTTTTTTCTGCATATTTTTTCTGGTCAATCTCATTACAATTTTTACGTGAACAAAGATTTTTCTCCTCCAACTAATTTTTATTAGATATAAATTTTTATGGATGCTAATTATATTATATGTTATTATATTTTTTTACTAGATCTTCTTGGATGTTACAGTTTGGAATGTTTCACTTCAATTTTGGGATTTCAAGTTTGTGAACGCCTATCAAAAACCCTGACCTAAGCGGTCTATTTTTCAATTACCATAATCATGATTATAATTTCAATTATATAGTTGGGTAATTACAATTTCCACTTTTTTAAATTTATCCTTTAATAGAATTTATTAATTAGTAAATTGACTAATGGAATTGTGGAATTAGTGGGATATTGTGATTATGAAATTGTTTAATTAATGTGACTATAAAATTAGGTGAAAATGGGAATTAAATGGTTGGTTAGTCTCACATTGATGTGTTATTAGGTTGTGAATAAATTTGGTAAATGGATTAATGGTGATGGTTTCATGTTGTTACATGTGATTAAAGTAATGTACTATTATTGGTGTATAAATGGAAATGGTGCATTGTTATTTGATTGAATAATAGAGGTTTAATGATGATAAACCTTGATGAATATGATATATGGGATATTTGAGATCTATTTGATATCATGTGTGGGATAGAGACAGATGCTCTAAATACCCATGTGAACATTAAGGTGTGGGATGTGGACTAACACTCTAAATTACCACAAGGCAATAGAAAAGACGTTATAGGCCCCATGATATTTACCTTGGAATGTGGTTCCTAGTGGTCTTGATATAAACATATAATTAAATTTATAATGAAAGAAATTAAATATAGGTTTCTTAATAAATATGATATTTAGTGCAGAATATGGCATGATATTAAGTAGGTATTAATTGTATGTGTGTCATTGGGAACCTTGGTAATTATGTAGTTAATTAATGTATAATTAATTCTAAAAACATTTTACTAAATTTATTGTACTTTAATAATTTATTGAATTTCATGTACTTTTATAGAATGGATTTAATTTTTGATTCTATAGGTGGTGGACTTATGATTTTTACTAACACCCTACTCAATCATCATGAACAGTTATGAAAGGACTTCATTTTTGTAGGATAGGATAAATGAAAGATCCCTATGATATATGGATGAGTTGAGTTGGATCATGGATGAGGGAACCAAACGTGATGTCGATACCCACTTGGGGAGTTTTTAGTGTGTAATTATCATGAGTTTTCTTATTGGAAATTGACACAAATATTTCAGGACAAATTTACTACTTTTATTTGGATATTGTTTTCCAAGTTTGATATATCATGGAATACTGCTCCATATTGGTTTCGGTATTGTACTGGTAATTATTTATCTTTAGATTGGATATATATTATTTATTTCTGAGATTTTATATACAATTAAAATGAGGTTATAGTCTCCCCATGGTATCTATATTAGACTATTGATGCTAGTCAGCATCATCTAGCAAAGAAGGAGGCACATCTGAGGTCATGTGACCAACCTGCTGAGGGTGTCAGTGTGTGGAACCTGGGTTAAGGCATAACACTTATGCAAGGTACTTATAGATGAGATTTCATGATTCATGAGATCACAGTTTCCAAATATTAACCATTTCAATCATTAATATTTTAGTTATTATTTTCCAAGAGATTTTCATAATGTTAATCTCTTTGGATGCCTTTCAATCTCAATTTTTTTTAATTTTTATGTTTTTCGGTTTTTTAATATTACATATTGTTTATTTATAATCTAATTATTTTTTCAATGATATTGATTAAAGGTAATTTATGTTCATATATTTACCTTTCAATATTTTTTATTCAATATTGATGATGCTTCATTTACTGATGAAAAATTCTATCGTACATAACTATTATTGAGAATTTTATATCGAAATTTTCCATTCCCTTGAATCCATGAAGTTTACTATGATTGATTTGAAAATATTTGAAATATAGAATAATTTTATTCTCTAAAAAATAATTTATTAATTTATGTTTCAAATTTCATAAAATTCTCAAGTATATGTCAATTTTAATAATATGACAAAACTGTTTAGTCCATCAGGGTATCATTCATTATAGATTATTAAAATATAATAAGGTAGACACTTACTTGTTTCTACATCGGTCATGGACCATGTAGATGGAAATAATTTATGTCTTATAGAATCCAAGGAAACTACATTTAATAAAACATTTATTAGGGAACATAACCATATGAAAATCATTGAGTGTATGAATAAATGAACAAACCAATGTTTTGGTAAGTGATATATAATGAAGTTATTCTTTGAAATAAATCCTTTTATGGATACAATAAGTGGATTTAAATCAATAAAAAATGGTACAAAAGGGTAATGAAACTAAAATTTGTACATTGGGCTTCACATGATTGTCACGAGGTGAACAACAATGGTCCTCATTGCACCCTAGTATAACACTCTAGGGGGATATGCATAAGATAATTACCATTTTATTTAAAACCAATTATTAAATACTTGAATAGATAATGAAAATAATTTTCCATTATTAAAACTAAGGTGAATTAGATCTGAAAGAAGTTGTCTTAAAGGGATAAAAAATTAAATATTCGTTGAAGAAATGGAATAAAGAAGTTAATTTTTTAGGAAAAATAAAGAGTGTGATTTATGGAAATAAATTACATCCAATAGATCCATATATAGTTATCTATCATAAATGTGGGTAACATGGTAATTATATATGTCAATTACCTCTTATAATGATAAACCCCAAGACAAATGAAGCCCATATGTGAGAATAAAATGGTTGAAGACATTTTTGAAACTCAAGAATTATATTATTGAACTATTTTTTCCATTTGTATTTTTTTAAAAGAATGAAGAATCATTTAAGGATTACGTTAAATTTAAAAATAATATATGTCTTCATTAACTTATGATATGGAAAACAACATTAGATTTTGAGTTTAATATTACTGAATGCTTCAAGGTATTAAAAACCATTTTTTATGTTATATGTGATCTGAGTATACAATGATTAAAGATATTTTGAGAGAAATTTATTTAAAATATATTTTTTAATTGTAAATTTATTTTATAAAGAATAAATTATATTTTATAGAAATATTTTTTATGTTATTGATAATATTGAGGGTTTTTAAGATCATTAATGACATTTTAGCAATTCGAATATATGATTAGTAGACATTGCATAAAAAATAGTTTGTATTGAAAAAAATAGGAAATGTTTATTTAATTATTAAATTTATTCACATGATTTTCAATATATTCTTTTGGAATTATATTTATATACTTTTGGTAAAAGGATAACCCACATGCTGGGTGACAGAACATCATGTTCAGAAAGGTTTCTTGGAATTAACCAATGAACGAAGGATGATATGTTTTTAGTTTACTCCACTGGGCTATGTGATGTACTGGTTAGTATGTTATTGTTTTTGGTTATTTTATTTGGATGAAAATATTATTAGTGAACTAATTATGTTACTAATGAGGTGTATAGATTAATGTACAATATTAAATTACTTATTCAAACCATATTATTTTGGTAATATAGTTTTAGACAGAATAAAAGACTTCTACACTATTTAATGGAACTTATGTTCGTTTAAAATTGAATTCTAGTGTTTAATGAAAAAAAATTCATTATTGGATATTTATATCTTGGTGTATGGGATGAATTGGAAATTTAACACAAAATAAACACAGGATGAAATTCTACCTAGAAAATAAAAAATTATCATGTAAGTGTATTAATGTATATTAATAGGGAGTAAAATAATTTATCAATATTAAGAAAATGATATAGAAACAAAAAGGTTGTTGAATTGAATATATATCTAATGAATAAAATAATTCATTACAACATCAAGGATTATTGGTTTTGAGGCCCTTGACTATCCATTGATCATTTACTATCTTGTGATAAATGAAATATAGACCTCTCTATAATTATTTAATTTTTTTATTATATGTCTACATCATCACATCAAACCAATATTATCATACCAATAAACCTAGATTTGTGTTAGTCCAAATTATATTTTTACTCAACATTACATCTTATTCATAGTATATTTTATTATTTCTTTTTATGATGTGTTCTTTCATTACGAGAATTTTCAAATATCAAATCCTTGATTACCAAGATCGTGTTTAAATTTTTATGATATTTTTTTTCAAACTGTGGAATATGTGACACCCCAACATTTTTAAATATTAACATCATATTAAATAAATTTTTTGAAAAAAAATACAAATAATAGAATAAAACATAACACCCACGACATTAAGAAATATGTTTTTAAATTATCTTATTTTCATTGATAACATACGGAACAGACAATGTTGTTTCTAAATAAAACATAATATAGTATACAATTGTAAAAAAGCCATTATATGTTAGAAAATTTATAGAACTAACTAACATTTGAAAATTATGGTTATCTAATAATTAGAAATAAAATATTATTCATTTAAATAAAAAATAAAAGTTTTCTAAAAAGATATCTTTTTTAATTTAAGGATTTGACATTCCTTGAACACATAATTTAAAATTAATTTTTATCAATTATTTAAAATTTATTATTTAATTTTAACATGATTTTTTAATTCATAATATTAATATTATCTTAGTTTAAATGTTTTGAATTTTTCCAAAAAAAATTATTTTAAATTAATAATTAAAAAATAGATTTCAATAGAAACATATCATTTCTTTTAAATAATTTACATTGTTAATTTATATTAGGAATTAGTTTTTACATTAAATTAGATAAATTGTATATCATTTAATCCAATTTATCTAATTTGAATCATATTTAGTTAGAATATTTATATAAAAATATTTTAATCTTTTATTCATTTTTTTTCATTAGACACTCAATTTATTATTTCATTTACGGGATTAATTTTATAATAAAATTATCCTGTTATTCAAAATGAATTTGTTAAAATGGATTTAATATTTTAAATCCAAATAAGTTATAATTTCTAGTATGTATAATGTAATTTCTAGACAAAATGATTTGTGAAAAAAATTAATTACCCTAGTTAAGGTTAAAACAGATTTACTAAGGGGTCAGAATAAGAATATTATTGTTAAAAATTACCCAAAAATTTGAAGGATACCCATTGGATATAAATAATATATACCTATATATTATTGGTTCTAGAATAGAAATAATTTAAGGGTAGTGGTGTGATAAAAAAACTAATATGATTGAATCATTTAAAAAATTACTACTATGCCACTCACCTCACTTATAAATGGCCACCTAATATCCTGTAAAATACACAACATAAAACCATTTTTTATATGACATGACCTACCAAAATAACATAACCAAAGAACTCCTAACTTAATGGAATCCATAGTTATAGAATAAATTCATCCATGTAATTAATGTAAACACAATGTTGATACACGAAGAAAAGGCAACGTCTTTCGACAATTACCTTTTTATTATTATTTCCTCCAACAACAAAATTTATTATTATATCATGATTATATTGTAATATTATTATCTTAAAAATAATTCAATACTGTGATAATATTTCCATGACCTAAAACCATCTCCACGCCCATAAAATGTGTTTTGTAATCATAAATCACGTGTATGACCGAATATCGCCTTGGGAATCGATGTCATTAATTTTCCCATTACCCATATCATGGTTGGGTATTATGATGGACAAAAATATAATATATGATATTTATAAAATAATAATATATTTTGACTCATTTAATAATATATACAACTTTTTACATTTCATTCCATATGGGTTATGATAACGTCGTTTGTGTGTATGACGGACTAAGCCTCATGGAGCGATGTGATTCATCTTTAACAAATCATTAAACAAACGTTGAAAAGAATTTATTTATTTATTATATGTCATAAATATGAATCATTTATGATATTCTAGAAACATTCAATCTTATTTAAATATAATAATTAAATTTATTTCCAAACTTTTCATTCATTTAAGATGATTACATCGTTCAAGTACGTGTGGATAACCACATTTACAATGTGACATGACCCTATTATCATCCACAAACCACAAGGATGATATATATAAGAATATAATGTTGTATTTATAACACTATAATTGTTATTTAATGAAAAAATATTACATGACCTTTTTCTACAATGATAGTTTAAAAATGGAAACATTACTATTGCGTATGTATGGCCTACTGTATCCCTGATTGAATCATAGTTTATTTTTCATTACCACAATTCATGATTGATTTTATATGATTAATTGTATTGTAAATATAATAATTATTTCATTATTATTATCTTAGATAATATATAACTATTTAATATTTACATGAAGAGGATCTTTTATGAAAATAACACATGTTGAAACATGGAAAATAACAAGTGAAATAAGGAAAATAAAGAATTAATATAATTAAACAAGAGATAAGATGTTATAAATGGATCACAAATGATATTATAAATAATAATGTGGTTTTTTAGTATGTTAATTACATGTTTAACACCATAATAAATGTGGTTAAAACTCATTCAACAAAAAGTAATTTTGAGCTAAGGGATTTCGTCTCAATTTCATTTCCTTGAGGTGTAATTTATTATTATGAACCTAATATCTATTATATAGTGTATATAACAACATATGTAAATTTAATTCACTTTATAATTCATTAATAATTGTATTTCAAGTTTAAATTTTCATTATTTCATTAAATTACACTTGACATAAAATTTACCAAGTGGTAAATAACATTATAACACAATTTATTTTCTATGGTTTATATTATTTATTCATTTTATTAAATATCATAATATTATTTGTTTAGTTGATTTTGATCATATTATGTGTTATTTAATCTTATTTTATTTGGATTTATATTTGATAAATTTACCATTGTATTGATTAATTCTCACTTTAAATTTATGATCCTCAAGAGTGTTTATTTCACAATCACATTCTAACCAAGGATATTTATACATGTATTTAAAATGAATGAAATTATGTGATTATTTTATAATAAATCCATTTAGAAATATCCTGATATGGTTATTCATTATATTTTCAAGAAATGTTATGATTTTATATTATTTATTACTTGAAATTATTGAAAAATTTATTAAAAAAACAACATCAATTTTTCTTATGTGAGAAACCCATTTTCATCAAAAACCATGTTTAGAAAAAATAAAAAATATTTTTTATCATCTTGAAATGATTTATTAAATCATTTTTTACAAATTTTTAATTTTATATGTTCTTTTAAATAAATCATGGTGCCTTTTTTTGAACAATCCAATTTCCTATATTTTTTATTGTGTAAAGTGAAAGTTGTTATTAACATGTACAAAATTATCTATAATCCTGAAATTAATTTTATTAAAGATTTATTTTCGTGGTTAAATGTTTTCTCTAAATATTTTTTCCAAAATATTTTTGAAATTATTATTTTTTCAAAATAAATTTCACTGAAATGGTGTTTTAAAATGTTTTATAAAAAAACTAATTTAAAATTAAAAATTCTATTTTCCTTATTAATGTTTTAAAAATATTTTATGGTATTTTCATTGATCAATGAGAAAATGATTATATTAAATATTCTCCACTATGGATTTGTTTAATTTAAACTATACTTATTATCACTCAATATGGTTTATGATTATGTTTAATAGGGAATGTATTAAAATTTATATCCTTATTTCATATTTGTAGTCATTAAATCCACCGTGATATATTAACTTTCATATGATCATTGAACATTAAATTTACCATAATTATCCAGATTATTTTTCATTGATTTATATTTTGGTTTAACATAATATCATTTTTATATATGGTGTTCTAAAAAAAATTTTATTTATATATCAACAGACATGTTCATAAATCATTATTGTTTACTCAATACATATATTTGATGATAAATGATATTGGTTTTCAATTAAATCGATTATTCAATGTATAAGGAATGATTTGGGATTCCAAGACACGGGTGTGGACCAGTGAATGATATCCCCTCGATGCATCGATAATCTCATGAGGTGAATCGTTAATATACCATGAAATTAGTTAGACAATCCCAGTCTTTTTTTACCCATTAGTTTAAACTATCGTTAGAAATGTCTTGATAGAAGTTGCATCATGTTGTGTGAGATCATTAAATTCAATAATAATGAATTTCCTTCATAATGATTTTAGCTGTTACTATCCATTATATTCTCCTAATTAAATTATCTCTGAAATAATTTCATTTTTATCTTATTGATTAAATGGAATGTGTTTTCATAAATTTCCTTTACCATAATGCCTATTCCTTATCCAGTTATGATGGATACATTATTTTTTGAAATGTATGTGTGTTCAATTATTTAACTTCCATATTTTTCAGTCCTCAATGATGTTGATTAATTTATTTATGATTACATAATCTATAAATAACCATTAATAATAATTTGATTTAATGCTTTATGTTTTTTTCAAGGAATTCATTTAGCTTTCTATGATTGATATGAAAGGACATGGCAGTTGGAATAATTTTATTCTTGAAAAAAAATTATGTGATATTTTGTGTTTTTAAGTGTAATGAAATTATCATTTATGTATCTGGTCTATGAAGTCTAATAAACTATTCTATCCTTTGGGATATGATTTGTAGTATTTTATACCAATGTAATATATCAAAAACTAGTTCATAGATATAGGGGACATGGTTTATACCATATAAATGAAATGGATTTATTGTACTAAATTGAATGGTGAGATTCCTTTTTAGGCCGCCTAATCCATGAATATGTAATTTATCCATCTTATAAGGTGTGTTTTTATTATTTAATAAATTTAATTTCTAAATAAATCAAAAAAATAACGCCCTAATGTTATAGTCATTCCACCTAGACTTTTATTGATTATAAATTGTGAACCTGACTATTATTATTTGTATATGCAATTGATCATTTTATTATATCACGATTTATTATGGCCAACGGGATTTAATTTAAATGTTTTGAATTCAATGAGTGATACTTGGATACCCATTATATTTATCCTTGGAAGGGTTCATGGGAAACCAAACTATTTATTGATGTATCTACCATGTGAATAACAAGACATGGATCAACCTTTGTCTTGTAGTTGGGAAATCCTCATCTTAGAACTAAGGGTTCACCTATATTTCAATAAATTTATTAAATTAAATTTAATATATTATTCTCATTGTAATGTTATTGTTATTGTTGATATATTAGGTTACTACCTAGTGATCCTTTCATATTTAACACTAAGGTTACCTAGGACATGATCTTATGTCTCGAGTATCACATTACAATTTTTGTGAAATACCATGTGTGCATAAATATTGTCATCAAAAGGTGTTTGAAACCAAAATTACATGGATATTTATGTGACATTAAATGAACGACACTTATCTTGGAAAAATTGGTTTTGTATATTAGTTCATGACATTATGACATAAAAAATATTATGTGCTCACATACATTCTTGACATAGTTCAAAGAAGGAAGTATCATATATGTATCTCACAATGAACCATGAATGATGTTGTTTTTAAATTATACAATGAATTTATTGTTACCTATAAAATAATAATTTTATATTTTAATAATTAGATTGTTCTTGACAACATTGGTGGTGTCCAATAGTTTTTAACTCAAACCCTATTTCGGCCACTGATTAGTAAAAGAATAGTTATCATGGTGTATTTTGGAAAAAGGGAAGTTCCTAGATTTTTACTCTTTATTATTCAATACGTGGATGATTTATGAGAGGAGAGGACCATGAATATGTTCACTATGGTATTGGATATTGATATTGAACTTTTTGTTTGTTGTTTAACACATGTATTGTGTATGAATTCTACCATATTTCCCTTGAATCCCCCATTTTCATATAGTTTGATGAATACATTATTTTTTACATGACACTGGGTATTATATATGTAATTTTACATTTTTTTTATGTTTACTTCCCCTATATCCATTATTACTTATTTCACTTATTCATATAAATAGTTATCCATTGTGATATACTCAGATAGAGAGGGTGTAGTCTCTCTACAAAACCATCATAAACACTCCTTGATACTAGAATCCTCTTGCATATGGGAAGGCACAGTTGAGGTCATGTGGAAAACTAGGTTCAAATACTTATGAGTGATTTTTTTTGGGATTTCACAAAGCGGAATCAATGGTTTAATTTCTTTTACATACTATTTTCAGATGGTTGAAAGGAGATTAGGATGTCTCAAAATTTGATAGTGAGCCTAATACTAAGAGTAACTAGTAGAACTATGGGGAAAATATTTTCCTACTAGAATGGGAATTTGGATTGTCATTTTTTTGAAATTATGGTTGTACCGAATTCACAATTTCAGTGACATACATGACTTCTGGAATTTATTATTATTATTATTATGGATTTTGTTTAACCATTTTCCTAATATGTAATAAATTTATTGTTTCATGAATCATAATATTCACATAAATATTCAAATGACATGCATATTCCATGCCATGTTTACATGTTAGGGGAGTTTCATGTAGTATATTGGATATCTTGACTGTAGCACCTATTATTTGAAAATCAGTTTTTAAGATTATTGAGAAACATAATTGGTTAATTAATGTGTATGAATCAACCTAAATTTTGTGTTCCCTTATATCTTGATTGTGGCATTCTAACTAACTTATTATGACATGTCTGTGCTGTAGAAAACTAGTTTCAAGTGCTGAAACATTAATCATTGAAATTAAATGAATGTAAATTGTAATTTATAACGAGTGTGGACCTCTATTAATTGGTTACGGTGATCAATATAATTAAACCATCATTAAAACTCTTGTATCCACATGATGTAGTACCAAATGTAACTTATAACTCGTAGGACATTATATCACGTGAATCAAATTGAAATCAAAATAAGAAGTTATATGTAAATATATATATCAAAATTAATGAATATTAATTCTTGAATGAAATGGTTTTCTCTAAATAGAGATTCTGAATGAATCATATAGATAAGTTTACTCTATATCCTTCAATTGGAACTCCATTTAACGAAGCCTCTATGGTTAAAAATTTATACCTCGACACAAACCTGACCTTAGTAGGTTTTATTAAGAAGTGTTTCTCATGATCATTATTATCTACTATTCCCCCTGGGCCTGAATTTCGATTACATAAGTTGAGTGTCAACTATCATATAAGAATCATTTTATTAGTCATATTATATTATCTATGATATATTTAGTTATATTATCCTATTATAAAGTTGGAATTTTTCATTTTATAAATATTACACCTTGATGGACTCAAGTAATGTTCGAAGATGGTGTTGATGACCATGCTCTAAAGATGGTGGTCCTTGGGCCACCATTATTACCTCATACAGTTCCAATTATGAGACATACTTTTATATTTGATCTACGTGTCGATGCTAAGTTTATAGAGTGTCCCTTATGGCTATTTTAGTCTACATATAGATCTCCATAACATATCTATTATATGGAGGAGTTGACTAGGGAGTCTTAGAAGTTACACCCTCATACCTTTTTAGAGTAAGGTGATACCTATGCTAATTTTTCATGACTAGAGACCATGTTATATATCATTGATCCTATAGAATTGCCTCCGAAAAGGAGTTTCATGATTGCAATGTATATTATTAGAGGGTTAGAAAATATATGATGGGATGTTTTGTATTAGCATGAACAACATTAGGATATGGTTTAGTGGGGATTTTAGAAATTATCTTTGATATTTTCATTCAAGATACATTTAGGGATAACCATGCAATATATTTTATCCACATAAAATAAGGAAATTTATCAATTATGGACTAATATAATCATTTCAAGGATCTTCATCATTACATTCATGCTCTGCCAAGTGATTATTTGTCTAGGGAAAGTCGATATGAGAATTGAATTGTGCATGTCATCTAATAATAGATGAACATATTCTAATTGACTACTATATCTGATACACTGATGTAGGAACTTATTAGTTAGTGAATTCTACAAGAAGATAATGGAGTGGTCTAGAGTACTTCTTCATGTACAACGAGTAACACATCGAACTGTGTTAGGTAATAGAATTTTAAACCTTTTAATTGAGTTAAAATCCTTCATTGTGTGAACTCTAGTATCCATATGATCTATCACCTATTTGATAGGTTGGAAAAAATGAAGCAGAATTTTGGTGAGGAAATTGATGGGTGTTTTTTCTATTACATGATTTGTTATATTTTATGATTGTTTTGAAACATTCCTCCAGTATATAGTGATCGGATGTCAAAACCAACTCCATGTTATAGAGAGATATCAGTAGATCCACATCAAGAATGGATATAGATTCAGAATTGTAGTATAAAATGATGGGTTGGATGTGGTTGAGGAAGTATAACATTAAATAAGTAGTTCTAAAAGTGCATACCAACTTATGGAAGTTACTCAGTAGCTTAGGGATGTATATCATTCTAGATTTATGTAATGAATAATATATTTGAGGAGTACTGTGTCAGACCTTCAAATTTTCGAGGTAAAATTTTGGTGGCCACTAATTTAGAATATTTTATTTGTTAGAAAATCCTTACATTATTTCATTTCTATGGAACATATAGAATTCTTATTCCTTAATATTGAATACTTTTGGGTAGTGTTGACCCTTAATGGTCCACTGGGAGTATGATCAAATAGTGTACACCAAAACAGGGATTTTTGCCTCAAGATAAGTGGAAATAATTTCATATTGAATAAATTAATCCATTAGATGATTATCTTTGACATTATTGTTAGAATGGACTATTTTGATACATACCAATAAAATATTGATTTTTATCTATGAAGCGACTTCATTTAATCACCTAAGGGTGTTGACTATGATATCCTAGGTGAATAAATGCATAACAAAGTCAAGAGAGACTTGAGAATAATTTTATGGGGAGAGTGTAATCCCAGATTTCTAGTCATCTTCTAAATGATTAATCAATAGTTCATATGGATTTCTCTACTATTGAGAATAATTTTAGGATTTTCTTTCCAAAAAATATTTATAGGTTTCATCCAATGATTCATGTAGAGTTTTATATTTAGTTTTGAATAGGTGTACAACTAGTATTCATTACTCCTCACAAGATGTCGCCTAATGGGCTTCCGGATGTCAAAATTATATTAGAGGACCATGAATCCAAGGGTTTATATGATCACATACCCAACCCTTAGTTTAACCATCATTTTTTCTAAGAAGGTGGATGGTACCCTAAAACATAATCATGATAACCAGAAATTAAAATAGATTATGGTCAATAATCTTATCATTTGCATCATATTAATGAACACATCAATAAAATTTGAGGAGATACACTCTTCTGATGGATTGATTTAATATTGGAATACTATTAGGTACAAGTTTCACAATCTGATATACCTTAAACAACATTCATTAGAAGATATATATTTTATGAATATTTCGTTATTTATTTCAGTTTAATGAATGTTCCCACCATTTTTTGGGCTCAAATTAATTGGGGTTATCACCAATTCCTATAATTATTCATTGTGGTTTTCAAGTATTATATCTTTATGTATTCTTATACTCAGTTCATTCATGCCAATCCTCTTGATATTTTATTTAGTAAAGAGAGAGAGTATGGGTTGTGTGAGAATATCAAAATAGTACACTTATATACTATAAACATTCACTTCCTAGGTCACATCATATTAAAGGAAAAAATTTATGTTAAACAATAAAAGGTGAGATCTGTATTTTCATGGGAACCACCCAAAAAATATTTTCTATATAGATTTTCTAATTGGATATCTGGATAGTATATGTGCCTCATTCAATTCATTATACACTTTTATGAACCTATTATGAGATCAAATAATTATGGTATTAATTTTTTTATTGAATGAATCTTATGATAATAAATTTAGGGAGATAAAATGTTGATTGAATTATTTGTAGATTGAGATTATTCCCGAACCAGGAAAAAGATATATAGTGAATTGTGATGCATAAAGCATTAGCATTGGAGTTTTTTTCATACAGTATGAGAAACTAATTGTGTATGGGCCACTTTAGTTGATATTTCATGACTGTATTTACCTTAAAAAATATCTCAAGCAAGATACTGTTTGAAATGAATTTCATTTTTTAGATGAAATGTCCATTGGGAGAATTTTTCTTTGTATACACGGTCCATAAAAGTGTGAAGTAAATCTTTTCTCCGAGTAATTTATTCCATAGATAAAAAATGGGTTGAATAAACTCACTCATTAGACATTAATATGACTTATAAGCCTAGGATAGTTTATGTTGTTTCTAACAATATGACTAGGATGACTCAGACAGAAATAGTTCAAGAGGCCAGTAGAGAATGGTAGTTGAAGACCTTGTTTGTTGATATGAATCTTGAGGTTTAGAAGGGTCACATGACGTATGTTCTTATAGCCCTAGAAGTGATCTATACACTATTAGAAAGATTTAATATGAGATAAAATTATAACCCTAATTGATTATTCCAAAGGGAGATCATATTGTGAATGGAATCATCATTTTGTTGGGTCAATTGAGTGGATGAGAAATTGTGCATTCACATGAATGTATGAGATCCTTCATACATATGAGATAAGTTGTTGTGAAATTATCATGCATCCTAATGTAATAAATAGTATAGGATTACAATAATATACTAAGACATATGACACTAGTATTGAAGGTATTGAATGAAGTTGTAGATTTCATGAACCCTTACTATGTGTCCCACATATCAGCAGGTGATATTGGAGCACTAGCGACTTTCTTGGATTTTGTAACCATTACCCACATCGTAGCGAAAATGGGAAAATATCACTATGGATCACATTTTGGGTTCTCTGAGTTTACCTTAAGGAAGTTTTAAATTTATGGGTTATCATTGATAGAATGATAATGGATTCCCAATTCATTCCTCTTTAAGAGACCTTTTATGTGGATGTGCTAGGAAGTATATATATTCTGGAGATCATAATACCTGATGGGGTTCCCCTTACTATTGTATTAGAAATAGATTATTGTTTTATATCATGGTTATGTTATTGGTTACATGTTTCAATGCGTTTATAGGTACATCTGAGTAAAACCTATCACCCCAACTGAAACACTGTGTGATCTAATCATATGGGTGTTGGAGGACACGATCTAAGCATTTTTACTTTACTTTAAAGGTTCATGGAAACTAAAAATTCCACATTCTATGTTTTATTGTAATAATAATTTCCAATAATAAACATATATGTCCAATTTTGGGTCACAATATGATAGGTTGTTCCATTCACCCCTATTCTTGTTAGAGGATATGGAGGAAATTCTACATCGACCACTTCTTGTTCTGGAGACATTAGATTATGTAGATTTGACTAGGAATAATTTGGATATGATCAGTCAAGGTAGATGTATTATAATTATCATCATTGATGACCTTTGGAGATTGATGTTGAGGATAATTTTCTCTTGCATTACCCTATTATAATGGAGCGTTGATGGATTTAGAGATAAGAAAAGATGAAACCTGGGTTTATTGGACCCTTTAGGATTTAAGAGAGTGAAAGGATGATAACATATTAGTTCTGTTTACCTAATTGGTACCAATCCATGAACAACATTTTCTATGATTCAATGATTAACCATTATCATTCAGACATGTCCTATATTTTTCACCTAGATGAGATGTATTTGGATGTTGTTTCTTCTTCTATGAAGTATCCTATACATATTTTTTATCATAGAATAAAGACTATATATGCAAGTTCATTTCATCTAGATTTGGTACATTTTTAGAATGACCATGTATAAGATGATTTCATGGATTAAGAGGCCAAAATACATGTGAAAGGGATGGATTTATCTCATATGATGGGAAACCACCCTTAAATAAACACCCAGATGAGTTGTTTTTATAAGGGGAGGTTGTAATATCCCATATATATCAATGTATGTTTTTATTTGGTTTCTAGATTCAGATTCTTATTTTAGACCATTTTGAATGGTTTAGGTAGTATTATTGGGCTATAACTATTAGTTGTAGAAAAAGCATTAATTTTAATCATCTTTCGGAAAATTTACTCAACAAATAAATATCATGAAATGTAAATGATGAATTTACATTTTAAGTTGTTTAGATATTAACCTTAACCCAATACAACCTTGTATGGGAGATATAAGTTGAAAATTGATATTTTATGGAATAAAATGTAAATTTTTGTCATAATCCATATCAGGAAGAAACTACAGTAGTTGATTTATACTTTTAATATCTTATTATTGAGGTAAATACATCTAGATAGATGAAATTAAAGGGTGAAGTTACCTCTTCAGACTTCTTATTTTAAAATCATTTTCTTCTTATTATTAACTTGTTTCTGACACATAGTAGTATATCACATGTTGAGAGCTCCCCCATTCATATCCTATAAGTAAATTTGGATCTCCTTCATCTAGGGCTCAAATCAAACTTCATTCATCATGTTGAAATCCTGTCACTAAGATTACGAGTCCACTTGGTTACTTTTTTAATTTTCATCTTCCCATCAGATGTTTTTTTACATGAGATATAATATTCCCTATTTTTATGGTATTTTATGGTTTTCCATTTTTTCAAATTTAAAATAAAATAGGGAGATAGTATTACATGATGATTTATTTACCTTTATAATGTAATATTTCTATCCCTTATCTCTAATGTCATGTTTTTTTAAATAATGTATCATCACACTGTGTTCCAGACATTCAATACCATAACGTATCAACATAAAACTGGTTTAATAATTTTTTTATAACCGTAACTGGTTTTTGTTACACCCTAAAATATAACATTGGAAGTTATATACCAAAACATGATCCATAAATAAGGTTGTGTCTCTTTAATGTCTCATAATCGTTATGACATGAAATAGAATTTAACCACTTGTTGAGGTGTGTTAACATGACCACACAAAATTAAAAATATTATTTGAATTTAATATATTGGTGATATACCTTACTAATAATCACAATACAAGGATTTGTAATTTAACAAGTTTAAATGGTGAGATGAAGTGATTTTATAAATTGAATGAATAAATGATTTGATAAATGAAGGGTGGATACTACACCATTTCCATCTATACTATGAGTGATTACAACGTGTCACAATATATATAGTAATTAATATATGATCTTGATTATTATAATTTATCACTCCTGGTTATATCCACGGAACATGAATTTTAAAGGTGTGGAATGATTAGAGAGACACTTGGACTGCCATTGTGGTTTTACTTGGATGGGATAATGGGACACCAACCAATTCATTGATGCTCCTACCAAGGGGAAGACCATAATTAGACCTTGTCTTGGTGTTATGGTTGTGAATTCCCTGGCATGGCACTATGTTTTGAATTGAATTTCTGATAATTAAATAAATTGAATCCCTTGGATTATTCTCCTTGAATTCATCATGACATTATATACCACCATGGTTACTACCAAGATCCCCCCCTCAAGTCTAGCATTTGGTTACCTAGGACAAGATCCTAGTGCTTAGTCATCACAATCTACTTTGGTTGAAATTTTAACAGTACACCCTGATGGAATTAATAAAATTTATGAAACATAAATTCCATTGTAATTTACAAGATATTACAGGACAACCACAACTCATGGATTCCTTGGTTGTATATATTGGGAACCTAACTTATTGAATAAACCTAAAATGTTTTGTTCATAGAGATATTGCTAGATTTGTTCAAAGTAGGTAGTATCATATTGTTGTCCAATGATGAGGTTGGACCAACATGGTTTATATATTTACAACATTACATTGAGTATTTTTTGTATAGTTATAATTATATATTCACATACTGGATAGTGCTAGAACCATTGGTCTTGGCCTACTATGTTTTACTCACACTCTGATTGGATCAATTTTTTTTACACAGATAGACATAATTGATCTAGTTAGGGACCAACTGAATTTCCCCAGTTTTTAATATTCAATATTTTCTTATTGAAAATAGTAAGAGGGAAGTAGACTGAGCATGTTTTCGCAATTCTATTGAAGACAACTCATGACCTTTTTTTAATTTTTATAGCATGTAGTGTGTGTTCATACATCCATTCCTCCCTTATGAACATCTATTTTTAATAGTGTCATGATATTATTATTATTATTATTATTTATATGACTTTTTATATTATAAATTTCATTTTTCAATTTTTATGTCTAATTAAATTGTTTCCATTATTAAAGATTCTCTTGATTTATATCTATATTTTATCTCTATAATTCACTCTGAAAAGAGGGTATAGTCTCCCAACTATATCACATATACCATAACTATATGTTTCCTATAACGACCCGCAATTATTTCATACATAATCTTGAATTTATTTAAGAAAAAACTTCATTATACATTGAGGATCTTTTCAAGTTTAGAGCTTTAGAGAATTAAGACAAAACATTCATAACATTACACATTGTTACATAGTGGATACCATAAAATCAGTTTCCATTATCCTCAGAATATAAAAAATTAAAACACAAAACAAGACTCCTCGACAATTTTTCAACATTTAACCTGTCTTCCTTCCTTGTATTACTCATCATTAACCTGTGAAAAATCATTTAAAAACTTGGGATGAGCACAATAGCTCAGTAAGGTATGAAAAAGAAGGAAAAATCACATTAGTCCATGAATACGCATGACGTATGAAAACATTTTCAAAAGACATGCTTTCCACCCATAAAATATTACTTAGAATAACATGATATTTACACAAGATCCACACAAACATGATTATAATCATAGAGGTATATTGGGGCATTACTTACATAATCTTGTAACCATCTTGTCTACCTTAAAATTTGTAACCCTCACGGCTACCTTACTTTGTGTAACCATCACAGTTACACTTGGAGTAACCATATGGCCGACCTCAAACTTACTCATACCCAATGAATTGGAGGGAAATATAGGTCCCAACCTTCATCATAAACAATGCCCAATAACCAAAACATAATCATACAACATAAACAATAGCATAAAAACATACCTTTTGAATCTTATAAAACAGAATTTTAAAAGAGGATTTTAGAAGAAAAGTCCCTTATAAACATCATATACTTGAAGTGAGACTTAATAGAGTGGATGGAATATGTATATACTCTGTAAATACACATAATGAAACATAATATAAATAGAACCCATCACACAAACAATTTAAATAGCACATAAATTAAAAAGTAGAAGGTTAGCCCAAAGAATGAAAATCGGGTTAAGAATTCCCTTACCTTAGGCTTGTCTTACTTCAAAATTGTTTAAAACTCCTGTATAATGGTTAAAAGAGTGTTATTAGTATTTTACAAAAACATGTTAATGTTTATAACATCTTATATGGTCATTTAATAACCTCACTTCACCCCTTAATTGTTAGTATTTTGTTCCTTGCATTATTTTGGGTGAGTTCTTTTGTGATTTTCACGATCGGTTCATGATGAATCGTTCTTGTTGATTGGAAGTGAAACTCCAGAATTGGAATGGAGTAGTATTTACATAATTCAAGTACCATAAATTATACCATTTATCACTTTGGTGATTTATATGATGATGATTTATAAGTTAAAACATTAATTATGTTCGTTTAGATAATTTAATTGGTTCTTTGATAATTACAACTTCATTTAGTCTTATAAATTTGAATCATGAGTACAAAAGAATTAAATAAACTTATATGATTCATAAAACATATATTATAACCTGGTTAAACCATATAAATGGTTTCATGACCAGACTTGAAAGAATCAATGGAGATTGAAAATACAACGTCCACGATATCGGTAATTCGACACGAATGGACAATGTTTTTTGATTCTTTAAATAAGTGAGAGAGGAGAGGAATAATGATTTGTAATTTTCCATAAACATGAAAACATCCAGAATATACATGATTCTGTAGATTTCATGCCTCTTGGATAAGAGGGGGTGATGAACGAAGAGAAGGGAATCTTGAAATGAAGAAAACATGAGAAATTTCTTACAAAAATTCGGCAGCCTAACGACGTCTCTTAAAATTTCATAAAAATAAGATGGATGAGAGGAATGGAATATCTCATCATTCGTACAAAATTTGGACAGTAATGGGAAATATTAAATGAAATATCCCAACAAAAGACAAAGGGAAAGGAAGAGAATAACATAAAATGGAAGGAAAGTATAACGACCCATACTTTACATACATTGTTAATACTTCAAAATTGAAGTACACTTATTACAACATATGACAAAACCACAAAGGACCGTATAGGTATAGTGTCTTTAGAAACTGGGAAACATAAACAACTGGTTCATAAATCTTCTACAGTGTCTCCCATTTATTTCATCATATCTAGGGTCTCTTTTAGCATATTCTACTTAATATACATCTTCCTGACCTGGGGAAAAGAAAACATAAAAGGGTGAGCTCAAATGCTCAGCAAGGGCAAATAAAGGAAATAAAAATCATATCATATCTTTTTGAAAATCAAAACCTGCAAAAGAGATCATAATATCTTAACATGGAATAAATCATAGAAGTGAAAATGAGATCCCCATAATCATAACATAAAACTTGAAACTTTGTGGCATGCACACATAATCATGGAAAATCATTTCTTGTTAGTCATGACTCATTGCCAAGACTATCTTAGTGGACAAAGTCCCTTTCTGAACCGAGTTCACTCCTCGTTTCAGTCCTGTATCACTGAACCGAAATAACCTTCCGTTCCAGCCATGTCTATCTCATGAGATATAAATTCTTTACCCAATGCATTGGAGGGAGATATAGGTCCCACCCATCTTATAATGAATCCTTTCTTATGTGTGCCACATAATCATAAACCATACATCATAACGTAACCCATGTAATAAAAATGGGATTCTTAAACAACATGACATCATAAAACAATTCATATAAGATAAAGGAATTCGTAAAAATATTTCCATCACAACATAATAAAATCCATGTAATAATAGGGATAGAAACAGAACCCTTTATTATCTTAGATGTAAAATAATTTTGATAAAACACTTGAACTTCATTCTTGAGGAAAATATCCTTTCTTTTTCAAAAACATTTTACATTTCTTAACATGTCATACAACTTTAAACTAAAAGAAGTTGATTAAAAATAAACTTGAAAACTTTTAAAGGAAGCTTCTTGGAAATAATGTTTTAAAAATCCATTCTTGTCGTATAAGTTAAAAAAAACATTCTTCGTACTTTTGTCGGAAAAGTCAAAAAGTACCTCGTACGGAAAAACGACAAAAGATTCCTTTCATATTCTTTACTAAAAACTCACCTAAGGGTAAAATTGGATTTAAAATATTGTAAGTGGATGGAATCAATATTACATATTGAGGGAACATGGATGTGGATGATAAAATACACCCCAGTAAATACTTACGAATAAACAATCTCGGATAAAAATGAGATTGTGATATTTCCCTTACCTTAGGTCCGATTTGCTTTGTTCGTATCCGAAGCTCCTGTATAATGGTTTAAATAATGTTATTGACTTATTCCAGAATCATACATATTGATATGAGATTATATATGGTCATATTATTAGCTTCTTGTTAGTAATATTTCATTTTTACTTGTTACTCGGGTCTTTATAACTTTTTGTTCTTATGCGTGTTTTGTCGAATAAATTCTTATTCTTATCTTTAGGTTATAGATAATTCATTTCCAGAATGGTATTAGTGTAGTATATACCATATTCATTCATTCAATTCATTTATATAATCATTATTAAATGAAGATCATGTAGAACGAGTCGCATCACATCGTGGAGACGGTATTCCGTACGTACGCACGAGTGATGATATCGTTCCTATGATCGTGGAATTGTATTGGAGTATATATATATATTATTTCAGTATCAATATTACTTAATAATAATCATATATAGTTACTCATTACACCATTATACCCATCCTTGTAAGGTGATGGTGGAAAATAGATTACACCACGGCGTGGAGACGGTATTCCGTACGTACGCACGCGCGGTGATTTCATTTTTCCGTAGGATGGATAGAAGGTGAATTAGGGTTGTTTAATATTTATAATAACATATCAGTATGTAAGTAATACTGATGTTATTACTTTATCATGAAACAACTATAGAAGAAGAAGTTGAAGAAGAAAGAAATTGAAAAGATCGGTAATGGATATTACCTCTTCTTTGGAATGCCTCTTTGAATCCTCCACTTAAGGAACTAAGATTGGTCTTTGGAGAATCCCAGGACCTCTAGGATTATTCTAGGGAAGTGGAGAGGAGAAAATGGCAGGGGTTGGCCGAGCTTGAGTGCTCAAATTGGTGTGAGGAGGAGGGGGAGGAGGTGCCCTTTTATAAGAGAGGAGAGGGGCACCTTAGGAATATCTCAAAATATTATTTTATATTAAAGTCAAAATCGGTTTATAATGGTTCCAAAGGGTCTTATTTTGAAGCTGAAGTGGTGATGGGTCTAAATCCTATCAACCAATAGGATTTAGACAAGTTTCGGGTATTATTTTAACCTTATCAATTAGATTTAACTCTAAGTTAATTAATTTAACTTTTACCGTGTCTTTTTGTTTTCTTTCACTATATGGTTAATACACTTACTATAACATGCCAAACGACCCCCAAATTGTTTATTATTAATATATATATCCTTATCTAAGACATTTGGCCGAACCTTAGATTTTTAGGAATAAAATAACAATTAATAATATAATATTTGATTTAAAAACTATTTTGTGTCAATTTTGACCCTATTTGATATATGATTTTTGTGAAAGTCATATAAGAATTATATGTTCTAACTAAGTTGATTAAATCAACAATAATATATCATAGTAACCTAGAAAATTAGTGGAATTCATAAAAAGTCTTAAATTACATTTATTTTGGTATTTATATTATCAATTATGTCAATATTTCATTAATAAGATAATTACTGCATCATCATTGTGTCATAAATAAATTAAATTATATGATGTCTAAAAATTACAAATAAAATACCATCATGTAGGAAATCTTTTTAGCTTTCTAATGAATATTTACAATCGAATTTATCTTATGTATAACACAATATTAAAAATGATTTACTTATTATACTTTAAATTTAACTATTTTAACCCTTCTTTAAATAAATTAATAATAAATGTCCTAATCTAATCCAAGTGGGCCTAAATGGTCATATTTTATTTCTAAGTTTGTTTTTGGTCGAATTACACTTTTCCAATAGAATTAGGACATGTGTTAGGGTAATATTAATATCATATTTACCCTTAGTTTCCCTATTTACTATTAACCGCGGTAAAAAAGGTAAAAAGTTACTATTCACCAAAAAATTATTTCCATCTCATTGAACCACATTTTAGTCCTTGATATTAACCGTGTCTCTCGGATTTTCGAAATTCCATACACAGAAGCGGTAAAATTAAGTTTTATGCAAAATTCAGTTTTTTAACCTACCACTTAGTGGTTTCACTATTCATCAAAAATTGAAAGTTTTCAGAAAAATACCAAAATTTCACCCTAGGCTAATTTCGATATTCTGAGTCCAAAAATGAAGTCCATTTTGAAAAATAAAATTTATAAAATTTCAAAAAGTGGTTATTACTATTCATAACGGCTAGTTTCAATAGCATATTGTTGTTTAGTGAAACTCGGTATTGCGTACGACGCAAGCTATCGAGGAAGGTCGCGATTGCGTGTAAAGAAAGCCAAGCAAGTGATGTGTAGAAAAAGATTCCTTTGATGATTTATATAACATAAAAGTCTCGGGTGTTACATTCTACCCCCCTTAAAAATAATTTCGCCCTCGAAATTCGGCACTTTGTTACAAACAGATGAGGATACTTCTCCCTCATCATATCCTCGAGCTCCCATGTAGCTTCTTCAAGTTAGTGGTTCCTCCATAAAACCTTCACTAAGCGAGTGGTCTTGTTTCGTAGGACTTTTTCGCTACGATCCAGAATCTCTATCGGTTGTTCTTCATAAGAAAGATCTTGCTCCAGCGGTACAACTTCTGAGCTGAGTACATGTGAAGGATCTGGTATGTACTTTCTCAGGAGAGATACATGGAACACATCGTGAACTTGAGAGAGATTCGGTGGAAGTGCCAATCGGTAAGCTACCTTCCCAACACGATCCAGTATTTCGAAAGGACCGATATATCTAGGGCACAACTTCCCCTTCTTTCCAAATCTCATAACCCTCTTCCAGGGAGGTATTCGTAAGAACACTTTATCGCCCACTTCAAACTCTAGGTCTTTTTTTCGGTTGTCGGCATAACTTTTCTGTCGACTCTGAGCTGCTCTTATGTGTTGTTGAATAGATCTGACCTTTTCTGCCATTTCATCAACGAGATCAGGTCCTAATAGCTTTCTTTCCCCAACTTCATCCCAGCAAGTTGGAGTCCTGCATTTCTATCCATAGAGAGCTTCATAAGGAGCCATCTGAATACTGGAGTGAAAGCTATTATTATAAGAAAATTCCACCAAAGGTAGGTGTTGATCCCAACCTCCTTTGAAATCCATAGAGCAAGCTCTCAACATATTTTCTAGGGTTTGAATTGTTCCCTCAGACTGACCGTCTGTCTGGGGATGATAAGCAGTGCTGAAACTCAACTCTGTATCCAGAGTATGCTGAAGTCTTCGCCAGAACTTCGAGGTAAATCTCGGATCTCGATCAGATATAATAGAAAGTGGTACCCCATGCCATCTTACCACTTCCTTTACATATATCCTGGCAAGCTGATCTAGAGAGAAATCCTCTCTAATAGCAATGAAGTGTGCAGACTTTGTAAGACGATCAACTATGACCTAGATAACATTATTGCCTTTGGATGTTTTAGGAAGTCCTGTGACAAAGTCCATAGTGATGTTTTCCCATTTCCATTCGGGTATGGGTAATGGTTGTAACATCCCCTTAGACTTTTGTCTCTCAGCTTTAACTTGTTGACAAACCAAGCATCGAGAGACATATTCAGCAACATCTCTTTTCATGCCATCCCACCAGAAGTACTCTTTCAGGTCCCTATACATCTTCGTGCTTCTAGGATGAATAGATAATGATGAAATATGAGCCTCATCCAGCAGCTCATTCTTTAATTCGGGGATGGGAGGAACGCAAACCCGATTCCTGAACTTTATTATCCCATCACAATCAAGGTTGAATTCAGGAACATTTCTCAACTTCTTTTGTAACTCGACATCTTCTTTCTGTGCCTCTTTAATCTTCACATGTATAGATGGTTGAACATTCATTTGAGAAAGATAAGATTTTTCCCCTTCCATTATAATTCCAAGATCCATCCTTTGTAAATCCATAAATATTGGATCTTTTGTGATCCTCGTCATGGATAAACTAGCATGGTCTTGTCGACTTAATGCATCTGCCACCTTGTTTGCTTTCCCAGGGTGGTAATGGATTGAGCAGTCATAATCCTTAATCAGGTCCAACCATCTTCTTTGACGCATATTCAGCTCCTTTTGTGTGAAAATACACTTTAAACTTTTATGATCAGTATAAATATCACACCTTTCACCATAAAGGTAATGCCTCCAAATCTTTAATGCAAAGATTACCGCAGCCAACTCCAAATCATGTGTTGGGTAATTTTGCTCATGGATTTTCAACTATCGTGAGGCATAAGCTATCACCATATCATTTTTCATAAGAACACACCCCAATCCCTTCTTGGATGCATCACTGTAGATCACAAACCTTTCTCCACTACAAGGCAGTGTGAGCACAGGTGCACTGGATAACCTTCTTTTCAACTCCTTGAAATTCTCTTCACATTCCTCTGTCCAGACAAACTTAACTCCTTTCCGAGTCAACTTGGTGATTGGATTAGATAATCGTGAAAAATCTTTTACAAAACGTCGATAATATCCAGCCAAACCAAGAAAATTTCGGATCTCAGTTACTGTTGTTGGTCTTGACCATCTTTCGATAACCTCTGTTTTTGCTGGATCCACAGATATCCCCTCTTTTGAGATTATGTGACCCAAAAATGCATCTTTTTGAAGCCAAAATTCACACTTGGTAAATTTGGCATAAAGCTTCTCCTTTCTCAGGGTCATCAATATAATTATCAAGTGATCTTCATGCTCTTCCTTGCTCTTTGAATAGACAAGAATATCGTCTATAAAGACTACCACAAATTGATCAAGATAGTCTCTAAAGACTCTATTCATTAGATCCATGAAGACAGCAGGGGCATTAGTAAGACCAAATGGCATCACTATAAATTCATAGTGTCCATACCTTGTACGGAAAGCCGTGTTTGGTATATCCTCCCTTTTGACCCTTAATTGATGATACCCTGAACGGAGATCAATCTTGGAAATGTATTGAGCTCCGCGTAGTTGGTCAAATAAGTCATCAATGCGTGGGAGAGGATATTTGTTCTTGATAGTGATCTTGTTAAGTTCTCGATAATCAATGCAGAGTCTCATTGATCCATCTTTCTTCTTTACAAATAGAACAGGTGCTCCCCAAGGTGGCGCACTAGGGCATATGAATCCCTTATCAAGATTCTCTTGGAGTTGCTTCTTCAATTCCTGCAACTCAATTGGGGCCATTCTATAAGGTGTCTTTGAAATAGGCAAAGCACCCGGTACGAGGTCTATTGAAAACTCAACTTCACGATTTGGTGGAAGACCCGGTAATTCCTCTGGAAAGACATCATCAAACTCCCGTACAATGGGCATATTCTTAATCGTGAGTTTCTCACCAACCATTTGAGATAAATAACCTTCATTTAGTGGAATCAAGACCCATAAGATGGAAGAAATTTCCACTGGAAGGTTATATTCATCCTTGCATCGATAGACGATCGTAGATTGATCTGGAATATGAAATGTGACTTCCCTTCTTTGGCAATCGATATGAGCTCCATGTAGAGAAAGCCAATCCATGCCAAGAATCACATCAAATTCCACTAAAGGAAGGATCACAAGATTTGCAGGAAACACTTTCCCACAAACTTCGATCGGAGAAGAATTATAAACTTTTGATGTGATTGATGTGCCATTAGGTGTTGTCACAGCTAACTCAACATCTAATTGTTGAGGTAATACGGTGATACCCTTAGAAAAGTCTTCAGAAATAAAAGAGTGGGTGGATCCAGAATCAAATAAAACATTTGCTACTTTAGAGTGGATGGTAAGTGTACCTTTCACCACATCGTTATCGTACTCCACATCGCTGATAGAAATTGCATGTGAATTTCCTTTGTCTTTAGCCTTAAGAGTTTGTTGACGTCGACCATCATCATCAACCCTTGGATTTGGGCATTGATTGGCATAATGCCCCATCTCCTTGCACTTGAAACATTGAAGTGTAGTAGGTTCATTCTGTGTATCCCTTCCTTTGTTTGCGTCATTAGACATATTCTTCCCATTATCACGACATTCAAATGCCCGATGACCTTCTTTTCCACATTTAAAACATTTACTTGTCCCTTTAAGACAACTCCCTCCATGTTTCTTTCCACACTTTGAGCATAAGGAAAAGCTCATCTTCTTTTCTGTGTGCTCTTCAGATTTTTCTTTGAATTCCATCTTCCTCTTCTTATCAAACCCATGTGACTGATGGGTTACTCCAATCTCCATCTCGACTTTGAGAGCACATCGAACGATTTCCTCGTAGCTATTGAAGTCCCTTATGGCTAACGCCCTTCGAAGACTTGGTTTTAAGCCACTAAAGAATCGATCGATCTTACTCTCAGGTTGGATAATAATACCAGAAGCGTACCTTGCCAGTCTTGAAAAATTTGCTTCATAGGTACCAACAGATTCATCATCCCTTTTCTTCAGTTCAAGAAACTCTTTCTCCATCTTTGTTCGGAGAATACGAGGGAAGTACTTATTGAAAAATAAGTTCTTGAACTCGTCCCATTCCATAGACTCAATTTCATCCCTTTGCCTCGTATTCTTAACAAGATTCCACCATTGATCAGCATCTCCTTCCAAACGATACACTGCTAGGATGACTTTATCATGTTCAGAACATTGAAGAACTGAAAATATCTTTTCAGTAGTACTAATCCATTGTTCAGCAACTAATGGATCAGTAGACCCGCTGAAAGAAGGTGGACGCTTCCTCATGAAGGATTCAACAGAATGTTGCTCCCTCCTTTGCTCGTTTGGAAATCCTGCATGATTCATAGCTTGAGAAAGTTGTGTGAGCATGGCTACAAGATTTTGCATTCCAGCTCCCATATCGTTTGGTTGCTCAGGGGGACAATCATTTCATTGCCCATCGCATTCCGCATTAACACGGTTCCTTCGGGTTCCAGCCATTGACTAAAACCAAGAAGAATAGTGTGAGCAACACTAATTATAATAGGAAACCACATAATTCAAGAATAAAATTTTCATGCTTATGGTCTTATCCTAGGTTATTCAAGGCCATTTCTAAAACACTAAGATTGTGTACTATGCTTAGACATATCCTTAGGGTTCTTACTAAGGCTTTCACATCCTAGTTTCCAAAGGTTGACTATACCTTTCCTCTGATACCAACTATAACGACCCATACTTTACATACATTGTTAATACTTCAAAATTGAAGTACACTTATTACAACATATGACAAAACCACAAAGGACCGTATAGGTATAGTGTCTTTAGAAACTGGGAAACATAAACAACTGGTTCATAAATCTTCTACAGTGTCTCCCATTTAATTCATCATATCTAGGGTCCCTTTTAGCATATTCTACTTAATATCCATCTTCCTGACCTAGGGAAAAGAAAACATAAAAGGGTGAGCTCAAATGCTCAGCAAGGGCAAATAAAGGAAATAAAAATCATATCATATCTTTTTGAAAATCAAAACCTGCAAAAGAGATCATAATATCTTAACATGGAATAAATCATAGAAGTGAAAATGAGATCCCCATAATCATAACATAAAACTTGAAACTTTGTGGCATGCACACATAATCATGGAAAATCATTTCTTGTTAGTCATGACTCATTGCCAAGACTATCTTAGTGGACAAAGTCCCTTTCTGAACCGAGTTCACTCCTCGTTTCAGTCCTGTATCACTGAACCAAAATAACCTTCCGTTCCAGCCATGTGTATCTCATGAGATATAAAGTCTTTACCCAATGCATTGGAGGGAGATATAGGTCCCACCCATCTTATAATGAATCCTTTCTTATGTGTGCCACATAATCATAAACCATACATCATAACGTAACCCATGTAATAAAAATGGGATTCTTAAACAACATGACATCATAAAACAATTCATATAAGATAAAGGAATTCATAAAAATATTTCCATCACAACATAATCAAATCCATGTAATAATAGGGATAGAAACAGAACCCTTTATTATCTTAGATGGAAAATAATTTTGATAAAACACTTGAACTTCATTCTTGAGGAAAATATCCTTTCTTTTTCAAAAACATTTTACATTTCTTAACATGTCATACAACCTTAAACTAAAAGAAGTTGATTAAAAATAAACTTGAAAACTTTTAAAGGAAGCTTCTTGGAAATAATGTTTTAAAAATCCATTCTTGTCGTATAAGTTAAAAAAACATTCTTCGTACTTTTGTCGGAAAAGTCAAAAAGTACCTCGTACGGAAAAACGACAAAAGATTCCTTTCATATTATTTACTAAAAACTCACCTAAGGGTAAAATTGGATTTAAACTATTGTAAGTGGATGGAAACAATATTACATATTGAGGGAACATGGATGTGGATGATAAAATACACCCCAGTAAATACTTACGAATAAACAATCTCGGATAAAAATGAGATTGTGATATTTCCCTTACCTTAGGTCCGATTTGCTTTGTTTGTATCCGAAGCTCCTGTATAATGGTTTAAATAATGTTATTGACTTATTCCAGAATCATACATATTGATATGAGATCATATATGGTCATATTATTAGCTTCTTGTTAGTAATATTTCATTGTTATTTGTTACTCGGGTCTTTATAACTTTTTGTTCTTATGCGTGTTTTGTCGAATAAATTCTTATTCTTATCTTTAGGTTATAGATAAATCATTTCCGGAATGTTATTAGTGTAGTATATACCATATTCATTCATTCAATTCATTTATATAATCATTATGAAATGAAGATCATGTAGAACGAGTCACATCACATCGTGGAGACGGTATTCCGTACGTACGCACGAGTGATGATATCGTTCCTATGATCGTGGAATTGTATTGGAGTATATATATATTATTTCAGTATCAATATTACTTCATAATAATCATATATAGTTACTCATTACACCATTATACCCATCCTTGTAAGGTGATGGTGGAAAATAGATTACACCACGGCGTGGAGACGGTATTCCGTACGTACGCACGCGCGGTGATTTCATTTTTCCGTAGGATGGATAGAAGGTGAATTAGGGTTGTTTCATATTTATAATAACATATCAGTATGTAAGTAATACTGATGTTATTACTTTATCATGAAACAACTAAAGAAGAAGAAGTTGAAGAAGAAAGAAATTGAAAAGATCGGTAATGGATATTACCTCTTCTTTGGAACGCCTCTTTGAATCCTCCACTTAAGGAACTAAGATTGGTCTTTGGAGAAGACCAGGACCTCTAGGATTATTCTAGGGAAGTGGAGAGGAGAAAATGGCAGGGGTTGGCCGAGCTTGAGTGCTCAAATTGGTGTGAGGAGGAGGGGGAGGAGGTGCCCTTTTATAAGAGAGGAGAGGGGCACCTTAGGATTATCTCAAAATATTATTATATATTAAAGTCAAAATCGGTTTATAATGGTTCCAAAGGGTCTTATTTCGAAGCTGAAGTGGTGATGGGTCTAAATCCTATCAACCAATAGGATTTAGACAAGTTTGGGGTATTATTTTAACCTTATCAATTAGATTTAACTCTAAGTTAATTAATTTAACTTTTACCGTGTCTTTTGGTTTTCTTTCACTATATGGTTAATACACTTACTATAACATGCCAAACGACCCCCAAATTGTTTATTATTAATATAATATCCTTATCTAAGTCATTTGGCCGAACCATAGCTTTTTAGGAATAAAATAACAATTAATAATATAATATTTGTTTTAAAAACTATTTTGTGTCAATTTTGACACTATTTGATATATGATTTTTGTGAAAGTCATATCAGAATTATATGTTCGAACCAAGTTGATTAAATCAACACTAATATATCATAGTAACCTAGAAAATTAGTGGAATTCATAAAAAGTCTTAAATTACATTTATTTTGGTATTTATATTATCAATTATGTCAATATTTCATTAATAAGATAATTACTGCATCATCTTTGTGTCATAAATAAATTAAATTATTTGATGTCTAAAAAATAAAAATAAAATACCATCATGTAGGAAATATTTTTATCTTTCTAATGAATATTTACAATCGAATTTATCTTATGTCTAACACCATATTAAAAATGATTTACTTATTAAACTTTAAATTTAACTATTTTAACCCTTCTTTAAATAAATTAATAATAAATGTCCTAATCTAATCCAAGTGGGCCTAAATGGTCATATTTTATTCCTAAGTTTGTTTTTGGTCGAATTACACTTGTCCAATAGAATTAGGACATGTGTTAGGGTAATATTAATATCATATTTACCCTTAGTTTCCCTATTTACTATTAACCGCGGTAAAAAAGGTAAAAAGTTACTATTCACCAAAAAATTATTTTCATCTCATTGAACCACATTTTAGTCCTTGATATTAACTGTGTCTCTCGGATTTTCGAAATTCCATACACAGAAGCGGTAAAATTAAGTTTTATGCAAAATTCAGTTTTTTAACCTACCACTTAGTGGTTTCACTATTCATCAAAAATTGAAAGTTTTCAGAAAAATACCAAAATTTCACCCTAGGCTAATTTCGATATTCTGAGTCCAAAAATGAAGTCCATTTTGAAAAATAAAATTTATAAAATTTCAAAAAGTGGTTATTAATATTCATAACGGCTAGTTTTAATAGCATATTGTTGTATAGTGAAACTCGGTATTGCGTACGACGCAAGCTATCGAGGAAGGTCGTGATTGCGTGTAAAGAAAGCCAAGCAAGTGTTGTGTAGAAAAATATTCCTTTGATGATTTATATAACATAAATGTCTCGGGTGTTACAGAAAGAATGAAAATGAAAGAGGATGTTTACCTCTTGATCTCTTCTCCTTGAGATCCTCCTTAAGGGCTTTGGTCTTGGTCATTTGGTGAGACCAGCAGCTCTAGGACATGGGGATGAAGATTGGGGAGGGAATTTGGCATAATTTAGACAATGCTCAAGGCTTGAGAGGTGTGGGAGTAAGAGGGGAGTGAGGGTGGTATTTATAGTGGAGGAGGGGAGGTTTTTTAGATTATTTTAATCATTATTATAATATTTTTATCAAGACTATGAATAATCTCAAATCAAGTGGCCTTAATTAGTGAAAATATCAAGTGAGTTCGAAGAAAGTGGCCTTGCATCACTTATGATGTCATAAATAGTGCATTTTTATTGATAAATTGATTATACGGTATTTTATCGTATTTCACTATTCACTGAAAATTCAAGAGTTTCAGAAAAATACCAAAAATTTACCCCTACAATTTTTCGACGTGTAGAATTCAAAAATGAACTCCATTTTTCAAAAATAATTGTCTAAATATTATTAATTTAATTTTTAAATAAGGTCCCAGTTAATTTGAAAAATAACAATATTTAAGTGCAACTAGTTTTATGTGACATTGGAAAAATAATTAAGATCCCATTATCCTATTTCCATGGGAAAATAAAATAATAATATTATTTACTATTCATGAGGTCATATTACTATTCATATTACTATTCATAAGGGCATGTTACTATTCACCAAAAAAACAAGTTTGTTCCACCAGACTCTAAATAACATACTGAACACAATTGTAGATGACAGTTTCTTGAAATTCAAAACATAGAAGAAATAAAATTATGTTTAAAGGATACTTATAAATATATACCTTAAACAAAATTTCAAGCATTTTCAATTTATTTTTAGAAAACCTTGGGATGTTAAATTAACCCCACCTTCTTGAAACTGCATCCTCGCAATTTTATTTACTTATTAAACAACTGAGGGTATTTTTCCCTCATAGCATTTTCAGACTCCCATGTTGCTTCTTCAACCATGTGGTTTCTCCACAAAACCTTTACCTAGTGGATTACCTTATTCCGCAATACCTGTTCTCTTCGATCAAGAATCTGAACCGGTTTTTCTTCATAAGAAAGGTTCTCTGCTAGCTGAACTTCATCCGGCCTCAAGACATGTGATGAATCTGGAACATACTTTCTCAACATCGAAACATGAAAAACATTGTGTACCTGAAACAAGCTCGGAGGCAAAGCTACACGGTACGCAACTGTTCCAACTTTATCCAAGATTTCAAAAGGACCGATGAACCGTGGACTTAGTTTCCCTTTCTTACCGAAATGCATCACACTTTTCCAAGGAGGTATTTTCAGGAAAACATAGTCACCTACCTTGAAAGAGAAGTCTTTCATTCTGTTATCTGCATAACTTTTCTGCCTACTCTGAGCTATCCTCATGTGTTGCTGGATCATCCTCACTTTCTCAGCCACTTCTTCTACTAATTATGGTCCCATCAACTTTCTTTCACCGACTTCATCCCAAAACGCAGGAGTCCGACACCTCTTTCCATATAAGGCCTCAAAAGGTTCCATCTGAATACTAGAATGGAAACTGTTATTATAAGAAAACTCAACTAGTGAATGATGCTGATCCCAACTTCCCTGATAGTCCATTGAACAAGCTCGAAGAATATCCTCCAAAGTTTGAATCGTTCGTTCTGACTGCCCATCTGATTGAGGATGAAAAGCTGTACTGAAATTCAACTCTGTGCCCAAAGACTTCTGAAGTCCCTTCCAAAATTTAGAACTGAACATGGGATCTCGGTCAGACACAATGGAAAGAGGAACTCCATGTAACCTAACAATCTCTTTGAGGTACAATCGAGAAAGCTGATCTAATGTCATTGTATCTCGAATAGAAAGAAAATGAGAAGACTTTGTTAGCCGATCAACAATAACACATATCGCATTGTTACCTCGAGAAGTCTTTGGTAGTCCCACCACAAAATCCATGGATATATTCTCCCATTTCCATTCTGGCATTGGCAAAGGCTGAAGCATCCCCTTCGGTAACTACCGCTCTTCTTTAGCCTGCTAACATGTCAAACATTTCATTGTAAAATCAGCAATATCTCTTTTCATCCCATTCCACCAGTAATACTCCCGAAGGTCTCTGTACATGTTAGTACTTCCAGGATGAACAGAAAATGGAGAACTATGAGCTTCACAGAACAATTATTTCTTCAGCTGGGAATCACAAGGCACACACAACCTTTTTCCAAACCTTAAAACACAATCTTTATCAAGATTAAATTCTGGAAACTTACCCATTTTAACCAATTCTACATTTTTCTGTAGCTCACGGTCTTCCCTCTACGCTTTCATAATTCTGTCTGACAACGAAGACTGCACTGAAACCTGAAACAAAACAGATATATTCCCTGCACCAACAACTTCTAAGCCAAAATTTATCAAATCATTAATCAAGGGATCACGTTCCAAACATAGCATGGTTAATGATGCATGATTTTTCCGACTTAAGGCATCCGCTACTTTGTTTGCTTTTCCAGGATGGTAATTAATCATGCAGTCATAATCCTTTATCAGTTCTAGCCATCTTTTCTGCCTCATGTTTAATTCCTTCTGAGTGAATATATACTTAAGACTTTTATGGTCAGTATATATATTTGGTATTTGGTTCCATATAGATGATGCCTCCATATTTTCAAAGCAAAAACCACAGCTGCCAATTCCAAATCATGTATGGGACAATTCACCTCATGAGGTTTATGTTGTCTCAAAGCATAGGCAATTACCTGATCATTTTGCATCAAAACACAACCAAGTCCCTTCAACGAAGCATCACTGTAGATGAAAAACTCACCATTCCGGGAAGGTAAGGCCAAAACTGGAGCATTCACCAATCTCTTCAATAGTTCCTGAAAACAAACATCACATTCCTCTGTCCAAACAAATTTAACCCCTTTCCATGTTAACTTAGTTATTGGGCTAGATAACCGCGCAAAGATCTTAACAAAGCGTCGGTAATAACATTCTAAGCCCAGAAAACTACGAATCTTCGTAACATTTGTGGGTCTTGGCCATTCATCAACTAATTTTGTTTTGGCAGGATCAACTGTTATTCCAACTTTATTTACAATGTGCCCATGAAAAGAAATCTGTTGCAACCAAAAATCACACTTGCTGAATTTTCCATATAGTTTCTTTTCTTTTAAAGTTTGTAAAACAGCCCTTAGATGTTTTTCATGCTCCTCTTTATTTTTAGAAAAAACCAGAATGTCATCAATAAATACAACCACAAACTTATCCAAGAACTCATGAAATACTCTATTCATAAGATTCATGAATACAGAAGGTGCATTAGTTAACCCAAATGGCATAAAAACAAATTCATAATTCCCATATCTAGTACGAAAGGCTGTTTTCGGGATGTCATCCTCCTTCACCTTCAGCTGATGGTATCCGGATCTCAAGTCAATCTTGGAAAAGTACTGAGCTCCCTGGAGCTGATCAAACAAGTCATCAATATGAGGCAAAGGATACTTGTTTTTAACAGTGATGTTATTCAAAGCTCTATAATCAATGCAAAGTCTCATGGAACGATCTTTCTTTTTAACAAACAAAACAGGGGCTCCCCATGGTGAAGTACTGGGACGAATGAGGCCTTTGACAAGAAAATCCTGCAACTGATTTTTCAATTCAAGAAGTTCTATTGGAGCCATACGATATGGGGGTTTTGAAATTGGCTTAGCATTAGGAACTAAGTCAATTGTGAATTCGACTTCTCGTTTAGGTATGACACTGGGTAACTCCTCAGGAAAAACATCAAGGTATTCATTTACCACTGGCACATCATTAATTTGAATAGTTCCCTTGTTTTCAACAATATGAGCCAGATAACTTTCATTTCCATCTTTCAGTAGTTTCTCAGCTTCTTGATAATATATCAATTGTATGGGTTCATTCTTGTATACAAACTGAAACGCTTTCTGAAAAACAACTTCTTTAGCTCTACAGTCAATCTTAGCATGATAATCAGAAAGCCAGTCCATCCCCGGAATAACTTCAAACTCGACTAAGGGTAAAACAACAAGGTTTTCAGGTAAAGTCTTTCCACATACCATAATAGAAATATTCTTATAATTCCTCTTTTCTATAAAATTTCCCCCTGGTGTTCTAACAACAAATTCAGGTATCATTTGTTGAGGTGATATTTCCAATTTACTAGAAAATTCCTCAGAGATGAAGGAATGTGTAGACCCCGTATCAAACAAAACTTTAGCAAAATCTGAGTGAACAAACAAAGTACCTGATACAACTTCATTGGATGGCCCAACATCTGCTGACGTAGTCGCAAAGGATATCACTACACCTTTCTGCTTGTAGTCTGGCTTCTTTGCATCATTTGGATCCCTCTTTGGACAGGCATTTGCATAGTGACCCATCTCACCACATTTAAAACACTTTACAGTTTTCTTATCAAGATTAGTCTTTGGATCATTTTCATTGCAATCTCGGGCCATGTGTCCAATCTTACCTCATTTAAAACACTTCCCAGTTTTGATAAGACATTCCCCAGGGTGCTACTTGCCACACTTTTCACAAACTAGAAACTGTATTTTCTTACCATCAGATTTCATTGGTTGATTCTTACCAATTGCTTTCCAATTTGACTTCTTCTTCTATTTGTTTCCAAATTGCATGTGATCGTCAGCAAACTCCATCTCTACCCTCTCAGCACATCGGACAAGTTTCTCGTAACTTTTGAATTCACGGGAGGCCAACGCCCTTCGATACATTGGCTTCAATCCTGAGTAAAAGCGGTTGATTTTGCTATCGAGATCCAGAATAATATTTGGTGCATACCTCGCCAGTCGGGTGAAGTTCGCCTCATACATAGCCACTGAATCTTCCTCCTTTTGTTTCAGTTCAAGGAATTTTTTCTCCATTCTATGTCGCACCACCTTAGGAAAATATTTTTCAAGAAAAATACATTTAAATTCATCCCACACTAAGGCATCAAAATACTCTCTACCCCTGATATTCCTTACCATTGACCACCAATGATCAGCTTACCCTTCAAAACGATAAATGGAAAGACTTACCTTTTGATTGTCCGAACATCCCATAACATCAAATATCTTTTCAAGGGCTTTAATCCATCCTTCTGCTGCCACTGGGTCAGAATATCCATTGAATGCTGGAAGATGTTGTCTCATAAAATGTTCCACCACTGTCATGTTCCGTTGGGGTACCTCTATTTGTCCTCTTGCATGGATGCCACCACAATTTATTGCCTGTGTTAGCTGAGCCATTACTGTCACAAACTGCTCGGTTCCAATCCCTACCATTCTAGGCTGTTGATCAGGAAGGATGTCATTTTGTCGGTGCCTATCCTCTTCAGCATCCATGTTCCTTCATCGGACAACCATTCTAAACAAACATTTCTTAGATGAAGCAACATGGTAATCTTTAAATTCTATAACAAATTAAACATAGGGTGAGAATTATTTATGGTATTCTATTAGCATCACCTTAACCCCTAAAGTTATCTAAACCATCCTCTGATACCAACTATAACAACCCGCACTTATTTCATACATAATCTTGAATTTATTTAAGAAAAAACTTCATTATACATTGAGGAACTTTTCATGTTTAGAGCTTTAGAGAATTAAGAAAAAACATTCATAACATTACACATTGTTACATAGTGGATACCATAAAATCAGTTTCCATTATCCTGATAATATAAAACATTAAAACACAAAACAGGACTCCTCGACAATTCTTCAACATTTAACATGTATTCTTTCCTTGTATTACTCATCAATAACCTGTGAAAAATCATTTAAAAACATGGGATGAGAACAAAATCTCAGTAAGGTATGAAAAAGAAGGAAAAGTCACATTAGTCCATGAATACGCTTGACGTATGAAAACATTTTCAAAAGACATGCTTTCCACCAATAAAATATTACATAGCATAACATGAGATTTAAAAAAGATCCACACAAACATAATTATAATCATAGAGGTATATTGGGGCATTACTTACATAATCTTGTAACCATCTTGGCTACCTTAAAATTTGTAACCCTCATGGCTACCTTACTTTGTGTAACCATCACAGTTACACTTGGAGTAACCATACGGCCGACCTCCAAATTACTCATACCCAATGAATTGGAGGGAAATATAGGTCCCACACATCATCATAAACAATTCCCAATAACCAAAACATAATCATACAACATAAAAAATAGCATAAAAACATACCTTTTGAATCTTATAAAACAGAATTTTAAAAGAGGATTTTAGAAGAAAAGTCCCTTATAAACATCATATACTTGAAGTGAGACTTAATAGAGTGGATGGAATATGTATATAATCTGTAAATACACATAATGAAATATAATATAAACAAAACCCATCACACAAACAATTTAAATAGCACATAAATTAAAAAGTAGAAGGTTAACCCAAAGAATGGAAATCGGGTTAAGAATTCCCTTACCTTAGGCTTGTCTTACTTCAAAATTGTTTAAACCTACTGTATAATGGTTAAAAGAGTGTTATTAGTATTTTAAAAAAACATGTTCATGTTTATAACATCTTATATGGTCATTTCATAACCTCATTTCACCCCTTAATTGTTAGTATTTCGTTCCTTGCATTATTTTGGGTGAGTTCTTTTGTGATTTTCACGACCGGTTCATGATGAATCGTTCTTGTTGATTGGAAGTGAAACTCCAGAATTGGAATGGAGTAGTATTTACATAATTCCAGTACCATAAATTATACCATTTATCACTTTGGTTCTTTATATGATGATGATTTATAAGTTAAAACATTAATTATGTTCGTTTAGATAATTTAAGTGGTTCTTTGATAAATACAACATCATTTAGTCTTATAAATTTGAATCATGAGTACAAAAGAATTCCAGAACCTTATATGATTCATAAAACATATATTATAACCTGGTTCAACCATATAAATGGTTTCATGACCAGACTTGAAATAATTAATGGAGATTGAAAATACATCGTCTACGATATCTGTAATTCGACACAAATGGACAATGTTTTTTGATTCATTAAATAAGTGAGAGAGTAGAGGAATAATGATTTGTAATTTTCCATAAACATGACAACATCCAGAATATACATGATTCTGGAGATTTCATTCCTCTTGGATAAGAGGGTGTGAAGAACGAAGAGAAGGGAATCTTGAAATGAAGAAAACATGAGAAATTTCTTACAAAAATTCGGCAGCCTAACGACGTCTCTTAAAATTTCATAAAAATAAGATTGATGAGAGGAATGGAATATCTCATCATTCATACAAAATTTGGACAGTAAGGGGAAATATTAAATGAAATATCCCAACAAAAGACAAAGGGAAAGGAAGAGAATAACATAAAATGGAAGGAAAGAATGAAAATGAAAGAGGATGTTTACCTCTTGATCACTTCTCCTTGAGATCCTCCTTAAGGGCTTTGGTCTTGGTCTTTTGGTGAGACCAGCAGCTCTAGGACGTGGGGAAGAAGATTGGGGAGGGAATTTGGCAGAATTTAGACAATGCTAAAGGCTTAAGAGGTGTGGGAGTAAGAGGGGAGTGAGGGTGGTATTTATAGTGGAGGAGGGGAGGTTTTTTAGATTCTTTTAATCATTATTATAATATTTTTATCAAGACTATGAATAATATCTAATCAAGTGGCCTTAATTAGTGAAAATATCAAGTGAGTTCGAAGCAAGTGGCCTTGCATCACTTATGATGTCATAAATAGTTCATTTTTACTGATAAATTGATTATACGGTATTTCATCATATTTCACTATTCACTGAAAATTCAAGAGTTTCAGAAAAATACCAAAAATTTACCCCTACCATTTTTCGACGTGTAGAATTCAAAAATGAACTCCATTTTTCAAAGATAATTTTCTAAATATTATTAATTTAATTTTTATATAAGGTCACAGTTAATTTAAAAAATAACAATATTTAAGTGCAACTAGTTTTATGTGACATTGGAAAATTAATTTAGATCCCATTATTCTATTGCCATGGGAAAATAAAATAATAATATTATTTACTATTCAGGAGGTCATATTACTATTCATATTACTATTCATAAGGGCATGTTACTATTCACCAAAAAAACAAGTTTGTTCCATTATACTCTAAATAACATACTGAACACAATTGTAGATGACAGTTTTTTTGAAATTTAAAACATAAAAGAAATAAAATTATGTTTAAAGGATACTTATAAATATATACCTTAAACAAAATTTCATGCATTTTCAATTTATTTTTAGAAAACCTTGGGATGTTACATTTCCAACCTCTATAATATAGAGTGGAATTCTTGAGGTTATGTGGACTACCTTCTCAATTATATATGAGTGTACCTAGATAGGGACATCAAAAAATGAAATTTCCAAATGTTAAAAACCATATATGCCTCAATGAAAGGGTGTAACACGATACCCAAACCCAATAGAAACTCAAAATAGAAAGATAAATACATTTAATGTATCCCATAAATTCCTCTCATGAAGAATTAAGAAAATCAGAATAAATACTCAACATGAATCTATTAAAGGAACTTGGGGCGTCATTGTAACACCCAGATATTCTAGACCTTATAAAACCAATCTTATGTTAAATTAATAGTTTTACATAATAAAAATATGTAAATAATATGAAACACATTAGAATAAAATTAATAATAATTAAATAATAATAAATAATATTGTAACAAATTATATTTTATGTCCTTTGGAAGATAAATAATTTATATGACTTCATATTGAAAAAGGGTTTTTTTTCAAAAAAAGTATTTATCTTAATTAATTTTATTTTAATGGAAAATATGAAAAAATATTTCATAAACTTGATAAAATAATTTTACTTTTTTAATTCCTCAATTAAAAATATGAATAGTGTAAATTTTTGAATTTTTTACAAATGGTGATTTTTAGTCAAAAAATACAATTTTCTGTGAAAATTATGATTTTTTTATGATTTTACCATTATGTAAGAATATAATAGAATATTAAAACCCATTTTAATAAAGAAATATGTATTTAAGGAATAATATTATTCATTTTAGAAAGATTTTTGAACTGGTAAATAATATTTCCCACATTATTTCAACTAAATATAAATATTACCTCAATAAAAATTGTTTTTGGTTTAATCTTTTTATAAAGACTTTTGATTCTGAAATTCAAGTTCTTAGTGATTTGAAATCCAATTAACATTTATTTTTTTGTTTTAAACCTATTTATAACAGAAATATATATATATATATATATCATAATATTTTCATTTAAATAAGTTCTCAAATGTACTAAAGCTTTTAAAAAAATACTTTACATGTTATGTGATATTATTTTGAAATTAAATGGATAATATGATTTTAAAAATATAAATTATTAGGTTTTAATTATTTAAATGGTATAATCATAATTTTTTCATTAAAATTAATTACTATGGTTACAAATGTATTTTCAAGGGAAAAATAAATTATCCTAAAAGTTAAAATGACAAAAAAAGGATAAATATAAGATTAGTAGTCTCAAAATATATTAGAAAAGGATAGTTTTGATCTATAATCAAATAACTTCAATATTATTTTATTTGAGATCCAATGACATGTTAATAGTAACATTACATTAATAAAAATATAATGGTTACTTCAAACCTATATTTCTCTTCAACTATAATAATCTATGAAAAAAAATTATTAAAAATTCACATTTAATTCAAATTTATAATTGAAACAAAAAAAATTATGTCCTCCTAGAAACCTCTCCCACTTGAATAAGATTATATTTACCTTTGTATATCCTAGGGAATTTATTTTCATATAATTTTTCCTAGGAAAATTGTATTCTTTCAACATGTGTATTACTTTCACTTAATCATTTATTTTACCCTAAACATAACTAGATTCAATCTAAAATTATTAACATAATTAAATTAGAATCATTGTTATATTTAAAATTCATAATATTAATTTAACAAAAAACAATAATTATATTCTTTTAACTAAGGGTGATAGATCATTGATTGCGACTATGTGAGGATTGTCGCCTCTACGATGCGACGTGCTTTGATTTTCACCACCACCTCTCAAGGATGGTATCAAAGATATATTTCTCAGAAAATATGTTTTATATTTAATAAATAAAATTCTATCATAATCGTTTTACTTATACTGAAACTTCATCAATTCATTAATAAATTGGATATTTAATCATGTGTATAACAGATTACAATCTAAAAAAACAATGAATTCCATTCTTAATCACCAAAAATCCTCGATGGATATACAAATCTATTTTATAATTATTTATGATAATTTTTAAATGATTAATATTATAATTATTTCATATTATTTTAATTTAAATACATTCCATTACTAATGAATTCATTATAACACGTAATCATTTAACACGATTTAATTATCTATATAAATGATGTTATAAATATTATTTCATAAATGATTATGGTATATAGTACAATTGTAATAGAATGTAATAATGATATATTTAATATCTGTTAATGTTTCTATTATGGGTATTTATCATATATAAAAATATTAAACATATCACATTTTGAACATCAAAAATATCAAAAACTGGCTCATCAGGATTTCCATTTTCAAAAGTTGTATTCATGTATTCCAAAAAATAAATTTCGGACTCAAGTAATAATTAGAGCATAGTTTTTATTTTATCATGATTATTTTCTAACGGTAAAATTGACTCAATATAGGAAAAATTCATGTTATCATTATAAAGGATGCATGATAGAAACAACCCAAATTTTTAGTACCCTCCAATGAATATAAACTAAATAATGATAATATATTTGTTATATATCGTTATAAAAAGTACATAAAAGGTTATTATGTTTTTATTATGGTTTTTAGATTAGATATTAAGATATTTTTGTTCATTATATGATAGGTTATAGCATGATCTAGAAGCTAGGAATACAAGGTAAGGGGTTTGTCTCAAAATTTCAATATATGAGACACATTTCCTTTTATAAACGTAATTTATTATAAATTCTTTCAATAATATCTATTGTATATATAATATCAAGAATAAAATTTTCTCCTTGTATTTTATCTTCAATTTTAATTTCTCAATTTTAGGATTGTGGGGGGTTATTAGAACGTTTCTTAATCCTTAAGTTAGTTTTTGCAACTCATATATTTTCTATGGGTCATAATCATCCCACTATAACTATTATAGTCAAATATTGTAATATTATATCCTATATTGATGTAATATTGTACATAAAGAATATTTATTGGATAAATACTATTTTAAACCAAATATTTTTTCTTTAATGAATTTTTTTTTTCTGAAAATGAAATTTTGTGAAGAATATTTTCCATTTATTATAGTAGATATTCATCTATATGCATGTTATTTTCTCCCATCCAATGCAAGGATTTACATATTAGAAACTCAAGTTTATCTTTATCTAATTGTCCTTGTTTTCCAATTTTTTCTTTTAAAAAATATTTAGTTATCCCTTTAGTGATATGGTTTTTCAATAATGTATTTCTAAAATATTTAATAGGATTCTTTTTTTCATAAATTTATATTCATACATTATTATGAACACTAAATTTTTATAACAATTATATAATTCTATATATTTATTAATTTAGACCATTTTTAAAAAAAATTATATTTTTCCAATGTTTTCACATCACCTTTTTAAAGAATTTTTTTCTTTTACATAGATCATTTATACATATTATTTTTAAAAAATGGTATGAACATAAAAAATGTATTCACATCATGTTTTTAAAAACACAATATATGATTAAAGGTATTATTTTTTATGGTTGATTTTAAAAGTATGGGTTTTTCAAATGATTTCAATTTTTTGTTCAAAAATTACTTTTGAATGCTATCTATAACTTCTTCTTTTGTGATAATGAAATACAACAGAATGTCCAGGATCCAGGAAAGCTCTATCCTAAAAAAATTATTAAAGGAAATGTAAGAATGAAAATAAGGTTAGGAATTAAAAGAGATTTTTCATATTTGTAATTGAAACACCCCTCACTCGACATCATTCACCAAAGTGGTACGATGTTCAAGTGTTCTGAGCATCCACATTGATCCTGCTTTAAGGACCTCCCTCTTTGAAAAGAAATATTCCACCAGGTTAGCCTCTATATATTCATGTAAGATAGGCAGGATATGATGACGGATAAGATCTACACAGTCAATCCAATGAGATATGAGATTCCATGGGACATTCCTCATTCATGCATTTAGTTATCTAATTGTATTTTCATAATCCAATTCAATCTTAATTTCTTTAAACATATGATAGAAAACAGGCATGATTGTGTATATCATTGCCCACAAATCAGCTTCAAAGGTAGTCCACAAACCAATATAGTGATGAAAAAATACATTAAAAAATCCTTGATGTGATTGTAATATATGTTCAAATCCCAATAGTCCCATCACGCTGTACGATGAACCATCAACATTCACATTGAACAATATCTCAGTATGGGGGTATCCATCACATAGATTTAAGGATGAGAGGTTGTTTGGAAATAACTAAAATTCAAAATGACCTTTGAATTTTACATTTTTTAATGTTATAATTCATCATGAAAGGATGAATTTCCACCAAAACATGGACATCCCTGTGAATAAATGGAATTACTTCTTGTGTGTAAGGAACCTTTTACTCAAATAGATTATAATTACACACCCTCTAGATGGTAGTACGGATGGATGTAATGGCTACTAGACGTAGGTGGTGGAGCAGGTTACTCTGCCCAACACTGTATTTGAAGAGCATAAGACTCTCCAATGATCTCCCTGTATTGAGATCTATACCAAAAATAAGGCGTGCATTCTACAATAAGTACCTTGAAAAGGTGCATTCAAGAAACATGTGTTCAATGTTATCACCATCCCTATAAAATTTGGGGCATGCTGAGGTAATGAAATACCAATATCTTCTCATTTGATCATAAGTGGAATGTTTTTTCCTCCATAATATACTTATGGGAATAAATCATGATGGATATATGAACTAAACATAAATTTGACAATACATGTTGGAATTCTGGTGGAGTAATTAGTCTCGATCTTGTAATAATTTTTGGGAGTGGATTTCTTATTGACAGCCTGCTTCCACACAAGGGTGTCGAGATCCATGAATGAATAATTTTAGAATAACATGTTAATCTATATAGGAACAGAAAATAATGTGTTATATTTTTCATTAACACAGAAATGGCCAACCACACTTGATTAGGTGGGACACTCAACATGTCTCTAATGATATTGTGAATCTATCTTGCACGACAGTTTTTGAGGTAAGACTTCCTGCTTACACGAAATATGGTATTATTTATAATATAATTGAAGGATAATTTTATTTTGGGATAGACGAAAGATATTATATTGTGTGGTTATCCATTCAAAAAATTTACATGAACATATTTATTTAAAAATCACAAGAGGGGTCATTGGTATTAATTTAATTCCATGTGACCATTCCAATCATGATATCATTTTATATTTTTAGGTCCTTAATTCCATGCCCTCCCATATAAATCCGTATAATATAATACATTTAAGTGAAAACGAACATATTTATTTCATACATAGAATTAGTTCATATGAAATTTTTTATCACACTTTAAACCTCCTTGATCTGTCCTCTAGTCCATTTTTAGAGAGAGGAGTTACCAAACATTGATGTAATGACTGAGTTCAAAAGACATACTCTTCCAGCCTAGGACATGGACAACCCTTTCTAGTTGGTCAACTGATTGATGATTCCAGTGTTAATCACTCATGTAAAATGGTTCCCTAGATTTGCTTAAAATATTGGAATTTCAAGATAAATTATTGAATGATATCCCCTCTGCAAACAATACTCCACTTCAACTCATTTTTGTTTTTCCATAGAAGGAATATCTCTAAAAATAATAAATGATTTTCCCTTAATTATGGAATGAGTAGAAAAATATCCTTAATGACGGAAAAGAGCCTCAATATTAGATATGGTTTTATGTTATTCTATCCAAAAAAAGAATGATTTCATTAGCCTATAGAAAGTGAGAGATGTTGAACTTTTTTTCTAGAAATAATCTGTTTGTAAAAGAAAAGATTGGAAATTTCATTAACAACCCTAATAATATAGTCCTAAGTAATATAAAATATATTTCCTATGTGAGTTTCACCTTTTCTAATCCCCTCGTGCAATGAAAATATCATCTTAGTGTCCCATTTATGAGAATGAACACCCTTACATATGAGAAATTTCATCTAATCGGGCTCCCAAATGTAATCAAAAGGCCATAATTATTAAGGATATTTACCAGGAACAATCATTTAAGAGTGTTAAATGCTTTATAAATGTAATTCATGGTGTGAAAATTATGGTATATTATTTTTATTCCAATAATGATGACACTCACTAATGCTTTGAAAAATAATTCCGATTGAATATTCAAGGAAAAATATATATTGGAATTGATTTATATGATCATTGACAATTCCTACCAATATATACATTATAATCCTAGTTATGATCTTGGGAAAAATATTACCAAGGGCCCCTGGTTGAAATCCATTTATATTTATTACATTTTCCATCATAGGAATCGGAGCAATAATGTTTTAGTTGATTCCATATGCTAGAAAAGCATGAGAAAAAATTCCCTCACTACATTAAAAAAATCCCCTAGATAATGTCCAAATATTACATTATGAATTTATTGTTGAAACCGTAATACCAATCATAAATCTATATGTTTTGAGAGAAATGTTTTTTATGATTTCATCTATATCTGCTGCTAGGACAAGGTCGAAATTCTATTGGCCATGAATAGAAGGGAGAATATTTCCAACGTTCTTTCGTGAGTTTTACAATCTATCATTGTTGTACTATCAACTAAATTTTTCATACAATTCTTTGGAAATATCATTTTTTGAGGTGTTCAACTTTTTATTGATCATGATGGCATGGTTCTCGTCTATTGCTCACTTATCTCTATGAATTATGTAGAAGAATTTGGAGTTATTATCAACTTAATTAATATATTTTAAATTCAGGTGACCCCTTTCATTATTTTATTTGGATTTTATAATCTCATCAATATTCATGTGGGTTAGAATTTTTTCCCTAGGATGATTTTTTCTAATTCTGCTCCCTATTTTTGATGTCTTAAAGGTGGTGTTCAGCATGCTCTATATCAAGATCAATCATTGAAAATGATTTTTTTTCACTAATAACTTATGAGAATCTTTGTCTGTTTTAATTTATCCATGATCCTACATAGTGGAATCCCGATTATAATTTTATTCAAAGTCTTTAAAATATTTTCCCTTCATACAAGGATGGTAACCCAACCATTATTGAAATGAAATGGGAGGGGGATGTCATTGACATAGTGGAAAATTCCACAATAATAAGATTACGTTCTGAGTATTATTTTGGGATGGTGTGTCCTGAAAACCCAATGGCGATTCTTCTATCATCCATTTGAACAAAAAAACTATTGTGTTTTTTAAGATTTCATTCCATTCCATGTGAACCTATTGCATGTAAAATAATCTCTATAGATTGGGACCTCAATAAAGTTTAACAGATTAATACAGTTTGAAAATTCATTAGATATTGGCCTTTCCTTTTTGGATCCATTATTTTCATCCAGTGAGAGGAAAGTGTTTAAATCTCACACCACCACCCATTTGTCAGATTCATTCCCATATATTTCTTATATTTCTATACATAGGTCTGTTATTCTAAGGTATGATGTTGAGGCATACACAAAAGTGGCATGCACATTGTTTTCTAAAAATGGGATTAAGTGATACTATGTATTCCCTTATTACATGTGACCTTTTTTATTATCTCATGTTTGAGCATCCATAGGTTGTTTGTGCCACTACGATGTAGATTCTGAAAAATAAATTGATAACCAAAGGAAGAACACATGAAATATTTTAAATTTTCATAGACCAACATTGGATCAGAAATACATATGATAATCGGTTTATTGGAAAAAATGTCTACCTAAGGGAATTTTCCATTAAAGGGTTCCCTATAACATGTAAATTCTAATGAAATGTCTTCATTTCCATGGATACTTACACCTAGCCATAGATAATTCATTTTTTCCATCTTGACACGGGCTTTCACATTTGTCATTTTACATCTCTTCTTCCCACCTTGTAGGCATGAATCTATTTTTCTGGCATCCATAATCTCGTACAACCATATTTTTTCCTTGTTAATCAGTGTATGGGGTTGTAGACCCTCAACCTCATTATCCCAAAATATATATATTGTTTCACTTTTTTTCCTATTTAGAATCCGAATATTGATTTACATGGAATATGCTTTCCAGTGACCACCCACTGAATTTTATAATGATGTAATATTTTTGGGTAATTTAATTTGTGTTATATATCATTATTGGTGCTTAAATTCCTATCCAAGATGGATTTATGATGTCCAAAACCATTTGGGAAAACATTCAGCCCTTATAGGCCACAATAATCACTAAAGGGTCCTACTTCATAAATCCTCATCTCCAAGTCCTTCACCACTACGAATGACACAAAGCACTGATAGACGCCTCTGCATTACCTATAAGCTCTGTGAATGATAAGAATTGGTGATAAAATTATTTTTGAGTTTGACAGGTCCTCTACCATTTGTGAAGAATGATTTCCTTCATGATGCACCACTGTTCATCGCAATACCCCCTGCCCATGAAACTCACCCCCACCCCAATAGATCGTAACCCTAAAATTTTTCCTTCCATGATTTGATTTCAAATAGCTCCCTTTGATCTACGAACAAGTTAGAAAATAAATCACCCTTGGTATTTAAGCATTGTGAACCATCATTCCCTTTTTTACGATTTACCTCCTCCTAAAGAGGGGATTCCCTTCATGAAGGACCATGGCCATCATGAAGGATGGAGAACCATTTTGGAACTTGGGACTTCATAGATCATTCATCCTTTGTGAATAACCCTAAAAAAATATGTATAATCATTGCATTATCAGGTCACCAAGATTCATGAATCACTTTCTTTGGTAGAGACCCATTTCTTCATTCTTCTCTAAGAACAATCCTTCACAGAGATCCTTCTCTTATGAAATTACTAATTCACTGTGAATCCCCTCTTAGAGAGGCATTCGGCTTCGCAAAACCCTCCCCTATGAGGCCCTCTGGGATTTTACATAGTTATTTACTGGATCCTCATGTGGAGTCCCTTGTGGATTTTCCCAAACAAATTAGTCTATTAATAGGTATGATAATGAAAATTTATTCTTCTGATATCCATGGAATCATAGAACACTTGATTGACCACTCCTCTACATCTAAGCCTTATAACATTGCAGTTTACATCCCTTCACCCATGGTAAGAGATACTAGTAAGGTAAGTCCAAGGGATGCAGAGTGAGTCATCATCGTTCGAGCTATATGGAATTAAAATTAAAATAACCTACATTCTAAACAAATGATGTTAACCTGTGATTACTATATGTATGGAGTTTCTAGGATGACCAGAGAGAAGATGGGCACAAAACCCTCTCGTCTCTATCTCACTTTGAGGTTTGGTCACCATGTTCACCTTAGGTAGTCTTTAAATAATCCCCAAATCACCTATTTTGGCCTCTATTATAGATTAAGTACAAATATCCATCTTCTTGGGTGTCTAACAATGCGTAATCCCCTCACCATCCTTTTTGGACAAACCATTCATGACTCAATCATCTGGTCGACTGGTTCCTCCACCATCTCACACCAAGAATGGATTATGTGGGGATAGAGTGTAAAATCGACCATCAAATCCTCTTCGGATCACTAGACATATGTAATCACCATTCTCCCCACTAAAAATTGTGGAATTTGATCCCACTCTTCTAAACATGGTATATAGAAATCCACTTTGAGTTTAATGGTCCTCACTCCCCACAATCAATATGTTCTGACTATTTCACTTCAGATCAATTTCATCTTACATGATGTTAAAGGGAATTCTCAAAAATATGTGAATTATGATCCTTTTGTATGATGGAATTCTCTTTGAGGTTCAATACAAACTAATGGTAAACTCTAGTTCTCCCTCATTGAAAAGTACCCTCCTAGTGCGTCGTCTTCCCTTTTTGGAAAAAATAACTTGAATCCAACCCATGAGCTATTTTTATCCATCCATCTGGGTAGATATCCATGAATAAGACCTTCACAATTCTTATCCTTCCACCCAAGAGGGACCATCTAGTGATGAGCATCTAACCATGTGTAATCCCCTATCAATTCTATGGGTCATTGTCCATGTGTACGCCCCGATTCCCTACCTACTTCACAATCAACGTGGAATTTGATCTTTGTCTTATAAACATGGTACATGGGAAGCCTCCCTATGGTTCAAGCCCATAATTCATTCTCAACATGGCCTTTCCCCTAGGTTACTATGAATTGGGAGGGTCCTTCAATAACAGATATGTTCATTTTATTTCAGGTACCTATCCATATGTTCATTCTCATCGGTCGCCTCTTTCATGATATGTTAGAGGCCTCCCTGAGGTTCAATCCGATTATTCTCGACACTACATAAATTTCATCATCACTTCATCCATTCCCATACTGATTCTTACATGAGCTGCCACATCCCAGTGACATAATTCTATCCACTTCATTACTACTTCTACATGAATCTGGGAAGATAACCATGAATAGTCCCTACACAATTCATACCCATCCAACCAAGATTAATCCTCTTATTAACTGAATCTAACCATATGTATCTTCCAAATCATATTAAATAAATGAGTTTTGATCACTATATTCTACACATGGTTTGTAGAAAGCATCCATGAGTTTCAATATTAGCCAATGGTAAACCATGGTGCCACCCTCATTAGGGCCCACCTTCCTTAATATTCCCTATGTGGTGTCCATATTATCCTTCAGGTGTAATACCTTCTTTTTATGGGATACACCACTCTTAGGTCATCCCTCATCGACATTCTTATCAATCCATCATTTAAAACATTTATGTGAACCCTTATAGGAAAATGACTATCTGATCCAATTTTATAGGTGTTCTAATTTGTCTAATACATATCCTTTTGACATTAAACTCACGGAACGGCTCGCGTTGAACATAGGATGCTGATGCAAAACTCAAATCCATACCTCTCACATAAGAAAACCAATGATCTACATGGGAAGATATATGTTTCTACACCATTTTGAAGCCCTCTGATGTTGAAGAATATAGGTGTTCATGTGTTTTAGTGTTTAGACATGCCATCAATTCCCACCATGACTACTCTTCTGATCGAAGTTTGCCTCCCAGACCTAACCACTTGGAATATCATGATTGAAGAAACATAATTAAATGGAATCCACAAATATATGGAATAGGAATGAGTTCCACAAACTTCATAATCTCTAAGGGAGACCCGAACTAGTCGATGAGTTCTGAGGAGTAATCCACTGAAAGGGGACCTCACATCCCATCATCCTGTCTTGACCAAGGAGGAAGAATATATAAATAAGTAATGAATGATTCCCACATTTGGAAAGTGGTAATGTGGGGAACAATGTAACATCATAAATCATCGACATGATCGACGTGGTGTCTCACCCCTATGGAAAGCATCAGAAATAGAAAAATGGTGGTCTTAGAGTGAACTAGTTCTCCTAAAACAATGAAGATTAGTATCAATTGATACATTAAAAGATGTGTGTGTTACCAGATCTAGCTATCCAGTGCTAAGCATTATATGAAAATAGTACTGATGGCATGAAACTCACCAGAATTCGGGATAGTGTATCATTGGAAATTCTGGTCTACGACACTGTCAGTGTCGATATTTCTCTCCAACCATGGAAGACGAAACTAAACTAGGGATTTGGGTGTTTCATTCATAATATTTGTACTGATCGAAGAATCATATTTCTTTTCAAGAAACATGATATGACTATAGGAAACCAATCCTCCCTCACATGTAGATTTAGAGGAAGGAGGAATGACACTACTGAATTCATGCATGGGTTAACTACTACCACGTCATCATCTAATACCACAGTTGATGGGTTCCCATAGCCTATCTCACCACAAAATTTTTTCAAAGGATGGTGCTGGAAATTCTTTTTTTGATGATATAACTACGAGGGGGTCATTCTAATGAGGGATATGGTCCTCCAGGATCTAGATTTTCTTGTGCCTCACTATCACCACTTATGTAAAGGGTCGCATAAGGAGACACTTCTCTCCACTCAAACATCAAATCATTTTGGTAGAATCTACCTAAAATTATCCTAAACCTCATTCCACTTTTACGACATGGTAAAGTATATTAGTGTCAACATAGTGTATGTTTCTACCTAATATCCTCCAAGGGGGGCTCCCAGTAGGCCTCGTTAATTCCACCATGTGATGGTCCTTCAGGTTGACGAAAAGGTGGTCTACACTACTACTCCACCATTCTAGTTTGGCTGAACCAAAATCATCATTGGCCCCCACTATAAGAAAACACCCTTCAAGGGGCGTCACCTTATTCAGCTTTAGTGGCTCGTGAAACCATTGATGCAAACTATCATCACCATATTATTACAGTGTAGGGAAATGTTTTTCCAAATTGGGATTAGGACCCCAAACAACCTATGGGAAGGATGGGTATACTCTTCTGTTATTTGTCATGAACAGAAGTTATCGTGGGTTTATAAGCAAAAATGATATTCAGTGAGGAGGTCCACCTCGTAGAATCATCAGTTACAGTAGAGGTCCTCCCCTCTACCATTCTCAGCAAGGAGGTCCTCAACATCTCACCAACATCAGTCAAAGAGGAGACCCTCCTCATCATACTGACACCCATCATGAATTTCCTATCCATTATTATGATCCTAGTTATGATGATACTCCCTATATTTCATGTTATCAATGTGAAGTCTCTCCTCCCATCTCACCAATTCCAACAGAGGTACTCCCCATAACACTATTGAAATGAGAGAAGTTACTCTTCATGTCAAACCCATCCCTAGGAGAGGTACCCCCCACTCCTTAATTCCCTACCATTGAGGTCCCCCCCGCCACATGTTAGGAAATAGACACAGAAGACCTCACTATGTTCTGTTTGACATATGCCCAGGTGCTCCTCTCACCCCAGCTCACAAAAGTAGAGATCCTCTACACTTCAAGGACAATAGTTGTGCACGTACATCCCACTCCAACATCAAAACACAAAGTGGTCATCCCCATTTCAATGATCTACCATATCCAAAAGAACCATCCCAGGGAAGAAGGGAGAAGCATCACCGATGGAGGAAAAACTATATGAATCACTAGTTCATCATCAACCCAGTCAGTTTTTTATATTCTAAAATAGTGTATGAATCGATGATGGAACATTTTCTGTGATCTTATGCATTATGTTTTGGGTTCAAGAACCCATTGTGTGAGCTTCATCCTCTTGGAAAGAGAGATGAACCAGATCCCCAAAGCCCTCTGCAAGTACATTCTAGAAGAGGAAGATTGTGATTCCTTTCAGGGTCTTCCTATATAGTCTTCTCTACCATTGAATGATTTAATCTCTACCTCAACACTAGACCACACAGAGTCATTTTGGGATTTTGTAGATGAAGAGAACCAACCTGATCCACCACCAATAGTCATCATCTTCATTCATGATGTGGTGTTCAATACCCCTTCCTATAGGGACATGATTATGTAGGTAGTACCATCGATGAGAGACAACCCTTCCAGTAGGGGCTTGTCAACTTGTGCAACGTTTTCTCCACTGACGAGTTCACCACCACAATGACTATAATAATGAAACTATTAGTTCTTCATACACCCCTACAATAATATTAGGGAAACCATGATCCATAACCTTAGTTTGTGTGATGAAATTTATGATACATAATTGTAGTGAACTTGTTATCCGAGATGTTATAGCAATTCCTGAGTCTAGACTTCAACATTACGAAATCTGTCAGCCATGAAGAAGACTTGTGCTTTCACAGTACCATCTATGTAACAACCCATGATTTCATAGTATATTATCTATTTAATTTAAATATCTTATATTCCATGCAACATCGACTTAGCTTGCATGATAAATACAAATGAGTTTCTATGAAAAAACACATTAGTATTATAAATAATTAAATGATATATTTATTTATAAATGATATATTTTAATATTAATAGTAATAAATAAATTTTAAATGTTATTTATAATTTTTTTATAAATAAAATATATTTATAATGAATAGTAAATGTTTTGTTAATATAGTTATATATTTAGGAAAACTATTTTCGAAAAAGAACAACTTTTTTTCCTTTTGTGAGCAATAATAAAATTTATTTTAGGCACACCAAAAAATTTAATTTGGTAAAATAGACTAAATTTTTTAATTTTGAATATTAAAATTATATTTGTGTATATTTTTGAATTTTTTTAAAACATTCAGTTTTTGATGAATAGCGAAAAATACTACATAGTACATAAAAAATGACTTTTTCATTTAAATAATTATTTTTAATTAAAATTTTTCTGAAAGTTAAAATATTCACATAATATATATATTAGTTAAATGTAATCCATTTTAGTCAATTTATAATAAAATTACAAATATTAAATTTTATCGAACATTTTAATGTCCTTTACCAACCTTCAAGGAACATTTGCAAATCTGGATAAAAAATAATTTTACTATTTCAATGAATTGAATTTCAAAGAACCGATTCTAACAGTTTTCATAAATAATTTAATTTTGTTACAATAAGATGAAATTAATTTTCTTTTCAATAGTAATTTTTTAATTTCATTTACCATAGTTAAAAGTAAATACGGTAATTAAAGGTAAAAATAATACTATAATAATATAAATTTACCCCAAAACATGTCCTAATTATATAGGATATGTCATTTTATACCAAAACCAACCTTTGGACCAAAATAATATCATTTTTGATCCATTTGGGTTTGATTAGGTATTTTATAATATTTTATTTAAAGAAGAGTTAAAAGTGTTAAATTAATAGTCCAATAACTAAAACATTTTTCATATAGGGTTAAACATATGATAATTTGAAAATAAATATTCATTATAGATCTATAATTATTTCATAAATAAAGGTATTTTATTTCTAATTTTATGAAATTAAATAATATAATCTTATTATGACACAATGATGATGTAATAATTACATTATTAATGAAATATTAAAATAATTGATATTATAAATATTAAAATAAATTTAAATTGAAACTTTTCATTACATATAAAAATATTCTAGGTGATTATGACATGTTATGGTTGATTAAATGTATTTTTTTAGGTAATAAAGTTTTTATTACTTTTAACAAAAACCAAATACAATATACTGTCCAAATTGACATAAATGAGTTTTTAAAACAAATAATAATTTTTAAAATGATATAATATTTATAAAAAATAATATTCACCTAAATGGCTTAGATAATGAAATATATGTAATTAATCCAAAAAATTAGGAACTTTTATCATTTTATAGTAACTATATTAGCCATGTAATATTAAATTTCACGAAGACATGGTAAAAGATAAACTATATAAATAAGAGTTAAATATAAAGGATAAGGTCAATATGGTCACCTAAACTTGTATGAAACCCATTGATTGAAAGTATTTCGACCCATACCCACCTTATACTAGAAATAATGAAATTTGGAGCTATTAGAAACCGAAAATAATTTTATAATACATCAATATTTCACGCTTTTCCTAAAGTTCCCCTCACCTCTCTTATCGAAGGGTACTTAACCTTCTCTTAAATTCACACCACCAATGTCATTTGACATGAAAAAACCTGATCATATCTCCTCTCAAATACCATCAATGTATCCTAGAGTCCTTACACTGATCATAAAGACAACCCATGGAGTTCATTTTTTTTCAAATCAAAAGGAAGTACCGGAATAAGAGGTAATTAATTTATCAACTCTTTCCAAGTTCTTTTCTTTTTCTACTTACTCATTCTTTGTTATTTCCATACTAAAATAATAACTAAAGTTCTTAATACATAATCAGATGTTATTATAAATATTTTAGAATCATATTCATTTTTCTATCCATCCCATGCATGACTAAGTCACCATATGTGTGTACGTACAACTTACCATCTCCACGTCATGGTGTAGTTTGTTATTAAATACATAATTATTTGGATGGGTATAATAATGAGTATAATTAATGTAAATAATTAATATAACATGAAAATGGTTCTTTATATATAATATACCATCCAATTAAAAATCGTCTCACCATCAATATAATGATACTTTTGCTCATGCGAATGTTCATCTTACGGTCTACATGACGTGATAAGATTCATCTACAGTTATCACTAATCACATATTTTTATAATTATATATATATATTTATTAAGTTTTAGATATAAGAAATAATATTTATACTTGAATAATTTATATTTATTTATATAAATATATTTCCTTTACTTACACCCTTACTATATGATAATAAAACAGAATCAACATTCATGCATACGTACGGACTACGGTCTCCATGAACAACGTTTCCATTTAATATATATATATATTGTACATATTTATTTTCTATATATATATATGAAATATAACTTATATTTAATATTATGGAATTATTTAAATCATGATATATGTGATACAATCCAGAATAACAATTTGAAACAAGTATGATAAAGAAAGTGATTATTACATCAAATCTTACTATAAAATTGAAATTATTATTTTATGTGTAGTATAATTACATAAATAAATAATTTATGATATCTAAAACATGAATATGGTTTTGGTGTAATTATATAACATACAATGGTCGTTATAAAAAATGTTAAACGTTCCCTTGAATAAAGTAAAGTAAAAGGTAAGGGTAAATTTTTTAATCTCACTATTATCCGAGATTGTTATGTGTAAGTATTTACTAGGAGATATTAATCATCCATGCCCATGATTCATAAAGGGTTTTCAAAATGATTATTTTTAATTTACTCTTTAACAAAAAAACATTTTAAATGTTTTAAATATTTATTCTTTTAAGCCTTTCACATTAACATCAAGGTTTTCAAAATGATTTTAAGGATTAATTTTTAAGGACATGAATGTTTTTAAATTTTAATTCTTTTCAAAATTTTCAATGTGGTTTAAGAAAATTTGAATCAAAATTATTTTTTAAATTTATTCCTTTATAAAATGTGTGACATTTAAATGATTTCATGAAAAAAGGATATTTCTATCGAATATTTTTACTTATCATTTTCAACTATGTCAATATTTTTTACTTGATATTATTCCTGATTGAGGATGATTTTTTATAATACAATATTCTATATTTTATTGAATGATTTATGATATTTTTGACTATGGATGTTATATTTTTTTACCAATCATATCTTATGGTTAATTTATTATAATTTTATAAGCTATGTTTATATGAATGTTTATATTATGTTACACCCTATTCTTATGAGGAATGCACTGGACTTAATAAGTGATTAGTGGGGCCCAATATAGCCCCTCGATGCATCGATAGGACTCAGGAGACAAACTAGTGTCTTGGAACAAGGCCTCAATAGAATATTTTTTAATGTCCTTGATACATGGCCTAAACTTAGTAGTTATTATTTCTAAAATTATGCATTCCCTCGTTATGAAATTAGTTACTACATGTGACTCTACATTTAGTAGAATATCCATTATCATGTTTAGATGGTATTTTTTAATATATTTTTTCCATATTATGTTCATTTTTATGTTTAAAAGGCTTTTGTTTTTTATACATCATGCCTTAAAAGATTATAGCTTCCGCTGAATTATTTAACCTTACTGAGCATCAAATCTCACCCCTTTCGTATGTTTTATTTACCCAGGATGCCATGAAATTTTTTTTGTTTGATTTTAAGGGTTAATCTAGGGGAATAATATCATTCTAAACTGATTATTTATGTTGTGTTTTATGTTAGAAAGTGTAATGTTTCATTCATGTATGTAATCTATTTTTAAGACCACAATGATCGGTCCTTCGGGACTTGATTCCTTGTAATCATGCCAATGTATTAAATTAATTCATTGTTTTTATGATTCTTGGGATGAGGCATTAAAATATTGGATACAAATTTTCTACTCTGGAACTGTCAGTTGGTGTATCCGAGGAGTTAGGATCACTTCCTTGATATTGGCTAATAGGTTTGCATGGATGACCTAGTCACGCATAATGTAGCTCAACAGCCTGTATCACCCGACACTCACCAAGATCATCATCATAGATATGTTTAGAGAATCCCTTTGCTACGATGAATCATAAAAGAGGCATCCTTGAAGGGAAGGTCTAGGGATGGGGGTAGTATGTTACACTGCACTTCATCCCAATTCTGCGACATCAGGACTTACCAAGTGACATCGATGATACTCCACCAGGAATAGTAATTATAAATATGGATGATATAGACAAAATTAAGGATAAAGATAGAGAAGTTTAGACTAAATAGGATGACCGACTACTTTGGGAAACAAAACATCTACTGGGTACCCAGGCGTAGTCAGCCAGATGCAAAGGCAAATCCTCATCCTTTTAGAGCCCTCTAACGCATTTCAATTAGGTCGAGAAACCAAATGGGTTATTGATTGTATGGGGATTCTAGGACTTCAGACTTATCCTTATCAGTGAAAATTTAAATGACTGACCGTACATCGACTTCCTTGAACCAACATCACGTCCAAAAGAAAACAGTAATCGATGACCTTTTAGTAGTGTGTCTTGCAAGTAAACTTCCATACTACAATATTCCTTGGTATAACCCTATCTATAATCGAATGGGATAGTAGGGGAAACCATAAGTTCTTCTTGATCAGTTTCTTCTGGTTCATCAGGAAAACCCTACACACCTTGACAGGGTAGAGGCTGGAGTGTTTGGAAAACTCCCATGATTTCCATAACTAAAACCATATGAACTATTTGAGAATTACCCTCAGGGCCTGGCATAGGTCTCTCATATATAATCTTTCCATGTTGTCCCTCAAATGGTTCCACCGGTCTCTCCATGTGCCATTGGTCCATTCCATCTTGTTGAAGTACCCACCAATGTGCTGGCAATAAAAGAACCATCAATGATTGGAACCACATAAGGGTTATCTGATGAAATTTCTCATTACTCACGTCGAGGCCCCCAAAAATTTACAGGTGGAATACCACCTAGTATAAATCCATATCTATAGTTGGTAATCAATATACTATCTCGCACATATTTTCAGAATCCTTATTTTTCCCCCTTCAACAGTATGAGTGACCAACTACAGTATCTGGCCCACTTTATTTCATGGCATGGACCTGTGATGGGAACTCCAACAAATCAGGAAGCCACGAAGCTCCTGTATTTCTTATAGAAACTGGAAGGGCCTATGTTTTTCTGGAACATCTAGTTACCCATCGGGTCTATTAATCATTATTATGATCATCAAATGTTGTTTTTGTATCAGTTCAACTACACCATGAGTAATAATTGTATTACCAACATATTCAAGTGCAAATAATGACTAGATGAGTAAGTCATTGAATTTTTATCCGGGTGGAATGGCCTCACTTATTCAATTGATATGCCACTGAATCATGAAAAACTAATGATTATGTGTTTGGGGAATGTGAATATTCAACTGGTTCTCTCCCTAATAACTCAGAACATCCCAGGTGGTTCTAGTAGTTTTTTTCACAAGGCACATTTCATAGAGGATGACTTGCATAAAAACCTGAAGTCACAAACATTTCCTCCCAAAAATCCTTAGAGGAGGTACACCAACAATGAAATAGTTTTCATTTCATAAGTAGATTCCCCCAACTTGTTATAATTATTACCGACAAATCCTCATCGATAGCCTCACCAAGGATAGTAGCCTCAGGCCTAGGCTCTGGCTCAACATCACATACTTCTGCATAGGCTGGAGCCACCTCATCAAGAACCGCCACCTAGGCAAGACATTCAGATTCCACTTGCTCACCAAGATATAGCCCCTCGCCAGGTCATTGTTCTCAGAGCATCATTAATGGACCAAGGAAATCATTCCTACTTGTTTGATGATGCTTAGGTCCCTAGTTATTTCCGTAGTGCCTTGGATCTGGGAATACTGTAGTTTCCATAGTAAAGGAGGCCCTTGGAGGTCAATATCATTGATCTCCCCAACTACATACCATATCACTGATTCATTAGAGATAATCTTATATAGTGCTGTGTGTTCAAGGACTAGATATTGGACTAGGTTGAAAATAGTGTAGTCAGGTTGGTTCCAATCTAGCACTGGTGGCATGTGTATCGATGAAGCCTAAAAGCGACAGGGAAGGTATATTTATGGAGTTCTCTACTCTTCAGTCCCATATGTCTGATGATTCTGTAGACCAAACTGTAGTTTCTCATGGAAAATGTGTCATTTGTTCCTGATTTAATCTTCCCAAGATTCATGATGTAGCCACACCTCCTTCTCCTACCTCTTCTACATCCATATCTCAACCTTCATCTTCTCAGAATATCAGGCTCCAATGACTTGAGTGGAAGAACAGTCCCCTTCTGATGCCCAATCCATCTTATACTCTGTGTGACTTCATGCTCCCAAATATAGGGATAACCCCAAAAATTACCACTATGTTAGAGGATTTCTAATTGGATGATCAAGAGTGTTCCTCATAGAATACCGCCAAACTGGTGGACCCATACATGTTCTTTGATGTGGAGGAGTTTCCGGTAGGTTCTTCCAATGTTACCCATCAATGACAGCTTTGGAAATTACATGGATATGTGAATAGTCAGAATGCTTCGGACGGTGCTTCCATCCAGACAATGCATTCTACAATGACAAGATAGAATGTTCAATGTAGAGCCTAGTATGTACATTACACTTATCCCATCTCTTCAGATTTTCTACCAGGGCCATTCAAGAATCTCATCCAAGAAGAGCAATCTTGACCATTCAATGATCATCATTTCCCAACTACGGCCAGACCTTAGTGGTACACCATTAATTCAGTGGTGGTCTTGTGTGGGGTTTCTAGTTAGAAATTGAATATCTCTAGCAATATTCATAACCCACCTGTTGGACCGACAGTGCCCGTCATAACTCATGACAAAAAAAATTAATCATTGTAGAACGTTTCTTCTAGTATATAAGTATGACACGATTAAGTATATTTCCACCATTCATGAAAATATATCCATCATAGAGGACATATTATTATCATAGGAAATGTGTGAATCCCTTGTAGAGGCTTTGAGAATCCCCCTCTAGTTCGAAATAGAGGTAAAGGTCATAGATTCCTTCCATGTTTAGGAATTATGGTGATCATAGTTCCAATACATCATCTAATTCCAAAGAGAAGACATGGGATCCACTAAATATGGGAACATCCACCCTCTATACATCACTAGCAGCTTAATGTAGTGTATATAATCCGCTTCCTTATAGAAAATGTTTTTTGGATCAATATCATCCCAAACCAGATTCTATGTATGATAGGATTAAATGAAGTAGATATGAATCCATATGAACTGAATATTCAGGGTAATAATAAGACCATATAGATTCCATGTTGTAATATTCACCTGAAGACCCAATTTTGTGGAATTATTTCTACCAAAAAATTCATGGTTGTCTTATAAGACACCACCAATAATGTTTTGACAGGTATACCCTAGCTTTATGTGTACACAGTAGTCCCCTAATCATATCACGTTTTCCTCAAGTACACCTTTAATGGTCAAGTAGGAGTACTCCATAGTGATATATCTAGCATTATATATTACAAATCCCACATTATAGATTCCAAATATTAATAATGAAATGGAAGGTGGGTTCAAATTAATATGTTCTAATACCTTATTCATTATGCCAATCTGTGGATAGATTTGGGATGATGTATTCATCATGCCGATTCATCTGTTCGAGGCAACATCCCTAGAAATTGGACAATGGTTTTTTGTCTCTTGATGGGGTGGGAAAAACATTCCTAGGTATAGGGGTTTTCATAATTTTTCCTCATATTTATATACAGACTAAGGTATAGTTGTACTAGAACCCCTTAACCCTATAAGGTAAGAAGATTTTCACCTATGGAAACAAATGTATTACATACCTTCATATTCCATTGATTTATCCGGAGTCAACATAGAACGACTCACCAATATTGATTTGATATCCTCAAAAATGGGATTCTCAGTCAAATGCCTTATGGAGTTAGTTTAACAGTCTCTATGGCCACGGTTTCTGTATAGAATGATTTCCCCAATAAAGTTTCCACTACCATTCAAGAAGGCACCCGTGTTCCCCCTAGGCCTATCATCTCAGATAAATGATTTCCTCCCTTAAATTTCCCAATATCGGATGTTGATGAAGACCTAGAAGAAACTCCTCTTACAGTTGATAATGTATCCTCCACTGTTTTCGATGAGTTGGTATAGGTGAATCTCAATACAATGGTAGACCTGAGGCTGAAACTGATCAGTACAATAATGCCTATTGAAGAACAACAACAGAATTTGTATTTCAGGAAATAAAATCATGATATATTAACATGGAGTTATGAAAATATTCTAGTACTAGAACCTAATGTCTCCATTCACAATATTTGACTCCTAAGAAGTCATCAAGGGTTCAAACAACCTCCCAGGAAAATTCATCCCTCTCACAGTGCCATAGTCGAGACCGAGGTTGATTAGCTCATCAAGTCCAACATCATCAAGGATGTTCCATTTCCATAATGGTTGGCCAACATCATCTTCTTCAAGAAGAATAATAGACATATCAGAGTCTGTATTGACATCTGGGATCTCAACAGCTGCTATCAAAATGACGATTCTTCCCTTACTGTGACCGAGATATTGGATGATGCTACATTAGATTTCATGACATATTTATCATGGATGGATATTCTATGTATAATAAAATCTATATGGACCATGAAGAAAATTAATCCACCACCTATATGATGTCACATGTATCGTTATGCTCTCATGTAATTATATATGGGTTGAAGAGTGCTATATCTACCTATCAACGTGCTATGCACCGTATATTCAAGTCGATTCTCAGAACACTAGTGGAATTCAACATTGAAGATATGTAGGTCAAATCCCACTAGATTATGGACCACCTCATGGAACATGGGATGCTGTTAAGATTCCCCTACTCCCATCATCTGATGATGAACCCCTTGAAGTGTTCTTTCATGGTTACCTCTGGGATGTTTATATGCTTCATTATGAGGTCCAAAGGCATTGATATCATCCTAAATTATATAAGGGACATCAGTAAGATGCCTTACCCAAGAAACCTTTGATAGATTTAGGGTTTAAAAGTACACATAGACAATATAATTTGATTCATTACAAATATTGATGAAAAGGGTAACCCCTTTGCCAGACTCAAGAGGAATGGTGTCGACTACCATTGGGATGAAGAGTTCCAAACTACGTTTGAGGAAACCAGGTAGTATCTTCTCAATCCATTGATTATGATTCCACCCATCTCAAGAAATTTTTTAGTACACTATGTGACATCCATGGAATGATCCCTTGAAATCGTAATTTCCTAGAATAATAATTTTTTGAAAAAGAACATTTTTTACAATCACAACAACATAATCCTTGACACGGAGCACAAATATTATTCTATTGAGAAGATTTTATCACATTGGTTTTCACAATCTAGAAAGTGTGAGATTATCTATAGTATTATGGGATATATCTAGTGTCCTAGGAGAATATGATAAAGTATATTATGAACTATCCCATGTAGAAAGGCTACCTAGCTCATTGGGTAGTGATCATTCAGCAGTTTGACACTGAGTTCATCACGCAGAAGGCCATAAATGGTCAAGTGCATGTAGACTTCCATGAATCCCATATGACACCCACAAATAATTTACAAGATCATGATTTTTTTATGAGTAGAACCACTTTGTGGATCAGACTATTTTGTGTAGGTATATGCATTTTGATGGTGCATCTAGAAGTCTGATTGGATGATGGCTCAATGATCCTAGACTCAACAGAGTAGACATGGGCATTGTCTTTACTATGCCTACATGAGATTTATTTCTCTATTAATTTTTATTTTCAAATGGATTATCCAAAAAAGAGTTATAGTATTAGGCTCTCATCACTGGCCCTTGATATTGATGTTCCCCACCAACACATGAAGGGGGACTCTGATCAAGTCATCATGAAAATCAATGGTGACTATGTCATCATGAAGGCAGACCTCATAATGCTTTTAGAGTGAACATTCCAGGGGATGTCATAGTAACGATCTCAACCAGAGGTCTCTCATGTTCCTGGTCAGATAATGTTCGAGCGAATGCCTTGGCCTATCTTTCTACATCTCTAGCAGAGCATGACCTTTCTAACTTGTTTTTCCATGTATTGCATCAAAGTTTCATCACTCCCACATACATTGATAATTATGAGAACCAATAGGTAAAAAAGTCACCATATGTTCCCCCATATTACCCCCAAATCCCCCAGCCATAGGGAATGAAACCTCATATTAGACATCTCCTCTCATCATGTTTCTCCAACATGATAATATTATGACTGGAAGAGCAGGACCAAAGCAAATCCATCATTGCGTAGTGTAGTTCACCCTCCAGAGTGGTCCTAAACTTGAAAATATCCCCGAAAATGTGGGATTGACTGAATTATAAGATGTTTCCCTCAAAAATAAATGACTATCTAGGTTTTTTAGGAAGTTCATTATTACTCTTGTGGATCCAATCAGGTTGGATCAATTATCTCTCACCGGATTCAGTGGTTGGGCTACTTTTGTCACCCCATAGTCCATGACTATATTTATTTTTCAATGAGGTGGAGAAAATTTTAGATTCATTCCATCTATGTTCATTCACATCCACTACCCTAAACTCTACCATGTATTCTTGCCCCTTTTTAGTATGGGGACTTGATGTGGTGGGATCCTATCCCCCAGTGATTTCTCACCAATGCATGTTTATTATTACAAAAATTGATTTATTCTTCAAATTGGAATAAGTTACCCCAATCAAGTATACGAAGTCCAATTCCATATTTGAGTTCATGAGAACCGTCATAATTCATAGATTTAAAGTCCCACACACTCTTCTCACTGATAACGACACTAATTTTTAAGCAACTGAGCTAGTGAAATTGTACGCAAAATATAACATCTGGTACAAGGATATTTATCCTTACCATTCCCAGAAATATTAGAAGATCATGGTGTTCAACAAGACACTATCCAAAATTTTGTATAGTATGGTAAAACAAAAAATAAAACTCTAGATGGACAATCTCCCCAACAATCTCTGGGTTTATTGGGGGACAATTTGAAATTCCTACTAGGGGACCACATATTCTCTAGTGTATGGGTCAGAGGCAGTCCTCCCCATTGAAAATCAGTTGTGATGACACTATATTTCAATCTATAAAAATAAGATTTTAGATAAGGTAGCAGATGTTAGTCTTGATGAACTAGAGTCTATCGATGAAAATATGCTTCTGGCCTTACACAATCTGGAGAGGCATTATAACTAGATAGTGAGGGAATTAAATAATTATATTTTTCACCACTCATTTCATCAAGGTGACAAATAATTGGATCTATGTTTTCCAATTATACCTTGTAAGAATACACCAAAAATTCCAAATGAGAAGGACCCTACATCATTCACAAGGTTTACCCCAACAGTGCATACTATTTAGTCACCATAGATGGTGAGAGAATCATTCCTCCCACAAATTCAAAATTCTATATGCCAAACATACCATGATAACCTTTTCTCTCCAGGCTATAGGATTTAAAGCTCCCTAACATCATCATCACTTATGAAGGAAAACTACACACCATCGTCCTGACTGCACGACATTAGACTACATTGGATTCAAAAAATATGTTTTCCATTATTACCATACTCATGGGATATGTAGTAATTACATGATCATTTATATATAGTATAGACACAAAGCCTTCCAGGTTTTATGTCCCACTATATAGGTTGCTTGATGTACAGATACCCAACATCATCATCCAATATGATGTTTATCTACACACCATTATCCTAACCACATGATGTTAAACATCACATGATTCAAGAACTATCTATGTATTGATTTCTATCCTCATGGTATACAATGGAATTTGTAGGACCCTTTGTATCTACACTAACAATGGATCCTTCTAGTTTTTATTTTCCCAATATGGGACGCATGATGTAAAACTTCCCAACATCATCATATCATATGACATTAAACTACACACCACCACCATGACCACATTAAATTAAACTATACATGATTCAAGGATTATATATGTATTGATTACAATATTTAGGAGATTCATAATAACACCAATACCTTTCATCTCTAGACTAGTTTTGATGCCTTTTAGGATTTCTAGCCCCTTGGCCCAGATTTCTCCAAGGAGTGTGTGGTGTGGTTGATACCTACATGGTCCTCATTCATGTTGTGTTTGTATCATCCACTCCATTTTCCTCCCTTGGAAGCTGTTTATTTTTTTGAATTATTCTTTAACGAATCATGTTAGATGACATGACATTCAACAACTACTTCGGTCTTCGATCATTCCCTCACATGATACATAGTGAAACCCAGACATTTTGTATTCGGGCCCAGCCATAGAACCATTATTTCACTCATTTCATCCCCAAGGACTGAGCATTCCTTTGGAGTGTGTGGTTTGATTTTGATACCTCCATGGCCCTTATTCACAATGGGTTTCTTTATAGAACCACCCTACACAACCATATTTTGGTATCTTCCCATTTTATATACTATGTTAGAGGAGAAAAAACAAGGATCTCTTTCATCCTTCCAAAATAAGTTAAACTATACGACATTGTCCTGAATGACATTAAACATCATAGTATTTATGGTCCTTTCTACATTACATTAAAAATAAGATGCCCCCTTTTCTTATATAACACTAAAATTACCTACCCCTCAAGACATTAAATTGTACTCTCATCTTGGTTTAACGATGATAAACTCCAAAAAACCTCATTATCCACATGTGAGAGGGAATCACCTTTCCGTCTTATTGTTCTAGGTTCTTTATAGTAGTTCATGAAATGTTTGCGACCTCCTCGGTTCTCATTTTCATCTGGATATAACGACCACACCATGAACCTTCCTTTTGAATATTTCTCTTGATTAGAATCCATACTATATGATGTTAAAATACAGAGAATTTGATAACTATATATGTATTGATTCCCATTTTTATGGGATACATAAGAAATCCATAACATTTTTTCATTGGTTCCAGCCCATGGTTATAATCCCTCTTTTATACCTCATCACATTTCTTCATCATTGTCCCATTTCCATTCCATATTCAAGGTCACTTTTGAGGATTACTCCCTTGAGATGGGGTTTGAATTCCTCTATCTGGTATGCCTAGAAAATGGGATCAAATGCTCTATGGCATAGAATCATGAATGTTAGATTCTACTTGTAGATTCTTTCATTCCATATTTGTGCTTCACATGTCCCTTTATTTGGGTCTCCATCATCATTCACATCTGAATGTAAACCCTAAAGGTGTGGATTCTTGACCTTATGGCACACTTACCATCCTGGGCCAACACCCTAGAAGAGGCTAGATGACATTTTTGTTATAAGTCTAACTTTTTGAATATGGCTAGCCGTCTAACCTCAATTGTCTATTCCCATTCCAAGATTTTTTCTATGGATGTTGTGTTTCGTTCATGGTCAACAATTATCCTCCATCACTATATAATACTCACTATGTCCCAAATATTGGACCTAATGATCAATGTCTCTTTTCACATTCTTATGTCAAGGAAGAGCATCAAAAGCCTCTGTGTTCCACATTCGTGCACCATTACATAGTGATCAAGGTGATCAGCATCGATGGGACATCCTTGAACTAACATTTTCAGTCCCCTTCTATGTATTTCCATGTGTCTTAAGAGTCCTCTCCACCCCTTGTTTTCCACACTGAGCATGGATCATGTGAAATTAGGGGTCATGGATGAATTTCTACCAACATGGGAGAATTTGAAACCTCCCTACTTATGGTTTAAACCCCATGGCCTTAAAATGGGAGCCTTTGTTCGAATTTCATGACATTAAACTGTGCATCCAATCCCAACCCATATGACTAGAAACTATGTCAAGGTTCTCCCTCAGAAGTTTGTGGTGTGGCATGGATCTTCTTATTCCTCAGTATCGTCTGGTAACATTATGTTTCTGAATAACACATATCCCCTTTAAATGGTCCAATCTCTATGAATGTAAACTAATATATTCAGTGTCATAGTCAAATAAAAATAAACTGCATAACAATATCAATTTTCTCACATGATAGGATATTACACCTTTTGGAATGGGCTATCTAGAATTCCATATTCTAGAACTACATGTGGATTGATTCACATGATTATGGGGTATGCAGGAACACATGTACCATTTTTCGATTGTGCAACCAAAAATACTTTTGGTTTCTATCAGGAGTGCATGGTGTGGTGGAGAGATCATTGTTCCACATTCATGTCTAGTTTACAATTGCAACACCATTTACCTCCCATGGGATAACATCTCAGTAACATCATCACTATCAAATGACATTAAACAGAGCATAAATTGAGAACTACATATGCCTTGATTCCTACCCTTGCAGGATAAATAGTGACACCCAAACAAGTTTCCTTGGTTCCAACCAAGGGTTCATCAGCCCTTTCACCTCTATTGGTCTTAAGTTGTCTTTGTAACTTGTGGTCCTCCTTTGGTCCTCATTCATGTCAGGATTTAATTCCAATAGGATGTATATACCCTAAGACTAATTGTTTTATGATAGTCCAAGAATCATTACATTAAATTATTTTCCAAATTCAAAACTCTATAAACATAAACTACTCACAAGGTTGTGTGTTGTGGCAGAAGTCATCCTTGTCTTTTTGTTGATGTTATGTTTTTTCTCTCACCACATCACATATGCCTCCTTTCCATCTATTCCTTGGTATTTTTTTGGTGTAAAATACAATTTTTTCTTATTCATGGGAGGTTCATCCCCTCTATTCCATGAAAAGATTATAGGAATATACATTATAGTCCTAGTATCATGACATTAAACTATTTTTCGTGGTCTAAGAAGTATTACTTTAAACTTTGTGCAGAATCCTAGTCATATGACGTTACACTATTACCTATATCATCCTTGCCACATGAAGTTAAAATAATTGTTCACCGTCTTTATTTTGATGATGTAAAACTACATGAATCTAAGACCTCAACAGAGCAGGTTCCTTCCGAATTTAGGTATGGCCTTTTTTTTGGACCAATGTGCTTTCACCGATGTGCTCTCAGTTGAGGTGGCATGAGTTCAAGAGTGTTGAATAATTTCAAACATTTTTTCACCCCACCTCATTCATTGCATAAAACTTATTTTGATCCTCATACTCTTTCATATATTATTGGAACCACTGATAGAATGGTTACATGCCATTTTGGATTACCTTCCGTTCAGGGACAATGCCCCCGAAAGGTTATGGATTTCCCTTCGAGGATGAACTGGTGTTTTCAAATGCAATGAGTGGTTGGACCTCATTTGATGATTTACATCCCAATATAACATGATTTATATGATTTGTCTCGAAAACAATCAATAGTTTTCCTATTTCATCATGCCACCCTTATTGTGTTCTGAATATTGGGAATGCGATCCACACTTTTTAATTCACCATTTTTCGTATTTATTCCAACCCTCATTGAATTGTCCCACTCATGAACCAGTGGACATTTGGAAAAGAATTTGGATATTTCCATTGATCTATTCTCCATACACGTCATCTCTAATACAAAATGATCTGGCTGGTCAGTCAGTAATTTTAGACCTGGGTACTCGATTATTATCTGAAACTCTCATAAGGAATAAACAATTATATGGTCACCCCTTATTTAATACACTAGGATTGACCCACATGTGCCTAGGTATTGATCATCAGTTTCTTCACATATATGATGTAGTTGCGATAATTTTTAAAAGGAAATAACTTTGTATTTAGTTCAAAATAAGAAAGAACAAAGTATGTCTTACGATTTCTCGAAAATAGAACACCAATAGATTAGCCCTGTTGATGGAGCATATTAGCTCCACCACCCTACGACATGTGGCCTACATGATACTCTATCATCATATCAGCTTTATTTATTCTTCATTCTCATTAGAGAGGATCCCATTATCCATGATATACACATGATCCCACTCATCTTAATGATCATTCACTTCACGAGATGCTTCCATCACCTGCTCTATAGCCTCTTCCAACTGGACTCTCAATAATGATATGAGTTCTTATTGGGTTTTAGTGAAGTAAGTGTTCTTATTATTATAATCTTATCGGTGATGGACCTCCGCTTTAGCCTCATGGATTTTTTCTATTTTGAAAAAAACCATCTAGTACCAGAAAATTTCCAAAATATGATTACCATATTTCATTCCTTCCGTTAGATAATCCTAAAAAACACATGTAAACATTGTGCATATCCCCTGTTGTGTATAAGTCGTGTAGCCAATGGGTATGTGATCTCATTCAGCTTATCCACTATTATTTCAATTTATTCTTCATAGATAACTTAATTAGATTCCATGACTGGTGAAGGACAACAAGACTATCCTCCTCATTGGAATTGAAATCATCCAACTCCTATAGGTATGTAGGTTTCTATTCTAGGAACACCTATAAGAGTTTAGTTGAAGGATCATCGTATATAATCCTATCATATATACTAGGATCTATGTTTTTTAGTTGATATCAATCACTCGATCCCAGCTCAATTAGATCATCCCTATCGGCTCTATGTTCTTCCCCGTAAGTGATTCGACTTACAACAGTGATTTACCTCTCCTAGTCAACAAAGGAACCCTATTCCATGGTAGTCATCATTTCCCTCAAGAATGGAGACTCGAGACCCCTGAAAATTCTCTCCAATAGAACACACAGATCATTAAGGACTTTCCAATAAGATATTATGTTATTTTACCTGGTTGAGTAGACAACATGTAAGACTCAGTGAGGTAGGTATATTTTCAAGCTCAAGCAATGATTGCTCATGTTTTTTTGTTATTTATATTAGAATCCAAAGACATGGCCCAACCATATATTGTTAGTAGATCTAATGATTATATAATGGAATCCTTAGTTTCAAAAATACTCATGGACCCTATTCTCACCATCATTCCAAATATAGTTCCTCGAGCTTGTCCCGTTACGTCTATTGTTACTCTATAAGGGATATTTTGTATGAGGATATCTTTCACAGAACAAATTTAAGTCGAAAAAGCTAAACATGTATAAAAGATACCATAAAAAAGCAATGGTTTAGATCATACCTCAATAGTTTCTTTGAATTCACTCATCTCTGAGGCCAAAATTTCACTATACTCCCCATATCATCATCTTCTCCCCAGAACCCTTCTGAGCCCACAGGTAGAGGGAATCTCCCCACCTGCTCGACATCATACATTTTTTGTGGATATGTTAGGTTATGCAGTAATTTCACCAAATCTGTCATTGCACATGGGGTTACCCAAGAGTGTACTATGTCCTCTAGCTCAGCCACATATCACTCCCCCTCTATCTGTGATTCTAAGAAGACATCCCTATCATATAAAATTCCTAGTAGTTCTATTCTGAAATGGTTGAGGATATCCATCATTTCACCACGGAAATAAAGTTTGTTACTGATTTCCTAAGAATCACACGCCTCAGGATTGATGGAATCCTCTAGTATATCTACATAACACAACAAATTCCAGGGATCTTTAGTTGGCTTTATAAGGAACACTATGGATGAACCCATCCCCCCAGTTCTATCCAGTTGAATCTAAAGGGTCTGCAACCACTACTCTTATATTTCCTCTAACTAGAATGGTCTTTGGAATTATGGGTGTTACTACCATAGCTTTCCCATAGTGATGTGCATCATCCCGACCACTGTGATGAGATTTTTCTATTGTATGACCCTGAGCTTGTGGGTGAGGGGGCACCCCATCGTTGTCTTAGGTAGTCCATTTCTTCTTCATCTTTCATAGGCAGCCTTCCTCCCAGCTTTTTATGTACTCCTCCAGAATCCTATAAGAATTTGTAGGTGGAGGCGACTCATTTTTCATCTTCCCATCATCCCGGGTGAAGATAATCCAATGTTTTCTAGATATGCATGAATGATACGCATGGCACACCCCTAGGTATTGTTTTTTGGTTAGCCACTAAAGACACAAAAACTACCTTGTGAAGTGATTTGCGGTATATAGATCACAGATTGGCTACAAATATACATTCACAACAAGAACTTCGACTTGAAATTACAAAATATATGGCTGTTGATCCTTAGGTATGCTACCATTATCGGTGAAAACCTCCATTGGAAGTTGAAATAGATATAAATTAAATTTTTTCTCCCTCTATACATTTTTCAACAACACCAAAAGGTTCATCTTGATTGGGAAACTACCCAACACATTTAAAATGGATACATGAAAGTCTAACTCAGGAATGGAATTGTGGTTTATATATTCGTATTCCCTTATGTGCAATGTAACACCCTGACCCCTCTATACTAGAGCCAGTTCATTACTAATTAAATTGGAATGGTTTGATGGAATGAAATACCAAGTAAAATATTTGTTTAGTAACCTTGAAGAAACTATATATATATATATGTAACTCATATTACATTGGGAAAGGTAACAAAGAACAATAGATTACAAAAACTAAAAACGACATCCACAAAAACTCAATAAATGATCTCCTCTTCATAACCTACTGAAGGTAAACAACTGAAAGGTGGGATCTATAATTATTATTAAGGGTTACAAAAATATGAATCATGAATAAATAATAATTGAATCATAAATAACATGGTATAGTCAAAATGTCATGATGAATAAATGTAAAACCCACACCATTAATAAACTGAGAATGAAACTTAATCCAATGATTTTTTCACAGTGAAAACCACATGGTTAGTATAATTGAAAATTAAGAAAGATTATTCTTGTTAACTGGGCATAATGTATCTGGTAAATTATACTATAATACCATTAAAATGGTATATTCTTGTGGGTAGAAACCCGTCTGATTTTTGGAAAAAAACATGAAGGGTTTGTTTCCAACTGATTGTATCATGAGACCTATCGATGCATTGAGGGGATATATAGGGCCCCACTCGCCACATCATTACCAAATAATTCTTTATACATTTATTTTATAAAATATCCATATGCCTTTTCAATATCTGTTTAGAGTAGTGTATATGGATTCATTAATATCTAAATAGTAAAAACCACATTCCAAGTAAACATCGTATGAGATAGGGTATACGACCTAAGATAGTAATCATATCCATGACACAAGAATATGGATATCTAATATAAATTTAATTTCAAATTAAAAGTGATCTCAAATGTGAAATAGATACACCATAGAAGAATTATTAGGTGCACAATACAAATTAAGTTACAACGAAATGGAAAATGGGACAATGTTTCTTACCGTATTGTAGCCAAATGATTTGTATGAAAAAAAATTAATACCCATAAATTAAATCATTATATACCATTAATATAAAGAAAGTATTGATATAATACATCAATAGGTACTACATATACTCCACATACAAGAAATAAGTGGTGAACAATGGAAATCCCACGGAATTGAAAGGGAGAGGAGTAAACCCTTAAAACCATTTCAGAATGGTAACATGTGTTCTTGAGAGGAATTAATGATAGGTAAAGGGGTACCACATCATTTATATATCAGAATTGAATTATGAGGGAGGTTAAAAAATATACCCCATATTTTGGAATTAAAAAAAAGACACAACATAAGGGGGATACTTGAATAAACGTGAGAGAGGAGATCCCTTATAAGGATTGTATCATTAGAGTGTTGATAAATAAAATAAATATTTATGTGTGACAAAAAAAAATCCACAAAATAAAATAGGATATATAGTTTTAAAAAATAAGATGTCATTGACACATATTCCTAGAAAAATTTAACCAATTAAATAGATGTTTAACTCAAAGAATGCAAAATGAGTTAAGCAAACCCTTACCTCGGGATCAACTTCCATAAAATTAGTTCAATAATACATTAAAAAGGTTCTAATAGTGATATTAAAATATTATAGAACTAAAATATTGTTTATAATACTATGCATAATTTTATTATACCATTTTTTGACCATTTATTAACAATATAGTTTTTCCCATTGTTTCGGGTAAGTTCATCTCATGGTTTTAATGGTTGGTTTATTATTGAATTACTTGTAAAAAAGAAAAAAAAAATCTAGATTAGATAACATATATAAATTTAGGTCTTTTTAAACAATTAAATGTGATCTGAAACATCCCATGATTGTTGTAAAGTGAAACGAATGGGCATCATACACAAAATTCATTAATTGACAGACCACATATGGTAATTTTGTTATTTAAGAATAATAGTAGAACATAATAGATTATATGATTCATATACCATTCTCTAAACAACATTACAGTTTATATACATAAAACTATAGTTTTCATGTATCATTGTATAATAGGTAGGGATAAGTTATAAGTGAGAAATAATTTGAATTGGAAGAAGAAGGAATATTTTCTCTTGAATATATCTCTTTTAAAACCACATTAAGGATATTTATTGTGGCCTTTTAGTTAGACCAAAAGAACAAAAATATTTTAAGGGATATGGAGGATGGAATTTAGTAGGGGTGAGATAAACAATAAGGCTTACGTTGATTAATATTTGTGAATGAGAGAGACTCCTATTATAAGTGTGGTGGAGGATAACTTAGGAGTTACAAAAATTATTAATTTATAATAAATATATTATAGTTTTTGAGAATTTGTAAAAGGCCTAAAAATAAAGGGGATTACATATTATAATTATTATTATCATTTTGGGCCTCATTCAATAATTTTGGTATGTCTGAATAATTTATTACAATATTTTATTCATTAAGAAGAATTGTTTCGATATAAATAGTATTCATATATGAGAATTAAAAACCTCATAAAATTACTAAAATAAGATAAAATTTAAAATTATATAATATAAATTTAATATTAATCTATGGAATCCATCAATTAGTATAAAAATATAAAAATATATATATATTATTATTTTTAATATCATTTATTCGATTTATTCAATAATTAAATTAATACTACATCATCATTTTGGAATCCATTATTGTACTTATTTCATGATTAAAAATTGAAAATAAGATTATATTAGATATATATTCTTATTAGGTTTCAAAAGAATAGTTTTTTTATAAAACATAAGAATAACCATACATTAAAAAATTTTACAAATAAAACTTTAGAGTGTGAACACTTTGCCTTACATTAAAAATAGGATATTCTAAGGGTCTTAAAGTGATTATTGTTTGTCCAATGTATCCCAAAATCGAATAAAAAATTATAATAGTCGAACATCACTTCTATTGTAATTTTTAGCCAAAATATGTGTCATATAATAATTCTTTTAATTTTAATTATATCCAGTTTAATTATTTTTCATATTCTTCCACAACCACTACAATGGCGTTTCATAAGGATTAATGTTAATTGTCCAATATTTAAAATTGGAAAATAAATTAATATCAAAAAAAATTAATAAATTAGGCTCAAAGTACCTTTTTAAATTCTTTCATAATGTATATTTACTCTTATCCAAAACAAGAGATCTTCTTGAATTTGTTATTTATCATTTTTTGCCCTACGCAAGCATTGCACAGACATTTGGATAATACTTATGTTCTATAATAATAAAATCTTAATTTAAAAATAAAATAAATAATAAATACATTATAATTAATAAATAATCCATGAAATCAATTTTTAGCACTTGACAATTATATACATGTTATAAATGTTGACTTTGTCAACGTTTCGTAAGCACTACATCAAAATTCACAATGATTTTTATACTTATCATGAAAAAATATAAATTTCATGATCTAAATTAATTCAGAACAAAATATACATTTAATATAATTATTTATTTAATAAATAATTTAAATAAATTTTTAAATCATAATAATTTATTGATAATGTCATGAAAAATGCTGTATTTTATAAAAGTAGTATTTTTTTAACTATACAACAAAAATTAAACTATTTCAAAAAGATACTAGAAATTCATCAAATTTTTTTATTTGTATAATCCAAAAAGGAACGCCATTTTATGAAACTATATTTTTAAATATGATAAATTTAATTTTTATTTTAAATCATTATTTAATAAAAAAATACAAACACATGTAATATTTATCTTTATTTATAAAGAATATAAATTTATTTATAATTTCATGGGTCTGGGTACCATTCATAGGAGACATATTACAATTCATTAGGGAATGTTACGATTATTAAGGGTACATTACTATTCAAGTTACTATTATTAAAGATATATTACAAATTATAAGGGCCATGTGAATATTTAAAATGGTGAAATACTGTTAATAAGTGTTATATTACAATTCATACTGATATATTACTACACAGTTGATTATTCATAAGGGTACATTACTATTCACAAAATTTATTTTTTCCTTATTAGATTCTATATATCATTTTGAACCAACTGTGTATGTTTTTTTATTCAAAATTCAAATCATAGAGGTGGAAAAATTATGTTTACTGGCTAGTTTATAACTCTCTACTATAACCAAGTTTAATTTCACAAATACTCAGTGTTTTATGTATTATAAGCTATCTGATGAATTTAAATCATTCATACAATAAAATAAATGGGTGTCATATTAATCCCACAGTCAGAAAATTTATCCTTGAAACTTTTCATGTATAATTCCCTAAAAAAATATGTGTTGGTGATTCTTCAATTTTTGTCCTCTAAGTATATACAAGGGTTATGTTTCCTAAAATATGTTTTCTAAATCATGGTTCCATGTTTTCTACAAAATAATTTCTAATACCAACTATAACGCCCCAACCCCTCTAAACCTGAACTAGTGTATTAATAATTATATTGGTATTGTTAGAAGGAATGAAATTTCAAAGGATCAATCAATTTAGTATCTTTGATGAAACTAGATACATATGTATAACTAAAATTACATTGGGAAGGGCAACAAAGTACAATACATAACAAAAACTAAAAACTGCATCCATTGAATTAGAATAAATAATATTCTATGCATAACCTATTGAAGGTAAACTAAGGAAAGGGGTGGGATCAAATACTCTCTAAGGGTTACCAAAAGTGGAAGCATGAATTAATAATAAATGAACCATAAACAACATGGCATATTCAAAATAGTATGGTGAATAAATGAAAAACTCATGCCACTAATAAACTGAGAATGAAACTGCATCCACAGATTTTGTCATAGTAAAAAACACATGGATAGTAATAACTGATAATGGAAAAAGAGAATGATTAATAATTGGATGTCATGTTTCTAGAATAGGATACCATAATACCATTAAAATGGTTTAGTTCTATAGGTAGAAACCAGAATTATTTTTGGAAACTAACTCGATGGGTTTATCACCAACTGATTGTTTCATGAGACATGTTGATGCATCGAGGGGATATAACAGGCCCCACCCACCACTAAATTTCAACTTCATTCATTATAAATTGATTTAATACAATAACCATATCTTTTTTTAATATCTAGATGGAGGAGTGGATATAAATTAATCAATATATCCATAGTTAAAACAACATGCTCAATAAAAATCATAGCTGAAAGGGTATACGGATTAAGATAGTAATCATATCCCTGAAACCAGAATATGGATATATATAAAAATATAATTTAAAATGAATAATTATCCCAAATTGGTAGTATATACATTACATAAGAATTATTAAGTGCACAATACAGAGTAAGGCACAACGAAATTGAAATTTGGACAATGTTCCTTACCACATTGTAGTCAATCGAATTGTATGACCAAAGACAATACCCATCAATTGAATCATTAAATTATATGAATATAAATATAGGAATGATAATATACATCATTAGAAAGTACCCAAATAATGCATATAATAAATAAGTGGGAAACAATAGAAATGCTATGGAATTGAAAGTGAGATGAGAAACCTCTTACCAAAATTTCGTCATGGTAACATGTGTTATTGGGAGGGATTAATGAAAGTAAAGTGGTTTAACAAAATTTATATATCATATGTTCTGTCTGGAGAAGGTGAAAAATATACACCATCATTAGGAATTTGAATTAAAAGGACACAACGTAGAAGAAATTCTTTAAAAATGAGTGAAAGGTGATCCCTACAAGGATTGTATCATTAGACTGAGGATAAATCAATGAAATATTAATGTGTGAAAAATAAAAATCCAAAAAATATTTGTGGATATATATTATTAAAAAATATTATGTAATTCACACATATTCATGGTATAATGTAACTAATGAAATAGATGTTTAACTCAAGTAGTGGAAATTGAGTTAAGCAATCCCTTAACTCGGGTTCAACATCCTTCAAATTTGATCAAAAATTCCGTAATATGGTTAGAATAGTGTTATTAAATTACTACAGAACTAAAATATTGTTTAAAATACCATACATAATTCTCTTATACAATTTTCCAACCATTTATTAACTATATTTTGTTTTTCTCATTATTTGGGTTATGTTCTTCTCATGGTTTCAAAGGTCGATTTTTATTGAATTCATTGTAAAAAAGAAATAACAATATAGAAATGATAATGTATATATATTTAGATCATTTTAAATAATTAAATGTCATTTTAAACTTTCCATTATTGGGGTAATGTGAAATGAAAGCGCATCATCCACCAAGGTGGTTAACTAACACACTACAGAGGATAATTTTTTTTATTTCAGAATAAAAGAAGAAAATAATAGTTTTATGATTCATATTCCAATAATAAAACAAAATTACATTATATATATATAACACTATAGTTTTCATGAATCATAGGATAATATGTACGGATATGTTATAAGTGAAAAATAATTTGAAAGAGAAGAAAAATGAATCTTACCTCTTATAAATATCTCTATTAAAACCTCATATAAGGATCGTGACAATTGTCTTTTTGTAAGACCATAAGCAATGTTTTTTTAAAGGGATATAGAGGATGAAATTTTTTATGTTTTTATTGAAATATAAGCCTTAAATTGATTTATATTTGCGAAATAAAGACTACCCTTTTTATGTGATGTGGATGGTAACATAGGAATTACAGAAACTATTAAATTATAAAAAATTTATAATAGGTTTCCAAACATCCAAAAAGACATAAAACTAAAGTTTATTACATTCTAAAATTAATCTTATAATTTTGGGCCTTGTTCAACAATTTTTTTATTTTAAAATAAATTATCACAATATTTTATTTATGAGAAACAATTATTTTAATATAAAAACTATACATAAATGAGACTTTAAACACATCAAATAAAAGTTTTGAAATAAAATATAATTATATAATATATAATATAAATTTAATATTCATCTATTAAATTCGTAAATTAGATTAAAATTTTAAAATTATTTTTATTTTATTAATTCTAATATCATTATTTATTAATTAATTAATTAAATTAATATAGCATCATCAATGTTAAAGACATAATTTTATATATTACATGTCTATAAATTGAAAATAAAATTCTTTAAGAAATATAATTTTATTAGGATTCCCAATAAAAATAATTTATTAAATAAAACATAAGAAAAATATCAAATTAAAAATGTTATAAAAACTAGACATTATAGTGTGAATACTATGCCTTACTTTTATATAAAATATTCTAAAGTAATTAATGTGATTATTGTGGGTCCAAAGTTTCCCGAAATTGAATAAAAAATTTATAATAGTAAATAAATACTTCTATAGTATGTTCTATTCAAAATATGGGTCATTTAATAATTCTTTAAATTTTAGTTAATTTTTTTATCTTTCTTATTCATGCACAAATACTCCATCATCTATTCATTTGAATTAATGTTTATTGTTCCATATTCAAAATTTAAAAATAAATTACTATAATAAAAATAAATAAATTAGGTTCAAAATTAAATTCTAAATTCATTCATAATGTATATTTACTCATATATATAACAAGTAATCTTCTTAAATTAATTATTTTTTCTTTTCCATCCCTCTGAAAACATTATACCAACATTTGTATAATACTGATATTATATAAAACGAATATTATAAATTACTAATAAAATAAATAAAACTACATAATAATTAATATATAATCCACGAAAATAATTTTTAGCAGTCAATTATTATATATATATTACCAATTTTTACTTTGTCAATGTTGTGTAGGAACTGCGTCAATATTAACAACGATTTTTATTATTATTATGAAAAATATACATTTCAACATCTAAATTAATTCTATAAAATATTATACTTGTAATATAATTATTTAGTTAACAAATAGTTTAAATAAATTTTTATATCATAATAATTTTGTAACAATGTCACCAAAAATGCAGTATTTTAATTTAAATCGTTATTTAATCGAAAAATACAAACACATAAAATATTACCCTTACTTTTTAAAGTGAATAAATTTATATATACCTTCAGGTTTATGAAAACTATTCATAAGATTCATATTAATATTTATAAAGTTATGTAACTATTCCTAAGGGTACATTACTAGTCAAATAACTATTTATATGGCTATACTAATATTAATAAGGGTCATGATACTATTCGTAAGGGTACATTATTATTCAAAAGGGTCATGTTACTATTCATTAGGGTAAATTACTATTTTTGTTACTATTCATAATGGAACATTACTATTGAAAAAATTATTTTTTCCTTTTCAGACTCTAAATATCCTACATAATGGAATTATGTATGTCAGTTTTTTCAAAATTCCAATCACAGAGCTGGAAAAAATATGTTTACTAGATAGTATATAACAATTTCATATATCCATGTGTTTTTTTAGAAACACTCAATGTTATATGTACTATATAATATCTAATGAAAATAAATTATTCATCCCATACAATATTGGGGTGTTATATCCAATTTCACATTTCCGTACAAAAAGTGGAGCGGTCCAAATTCACATTTTGGAATATTCTCCTGACTAATGTTCCAAAGGAACTTATATAGCCTTCATAACACACTAATCTCATGATTTATGTGTTTCCTCATTGTTGGTATTTCCACCATAATAAATACGGTTGGACACACATCCATGTATGAATCCTTGATAAAAATAATCCATCCACAAATTAGTGTGGAGATAAAACCAACCAACCTAACCACTGGTTGATACGTGGTGCTGATGATGTACCCTAATATATTTCATTGTATTTCCTCCAAGATTATCAAGTAAGAACCTTCTTTTCAACTCTGAGCCCCTCGTGGGCTTGTATGATGCCTCACAAGCAGGTTTGTGGGTTCCCCCTCCCTTAGTAGGTTGATCCCGGGGGAAATTCTAAAAATGAATGAACCACTTCTTGAATTTGATATCCCTTACTATCTGCTTAACATTATCTTCCCATGAAACTAGGTTCAATAAAACCATTACCAGCCATGGAATCTTCTCCGGATCCTCCCATGTATTCTCTTTGGGGAGAAATTCATCATACATTTCCCTGAGAATTGGTATCTCTAAAATATGGTAGAGGTCCTAGAGGCAGATGTCGACCTCCCAATGATGGACAAGGAATGAATTAGTCCTCGATGACCACCTAATTAGAAGTTTATACATTATTTATTTTTATTGGTATATGTGGAATTGAGAATCCCACATAACCTCAAACAGACATACCCACCTCAGTTCGTCTCTAAAATCCACTTCAGATGAACATACCCAATTGAACTAGGCCTATTCTTCTTTAAATTTTCCTCCTTACAATAAATCACAATCATCGGTTCACCCTTTCTTTGGGTTTCATAAAATCTATTTGAGAAAATTTTTATATTGTGGTGTAGATACCTCTGGTTGTAATGTTATCCCATCAAAATCATTGGCATTGTAACTATGGTAGTTGGTGGTGATAGCTATATGTTCCTTCTATGTATGGCCATTAGTTTCTCTAAACCACTTGTATTAACATAGCATGCCCCTAAACAAGTAATATAGTGCATCCCTACTCACATTGGGAATGAGGTCATCATCCCTTAGGCCAGATCCATACAACGACAATCTCTTGTAAAGGGGGTAATCCTTTTTCCATTCCAACAGAAGTGCCACCAATGACACGTAGTCGGAATAACTCTGCACACAAACCATAATCAAGAAAATTTTCATCATATAATATCTTTGATAAACATCTTTATGGACCACCCAAGAGGATTCTTGAATTTCCATTAGTTCAAAATTTTTTGATTTTCCATTTCTATTCTCAAATCTTGATCGCAGAGCACATGATCGTGGAGCCTCGGAGAAATTGACACACTTTGTTGGGAAAAAACGGACTACAATGCACTGGTTCGCTATGTATTGTTCATTGAGCACTGGTTCGAGGAACTCAGTTTGCAAAAAAAAGCTTTTTGGGGTGTGGGATATTAGTGATTCAATAACTCAATAAAAATTAAAAGATATTAGATGTCTAATAATGGGTCCCACACAATGAATTTTTAAGGTAGCAGCCTCATGTGATTTTTCATTCCCTCGGCTCCCACGATCATTGTAGAGATCTTTCCTTTCTCTCGGAACTCCCACATATCGAGAAAGATTCATAATCAATAGATTTTCGGTGATCTACCATCAGAATCCAACCCTTCTTTTTCATAGTCTACCATAATGGGGGGGATTTGTGTGTAAGGAAATCTATAACAATGATGGATTAGGAATAACCAAAACTATTTGGGACAACATTATACCCTTACGTTCCACAAAAATAACCAAATAGGATTTCCTAAAGAAGCACAATCACCAAACCCTTCAGCACCAAAAATCTTGTGAAGTACTAAAAAATTCTTCTTTGACACTGAAAAGGTCTGAGGACACCATAATGCAGTGATGAAATCCTCCGTGAATTTGACGAGTTGCATGAATGCTGCGAAAGAAGGATGGATTTCAATGAATATATGAGGTGTCTACCTTCATTCATGAATCATGATTTCCTTCTCAACACACCTATGATAATCATGATACCAAATGACTATTACTAGGTGTCTCACCTACACCACAAGTGATCACTACCCTGACAATTCTTTATCGGAGTTCCCATTTCATGAAGCACCCTTAGATCCATCAACCAGTGAGAAAATGCATCACCCAATGTATTTCAGCATCATTAACTAGATTTCAATTATTTTTAATTTATCTACACTTATGGTGGGTATGCCCTTCAAGACGAACCATGGACATCATGAAGGTATGAGTCCCTTTTGGGAACTTCGGTCTTCGTGGAGCATTCAGACTTCATGAATCGCCCTCCAAACACATATAGAATTAACTCCTTGGTTGGTTTCCCATGATTCACAAAGAACCTTACATAAAAGAGAACATTTTCTCCATGCTTCCAAAAACACCTTCCTTTGTGACGCTCCTTATATTCTAAATTTTTGAGAGATTCACGATTCCACTCTTACAGAGGCATTATGATTCATGAACCCCTCTCCCATGAATCCCTCCTAGCTTGTACAGCTTTTCCGAGTTCCTCATATGGTGACCCTTGTTTTGTTAACCTACTTAATTATTCTTTGAATTAGTATGATAATGGATATTTCTTCGTAGCATAGACAAGCTAACGTGGAACCCTCAATTGAAAAATCCTTCTCCTACCTCCCTTACCACATTATTGGTTCCATCGTTTCACCAAGGGTAAATGATTCCAATCATGTATGTACTAGGGATGATGAGTGAGACTTTATCATTTGAGATGTAGGAAATTAAACTACCAAGAACCTATATCATCAAAACATGATTTTTAAATATGATTTTTTCATTCATATATTCTCTGAGAGGAACAGAGAGTGGATAGGAACCAGATACCTCTCATCTCTCTCCCCCTTTGGACATTGTCTCCATGTTCTCCTCGACTAGTCTCCACAAAATCCTTGAATCAACACTTCAGGCCTCCCATATATATTAATCCCCAATATCTACCTCTGTTAAAATATAGCCATGTGTAAGACCCACTTCAACTTTCATATCAATACCTTTCATGATGTAATCGTTAGATCTAATGTTTCCACATTATTCCCACAGCGAGCAGGACTCACATGAGATTATAGTGTAAAAAATGACCTTGAAATCATATTTGGGGCTCTAAACAAGCATAATACCCATGATAACCACCCAAAAACATGGAATTTGATCCCTATGTTATAAACAGGGTTTGTAGGAATCCCATCTAAGGTTCAATCCCTACAAACCCCACAATCGATCTTTTACTACTATTTGACATCAGATCAGTTTCTTCATGTATAAAGTTAAACTTTTTCATTCATATTCTGTGTGTTTAGATCCTTTTTGGGTACTTAGGAAACCCTTTGAGGTTAAATCCAAAAAAATGGTAAACTATTGTTCTCCATCCAAGGGATGTACCCTCCTAATGTGACATTATTCCTTTTTGGTACACATATCCTAGATCCACCTCCAATGATATTATGATCTATACATCAGGTAATCTAACCATGCATATGACCCACAAAATTCATATCCATCCAAGCAATAATGATCCTCTTTGAAAGGGTCGATAACTATGCATGAACCAATTAATTATATCTAGGTCACTATCCAACGGTATGACCCAATTTTTTCCCTCATTCTTGAACAATTTAAACATTGATGTGTGTCTTAAGATGTGTATGTAAGAAAAATTATTGAGGTTAAATCCCATCATCCATTCTCATCCCAACCATTCCCCAATATTACTATGTCTTAGGAGGTTCATTCCCTATTATGGAGTTTCATTTTCCTTTATATCCTTATCCATAAATTCATTCTCATAGGCTGCCACTTTAGGTTCTCACCACTCCACTTCCCACACTATGTGGGCATTGAGTCACATCCACTAGGATACGTAAGAATCCTCCCTAAGGTTCATTCCCATATATCACCACACTCCATCCATTTCATCATCACTTCATCCATTACCATCATAATTTTTACCCATGCCTCTACGAACCATTGAGTTCATTCCATCCTCTTCATCACTACGTTAGGAAACATCCTATCATATTACCATGTTTAAGAACAACAAAAATTATATCCATCCAAAAAAGAGGGATCCTATTGTGAAGGGTATAAAACCATTTTATGTCTTAAATATTCTTAATATTATGTGGGTTTTTTTCCTTATCTTCTACATAGTGTACATATAAATCCTCCACAAGGTTCAATCCCTTCTAATGGTAAACCATGGTGTCCCCATCAATGGGGCCTTGTTTCCCTTATAATTTCATAGTGGTCTCTAGATCAGCCTTCATAATGTGAAACCTTCTCATTATGGGACACACCAATCTCAGGTCCACCCTTATTTAGAATTCGGATCCATCCATATGGTAAACCATACAGGTGCTCCCTCCTAGGGAAATGACTATATGATCTACTTTAATATGTGTTTTTATGAGCCTAATAAATCTTCTATAGATGTTAAACATTTCTAATTCTCCATGTTAGACATTGGAATATGATGAAAACCATGGAGACGCGACTCTAGCATAAGATACCCCGCAATCAACATGAGAAGTATAAGGTTTCCATGCCATTGGGAGGCCCTCAGATGAAGAAGAATACTAATGTTCCCATGATTCAACATCCATACATGCCATCGATGCCCAATATTACTACTCTTATAACCGATATAATCTTCCCTGATGTGAATGATTATAGTTTCCTGACTGAAGTTGTTTAATTATGTGGATTCCACAAATTAATGGCACCTGGAATTAGTTTCACAAAAAGCATATTTATATATAAGAGATACCAAAACTAGGTGATGTGTTACAAAGAGGAATCCCCAAAATGAGGAACTGATATCCCATCATCCTATTTTAATCAAGGAGAAATAATACCTATCTATGTGATAAATGCTTCCCCCATTGAAAATATGAATGGGGGGGAAATTGCACCATTATCAAGTGTCAACATGACCCGCAAGGTGGAACACCTTGGCGAAAAGAATCAGAAATAATAATGTAAATTATTTCAATCAATTTTAGTTAGACTTTCTAGAAATGTTGTGAGACACATTTACATTTTGATTTGAATAATGAAACCCATTTTCCTCCAAACAAGTTTTCATGATATGTTGTATTATTGTTGTATTATAAAACACATTTTTATTAAAGATAATAAGTGGGGTCCTATATCACCCAAAAATTTATTGGTTATTGTTAGATAACATATTTGGTATAAATTTTATTTATAAACATGAGGTGGATTAGTTATTTTCAAATGATTAGTAGTGAAAACATTACAAATTCTATATATTCTAAAGATTGATCATGAACAATGTGAATATTATCTATGGTCACATGATTCATTGTTAACATGATGAATATTATCCACATTCAAAATATTTATTTTGGAAATGATGAAAATTAGCTACTTTCAAATGCACAAGTGTAATCATGATTCATATTTTCTATGTTCAAATGATTGATCATGAAATTTATTTGGATTAGTTAAATTCATAATGTTATGAATTATTATTTTGATAAATATATGAAGTTTTTATATGATATTAAAATTATTTAATCCCTAGAAAATGTTTATTTTATAATAATTTCACATTTTTTCTAGGGTAAATATTTTTATTTTGAGATAACATGCGGTTTTATCATGACATGTGGAAAACTCTTACTGTCCCATGTAATTTTTAATAAGGTATTTCTTCTAGTTCATATTTGTCTCATGCTTATGATCTGAACCTTGATGACATGTTTATGAGGTTTTCCCCCACTGATCATTAAATAAAACCCCTTTATTATGATATCCTATACCCATTTAATGAAGATAAGTATAACATGTGGAAAATATATAATGGGTTATAGGGTAGTGTAATTATTAATAAATTTTCATATGTGTTGAATATATAGATCATAATAAAAGACCCATACCATCATTTCCTAGGATTATGTGATTATTTATGATATGTATTATATATATCAATAAATTAATGTATTATTTTTATATATTTATCCACTGAAACTATAGATTAAAATTCCAATGACATCATTTGGTAACAAAATGTACAAAACAAAGATGTGGATTTTTTCTTGTCTTGATGATATTGAGATATATGTATATGATAATAACCCTAGAATCCATCCATGAAACTGTAGTGTGTATTACTAAAAAATCATTCAATAATTTACCAAGGAATTTCAGGGAAAAATTTCCCTTGCAGTTGTATTTATTTATTTTACTATAAAGATTAGGTAGGAAACAAAATATTTTCACCCTCATGGAAAGAAACACACCTCTCTCATTTTTAACTATAACACCACATTTTTTAGTCACTAATTAAATACGAACAACCAACTAAGAATAATTATTATGTTTAATGATACCTATATCATGATATTTTTCATATTAATTTTTACTAATTCTAAATGAGTGGGATTAAGTCATCTTTATGGTTACCTAACTAGTTCTTTTGAATTCTGTAAAGTAATCTAATGAATCTAAAACGTGGGGCTAGTAACAAATACAACATCAAAAGATCACGAAATTTCCTTGATGTCCACCTTGAATGAAATACATGTTTTACTTCACATTGAATAGGATTATTATTACTATTTATATCTTGTAGTATCTTACCAAACAATAAGTATGATTATTATAGATTTACTGAAAATGATTTAACTTATAATATCGGTGGGTGAAGTGTGGATGGATATGTCATTGTAACTGAAATTAATTATAAGATGAACATAACTACATGAATAAAAATTATAAAAAAATGATGTATTAAATCCATCAATATACTTTAATACAATGTCATAGTTATAAAGTTCATTATTGTAATAAGGATTTTGATCCACATTAAAATAACAACCAATATAGGTGTTTAGTGGAAAATTGTGATGTAAATACTTTTACACCTAAATCTAATTCCAATTCCCCAATTCTCTCTAAGAATTAAAAAATTAAAATCCTATTGGATTTTAAAAGGGGAGTAAAAATATGGGACAAAAAAGTTGAATAATTCTATATGATATAATTCATGTAGTCTATAATATTATATTTTACAACATCATACGCTAAGACCATATAAAAAATACCCTAATGTAAGTTTATTATTTTTTAACTTTTTTTAGAAAGGAACAACCTATGATAATAGGGCCATGGTAGATTAATTAATCTTTATCCATTCCATTAACATAAAATCTATATGAAAGATCATGTATCAAACCAGAACAGGTACATCCCCATAGAATCAACCATGGTACATCATAGTTGTATTTTCTTATTTCAAAACCACTTTTATCGATTATAAAAAAGATAAAAAAATGCGAGTCATGAAATTAATTAGGGATACTAAATAATAAATATAATCATTAATGTGTAAAAACCATTCAATGATTGATATGGTGAATATCCCATGATCTGTTGAATCTGTTGTCATCAGATGTGCTAGTGTCAGTAGATTTAATTTTTTTCCATTATTGATTATCTCATTTAAACTAATAATATTCTCTTGGTAAATTTCTCAGTTTACAATTTAGTAGTACTTCAGACTTTTATAATGGCCTCAAGAATGAGTATTTCTATCTCAACTCTCTTGAATTTATTCAACAAAAAAAATTTCATTTCCCAATTATACAACTTCACATTTAGTACCAAAAGACTTGGAAATGGATGATTACTAGAATGTAACACATTATGTTTTCTTTTCCATTCTCTTTATCCTTTAGTTAATCGTCAACCCATATTTATGGTTGAGTCAAACATAGTGAGGAGAATCACAATGAACTACTTGTAAAACTCTTTTCACATGTTTTCTTAACATTCCATGTGTAATGTATTGGATTTCCCCATGGGATTTTCTGTGTTTTTATTGGGAAAATATATATAGTTCATGTTTACTATTTTGTGGAGGTTAGAGAAAATCAATCTCATTTTCATCTTCAACTACCTAAAATCCATATTATAGTGCTTCATCTAATTATTTAGATTAATGTCATTTTATTTCACAAGATTATCTATGTCATAATTCTGATTTGGTATGGAAATCACTTGATTTTGATGAAATGCTGATGCATGGGATTAGAAATCATTTTGGGGTTGTGGAGAACCATTTTAGTAAGGAATATGATACTAGATATTTTTTAAAAGGATCCATTTGTTTTCATTTAGATACATTCCTCATGTACAGGTGATCCTTCCACCATTGGATATATTTTTGTATAAAAGAATCATAATTCTATTATCATGGTACTTTTTAATGTTTATGAAGTAGTCTCCTATGGAATAAAATAATAAAACCACCCATATTTTATAATGGCGTGACACAACCTATTGTATTTTTTATTGCAGTAAAAATGCTAGAAAGCATTAATTATATGGGTGGTGAGTCTCTTTGATCCAATATTACATTTATCACCACAATTACCAATTGTTTTACCCTAGTATCAGTTAAATAATCATCAATATATCAATTACTAACATTAAGATCTCCCTTTATAGATATTTTTACTCGACCTCTAAATTATTATGAGTTTCTTTATCTTTATTCCAATTAATGCTCATGAATTGATTTGGGGTTTTCAACCAATCTACATACTTCCAAAACATTGAACATGATCCTCTCCATAAGAGTAAGAACAATGTAGAGGTATTAGATGAGGGTTTGGTTAATACTTTGCTGATATTTTTATCTCACACATAGCTTAGAAAAATTATCTCAATCCACATATATTATGACTCATTTTTCTTTTTTAATCCATGAACATCCTTTAAAATTATTGTGGTCTATGATAAAAAAAATAATTTATGTTTTAAGAGACATATAAAATCATTCCCAAAATTGAAATAAATGTTATTTTTAAGAAATTTTCATTATATTAATTGAGAATGTGTTTTCACTTTTGTTATATTTTTTATTTAGGAACAGTCCTTGATTTAATATTTTAGAAATCCAAATTGAATCATTATATATGATTATTGGGATCCTCAAAATAGATGTGATGATATTTAGTGAGAAGGTAAAATAACCCATATTTTATCTCAATGTATGAATTGAGAGTTGGATATACAATTATTTTTTTGATAATGAATATAAATTATATCCAACTAACAAGTTATTCATTCATGTTTATTATTTTTTTCCTCCATTTTGTAGGAATAATTTTTCTAGATGACCTACCATTATTAATACAAATATAATGTTGGAAATAAATTAATGGAGGAATTTAAAAACATTTTAATTTTGTAGATTATCATACTCAAATAAGTATTATATTTTAGACCTTGGGGTACTGTAAAAAATATAACACAGTTCTAGAATATAATCTAAATAAGAGATATAATAAAATGTTACAAAAAAACTCTACTAAAATATCATCAAATGGGGTTAATTATGAGGGTCCCTATAATAATATGATTACAAAGAATAAGTGAAAATATTTTGATAAATAATATAATAAGTAAAATAATATTTAATAAAATATAAGTTATATGAAATGGTATAGAATTAAACTCTTTCTCCCCTAGCACAACATCGATTTCATGACCATTGTCACACATACATCAAAAATTATTATCTTATTACTATCTGAAACACATCAGTTGAACTAGGTTGTTATATTATAATGTAATTGAAATAATAAAAACCAAATAGGTTTTTATAAACAAATAACTGAAATAAAAAAGGCACAAAATATCTTTTTGATTGATTTAATTTAAAACAAAATGTATCAAATTAAAAAATAATTTGTTTTGATATATAAATATAAATGATTTTGATCAATATAAAAAACTATATAATTATGAATTAATGATTATATATTATATTTAAATTAATTATTTAAATTTTTATAAAACACTTACCCTCATTAAAAATGTTAGGAAGATTGAAACAAATAAACTCTAAGCCAAGATCAATATTTCATGTCATGGAACCCATACTTTATTGTAGTCCTTAAATAAGGTATATGATCACTGGATAAATTGGATAACACATCTACTTTATATAAGATGATTTATTGGGTTTGGGGATTATATTTTAACCCCATTAATTGATCATTGTTAGATAATAATTTTCAAATAAAATTCCTCTCTAAATATTTACAAAATGCTAATCTCGTGTTAGTGTACCAAGAAATTAATGTATTCCAAAAATTAAAATTAAATTTTTAATAATAATTTTATCAATTATATTTGATTATATGGATTTAATACTACCATATAATGGGGTAGAACAATCAAGAATACAAAATGGATTACACTCAAATGGGTGGATTAGTTGTCGTGGAGGGGACTTAGAGAGACAATGGACTGAAAAGATAAAACCCAATATAATATTTACCATTGGATTATATTCCATAGGAGGAGAATAAAATTATAAAAATATAAGTGAAATATATTTTATCAATGTGATTGTGATTTTTAAAGTCAAATGTAAGGACAAAAAAAGTAAAAGAAAAATAAGAGAGCCTTCTTGGAGGTGATATTTTTCACAGCCCTTCATTATTTTAAATTGATTGAAAGATGAAAATTAAATACTAAATTTGACCAAAACCACCTAAAACCATGTATAACTATTCTAAATTGTATCAAATTATATTAAATTTTTTGGTGGAGTTCTATGATTTGAAATGAAAATAATGTTACTCACAAAATCTATATTTAATGACTAATATAAATGAAACCATCTTTTCTAATGAGTACCAATGTGAAACAACTATCAATTAAATTTATTAAAGTATATAGAAATTATTCCTCTAAGATCTATTAAAATTTTATACCTCGTAATAAATTAATAAATATATTTTTAACAAAATATTTTGATGAGATGCAATATACCAAATCATGTTTATATATACATTAATTAGAAATTTTTAAATTATAAAGTGAGATCTATATTTAATTATTGAGATGAAAAAATTTTCACAATTAGTTTTTAATATTTTTAAAAATTTTATAGTTACAATTTGATAAAAGAAATGATATAATAAAAATATTGTAGTGAAATTAAAATAATAATATAATTTTCTTTCAGAGAATTTGGTAATTAATTTTAAAAATACATATTCCATATTAATATAAAAATAAAGAAATTATTTTTGGATAAATAAAAATAATTATCAATATAATATTCATCATTTTTTTCTTAAAACTATGTAACCTATGGTGGATATTCCATTGAAATTTCAATTGAATAATTTTTTGTTGTTTTTAGAGATATTGAAACTAAATATGTTTCAAATTATTCAGTGTGTTTAATAAAATATATATTTTGTGAATTAATAATGATTAAATGAAAGGGAATATAGATAAACATAATTTAAAGTCACCTAGAAACTAGAAGTGGTATTCAGTATTGCAAGATTGGTTGCATGAAGGTTAAAAATTAGAAGTGTTTAGGATCTTTTTTAATCAACTATTATACCCTCGTAAAGTTAATGTATTAAATATTGGACCATTACTTGAATAATATCTATTGAATATATACTTAAAATATATCCCACTTATTTCATTTTAATCTCCAAATTATATTTAGAGACTATTATTAATGAATTATTGACGGATTGGATATTAGAGTCCATATTATGAAACAAAATATTGTTTTGAGTGATGATATTATTCATTTAATCATGTTTTGAGATGGTTAATAAATCATTACAATCCAAAAATGATATTACTAGAGATATTATTGGGGAAAAACTATTATTGATACATGTGGGGGTGGTGTTTCGAGTAGTAGGCCATTGAGGTAGTGAGATGAATATTCTCAGAAAACTAATCCATAATATGGCTGAGATACATTAATATACTCTATAATGTGATAGAGGGATATATAGACTATATATATTTTCAATGTAGGTCATCTGATTACTTGTCAATGAATTATTTAAAATAGTCAAAAATGTGATAAAAATATATATATATATTAGGTTCTTGGGGTGCAATGATATTAAACACACACACACCACACACATAACCCAGAAAGGCTAGACTTATCCCCCTAATGGATAGCCCAACCATCAAGACTTATTTATTAAGTACATATCCTAAAGGCCTCGAGGGAATAAATCTCATCACATGGTCCAAAGTCCCACAATCTGATCTGAAGGCCCATTGTACCATTATTCCTAAATCAGGCCTGCATCACCGCCTGTTTAGATCATGCCAACATCAACGCCTGCCTATGTATTTCTTGCATCTATGCCTTCCTGTGTCATTTCTATGTCACTTCTTACCAGTGGAATTTCATTCCCACCGATATTTGAACGTAGTTATGATACAGAATCACATGTAACCTCTACCATTAATAAAAACATCACTTATCTATATTTATATATGTGTGGAAAGATGGGATACTTATTTTATTGTTTATATAATCTTCATCGTGATATAATATTTGAGTGTATGAATTATACTCTTATCTTAATGTACTAAGAAGCAATTCAATGATATCGAATTTAGGGAAAACTTCATGCATTAAGATAAGTGAATCATGCAATATATTAACATTCAATGAGGAAACATATCATTAACGATGATGATCATATTTTGATAGGACCCTTGGCCACTTGATTTCCATAGAGATAGAGCTAATAGATGAAAAGGATGTGACTTAAACTAGAAAAAACACTTTATTCATTTATTCCTCAATAGGTTCTCTATTATTTTATATAGTTTCTAATAATTAAACTATTTTTTAGTAGGTTTATAAATGTTATTTATAGGTAGAAAATTTGTCTTATAACCAACGCATTTAGAAAAATATAAAAGAGGCGTATAGTTAAGAATTTAAAATTCAATATTACACCATTGTAATGGGTGGTGTGAAATGATTATAGGATTTCATTATCCAATAATTTATTATATTTAATATCATCATAGACATATATTAGTTCATTTCATACAACACTAACACTGATAGTTATGGTCATTAGGTGGAATTATCAGCTCTAATGGTTGAGATGAATATGATAAAAATTAATGGGATATAAACCCTTATAAACCTAGGATAATTATGAAGGTTATTTGGATTATAAAATATCAATTATTTGTGATGGTGTTTTGTCAAACCAATGTGGTGGGGAATGTTATGTTTTTGGAGAGACTTAACCTCTATCCTGATATATTTCTAAATGATTTTTTTTGACTACCTACTGTGTTTGAGTTATTTTTCCATTTATTTTATCCATCAATGAGTATAATATTTATTAATTTATATTATATGCCTGTATGTGAATGAAAATATTTGAAAGTACTATTTGATAATTTACTCATAAAATTTATCCATAAACTGAGTGCCACACCAAGAAATACTCTATTTTTTTCCTGAAGACACCATATGTAATTTTGTTCTTATATAATAGTAATAGGTATATTAATAAAGTTAATATGAAGAAAAATATATCATCTTAGGAAGAAAAGTATTTTTTTCACCATTTTCATGGAATTATCATATTTTATATGATATATTTGAGGTTAGGATTTCATCAATTCATGGTAAATAAATAGGATACATGAAAATAAAATTCTATAGTATGTATATCCATAATGAGTATTTATTTATACAATTTTATCATAAATCTCCTTAATTATTTCTTTCTAATTAATGAATGTTAGGTTTTATTAACATCATAAATCATTTGTCATTGTATTTATCAATTATATATAGGTGTATACACAATCATGTGTGGAATGCATGTGATCTTTAGATTTTGTTGTTATCACAATAATGGATAATTAAATCCAGTAAAAAATTATCCAAATGTATGTTTTTGATCTAAGAGGTTGAATTTGATGCGAATGTGATTTTTAAAAAATTAATATTAGTAGACGATTTTAATTTAGAATTTGTCATATTATTGAAATAATCAAAGTACATTTTTGATCTAGAATGGTTTCTATGATTTTTTAGTTATTGTTGATAATATATTCCTTGAAATTAATGCATAGCATCAACGATGAATGATTTCTCTAATAATTATGCACCATTCATGGGCAGTAAAAAATTTTAATTTTTTTTCGAGATATTGGAACATATGTTTACTCCATAGAAAATTATAATGTTTCACGATATGGGTGATGGATATGTTCTGAATTATGATTATTTGAGTTCTAGTCTGGTTTCTATCCTTCTACAATGTGATCATGTAGTTGAATATAGCTAAGGTTAGCAGAAAGAGAATGAAAGGAGTAAACCAACTAATGAACATGAGTTGGTACTTAATGTGCATGCATTTAAAATTATTAATCACAATCATTTTTTGGATAATTATTTGTATATATTAATAAAAAAGAATTTATTATATATTCTAATAATATTTTATGAACAAAAAATATTGAAATATTAAATTAATTATATAAAATTGTGATTTAGATCTAGTGTACACACACTGAATGTAAATATAAAAGTTGATAAAATAAGTCTAAAATAACATATTGATATAGTTTAATAAGAAAGGTATGAGTTGAAACTCATGATATTATTTATAAAAATAAAATTATATATAACCAAGAGAGGTGACCATATTGTGATGTAAGGAATAATTCTCATGTAATCCTATATTAACTAAGTGTTTGAATTTGTGTAATTCTACTTAGAATGTTTATCTATGAAGGATTACCTTAATTATAGAGTTTACCAAAATTGATAGAAGTTTCATATTATTCATTTTTTCTCAAGGCTGTTTTTTCATTATTTTATCAATGATAGGTAATTATTGATGTTTTTCTATAATTATAATATATAAATTCATCACATGAATAAAAAAAGTATACATAAAAAAATAATTTTTTTTCAAGAACTAATAAAGTTATTTTTGGTTATGTTATTCAATGTGTATCCTAATAACATTATAAGAAATGACATAAAATTACAAAATAAATATTTTAGTCATTTCTTATTCCACTATTGATGTGGGACCAAATATCTAGGGAATTTATTGTTATTTTTCTTAATAAATTGATTATACATGAATCCATTTGAATAATTATTGATAGACTAATAAAATTTTCTTATTTCATATTGATTTGGGAGGTCTATTTTTTGGAGGAATTATAAGATCCTTATTTTTATAAAATGGTTAAGAATCCATGTGTATATATACTAAAATTTTTAAAATAAATATATGATTTATTTAATGATTGTGCATATACATAAAATAAGATATGGGTATTATTTTAATGTTTATAACAACTTACCATCATCAAATGGTTGATATGTATGATCAAAATATGAAAATTGTAGATCATATTCAAAGATAATGTCTGCTTTATATTAGTGGTTCTGGGGAGGACCATATTATATTTCTTGAGTTATATAATTATAATGGTAATATTTTTTTTATATTTCCCCATTTGAGTAACTTTATGGAAGAGAAAATAGTTTTCTATTAATGAGAAATAGTAAGGGAATGAAACATGGTTATATAATTATAGTGGACATGATGATAAAAAAGAATATTTTGATTTTGAATAAGATGAATATTGGCAATTATAAGACTATTATATTTGTTGACTTTCACTAGTAAACATTAGAATTTTATGTTAGAAATATTGTATTATATTTATTATCACATATGTTGAGAAATTTATTTCTTATAATGTAGGGAAATCAGTTTATATGAAATGTTATAATATATGGGGTCCATGATTATATATGATATGTTTCATATTTGACAGTATTACCTACCCATTACAATAAAAGGCATGATGTGTTTCACATATCAAAAAATTAGGTGAATAAGTTAAAAATCATGTAATTTATCATCAAGTATTAGGTCAATCTATTTATATATATGATATGGTTAGAGGTGAATATTTAAAACTTTGACTAGTAGAATAATAAATTTGGTTTTTGGGTTATTATACTTGGTTGTGTTCTTTGAAACAATACTTCATTTTAGTAGAGACATCTTAGTAGTAATTTATGATTTCTATGTAATTGGTCATTGTTTTTCTAAAATGTAATTATATTTGACATTTAAGTGAAACAAATAACAATTTTAAGGACTGTCATAGGTCATTGTTTAAGGAGTGTAATGTTATTATTTAATGAATATTAATGTTTTAGAGTTTTGAAAAAATGATTCTGTATGAAATACACATGTAAATTTTCATGCATAATGGGTATGTTGATTTATTTAGATATATTTATTTTTCATATTTCTTTGATTCATAATATATTCATTGGTAAAGTCCTGGAGAGGATTATAATGAAAAACAACAAAATGGGTTCCTTAATAATATTATATGGTTTCAGTTTTATCAAGGATCATTTTCCTTCAAATGAGATAGAGAGGAAGTATAAAAATGTAATTAATTATTCCCCTATAATTTAATCTATCATATAATCAATGATTTTTACTCAATATTATATAATATTCATTTATTATTACCAATATATACCAAAACAATCCCAATAAATAGTTAATTAATTTCACTGAATAATATGCACTATGTATTTAAAAAGTTTTTAGGATCTATTCATGGTTTTTATAGGTGAGTAAGATTTCAAAATACAGGGCCATCCAAATGAAAACATTGAATCTAATAACACATTTTCAATGTATCAATTTTGATTCATTGTTTATAAAAATATTATATAAAATAGATAATCATTTCTCAAAATAAAAACAAATAAAACAATGAATAATAGTAGTATAATAAATATATACAAAATATGGTTCAAATATTGATTTTTTAATCAAAAAAATTATTTAATATATTTTATTATTTACATTAATATTGGGTGAAATATGGTTCTAATATCATAAGAACATATTTATTTATCTAGAAAAGGATCCTTGGTGTCCCAAAAAAACCCTAACTTTCATCAATACTATCTGATATGAAAAATCAATTTGAGTGGTAATGTAATATTTATTTGGTTGATTACAACGGAAAATGTTTTAGATCCATTAAAAAAATTTATATATTAGATGAATGAAATATATGTAATGAATTTGAATCTTGTATATGAATGTGATATAATATGATTGTTTTAATCAATTAAAATGATTCGTTATTTTATAATAATGGTAATATATGGATGAATGTTAAAGGAATGAACCTTGATATGAGGGGAGGGTGAATCATGAAGATACCCCAATTTGATGAACATTTTACACTAATTTTAACACATAAGACCATATTCCAAATTAAATAAAATCATAAGTTTAATAAGAACTCACCATAAAAACATTATCACAAAATGTCATTCAATGATTAAAGAAATTTTAAGCACAAAGGGAACAATTATTTTTTAATGGTTCACCGAAATAATGTAATATATATGTATTACACATAAAAAATATGTTAATATACCAAAATAACTTCTTCAATTATTCTATAGATACAATATTTATAATTTTTTCACTCTGATCAGATATTATTTCTATTATAATTATTTGGCAAAAACACTATTTTTCAAAAGGTTAATCACGTGTATTATTCTCTATACAATACTTCAATAGAGGTATTCTTAGTTTATAGAATTATTGTGTTTTTAATATCTTAAAGACATGTTGGTGTCTTTTATATTAATATTTATTTCTAACTTTCCATTTATCATAATTTTTAAATTGATTTATATTTTATCTTCACACCACTAAGCTCATATTATCTAAGATTGAATGAGGAATAACCCAAAAGGGTGATTTAATTCATTTATGTTTTGTCATAGTTCAAAAATCCATTATTTTTTAAAAAACGAAGATAAATATACACTTGAATTATACTTTTTACACTCCACATTTAACAACTGGATATAATTTATAACACTCATCCACTTCCTTTTCTCCATATCTTAGACCACAGGATTGGAAAATTTAATGTTTTTATAATGATTTTAAATCATGTACCAATTCTTAATCATCTATTATATTTTATTTTTTATGAACAAAATAATTATTTTAGTTCTTCATGTACCATTAATTATTTATCTATACCATATGTACAATATTTACCACTAATTCCTCCTAAACCTCAATGAAAAATTTACATATTTTATTTGTTGATTCAAACCAAAAAATAAATTGTTGGTATTAATTCACCATACTCTAATGATATGCGAAACATCCATATACATCATGAAAATTAGGCTTGTAAATTTCATCAACTCATTTTAATTTAATCCATTGAATCTAATGATAGAGCACCACATTTTTTAAAATAATGTGATGTTTTTTTTATAATATAATAATATCAAGCTCACAGTGTGATGGATTTTCATATGATGTGATTCCCATAGATATCATCCATACTATGACATGGTTTTACCCATTATGGAATGATATTATCATAATCCATAAATCTAAACATTTAGATAATAGCCCAATCTATTTCCCAAAATATTTCATTATGATCCTAAAAATCTCTTCAAGTTTTACATTTTTTTGATGTTGTGAACAACTACATTGCCTAATTCCTTCCCTTTAAGGATAATTTGATATTGGGGTCTATTAAACTTTTGACACATTCATGACATGAATATAACCATTAAAGTACAATCCATTAATAATGATCCAACCAATGTCAGGAAAAATTTCATAAATTTCTACTCACAACCCAAACCATATACTCAATACATATTATTTTGTTGTTGTTTCATGATCCTTCCATTATCTTATCTTTTTCAAAAACGATTACGACATTGAATAAGTTATAATATCAGCCACCATCAACAATTATTATCCATGAATATACTAAAATATAAAATTATATAATTGTGTCATAAATATTTTATATTATGCACAATTCACCAGCTCATCATTATTAAATAACATTAATTGTATCTTAATGTATTCTAATCAATTATAGAACTCATACTTTTATTCTTATATATCCTTGGGATTACTAATACATAGGTATAGTTGTATCGTGGTATCTTCAGTCATAGATTTCTTATCTATACAATACTCCAAATTCATTGAATATGGAATCCATTGGGCATGACTTATACAATTATGATCATCTCTTCATCTTCCAAACATATAATCATATCTATATTCCCACATGATTGTTCAAATTTATTCCAATACCATAAAATAAATGTATGAACATAGTTTAACTAATTAAAAATCGTTCAAATATACAATTATTTTCACACATAATTCAATATCATTGATACTTATTAAAATAATGGTATCCATTCATCCACTACTACCTTTATATAGCAGTTATTGAATCCTTAATACATGTTCATCAAATCCTTTGTTTAATCCACTTATTATTAAGATACATTTATCTTTAAAAAATATAACAAAATATATATTTTTAAATCATCATACCTTATTGATTTTTTTTAAAATAACATGATAAAATGAAATTATTAGTTTATAACCTTCATATATGATCAATGTTATGATTTATGGGGATTTCATCCTACTCCCATTTATCAATAAATTTTATTTCATATTTTTTATGTAATTCTATTTATTTTATCCCCATTTAAATTAAAAATTACAAATTTCATTTATAATAATGTTTTGTGAGTGTTCTCTTGATTTTCTATTATGTTATCCCAACCTTATCTCTAAATATTATGGGTTATCCTTATAAAATTTACATTCATTTGTTAATAAACACCTTATACCTTATTATAGAAAAACAAATAACATATCTATAATTTAATTATCTATAACCAATTTTTTTTAAAATATTATATTTATATTGTTTAAAACTCCATCTTAGTCATGAAACACAACATCCATTGGGTTTTTATACCATATTTAAAATTTAAAGCTACCAACTTCATAAAAAATTATAGGCCCTTCAAAAAAAAATTTATAATGTTTTTAAATCCATTTAGATCTTATAATAACCAATGATTCAATAAAAACACTCTTGGATATGTTAACCATATGAGAGTCATTATTAGCTCAAATATTCTCAAACATTTTCAAACTATATATATATATATATATATTTATTAATCAATCATTAATTTTAATACTTTTCTCATTAATTTTTTTATACATGATACCATTTGTTGTAAACATATATTATATCATATTTCATGATTAATACATATTCTAATTCTTTTTTAACTCTTCAATAATTTTTAGGGAGATAAAATACCACACAAAGAAGTGTAATTAAACAATCATAAAAACATAATAAGCTGAAAATAAGTGTTGGAAACCAGATTTTTTTTCTAACAACATTTATTATCTAAATTTCAATCATTGACATCAATGAAACCATAAATTGATATTTATTATAATATTATTAGTTTAGTATCTTATGTATCCTTTAAAACCATTACATGATTCCAATTGTTTACTCTAATTAACATGAAATTAGAGAATCCCCTGGGAGTTTCAAGGCTTTTACCTCTTTCATAGTGGTATTATACCATTTTATATGTCTTAATATCAATTTGTATCATCATATTTATCTTTAAAAACATGATATAATAAATAGTTATCTAAAACAATGTTATATTATTTTATTGGACTACTGTCGTTTGAAATTATTCATCAAAACTTATAATTATAGATTAAAAAATAAACCACATAAATCCCAGTATTTTTTTAAAATTTATAATTATTATCTGAAATTTAAGGGTAATAATCCATAACCTATTCTTGAACTCCCACATCACTTTTAATAGGAATTAATGTTAAATTATTGATTTTATGTTCCTGAAATACACCCAATTCATATTATAACCACCTTAACAATACATCACACCAAAAATGGAAAATGATAAATATGTACAAGGGGAGAGGGGTACTTCACCAGCATCCCCAAATTATGGAATATGGTTGTTCATGGTTAACCAAACCATTCCGAAAAAATTTAATAAATTACTTATTGGATGTTCTCCTTAAAATTGCACCAATTATGACTTCACTACATATATTTTCTTTTGATTCTTTTATCTTTTTCATCTTGGTATTCAACTCGAATATGAGACTATGCATAATTTATAAAAATATTATAAAAACACATCATTGAATTATCATTAATATTTATTTTATAGTTATAGAAGATAATATCCACTAGCCTTTTCTTATTACCTTGATGTATGGTTTATGAAAATCACTCAGACATAGATCATGTTTTTACCTCAATCGCTATAAAAATTATCTCATAATGATTTTTCATTGATGAATATTCATATAGAATGTTTCCACAATTTCATCAACAAATAAAAATCCATTTTCAATATAAATATGTATTTCCCTAACTACATCAGTGATGATAGGAATCAGAAAATATTGGTTATTAATAAACCATTCACTCATTCATTTAACAACTATTCTTCAATGCTACATATTATTATATCAAAATAACAAATTTTTGTTCCTATGATTAGTGTCCCCCCATGAAATCATAATACATGATTTATAATTTTAAACTACTTAATATAAATTATTCAAATTACATTCCATATATCAATAGTTTCTGTAAAAATAAATCACCTGAAAAACAAACCTCATGTGTAGATATCCCAGTTGAGATGAAGAAATCAATTTTCATCCACTATTGAGATATTTATATTCTATAAACACATAAATGGTGTGTCCAAAAACACTAAAATAGTATCAATTTAGATATTCCATTCATTCAGAACGTAAAATGTGAGATGTAATGTAAAAAATATTACATGACTTTGGTTTAAGATTTCCTATTTTGTGAACTAAACTTATTTTTCTCTTTTATAAGGTATTTCCAACATTCAATTTGAGGGGTTCAAAATAATTCTATTTTAATTAATCAAAAATTAATTATATTTATATTTAATAAACACAAAAAACATCATCATGTATTATTCTCTTAATGATTGTATTCTCACTTAATTCAATGTTTATGTTTGATAACACTAGCTTTAAGACCATTCCCCATAGAAATATGATCTTCCAAATATTTATATTGATATATAATTATTTCATATTGTCTCTTCATTTTTAAAACTATTATAAAATTTTATTAATTCATATAAACCACGTATTTCCTCAACATTATCATATCTATGAATATATAGTTTATAATATTATAGTCCACTTCACCAATTATTTTTAGTTGAACCACCATTACAAATATGGATTAGATATCATTCTAATAAACACATGAACAATTTATAGATACATTTATAAGTTTAATCCCCATATCATAAAAATAATAATCATAATCATTAATATATGTCTTTTGAATCTATCATTCCAGACACGAAATCACATTATGTATCATTTTTAAAACAAGATTTATTATTAAATGTTATCATATATACCTTTGTGGTAATTTTATGTTATTTATTATTATTCATAAAATTTATAAGAATTTGAAAATTTCCATATTAGTAATCATTATCAATAGAGAACTATAAATAAAAAAATTTATAATTTTTTCCTTAAGAATATATCTTGAAAGCCATGGATATCATTGGTTTTCCATTAGCTATATAAACACCCATCCTCCACACCTTTCTACTCAAATGAAATGAATATTTTAAATGAAAATATATATCAATATACATATCTACTCATACCTTCCCACACTTCTATCTCATTATTGTGACCAAAATCCCCTCCAACAAAAGCTTTAGGCTCAATCCAAAGAACCAGGGTCTAAACCCGACGCACGATTTGAAAACATTTTTCTACTTATTATTTCTGAATAGTTTTGTAAAACTATTTTAAAAATATATTTTAATCAAATATATATATATATATATATTCATATGTAATTAACTTATTTTAAATTATTTATTGATGAAATATTACCCACCCATTAATCAAAATTCAGTATATAAGTCTTTAAATATTAGTATAACAAGATTTAAAATATAAATTATCCACTTTTTATTATCCTCTTATATATAATGCAATATTGGTAATAATATAATGTATTTTAAAATACTAGTCTAATTATTCTATAATGTATTTATGAAATTATTTATTTTTTATGATTTTACCATCTTTAAAATAATTTTAAGAAAATAAAATTCAATGTTTTTTATTTTCACTACCAAAGTAATAAATGATGATTTATTTTCACATAATAATTTAAAAAAATGTATAAACATACATATATTTATTTAATAAAAAATAATAATCTAATAAAATAATTTCTATAATGTTTGAATGATAAAATAGATATTTTATCAATTATATTAAAGGTAAAAAATTATTTAATTTTTCAACCATAAGAAATATATTATTGAGATAAATTCCATTAATTGTAACAATTTTATTTAATATTACATCATATCACTATTTGAATCATATGAAACAAATTAAATAAATAATCTAGAGTTTACAAAAAACATTGGATGGTGTATTTTAATCATTAACTCTACATCAGATCTATTTTTGGGAAAAGGAACAAAATATTCTAAAAATAGAAGATACAATCTACAATATTCAAATAAATGAACAGAAAATAATAATGAAAATATTATAATGAATTTAATTAATTAATTAAACCATATTAAGGTACTAATTTAATTAAATAATTAAAAAAATCAGTACTAAGGAGGGTTAAATGTGTCTAAAACATGTTAGGACTTGAGGTAGTTGTATCCTTCCAAATCTCTATTAGTTTAATATGTTATTTATAAATTTTCTCTTTTTTGCATCAATTAAAGGACTTGAATGCATAGATTATTTACCTATGTTATTTTATTCCATATTTAAATTCTCATATCCTACCTTATGGATTTGTAGTTCCTACCTTACCTTGTTCATCAAGTTTGTTTTCTATTCATTCTTATAGTTATGATTATGATCATTAGCACCCTCCATATCTATAATGCATATTTATATTTCTTCAATGAACATATTTTTTATTTTATGTCTCATGAACTATTTGTATTTTCTTCTTTTTTAATTAATCATTTCCCATTACCCTATATGGAATGAGAAATCAAAATTTATCAATAAAATTATAGGGTGTTTAACTAGATGGAAATTTCAATTATTGAATAATGAAATTTTAAAAATACATATACTCATAATTTAAATATAGAAAACAAATAAATTAATTGAAATTTTAATTATGTATTTTATTTAATTCACTCAATTAATTGTATAAATAAATTGGAATTATCGATTTACTAGTGGGCCTAAAAAATATATATCACCCAATAAATCAGTTTGTCTTTTAAGGCAATGGTTTTGCAATATTTGGATTCTTCTTTCCCATTTGTGTAATATATCTTTCCAAAACCTTAAAATTATTAATAAGATAACCAATATTTTGAATTCCATTACTATGATACTAATTTTTCTATCCAAACAATCATATAATTCTATTAAATTTGATAATGAATATGTTATGCTCTATAATATGGAATTTATTTGTTCATTAATTTATACTATATTTTATATGTCAATGTTATTTCATATTATTTTTTAATATATTTGAAACCTTATAAAAAATTAAAATTCCTCTATTTTGATTGTGTCCCTATTCTACTAGGGAACTATAAACAATGATATATTTGATATGTGGATATGTAATAGAGAAATATTTTTTTAAATATTTTATTATGATGTAATTTCAAATTTAATTGACATTTAAGGATCATGTATGAATATGGTACCCCAAGACTAATAAAAATTCAATTCTAGATATTTCCCATGTATTAAATGGTCTATAAATTGAGGTAGTTAGGGCTCAGATTGTTACACTAATACACTAAGTGTGGTTCCTACTCATCAGTAAGCATCATCATAAACTGAAGTACTAACTATATTAATAATATAAGGACTCATGGACTATTTATTTATTGTTCATTATGAAATAAAGTACCAATGCAATATTCTATCGTAGATTCCATACACATTGTCATGTTCATGTAAGTAACATATCCACAACCAAAATGTTGTGGACCTAAAACACATCAATGAATTTGAGTTTAAAAATATATAACCATATATGTTACCCATTCCATATAACCCAATATAAAACAAGGAATAAATGAGCCTCAAGTAGGAATATTATCTTTTCATTGAACCCTATCATTTAAACTATGGATAAAAATTATAAATATGTCAATAATTTCATGAAAATTATCCGGGATGGATATAGTTACTGTGTTATTATAATTTATATGTTAAAACACTCATGATTAGATATTCATTTTAAAAAAAATAGTCAAAAATTGGAAGAAATATAAAAAAAATAATGACATATGTGAAGAATTGTTCTATGTGTGGGCCTATCAGAAAACAATGGGGAATATTGGGGGTGATAGAGATTTATCTTGGTGAACAAGTGCACCCACTTTCATAGTAACAAATGGGTGCATGAAACTAACACATTATCTTCATAAAGAAATAACTATGATTCAAGAGGTGGATTCGACCAGGTTGGTGCCTCATTTAGCCAATCTGTCCTGATTCCCAACCAGGGATCCAACCTATGTAGATATATCATTCCTCATAATCTGGGGTAGGTTATAAAACTATCATATTCTAGTTATGAAAATAATTTAATACCCGGGGAATTTTTTTTTCATGTGGTGTGACTTGGTATATCATAAGAATATAAAGTCCAATATTTTGTTTAATATGTGATTAAAAGTTTATTATTTTGTTGAAATATTATAAAAACAAATGAGAAAGGGAGGAAAGTGAGTATGTGATTTATGGAACGTTTAAAATGAATATTGAATCAATGATGATATGGTTTCCATATCATGTCTCTTCTTGAAAATAACATAGTGTATCATGATTCCACAAAAAGTATTAGCCAACATTTTTCAACATTATTGGTAAACTAATTGGCCCCTCAATCCCACCATGATTATATAGATCAAGATAAATCTTATAAAACCCACTGTATACACAACATTTACATTTCTAAAGTGATGGAGAACCCAAAACCACACCCCAACCTGGATTACAAACCATCAATAAAGCTAAAATGAGGATGATTAACAGAATTTTTTAAAACCAATATAATATTAAATAAATAATAAATATATTCAAAATATAAAAAATATAAACTACCACATGAAATAAAATATAATCACATATAATGATTTGAATTAAAATATTATGGTTTTGTGGAATATTCTATTCCCAACCACAGGGTCGTATAATTCTATTACTATAAATTATAATATGAGTATTGGAATGATGAAATAGACAAGCCTCACCACATTAGTTTCCACTCTATTTTAGGGATAATATGAAATTTTTAGTTGGAATACTAGTTCTGGAATAAATTGACACATGATTGAAGGATTAGGATGATAACACATTGGAAACCATGGGAAGAACATCCCCCACATTATTTGGGATAGAAAAACCATTCATTAACCCTTGATCCATCAAAGGGTGTGATGATTTCCACTTCAAAATATCACACGTTATTTACTAAATTTAGAAAAACCATGAAAATGAGTAATACATTTTATTATAATCCCCTTCATTTAGTAAATGTGGGAATTTATTACATCTTTGGAATAATAAGATCTTCTTTTCTATTTCGTGGGGTTTTTCAAAATATTAACATTGTAAAATTGACAATTGTTCTTGATTTTTTTAGATTTATAAATTTTTACATTGAAAATAGTAATTTAGACCATAATAAATATTCATTAAATCATAACATGAATAAATTTATTCAGAAAAATAATTTTTTTATTCATCCCAATGGATTTGAGTCAAAATCATTTTTCTTAGGTGACTTCTAATAATTGTAATTCTTGATTAGTAATGGCCGAAAAAATCCTACCTAGTACCTTGAACCATGGATAACGACTAAGATCCATACAATCATTTATAAAATAATATATTTTTTCAATATTCAGAACCTATCTGGTACCTTATATTATAAATCAGACTCTAATATATCATGTTGACAATATGATTTAATTCTATATATAACCAATACAAGCCTGTTGATTCCAACAAAACATTCTAAAAACCATTATAATCACACTAGATAATAATGTTTTTCCATTAAAACATGATATGATGACACCCTATGTTTTTATAAATCAATAAATAATTTATATATTAAGTTTTATCAGACATGTAGCTATCCAACAGTTCATTTCAACTGATGTCTCACAAATCACATCATGTTTAGCCTCATGTGAGTAGTCATCCCATAGTGTTCAACATATGTTGTATATGTTTCATTATTATTACTATAAATCATATATGAAGTTATCAACACATAATTCATATTTCATTATATTATCTCTCATATTAATGGATTTTCAAAAACTAATATCATTAAAAGAAATTTTAATTCTACATTAAAATTTTAGGATACATTTTATTCATCTAGAGAATCCATTATATTCCTTTGAAAATTCCTTCCACCTAAAAATATCCATGTTATATTGAATTAATTATGTTTTGTTTTCAAAATAATAATAATTAATTATTTATAAAAATAAATATTAATCGTTTTTACAACATCTTCCAAACTATAATGAAATCCCATTATTTTCATTATTTTGATTGAATATGAAAATATGTGTAAAAATATTATACATTATCAATTAAAACATAATTTTTTTGGAATAATTATACCATAACCTCATTCAATAACTATTACTCACATTTTACAAAAGGTCAAATTTCACCTCGTGTTCAAACCCCGGTTTGGGAAATATTTAATGAATTGAATTTATTGGATTAGAAACCTTAAAAGGAAACATTTATTAATACCATTCTCAAAATCACCTTGAAATAATTATTCTTCTAACACATCTATGATACATCAAATAATTTTTATTTTCAATAACTCATTCCCCATATTTTTCGATGTTTTTAAATTCACCATTTCATTACACCATATTTACGGAAAATATTTTTTTACATTACAACCAATTTTTTGTACATCAAAATTATTTGGTGTAGAAAAATAATCCAAAACATAAAAAAACATTAATAAAATACATCACCAAAGACATTTTTAATAGAAAAATGTATGTGATAAACACATGTACAGCCAGGTCTCTCATCCCTGAAAATCGTATTTATTCACATACACTTACATACATGTTCTCTATCAACTTATGAATTTTTCAAGGCTCATACCCATATTATTTTATTAATATGTAAAATATGATCTATACAAATTCCATTTAATTTTTCTCATTACAGTTTTAGTCATACAAAGTAATAAATTTGACCATGATTATGTTTAGAAATCCAAATTACTCATGTAAAAACTTAGGATTTAACTAAAATTTTATTCCATCTAACCATATATTAATGATTTCAAAAAATATTTTAAATAGTACCACTGTGAAAAAATATTGACTCTAATAGAAATATTGAAAAATTATCTTATATTTTAATTTTAATTTTTAAGTACAATAACACACCCTAATTAATAAAATTTAAGAAAACTATGTTCATCCTAACATATATCATCCCCTATAAATATATATAATAGTGTTTTTAATGAGATAAAATATTCACATGGAAATTTAATAATTCATTTTATTCAAGAATCAAGAATATGAAAATATAATGAATACACCCAACTTAATTTATTCCTAATGGGAATATAAAAAAATTTCATTAAAAATCATGAATCTCTATCAATTTATAGTGAAATATCTTTGAGATATTTCTTATAAGATCTCCATATAAACATAATGGAATACATTAGTAATAACATAAGAGTCATTCTAATTTTATTATAACATTGCTAGAGTGATGTTTATCCATGAGATGTAAAAAAATCAATCAATCACCATTATTGTAGTCCCTCTTAATGATGATATTTCAATGTCCTTACATTGTATTTTCATTATATATCATCATATTTCCACAATATTATTTTATCAACATCCCAAATTTTTTAATAAAAAATTCCATTATTCGCATTTATTTTATATATTAATATTTAATTATTTTTTGGAATGTAAATATTTATAAATAAGGTTTTATTGAATATAAATAAGGTTTTCTTGAATAAATTATTATTTACATATAATATATCCTCTGTATAATTATAAAAATATATTTTATTTGGGTGTAATATTTTCTCCATACTCATTCATGAATCACAATTTGATAAATTATATCATCTAATTTTTTATCGAATAACGGGGTTTGACGTTTGGTTATGAAACCATACTTCCTTAACAAGGCCTCTATATTAAAATGATTTAATTGAGTTTTATGATTACGTATGATTTCTTTTGTTACACTTATCTAATTAAAAAGTTGGTATCTTTCACATTCAAAAACAATTTATGAATCAATAATTCTAGCAACGTTTACTTCAACCCACATAGAAACACAATAACCTACAAAAAATGAAAACAAATCTTATAGAAATGGGAAATGGCCCCAAAATATGTCTTCCACTAACAAAAAATATTTCATATAAGATCAATATTTATTGATTTATTTAAATATTTTTAAATATTCTTCTAGTAAATGATTATTTATTTTTTATTACAAAAAATTTAAATCATAAAAGGACATGTAATATAAAGGATTTAAATAAGTGTATTTCAAAATATTCTTTGAGAACTAAAATTTTATCCACATGGGAATGTTTGACACAACTTAAGGATTGAAATACAATATATCTCAAAAATGAACCATATAAATACATATTCACTAACAATATTCCATTGTTATAGACCCTCCTAAAAAATATTTTGAGTTAAATTTATGTTTTAAAAAATTATTATTGAATATATATAGAATGAAACATTACTAGTAAATAATTATTTATTATGGAAGCATACTATGAATATATAATTACCACTATGAAGAATTTTATACCAATAAGAAAGTCATCTAATGATACCTCATCTAGTATGTCTATTTATGATGTGAATTAATGATGCCTCACGTGAGTAGTCATAATATATTTAAATTCCATTTTATCCTTGATTCTCATAATGAACTCCTAGAAGAAGAGAATCCATCTCAGCCACCATGGTTTCACATATTCTTTATTCAACATTACATATATCACTGCATGGTTGAAAGAAAAATTAATAATATTATCTTACAGATATTCAATGAAATTATTTCTTCAAAAAAAACCTAATTAAAATCAGTCACCATTTTAGTGTTTTTAACATGATCCTAATCAAATTTCTTTAATGAATAAACTATAAAATGTGATCATACAATATTTTTTTTAAAAACAATTAGCACCTAATGCATGATTCAATGTATCACATTAATTCTTGAAGAGGAAGTAATGGCATGGTGGTTTAATAATGGGTGGTGAAGTGAGTGTCCTACAATTATTAGCAAATTATAACCTATATGATTAATAAAAAATGAATAATGCATCATCTTTAATATTTCATGAAAATGGGGAAGCAATATTATAGAAATCATGAATGATTATTATATAGAGTCCCTCATTGAGAAAGAATGGTTCCATATGATGTAAAATAGTAGGATACAAAAATAGGTAATTATACCATTTTCAAATTTATCTACATCCATACCTTTATATTAAATAATCGGTTCTAAAACAATTCCATCCTCATCCATGAATTGGTCTTTTATGAAATCCAAAACCAAATAATTATCTATTTAGTCATAAAAAAATATTTTTTTTTCAACATAAAAATATATAAATTAATTTCTATAAATTTTGAATTTTTAAAAATATAATTATATCTAGTCTGCATTCATATCACTGAAATTAAATACCATGAACTATTAGAAAGTAAGTGGTCTTTTGTATAATCTAAATAAGAATATCTTGTATGATAATTTAGTCAATGGACATGTGAGGGTTGTTTTATTCTGACCAAATAGTGAGATAGAAACTTGTGAGTAACCAAGTAATCTATATGAAAAATGCTAATGTGTTTTAACTACTAAACATTCCTGAATATGGTTGATAAAAGAAATCAGAAATAGATCATTTCGAGTGAGTTTGTTTAATTTTCTTATTATCAATAAACATCCTCTATATTTTTTGAATTATTCCTAGGACAATTATATTTAAATAAATTTCTATAATTTTGAGATTTGATTTGTTTTGGAAATCATTGATGGTTATTTTTAATTTTAAATCTAATATCCAATATATTATTCTAGGATATTTTAGTTGTTATACTTACTATTTATAATAGTGAGTGGTACATGGTTAAATATCCCATAGGTTAATTTCCCCAGTTTTGATTAATTTTCAATTAAAATAGTGTTTATGATACATTTTCTATTTTTTATTAGAATTCCTCTTTGGTTCCAACAAAAATTATTTCTATTTTGGTTTTTGTTGAAAAATTATTCAATTTTTTTATTTTATAAAGATAATTGTTTCTATAGTTACTTGTAATATATGTTCATTAATTCCATAATAGTATTTTATGATTTTTTCTTAAAATTTTTATTCTGATTAATTTTTATTATTATTTAGTGTATGAACATGGGTTTCATTATGTTAACCACATATATTCATGAAATAATATAATTAATATCAACAAAATCATAAAATAACATAATTTAAATCATTAATGAAACCACAATTACATCAAAATAAAATTCATATTATTTTAATTATAATGTTTCAATATTAATTTCCATTTATTTTAATGATTTTAAATATATAATATGAGTTCTAGTTTCAAATATGTCATTTAACAATTAATTTTCATCAAATTGAAGGTTATTTTCAATATCAATAGTTGTGTGTTAATTATATGGAAACATTATTAAATTAAGAATATTAAAATCCATATCATTATCATCAAACTAAAATGATTGTATTATTATAAGAAGAGTAAATATGGTCTTTGTGATATATTTATAATTTCTCCCATGAATAATAGGTTCCCAAGGATTACATCATTAATTTTCTTTTTTTAAGATATAAAAGTCAACTAACAATATAAGGTTCTTCACCATAACTAAAAATCAATAAAAACTACTAATGGGAATATTAAATCATGTTTACCCCATTTCACTAATACTCATATTGAATTTATTTATATAATAAGAAAAATAAGATTTTATGGTGTGAGTCATGAAATTTATAGAATCCATGTGATCACAATATTCAATCATACGTGGTTACCTCCCATATGTAAATTGTATAAATAAAGTATAAGGTTCTTTTAAATTTTTTTAAAAGATGAGGGGATATCTAGGAAGTAATATTTCAACATAATGAAATAAATTATTATACTAAAACCTTCTCTAATTTTTAAAATTTAATTAACCTAAAAAACTAATAGCTTTTTTAAATATCATCCAAAATTGAAATATTGATTTCCATTGACATGACGGTCTTGAGAAGATCATTTTTTCAAGTATCCTCGAATACCAATTTAGATATGATCATAAAAGATAGTTATTTTTTTGAAGGATAAGGTTAGTATTCATACGCTTTTTTGAACATTTTCTATTTGGATAGTATTTTAATTTAATATTTTCTGTATATATATTTTTTAATTCAGTTCACACATCAATTCTTCACCGTTTCAAAATTATATTGTAGAAATATTACCTTTTTTTTAAAATATTATTCTATAATTTTACCTAATTTATCATTCTTCAATATTCTTAATGTAGACAACATCTAGGTTGATTGGTTATTAATCTTTATATGTTTAGTACAATGATTTATTATGTTTTGTTGGTTCCTAAAATTTCTATAATATGTATTAGAACATTCATCATGGATGGTTGGTTAATCATAGAATGTGGTTGATAACATTTCAATAGTTGATAAATAAATCACATTTTATTTAAATTTTATAGATGGTATGATTATTATAATGAATTAAATAGGGTTCATTATTCATATTATAAAATTGAACATTCCATAAAGATACGATTTATTTATGTTTTTATTTCTTTGGTACATTTAATAATAAAACTTGGTTCCTTATACTTAGGGGACATAATCTATATATTTATCTTAATATGGATAAATAATTTCATATCTTATGTGTTGTGGATAGTGATTCACCAACATGATTCAATGTATACTATCTCAGTAGAGTGGTTCATTATTCAATTCAAGTTTTGGGTTTTTTGTGGGGTAGAAAATTTTAAACCATAAATATAGGTTTTAGTTTAATTCATTAAACCAATATGATGAGGTTTATAGATCTCTTTTCAATTTATCTGATACCCTTCGTAGGAAATTTATTAGTGACAGTTCATCTAGAAGAAACATATAATAGGTTCCTATCACTTTCAAAAAATTATAGTATGAAGAAAAATAATAAATGGATCTTTTCTATGAGTTCTTCTAATAAACAATATTTAATATTCATTTACATATCTAAATAAACATAAATATTTTATCTAATATCATTATATATGCTATAAAGATTATCCCTAGGTTCGATATCCTATAAGTAGAGAATAACTTTTGATGAAAACATTATCTATCGTTATCGAAAATTGTAACTTCTCCAAGCTATAAAATAAAAAAATCATTTTAAAACCTTATAAAAAATGTTTCAATTAATTATATATAAATTGAATCACTTTTAGTCCTCTTATCTTGAATTTAATTCATACATTTGAATCTCAATTATGTGCATGTTGGAATCTTTAATAAATTGACCAAGGAAATTTTACATAGTTAAATGAAACAATGTTTTTACTCAAATTATACTTTATTACATTTAAATTGAAGTTTATTATTATGTTGGTTTATGAATTATTCACACAAGTATCCCGGATTTTAGTTTAATTGAACTATTATATCATCAATATTATCTAACATTAATTTAATTCACAAATATAAATATTGAAACGGTTGAGAAGTTATTAGTTAGATATTCTAAAATCCTTGTTTGATGATCTAGATGTATCTATAATTTCCTGATAATTCTATATAATTTCTCTATAAATATGAATCAATATATATTATATAACATTAATCCCTATCCCACTAGATTTTTATGAGGACAAGGGTTCTATTAGTATTTAGGAGACCTACCCAAGACACCAAAAGTTGATAATTAATGCCTAGAGCTTCATAAGAAATTGGATGAAAATTTTCCATTTGAAAAAAAATTCCATAGAAAAATAAACAAAACCATTTAATCTAAATATCATTAATGAGTAAAAAATAAAACATAATGAAAAACTAGACATATTGAACAATATTTGAGCATTGTGTGGAATCCAGTACACAATAACTCTAAGACATGAAATTCATCAACTAAAAAACTCCCAACCTTCTCTATGATACAACACCCCATGATATTCCCCTGGTATAATGATAGATCACTAATGATATTAGATGAATTTACCTTACCTATTTCTTGATAAAAAATATATTCAAAATCACCATATTTACAATGAAGGAGGTGTTTATAAAAATTATTATTATTTCTCTAATTAATTCCCAACGCACTTCATAGGAACAGAACATGATTGAAAATTTATATAAAACAATTTAAAATAATTTAATGATTTTTATATCAAATCCAAAATATTTTTCCAAGGAACCCATTTTACAAATGAAATAAATCAAAAAACGTTTTTAAAATATTTCATAACAATCTTCTCTACTTTACCTGTATAAATGTATGAATGTATGAACCAAATTTAAATCCTACACGAGACACAAAAATTTTACATGGATCATCCTCACTATGCTATATCCATGGAGCATACATCAGTGATATTCTGATGAACCAAATACACTAAGGCTCACATACAATTTACATGGTTTAGTATATATCACTTATATTCCCAGGATCAATACCCTTTAAATTTTCAGGTTTAGCTCACTAATTTCCCTAGGTTCACTTCCAGATTCTCTTTACTTATGTCACTTTCGGTGGAAAGGATCACTTAATTCCTATTTCATTTCTCACCGCTCAAGAACAAATAAAAAAACATTATTTAAATGAAGGTGCCTTAATTATCAATAATTAATGTATCCTCAACTGTTGGTAGATTTCATATTTAAGTCCATTTTCACACATATATGAAATCCACTTTTCCATGTACTGTTAGTTTTGGGTAAATTTCATTCCTAAACTATTTTAGTCCTTTAATGAACTATCATGCATCCAATGTGAACTTCAATACATTATCTAGGAACTATATTTCACCATATATCATGAGTGAATCATTGACCACCTATTCTTCTACAGAATTACTATCCTTCTGTAGAGCACTTATTCTTCCAAGGATGACTTCTACTTCCACATACTGGCTCTTCTTTTGAGGACAACAACTTCTTCTACATGTCATATATCCTACATGGTCCCTTTTAATTTGTGAAATAATGAGACCCACTAAATATTTTAATTTAATTTAACTCATGAACTGATTCCTCCTTCACGAAATCCACCATCACGAACTATTCTATTTCGTGAAATTATCTCTTGTGGACAACGTCATACTTCACGAAATTATTCCGGAAGTGATGAAATTTTCTAATTAAATTTTATATATATAAATACCTAATTAAGAGTATACAGGTAGGAAAATAAATGTAAAAAACATTATAATAAGAATTACTCAAAACATTGATGCAGTACATCCTTCATATCTAAGTTTGATACGTGGTCCGCATAACACCTTAATAATTTTCAGCGACCAATGTCACCTGAAAATGAAAAATATTTGTGGATGTATAAATTACCTAATCTCAACCAAAAAATATGAGCCTCCAAAACATATTTAAACTCACGAAGATTATAAACCTTCCAAGAATGGTATCCTCTATGTTGTTCTCATAGCATGCTTCTCCATCCACATAGTGCTACTCTGTGAATGCCATATTTGTTTCTACTTTCATTTTCCCTTCTGCATTCCTCCTTTATGGTTCAAAGAAATAATTTCCATGAACTCATTTTTAGATATCCTTTATTTCCTATAAATCATTATCCTGACTTTGAGGACCATAAATTGGAAAATCCACTTTAAATATCTTATCCGGCAACAACAAATTTACTGATTCACGATTATCTAGGCATTGTAAATAAAAAAAGTCATCCCAAAAACATCAAGATTACACCTTGAATGATTTTCCAAAAAAAAAACCATTACAATAAAAGTTGATGTTTCCACAAAATATATTTTATTCACATAAAAGACTATAATATTTAATGATTATTTTTTTGAAAAAATGTTCAACTCTATAATGATGAATCTCAAAGTGTAAATATAGTACTTTACATATCATATACATATTCTTAAACACAATAGAATTTTTTTTTTAAAATGGATGAGAAAAAATATATAAAAATGGAATATAAATATGTAAGGAACCCCTTTTCCATATTAAAAACAATGTAATCCATGTTTTTTTATTTTTGATAATAAAAATTGAGCTCAAATTTTCATTTTCTTGCTCATGAAATACACTTTAATGAAAAATGTTTTTTATAAAACATTATTTCAAGGAAATATGATGGTAAATTTATAATCATGAGGGATTTATATAACATTTTAGTGCCCCTGAAAATCGTTTTCCTAAAAACAAAATACCTTTCAAAATTTAAACGTTCATAATCATTACTAAAATATAAGCATGTTATATTAACTTATGAAATAAAATTATTTCAATAAAATTATTTTTCAATAATCATAAATTCATGTATGTACCTTGGTACATAATATTCTTATAACCTATAAAATAATACACAAAAATAAATGGTCGTACCCATTAATTCTAACATATCCCTTAAGAGTAAGTAATATATTGTTATCTTCATCACATTACCTACAAAATTATATATCTATATTGTGAAAACCATCATCATGTGCAATATTGGGATCAAGTATATGGAAAAAAAATTATAAGGGCATTAAAATAAATAAAATAAATATAACCATTTATTTTAATCACAAAACCTGTGAATATATTTTGTTAAATACGACTAGGATTTCTGTTAAAATAAATTTGAAAATCCCTTTTCATTATAAACTCTTAAAAAAGCATCCTAGAGGAATGAGATATAAGATTTTTTTTGGAATACCAATAATTAATATTCGATTAATATTTCTATTTAATAATCATCCGGACATAGGGAAATAAGTGCATAAGGTAAAATGTGTCTCAAAGAGAAAATATTGAGAGGAAGAACCCTTGCCTCATGTCTTCAAATTCCTTCCACATGCTCTTAGGTTTTTGTATAATAAAATTTTATTTTATATATATATATATTATTTTTTTCTATCTTACTATATACCATTTCATTATAATTTTTAATTACCCATCCCTAAGCATTTAATCACTAAAATCATTATTCCATTGAAAATAGGTCCATTTTTTCATGAATGGTTTGATCTAATAGTTTAATCAATAAACCATGGCCATTGTTTTATAATTTATTTAATCTCATTCATGTAATAATTATTATATTTATTCCTTATATATAAATTTACTACAATTCATATAACGTGGGAATGAAAAAGAAATTACATTACTTCATTGAGGTAGTGGTCTACACATATGCACCAATGATGTTTTCAGTTATTGATGGATGGAATGAAAGAAGGTTATATAATATTTAACATTTATTAAAACAAAATAATGTTATATATATCATATATATTCAATTAAAATATCAATCTTAACATCCATATAATTTTTAAATGGAAGACGAATCACATCCCTTTATGGAGGTGGTAGTCCAAGCGTATGTATAGTTGCTGTTGTATTTTTCTAGTAGATGAGGTAGTAAGAAGGTAGATAATATATTATAATCAATGAAACAAAATTTGGTAATAAATATAATATTTATAACTAAAATACCTCATCATAACCAACCATAAAATCTGGAAATGAACCATATCACATCATAAAGGCAATAGACTATACATACCCTTGAGCAATGATTTCATTTCCCATTAGATTGGAAAAAGGTATAGTTATACAATAAATATAATAAAATTTAAGTATATTTATAGAAATGATTTAATTATTTTTGGATCGATCAATTATATTTTCAATTTATAGAAGAAGACAGAATCATAAATGAATCAGTTTAGACCTATGCCTCCCATTTTCTAGCATCTGTTCGATTGTGCGTAAAGACATTAAAAAATAGAGTTATAATTACTGAAATGGAGCTGGGATCTGGTAATTTATGTTTTTATTGTATTTTTTTCAAAAAATATTAAGAAAAATTAACTCATTTGTTTCTCTCGAAATCATATATTGAGTTTATTTCATTAAAAAATGTAATTTTAATTTTTTTTATTCAAAGGTCCTGAATGTAATTTTAAAAATTCCTCATGGCCTATAAATGATCCATGAATGATAGGATTTAACAATTCCTTTAAAAAATAGTTAATATAGGATATTTAGGATTTAATAATGATTTAAAATTTATATTTTTATATTAAATACCTTTTAATTTCATTTTCATGACTATTCACATATTTGTACCCTAATGGAATCAAGATAAAAATGGAATTAAAAAATAAATTATTTACCAAATTATTGAATAATAATTATCAATTATAATTGTGTTAGACCATAATTCTTGAAAAATATGTATCTTTTAATGTTCTTAACATCACTTGCATAATTTTTCAAATACATTCACAAGCGGTGCATCAGTGTTTCATATACCTAATCAGAAATAATACAATATTTAAAAAATAAAACTGAATAAATATAGTAAATATATATCAATATTGATCAACATTATTATCTACATTCATTTATATAATATTTTATCCAAATATTTATCATGAAACATTATCTGTTATTGAGAGTGAAATTTTTTAATTACTCTTAACATAAAAAAATCAATGTTATTAATGAGAGTCAAGTGGAATTAAAATGAAATATATTTGAAATGGTATCATTGTGGTATAAATATTCTCATTAAATAAAATAACATAAAGTTTTTAAGATATTTTTAGATATTTTTTCATAGCTTCATTCTTGACATAACAATACCCTTTATCATTGTGATAACAAAAAACAACCGATGTTATTAAATATGTACTAAAATTAAAGGAAATTATTTACCAAATATGTCCCATTTGAGTCTAAATATCAAATCTATTTCAAATATATAATTTTAAATAGTTTTAAAATGTAATTTTAATATAACTATGTAAATACAATATAAAACAATTTTTAAAAAAATTACACCTTTAACAAAAAATGGATTATAGAAAAATCATATATAGTGTTGATTCCATGGAATTATTATTTTTATCATTAATAAAATAAAAAATATTTTACAATATAATAAATAAAAAAATATTGGAACATTTATATTAATTTCTTTGATGGAATCGTTATTTTTTATTAATTTTTTTTTCACCATTACTCAAAAATAATCCACTTATTAAAAATATAAAAACCTAATCTTCATATTATTATGAATTTATTAATTGAAAAATGAAGTTCAGTACATAAATTTGAGATTATAAAATTCTTGAATTAAAATTAAAAAAATGAAATAAATGATTTTATTGAAAAAATGCCCCATTAAAACATTAAATGAATTAATTATTTTCAATCAATATTGAGTACTTATTTACAAGAGTGTAATCAATAAATTTTAATAAATAAAATTTTTAATCATTTTTATTTCATAATGTGTTAAGCCTACTTAATACCCTATAAACTAATGAAGAGGTTATAATAGACATGCTTAACTGATAATATTTCAAGGGAATATCATCGTTCCCCTAATCTTGGTGTTTCAGGTTGTATAAATAGCAAAATATTTATTTATTTGAAATAAAATACATTAACAATTTCATGATTTAAAATATACAATCATAAAGAAGTTATGTACCACTAAATTTAACCCATGGTAGATAAAATCATTTAAAAAAATTAGATTTAATTAGAAATGGTGAAACATAAATATATATATTTTCTATGAATTACCTTTTAATCCATAATAGTTAAATTTCATTTTCAAAATGACATTAATTTATATGTTAATTACATATAAATTATCCATTCATAAATATTTATAAAATAATTTATTTACCACTTTGAGTCTCATAATGTTGATCTTCTTCATAATGCATATATTCGTAGAAGAGGAATAGTTTCTATATAGTTCTTGATTGATTTATATTCCCATATTATTATTTGAGGACCTATATTTCAATTTATAAAGATTATTTGATAGAATGTATTTATTTTATTTCTACACATAATTTTATATTTTAGTTGTATTTTGATCATTTTTCTACAAAGATTCATGTCATAAGAAAAATAAACCTCATGATATTATCTTTCTAGATTCACTAAAGTTATGTATTAAAGGATCACAAGATCCACCGAAATATGAAAAATTAGTCATCATATTTCTATCAATTAACCAAAAAAATGGTTAGATACACATTATTTATAAAATAATCTGAATCAAGTAATATAAATGAGTATCCAAAACCTCCATAATGACAAAAAATGTTCAACGAAAATTATTATATAAACAATTAACCTTAAAACTATTATAGAGTATTTCAAAATTAATACAAAAACGTAAAACAATATGATTTAATCTCATATTATTTCAAAATAAATATAATATTTATCCTTTAAAGAACCGGAGTTTTTGTGTAATTTTTTTTCTTAAATAAATGGGAATTTTACAAATCCGCAAAAACTGACGAGGCATGATTCTGAGGCCCAGTGTGGCAGAATTAATTTCTTAATTGTTGTTTAGGTACGTTCAGTAAACATACAAGTGGGTTTTTATAACTTTAGTACATGTGCTCGAAATTGTAATATGAGGGCACCGTTGAACTCACAGTGCCGATATTCGCTTATGGAGACTTTCACTTCAATGATAATGGGTTTAGAATAAAAGATAGTTTATGGGTTATCGTGGAAAATAGTAAAATAAAGTGACCTTCAGATTTTTTTTATTTGAGCCTCCATGTAGGGTTTTGGAGGTGGATCCCACTAGATCTATAGCCTCCTTGTTGAGGTTAGAGGTGGGGAACACCACACCTTAACCACCCATGAGAGGTTATGGAGGTGGGGCCCACCTGAGGTTTAAACCTCTTGAACTCCCCATTAAGAGGGGAGAAACCTCTTGATATCCCCACTTAATGGTGCTACCACTCCTCTAAATTAATTTTATGGAAACACTTGTGAATTAATTAAGTGGATCCAACATAATAAATTTAACTTTTTTTTGAATTCTCATGACAATGACTTAATAGATTTTATAATCTCTTATCCTTGGGTACCTACTATTTTGTTTGGAAAAGGAGGAAGGTGCTTTGGAGAGAAAATTTCTCGCAAATGAAGAAAGAATAACACGTTCTTCCAAAGAAGAATGCCGATGAGGAACGTCTTCGACTTCCTTCTACAGAACATCCTTTGATATAGGATGTGTTCGTCTACAACGAATTGACGTCTTCCTTCTCACGCCAATGTCAACGATCAATGAACAAAGTTAGGGGTGTGTATGATATGATCACTGTTATTATTATTCCTCATAAGTAGTTTTAATTCCTCTAGAAACGCTTGCTATCAATCTAATGCAGAAGGATTGGGCCAAACTAACTTGACTCGATTCCTCAACTGTATTACTTGTGGTGAGTTCTTAACGATATTCATTGGTGATGAAAAATGGAACGTTTCAGGTTCATTGTTTAATGAAACAATCTAAAATTGAAGATTCGACCTCAAGATGACCTAGAAAAGGTGTGACGATGATTGTGGGCCATGGGTCGGACCGGATCATGAGGATTGTTCTTCACCTGTTCTTCGAGTGGGAGATTCATAACGTGTTTTCGGAGCCGATCGGAGGCCCGAAAATGCTAGTAAGTATTTCAGAACTATGGGGATACCTAGAGTCTGCAGTTTCATGGCGATCAGACCTTCACAACAAAGAACGAGCGTCACGGGAGGCGCGCTGGCCAGAAGAGTCATTTATTGAAAATTCTAGAATACACAATGTGTACTTCCGAAGAACATGAAATGTAGTACTAGTGTACTGCAGTAAGGGTTACGGGAGTCAGACATGTATTCCATGCCGTGTGACCCCTGTCACACAGTGTGTACTCTTCACATAGCTTGGTAGAGGTGGTTTCACTAGAATCGACGTTTATTCGATGAAATAAACAGACATGGGAAGGATTACATGGCATATGCCCCCTGTCACATGGCGTATACTCTTCACAAAGCTTGTCAAAGGTGGCTTCACGAGACTCGGTGTGTATTCTGGGAATTGAACGGACACGGGAATTATTACATGGCCTAGATACACAGTGTGTACACTCTATACAGTTTGGATGAGGCAGCTTCATGAGACTCAGAGTGTATCCTGGGGATACATGGACAGGGGGTGAAGTATAGAAGCATGTACTCCACCACATGACCAAGAAATGCCCGTGACATGGGCTACCCCGTGTACCAGGTACACGGGTTGGGGAACACAGCTTGAGGCCTTGTATGGGCACATGGATAGTGTTCATGGAGTCAACCCCAGTTTCCTGGATAGGATGTGTAATAATACCACACGATGTGTACTTACTCTTCTACACGGCCAGCCTTTTGACATCGGTCGTTGCACGCATGCAGTACCCGGGATCTGACTACATGGCATGTACCTTATTCTAACACACTGTGAACTTTTTGGTAAATTGTTTGGTAATCTTGTCCTTTGTGGCTTGGACATGAGTTGTTTTTCCCCCTATGACGTGGCAGACATTTGAGATACTTCTACATCGGTCTTTGTGACAGTTGGAGTATCGACCTGTAGCTGGGGGAGTGGATCCACCCAGAAACGAGAGAGATTATTGTGGAGAATTAGTAGCTGGATGAGAACTGATGACTACTGACCAATTCGACTAAGAGTGATTTGACATGCCTAGTGAGGAGCACCTTGGACTCACGGAAGACCGACAATGTAGAGTGCCTTGGTGTCGCGACAGACCTATGATACTCGACAGGATGAGTAACTCAGTAGGATACAAGGGGGAGCACCTTGGTGATGCGGTATAACCATGGTGTGGAATGTGTTGGTGATGCAGCAGACCACAGGTACTTGAAAGGAGGAGTACCTCAACTATCCATGGTTTGTGGGAAGCACCTTGGTTATGTGGAAGGCCCACTGTTCTCGATAGAGGAGGAGTTCTACAGCAGCCGAGGTTTCGAAAGTGTGATTGGGGATGTTGCTTGATACTACCCCTAGAATAAAATCATGGATTGTGCTAGGTCAGTAACATTAGTTTTTACCTCTAGATTGAGATTGATTAATTGATAAACATAGGTATATGTAGAGGCATATACCTAAGTGGGGATATCTGTTGATTTCATACATTTTGGTTTATCCTTGTTGGTTTTGTGAGACCTTGAGGGTATCAGGGTCCCTACTGAGTATCGTTATACTGACCCCTGCACAAGATATTCCCACACCTCGTTGTGTTGGATGCAGACAACGGACAACGCTGACCGAGGCGGAGTGTACCATGATTGGATGGTACCCAGAGGTGGACCACACGGTGTGATTGTACACGGAGGAGATAGACACACGTAGAGTGTTGTGGAGTCTCTATATACCTAAACTTTATTTAGGATTTCCCGGTGGATGATCCATGAGCTGTTGTCCCTTTTTTTAGTATAAGTACATTCAGTTTCCTTGTACATTATAGTTGGGCTAGAATTTTTGGCCACCCATTTACTTTTTAGAACTCCTTTTTAAAAAAATTTTATTTAGTGTTTTTTTCATCTCGTACTCTACTGTGTGCATTTTCAGGTTATAAAGACAATCCCTTCTATGTTTTGGGATTTATGCCTTTGGTGCTAGTCTCCAGCCCCTAGCCTCTGGAAGGTGGTCATGGGATAGTCACGACACAGACCCTGGGGGATGGGTCGTGACAAATTGGTATCAAAGGAGTCAGTTCTACCACATAACATAGGACTCTGGTATTTTTTGTGAAGCAATAGTGTTAAGGGTACGATGTGTGTTTTTTAATTCAGGTATTCCAATGTTGGTGCGACGACCGACGTATCCATACACCATGACCCTAACTACTGATATCTAACTCAGTGCATGGAAACACAAATTGCGTGTGTTTTTTTAAAAGTTTTATTTATGATAGCTCAACAAGATCAGATCACCAGTTATAATATTTTGAAAGTATTACATCTATTAATTTTAGGATGCCTCCCTGCAGATGACCAGGGAGTGTCCAAAGAGTTGTATGCACAGATATCCCACCGAGTGATGAGGCCTCTGGGCAGGGCCCTTTTCCCGAAGAGGCACCAACGGTACCACTACACGTTGGTCCCACGATGCCACCAGCCCCTATAAGAGATGATGCATGCCACTTTAGAACATTTCAAGAGTTGCATGGCCAGAGGCCACCCATGTTTAGTGGATAGATGAACCCGCATGCAGCTGAGGATTGGCTGGAGGATGTGGTGAGAGTCGTCAGACTGGTAGGGACACCAGCTGACTTTATGGGAATCCTTGCTGCAAGTATCCTTTAGGCAGTAGTAGGCAGATGGTGGAGCCAGAAGCTCCAGGTGTAGGACGAGGTGACACTACTCTGGGAAGACATCGAGAGCCTGTTTCGGGTAGATATTGTCCTAGCCACCCTACGTGTAGTGCGGATGCAGGAGCTACTTCACCTACAGCATGGAAACATGTTGGTTGCATAGTGTTCAGTGAGGTTCACCGACATCTCGCGCTACTCCAAAGATATGGTACGAGACTAATTCATTAGGTCTCGGTCTTTTGAACAGTGGACCAGGTGAGAGATTAGGGCTTTGATGATCTCCTTCAACATACTGACATAGGTAGGGGTGTTGGAGCGAGCCCTCTTAGTTGAGACTTTCCTTGCTGAGTAGCCTCTAGCAGCAAGACCCACCACTAGTAGACATATAGCGGAATATTTTTCAGTTTGTAGTAGACAAATGTCGCATAGGTCCAAGAGGAACAAACCCATGGGTGGACGACCACATAACTCTGGATTGGTTGTGCAGGGCACCCGAGGCAGAGACATACATGCCAGAAGTGGGCAGTGTTTCTCATGCGGTGGGTGGGGTCACATGGCTCATGACTATCTGACCCTCCATTCAAATGATCATAAGACAGACGATGGACCACCCATCCAAAGACAATTATTTGATCGAGGAGGTCCATAGGGCACAGGAAGAAGAGGCAGTGGAGCTAGTCGAGCTGCTAGTAGTGGGTAACGTTTCGAGGGGTTACCACCACCACCACCAGGAGGTCCACCCTGACCACAGGGATTAGGTGGACAGGCGAGAGGTCATCTATAGGCAGCTGAGGCTTACGATCATGGAACTCCGGAGATGATTTGAGGTAGGATATGTGTCTACTCCACATAATCTACAGTACTTATAGACACAGGTGTGAGTCACTCTATCTTTTCCACTACCCTCATTCAGATCTCGGAGATTCCGACGGAGCCGTTGGCTCAATACTTATGGCTAGAGACTCATACAAGATCAGACTTTATGATTACACACTAGTTCCGGTAGACTTAGATTACATCAGGAGGCCAGAACTTCTGCCTGGATCTCCTCGTAGTGTCGTCAAGGCCTTATGATGTCATCTTCGGTATAGAGAGTTTTCTACAATCCATGCTCAGATCTACTGTATTAGGCACAATGTGTGGTGTGTCTGCATGCATGGGACCAGTTTTACCTTTACCGGCAAGAAGGGATCCTTTGTAGAACAAGAAGAACTTACTTGGAGGTGGGTGCAGCCGATCAATCATTAGATGACCTATATTACCCTCAAAGAAGTTGATGTGGAGAGTCTGAGATATACTGTATTGGTGGACCAGTACGCAGATGTTTTCCATGATGATTTTATAGGACTACATCCACAATGAGTGGTGGAATTTTACATTGACTTGTACCCCGGGACATCACCTATATCTACACCAGCGTATCCGATGGCTGCTGTGGAGCTTCGTGATCTGCGGGTACAACTAGAGGACTTACAGGAGAAGAGATTGATCCGACCCAGTGTTTCTCCCAGGGCATCCCTGATTCTATTCTCCAATAAGGTAGATGGTAGTTTGAGGATTTTTGTCGACTACCGTCACCTGAACCCGGTGACTGTGAATAACAAGTAACTTCTATCGAGGAATGATGACCTCTTTGATCAGCTCAAGGGAGCACAGTGGTTCACAAAGATAGACCTCAGATAGGCTATAACCGGCTCAGAGATCAATACAAGGATGTGGAAAATATGGATTTCAAATGTCTGTACGACCACTAGAAGTTTTGGTTATTCTTTTAGGCATAACAAATGCTCTATCAGTGTTCATGGGACTATTGAATAGGATTTTCCTACCATACAAAGACCACTTTTTTATAGTCTTCATCGAAGACATTATGATATACTCAACTACTAAGGAGGAGAATGCCTATAATTTTGGGGTAGCACTGGACACACTCCGAGAGCACCAGCTATATGGTAATCTCTTGAAGTGCCATTTTTTGATATGAGAGGTTCACTTCATTGGACACGACCTCTTGAAGGCTGCGGTTGTCGTGGATCCAACAATGATTGATGTGGTACTTTCTTGGGATCCACCCAGGCATGTGACGATGGTACAAAGTTTCCTGGGGTTGGCTCATTACTACTGGAGGTTCGTACCAAACCTCTCCAGTGTTGTAGCACGACTATCATCCTTGACGAAGATGGGGAAACCCTTTTGTGTTCGGGGAAATTCAAGTAGATATTTCAAAAGCTGAGGTAGATTATGAATAGTGCCCCCATCAAGAGGCTTCCATATGAGGGTGTAGGGTATGTAGTCTACTTCAACGCATCAGGGGACGGACTCAGGAGTGTCCTGATGTAGGAGTGATCAATGATAGTGAATGGTACTCTACACTTGAGACAGCTTGAGCAGAACTACGCTACCCATAACCTGGAGTTATCAGCAGTGGTATTTTCCATGAATATGTGGAAGCAATATCTGATTAGTGAAAAGTTTACATTGTACTATGATCACAAGGGTCTCAAGTATATCTTCTCTTAGAAGGACCTAAACCCGAGATAGTGATGTTGGTTATAGTTCCTCCAGGTCTATGACATCGGGATAGTATATACTATTGGAAAGGGGAAGGTGTTAGAAGATGCACTCAGTAGGAGATCTGGAATACAGATGCTTGGAGAGGTGAGAGAGTAGCTGGCTGCTTTATAGATATCCTTTGTGGACTAGGATGGAGCAGCTTTCCATCTTCCTCTTCCAGTCGCTCCTCCACTTCTTCAGCGAGTCAGGTATGCACAACATGAAGATGCTAACTATGAGACAAGACATGCTATGATATCCATAGGGAAGGAACCTAATATATTTTCCGATGGTTGGGAGAACGTCATCTTCTTCGGAGGATATTCTATGGTACCAGTGTTACTTCAAGAGGTAGTTTTGGGGGAGTTCCACATATCCACTTTAGCGGTACATCCCGGAGTGGCAAAGATGTATGAAGACCTTTGACGATAGCACTGGTGGCAAGGTATGAAGAAGGAAGCAGCTGAGTTTTCCTCTTGATGCCTCACTTGTCAGAATGTGAAGGAAGATCACCATGTACCAGTAGGCTTGGTTCTTCCTTTAGAGGTCGCAAAGTGGATTTGGGATGGGATGTCCACAGACATTGTGACAAGACTTCCACATACATCTAGGGGTCATGACTCAATTTGGGTTATCATTGATCGATTCACTATGTCAGCCCACTTCCCAGCTATTAGAGTGCAAGGATTAGTAGAGAGAATGTGAGGCCTCTATGTGCAGGAGGCTGTAAGGCTACATGGAGTACCTTAATCTATTGTCTCCGATTGTGACGCACTGTTTACTTACCGGTAATAGAAGGGGTTGTAGGAGGCTTTCAGGACATAGCTATGTCTGAGCACCACCTTCCATCCTCTGATGGATGGCCAGACTGAGGAGACCAATCAGATCATCGAGGACATGTTTGGTGCTTGTTTCCTTGACTTCAGTATCATCTGGGAGGATCACTTACCTTTGGTGGAGTTTGCATACAACAATAGCTATCACTCCACCATAGGGATGGAAACCATTTAGGCGTTATACGAACAACCTTGCAGATCACCTTTGTGATGGACTGACCCTAGGGAGTCAGCACTAAAGGGACCAGAGATTGTACGAGCTACTACGAAGAAGGTCAGATCATCTAAGATCAAATGAAGACTGCACCGATCAGGCTGAAGTATTATGTTAACAGGAGACAGAGACCTCCAAAGTTCAAGGATGGTGACCACATCATTCTATGGGTCTCACCTCGAAGAGAATTACAGATATTTGAATGAGGTGGAATGTTATCTCCGAGATTCATCTAACCTTTTTAGGTCCTCAACAGAGTTGGTGAGGTGTCTTACTACTTAGCGCTTCCACATCAGCTGCACCGGTTGCAGGATGTCTTCCACGTATCTCAGCTAAGGATATATGTGCATGACCCTTCTCCCATCATCGACCATGGGGAGATGGACATTGACGATGAGGCGATATTCATAGAGGATCCAGTGGAGATTGAGGATCGATAGGAGCGGGTCCTATGTGGAGGGTCGATTCCTCTGGTGCACGTTCGCTACCAGCACGGGAACCTCTATAGGGAACATGGGAGCGGGAGGCCCTTATGCTTGATCATTACCCCCACTTATTCCCTTAGTTCAAGATGTAGCATATGAGGTCATATATCCCTGAGGTGGGGAGAATTTAAAGAGCTAGAATTTCAGTTGAATTTTTTTTCATAAATACATGGGTATTTTACAAGCCCACGAAAACTGACTGTGCGTGATTCTGAGGTCCAGTGTTCCTGGAATCAATTTCTGAAGCTTTGTTTCGGTACGTTCAGTAAACGTACAAGCAGGTTTTATAACTATAGAACTGTTGTTCGTAATTGAATTTTAAGGGCATCGTTGAACTCCCAGTGCCGGTATTCACTTAAGGAGATTTTCACTTCGACAAATGTTGGTCGAGAATAAAAGATAGTATTTGTGTTTTAATGTAAAATAATATAATAAAGTGAGCTTCACATTATTTATATTTGAACTACCGTGTGGGTGTTTGGAGGTGGGTCCCACTAGATTAATAACCTCTTTGTGGATGTTAGAGGTGGGGACCACACCACCATAATCTCTCATGAGAGGTTATGGAGCTGGGTCCCACTCGAGGATGAAACCTCATGAACTCCCCGTTAAAAGGGGAGAAACCTCTTGAGCTCCCCACTTAATGATTCCACCACTCCTCCACATTAATTTCATGTCGACACTTGTGAATTAATTAATTGAATCCAACTTAATTAATTCACCTTTATTGGAATTCTCATTCTAATGACTTAATAGATTTTATAATCTATTGTCCTTGGATACCTACTCTTTTGGATGTAAATGGAGGAAAGAGCCTTTGGGAGAAAAGTTCTCGCCAACGAAAAATGATGAACACGTTCTTCCAATGAAGAACGTCGGCGAGGAACGTCTTCGACTTCCTTCTTCAGAACCTCCTTCGATGTAGGACGGGTTCATCTACAATGAATTGAAGTCCACCTTCTCACACCAACGTCTACCATCGATGAACAATGGTAGGTGTGTTTTTGATTTGATCAAAATTATTATTTTTCTTCATAAGTTGTTTTAATTCTTCTTTAACCGCTTTCAATCAATCTAATGCGGGGGGATCGGGCCAATCTAACACATCCCAATTCCTCTGCCATACTTCTTGTGGTGAGTTATTCACTTTCTTCTTGGGTGATGAAAAATGGAATGTTGTGGGTTGGTTTTGCAACACAACGATCCAAAATTGAAGACCCAACATCATGATGACATTGCTGAGGAGCGACAACAATAGCGGGCGACAAATCGGACTGGATCAGGAGGACCGTTCTTCGACCATTCTTCAAGAGGGTGAATTATAAAATGTTTTCATAGCCTATCGGAGGCCTGAAAATGCTGGTAATGATTTCCGAATAATGGGGAAACCTAGAGTCTACAGTTTTGTGGTGATCGGACCATCATAACGAAGAATGGACGTCACAGAAGGCGTGTAAGAATGAAGATCCTTTTCTGGAAAATTCTAGAATACACGACACGTACTTCTCAAGAACACGCCATGTAGTATGGGTGTAGTGTGTTTAGGGTTACGAGCGTGAGACGTGCATTATACAACATGTGACCCATGTCACACGGTGTGTACTCTTCACACATCTTGGCATAGGTGGCCTTGCGAGACTCGGTGTGTATTCTGAAAAATACATAGACACGGGAAGGATTACATGGCGTTTGACCCCTGTCACACGGCGTGTAATCTTCACACAGCATGGAAGAGGAAGCTTTGCGAGACTTGGCATGTATTCTAAGATATAAATGGACAGAGGAAGAATTACATGGCCTAGAGACATGGCATGTACACTCTACGTAGTTTGGAAGAGGTGGCTTCGCGAGAATCAGTGTGTATCCTGGGGATACATGGACATGGGGTGAATGACACGAGAATGTACTCTACCACACGACCATGCAAGGCTAGTGACATGAGCTACCCTGTGTACCAGATACACGGGTTGAAGAATACAGGTAGAGGCCTTGTACGGGTACATATCCAGCATACACGTAGACATCCACTGTTTCTTGGAAATGGTGTGTAACCATACCACACGATGTGTGCTTACTCTTCTACACGACCAACCATTCGACATGGGCCATTGACACGGGCAGTAGCCGAAGTCTGACTACATGGCGTGTACCTTATTCTGACACATTGTGTACATTTTGGTAAATGGCTTGGACATCTCGTCCTCTGTGTCTTGGACAAGAATTGTTTGGTTTTTCCGGAAATGATGTGATGGACCTTTGAGATACATATACGTGGGACTTTGTGACAGTTGGAGTATCGATCTATAGCTCGTGGAGCGAATCCTCCCAGTGATGAGCGAGCTTTTAACAGAGACATAGTAGTTGGCTGAGACTTGATGATTGTTGACCAATTCGACTCAGAGTGATTCAACTAGCCCAGTGGGGAGCGCCTTGGAGTCATGGGAGACCCACAGTGGGGAGCTCCTTGGTGTCGTAGCAGACTCATAGTACTAGATAGGTGGAGTACCTCAGCATGCTATGAGGGGGAGTGCCTTGGTGACGTGGCAGACCCACGGTGGGGAGCACCGTGGTGAAATAACAGAACCATGGTACTCGATAGGAGGAGTACTTCAGTAATCCAATGTTAGAGGAAAGAGCCTTGGTGACGCAGCATGACCACTATACATGATAGAGGGGTATTTCTATCGAATCCAAGGTTTCGATAGTGTGACTAACGATTTTACTTGATACTACCCCTAGAATAAAATCATGGTTTGATCTGAGTCAATAACTATTGGGTTTAAATCCTGATTGAGAAGGATTACTTGATAAACTTAAGTATATGTATGGGCATATACAAAAGTGTGGATATCTATTGATTTCATACATTTTGGTTTATCCTTATTGGTTTTGTGAGACCTTGAGGGTCTTGGAGTCCCTACTGATTATCGTTAAACTCACCCCTACATAGGCTATGCATGCACCTTGTTGTGTTTGATGCAGATGATAGATAGTACTGACCAATGTTGAGTGTACCAGGACTGGATGATACCCAGAGGTGGACCACACAGGGTGAAGTTACATGGAGGAGAAGAATAGATGTGGAGTGATGTGGAGGCTATCTATACCTACCCTTTAGGTAGGATTTCCTTATGGACAATCCAAGAGTCGTTTTACCTTTTTCTAGTACTTGTACATTTAGTTTCCTTATACTTTACAGTTCGGATTGTATTTCCGACCCCCTATTACTTTTCAGAACTTATTTTTGTATACAGTTTTATTTAGTGTTTTGTTTCAAGCTCGTACTCTGTTGTGTAAGTTTTCAAGTTATAAAGGAAATAAATTCTTATTTTTTGGATTTACGCATTTGGTGCTAGTCGCTAACCCCAGGCCTAGGGATGGCGGGCTTTGGGTAGTCACGACATGGGACCATACACAGCCACATGCCATGTACTCTTCACATAGCTTAGTAGAGGCGGCCTCGCGAGACTCAGTGTGTATTCTGAGAAATAAAAAGGCATGGGATGAATTACATGGCCTAAGGACGCGACATGTACACTCTATACGGTTTGGAAGAGGCGGCTTTATGAGAATCAGTTTGTATCCTGAGGATACATGGACATGGGGTGAATTACATGAGTATGTACTCCACCACACGGCCAGTTAAGGCCAGTGACACGAGCTACAATGTGTACCAAACACATGGGGTAGAGAACACAGGTTGAGGTCGTGTACATGCATATGGATATCATATACGGATTGGACCCTAGTTTCATGGACAGTGTGTGTAACCATGCCACACACCACGTAATAACTCTTATACAAGACCAGCCTTTCGACACTGTTCATTGCACATGGGTAGTACCCGGTGTCTGACTACACGGCATGTACATTTTCCCAACAAGCCTTCTACTTTTTGGTAAATGGATTGGTCATCTAGTCCTCTGTGTCTTGTACACGAATTGTTTGGTTTTCCCCCTATGACGTGGAAAACCTTTGAGATACTTCTACGTGGGACTTCGTGATAGTTGAAGTATCAACTTGTAGATCATGGATCAGATCCTCGCGGAGACAAGCGAGCATAGTGCGGAGACCTAGTAGCTGGCCGAGACCTGATGACTTCTAACTGATTCAACTCGGAGTGATTCGACTAGCGTAGTGGGGAGCGCCTTGGAGTCGCAGCAGAACCACAGTGGAGAGCACATTGGTGTTGCGGCAGACCCATGATACTCGACAAGAGGAGTACCTCAGTAGGCTACAAGGGGGAGCACCTTGGTAACTCAGCAAACCCATTGTGGGGAGCTCCTTGGTGACACAGCAGCCCCACAATACTCAACAGAAGGAGTACCTCGGTAGTCCTAGGTTAGTGTGAAGCACCATAGTTATGAGGCGGGCCCACTGTACTCGATAGGGGAGGAGTTCTCTAGTAACTGAGGTTTTGACAGTGTGACTAGGGATGTTACTTGATACTACCCCTAGAATAAAATCCCTATTTGAGGTGAGTCAGTAACTTTTTTTTTACCTCATGATTGATATGGATTACGTGATAACGTAGGAATATGTATGGGAATATACCTAAGTGAGGATATCTGTTGATTTCATACTTTTTGGTTTATCCTTGTTGGTTTTGTAAGACCTTGAGGGTCTCGGGGTCCCTGCTGAGTATAGTTATACTCACCCCAGCACGAGCTATGCCGGCACCTCATTGGGATTGATGCAGACGACGAATAGTGCTGACCAAGTCTGAGTGTACCAGGACTAGATGGTACCCGGAGGTGGACCACATGGTGTGACGATACATGGAGGAGACAAAAGGATGTGGAGTGCAGTTGAGGAAATATGTACCTACCCTTCAGGTGGGATTTCCAGGTGGACGATCCAGGAGTCGTTATCACTTTTTCCAGTACTTTTATTTGTAGTTTCCTTGTACTTTACAGTTGGGGTTGTAGTTCCGCCCCCTTTACTTTTCATCACTCCTTTTGTATACAATTTTATTTAGTGTTTTGTTTCCAGATCGTACTCTATTTTGTGCGTTTTCAAGTTATGAAGGAAATACATTCCCAGTTTAGGTATTTATGCTTTTGGTGTTAGTCGCCATCCCTAGGCCTTTGGAATGTAGGCTTGGGGTAGTCATGGAATGGGCCCTGGCTTCAGAAATTGTTTCTAGGCACACTGGGTCTCAGAATCACGCACTGTTAGTTTTTGTGGACACATAAAATTACCATGTATTTTGAAAAAAAATTCCACGTAAATTCGGGGTCTCTACATATCCATAAATATTTTTTTTTCATGTTGAAAGTTACATTCAAAAAATTTATATACCCCAATCATATATTTTCCAAAATTTACTCATCATTTCATACAAAAAACCTATATCACTAAAAATCAAAAACAAAAACAAATATGATTCTACATATTTTCTCAATAATTATTCCTAAAAAAATATTATACTAAAAATTAATATTATGTATTCCTTGACTATATAATGTTCTCAGTATATTGAACTTAATAAAATATAACATTAATGACATTGTCACCAAATCTCATTTCAAATTCACATATTCCCAAAATATGAAAACCCATTTATTTCTATTAACCAAAATTAATAATCCTTAAATAATATATTTATATTAATGGTTATATGTTTATTTTAAATTCGTCCTCAAAATACATCCATAATGGAAACATTAACTCTTAAATTATCATTAACTGATATCTTCATAGCCTCTAAACTTATCGAACCCCTACTATAGTAGCAACTATATGGTCTTGTTCATTCAACGCCCATAATTATGGGTTTAAAATGATGGAATAATTTTTCCAATATTTCCATACTATTTTAGTTTTAGGTATTCAAGAGTTGGAGAAAACAATACATATAAATCCCTTCTAAAATAAAGTGGACACATCAACTAAATTTTTATTTTTCCTAAAAGTGATTAATATATTATAACATAATTTTAATTTAAATAAATTTAAATAATTTAAATAAATAAACCCAAATAAGAGATATATAAATTTATATAATTATGACTCATTAATTAGAATTATGAAAAAAATATAAAACATAGGGTGGTTTCAAAAATCCGTTAATGGAATAAGTATGGTTAATATACCCAATGTTCTATTTGTAAAACAATTTAATTGATAACAAAATTTTATTTACAATTTTTTCTTACATATTCATAAAATAATATTTATTAGAAAAATATTTTCCAAAAATAATTATTTATAAATAATCAATGTAAAGTGATAATCATTAGGGTGTGAGTGACAATAAGGGAACCAATGAAATAAAATTTCTTGGAAATCATAAACCTCATCATTAAATGAGTAATAAAGAATCATAAAACATAAGCCTCTTCTCAAACCATATGAAACAAAAATATTTCCACAAAAACACTTTTAAACATTATAAAATACATAGAGTTACCTTGGGATATCTATATTATATAATTTTTTTGAAGAACCACAATAATGGTATAAACATCAATGTTAACTCCATTATGTTCTTAGAGTAACTTATATCTAGTTATCTACATCACATTAACCAATAAAATACAGAGTTATATAGAGATCATCTAGTATCATAAAAATTTTACAATGACAATAACATACCTAAAATAGATATTATAATTTATTTACATCATAAAATGTAATAAAATAATCTTTTTAACATACATATAAAAAAGTTTCGAGTATTCATTAAAAATGATTTTGAATTTTTTTTAAAACTCGGTAAAGAAAAAATATAAAAATAATGAGAAATAATATTTTCTTGGAAAACAAATGAAAACAGTTAAAGTAATACTCTTAAATAATTACTTTAATGATTAAAATACACTATATTCATAGAATAATCATTATAAAAATATTTCAATCAAACATTAATAAAAATAACCCATATTGAAATGATAAAATTATTATTATTTTTAAAACATATAAAGAATTAATATTATAGTATGAAAACGAATTAAAAAAATAATTTATACATATAAATAAAATTAGTGGAAAATTTTATGAAATTGGTTTATATTGGAAAATGGGTTAGAATGAAAACATTCAGAAATTTTAAACATGGTTTATAGAATATTACATTATCACATAGAAAACATTTGAATTATAACCCATAAGATTGAAATAAAAAAAGAAATTAATTACATAAATTATAAGGATATTAATGATATGTAATTTTAATGGGAATGTATGTAAACCATAAAACAAAAAATGTTTCATAATATGAATCTTGTTTAAATAAAACAATATTCAGAGGAAGAACCTTTAAATCATTTCCAAACTTCATTCATAAATTCAATGAGGATACTATATAATTATATTTTTATTTATTATATATCTATAATATTACTATATTAATACTTATCTGACCATATATCTCTATATAATATTTTTTAATTTCTAATTGACTAAAAATTCTTCATAAAAATAAATATTATTGGTAAAAATTAAATATTCCATGCATTATTCAATTCAATTTTTATTGTACATCCACATTGATAATGGAATCATAATTAAATAAATATTAGTAATATCACAAGTCCCATATTTATTCATCACATAAAATTTTTATAAACATTCATTATGGTGTTAATGAAAAATGAATAAGATAACATTGTGGGGTTGATGGTTCGTATACACATAAGTGATATTTTAATTTTTCAATTGATGGAATGATATAAATGTAAATAATAATTATGATTTCTAAAAATTTAATTATTTCATATATATATCTTATATAATAATAAAATTATTTTTTTCTAAAATCATATAATGTATAAATGGAAATTAAATCACATTGCTTTTGTAGAAGTGATAATTCAAACACACATAAGAATGATGCCATCGTTTTGTAACATATAGGAGGATAAAATAGATGGATGATATTTTTTAATTCATTGAACATAATTATTACATTAATATAATATATATAAATTCAAAAAATCATAATAAACACCGCTGAAATGCGGTTATCAAAAAATTCTCTTTATGGTGAAGGTAGTTTGTACGAACGAATGACCAATGCATTCATTTCAAAATGAATACACATTAGTTATAGAATAGTTTTCCAATAATAATTATAATTTATTTATTTTTATGAAACATAATTCATTATTTATTGATTCTTTTAAAATATTTCAATGTGGAAGAAGATGATGTAAATTTAAGATAATTTTTTTTTTGAATTCTACCTCCTCTTTTGATATACTCTATTTGATTGAGTTTATATCCTTTATAGGGGAGTTTTATGGTTATAGAAGGGAATTGGGGACATGGTAATGATTTTTTGAGAGGAATTTTGGAATATTTTTAGGGGAAATTGAACAGATATATTCTTTCATAAATTATTTCTCATGTCCATTTTATAGTTAAAAAACAAAGATTTTTTTCAAAATCATTCAATCATTAAGAGAGATAAAAGAAATATTAAAAAGTATATATACAAAAAAAATAAAAAAATATTAATAATTATTTAAATAAAAAAACTAATATAATATTTTATTAATTTTATTATGATTTAAAATTAATTTTTAAACATTAAATACCATTTTAATTCATTTTGATGATTACTGACATATTTAACATTCATGGAATCAATATAATAATGGAATTAAATTATAATTACCATCACCAAGAATAAGTACTTTTAAATACCATTAAATTCTATGAACACAATAATTTACCAAATGAATGTTATTTTTAATTTTTTTTAAAATTATTTAATTTTATTTTCTAGTGCTTCGACATGAAATGCTTTGTCACTGTTCAATATAATTGTACCACCACAAAAATTTAAAATAAATTTTTATCATGGTTATTATTTTTTATAAATCAGTTTTATAATCTATATTCAATGAAATATAAATATTACTTATATCAATATCATGACAATATTATAAGTTATAAAGACTTACTTTTTTAATTACTCTTTACTTTTAAAAAATATAAATATTTAAAAAAATGATATGTATCACCAAAATTCCATATTTTATAAAATATGACGGTTATCATATATTCTTAACCATAAAATCATATAAAGGTATGTCTTTATATACTTTTATCCCCCTTACCATTGTTTCAAGCCCAATTATCCTATACTACCCTTTTCTATTATGATACCAAATTTCTATGGTTACTAATTATTATTTCCAAAAATAAAAATAAAATAAATACCAAATTTTAAAATAATGATTAAAAATATGGATTAATGTTTTAAAAATTAAAATTTACGAAATTATAAAAATTAATTTTAATATAAGTACTCAAACACACAAAAATGTTGTTTCTAAAAAGATATTGTTTTATAAAAAAAAGATTTCATAAATGATTATTGTATAGTATTGATTCCCATTTAACTAGTGGAATATTTTTTAATTAAATGATAGATATTTTAATTACAAATAAATATTGTAAAATAGTTAACATATAAATTTCATTGATTAAAAAAATAGAATTTTTTTAAAATTTGGTATTTTCAGTACTCAAACGAAAATTTTCCATTTTATAAAAATCATTTGAAATTAATCATAATTTTTTTGGATATTATAATTTCTAAATTTATGGAAATTTCATTAAATAAAAAAATACTATAAATAAATCTTTTAAATGATTAATTCAAAATATAATGGATCCCAATTTTAAAAAAAAATTACCCTTTTAAACAAACTATTTTTAACAGTGTATAATGTATTTAATATAATTAATTAATTGGTAAAAATTTTCATAGAAATAATTAAAAATAAATTATATTGAAAGAAATTTGAGTTTATATTTTTTAATTTTTTTACTACTATTCAATCCCATTAAACCAACAACGATGTAATTATAATTATATATAAATAATAATAGTTCTATTGTATATTGTGTCTCATTTATCCATGGAGTTGCATGTGGTATATGATATTAAATATATATTTATTTAAAATAAATTAAATTATAATATATAAGGGTTTTAAATTATACCCCCTAAAATTTTTTGACCTTACGTTTTAATCTCATGTTTGATTAAATGTGTTATCAATCTTTTCATAATCAAATTTATGGAGTGGAGGAAATATATTCCTACGTGTCATGAAATACCATTTAACCCATGTCTATTAACTTCCAGTCATAAAAAATGATGTTAGTGACTATGTATATACATTGAAACTTATCATTTTCTATGTATTTAATAAATTATACATTTACAATTTTGAGAATTGAATTTGTGATTAGGTTTTATAATGAATATAAATATATCTATGAAATATTTTCTCAAAAAGTACATGATAGATTTATTTTCTTATTTAGTGATTGTGATGAATACTTTACCATTAAGATATATAATTTCAGTCAATATATATACATTATTTTTACCCAAATTTTCATCATTTTGTTCTTTTTTAATAATAATTTTTAACCCCATGAGTTTTTTTTTAAATGAAAATTGTGTTATATTGCATATATCACATGAACACTGATATTAAATGATCCACATAATAATATTATTTAATTATTACCATTATAACAGAGATATTAAATTATCATATAAGAAGCCTGACTCTTGAAACACAGAGCTAGTGTATTATTAATCACAATAGCATAGATAGAGAAGACCAAATCCTGATGGTCCAATCAGTTTATCAATTTTAGATAACCATTAATATACAATATTGCCATTTTACATAGAAAATATCTAATAAAAAATATTAATTAATAATATAAATTATACTTCATCCTTGAAAAGTGATTATAATAATTCATTTTCATATTCTATGGAAATGAAAAAATAATGGCGAGTTCATATTCTAAGTAAGATTTAAGTACAATAGAAGCTATTTTGAATTAATAAAGAATATTCTATATGGGAAGGTAATAATATGAACAAACATTCCATTTATAATATTTTAGAGACCCAAAGCATGACATAAATGGATATTACATTACATTTGTGGAATACATAATAAATAACAAATACAGACACACGAGGACTGTAATATTTTAGTGTCTTTGGAAACTTGGAACGTAATCTTCTAATCATGGTGAAAGATCTTCAACATATCCCATAAAGATCTTCCACTTTTGTTTCCTTTCCTAAAAAATTTATTTTAATCCTGGGGGAAAATAAAACATAAAAAGGGTGAGCTCAAATGCTCAGTATGTTTAATCATGGATAAAATAAAACATACCATATATATTTGAACTTAAAAAATGAATATAATGTTTAAACATTTAAATCTTGAGCAACGACATAAAACATGTAAGTACGTAAGGCATAGATCATAATGGAAAATAAATCATGATAAAATAGCAGTGGAATAAACCATGTAATTGTGGAAACCATTCAACACTTGTTATGATTTCCATAGTAGCAAAGGCATTGCTGCCAAAACCGTCTTAGTGGACAAAGTCCCTTTCTGAATCCAGTTCACTCCTCGTTTCAGTCCTGTAACAATGAACCAGATTAACTTATCGTTCCACACATGTCTTTCTCATGAGATATAAATATTTACCCAATGCATTGGAGGGAGATATAGGTCCCACCCATCTCATATTGAAATCATTCTTTGGTGTGCCACAATATAAACATAATTAATTCATCATAACCCATGAATAAAATGGGTTTTATAAACATTATTCCATGATAACGTAATCCATTCAAAAAAATTGGATATCATTTCATCATTAGAAAAGTGAAACCATGTAAATCATAGAGACATGATAATTGAAACATAAACATGTGATATAATGTCATCTTATATGATAATGGTTTTGATAAAACAGTTGAACTGAATTCATGAGGAAACTATCCTTTTTTCTTCAAAATCATTTTCTTTTCACAAAATGTCATGCAATTTTAAAAGAAAAGGATTTTTTTGAAAATAGTCATGAAATCTTTTTGAGGATGCATTATGAAAATAAGGCATTATAAAACATTAAAAATCCATTCACGCCGTATATGTTAAAAATAAGATTCTTCTTGTACTTTTTTCAGAAAAGTCAAAAAGTACCTCGTATGGTAAACCAAACAAATATTCCTTCCATACGATGTGGTAAAAGTAAAAAAGGGTAAAAATGACTTTAAACATATGTGGAAGAAATTTAAACATTTTATGAAAACATTTTGAGAACATATGGACATGGATAATAATCATAACCACAGTAAATACTTACAAATAAACAATCTCGGATAGGAATGAGATTGGAATAATTATCCCTTACCATAGGTCTGATATGCTTTGTATGGATCCAAACCTCCTGTATAATGATTTTAATAATGTCATTGAATTATTACATGATCATATTCATTGTCATGTTATCATATATGTTTCACTTATGACTTTATATTACCCGTTCTTTTGTAAATTACATGTTAAAGTAGCGTTTTGGGTTAAATCAATTCATTTATCGTATGTGTTTCAACTTTTCGTTCTTGATATTATTACTTATATCCTGATTAACATAATTCCAGATTTTCAAACATGATTTATATATAATATATATTCATAATATACATAAATATTATAGATCTAAAAAATGAAAGGAAATACACCGTTCATGGAGACGGTAGGTCGTACGTACGCATGAACGACGTTTTTGTTTCCTTATTGAGTTGAATGAAATTTAATAGATGACATAAATATATATACATAAATTCAGTAGCATTATTATGTCATATATTTCATTATTATTCATTATATATACTTTATAATCGTTTTTGAATGGTTAATCATGGAAAATGAATCTCATCGCGTTCGTGGAGACGGTAGTCCGTACGTACGCATGAGCGATGATATCATTCCCATGATCGTGGAATTGTATTAAAGAGTATGTATAATATTAGAAAATCAATATCACTTTACAATAATCATATATATTCATTACTTTCACCATTATACTCATCCAAGTAAGGTGGTTGTGGAAAATAGATTTCACCACGGCGTGGGGATGATATTCTGTACGGACACATGTGCAGTGACTTCATTTTCCATAGGATGGATATATGGTGAAATATGGTTGTTTCATAAATATAATAACATATCAGTATTTTAGTGATACTGATGTAATTACATCATAATGAAACAACTAAATAAGAAGAAGTGGAAGAAGAAATAAAGATGAAAGAATCGGTAAAGGACATTACCTCTTCTTTGAAGCGCCTCTTTGAGACCTCCTCTTAGGGCACTAAAATTGCACTTTGAAAAATACCAGGACCTCTAATATGTTTCTAGGGAAGTGGAGAAGATATTTTTGTAGGGTTTGGCCGATCATGAAGGCTCAAAGTGGTGTGAGGAAGAGAGGGAGGAGGTTCCCTTTTATAAGGGAGGAGAGAGGCACCTTTGAAAAAACTAAAAATATTATTTTATTATAAAGCCATATTTGGTTTTAAATAGCTCCAAATTGATTTATTTCGAAGCTAAGATGGGGATGGGTCGAAATCATCTCATCCAATATAATTTGTACAAGTTTAGTTTACTATTTTAATCTTATCAATTATATTTTTCTTTAAGTTAGATAATTTTACTTTTACTGTGTCTTTTTGTTTTCTTACACTATATGGTTAATAAACTTACAATAAAAAGACACAAGAACCCCAAGTTGTTTATTATTATTATATATAATATTATATAAGTCATTTGGCCAATCCTTAGATTTTTAAGAATAAAATAACAATTAATAATATAATATTTGTTTTAAAAACTATTTTATATCAATTTTGACACTATTTGGTAATTGATTTTTGTAAAATTATAACAGAATGATTAGTTCAAAAAAGGTAACTAAATAAATACTATCTTGTCATATTAACCTCTAAAAATAGTGTAATTCATAAAAAGCCTCAAATTAAATTTATTTGGGTATTTATAACTTCAATTATGTCAATATTTCATTAATAAGATAATTATTACATCATCATTGTGTCAAAAATAAATTAAATTATATAATGTATAAAAATTATAAATAAACTACCATTTTGTAGGAAATATTATTATCTTTATAATGAATATTTATAGTCGAATTTATCTTATGTATAACCCTATTTTAAAAATGATTTACTTATTAAACATTGATTTTAACTATTTTAACCCTTCTTTAAATAAATTAATATTAAATGTCCTAATCTAATCCAAGTGGTCATAAATGGTCATATTTTATTCCTAATGTTGTTTTTGGTTGAATTACACTTATCCAATAGAATTAAGACATGTTTTAGGTTACTAATAATATCATTATTACCCTCAATTAGCCTATTTACTTTTAACCGTGGTAAATAAAAGTGAAACGTTACTCATCAAAAAAAATTATTTTCATCTTATTGAAACACATTTTACTTACTGACATCAACCATGTCCCTCAGATTTTTTATATTTCATTCACAAAAGCGGTAAAATTATTTTTTATGTAAATTTGCAAATTCTCCTAGGAGGTGGGTAAAAGACAGTCAAAAGTTTAATAAATTTTTATATATTTAAATTATTATAAAATTACTCCAATGAATTACATTGAAATTATATAGGTATTATGTGTCAATTTTGACGTAAAATAAATTTAAATAAAATAAATAATTATTTAAAAAAAGTCGGTTTTTAAATAGACCTAGTGTTTTCACTATTCATCAAAAATTGAAAGTTTTCAGAAAAATACAAAAATTTTACCCTAGGATAATTTCGATATTCAGAATCCAAAAATAAAGAACATTTTGAAAGATGAAATGTAAAAAATTTCAAAAAGTGGTTATTATTATTCATAACGGCTAGTTTTAATAATATTTTAATAGCATATCGTTGTTTAGTGAAACTCGGTATTGCGTACAAAACACGCTATTGAGGAAGGTCGTGATTGCGTGTAATGAAGCCAAGTTAGGGTTGCGTGTTGTGTAAGACTTCTTTTTTGTATCGTAAAACACAAGAAATAAATAAAATTAAAAATAATAATTTTCATAAAATCTCTGGGTATTACAAAAATAGTACAACCTTGATTATATAAGTTATAATCAATATTATATATTAAATATTTGAACACACATGGAATTCAATCAATAATATGAAAATTAAATGCATTTAAATATAATATCAAACAGAAAATCACATTGATAGTGATAATAATTTTATCCTAAATAAATCAATTTTTTATTTATTTTACTTCCTGAATATAGGAATCATGACACCTATACCTTGTAGATCCTTCCTCATAGAAGGTTAAAAAAATTGGGTAAAAACCCATCTAATATGGCTATATAGTTTGTCTCATTATACATATCGATGAATCAAGGGGATATCTAAAACCTATCGCCTCATTTATCATCAAGTCTAAATCATTTCTCTAATATAAAATATTTTATTTAATTCATAATCAATGTACCTTATCATCAATTATCTTTATTATGTCAATGAAAAATATTTTTCATTATTTTCCCAGTTATTCAAATAAATGCTAAAGTAAATTCCACATTTAATAACGTTATAAGTTTTAGGAAAAATTCATAAATATTCTGATAGAATATGTATATTTAATATAAATTTAATTTAAAAAGAAAAATTATTACAGTAATTTGATTGTTTTAAGATAAATATAACAATCACTATAGAAAGTGAGATTGTAAAATAATGTTTACAAATTGAAATTTCTATATCAAATACCCTTATATGAAATAATTAATATTGAAATATAAAATAAAATTATTTATAAAGTAATAATGATATTAAAATTTAAGGGGAATTAAATAAACAATATAAAAATAATTGGCAGCATAACACTACAATATGACTCAAATAAGGGAAATTGAGATGATGTCCCTTAACTTACACATCATTTTGGTTGAAAGTTATTTTAATTAATGTTCATGGGTGTTAATCATGAAATTGTCTTATAAAAGAACCATATCCCTATTTTTTTAATTATATATTATCTTTTTATAACATCTTACCACCCTTTTGTTAGTAATGTTAAATTATTTTCGTTGTTTCGGGTCTTAATTTCATTATTTAATAGGTCATTCATTGTCATGAAGGTTCTAGTTCATTTGAGTACTATATAGTTCCATCATCTCAATAATATTAATCATTAAATAATAATCTTATTTAAATATCAATTACACTTTTAAAAAAAATCATGAAATGTAGTTTTATGAAATTAAGTATTATACGATCATAGAGATGATATGTCTTATATATGCATTAGTAACATTTCCATTTTTTACCAATCATTATAGTAATAAGGTAGGTAAAAATTTACTATTAAATTTCACCATAGTTTTGTATTATATATTTAAATATACTTTTACATATAATACATTTAGTGTGGTGATGAAAATAGGGTCATTTCACTTCGTGAAGGGGGTATTCCACACATAGAAAAATGTCGTTATCATATTCTTGTGTGTGAAAAGTTAAGAATGAATATAATATATTATACATTAATAATAATAAGGTTTTTTTTAAAAAATATTTCTTGTATATAATATACAATAATTAAATTTATCCTCATCATCATTAATGTAATGTGTTATCTAAAAATGAACCACATCTCTTTGTGAGACGATAGTCCACTGTGCACACGAGCAGTATTATTGTATCTCATATGGTGTGGAACCTAAAAACGCATATATATATATATATTATAATTACTTGAATGAAATAATTATTTTATAAATAAAATATATATAATTTATAGCCACAATCATACCCCACCATGATAGGTGGTAATTCCAAAATGAATGACATCATTTTGTGAAGTTGTAGTCTTCTGTATAAACAAACGATTATTTAATAACCCATTTGTTAGATATGAAATTTTTTCAAGTCATTAAATTAATATATAAATATATAATTATCTTAAAGATACATATCATATTATATAATTATTGTTTAATAATAATCTATTATTTTTGAGGATGATCTAAAATATGAATTCTCCTTGATGAACGTTACCTCTAATTCGGGCAACCACATTATATTTTAATCCAAATATTTCCAAAGATGGATTTATTCCAAAAATGATTTCTCTTATATGGGTATGTATTATTTTGGGGTTAATTTGGAATGTATTGGATTAAAAAATTGTTTTCATGGTGTTAAGAATAGATGAGTTAGGGTGTCCATTTATATGCGATGGTAGTTGTAGACTTGTATTTTTTGGAAAAGAAAAAGTCATCCCCACGTTTTCACATAGATAAGGGGTCCTAAATAAATAATTATATATTCCTAGAAATTATGTGGTATAAATAAGGAATGAAATTACATTTTAGTTATGTTTTAGGTTATTTTAACTGTTACCTTTTTAGTTTAACTACTGGTAAATCTATTTTTATCTCAACGACGATAAATCTTTTTTTACATTTTTTACTATTCGTGTTGTAGTAAATTAAGATTAAATTTTTAGAAAATATATATAATTATTATAATAAACTAGTACGCATTTTTAAAAATTAAATTCAAATAATTAAATATTTTAATTTAATTTTAATCTAATATATGTTATGAGAAATTGGGTTCAAATTAAGAAAATGTTTGAAAGTGTATGTTGTTTTTATATAAAAACTGAATATTAAAATTATTCAAACCACATAAAATGGATTAATAGACATATGTTTGAAATAATTTTACTTAAAACCCAAATCTGAATATAATTTATCAATATATATAATTTAATCAAAAATGAATTTTTCAATATAAATTCTATATTTTTCACTATTTATCTAAAAAATAAATATTTCATAACAATCCCAAAAATTTATCATAAGAAAATTTAGAAATTATGACTAAAAAATGGAAAAATATATTATCAAATAAATTTTATAAATGTATTTAATCTTAATTTTTACTTAAGTGCATCAAACAATACAAAATTATTATGTAGAAAAATACATTTTTTTCAAAATACGTTTAAATTTTCATTTAAATGATTATTATTTTATTTATATTAAATAAATAAAAATTATAGTCATAAATTTATTATTAGTATTCATACCCACCAACTAAAAAAATATTTGATAATGGAATACTATATTATGGTTAATTTCATCTAAGGGGTTTGTGTTCTGTAAGTTATCGATGAGATTACATTTATTCAAAATGAAATATTTAATAATGACATATGTGTTATATATTTTTTTCTATGATTGGTTATAAATGTCAAACAAAAAAATGTTCTTATTGTAAAATATTAATATGTTACATTCTCCCGACTTTAAATAAATTGATTCCTCAAAATTTAAACACAATATCGGTAATCAAGGGTTTGCCATTTAGAAATTACACTACTGAAAAACCCACATTATAGAACCGTTAATATAAAATTATCTTAATAAGAGACAAATTTAATTAATAAGTTCATATAAAGTAACATATAACTAGGTTTTCATTAAGGATAATACAGATGGGCAATGAAAAAAATAAACCATGAATATATGAATAAATAATTATAGAGAGTTATAAAGGTCATTTATTAGAAGAATGTTAATCGTCAATTGAATGTTAAGGGATTCAAAAACATAAATTTTTTATGATTTTAAAGACCACATGATTCATCAAATATGATGTTAAAAACATGAAATATTTGTCTCAAAATCATTTTCTGAAGAAATATGAATTATTTTTCTAGCTAATATTATAAGAAAATATAATTAAATGATACATGATTATTTCATATGAACAATTGATTTTATTATTTATGCTTCGATCAATTTCCAAGTGATCAATAACTCCAACTAATGAATATCCAAAAATTAATTTTTTTCCTATAGTGCTAAAAAGGACCATTATATCCACAATATAATTATATTGCATTACTTAAATATCTTGTTATTATTATGAAAACAAAATTTAGCACAAGTTATCAAATATTAATGAATCTCTATATGGCGTAATATAAAATTAATATCTAAAACCACATCCAAAGATCAACAAAAACCAATTCTTAAATGGTTAAAATTATACCCTTTACAAGATACTATGATCCATTTTTTTAGAAATATGGTTAGTAAATTTAAAAAATGAACTTATCAAGAATCCCCCAAACAATAACATGATTCTCTTAATTATGACATGCCAAACATGAGACTATATTAATCATTTATTTTCTTAAAACATTTTAAAAACATAAATTTCCATAAAACCATAGAGAAAAAAATTCTTACTTCCTTATTCATTAAGTAAAATAATGATTTTTTTATATATTTATTAAATAGAAATATTTTTTAATCTCAATGAATTATTGTATAGACCCCATTCTCAATAAATAATAAATCACTCCCATGTTTCCTTGTATTATCCTATTTACATTCTGCATAAGATTCATCACCTTATCCCAACATCATTATCCCATCATCAAGAACATATTAAGTCTTATATTTCTATGAATGATGTGTTTTTAAGAAGATATAGTTTCTTATGAATAATTTTTCTTTATTGTCAATACTATTCAATATACTCATTTAAATACTTAATGAAAAATTATTATAGAAAAATCCATATACATTTTATAATTATAATAGATAGGATATCATTGATAAGATACTAAAATGAAATAATTTATGATTAAAAATATCATCGACTAAATCATTCAACTATATATTTGGTAAAACATAAGCATGTCCATGATCCATTAGTATATTTCGAGGAATATTGCTTTTAATCTTAAGACATTGATTTTATTAGTTTCCCATCTAATTGCAGTTGAAACATTATAAATTGGAATATTTTTTCCCACCCTAGAAATCAAAATAATGGTTTTCATTATATTAAAACAACTATAAACCAAACATTCCTTTTTAGAAAGTATCATGGTATTTCTTTCCACAATTATTACATGTGGGAAACTCCTTCTATAACATATTCCATTATTCCGTTTTTTCCACTCCATCTTTTTTATATCATACTTCAATCGAAATACATAATACATTTATAATTTATTCTATGTTATTTCAGCACATTATAATATATCCACATATGATTTGATTATTTTTGAGATTGGTTTCCATACAATGATTGACTTAATCCCAACAATGAAATGTTCATTCTTACAATTTAGATTATTTGAATTGATGGGATTCTCATTCCTTCAGTGAAGTGAAATTTCAAAATGATGGATTACTATATAATTGATCATGTTGATATGAATCATATTTTATAATCCCAAAACTGGTGTAATATTTTCCATAAATGTTAAAATTAGTTCATAAATAATCTTATAATAAAAAACATGGTTTATTTGGTTATATATTGATTTCAATTCCATCATAGTGGTTTGTAATGAAAATGGAAATTATCCGAAGAATATCCCATGAGGGTTACAAACTTTTCCTGCAGTAAGGACTATTTTAGTGAACCATGTGATGATCGGGTTAAGCCCAATATTTTAGTATTCATATTATTACACCTAGGTAAGTCTATTCTAGAACTACGTCTACCTGTATTATCCAAATATGGATTTATTTCATGGTCAAAACAAAACAGTAGGACATTCTTATATTAATAAATTGATTTTATATCATAGTGTAATGATCCATAATATATATTTTTCAAAATCATGTTCCCATGGTTTCTACTAATCATTCACAAATACTGATAATAACAAACCCAACTCCATTAACCCATAACCTGTGTGTTATTTATTATATTTTCATTGAAAATAGGGTCAATTAATAAAGGAATAATATGTTTAGTCGTTTAATATAATTAGATATATACATTGTTAAAATTTTATATTGGTAATATGAATAAAAACATAAAATATATGAATTTCAAAAAAACTAAACCCTTGAAAACTAATTCTATGAATTATTCTTAATTTATTTGGGAGGATAAACAATATATGGGTCATATTAAATGATCAGTAATGTTTATTTACAATGAAGATATTGTGAATCAATAAATAATAATGAATAAGGTAATTTGTATAACTAAAAACTCATTATATTTAAATAACATGACTATGATGATAAGATAAGGCATAAAAAATATAGAAAGGTAAATAAGAGATAAGGAAATTGTCTCACAGATATTGATAATAATTTTATTCTAAAAAAATGAAATTATTATTTATTGTAATTATTTATATCAAGCATCATGATACCTCCACCGTCAAGATCATTCCACAAGATAGATTAAAAATACTATGTTAAAACACATTTAATTTGGTCAATTGTTTTTTCTCATGAGACACATGGACACATCAATGGGATATATATAATATATCCTCAACAAAATATTAATTTAAAAATCACTCCTAAAACATATAATAGTTTATTTAATTCATTAACAAAGTGTCGTATCATCAAATATCATTATTTTCTATAGAATATAAATTCATCAAAAATTAACCAATTAATCAAATAATTGTAAATAGACGTATATAAAAATGTTATAAGATTCAAGAAATAATATAATCAATTATTCTAGAATATATATAGTTATGTGAAATGTAATTTGAAATGACAAATTTTTGCGGGAAAGTGATTGCTTCTAAGAAATGTTAACAATCACAAAATAATTTTAGATTATTAAATAATATTTACAACATGGTAATTGTACACTCTACTACCTATTCATGAATAAATTAAATTTGAAACATAAAATGACATGAATATTTAAGGAATAATGGTATTAAATTTAAATTTTTAGTATGTACACCATATAATAAAATTGATTTCATAACATTAATATATTCCTCAATGAAGGGAAATTGACACGGTGTTTGTTATCTCATGCTTACTTTTGGTAGAAAATAATTTAAACCCCTCTATTATGATCTAAAAAAAAATAACTTATAACATAACCATATTAATATTTATAATTTCATATACAATACTATTATAAAATCATATCACCAGTTTATAATGAATCATTAATTATTTTCATTATTTTGGGTCTTAGTTTTTTTTGTTTTATCATACGTGCATTATTATAAAAGCTCTTGTTCTTGTGAATAGTATATTGTAACTAAATTTCCATTAAAAATCATGAAGTAGTTTTCATATTTTTATATAAATTATATATTAAAAATTAATAATTAATTAATGTTTTGATAAATTAATTACATTACAATCACAGAGATTATTGGTTGTATGCACGCATGAGTAACATTCCAGTTTTTAATTATCATTATGAAATGATGTTAAGTTTTATTTTACCTATATATAACTATAATAATGTCTTATAATTTCATGAAATATTATCATACATATCATGTATTTGTTATGGTGATAAAAATAGATTCACATCACTACATGAAGGTAGTACTCCACACGTATATGAATGACAATAATATTTTTCAATGATGGAAAATGTAAGAAATAAAATGAAATATTATTTTTATAGAATGGTATATATTAAATGAATTTAATATTCATATCATTTATTACACATATTATCATTAAATGTTTCCACATCACCTTCCATGTAATGTGTTATTGAAAATAGTATCCCATCGCTTCACGAGGAGGTAGTCTGTCGTACACCGATGAATTGTTATCGTATATCCTACCCAGTGGAAATTAAAAATGTTATATTTGATATAATTAATGTAATGGTTCAATTATATTATAAATTTAATATATAAAAATCATATAAATAATCCTACCACACCATTAATGGCATTAATTAAAAAATTAATGACATTGTTTCACATGGTGGTAGTCCGCAGTACACACGGATGGTGATTTTGAAACACGTTTTTAGGATTGGAGATGGTTGTTAGAAATTAAATTAATGTTAAGAAATATAGTTATATGTAATATACTAACATTTTTATATCATACTGGGGGAATAATAATATAAGGAGGTGGAGTAAAAATAAAATAAAAACAATCGTTGAAGAATGTTATATATTATTCTAGTTACCTCCATATGTATTCACCAAATTACGTACAAATATGAATTTTCTCCCAAAATAAGGATTATAGTATGAGTTTATTTTAGTTTTGGAGAGACATGGGTATGAATTTTATGATGTAAAATGTTTTTAATGTGTGAATAAGAGAGGAGACTAGGTGGGATTTTATAAGCGAGGTGAGTGACATAGTTGTATATTTTTTTTAAAATGTTTCCCCACATTTTTAAATGAATAATGAATCCAAAAAGATAATAATATATACTAATTAGTTATAGGGTCAATATATGTCCCTAGAATAGATTTTATACAAGTGTTTATGATATTTAACCCTTATATTTTTAGTTTATCCCCAGATAAATCCATTTTTTACCTTCACTATGGTAAATAATTATTATTATTTTCAATGTTAATTTGGGTTAAAAAATTGTTTTAGACTATTTGAATATATAAATTCTTATGATTCAAAATATTTAATTCATTTTTTTAAATTATGTTAACACAAGGGAAAAATGATTTTAAAAATAGTCTAACATATGTTATGAGAAAGTTGGTTTTCAAACAGAAAATGTTTAAACATCTAGAATGTTTTGATATAAAAAATCAATATGAAAATGATGAAAATGATATAAATTGAAAAGATATATATGTAATATAATTTTTTTACAAAATTCCCATTATAAATTTATATTAAAATTATAACAAATTTAAATTAAAAAGATCATTTCAATTTAATTTAATAATTCTCAGTAGTCATTAAAAAATGAAATATTTTAGAAATATTAATGATTTACCAAAAGATAATCTTTGAATTACTATTTCGATGGTGAAGTTTAATATGTAAAATGAATTTAATAAATTTTTAAATTTATAATATTAAATATAGTGCAAAAATCATGACTACCCTATCTTTTATAATGAATACAAATTTTCAAAAAAAATTTAATTTTCAATTAAAGAATTTCAATTTAATTTCGAATAAATAAAAAACCATGATATTCATTAAATTGATATTAATATTGATACATACCAATATAACATATTGGTTATAATGGTATTGTATATTATATATTATTTCAACTCAGGATTATGTGTTACTCAAGCTGTCTAATATATTAAATTTAATTAAAAATAAATATTTCATAAAGTCTTATTTGTTATATATTCTTCTACGTATGGTGTTATCAATCATGAACAATATCAAAAGAAATATTCTACATTTAAAATCTTGAGGTGTTACATTTTGAGTATATATAATATTAAATAAATTATTAAATATATACAAAGTTATTAAACAATTTTTTATAAATTATTAATATATAAGCTGTCAACATTTAATAACGATGTCTTATTCCATAAAAAAAATTCTTCAAAAAATATTATTATTTTTAAAAAATAATAATTAATTTATATAACATTTATAAATTATACATTATAGAATTAAAATATTTAATTATATAAACAATAAAAAATTACTTGGCATTATTTTAGTTGATATTTCTAAAATGATTGATTATTAATTGAATAATAAAAATTACAGTTTTTACAAATTCTATAATTTATTTAGTGTAAAAAATTAATTTAAAAGATACATTATATATTTTATTTTATTTTAAAGAGTAATATTAATTATTTTATTTACTATAATCTAGTTACTTTCTTTTAGATCATAAATTTTTATTATTTTTTGTATAAGTATAATTTTATGCATATAATTTTTTTTGGAAAATTGGTATTATATGCATAATGTTTATTAATTTTATTAAATTAAAAAAACCCAAATAATGTAATGATTTAAATGAAATTAAAAAATTATACAACTATTTATATGAATATAAATTCATATAATAGTGATTAATATTTAGAGAGATAACATAAGATTATTTATTACTAAAAATTATATTTATGAAATAAAAGTGTTTTTACCCATTATGTGGGTTTACTTTTCAATTAATTTTATTTAATTATTTGATTATTATTTTATTACATTTTTATCATATTTAAAATTATATAAATTAATATTTTTTAGTAACTTTAGGTTTTTTCATAATTAAAATTAACAAGTGTATACAAAACTAGTTATCATAGTGTAAGACTAAAATAGAGAAAGTGAGTAACCTTATAGAATAAAATTAATATATCATTTTTATTTTTTTATATTGGATGTTCTATTTAACCATATCACCCCTCTGCTCCATTATTTTTAAATATTATAAGAACATGGCTTAAGATTGACTTGACTTTATTGAATAGTTTTTTGTATTTATGTAAATGTCACTCCTTCTCACTTATAAAATGTCACTACATCTTTTTTCAATTCCACAATGGAAAAAAAATTCATCAAAAAATAAATATCTAAATATCTCTCTTACTTACTATCCCACATAATAGTGACATTTTTTATCAATAATTATATCCAGGGAGGCTCTATGAACAATCCTAAAGAGGTGTTCCACAGTAGTGGTATCGTTCTTTTCCGAGAATAATTGTTATATTTATTCTCACACCTCATAATTATTTTAATCAATAATGATGATATAATAAAATAATTATCTCCTACATATTTATATTTTATTTTATTAATTTTAGGATGTAAATCCATATTCTATTCTATCAAATGTGAAATGAAACCATCAATCGTTTGTAGGACAATTCACTACCACGTGAAAAGATGTAATTAATTTTTCATCATCACTTCTTAGGGTAATTTATGATTATAGATTTAATATTTATATTTTATATTAATTAATTATTTATAAATATATTGAAATAAAATATCATAAAATTTCTTAGATTACCATTAACTAGAAAATGATAACGTCGTTCATGTGTAGGGAAGACTAACAAATCGCAAATGTATATGATTTATTTTTAATGAATAAATCACATTGATGGTATATGTAAGAATATTTTATTAAATACTATTATTTTTATGATATTATAAACATATATAGAGTACAAAAATCTCCTAAATCCTTTCCATAAAGATAGTTTAAATATGTAAATGTAACTCATGAATATGTATGACATACTATCTCCCTGATTATAACATTATTAATTTTTCATAACCCTCATTAATGATTAATTTTAAAAGTATTATTTATGTATAAAAATAGTAATTATGTCATTATTGTTAATTTATTTACTATTAATTAATAATATTTTTTACCATAACTGACTTACCAATGTGTGTTTTAACATATTAGACGAATGTCATCAAAACGACCAACATGAACATTATTGATTATGTAATTCAATATGAAATAATAATAAATAAAATAAAAGGAATAATAATATTGAAATTCTTTCTGAAGAAGTTAAATAATTTTTATGTTTCGATTATTCTTGAATATAACAAACACATGTTATAATTCTGGCTTGAGGTAAGGGATTTATATAACCCACCATTTTCTTGGAGTTTTGAAAATTTTATACCTCACTAAATTTTCTCTTTCAAAATTTTTGTAATGATATTAAAATAAATATTTATTATTAAAAAATGTATAACTACAATATTTTACCTTTCATTTTATGGGGTAGTATATTCCTTATGATCATTTCTCAAATGCCTTCTTTTTGAAATTTACATTGATTTTGACATGATGTGGAAGTATGAAACTCATCATCCTTGTATATGTAATTCATCCATCTATTCATTATTCATGATTTAATTTTTTTAAACACATAATTAAAATGATAATATAGTTTCACCTAGAAAACACTCCAATGAATTCATTATGGCTTTAGTCTCATGAGATTTCAGGTATGGGATAATGGGGTAATCCAAATACACTCTGGGACATTGTCCATTATGTGATATTTATAGGGTAGTTATCCATGAATCATGTTTTTTTTTCATTTTATATATGTATTACAATCTTCCCATGTTACCATGATCTTATATTACCCTGTTATTTATGGTACTATTTAATGTGGTTAATCATGAGCATTCTATTTTATAATTTCGTTTTATCCTTTTGACTCAGAAATTATATTTCCTTATCATGTTTATTCAATAACTATGATTTTTAGGAAACCCTTTTTTATGCATTCCCCTTGTTAAAAGATTTAATTTTTAGTGTTCAAAGATAATAATGATATCATTATGGAGAATAAAATAATGATGTTAGGTTTTAGTTCTCTTTTGATTAATTATGAACATAATCTACCAAAGAGATTAGGCCTTTTCAATCCTTATTATATGCTAATGGATATTTATGTTAAAAATCATAAAATATTATGTATCAAATGTAATGGTTTTCTATAGTAAGTATTAGAATATATTATTAGTTTTTATTTTTAAAATAGGATAAGAAAACAATTTTGAAAACCCTAGGGATATTTCTTTGATAAATCAATTTATAGGAAAATAACCTGGAATTTTAGTGAGGTGAAAAAAAGTTTTTTGAGCAATTAAATCCCATTGTAGACAATAAATGTAGATGTATATATTGAAGAAATTTCTATAGAATTATAGCTATGAAAAAAGTAACATTGTTCTATACACAGATATCTTCGGTAGCATGACAAAACGTCTTTTCATAAACATAGTTTGATACTCTCAAGGGATATGATATAGAAACTCATATAACACTTTATATACTATTATTAATGAAATGAAAAGATTATTTTGATTTACTAAATAAGAATAATTAAAATGGATAACCTTTACTTAATCCTAGATATACGTAAGTGACGAAATACGTATTATTTATAAGTTATTTGTGGTAGGTTAATTTTGTTACCATTTACATTTTATTGAATTTTATTTTAGTTTATTTGATTATTTATAGTTAATAGTTGGAAATATGGGAAATAATGCAAACATATAACATGATTTTCAATGTAATTTTTCCCCTAATGAGATGCCTCACCAAATCAAAATTGATGTTGGACAACATACAATAATTCCCAATGTGATATCTCGAGTTATGATTAAAAAATGGAAAATTTTATAATCTACAAACATATAAAAGAAGACAAAGATAGTGTATTATGAATGTCCATGTGTTAAAAATGATAATGAAAAAAAGATTCAATTTCGAACATCTAAAAAATGTAGGAATAAGAACCATGGTTTATTATTATTATTATTATTGGGAGATTATGTATCAATGGTTAAAGAGGTGATAAAGAAGATAATTTATAAAGAAGAATTCCGATTCTAGTCAATAAGACACTGGGAAATAATGTTCATCCCAAGTCACCACTGTCAATTCAATTTCATAGATGTGGGGAATATGGTCGTTATACAATAAAATTACCATATATAATTATTAATACCTAAGGACATGTGTTATGTATATAATTCAAGTATAATTATTTTATTTTTTTTGGTTTTGATCCTTATGATTGATTTTGTTAGAGGTTTTTATCAATATTATACTACTTATAAGGGTCATGAATCTTATATGTATTGTTATGATGTAGTTTTTGAATAAGTATTTTAAAGAATATAAAGAATAAAAATAATATACTAGGAATTTTATTTAATGGTAATGTCATATTTTATTTTATACGACATGATTGATGAAAATATATTATTAGAGACATGCTTGATTTTGAGGTAACTACAATCAATTAATTGTTTTTGGTTTTGTTAAAATGAATAATATTGAAAGAAACCCTGATACATTAAATATATTTATTTTATAATTGAATTTATTTTTAAGTACTTCAATAATACCTTTATGAATTATATAAGATCAATTTGAATTTTTAATAGGAGTATAAATTTTATTTTCTAGAGTTCATGAAAATGTGAGACTCAAATATTCTTTATTTTTTAGGATTTGGATGTGATTAATTACATTTTTTGGAAATGTTTCCTTAGGAGGAGATATATCAAACCTTTAACTATAATTATTGATATAACCTAAAATATTTGTTTGGATGATAAAATGTAAATTTATAATATTATGGTCTTTTATTTTTATAATTATTTATGTATAACTTTTTTTTTGGAGATTAAAATAAAAGATTATAATATTTAATTATTATCTTACATTTTCATCAAATTTTCAGTTTTCCATTATATTTAAAGATAGTATGGAGATATTTTTATCCTTATATGGATTGTGTGAATTATTATAATTTTTATTTAGTTATTTTGTAATGAAAATTAATCGTTAATACATATTTTGTGGAGATACAAATTTTATTGTTTTAAAAATGAAATTTGGTTGAAATTATACTTTTCATGTCAGTTTATTATTTTATTTTATTATTATAGTTGGTAAAAGGACCACTAATATTTAAGAACGTGACCATGAAATGAAAAATTTATTCATTTTACATATATATATGGTCTCTTATCTCTTTAAATATTATGTTTAATGTTATTTATTAACTTTATATTCTTTAAAAATACATGTTTAAACATAAAACTATTTTAATATTATTTTTAATCCTAGTTATGTGATGGACATCATATTTCATTATACCAATTTTTAGGTGGATGTTTTATTAAATCTCTTTATGTTATGTGGCTTGGAATAATAATATTCAAAAGAAAAACCATTAATTACCAAGAAGAAGTTACAATTATAAGGATTGAATTTATAGAAGGAAGAATAATGTAACTCCCAAAAAAATTTAAAAATAAAATTTTCATTGATAGCCTATACTACACACAACATCATCATTAAACAAACCATAAAATAATATTTTTTAAATAAGAAAATTTTGAACGACCAATTAAATCAGAATATATGAATATTATTAAATAATTTATGATATATATATATTTTTACTACACAATATATATTTATTATAAATTAATGTAAAATAATAACTCGACTTTTGATAATGGTATTATATTCTAAAAAAATATGTTTCCTCTAAAAAACTTTTTTATTGATTATTTAGTGAAAAATATTATAATTTATTTAATAAATTTTTTAATTAATTATATTTAAGATGAAAAATAGTTTTTTATTATAAAAATAAGATCATATTATATTAAATATTTTATATTTTTCTAAATTTTTTGATTTTTCATTGAATATTGATATTTTTTATTTCTTCAAAATCTATCATTTATTATAATTATTTAATATATTTTATCAGATCTATTATATATTTTATTTTCTCTTATTATGAAATATGAACCATTTTATTTTTAAAATAATAATTAATTTCATTTTAATCATTAATTTTCATGAATTTCAAATAAATTTGTTTTTTCTTAAAACACGTTTATTTGAAAACTATTTTTAGTGAATAAATGTTCCTCAATATTAATTAATTAAAAAATAATTAAAGTTAAATTTAAATGAAATTAATATATCAAAAATCATTTTATATAAATTTTAAATCATGTTATTATTATTTATAAGAATATATTTAACATAAGAACATCTATTTGTTGAAAAATTTATTTATTGAAAAACTATTTTTGACATTTTTTCATGATTAATTTAAAATTTAATACTCCTACTTATGTGATATTCATTTGATAAAATTGATTCAATATTTTTAATCAAAATATAATAATAATGGGTAATAAGTTTAACTTAATTTGGGCTCCAATGATAGAGAAAACAACAGAAAAAACTAGTTACCGTGGTGAAAATTTAAATGCTAAAAATGTTTAACCAAAAAGGTAAATGGAGTAAATGGTTTTAAAAAATTCTTTTCAGAAATATGTTGCTTTTTCATGAAAATATCACCCTTCAAATCCATTATTTATCAATTTTTTATCACTTATCTTTACAGTGACTTACCATTATTGAGTAGTTTTGAGTATTTTAAAAAATATAGCTTCCTCTCACATATAAATGGGAACATTGTATTATATACCTTAAAAACATCAATTTCCATTTATAACCTAAAATTTTGACCAAAATACCTTCCTCAAGTCCCTATGCATATTCAAGAGTATTTTTTTGACCAAAATGCAATTCTATAGAGGCATTATGTCTAATCCTAAATTGGTGGTCCATCAAATATATATCATTTGTAACCAATAATATTTGTATTAATTCTTCTTCCACCTCATTAAAATATTAATATATCTTTATTTAAAAACCAAATCACAATATACAATAATATTATATATTATTATATTAATTTAATAACAAACATCCATATCCTCTTCCATTGAATGGGAAACAAACCCATCAAATGTGAGTACGACAACCTATCACTTCACGAACAGATGCAATTCATTTTCCATCATCAACACATAAAAAACATTATCAATATTTATTTAATGTTAATGATTGATATTAATGAAATATTTATAATTATCTAAATATACTATATCTTATGCTTTCTTACCTTACCATGCTTTTAAAAATGTAGACGTTGTTCGTGTGTATGACTGACTATCGCCTCATGAAGCTATGTGATTAATTTTTTATTACTGCCTCACATGGATGGTATATGTATGTTTATTTAAATAAATAATATAATATTTATAATATAATAATTATTAATGAGAGATAAAATAATTTTTTTTATTTTCCATCATTATAGTTGAAAAATGGACATGTTACTCATGTGTACATAAGACCTACCATCTCCTTTACAATAACATTAATTATTTCTCATAACTATAATTCGTGATTTATTTTTAATGAATAATATATGTATAAAAATGATAACTATTTCAATATTGTTATCATATATGTTATGGAATAAAAAATTCCTTGAACTTAGTTAATATACTAATGTAATTTTGGACATATGATCAAAATATCATTAAAATTACCAACATAAACCAAAATGATTAAGTAATTGAATATCAAATTATAATAAATAAAATAAAAGAAATATTAAAATTGATAAAGGTTCTATGAAATTTAAATAAAAAAATAATTGAATTATTTAGGATGATAAATAACACACATGAAAATTCAGTCAGGAGGTAAGGGATCTCTCTAGCCCAAAATTTTCTTCTGGTTCATCCATTCACTTTATAACTGAAATTCTCTATATTAAATGTTATGGAATGATAATAAGTTATTTTTAGAGGTCACTAAAATTTATAACTATAATACTCTCAGTTCCTTTAATGGTGTAATGCATAAATAATGTTAATATCTCCAAATTAATCACTAGAAAATTTCCTTTGATTATGATATCTAACAAGATTATCCCACCCATATTCTTTCAATGGGTCATTATTATGTTTATTACTTAATATTGAATTAATTTTTCTGGTAAAAATAAATCACGAAAATGTTTTTATGGCTTCACCCTGATAGAACTCCAATTCATTGGTTAAATCTTTAGCCTCATATAAGGTCATGTATGAGATACAGAAAAAAACCTAATACACTTTGGGATTTTTTCCACCATGTGATACATTCTAGGAAGTAATCCTTAAATCATGTTTATTTTTTGTTATATATTGTTTCCACATATCCTTTGTTATCAGGATGACATGATAAAAGGTTACATATGTTATGCTTCATTGTGATTACTCATGAGCCTTCTATATTAGGATATAATGCTTTTATTTTGAATAAAACATTTTGAATTTTAATCATGTTATCTACCTTACTTGGATTTTAGCTCACCCATTTCTATATATATTACCTAGGCCATTCTAAAATTTTTTAGTATCTCAATGTGGTTTTGGATCACATTATCGATAATAAAATAATGATTTCATTTTTTAGTTACATTTTGATGTATTACGAACATATTCATCTTGAGAAACTATGTATTTTGTTTCATGATTTTTTATTAAAGGATATTTATGTAAAAAATCATGAAATAATATGTGTAAAATATATTGGGTACAATTATATTTCTACCTATTATCCATGTCATAATATAAATAATTATAATTAATTTATCATTAATGAAGCACTAAAATTATATTTTAATAGATCACAAGATCCATAAATGGATAAAACACTATTCTAGTAGTATTTACCCAATAAAAAACCAATATTGTCAATAAATTATAAAACTATCTGATATGATTAAATCCTAATATATTAATGTCAATAACTTCAATAATAACCTCAAACTTTTTACATATATATAATCAAAAATAAATTATGTTGAAATTCTTAAAAAATATATTGACACAAATTCAAAATTGATAGAAAATTTAGAATTATGTGATCACACATTCTTATAAAATCATGTTATAATTTATCCCTAAATAACATTAATCACATATAATGTCACATACAAAAAATTAATATTCTATAATAATTAATTCATAAATATATACTAATGATCCCATAAAATAAGTTGTATCCCTATAAACCCACAAACAACATATACCCATTTGAAAGTAACATCTATAATTATTCCTAAAATAAAACCACATCTTAGAAAGTAATATTTTTTCATCTTTATCAGATAATTTACCGAATATGGTTAACATCCACATAAATAAATTTCATATCAAGGTCATCAAATCCCATTTTATTATATTATTAATCTAATTTTATATTTATTGTTATTAACCATAATAACTACAACAAAAAATGATATATTACCCATAATGATTATATTCTTCTTTAAACATAAGTCTCCAATATAATCCATCCCAAATTTAATCACACTAAATCACATTTTGAATATAAGGTTCAAATATATCACAATGATCTATTAAAAAAATCCATAAATCTTATCAATACCCTTAAAACCCAATTTCATAAATCATAAAATTTGTATTTAAGGATATAAAATTATGACTATCCCTAACCATATCAATCCATAATGGAATCCATAATAATGACATTATCCCCATTTGATAAATTTATAACATAAAAAATTCCCAATCTCACCTATGATATGTACTATATGGACACATTCTTTTAATAAAATTTAATTATCAGTTTAACAACACCAATATTATTTATTCCTATGATCCATTCAGTTTGTAATTTTTTATAATTTGGAAAAAATGTTAAACACAATACCCTTGAAAAAAAATTTGATTCTCAAATATATATCGATATTTTATTTTAAAAAATAATTCCTAATTTCAAACAACTATTTTCATAAACTTAGATTCTCATCTTCATAAAAAAATTCCACAATTTGGAATGATATAGATTTCCATAGTTCTTACTGATTATTAGGTCCTATAAAAAACTGATATATTTGGATGAGATAAATGTTTTTATTGAGGATATATAAAAATCAAATTGACATTTTAGTACATTTAATGAACTATTAAATCTACAAGAAAATTTTCAATCATTTATAATTTGTGTTTAGATAAAATCTATATTTTAATACTCTATAAATCTACATTATCCCTAAAATATTTTTCAGAAAACATCCTCATAGTTTGAATGAATGAAAAATCATAGTTTTCAAAAATTCAGCCAAGATACCCTAAAAATTATAATCTCACATGATCCTCCTCATACCAAAGGGAATTAAGAATCCTCACCGCTGGGCAACAATAACCCATGAGTCAATGACAACTGGAGGGAAGGATTTCTCATAACATGAAGTAGATAACATGGATTGTATAAAAAATGTGGAAATAAACAAAAAATGAAAATCTAAAAGAAATATGAATATTTGATAAATGAATAAAGACAGTATAAGTGGTACAACTCTAAAAAACCAGAAAAATGCCAATTTACTAGTCCAATGAAAAATAACATGTTAAAATAGAAAACTACTATGTGTGATAATGTGTTAATTTTCTCATTATCCCACCACCATGTAACAAACCAAATTGATATAATCCTTATCACCTCAATGCGGAGCCCTCCAGTTTCTTTAATAAAAAGGAATAACTAGTTATACACACATCTAAATGGGTGTGTTGTGCGTGAGCTAAACATGATCTATAGGATCTCAACTAGGTGTCCCATATCATTTTTCTATACTAAAAATACAAATATTCTCATTTTAAAGGAATCACAGTATGATAAATGATTAAAAAAATTATATCAAAGTAATATAAAATAGTTTTCATTCTATAAATTAGAATAAAATTTATTTAAAATACTTTCAAAGACTAATGATCAAAAAATGTCAACGAAAAGGAAGGTATATAAAATCAAAAACAATACAAAGACAACTTCTAGGTGAATCACACCATGGAGGACCATAGTTTATTCTTGCAGACTAATCATACCAAAATCAACTAATGTGAACTCATTTCTTTACAACACATGTCGACATCGTAGAGAATCCCCCATTTTGTAAAACCACCAAAAATTTAAATACCATATCCACAAAAAAATAAACCAAGATAATATAGGATCACAAAATGAGTAAACCCCCCCCCAAAGCATGGATGATGTCCAATAGCTAAACCATCAATACAAGTACCCAAGACAACATATGTGATACATTGAAAAAAACATTTCAAAAGGGACTTTAACAATTAATTTCAAACAACAAATTTTATAAAAAACCAATTTTAAAAACACAATTAACATTTCATTTAAAAACACACATTTCCCAATACAATCTATTTAGACACAAAAGAACCACTCAAAGTCATTTAAAAAACTAGTAATAAAAGAGGATAAATAATGGATTCTTCAACAAAGCCTACTGATAGAACCACCAACCTAAAATTTTGAGTTCACTCACCTAAAACAAGACCCACCAAACTAGAAGGAAACCAACATAAAGAGGGTGTTATATTTGATTCTTACATCTTAGAGTCAATTCTATAAGCATTGTGTTCAATAGAGAATATAAAAAAATGAATACCACATAGGACCAATACCCCAAACCAATTCCAAAATGAGTGTTAACCTCTGAAATATGAATGTATGTAAGATATATAAAATAATCATACAAAATTTCACTATCTGGTTAAAAAATCTAAAACATGGTGTAATGGATTTTCCACAACCAATGCCAATATATAATCCTAAATATTTCTTACCTTGAACAGGGGAAGAAACCAATGCAGATATTAGACATTGAATATAATTATTTTGTGAGAGAAGAGACACCCAAAAATCACTGTAGAAAAACTTATCTTTTAATGGGGATGATTCACATTGAATGGGGAAAGAATCATTTTTGTATCAGAATAACAAATGATGCAATCAAATTACTCATGTAAATAATTCTTTATTCATAATGTAAATCTCACTTGTTGAATGTATGCCCAATAAACGATACACTAATTTAAATTATTCTGATTGAAAATTTAACAACTTCATCACGTTTCATGACCATTAAATTTTTCATTCTACGAAAAAGTTTCATGGATTTCTATAAGTAATGTATTCATGCTATGAATCATATTCATAGTTTGAACGTTTCCTATCACCATTTTTCATTATATGTTTCACCAAAAGATCCCAAACCATCTCCAACTACCTCGAAACCCAAAGAAACCATTAAATAAGAATCAATGAATACCCAGTTATCAATGTTGTCGAAAATTCCCGACAATTAAAATTTGTATCCCCAGGAATTCATGTAGAAGAGGGTATATGTGGAATATGGTGAGGTCACTACATCCTCATCAATGATTCACACTCTGATGTCTCATGAAAATCTAATACATGCTTCCATCACTACATAACCGACTTGATATAATTACATTGTAAATCATTAAACCACAAATTAATGATATCCATTGGTTCCTCCCCAAATGAAGCATCGGGATACAAGTAAATCACATCCGAACTAAGAAGTTGGGAAGGATACGGATGGTACATCCTGAGCTACTATATGTGGAAACATCATGAATTATAATTTGTTGAACTGGTAATCATAGCAGTTGTGAAACCTACCAAAGTTTCTCAATTGAATAAAATAGTAGAACATATCCTAGAGCCAACATTTCCTATTTTTTATGATTATGGTAACAAATTCAAGAAAACATATCCACCTACAAATATATCAATGGAAGGCATCAAAGATATAAATTTTATTTCCTCCATCCTTATATTTTAACAAGACAACCATTTATATCTTTAATCATCATGAATGTCTACTATGACGCACCGAACTTATTTCGAATCTAATAACATTATTTTATGGTTTTACTCATTTAATTTTCATACTAAACATAACTATACTTACAAATAAACACAAGACATTCTTTATTCAATGAAACACTAATAATTATTACATTAAAATAAGAAAAAAGAACCTCACTACCAAAGGATACCTTCTAAAATACCTATTAAAATTACAAGGAGACCTCCAATACAATACAAAACCCATTAAATTTATGGGGGTCCATCAGATCTGTCATGATGAAAATCAGTATAGCTAGAACCACTAAAACTATGCTAAGAATAATAGGAATTATTAGAACCACCTTAATTGTACATACATTTGAGATTGTAACGCCCTAATTCATGTTTTTATAAGGCCTTAAAGAGAGTACAACCATTTCCTCCTTGAGGTGAATGTTGAGTGTCTAATGGTTATAAGACATTATAGTTGTTTGGTATTTGGGTGGTTTAATTTAATGTGTCTAGGTATAATGAGTTTTTCATGTGCTTAAAGTGTGCATTTATGTTATAAATATATACATGTTTTTAATAAACATTTATTATATATATTAGAAGGATAATGATTAAAAATGGGGTTGAATCATTTCCCTTGATGTCTTAATTAAATACCAAGACATTTATATACTTGATACTACCTAGTTTTAGTACAATGAAACATATTTATCAATTATAAATTATACATTGGTCAAAATGAAATCAATGACTATTTTTGAATTTAATATTTTATCAATACTTAGTCAATTATATATTTTATTATTTCAATGTTTTATAAAGTATCCTTTAAATTTTTTTGACATTGGATTAATAAATACAATTTTTCAATTAAAAAGTATATTTGGATTTTAAATAATAGTTGGGATTTATTTTATGAAACATTATACCATGATTTTTAAACCATGATGGTTTGAAACTGAAATGTTTATAAACTAAAAGTTTGGATTAATGATTTTTTAACCCGGATAGAGAAATTTGACTCCTTGTTTATAAAAATTTTAATTTATAATCTTATGATAAATAAAAATGAATTTAACATTGAAAAACTAGGTGAGTACCCCACCTAGATGAGGGTAACCTTGTTGGCACCCACTCAGGGCCTGGGTGGGCATCTCACTCACATTCCCTGGAAAATGGCCCAGGGATATGCAGAAAGGGTGATTCCTAAATCATGAGAAAAAGAGTGAATAATAAGGCCTAATCACACACGGGTGTACATGTGCAAGGGAACTAGAGCACATTGCCATGTGGGGAGGCATGATGACTGAAGTGGGTGCAAAACCTCATCCATAGAATCACAGTACGTGACTGTATCGGGGATGAGGGGGGGGGGGAATTCTGAGCTCATGTTGAGATCCCCACGCTTATAAGGAGTCCTACAATACCATTCCTTTTAGATATGGGGAAAAAAAAATTTAAACAAGATCTATTCAAAGTCGTTAGATATCACCGTGAGAGATATGAGCTGTCTGATTAGTTTGGTCCTCAATTCCCAGTATCCATGGTTTTTCCATGGTGTTTTTATCAACCGTTCTATCCAATCTGGATATAATCATTGTCATTCAAGTCATTTTAAAATGTTGTTTCACTCACAGTCACCTGATCAAATCTGATATATTATTTAATGTTCATTCATTTTAAATTCCCTGAATCATCTGTAGTCGTCTGATCCACTCCACATGAGATCTCAACCGTTATTTATTTTATGAAACCGTTAGAGGCACTATTGAGTTGGTATGGAGTATGATAATATCCTATGATACCAACTAAAGGATCAAAATGAAACTGTAGACATTCAATATACAAGAGGGGGGGGGGGTTAATTGTATACATTAAAAATTACTGACGGAAATTTTGTATAAACCAAATTTAAAATAGCTCTAATTCAATAGAGTTTCTTGATTCTAGAAATATGATTCAGAGAATGAAATTATTGAAAAGTGAATCTGGAAATAAAACTTAACAAAAGTTTACAAAGATAAATATTCTAACTTAAAGCATATAGAATCTTACTAAATCCGAGTCTAAAAATATAAGGAAGTATAAGATAATTATACGTTCCTCAAAAACCAATATAATAGATGAAAACAAATATGAAACAATAGAAATAAAAAGTCATAAATCATTTAACCCAAAGTGTAGGGTATCAAAAAACCCTGGATAAAATTCCATTGATTTATACATAAATAAATTATGTATTACCCACACCAGGGTAAGCCCTGGATATAAAGACCGGAGTCTGTCTTGCGATCCCTGCAGGGCCTCAACTTCATGGTAGTCAGCACGATTGTCTTCCTATCTCTAGAAGCACTAGAATGTACTCTGAAACATTTGGAGTCGCACGAAGAAATTCTGCACCAAGCAAAGTATGAAAAAGCCATTCAAACTTTCTATACGAAGTCTTAGAGTTTATAAGATTCTCTCTCTCTCGAAATCACTTCAAAACATGTAAGTAAGTTCTGCTAGAAGTCACTGTGAGATGTTCTGAGATCGTTCAAATGAGATCCTATTTGTTGGGACATCTTCAATGGTCGGATTCCTCCTCAACGGTCATATTTTCCTTTAATTTCATAGGGAAATGTACATGTGTTACTCAAAATACAGTTTGTTAGTAACTAAATGCACGAAATAGTTTTATATGTAAAACATCAGTAAAAGAAATATGGTTACATAACCAAATTCAGTTATTCAGAATGTATGAAAAATGAAAATTTGTAGTCAACCCAAAAACAATTCAGAGTCTATAATACAAGGATATTTAGATTCTGTTTTAAAGAGAATTCAAAACCTAAATTCTATATAATTACAGAGTCTGAATTCATAAGATTTTAGAGTCTTAATTCATAAGAATTCTGTTTCTGAAATCATAAGAGTTTGGAGTCTAATTTCAGAGAACACGGAGTCATATCTCAAAAGTGCTTGGAGTCTAAATTTAGAGAACTCAGAGTCAGAACCCATAACAGTTCGGAGTCTGAATTCAGAGAACTCAGAGTCAGAACTCATAAGAGTTCAGAGTCTAAATTCATAAGAATTCAGAGTCTAATCTAATAGGAGTTTGGAGTCTGAATTCAGAGAACTCGGATTCAAAACTCATAAGAGTTCGGAGTCTGAATTTAGAGTATTCAGAGTAAGAACTCATAAGAGTTCGGAGTATGAATATAGAGAACATGGTGTCTAAATTCAGATCATGAAAACAAAATTCTCTATATCTATGTATTATTTCATTCTGAGGTCTTAGATAAGAAACCGAAATTTACACTAAGACTAAATAAAGAATAATGGAAAACATGGTAATGATAAATTTCTTTGGGGAAGGAAATTTTTCTTATGAAAGTAAAACATATGGTAAAATGAAATTTTCCATAAGATAAGGTGTTTTTGATTTTTAAAAAATTGGAAATGGGGAAATAAAAAGGAAACCTTGTTGACTCAACAATATCCCAAAACAAGAAGGAATGGAAATGTAATAATGAATCCTTATTGACTCAAAAATCTCCTACTTTTTGGAAAGCACAACCATCCTTATGAAAAACAATACATAAGGACTTAGAAAATATTTTTTGGATTTTGAAAGTAAAACTTATCTCTCATCACACATGAGCAATGATGAAAATTACTAACTCCCTCATTTGGATTTCGAACACTAAGAATCATATTCTAGAATTCTAGAATGTGATTTTTCATTATCTAGATTAAGAAAACCATTGTAATGAAAAATCCCCCTGAGATAAACTCTCCCTTACTTAGGGATATTTCTTCTTTACTCAGTACTTTTTTCTATTTTCACCCTTGGTGATTTTAAAAAATAATATTGAGGGAATGAAAAAGAAATTAAGATACCTGAAAGATTAGTACAACACATCCAAAAAAAACAAGCAACAAAACATTTCATTATTATAGGAAAAATTATACAAGGAAGCAAATTTCAAAAAAATATCAGATTGGGTTTATTATCCTTCCATTAACATGGGCATAAACTTCTTCAAAATGGTTTTATGATTTTTGAGATCCTTGTGATATTCCTAAACTCGCTTTAGATTTTGATCATGATCCATTGATTTCTTCACTAGAGCTGTGATTTTATCTTCTTGAGTATTGAGAGCCTCTTACAGAGCCTTCAGACTTCTTCCTACTTGACAAGCTTTTCTCCAATCTCAATCTGAACCTCCCTTTATCTCTTCCAACTTTGGGTTACTGAGTATAGATTTCCATTCATGTCTTTTACTTCTTACATCCGAGTATTCTACTAAAGAGTTAGGTTTTTCTCAAAGTTATTCATGAAATCCTTAATTTTACCATTTTCAATGTCAAATTCATCCTTGACACTATATTGGAACTCATCAAGAAATTTCATGTCTTCTATAGTTTTCCTTGACCAACTGGTCATCTTCTTAAAAGATCTCTTGTGAGCCTCGTAGCCTATGAAAAAATTCTTGAAATATTCCTATATTTTTACATACATATCCATCACCATGTATACTGAATCTGACTTTGGATTTAGGGTGTTACTGATCATCAGGTATCTCGATTTAATATTTGTAAATATCATAATGGTCCGAACATTCTTATTTAATGACTGAAAAACGAAACATGACCAAGGGATGATGATTTAGAGTATGAAAGTTTTCTTGGTGAGGGCTCTTTATCTAGCTCAGTTGGCTTTTCATTGAAGATATATAAATTTCCTTCTTCTTCACAATAACTTTTCCAGGTGTATCATCAAACTATTGTTTTCCCTTATTAGCTTTCGGAATGGCTTCCTCATTCAGAGATTCATGTTCACTGTAAGACAGCTGAACAATTTTATCTTCATCTATCTCTTGTTTCTCATCTCCTGCCTCAGCATCCTCAGAATGAGTGAAATATCTATTAATAATTTCTTCTTATGTTGGATTATTGGATCATCATCATCCTTTCCTTTATCCTTACCAAGAGTAGTTGGCATTGAGGATTCAGCTTGAGAAGATCAAATTGAGAGTTTCATAGATTGACTCTCCTTCTCATGAAACTATTCTACTTGGTTAATGAGATATGAAGTATCACCACTACCTTCTTATTTATCTTCTTCTTCAGCTTCTTCTACCTCGTTTTCCTGGATATTTTCCGAAGACCCATGCTTCTTTCCCAGGTTTTCAGGTAACGCTTCTACCAGGATGTATTCTGGTATCGGGATACTCTCAGATTCTTTTTCAGTATCCCCAAAAATGAATTGCACAATCTCTGCATCATTCATCGTCTTATTTATCATATTTTCTATCTCTTCCCTTTCCAGATTCTCAGTTGTCTTTTCCTTCAGATATTTTAATTCAACATGGTCTAGTCCAATCATGGACTCCCCTTCTTTCCTATTATTTTTATCATCACTCTACATAATAACTACCTCCTCCAGATAGGCATTTTTCTTCATAGGGTTTGGAGGTGAGGAATGGATTTTTTTAGCCACAAAAGATTTTATCTTTCCTTCCACTTCCTTCACTTTCTTCTTCCTTCCTCCCTTTTTGGATTTTTCATCCACATCTAGTTTTTTCCGAAACAAATTCATCTTATTCCTCTAGTAAGTCGTAAAATTCTCTGGAGTCTGTAGAAAAACTAACATTCATCATCTTCAGGGTATCATCACTGACTAACTTGAGTTTTAAATTACATAGATTCAAGCTGCATGGAATTTTAAATTTTTCTATGCTCTGAAAAATTATCTTGGTGGGAATGGCTGGATACATGATTATCTGAGCCTCCAAGTTTCCATTCTAAATATTATCAATTGTAATGAGAATATGCTTAACCAAATTAACCTTCCTCAGGTTCACCAGAAAATCTAAAATATACAAGTCACTTTTCTTCATAGTGTATGTGTCCCCTTCCATCGGAATGATGAATCCTTGAACCCATAATTCGCGAATTTGATGATTTGTAGACAAGTTTGCGATCTTCAGAGTCATAACATCTCTAAGGTCAAGACACTCCATAAATTTTCCCTTAACAATACATTCGTGATGATCTGATAACTTATGTGAGAAGAAATCTACCTCAACCTCATTAGGTACTCCAATTAAATTATAATCCATGGTGTACGAAAGATCATAAGTCTTTCCATAGAACATAAATGAAAACTTCTCTCTGCCTTATTCCTTGAAGAAACTGACTGATTCATAAAACTCAATTATAAAATCCAGATATATTACGTCTTGAGGCTCTACCATCGATACACAAACACCGTCACATGCATTCATTTTTATGCTTTTTCGAGATGATCAAATCATAATTAACGAAGATGTTCAGATGCACCAACCATTATATATAGACCTACCACTCCGAGATTTCCTTAATAGTAGACATATCGTTCTAGGAGGATTATTCTTCCGAAATTCAGATTTGAGCATTATCTGAGAAGTTTGGTATGGGCTTATGTAGAAGGGAAGAACTTCAGCACACACAAGCTTTGAAATCGATGTGGAACAACCATTTGGTGTCCTTTATATAGGTGTTTGAAGCAATGATTCATCTTCTAAACTCAATCCAATGGTCGAAAATCCTTCTAATAAGATATGATGGTTGATATTAAAGCTTGAAGGAAATATTTGATCCTATATTTTAAGTTTTTTTAAGAAACATTTGGATTTAAGAAAAAAAACGAATCCAAAAAATTTAAAAAACAAAAAAAAAACTACTATGAAGTAAATGATGATTATGAAAAATTATGGAAAGAAACATACCATTTGGATATGTAGGATGATTATTTATAGTGTGGAGATAATTTTGATGAAGAATATTATATTTTGAAAAAAATTTGAAAAAGAATTTGAAATACCTTACTACCATACATTTCCCTTACGAAATCTTAGATAATCATCATTATGAAAATTTAGAAAATCTTAATTTAAAAAAATTTAGAAAATCTCCATTATGAAAAATTAGAAAATATTCATTACAAAAACCTAGAAAATATTCTTTTCAAAATTTTAGAATATCATCATTATGAAAATTTTGAAATTTTTTATTACGAAAAAATTTCATTATGAATACTTTTATGAACCAAAAATTTTAATAAATTTTTTCTTATCTAACTACCAATAAAATGTACTCCCCCTATAAAAAGAAGTATTTTTCTGTAAAGAGATTTGTTTCAAAAGATTGTTATCAAGAAATATCACCTTATGGTTTAAATTCCTAACTTCTATTTACTGTATTCTAATCTATCAGAGGGTAAGGATTTTAGAAAAATATCAGCTAGTTGATCTTGTGTTCCGGTAAATTAAAGAATGAAATCTCCTTTTTCTGTGTCATCCCTAAGAAAGTGATTCCTAATATGTATGTTTTTTTCCCGGGTGTTATGTGGAGGGTTTTTACTTAAGGAAATGGAACTATTATTATCACACAAAAATTGTGTTTTGGTAAAACTCATACCATACTCTGTGAGTGTGTGCTGAATCCACAACACTTGAGCACATCAACTTCCAGCTACTACATATTCATCTTTAGTAGTGTAACGTGAAAATGAGTGTTTCTTCTTACATTAATATGAAACAAATGAATCTCTTAAGAAATGAAAAGTTCTGGATGTACATTTTCTATACACTCTACATCCTCCAAAGTCAGCATCCGAAATACTTTTCAAAACAAAATTACTTTTACAAGTATAAAAGAGTCTTAAATCCGTGGTTCAATTTATGTAGCGAAAAATTCATTTCAAAGATTTTAAATGATATTCCTTAAGATTGGATTTATATATTGCATACAAGCATACTGAAAACATTAAGTCTGGATGACTAGCTATCATGTAGAGTAAGCTTTCTATCATACCACTAAAAGATGTTTGATATACTGATGTCCCAGCTTCATCAAGATCAAGTGAATTTGAGGTACCAATAGAAGTACGTATACTCTTAGTGTTTTTATATACATAATTTTTAAGAATAACTTTAATATAATTATTTAGGGATATATTGATTCCTTCTCGTTTTTGAGAAATTTGAAAACCAAGAAAAAATGATAACTCACCCATCATACTCATTTCAAACTCATATTTCATTAGATTCACAAAAGAATCAGTTAAATATTGCTGAGTTGAACCAAATATAATGTCATCAACATAAATTACAACAATCAAAATATTTTTCATATCATTATTTCTAAAAAGGGTTGGATCTACATTTTCCTTAATATAATTATTTTGAACTAAAAATTCTGTAAGTATATTATACCAAGCTCGAGGGCTTTCTTATGTCCATGCAAAGCTTTGGTAAGTTTGTAAACATGTTCAGGATGTTTTAGGTCTTCAAAACCAGGATGTTGTTCAACAAAAACATCCCCTTGAATATAACCATTAATGAAAGCACATTTCACATCCATTTGAAAAATTCTGAAATTAAAGAATGCTGTAAAGGCAAGTAAGATGTGAATATATTCAAGTCTGGCTACTAGAGCATAGGTTTCATCATAGTCTATTACTTCTTGTTAATTAATGACTTTATCGAAAAATATAGCATTATTTCTTATTATGATTCCATTTTCATCACATTTATTTCTTGAAGAACCATTTTAATTCTATTTCTGAAGATTCATTAGGTCTTTCATCCAAGATCCAGACTTTATTCAATTTGAATTTATTTTGTATATCTTGCGTATATTTTATCCAATCATCATCACCTAAAACTTCATAAGTGCTTTTGGGTTCTAATAGGGAAAGGAATTCTAGATGTTCTACTTCATTTATTAAGGATCTTATAGTCCTTACAGGTTTATTTACATCAGCAATGATACTATCACTGGGATGATTCTTTAGAACAACTTGTTTAGGTTTTGTAAAACATGTTCTTCAACATAGGGTATAATTTCTTCTTAGGTAAATGCTTCAGAATCATTTTCTTGGACATTTTCCTTATCAGAATGATCTTCTATCAAAGGATGATAATCAGTTATTGATAACACATCTGAAGATTTAGGTTGAGGTTTGAAAACAAAAGGACAAGTTTCATCAAGTTTGACATGCACAGTTTCATCAACAGTACATGATTTTTTGTTGAAAACTCTATAAGCCTTAGAAGTTTTGGAGTAGCCTAAGAAAATTCCTTCATCGTATTTTGGTGCAATTTTGTGTAGATTATCTTTAGTATTCAAAGTGAACACCTTTGAACCAAAACCCTTGAAATAGGAATGTCTTGGTATTCTACCATTCCCTAACTCATTGTGAGATTTATTAAGAAAAGGTCTAATCAAAACTCGATTTGTAGTATTAAAAGCAGTACTTATAGCTTCAGACCAAAAATGTTTGACTATAGAATACTCACTCAACATGGTTCTAGTTTTCTCTCAAAGAATTCGATTTCTTCTTTCAAAAACTCCATTTGGTTGATGGGTTCTGGGTGCAGAGAAGTTATGAGTAATGCCTTTTATACTACAAAAACTATTGAAATTGGAATTATGAAATTATCCTACATGATTACTATGGATAGATATTAAATGAAGGTTTTTCTCATTTTTAAATTGGGCTAAAAAAATTTGAAATAAGAAAAAGCTTTATATTTCGTTGCTAGAAAATAGTCCCACATAAATCTAGTGTAATCATCAACTAAGACAAATACATAATATTGGCCTCTAATGGTTCCTGTTTCTGTTGGTCCAAGTAGATTTATATGCACTAACTGTAATGCATCATTATTTGAGACCTCACTGACAGATTTAAAACATGATTTATGTTCCCTTCCAAATTATCAAGAATAAAAAAAATTAAAGAATCCAATATAAGCATCTTTAGATCCTTAACTAGTCTTTTCTTAGAATTTCCGCATAGGTTACTAAGGTTACATTGTCCTAAACTTCTATGCCACAACCAATAATGGACTTACATTGCACTAAAGCAATGAATTTCTTGGCTCCTATGGTCTTTTATGTTTAGTTTGTAAACATTCTATTTCCTATGGGAAGAAAGAATAAAATCTTCCTTGGAATTGTGTACTAAGCACTTATCATTCCTAAAATTTACACGGTAACCTTCATCAAATAATTGACTTATTCTAATGAAGTTGTTTTTAAGACTCTTAAAAAATAAAACATTTTAAATCAATGCTTTTCCAAGAATAATGATGTTACATATACCAATAATTTCTCCATTATCATTATCTCTGAAAATTAATTTTCCTCCTTTCGTCTTGATAATATTTTCAAAGAAGTTTTTGTTACCATTCATTTTTTGGGAACATGAACTATCCATGTACCATTTATTATTGTTGGTATGTTCCATATTTTTCTGAAAATAAAAATGTTAGAATTTCAGAATCAGAACATTCTTGGATCCATAAATTTTAGAAAGAAAATTATTAGGTACCAACATTTTCATAGAAAAATAGGATTTATGAAATTCTAAAGACTGTGTTTTGTTTAAGGGACAATTTTTTCCTAGAGTCTACCACATTGACACATGGTGCATAAGGGAGAAAATTAAAGAAAAAAATAATAATTGCTAAAAATCGATTTTGAACATGTATAACCAAAACCAGAATTATTCTTAAGAGGTTGGATTTGAGAATACATCTTATCAATGTTTTCATTACCGAAGATAATGATTGATAAAAACTTCCTCAAGGAAAATATTTTGGACTTTAGTATAATAAATAAGTTCTTATATTCCAAAATATTAGATTTAGACCTTGATTTAGGCTCGAAACAATTTTTATTATAAATTACATCTTCTAGGTCTTTATAAAGTTAATCCTTCTTAGAATTTACTTTCTCAAGATTTTTTGAAATACATTCAAAATAAAGGGTTATCTTATCAAGATCTTTAGAAATTTTGGATATTTCCTTAGTAAGTATAGAAATCCATGAATTTGCCTTATCAATATTTTTTATGAGTTTAGAATTTTCATTCTCAAGAAGCTTATCAAAACTAGAAACTTCTTCATAGGTAGGTAATGTATTTTCTTCATCAGAAGAAGGTTCATCATCAAATGAGTTATAATATTTGTTATCACTATAACTAGCATTAAAAGATATATTGGTTATGGATTAAGCATTGTGTACCTTATCCATTAAGAAATGGTTTTCAATTGGTAGTATGACTATTAGACCAAGATTCTTTTACCCCGAAGATTCTTAATCTGATGATTCATATGAAGAGTCATCACAACTTTCACTCCAGGTGTCATTAGCATTCAAAACATTCTTAGCTTTAGCTTTGTAGTACTTAATTCTGTTTCTCTCATAATTCTTTTCCTTTATTTACTTTCTCATAACCATATGAAAATCAGATCTTATATTTCTAGCACTTTGGTATTCATAAATGTGACTTAGGAATATTTTTTATCTTCCCTTTCTTTATTCTAGTATCCAGATTGAAAATTATTATAGCCAACAATCTTTTCATCCTTCGAGAAAGATTTTCTAACTCATTTACGGAAGATTCAATTCTACTAGAATCGAAATGTATAATAACCTTCTTAGATTTGGATCTAGTAACTCTCTCAAGAGTCTTGGATTTCATTTGATTGTATGTATGTGTAAAAGCAACTCCTTCATTCCCATTATTCATTTTAACATTATTAGAATCTCTCTTTATTATTGTATCATGTCGAAGAAGAGTTCCAAATAGCTCATAAAAATTAATATGGGTTAGTTTTCTATTCCCATCAATATCAGTTCTCTTCGATTCCCACTCATTGGGAATGATGTCTATGATTTTATCCACAAGAGCATCATCATCCAACCCTTATTCTACCATTGACTCTAATCTATTCACAATTTTCATAAACCATTGATATACCTTGCTTATAGGTTCTCCATAAGGAGGGTTAAAGCCATGGAATTAATATCTCAACATAGCTCTTCTTGTCTCTATATAATTTGAAGTACCAAAATGTGTAACATAATGTTTCTTCTAGATACTGTTATTAGCTTCACATGAAGATATTTGAATATAAATGTTCCTATTCATGGAACATAGTAATGTATTGTGAACCGTACAATTGAGTTGATATTCATTCTTTTCTTGATTGGTGAAGCTACTAACTTCATTTTCAAGAATATTATATCCTCAAGTAAGCATAAAAATATTATTCACGCCAGTATTGATAATAAATTTCATCATGTGATCTCTCTAATATTTTTAATAATTCCCATTAAAAATAGACGGTCTGGTTGGATTCAGGTTGTCTATAAAAACATCAACGATTCCATCCATCTCAAACACAATATCTTTCCACAGAAACTTGTCAGTAATAAATGTTTGTAAACAAGTATTAAAATATCCAAAGAAATGAAAATAAAATTATATTATCTCTAATAAAAATATGAATATGAACTTTATGAGTCAGGAAATATGACTCTGAAAATAATAAGAAGAATAATTATATTCTGAATATAATCAAGAGATTAATTTAGATTGACCCAATCCATTGATACCAATTGTTGAATTGGTTCATAGTATGAGGTGGCAAACCTCAGATACCAATTGTTGAGTTAGTATAGAGTATGATAATCTCTTATGATACCAACTGAAGGATCGAAATAAAACTGTAGATACTAAATATACAAGAGGGGGGTGAATTGTATTCTTTTAAATTTATATTAGGAAATTTTTTATAAACAAATTTCACAACAACTCTAATTATACACACATTCTTGATTATGGAAATATGATTCTGAGAATGCAATTCCAAAAAAGTGAATCCAGAAATGAAACTTAAAAACTTTTTAAAAAGATAAATATTCTATCTTAAAGCGTATAGAATCTTACTAAATCAGAGTGTACAAGTATATAGAAGTATCATATAGTTATAATTTCCTCAATAAACAAAATTATAGAGGGAAAAATATTAAACACTACATATAAAAAGTAGTAAATCATTTAACACAAAGAGTATGGTATCCAGAAAATATTGGATAAAGGTTCCTTGATTTATAATTTCAAGAAATAATATCATACCCACACCAGGGTAAGCCCTTGATACGAAGATTGGAGTCTGTATTACTATCAACACAAGCCCTTAACATCAAGGTAGTCGTCAACTATGTCTTCCTATCCTTGGATGCCCTCAAATGTACTCATCAACATTTGTATTCGCACGAACCAATTCTTCCAGAAGGAAAGTTTGAACAATCCATTCAAACTATCTGAATGTAGCTTGATATTTTATAAGAGCCTCTCTCTGTATAAAACTCACATCAAAAACATGTAATTATGTTCTGAAAAATTTAAAAGTGAAATGTCCTAATCTCATTTAAATGATCTCCTATTTATAGGAACATCTTCAACGGTCAGCTCCCTCCTCTAAGGGTAATATTTTTCCTTGAATTTCGGTGGGACCTGTACACCTGTTACTCAAACAATGATTAGTTAGTAACTGATTATAGGACATCATTTTATAACAAAAACATGAGTAAAAAATTATGGTTACATAAAAAAATTCAATCATTCATAATATAAGAAAAATGAAACTTCAGAGTCTAAACAAAAACTATTCAGAGTCTATAATACAAGGATATTCAGATTTTGTTTTTATGAGAATTTGGAACATGAATTCAATAGAATGATAGAGTTTCAATTCATAAGAGATCGTAGTGTGAATTCATAAGAATTCATAGTCTGAACTCATAAGAGTTTTGAGTCTGAATTCAGAGAACTCGGAGTCAAAACTCATAAGAGTTCGGAGTCTGAATTCAGAGAACTCGGTGTCAGAACACATAATAGTTAAGAGTGTATATTTAGAGAACTCGTAGTCAGAACTCATAAGAGTTCGGATTCTGAAATCATAAGAATTTGGAGTTTGAAATCATATGAGTTCAGAGTTGGAATTCAGAGAACTTGGAGTCATTACTCATAAGAGTTTGGAGTGTGAATTCCTAGAACTCGAAGTCTGAAATCTGATCCTGAAAACAGAATATTCTATATCAAAGTATTATTTTATTCAGATATTTTAGATATGAAACCAAAATTTAAACGTAGAAAACATAATGAATAATGGAAAACCGGGTAATGATGAATTTCCATGGGGAATGATATTTTCCTTATGAATATAAAATGTAGGGTAAAATTAATTTTTCCACATGATAAGGTGTTTGTGATTTTCAAAACAAGAGGAAATGGGGAAGCAATAAAGAAACCTTATTGAGTCCAAAATCTCCCTAAACATGAAGGAATGGAAAATTAATAAGGAAACCTTATTGACTTAATAGGCACCTCAAACACTACTTCTTTTTTCGGTTAAATCCGTAACGTTTGTTGTTTTCTACACCTATCATATCATCATCATCTTCTTCTTCTTCTTCCCGCTTGCACCACACCAGTATCCTCGATATTTTATATTTCTGTTTTTTACACCTTTGACCTTGGGAGTCCCCTCATTTATCTCATTTCTACATGAAAAAAAACATCAATCTTATTTTAAAATGAGGTTCCTTGGTTTTTCTATACTAGTGGCCTTCATAATATATTATATATGATTGATAACTATACCTTATTATTCACCCGAACCCTACGGTGTTCATCCTCTACAACACCTCAATCAAAATCTTGATGACCTTTTCTGTAACATCACAAGTAAGAAATGAATAATAGATATTTTTTTATCTATGTCTATTAATGAATTAGATAATGTTTTAGAGGCTTAAAATGAGAATAAATCCAATCTTAAGCATGTAATACACTAATATTTTTAAAAGATTGTGTTACTGCCTTTTAATGGAAAACTATTTTTAAATCAAACATTTTACAATTTTATAAGCTCTATTTTTCAAAATAAACATATTCTTTAGGATTGAGACATTGAAATTTACTTTGGGTAAATTTTTTGTATTATTCCGATAAAGTTCATTTTTTAATGAATAGTAAAAAATGTTGTATATCAATTCAAAACCTCGTTTTAATTTAATTTATTTATATGATTAGATTATATTTTCAGTCGGTTTTAAAGTTAAATTATAGTATGTTTTTACCAATTAATATAATCGTGGTCGTTGGAATTAATTTCACATTGAAATTGGACTTAAACTAGTGTCAATCTTTTGATATATATTGTTTCATAAAAACACGCTATTTGCTATGACAGCGGGAATTAATTATTAAATTAATTAATGTAAATTATATGTTTTGAATTTTGTAAAATAGACATCATTTTTGAATTCGGAATATCATGTATTTCTTAGGGTGAAGTTGTCGTATTTTTCTGAAAAACTTCAATTTTTGATGAATAGTGAAACCACTAAGTGGTATTTAAAAACTGATTTTTTGATTAAATGAAATTTTACCACCTCTGTGTTTTAAATTTCAAGAATATGACATACATGGTTGTCATTAATAATTAAAATGTCGTTCAACGGGATTAAAATAATTTTTTGGTGAATAGAAACTTTTAAGTTTATTAATCGCGCTTAGAGATAATTAGTGTAATTTAAGGTAAAAATATTGTTTTAATAATATTAAATGACCTTGACACATGTCCTAACCTTATTGTATGTGTCACTGCCGACCATGAAAACCCATGGGTCGATTTTTGGGACCCCATGGATCCACTTGGTTAAGATAATGACATTAATTCCTTTTATTTAAAGTAAAGTAAAAAATGACACAAACATGAGTTTTTTTAATAATAAATTTTTAAATGGGGTTATACAAGTCTTATTTTTGACTATAAATATTAATTATAAATATAAAAAGTTTTCCTACATCATAGTAATTTTTTATAATTTTTATACATTAAATTAATTAAATTATTTTTGACATCATGATGATGCAGCTATTACCTCATTAATAAAGGATTTAAATAAAATGAAAAGATAATGTTAAAAATATAACTTATACTTGTCAAAGACCTATTGGATGAGTATATTTCGAACCATTATCACCTTATCCTCGAAATACATCAATTTGGGACCTTTAAAATCCGAATCTCATTTGAAAATAATGTAACCTTTTATACCTTTTCAAGAGTGCCCCTCATCTCCTCTTATAAAAGGCCACCACCTCTACAACCTTACCCACACATCCAAAGCTTTTGGCTCTGCCAAACCCTACCCATTTTGTCTCTACACATCCCTCTCTAACTCTTAGAAGCCTCACTTTGTGTAGAAGTCTTCCCGAGGAAGCCTTTGAGCTCAAATCAAAAAGAGTTACCTGATTTAAAGGTAGTGTCTTCTCTTGTGTTCTTATGTTTTATTTTGCTTCTCCAACCCCCTAAACTCTTTTTATTCATTTCTTTTTTTAACAAAACAAGTATCTTCTATATACTAGGATGTTTTTATAAGAAGTATTTGAGCTACACTTTCACACACCTACATCTAATGGTTAAAGAACATATCGTTTCTATGGATGGTGAATTTCTGCCTCACGAAACGATGATTATTCAACACTCATATAACACCTTTAAAGATGTCCATTAAGATGTCACTATATTTATATATGATATATAATAGGTTTATGTTTTACTTAAGCTTCTGTATTTTTCATTTATGGCATACCTTTATGGTTTCCATTATGGGTAAACACGATATCTTCATTTTAGGAAGTGCGGACTACCGCCCCCTCAAAGTGATTTTATTCGTTAATGTCATATGTGGGACTTATAAAGGATTTAATTAATGATATTATATATGATATTATACTGGAATTATAATATACCTTTATATCATTATGATTCCATTCCATAAAATATGAAATAGAAATGAAAGTAGCCTTCATGCATACGTACGACTTACCGTCTCCATGAATGGTGCATTTCATTTCTTACCTCTAAACGTTATGTAATATTATAAATTCATGTATATACTAGATATATATGATATCTATATAATGAGTATAACTCTGGATATAATGGATACATGAAAAACGTTTAATTATAAACAGTTTATTTTTGACTGAAGTACCAATGATCGTTAAAATGACCGTTATTATCATAAATAGTTACATAGTGTTAATGAAATGGTAATAAGTGATATAAAAGTAATAATGAACTTGAAAAAGGTTATTATGCAAGTAGAAATTTACAGAAGTTTAATATTCAGGAGATTAAATAACGATCGAGCCATGTCGGTCCCGAGGTATGTGACTTCGTCTCAATCTCCTTTCATTGAGGCATATTTTTTTTTATACACAACCTTATTTTATACGGTGTATTGACCCCTTTTACTTTTACGTTTCTCCAAAATGAATATTTTTTTTATACGAAGCGTTTTACTAAATGACAAAAGGGAATGTTTTTGTCATACGTATGTGGCGACAATGACTTCTCCGCCGCCGTGACCATTATTTAGGTTTCGGCTTCCTCTACAAGCCATAAACTTTTTTAAAAATAAAAATAAATACCCTGTTTTACTTTTCTTCTATTTTGGTATTGAAAATGGTTTTCATAATGTTTTTATTATATCAATGTGTTGTATTGATATCTTGTGATTGAAATGTGGAAATGTTATGTTTTCTTTTATGCATGTTTTATATGATATGATTATGATATGGTTCCTGGGAATTGTTATGAAGAAGGGTGGTTCCGTGATAAACTAAGGGCGGGTGAGCCCGATATAGCTCTCCAATGCGTTGGGTAATGCAAAGGAGTTTAACGTTGAGGTTTCTCTGAATATATTTAGGGAATATACTGTGATGGGTATTCCAAACATAAACAATATGGTTACTCCCTACGTAATAATGTTATGAATGCCTCAAGTTACCTTTATGTCTTATGATTTCAATGATTTATTCATGATTTGATGAGGTATGTTAAAGTTATTATGTTTAATGAGTATAGTATGATTTCATTGATTCTTTTGTATACATGTACTGAAGTTTTATTTCTATATTTTTATATCCTTTACTGAGATTTTTATGCTCATCCCAAGTTTTTGAAATGTTTTTCACAGGTAAGGGAAAGGTATATGACATGAGGAAAGATTCAAGGAAGTGTCAATAAATAATCCATGTTTTATTTTAAATATGTTTCTATTGATGGGAAAAATGAATTCTATATTTTATGTATCCACTTTGTTTAAATGTGGAATGAAATGAATGTTTTATGATCTAATTATCTAAAACTCTAAACCTGAAAAGATCCTCAATGTGTATTCTTGTAATAACTCAAGATTAAGTAATGTTTAAGATCGAGGCATTATAGTTTGTATCCAAGGTCGTTTTAGAAAAATTTAGGAGTTATAAATATATTAATTGATTATGCAAAAATATTTTTTATGGTCAAATTGAAATGATATATCATTTGAAGATTAACATCTTGCTTCATCTAAGACATGTTTGTTCAGAATGGTTTTCCGCAGAGGAAATAGGGAAGTAGTTCTAGAAAGGAATACAGAAGGAATTAAACTTCCGAATCAGCATCCTGAGATGGTCAGAATTGGAATAGAACAGTTTGTTGCAGTAATGGCGCAGTTGACTCAAGCGATAAATGGTGGCAGTATCCATGCACGAGATCAGCCAGATCAACCGCAGAGGAACATGTCAGTGGTGGAACATTCCATGAGGCAACATCCCCCATCATTCTGAGGATCATCTGACCCCGTGTTAGCTTAAGGGTGGATTATAGCACTGGATAAGATTTTCGTTGTCATGAGGTGTTCATACAATCAAAAGGTTAGTATTGCTGTTTGCCGTTTGGAGGGTGAAGCAGATCAATGGTGGTCGATGATTAAAAATATCAGGGACGCTGATGATATTGATGCTCTCGAATGGGATGAATTCAAAGGTATGTTTCTTGAGAAGTGTTTTTATAAGGATATTATACTTAGGATGAAAAAAAATTCCTGGAATTGAGGAAAGAGGAAGACTTAGTGGCTGCCTATGAAGAAAGGTTCACACGATTGGCAAGGTATGCTCCAAATTTTATCTGAGACCTTGACATTAAAATCAATCGTTTTTACTTGGGATTAAAGACAAAATATAGAAGGGAATTAGCTTCTCGTGAGTTCAAAAGTTATGAATAGCTTGTTCGATGTGCTGAGAAGGTGGAAATAGAGTTTTCCGATGATCAAGTGTTCTATAAATACCAGTAGAAGAAGAGACTGAGGTGGAAGGAGAAAGGAAATAATTCTTCAAAAAACGGCTGACGGTAAGAAAACTAAGATTCCAGTTTGAGATAAATGTGGTAAAAGGAATGCTGAGGAATGTCTCTTGAATTATGGATAGTGCTACCGATGTGGTATGATGGGAAATAAGGCTAGTGATTTCACTGAAAAAGATCAAGGTGATGGTAAGTCCAAATTTTATTTACAGTTAGTGAAATGTTTTAAGTGTAATGAGATGGGTCATTATGAAAATGAGTGTCCGAAAAAGATCTTGAGTGATGGGAAGCAGTTAGACTAAAAGCAGAAAGGGGTGGTGAAATCCTTTGCAACTACTTCAGCAGATGTCGGTCCATCAAATGATGTTGTATTAGGTACTTTGTTTGTTTTTTCAGATTATTCTAGTGTGTTGTTTGATTCGGGGTCTACACATTCTTTCATCTCTGAAAACTTTTCTAGTAAAATGGGAATAACATCTCAAGAAATGACTCCTTAACTTTTGGTAAAAACACCTGGGGGAAATATTGAGGCAAAAAGAATTTATAAGAATCTTCATATCCATATATGTGGAAAGAACTGACTTTCAAAACTTATTGTTTTACCTCTAGTAGAGTTTGATGTTATCCTAGGTATGGATTGGCTCTCAATTTTCCATGCTAAGATTGACTGTAGAGCTAAAGAAGTTTCTTTTCAGAAATAATTTCAGTTTGTGTACAGGAATGAACCCTTACTGTTGATAACTAATCAAGAGGCTGAGAAACTTGTAAAATATGGAAATGAACGTTACCTTGCACACATCATTTAAAAAAAGGAACTATTCAGATTAATTATGTGCCAATGGTAAATGAGTATCCTGATGTTTTTCCTGATGAGTTGCCTGAAATAATACCAGATCGGGACATTGAATTTACTGTAGACTTAGTTCCTTATGCTATGCCAATTTAAAAACCCCCTTATCGAATGGCTCAAATTGATCTTTTAGAGTTGAAGGAGCAATTGCAAGATTTATTAGAGAACAGTTTCATTCGACCTAGCACATCACCATGGGGTGCTGCTGTTTTATTTGTTAAAAAGAAATATGGTTCACTAATACTTTTCATTGATTATAGAGCCTTGAATAACATCACTGTTAAGAACAAATATCCTTTGCCTCATATCGATTATTTGTTTGATCAGCTTCAGGGAGCTTAGTATTTTTCAAAGATTGACCTGAGATAGGGGTACCATCAGCTGAAGGTAATGGAAGAAGATGTTCTGAAGACTGCATTTCTCATAAGATATGGCCATTATGAATTTGTAGTAATGACTTTCTGGCTAACCAATGCACCTGCTGTATTCATGGACTTAATGAATAAAATTTTCCATGAGTTATTGGATAAGTTTGTAGTGGGTTTCATTGATGATATTTTGGTGTTTTCTAAATGTAAAGAGGAGCATTAAAGACATCTAAGGGTTATTTTTCAAACCTTAAAAGAAAATAAATTGTATGGGAAATTCAGCAAGTGTCAGTTTTGGTTGCAACAAATTTCATTCCATGGTCACATTGTTTCTAAAGATGGAATAACTGTTGATCCTATAAAAACGAAGGTTGTTGAAGAATGTCCAAGACCCACAAATGTAACTGAGATTCGTAGCTTCCTTGGTTTGGCAGGCTATTACCGAAGATGGTTAGAAATTTTTCACGGTTATATAGTCCAATGACTACGCTAACTCGGTAGAGAGTTAAGTTTATCTAGACAAAAGAATGTGATGATTGTTTTCAGTAACTGAAAAGAATATTTTTGAATGCTCCAGTTTTGGCACTACCTTTCAGGAATGGGGAGTTTGTTATCTACAGTGATGCTTCATTAAAAGGACATGGTTGCTTCTTAATGAAGAATGGTTAGGTAATTGCTTATTCTTCACAATAGTTGAAAACTCATGAGGTAAATTATCCTACACATGATTTGGAATTAGTTGCTGTTGTTTTCACTTTAAAATTTTGGAGGCATCATTTGTATGGAGTAAAGTGTGAAATATATACCGATCACAAAATATTAAAGTATATATTCACTTAGAAAAAATTTAACATGAGACAGAGGAGATGGCTAGAATTAATCAAGGATTATAATTGTACAATTCATTACCATCCGAGAAAAGAAAATAAAGTGGCTAATGCTTTGAGTCGAAAAAGTAATGATTCATTAACAATGTTGGGTTTGGAACACGATCCATTAGTTAAGGATTTGATGATCTTTGGAATAGATGTTTTTGGTGCAGGATGTCCTTATGTTTTGTTTTAGGTATCAGTGAAATCTTCTCTATCAGACAGAATCAAGCATGAACATAAGCAAGACAATGAGTTGCAGAAAAAGGTAGAGATGGTTCAGAAGGCTAAGTTGCCTGAATTCATCATTGATAATGATTTTTTTATTGAGATTTGGGAAGAGATTTTGTGTTCCTTTTGATTCACAGTTGAAGAGACTGTTTTTATGTGAAGCTCATAGTTCTCCGTTTTCAGTTCATCCTGGTAGTACTAAGATGTACAGAGATCTGCGGGAGTATTACTTGTGGGATGGAATGAAAAGAGATATTGCTGATTTTACAGTTAATTGTTTGACTTTTCAATAGGTTAAAGCAAAGCGACAGTTACTGAAAGGGATTATTCAGCCTTTACTAGTACCAAAGTGGAAATGGGAAAATATATCCATGGACTTCGTTGTGGGATTGTCGAAAACACCTCGAGTTAATAATGTAATCTGGGTTATTGTTGATCGCTTGACTAAATCAGCTCATTTCCTTGCTATACGAGATTTTTTTCCCTAGATAAACTTTCTCGTTTGTATCTTAAAGAGATCATCACGTTACAAGGAGTTACTCTCTCCATTGTATCTGATCGTGATCCTAGGTTCACTTCTAACTTCTGGAAAGTCTTTCAGATGTCGTTGGGTAATGAATTAAATTTTAGTACAGCTTTTCATCCTCAATCAGATGGGAAGTCATAATGAACAATTCTGTCTTTGGAAGATATGCTACGTTCTTGTTCAATGGATTAGGAGGGAATTTGGGACCAACATCTTACTTTGGTTGAGTTTTCTTACAATAACAGTTTTCATTCCAGTATACAGATTGCACCATTTGACGAGTTATATGGGAAGCGGTGTCGAACTCTAGCATTCAGGGATGAAGTGGGTGAAAGGAAGCTGATGGGACCATAATTGGTAGAAGAGTTGGTAGAAAAAAGTTTAGCTGAAATAGAAACACATTTGAACAGCTTAGAGTAGGCAGAAGAGTTATGCAGATAACCGGAGGAAGGATTTATCTTTTGAGGTAGGTGATCATGTTTTTCTCAAAGTCTCACCATGGAAAAGTGTGATGCGATTTGGTAAAAAAGGAAAGCTGATTCCAAGGTTCATTGGACCATATGAAATTATGGATAAAGTTGGACCAGTTTCTTACCGAGTGGCTTTACCTCCGAGTTTATCTAAGGTACACAATGTTTTTCATGTTTTGATGTTGAGAAAGTATATTCCAGATCCATCTCATGTTTTGAGTCCAGAGGTAGTTCAGCTGGAAGATAACCTATCTTATGAGGAACAACCAGTACAGATTCTTGACCATAGGGAGAAAGTGTTACAGAATGAGTTGATTCATAAGGTAATGTTTTTTTTTTGGAAAAACCACATGATTGAAGAGTCAACATGGGAATCTGAAAATGCAATGAGGGTTAAATACCCCCACTTATTCGATAAGTAAATAAATTGTGGGGACGCAATTTTCAAAAGGGGGGAAAGATGTAACATCCCAAGTAAGTAATGAATAATAGATATTTTTTATCTATGTCTATTAATGAATTAGATAGTGTTTTAGAGTCTTAAAATGAGAATAAATCCAATGTTAAGCATGGAATACACTAATATTTTTAAAAGATTGTTTTACTACCTTTTGATGGAAAAAATTTTTTAAATCAAGCTTTTGACAATTTTATAATCTCTATTTGTCGAAATAAACTGATTCATTATGATTGGGACATTGAATTTACTTTCGGTAAATTTTTGGTATATTTCTGATAAAGTTCATTTTTTAAATGAATAGTGAAAAATGTTGTATTTCAATTCAATACCTCTTTTTAATCCAATTTATTTATATGATTAGATTATATTTTGGATTGGTTTTAAAGTTCAATTAGAATATATTTTTACCATTTAGTCCAATTGTGGTCGTTGGAATTAATTTCACTTTGAAATTGATCTTAAACTCGTGTCAATCTTTTGATACTTATTGTTTTATAAAAACACGCTATTTTTTCTCTAACAACAATAATTAATTATTAAATTAATTAATGTAAATAATATGTTTTGAATTCTGTAAAATAGACATCATTTTTTAATTCGGAATATCAAATATATCTTACGGAAAATTTGTGTAATTTTTCAAAAAAAATCAATTTTTGATGAATAGTGAAACCACTAACTGGTACATAAAAACTGATTTTTCGTTTAAATAAAAATTTACCACCTCTATGTTTTAAATTTCAAAAATCGGACATACATTGTTTTCATTAATAAGTAAAATGTGGTTCAATGGGATTAAAATAATTTTTTGGTGAATAGTTACTTTTATGTTTTTTAATCGCGATTTGAGGTAATTAGTGTAATTTAAGGTAAAAATAATGTTTTAATAATATGAAATGTCCATGAAACATGTCCTACCCTTATTGTATGTGTCATGGACGACCAAGACAACCCATGGGTAGATTTTTGGGACCCCATGGAGCCACATGGGTAAGATAAAGACATTAATGCCTTTTATTTAAAATAAAATTAAAAAAGATACAAACATGAGTTGTTTTAATAATACAATTTTTAAATGGGGTTATACAAGTCATATTTTTAACTCTAAATATTCATTAGAAATATAAAAATATTTCCTAAATCATAGTATTTTGTTTATAGTTTTTAGACATTAAATAAATTAAATTATTTATGACATCATGATGATGCAGCGATTACCTCATTAATAAAGGATTTAAATAAAATGATAAGATAATGTCAAAACTATTACTTACACTTGTCAAAGACCAGTTGGATGAGTATATTTAGAACCCTTATCACCTTATCCTCGAAATAAATCAATGTTGGACCTTTATAATCCGAAACTCATTTGAAAATAATGTAACCATTTATACCTTTCCAAGAGTTCCCTTCCTCTCCTTTTATAAAAGGCCCCACCACTACCACCTTACCCACACATAAAATGCCTTTAACTCGGCCAACCCCTGCACATTTTGTCTCTCCACATCCCTCTCTAACTCTTAGAATCCTCACTTTGGGTAGAAGTATTCTCAAGGAAGCCTTTGAGCTCAAATATAAAAGAGTTACCCGATTTAAAGGTAGTGTCTTCTCTTGTGTTCTTATGTTTTATTTTTCTTCTCCAACCCCCTAAACTCATTATATTAATTTATTTTATAACAACACCAGTATCTTCCATATAATAGTATGTTGTTATAAGAAGTATTATATCTAGACTTACAGAAACCTACAACTAATGGTTAAAGAACATACTGTTTCTGTGGATGAAGAATTTCTGCCTCACGAAATGATGATTGTTCAACACTCATATAACACCTTTAAAGGTGTCCATTATGATGTAACTATATTTATATAAGATATATAATATGTTTATGTTTTACTTAAGCTTATTTATTTTTCATTTATGGAATACCATTATGGTTTCCATTATGGGTAAACGCGATATCTTCATTTTAGGAAGTGCGGACTACCGCCCCCTCAAAGTGATTTGATTCGTTAATGCCATATGTGGGACGTATAAAGGATTTAATTAATGATATTATATATTATATTATTCTGGTATTATAATATACATTTATATAACTATGATTCCATTCCATAAAATATGAAATAGAAATGAAAGTAGCGTTCATGCTTACGTACGGCTTACCGTCTCCATGAACGGTGCATTTCATTTCATACCTCTAAACTTTATGTAATATTATAAATGAATGTATATACTGGATATATATGATATATATTATATCTACATCATGAGTATAACTCTGTATATAATGTATACATGAACAACGTTTAATTATAAAGAGTTTATTTCTGACTCAAGTGCCAATGATCGTTAAAACGACCGTTATTAACTTAAATAATTACATAGTGTTCATGACATGGAAATAAGTGATATAAAAGGAATAATAAACATGAAAAAGGTTCTTAAGAATGTAGAAATTATCTCAAGTTTTTTATTCAGGAGATTAAAGAATGATCGAGTCATGTCGGACACGAGGTATGGGACTTCATCTCAATCTCCTTTCATTGAGGCATATTTTGTTTTATACACAACCTTATTTTATACGGTATATAAACCCCATTGAATTTTAGGTTTATACAAAAGGAATATTTTTTTTATGAAGCATTTTACTAAACGACAAAAGGGAATGTTTTTGTCGTATGTATGCGGCGACAACGACTTCTCCGCCGCCGTGACCATTATTTGAGTTTCAGCTTTCTCTACAAGTCATTCATTTTTTAAAGAAAAATAAATACCCATTTTTACTTTTATTTTATTTTGGTATTGAAAATCATTTTCATAATTTTTTTGTTATATCAATGTGTTTTATTGATATATTATGATTGAAATGTGGAAATGTTATGTTTCCTTTATGCATGTTTTATGTGATATGATTATGTTATGGTTCTTGGGCATTGTTATGAATACGGGTGGATCCACGATAAACTAAGGGAAGGTGAGACTGATATAGCTCTCCAATGCATTGGGTAACGCGAAGGAGTTAAACATTGAGGTTTCTCTGAAGATATTTAGGGAATATACTGTGACATGTATTCCAAATGTAACCAAGAGGGTTACTCACTACGTAGGAATGTTATGAATGCCTCAAGTTCCCTTTATGTTTTATTATTTCTATGATTTATTCATGATTTGATGAGGTATGTTAATTTGATTATGTTTAATGAGTAGAGTATGATTTCATTTATTTATGTGTATACATGTAATCATGGTTCTTTTCCATATTTTTATATCCCTTACTGAGATTTTTATGTTCATCCCATGTTTTGGAAATGCTTTTCACAAGTCAAGGGAAATATACATGATATAATTATAATGTTACGGAAGTGTCAATAAAGAATCCATGTTTTATTTTAAATATGTTTCCGTTGATGGGAAAACAAATACTATCTTTTATGTATCCGCTTTGTTTAAATGTGGAATGTAATGCATGTTTTATGATCTAATTCTCTAAAACTCTAAACCTAAAAAGATCCTCAATGTGTAATCTTGTAATAACTCAAGATTAAGTAATGTTTAAGGCCAGGGCCTTATATCTTCTCCTTCTTCGACCCAGAAAATGGATATTATTTTCTTTCTTTGTTACAGTTTGAATTGATATATATATATATATATATACGTATACATATATAAATGTATATGGTTGAGTATAAGACCTACTTGTTCCTTCTAAGATGGTGAATTCTTGATCATAAATAATGTTCTTAATTCTTTATCATGCAAGTATGTGCGATGTTTTGTGATTCTATAGATTTAAGAATACATAATCATATATATGTATATTTTTTATAAACAAACATTTTATATTATATGAAACATTTTGAAATTAAGGAATCCTTGTTTAACTAAGGTTTCTAATATTCTTAAACATTTAATTATCATCAAATTTTTTGTGTAAGACCCTTATATGTACTATATATATTCTATTATACATACATATATATATATAAACTCTGATCATCAATATTATTTATATTTTCCAAGGATTGTTCAAAATGAATAAAAAATGTTTTTTTTAATATTAAAGTCTTATAAGGAAAATTTTGAATACACAATCCTTTATATAATCCCTTGTTTATAAATGTAACATACAATACTCAATCCTAGATTACTTTGGATTTTAAAAATATTAATTAAATGTAAAAATTGTGTGAATTAATATATACATATATTTGACACACTAATTTTCATAATTTTATAAATGGTATTAGTTATGGATGATTTTCATGCTTTCCATTTCATAATGTTGTGTGTAAATTATTGAGAGTGACCCTTTGATATATTATATATAAACGTGAATCTAATGAATGTTTATAAAACTATGTGTTTAATACATCACATTAAATATATTTTTTACCTTTAAATTAGTTATGTATTCAATCAATGATGAATTTACATTAGGAATTTTGGAATATAACATGTTTACTTTTGCAATACGGCTTTGGAATTAAAGGATTATAATTTTATGATCCATGAGTAGTATTTATTGTTGTGTATTAATTATCACCACATGTGCTATAATCTACCTACCATACATGACATTTGTTAAATTACCATGATGTTGTATGTTTTTGAAACGTATGTACTAGATTAATTATATATATGTAATCTCTAAAGGATGTAATTAAACTTTTATAACCAATTCTATATTAAGAAATTAAATTATACAATATTTTATTGGGAACCTTGAATGATAGGAAATGTGAAATTAAATATTCAATGTGGTATGGGACACTTGGAATATACAACCTTAATTGGCATATGAGGAATGTATTGGAATCAATATATAATGGGTTGGTGACATGATAATGAAAGCCCAACAGATTGGGCTCTAGTTAATGAAAGCCCAATGGGTTGGGGACTAGTTAATGAAATCCCTACGATGCATCAGTAGTTATCATGAGACAAATTAGGTCATGGAACAAATCCTTGACACAGTCCCTCAATATACATTCCCTTGTTATGTTAATGATATTTAATTACCCAAGTAAATATTCAAAGTGTAGAATATAATTTGTTAAGAGTATATACTTAATAGTATTAGAAGGAGTAAATGATTATGGAATAATGTTTATTCTAAACATAGAGATTTACCAGCCATTTTATTATTTACAGTTAGTAAAGAAAGAAATTGATTTTATAATTTTATTTTAAACACCAATCATGTATTACTTTAATTTATAAAAAAATATTCTTTCACTTTCATATTTAAACCTTATTATAGTCATAATAACTCTTTAATTTTTTATTTCACACCTTATATTTTGTACAATCATTCATACGATTTGAATATGTTTCATTGTAACTCTGTTAATTTTCCTGGACATTGTCACACATAATTCTTGGTAAAAATGTTATGTTATGCCACATGTATTCCAACTTTCCTTAATAAAATTTTTTGTGAATAATTTTAAAATAATGTATTTAAAATATTTTAATTAAAATATTTTTAAACCCCCTTATGGGGAATTCATATTCTCAACCAATGTTGTAACATAAATTTTATAGTTTTAGTGGATTTTAGTTACACTATTTGGTGGAAGCATTATAGAGAATAAATTCCCTTTAAGTTTTGAAGGAATTGTAATAATTGTATTTGGTTATCAAGGACATAAACCAAAAATATACTCTTTAGTGGAACATGATGTGTGTTTTATCATAATTTCATTTTAATAAAAAAAATTACACACCATCATTTTTTAAACCACATCGAATCTAGGTCAGACTGGGGAAGGGCGTGATAGTTGGTTTCAGAGGATTGGTTTATACAGCCCTAGAAAATTATAACTACATTAAAAACATGATTATGACTTACTATGTATATGTTTTCTTAAAATTTTCATATGGTAGATGAATCGAGCCTTTTGTCTCTGCCAAAGAAAATATTAAATACTATAGTGGTCATGTTATTTTTATATGGATACAAGACGTTTGAAACCCATTAGTTGTCTTGTAAACCCCTTTACTTTGTATCCAATTATACTAGTGTACTTCATCTTCACCATGTTTATAGATTTGACTATTTATCGATGATGCATGCCCATCATCCCTTTTATGCACGTAAGGGAAGGTATTATGAAGTTCTATTATGATACTTTACCTTGGATGAAAATTTTCAGTTACTAATGAACATCCAAGATGGTGAATAGGTGGGTTACCTCTAGGTAGTACACCATTTTCAAATCGTGTCCTACGGTCTTTGAGGCCTGGTCATGTACTTTGTAATTCTCAAGACGACTCTATCCATTTTCATTATAGACAGCAAGTTCAAGATGATGTCACCCAACTCCATGCACATCACGCTTTCCTCTTTTGTAACTTTATATGTCGACATCCAATTAACTTGAGCTACCCATGTGGCCTCTGGACCAAGGGGATTGAAGTGTTTAGAACCATCTTATGGATCCACATATCTGCGAATTTGGGAAATTTCCAACACTGATGAAACCATTGAAGAGTAATCCTTGAAATGTTAGGAAATCCTTACCAGTGAATCATAAGGGGAAGCTAATGATTATTTAACACCTTGGGTTTTATGAACCTTGTATAATTGGATAATGTTATTTTTGTTTGTATTAGTACTCTTACGTGCTTTTAAAAATAACTTCTTTATTTTAGTATGATTATGTCCTACTGAGTTAAATATCTCTCCTGAAAATTTTCATATGGAAGACATGTGTTCCCCAAAAATCCTCTAATCTCTCCATAACAAATAATTAGAACACATAATTGTTGAGTCATGTTTAGATTACTATAAACAATGTTCAAACCTACGCCTGACATGAAAACACCTTTATAAACTATCCCTCGTCTCAAATATTATCCGTTCCTACAAATGAGATAAAAATATCTATGACTGTATTTCAAGGGCTCAATTTGCAGAGTTTTGGCAGAGGGGGAAATACTACGAAGGTCTTTTCTTTTGTATCACTTTATCTACAAACTATATATCTTTGAAAAATTATCGGGAAGCTTATTTGGAGGGTGACCTCTTGGAGGTCTATATGTTTTATGTCTTATGATATTCTATGTATTGAGTGCTCTATGACTTCAGGGTTTTCAAGAATGATGTAGTCCGAGGGACTTATAAGGAACTATTCCACTATAAAATCCTTTGACCTCCACACTACAGAAGCCTTCCTATGGAAACATGAATGATTTATTCATAGGGATTATACTAGCTGCTCTATGTTCTCTTGGTGTATTTGGGTCAATGAGGTCGAGGGATTTAAATACAATCTAGGGATCAACATGGGTAATCGGTATATTGTTCACATTGTCCAACCTTGTGAGGGGTTGTTGGAGGTGATGTGAGTCTGGTTTTGTGGTAGGTGTGTTCGAGTGTTTAATAATTGTGAGAGAAGAATTCATTGATGGGAGGAATAATGTCACACCCCAAATTTATTTCTAATGTAATAAAATTATTGTATGTATTTACGCATTTAATATCCATACTAACCAAAAAATACTTTCAAATAAACACAAAACTTTCCTAATTCACTGAAACACTGAAAATGATGACATTACAACAAGACCGAAGAACCTCACTACCCTTGAATACCCACTAAAATAGCTATTAAAACTACAGGGTGACCACCGTATACATAAAATAACCCATGAAAATTGTGTCGGTACTTTAGATCAGTCACGATGAACATTAGTATAACTAGAAGTACATAAAATGTGCTAAGCATCAGAGGAATGATGATAAACATATTCATTGTCCCATATTTTGAAATTGGAACACCCTAATTTATGTTTTCATTAGGCCTTAAGGATATTCTGATCGTTGCCTCCTTGAGGTGACATTATACTGTCTAATGGTTATAAGACCTTATAGTTTATGGGTATTCTTGTGGATTAATTTAAACTACCATGATATAATGATTTTTCCATGTGTTTGAAGTGTGAATTGATTTTATAACTATTAAAATTTTTGTAATAAACAATGTTTATAAATTTGAGATGGTTAATGATTTAAAATGGGTTTGAATCATAACCCTTATTTTTTAAAAGATATACGATGTGAAGTATATACTTGATACTACCTTGTTTTGGTAAAGAGAAACATATTTTGGTGTTTGAAATTTTACTTTTGAAAAAATGAAATTAATGACTATTTTTGCATTTTATATTTAATCTATATTTATTGAATTATATATTTTATTATTTAAATGTTTTATAATGTTACCTTTAAATTTTTTTAACCTTGGATGAATAAAAAATATTTTTAATTAAAAGTATATTTGGATTTCAAATACTAGTTGGGATTTATTTTATGAAACATTAAACCGTTATTTTTAAACAATGATGTTTTGAAACTCAAATTTTTATAAACTAAAAGTTTGGTTTAAGGATTTTTGTTTATACTTTATAAGGAAATTATATTCCTTGGTTATAAACATAATAAATTTATAATCTTATGTATAATAAAAATCACTATTACTTTGAATAATAGGGGTGAGTACCCCACCTAGCTGAGGAAAACCTAGTAGGAAATGACTTATTTCCTCTTTGGGAATCTCACTCACATCCCCTAAAATATATCCCAGGGATGAGCACATAGTATTCATGCTAATTCATGCACACATGGGTTCATATTAAGCCCATAGGACGCATGGATGTGTCTATGGAAGGGAACTAGAACTATCCGCTGTGCTAGGAAACACGATGTTAGAGTTGGGAACAGAAGTGCTCCCATAGAATCCCAGTACAGGGCTGTATTGGGGAAGGGGGAGGGGGAATTCTATTCTCAGGTTAAGAGAACTAGGCTTATATGGAAGCCGTGAAACTTTTCCCATTTCGATGTGGGATGGAATTTTTTAAGTGGGATAACTTCTAAACCATCAGTTCTCGCCGTGCGGGATCTGAGCCATCTTATCAGTTCAAACCTCGATTCCGAGTAGCCACAGTTTCTCCAACATTTTTTTATCAATCATCTGATCCAATCAGGATCTAATCTCGGCCATTCAAGTCATATTAAAATTCAATGTCTCATGCGGCCTCCTGATCGAATCTCATCCAATTGTGAACGTTCAACCATTTTAAAAACCATAAAACTTTCACAACCATTATATGCCCTCCTTAGATCTCAACCGTTCATTTTTTAAATCGTGCAGATGAACCATAGCCACTGGATATTTTTCAGTTAAATCCCGATGTTCTATTGTTTTCCACACCTAACATAATGCCTTATTCTTATTCTTCTCCCCGCGTGAGCCAGACCAGTTGCCTTTCTACTCTAATTTTATTTCTTTACACACTCGTGACCTTGAGAGGTCCCTCCTTTATCTCATCTTCCATAAGATCGGACACCCTCGTTCTTATGTTAAACTGTGGTTCCTCGGTTTTCCATACTGGTGGCCTTAAAAATATATTATATATAATTTATAAATATATCTTATTTTCTAGTTGTTCCATACCGCGTTCATCCTCTCCAGCGGCTCTATCAAGCACCCCCAACCTCTTCTCCTTCTTCGAACCTGGCAAGGGACCTAATTGTCTTGACATTTTATTGTTTGAATAGGTATATTTATAGACTAATATAAATAGATACAGTTGAGTATAAGGCCAGCTAGTTCCTTTTACGATTGGGAATTTATGACCCTAGATGATGTTTTTAATTATTTATCACACTAGAATGTGTGATGTTTTGTGACTCTATATATTGAAGTATACATAAGAATATATATATGTATATGTTTTATAAAATAAACCATTTATATTTTATGAAATGATTTGAAATTAATGAACCCTTGTTTAACTAATGTTCTGAATATGTTCAAAAGATGTATGTATCATTGAATTTTTTGTGTAAGACCCTTATATATACTATGTATATTCAGTTAAACATATATATATATATATATAATATCGAATCCTCAATATTATTTATATATTCCATGAAATTTGATGAATGAATGAGATATGTTTTTTTTGATATATGAATGGCTTATAAGGATCAATATAAAGATACTGTCTTTTATACAAACCCATATGTATAAGAAGATTATACAAAACTCAATCCTATATAATTTTGGATTTTGAAAATATTATTTTGATGTAAATATTGTGTGTTGGAATATATACATATGTATGACTCAATTATGTTCATGTGTTTTTAAATTGTATTAGTTATGGTTGATTTTAATGCTTTTCAATTCTTAAAATTTGGTGTAAATAATTGAGAATACCCTTGTGATATGTTATACATAAACATGCATGTAATGAATTTTTAGGAAACAATGTGTTTAATTTCTCACATGAAATATTTTTTTATTTTTAAATAGTTATGTATTCAATCCATGATGGATTTCCATTATTCTTTTTGGAATAAAACATGATTACTTATGCAATAAGGTTTGTAATTAAAGAGTTATCATTTTATGTACCAAAACATGTATTTCTTGTTGTGAATTAGTTATCTTCACATGTGATATAATCTGCCTACCATAATTGTTATTTGTTAAATTTCCATGCAATTGTTAGTTTTGAAAATTAAGTAATTGATTCACTATATATATGTTAACTCTAAATGAAATAATTAAACAGTTATGACCAATTAAGGATTAAAAAACTATGTTATACAAATTTGTATTGTACACCTTGAGTAATATGAAATGAGAAATTAAATATTCAATGTGGTATGAGAATCTTTAAATATATTACCTTACTTGGAATATGAGGAATGTATTGGACTCATTATATAATAGGTTGGGGACTAGTCAATGAAATTCCTACATGTTGGGGATTAGTTAATGACATTAATATAGGTTTAGGACCGATTAATGTAATCCCTACGATGCAACAATATTTCTAATAAGACAAATTAGGACATGGAATGTGGCCTTAACACAGTCCCACAATATACATTACCTCATTACATTTAAGATATTTAATTATCCAACTGAATATTTAACTTTTATAACATACTTGGTTATGAGCATGTACTAATGAGTATCAGAAAAAGGAAATGCTTATGGCATAATGTTTATTCAGCACTCAAGTATTCACCATCCAGTTTATGATTTATAATTAGTAAGGAATAAAATTGAATTATTCATTTTATTCACAACTCTAATCAGGTTTTACATTCATTTATAAAATTATGTAACTACACATTCAATTCAAACACTTATTATAGATAGATTAACTATTTATATTTATTTTTCATAGATTATATTTTGTATAAACATGCTTATGATCAGAATATATTTCATTGTAACCCTGTTAATTTCGTTGACATGTTCACTTGTAATTCATGGTCAAAATTTCATGTTATGGCACTTGTATTACAACTTTAAGAAAATGTTTTATAAAAAAATTTAACGGAATTTTTCTAAAAGATTTCAATTGAAATATTATTTTATTTTAAAACACCCATACTTGGAATTCCAATGTTTAAAATACATTTTAAAATAAATATTACGGGTTCATTATATTTGAGTTACATTGTTATGTGGAAGCATTGTGGAGATTCATTTCCCTATCAGTTATGAAGGAATTGAAATAACTGTTTCTTGTTCTCCAGGACCTCAACCGAAAATATCCCCTATAGTGGAACATAATGTCTGTTTTATCAACATTTATTTGTAATAAAAAAATTACACACCCGGTTTTTTAAAAAAAATGTACTGTCCCTTGGGTAGTCTGGGGCCAGGCTGTGACATCTACTGAATGAGACTCTATCCAACAAGTGTTTCTTCAACTTCCTCTTACCAATAAATATGTGTTCTTCAAGGGTGGAAATGGATTTCTTCAAAGTGAAGTATTCCAATTTATGACAGATAATAGTTGTTTCTTGAAAACAAAAGTAGTCCAAAATGGCTATCCAATGATCAACAAAAATACAAGACACATTCATAGAGAATATTCTAAATAATTTTAAAAACGTGTTTTGTCTGAAAATCCATCAATAGGGGTAATTTGTTCTAAATATAATTATTGTCCCAATAACTTCATGGAGACACTTTCAAAATTGATAAGTGAAACTAAGATCCATATTTAATAAAATGGTAGTGTGATCCCCTTATAATCTTATGATCTCATTCACATATAACATTCACATATTATTATCCTTCATTGTTTCCATTATTAGAATAAAATTGTATGGTTTTGTCAACTGATCAGTCACCACTAGGATAGTATTACTACCTTATAGAGTCTATGTTAATCAAATTGTTTTTCCTATGGATACCTTTTCATCATTAATATTGGAATTATAATATTTTTGAGAAATAAAAAAGTGTTTATTTTATCTACCTTAATCTATTGGTAGGTCTAATTGTGGGATACATAATTTGTAATTTCATGCTTTATACCCAGCCACAAGAATTATTTTCTCATGTCATACTACATGTTTTTTTGGCAAAGATGAATAGAACCTAATGAAATATGATAGTAAAAAAAATTAACTCCTTATTTATGCTAGAATAATAAAGAAATATTCATAGTGGAGAATAATATATGAAGGGAGAGACCATTTTGAAATGGTCTCCCTAATAAAAATGGTTTCTCAAAATCCATGGAATTTATCATCCAGAAGTAGACCCTATAGAAGAGACTCATCAATAGATGATGATAACTAATAACTGTTCAAGAGCATACCAAAATAATCCTCTTGAGTATCCAGATATAAATGAGAAAAGAGATCCCTTAAGTTCCACTCTTCCATTGATTTAGAAATAGCATATAGTGGTACTTTATTATTGAAATAATCTAGAAATACATTCCTCATATAAAAGGTATAGTGGAACTCGAAATAAAATATCTAAAGGTATTCCACCCACCATAGTTGTATCATATTTTTTTTGGGGAGAAGCAATTATCATAACTCTTTTTCTTTGAAAATATTATAATCTTATCCCAAATAATATAGTGTCTCTAATATTATAGTTCATGCGTAATTATGTTAAGCATAGAAACTTTTGTGGGTAATTCTTATCTTGAGGCCAATGTTGACTAGATTAGTAATCCATCATGTGATCCTAATATATAAACATTCAACTGAATATAGCACTGGAATCATAATATAATTCAACAAAACCATCATTGGGAATTGGTATGATCAAAAGTGATTCCAATATCATAATTTCTATCAACTCATTAAATAAAATCAAACAATTTTCATCCAAAATTAATTTCAACTATTTTCTTATAGGAGTAATAAAAGGTTATACAAGCATCATGAAGTACTTCAAAAAAGACTGATGATATCCCGAATGACCAAGGAAGCTCTAGATATCAAAAATGTTTTGTGGACCCTCCTTTTAAATGACAACCTTTACAATCATTGGATCAACAGAAAAGAATAATTATAAAATCAAATTACCTATTAAATTCTCTTATTTCATCAATGATTTTATATTCTATTGAATTCCACATAGATAGTGAATCATTTATATTTCTATAAACATTGTTAAATGGTTCTGTTTCTCAGATACATAATTAAAATTAATGAAAATATCATCTAATAACAATTTGGAAATAGTGTCAAGATACTAATATAATATTAGATTCATCATATCCATAAAAACCACATGAGTGTTAGTCAAACCAAATGGAAGAAAAAAAATTCATAATGATGAAACCATCTCCTGAATGACATCTATGGTATATCAAACACCCAAACCCAAATATGATGATTTCCAGACCAAATATCAATCATCAAAAACAACTTCAATCCTTTAAAATCTTAAAACAAATAATCCACTAGGGGAAATGGTTACTAAATTTTAATTATTACCACGTTCAACTTCTGATAGTAGACACTAAATCAAAAGGAACAATCACCCTTTATGGAAAAGAGTATTGGGGATGCTCATAGTGAAATAGAGGGGTGACCAAAACCATAGCTTATCATATAAACCAACAGAATCACGATTCAATTCAACTATATTAGTTCTATTAACATTGATGGTGTTTAAATAATTTGTTGACCTGACCCAAGATCTATCATTATCTTGACATCCATATCTAGAGGATAAAACACGAATTTTTAATGGGAAACATCATGATGTTCATAACAACCAATGGTATCACAAAACTATGAAAAAATATTTAGGCTAAACTACAATAGTAGATTTTATATTCAAATTATAAGGGCAAGAAAAACCTCCAAGACCAGATCATGGATCATAATATCCTTGAAACACCAATGAAATTTAATTAGAAGAATGGAATGAGACACCCTAATGATAATAGTCAACCTAAAAAAGATGAAAAACAATAAAATCTATCCCAATATTGAATCCATAAATATCCATATCAAGAAACCCTAGGCTAACTCTTCATACACTATCAATAGTGATAAATATGGACACTAAAACCACATCTATCTCAACTTTCCAAGAGTATTCACTAACTCCATGAAAAATTACATTATCACCATAGGAAGTATCAGTAGATCAAAAAATGTTCAACATATAATATAGTGGAAGTAACTAGTATAAAAATATAAGTCTCTATATATAATATAATAAATTTTTTAACTCCCACAATCACTAGAGTCATTTTGACCACCACTGTGAACCCATCTACTCCGTGTTGGTGCTTCACTCATATGAAATGTTGCTTGAGGCATGTGGACCTTGAAACTTCTACCAACACTGTAGTTTCATTTTTATTCGATGATAACATATATTAACGAGTTATGGATGAATATTTATACGACTTAAATATATGAAAATTGCTGCCATAATCATTTCACATATACATAGTCATGGAATAATGGTATCAACTATAGCAAAACATTCCACATTAATATCAAGTAAGGGGTATACTACTCACAATAACTAATTTTAAATAAAAGGACCACTATTGAGAACCACCAACACCACTACTGTAATATTCAATACACTTCTTATTCATTCCCTATATGCCACAAATGCTTCCACTAGGTGTAATAGAAGAGGGAAAGCACAATATTTTCTATCATTTTTATCTTTTCCATCATTTCCATACACATCATATCTGCATTATTAGAAATATTTAGCCTAAATATATTCGATTTGATACGTAGACTCAAACATTACATGTACTTCTATGGTTTCTACTAATCATTATTTACAAATTATTGTTCCAAATGAACCTACTTCACAAATAGATTGTTGTCTTTTGGCACCACGATCTCTCCCTGTTACAATGATTTAAACATGAGAGACTTTTTAATCATCAAAGAATCTGGAAACAAATGATGGAAGAATAGTTTATTGAATCCATTAAAATCAAAGATCCTTTTTGTAACTATCGACACTGGGGAATCCCACTATATATTACTAGAAATCACATTTTTGTAAACCGTGCACACCACTATGATATTCCATTATGTATCTAAGAGGTTGAAGATATGACTAATCTTTTTCGGCTAGTCTTTTACTCCATGGGTCTCATTAGTTTCCTTAATGGATAGTGGTTTCTGATGTTATAACTCCAAATATTGATACATTTCTAGTACATTTCTCATATTTATGTCAACAACTACATTATGGGTTTATGATAAAAAAAATTATATGTTATGAAGTGATCACACTATTTATTTGATTATATTATAATTAAAAGTAATATTCCCTTGGGAATAATATACTAAACCTCTAATGGTACCCAATAAAAATATCTATAATGCATACCAATTCACACTAAACAATAGAATAAATGGTTATATGATAGGATTATCTATGTTCAAACAAAAAACAATAAAAAATTGTGATTAGGATCAATAACTCAAATGAAGTGAGACACATCCAGACATCCCATTGTAACTTGAGTCTTGTCACATGAAGAAATATCTATAGACACACCTGAACTAACCTCTCATGTTAATAGAATCTTATCAACCATCTAATAATATTCCAAGATAGACCATAACAATACTTTTATTACATTTTTTGACAAAATAACTCAAGATAACCTCACAATGGCCTACCAACCCAATCCACCACACACTGAAATGGAATTCCCGATCACCACGGGCTAGACAATAGAACCAAGAAATAAAAAAATAGAAGTAAATATATCAAAAAAACTAAAAATAATAAATTTCATATATATAAGTATCATAAAAACTGTAATACAACCCAAAAAAATTTATATTCCATAATTGAGGTGATATAATAGAAATAGTATAACTAATAACTGAAAGAAAAAAAATCAAAAAACTACTTGTTAAATATAAATGGAACACGAAAAAAATATATCTAGTAAATTTGATAATGAGGGAAATATACAACCAACTCAACCCTAGATACCGTACATAACAGATAGAAACCTCTATTCCTCACTACAATTCATTTCATTATATTACATCAAAAGGCATAACCTGGTCTACACCATGATGAAGTGGTGTGAAGGGTGTGAGATAATAAGACTCGGTAGGATCCCACGTTGTGTTCAGTAAATATTCTATATAAAAAAATTCATATATTTTAATTTTAAGGAAACATTTCAAGATAAATGATAGAGATGTTTATATCAAAATTATTATAAATATTTTCTTTTTTCAATAGTTCTAAAAAAATTCACGAAAAATAGTTTTAAAGCATAATTCTTATTAAATTTTATCTTGGTCTATGATCATATATAAAATAAATAAAAATACAATGATAAAGAATATTTAAATGACACCATTGATCATTGAAGGTCAAACATAGATACTACTCAATCGAAATAGACTACTGCATATTCATATCTTTTGAAAATATTTCTAAATATCATTGCAAGAAAACAATAGTTAAACCCCACAACAATGTAAATATCATGTACCAAGAAAAACATGCATAGAGAGAAGTGTAAAACCCCCTATGTGAACACCTTGAAAATAATTACACAGTGGCCTTAAGATACACCATACACCTATCTACAAAATACTTTCCATGTGATATATTTCCCAAATCATTTCTAAATAGATTTCCACAACCAATTTCAATCAAACCTTTTTCATAAAATAGGATTTAAATTCCCATTTCCCAATACTTTTAAAACACCCATTTTCTTTTATCATTAATTTAAACACATAAAAAATATTCAGTATCATTCAATTCAAAAAAATTTATCATTTGAAGCAGTCAGGATTCATTATGAAAATTTTACTGACGGAACCACATACCACAAATTCAGGACACACATTCCAAAAACTTGATCCACCAACATATAAAAGATATAAAAGTCAATAATGTAGGATCTAGAATTAATTAAAACATCTTATAATAAATTTCTCAAGAAAACAATTCAATGGATATGATAAAAATCCCCACACCTCAATGAACACACATGTTGCACAACAATTAAAATGGGGTTTATCCTCTATAAAAAAAGTAAGATGGATCCAAAAGGATTTGAAAAAATCCCCATATAGTAAATTATCACAAAACCATGTTTAACACCACTAATACATCCAATAATAATTAAGAAGAATAAAGGAAACATACAAAGATTAAGTGACACAACCAAAAATATTATCAAACACCAAAAAATGATATCTAGTTAGTGTCGGGACATAAAAAATTGACATATAAATAACTAAATATTAAGGGGAGGAATTGACATGAAAAAGAGAAATAAAAAGGTGTGCTGTGTAATACTAGCTATCAAACTCTAATGATTCATGTGGTGAATTCATGATCCACTAGGTGGATCTCATGGATTGCATGTACATTAATGAAAGTATCTTCTAAGGATAAATTATCAGAATAAACTGTATCAAGACAAGAAAATGATCCACTGACTAATTATTTTTATTCAATAAACTGGTTCCATGGTTTCAACATAGTGACATATTCATGAACTGAATCATATTCATAACGTGATAATGTAATGTACACAACATTCAACAAAAGTTCAATAGAAAAATCCCAAACTAAATCCAATACCCTACAAACCCAAACAAAAACACTCTTAAAAATTATAAAGAGTCCACCATTTAATAAATTATGTTACAATAATCATCATTGTTTCATAAAAAAAACCTGAGAACCCAAGAAAATGTGTTTCAGGACAGACAAACCATTGTCTATTAGAAGGGACATAATCTTTCACCAAACATAATATTATTTTATTATATATTGAAATCAAAATAATTACATAAAAAATATTTTAAATGAATTTATATATCATGTAATATAAATGGGAAATATTCCAAATAGAACCATCAGTATAACAATTATAATGAAATAATCATCGTTTTAATCCCAAAATATCTCTTTAGAGTGTCTTTTATGTGGTTATGTCTATTAAATACCCAATGCATTGTAGATCTATATTTAGATCATCCAAATTTATGAGAAATACCAATCTAATCCACAATATTTAGAATTTTACAAGGATAATATAATACATTGAACAATATATTTACATATTATAATAAAAAATTTCTATTTACACATATAATGTGTCACTTACTTGAAGTAGAAAAAAATAAGAATGAATTTTCTTTTGAAAATTCTATAAATATAAATTTACCAAAATAGTGGAAAATAAATAAATTATTTAATAACCATGACCTATTTTATTTTAATATAATAAAAAAATATTGTTCATAATAAATTGAAATATTATTAAATGTTCCAATAACAATAAAATTCCCTTCATACTTTTTCAATCACATCTTTTGTTAAAAACAATAAAAAATATACCCTTATAAATTTATTTAATGAATGTAATATATACTATAAAATTACTATAATCATTAATTTTATAACTCGAAATATATTTTCATAATTTTTTTTGATATATTTATATGTAAGAAAAACTGATTTAAATATCACTTTAAGAGATTACATACATGGTCTGAAACCATTATATATTTAGTAACATTTAAATAATAACCCATTGAAAAAAATAAATTAAAATGAAACCTTAAATATTTTGAATATAAATATATTCATGATATAATATAACTAAATGAATTAAATACACAAAATAAACACAAATAAATTCATAATTTAAATGTGTCTCAATGAAATAATATTGAGATTAGGAACTCATAACATGTGTCCCGACATGTTTCATATGTCATATTATAGTACTATATAATATATTTACATTTAATATAAATATATATTTTAACCATATTCATAATTATATTCCAGTATATTATTCCATTATAATTTACAATTACACATCTAATGACATTTCATCCATAAAATCCTTATTTGGGGGACAACAAGTTTATTTTCAAGGGACATTTCAATAAGATTTTATTATTTGTTACCCCTTAGTAATGGGTTGATCATATCTAAAATAATAATCATGTATTAAGTATCATAGTGACTCCTTATATAAACTTTTATAACTATTAATATAATTTTATGATGACAAATGAATTAGATAACATCATAGACGTGGAAATCCACATGTATGCACTGGTGATGTTTTCACATTTAAATGGATAGAGGGAAAGAAAGGATGTAATAATTTATCTTTCCATAATCATAATTATATAATATATATAATAACTATTAGTTAAATATATCTTTATTGATACACATATAAATAACAAACAGAAAATGATTCACATTATTTCATGGAGGTAGCATTCTACTTGTAAATACATGCGACATTATAATTTTCCAATGGATAGCAGGACAAGAAGATAGATAATATTTTATCTTGAAAAAAATATTATTACATCACAAATATCACACAGACACACACATATATATAAATATATATATATATATATATATATATATCAAATCTTTATAAATAACAATCCATGAAAGGTGGTGATTAAATATATCACATCATGGTGATGTTTGTCTATACATTCTCATGAACAATGCTTTTAATTCCTATTTGACGTGAATGAGGAAATACAAATTTTCATAATATAAATAATATAATTTCAGTATGTTTATGAAAATTAATTCAATATTATAAGATGGATTCCAATGATTTTAATGAGTTATGAGAAGAAATGAAATTAAAAAAAATTTGTTAATGCTTATACCTCATAATTTAATTTCCCCATTTAGATTAAGAATAAATAATTTAAAGGATATGTTTATTATAATGAAGTAATCATTTTTAAATTAAATTACATTTTTAATAAATAATTTTTTTATTTAATATAGTTATAGAAAACATATGTACTACACTGTTTAATATATAATTAATCTGGAGGGTTCTAAAATACTATTAAGCATATGAAACATTGATAATACAATTGATTTATAGATACCAATAAGGTAAGTTGATATTATGGATTAAAAAATGTATAATTTTCATAGATGGATGGAGTGATAGAATCACCTAGTCGGATTGTTCCCTATAGTACCAAACTTTTTAGGGGGATGACAACATATGTATTTTTCCATGGGTAATCCCAAAAAGAAATTTAGAAACTAACGTAAAATGAAAACATTTATAAAATATAATCGATTTTACAAAGATCATGAACCAAACGTTGTTTGTCGAAATACCCAGAGAAATCCCGACTATCACATCCTATTCCCATAGGGCACAAACTACTGTAATAATATGTTATGTTTCGAGACCCTAAAAGTTTTTATTTGTGTATTTTACTTGTAATAATATAATGATTGGGTTTATAAATTTTTATTATTAAATTATCATTGATTTTATAATTATTTTGACTAAAAATAGATTTTAGAATGAGGAAATTAACATTGTATTTTTGGGAAGTATGCGGTTTAAATTAATTTGCACTTTTGATAAATTTAGGAAATTATGCAATAAATAAAATTTTAATAATATACTCGTAGAAAATAAAAAATATATAATTATAAATGATGTTATAATATAATAATATCATATATAATTTTGATATGGGTTAGAATGTTTTTAATATAGTAAAAATTTATTTTTCCCCATAAATATAGAATGTTATTTAAAATTTAAAACAATAAAAAATAATCCAACTATTTTTCTTTTTTAAATATTATTCTTTAAATCATTATGTAAAAATTTAAAAAAATTTAAAATTTTAATAAATCATTGAGAGATTGAGAGATTTGTGAATAAATTATACAAGTTATAAAAATATAATACATATGATGAAATCCTAATGGTCCATATGTGAAGTATCAAATTTCATAAAAGGAATCCATGACCAAATATATATTTATTTTCTAAATTAATTTATTTAGGTAATTTGAATAATTTTACAAATCCTTAAGGATCCTTGATAACATATATTATTTTTTTAGGGTTTTCAAATTAGATACATATAAGCATGACTCAATTCTATATCACCAAGTGTACTATATTAAGGATTCTGGTTCTATAAAAATAAAATATTGAAAACCTATTCTATTTTTAAGAATCCAAGTGGAGAAATATGATATTTTTTTTGATTGTGATTATTTTATCATATATATTTAAATAAAAATGTTTAGAAATTAATAAAAATCTGGTATATATTTCAATAAATACTAACCTATAATCACACTAATTTTCACACAAAATCTATTTATTATGATGTGACTCTCCATATACCTCTCTAGATCATTCCCATTTAATTTTTAAGCTATTATAAAGCACCTCCCATGAAATTAGAATCACCATATCAATGAAAGGAACTTTCTTCTCTAATTTTTTTAATTTAATAAGTTTTCTTTTTTATAAGCCCTTTTGATTTCAAATATTCATTGTTCTAATGTGTTTTTACACATACAATTATAGTCTTAATGATAACAATATAATGAAATAAAACCTTTAATTTTCATTCACCCATTCCATAAACACATATATACACTAGTTATACTGTTGAAATTATCATGAAATTTTCCATGTCAAACATTTTTATAATGAATAAAAATCATAATTTCCACTCATGAGTCTTCACCTTGTTGTATGTAATATTAGATTACGTTAGAATTACATTTATGTAATCCACAATTATTAATTATTTTTTAAAAATTGATTAATGATATTATTATTTTGTATGATCTTTTTGGTATAAAAATTCATATATGTTATATGAATGTGACTGGGGGGTCTAGAAATATATCACCCTCCAATGACTAGAGTATTTTTTTTCATGAGATTACATACTTGATTCATGGAGGTTTGTAATAAGAACACGATGCTATAATGTCTAGGAATTTAAACATGACTTATGATTATGATGATATGTTTTATGTTATTTCCACATTCATATATTTATTTCACATAATCATCTGATATCATAGTTCGATGTTCATCTTAATGACTCTCAGGATTTAATTTCACTAGCATATAAATGTATTACTCTCAACATTTTATTATCTGATTATTCTATAACATGATTTTTTGATCACCTATTTCTTATGAGTGTCCAGAAGTTAACCTATTAATTTTCAGATGATCAATGATAAACAAGGTAATGTTATGGAATTTGTAAAAAATGATGTTGTATCCCTATTTCATGGTGTGATTTTATATAACTAATTTTTCAATGATAGTATACCTCATTATTTTCTAGAATTTTTTAATATGTATATTTATATAATAAATCATGAATTAATGTTTATAAAATATTTTCTAGTCCTAGCTATTATTAGAGGAATTCCTAGTTATTTTTGGGGATTAGGATTAAAAAACTGTAATCATGATTTAATTGTATGACTAAAACAAGGAAACAAATATAAATTATCGTAAAGTATATAGTAAGTGGAGTCTATGAAAAACAATTCTACGATAATACATGTCTATGTCACTCTATCATAATTATACCTAGGTGTAATAACCTATAAAGTATGCATTTGGCATTGAAATTATTGTTACCTACTATATAACAAGGAGGCATCGTGGAACACCTAATATGAAACTCATTGTGTATATTAATCAGCAAATTAACAATCCCTCAATTAAACTAATATAGTAAGAATTTTCATAATTTATAATTTGTATTTAAATTTTTATATCCCCACAAAATTATAATTTATTTTGAAATTGTATTAATTTTTTATTTTTTATGTATTTTGAGATAAATTGTGAAAATACTCTAATTATAGAATTTTAACATTTTTTCTTCACAATTATATTTTCAAAATAACTTTTCAATACTCATTCAATTTTTATAACTAGTTTTTTGGATCCATTTTTTTTATGCTCAAAAAATATAAATCATTTTAAGAAATCATTTTTTTATATAATTTATACTACTTGTATAAATAAACCATAAATCTTCCCATGTGTCCAAAATTTAGGTCATTCCACCGAGAAAAGAAAAATAATGTTAATACACATACAATAATTAAATAAAGAGATTATTTTAGCTCATTAAATTGGTATGTTGGTGTGTGAAATAATAGGAATCTGAATAGTTACTTCTTCCAAAAAATGTGTTTCCAGTATTTTAGGAATAACATTCATACAACATTTCCAATGAAGATAAAATATTATTGGGGAAAATATAACTCTTGTTTGTAAAAAACTTATTATGTAACGCTTATATTATTTATCTAGTATGAGGTTAAAAAATGCACATTATTTTTGTTTAGAGAAACTATACAGTAGATTGCTACCTCTTCTCTTTTTATATTTAAATCTTCACTTCATTTCAAAGGATAAATAGGTTGATGTAGTGGGATTTTTTGGACAATATATGCTATATTAAAGGGTAATTACATGAATTAATAAATCCATTAAGTGATAAAATTCATGTGGTGGTGGGAAATTATGATCGTAAGACATTTGTTTTTTGAGGTAGTGCATTTAACAATAAACATTTATCTTTTGAGTCATCCAAATAATTGTTTTCTATATAGAAAAAGGTCACATTAATTGTTCTGTTTAATTTATTATAATTGTTAATATATTATATATCATCATATGGCTCTTAAATAGTTTTCTTTTTTTTAAATATTCTTTTAGAAAGGCCTCCCCATTGAGAAAAAAAACATCAATTAGATAAATTTCTCAAAGTTATTTAGGAAATTAGATCAATTTAAAATGGGATAAACCCATGATTGATGTCTTTATATGGTGAATAAAAAATAAATGTGTATAATTTCTGTTATTGAGTTATAAATTTTATAATTATAGTGGAAGTAATTCGTTGTCAATTATCAATGGAGTGTCTGACAATCAATGCTTGACCACTGCTTCCATCTTTAGTATTACTTCTTCATTCTTATTTTCTTCAAAATTCAAAAGAAAAAAATTATTTTATATTTTTTACATTATTTAATTTAATATAATATTTTTAATGTCATTTTAATTACATATTTAATCTTTATTGTAAAAATATTATATGAAATGATAGTTTTACAACATAATCTTCATCATTCGCAAGAGGCAATCTAGTGGGAACCACTATACTGCAATCATAAAGGGGAATGTATTTATTGAGGATACCCAAAAAAACCAATAAATTTTTTTGTTTCATCTATATTATTGTTCCATAATCTTGTTTTCATTGTTTTCTATTTTCTATGATTTAATCCACTAATTGTGAGTGTTTAAGAAAAAATTATTTTCCTGGCTACTACATCAATTCCTGGATTGATTATCAAAAATATGAGGATCCTAGTCATAATGAATTTTGTAAATGTAAACTAAAATAATATTATTTCCTGACCCCACAAAATAATTTGGTTATTAAAAAATATATATATTCAATAAGTAATAAAACGATTAGAATTTCTTTCATTATTTTAGTAGAATTGAAATAATTGGAATCTCAATATAATCTTGAAGAAATGGAAAATATTTTACCAACCAATTTTGATATTAGAGAAACATTTTTAGGAGGGTTGAAAAATTATTTTCCATTACCTTTTATAATTTAATGGATGAAATTATCCTAGATTCATAAATTTCGGTACCTATAGGAAATTAACTATTTTTGAAAAATTATTATGATGAAATTATTATTAATGAAATTTTATGGGAATCCTCATTGTATGAAATTTTTAATTCATATTATTTTTATGAAACATTGTCTAATTATGAAGTTAATATTATTCTATTAACTTTACATGATCATTTGGAAGAACCTAATCTACTTCCCACATAAAATAAAAATGTTTTAAATAGTCAGATAAAGATATAACCTACGAATTTATAGGGAAAAGTGTTAATTTGTTATCCACTATTTCTTGATTATCTGGATAATAAAATATTAATTGTTTCTCCATGTTGAAATTTGGAACCAAATTTTGTTGAGTATACTGATTTTTTAAATGAGGAATTAAATGGTTAAACTATTGAATGAATGTTTTTCTAATTTTATAGTATGATAATAAACAAGAGTATAGTGGTATGAAGTCATTTTTTAAAGAAGAAATAAATTTTGATGTTATTCATGAATATGATACACATACATGAATTGAATTTTTACAACTATTTTATGTAATTTATGAGGATCATGTCTTTGGATTTTACTTTTATATTTTTCTCCCACTTCCACTATATCATTGGGACAACAAAGAGAATTATGGGAATATAAAAAATTATATTTTGGGAGATCATAAATGTTGTTTGAGTAAAAAATGATGAATGAAAATTCTTTTTTACTTTGTGATGAATAATACATACCAACCTTGAGGTTGTGGATGATCAGGTGAAACTTCATGACTAAGTGCATTGAAAACCTATATCCCACATGGAGGGTTAAAACCATGTATCATTTCTTAAAAAATTAATTTTATATTTAGATTAATTTTTAAAATAAAATTCTGATTTCTTGGATTTTTATCTTATAGGTTCCGATGATTAATAAATTAGGGGCTAGATCAAGGCATACTCTTCTCTATAAATCTAGGTTTTTTCTTACCTCATATTTTATATGAAGTCTTATATTTTTTATTTTGACATTATAATATGAAGATCATTACAATGAGGAAGTAATAAAAAATAAGTTTAAGGGTATTGATAGATTTTTTATTTCCATTATTCTAAATTTTAAATTCAATTATTCTATCCCCAAAAATTTTTCATTTTTTGAAATTTCATTTTTTTGGAATTTGAATATATTTTCAGATATATTGTGAAAGCTTTACATTTAAGAATTTTAATAGTTTTTCAACAATTTGATATATTCAGAATAAATTGTTTAATACTAATAAAATTTTAAATAATTATATTTGAGGAACCCTTTACTCAGGTGATTCAACTTATCGAACCAATCCATGTGTTTTATCAACCATTTAGTGGCCTAATAATTTACTCAATTAGGAAAATAATTTTTCAGATAGAATTTATACTCCTCCATTAACTGAGGAATATATTTTACCACAAGTGTGTAATTGATTTAATTTTCCCTATATATGAAACATTGTTCAAAGATTAATCTAAAATTAAATACCACAATTATATTAGTTTATTAACATGTCTAGTGGTTGAATAAAAAAAGGCGAATCCAAATAGGCACATTAGCTAGAAAATTCTTTTTCAATATTCTGTGTACAAGAATTCTCACCACATGTAAGAATAAAATAAAAAATTGAAATGGTGTATATAACTCAAATTAAAAAATATATTTAATAAGTATCCCCATAAAATTTATATCATTAATTTATTCCAATTCAATCATACTTTTGGGATACAAAAATTGGAGAGTAGATTTTCACCATTCAAGTTCATTATATTTTCAACTTCCCATTATATTTAAATGATTGGTAGATTTATATATTGTGATTATATATTGAAGATATGATAATATGTTGGATTATTCAGTGACTTAATAAATCCATGATGGGATATGATTGATGGGGAGGTGGACAGTGAAGATCTAAAGGTGTTTCCATTTTGATTCTGTGCATTTTACATTAACCATTTCTATTTTGAATTTTGATGGAAATTGTTTTTTTTTTTGAATTTGGTATATTTATTAAATTATTAAATTTTATTTTATTCTATAATATATATATGTGTATATATTTTATCAAATTAAGACATTAAAAAAGTTTAATATTTTGTTTGTACATCTTTGGATGAGGTTCCCAAATGTTAACAACCAGTTAATTATTTTTTGATTTCTATGAAATAATTGAACAACTGGATCACATTCATAAGATAATTGAAAACCATATTTGGGGTCTCTATATGGTTTCTTGTAAATAGAGTTTTATAATTTGAGTAATCTAGGAATACATTGTATAATTTAATTTGATGACATTTTTGTAAAAAGATAAAGGGAGTGTATGAGGATTTAAATTTTCCACTACTATAATCATTATTTTGTATTTTTCATTCTGAATTCATTCTAAATTCTCAAAATTTACATTAATTTTGAGTTTTAATATTCTATTCTATTATTTAACAGAGTCCAATGAATTTAATAACCCACATTTTGCATTAAACGTTTTTCAAAAATTAAAAAAATGATAGTATGACAAATTAGTCGACAACCTCCTCCTGAAAAAATCCCATGGCCACCACTGTAAATCATTTATTTGTGGTAAATTATTTATTCGAGATACTTGACTTAAATTCTATCATCAAAACAATTAATAAGGGACCAGAAATACAAATAAAATATTATTTTTATAATAATATCGTGGATAACATTGACTGGATCCAATAAATTAATCTAGTATGGAATTAATTAAATATTTCATTTGTCCTTTAATTATATATAGTTCCCCTTTTATATATTTAATAGTTGTAATAATCTCATCCCAAATTTTTCTTTTCCGTTTTTTAGTTGTTGAGAATACGAGGTATTGTTTCAAAAATAAATGTGATGAGAAATAAGATTTCTTGCTAAAATAGATTTTCCACCTGATGGGATGAGGAGTCAATAACATCAGGAAAATAAATTTTCAATAAACTCGTGTTTTGAATATAAACATGAATCAGGGTAAAATCCATCATTCCCCTATGAAATATAATGTTTTAATTGATAAGATTATGTAACAATGGCATATGAATTCTAGTAGATCTTATAATCCATTGAAAAAAATAACTGATTATATTTATTGGAAATATCTTCCCCAACATACAATGATCTCATCAATATAAGTTCATGTTGGAAATTTATTATATATTGGGAGAATCTAATCAACAGTGGATGTTAATAAAAAAAATAAAAATCCTAAGGTGGATATCAATGAAATAAAGTGGAAATAATTCCATAATTTACTTTCTAATAAAAACTATCCTCACACCATTAAAATGAGATTAGCGAGGGGTTTAGTTAGACTCAATCAAAATGATGATAAATATATTTGGTATATGAGTTTTACATCATATAAATTGTGCTATCGACCTCTTCAATTATCATTTTTCATGAAAATAAAGTTTAAAATTTTATTGGTGGTCTAAATACGAGTCTATAAAAATATTTGGTGATCAAGAGACTTGAATCTATGAGAATATTTTTTGATGTGACATAAAATTTGAAATAGAGATCATAAAAACAGAAGGGTCACATGATACTAGAGATAAGAAAAAGTGATTTTTTTGAAATTTTGAGAGATATGTTTATAAAAATCATGGTGGAAAAAAATTTAACACCATTATAGTGAAAATTTTATATTTAAGTATATCATAAATTGAATTTAGGAGAGAAAAATCATTTAGTAATGGGAAGGAATGGAATATAATAAGAGAATACTGATGGGATAAATCGAAAAAATTTATCCAATAATGGAATGATCTAGTAAACCCCTATACTATTTTCTAATGATTCAACTACAAGTTACAAGAAAACTATGGAAACTAATTCAAAAATCCATGGGGTTTTTATGATTATCAACACCAATAACCTCCAAGGACATGAGTTGTAAGAAGATATTATTACATCAAAAATACTAAGGTAGGTTCTTTTAATTATGTGATTATAGATACAATAATTATTCATTTAGGATAACTAACTAGATTTTTTATTCTTGATCTATGCATTATTTAATATCATGTATGTTTAGTATACCTACCACCTTAAAACCTGGAAGTGGATATATTTTTGAAACAAAAAATTAGGGAAATTATTTCATCCTATTTATACAACTTTTATTTTTTCTATAATTGCATGGTGATCTTTCTAGAAAACCATGTGATATCCCCTTTTGTGGAATTTGAGGTAATTCTAGTGTGGGTTTGATTTCATTTTGAAAATCAAAAAATATTTATTATAGAAGGAAATCATCTTCTTTATTTAAAATTCTCCTTTTATTCTATACACATTTCATGTAGAGGTTTAATATAATTTTTTATAATCAACCCAAAAATTGATTATACTACATTAGAAAAAAGAATATTTACCTCAAATGATTAATATTGATGAAAAATTCTTCCTTGATGACATTAAAATTTTAATAAAATATGCGAATGTGTTTCCCAAATAATTATCTAATCATAATTTAATCAATGAGGTTGAGTAATTATTTGATCCTACACAATGATATATTAAAATATCAATGAGTCCTTATGGAATAGATTTTATTGATCATGAAGTCATGAAGATGAACCTACAAGATAATCTCGATAAAGGGTGTATATACCCAAGTTCTACATTATTGGGGTGTGTCAGTCCCATTTATCATGAATATGGATGGGTCAACAAACCTATGAATTGATTATCATGAATTCAAAAATATAATACTAATGAAAAGTAAACCTCTTAAATATATTAATGACTTCATTATTAGATTTTTAATGAAAATTACTTTTATATAGAGGATATCTGATTGGGATAATACAACATAAAATTAAAGATATAGGATATCCCCAAAACTTCTTCTATTACTAGGTTTCAGAAATATGATTTCATAGTGATTCCTTTTAGACATAATAATTGTGTAACAAAATACATGGACTTAATATATAATTATTTAAGAATTAACTCATTAAATATGGGGTAGTATTTGTATACGATATTCATATCGATTCTAAAATAAAGGAGAAACTTAAAGAACATTTGAATGGTTAACTAAACTCACATTTAAAGGAAAATTTATACGTTGTTTCTTCTGGAAATGGTGATGAACTTATTTGTTTAAGGTTCAAACATTCCAATAAGTTTCTAATGGGTTTATTCATAGAACCAAAAACATCCAGTGATTCTATATCCATTTGGACCTACCTTCCAATGGTAGGTGCTCATTAGTTATGGACTGATGAGGCTTAAGAATTTTCATTTGGGCGAGATGATGGGTGGTCATACTCATCACACCTTTTTGGGGGAATTATTTTCTACTCCAGGACTCTCTTATAGATTTAAGGTATGTTCACGAATCCTTATTAATTTAGCATTCATGGATTTTTTTTTCCTTTACATAGCAATAAATGATTAATAGGTATGGGATTTATAGAATCTTTTATATGTATTTTAGGTTCTTCATCGATATAGAATCATCCATAGTGATTCTTTGTCAATGGTATCCTTCAACATATTATATAGAAATCTCTTTTTCTTTATGATAACTATGCTAGTTTTAAAGCCACACAGTGGGGCACTTGAAGTTTATTGTCGTTCAGAAATAATGGGATTATTTCATAGTTGGGATCGTACCCGAAGATGGAATACCTTTGTAACCTTGTTAAAAAGAATGGAATTAGGACCCATGTAGTTCGATAAGAAGTATATAGTTTAACGTCATATGGGACAGAAAATAATTAAATGAAAGATGGGCTTGACCCTAAGAAAGTCTTCATACGTACTCTACTTTTAAGGCAGAGATCAAATTCTGCATAGTTCAGGTGAAGAAGTATAAGGTTTATGCGGGATTAATGGCCCAAAAAGAGATGTGGTAATTACTTTTACACTATAACCTCACATGATTCATGCTCAGTGTGAGAAGCAAGAGGTATCAGTAAATCTGAAAATTGTGCCATAAAAGATGCAGTCATAAGAAATACTATGGGGCTTACATATGTATGAACTCCCAGAAGCATATTCCATTAAGGTATTTGTGATTTATGGAAATTTGGGATTTTATCCCGGGACATACTCCTAAAAAGGAAGCCCAAATTAAGTGGGACATATGATTGGGTTTTATTCCTGATAAGGAAGCCCAAATCAAAAGAAATTAAGACTCTGGCTTACTCTTGAGGAGGATGTCCAATTAAAGGAAAATATGATTTTGGATTACTCCAATGTAGGCCCAATGAATTCCTCTCATATAAGGAATCCAAAAAAGGAACCTTTCCATAAATGGATTTGAAAAGGATTTTTAATGTCATATCTTGAAAAAGAAAGGTCGATTTGAGGAAAGGAGGTGACTAGGGAGGCGGTACAGAACTACTGTTCTGGCAGGAATGTCATGGTCGCCCAAGTATACTTGAACGACATTAGTCACCTCTGGAGACGGAGAATCCCAAGGGTAATACTATGGTGACATTAATCTCAATCCCTTAGTATCATCCCAAGAGACTTTCAGAAGGGTGGCGCGCAAGTTCCCTTAAGAGGGAAATGCGTTGTGCAAGTGTATTCACTTCCCTTAAGGTATGGACACTTTGGCGCAGCAGTATTGATGAGTTATAATAATTTGGCCTTATTCTCCCTCTTTATAGCTTCCATTTCAGGTAATGAATTACCTTAGAAGTTTTCGTAAGACGTCAGATAATGTCTTGGGCAACCGGAGCAGGAATATGAGTTTTGGAAAATTCAATCCTGAAATGGGGGGCCCACAAGGTCTATTTATAGTTTATTGGGAACCTTGGGTGAAAAAGGAAATAGGGAGCGCAAGTGGCTTCCACTACCCATATGTGGCGCGCATGTGACTTGCGTGACCAGAAGGAAACTAGCACGCCTTCTTCTTAAAGGTTTCCTTGTTCCTTCCTTTATCAATGTTTTATGTTTTTCATAGGATGAATCTCTTTCGGCTTATGTTATAACCCTTTTCCATTTGTTAGACTCTGTGATGGAATGGAGTGTCAACAAAATCCTCCCCCCCCCCCAAGTTGGATTCAAAAAAGGAAAAAGGATTTGACCCTGAGGCAAACGAGAAACTAGGGTTCGGAGGCGCGTTGGTGGTAGGCGCGCAAGTTCCGGCGCACTGGTTCCGGCGCACCTGGTTGCGGGATCACCTATATATATGGGTGTCACTTCGTGAAAACCATCCTGATTTCAAAGTCTTTGAGCTCTCGTCGCACAAGTATCATTATCTCCTCTGTCGATCACTCTTTTATGGGTCGCGCTTCTTCAGTATGTTTTTTACTTGTGCAATATTTCTTGCGCGGCCACACTTGCGTGACCACACTTGCATGCGTTAATGACTTAACAATTTTTTGTTTTCTTCAGAATTTTTTCATAAAAAACTGACTTACATAAAATTTAACTATTATATCTTTGTGAAGATTCAATGTCTCCCAATAGAATTGGATCGGCTGATGAGTTGTCTAGTAAGAGAATTGATGATATGATGAACATTGTTGGCCATGACTATTATGATATATGCGATAGTAATCTCCTGGATTTGGCCATGTACATGAAGAAATATCATGTTAATTTCCCACAGATCATTAACTTGACATTATATGGCCATGGTCACCTTGAAAGAGTCAACGTTCTAGATGCAAGGAATTATATTCCTCATTCATGGTTTCAGACTTACACCCATTTCGCTTCTACAAATGTCTCAGTTGCTGGATCATTTGTAAATGATGGAATAGTGGAGAAGGCATTCATAATTCATCATAGCCCATGTGCTCTAGATCTAAAACCTCACAATCCAGAGCTGCAGTCACATTGATATCCCTCTATTTACCAAAACTCTCAGATAGATCAACCGAAGGGATGGAAAAAGATTTGGGATTTACGTCCTAGAGCAGATGTGAAGCCGACTTGGATGTGTGCATATTGGCTGTGAAAAAATGTGAAATGTTTGTTGAGGATCTGAAGGGAGCTGCAATATATGATGTCTTCTGGGTTGGGAAGACATATGCTTAGAGAAATGATAATTTTGTGCTGGAGCTAGTCAGCCTCTGGAGCTCAGAAACCAATTCATTCCATCTGACTCATTGAGAAGTAGGCATCAGCTTGTGGGATTTCTACAAGATCTCAGGGGCTCCAATTTTGGCCGATATGTATGATGACATCATCCCCAACAAGGTTACCTTAAATGATTCATCGAAGACTACCTCTTGGGGTCAAGATTTATTGAAAATTTTCTACATGCTCAAGAATTAAAAGTTTGAAAAAATAATTCTAGAAAGGATATTCATCCAGAATAGTGGATGGTTATTTTTATTATCAAGACGAAGGATATGGGGCCCACTTGTACTCGTCCTACCCGCTGCCCTATAACAGAGAAGATTTCTGCACTTGGCACATTCTGGCCAACACTGGAAGTTGGAGAGTTTAAAAATTGGGGGTATAAAGTGGATCAAAGAATCCCAGAGAAGATCCATCTAGAGAGCTTTTTAGTTGTGTAGCTCAGTGTGTATCTTCTGCCAATTAGGGATTTGAAGGGAGGTGTCAGGCCTAGAACCTTTGTTGTTGCAACCAAGTTGGCTGAGAGAAAAATGGTTGGGTTGGCCATCCTAAATTTGGTGAAGATTCATAGGATCTTACTCCATGTCAATATGGGTAAGTCTCCTTTGAGAATAGTGGGACAATTACATGTTTTGTGGGGACAGATCGCCACTCACTTCAGGACATAAATTGTATATAGCGTAGTACAAGTTCTTGGAATTTCTTTTAGGCTATCGGTGTAGGAATTTTCTGGAATTTCTCCATTGTCCCTCAATCCCTTTGATCAGAAGTTGGGGACGATCATGTTCAAGGAATATCATTTCTTTATTTATGGAAACTCATGAATTGGGCAGTTTGTTGATGATAGAACAGGTAGGTTGGAATTGAGGTCGTATATGCTGGCTGGCATAGATGGTTTATTGGCCACCAGAACCGACGAAGAGATTATATTCAAGGCATATGCTCTATATAGATTTGCATGCCAATTCATGGGTTTTCAGCAGATTGTTATATCCCCTCTTGTGCATGTTAGGTCAGAGGAGCATGCAATGGTTACGCGAAAAATATGGTTACTAATAGCTATAGGGAAAACCAAGGAAGTGTCTGATCTACCATTTGCTGGAGTGGAATGTCAATTAACTACATGGTATTCCGAGAACTGGGTAGCATCATACCCTGAAGGGGTACTGGATCATATGATCCCTCGGGTGGGGACAGAAAAGAGAACTGTACGGAAAGAAACCCTTTGAATAGAAGGTGAATCTTCCTCACCCAGAGTTAATTCACCTGGTTCCTCAACCCAGGCTGATTCACTAGATTCCCGGGATGGGGATGATGAAACACTAAATGCGTCAAAGAGGCCTCGTGCCAGATATAATCCTCCGTCCAGAGTCAAGAGACCTAATCCATCGACTCTTAGTGAGTTATATCATTAGTGCAATTTATTCAACATTTTTTTATAGAGAAACATGTTTCATTTTCTTATCCATTATATGTGATTGTAGAAGCCAGGAAAAAGTTGAAGTCCCAAATTTTAGGACCCTCCTCGCTTCCTTCTAGTGAAAATACTGAATATTTATGAACAGAGGCTGTCCATACATGGAGTTGTTTATATTGTGATTATAAAACCGCCTGGATGGACTTATGCGAAGGGCTACATATCCCTGGATTGGGGAATCACCGGGATTCTGCTAATATTTTCTTCGAGGATAACCCCGATAAAGTGATGGCCTACATCCGAGAGCTTGAAATTCTCAAGTATACCACTGATGATTCCATTCCTATTAACATGAGGGTGAAGGAAATGATGAATCGTGGCCCCACTGATGGGATTAGTGCTTTAGTAGATGAGGATTGGCATGATTACATGGATCGTGATGATGTAAATTCCTTTCCTTATTAGCTTTGCACCCAAATTTTAGTCAAAGCATTCTTACTCAAGGAATGTACTTCTTCATCCTGCATCTTGTTAAGAAAGGTACTACTGAGGTCCATTCATTATAGTATATCCCTGGTGGAACCTCTCTATGAGCTGATGAATCTCCTCGCGAGCAGGGTGAGGTATCTCTAGGCCAACAAGCCATGGATGAGGAGTTAGAAAGGGATTTTCACTATCTGATACCTGTATTTGGAGGTGATGATGTAAACACACCCAAAAATTCAATGAAGAAAAGGCATCAAAGGATGAAGTCCAAGCTAAATGCTCCATCAATAGTGGTATGTCCTTCAGATAGTCATGAATCCAAACTCACTTATAGATTTCTCACACTTCTTGGGATTGTAGGGGATTTATTTCATTCCCCTATGAGGAAGAATACTGACCCTCCTCTGAGGATGGCGGAGGGTGTTGGTGAACAATTGAAAACTCATGCTGACCTGGCTTCTCTTGAAGAAACGAGGAGAGAAGAAGAGCCAGCTTTTGTTCCCAGTACTGCTCCTGTTTCTACTACAAGGAGAGAGGAACCTACTTCTGGTAAATTAACAATACTTCATAGAATGTTTAAATGAAGACATCAACTGAATTCCATTCTATGATTCTTTAGGTTCAACACATGCACTAGAACATTTGGCGACCACTGCAACTGACTACTTAATTTTCTCCAAGGAAGTTGTTCAGGGTCAGAGCTCACAGGAGAAGCGTCTCCATGATGACAAATCAAATGATCCCACTAGTGAGAATAACTAGTAATCTGACATATCACTGGATTAAATGATGAAACATGTCGCGTATTTTGAATAAATTTTAGATCATGTTAATTACCATGTAATTTAGAAAATTTTGGATGTGAGTGTTATCATTCATCTTGTTAAAAATTTCTTATTACATCTCTGACTATGATTGGCTGAAATGTGAAGTTTCGTCTGAGCAAGCTGCTGATCTACTGATGCCTGAAGGGGGTAGAGACAACCCTATCATTGGATGGATTCTAGCTCAAGTGGAGCTTAACCCGGACGAGCTTCATGAATTCCATCCTGAAAATCCTGTAGAAGCTAGGAAAGACGGAGAGGAGCATTCTAATGCTACTGATCTACCATTGGGTAAAAGATAATAATATTTGTGGATGTACATAATTTGAAAAAAAGATAATCAAATTTTTTATCCATTGGAACTAACTAGTGATTTTAATTGAATATGCAGGGCCATCAATTTCAGTGGATATATCTGGAGGTGAACCCTCAACCTCAGCCCCAATGAGAGTAAAAAGTGACGTACCAAGGTTAAGCGGGGAAGGATCAGAACATGTCACTTCCTTAAGTGCATTAATCCAAGACTATATTCTCCCCTGTGACAGTGATGCTGAATTGGACCCAGAGGTGAAAAAGGCACTCCAATTCTCACATCACAAGGAATGAAAGAATATATGGAAGATCATATCTGAAGTCTCTCTTGAAGATTTGTCTTTGAAGATCCCACGACTGTCATCCTTGTTCAACATGAACGGACTTGGTGGTTTTGGATATCAAGAGATCCATACCGCAGTGAAACAAGTCATCTTAAGGAGGGAGAAGCAGAAAAAGTGTTGTCATGATCTGACCAGAGAAAGGCTGTCGAGCTATATCAGTGAAATCGAGGCTATGGTGTCCCGAGCTGAGGCAGATCATGCTGAAAAGCTGAAGGAGACGAAGTATAAGGTCAAGAAGAATGTTTTCCACCATATGCATCTTCAGAAACAGTTAGATTCCATTACTGGGGAACTTTCCCAGCTAACAATTCATTATAAGGAGTTCAAACTAATGGTATGAAAGCCATTGCATATGCCAAGACGACTCTCCATCATGTTGAAATGATTGAAGATGGTTGAGTGAATGAACTTCAAGTGGCTTTTGATGAAGCACGGGATGCCATAAATCAAATGAAAAGTTATGTTGAAAGCCTCATTTTCTTCTTGAAAAAGAGAAGATACTCTAATCTGTGGATTTTCATATAACCTTGTTCATTAATGACAAAGACATTTCATCTTACAAATAATCCCACAAACTGTGTATCTTTTTGTTTCTCAATATTGCCTAAATCATACAAAATGTACATTTAGAGAGATAGGACTCGACTTTTCCTCAAAGTTCCTTTTACAGGTTCCCAATTTAATGAGTACCATGTCTTTTTTTTGGCAGTTTAATGTCATTCTTCTAGGACATAAAAAGTATAGTTTTTAAGAACAAATAGCTTTGACCGAATGGATTAAGATTAACTCAATTCCATGATAATTTTTTGAAAACATATTACCACATTTAGGTATGTGGGTAACATGTAATCTATGACTAAAGAAATTTTGAATCTGAGGGATGATATGACAAAAGGGCAAAAAGGAATTATACGATTTATTTCCTAAGAGTGAAGTTACAACTATTTGACAAACCCGTTTGGGGGTTGAATTATGCAGGTCCACTTATGGGCATTGGCTACATAGTAAAATAATAGAATCCTTTGGCTGTCAGGTCCATTATGTAGACTACTCATGCAAGGAAACCTAGGGGAATGTGCTGCATATTTAAGAAAAAGAACTCTTAGAAATTTTACTTCACTATTGCTAAAACCAGTGGATGTTTATGGGGATTCAAATTTTCCAAAGAAAAGAGTCTTCTGTATGGAATGTGGTACTTTAATATGGAGCGGATATTCCTAATCAATATTTTCAATGAACTGGATAAATGTCATTCTGGTGAAGGTCTGACCCAAACATAGGGAAGGGAAATATAAACCATAGACTTGAATACTTTCAGATCATGAAAAAGAGTATGAGACAAATATATTAAGGATGGTTTTTTTGCGGATCCCTACATATCGTTGTTAAGACCAATAAGGAGAAATGAGGTTCTCCCCCCAATAATGAAGTGAAAACTATTTGAAAAACAAATTAGGGGGTTGAAATATACAGTTCTGCTTAAGGGTATTGGCTGCATAGTCAAATAATATCATCCTTTGGCTGACAGGTCTATTATGTAGTCAATTTATAAAAGGCTTCCTAGGGGAATATACTGCATCTTCATGCTAATGAAATCCTAGTTATCTATCATTTTGTGATCAAAAGTAAAGAAAATGGATTTGGAGATCTGGAAGTATTTAAGGTTCGGAGTATGACACATAAAATGGGTATTTTTCAATGCATGAAGGAGATACATAGACCAATACTGACCATAATCATGTTGTGGCTGGGTCCTGAATTGAGATGCTGGACTTCACTACATATCTCATGAGGATGAGAATCAAGCCATACGTAGATCATGAAATATTGTTTAACATCATGTGGGATTAGAGTGTAGGATATCTTAGTTTAGGGTCGTTGAGTTCGGACCATACCAACGGAGACACATTGTGTGTTTGTTATAAACCTGATGTAAATAAAGACCAGGGTTTTTATATCACATTCATGTGCTCATAGGGGGACTTTTTCAGATAAGGGACTGACAGTGAAGTTTGGGGTTAAGCCCAAAGACATGGGGAAGGGTTCAAGGGATGATCGATCATTCCTACATATTCTATAAGGATGAGAATCAAGCCATACATAGTTAATGAAATTCCCTCTATATAGATTTGGTTCATACATATGAAAGGTGAAAGGGGAAATTAATCAATGATGGTTGGATCCATGATTAAAGGTTTGGGAATTTCCATGTATGCACGTAGTCCATGGAATATAACATGATTGGATATCAATGTCAATAATGATTCTCTCTCAGGGGAGGGATTCAGATACTGTTGTAGTTTATTGTCATACAGGACAGACGTGGGAATAGTTTAAGGTCATATTCATGGACCGGTGCTACATAGTTTAGCTTCATGTAGCTAGGACTTATTGTTAGGAAGTTTAATGTCTTGCAGTGAGTAAAATGGAGGACTGTATAGTTTAACTTCATATAGAAATGATGATGATGAACCAATTTGAATATATTGGTATCAGGGGGCGGGCTTCACGGATCAACATCGTATGATATGGAGGTGAACTGATGTGAATATATTGGTTTTGGGCTTGAAACATGGGAGGTTGCCTACATACCCATCCTAAAAGGAAAGGATCAATGTCTGTGTAGTTCTAATGAGAATGAATTGGTGATATAGTTTTACTTGAGGACAACCCGATGATGGTGTTGGGGCTTATGTGTGGTTAGTGGCCCAGAGAGGGTGTTATGGTTGAAGATTACTTTAAACTCACGTGGGTCATGCTCGGTGTGAGAAACAAGAGGTAATAAAAACCCTAACAATGCACTGTTTAATGTCATGAAGGACATTTAAGGGACTATTTCACAGTTAAAATGACATGTTCCAAAGACATGGGGTGCTTGGCAGTTTAACGTCTTGCAACACGGACGAACAATTTAACGTCATGTTAGAAGACAAAGAGGACATAACTTAACGTCATGTTGGACAATAGAGTGGCTATGTAGTTTTAATGTCCTGCAGCAAGGAAAAAACGGACCATGCAGTTTAAAGTCTTCTAGTGATGACTATGGGGTAATTTTTGTAATAAAAAATACTTCTTCAAGAATCATGCATTGGTTGGTGTTTTAATGAGATTTACATCCATTGGGATCAAAGAATAAGCTCCATTAGAGTATACCTTATGTATTTACTAAGGTCCTTTCCACTTTGGCTCATGCATTGGAGGTTTCTTTCCTGGAATCATTGGAGTTCTGAGGTCCAATACCAATTCTCCTTGAATGAATGAATGAAGATGAACTTTTTTATTGAATGATCGCACTATTCGATTTTGATAGGATTCCATGTGGAGAAAGGTAAAAAATATTTTTTCACATAATCATTCCAATTCATCAAATTGCCTCTAAGATTGTTCTTCTATAGATAATTGATCACAAATGGCTACGCTGAGTGAAGGTAATTGAACCTCAATGGGCAAGACTGCTTCTGTTCCATATACCAATGAATATGGAGTTGACCGCGTAATAGTTCGGGTGGTGGTACTATAATCCCATAAAGCATGAAAACGTTTATCGGGACATGATTTATTATCTTTTTTCCACCATCTTTTGTAGTATTTTTGAAAGAGTCTTATTAAAGGATTCTATTTGGACATTGGCCGTTGCATGATACCGAGATGAATGATTGGATTTGATGTTGTATTCTTGATATATCTTTCTCATCTCGGACGAATAGAAGTTGGTTCCATTGATCGTCAATATGGTATGAGGGACACCATGTCTTGAAATGATGTTAGACTTGACAAAGCTAACAATTTATTTAGAACTAACTTCTTGGGGTGGTATTTCCTCTGCCCCTTTGTAAATGAAGTCAGTAGTAGTAAGAATATACTTAAACTGATTGGATGTAGCTGGAGGATAAGGTCCTACTACATTTATTCTCCATGTGGAAAAATTCCATGAGTGTTTAGCTATATGAACCTACTCTGGGCGTTGATGAATGAAGATGGAACATACTTGGCATGAATGACACTTATTAGTGAAATGAACACAATCTTGCGTCATTGAAGGCCAGAAGTATCCAATCATTCGAATTTGGCCAGAAAGTCTATGTCCAAACTGGTGGGCACCACAAACATCTTCTTGAACATCACTCATGACAGCCATTGTCTCTTCACCATCAATAGATCTGAGGAGGATTCCATCAAAACCTATCTTATAGGGAATTGTTTGGTGATCAAGGCTATCATAAAGAGTAAAATTGACAACACATCGCCGAACATGATCTTTGCTGGCTCTATGAGGAGGGAGTGTTCTATTATGAATGTATTCTCTGATAGGTTTCATCCATCTTGTAGTATGACCATATGGTTTAGAAATGGGACTGATTTCATTGATTTTCTCTATCATGATTTGATCAAAAGGTGAAACTACACGACGGTGGGAAGTACTGATGATTGTTTCATCCCGGTTTGGATCTTCTAGGGTTGTGTCTACATTAGCTAGTGCATGAGCTTGGACATTTTTTGATCGCAGGGCGTAAGAAAATGTCGGTTCTGAAGGAAATTCCTCCATTAACTCTCTGACGTAATCACACAAAGGGATTAACTCTTTTTTTACAGATGGGATAATCCCCATCGATTTGTTTGATTACCAAAACTGAATCACCTTTTACCCTCAAGTGATTCACTTGTTCCTGAAGCGCCAATTCTATGCCTACGATAAGATCTTGACATTCTGCTTCATTATTTGTACCGCCTTCCAACAATAAGAAGGAATACGGTAGCACTACCTTTTCTGGGGAAATAAGAATGATTACTAAACCATCTTTGTTGAATTTAGGATCTTCCATTTTCTTCAATGTTGGACTTCTGGAGGCACCATCAATGTACATTTAACATGTTTGGGGATTATACTGAATAGAGAATACTTTCTCATCAGGAAGTTCATTATTTAATGATGTATCTTATAAATATGGGTGTTCAGCAAGGAAATCATCCAGAGCATAGACCTTTTTTGCCTTTTGAGATGCATACTGGATATCAAACTGCTGAAAATAACTGCCCACCTTGCTAGACATCCTGTAAGCATTGGACGACTATGGATAAATTTGAGAAGGTTATTGCGAAATACCAATTGGACCTCATGATGTTGCAAGTAGTGTCTCAATTTATGAACTGAGAAGATTAATGCCTGACAACAATTTTCAATACTTTAATATCGAGTTTCTGCCTCAATCATAGTCTGATTGAGATAGTATATGTTGTTTTCATTCCCAACATCATTCTTTTGGGAAAGGAAGACACCCAATAATCACTCTAAAGCTATCACATAGAGAATAAGTGGTCTTCCATCAATGGGTTGAATTAATACAGGTGTACTCAAGAGATATATATTGATATTATCGAATTCTTCTTGATATTCTTCAATCCACTGGTATGTGACTCCCTTCATCATTAATTTGGTGTAGGGTAAACACTTGCCTGCCAAATTTTCAATGAAACACCGAATATATGCCAAGTGTCCTTGAAGTAAATGTAATTCATTAAAATTTCGAGGAGGTGACATACCAAGGATTTTATTTGTCTTCTCAAGATTAACATTGATACCATGATGGCATACAACAAAGCCGAGAAATTTTCTGAAGGTTACCCTGAAAGAACATTTCAAGCGGTTCATCATCATATTGTTTTGTAGAAGGTTATTGAATATGATTTTTTTATCATCCAAGTGATCAGAATGTTATCTGGATTTTACCACCAAATCATCTACATAACATTCAACAAATTTCCCTTAAAATGATTTGAAGATATGGTGCATGGAACATTGATACGTTGCACCTGCATTTTTCAGGCCAAAGGGCATTACCCGATAACAAAACAAACCTTGAGGAGCTCTGAAAGCTATAGGATACTCATCCTATGGGGTCAATCGTATTATATTATACCCAGAATATCCATCAATGAAGGAAAGTGTTTCATATATAGTTGTTTCATCAATTAAGCATTCTGTGATTGGAACTGAAAAATTATCTTTGGGACAATGCCGATTAAGATCTCAAAAGTAATTCAAACTCTAATTTTTCCATTCTTCTTTTTTCAAAGGGACAATATTTGACAGTCATTTGGGATATTGAACTTCTATGATAATGTTATCCTTGACAAGCTTATCAACTTTTGCTTCAATTTTGTAGGCATAAGTTGGGTGTCTCTTTCATGCGGCTTTCTTAAATCCTCGATGTTCTTCTAGCAAACCCAAATGATTAGTGGAAACATCGGGATCAAGACCTATAATTTCTGTATAATTCCAAGAAAATACATCTCAATTTTTTTTAAAATCATGTATACATTTTTTTCACTTTATGAGTCATGGTCGCACTAATTAAAGGGGGGCATGGATCTTCTTTTTTACCCATATTTATTTCTCTGAGTTCATCCACAGTGGTAGAGATAGCCTCCTCAAATGATGGAGGAGCATCTCTGAGCTCTTCCTATTCTTCTTCATTATGTGTTACTTCTTTTGATTCTACTTTCATAGTAGACGATGAAAAAAAATTTCCATGATCAGGAGAGAAGTTAAAATTTGAACATCTTGAAGAAGAGGTTACCATTTCTGACTCTACTGATTATGAAGGGTCTTCCTAGGTTGATAGAGAGGAAATAAGGGAATGAGATTCGACATCGTTATTCTCCACTAACATTGCTATAACTTCATCTGGCTTGGTTTATGAAGTATTGAATTGATGGATTTCAGTGGATGAAATAAATATATATCCATTTATGCTTTCATCATTGCTTGGAAAATCAATAATTTCGCTCATGCTATCTGGCACGATTTCCATAATTGACATTATGGAAGTTTCCATAAGTGTGTTTGTATTTGAGTCTATCCCATCAATTTGACAGAGAGGAAACACATAATCTATACTGACATGTAATAATGGGTTATTGGAATCTTTTTCAAACCATATGGAGAATTAATTTTGGTGACCTTCTTCACTATGGATTTTTAGTTTCCTTCAATGTGATAAAACTCAGCCTAAAAGTATTGAGATTCACATGTTTTTAATGGGTATATGTCACCATACAATGACCCAATTTGACCATTGAAACAATATTTGAGACATTGATTGTATGACGAAGGTACGACCGCATGTTGATGCAACCAAGGTCTTCCATTGAAAAATTTTGGAAGCTGTGTCCTGATGAACATCCATAAAATCCGAATTAGAAATAAGGTCTACAAACTGAATTCTAAGTGTAATTTTTCCCAAGGGTTATTTTTCATTCTTATCGTATCCTTGCAACATCAATTTAGAAGTCGATAAATCATATTTGGTGAGGCCCAATCGATGCAGTGTACGAATAAGAATATGATTGACTCCCAAGCCAGTAACAGTTAGAGCTCATCATATTTCTATATCATTGACTTTGACTGATAGAAACAATGGTCTAATATGTCCATGTACACCATCATCTTCATCTTCATCTGTAAAATATATCACTGCATGGCATTCTGTAGGATCATTCATTATATGGTAAAACTCAGCTGTAAAAATTTTAGTTTCTAATTCTTCTGGACTTGACAAAGCCTCAATACGCTTCTCCTGAATATCTTTTGATAGATTCAAGGATTCATGAATTGATAACTTGGCCAGTACTTGGGACAAATGTTTCAAGACATCTTACATTTTGTCCTAAGGTCTGCATTTCCCATCATGAAAATTTGGTTTTATAAGAGCCTTAGAAGATGATTCTTAGGAAATAGATGCATCTCGTATCAGGGTGGGCGTTGGAAATTCTCCTGGAATCGAAAGATTATACCGACTTACTGAGAGGAAGAAGGCGTAACCTCTAACAAATCCTCCAAAATAACTGTGCCAGGACTGAATCTGCCATATGTGGAAGAACATTATTGTTTCTGTTGAGCCCACTGAAGGCCTTTACCACAATTTTCTACTGCATATGCAGTTCTAGAAGGGGGTAGGATAGAAATAGTGGCTTCTAGAATATCCAATTCTTCCTCTGTATCCTAGACCTATGTATATTCTTCCAATTCCTCTCTTTAATAAATGGAACTTAGGCTCATCTAGATCGAAACTATGACTACTATACAGATCTGATAAGTGGATCATGATAACAAAACCAAAGATCAATTCTTCATTTGATGAAGATTTTTACTGATTAGCCAGTTCAGGCTGTGCTGTTTGGTGGGACGGTGCCCATACTTTTGAAGCAAATAGCATAAAATCTACGAGAGACAAAGACAATTTAGGCATTAACATGAGCACATCTTCTTCTGTCTGGCCTTATTTATTCGAATTATTCCACCTATTTAAATATTTTACTTCTGATGAATGGAGTTTTGTTGTGGTATTCATAACAGAAGAATGAATTTGTTGATTCAATTGTGTTTGTATAATGGCATGAGTTCAGTTGAAAGTTTTCATGACCATCAATCATCATATTTCTGCGCATTCTTGCTTTTGACTTCATGCCACTCGCCTTCCTTCTCTACATAAGTATTAGTACCAGATGCTACCTAGGCTAATGAACCTTTTATATTTACCTCTCCATAGTTTAACATCTTTTGCAGGAGGTCATTGAAGACAAAACACTCTTGAATGGGATGACCCAACATCTGATGAAATGGGAAATAGTTGGAGAGGTCTTCATCTATTTCCATATTAGGCCTTTCGGGCCATGGAAACTGAACCAAATTGTTTTCCAGAGCTGAGATGAAGTATCCAGGAAGTTTTTTATTCCAGAAAGAATAAAATTTGTTCTTAAAATATTCATATTGTTTCTGCCTTTGATCTCTTTGATCATCTTGATAAGTCGGGCATTGTTGTTGAAGCTCAGGAGCTGGAGCCCTTTTATATTATTAATGTTTTGAAGTTGAATCTGGAACATGTTCTTGATTAAGTGTAACTGTAGCAGTCTCTACATTCCCAATTCTCTTTCATGTAACTGATGGAATTAGTTGTGTTATAGCGTTATTCTTTGTAAGACAATCTTCAATTTGATGAGCAATGGAAGGATGGTCTCAAAACCCTCTTGTGTATTTCACAAGGATCAACGGAGTGCGTAATTCATCACGCATATTTTCCACACAGATTGAAAACAATTCTTCTTGAGGGAGTGTTAAACATAAGGAGTATGATAATCCCTTCCATCGAGAAATGAAATCTAATACTCTTTCATTTTCCCTTTTTTACAAATGGTAAGATAAAAAATTGTTGCCTTTGTCAATTTTGAGCTAAATTAAAGAAGGATCCTATTAATGAGATCATCCCACCCAGAAATTGACTATGATTGAAAACAAGTATACCAAACAAAATAAGACCCTTGTAATGACTACACCAAAAACCTAAACTAAAATGCTTCTTGTTATTGAGGAATTCCCATCATAGGATCACAATGAGAAAAAATGAGTTAACTGTTGTTGTAGATCTCCCGAACCATTTAAAATTTGGGAATGTAGTATTTTCAAAATTTTATGTGGGAGGGATTGTATCTACCCATTTAGGGTAAGCTTTCATTTCTGGTTGAACTTGTGCATGATTTCCTTCCATAACATCCAACTGAGCTGTTAATGACTCAATGATAGCCATTAATTTTTTTGAAATATCTACTTGATCTTGGATCTGAGCAGGTGAAATAACTGGAGTTTGGAAGGTTAGAATGATCGGGAATGCCACTGATGGAAGTAATGCTGATTTTTGTTGCGTATGATCCATAGGAGTGGACCTGTGATGGTGTACTTGTAATGAGGGATATTCTTGATTAATCCCAATAGTTGCAACAAATTCCCTTTATTGATTAACTCCAGCATGCATTAGAGGAAGTCTACCTTGATGTAGTTCTAAATTTAACCTCCTTAAGTCATTCATTTATTCTTCTTTCTGTGCGAACCATTCCTCTAATGAGAGTGATTTTCCTTCTCTAGAGGAAGGGTGGAATGTTACCTAACTATTACCCTTCTCCTAGGTATGTGCCTTTATGGGGTACGGAAGGGAATTACCCAATGGAATGTCTTTCCCCTGGGAAACCCTCTGTCTTCTGGTATTCACACCTCCTTCATTCGTTTCAGTGTGCACAACCTCTTGAATATGAAATTCTTCTTCTAATCCCTCTGATTGAGCCTCTTATTCTGGGGGATCAGTGAAAATGTCATTGATGACATTTTTCGATGAATAACGTATTGCAGCCCTTCTATCAGTGCTTCTGCGATACTGTCTTCCTCCATGTACTTTATATGACATTGCCTTTTGTTTCATTGATCTATCAGGAACTTTTGATGAACCGTAACTTATAGAGAATCTACTAATAATTTGGCTTCGTATTCCTCTTGTGGATTCTTCTCGAATCATGATAAGACTGACTTTCGTTGAGGGATAGATTGAGAATTTGAAAAAGTCCCCAGTCCGGTGGATTGGGGATGTTCTTGTTTTTTCTACTCAAATCCTCGAATCATATCTTTTTATTCCAAGGGTTGGATTAAAAGAGTCCCCAGCCCAGCAAGATGAGGTGGATCTTTAGCTGCTAAATCTATTTTTTTAAAACACTCTTTATTTTGAGGACATTAGACGAGAAATTAGAATGATAAATCATCCGACATCCACTAAAATCAACTGTCTTAGATGAATTTTGTATTATTTTTGACACTTTGGTCACCTCATGATGTGCATGATCTAAATGGGAAGCCGGTTTGATATTCTCATTTTTTTTATGCAAGAGTAATTCAAAAACTTGTTCTTTATATTCCTGACTTTGGGAAGAACTAGTTGAGGCCTGTTCATGGGAAAGTCATTGATTATGCAAAAAACTAGATAGATGTTGCCTGCCATGGGAAATAAAATTACATGAAACCACTTTTGGCGGGAATTGTTGACTGGAGAGTATAGTGAAATGTGGTGCTCCATGATCACCCCATCTCCTAAGATGAATACCATATGGGGCCTTGGTAATTAACTGGCGCAACCTTTTTAACACGCCAAGGCATGAACACTGAAGGGATCTCTGTTACTCTTCAACCTTTGGATGTTTGTAAACTGAAAGTTATTTCAAATCAATTTGGTGTTGCAACCCTTCTATTATCGTGACATGATTTGTATATTCATCATATGACAATATTTTCTCTTTTAAGTGAAATAGAGTTTTCCATATCCTGAGATGAATATCGTGAATACAATCTTTTATCAATATTTCTGGAATATCATACTGAGAGTCAGCCAAAGGCCAAAACATGACTGGTATTTCACCTTTCTCCAGTTGTTTTCTCATATTCATCACTTACTATTTGTCATTTGATAAAGATTCTTCTAAATTATTGGACCAAAGATGGTGCTTTTTTGTTACTTCATTATATTGCACAAGATTATTAGAGAATTCATATGTCAAATTAGAAGATGAATGACCCATGGTATTATTTAGAGAATGACATACACCTCATGCTATATTATTATTGAGAAATTATTTCACCCCTTAGCGGTAATGCATCAGACATGACTGGCTTCTCATATGCAAGTTCCTCAAGATAAGAGGGCTTTCTCGTTACTACATTTCTCATTGAAGAATTTTACAGGAAATTTGAATTACTACTATAGAGATGGATTTCATATCTAAATACATAATCATGGGGAAGACCACCATGGTGGGTTGTAAGAAACGATGAAACCTCTTGCTCTTTGGTCTTCTATCCACATAGATCATTATTGTGGTATCATCTAAAGATGATACTTCTAAATTGACCGAATTCAGTTGAATAATGATTTCATGAGAAAGTGTCTGATGATGACCTTAAGAATTACTATTGTCTCTTCTAAAAGCATTAAATGATAGAGTATAATATTGTGTTGCAACAGACAATTGTCTGAGCACTTCAAGAACTACCGCATTGAGCAAGGCCTTATTGTAGATTGGATATTTATTTTTCAACTTTGATGGATATGTCTTTTTCTTTGAAACCTTCTTACTCACTTTGGAAACCACTTGTTGAAGAATGTGGTTATTATGGGCAGGTGTATGTTCCTGCTCAGGAAACACGGTCAGGTTAGCTGATTATCTCCAATAAAATTGGGAGTATTTGCACGACTTGATTGTCCGTATGACATGGGTGAGTATTCCCCACGACCCTCCTAGACTGGAACAGAGGTGTGTATCTGCTCAGAGTGATATTTTGATGAGTCACTCTACCGATAGGGATAGATTTATGATTCATTCCATGTGATTCTGTTGGTGTTTTTATAATATTCTGACTGGTATCTAGAATATGGGTAGGTATTTTCTTCTGATCTTTCACCATTTTCAGAATTTTCTTGGTGACTTTATCTGCCAGAATGGGAATATACGTTCATTCCTTGTATGGAGTAGGTGTATGTGCCTACTAATTTCCACCCTTTCCTGTCAATGATTTCTGACAGTACTCATATGTGCTGGCATAAAATTGTGTCTGCCTCCTGCTTTTCATTGTAGCTTTCTAATTGACATCTCCGGGTGCTACCTAACATGACTATTGGTTAGCCAGATGAAGTGAAGGTGTATGTTCCTTCTGATTGATCTCCACCACATTTAATTGGAGATTTTCTTTGGTTTCAGTCAGATGAGCCTATTGACTGGCTGATGATTTATAAACAGGTGTATGTGCCTGCCTATAGTACTCTGCCGGAATTTCCTGGCGGGATTGATGTGTTACTGCCAGATGAGTCTAATGGGAAGTGACATTAGGACGGATGAATTTATATTCCCGTTCATTGTTTTCCATCATCATAGATTGATGGAATTCATCTGGAGGGTGGAGAAATAAGAACATACTCCCTGTTATCAGAATTTCACCTCTGACGGTTCATCTTGCGTGCTCGGGTCAGAGGAACTCGAGTCGAACCCCTAAAGGTGATACCCTCTTCATGTTGAGGGTGCACTTCCACAAGAGACTGGTGATTATTGTTGGTGGGAGTCCTCAGGAAGGATTTTTTTCTACATGAACTGAGGCCTTTTGTGACCTCTTCATTCACCTCCCTATAATATAGGAGGGACTGGTTGTTGAGTTCCGGGGATAAGGACCCGAAACAGTTGGAAATGGTGGTTGGGACCACATTCTTTTTGAACACTGGTCATCATTTTCCGGACAACCAGCGTGAGTTATTAACTTGGAGGGTTTGTTGAGTGGCCTCCAGAGTCGGGATGGTACCGGGTTTACGATATTCCCTCACCAATGCATTCAAGACCCAGCGTTGAAGACACTGAGTAGTTGATATCATCCTCAGAGAGGATGCGGATCCAGTAGGAGTAGCAGTCGAGGCATTCACAGCTATTAAATTTTGAAGAATCCATTTATGTATATGAGAGAGATCTTGGTAAAGAGTGTCTGTTTCATATAACAGAGATAATCAATGTAATATTGGCTAGACTACATCTTTTGGATGAACACATATGTGTTTGATTTCTTTGATGTCCTTCAAAATTAATTTAATATGTGCCTAAAATATTAGTAAAACATTGTTTCAACTTTGTTAAGGATTCACATCAGGTTCACCATTTTTGTTTCTTCTGGAAATGGGGATGACCATGTTGGTTTATGTTTCAAACTTTCCAATCGGGTTCTAATGGGTTTATTCGTAGAACCCGAAACATCCAATGATTTTATATCTATTTGGACCTACATTCCAAAGGTATGTTCTCATTAGTTGTGGACTGATGAGGCTTAATAATTTTCATTGGTCGAGAGGATGGGAGGTCAGACTCATCACACTTTTCTTGGAGGAATTATGGTCTACCCCCAGGCTCTCTTATAGATTTATGTTATGTTCACCAATCCTTATTAATTTACCAAGCATTAAAATGAGTTTTTTCTTTAGATTGAAATCAATGATTGATAGGTATGGGATTTAGAGAATCATTTATATGTATTTGAGGTTGTTCATTGATAAAGAATCATCCATATAGAATCTTATTCAATGGTATCCTTCAAAAATTATATAGAAATATCTTGGTAATTATGATAACCATAATTGTTCTAATGCCACTTAGTGGGGAAGTTGATGTTTATTGTTGTTTGGAAATATCGGGATTATTTCAGAGTTGGGATCATACCCGCAGATGGGCTACCTACGTATACTTTTAATAAATAAAGGAATCATAACCCACAAAGTTCGATAAGAAGGATGTTGTTTAATATCATATGGTATGGAAAAGAATTAAATGAAAAATGGGCTTGAACCTTAGAAAGCGTCCTATGTACACTACTTTTAAGGCAAAGATCAAAGTCGATGTAGTTAGGGTGATGTAGTATGAGGTTTAGGTACGATTAATCGCCCAAAGAGAGATTCCATAATTACTTTTACACTATAAGCTCATGTGAGTCATGCTCTGTGTGAGAAATAAGAGGTATCAGTAAATCTGACGATTGTTCCATAAAAGTTGCAGTCATAAGAAATAATGTGGGGCATACATATGTATGACTGCCCAAGAGAAGGGTCCATAAATTTATTTTAACTTTATATAGATTTGGGATTTTAACCAGGGACTTACTACTGAAAAGGTATCCCAAATTAAGAGGGACTTATGATTAGGTTTTTTTCTTGAGAAGGAAGCCCAAATCAAAATAAATTATGATTTTTTCTTAATCCTGAACAAGATGCCCAATTAAGGGAAAATATTATTGGGGCTTAATCCTAAGAAGGATGCCTAATGAATTCCTCTCAGATAAAGAAGCCAACAAAGAAACCATGCCATAATTGGCTTTAAAGGGGTCTTTGAAGGTCATATCTTGAGGAAGAAAGGTGTATTTGGGGAAAAGAAGTGATGGGGAAGGAGGCATGAAAGTACTATTACAGCATGAAAGTACAGTTCTGGCGTGCAAGTCTTGGTCGCACAAACATACATACACGAAATGAGTCACATCGAGAAATGAATAATCCATTGGGTAATACTTTGGAGACTTTAAACTCGAGCCCTTGGTATCATCCTTAGAGACTTTTAGAAGGGTGGCGCGCAAGTTCCCTTGAGAGGGAAAGGCGTAGCGTAAGTTTCTTCACATCCCATAATGTCTGGACACATAGGCGCACAATTATTGATGACTTCTAATACTTAGGCCTTATTCTTCCTCTTTATAAGTTTCATTATAGGTAAATAATTACCTTATAAGTGTAAGGAAGATGTCAGATAAAGACTTGGGTGACCAGAGCTTGAATCTGAGTTTTGGAAAATTCATTCCTAAAATTGGGGGCCCACATGGCCTATTTATAGTCTACTAGGCACCTTGGGAAGAAAAGGGATTAGGTCATGAATGTGACTTTTGCGACCCATATGTTGCGCACAAGTGACTTGCATGACCTGATGGTAACTTGCGCTCCTCCTTCTTAAAGGTTTCCTTGTTCATTCCTTTGTAAATTTTTGATGTTCTTAAAAGGACGACTCTCTTTGTTCTTAAGGTATTCCCCTTTTCCATTCGTTAGAATCTGTGAGAGAATGAAGTGTCAACATACGTGAAGTACATTAAATTTGGGTTTGGGATGGAAAATATAACATTCATGGGGTATGTTATCACTAAAAAGGAATCATTGGTGATCCTTCCAAAATAGAAGAAATTGAAATCTATCCAATACCAACATCATTGGTCGAGATACATAGTTACATTTGATTATATGTGTACTATCATATATCCATGATAAATTTATCTTGATTTCACGTGTGTTAACCATTCAATAAATGAAGGTTGTGAATTTTTTCTAGAATGATTAATTCGTGGAGAATTCATTGATTCATTGAAAAGGACAATCACTATAAATATTTTAAACATAATAAAAAGTTGGGGAGTATTTTTTATCTATAGTGATGCAACATAAAATGGAATAGATTTTTCACAGGTAATATGAAAATTTTATAGCCTATGAATCCCACCAATCAATGATCCCTAAGCTAAAATACCAAAAGATGATATAGAATTGGTAGCTGTAATATTTAGATTGATAATTTAGTATCATTAACTAAATGAGGATTATATTAACCTATATACATATTATAAAATCCACATGTATAAATTAAAACAAAAGGAATACAATATGCTCAAATTGCTGTTGTTATATATGATCATGGATTGTGATTTTTCAATCCATTACCATCATGTGAATGGAAACAAGGACATTGATACATTATGTATGAAGGATCCTAAAAGCATATCTATGATGAGGATTGTAAGGAATCAAATCAAATTGGACTCGAAATTTAAGGAAATGGGAATAATTAAATTACCTTCATTCTATATTTCCAAAATTAATTCTCAACCATCTATTAAATGGAATATCAATGATCCTCAAATGGATTATGATATTCTTAATAAAAAGTTAGCAAGTATTCCATATTTATTCATTGTTAAATTTGAATATATTTTTTTGGATCAAAAAAATGTTTCCCAGTTAAAATTTTAGTGAAGATGGAACTTATAGATGATATTTATATCTCATTAATTTATATGCATCAAGGAATCAAAAGGATGTATTGAGGTATGAAGAAAATATTATGGTGGGATAACATTAAAATGAAGATTGTAGATTTTTTCGTGATTCTTTTTATGTTAACAATTCAAAGATTAAAATAAGAAATACATGGATATGATGAAAATTTTTATCACACCTGTATTTTAATGGGATAAGATATCCTTCTATTTTATCATAGGATTCCCCCTGATATCTAAAGGAATTAACTCCATCTTGGTGGTTGTCGATTGAAATATAATATCAATGCATTTCATTTCAATTAGAGAATATTTGTGACTAAACCAACAGAAATATATAAATATATATTAGATGTAGAAAACATCCCGAAGTCCCATTATCCATTTTTTTGGATAAATATATTATATTTTCTTCATGGTTTTAGATAATAATTCAGTATGAAATGGATTAAAAATTATTTTTAGTGTAACTTAATACCCTCATATTGATGATATGTATATAAGAACCATTAAAACTGAAGATAATATAATTATATTATTTCTAATTTATTTAGAAATATATTGGTATCAAACCCTCTCCCTAGTGGATATATTAAACAATAGTTTCTTACACTCAATCATTTATATAGAACATTATGAAGATTTTTATGGGAAGAGGTGTTGGAATACAACATGATAGAATCCTGTTGGATATGGGGATCTAATGTGACCCTATGTTATATATGATATGATAGTGAAAAACCATACCATTCAATATCATATGACACAAATAAAATTCAATATAAAATATTGGCATACAATCATCAATGTAGCCTTAAGTTAATGGTTGAAGATAATTTTATCATTACATATAACCTTGTAATAATAAAATAAGGTTTTGGAATTCGGGAAATCTTATTTCAATATACATTTTCCCTTATTATATCCTTTATCTCATTATATGTGAAACCCATCTACATTCATTCTCACATATTATATCTCCAGAACATGATGTGTTCTATGTATCCATCTTAACAAAGTACATACTGGTACCCTCACATGTACTAAATCGAAGGGTGGTACCATTGGATAATGATATTTCTATGGTGTATTTGCAGATTAAGATTTTAGATAATAGGGAATGTTTTCTATGAAACAGTAAAAATCACATTTTAAAATTGTTGTGGAGGAACCATATAATCATCTATTTTAGTAGAAGATATGTAATTTTTAGGGTGATATTTATGAAGGGGAATAATATTACGACCAAATATTTTATTAATTAAATTCCCTTTTTTAATGAACATAATTTATTATAATGTAATATTTAATAGAAAAAAGCTGAAAATATTTTGTTATTAGAAAAATATTATATTTTTCATTTAAAAGACCACTACTAATCATGAATATGAAAAATATATCCACTATACAGTGACCAATAATATTATTTTATAATAAATGTTATGATAAAGACAAATTTTCTTAGATTGAATGATCAATGACCCCAACAAGTAGGATCATACCCAAGGAATCCTCTTTATTAATGTTTCTTAGAGAGATGAAATCACTAGGATTTTCCCTTGACCAATCCAAAAATGAAATTAAAAAATTGAAGCATTAATTAAATCATTTACTAATAATGTTCAATATTATTGATATCACCACCCAAACCATGTTCTTCAATCCACCATAAGAAAGACTCACCATCAAACATCTTACACATTGATTGTACAATGGTTTAATGATAGTTTAGGTATCTAAACCCAAAGAGAATCGATTTTAATACGTTATGTTTTAATAAAATAATAAATGTATTTATCCAGTACATTTATCACTTTATAAATTATTTTTTAATGTGTTTGATAATAATATAATTTTAATATGAATAAATAATGTTTAAATATTTGATAAATACATAGTTTTAATTATGATTACATTTTTCTAAATTCAAAAAACATTAAAATAAAAAATATTTTAGTAAAATAATTTTATATTAAATATATTATTTAAATATAATTGAGAATATAATTTTTTGAATCCCATTGTAGTGTTTTTAAGTCCTAGAAATTATCTAAATTCCTGAAATCACATATATTCTTACTATTAGGGTTTTTTATTATTTGAAATAGTAATTTATATAATATGATGAAAAAATTTTGATAAAATTAAAATTAAAATAAAAATGAATATGATTAAATTATATAATGATGGATTTTTCATCAATTTCTGAGATTTTTTAATATTTGGGTAAAAATTACATATTGAATTAATATACAGTCTCTATTATGAAATCACAATGTCCCCAATGTATTGTAATAAATTTCAAAAATGTATTACATGAAAAAAAATTTGCCTATAATTTAAAATAATGTGTTATTAATGTTATTTTATTACTATTGTTATCCCTTTATAAATCCCCTAAAACATATATTATATTGTAAGGTTTTAATATCAATTATTTAAAAACCTGAATCACTAGCAGATCACAATGGGTATAATATTATAGTATTTTTTTCGTATAATGATAAAATGTTTATAACCAATCCTAATAGGTACTAATAAAAGGAAAAAACATGAAATATTTTTTGGTTTTTATTATTTTATCATATATTTTCCAAAATAGTTGTTTTGAAATTAATAAAGAATTACCCCCATCTTCAGTCAAAAATACCCCAACAACCTCCAAATTCCCATCACTAATACCCCATTGAAGAAGAATTTATTCCAACTATCTGTCTATACATCCATACACTAGTGTTACCATAATCATAAGAGTTTCTTACAAATCTTTTAGAATAACCCTCCCAATGTAAGTTTCTCTCTTATCTTCTTCTAATTTCATGTACTTTAATCGTAATAAGAAATTTTTATTTAAAAAATTTCTAGTAATAATTTCTTTTTATAAATCCCACTAATATACATAAGATGAGAATGTAATAATATACCAATATTCACTCTCATTCTCCCCTACCAAAAACCCTTATGTACACCCTCTATACTATCAAAATTATCCTATGGGATTTCATAGAAAACAATCTATGTAATGAATACCCATACACCATTAGATAATATTTTTTTCATATTTATTTAAATTTACACCATTTATTTTGGAAATCTATATATGCTACCCTCACTCTTTAACCGCGAGGTTAAATTTTTTGAATTGAGTTATAATACAGATTGATATATGTGGTATGCGAATCTATGTACATAAATTGAATGTGATGGGTGGTTCGAGGAGTATATAGCTCTCCAAAGATATAGGAAATATATTAATCATATATTATTCCATTTAAATTGAATGAGTTGATATCTTAAGAAAATTATGTCATTTTTCCATGGGGTCATCCTTGACATATGTTTCTATTGTGAGGTTTTAGGTTTGTCACAAAATTCTATTGTTTAATAAAATTTATCATCTTACATCATGAATTAATGTTTAGTTTTATGATTTTAACTCTTTTATGTCACCTTGATATTCAATATTACTAACAGGTATTACTCTAATCATGATATGATTTTATTATTACCTTAATGGGTTTATAGATCACCCTTTTTAATTTCCTTCCATGGTAATCCCATCATGTTTAATAGTATCAAATGATCTTAAGGGAATGATATGGGATTTTTAAATAATGTTGTTTTATCCCTATTTTAGGTAATAATATTATTTATCTAATTTACCAAATACACAAATCCTCATTATCGTTTGGGGTTGTATTATATGAATCCCTATGAAACAAATAATAAATAAGTTTCCTAAAATATATGGGTTGTCAAATTTATAGTAACTAAAGGAGATTATGGATGTGTGAAAGGATATTTAGTATGGAATTTGTGAATATTCTTTTGGAAAATCCAAACACATATTTGCATTTGGAATGTAAATAATAGTTTCTTTTTATTAACTAAATCAATGACATTTTTATAATTATTTTATTTTTACGAGTAAATAATGTAATTTTAAATATTCCAAGTGGAATATAAATAAACTATGAATATAAATATTCACAAATTTCCATTCAATTAATTTTATATATGTTTTATTTGATTTTATAACAATTTGTTAATATTTTAGTAACTATAAATAACATTTAAATTATTTTTAGTAACTATTCATATATTTTCTCTTTAATGACATTATGATAAATATTGAAAATGAATATAAAAACATTAAAAATCACTAGTAAATTATAATTATCCAAAAAATTCATGGAACACCATAATCAAACAAAATAACGTTACATTTAATGTTTCATAAATAATTTACTTTACATTTTCACTAACTGCACAGGAACAACTTTGGCATTGAATAATTTTTTTATGTAGTTATTTCATCCATAAAAATTTTAAATATCATACTATAATAAATATAGTTTATTATAAATAAATTTTAACTTCCATATTAATTCATATATCATTTCAATAAATATCCCTATCATTACAACATAATATGTAATCGTGGGTTATAGTTCTCTATTATATTTACCTTTAAAGAATATATTATTCATAATCAATTTCATTTGGCACAAAAATAAAATATTTCTTAATATAGTATGGTTATTTTATAATTCCCATCATCTAATAAAATATGTTCAAGTATTGGAGAGATTTTTAGAACATATCTTAGTTTTTCAACAACTATTAAACCATTTTACACTTAAATGTGATGATAAAATTTTTCTTGGTTACTATTCATTATGTATAAATAAATAAATGTTAACTATATAGATAATTTTTAAATTATTAATCAGAATGAAAAATCAATATTACAATATCTAATTCAAAAAATTAGTAAGTATTAATATTTATAAAAGTTTGGTTACACGAAGAATAATAATATATAGAAAAATAATATTTTTATTAATAAAGTAATATTACACCAATTTCAAGAATAATGATTTTTTAAAATTAAGAAATTGGATTATATTTTAAAAAATTGATGTTATTTTACATTTTTTTTAAAATATAGTATTTTTTCCACCAATGTATTTTTTACATTTCACCCAAAAATCATCCTTGGATAAAAATCACTTATTTTAATCTTAAGATAATTTTTCTATATTGATTTAAATGTATGTTAATTTCAAAAAAAACCATACATTCGTATTAATAATTTTACCTTTTTAATGAAAAACAAAATATATATGGAAGTAACACTATTATAGAAAATTGAATCTTTTAAACATTAACTTTTCTTATACATCAGTAATATTCTTCTTATCATTAAAAATTTATTACGTATTACCAAGGAAGTAATATATACATTAGAGTAAGAAAAAAATTGTATATTTCATAATTTTGTTAGTTATATTCAAAACATCTAAACTAATGGCTATGTAATAACATAAAAAATTAATTACTAACATTTCCCCATTAAATCACAGTTTGTTTACGATTTTTTTTGTGTGGGGTATATAATATCAGACTTCTATTTATTTAATATTAAATAAATTCTAAAATACTGAGGTGTTAAAAAAAATTAATATTGATTTTATTAATTGAATCATGATAGGTAAGCTGAGTTATATCATCACCCACCAATGAATTTTATGAAGTTATGCTATCCACTAAAAATTCAACAATGGATAGTTTTAATTCGTTGTAGTCTCTTTATTTCTTGTATTATGGTTCGGTATCATGAACCCTTCAAAATTTGAGGTTTCTTCCAACCCATTCCTCAAGGAGTGCCCTACAGAGGGCATTCCACAAAAAGATGCTAGGAAATTTTACATAGATTGTTTCTAATTGTGATGATATATCATATATTGGAAGGAATTATATTTATATTTCATGTATGAACTCTCCCAACCATGTGATGATTGAATCGATTATTAGGCTTGGTGATAATGATATAAATTTGTTCATCTCTATCATAAATGATTCATGAGCTACCACAACAACTGTATCCATACAACTCTCAGGCATTTATGATTCCAAAGGATGTGGCTATAATGACCCAAACACTCATTTCTAGATTCAATTCTAAAAACATGTTGTGTATTCTTTTTATAAAATATAACTCTATAATACACATTTATTAGTAAAATTAATGTCTTATTCTGGTCCCGGATATGGATAATTAGATAACATTATATGTTTTATCAGAATTATTAATAACTAAAATTAAAAAACTATCTAGTTTTTTGTACACTAATTCTAAATGGGGTGTCATCAATCATAGAATTTATATGATATATTGGAAAATTTTTGATAAATAGGGAATGAGAATGAAATTATCCATTAAGGGTTTTATATATTGAAAAAAATATATTAATATTTTTTAAAAAATATTTTTATAAACAATATATCAATTATAAATATTGATATATATTAAAATTATAAATAAAATTTAAAATATGAATACTTTTTAAATTCAATTTCAAAAATAATACATTAAAAAATTAATGGATTTCTCCATATAAATAATTTGAAAATATTATTATTTTATGAATTAAAAAAATATCTGACAAATCAAATAAAAACCTTCTCGATTCAAAGATATATAGTTGGTGGGACAACATCCCAACGACGTTGTGGGCTCACTCTTCCTTCATCCCCATCTCTGTTGATAAGGAAGTGCCATATTTTAATTTAGGAAAACATTTTTTTAATAGAAGTAATTATCATAAATAATCTATTAAACACATTAAAAAATTTAAAATTTACTTGAATTATTTTCAGATATGAAAATATTTTAATACACACAATTCATTGTCAATTTTGTTTCTCAAAAAACATTTTAAATGTTACACATATCTTTGAATTTAATAATTAATAAATAATTCATTAAAATTTAAATTTAATCTATTAGATTATTATAAATTTACATATTGTCAATGATATTCATAATTCATAGCTATATTGATATCAAAATGAATCATCTAAAATTTTAATTCATAAAAAATGATAATATGGTTCAATAAACAATACATTTAAGAATATTGTTTGCAAAATAAAGCATATAAAATTTTAATAATGAAATAATATTTTTAAATAATAGTAACAATATTTTTTATCTTCTTGTACATATTTTATAAAAAAATAATAACATAAATTATGAAATCACTATTTTATTTTATACAAAATATTTAATAAAATAAAATTAAATTTTTTTTAAATAGAACACTTCACACCTAAAATAAATCGTTTCCTTACCTAAAATGTTTTTTTTCAAATATTATATTCGTATAATTATTTTTGTTAAAATTTTATCACATAATGTAATATAAGTTATATATTTTATAAATTAAAATAGAAACATCCATTTGACTGTGTTTTTATAGAAATTAATTTAGCATAAAAATTATAAAACTCAATTACTCTTACTAAACTGGAAATTAAAAGTAAATAAATAAAATATATCCCTTATAAATTTCTCATAAGTCATATTCTTAGAATATTTTTAGTAAATTCACTTCCTCATTCTTCTGGTCCTCACCACTCGCTTATAAAAAATGAAGGTCATCGGATGGAAGTATTCCGTGTTTTTTTTAAAATTATTATGCCGCATAAGAGAATAATTTAAATATATATATATATATATGATTGAAACTCTATATATGAATCAATGGAGATCTGCATAAATCTTAATACATTTAAGGTTGGGAAATAAGTCAAGTGTATATATGTATCTTGAGAATTTGATACAGATAGAGATGAGAATACAATATGTATATAATTATACCATCTTTGCAAAAAAATAGACAAAAAATTAAATAGAAATCCATTTTTTGTGGAGTGGATACATGGATTTCCAAAAAATAATGACGCCAAATAGAAATAATAAATATATTGTTGAAACAGGATGACAATAGTCAAACTATAAGTTATTATTTTGAAATTGTAATTTATTCTAGATTTTTTGAACAGATATTGTGGAAAACTCTGGTAAATACAGTTAAAAAATAACCATATTTACTAGAAAAAACACACTATGAGTCAAACGATTATGGAGGGATGATGAAATCAATGAAAAGATAAATACAACACTGATTTAGTAAAAAATGATTGACATTAAAAATAAAAAAACGATAAAAATTTATTAAAAATAAATAATTTAGACCTCTAAAAAATTAAAACAAAGAAACCAATAATCTCCAATAGATATACAAAACTATTTTATAGAGGAGGAAGATGATTCTGATATGAAAAAAAATATTGCATTCCCTTTGTAGTTAGATATGGGATTCACTTCTTACTAGTGTTAAAACCCACCTCAAATTACACTTTGTGTTTAACCTCCACCATGATCAAACATTTTATGGTAGTCAAATAGCCCGACCAAGATCAGCCTCAACCTCAACCTATTCTTTAATCCTCCCAATACTGTGGCATCTCATTGAGACCTCCTCTCAAATCTATTCTTGGCCACTATAAGAGAAACCCCACATCCTTTATTGACTTCTCCCATCTTATCTTAATTTTTTATACCAATATTAATTTTTATCTTCTATTCATTCTCAAATTCCTCTATTTTATATTTCACATTTTTAGGCCTTTATTATTATTATAATTTTAATTTAATTTCCTTTTTAATATTCATATTATCTTTTTTTAATTAAAATAATAATAATATTTATTATAATTTATATTTTCCTAATTTCATAAATTAATAATTTCATAAATCAAAATAATAAATATATTACTTTTAAAATAAAAATATGTTTCTTAAAAAAATACATTATTTTAATTACTATTATTCATATTCTTATTTTTAACTTTAATAAAAAAATTATATCAATTTATTTATTCCTTATTGAAATTAATATTTTTAACATTCATCATTTAAAATATTCTCCCATCCATATATATATTAAATTAACATTCAATATTATGAATATTCAAATTGTGATTTATAAGATATAATTTATATATTATTGTAAATATTTTAATTTAAACTATTTATTATTATTTTAATAAATATATTCCCATAAATATACATATATTAGCAATATTATTTTAATTATTAATTATATATTTATTAAAAGAATTTATTCATCTTAATTTAAATAATATATATTATAAGTATTAATTAATTATAAATTATTTGAAAACTATATTTTTTTATAAATGTAAAATTTAAATAATTTCATATATCATTAGGTATAGTAAAGATACTTATTATTTTTCAATGACAATAAAAATTAAAATATTCCAACTATGATAAGATTTTATTTTGATTAAATTAAATCAATTAGTTTTATAAAATATATAATAGGATTCTAAATTATAAAACAATTTACTAATTTAGAACTAATTTATATTTTCAAATTTATTGAAGTTTACTTTATCCCTTATAAATGATTTTCACCCACAAAATTCTGTCCTCATATTTATGAAAATTATGAATATCCATCATCAACATAATGAAAAATTGGAATTTTCAAGGGATATTAATTCTCTATAGAAAATTATATCTCATAAAATTTTCCCTCAAATGACAACATCTAATCTTCAATGTTGTCTAGAACATTCCACCAATACCAAGTGTAATGGTCCGAAGCTACTCTTCCGGATTCAGTGCTAAAAACATGATGTGTATTTTTCTAATAAAATACAACTGAAAAATTAACATTGCATTAAAAAATTGATTACCATTTCCAATCTTTGATCTCAATAATTAGAAAAAAATATACAATTTATAATAGTTTTACAAATATTAATATAAATAAATATCTTATTTCATTTTTTCTAACACCAAATATGAAGTTGTTAATATTAAAATTTCCATGATAACTAAGATAATATTTTTTAAAGATAGGATGAGCATTAAATTTCCAATTATGAGTTTAAAACAAGTAAAACATAATTTAATATTTTAATTTACAAAATTTTTTTAAATAATTTATATAAAATGTAAATAGTTTTCATATATAATACATTTTAAAACATCTCAAAAATAATCATTAATTTAAAATTCTTTCTAAAAAGTACATTTTAAAAATTATTGGATTTCTTGTGAAATATCATTTGAAAATAATAATATTTTATTAATTTAAATGATACTTGATAGCTATTATAAAACCAGTGTGGCCACTTAACATTATCACTAGTGGGAAAACATCCCAATTAAGCCCAGAGTTCACTCCATATTCCTCCTCACCTCTTTTGATATACAAGAACCATATTTCAATTTAACAATTTCTTTTTTCTAAGATAGGTATTTTTCATAAATAATCTATTAAAAACATTAAATTCGATAATAATTTAATTAAATTATTTACAAAGATGAAATTAATTTTATATACCCAATACATTATCTAAACTAATTTTTCATAAAACATTTTAAATATAGGTTAAATTCATGTATTTAATAATTAAAAATGATGGCTCAATTTTTAAATTGAATTTAAGAGTTTATTATACATCCATGGATATATGATGTTATTTATAATTCCACTCCCTATTGATATGAAAAACAAACTTCTATAATTTCAATTCATACAAATCGATAATAATGTGTAAGAAACATTACTAACATGAATATACATTAAATAAACACGTATAAAATTATAATTATAAAACAATATTTTTTAGTAAATAATAACAATACTATTTTTCATAATCCACTTATTTTATAATAAAATATAATTTTATAACTTGAAAACATAATTATCTTTTGTAAAATGAATTTTAAATCATTAAATTCAAATTTTATTTGAAAAAATATAACCCTTTTCACATAAAATCAATATATTTTCTTAATTAATATAATTTTTTTTCTACAATATAATGTCATTTAATTAATATATTGAAAATAAAAACCATTACTACAATATAAAAAATGATTATATAAATTTGAACAGAAATGTCAGTTTTTATAGTGTTTTTCTAAAAGGAATATATCATAGAGAAATTTAAAACTCAATTCCTCTTACTAAACAGAGAAATGAAATTAAATAAATTAAATAACTCAAATTCATATTTTGTAGAAGTATTATTCTCAGTGAATGCATCATAATTTTTCATCATCTTACCCCTCTAAATCACCACTCTCTTAAAAATATTGGTCAATAAAAAAATTTGTTTTTTACTTTTATAGAATATTATTGTAATTAACATAAATATATTATATATATCTATATATTGATGATTATATATATGATAATCAAAATAGAGATGGATAAATTTAAATATAGTGACCTTTGGGAATCAAGACATCATATAAATGTTTCATCATAAGTTAATACTGATAGAGATGAGAATATAACATTGATATAATTATATCCTCTTCTCAAGAACAAAACAACCAAAACAAGATAAATATTTAATTTTTGGAGTAGATTCATGTCATTCCAAGAAATAATGAACTCAAATTTAATATATATACATATAAATATGTATTTATGTATTGTTTAAACATGTTAGAAATAGTAGATTCCAAAATAATTTTCAAAAAATGAAATTGATTCGAGAAAATTTCAAAAGATATTGTAGACATACCATGTAAATACATTGAAGAAACTGAAATTTTTATAAGAAAATGACCACTATGGGATAGTGGATGAATAAATATAGATGAAATTGAATAAAAGATGAATATGGCCCTAATTTATTCAAAAATTATCAGTGATAAATATAAAAAAATTACAAAACAAGTCTTTAATATGATAGATTCAGATGCCTAACAAGAAATTAAATAAACAAAACACAAAACACAAATAAAATTTAAAATATATTTTTTGGAGGGGGTGATGACACTAATAATGAAAATAGTTTGCACCCCCTTCATGATTCTGCTCTATCCTTCATTTCTTACTAATTTTCAAACCCAACTCAAATTGCAGTCGGTGTTTGACCTCCTGCAGGATCGAAATTTTTATAGTAGTCCAATCCCCCAACTGATCGTAGCCTCAACCACATCCTACAATCGACTCTTTATAAGATTTGTGTGCCTCAAAAAGACTTCAGATTTACCCTTTACTCAACCTCTTAAAGATAAACCCCCCTTCCTATGTCGAATTCTCCCATCATATCCTCATTTTGTATTTATTTATTCATTTTTTTCTTCTTTCAAATCACAGTTTCATATATTGTATTTTTCATAGTTGTAATCATTTTATATTTTCATCATTGGAATTTAATTTCTCTAATTAAAAATGTGTTTATATTTTGGTTTAATAAAAATAAAATAATAATTAACATAATTTTTAATATGATAATTTCATAGTATGATAAAAGAAATAAAAAATATATGACATGAAAAATAATGATATGTTTCTTTAAAAAAGTAATTTCTTTTAATTATTATTAATATTATTATTACATTTATTTCATTAAAAAAATTAGTATTTATGTATTAGTAATAATAATTATTTTTAACATAAATTTTATTAATATTTATAAATTAAAAAAATATTTCATTTTATATATATTTTTAGAAAAGTATTTAGTATTATGATTTTTCGAATTTGTATTTATATAATATTTTTTACACATTATCATATTCTTTTTTACGTAAACATTTTATAATATTTCACAAAAATAATCAATAACAAGACATTTATATAAAAATATTCCTTTAAATACTCATACCACATTTCGTAAAAATAGTTATTAAACTAAATTAAAATCCTATATTATAAAAATAATATATTATTATAAAATATTTCAAAGTGATATTTTTCATAAAAGTATCCCTGAAATTTTTTAATATATAATTATGTACAATAAAGGTATTATTAATATTTTTCAAACATCATATAATGTATAATATTTAACTTATAATGATTTTTTTTTCATTAAATAGAATCATTATGTTTTATAATATACATATCATGATTTTATAATATAAATTAATTTATTTTTAAGAACTTATTTATATTTTCATATTTCTATGGTGTTACATTAGATGTTCTGGTGTATATTATATTCCTCCATCCCTATTGGTAAGGGTTGAATTTTCTGTACCACCATTATATCATTGATTGATTGGAAATTTAATGATTCAAAATGTATTGTAGGTGTATGATATGATGAAAATATACATGGTCATTTAGTATAGGATCATTCCTTAATTATTATTAATGATGCTGCAATGTTTTTCTAATGAATTTTCTGTTATTTTACATGGGTATGGGTTGGGTGAAGCTTATGTTTTGATCATGATATGAATGCTTCTCACACTTTTTCATTGTTTGGGGCCCTTCTATTCATAAATTTGACGAGTTTTCATATTTTACACAATCTAGACACAAAAACCTAATAAATAATCATTCTCAATGAATGTATTATTTCTAAGATATAAAAATTAAAAAATCCATTGAATCCACTTTTTATCAAGCACCCCTTCGGGGTAAATGACTTTTCTTGAAGAGTTAACATTGTATTATGATTTCATTGATGGGTTATAGTGACAATTAAGGGGGTTGAAACACAGATCTCCACATTTACCCCACTATTTATTGCCCACATTATATGTAGTACGGAAAATTTTCTATTAGAGTACATTCAAACCATCATGTCAAAAAACTGAAGATTTTTAATGTATCTTTCTGACATTTTAAATCATTCCACATATAAGGCTACTATCTCAAACTAGTGGAAAATCCCACCAATAATGTTATGATGATCAGTGTATCCCTCATTGGTCATCTGTTTCACCTTAGGTTGGTGATGAGTTATTCATTAGTTTATGCAGAGATAGTGTATAAATTTTTATTTTATTTCTTAAGGGGAATCATATTAGTGGTTTTTTCTTAAAACAAATCCTAGATTTCACCCAATACTAGATCCCACCACATTTATATGACTTTATTATCAATAATGGAGAAAATTTGATCTACCTAAATAGTCCAAAAATTCAATTTTTTATAGATGATGCCCCTATATATCTATGAGGAACAGATGATGGTTGTTACCCCTATTTATCTACGAATCATGGTGAAGTATTACTAACTTATGATGGAGATATATATATAACTTAACATGTTTTTTCCAACAATCACTATGTATTAATGAACACCAAAAGGGTGGGATGACATTGTATTTATTAAATATCATTATGGGAGTATTTATAGAGTGTACATTTGGAGAGTCCCTATGATCCATTTATATGATACCATGGGAGTGAATATTATGGAAAATATAACATATACCATATGATGAGTACTTGTAAAATCATTGGCCATATGTTGACATGAGGTGTATAACCTCAAGAATTCTAAAATTGATTAGGGTAACAATATCATCATTCCCTTTATCTTTATACAATTCTCATTAATGGGTTTCATTACATTCTCCTCATAGGGATGTTGTAGTTTTGTGTGGTTGGTAAGAACCATTCTGAATTGGATCCCACTTAGATAGTTTCTTAGTCACCATCAGAATACACTAATGACTCTCTGAAGTATATATGTGGGTTATATACACATTGATTGATATCTCCCAGAATACTTATAAAAAGATATAGTTATTTTATGGTGTATTCTCTCACATTAATTCGACTACCAAAATATGCTTCTGGTCATTGTTTAGAATAAGGATATGTGTATGATCCTTAATTTTATTCATTATCTAATTATATTGAAAATACTATTGAATATGAGAGTGAATATACAGCCTCTCATATATCACTGTTGAGGTGTGCTAATGTTATCCTTCATCAGTAGGAGTAGAAATATGGGATTGACTATTATTGGATATTGGAATATGTTGATGATTATTTCCCACTACTATAGACAAACTATCTTGGAAAAATTTTAAATATAGGGAGAGTATAGAAGACTAACATCAATTTTCACATGGAATACAGCCATCACTCAATGATATATATGGAATAGGGAAATATGAATCTACCTAGGTGACTATGAAATTATATTGATAAACCCACATCAGATTTGGGATATGATCCCAATCTTGTTTTTCAATATTCCCCGTAATATATCAGTGATCCTCCTAAACAAGAAAATGAATATTCAATTGCTCCGTAGTTTCTATCGGAATACATGTATTCGATACTCTGGAATGGAGAATACGAATATGAGAAAGTCTAATTGTGATTAAAAAAATATACCAATAGAATTAATATATGTCTTGTAGAATATGTCTCTAATTTTAATGTTTTTAGCTGGGATATAGGCCTACACATATTATATTTTTTTTGAAATGTAGAAATATTCATTCGATCAAAGTGGGGATACATTCATAATCTTTTCCTTGTTCTACTAATAGAGTATTCTGATAGGCATGAGATGATGATATTACAATACACACTTTTATATTTGTTTTCATCATATATGTGTGAATTCCTTCATTAGGAACCAGTATATGGGTTGGATATAGGGATAATTCCATGATATATGGGTGGGATATAAATTTTGGAATAAAAATATACACAACATAAATGTTAATATATAGAATAAACTAAATCAATCTCTAATATGGAACAACCTAATGTACCCATATCATGGGTAATTCATCCCACTAACTTCGAAAAGATAATCATATTCCCAAATGTTAGTAACTGGGCTAGAGGTCTTGTATTAGGCCTCCTTAGAGGAAAGATAGAGTGTAAGAGTTGTGTTTCACTAAGGGAATCAACCAGTTTGGTGTTACCTCTTTTTCACATCTAGAGTAGTGGTTTCTTGAAATGGTTCTTCCAACACAATTTGGTAGGCGATGTATTAATTACCATTTTCGGGGAAAGGATCATAAAATTGTTATAGGTAACAAGGTAGGACACTTATTTAGCCACCATTGACCTTGGTTGAGTCAGTTTATTTTAAATAAGAATGTAGATTCACTCTATAATATATTATAGGATAATGATAGTGTTTTACAGTGGTATTATCTCCCCAGACTATTTGTGACATATCAATGGAGATACTAGATGGGTTACAATGATCTATTTTCAAATGTTTTCATACCATTTATATCAAAAAAGGTGTAAGATTGAGTGCTTGGTGAGGATTTCATTATATTTGGATCAGAGACCTCCTAAAGACTTCTCATATTAATAGAAAATAATATACATGAATAGATGTTAGATCATCACAACATTATAAGGATTTAATAATATATACTATCAAAATTTTATACAGTAAATTATAGTCATCCACCATCTTGAATATATTTTTGAGGTTGGTTTAACTATTAAATTTCAACTACATATTTCATCAAAGGGTAAATAAGATCTGGGTGATGTTATTTTTACACTGACAATCTTAATGGTTATAATATTCATTTCAGGATTAATATATTTACCTAGACATCAAGTTCACATAAAATGGTAAATCCCATTGTAAGGATTTTTTTTCACAAAAAAGTCCTCATGATTATAAAATTAATAACAGGTTCATAAGTTTTGTTTCAACCATGTATTACATATATGGTTAAAGACAATGTGGATTATGTATTTTTGACACCAACTGCCATCATGATTATGTGTTTCATGTTATTTCCACAATTGTTTTCAACCATAAAAAGTTTTATAGGGTTAATATTAATATAGTGATGTTATTTTGATAAATACATGACTCATTATTATAAGATTCATGTTGGGTTGACTTTTTTTTTTATTTTGGACACATGTTTTATTGAATTGGATATATTATGATGGTAATGGAATTTTGGCACTAACCATCTTCATGATAATGAAATTGATGTTCATATCACCATTTTTGGTTTTCATAATGTACTTCGTAATAGGGTGTAGGTGATGGGGATGGGGTAATTTTGACACTAGACATCATCATGATAATAGTATTCACATTAGGATCATAGTTTTTACTTTTTATTATATATTTTTTATTTATGGATTATTATAATTCTATGGATATATTTTCCAATGGAAAATAGTCATTGAGACATCCTAGTGACTAAGTGAAGGTGTATCGAACTGATAGAATGAGAGGTCTTTCTCATCCATACCATTTAAAAATAAGTTATCCCTATAATGGGAAATTCATTTTGATTTATGACATGTTCTTGAATCATAACTAGTGGTTTTAATAACATACCCAGTTACCCCAAAAAGTATTGATGATTAATTATTAGTGTGAACAAATAAGAACAAATTTGTATGTATTAGATATGTTATCCGTCTTCCCCCTATCAGGTGAATTGGTGATATTTTTGTTAAAATCTATTTATTAAGAACTCTATAATTTAAATTCATCCATGTAGATCGGTTATACATGATTATTTGTATCAGTATAGTTAACTTAGATTTCTATGTTTCTCTATAAAGGGAATCAAAAAATTAGTTAAAATACATAGGACGACACACATCATAAATTTTAATATATGTAAAGGACCATATTTAAAATTTTTTGAGACTTAAATAATGACAATTATAAGAATAAAAGGATAATAGTAATGTTTAGTGTAGGGATTATGCAAAATAATCTCTTTTTTTCTGATCTTAGAGGTAATATGTCCCAATAAGAATGGACAATTTAAATTAGAAAGAATATGGAATACAGATTAAAATTTTTATTTTATTAGGAATATATTTTAAAAATGAAAATATGATTATTAAAATAAGTAACATGGCCCTCAAAGAAAAAGAATTATTTTATTTTCAATATGGCCGAATGTTGATCATTATTATGGATTATGTCCCTAAATAAAATATAATAAGTCTTGGTGGAATGTAACCATTTTAGTGGGGGAATTTGGTCATTGAGAATATTTCCTGATGAAGGAATTGATTTTTTCTATTATTATAGACCGTTGGGGTTCATATAGAAAATAGATATATAGGGATATTATGTTTGGACCTCAGAGAGGGTTTATATGAATCTTATTAGAGGAATAAAGTAGTGTCCACATATTTTGAGTGATGTAGTTCAGGTTCATATGTAATGATCATTACATGTAGTTTGAGATCATGGGGTAAAGATTTTTTCATGTACATTAACTTCAATCACCTGGGACATATGGCATGTAGTTAAGCAATATTTTAATAAGAAATATATTCCATTGAATGTGTGATAAAAAATAATTTTGTGGGTTTAAAGCATATGATTCATCCAATGGGTACTTAGTTTGGTATATATCCCTATGAAGGAATTTATTGTAAGGAATGTATCCCTTTGAGAATGGAAAAATGTGGTTTTTTGGGATTACAAATTATAATGAGGCCAAGATGAAATATGTCTGTGGTGATTAGAATTTAAGAGATGCTAAAGGTGTAATAATTTTATTAATGGATAAATTTATTCAAATCTCTAGGCCTACATGAGACATTAATAGTGTGATAATAAATTGATAGTGGGAAATTAAGAACATTTGGTAGAAATATTTTGATGGGACGTATACTTGAAATGATATCCCATAATAGATATAAATTGGCCATACACCTAAGGAGAAATCCCACTTGAGTTTGTTCTTGGATCATTAAAGGTATTCTTAATAACATCCATATTTTCTATTGGATACTAAGGGGATTATCATCCTATAATTTCAATCCATTTAGTAGTTCTAGATGTGGTACAGAGGTTGGAGTGTTTTTTCATACTATAAATAATAGGTTAAAACAAAATGATGGATTCCCTATATGGCCTAGACCGATAGATAGAGACAAAATCAATCAGTAATAAAAGTTACATAACTAGAGTATCCTCTCTATGTGGACGCCCATAATCATGGGAATCCACAATTTTCACCCCCTGTAGGTTTTAAACCATACTAGATAATTAATCCGAGCCTCCATTTATCATGGTAATACACAATACATATCGTGTAAGATAGGTTAAATTGGCTAATTATGTGATTTGGGTGGCCATGGAGGAGGATTCATGTTATCCATAATAAATATTGGACCTGGAAAAAGGATCTATATGATGGTATTCTAAACTATAGAGGACTAACATTAAATTTCATTTGAAGAAATAATTTCTAAATAATGAGAGAATATATTTATTATGGGGAGTTTGAAGAGTGATTTTCATGTTGGGGACCTCTTGGATAGGTTGAGGAATATTTAGGTCATCATATATTATATCAGCAATGAATTTTCATGTTTCTCATAGATTCATAGGTCTAGCCCCTCACAATTATCCTCATTCCCCTAACCTCATATTGTTGGATTATGATTCAAAAAAATAGATCAAATTTTTAGTCATGTATTTATATGTTTGGCCTAAAAGGCCAAGACTCGCATAGTTTGACTGATGTCTCTGTCATTGGTACAACAAATACCTACAACTATATTTTCCTATTTATTACCTCAAAAGGAGAATTTATGTAATTGGAAGTTATTATATCTTGACTATTTATTCTTATTTTCCCTATACCTTCCATTATATCTATTTTCTATGTGTATCTAGGAATTTATAGCAACCACATAGTTGGTTAATTCCCAAAATAGAAGGATACAATGAAACATATCAATGAATTTTCCCTGAAAGGATGTCAGAGTACATCATAATGAACAAATGTAATTGTATGGTTAGATCATGTGTTGGTAGAAGGACCAAGTGGAATTTCATATGTGATGATCCTTAAATGTTTGGTTATATAACATAATCGATTAAGGGACGCATGGGGAGAACATTGATGACAATATATGACTACATAGTTAATCCGTATAGTGGGATAAGGGACAATATTGAGTGTATTCGAATTTTAACATGTTGCCAGATAGTTTAATGACCTGGAAGCATTTGGAATTTGATACCATTATGGATTTAACTAAAGGAACATGGGGACCTCATGGGTTCTTAATGTTAATTTTTTCTTAATTCCAAATAAATTAATAAATCTTTTAAATACTAGTTATTATTGATTTTGGTGTTATTTATTTATTGTTTTCAACATTGGTGATGTCAATATTTTCATTCAATCCCTTTTGAATATCATGGATGAAATGTATGAGAATAATCATATACCTTCTCATTCATTCATTGAATTTCACAACATTCAAGTAACTATTGAGGAAGTAAACCATCATCATATCTGAATGGTCAACATGTGATAAGGACATAAAAATTACCCCCACACCAGAGTATCGCATCTACATTATTCCAGAGAAACTTAATAGTGGGATATCTCATTATTGAGCATGAACATTGATTTTTTTTGTAAAATAATAACAAACATGGTGAACATCATCTCCATATATCGACTAATAATATTTTCTAGTTTCATCTGTAAATTCAAAGAATTTATATATTCATTCCAAATATTAAAAATAATAATTTTCAGATTCTAATGAAAATAAAGGATTCTCTTAGGATGTATCCATTATGTGAGGGTAGATGTTCCAATCAAAATGGACTAACCTCGCTACTAATATCATCCAAGACAAATTATTATCATGTAAAACTAAAGAGTAGTGGTATACAAATAACCACACCCTTCTCAGGCCTTGCAGAATCATTAAGTAGAACACCAATAATTAGAAGATTCTTTATCAATATTGGGATATAGCTATATTTTTATAACCCATCCCTTATATATTACTACAATCATATCTTGAGGTCCTACATAGAGTTATTACTGTAATGGTTCTCCCCATAAAAATATCAGGATCAATTTTTGGAACTCTTCTCATAGAGACAGATATTGAAATGATCCTCATGTTCAAAATATCAAATGGAAAGATAGTCTACCTGTAACATCCCAGGTAAATAAAGAATAAAGAATTTTCATATTTATTAATATTTACGAAATAAATATTAATTTTAATTAAAAGGGTTTTCTACGTTCGATAGCGTACTCGGTACGCAACGATGAGTTCCTTTGAGAACATACGTTGCACACAAGTAATAAAATAATGTTATTTTAAATGTTAGTTAACGAGTAGCCGTTGTACTGGGGGGAATGGATAGAAATAACTAAAATATGATTATATATGTTTTTAAATGTTTTTACATTTACCCAATAAAAGATAAAGGCTTAAAATACGGAAATAATTCAATTTTAGGTGTATATGCCCTAGTTTTCACTAAAGGTTCACTTATCGCCTTTTAATAGAGAACTGTCATTAAATATAGATTTTATCACTCTTATACATTTTTTTGGACCAAATGAAACTCTTATTAAGAATCGGGACATCAAATTTTACTTTGTGTAATTTTTTGGTATTTTTCCGATAAAGTTCATTTTTTTAATGAATAGTGTAAAATGTTGTGTTTTAATTCAAAACCACTTTTTAAAATAATTTATTTATATGATTAGATTATCTTTTTAATTGGTTTTAAAGCAAAATTAGAATATATTTTTACCATTAAATCCAATAGTGGTCGTTGGAATTAATTTCACTTTGAAATCGGACTTAAACTAGTGTCAATCTTTTGATACTTATTGTTTCATAAAAACACGCTATTTGCTCTGACAGCGGGAATTAATTATGAAATTAATTAATGTGACTTATATGTTTTGAATTTTGTTAAATAGTCTTCATTTTTGAATTCGTAATATCAAATATATCTTAGGGTGAATTTTTGGTAATTTTCTGAAAAAATTCAATTTTTGATGAATAGTGAAACCACTAAGTGGTACTTATAAAGACTGATTTTCCATTTAAATGAAATTTTTCCATCATTGTGTTTTTAATTTCAAAATTCCGACATACATGTTTGTCATTAAGAAGTAAAATGTGGTTCAATGAGATTATAATAATTTTTTGGTGAATAGTAACTTATTAAGTTCTTAATCGCGATTAGTGGTAATTAGTGTAGTTTAAGGTAAAAATAATTCTTTAATAAAATAAGATGAGCTTGACACATGTCCTACCCTCATTGGTTGTGTCATGGACGACCAAGACAAGCCATGGGTCAACTTGGGGACCCCATGGAGACAATTTGGTTGGGAAATGACATAAATAACTTTTTATTTAATGTAAAAGTAAAAATGACACAAACATAATATGTTTTACGAAAACAATTTTTACATGGGGTTATAAAGATCAGATTTTTCATTATAAATAGTCATTTGAAATCTAATAAGATTTCCTACATCATAGTATTTTTTTTATAATTTTTAGACTTTAAATAAATTAATTTATTTATGACATCATGATGATGCAGCGATGACCTCATTATTTAACGATTTAAATAAAATGGAAAGATAATGTAAAATATATAAACTAAACATGCACAAAACTTATTGGATGGGTGGATTTATAACCCTTATCACCTTATCCACGAATTATATGAATGTGGGACCTTTTAAAACCGAAACACATTTTCAAATAAAGTAATATTTCTTTACTTTCCAAAAGTGCCCCTCCTCTCCTCTTATAAAAGGCCCCCACCTCTACCTCATTTCACACACTCCTCAAGCCTTTGGCTCGTCCAAATCCCTGACCATTTACTCTCTCCACATCCCTCTCCTCATCCTAGAGGATTCCCTTTGGGCAGAATCATTTAAAAGGAATCCTTTAGGCTAAAATCAAAATGAGTTACACTTTTAAAGGTAATTCATTCTCTCTTGTTCATTTGTTTTATTTTGCTTCTCCAACCCTCTAAACTCTTTTTATTTACTTCTTTTGTAACAACACCAGTATCTTCAATATACTAGGATGTTTTAATAAGATTTATTCGAGCTACACTCTCACACAACTACATCAAATGGTTAAAGAACATACGGTTTTTGTGGATGGCGAAATTCTGCCTCCCGAAACGATGATTGTTCAATACTCATTTAACACCTTCAAAGGTGGCCATTATGATGTCGCCATTTTTATATATTATATATAATATTTTTATTTTTTCCTTAAGATTCTGTTTTTTTCATTTTTGTCTTACCTTTATGGTTTCCATTATGGGTAAACACGATATCTTCATTTAATGAAGTGCGGACTACCGCCCCCTCAAAGTTATGTGATTCGTTTATGCCATATGTGGGACGTGTAAAGGATGGATTTAAAGTTATTATATATGATGTTACACTGGAATTATAATATACCTCATTTTCATTATTATTTCTTTTCATTAAAGTATGAGATAGAAATGAAAGTAGCGTTCATGCGTACGTACGGCTTACCGTCTCCATGAACGGTGCATTTCATTTCTTATCCCCAAATGTAATGTACTATTAAAGTACATGTATATAATGGATATATATAATTAATGATATATCTAAATGATGAATATAATTCTGGAATTAAAATATACATACCTCTCATTTAGTTTTAATTCCATTAATATGACAATGAAATGAAAGTAGCGTTCATGCGTACGTACGGCTTACCGTCTCCATGAACGGTGCATTTCATTTCTTACCTCTAAATGATTATGTAATATTATAAATACATGTATATTCTGGATATATATAATATATATGATATCCAAATCAGGAATTTCATTCTGTATATAAAGAACCTTTGACCACACGAACAACATGTAATTGTAAGAAGTCCACTTTCGACATAAGAACCAAATATTAACAAAACAAACATTATTAACTTAAATGTTTACATAATGTTTATAACATGGCAATAAGAGATATAAAAGGATGAATGAACTTTAAAAAGGTTCTTAATCAAGTATAAATTAACTCAAGTTTATTATTCAGGATGTTAAAGAACGATCGAGTCAAGTCGGATCCGAGGTAAGGGACTTCGTCTCAATCTCCTTTCATTGAGGCATATTTCATTTTATACACAACATTATTTTATATAGTGTATAAACCCCCTTTTACTTTTACTTTTATACAAAAGGAATCTTTTTATATGAAGCGTTTTACAAAACGACAAAAAGGAATGTTTCTTTTAACGTACACGGCGACAAAAACCTTTTCCGCCACCGCGAGTATTATTTAGTCTTTGGCTTCCTCAACAAGCCTTTATGTTTTTAAAAAGAAAGAAATACCATATACTCTTTTATGTATATTGGTATTGAAAATGATTTTGATAAAGGATTCTATTATGATATATTGTGATTGAAATGTGGAAATGTTATCATTCATTTATATTGGTTTTATGTTTTATGATTTTATATTGGTACTTGGACATTTTAACGGGTTGTTACGTTATAAACCATATGATGGGTGGTGCCGTGTATACCAGGACGGGTGGTTACGTTATAACCTCCAATGCATTGGATATGGAAGTCGGCCGTATGGCTATTCCATTAAGTATGTATGGAAATTGGTCGTATGGCTATTCCATTAAGTGATATGTGTGGAAGTCGACCGTATGGTTATTCCACTTAAGTATGTTTATGTCCCAAGTTAACTTTATATATGTTATGTGTTCTTTATATGGGTTTTATGGTAATACTTTGGTTACAAAAAGGTAAGTAATGATACTTTATTCAGTGAAGAGTTTTTACTACTTCATGAAGGTGAAGGTATTACTTTGATAGAGTATACATGGTTTACTTGATTTTGAAAAACTAACATTTTTCATTCTTTGTGTATCCCTTACTGAGCTTTTTATGCTCACCCCAAGTTTTTTTGAAATTTTTTTCACAGGACTTAATGTGGAATAAGGTCAAGGATGGGATCAAGGGAATGTCATTCTATATAAAACATGGAACTAGACATGTTTCTTTCAAGAGTTTTTTTTATTATGGAAACTTAGTAGAAGTGACTACTTTGTAATCTTTTGAGATGTAATAGTTATGTTCTAATTCTCTAAAACTCTAACCCTGAAAAGATCCTCAACGTGAATTATTCATTTAATTTAATATTAAGTAAGGTTTAAGGCTGGGGCCTTATAGTTGGTATCAGAGGTCGGTTTAGACAACTTTAGGAGTCAGAAAAGTGTTAAATTATAATTTGATTGAAATGATATAGCATTAACGGATTACCATGTTGCTTCGCCTAAGATATTTCTGTGTTCAGAATGGTTTTCCGCAGAGGAAACAAAGCAGCTATATTGGGACGACATTAGGAGGAAGATAACCTTCCAAATCAGCAACCTAAGATGGTCGAAATCGGAACTGAATAGTTTGTTGCAGTGAGGGAACAGTTGACTCAGGCTATAAATGGTGGTGGTATCCATGCACGAGATCAGCCAGATCAACCACAGAGGAACATGTCAGTGGTGGAACATTTCATGAGGCAACATCCACCATCATTCAGAGGATCATCTGACCCTGTGCAAGCTGAAGGGTGGATTAAAGCACTGCAGAAGCTTTTTGATGTCATGGGGTGTTCAGAACATCAAAAGGTTAGTCTTGCTGTTTTCCGTTTTGAAGGTGAGGCTGATCAGTGGTGGTCGATGGTGAAAAATATAAGGGATAGTGATCTGATTGAGGATCTTCACTGGGACTAATTCAAAGGTATGTTTCTTGAGAAATATTTTCCTAAGGTGGTTCATCTTAGGATGGAAAAACAGTTCCTAGAATTGAGGCAGGAGGATGATTCAGTGGCTTCTTATGAAGAAAAGTTCACTCAATTGGCAAGGTATGCTCCAAACTTCATATGAGATCTTGATAGTAAAATAAACCGTTTTTACTCAGGGTTAAAGCCAAAGTATCGAAGGGATTTAGCTTATCGTGAGTTCATATGTTATGAAAAACTTGTTTGATGTGCGGAGAATGTGGAAATAGAGTTTTCCGATGATCAGGTGTTCTATGACAAACAACAGAATAAGAGGTCTAGTTTGCAGGAAAAGGGGAAGAATTCATCAAAGAAGCAAGGAGGTAAGAAAACCAAATTACCATCCTATGAGAAGTGTGGTAAAATTCATCCTAGAGAATGTTTATCCAAGTCTGGTAAGTGCTTTCGGTGTGGTAAGTCTGGTCATTTTGCTGGTAACTGTAAGGAAGATGATCAAGCAGGAAATGAAAAGCCAACGGTAAGATGTTTTAAGTGTAATGAAATGGGTCATTATACAAACGAGTGTCCAACGAAGAACTCAACTGGGGGAATGCATCCAGACTACAAGCAGAAAGGGGTGGTAAAATACTTTGCAACAACTTCAGCAGATGTTGGGCCATCGAATGAAGGGGTATCAGCTCCAGGGAGCTCAGTATTTTTGGAAGATTGACTTGAGGTTGGGGTACCATCAGTTGAAAGTAAAATAAGCAGACGTTCCGAAGACTGCGTTCCGTACTAGATATGGCCATTATGAATTTGTAGTTATGCCTTTTGGGTTAACCAATGCACCTGCTATATTCATGGACCTTATGAATCAAATTTTCCATGAGTTCTTGGATAAGTTTTTGTTTGTGTTTTGAGGTTTGGGAAGAGGTTATGTGTGCCTTGTGATTCACAGTTGAAGAATGAGTTGTTATGTGAGGCTCATAGTTCCCCGTTTTCAGTTTATCCGGGCAGTACTAAGATGTACAATGATCTGCGGGAGTATTACTGGTGGGATGGAATGAAAAGAGATATTGTTGATTTTACTGTGAAATGTTTGACATGTCAACAGGTTAAAGCAGAGCGGAAGTTACCGAAATGGATGCTTCAGCCTTTACCAGTGCCAGAGTGGAAATGGGAGAATATATCCATGGACTTTGTTGTGGGATTTCCGAGGACATCTCGAGATAATAATGCAATATGGGTTATTGTTGATCGCTTGACTAAATCTTCTCATTTCCTTGCTATACGAGATACTTTCTCTCTAGATCAACTTTCCCGTTTTTATCTTAAAGAGAAAGTCAGGTTACATGGAGTTCCTCTCTCCATTGTATCGGATCGTGATCCCAGGTTTACTTCTAACTTTTGGAAAGGCCTTTAGAAGTCTTTGGGTACTGAATTAAATTTTATTACAGCTTTTAATCCTCAATCAGATGGGCAGTCAGAATGAAAAATTCAGACATTGGAGGATATGCTACGAGCTTGTTCGATGGATTATCAGGGAAGTTGGTACCAACTTCTTTCTTTGGTTGAGTTTTCTTATAATAATAGTTTTCATTCCAGTATACAGATGGCACCATTTGAGGAATTATATGGGAAGCGGTGTCGAACTCCAGCTTTCTGGGATGAAGTGGGTGAAAGGAAGTTGATGGGACCAGAATTGGTAGAAGAGATTGCAGAAAAAGTTCAGTTGATTCAGAAGCACATGAGAACAGCTCAGAGCAGGTAGAAGAGTTATGCGGATAACTGGAGGAAGGATCTATCTTTCGAGGTAGGTGATCATGTTTTTCCCAAAGTATCACCATGGAAAAGTGTGATGCGATTTGGTAAGAAAGGAAAGCTGAGTCCAAGGTTTATTGGACCATATGAAATTCTGGAGAGAGTTGGATCAGTTGCATACCGGGAGGCTTTACCTTCGAGTTTATCTCAGGTACACAATGTTTTTCATGTTTCAATGTTGAGAAAGTATATGCCAGATCCATCTCATGTTTTGAGTCCAGAGGTAGTTCAGCTGGAAGAGAACCTATCTTATGAGGAACAACCGGTCCAGATTATTGACCACATGGAGGAGGTTTTACGGAATAAGGTGATTCATCAGGTAATGGTTTTGTGGAAAAACCATGTGATTGAAGAGGCAATGTGGGAATCTAAAAATTCTATGAGGGATAAATACCCCCACTTATTTTGATAAGTGAATAAAATTGCGAGGACACAATTCTCAAAAGGGGGGAAGGATGTAACATCCCAGGTAAATAAAGAATAAAGAATATTCATATTTATTAATATTTATGAATTAAATATTAATTTTAATTAAAAGGGGTTTCTACGTTCGATAGCATACTCGGTACGCAATGATGAGTTTCTTTGAGAACTTACGTTGCACACAAGTAATAAAATATTATTATTTTAAATGTTAGTTAATGAGTAGCCGTTGTACTGGAGGGAATGGATAGAAATAACTAAAATATGATTATATATGTTTTTAAATGTTTTTACATTTACCCAATAAAAGATAAAGGCTTAACATACGGAAAGAATTCAATTTTAGGCGTATATGCCCTAGTTTTCACTAAAGGTTCACTTATCGCATGTTAATGGAGAACTGTCATTAAATATATATTTGATCACTCTTGTACATTTTTTTGGACCAAATAAAACTCTTATTAAGAATAGGGACATCAAATTTTACTTTGTGTAATTTTTTGGTATTTTTCCGATAAAGTTCATTTTTTTAATGAATACTGTAAAATGTTGTGTTTTAATTCAAAACCTCTTTTTAATATAATTTATTTATATGATTATATTATCTTTTTAATTGGTTTTAAAGTAAAATTAGAATATATTTTTACCATTAAATCCAATAGTGGTTGTTGGAAATAATTTCACTTTGAAATCTGACTTAAACTAGTGTGAATCTTTTGATACTTATTGTTTCATAAAAACACGCTATTTGCTCTGACAGCGGGAATTAATTATTAAATTAATTAATGTGACTTATATGTTTTGAATTTTGTAAAATAGTCTTCATTTTTGAATTCGTAATATAAAATATAGCTTAGGGTGAATTTTTGGTAATTTTCTGAAAAACATCAATTTTTGATGAATAGTGAAACCACTAAGTGGTATTTATAAAGAATGATTTTCCATTTAAATGAAATTTTTCCATCATTGTGTTTTGAATTTCAAAAATCCGACATACATGGTTGTCATTAAGAAGTAAAATGTGGTTCAATGAGATTATAATAATTATTTGGTGAATAGTAACTTATTAAGTTCTTAATCGCGATTAGTGGTAATTAGTGTAGTTTAAGGTAAAAATAATGCTTTAATAAAATAAGATGAGCTTGACACATGTCCTAACCTCATTGGTTGTGTCATGGCCTACCAAGGCAAGCCATGGGTCAACTTGGGGACCCCATGGAGACAATTTGGTTGGGAAATGACATAAATAACTTTTTATTTAATGTAAAAGTAAAAATGACACAAACATAATATGTTTTACGAAAACAATTTTTACATGGGGCTATAAAGATCAGATTTTTGATTATAAATAGTCATTTGAAATATAAAACGATTTCCTACATCATATTATTTTTGTTTTTAATTTTTAGACTTTAAATAAATTAATTAATTTATGACATCATGATGATGCAGCGATGACCTCATTATTTAACGATTTAAATAAAATGGAATGATAATGTAAAATCTATAAACTACACATGCCCAAAACTTATTGGATGGGTGGATTTGGAACCCTTATCACCTTATTCACGAATTATATGAATATGGTACCTTTTAAAACCGAAACACATTTTCAAATAAAGTAATATTTCTTTACTTTCCAAAAGTTCCCCTCCTCTACTCTTATAAAAGGCCCCCACCTCTACCTCATTTCACACACTCCTCCAGCCTTTGGCTCGGCCAAAGCCCTGCCCATTTACTCTCTCCACATCCCTCTCCTCATCCAATAGGATTCCCTTTGGAATGAATCCTTTCAAAGTAAGACTTTAGGCTAAAATCAAAAGGAGTTACACTTTTAAAGGTAATTCATTCTCTCTTGTTCATTTGTTTTATTTTGCTTCTCCAACCCTCTAAACTATTTTTATTTACTTCTTTTGTAACAACACCAGTATCTTCAATATACTATTATGTTGTTATAAGATTTATTCGAGCTACACTCTCACAAAACTACATCAAATGGTTAAAGAACATACGGTTTCCGTGGATGGAGAAATTCTGCCTCCCGAAACGATGATTGTTCAATACTCATTTAACACCTTCAAAGGTGGCCATTATGATGTCACTATTTTTATATATTATATATAATATGTTTATGTTTTCTTTAAGCTTCTGTTTTTTTTCATTTTGGGATTACCTTTATGGTTTCCATTATGGGTAAACACGATATCTTAATTTAAGGAAGTGCGGACTACCGCCCTCTCAAAGTGATGTGAATCGTTAATGCCATATGTGGGACGTGTAAAGGATGGATTTAAAGTTATTATATATAATGTTATACTGGAATTATAATATACCTCTATATCATTATTATTTCTTTCCATTAAAGTATGAGATAGAAATGAAAGTAGCGTTCATGCGTACGTACGGCTTACCGTCTCCATGAACGGTGCATTTCATTTCTTATCCCCAAATGTAATGTACTATTAAAAGTACATGTATATAATGGATATATATAATTAATGATATATCTAAATGATGAATATAAATCTGGAATTAAAATATACATACCTCTCATTTAGTTTTAATTCCATTAATATGACAATGAAATGAAAGTAGCGTTAATGCGTACGTATGGCTTACCGTCTCCATGAACGGTGCATTTCATTTCTTACCTCTAAATGAATATGTAATATTATAAATACATGTATATTCTGGATATATATAATATATATGATATCCAAATCAGGAATGTCATTCTGGATATAAAGAACCTTTGACCACACGAACAACATGTAATTATAAGAAGTCCACTTTCGACTTAAGAACCAAATATTCACAAAACAAACATTATTAACTTAAATGGTTAAATAATGTTTATAACTTGGCAATAAGAGATATAAAAGGAAGAATGAACTTTAAAAAGGTTCTTAATTAAGTATAAATTTACTCAAGTTTATTATTCAGGATGTTATAGAATGATCGAGTCAAGTCGGACCCGAGGTAAGGGACTTCGTCTCAATCTCCTTTCATTGAGGCATATTTTGTTTTATACACAACTTTCTTTTATACAGTGTATAAACCCACTTTTACTTTTACTTTTATACAAAAGGAATCTTTTTTTATGAAGCGTTATACAAAACTAAAAAAAGGAATGATTCTTTTAACGTACGCGCCGACAAAAACCTTTTCTGCCACCGCGAGTATTATTTGGTATTTGGCTTCCTCAACAAGCCGTTATGTTTTTAAAATGAATGAAATACCATATACTCTTTTATGTATTTTGGTATTGAAAATGATTTTGATAAAGGATTCTATTATGATATATTGTGATTGAAATGTGGAAATGTTATCATTCATTTATATTGGTTTTATGTTTTATGATTTTATATTGGTACTTGGACATTTTAACGGGTGGTTACGTTATAAACCATATGACGGGTGGTGCCGTGAATACCAGGACGGGTGGTTACGTTATAACCTCCAATGCATTGGATATGGAAGTCGGCTGTATGGCTATTCCATTAAGTATGTATGGAAATTGGCCATATGGCTATTCCATTAAGTGATATGTGTGGAAGTCGACCGTATGGTTATTCCACTTAAGTATGTTTATGTCCCAAGTTACCTTTATATATGTTATGTGTTCTTTATATGGGTTTTATGGTAATACTTTGGTTACAAAAAGGTAAGTAATGATACTTTATTCAGTGAAGAGTTTTTACTACTTCATGAAGGTGAAGGTATTACTTTTATAGAGTATACATGGTTTACATGATTTTGAAAAACTAACAGTTTTCATTCTTTGTGTATCCCTTACTGAGCTTTTTATGCTCACCCCAAGTTTTTTTGAAATGTTTTTCACAGGACTTAATGTGGAATAAGGTCAAGGATGGGATCAAAGGAATGTCATGCTATATAAAACATGGAACTAGACATGTTTCTTTCAAGAGTTTTTTTTATTATGGAAACTTACTAGAAGTGACTACTTTGTAATCTTTTGAGATGTAATAGTTATGTTCTAATTCTCTAAAACTCTAACCCTGAAAAGATCCTCAACGTGAATTATTCATTTAATTCAATATTAAGTAAGGTTTAAGGTTGGGGCCTTATAGTTGGTATCAGAGGTCGGTTTAGACAACTTTAGGAGTTAGAAAAGTGTTAAATTATAATATGATTGAAATGATATAGCATTTACGGATTACCATGTTACTTCGCCTAAGATATTTCTGTGTTCAGAATGGTTTTCCGCAGAGGAAACAAAGCAGCTATATTGGGACGACATTAGGAGGAAGATAACCTTCCAAATCAGCAACCTGAGATGGTCGAAATCGGAACTGAACAGTTTGTTGCAGTGATGGAACAGTTGACTCAGGCTATAAATGGTGGTGGTATCCATGCACGAGATTATCCAGATCAACCGCAGAGGAACATGTCAGTGGTGGAACATTTCATGAGGCAACACCCACCATCATTCAGAGGATCATCTGACCTTGTGCAAGCTGATGGGTGGATTAAAGCACTGGAGAATATTTTTGATGTCATGGGGTGTTCAGAACATCAAAAGGTTAGTCTTGCTGTTTACCATTTTGAAGGTGAGGCTGATCAGTGGTGGTCGATGGTGAAAAATATAAGGGATAGTGATCTGATTGAGGATCTTCACTGGGACAAATTCAAAGGTATGTTTCTTGTGAAATATTTTCCTAAGGTGGATCATCATAGGATGGAAAAACAGTTCATAGAATTGAGGCAGGAGGATGATTCAGTGGCTTCTTATGAAGAAAAGTACACTTGATTGGAAAGGTATGCTCCAAACTTCATACGAGATCTTGATAGTAAAATAAACCATTTTTACTCAGGGTTAAAGCCAAAGTATCAAAGGGATTTAGCTTCTCGTGAGTTCAAAAGTTATGAAAAACTTGTTCGATGTGCGGAGAAGGTGGAAATGGAGTTTGCCAATGATCAGTTGTTCTATGACAAACAACAGAATCAGAGGTCTAGTTAGCAGGAAAAGGGGAAGAATTCATCAAAGAAGCAAGGAGGTAAGAAAACCAAATATCCATCCTGTGAGAAGTGTGGTAAAATGCATCCTGGAGAATGTTTATCCAAGTCTGGTAAGTGCTTTCAGTGTTGTAAGTCTGGTCATTTTTCTCGTAACTGTAAGGAAGATGATCAAGGAGGAAATGAAAATCCAACGGTAAGATGTTTTAAGTGTAATGAAATGGGTCATTATGCAAACGAGTGTCCAAAGAAGAACACAACTAGGGGAATGCAGCCAGACTACAAGCAGAAAGGGGTGGTAAAATCCTTTGCAACAACTTCAGCAGATGTTGGTCCATCGAATGAAGTGGTATCAGCTCCCGGGAGCTCAATATTTTTGGAAGATTGACTTGAGGTCGGGGTACCATCAGTTGATAGTAAAAGAAGCATACGTTCCAAAGACTGCGTTCCGTACTAGATATGACCATTATGAATTTGTAGTTATGCCTTTTGGGTTAACCAATGCACCTGCTGTATTCATGGACCTTATGAATAAAATTTTCCATGAGTTCTTGGATAAGTTTGTGTTTCTGTTTTGAGGTTTGGGAAGAGGTTATGTGTGCCTTGTGATTCACAGTTGAAGAATGAGTTTTTATGTGAGTATCATAGTTCCCAGTTTTCAGTTCATCTGGGCAGTACTAATATGTACAGAGATCTGTGGGAGTATTACTGGTGGGATGGAATGAAAAGAGATATTGTTGATTTTACTGTGAAGTGTTTGACATGTCAACAGGTTAAAGCAGAGAAGAAGTTACCGAAATGGATGCTTCAACCTTTACCAGTGCTAGAGTGGAAATGGGAGAATATATCCATGGACTTTGTTGTGGGATTACCGAGGACATCTCGAGATAATAATGCAATCTGGGTTATTGTTGATCGCTTGACTAAATCTGCTCATTTCCTTGCTATACGAGATACTTTCTCTCTAGATCAACTTTCCCGTTTGTATCTTAAAGAGATAGTCAGGTTACATGGAGTTCCTCTCTCCATTGTATCGGATCGTGATCCCAGGTTTACTTCTAACTTTTGGAAAGGCCTTTAGAAGTCATTGGGTACTGAATTAAATTTTAGTACAGCTTTTAAACCTCAATCAGATGGGCAGTCAGAACGAAAAATTCAGACATTGGAGGATATGCTACGAGCTTGTTCGATGGATTATCAGGGAAGTTGGTACCAACATCTTTCTTTGGTTGAGTTTTCTTATAATAATAGTTTTCATTCCAGTATACAGATGGCACTATTTGAGGAATTATATGGGATGTGGTGTCGAACTCCAGCTTTCTGGGATGAAGTGGGTGAAAGGAAGTTGATGGGACCAGAATTGGTAGAAGAGATGGCAGAAAAAGTTCAGTTGATTCAGAAGCACATGATAATAGCTCAGAGCAGGAAGAAGAGTTATGCGGATAACCGGAGGAAGGATCTATCTTTCGAGGTAGGTGATCATGTTTTTCTAAAATTATCACCATGGAAAAGTGTGATGCGATTTGGTAAGAAAGGAAAGCTGAGTCCAAGGTTTATTGGACCATATGAAATTCTAGAGAGAGTTGGATCAGTTGCATACCGGTTGTCTTTACCTCCGATTTTATCTCAGGTACACAATGTTTTTCATGTTTCAATGTTGAGAAAGTATATGCCAGATCCATCTCATGTTTTGAGTCCAGATGTAGTTCAGCTGGAAGAGAACCTATATTATGAGGAACAACCGGTCCAGATTCTTGACCACATGGAGCAGGTTTTACGGAATAAGGTGATTCATCAAGTAATGGTTTTGTGGAAAAACCATGTGATTGAAGAGGCAACGTGGGAATCTGAAAATGATATGAGGGATAAATACCCCCACTTATTTTGATAAGTGAATAAAATTGTGAGGACGCAATTCCCAAAAGGGGGGAAGGATGTAACATCCCAGGTAAATAAAGAATAAAGAATTTTCATATTTATTAATATTTACGAATTAAATATTAATTTTAATTATAAGGGGTTTCTACGTTCGATAGCGCACTCGGTACGCAACGATGAGTTTCTTTGAGAACATACGTTGCACACAAGTAATAAAATAATATTATTTTAAATGTTAGTTAACGAGTAGTCGTTGTACTGGCGGGAATGGATAGAAATAACTAAAATATTATTATTTATGTTTTTAAATGTTTTTACATTTACCCAATAAAAGATAAAGGCTTAAAATATGTAAAGAATTCAATTTTAGGCGTATATGCCCTAGTTTTCACTAAAGGTTCACTTATCGCCTTTTAATGGAGAACTATCATTAAATATAGTTTTTATCACTCTTAAACATTCTTTTGGACCATATAAAACTCTTATTAAGAATCGGGACATCAAATTTTACTTTGTGTAATTTTTTGGTATTTTTCTGATAAAGTTCATTTTTTTAATGAATACTGTAAAATGTTGTGTTTTAATTCAAAACCTCTTTTTAATATAATTTATTTATATGATTAGATTATATTTTTAATTGGTTTTAAAGTAAAATTAGAATATATTTTAACCATTAAATCCAATAGTGGTCGTTGGAATTAATTTCACTTTGAAATCGGACTTAAACTAGTGTCAATCTTTTGATACTTATTGTTTCATAAAAACACGCTATTTGCTCTGACAGCGGCAATTAATTATTAAATTAATTAATGTGACTTATATGTTTTGAATTTTTTAAAATAGACATCATTTTTGAATTCGTAATATCAAATATATCTTAGGTTGAATTTTTGGTAATTTTCTGAAAAACATCAATTTTTGATGAATAGTGAAACCACTAAGTGGTACTTATAAAGACTGATTTTCCGTATAAATGAAATTTTGCCATCATTTTGTTTTGAATTTCAAAAAATCTGACATACATGGTTGTCATTAAGAAGTAAAATTTGGTTCAATGAGATTATAATAATTTTTTGGTGAATAGTAACTTATTAAGTTCTTAATCATGATTAGTGGTAATTAGTGTAGTTTAAGGTAAAAATAATGCTTTAATAAAATAAGATGAGCTTGAAACATGTCCTACCCTCATTGGTTGTGTCATGGCCGACCAAGACAATCCATGGGTCAACTTGGGGACCCCATGGAGACAATTTGGTTGGGAAATGACATAAATAACGTTTTATTTAATGTAAAAGTAAAAATGACACAAAACAAAAATGTTTTACAAAAACAATTTTTACATGGGGTTATAAAGATCAGATTTTTGATTATAAATAGTCATTTGAAAGATAAAACGCTTTCCTACATCATAGTATTTTTTTTATAATTTTATACTTTAAATAAATTAATTTATATATGACATCATGATGATGCAGCGATGACCTCATTATTTAACGATTTAAATAAAATGGAAAGATAATGTAAAATATATAAACTACACATGTCAAAAACTTATTTTATGGGTGGATTTAGAACCCTTATCACCTTATCCACGGATTAGATTAATGTGAGACCTTTTAAAACCGAAAAACATTTTCAAATAAGGTAATATTTCTTTACTTTCCAAAAGTGCCCCTCCTCTCCTCTTATAAAAGGCCCCCACCTCTACCTCATTTCACACATTTCTCAAGCCTTTGGCTCGGCCAAACCCCTGCCCATTTACTCTCTCCACATACCTCTCCTCATCATAGAGGATTCTCTTTGGGAGTAATCCTTTCAAAGGAATCCTTTAGGCTCAAATCAAAAGAAGTTACACTTTTAAAGGTAATTCATTCTCTCTTGTTCATTTGTTTTATTTTGCTTCTCCAACCCTCTAAACTATTTTTATTTACTTATTTTGTAACAACACCAGTATCTTCAATATACTAGGATGTTGTTATAAGATTTATTCGAGCTACACTCTCACACAACTACATCAAATGGTTAAAGAACATACGGTTTCCGTGGATGGAGAAATTCTGCCTCCCGAAACGATGATTGTTCAATACTCATTTAACACCTTCAAAGGTGGCCATTATGATGTCAATATTTTTATATATTATATATAATATGTTTATGTTTTCCTTAAGCTTCTGTTTTTTTTTTCATTTTGGGCTTACCTTTATGGTTTCCATTATGGGTAAACACGATATCTTCATTTAAGGATGTGCGGACTACCGCCCCCTCAAAGTGAAGTGATTTGTTAATGCCATATGTGGGACGTGTAAAGGATGGATTTAAAGTTATTATATATGATTTTATACTTGAATTATAATATACCTCTATATCATTATTATTTCTTTCCATTAAAGCATGAGATAGAAAGGAAAGTAGCGTTCATGCGTACGTACGGATTACCGTCTCTATGAACGGTGCATTTCATTTCTTATCCCCAAATGTAATGTACTATTAAAAGTACATGTATATAATGGATATATATAATTAATGATATATCTAAATGATGAATATAATTCTGGAATTAAGATATACATACCTCTCATTTAGTTTTATTTCTATTAATATGACAAAGAAATGAAAGTAGCGTTCATGCGTACGTACGACTTACCGTCTCCATGAACGGTGCATTTCATTTCTTACCTCTAAATGATTATGTAATATTAAAAATACATGTATATTATGATTATATATAATATATATGATATCCAAATCAGGAATGTCATTCTGGATATAAAGAACCTTTGACCTCACGAACAACATATAATTGTAAGAAGTCCACTTTCGACTTAAGAACCAAATATTGACAAAACAAACATTATTAACTTAAATGGTTACATAATGTTTATAACATGGAAATAAGAGATATAAAAGGAATAATGAAATTTAAAAAGGTTCTTAATCAAGTATAAATTAACTGAAGTTTATTATTCCGGACGTTAAAGAACGATCGAGTCAAGTCGGACCTGAGGTAAAGGACTTCGTCTCAATCTCCTTTCATTGAGGAATATTTAGTTTTATACAAAACTTTCTTTTATACAGTGTATAAACACCCTTTGACTTTTACTTTTATAAGAAAGGAATCTTTTTATATGAAGAATTTTACAAAACGAAAAAATGGAATGTTTCTTTTAACGTACGCGGCGACAAAAACATTTTCTGCCACCGCGAGTATTATTTGGTCTTTGGATTCCTCAACAAGCCGTTATGTTTTTAAAATGAAAGAAATACCATATACTCTTTTATGTATTTTTGTATTGAAAATTATTTTGATAAAGGATTCTATTATGATATATTGTGATTGAAATGTAGAAATGTTATCATTCATTTATATTGGTTTTATGTTTTATGATTTTATATTGGTACTTGGACATTTTAACGGGTGGTTACGTTATAAACCATATGACAGGTGGTGCCGTGAATACCAGGACGGGTGGTTATGTTATAACCTCCAATGCATTGGGTATGGAAGTCCGCCGTATGGCTATTCCATTAAGTATGTATGGAAATTGTCCGTATGGCTATTCCATTAAGTGATATGTGTGGAAGTCGACCGTATGGTTATTCCACTTAAGTATGTTTATGTCCCAAGTTACCTTTATATATGTTATGTGTTCTTTATATGGGTTTTATGGTAATACTTTGGTTACAAAAAGGTAAGTAATGATACTTTATTTAGTGATGAGTTTTTACTACTTAATGAAGGTGAAGGTATTGCATTGATAGAGTATACATGGTTTACTTGATTTTGAAAAACTAACAGTTTTCATTCTTTGTGTATCCCTTACTGATCTTTTTATGCTCACCCCAAGTTTTTTTGAAATGTTTTTCACAGGACTTAATGTGGAATAAGGTCAAGGATGGGATCAAGGGAATGTCATGCTATATAAAACATGGAACTAGACATGTTTCTTTCAAGAGTTTTTTTTTATTATGGAAACTTATTAGAAGTGACTACTTTGTAATCTTTTGAGATGTAATAGTTATGTTCTAATTCTCTAAAACTCTAAAACTGAAAAGATCCTCAACGTGAATTATTCATTTAATTCAATATTAAGTAAGGTTTAAGGCTGGGGCCTTATACTACCATTTCCCACATATCAAGATATATCCAAACTAATATACCCCTATAAGGAATATGATATAGGAATCCTCCCTAAATAAAGACCATGAAATATAATTTTGGTCCTCTCAGTAATAGTGTTTTCAAAAAATCTCTTCACATTGATATATAAATCTATGAAAAGAAGATTCTACCCTTACTAAATATAAACTATGAAGACCCTCACACCAAGAGTCACTAGATTTAATAAGGACATCTACTCCAACTGCAATATCCTTAATGAGATATATCCCTTCTCACCCAAAACATATTTTGAGGCTATGAAATTCATTAGTTAAACCATTAAAGCTTCAACATTTTGATATTATACATAAGATATTTACTGATCCTAATACACTCAATAAAGATGTTGAGATATAACCACTCTATTAAAATCAAGCAGATGAAGCTCTTATAATAAAATAGCATACTTCCATGTTTATGAAAAATTAAATTTATGAAGATAATATTCATCATATGTTCGAGAAATTATCGTATTCTCATTTTCACATTATGAATACCTTAATAGAGGAATGCATATATTATATTTTTCAAAATCTATTCATAAACTATCATCATCTGAAAGTGAAACATCTTCTTTATGTCGAATAATAAATAAACAACCTGAAAATGTAGAATCCCTAAAATAAAATAAATTTAACAATTCTTTCATTTCAGTGGCACCGGATGTTTGAATGGAAACATATATATCTTACATATAAATTTAATAAATTTTTTATAAGGACTCTACATCAGTATATCACTAAATATCCATAAAAAATAAAATTATCATAATGAATTTATCATAGTGTGATGCATCTCACATAACACTCATATCATTGTAGTCTACCAAGAATGACATCATGTGATTTACTTTCCTCCAAGATGGTCTAGAAACAATGTTCTTCACAAATGAGTAGTTATATCGAATAGTGTCTATTAATCTCTAAATATGAGAAATGAAAAATAGAGTTTGAATTGATATTTAGATTATAATTATATATATATCATACCTAAGGTCAACCTTGACTCACATATATGAAATGAAAAACCATCAAATAAATCACTACAAAAAATTTCAGGTATCTGACACTCACGGTTGGGTACAGAAAAAGGATCATGCTCAATCCAACACCAAAAATTCAAGAGGCTAACAATTGTGTTCATAGTATCACAAATACCATAACAATGAGTTAATTTGATCACCCATTACTAGTTTAATAATTATCAAATCCTTGATGTGTCAATGTTTTCTTGATGGAAGAACCAAGTCAAACCCCTTTAGAAAGGATGGGATAATTTATATTCCAGACTACTTCTTCACCTTGAAAATAATTTTTTCTAGAACAGATAGAAATTCTAATGGAAATCAAGTCAAAGTTTTTTCAGTTATGGGACCATATCTATCATTTGGTACATGAGAGGTAATTGTATATGGAGACTCTAATAGGATAATACCATCCAAATAAGTTCCATTAGAGTTTTAAAAAGAGGAGGAAATTCCTCAAAAAGGCTACAATTCAAAAATAATCTACCATGAATTGAAATATTAAGCACAATTATGATATACCACTTGATATTTATAATAAAAAATCACCTTTTTCATTTACTTAGAACATGATTCTAGCTTGAGATGATAAATTTATTAATATCATCGAAATAAGACCAAATATATAATATAGAACAAAATTATAACATATATGAATTGTATAATTAAGTATCTTTATAAAGTATGGTTCAAACTGATACAACTAAAAAAATTGGTGCACACTGATCTCCAAAGGCATGATCTGATCCTGGGAGCTCCCTAAAATGCTCTATTACTACCTCCATAATTAGCCTCAACAAATGAAAATATTTAGATGTTGGATGAAACCCACCCATCACTCAATGAATTAGACCATCATGATGTAAAATAATGGATTTAATTATATGAAATTGGGATGAAGTTGAAATAAAAAGTTAATAATTTACTTCTCAAGGTGTCAATTTCTTATTGAGTATAAATCTTAATAATAGACTTAAGTTTATCATCAAAAAAATCTCCCATGACATATAGAAATTGTTTATTTGATGAGAGTTGAGTCTGGTCATCCAACCAATCAATGTCCTTGGTAATTGGTGTGACGAACCGACATGGAATGTTCCAACACATCATTTGATTCATCCCACTATGTAGCCAAAAGAACATTCTATATTTCCAAGGGAATAGGGTCAACCATTGGGCGCAACCAATTATCTATTTAGGATGATTTTACCACAGTAAAACTGCTATGAAAGTCCAAAAAATGGGATGGTGATAAATATATCATTGTTTTGAACAAAAGAATATAATAAGATACCATAAATCAAAATATACATCATATAAATACTATCCATAAAAAATATATACGTGAAATTTGATAAAAAAATTCGAAATGTCAATTGAATATTGCAGTATAAAAACAAGGCCCCAGCATAGATCCTAAGGGATACAAAATACCATAGAAAACACTACATGATCCAATCCCAATGATATTGTCTATCCTCCAAAAAAATGGATGAAGGTAAATGGTTTCCATTCTTTGACATGTGTCATGAAAAAAAAATCTAAAAACACCATTATGGGAATATGAAGGGTGTGAAACACAATTAAATTTAAGATAACAACATTAATAATTAACTGATTTTACCCATGAAAACCAATAAACTTCTTTTAAAACATTATCAATGATAAACCACTTTGAAAAAATTCTATTATCAAAAATATCCTTGAAATCCCAATGGTTTTATTTATATACAAAACAATTGTGTTTCAAAAATGTATCTAATAACTTTATAATTGAGTAAATAATGCCACATGAAAAAAAATTCTTAATATAACAAAAAAGTCATAACAAGGGTGAGAAAAAAAATCATTATCATAATACCATATAAATTATAAAACATGAAAAAATACACATTATACATATCTTCACATTAAAATGGAACTAATAAAATTCATAAAACATATAACCAATATAAAATTATTAATTTATAAATTTACATCTAAAAATTTATCCTAATGTGAGTTAGAAAAATATAATATATATAATAAAATGTAATATCTCAGGGTCATTCATGGTCCCAACAATAAAATCTTATACAGACTTCTAGAAATCAGCATTAAATCTCACACAGTCCCCCTACCTGAATCCCCACTTGGTCCATTAGAAAATATAGAGGCACAGACATCTCTCCCTGTAAAGGCACACAAAATCCCTCGAAAAACATCCCATCCACACCATATATAATTTATGTTATACTCTTTGTAAACACAACACAAGAATGTTCCAATATCAATTAAGAAATAAAAGAATCTATTTTGCAGTCTATTTTACACACCACATTCCTATTATTCTAATCAAATTAAATAACATTGTACCATTTCTAAAACAACATTTGAAAAAAATTTAATCCCAAAAAACCTATTTAATCCATTATTAAAAACATGGGGTGTACACATGCTACCCCCATTTAAAAAACATTCTTTTAACACCAAAATTAACAAAAAATCCATGAAACACATAAAAATAAATATTAAAGAAGATTAAATCATCATAATTAAATTTTATACAATAAAATACAAGGGCCTTTAGAAAATTAAATATAATCCAGGGAAAATCCATTAAATTGAGAAACCTAAATTATATTCTATGTAAAGGTCATCACCCTTGACAAGGAAAACCTATATAAGGTAGAACCAATCCTTAGAAACCTAAACAAAATGAAATAGAAATAGAAACCCACTTAAATTACCTCTATTTATCCAAAACCACCCCTAAAGTTCCATATTTCTACAGAATGGTAGAACATAGTTTGATAAGGGGAATATGTAGAAGAAATAATGGATAAAAGAGAATACCCTATGAAAAACAACATTTATACACAATTGAAATCCCCACCATAGACATTGAGAAGTACCATGACAAATTTGGATAGGCTACATGTGTGGAGGAAGTAAAATGATCCCTAGAATCATAAAAACCCATTATGAGTATTTTTTTAAATAATAATTTTTAAATCAATGGACATGGCCACATTGATTCCCTCACATTTAGTGAAACCATGAACCAAATTTTTTTCTTCCACTATCATCCCAAAAATTTTCAAATGGTATCCAATGGTGTGTCACACATTTTTGGAATATGTGTCCAAACTGTCCAATACTAGACTATCAAAAATGCAGCACCCCTCATAGGGTTACAACATAGTATAGACATGTTTTGTGCTAACCATGTGAAAGTATATATCTCCCAAAAAATCCATGTTTCAACTCTAGAAACCCAATAACTCCATGAAAACACTGAATGATAAAAAAATTAGATGGACCAGTGACCAAGAGGGTGTCACAACCCCCCCCCCCACCAGGCCTCTTTATTCTACAAAAAGTCATCAAATGTAATGAGAACAAAAAATATGAGGCCACTAAACCATCACCCCACAATCCTTATACAATACCTCATTGTTATGCACACCATTATATTATACTACATGAAACAATAAGAAAACCATTCCATGAATCACCTTGTAATGAACATCCATGATAAAAACATTTTGGTCCATAATGGAGGCATCATGATCAAATTTAAAATCTTTCAACTGTGACAAATGATATTGGTATGGATTTTCTATCTTCATCTAGAACATGTGGGGGATTTCATGGTTCATGGTTTACTATAGGGGAAACTCCAAATGGTAGTATACCCTTCTAAGACACTCTACATGTTGAAATTATTCGATATATCATAATGTAAATATCATCTTCATTCCCAAGAGTCATCATCCCAACTAAAAAGATACCTAAAAAACAATTGGTCACCAATATAAAACACCAAATAATGTAAAATATGTTAAGAATAATTGTTCTTGTAAAACTTATATGTTTCAAAAAAATATTCATCTAAAATATGGTAATCAGTAGCTCCCATGACATGACTACTCGAACCTTCTCTAGATCCACTGAAACACCTACCACACAAATCAAATTTCCTAAAAAATTAAAATTTTATATTCGAATAAAACAACATGGGAAAAACTGAATATATTTGAAACATTCTCAAAAAAACCAAATAATGCTCTATATGGATTGAATGCCCCTCTTTTATCTTTTGAACATAAAGTCCAATACCTACTCATTCATCACATAATCAATGAGAGATGGAATAATCAATTCAATATCCTTGAATACCTACCATCACACCTCTTGAACATATAATATCATACATTAAGAAACATCCAACCCCATTGATCTAATTATTCTTGAACATCCATTATTAGAATATTTCTACAAAATAAGTTTGTGACAATGTTTCCCTTCTTGGGAATATACACAATATAGAAATAAAAATCTTGAAGGTATTCATCATAGTTTCTCGGTTCGAGGATTATATCCATCCATGGGAAAATGTACATTAGGCTCTTAATATCTAGGTACTTGTGAAACAAACACATAAAAGTTAATTTCTTAATGTATTCATCACACGCATAATATATTTCAATTATACTTCATGGGTGATATAATTAGGGTCATACAAGAATATATAACATGAGTAATAGACCACAACATGGTCATCCAACATTATCATTCATCCCAAACCCACACTGGTAGAACCAAAAAATTGTACGTAATATCATCTAGGATCAGGTAGAATCATAATTAGTGAAAATGTTGATCTAGCCTACAACTGCACAAAATAACTCTAGAACATATTATACCACTATAAATTCTAATCATTCATATTAAAATTCATAAATGTAGTATCATTCTTGGAGAATTCGAAAAAATTACATTAATACACATATTGTCCAAATAAATATTAATCTAAAATATGGTAATCAGTAGCTCCCATGACATGACTACTCAAACCTTCTCTAGATCCACTGAAACACCTACCACACAAATCAAATTGCCTAAAAAATTAAAATTTTATATTCGAATAAAACAACATGGGAAAAACTGAATATATTTGAAACATTCTCAAAACAACCAAATAAACCTCTAGATGTATTGAATGCCCCTCTTTTATCTTGTAATACACCATGATGTCATCTAAAATCATGAAAACAAAGGAATTCAACAATAGATGACATATCTAGTTCATTAATGACGTTAAAATAGATAGATCATTGGTTATACCAAATTTAAAGAATGAGTTCTCTAAGTGTTCATATTGAATTCAAAAAGATATATATGGAATTTCCCCCTATTAAACAATAAAAAAGTGGTACCATAATCTCATAAAATTCTTCACAATCTAATAGGACCCTATGAGATAGTAAAATAGATCATCTATTTTATGAAATGGGTATTTTTTCATTACTGTCACTTAGAAAGTCATCACATAGTGTTTTTAAAGTTGTGTGTTACCATCTCTATTATTTGAAAATAGCATCGTTGAATCCCAGGGTGACATGATTGGATAGATAAAACCCTCACCCTCATGATCTTGTAGATGAAATTCCAACTCCTTTGATGCATGCAGAGAAATTAGATAATATGTTACTGGAATCGATCTGTTTTAGGGGATCCTATAAATAATTAACATGACCTCTCACTGGGGAATAAATCCAAAGAAATACTCAAGAAAATCAATTGGTACTTTTATAGGACCACTGGATGATTAACCACTAAAACCTACTTAACAGCCCCAAGGAACAACCTGGAAAACTTACATAATATCCAGGTAAGATCTAAAGACACTCATCCCTCCCTCCCAAATCATAGATCCCACTAACTTTAAAACAGGTGAGTGATCCCTTAAATAATAAGAAACCAAACCCTATAGAGATAACATCCCACCATAGTCTTGAATTTGATAAACCAATAAATTTTTATTATGAGATCGATAACATCCACGTCAAAAAATGGAAGTCCAAAATAGCATGTATACCTACTATCGCAACACATTAATCTCTGAACAAAAAAAATTATACTTCATTCCACCCAACTGAGATTGAAAATAAATAACACACAAGATCAAATCATCTCAAAAACCAAAATAATGTATAATCTTATGTGATATGAAAGAAAGCCATGCACCTTTTTCAAAAAAAATCTGATTCTATATATGAAGAAACAATCACTTTACTTATATTGGTGGTGGTCCCATGATCTAATTCATGTGAAAGGAACTTAGTGTCACAGAGTTACCCTTGATCAAACCCACCAAGATTCTTCATCCCATAGTCAAAATCCCACTTGTCAGGAAGATGAGATAATGTACCCTTAGATGCCTCTGATTGAACCAGAGAGATCTTTGAAAATGTGTATCCCACAAAAATACGAAATAATGGAAACTGACAATTATTTTGATATGCCCTGAATTCCAACACTGGTGGAATGTCCATAGGATCATTCGATAGTTCTACATACTTTTTCATTCAATATTTCAATGATAAAAGAAAACCAGTATATGCCTCATAGGATCTACATTAGCTTTTATTGACTACTATAGGAAACTATTGTCACTAACTCTCTATAAATTACCCCACATATTCTTCTAACAATAAAAAAACTCTGATACCACCACCTCAAGGAACAACACTAAAACCTATCTTGATAATCAAATATTCCACTACCAAACATTTATTGTCACCCACCTCTATATAGACTAGTAGACACAGAAATATGAGCATATATCGTATATATTTTCTTAATCTCATCTCACAATTTTGAGCCATTAAGAATTAATTAATGATAATATCCAAAGAAAAATGAATAATCATAGTTAATATATCAATGCACTCCATAACCAAATTATCACCCTACTCAAAATTTAGAATCTTGTGGGCCTTTAGTGATCTCCTAGTCTCTAGACGGAACATGAAATTAATAGAAACATTAATTTAATTAGATTTGATATCATCATTATTACTTTAAAATCGCCATTAATTATGACCACTTCCAAATCTATCGATATAGAACAAACATAGAAAATCCCACATTATAGGTATTGCAGGTCTTCATGAACTCAAAAAATCCATCAAAATGATCAAGCCACTCATCCAAATCATTATGATTATTTTATCCATGCAATGTCAATGTATTTTACCTTTAAACTCATTATCATGTTTCATGGTCCGTTTCTTCTCCCGAAGTCCCACATAAACCTTGTTTTTATCATAAATATTATCAACTCTACCAAAGAAGGGTCAAAAAGTGGGTTAACCTATAAGGTACACTCCACTTCACCATCTCTACACATTGATGAGGTCATTATATTTTTTATTATAAACAGCACACAATGTACAAGAGTCATCAAGAATAGATAAATCATAAACAACAACAAAATAGAAAAATACATTATCATAATGGGTACAAAAAATAATCACTATAATCAAAATAAAATGCAATCAGAAAGATAAAAAGAGTAATTATATATAATTTTCCACACTACACATATTAGAAACAATTGATCCAACAATTCAGGTTTTACAAAATTTAGATACCTTGTTTCATGGGAAACCCATGGATTCTACTAACATTGTGCACTAACAATACGGATCCACTAGACCTCCCTATTTCACCCCAAAACTCTGAACAACCCTAAGACAACCTTGGGAGACACCAATAAACAAGAAATACCATGATATATAATCCAAATAAAGCCATGATTAGTCTCACAACATTACCAAAATACAATACCACCCATCAACACTTGAGGTTTGATATGAATAGTAGAAAGTCAGGAACACCCCGATTCCTTCCAATTGAATCACAATGGACCATGCTCGCAAATAAAACTGAATCCCAAATAAAATTCACCTTGATTATATTTTTTAATGAAATAAATTAGTACGTCCAAACTCGTCAATTGACTTATCCCAATACATGGCATGATGATCATTTCTAGTCATATGTGGATGGATACAATCACCGAGCATAACCAAATATCTATTGGTAATGAATTTTTAGTAGTAAAACTAGAATGAATCATCCATTAAATTTTATAGACATAGATATATAATCATAGTACAAAAAGGTAAAATAGATACAATAAATTTAATCATTTAACATTTAAAAACATTCCATAACTGAACATACACATGAAATCTAAAAAGAAACCCCAAAACTCAAAAATAATTTGGGAAAATACAAAACATCCCCAATCATAAATTTTTATAGATAAAATATACCATTGAAGACCCTATATGATTCAATCACTACAAGCCCATGTATCCTACCTAAACCCTTGGTGGACACCAATTAATAAGATACACAGAGGTACATGGATCCCTTTCCATTTCCTGTGTTTAGGAAAGTTCAATATCTAAACCCCTAAAGAACCCAAGTAGGGTTTGAGGAATGAATCTCAGTAGGATACCATTAGTAATATATATAATTCATTTAATCATGAAAACAAATAATATAATCTGAAAACATTTAAAAAACTCTAACATTTTGATAACATACCATTTTCAAATTAACCTTGGAAATATTTTTTTTCTAAAAATAAAGAATCGTATTAAAAATAGTAAGGCACGGATTAGAGGATTAAACAGGGACACATGGAAAAACATTCTCAACATAAATATATATGAATAACAAGTGTGGGAACAATCATTAATAACGTATATCTATATAAATGGAAAAAATGAAAAAATGAGAATAACACATATCATCACATCAAAACGAAACTAATAAAATGCATAAATCATATAAAAAATATTAAATGAGAAATATGAAACAAGTTATTTAAGAATAATTATTTACTTGAGTGATTAAATTTGTATGATACATTAGAAAATGTATCTTCTTTTATTCTTCCTTGTGATGAAATCCATGAGTTTACATGTTCTGTCGACAATAAAAAATTGATGCTAACATGGTCTCACATCCAAACAACTCATTCAATCCATTGGAAACAAATTGAGTCTAATATAGTCCACCCTCCGAAGGCTAACATGGTCCCTTGAACAATTCCTTTACTCAAACATCCATTAACCTATTTTCAACACCTTGAAATAGATCATAAATAAGTTTTTATATCAATCAAGTTACAAAAAAATCTATTAAAAAAGAAAAAGTTGAATACAAGAATCCTAAGTTATCAAAAAACCTAAAAAAAGAAAAAATATTATTTAAACCACTTTATAAATCCATTTATACATCAAAGAACACTTACATCCAATTTTTTAAACACATTAGTTGTACACATGACAACCCAATTTGTACAACCATCATAAAAAATCAATTTCCAAAAACAAATTGATGAAATACATAAAACATGGGATACAAAAAAAACATAAAATATAATTATTTATTTTTATATTGTAAAAAACAAATGTTATTATAATTTTTTTGGTAATCCCATGAAAAGAAACTTACTAAGAGACACCTACCTCAAATTTTGTGCCAAAATCATCTCACTTGACAAAGATGGCCAATAAAATGTGAAACTAAACCTCACATGCATAATATATAATAAACCAAACCTAAACCCAATTACATCATCTATATTTATCAAAAAACAAACATATAATTCTAAACATCCACAAAAACGATGACAATAAAATGAGAAGGGGAAAATGAAGAATAAATCAATAATAAATTGATATACCTCAAAAATAAAATCCATCAATCCCAGAGTAAAACCACCACTAAGGAGTGAGAGGAGCTCCACATCTATTTTAGAGAGGCTGTATGCGTGGGGGAACAATTAAAAACTTGAATATAATAAAATCATGACATGTTTTTTAGTAAAAATTCAATGTAACAACACAAAAAACATGCTTTATGGACTAATGTTAAAAATATAATCCTAAAATTTATCTCTTGGATTAAAATAAATGTTTCACAATTTTATCAATCCAAAACAAACAAAATAAAAGGAAACATCTGATCACTTTGATTATGAATGGATGTTAACATTTAATATTTTAATGAATTATGACCAACTCTTAGATATCATTTAAGATAATAAGATTTTTCATAAAAATATATATCATCTCAAAACAATTCTTCATGACTACTATCCTTCATAGAAATACCATACAAAAAAAATTTCTTCATATACTCGTAAAAAGAATCATAAGAAATGGGTGAGATAAAATGCACAGTATGGGTTAGATAAAAAAGAAGATATCATGAATCATTAATAAATATAACACCCTCCATAAGGCATAATAAATATAAAAAGGTAAAAAAATGAACACACGTGACATTGAATTAATATAATGAGCAAAAAATGAATCAATAATGAATTTAATAGTGAAAATATCATAGGAAAAATAACTGATTTTTTTGTGAAATAAATGATTAATTATTGGAAATAATGATCCATGAAATAATGATATAGTTATTGTAAAGAACATTCATAATAAAGTTCAAAACAAATGGGATGTTATACACAAGAAACCCATTTAAATTAGGTTATACACTAGATTCATCTCATGAAACTACTGATTCATCGGTGTTCTATATATTTTCAACCCCTACCTTTATCTGTATTTCCAAATAAATCCATATAAATAGAATAATACATTTAATTAAATAATATTATTTCATACCAACGAATTTACATATTTAAAAAGTGATATGTATTATTAAAATATCCCTAGCGAGTCAAATTAAATTCAAAGAAAAATAACATATCTAGAAATTACATATTATTTAAAAATAAGAATATACTTGATAAATAATACGGATAAATAGATAAATTTAATTTCCAATGATTAAACTATTGGGAATAATTAAAATGATGGTATCATTAAAACCCCTCCCATTTAGTTAAAATATAAAATTAATGAATTTTTTCATTTTAGAATAAAATTACCAAAAAATATTTTCAAAAACAATTTTGAGGAAAATATCTTGTTCACTTTTAAATTCATGACTGAATGTAATAGAAAAGATATATTAAAAAACATTTTCAATTAATATAACCTTGTATGAATGTAAAAGTTCCTTCTTTTATAATATTAATCATGACATGAATAGAATATTCTCATGTCATATTAGTTAAGAAAAACATTACATTTGTACATTTTTTGGGAAGTCCATAATGTACATCATTTAGAAAATAGAAAAGAATTTTCTTTTCAAACCAATTTTTAAAAGGTAAATCATGGGTAAAATGACTATAATAAAATTTCTGAGAATAGTAAAAATATTTTTTAAAACAATTTAACAAACATGGAAATGGCAGAAAAATCATCCCTGATGGAAACGTATATATAAACAATCTTGAATAATTATTACATTGTGAAATAAAAACATACCTCTTTTATAACTTTTGAATCCTAAGACCCATTATTGAAATAAATTTATATGTATATGTATATAACATTAAATTTATGATATGAATCATAAATTATTTTAATGGGAAATAAATACACATTACCAAAGATACAAGTATTGTATAATGATTGTGTCCTTGAGAAAAATGATTATGAGGAAAAACACTTACCTCTATGAAAAATTTTGATTCAAAATCCCCATAAAATAAATAACAATAAAAATTAATTAAATATAATAAATATAATGATATATGTGGTACATATATAATAAATGGGATTAATATTAAACACACAATATATATTAATTGTGAATATGGTATATTCCCCAAGGAAGTAAAAGTGAGACAAGAAACCCTTACCTTGAGTTCGAATCATCACGTACGTTATTTATCTTGATTAATAAAAAATGTAGGTAAATTATTTAGTTCAAGAAGAACCATTATAAATTTTAGTATTCCTTTAATCTCACTTATTATAAAATTATATCAAATTTTTAATCATTTATGTTAATATTGAATGTTTTAATAATAATTGGTACATAAGTCCCAAATGAGTTGGGTAAGTTCACTAAAGTGAAATACATCTTTATTAAATTACCTCTAGAATAATAATCATGAATATATTATTATTTTTATAATTAATTAAAATTTTAAAATCTACCCGTTAACTATTGGTATGAAAAATGTAATAATTTAAAATCATGGATATGGAAGGCGACAAGAACGCATAAGTAAAGTATCCATTTTTCAACAATCAATACAAAATGATGGTAGGTATTATTTTATACTTCATGTATTATAATAATATTATACATATCATATTTCCTCTTTAAGCATACTTATATATATTCTTCATTAGATGTGGAAATGAAAGAATAAAATTAAATTGTGGAGTTGGTTGTCCACACCTATGCACTAATGATGTAATCATTTTCTAGAGCATGGAATGATAAGAATTTGAATTATATATTACCTTATCTAAATGATAATATTTCATTAATGTCATATATAGACATTAATTAATTCATTATACCCAATATTTGGATATCGTAATGTAAAATATATTATATTTTTTCACGAGGCACTAGTCCTTCATACACATGATTGAAGAATTCCATTCCCATTTGATAGATGTTGGAAATGGATATTGTATATGAATTTAAAATAATAAAACATTAGAATATATATAAAATGTTTTTCAATATGTTTTCATAATTAAAAAAATTGACATGGTGGATGAATAAAAAAACTAAATTATACCATTGAAGTCTATGATTATTCATTGGAAATCCAAATTTTCATAAAATCATATGAGATATAATATTGGAATTTTTTAGAAAATATTTTATATATATTTAGAGGATTTATAATATTAATGTATTTTGTTAGGTAATGGGAAAAGTAAATGGGTTTCTTAATGTTATGTAATGAGATGAAGAAGTGATCATTTATAAGAGAGGGGAAGGGTACTCTTAGTATTTCTCAAAATACTAAAATAATTTAAATGAATATTCAATTCTAAATTCATACAGACTCATTTATTTATAATATATGATTATTATGTGTCTAAATAATCTCATAATATTATTTTATTAGACTAGGTCACATATTAATCCATATTATTTTTTAACCCCTCAATAACCCTTTTTAAACATACTATGACAATATGTATTTTTACTATTTGAAGGAAAATATAGCTACTACGAATGGAAAAATATCCCATAAATAGAAATGGAAAACATTATAAATAGTATATTAACCACTTGGTGTATTTTATGTTTTTTATGTATTTAATATACTTTAATAAATTATTAATTATTATAAATTATTTAAATGTCAATTGTTTTTAACTATTAATTAATTTGAATTTAATAATATAATGATATTCGATATAAATTTAATTTTTTAAATATATATCTAGAACGTTATTCTAATGAATAAAATATATGCATAAAATTAATATTCCAATCCTATAATGCTTTTCAATTATATAATTTTTCCATTACATAAATATTTACCAGGTCTGCATTGAAAAAACATTTCGGTAATTATTTTACTCGCTAAAACATAATAATAAATTACCTTGGAGAATATATATATTTTAGACTTTAAAATAATTTTTATATTAATTCATTTCTCATATATAACCGCAAGTCAAAAATATTATTGTTATTAAAAACAAGAGGTTGATATATTAGACTTTTCACGAAATACAATATTATAAAAGTCATAATATCATCAAAATGGACATAAAATTACTTATAAACTAATATTTGATGAATATGGATGATCTAAACTCATGTAATAAAATTAATACAGGTGTTAGGGGAATTTTTTAATCATTGTCATTTTATTTTTGACTATAATTACATGATTTACCCCTTATCGGGTTATGAAAAATTATTAAGATTACTATTCATAGTTAATGAAAAATAAAATGTAAAAAAAAAGAATAATTTTGGAAAAACTAATTTTAAATATTGATTCTATTTTTATATATTCATTTCACATATTTTTAATAATTTTATTTAAAATTAAACTCACTAAAGATAATGAAAAATATTTTTCTTGACAAATGATTTTTTAAATTAGATTATATACTAACACCAAAATAATATATGATGATGATAATGATGTAATTATTTATAGTATATATAAATAAGTTTTATTTAATTTACTCTAATTTTAAATTCAAATCATTATGGGAATTTTTAAAATAAATAAAAAGAATATTTTATAAAAATAAGAATTTTTCACAAATCATTAAAATTTTAATCTCATTATAAAATGATAAAAAAATAATCCTAACATTTTTATGAAATTATTAAATAAATATAAAGCTAATTTTTTTAAATATTTTTTCAAAATCACCAATAAATAAATTATAATATAAATTTATATATAAAGAAAAACATATTTTTGAGGGAAACCAAAATTTAAAAACTAAATTTACTTCAATAAAAATTTAGAGGTTTTTTTATAATAATTTATCAAACATTTATATTGATTTGAACCCTTATATTTATTTCTCAAATCAGTTATTTCTATTCATACCATCCAATTTAATGACTAGGTTATAATGGTCACATTTAAATCATAATATTTAGTATTTCGTTTAAGATTATTGTTGTGTATCATATATGATATTAAAAAAAAGTGTTATATTAAAATATAATGGTTTCATTTTATCCCATTACCCTAAATAAATTTCAGCCTCACAATTTAAACATTTTATTAGTAAATACGGTTTCACTTTTCAAAATATTTATGCTGAAATTCTACATCATAAATTGGTTAAAAAAATTCACATGAAAAGAGAAAAAAGATGTATAAATGTCATCTAGAGTAACACAGTGAAGGATTCCTTGTAAGAAAAAATTTATATAAATATATAAAATGGGAATTCAAGATTAAACTATTTCACAAGGACATATATTATGTGATATATAACATGTTCATGAGAAAATTAACCATTATAATACTGTATGTCATTGATGGGTTAAATGGTAATTAATTTCTATGTAAGAGAAGTAAATGGATAATAGATTTTTTATTACATGATAATTTTCTGATAAATGAGGAATTATCATAGTTCCATGGTTGATAAATGTGGAAATATACATAATTTACCACTACATTTTCATCATATAATCAATTTCTATGACAGTCTCATCTTTTTATCGAAACGATGAGTATCAATGGGGACTTTTCATTACCTGGAGAACTAAAATAAATTAATAATGGGTATAATTTTCAGTAAAAGAATAAATATTTAATCCTCATATAATTAAGATTGATAAATAATCCAAAATTTTCATAATAACTTATGATAATACCTAAAAATAATAACATTAAATGAAATAAAAACTACTTTTAATCTCTAAAATTGAACTGTAATACCCAAATTTATACATAGGTAATTCAGTAAATAACTATCCATAAACACACTAAAAATATTATGGACTACTATTGGAAAAAAAATTGACATATTATTAAATTTTGAATTTAGTAATTATCTACCAAAAAATTAATCACTCTTATAGCCATACACCCAAAATGAATATTCCCTGTTCATATAGCCTCCAACATTTTTAGACATTCATCTTATACCAACTATAATAGACCAAAACCCATTCTCCTAGTCCTAGTTCTAAATTTATAATCTTTATATTTAAAATAGTGAAACCAATAAAAGTGACCTAATTTCGAGAATCCATAATATTCAGAATCAATGGAAAACAGTTGATCTCTTTTAAACTGATGTACCATTAAGGATTAGTGTTTTATATAATGAGGATAAAATTTTACATATCTTGGAAAACTAAACACTGGTTCATTAAATTATATATAATCTCCCAACATTTCTTTATGTACAGTACCATTCATAGACATACCATACATAAAAACTTTCTTAATAGACTAAAAAACATAAGAAAATGGTTTTCTCACTTTCTAAATAAGAGTTACATATATTATAGTACATCATGAATTGATATTAAATGATTAAAATTCAATAATACTTAATAAATACTTTCTGGAAACTAACCAAACACACATAAAATTTAACTAATTTCTTTAGAAAAAAATAATTCTTTGGATATTAACATAGTGAAAATTTATTGGATAATAATAACTCATTTTTAAAGAAGTAAATGCATAATTAGTGAACATCCTGATCTCAAAGATTATGATTCCTCTTCTATCAAGACCTTTTAAAAGACATATCAAATCTGATGGGTAGGTATACACCATAATGTCAATGAAATAATCCTATCAAACTGATTCTTCTAATTAGACTTCCCATATGTCATTGAAAAACCTATAATTCATCCCCACACATATTTATGTTTACAAATAATTACAAATGTATTGAATAGTCAATTAATTAATGAACATTATTCATACAAAAAAATATTCATTTTAAAAAATGAATATGGATTATCAATATTTTCCCATTAAATCTAATAATAATTAAATTAAAACATCCAATTTATATATTATATACAGTTTAGTCAATAATAATATCCATGTTAATGAATATATATTTTTAGGGAAATATTAATGTTCATTATTCACAATAAATATGAATATTTCAAGGAATTATATCATTAAAACCTATCAGGAATGATAAAAAAGTAAAATAAATGGATTTTACCATTAATGAATAAAAGTACAATAAAAATCATTAAAACAATTTCAGGAAAATATCATTTAAAAATTGAAAATAAATTTTAAAAAGGAATTGTGAAAATTCCGTGAAATACATTTTATTATAATAAAACTTTATAAACAGTTAATGTAATATTAAAAATAGTTTTTAGATATGATAGGGGAAATAGCTTCTCATCTACTATACGTTAAAAAACATACCTTATAAACATTTTTATAAAATTCTATATGTACCGCATTTGGAAAATCGAGTATTATATAAATCGAAATGTTTTTTTAAGTAAAAAATGTGAAAAAATTAATATATTTTAATATAATATTGAAAACCAATTTAGAAACAATGAATATGAAAGATAAATATTCTCTAGTCGATACCAAAACATAAACAATCATGAATAATAATGAGATGGTGAATTAAACCATTACCACCTTGTTATCATTTGAATCATAATCCCAATGTACGAAATAAAATGATATCAATATGTATATCCCATAATTTTGATTATTATAAAAATATAATTAATATAAGGGATGTATAAAAACAAAAAAATATTTTTAGTAGAAGGCATGTGTCCAATAAAAATAATTATGAGATAAAAAACCCTTACCGATTTGGAAACATGTGAATAATAAGCCCCATGAAACAAATAACATCAAATTAAAAATTATATAAGAATAAGATAAAAAATTCCATGTTATAAAATATTTAAAGGGAATTATACTCCCCACACAACTGAAATAAGTGGTTAATATGGCATATATACGATTGAATTAAATATGCGATGAGAAGATCTTTCCTTGAGATAGAATCATTATGTACATTATATATCATCATGAATAACAAACATAGGTAAATTATTTAAATTCCTAAGATAATTTTTCATATTTATGATTCCTTTTATCAAATTTTTTACCATATACCAAAAATTAGTTATTTTTTTATCTTCACAATAGAAATGTTTATGATATCTAGTACAAAAGTCCAAACTGACTTCATTAGGTTTACTATGATCAATGAGGTAATTATTAAATAATATCCATAATAATTATCTAGAAATAAATATAATTGTTGTAAATAAATTATAATTATATATTTAACCATTAAATATTTTTAATAAAAATTAACTATATTACAATAATGATGATAATAGGTCATATATACACGTGACTAATGATATATTTTTCAATAATAATTATGGTTAAAAGGTGAGTGTTATTTTATATTTCCATAAAAATAATAATATAATAGGTATAGTTTTAATTCATTAAATATACTTATATATTTTATCCATGTGATGCGTGATGAAAAATAAATTTCATTGCATCATGCAGGTTGTAGAATACACATTTGCAAAAATGACAATATCATTTTTTAGAGCATGAAATTATAAGAAGTTAAAATGATATATTATAATTTTATAATAATAAATATGTTTCTAATATCATATATAAACATTAATTGAGTCATTATAACAATTATTTAAAGAGGTAAATTCAGTAAAAAAAATATATTGTTTTGTGGAGAAGTTGTTTACTGTTTATAGAAAAAATGAATTCATTTTACATTTGAGGGATGTTGGAGAAGAATATGGGAAAATAAATTATCATAAATATATAAAAGTATAAGGATGATAATTATTTTATTTTATCATGGTTAATAAATCTATTAATAAGGTTTATTAATAATCAAAACAGAAACATGAAAATTTTAAATATACCTCATCTTTTGAAAACCTCCATTTTTAATACCATAATATCATTAATATTGGAAAACTTCCACAAATAAGGTATCTAGAATTGATAGAAAGATTCTAGTAAAGGATATGGGAAGGTATTTTTTGAATAATTTTGGTTTTAAGTGTGATGGAATGAGAATAATTGGGGCCTTCATAGATGAGAGAGGAAAGGAACTCTAGGAATTTTTAAGAATAGGAAATTAATTTAATATAATATTTATTTAAAAATAGATAAAAAGTAATTTATTTTATATATTGGATGATGATGGATCTAAAAATCCACATCCAATAATTTTTTGACATGTTTATGTTACAAATGTGCAATTATCTTTTTTTTAATCTCTTATTTACCATTTTTAAACATACCATTACAACACATATTTTTATAATTTGAGGGTCAATATTGTTACTATAAAGGTAAAAAACCCCATAAATGGTTCTCTCATGACATTACCAATCATATCCATATAGTTACTCATTATTTAATTTTTTTTAAAATTTTAAATAATTTAATAATATATTATTTAACATAAAATATAAATAATATAAAATTTAGAACTATTTATTACATTATATTTAATAATATATATAACATATAATTCAAAAAAATATTTTCTTATATCCATAAAATTTTATTACATACTATAAAATTTGTTAATCACATTAATTATCTGAAATTATAATACTATTAATATTTTTAAAATCTTTTATTTAATTTTTCAATTAATGAAATAACTATTACATCGTTGTTGTGGAAGCACTTAATGAATTTATTATTTTATTGAAAATAAAAATAAATCTCCATAGTAAAGATGAAATTATCATATTTCCAAATACTATATAAAGCTGAAAATATCCACTAGATAACTCCATATTAAAAATCATATATTTATTATAAAAAACATAATGACATTTTTTACTTTTCATGAAGTAAAATATTATAAATGTCATAATATAATCCAAATGGACATAAAATTACATACAATAGAATAATGTGTGTATATGGATGAAATGTACACATACAATATAATTAATTCAATTATAAGGGTTATTATATTTTCTATATGTTTTTATGTTTAAATTTGATTACTTGATTTACCCTGTAATTTGGTAACAAAAAATAATAATGTTACTATTCATATGGATAAAAAATAAAAGTGAACTATTTAATAAATTTTGAAAAACCTATTGAAATTTTGAAATTCATTTTTCATGATTCATATAACATAATCTGCATAATTTAATTTAATAAAAATCCATAAAAATGAAAATAAAAACTCAAATATTCTTAATTGATCTTTTAATCAAAAAAATGTACTTACAACAACGAAAGGTATACAGATAATTGAAATGTAATAAATTATATTATTTTTAAATAAATTTTAATTATCTTACATAGAGATAAACTTTTTATCATAAATAAACCTTTTATATGATCAATATTATAGTTTTATGAGAAATGATATTTTTTATTATTCATTAAAAAATTAATCTTTAATAAATATTCTCTTATTGAAATCCAATGATAAATTTGAAATTATTAATTCCTAAATTAAATTAAAAATTTTAATTAAATTTTATAAAATTTTTATTAATTAATTATAATATTTACTTACAAAATAAATAAAATCAATTTTTATGAAAAAATTATTTTGACGAATAAAATGACATTTCGAAAATTCGAGTAATTATTTTTATAAGAGTTTAACAATAAATTTATATTTATTATTCCCTTTAAATTTTTCTCATAAATTCTTTAATCCTATTCATACCCACTAATTTAATGGGTAGGTTATGAAATTCACTTTAAAATTATAAAATTTGGTTGTTCTTTTATAGTTGGTGTTTTATTTATTTTACCCAATAAGTCATTTTGTTCCATTAATATATCATGGTTTTATAGCGAATTTTAATTTTTCTTGATGTTGATACACATTTTGGAATTTTTTTTGTCATTCCAAGCATCTAGAAATTAGTTTCCACTAGATACCCAAAATAGGCCTCATGATCTCCTCTGGGGTGTTTCATGGTATAAAAATCATTCCCATAACTTTTGAAACAATATTGTCGTAATTGAATGACCCCTATCATAGTTACATCATAGTTTGGAAAAAACTTGTTCTATCAATTTTCCCTATAATATCTCCCAAAATTTAATGTTTCATTACCGACACCCGTGAACTCCATGAATGCACTCAAAGATATATAATGCACAACATTTGATATACCACTGACAAGGATGGTGTCAAAACTAGTTTATATTGACTTTATAGCTTAGTTATTTGAGTTTATATATTTATTTGGGTGAAAACTATAACCATTATAGAAAAGTTACCACCTGTTAGCCAATATTGTTTATTATCAGAAAAATGGGATAGTTGATCAGATCCAACTATAACCTCTATTTTGGATAATGTGTATATTATTCAACAATGTTTTTTAATATCAACTTCATATAAAAGGACCTTATGAATATATGTAACTAGAGAGGAAATAATATCACAATTAAGTTAATTAAATTCCTTTACCACCCATATTTTTAAATCAAACCATTTTGATTTCAAAATAAATGAAAACCACTAGAAACAACTCTCAGACATTATAACTTTATTTTACTCTATTATAGGCTCTATCATTCAATAAGATTCATCCTTACACTACTGAGTTGTGAATAATTTGGAGGGACTGATGTTTGACTAGTATTAAATCTTACCAGCTGGTCATATCAATAATTTATAGGATCTAAATTTTAGTTCCTATACCAATTATACATAATTATGTGTAATAAAATGGGGTTTGAACTCTAAAATATAAATAAAAACGAAAATTATATAGTCTCATACATTATTTATAGATATAAGGGTTTGAAATAATCCATAATGATAAACAATGTGTATGAAAATCGAATGGAACTCATACTATATATTTTGAGTAATGAGTTACATATACTGTTGATCCAAATAAAATAACCCAACAGATTTCATGAGTTCTTCCTCATTATATTTTTTGAAAGGAATCAATTAGATAACAAATAAGATGTCTCAAAAAACAGTAATCCCATGGAAAGAGATCGTTTAATGTAGAAACATTGATCATCAGGCTTATTCCAATTCAAAAACCCAAACCCACTCTATATGATGAAAGAACTCATCCAAAATAACAAAAAAAATGTAAATTCATCCTCATGAATATGGGATAAATGGATAAAATAATACCAAAATATTAAGACCATATTTTAATGGTTACTCTCCCAAAAATTTGTATGTTATAGAGTATTTCATTATTTCATAGAAAAATAATTTTCTAATCCTCTTAATACCAATCTATACTAATAAACATGGCCTTATTTACTACCCTAGAATCTATCCATTCTAATAAATGTTGGGTTATATTATTCAGGAGTGATTATTTTTGAAATTTATCCTTTTAAATATTGTAGATTTGGGGAAAATTTAATTGGGTAGGCCACCACAAAAGTTTCTAGTATTTATAAAATCAAATTAGAAGGGGAAGGAGAATAACATTATGTTTTGAGAATTGTCACACATAAGTTTGATTATTCAATGAATCAAAGGATGGTAAAATGTGATAAATATTATCTTAGAGTATATAATAACAATTAATTTGTGACTCCAAATCCATATGAGTAAATTGAGGTGATTCATTATGCTCTATAAAATGTCACAGTTTGTTCATCCAAGAACTAATGAAATTAACATTAGAGGAATACCATGTCACAAGGGATACACATTCTGATACCTAATCATATTTAGATAATTTATTTTTTTACATTATCATTAGAATGATAGCAATAACCATTTTAAATTGTCTAATGGAAACAAACTAAGAAAAAGAACTTGTTAGATGAATATTTTCAATATGACATGGACAACATCATCCATATGGTGGAAAATTTATATGATGAAGATCCTATATATGAAAATAGTGTACTAAACTAATACTTGGGGTGATGAGAAACAGAAAATAGAGGATTAGACAATTTATAAATAAGGTGTCAATAATACTCTCAAGATGAATATAGAACCATGGTTCATATACGTGATGAATTAATATATATTGTTGATACCCATAGACAAGAACTCTATCAGGATCAACTAAATCACTAATATACTCTCAAATCATCAAGGGATCATCTAATAAAAATAATTATAGAATAATGATTTATAAATTAGTATCTATGTGGTCAATGTCAAAAGGTTTGAGTATCATCTCAAAAAACATGAAATTTAAGCAGATGACCTCATTTTCTAGAAAGGGAGGGTAACAACCAAAACAAACAACTTCAACCAACAAGACTAAAACTGGTGACCACACTCATATAGAAAAGAATAGGCAAATATCATAGATGTATAAAATATTGAAATATATATCCATCATTAGATCCAAACATTCAAATATCAATTCCTCATATATTTTAAAAGTGTTTTGAGAGGCACTTATTGAGTCTCACTTAATCCCTTAAGAGTTTGCGGTAAGGCTCAATTCTATTACATTGTATAATTTAGAGACCAATCTAGTTTAGTGTCACATACAAAACTACATTATAAATAATCATTGGGATACCACCATATTGGGACATATTAGGCCTCTATATATATCTATAAATCTACACAACATAAAAATTTATAAATACTTCATTGATAACAGTAACATTATACATCTCATTCGAGTCAACACCCTCTGTTTATTAGGTTATATGAAATTTGATTTATCTCAATTTTCAATAAGATTATGAGATATTTATTTGAGTGAAATAAGTAATCTTGGATGGATCTTGATCAAAGTTTAATTTGAATATGTTTCCTCTAATTCTGAATTTAATGTTGTTCATCACTTATTATTTTTCAATGCATTTTTAGGAAGACTACAAATTTAATAACACATTCTATTATGTGTATCATAGAACCAATTTCCCACATACAGTGATGATTTAAATGCTAGAGTGTTTTATAGTGTTTTTCCTTCTTTTTATTTACACATATCTCAATAAAAAAGATATATTATTATGAAATAATGGAAAAGTCTCATGGATAAATGATTTCATAGCATCCACTGCTACTAATTGTCTAGAAATGGTATTCTTTAACAAATTCCATGAACTCACAGAAGATTATTTATTATAAATAAAAAAATATATTTAATAACTCTAGATATTGGAATCCAATGGGTCATATAAACCCCATTTGAGAGGATGAAACACTCTATTACTTTTCTATCATATAATGTCCAGGCTAATGTTCTATGAAAATTTAAACCTTCAACATAAAAAATGAATGTAATATTATCAATTTTGATCAATTTTATTTCACAGTGTATCTATTAGATGACATGATTGATTTATCTCCATCACTTTGTAATGTGGCCTAAACTATTGAAAAAAAGTATATATGAATCCTTGGATAATTAAAAATAATTTGGTTTGAATGTTATTACCTATATCACCATGATATCCGTCAAGTCAACTAATTTTAGTTATATGATTTTTGAGTGTGATAGGGGTCATGATAATAATTCTGTATAAGAAAACACTCCCATTTTTTCTAAGATAAAATGAGACCCTCAATCGTCTATCTGGAGTAGAAAATTCAACAATGTTTCAGGAAGAAATTGAAAATTCTTCTATTTCTTCTCTTGAGTATCATGATATCGAAACATTGTTTTCCTATGATTATAATGAAGATTATGGAGAGAATATTTAGAATTTTATGATAATATTTCCCATTAATTAGTGGCATTGGAGTCTAGGGAGTCACTCTCATTATTTATAAATGATATAAATGCCCCTATATGACATTCCAATTGAAACGATATCCCACTATAACCCACTTACATTGAAATTCTGGTAGTGGATGTAAAGGGAGAGTAAAAAATAAAACCATATTTGTAACAAGGATAATTAACAATATATTCCATGACACAAATGATTAAATGTTAAAGGTTAATCTGGGTAGAGGGTAAGACACAATGCCCAACGTCATCCTTATATCAATATATCCTAAAGAAAAATAAACATAAATATATTTATTAAAACCACATCAGTATTCCTTCACATGGAATTTCAGAGAAATACTTAGACCATAACCTTATATGTCCACACATCATTTGGGTTTCCTTGACGACCACAATTTCAAAAAAGGAATATAACAGAATGAATCGGACCCATGATCACATAGTGGATTACGATGATGAAAAACACATAAACGAAAACATCATCTGCGAGGTATAATAACTGAAATAGGACGCAAATGTTTTATCAATCAATAAAATTAATGAAAATAGCAAGGTATGAAATGACTTATAGGATCCCAATGGATATTTTCCAAAATATGATTGCCTATTCATGACAATTAAACATTTTAATGATTAATTATCTAGTGTCTTGTTTCTTTTCATAATGGAAATAAAATATGGATATAATTATGTGTTTATTGACTTGAATAATATGAGGAAACTAGTTTTACTCAATATTAAGGGTAATATTTCTATTTTGTAACATATATTAGGTTGAATAATTATAGCCCCATTTTTAAACATTCTATATATCATATCACCTAGAAAATTATACTGAAAACCTTTGAATTATTTATGGAAAGTACTATGGGAAATTATATGAGGTGTTTTTAACAAATTTATGACATTGATATAGTTTCATCAAACCGTAGAAACATAGAATAATTATAAATACAATAAAATGTAATTTGGGATTTACATAGAGAAAGCTATCAGTTTCATAGTACATCATCATGGAATCATGGTCGGCCCGTACAAAAACAATGATATTCGGAAAATATAACCGCAATATGATCACAATGTATTGAATGGTATTTAAGTATTGCTATAACATATCATATTCTTCATAAGAATATATTTTACAATGTTTCAACCATTTAAAAAAATCATAAATAAGGAATTCAAAGACTGCTAGAACTAAAATAATCAATAAGATTTAGAAAATAAAAGAAAATACATATAGATCCCACTTGTATTGTTACCTATAGTTTATTATAAACTCTCCTTTTTTATATGGATTATTTGGAGATATGACTTGGTTATTTTTTAGTATATAATAATATTATGGAAAAAGAAAATGGCCTCTGCATTTTTAGGAATACCATGAAATAAATGGAGACTCGATCTTTTATCATCATTAATAATTTCATTGTATTGATCATCATAGTTACGATATTTAGATAATACCTAAAAAATCACAAGGTTTGTTTTTTCCTCTGGTATTGATCTATTCAAATATATCCTTAATCAGTTGATGTGGAATGGATTTGTGACACAGTGAGTAGTCTTCCAATAGTAGATTGAAATTATACTCCTATCATAGAATATACATGAAAAGAATCTATTGGAAGAATTATTCATGGAATATCCCACATCAAAAAACATGATGGTTTTCACAAAATATTTTATTGAATATGTAATCACCATTTGTGATACTCCACATGAACAAGAAAGGAATTTTTATGGAGCTTTCTTAATTCCAACAAGAATAATGATTCAAACCCTGAAAATTAAATGATTTATATTTATAATTATACATATCCCCCTGATAAAATAACATTTCACCCATTTTTTCATGTTGGTACAATGAAATACCAAAATGATGAAGAACACCATGATTAAATTGACAATAATTCTCCTATTGCATCCCACATCAGAAGTCATTCAAGTTGACATATAATTTCATGAAAATAATATTTTCCCCATTTTCATATTCCAAAATCATAGAAAATGTATTTTGATTCTTCATACTAAATCTGAATAGGAAAAAGGTCTAAAACCCAAATAATAATAGATTCATTTTCAAAATAATCCTCTTCACCTATGTTAAAGTACATTTACCCCTTTCATTTATATTTTCTGAAGGCAGGACTAATAATAAATAAGAATACCCTAAAATAATTGTTTGATTAGAATTAGATCAATATATAATATTTTCCCAGCGATATATCAAGGAAGATATAAAGTTAGTAATAATGAAAACTAATAGTGATTATATTTAAAAAAATATTAATTTATTCCACTATTGTATTTTGTATATGGGTTAAAGGAATAATTCACCTATGATATAATATTATTTCATATAGTGAATTAAAATAATTTCTGGGTTGATGAATTATCTATTTCATTCATAACACTATGTTTTCTCGATAGTTGCAATAAAAGAATTAATATCACACACCATAGTGTAGTGTCCCAATTCATTGATATCAATATGGAAGAGATCAATGAGATCAACAACCATCATCAAAAATATTAGTAGTTATCATTTCCAATTGATGTTTCCATAGGTTAGTTGTGGTCTTATAATATACTTTCACAAAAGTGGAATTAATTTTTTAGATTTAATCAAAATGAAGAAATTTGATGACATATTTTAAACATCATCCTTTACAATGACCCCAACTTTTAGAAATTTCTCTATTATTGAGGGTTTGATGGGGTTCTTCTAATATAAATTGAATAAAGTGAGACCATATCTATTATAAAAGGAGAATATGAATGTTATAAAGGTACTAAAAAATTTGATACAGAGCTCTATCATTACATCAAGAATCTATGATAATTTTTTACATCAATGATAGATAATTATGTGGAAATCACAAAACCATTTTTTCATTCAAGATACATGAAAATTACACCCATAAACCCACATTTTACATTCTTACCAATTAATATTATTTTTCTTATTCAATTTAAGAAATATTTTTCATTTTGATATATCCCCAACTACAGTATAGAATCTCATACATTTATATAGATATATATATATATATATATATATTATGTTTTTTAAGATAAATATTCTATACATGACATAAAAATTGATTTCATAATTGAATAGGTCTAGTGCTATTGGAAACATGGATACATAAAAAACTGGTGCATACAAAAAATTCATCATATCTGACTATGTTCCTAATAACTTGATCCCTTTTGATAAATATCATACTTAATAACTTTCATAATAACAAGAGGAGAAGAAAATATAATAATGGTTGAGCATAAATACTCATTATGGGTAAACAAGGGTGATATCAATGATCCTTTTCCCATTAAAAGAGCCTAAGGGTATGATAAAATTATATTAAAATTTTAAAACCATAAAAAAACTAAAAATTACTCATTTAAAAGTAATTAAATTTAATATTTTCAAATGAAAAAAATTCTGAAAATCATACCCTAATTATAATCACAAGGCATTTATTAGCACTATAAATGAAATGAAAAAGGTGAATTTACACAAAATTGAAAGAATTTATAAAGGTAACCATTATGACAATGTCTTTAATTAATGATAAAGGTGAATAATTTTACAATGTGTTGTTAAAATTACTTCATATAGTAGTGGGAAAAATATATAATACAAGAAAAAACCACGCGATGAAATAAAAAATTTAATTGAAATAAAATTTACAAACTAAATATAAGAAAAAAACTATATTATAGAAATTTCAAACCGTAATGTTTATAATTTCATGTAAAAATTAGAACAGACATTGAGAAACAAAAATTATCATTTTCTTTTGCCCCTAAATTCTAATCATCCAATTTCTTATTGAACCAACCAGACCATCTCAAGTAAAAGAATACAAATGTGTAAGAAAATAATTATTATGATATAAATACTATTAATAAATGAATTAAACCTGAATTGAAATTTAAAAACTAAAAACCATTTATTATGAGTCATAACATGAACACTGTTGATCAGGTTGAGTTAAGGTTGATTCATATTCATCTAGCCATTTACTTTTGTTCACATAATTATTTTTTATTGAATTGTTCATCATTTGTGGTGATAAAAAACTCATTATATATGGGATACTTATCATGAGGACCTACTTTTTGAGAACAATCCTTCAATTATGATACCATTTCTTGTTCATCATCATGAATTATCACTGTTAAAATTTCGTAAATAATTATAAGATAAAAATGAAAGAGAAATTAGATAAATAATAGAAAATAAAATAATAAAAAAACAATATGAATTAATTATCTTATTTTTTTTATATGTGATGAACGTTTTAAACAAAAATAGAATTTATATATTGAAAAAATACACATTAAGTCATACCAACCATATCATGTGTTAGATTCATGTGTGGTGAATTTGAATATTTCTCAATTGAAATATGGATCATTACCAAGAATATTGAAAACAATACAATATCATTTTCTTAGTTTTCCATATTTGATGTGTGTTTTTAATTAATGCATCATGTTTTTATTGAAAACACGATCATCGAGTCATTTAAAGAACATATTATGTTGGATTAATGTGATATTAATTCCGACTCAAAGAAAAACATAATTATGTTTCATTTCACAAATTTTTTAGAATGAAAATATATTTTTTTATAAATTTTTTCTATTTTATGTTTGTTTTATACTAGAATGGACCTTTTTTATATAAAACATTTACTTTTAATCGTATCGACAAAATTGTATGTTTGAAAAATCCGAGGTAAATTATGATATATACTAAATGAAATATGTATCTTGTTTATAATGTTTTAAAATATTGTTAGTTCATTTTCATGATATTCTATATTTGATATGTGTATTAAAAATATGCTCTTGGGTGTTGGAGGAACAAAATTTGAGTCATATCGACAACATCATATTTCAGATTAATGTCAAGACAATTATTTTAGATAAAAAAATGATCTATCGATTGTTTTACCGATGGTTGAAAACAATATGTCATATTTTTCTTGGTTACAGTTATTTTATTTGTGTTTTAAACAAAAAATAGATCTTTTTTAATTGAAATCAGAACATTGAGTCATATAGAGCACATCATGTGATTGATGAAAAATGAACTATGGATCATTATTCTAATATTTTAAAAAAATCCGATCACATTTTTTCAGTTTTCTATATTTAATGTGTGATTTACAATAAAATTGTACTTTGTTATTGAAAAACATACATCTAACTATATTTACCACATCATGTGTCATACATATGTGAGGGAAATTAGTAAGTTTGAAAATTGAATTATTGAACATTTTTCTATTAATTTAAAATAATATGATCTCATTTTCTTAGTTTTATCTATTTTATTTGTGTTTTAAAAAAAGGATACATTTATATTGAAAATAAGAATGTTGAGTCAAATCGAATGGATCTTCTATCAAATTTATTTGTGGTTAATTCCTACATGTGAAAAATGAAATGTGGTTTAATATCATATTGTTTGAAAATAAACTAAGATCGTTTTTTGGGTTTTTTCTTGTTTGATTTGTGTATTAAAATAAAATAGAACATTGGTAATAAAAACATGAATTTTGAGTTATATAGGCAATATCACGTGTAATATTTATTTACAGTTGATTCCTAGAGTTGAAAAATGAATTATGGATCATTTTTTAAAAGAATATAAAAAATATGATCTTTTTTAATAATTTTTTATATTTAATGTGTGTTTTAAACTAAAATAGAAATTTGTGTTGAAAACATAATTTTTGAGTTATACCAATAATATCATGCATCCGATTGGTGTAAGGCCAATTCAAATGTAAGAAAAAATAAATATATATCAATTTCATAAAATTTTAAATTAATATGAGTTGGTTTTCTTTTTTAGCTCTATAATGACTGTTTTAAACAAAATTGGAAATTTTTATTTAAAACATGCACTTTGAGTCATGATAACCCCATTTTTTTGGATTGATATGTGGAAAAATTTTAAACGTGAAAAATGAATTATATATTCTTTTCTAAATGCTTAAAAAAACCAATGAAAATTTACTTGTTTTTTAAAATTTGATGTGGGTTTTAAATGGAAAAGGAAAATTTGTATTGAAAACACCCACATAGATTCATATCGATCACATTGTGTGTCAAACTAATGATTAGAAAATTCACACAAATGAAAATTTAATTACGCATTATTTTCCTAAATCTTGAAAATAATATGATATTTTTTTTCTAATTTTGGGAAATTTGACGTGTGTTTTAAACTAGAAGGGCCCTTTTGTATTGAAAAAAGGATCCTTGATTCATATCAACCACATCATATCTCATATTAGTATTTGTTCAATCCATAAACAAGATGAATAAATTATAGATCATTTTCCAAATTTTTAAATGAAATCCATGATCGTTTTCTTAATTTTTCATATTTCATGTCTTTTTTAATCCTAAATTGCACTTTTATATTAAAAACACACACTTTGAGTCATACTAACCACATTATGTTTTTTATTCTTGTGAGGTCAATTATTACATGTGAATAAAAAGTTATTTATCATATTCTTAATATTTTAGTACAATATGTTCTCATTTCTTCATCTTTTCTTATTGGATGTTTAATTTAAACTAAAATAGAACTTTTTATTAAAAAAAATACACTTAATGCAATAAATACCACATTTTTTGTTGTATTTATATGAAGTAATTTCAAATATGTGAAAAAATCATAATGTATTTTTTTCTTATTGATTTAAATAAATATAAAATTGTTTCGGAATTTTTGGTATTTTATGTATGTTTTAAACTAAAATGGAACTTCTGTATTGAAAGAACATATTACAAGGCATATCGACCACATCATGTGTCTGATTAATAAGTGGAAAATTACAATGTGAAATATGTGAATTATAGAACATTTTATAAATTTTTTAAAATTATCCAATATAATTTTATTAGTTTTTGCTTTTTGATGAGTGTTTTAAAATAAATTTGAACTTTGATATTAAAAACACAAACTTTGAGAAAAATCAAACACATAATGTTTCATATTTATGTGTGATTTATTCCTATACATAAAATATTAATTATAGACCATTTTACAAATTTTATAAAACATTAAATGACCATTTTCATGATTGTGGATATTTTATGTGTGTTTAAAACATAAGTGAATGTTTTTTATTAAAAAAAGTAATTTGAGTCATACCAACCTCATCATGTGTCATATTTATGTTTTTTTATTCTTAAATGTCACAAAATAATTATAGAAATTTTTAATAATGTTTGAAAACCATATGACCACATTTTTTCATTTTTGTCTATTTCATTTATGTTTCAAACTAAAATTAAAATTTTTAATTGAAAAAATGTACTTCATTTCATTCCAAAACATCGTTAGGCTGATTGATGTATCAGTTTATAAAAATCACAAATGAATTATAGATTAATGTTCTATGGTTTGAAAAAAAATCCAAGATTGTTTTCTCTATTTTGGCTATTTGATGCATGATTTAATCCAAAATGACACTTTTTTTTTTGAAAACTCACATATTTATTCATATAAATTATTTTGGGTGTCAGATTGATGTACGATCAATTATTACAGATCAGAAATAAATTATGGACCATTTTCTAATTATTTAAAATAATTTGAGCATGTTTTCATAGTTTTTGGGATTTTATATTTATTATAAACTAATATGAAAATTATTTATTGGAAACATGCAATTCAAGTCAAACTAACCACATTGGGTGTCCTACTAACATGTGGTCTCTTCCTACATGTATGAAATAAATTATCCATTATTTTCATAACTTTGAAAACAATTGTATCTTTTTTTTTCAGTTTTGATGATGTGATGACTGTTTTAAACAAAAATTAATATTGTTTAGAAAAAACATGAACTATGGGTCATATCAACCACATCATGTGTCAGATTTTTTTCAAGTCAATTTCTAAATGTAGAAAATGAATTATAGATCATTTTCCCTGTGTTTAAAAACAATATGATCTTGAATTCTTAGTTCTATCTTTATAAAATGTTTTTCGAGATAAAATGTAACTTTTTATGGAAAATATCATATCGAGTAATACCATCCAAATCGTGTATCAGATTGATTGGTGGTAAATTCATTAACATAAAAAATTACATATGTATTTCCATTCTAAATACTAAAACTAATATGATTATTTTTTGATGGGTGTTAGCATGTGTCGTTGTTTGTATGTAATATATAATTTTTGATAAATATGTATCATATAAAAATGATAAATAAATTAACTAAAAAAGTACATAAAATGATAGAACATTAACTAAATAAGTATTATTAAGTTACATCTTTTTGGTTTCTATATATATTTTACACCTTGTATTCTGTAGATTCATTTCCAAAAAATAGATTTAATCCATTATACATCTCATAGAGAATCAGAAAAAAAATAATATATAAGAATTCATATACTAATTCTTTTCCCCAAAAATATATTTCTATTTTCATACCATTTAATAAATAAAAAATTAAGTAAGGAATCCCATAAAAGTTTTGGTCTGAAAACATTCTGACACCATAATGGCTACCCCCATCTCTAATCAAATTTACCTATAAATTTTAGTATTAAAATTGTTAGTAATCATTGTATTCGTGAGAAAATATAGAAAAAAACAATTAATGTATATTTTAACTGATCTTTTAATTACATTAAAAATTTACCTATTCAGGATGCTTGTGTTATGAGGCTATACAATATCATATTTAAAATTTTTAAATAATATCCATAATATTTTTTGTAAATTTTACATTGGAAGGAATTGAAAAAATGAAAAACAAAATAATTAAATAGTTTTCAAATATGTTTGTATATTAAAATATTTCTATATATATCATAATTAGTTTCATTTAATGTGATCTATAAGATTCTTATTTTCATCCACTGACCTTATACCATGATTTAGCCTACATTGTGAGATTAATGTATCATAAAAAATCATATAAGAAAGAATAAAATACATAATTTTATATTTATCTTTATAATGATAATTAATGTGATTAAAATTTAAAAATTAATATAATTTGTGGATGGTTTCATGGAAATCCATGAATTGGATCCATAAAATAAATAATATTACTATAAAAAAATTATTGTGAACAATATCCATTGCATCCTAGAAAAACCAATATGTAATGAAAACGATAAAAATTTATTTCATATTATTTTATTTTAGATATTTACCCCCTAATTATATGATTCCTAAAAATTTATCGACTATTAATTTATTCTCAAAATACATGTTTTTGTAATAATTTTTATTATCAATTTATTCCAAAACTAGTGAAATCCATTCTATAGAAACTATACAGTGATTAATGAATCCAAATCAAAATTCAATGGTGTATAACTTTATATTGCAGTAATATAAACTCATATAGAAAATATATATATTAATTACTATTAATGAACATATTAAATTATTTTTGGATATGCGTATTATGAAATTATACCTTATGTTTGTGTTAAGAAATGAGAATCCTAACAATTCAAACATGAGAATCTCATTTATACTCTTGTGAAAAAACCTGATTTGTAATAAAATCACCATATATTTCTTCTTTATAAGGAACACATGACACATCTCCATCATTTAATGTGGTGTCTACCTGAATTTTTAATGATAATATCTATTTTAATGTAACTAGAGGGAGAAGTTAATCCCAGATGGTCTTTTTATTTTCATTGTCTATTTAATAGATTACTTTGATCCAACCATTCATTCCCATGTTGTTTTCTCTTTCTATAATAACATTCATCAATTCATTTAATTTTCAATGATCGTTATTGGTTTTTCATTTAAATTTATTTTCACCACATACCTCATGCATCTTTAAATGATTAGGCAACAATGCTACAAAAAATCCTTTATCATTATTGACTGTTTTAAAATATGAATCATTATGAAAAATAGTGGAACTAGAAAAAAATAGTATGATACTTTAATCCCCACTCTTATGTATAATTTTTAGATTTAATTAATATTTATCATTTATTTAGGGATATATAATATATTACTACTCACATCAAGCATGTGTGTGGTTGTTAACAGATAAAAATCAAATAAAATGTTACCCAATAAAAACTTTGTCATATAAGGTTATCATAATTTGTTTGATTAAAAATATTGAAAAAGGGTAATTATAAAATATATTACCTCAGGTACGGTATGAAGATTAGGATAATTAATATACTCAAATAGAGAAATTCTATATGGTTGTTCATATGCTGATATTTATTCCACTACCAGTTGTATTTGACCATTTCACCTATATTAGTCTGCATAATTAGGCCAGAAAATAATTTCTTATGATGAATCTACTTGTTCATATAGACTTTTCATAATATAAAGGGTAGTTTCTCAAATTATAGTCTTCTCATATTATGTTTTATGGGACCCTCAAAAACCTACACCTCTATGAACCCATATTTTCATGGTGACATCAATGAAACTTACTGTAGTTTTTTTATGGTTTGATCACTTCCCATTATTGTTTCTAAACCATATAGAAACATATGTACATAAATATATATTATTAAATCATATTATTATAAACATTAATTAATTATTACGATGCCATACTAACACGTGTTTCAAATATAGATTTTATTTTTTCATAAATTAGTTTAGACTCCGTATTTACATATACATCCTTCTATAGAAAATGCCAGGGGATATAAGTGGAATCATATTTTGAATCATAAATATATATATACAAATTAAAACATATATTGATTCATATCACATAAATAATTAATTATTTTTTTGAATACATACTATTTTCATCTCAAGTGAATTGTGCCCCATTCATTCTTTGTGATATGGGTACATTGGTTTTTTTCATTCTATTTATTTGCAGAAGTACATTTTTATTTTATAAATTTACCATTTCGAATCAAATTTGATAAAATAAATAGTTTCAAATAATAAATTATCAACTATATTTACTCTAAAAGGTTCTTCATCACAATTAATGATGAAATTCTTCCTTGTTTCCTTCTTTATAAAGTGTTCATATGTAACTAGTTATTAGGGATTTAGTTTACCCTAAGTGTACCTAAGATGAAACATTATATGAACATTCCAAAATCCTCTACTTGATTTACTAATGGAAATAAAGATAAATTTATTGTTGAAGTAATTAAAAATAAATGATATTTATATTAGATAATTAAAATTAAATCAATGAATAATTATATAATTTATTCATATAATAGAGAATGTATATCATAACATTATCTTAATATCTTCCAAAAGGGTTTCCTTCCTACAATTTTTTCACGGAACAAAAAAAAGTATATCTATCAGCCCATATATCCTTATTGTTACCCAAAAATAACTAACGATCATTGAATTATTGGGATCAACTGGTTGGCCTCATTGATTTTATCCTAGTATATATTTTCTACCCTTACTTCTTTCATTGATAATTTTAGTCCACACAATGATGCTATATCATTCTTGTTTTTTATCGACATGGTGTTCATCCCTTAATAATTTTACATTTTCATCATCAACCATTACTTCTTCCCAGAGATAGTAACAATATCATATTCATAATTCATTGATATAATGAGTATAAAAAATTTTAATTAGTTATACACAAATAAAATAGAAAACACATAATATTATGTAGAAAATAATAGTATATAAAAAACATCAACATACTCATGGAAATATCATTCTTTTAATTTATGGTTTAATGTATTTTGAACCTCTATCAAGATTTTAAATCTCCTATTTTTGGTCCCATCTAACATACATTCCATTTTTTTCATTTGGAACACCATGAAATGATTGTGATGTCCAAATGAAATGTCCAGCCTTTATTGAATTACCATCTGACCGTATAGTCATTTTATTCACCAACAAAAAATTGACCATTTCACATTAGCTATATCTGATACATAAAATACCTACAAATCGTGTGATTCAATTATTAATGGTTTTTTATTTTCTACTTCAATATATAAATTTACCTTCGTGAAGACCATTTCATAAACTTTCACTACACTTTATTGGTTAGTCCATTTTCATTGGAAAATTGACACATCAAATATTATATAATCCAACTATTATAATGGTTTGATGAAGCAAAAAATATAACATATTTACCATCATTGGATTTATATCATTGGAACCATATATGTTTATGACATATTTCATAAGAATAACTTCACTATTATTCATATTACTTTGTTAATCATGTTCTTTTGTACAGAATGTATCTCTGTTAATTACAAAACCATTATATGATATAACTTAAAATTAGGCCCCCTTGATATATATTGATGTCATTTGATATAGAATTTTATATTTTTAGATTACTCCATAAAAATATGATCACAAAACTATCTTATAAACTATTTATTATGTGTATTTGATATCCCACCTCCAGTCCTTGATGGATCCAAATGACATCAAAAAAACATTTCGAGCTTCAACATAGGGATCGACATCTTCAGTATTATGTAAAATGTAATGGTGATCTTTCTCCAAATCTATGATGATAACTGAAACAAAATATATTTTTTAAATCCCTTTCTCAATAAGTATTCTTCTATAAAGAGACTTTGAGAGAACAATTCTATCAACACCTCATAGTTAATTAGTATAGAATTCAATGTCATCTAAAAATATAAATCATTTTCTAATAAAACATTATGGAAAAGATTTATTCCTGGATACCATTTAAAAATATTTATAAATCATTCAATGGCGTATAATAATATATAATATACATGGATGAATCTTCAATCCTCTTTAAACAATTGAATCATCAAGTGGACCATTATATCAATAAATTATGGCTGTAAAACATATCTAATTCAAATAATATGATAGAAATATACTTATTAATTAATGTAATCTTCACTGTGATTATATCATTAATGTATATAGATATGAAAGACCAGTAGAGTGTATTTATTGTATTACATACATTTTTAGGAAGATTGAAATGTAAAACAAGCATAATCACATTCATAATGACATGGATTTTGTGTGATTTTATTCAATGTAACTTAAAATTATTCATTGACATGTCATTCATGAAATTTTATAAACACCCCAATGGAATGTTATACACCATTAAAAAAATGAATAATTTAATTATTTTATTATCTGGATAGTGGTTAAGCTTATTGTGTATGAAAAGTCTTAATTTTACCCTTTAGTGGTGCCAACTCATCCCTTATACCCATGTCAATCATATCTAACCATGTTTTGTTTTCATATTTTGTTTTTTCTAGAACATTTAGTAACATTATAATAATACTATAAAATATAATGTTTACATTCCTGACATCAAGAAAATGAAATACTTTACAACTACATAATTATGGTAATTAAATTAATATTGATATATTTTTCTAATAATATTTCATAAGGGTTTTTGACAATTTTTTACTATAAACTATGTATATATATATTATTTTTTCAAAAACAATTATCACCTATCACTAGAGATAGTGTTTTACATATTTTTGTATTCCCATCATACTTTGAAATCAAGGTTAGATATTTATGTCATTATGCTAAAAAATTCCTATTTCGTAAAACTAGATTATTCAAGGAAGGATTCAAAAATTCTATGTGTTTATTCATTACATATCTAACACCCCAAAATTCCTTTAGTGTTATTTCCTCTAAAATTTATATAACAATAATTATCATTTGTCATCCCATGCAACATTGAACTCAATGGGAAGTTGTCACATCAATGAGAATAAAAATTGTTACACCTCTATCCAAAATCAATTTCATATCATTGATCAATGGATCCAAAAATACATAAATATCACAACTAATTTATTTGGGTTCATATATAAGAGGATACAACCTAATGTTTTTACACTTAATGAATAACCGTGGAGAAATATTATAATTTACAAAAATAGTTGGCCATGTAATATGAATACTACTATGTATACCAAATGGATTTATTCCATCTATAGATAACACAAGACATAAGTTATTCAGCTCATTTAAAAATTAAAGATAGTCATAATCAATTTTTATTCATTATGGATAGAAATTTGGATGTAATACATTCATATATTTAAATATAGTATATGCATTCAATGTCAATTATCCAATGTTTTCTTGACATCCATATATTAATCTAAATTACTTAATAACAAGGAAGTGCCATATATGTCTTAATGGACTTGATTCATCTGTCTTGTATTGAATCCTTTCATACAAAGATAATTAAATGGTATATTCATGTTCATTGAAAAAATATATGGTACCATCTAGAAATGAATGAGTTTTTTATAGATCATGACCACTAAATGTTTCATTCATTTGGAATCATAATTTTTATGGAAATTCATTTTCATATAGTAGCATATCATTATGGACACCATGTTGTTATATAAAGATGGTGTCACCACATCAGCTACCAGTGACTATACAATAGAAACATTTTTCCTCGAGGCTATGAAGGATAATCCTATGGTGCATCACACTAGACAGGATACTCATTTCTGGACTCCTGTAGCAACTCATAATTTTGAGAATTATCACCACATATTTGATTCCCATCCTTTTCATGAAATTGATTAATAATTAAAAAATTATATAAAATTATCCTAATTCATATTCTGCTAAAAAATTAGAAGGAGATATTTGTGAGTATACAACACTAAGGTGATTGCTATCATCCAACTACCCATTAAATTTCATTTGATTATAATTGGAGTGAAAACCATGATAAAAGGAAATGGAAATTTGTTTTTGTATTTGTATTGAATGTTAGTTAATCAACATTCCTCTTACCAAAATGTCATTTCCTATGCTTACCCACACTATTTCCTTTCAGATATCATGAACAACATAATTTATCTCTATTGAACATCTCTTCTATGTTCCAAAGTAATTTGCATCCAACAAAATACATGGGTGGCTTCTCATATGTGATCATTTGATAAAGATCATCATTTTGTGTTGAGAGATCAATTTTATCAGAAATTGTGAAGGAAAAGACTACCCCGACAATAAAAAATGAAAATTATCCAAATAGATAATCTTCTATAACATTTTATATCATGATGGGTAAACGAATCACTGAGGTGTTGTCGAACAAAATACTTGAATTCCAATGAACCCAGAATTTCTCTCTACAATTGATAAAAAAACATATTAAATTAGGAATCCCAATATTGGATGGAGAGTATACTTGGTTGTAAGGCTATCCAGGCAGACCCCAAACATTTTTTGATATCATTATATGGGAAGAGAATGTGAATATAACCTTCCTAGAAGAATACATCTCCCGTTATCAAAACCCTAAATCACTAGAAGTTGATTGTAGAGGACATCTACCCACCATGGTTTTGATCACGAAGGCAAGAAAACCTTAGCAATTATATAAACCTACGATGTTATTCTTATCAGAAATCACATACGGATTGGCGTTAATGTGATCAATTAACCCCTACAGATTATATGATTTGATACAAATTCTTTGAGAGAATCAAATATTTATTTTTTATTTCCCTTAATCATAGCCTCTATTAATTAAGAAGCATCTATAATATTCATTTATCTTGTGGAACACACCTTTGGTAACCATGACACTGATGAATCCCCCGAAAGAAGAAATATTCCATGTTCATATGGAAATTCTACTATTGATGTGAAACCCTAAAACCCTGAATTTATATGGAAGTTTCACTAGAGCCCCACCCCAACCATCTCCATCTTCTTATTAATTTGTAATTAGTGAAATACATTGTTAAAAATTTTCTATTTAATTATTTATAATTTTAAAAATATAGTAAATATACATTTATAAATATAAATTTTTTTAAATATTTATTTAAAAATATATTTTTAGCATTATTATTGAATTTATAATCTTAAATGGATAACTGTTCAAAAAGATTGAAATTGAATAATTGAAAATGGACATTCTTTAATAATATTGAAAAATGGTTAGTTTATATTAATTATAAAAATTATTAAAAACAATTAGGGATATATATTGTGATTAAGATGAAAAAAATTCAAATTATAAAAAAATAGTGTATATATACATATATTGTAAAATGCTTAAATTCTAGAAAAAAACAAATAATATTAAAAATGAATATATATTACTAAGTATAATATTATTAAAAATAAATATGTAATATTTTCTAATTAAAAACATAATATATTAAATATATAATGTTACTAAATGAAATTCTAAAATAAATATAAGTTTTTTAACAAATTACAAAATTATTATGTGTTTTTATTTATATATAAGATTTAATTAATTATGTAAATATTTTTGTGTGTGAAATTGTTGTATATTTATATACATGTTTGATATATATTACAATGAATAATAAAATTATATAATATGTAGCATCTATTATTGACATAAATAATAACAATGTTGAATAAATTTAAAAATTGAAAAAATGTTTCTAATTATATAGATAATTTTTAAAATTTGAAAATGAATATTTACCTATGTTAAAATTGAAATGAATACATTTAGAATATATAAATTACAACCGTATTAATAACATTAAATGTTAATGAATAAGACTTTATAAATAAATATTAGAAATTTATAAAATTGCAAACATATTGAATTGTATAAAATTTACAAATGAATACTTTATAAATATATTAAAAAAACATGCACTATTAATGAATATATAATATTTAAAAGGAATAAATTATAAAATTATTAAAATATAATAAATATTATATATTCAAAAAAATATAAAAAATGAATAAATTTAATGATTAGAAACATAATATTTATTTAATATATTATGTTAATACGTATAATTCTAAAATGAATATAAAACATTAAACATACTAAAGAAATATTATTTTTGTGTGTATAGTATATAAAAATGTATTGATTATGTTTATGAATCCTTGAAATAAATATAGCACATGTTTGATAATTGTTAAACTGAAAAATTAAATAACATTCAATTAAATGTCCAGAACATGATACAATTAGTCAGAATTTTTAATTAATATATATTTTTAATTATAATCCATTTCTCATTATATATATGTATTATTCAATGTAATAATAAAAATTTTGTGTTATATAATTCATATTTTAGGAAATATTATTTTTGAAGATGACTGAGACTTGGCCTAGAAAATCAAGACCCCTTTAATAAAAATATAAAATATTACACAAGTATGAAAGTAGAATTTTTACACTGATCCCTCTTATGAATATGAAAATGATCTTCCGGGAATTGATCCACCCAATGAAATGCATTACCATTGGCGCCTTTGTTAGCAAGCACATCCGCCAAAGAATTTTCCTCACGATATACATGAGTAAATATATACTCTTTTGAAAAAACAATATCCAAGAACCTTGCCCATCAGTTAGTCAACTTCCATGAATGATGAATAGAACCAGTTTGAAGAGCCATCACTACAATCGAAGAATTATATTAAATCCATATATTGTTGCATCCCCTTCGATCACCTTGTTCCAATGCCTCAATGAATCCATGAATCTCCACTTCATGGGAAGAGACAACACCACATGAGCCATAAAGACTGCCAAGAGCACACCCGTGATGATCCCTAAAAACCAAACCAAAACATGAATCGCCTGGATTACCTATTGAAGCTCCATCAGAATTGATCTTAATCCTGCCATCAAAAGGAGGCTTCCATATCACTTCAATTGTGCCATGAGGTGGCCATAAATTACACTTAACACAAACCTGATTCAGAACTGTCCAATCATGTAATGAATTTTCACAAAACCTACTACATGGAACATGCATAATGCGAGCTGTAGTGAGGAGTATAGGTCAGACAGTACTGACCTATAACTTTCCGCCTAGATGCTGGACATCATGAAAATGATTAAGTAACCCAACACTACCATTATAAAATCCACTTCCAGAATTCCAAACAACAGGAGCAGCGGAGGAAGAACCAGCAAATTTAGTAGATAACTCTATCACAACATTGCCAGCAAGAGACCTGCTTCCATAGTTCATAACAGTAGGATCAGTAGAGGAAGACCATGCCAAATAAAATCTGTCATGAAAAGTATGGTGATCATGCATAATCATGTTCTGGAGAAGCAACAGAAAATGTAGGAGCTCCTCTGCAACAGCACGAAACAAGAAGGCAACCTGATGATATAACCTACTTTCAGAACATCATTTCATAAACTCATCAATTGTATTTTTATGGGGTGATTCCACTTCAAAGATATAAAAACCACCTCCCACATAGCTGAAGAAACCACACAAGAAAGGAAGAGATGATTCATATTTTCCCTATGTTTATGACATAGAACACATCTTCAGCAAAGTGAAATCCCACATGTTTGGAGAAAACCAACAGTTGGAAGTTTTTTGTGAGCATTCCTCCAAGAAATCAATACCCGAGAAGGCCTCAAGAATCCCTTTCTCAAAAGACCCATCCATTTAAGTATAGGAGTTCTCCCATTAACGTGCTTATTAAAAATTGTGGAGGAAAGAATCCCATTTGGAGCCGGCGCCAGCGCTTAGAAATCCCCATGGGAGGAAAAGATATACTGTTCAATAATGAAACTAACATGGATAGGTATATCATCAAAGCATTAAATATGTTCATTGATTGACAAGTCAAAATCAATATTATGACTATCCTCAAGGACCATATCTTCCAATCTATTCCTTGTCCAATTACACTTCCAAAATTGAAGTGAAGATTCCCTCGAGACTAACCATCGATAATTGTCATTAATTCTGGAAAAAAAATTCTAGAAGCCAGGACAAACTAAATATGTGAAGTAATTAAGGTTCCTTGCAATGAGCCTGCTCAAGAACATAGCTCTTAGGAAGGAAAGAGACTCATATTTCAAATTCATTAACCTCCAAATAAAACTAGCCTGCACAGAGTCATTAAAGTATCCTTTATTTTTGAAACCCAAACCCCCATCATCAAAATGCTTACAAATAGAATTCCTCGAGACCATTGCAGTCATTCTCTCAGTGACACATCCAATCCAAATGAAATTCTTAATAGATGAATTTACACTCTTTAATAAAGAAATCAGCCACTTATATAGCATGAAAGAATACACAAACTTTTAAATTATGATGGATTTTACACGACACACTCTACCAGCAATGTAATAAGACTTTCCCTTCGATGATGATAGTTGTATTCTTATCATGATAAAAATAGATGAGAAGTATGAAACCTTCGGTCTTCCCAAAAACATCGGCTCCCCCATGTAGGTGAAGGGATGTGCTCCCTCTCGAATGCCCATATCTCTAATGATATTAGCCTTCATGGTGGGATAAATTTTACTTCCAAAATAAACAAACGATTTATTCCAACTAATCTCTTGTCCAGAAAACATCTCATAATGAAAAAAAAACTCTATTGATGTTCATGATGTTTCTCTTGTCCCCTTGAGTAAAGAGAATGATATCATCATCATAAATAATGTGTGAAGGCACTGCCAACCCCCTACCAGCATTGATGATATTCAACATTCCATTGCTGGACATAATAGAGAAAATCCCATTGAGATAATCCTCATGAATAGAAAAAATGACCGCTGACAAAGGATCACCCTGCCTGACACCTATTGAACAGTCAAAGTATCCCTTAAGAGATCCATTGATAAGAACTGAAATGTGAGAAGAATTCAAAATGGACTTAATCCAATTAATAAAAACATGATCAATGCCATACATGCCATGTATCTTTCAGATAAAACATCAATCCATTGTGTCAAATGCTTTTCTGATGTTCAGCTTAAGTTCAATTTTACCAACCCTTACAGGACATTTAAGAAGATTCACACACTTCGAAGCAGTTATGAGACAATCTTGGATCGATATTCCCTTGATGAAGCCAAATTGTTTAGCAGAGACAATCTTACTAGCAATACTGGATAACCTAGTTGCAATAATTTTTCATATAATTTTTAAATTAGTGTTTACCAAGGAAACATGTCTAAAAAGATGAATTTCATTGGCATTGTCATCTTTTGGAATAAGGGAAAGGAATTGGGAATTCAGTCCTTTTAGAAAAGACCCACCACTGAATAAGTGAATGACCAACTAACAAACATCAACATGAATGATATCCCAGAAATATTGAATGAAAAAATTCCCAAAACCGCCCGGTCATGGAGAGCTCTCAGGGGGAAGACTGAAAACATCTTCCTTAATTTCATATTCAAGAAGAATAGTGTTAGTACTAGAATTATCCTCCTGAGTCACAAGCTTAGGAATAACACCATCAATGAGATTGATGTTGTAAGATGATCCATTAAAGAGACTATTGATGTAAGGAATTATATGCTCTGATAGATCCTTTCTATTATCAATCATGCTATCCCCATTTTTTATCAAGGAGAGGGTCTTGGACATCCTTATGATTCTCCTTAAATCAATAAATAAATTTGAATTTCTATCCACATCCTGTAACCATTTAACTTTAAAGGAGTACCCATGTATGGCATCATTTATATTGAGCAACTTGTTGAGTTTAGTTGTTAACTCAGCTTCATCCACACACCCATTAAAAAAATAATTGGTCGTGTTAGATTCTTGATGCTGGTGAAGAGAATCCTCTACAGAATAAATGTCAGAATCTATGGAGCTAAAGAGATCCCTACTCCAAAGTTTATGATTCCTCTTAAGGATCCTATGCTCTGTAATACATGGAAAAGCATCATTCCTGAACTCCACAGAATTCCATGTAGACTGCACAATAACACTGCAATATGGATGTGTGATCCATACTTCATTGAACCTAAAAGGTAAAGGACATTTGGGTTCCATTTTTACAAAGTCCATCAGGATTGGGAGATGATAAGAATTAAGCCTAGCTAGCATTGAACAACAAATGAAACCCCATGAATCCAAAGAATCCCCATTGATAAAAGCTTTGTCAAATTTTGCAGGCAACAAAAATATTTTTGTGCTTCCTGTACATGGTGTATTTAGAACCAACCAGATTTACCTCAATAAGAACATTTTTCTTGATAAAAGTTCTGAATTCTCAAGATGAAATAGAATTGGTGATAACCCCCATATTTTCATCTGGGTTGATGATTGCCTTAAAATCCCCTAATATGATCCCTGGATTTGAAATTATTTAGTTTAATGATCCCAAATCCTCCCAAAGGTTTCTACTATCCTAGTATCTATTACTTCCATAAACAAAAGTGCACGAAAAGTGGAATCCATGATATTTATATGAGAAAGTGATTTTTTCTCACTTGACACTACCATGGTGCTGCACAGAGATGAGTTAACCAAAACCCAATGACTCTTAACTTCATAAGAACAACGATTAGTGTCAATTAGAGAATACAAAGCTTCTCAAAGCATGAAATATTTGAAAAAAATGCCTTTTTGGGATTAGAAATTCCAATAAGATCAGGTTGATGCTTTTGGATAAAAAGACGAATGGATCTGGTGGTTTCCAGATTCCCAAGACCCTGAAAGTTCCAGAACAACATCTTTATTTGAAACTAACTCCAAGGCTAGTACCCCATATGCAATTTCCACATTGCTTCTTAGGTGGAAATATAACCTTATATTTTATCTCTAGAGAACCATTTAATATGTCCTAAATATCAACTGTTATATCTCTGAAAACCTTGTATTGGTCATGCAGAACCTTGTTTCCCAGATCTGTCTGAATTCCCAGCTTAGTTTTGCTGGCCTCAACAGATTCAGAACCACATCCAGTTTCTTCTTCCCTCACCAATTGAGATCTGTGAGAAGAACCATGAACATTATCTTTGAGGCATTCAGATCCAACATTACCCTTTCCAATATTATTATTTGGCTGTAAATTTGGATAGCCATTCAAGCCACCATGGTCATGTGTCCCTTCACTGTTTGGAGAGGTGTTAGAGGGAGAGTTTATGGAGAAAGGCAGGATCACAATTTTTGATCCAGTTTCTGCAATACCAGCACCATAAAATTATTCTCTAGTATGATCATTTGGTTTCTGTTTTAGACTCATCTTGGAAAAATGATCATGGGTGCCTTTATTACTCACTAGATGACTAGATTCGATCATCTTCAATATAGATGGCTCTTCTTGCCCTGCCCTATTAATATCTAACGGTTCCTTCAGGTTATATGAACCCTCTTCGAGATCCTTCCTTAATAGATACCCATCCATCATGGATCAAACTAGACTATTGACATGATTGGAAAATTCTAGAAACATGAATTTATCCTGCACTTCATGATGAAAATTCAAATCCAATTGAAAAATTTCTTCTGATATAACAGAATCCAGATCCTGAAGGAACTTTAGCTCATTCTCGGCCAGAGTGTTTTCAAGTGCTTCCTCAGATTCATCCTCCTATACATTATCATCCCATGTCTATTTTCTCTTGAGTGAACCAGATTTTATCCTTCCAGTGACGAAGTCATGTTTTCTAGCTTGTACCACCTTAGGATTTACATGAGGATTATTCTGTTGGATCTTCAAAGTAGCCAGCAAAAGAACAACATGATTTTTCGGGGCTCCCAGTTTCTCCCCAATTGCATTCTTGTACTTCTTTCCCTTCTTACCATCATTCCATTCCACATCTTTCGAAGCATTAACCATATTTTTCATGATTATACAATTAGAAACCGAATGACCTAACATCGTGAAAACCTCACAGAAAGGGGGCACGTTCTCATACTCAATTTTGACCTCAAATTTGTTTCCACTAGTAGTGAAAGAAATGCTATTAGGAAGTTTCAACTCCAGGTTAACATCAACCAGCATACGAGAAAAAAATCCAAGTTCTCCCTCCATGGTCCACTCATCCATTCGAATGGTAGTGCCAGTATAAGATGCAATGTCATTTAATATCCAAGGATGCAAATACACCCAATTCAGACCATGCAGTCTTACCCAAATCTGAGCGTTGGACTTCTTGAGATTAAATGGATTGAAATTCACATCCCATTCTGATAATCTATGAAATTTTGGCTTCAATCGTAGCTTTCCAACATTCCAGGAAACATTCATTGTATTCCTTGATTGAAGGATAATATGAAAAAAGCCTCTCCCTACGGGTATTAGCTTCCAATACCTATTACCCCAACAATGTCAAATTCGATTTTAAGCTCAATGTAAGACCATGGTATGTCACCTTTTGAATAGATAACACGACCCAAAATCAAAAACATACATAGAGAGATCCTTTTCCATAGGACATCCGAATCAGCTTTAACAGAGAAGCCTCCATTTTCATGACATGTTACATTAGATAGTCTGTGGTGATCATCCTTTGAAGGATCTCTAGAGCCCAAAATAACTTCCACAAATGTTAAACCATTCCTCATCCAACCCGAGGGCTCTTCAGGATCCAATGTTTTAGACAGAATCTTCAGGGATTCCAGGTTTTTATTTTAATCAATTTCCACTTCGGGATTAAACATATGCATTGAAGAAATAAAGGTCGCGACAGAAGAAATGAGGATTCACTATTTCCATATCCATTGCTGAATCCTCTTACTATCGCCATCCCTATTAGAAGTTTCCTCAATCTTTAGGAAATATTATATAATTGATACAAATATATATATATGTATATATTTGAATATATTTATATAGTATAAATAAAAGCATTGTTAATGACTATTTATGTATAAAAACTTTAAAAATAAATAAAAAATTAATGTATTATTAATTATTAAAATTTATTTATTTTCAATATTTATATTGAATAGAAATTATTTATTTAAATTTATTATTAATAAATATCTATTAAATTTATTCAATTTTGTAAGTAATTATTTATAAATAATTTTTTAATAAATTTGTAATTTATTCATTTATAGTATTTTAGATTAATTATTACATTGTATTAATTTTATATAACAATATTTAATATATAGTATTTATTAATATATTAATATATATTATTTAATAATATTATATATATATATATATTATTAATTTATATTAATAATTATTTAATTAACAAATTGTTAAAAAAATTTATCATATATTTAATTTTAATTTGTTTCATTATTCATGTTTATTTATTTTATTTATCTATATTTAATATTTATTAGTTATTTAAATTGATAATATCTATAATTTATTTATCTTTATTTAATTACTATTTTTTTAATATTTTTAAAATTTTCTCATTTTTAAATATGTATTCTTCTAATTATTTTAAATTTCTAAATAATTTAATGCATTTTTTTAGTCTACTTTTATTGCTATATATAAAAAATAGGGACTATAGCCGAGATGTAAATGTTTGTCAGACCGTGGATAGGTTTGGATGGAGGCGAAGGTTTGCCTGGTCGTGTAGAACATGGCTCATGTGTATAAAGGTGGTATAAAACCCACAGGAAGAACAGAGTAGGGAGAGGAATGGGAAATCAAATATATGTGTGTGTAAATGGATTATGTAGGATACCCTCCACATAGTAGTATTCTGTTGTTGGGATGTGATGCAATCATTATTAAACAAGCATTCAAACATAAGTTATTTTGATTTGGTAGAATCATGAATGAACAAGAATCTTATCAATACTAGAAAATTCTAGGAAAATTTTTACCCTTTATCTAAAATAAAAAAACTCTGTAAAATGAATCCTTTATCACTAAAAAAAATCAGTGATAAAGGAATCCGTTATTAGTGCTGATTAAAGTTAGTAATGAATAAATCGAATATTCTTATAGTGACAACTTACATATCAATAATCATAAGATCAGGTCGTGGAATATAAAATGGATGATCAGAAGACATGAAACACGAGGTAATCAAGTTATATAAGACATGAGAGCATAGAAATGGCATAATACTTGAGTTATTATCCCACAAATGAGAATATATATTTTTAAACATGTATAAATAGAAACTAGTTCATGAATTTAGTTAAGAATATGAAATCCGGACCTTACATAATCATATGGATGTGATACCAGGTCTACAGTTAATTGTATATCTTTGAAATAAAAGACCATGCATGAAAACATAGAAATGAAACCCAGGTCCACCCCTAAACTTCTAGATATGTAAATCGAGTCCACACATAATCTCATTATCATAATATCTAAGTCAGCACATAAACATTTGAACATGAAATCAATTGCAAGTATAATATATTTATTTAATATTCTATCGAACTATTCCTAATTCATTTGAGGGATTTAATGGACCCATCTATCATTTAATCATAACTGATTCAAATAAATTTCATAGGATCATAAATCAATACATTATATAAAAACACATAGAAAATTAAATGGATTTTAAAAAATCTACTCATCATAAACTCAAATTGCTAAGAGAATGTATAAGGACGGTATCATTGGATTATATCCCTATTAAATAACATGCATCGTAAAGTTTTTTATCATAAAAAAATTCATTCAAAGGATAACTAGAAAAATCCACAAGAAAAATATATTATTCCCATTGAAATAATCTTTTTTAAAAATAAATATTTTCCAATTATGAAGTAATATTTTTTTTTAAAATATCCTTGTTAAATGGAATGAGTAATCTTAAAATCATTAATTATTCATGATGGAATGTTATTAATTTCATGTCGTATATTCTAAAATAAAACATTCCTGTCATTCTTTTATAGGAAAGTCAAAAAGCACCTTATCCTGAAAATAGAAAGAAGATTCATTTTAAAACCGATTGAAAATCTACAAAAATGGTAAAAATGACTTTTATCAATAATTGGAGAATAATAAATACCTTCATTAATTTGTTAACAAATTGTTAAGGAATAAAAAAAAGTCTACCAAAAAGAGATATAAAATCAATTTCCCTTTAAAAAACATTTTATATTCCTAGATTACATAAGGTGAATAAATTGAATAGAAAAAATATATTCTCCTTAAATAACCATAGGAAAATATAATTATTGAGTTCTTGAGAGTTATATAATAATATTACATCACAAAAAACACAATCTTAAACAATCATAATAGATAATAAGATTGTAATATGAAACCCTTACTATATTGATAACAATTGAATCATATATATATGTAATAAAGAACCTTATACGGGTTTATATGTCCCCATTAATTTCCTTACAAGAATCAAAAAATTATTCATGGGTATTATAAACACCATATAAAATATGTGATAAATATGACATATGTCTCAAGGAATTAAAAGTGAGATGAAAATCTCTTACCTCTAATATGAATTCAATAATTCATGTTTGAACTACATGAATATAAAATATATATTAAATATAGATATATTATATAACTATAAACATATAATTCATACCATATATGATTTTATTTTATCCTTTTATCATTCATATATTAAAAATTATTTACCTATATCAGTATTTTTTGCGATATCTACTTCATATTTGATCTATGTTTCGGTTCTGTAATTTCATCCTAATTACATTGAATATTATTACATCATCTATGGAATGTCAATAATATTATAAATATAACATATATCAATTATATACATATTTAGAATTATTAAAAAATTATTGGGAGAAAAAACTGCTAAGGAATAAACATTTGTAAATAAATATTGAAAATGAATCAAATTTAAAACATATTGAACAACAAAAACATAAAAAATTTCAAATTATAAAGATATCTTAAAATAATTAATATTATTAATGAATATATAATATTTAAAAATTAATTAGTATTATATGATTAAAAAATATAAAAAATGAGATAATTCAATAATGAGAAACAAAAAATATATTAAAAATATTATATTGTTATAAATAATTATAAAATGAGTAATAATTATTAAATAAATTATAGAAATATTGTGTGTGTGTGTGTAATATATATAAAAATTATTTAATTATTTTTTTATATTAGTGAATTTATTATAACACATGGTTGATATATGTTCCATTGAAAAATCAAATAACATTCAATTAAATTTCTATTAAACAATACGATTACTCATTTTCTTATTTATTATAAATTCTTATTTATAAACCATTTTCCTCAAAATAAATGAATTATTTATTGTAGGAATAAATATTATGTATTATATAACTCAAATTTGATGAAATATAATCAATATTGATATAATCATATATATTATTAGGTTCTTGGTGATACAATTAAATCAAACTCACACACACAACACACACACATGTCGGGAAGTCTGGTCGTAGCCCCTCTAGGGATAACCCTCCAAACTACCGCTGAATACATCATATATTTGTGCCCAAAAGGCCCAGAATTCATCTAACCCATTACATGCCCCGTAGGTCCGAATGTTCAAGACCAAGGCCCATTTTTTGAATAATACTAATACAGTACATGTTGCTACTGCTGTTACAGTGACTTCCACTACTACAATGACGCCACTACTATAGTACTTTTACAGGTCCGACACCCAATTGGATTTGAACCCCCATTTTCCATGTAGGATTACATGGTGTATACTACTAAGTCAAACCCCAACTACATTGAAATATATATATATATATATATGAATATATATCTATATTTATATATATTATAAATATTAATGAATTACTATGTTTAAAAACCATAAAAATGAATAAGACCTTAATAATTTTTTGAATACAATATTTTATTAATTTTATATATTAATATTTAACAGATATTATTTATTAATATTAAATATATATATATATATATATATAATTTATTAATTTTAATTTAAAATACTTCATTAATAAATTTTTTATCAATTTTGAAATTTATTAATATTTAATATTTTTGTATAATTATACGAGTTTAATCATTTGTTAGATATATATAATATATAATATTCATTATTATTCTTAAATTAAATTTATTTCTTTTTTATTAATAATTATGTAATCAATGAAATTTTTTAATTATTTTTAATTTCATCACATAATATTATAACGTGTGAAACTATTTCAATTTATTAATTTTAAATATATATATTTAATATATTCTATTTGTTAATATTTGTTAATTATTTATATTAAATTTATTAATAATTATTTAATTTAATTTTTTAGCTTCATTTATATGTATTAATTTGTAATTTTTATTTGGTTTATTATTTTTTTATTTATAAAATATTTTTAATTCTTGTGTTTCTATTATTAATTTTTTTATTGGTATATATAAACAAATCTCGTCATGGTACACATGAAAGGGTGAATCTGGCCGTGTAGAGGCTCAAATTGGGGGCGGGGGAGGTAGGCCTGGTAATGTAAAACCAAGTCCATGTGTATATAAGGGGGCTAAATCCTCCAGGATGAATATAGTGGGAAAATTATTTGGTGGTCCAATATTGGTGTGTGTGGAGGGTGTATGTCGAGGCCAATCACAACAATAGGATTCCAACATTGGGATGTGGTGGAATCAATTTTAATTATGCAACCAAACATCTTAAATTTCGACGTGGGACTCGCGGGCATGAACAATAGCTTTATTAGTGCTAGAAAAGTGCATTGATAAATGATACCCTTTATCAGGGCCATAAATAAATCCCTCATAAATGATTCCATTATCAGTGATATTAAAATCACTGAAAAATTGAGCCTTTATCAGTGCTTTTCACTATAGCATTGATAATAGTTAGCTTTGGATAAATCTAAAACTGTAGTAGTGATACCTTAAAAATTGAATATCAGAATCTTGAGTCATGGAATAAAATCTGTGAAGTTCATATGTCATAAATCATGATGGAATCAAATTATATAAGAAATTATATCCTACCATTGGCATACGTCATTTTTTCATAGCATACACATTTGAATATAAATTTTTGAACATATATAAACAGACAGAGGTTCACTAATTTTGTTAATGTCTTCAAATGAGGCCCTTACATTGAATTATGAATATGATACCAAGTATATGCATAATATTTTGGACATGAATAATCATAGCATGCATAAATTTATGGAAATGAATGTTTGTTCCTTGTATAATGAAATGGATATGGAATACAAGCCCACTAGAGACTTAGCCCAGTTGGGGAGGACTCGACAAGTGTATCCAAGAGACCCAAGTTCAAAACTGGGAAAATACATAATTTCTATGTACCATAGTAGTATTGTAGTAGAGATTATAGCAGGGGAAATAATATGCATTATAGACATCACTGTAGTAGGCACTGTTCAGTGCTGTTGTAGCTGGAACTATTCATCCATTTGGGATTTTGGGCCACCGGTTTGGTCATTAGGTCCTTCAAAGGCTTCGGTCCACCTAAAACCATTGGGATAGTAAGGTTTTTTTCTAACCTCAAGGCCTTCATGTGACATAAAATTTCTAGTAATGACTATACATACTCTACAATGAGCAGACTCTAGATGAAGATTTTAAGGAATCTGACTTAAAAATTACATTATCTTGAATTAAATGAATAATTCGCTTAAGGGATCTTTTTATGTTTAGATTTATAGAGAATTTGGCCATAACTATTACATTACATCTCAAAAATCACAAGGTATACACTTCTACACAGTTAAGAGTTTTTCTACAATATAAAAACACTTGAAAAAAAATGTCATTTCTAGTCTTATGTTTTAGACAACATGACTTTTTTTTGAGCCCATCCTTGATCATATTCAACGTTTTGTCCTAGGAAAAACATTTCATAACATTGGATGAGCATAAAAACCTTAGTAATGGTTATAAAACAAATAAAAACATTAGTTCATTAGTGAATACATAACATAAGTTCTTTAACATAACTCATGAAATTATAATATTTATGAATAAAAAATAGAAAACATAAATCATAAAGGTAACTTGTGTCATCCATAACATACAGACATTGTAGCATTCACAACTACATAGAGAGATACATTTGGAATACCCATCATAGTATATTATGTAAATATATTAGTATAAACATTCACGTTTACCTCCATTATGTTAGCTAATGCATTGGAGAGCTATCTTGGGATCACCTGCACTAGGATTATCACGGAACCACTCTTATGTGTAATCAATTCCCCAGAACCATAACATATTCATAACATATAAAAAAACATATGGGAAAGATAAAATTTCGACATTTACATCATAATATATCATTTAAATATATTGACATAACAAATCCATTACCAAAACAATATTCAATACAAAAATATGTAATAGTGTATAAGGTATTTATTTTCCTTTTAAAAACATTACGACTTGTTAAGGAAGCCACAGATAAAATAATACCTGTGGCGGAAAAAAAGGTCGGTATCACCTCTTACGTTAAAAGTAAAATTATTTTATATCATTTAGTAAAATGTTTAGTAGAGAAAAAATTCCTCATGAATAAAAGTAAATTTAAAATGTTTTTACACACCATTTAAAATAATTTTGTGCATAAAACAAAATATTCATCAATGAATGGAGATTGAGATGATGTCCCTTACCTCGTGTCCGATATGAACCGTTCATTATTTAATCCCATAAATAATAAACTAAAGTTAATTTATAATTTCTTAAGATCATTTTACATGTTTATTATTTATTTTATATCACTTATTACCATGTTACAAACATTATGTTATCAGTTAAGTTAATAACGGTTGTTTTGTCAATATTTGGTACTTTAGTCAAAAATGGGATTCTTATAATTACTAGTTGACCACATGGTCAAAATTTCATCATATCTAGAATTATATTAATGGTTTAGATATCATATATATCATATATATCAAGTATATACAAGTATGTATAATAGTACATAACATTTAAGGGTAAGAAATGAAATGCACTGTTCATGGAGACGGTAAGCCATATGTACCCATAAACACTACTTTCATTTTCTATTTATTATTTTAATGAAATTACATTATAATGACACATGGGAATATTATAATTCCAGTATAATATAATATATAATATCATTAACTACATCCTTTATATTTCCCACATATGTCATTAACTTGTCATATCACTTTGAGGGAGCGGTAGTCTACACTTCCTCAAATAAATTATCGCGTTTATCCATAATAGAAACCATAAGGGTATGATATAAAATAAAAATACCAAATCATAAAGAAAATATAAAAAATAAAATAATATATATCATATATAAATATAGTTCCATAAAAATGGCCACAATGAGAGGTGGTTGGAGACAATTTAACAATCATGGTTTCGTGAGGCGTTAGTTTTTCCAACCACAAAAACACTATGTTCTTTATCCATTAGATGGAGGTGTCTGTAAGTGTAGTTTGAATACTTCTCATAACAAAATTTTTGTAAATTGAGGACTCTGGTGTTGTTATAAATGAAATTAATATAAATAGTATAGGGGTTGGAGAAGTTAAATAAACAAAATGAATTTAAGAGAAATTTTTACCTTTAATTTGAGTAATGTTTTTTTGGTTTGAACCAAAAAGGATTCTTGAAGTACATTCTCCATAAGTTGAGGATTTTAGGTGGAAGAGAGTGATCTTTAGAGCTTATTTGGGAAGGTGTTGGATGTTCCAAGGGGCATGAGAGGAGTGAGGAATAGGTTAGAGGTGTGGGATTTTTATAAGGGGGAGGAGTGGCTCTTTGGGAATTCGTGAAAATATTATTTTATTATAAGATGATTTTCGGATTCTAAATATCCAAAAATTATTAAATTAGAATATAATAAGACCCATGGTAGAAATAAAATCATAAAATAATAATTGGATGGGGTTTCGATATTATTTTAATCTTTATAATATTATTTATTTAAATCATTTATTAATGAGGTAAACACACCATCATTATTGTGACATAAATAATTTGATTTATGTAATGTATAAAAATTATAAAAAATTAATATTATGTAGGAATAATTTTTGGATTTCCAATTTATATTTATAGTTTAAATGATAACTTATATAATCCCTTGTAAAAAATTAACTTACTAAAAGATATTTTTTATGTCAATTTTGTTTTTTCTTTTAATTAATTAATATAAATTGTCATTTTCACCCTTAAGTGGCTCCATGGGGGCCCATATTCGACCCAAGGATTCCCATGGTAGGATATGTATCAACCAATAATATTAGGACACAATTTAGTTTAATTTTATATTATTATAATAATATTTTTTAACCTTATTTAACAGATTTACCCTTTAACCATGTTAAATAAATTTTTACCGTAATAAATAATTAAAATGAATAAAAATAAAAGTTACATATTTACACAATTTTGGACCTAGTGATTCATAAAATGAAATAAATTTTTATAAATTAAAAACACAAAAGTGGCAGAAATTAATTTAAAATTAATTCCTGAGATCAAAACAAAATGCATGTTTTTTATAAAATAACAACTATCAAAAGATCAACACATGTTTATGTCTGATTTCAATGTGAAATTACATAAAATGACCAAAACTGGATTAAATGTTATAAATATAATCAAATTAAACTTTAAAATCAATTACAAATATAAACTAACCATATAAATAAATTATATTAAAAGGAATTTTAGAATTAAAATACTTAATTTTTCACTATTCATCAGAAATTGATTTTTATCAGAAAAATAATAAAATTTTACCCAAAGTGAATTTTGAAATCCCAATTATGAAGAATAATTTTATTTTGTCAAAAATATCATATAAAAGTGACCGAAACAAGATTTTAATAGGGTTCTCCGTCAAAAGGTGGTAAATCAACCTTTTAAAGTAAATTATGCTTATAATTAGATTCATTTACATTTTAAGCCTCTAACTTTTATTGGATAAGGGTAATAACATATAACAAAAATTTATAATAATATTTTAGTTATTTATATTCATTATCTCCAATAAAATAGTTATAAATTAACAACCATTTCATATAATTATTTTATATTATTATTTAGCGATGTAATATTTCAAAGAAACTCATTGTTTCGTCTTGGGTATTCCATCAAACATAGCGTCCCCTTTAAAGTAAATTTAAAATTTAATTAGAAAAATATTAATAAATACCGAAAATTTGTTATTCCTTATTTATCTAGGATGTTACATCATTACCAACTTTTGGAAATTGGTTCCTCGAAATTTTATTCACTTATCAAATAAATGGGGGTATTTATCTATCATAGCATTTTCATATTCCCACGTTGCCTCTTTGACCATATGGTATTTCCCCAAATCCCTAAACTAGTGAATTACCTTATTCCTCAAAACTTTCTCTCTTCATTCATGAATCTAGACTGGTTATTTTTCATAAGAGAGTTTCATTTCCAACTGAACTTCCTCTAGACTTAAAACTTAAGATGGATCTGGCATATACTTTCTCAATATTGAACCACGAACTACATAGTGTACCAAGGACAAAAATGGAGGTAAATCCACTCTGTATGAAACTGATCCAACATTATCTAGGATTTTATAAGGTCCAATGAACTTCAAACCCAAATTTCCCTTCTTACCAAAACATATCACACTTTTTTATGAAGAATCTTTGAGAAAGACATGATCACATACCTCAAAAGAATGATCATTTCTTCAGTTATCCACATATCCTTTATGTCCACTTTTTCTTGTTCACATGGTGTTCTGAATCAACTAAAACATTTTTGCCATCTCTACTACCAATTATGGTCCCATCAACTACGTTTCACCTACTTCATCCCAAAAACCTATATTTCGACACTGATTTCTATATAATGCCTCAAAATGATCCATATGTACATTGGCATGAAAACTTCTATTATAAGAAAAATCAAACAAAAAATAATGTTGGACCCAACTTCCCAATTAATCTTTTGAAAATTCAAGTTGCATACCCTCTAGGGTTTGAATTGTCCATTCTTTCTTCCCGTCAGATTGTGGATGAATAACAGTTCTAAAATTCAATTCATTACCCAATGACTTATAATGGACTTTCCCAAAGGTAGAAATAATCCTGGGATCACGATTAGATACAATAGAGAGTGGAACACCATGAAACCTAACTATCTATTTATCATACAACCATGAAAGTTGATCTAGAGACAAAGTATCTTGAATAGGATGGAAATGAGAAGATTATGTCAATCGATCAACATTAACCTAGAATGAATTATTACCTCGAGATGTCTTTGGTAATCCCAAAACGAAGTCTATGGATATATTTTCCCACTTGAAATCTGGCACCACTAAACACGGAAGCACCCCTTTTGGTAACTGCTGCTCTTCTTTAACATGCTGACATGTCAAACAATTCACAGTTAAATCAGAAATATCTCTTTTCATTCCATCCCACTTGTAATACTCTGGAGGATCTATGTACATCTTAGTACCTCCAATATTAACTGGAAACGGGGAACTATGATCTTCATATAACAACTCATTTTTCAACTGTGAATCACAAGGCCCACATAATCTCTTTCCAATCCTCAAAACACAATCCTTATCAATGTTAAATTCAGGAAGCATACTCTCATGAACCAACTCTACCATTTTCTATAACTCACTGTATTCATTATGTGTTTTTTAATTCTGTCTGATAGAGATGATTTTACTGACACCTAAAATGAAACAGAGGAATTTCCTACACCAAGAACATATATTCCAAAGTTCATAAAATCAAAAACCAAAGGGTTTTTTTTTCAAATATAGCATGGTTAATGAAGCATTACTTTTTCAACTCAAATCATCAGCCACATTATTTTCATTTCCAAGTTGGTAAAGGGTTGGGCAATCACAATTCTTGATTAATTCAAACCATCACATCTATCTCATGTTTAATTATTTTTGAGTGAATATATACATAAAACTTTTGTGGTCAGTGTATATTTAACATTTTATGTCATACAAATGATGCCTCCAATTTTTTAAATCAAAAAACAACCCTAGATATTTCCAAATCATGTGTAGGGTAATTTAACTCCAGAGTTTTCAACTAGAGTGAATCATAATCAATTACCTGGTCATTCTTTATAAGTACACAACTAATTCCTTTCAACCAAGAATCACTGAAAATAAAAAAAATCACCATTTCTGAAAGGTAGTGCCAAAACTGGATAATTCTCCAATATTCTTTTGAAATCCAGAAAAAAAATCATCACGTTATTTTTTCCAAAATAAATTAACACCTTTTTGAGTTAAATTAGACATTGTACTAGATAACTATGAAATATTCTCAACACCCCTCCAATAATAACCTTCCAAACCAAGAAAACTATGAATCTCGGTTATATTTGTGGGTCGTGGCCATTCCTCATCAACTGTTGTTTAAGCAGGATCAACAATTATGACATTTTTGAAATAATGTGACCATGGAATGAAAATTTCTATAACAAAAACTCACACTTACGGAATTTCCCAAATAGTTTCTTTTCTTTCATGGTCTTCAAGAAATCCCTTAAATGACTTTCATGATCATCTTCACTTTTAGAATAATCCAATATATCATAGTGGAAGAATAAATTCTGAAATGGTTTCTTTTCTTTCAATTATAGCAATTCTATAATGGGGTTTTGAAATTTTCTTAGCATTTGGAACAAAGTCAACACGAAATTCAACATCCTGATCAGGTATAATATGTGGAAACTAATAAAGAAATAACATCATGGTAATCATTTACCAATGGAACATCAGTAATATGAACAGTTCCTTTGTTTTCAATAATATGTAAAAGGTAACATTCATTTATATCTTTTACATGTTTCTTATCTTCCTGATATGTTATCAAAAGTGAGGGTTCATTACTGTACAGAAATTGAAAATCTTTTTGAAATGAAACCTATTTAGATCTAAAGTCAATCTAACCATGATAAACTGAAATCTAATCCATACCTAAAATAACATCAAACTCTACTAGAGGAAAAATAATAAGGTTTTAAGGTAGATTATCTCCGCACACAAGGAAATGAATGTTATTATAATTTCGTTTCTGTTTCAACATTTCTTGTAGCGGTTTTTACCATAAGTTAAAGTTTCTTATCTTGATATGGATTTCCCAATTTACTATAAAACTTATTAGAAATGAACAAATGTGTAGACCATGAATCAAACAACACATTTGAATAAATTGATCAAACGAACAATGTACCTGATACTACTTCATTTGATTGCCCAACATCTAATGAAGTAGTTGGAATAGACATTACCACTGCTTTGTTCTTGTATTCTTATTTATTTCCCACAATTGAGTTCTTCATTGGGCACTAATTTGCATAATGACCCATTTCATTGCACTAATAACATTTTACTGATTGTAATTTAGATTTTGTATTACAATTACCCAGCTTCATTTAAGTGAAATTACAAGCTTTATTTCCCATTTTACCATATCAGTAGCATGTAACATAATTCAAAAGACATTCCCTAGAATGTTTTTTACCACAATTTTCAAAAACTGTATACTAATGTTTCTTACCATATGACTTTTTTTAAGAGTTATTACCTTCCTCCTTCTACCAAGATCGCTTATTCTGTTTTTTTTTCAAAGAATACCAGATCATCATCAGAATCCATTTCCACCTTCTACGCACATAGAACAAGTTTTTAATAACGTTTGATCTCATGAGAATCTAAATCCATTCGATAATTAGTCTTTAATCCTGAGTAAAAATGGTTGATTTTACTTTCAAGATATTGAATGAAATTTGGAGCATACCTTTCCAGTAGAGTGAATTTGGCATCATAAGAATCCAATGAGTCATCCTCCTACCTCAATACCATGAATTTGTTATCTATCATAAGTTGAACCACCTTAGGAACATATTTATCAAGAGAAATATCTTTGAATTTATCCCAATCGAGAGCATCAATCTCCTCACTATCCCTGATATTTTTCACCATTGACCACCACTAATTTGCTTCACCTTCAAAATAGTGAACAGAGTGACTAACCTTTTGATTTTCTGAACACCCCATGACATTGAAAATTTTCTCCAGTTCTTTATTCCCCCCATCAGCTAGCACAGTGTCAGATGATCCTCTGAATGATGGGGGATGTTTCCTCATGAAATGATCCATTACTGTCATGTTCTTCTGTTGTTGATATAGAAAATATCGTGTATGGATACCACCACCATTTATAGCCTGAGTCAATTTTTCCCTTACTGAAACAATCTATTCTGTTGCGATTCCGACCATCTCAGGTTGCTGATTTGGAAGGTTTCCTTCCTCCTGATGTCGTCCCAACATATCAACCCTATTTCCTCTGTTGAAAACCATTCTGAGCACAAAGATATCTGGGGAAAAGAAACATGGTGATATATAAATACTATCATTTCAATTTTAACATAAATTAATTTATGGATATTAATTTTATAATACCCTTACTCCTAATGTTACCTAAACCGACCTCGTATACCAATTATAAGGGCTCGACCTTTAACATTACATAATAATGCATTAAATGAATAATTGACATTGATGATATTTTCATGTTTAGAGTATTATAGAATTATGCCATAACTATTACATTACGTATCAAAAATTACAAGGTAGGAACTTTTACACAGTTTCGATTATTTTCATAAAATAAAAACTCTTGAAAAAAAGGGTCATGTCTAGTTTCATGTTTTAGACAACCTGACTTTTCCTTGATCCCATCCTTGACCCTATTAATCTTTAGGTCCTATGAAAAAAATTTCAGAACTTGGAGTTACATTGGGAATAACCATCACAGTATATTCCATAAATCACTTCATAGAAACATTAACATTTTCCACTATCACTTTACTTAATGCATTGGAGAGATATCTCTGGCTCACCCTCCCTAGGTTTATCAAGGAACCACCCATATACGTAAACAATGACCAAGATCCATAACATATTCATTACATATAAAACAAACATATGAGAAAGATAACATTTTCATATTTAAATAAAAATATATCATTTAAAAATATTGTCATAACAAATCCATTACAAAAAAATAAATACCAAAATAGGTAATATAGTATAAAATATTTATTTTCCCTTTAAAAATATTACTTCTGGTTAAGGAATCCATATATCAAATAATACTCGCGGCGGAGGGAAAGGACATTCTCACCGCTTAAGATAAAAGAAACATTATTTGTTTTCATTTATAAAATGATTAGTTGAGAGAAGATTCCTTTTGAGTAAAATTAATATTCAAATGGGTTTATATACATTATAAAAGAATGTCATGTATAAAACAATATATGCCTCAATGGAAGGAGATTGGGATGAAGTCCCTTACCGTGTGTCCGACTAGACCGGTTGGTTATTTAATATCCTAAATAATAAACTAATGTTAATTTATACATTATTAAGATTATCTTTGAAGATTATTATTCCTTTTATATAACTTATTATCATGTTATAAACTTAATGTTATAATTTAAGTTAATAACGTTTGATTTGTCAATATTTCGTACTTCAGTCAAAAATAGACTTCTTACAATAACAAGTTGTTCACATGGTCAAAAGTTCAATATATCTAGGATTATATTCATGATTTAGATATCATATATATAATATATATGAATTATATATACGTATTTACAATAGTATATAACATTTGGAGTTACGAAATGAAATGCACAGTTCATGGGGACGGTAAGTCGTACATACGCATGAACGCTACGTTCATTATATTTATTATTTTAATGGAATTAAAACATAATGATACATAGGTATATTATAATTACAGTATAATATCATATATAATATCATTAAATACATCATTTATATGTCCCATATAGCAAATTAACGAGTCATGTCACATTGAGGAGGTGGTAGTCCACACTTCCTTAAATGAAATTATCGTGTTTACCCATAATGGAAACTATAAGGGTATGATATAAATGAAAAACACATAAGCATAAATAAAACATAAAATTAAACATAATTTATATCATATATAAATATAGAGCCTTCATAATGACCACCATGAGAGGCAGTAGAAGATAATTGAACAATCACTGTTACGTGAGGCGTTAGTTTGCTATCCACAAAAACAGTATGTTTTTTACCCATTAGATGGATGTGTGTGCAAGTGTAGTTAAAATAATTCTCATTAAAACATCCTGGTATATTTATTATACTGTTTTTGTTATATAATAAAAGAATAAAAAAATTAGGGGTTGTAGAAGTAAAATAAATGAAATGAATTTAAGAGAAACAATTACCTTTTATTCGGGTAACTCCCTTTGGATTGAAACAAAAGGACTTCATGATGTGCCTTATGCATAAGTTAAGGAATATAGTTGTAATAGAGGGATCATTAGAGCTTATTTGGGCTGGGTTTGTATGAGCCAATGGGAATTAGAAGAGTGAAAAATGAGTTAGAGGTGAGGGATTTTTATAAGGGGGAGGAGGGGATCTTTAGGAATATATGAAAATATTATTTTATTATATAATTATTTTCGGTTTGAAGAGGTTAAAAACATATTTAAGTATATGTTAATATGACTCAATGTCAATATAAAATCATCCAATAAGAATTAGAAAGGTTTTGGATATTATTTTTATCTGTATAATATTATTTATTTATATCAATTATTAATGAGGTAAACAATGCATCATTATTGTGTCATAAATAGTTTTATTTAGGTGATGTCTAAAAATTATAAAGAAAATTCCCTGATTTAGCTAAATGTTTCAAATTTCAAATGAATATTTATATTATAAATGATAAGTTTTTTAAACCCTTGTTAAATTTTATTTACAAAAATATATTTTTTTACGTCCTTTTTGTCTTTAAAAGAAATAAATTAAAATAAAGTGTCATTATCACTTTTAAGTGGCTTAATGGGGTCCAAAATTCAACCCAAGGATTCCCATGGTTGGATATGTCTCAACGAATTAGATTAAGACACATTCTAGGATAATTTTATAATATTATTATAATATTTGTTTACCCTTATTTACCAGATTTACTAAGAAACCATGGTAAATAAAATTTCTACTGTAGTAAATATATAAAATGTCTAAAATTAAAAGTTATCTTTTTAAAAAATACAGGCCTAATGAATCCAAATATGGAATCCATTTTTCTAAATTCATAACACAGAAATTTAGGCAATTAATTTTAAATTAATTCCCGATATCAAAACAAATTGAGTATTTTTTATGAAATAATAACTATCAAAAGATCAACACTTGTTTATGACCAATTTCAAAGTGAAATTACATCCAATGTCCAAAATTGGATTAAATTGTAAAAATATATTCTAATTAAACATTAAAAACAATTATGATGATAACTTAACAATATTAATAAATTAGATTAAAAGGTAGTTTTTAATTAAAATACATTATTTTCTATTATTCATAAAAAATTGTATTTTATCATAAAAATGCCAAAATATTACCCAAAGTTAATTTTGATATCCCAGTTCTAAATAAGAATATTATTTTACCAAAAAGAAAACATAAAAGTCACTAAAACTAATTCTAAAGAGGGTTCACCATCAAAAGGCAGTAAATCAACCTTTTAATGTAAATTATGTATAAAATTAGATTCATTCAAATTTTAATACTCTAAATTTAATTTGATAAATGTAATAACATTTAAGAAACATTTATAATTATATTTTAGTTAATTATTTTCATTCCTAGAAATACAACGGCTAGGAATTAACAACTATTTAAAATAATAATATTATATTTTTATTATGCGACATAATATATCAATGAAACACATTATTGTGTATCAAGTATGCCATCAAACATAACATCCCCTTTAATGTAAATTTAATATTTACTTCAAAAATATTAATAACTATGGAAAATTTCATATTCATTATTTACCTTGGATGTTACATAGATTCAGAGCAGACACATTCACTAGAGAAGAAGCTATGTATATTTGTCAGAAAGAGAGGGTATGGAATTGCCATCAGGACTAGCCTATTCATCCATGAAATGCCTATATGAAAAATCCAAGTGAATGTTCAGAGTTGACATCACGATGAAAAAGCAGTGGAGGATAAGTTCCATGTAGTTATAGTCGGTATATTTCCATATGACCTACAGGTAATATAATCTCTTAGTCTACTTACCTTGTAAGGGTTCCCCCTCATCCCTTGAAAGGAGAGTTCTAAGAAATCAATAATATAGAATCAAATACCAAAAATATTTATATAGACCTAAAATATACTTAATTAATTAAATTTTGAACATGAAATCAATTTCATTTATAACATATCTACCTCATGAGTTATCCATTTTTATGGAAATCATTGGAGGTATTGAAAATAAATAAATTTCACATTCTCATATTTCATTTATATTAATTAAAAAAGATCATAAATCAAAACATTATTACATTAAAAATTAAAATAAATAGGTTTCATAATAATCTCATCAACATAATCATAAAACATTAAGAGAACCAATATGTATTTCTTCATTGAAACATATACATGGTAAATCATAATTAACCTCAATGTATGAAATCATAGATGAAAAATTAATTCAATGGATCACTAGAATATTATATGAGGAAAATTTCATACTAACTTTTCAATAACCATTTTAAAATATATAAGATTCCCAAATATAAAAGAAATAATTTTTTTGAAAAACATATTTCAAAATTATAATAGAAAATTCAAATGATTGACCAGTACTAATAGAAATATTTTATTTTAATGTCATATATGTTAAAATTAAACCATAACTTTATACATTTATAGAAAAGTAAAATAGTTCATCATTTAAAAAATATAGATAATAAAACTTTTAACCAATTTTTTTAATGTAAAATATTAGAGAAATGGATTTAAAAAATCCTATAAAAATATTAAATACCATTGTTATTTTTTTACAAAAATTGTTATGAAAACAAATCTCTTTCGATTAAGGAAAAAAATAAAATTATGTTTCCATAAAAACATATTTTCCATCTTTTGATTATATAATTTGTGGAAAATGAAAGGAAACCATTTATTATTTGAAATTAACCATATGAGAAGAAAATTAATTATTTTATTAGGATTTAGATCATAATATCTCATAACCGTAAACAAAATTATAAACAATCGTAATAAATAATTAGAATTTAATATGAAACCCACACAGTATTGGTAAAATTATAATCAAATTATCAATAAGAGAAAAAATATTATATGGATATATATACCAATAAATTTCTTAAAATAATCATATATTTCATTCATGTGTATTATATACACCATATACAAAACAAGTGGTGAATATGACAAGTGCCACACAAAAATAAAAGTGAGGCAAAAATCTCTTACCTCAGATTCAGCTACCTTCTTACATGTTCAATCAAAATGAGTAATAATTATATACTTATAATAAATATATTATATAAATAAAATAAATAATATCATACCACAAATAATGTACTAATAATATTTTAATATTTATCTATTAATAAATCTTTACTAAAATCAAAATTTAATGTGATATCTACTGTATTTTTCACGTATGTTTTGGTTTGGTATTTTCTTCCATCAACATTGATAATAGTTCCAATATATTTAGAATTTTTATAATTAAATAAATTAAATTTATATAATTTATATTCATATTTTAAATCATTTTTAAATGATAGGTAGAGAAAAATGAATTACCTTGTTCATTGTATGGGTAGGATGTACAAACACATGAACGTTGTTCTAAAATTTTAAAAATAGAATAAATGAAAATATAAATAATTAAAATTTATAGAATAATTATTTTATCAGAAAAAAATTATATTAAATAAATCAATCATTATTTTCATCCATGTAAATATTAAACGAAAAAAATCAAATCAAATTGGGGATATGGTTGTCCACATGTATGTATGCGCGATGTTATTATTTTCCAATGGATTAGAAGGGTAGATTTGATATTATAATTATTGATTTATAATTATTTCAAAAGTATCATATATAATCATTAATCCTACCAAAATAACCATCAATTAAATACGGTGGTGGAAAATGTGTTGTGTGACCATGTGGAGATGATAAACCATACTTACACATGATCGATACATTCACTTACCATTTAATGGAAAGTAGGTTGGATAATAGTGATTTCATAATCATAATAAAATTTTATTATATTTAGCATAATTAATTAAATTAATATAGAATAAATTAAATATATTTATATGTATGTAATGAATATTTATAAAAATAAAGTGATCGGTTAAGGGTATTACCTCTTTTGTGAAATAACTCTTTTAGATCTCCAATATTGAATTATATAGAAGGTCTATTGAAAATAATAACACTTCAAAAATGTGGATGAGAAATTTTTGAATATATTTTAGAATGGTATGTGAATGATATAAATGTCAATGTGTTGTTAAGAAGTGAAATGATTGCTTCCATTTTTAATTTTTGTGAGGGAAACTATAGGGATTTCATAAGACAAAAAAAAATGTAAAATATTAATATATCTAATATTCCATGAATGGGAATTGGATTCATAGTTAAGATTGATGGGTTTGAAATCAAAAAATATAATAAACATTATACATGTTTGTTTTTGTTTTTAAGTGATTTTTTATCCTCATAGTTATCAAATTTTAACACTAACCCTAATAAGAACATTTTCACTATTAAATGTTTATTGTTTTAATCATAAGAGATGTTTTATATACTAAAAGATAAAGATGAATAATTTGAATATATATTATACTAAATTTCCACTTCCATGATTTTAATAAATTATTAAACAATTTAATAAAATAATATTTTAATAAAATATTGTTAATGTCAATTTTGACACTGTTTATTTAGTTTGACTAAAAATAAATAAAGAGAATGTTTGAATATGAATATTATACATTAAATAAAAAATAACAATTCATATTCATCTATAAAATACATTTAACACTATAACAGTCAAATTTATATTATTTTTAATTTTTTTAAATCATTTATTTTAGTCTTTTAATAATTAAATAAATATTATATTAGCATTGTGAAATAATTTAATGTAATTAATTAATCCTAAAAAATTGAAAAAAAATTCTATCATAAAAATAATATCATTATTCAAAAAATATAAAATTATATTTATTAATAACATTATTGTTTCCTAATGTGAACACATAAGAGATTTCTAAAAAAAAGACTTAAACTTTATAATATTATTTTCTTCAAATAGTATACATTTCATTTTCTTGGATAGGTGTCCATTAAACTAATAAATTAAAATATTATGGTGATAAGGGTATAATTATCATTATACAGTAAGAAATTTGATGAAATTTTTTTTCCTCATAACATAGTTTTAACATAGATATATTAGATATATTGTTTACTGTGGTGATAAATTTTAACATCGTTACTATGAAAACTGAAAAAAATAAAAGGGTATTTTTTTTAATAAAATTCAACCTTAGGATTCAAAATTTATAATCCCTTTATAAAATTATTTCCTATAAATTAATGCTATTATTTGTTAAAATATTCATGTAAAATGCAACAAAAAATTATATTTCTAAAAATATATATTTTTTACCATTGAAAATTATTTATTATTATACCCTTATTATAAAACATATTTAATGATTGTTAAAATATTAAATTTAATATATCATATATTCAATATAATAAAATAATTTACTAATATTGTTAAATTAAATTTATGAAAGTGAATATAAATTGAACAAATGAAAAAAAATTATGAAAATTATTTACCTTCCTTCCAAATGATTTATTATTTTTTTTCAATTAATAAAAATGAATTTCTGTTATAAATATATAAACAATAAATATTTCTTAATTTATTTATTTGTATGTACAACCTCTAATCCAATGGCATTGTGATAATAGTTAAATTATGTAACAATATTTTAATAGTAAATTGTAGTTCATTTAATCTCACTGTTCCATGTAACAAAATATATAAATTAAATTAAATATATTATCAATAAATGTTCTATAAAATATCAAGGTTTTACTATATACCCCTATAAAATTAAATTTTCTCTCAAAATTCAATGCCCCTCCATTAAAAAACAAATCTGGAAGTGTATGTTTTATTATATCCCTGTGCTTCCATTTATCTTCATCAAATATCTGATTCCTCAAGAGAAATTGAAAATTGGGAGTAGTCTTATTACTTATAACATTATTTATACAATCCATTATTTATAATGGGTTTGTTTGGTAAGAAAATTCTTCATCAAATTTTATAACATTTATGTTTAATACATGTGATTGATTTGGTATGTACTTCCCCCAGAGGGATAAATAAAACTTATAAAGTACATTATAGAATTTTGATGAAGGTTCCAAATTATTATCTACCTTATTTACTTGATCTAGAATCATTAATTTAAGAATATAGCAAAGTATAACCATTACATTCTACTAGAATCTCAAAACCTTCTTCCAGAGTGAAATTCAATGATACCCTATCTCACTAAAATTGAACTCTGAATATTTTTGATGATTATTAGAATTATATTTTATTTGAAAATTAGGTTCCTTAATCTGATATTGAATAGATCTTAAATTCAATAAAAAATTTCTAGATGGATATGTTCACAAAAGATTTCCTTCACTTATTTTATCCAATCAGGTTATATTTCTAAAAAATTTCCATATAGAGATTTATAAGGATCCATATGAATGATTGAGTGAAAAATATTGTTCTAGGAAAAATTCACTATATAAAGGTCTTGATCCTAAACACCTTATAAATTCATATATAATGATATAAACATATCCTATTGGGCAAAAATGGTTCTCCTAGATTGACCCTCTATTTGAGGATAATAATTTATGCTGAAATAGAACTCTATATCCATATATAGATAATAAATATTTCAGAAATTCATGTTAAACAACCTATCTCTATTATATATAAATGAATTCGGTATTCAATTAAAAAATACCAATTCCTTCATTTATATTCATGAAATTTTATCAAGATAAAAGTATTTTCTAATGATAATGATATGTGATAACTTAATAAGAAGATATACCACAACCCAAATATCAGAATATCCATTATATGTTTTTGGATGTCTTATGATGTGTTGAGAATGTTTTGTTTTCAAAAATACATATTATTATATGGGATTGATAGTTTAGAACATTACTCTATCTATTTATGATGATTTTGAGGCTCACAAATACACTTATTTTTTATTCAAATGATTTTACTTGGAGTATATTTTAGAAAATTAATATGGTTTATTTATTTATTTTGACATAATATTAAAGCGTTTAATTATCATTGACTATTTTAAAAATTATTTACAAATCATTTTTAGCGACTTTTTGATACACTATTCAGGCTCTACAGGTTCAGAAATTACTTTTTTCATGTTCTAAATACACTATTCATACCCTATGGTGAAGAGCATAGAATAAGGATGGAATCCATATTTACTTTACAGTTTATCAGAAAAGTATGGTTAAGAAACCATACATTATCAGCAAATTATGAAAAATGAAACCTTGTTTTTGGAAGGAACCTTTGATTTGTAAGGAACCTTACTTTTGGAAGGAACCTTTCTATTGGAAGGAATGTTACCTTTTAAAGGAACCTTACATTTGGAAAATTATAAAAGTTTTGATGATGATAATTATGTGAGTATGGAACGTAATGTTTGTTTCTAAAAAGTATGGTTCGTCGTCCTTACTTTTATGAACAACCATACATTCGAAAGTTGAAGAGAAAAGTATGGTTCATCAACCTTAATTTTGTGAATGATTAAACTTACGTTTGGATGCTCATAAAATTATGGATCATTAACATTAAATTTGAGAACAACCTTATGTTGTGAGCCTTATGTTTAAATAAAGAATTCTATTATGTTCAACCCTATATTGGGCGTCAGAAATCTAAATTATGAATTTAATAAAGAAATGGTATTTATGTAGTTTATTTGGCTGATTTAAATCTAGATTAAAATCCCAAATCTAAAATGTGTCTTTTCATAATTCATAGACATTTATTTATGACTAAAAGGATGATTTTAAGAGGAACCTTTCATGCCGAATTTTCTGGGGTGTTACGACTTCTCTGTTATTCAAACTATTGAATATTGCGATTCTAAAGGTGACTTTTTTGGATCTAAATTTTGAAAGGAGAACGCTCATCTTTATTTTAAATACATACCTGTATTATATATTAATACAGTTATAGAGGTGAATCCTCGAAAATATATATCATTTTCATGAGTTTTTCATTGCTACAATTTATAAAGACAATCGAGACTTACAAATCTGCTGTTACGAAGAATGAAAAAGTTCTATCTTCTGATGAATAAGAACCATGATTTAAGATTCACCGATTCTATATCGAATATCTTTTGTGAATAGACTAATGATTAAATTTGTGAATTATATTTCAAGATATACTACATCAGGATTGAATCAGAACTACTTGTAACTAATGAACATCTTTTTTGAATACAACGATCATTCTGTTGTCAATTATGTGATGTTGAAATTATGAAGATCAACTGGAATGTATTTAAAGAAAATATACCCTTTTAGTTTGAGTGATCAACTTCCCATACAAAGATGGGTGTTCAATATAGTGTATGAAACAGAAGGATCTGTTTTGCCTTATGGTTGTAAATTTGTAGACATCCTCTACTTAGTTGTGGAACAGTATGTTGATAAGAGGAACAGATAGATAAAATCACTAAGCTCGTGGGATAGATCATAGGTGGAGTGGAATATAGGCCTTTTGTTCCCCAAACCACCATATATTGTTCTTCCATTTCAATTTATTTTCTACAACTTAAACAATCTAATAATGTGGAAAGGACAGATCGCGATCTGGTGAAGAAATTGTAAAAGACAAAATTCACCCCCTGTAATGTATATTTTGTATAACATGATCCAACAATTGGAATCAAAGGTGGAGATTTTGTCATATTTTTAACAATAAGATATTTTTTTGGTTATGAATTAGAACAATGGATGATACATGAGAGGTTATGTTAATGGTTCGAGCTCCATACATCAATGGTGAAAATTAAGGATGCTTGAAATCATGAAAGATAATTTTTCTAAAAAATATTTGATACAGAGTCTTCTCAAAAATTATAAATCCCTAAGTGATTCTAGAGAAACCTGAAACATGGAGTGCTAATACAGAAGTAGATTACGACATAAACACCAAATATATGAATTCTACCATCTGTGGTCCTGGACCAGTTGAAATAAATAGTGTATCTTAGTGCCCAACGTCTTATAAAATGTGGCCGACAATTGCAGTTTCTTATAATGGAACATAAAATTTCATATAGATGAGTTATGCTACTTCTAAACTAAAATTTTATTCATTCAATATGTTTAAAAGATAATTTATCTCCCAAATGAATGGAAGGATTATAGAGATTCTCAAAAATATCGCTGCCTTAGGAGATCCCATCAATCCTACTGATCAAGCACTGAATGTACTAAGAGTACTACCACCCATATGGAATGGAATCTCTGATGCTATTATAAAATCATCTCCTGTCAAGGATTTAACTATGATATAGTTAATTAAAACATTAATTATGTTTGAGGATGAGATGAAGGATGACTCAAATGAGCATATGGTACTAATCAAGAGATTAAATACTTCCTTAAAGGTGTTATCTCAAAGAAAAAGCATAAAGATGAAGAAAAAAAGATATAAAACTAAAATCAGAAAGTTCTGATTCATTCTATTCAGATGTGGAACTTGCTATAATATCCAAAAAATTCAGCAAGTTTTATCAAAATTAAAAAGGTTTTATAATTATTTTAAAAATGATGTGATGGAATCGGATATTATGAGGTCAAGAAACTGGGTCATATCAGACATGACTGTCCAAAATTAAAGGAAGACAAGAAGAAGATATTCATTAAGATAAATGATTATAAGAAAAAATAGAAGATGGAAATAAAAGCTACATGGAGTGAATATGAAGACTTATGTAGATCATCAGAGTCTAATTCAAAAATGGTGCAATCAGACTAGAAATCCATTATGTGGTTTAGGGAAGAAACTGATGACGTACAATCCTATTACTCATATGACTCTAATTATAACTCCAATTTTGATTCAATCTATTCAAAAATAAACCATTCATCGGACTGCAATATGGATGATGAAATATAGGAATCATTATTTATAAAACACATGTCTTAAAAAATTACTCATAATGTTTTTTTAGGATAAAGTGACACACTACTAAATAAACATCAAGAATTAATAGAAAACAATATCTTAATTAAAAAACTATAAAGGTAATGAAATTAAAATAAAAGAACTCCAAATAGTAGTTGAAAATTACAAAGTACAACTCTTATTATTACAAAAGGAGATAATACATTGAATGAAATAATTTGAATGAATTTGATTAAAAATAAAATATATGGAATAGGAAGTAAAGTTGAAAAACCTAAACTATATAAAATTACATTGTTTCTAGTACTATAAAAGTAATATGTAATTATTTTGGAACAAGAGGATGCATATCTAAATACTGTTATTTAAGGAAACCTCAAATAAGTGGGATTAATAAAGCCTCTATTTCAATATGTTTATATGATTCTATTGATTATAGAAAAAAAAATACAAGTATAGATTCCTATGTCTTTCCTAGATAACACTACTGGACCCAATAGAGTATGGTAACCAATACAAACCCTTGTTTACATGCCATTGTAGGAAGTTGGTCACCTAAGATAAACAGAAATATGGTACATGGACAGTGGTTTCTCCCATAATATGAGTGGAATCTTGTCAAATTTTAAAACACAAACATAAAAGGATGGAGGTCTACTCACATTTGTGACAATTCCAAAGGCAAGATTATTTGAATTAGAATAGTTGGAGATCCATAAGTTGTCTCAATCAATAAATTACTCTATGTACAAGGATTCAAACATAACCTAATAAGTATCTCTCAACTATATGATGATAGTTATGCTGTTGATTTTTCTAACAATTTTTGTTATATTTTAAAAGATAAATTTCTTAAATTTAGAGCACCGAGAACTGATAATGTTTATACTATAGATTTAAATTACCAGTGTAAAAAAAGTAAACTTCTTAACTTCTAAGATAAATAAATCATGGATCTTGTATATAAGACTTGGACATTTCAATATATATACATTAAATAAGTTATATTTGAAATAGTTAGTTTCTGATTTTCCTAGTCTCAAATTTTAATGTGATAGATTCTATGATGTTTGCCAACTTGGCAAGAAGCACAAAAAATCCATCAAATCTATTAACAAAGTTTCTATATCTAATCCAATTGAACATATCTATATTGATCTATTTGAACCTTCAAGGGTAGAAATCATGGCTCGTATATGTATATTTTTTAGTATATGACTATTCTAGATTTACATGGATTTATTTTCTGAAATATTAAAATGAAACTTTTTCTATATTTGAAATTTCATTCATAGTTGTTCAAAATTAAAACAATTTTAAAATATTTTCATTAAGAAGTGATCATGGTGAAGAATTTGAGATTCTAGAATTTTATTACTTTTGCTCAAATATGGTTATTAAACACACATTCTCTGTACCAAGAAAACCTCAAAAAACTGGAATTGTTGGAAGAAGAAACAGGACTATTCAATAAATGGATAGGAATATACTAAATGAATATAGTCTTCCTACCTATTTCTAGGAAGAAGCTGAAATCACTACCTGTTATATAACAAATAGAATTTTAATCAGACCATTTTTTAAAAAGACATCCAATGAAATCGGGAATAACAGAAAACCGAAAGTAAATTACTTTAATTTTTTGGGATGAAAGGTTTACACCATAAACACCAAGGAATATCTTGTTAAGTTGGATCCCAAATCGGATGAAGGCATTTACTTATGATATTCTGCTACATATAATGCTCATATAGTTTTTAATAAAAAGTAATGGAGTGTTCAAGAAAAATTTCATTTGAAATTTGAGTAATATGATCCCCTTGAGAAAAGGAAGACCAAAATGATGAATCTAACTCTAATAATAACATGATACTTTAAAACATGAAAGATGATTTTGAAAAAGATATAAATGAAATTCAGTCCAGTTTAGAAGGGCATGACATAGAAGAACCTAACATTGTAATTCCTAGATAGTCTGTAACCCTAAAGAATCAAACTTTAGAATCTGTTATTGGAGACCTAGACACAAGAATAAAAACTAGATGGAATATAGTAAATCATGCGGAATTCTCTACCTTTTTATCCCAATTAGAACATTAGACATCAAAAGAAGCCTTAGTTTTTCAATGTTGGATAATCTAAATACAAGAAGAACTAAACCAGTTCAAGAGAAATGATGTTTGGAATTTATTGAAAGACCTCAGAACTATCCAGTTATATGAACCAAATGGGTTTATTGAAATAAACAAGATGATCATGGAATAATAACTAGAAATATAGAATGACTACTATATAAGGGATATAATCCCGATGAAGGTATAAATTATGATTAGACCTTTGCTCCTGTAACTAGATTTGAATCAATTAGAATCATTTTAGCCTATGAATCTCATCTCAACTTTAAATTATTTCAGATGGATATTAAGCCTACCTTTTTAAATGGTTATTTAATGGAGGAAGTTTATGTTGAACAACCTCCTGATTTTGAAAATTCTCAAAAACCATATTCTATTTTTAAACATTCTAAAGCTCTCTATGGCCTTAAATAGGCACCTTGAGCTTGGAATGAAGGATTAAGTTTTTTTATTTCAAAAATTATTTTACTATTGTAATGGTAGATCCAACAATTTTTATGACAAATGACGATTCTAATGTTTTATTTGTTCAAATTTATGTTGATGATGTAGTTTTTGGATCAAAAAATTCAAAAAATTGTCATGATTTTTCAAATTTAATTCAAAAGGAATTTGAAATGGGCATGATTGGAAAATTAAATTTTTTTAGGACATCAAATTTATCAAAAAGTATTTTGAAATGTTTTAAATTAATGGAAATATATTACAGATTTAATAAAGAAATTTGGAATTGAAAATAGAAAGACATATTCTACTCCAATGTGTACTAATAAAAACCTTTACATGGACGAAACTAAAAAATAAATTGACTACATGTTATATAGTGGAATGATTGGTAGTTTATTATATTTTAATTCTACCAGTCTAGATATAATGTGCTCAGTATGTCTTTGTTCTACACTTCAACCTAATTATAATTAATCACACCTAAGTGCTGTCAAATTTTTTTTAGAAATTATAAAGGAACTGTTTTTTAATCACTTCTTTATCCAAAAACATCTTATTTTTATTTAATTTAATATTGAGATACATACTTTTGAATGTGTAGGTTAGACTGAAAAATCATTTATGGGACTTGTGACTTTTTAGAAAAAACATTAGGGTCATCATCTAATAAGAAATAATACTCAGTTTCCCAGTCAATAGCTGAGGCACAATACGCATATGTAGGCAGTTGTTGTGCACATGTTTTGTGGTTGAAAAACACTCTTACAGATTTTGGACTAAAATTTAACACTACTTCAATTTTATGTGATAATACAGTTACTTTAAATATTTTACTAAAAATATATTAATCATTCTAGGAATAAGAATATTGATATTTGAAATTATTTTCAAAGAGATCATATTCTTAAAAAGGATATATTCTTAGAGTTTGTAAGAACTGAAATTCAATTAGCTGATATTTTTACTAAACAACTTTCCACTACATGTTTTGATTTTATTAAGGGGGAGCTCGGTTTATTAATTTGTAAATTGATTTTTTCCATTCTCTTATTTTATTTATTTCTAGTTTAATTTAAAAAAAAATTAGTTATTCATTAAACTTTTTCCTAATAAGTATTTACACTTAAATAATATAATAATTAATATGTGCATAATGACATGGGAATCAAAGATGTTAGAAACTGATTCCACTTCCAAATCCATTCATTTTTTCAAAACCTTCAAAACCTCAAAAACTTCTAACGATCATCTATAACTTCACACGAACCTTTAAAACCCTATCCTTTCAAATATTCAGATATCTACATAAGAAAAGGAAATGACTAAGAGAACCAATGAGCTACATACCAACAATACTAATAATATGTGCTCAATAGGAAGAATTATTATGTGAGGAATGGTAATCAATTTAGAATTGATATATCAGATATATCTACTATTATTACAAGACCTAGATTTTCAAAACCTAGAAAAAAAATTTAGTAGTGAGTACATAGAGTTTCTATATGAGGTAAAACATCTTCACTTCTTTAAATTTGTTCTGTTTTTCCTGGGATTGGAGGAATATACAATGATAACAAATATTAAGGTTGGAGACTTTTTGATTACCTCTGTGGAAATTGATTGAATTCTTAATTTCCCACATGATTGAGTATTTTACATAGATTTGATGAATATATGTTGTAGTTTCCATAAGTTAGAGGATATAATGTCATTTTTGTGTGGTTAATCTAATGTAAGGAAGATGCTAGTGAATGATCTGGGGCCGGATCAAAAGATTTTGGTTATGTTTGTGTAAACAGGGATTGTAGATCGTATTTCAGAAAAGGAGAAAATTTTAATTACAGACATGTATATCATGTTTCTCGTAATGGGTGATATCATGTTAGAATTTTCGAGATATAAGGTGAGATATCTCAGTTATTGCTGCCAACCAGATGTGAGAATGAACTTTTATCCCAATGGAATATACATTTAAATGATTTTGTGTAAGAAATTTAAGATAATGCTGGTGGATTCTCAAGTGAGATTCCACCTTAGTAACATATTCATTTCAAGAAAATTGAGAAAGATTTTTTATTTATGGATCATAATAAAATGAAATCTTATTCATATTGGAGGATAATAAGAGCATGAGAGTGTAGAAGAACAACCTAAATAATCAAATGAAGGACAAGTAATATCAATAGTAAGCAGAGTTTCAAAGAGAATCAATTTTGAAACTATTGAAATACCTGAAAATGTGGGAAGTTAAGAATTACTTCATTGAAAAAGGCATATAGTGGCTCATGTTAGATAGGATCCTACTCAAACAAATCCAAATGAAACTAAACCGCTTCTGAGCTATATATGTATTGGATAATATACAATATAGGACATTAAAAACACACCATTTTCTCAGATTGAGGTGACTCCACAAGAAGAAAAGGAAATTATTCCTCAAGCTGAAGTAGACACAGAACTAGAAGTAGAGGTAGAGGATGCAACTAGAAATAAACTTCAAAAAGAAATTGATAAATAGAAACGAGTTTTGGATGGAACATATCTTATAAAGATCAATGTATAAGATGATATAGAAGAGAAAGAACAAGTTCTTATGGATCATGTAGAGTACCCTTCAGAGATTCATATTTATGTACATAATGAATATTTTTTGTGGATGATTAATTGAAGGGATCTGAGGAAAACTATGTGGAAAAACAATTACAAGGATGGGATGCAGAGAAGTCAGATGGAGAACCTCTACCTTCGGAAAAGATAAATCTTGTGGAAACTCATACTAAGAATCAAGACCACGATACCTATGAGGTAATAATGATTATGTGGAGAATTTGATCATAAATATTAATAATGTGCATGCAGAAAATGTTTCATTGCGAAGTGCACTAGAAAAGTAGAGGCAGAAGATTCAAAACCTGAATGCAAGTTCTATTTCAAAGTATGAAGTAGAAAATATCTTGAAGTAAATGATGAATGAATTTGCAAATATAAAATCTGATATGTTGATGAAGAAGAATTTACTAGAGTTTAGTTATATCATGTAGAAACAATTCGTAGATATCAGAAATAGTGAAACCACTACAGCAGGTACTTCAACTGATCTGATCAGATGATTTCAGGCCATTACAATAGTTATGAACAATATGAATGATAGATTAAAAGACCTTAAATGCAATAGTTCTCCGTTATCTATGTTTTTTAACAATATGATGTTTCTAATATCCCATTTGACTTCCAGTGAACCATGTATTGGAACTTTTTTGAATAAATTCATAGACATGATAACTCTGTTTATGGAGAATGAAAAGAGGCAACTAGAGTTCCTTAGATTCTTTTTGATTGAATACATTAATATGGCTCATGAAGGAAGAGATCTCACAATCCAATTAGGAAATGGACTAATGAAAATGTTGATACTAGAGTTGTCAACGATCAAGGATGTCATTCAGAGGCACTAATACATGTTTCCCAAATTCTTTTCAGCCCAACCTTGATTCTTGTTGTCTTTACTCTACTTGTAATTTTATTTCCATTGAAATATATTTTCATCCCATGTTATTCTGTTATTAATTTCTATTATTGTCCTAAATATTTTATAATTCCAGTAATTTAGATTCAAATATTGATAAAATGTTAATAATATCATTTCTATAGTTCAGAGTAACATTGAAATGTGTTATATCTTATTCAATCATTCTTTTTGATATCAAAAAAGGGGGATAAATTAAGATAAACACAACATTTTATTTTAAGTTATTTAAAATTAATTTTCTTTTCTTTCAAAAAGAGCATAAAATTAAAATTTCATTTTTAGATTTTAAGTCATTTTACTTAGATGTTATTTTGCGTGGAAATTTTAAAAACAATTTTTTTTGTTAAAATATTTTTTCTATAAATAAATGTTTTTTATCATTGAAAAATTCTAAAACTATATGTAGTTAATTTTTTATGTTGTTTTTATTGTTTAGTTTATATTTTTTTGATCATAAATAAGAAATTGATTGTTGAATAAGTTTTGTTTTTAACAATACATAATTTTATATGGGGTGATTGTTGAGAACAATACTCTATCTCTTTATGATGACTTTGATGATCATAAATACTCGTACATGTTATTATATTGATTTTAATTTGAGTGTATTTATGTAAATTAGTAATACATTTTGTGATAATATTAAAGCGTTTAATTCCCATGTAATATTTGGCAAAGTATTCAAAAATCAATTTTAGTGTGATCTGGAAACATTATTCATTCTCTAAATGTTTGTAAATTATTTGAAATTTTTTTTGGAAACACTATTCATACCCTACGTTGAAGAGCATAGTATCAATATCGAATATGTCATTTACTTACAGGTTATCAGAAAAATATAGTTAAGAAACCATAATTTATCTGAAAATTATGAAAGAATGAACCTTACTTTTGGAAGGAACCTTAATTTTGGAAGGAAGGTTACTTTTAGAAGGAACCTTAATTTTGAAAGGATTGTTACTTTCGTAAGGAACCTTACATTTAGGAAATCATAAAATTATGGAATAAGATCATTATGTGAGTATGGAACATTATATTTGTTTCTTAAAAAATGGTTCATCGTCCTAAATTTTATGAACAACCATTCATTTGAATGATGAAGAGAAAAGTATGGTTCATCAACCGTCCTTTTGTGAATGATCAAACATATTTTTAGAAGCTGAGAAAAGTATGGATAAATAACCTTATGTTTGAGATCATCCTTATGCTGTGAACCTTTCATTTAGAGAATGAATTCTATGATGTTCAACCATAAGTTTGACATTAGATATTTAAATTAAAACTTTAATAGGGAAATGGTATTTATGCGGATTATTAGGATGACTTCAAGCCAGATTAAAAGCCAAAATCAAAATGTGTCTTTGAATAATTCAAATATGTTTATTTATGATTCTGAGGATCATTTTAAGAGGAGCTTTTAATGCATAATTTTCAGGAGAGTTACGACTTCTCTATTATTCAATCTTTTGAATATTGTTATTCTAAATATGAAATTTTTGTATCAAAATTTTAAAATGATAACATTTTTTTTATTCTATATTAACCATAAAATTTCCATAATTTATTTAGACATCAGTACAACCTCTAATATAATGACTTTGTGATAACTGTCAAATTAAAAAACAATATTTCAATAGTAGATGTAGTTCATTTAATCTCAATGTTTAATGTAACAAAAGATATAAAATAAAATAAATTTATTATAAAAAATGTTCTATTAAATATCAACATGTTACTTTCTACCCCCATTCAATGAATTTTTCTCTAAAAATTCAATGTTACACTAATAAAAACAAATCATGATATGTATATTTCTTCATATCCCTTTGTTCCCATTTATCTTAATCAAATATCTGATTCCTCAAGATAAATTTCCCATGTGGAGTAGTGTTATTCCGTAGAACATTATTTATAAAATCCATTATTTGTAATGGGAATTATTGATAAGAAATTTCATCATGAAATTTTATAACATTTGGTTTCAATACAAGTGATTGATTTGGTATGTACTTCCCCCAGAGGGATATATGGAAAACATAAAGAACATTAGATAATTTTGTTGAATGTTCCACGTTGTTAATGACCATCCAAACATGATCTTGAATCATGAATGGGAGAATATAAATCGGGATAATCATTACATTCTACTAGAATCTCAAAACATTCAACCAGAGTGAAATTCAATTAAACCCTATCTCACTAACATTGAACACTGAAAATAATTGATGATTATTTGTATAACATTTTATTGGAAATTTAGGTTCCTTATTGTGAAATTGAATAGATCTAAAATTCAATACAATTTTCTGAGTTGGATAGGGTCACAATATATTTCCCTCTCCTATTTCAACTAATCATGTTATATTTCTGGAAAATTTTCTATAGAGGGATTTATAAGCATCCATATGAATGATTTAGTGATAAATATTGTTGTAGTAAAAGTTCAGTATAGAAAGGTCTTTATCCCAACCTCCGTATAAATCTATATAACATGACATCAATATATCCCCTTGGGTTAAAATGGTTCTTCTTAATTGACCATCTATCAGAGGATAATAAGTTATGATGAATTTAACTCTCTATCCATATATAGCTAAAGTACTTTTTATAACATCTCGGTAAACAACATATCCTGATCATATATAAAAGGATTTGGTATTCAATAGAAAAAATACGTTATTTTATATTCATGAATGTTTATCAAGAGAAAAGCCTTCTCTGATGACAATGATATGTGATAACATTATAATGAGATATACAACCCCCCAAATATCAGTATGTCCATTATATATTTTTGGATGTCCTAATATGTGATGGGAAAGTGTTGTTTTCAACAATATATAATTTTATATGGGGGTCATTATTGAGAACAATACTCTATCTATTTTTGACGATTTAGATGATCACAAATACTCTTATTTGTTATTTAAATGATTTTAGATTGAGTATAATTTAGGAAATTAATATTATTTATTTATCTATTTTTTGATTATTTAATTCATTTAATTTGTATCAAATATTTGTCATAGTATTTAGAAATAATTTTTAGCGTGTTCTGGTAACACTGTTCATACTGTACATGTTCGAAAAATACTTGAGCCTGTTCTATAAACATTGTTCATACCATACATTGAAGTGTGTAGTGTAAGGATGGAATCCATTGTTTACTTTACATGTAATCAGAAAATTATGGTTATGAAACCATAAGTTATCAGAAAATTATGAAATAAGGACCCTTACTTTTGGAAGGAACCATACTTTTGGATGGAACCATACTTTTTGAGGGAACCACACTATTTCAAGGAACCATACTTTTGGATGGAATGTTACATTGGAAAGGGTCCTTACATTTTGAAAATTGGAAAAGTATGGAAGAAGATCATTAATTGAGTATGAAACGTTATATTTGTCTAATAAAATTATGGTTAATCAACATTAATTTTATGAAAACCATATGTTTGAAAGTTGAAGGGAAAATTATGGTTCATCAACCTTACATTTGAGAAAGATCTAACATACGTTTAGATGATAAGAAAATTATGGATTATTAACCATCTGTTAGAGATCAACCTTGCGTTGCGAACCTTACATTCGGAGAATGAATGCTTTTATCTTTTACCCTATACTTGGCGTCAGATATTTAAATATGGACTTTAATGAAGAAATGGTGTTTATACAGATTATTAGGATGATTTCAAGCCAAATTAAAAGACTGAATATAAAATGTTTCTTTGACTAATTCAAAAACGTTTTTTATGATACAGAGTATCGTTTCTATATGTGATTCTAATGCCAAAATTTCAAGGGATTTACGACTAGTCTGTTATTCAAACTTTTGAATATTACGATTCAAAAGGAGACTTTTGTATATATAAATTTAAAAAAGTGAACACTCATATTTATTCTATAAATATACATATATTATTTTTTATTATAGATATAGAGGTGAATCAACAAAAATATATATCATGCTCTTGAGTTTTACACAACTAAAATTCACAGCGACAATCAAAACTTACAGATCAGCTGTTACAAAGAACGAAAAAGTTCTATTTTCTAATGAAGAAGAAACACAATTGAATTTTCACCAATTGAACATTGAATATATTTTGTGAACAGACTATTGATTAATGTTGCAAATTACATTTCATGATCTACTGAAATTGGATCAGCTCAGAACTTCTTCTAACCGAAGAACATATTTTTCGAAGACAACAATCATTCAACTATAAATTGTGTGTTGTTACAATTGGGAAGATCAAATAGAATGTATATAAAGAAAAAAAATACTCTTTTAATTTCAGTGACTGGCTTATCATAATATGTTACGTGTTCAGTTCTTTTTATGATCCATACGGTTCTATTTTTTCCTTAAAGTTGTAAAGGTGTCAACTGCATGCACTCAGTTGTAGAACGGTCTGTTTATAAGAGGACCAGATAGTGAAAATAATCATGCTCATGGAGTATATCATTGGTGAAGAGTACTAGGGGCCTTCTGTTCCCCGAACCACTCTACACCATGATTCCTTTTCTATTTTTCCACTGATTAATTATTCTGATAAATTTGAAAGTACGGATCATGATCTTGTAAAGAAATTGTAAAATACACAATTCACCCCCCTCTTGTGTGTATTTGGTATGACCTGATCCAACATGATGAAAGCCATGGTGATTTAATCCCATTTAAACTTTAGCATGTGTAATGGGTGTAATATCCCCTTATAATTCTATCTCTCATCCATAGCATATTTATATATTATGTATTTAGATACGTACTCCACAATATATCTCTTCATGAAAACACATAAAAACACTCATCATGATCTCTACACACCATATTACTTCTTAGATAAATAGATAATGATAATCTATGAGAATCATCATTTACCACATTATACATATCTGGTATGAATGGAACAAATAAATAGTCCTTAACCCCAATCATTCTATAACAATCAGTGTTAAAATCTAGACTGTTTATCAACCTTCTTCTATATTTATTCATATTTCATTTTTTGTATCTATTATGTTTTCATTGATAGATGGTTGAGAACTCATTTGAGGAAGGTAATATTTCCATCCGTCCCTAAATATTTCAACATGTATCCTTTTTAAATAATGAAATACGGGATCCATTATGTTCCCCTTATAATAAATGCTAGCATTGTCTTTTCGAGTCGAATAATCTACCACCTTTTTCGAAATTTTAATGTTATAATATATTGTGTAGTAATAATCATTAATTATCTCCGACCATCTTCTATGTTTCACATTCAAATAATTCTATGTGAAAATAGTCATTAATTTTCTATAATATATATATATATCGTACCTTTACCCATAATAATAATGCATTTATATCTTTAATATAAAAATTACCACAGCTAATTCAAAATGACGTGTATGGTGATTTTTCCAATAAAAAATAAATTTGAATGATACATAAGTTATTAGAATAAAAATATTCATGAGAATGAATACCAAAACATTCTTATATTCATCACTATATATAATAAACCCTTGTACAATATAATTTAATGTATGGATAGTATAATGAACCTTTCTTTTCTTAAATTACTAATAAATCATTTTAATGATAAAAATAATACTATTTTTACACAGAGAAGATCCAAAGGATTAGTATCTTGGAGAAACATGGAACAAACATAACATTTACAACATCATACAAAAACATTTATTTAATTTATTCTTCTCTAGAATCTTCTTGGCACTTGACCTATCCTTAGTACATGTAGTCACCTAAGGATGTACATAAAAAAGGTTTGAGATTAATGACCAGTAACAGGGTATATAAGAACAATATAAAATGGGGTGCACATAATCATAACATAGGAATAGACTCATTAACATAAGTGGAAGTATTAATAAAAGACATGAAATGTGGGAATGGCTAAAAAATTAAACATCATGTCTTAGTGGTTTACTACAACACATACTTGTGAACAATTATACCATCATGTTCACACATCATTTCACTTTTACTCATTATATTCCTCACATTACCCAATGCATTGGAGCGCTGTATAATTCTAGGTGCACCCATCACATTCAAACATTCATATTGCGCTATATCATTCCTGGTTCACCCATCACATCATAATATAAACATTATCATGTATTCCACATTACAAATAATTTAAACAGAAACATAAAATAACCCATGGAATGAACTGGTTTTTACATCGTACCATCATAATCATTTTTTCCCAAAAGAAAGAGGAAATAATAGACTTGATACAAGAAACATCAACTTGAGTGAGAAGTAAAAAAGTGTGTTCGTTGAAGAAGATTTCTTTCGGAAAACATTTAATTTTTCATCAAATAAAAAGGGAACAAGTATATACCCAAATAGGAATGATAAAGATCAAAAAAATGAGTTTTAAGGAGTAACCATAGAAAAATTGATGTGAAAGAGGGAGAACCAGAAGAAAGAGAGTTGGGTTTGAGAATTTCCCCTAACCTTTTATCTGGAAGCATTCATATCTTTAATGTATTGTATACCAACATTAGATTCATTAATTAACAATTCCAGAACCTTTTATAATTTAAATATTTTTATAATAGTTTCATTATGTTATTTATTGAGCCTTTTAATGAGTTATAAGGTTCGAACCCTTTGATCGGTAATGTTTGTTTTTTTTTTGTTTTCTTGAATGGTTCACTTATATTCCGAAATGGTAGGTCATGTCAAAAATTGATTAAAATACAGAAATTATATTACCTTTTATTAGTGATACATCAAGAGTCAAAATGATCTTTTATTGCGTTATTTTATATACCATGTGGATGAATCATTAGTTAAAATTTAATGATGGTTGTTTGGTTTAATTAGGGATATTTTTCAACCACAATGAACTTGTTTTAGTTAATAATTTAGTAATATACACATAAGTTTGGTTAAGAACATTAAATAGGATATAATACATATTATATAATTTGGATCAAACAATAAAATGGTTTCATGACCAAATATGAAGTAATTAAAAAAAAATTACAATCACATTGTCTATGATGTCAGTAATTTCAAACATCACATACAATGTTTTTATTCATTGAATAAGTGGGATAGAAGAAGAAGAATGAGGTTTAATTTTACATGAAATTGATAACATACAGAATATACAAGATTTATGGAGCTTTAATTCCACTTGGATAAGGGGAAAGTGAGGAAATGGAAAGAAGATAAAGGAATGTGACGAAAAGTTAAGAAATTCATTATGAAAATTCGGTATCCTAATGGCTATACATCCTATTTTTAGAAAATTTTAAAAGGGAGGGTGAAAGGGTCACCCTTCTAAAAATTAATCATAATAAATTATAGATAATGGATAAAATATAAATATTAAAATTTTATTGAAACATTAATGTTATACCACATAAAAGAGAACTTGGATGGAAAAAGAAAAAAGTTGAGAATTCTCTTACCATATAGAGTAACTCCAATGACTTGAAGGATTGGACGTTGGGGGAATGAGGACACCTGGGGAGGACTAATAAGAAGCTTAGAAGTCTATAGATTCATTGAGGATTATTTTTGAATGAATTAAATGAAGGAATGGGTTGGTGTTTATTGCAAAATTGGGGGAATATTTTAATAAATCCATGGGACACCTCATTAGTGGTATTCGAAAAACAATGGGCTCGAACATGGTATTTGCACATAGAATTAGAAACATGGTAAGCCTCACATATTATTTTACTATAAAAATGTAGACCATAATTATTACATCATTATTACCTCATTAATTATGTCATTAAACACACCGATACTCAAAACATTATTTTTACTAATCACTGAAACTTTCATTGATTCATAAAAATACAATAAATTCCCTCTGACAATTTTTTGATGTGTATAATTCAAAAAGAACTCCAATTTTTGAAAACTATTTTTTATATAATATTCATTTTAATTTTATGTAAAATCATGCTTAATTCAAAAATTTATAGTATTAGAAGTAGAACTACTTTTATACTACATTGAAAAATTAATCAAGATGTCATTTTCTTTAAGAATTATAAAAAAATAAAACAACAATAAAATTTAATATTTATTAGGTTCATATTAATATTAATGTTATTATTAATATGGGTATGTTACTATTCACCAAAAAACATGTTGGTTCCGTCAGACTCCAAATAACTTACTGAGCACAAATGTAGATGACCAGTTTTCCTAAATCAAAACATGGATGTGGAAAATTTATGTTTTGTAATATCATAGTATTTTGTATCATGATATGATATTTCTCAAAAATGTGATTATTCAATAACTCATAATTATAATAATCTATTTTCATTGATAAAACTTTGGGACATTAAATTCTTCCCTCATGAAATTTCTCAATCGAAATTTGTTTTTACAAAAATAGTTGAGTGCACTTTTCCTTCATCGCCTCCTCCAGTTCCCAAGTTGACTCTTCAAACATATGGCTCCTTCACAACATTTTGACTATATAGGCTGTCATGTTGCGTAGAACCTTATCTCTCTGTTCTAGAATCTTTTTTGGCTGCTCCTCATAAGAGAGATCATCGTCTTGGTGTACCACCTCTGAGTTCAGCACATGTAAGGGTTCTGTTAAGTTCTTTCTCAATATTTATATGTGAAACAAATCATAAATATGATCCATAATAGGTGGAAGTGATAGCTGATATGCCACAGATCCTATGTAGTCAAGTATCTCAATGGGGACAATATACATTGGGCTTAGCTTACCCTTCTTTCCAAACTATATGACTCTCTTCCATGATGATATTCGAAGGAAGACTTTTTCTCCAACATCAAACTTCAAGTATCTTTGATGGTTGTCAGCATTACACATTTGAAATATCTGAGTAGATTTGATATGTTTCAGGATTAATTGAACCTTCTCGGTCATCTCTTTCACATGATCAGGTCCAAGTATCATTCTTTCTACAACTTCATCATAATAGGATGGAGTTCTACATATCCTTCCATGAAGAGCTTAATAAAGAACCATATGAATACTCGAGTGGAAGATATAATTGCATGAGGACTCAACCAATGGGATATGTTGACCCCATCCACCTTTGAATTCTAGAGATATGTTCTTAGCATGTCTTCAAGTTTCTGAATAGTGCTTTCAGTTGGTCCATTAGTTTGGGGGAGATATGACATACTGAAATTGAATTCATTACTTAATTATTGTTGGAGGCTCCTTCATAATTTAAATGTGAACCTTGGATCATGAATAGAGAAAATCGATATTGGAATACCATGTAGTATCACCACTTCTTTCATATATATCATTACATGTTGTTCAAGAGAGAGGTCTTCCCAAATAACTATAAAATTGTATGTTTGGGTGAGTCGATCAACAACAACCCATATCTAATTATTTCCCTTCGATGTCTTCGGGAGACCCATGACAAAGTCCACAGTGACATTATCCCATTTCCACATGGATATAGTCAAAGGTTGTATCAATCCTTGGGAAGTTTTTCTCTCTTCATTAACATGATGTAATACCAAGAACCTAGAGATATGTTCCACAATTTCATTCTTCATGTTATCCCAATAGAAATGTTCTCAGATATCATGGTACATTTTGCTGCTACTAGGATGGATAGATAATGTTGAGTTATGTGCGTTTTCCAATAGATCCTTACTTATACTGAGTGATGAAGGCACCAAATCTGTGTTCCAAACAGAATAACACCTTCATTATCGATATGGATCTTTTGTATCTTCTATTCCATTAGTGCATTCACCCATTTTTTTACTTCCATATCATCCCTTTTTTTATTCCTTAATACTCTCTTGGATGGATGGTTGGGAAATTATTTAAGTAAGGTAGGATGAATCACTTTCCCTTATGATTTCTATATCCATCAATTTCATATCGAAGAAGATAAGGTCTTTCTCAATCTGTAACACGGATAGAGTTACATGTTATTTTATGCTTAGATCATTATATACCTTGTTCACCATTCCCGATTGATAGTGAATAGAGCTATCGTAATCCTTGATTATCTCTAACCATCTCATTTCATGCATGTTCACCTCCTTTTGTGTGAATGTATACTTTGGGATGATGTGGTCGGTGTATATGTCGCACTATTCACCATAAAGGTTGTGCTACTAGATTTTCAAGGAAAAAATAATGACTACCATCTCAAGATCATGAATTGATTTTTTCAACTAATAGATCATTAACCTCCATGAGGCGTAGGATATCACATTATCATTTTGAAAGAGTAAAAAACCCAATCCCTTCATTGAAGAATCTCTTTATATCACCAAACATTCTCCACTATTCAGTGGTGTGAGTACAGGTGAAGTGATCAGCCTTCTTTTTACCTCCTTGAAAATTTCATCACATTTATTCATCCAGACATACATTACCCCTCCCCTTGTTAACATAGTTAGAGGGATTGAAAATCATGATCAATTTCTCACAAAACATCGGTAGTACATAGCTAATCAAAGAAAACTACATATTTCTAGGGCACTAGAGGGCCTGGGCCATTCCTCCATCACCATTGTTTTTTAAGGATCCACTGTAATTCTCTCACATGTGATTTCATGTACCACAAATGTGACTTGCTTAATCCAAAAGTCACACTTTCTATCCTTGGAGTACAAATTCTCTTTTTCAATGTATCCAACACAAGTATCTTATATTATTCAAGTTTTCCCGGGATCTTGGAGTAGATGAGAATATCATCGATAAAAACCCTAAAAATTTTCCAATTTAATGTTAAAAGACTCTATTAATAAAATCCATGAATATTATAGAGGAATTTGAATATCCGAAGGGAATGACCTAAAACTCATAGTGCCCATACTATGTACAGAAATAATTCATCTAAATATCGTTCTTCTTCAACATTATCTAATGATATCCAGAATGATGATCCACCTTTTTGGATTATTGATCTCCTCATAACTGATCAAACATGTCATCAATCCCTCTAATAGGATACTTTTTCATTATGGTGATCTTTTTTTAGTTCCCTATAATCGATAAAGAACTCCATTGTTCCATCCTTCTTCATCACAAATAGAACCGGCGCACCCCAAGTTGATGGACAAGGCCATATGAAAACTTTTTCCAGATTCTCTTGCAACTATTTTGTTAACACCTCAGTTTGATAGAATCCATCCTATAAAAACAATTTGAGATGGGATTATCTCTGAGTATGAGTTTTATTGAGAACTCTACCTCACAATCCAAGGGAAGTCTGGGCAACCCTTCAAGAAATACAATAGTGTATTCTCTTATGATAGGAATTCCCAAAAAATTTGTAATTTCCTTTGATTCAAACATTTGGTTGAGGTATGCTTCATCATAGGGAATCAACTACCACACAATTGAAGGATTTTCAAAAGGAGATTCATGATCTTCCTTAAATTTTCAGAGGAAAATTGTATGGTTCAGAATACGAAAGGATATTTCCTTTTCTGGATAGTTGATATGTTATTTATATAATGAGAGCCAATAAATTCCAATTATTGCATCAAATTACACCATGGGTTGTATTACAAGATTCACTGGAAAAATATTCCCGCATACACCAATTAGAGAGGACTCAAACACTAGGGTTGTAATGATTTAACCAACTTTTGTTTTTAAAGATATATATACTTCAAGGTTTTGGGGATTCCATTCTATATTTCTAAAATACTTGCATGATATAATGGAATCCGTATAACTAGAATCAAATTTAAATTTATTGAAACCATTAGTTAATAATAAGTGTACCCGGTACCATCTCATTATCTTTCTCCACTTCTAAAGTAGTTATGGATTATGCCTTACCTTGACCCTTTAAATTGGGGGTTTATGATGCTGATTACCCTTGACGTCTCGTGGTTTTATGCACTTTGTTTTATAGTTCTCATGCTCACCAAAGTTGTAGCATTGAACAATGGATGGATCTCTCCTATCTTCCACTACATTCTCCTTACATTTCATGACTTTTCGACACCCATGATCATGGTTTCATTCCTTCACGTACTTTAAAAATTTCACCATTCATGTGAGGTAGTTCCCCTGAAGCATCTACCTACATTTTTGGAATGTGGTTCATTGCATTTTCATCTGACCATTATCATTATATCATCCTTCTTGAAACTCCAAAAATTTTTTCATATAAAAAATTTCATGGGACCATACTCCAAACTCTATATCCACATTGAGTGTATATCAAAAAAATTCTTCGTAACTCTCAATGTCTGGAATTTCAAGAGATTTTATAATATGTGATTTTTATCCTCTAAATAATCTATCAATTTTTCTACCCTAGTAGATAACGAAACTCGAATCATACCTTGCGATCCTTTAGAAATGTTCTTCATTGGTGTGTATAGATTCTCTATTTTTTCTTGAGATCTATGAATTCTATCTCCATCTTCATAGGAAGAATTTATGGGAAATACTTATTCAGAAACATTATCATAATTTCTTCATTTTCCATCTCTTCAATTTCATATCGTGGCTTGGTGTTCTCAATAAAAGACCACCATTGATCAACCTCTCCAACTAGATGATAAACACTTAGTGTCAACTTCTCCATCTAAGAATATTAAAGCACTGAAAAGTTAGTATCCATGGATTCAACCCACTGTTCCCCAACTAGTGGATCAAAAGATCCACTAAATGTCAGTGTTCATTGCCGTATTAAATATTTCATATCCAATTTCTCTCTCTTTGGTGAAGGATCACGTTCCCCATTAATCTGGTTATTGTTCATAATATGAGATAGTTTGGTATGAATCACCATGATGTATTGAAATCCACCTCCCAAATCATTGTGGATATTGTTCAGGAAATCGTTGCATTGGCCCTCATATGATTTGTTGGCTTTGTTTCTCCTGGTTCCCACCATTCTGAAAAATAGAAATTTTTAGAACAAAACATAAGTCAATATGTCATGAATAAATAATTTATTCACTTGTAAATATTACTCTAAAACAATGATGTATGGGAGCCCTATGTAAATCTTCTTGTGTGCATTTTTGAACATAGTGTCATGTTAGAGGTTTTCATTAGAGTTCACTAATCGTAATTACCAAATTAAATATACCTTGCCTATAATACCAACTATAATGACCCAACATTTTGATACATAAATATTACATAATTTTAAATATAAACAATATTATATTATTACATATAAGATATTTAAAAGGTTTAGTGATTTGGGAAAACATGGACCAAACATAACATTTACTGAATCACACACAAACATTTATTTAATTCCTTAATTTATAGATTCTTAATTGAAAATAACTTCTCCTTAGTACATGTAGTCACCAGAGGATGTTCATCAAAAAGGGGTGAGCATAAAGCCTAGCAAGAGGATAGATAATAACAACATAAAATGGGTTTAGAATTATCATAACTTAGGCATAGTCTCAAGAACATAACATGAAGAATTAATAAAACGCATGAAATGTGGATATTCAAAAAAATTGGAACATCATGTCTTAGTGGATAACTAAAACACATACTTGTGAATAATGCTATAATCATGTTCACACATAATTTTACTTTTACTCGTATGATTAATCTATTTTCCCAATGCAATAGAGTGTTTTATAATCCATTTTCACCCATCACATTCAAGCATTTATATTTTTCTATATAATACTGAGCACACCCGTCACATCATAATATTAACATTATCATGTATGAATCATTATACATAATTGAAACATGAACATAAAATATCCTATGGAATGAAATGGGTTTCACATCGTACATTGATAAACATTATATTCCCAAAATAAAGAGGAAATAACATACCTAATACATGAACCATCCACATGAGTGATAAGTAAAAGGTGTGCTCTTGAAAGAAGTGTTCTTTTAGAAAACATTGGGTTTTTACAAAAATAAAGGAGAGAAAATTTATATACCAGAATATGAATGATAAATATGAACAAATGATTTTGATAGAGTAACCATAACAAAAATTAAGTGAAATAGGGAGAACCCAAAGAAAGAAAGTTGGGTTCGAGAATTTCCATTTACCTTGTATCAGAACGATTTCATAACTTTAATATCATGTATAACCAAATTAGATTCATTAATTAAAAATTAAGGAAAAATTTTATTCATGAAAATGGATCATTATGGTATCATTATTATATTTTATGATCCTCTGGATGAGTTATAGGTTTCAAATCCATTGTTCAATAATGTATGTTTTTATAGTTTTCTTGAATGGTTCACATGTATACATAAATGGATGTTCGGGTTGAACATTGATAAACATCCATTACTGATATTACATGTTATTAATGATATTATAGGAGTGGAAATGATATTATATTGAATTAAGTTATTTACCATGTGGATGAATTATTATTTAATATTTAATGATGGTCGTTTGGGTTAATTTAAGAGATTTTTCGAGCACAACAAACATGTTATGTTCAATCATTTAGTAAAATGTTCATTATATAGTTAAATACATTAAATAGGTTATAAAAAATATTATATAATATGGTTCAACAATTAAAATGGTTTTATGACCTGATCTGATGGAATAAATGAAAATTGGAATTTTATCGTCTATGATGTCGGTAATTCGACACATCACGAACAATGTTTTTATTCCTTGATTAAGTGGGATAGGAGAATAAGAATTATGATGAAAATTAAATGAAAATTATAACATCCATAATATAAAGATTTTTAAAGATTTCATGCATCTTAGATAAGAGTAAATTGAAGAAATAAAAAGAAGAGAAACAAACTTGTAGAAAAGCTGAGTAATTCCTTACGAAAAAACAGAAATCTAATGGCTATGCATCAAGGTATTACAAAAAAATAAATAAGAGGGGAAAATGATCATACATTCAGAATTGAATCATAATACTGTATAGATAAATGATAAAATATAAATTAGAAAAAGGTATGAAAACAAGAATGTTATACCACATAAAAGAGAACATGGAAGGAAAAAAAGATGGTGGGAATTCTTTTAACTTGTAGAGTAAATCTAAAGACATGAAGGTTTAGAAATTTGGGCCTTGAGGACACCTTTGGAGGGATAATACAAAGGTAAAAAGGCCATATCTTGGTTGAAGAATAATTTGGAATGAATAAAAAGAAAAAAGGGGTTGGTATTTTTAGTAAAATTGAGGGAATATTTTAATAATTTCTAAGGGACACTGCATTAGTGGTATTTTCAAAACCAATGGATTTACCATGGTATTTTCCCATTTAATTTTCCACTTATGACACCTAACATATTATTTTATAGTATAAAATTCTACATTAATTATTAAATCATTATCACATCATTAATGATGTCATTTAACATAGTAAAACTCAAAACTATATTTTTACTATTCACTGAAAATTCATATGTTACAGAAAAATCCAAAAACATAACCCTAACCATTTTTCAACATGTAGAATTCAAAAATGAACTTAATTTTTTTAAAAAAAATTATAAATATTGTTAATTTAATTTTTAAATAAAATCATACTTAATTCAAAAACTAATAATATTAAGACTAGATGTGTTTTTATAATACATTGAAAAATTAATCCATATATCATTATCATAAAGCCTTATGAAAATAAAATAATAATATAATTTACTATTAATTATAATTATATTACAATTCATAATGGTATGTTACTATTTTCCATTATACATTTTGGTTATATCAGACTCTAAATAACATTCAGAACCGAAATATAGTTGACCGGTTTTCGAAATTCAAAACCTAGAAGTAGAAAAATTATATTTAGTGATCACATAGTATTTAGTATCATGATATGTCATTTCATAAGAATGTGTTAATAATATAAGGAATAATTATAATATGGTATTTTAATTATTAAATCATTGGGTCATTTTAGATAGGTTCAGACACTAATAGTCCCTTCAATACCATAAAATCTTTTTCTCATTTTTATGTCAAAAAAATCTTAACTCTTTTTTTAGTAAACATGGTTAGTGGATTATATAGTCCTTAGAAATTATAAAAATGTTCTAAAAATATCTATCCAAAAAAATATTGCATCTTTTTCACTTTTTTTATTCTAGAACAATTTTCAATGACTTCTTATATTGAATGATCTTGTGATACACACTTAGTTGAGATTAAATATCCCAGGGATGAAACATTCTAAAGCCAAAATAAAAAATTGGTAAATTTATCATAAATTTTATCTTTATTCATGGTCATCAGAACAATCCTAATGTGATCAAAATATTTTTTCATGATATTTGAGTAAATAATAATACCGTCAATAAAGACTTCCAAAAACAAACCACTATGATTTTTAAAGACTATTTTCATTAAATCCCTAATGATAGTCAGGAAAATTAATATGAACAAATGGAATCACTCTATAATCACAGTTTTAATACCATATTTGTAATGTCTCATTGTTTATATCCTCCTTGAAGACCATTAATTGATTATATCCCGAATGATGTTCAATATTCGAAATGTATTGAGCTCCATTCAGTTAATCAAAAACATCTTTAATGTGGGGTATATGATAAATGTTCTTGATTTTTATTTTGTGATGTTCTCAAAAATTAGTGTAGAGTTTCATCAATCCATATTTACACAGAACCAAAACAAATGTATAAACCTATTTATAAACATGTGGATGAATCAATACCTTGTAAATATTATAATAGAGTTGTTTCTTGAATACATGCAACTCAATCAGTTCCATTTTGTAAAGTGTCATTATTATATATGTTTATTTTTTTAGTTTTATTGATAAGACAACGTTTTTTAGAGGAAATCTAGGATTTTTTCTTATAAAAATTAATAAACTTGTGTACAATAAGAATATCATAGATGTTGAGTTTCTTTTTAAACATTTTAGATAGACATATATTTTTAATATGAATCAATACCCACGTAGTGGATACAATTTCCATAAAAAGTTAATATTTATTTTAACAATGATATATGATCTTAGTTTTGTCTAGAATCTGAAATTTGACTTAAATTACTTCTATATTAATATAATATTTATGTAAATAAAGTCAATTTCTTCCCAAAATAACATAAGAATAAAATAGAATAAGAATAATACGATTTGAGTCAACTAAATTCCCAAAAATATAGACCATAGACACATCATAGACGTGAGATGTGATAATCATACCATTATGGTTTATCAGTAATTGTTAATCATATAATCTTGGGCTGTAATTTTGATAACAATATAAAATTATACATATATAAAAGAGTTCATAGAACTGTAGTAAAAAACGTTATTGGTTGTTCTAGAGGGGATGGTATGTATACCATTCACAACAGAATTTTTTTAGCCCTCATAAATATTATTTATCACATGATATTTCACTTTGTATATTGTATAAATATGTTTTTAACATTAGTCATCATCTTTAACCATTAAATTTTAGCATTAGTTTTTATATTGTTCACACTCCTTGTATTTGAAACACTATTGTGTGGGTGGTGAAATATGTGTAGCTTTCCTTATATTCATAACATTGGAAAACTTCTTTTTATCATTTAATTAGTATATTTTCTTATGACATTAAATTCAACACAAAACACATTTAAAAATACACATAATACTATTTACACCTTGATTCATTTTACACATATAGAATAAAGAAAATTTTATGTGGATCACATCATAGAATATAGAAAATCCTTTCAATTCCATAATTTTTATCATAAATATGAGATAGATAGGTAAATATTATCTCCATTTCCCTCTTGATTTCACATATAATGATATATTCATAATTTCTAATTTATATTAGGGATAATTACATTTAGAGTCATGGTTTTAAGACAATTAATAATCAATCCCCCTTACATTCAAGTTGAATGACAATACTAGAAGTGTTTATCAAGAGTCTCATAAATTTTTTATCATGGGTACCAATAGATTTATTTTCCAACTGTTATAGTTCACATAATTCCTTTTCCATTATCATATAGAGAATATGTGTAATGTACTTATTTAAAAATAATCTCTTAGACTCAATACACTTCAGGGATTCCATGTCTTCTTATTTTATTATATGAATTATAAGATTCCATCATTGATATACCAAATTATCTTGACTATAATGAAATTAATAAATTTTCATGTAAAAATAATTTGAGAATTGAAATTATCTTTTAAATGGAACTGATTCATTACTCATTAACTAGTGGAGCTGAGGAACCACACAAATAATGTGTATGTTTACTGATAATGGAAGTAACAAAATATTTTTCCCTTTTTTTCTCATTTTGAAGTTCAACATGATTCATGTCATGTGAATGTTGTGTGAGAATAAATTTTTTCTATTAAATATATCATATAAATGTACCATCAATAAGAGAATCATGAAATTGTTCATCAGATTAGACATTTATACAATTCCATCATGATTGAGTCATTGTCTAGAACCTAAAATCATAAAATAGGAATCAGTATTCATTGTGGAAAATCATATATTTGTGAAAACTAATTATAATATGTATAATTTAAAGACAGATAATTTTAGATCATTGAAACCTTATGTTTAACCTAGGTCTTACAAGATCATTTCCAAACATTAGGATGTTTTCCTATATATCAATATAGCCCTAGGCGTGTCACAAATGGTTTATTATCCTTGTTTCTGATGTATAACTAAACAGTGAATTGATACCAATTATTGGGACCTTTATATAGATATTTTATTTTTTAAAATTAATAATAATTTTATATCATAATATTCCTATGAAGAATCATATAGTTCTGCTTCCATTTGGAATCTTGGATACATAAAAAATAAATTTCTATGAAAACAATATCATCTCCTAATAAGTTCTTCATAACTATAACCCTTCATTAATATATCATACTTAATACATTTATACATAACCTAGGGAAAATGAATCATTATAAATCATGATCATAGATTCATAGTAAGTTTTAATAATAGAGAAATGTCCATGTGAAAAAGGTAATGAGAATACGACCTTAACATTTGAATATCATACCCTACATATCAAATACAATAATAATGATTCATAGAATAAAAAATTTTAGTTAATAAGACATGAATACTAAAGTAATCAAAGAATATAATCTATGGTAAAATAGAATTTGAATAATACATGAGTATTTGTCATATTCATTTTGAACATCTGTAAGTAGAAATATGTTCAAGCATTATATTAATAAAATGGAACAATATACTCATATTCAGTTATGAAGATGAAACCAAGTCCAGGAAAAATATTATATACTTGAAGTAGATATCTATAAAGAAAATTATGGTCATCAATTTATAGTCCATGTATAAACATACTGACATGAAAACATGGTACATGTAAAAATTTATATACATTATATCGAGTTCCATGATAAAAGATGTGAACATGAAATGAATATCATGCACATAATATTTATCTCATGAGTTTCCAATCATTAAGAAATAAATTTTAGGGGTATAATGAAACAAACAATCCTAAAAGTTATAATCAAATAATACAAATTCCCTAGATAATAAATCACAACATTACAACATAACCCACATGAAAATAAATGGGGGCTTAAAGAAATGAACATAATAATCATAACCCTTATAGAGAAAAAATAAGGTTATCATCATGGGATCATCTCCTAATTAATTTGTATGTAACATAAAATTATATTATCATAGATGAAATATTCATTTAAAATAAAATTAGAAAAATTTATTGATGAATATACCATTTTAACTATGAAAGGGTATTTTTAGAAAAAATAACTACTAAATATCAAGGGATTTTTTTTGAAGATATGATTGGAAACCTAAAATATAATCTTCAAAGAACTGATCATTTAGAAGGGTATGAAATTCTATTCATGTCATATATGTTAAAATAAATCATTCCTTACACACTTTTCTATAAAATTCAATAAAAAAACACATACATAAATTTAAAAAATTATCCATTTTAAACCATTTTGAATAATGTCAAACAACAGTAAATGTTACATTATAAAATACATAAAAAATATAACAAACCTTATTTATATTTTATGTTTCAAAAAATATTGATATATAAGAAAATTATTTTCATACAAATATAGAAATATAATTGATTTTTCTTAAAAAACACATTTTTGGTCTCTTGAGAACATTATGTGAGGAAATTTAATGGAATTTTTTTATAAATAAATAAATTTATGACGATAACGTTTATGAGCTTTTTAGTGGTATATAATAATATTTCATCATTATAAACACAAAAATAATCAATTAGATTATAACTTGAAACTCTTACTGCATTGGTAACATTTGGAGAATAATCCCAATGATATAGGAAATGTTAGATGGATATTTAGATATACATAAATTTTATAATAATAATATTGAAACTTATTCATGATGGAATTGAGCGGGCAGCGGAAGCCCCAAATAGGTGGGTTTTTAAATTTTTCCACCGATGGTTGACATAAACTTGTCGACGTCGGAGAAGAGCAGCACAATCTTTTCAGTGGACCACACATGGAGGATTTTAAGCACACACATAAACCGTAAAATACCTGGTTCAGATCCAATGCCGCACATGACGTCTGCTCATCGTTGGCGATCGATGCTCGAAGAATACGAATCCTAATTTCTCTATATCGTCCACATGTGCTTCAAAGAATCTGCTGGAGCTTCGTTCGTCGTAATCTGGGTGCTAGCGTGGATTTGCGACGATGCCTTCGACACTCTAACGATCACCACATCACATTTCCAGCGATGCCCGAGAGAGAGCTCCGTCCAAGCTCATTGGATCCAGAGAGTCTCTCTCTAGAATGTGGGAGAGATGAGAGGAGAGATAAGCTCCCTGAATAGTGTTTAGAAAATTCTTCTCCTCTTCAATTTATAGTGCTCAATTAAAATACCCGGTATCGCCTCACCGGCCCCGAATACATAACGCACTATTAATGACATTTTATGACTACTATAATGATCCATTAATATTATTATCATTTAATTTTAATATATTAAAATAAATTACATGATAATAATTAAGTCATTAACCCGAATCGTCTCTCCCATAAATATTAATTGAACCATGAATAATTTAATATTCTTCAATTAATATTTCTTCATGTATTTACTTAAAACTCGTAAATAGATTTAATAAAAAAATTCAATACTAATTATTCTGAACTCAAATAATATGAATTTATTTATTACAGTGGTGATCATTTAACTTTGGACAATTCCCGAACCCTTGTGGCGGGGCCGACTATGTCCAATTCTCCGATTCATCTGAATAGGGCAGATTATTGAATACTCTATTGTGTGTGACCCTCTGGGGCCTTATTTCGACAGCCATGAATAGTATTCACAGACCAAGAGTGCGATCTAGAAACCCACCATGGCCCCTGAAAAAATAATGATTGTCAGAGCAGTGACCAACCTACGAACACACATTGTGTAATATAATCTCTTTGTCTATAATATCTCATAATGCAGGAAACACTCTCGTTTCATCGCCGTTTTCATGATTTATTGTTTGTTGATGTGACTGCATGGATTTATCCTCGAATACCATGGTCATGGTATTATATAGGTACTTCCATACATATCAACATGACTAGAGATATATTACTTCCATAACTAAGAAGCGACAAATCATTTCTTGACCATTCATCCAATGTCATGCCACCAATGACGCACCCGACACAAACTACCTCGCCAAGACATCATTTCCATGGTTTTCATCTTGCATCAAAGTAAAAAATCAAATGACATACATTGGTAATGATCTCAAGTCAGGAGACCATTACACATGATCATAGATAAGAACATCCAATGACACCCAAAACATGAAGTTTTCCTATTGGCGGGTCAGTCCTCATGATCTCACTACTAGAGATCACCAAGTTCGAACTTCTTGAGAAGAATTCTCAATGCTTATGAGCCCCCAGCACCTAATGGTCAGACATCTACTATGTCCATTTAGTAATATGTATCTAAACCCTATAACATATATTTAAGATTAATGTCATAGTATCTAGAGATTCTGATTATAGCATGGTAACTGCTATAACCTTTCGATACGACAATTAATCTTTGGACATTACCTTTTCAATAGTGGACGCAGAAAAGTCTATACTATAATAGAAATATGACATCATGCATATTTAACTCTATACACGTTATGGTAATCAAAAGCACATAATAGTTGGGTCTAGGGAACCCACTATTTCAATAATTTAGTTATATTTATATACAACATGAATAAAACAAGTTGTTAATATAATATTTTCCACATAGAAAGTAATGTGAGATGAAAATCAATTACATTAGGTCTGACATCCGTCATATGTGATTGAACCTCTTGTATAAAAAAAATATATTTAGTATATATATATTCCAAAATAATAATCATAATAATCATACAATATATGACTTACTTATAACATATTATCACCCTTTTTAAAAATAATCTATATCAAAATAAATGTTTCAGCTGATATCTACTTTTTTTCACGTTTATTTTCGTTTGGTAGTTTTGTAAATTATAATTTAATCACTTTCCCATATATTAAATAATTTAAATAATTTTATAAATAACATATTTATCTATTTTAATAATATATATTTATTATAATTCTTAAAAAATATAAATAAAAAATTAATTATACCATTAATGGAGATTGTAGGCCTTATGTACACATGAACTATGTTTTTAATTTTTTACAAATGAAAATGAAGAAAGGTAAACAAAAATTAACAATAATAGAATAAATATTAAATTAAAGAATATAATATATACGATTTATTTATATAATTATTACCATCAAGGTAAAACATAAATAAATTGGAAATTTACATCGACTCATTGACGTGGAAGTCCACACAAACACACGTGTAGTGTTATTGTTTTCCAACAGATTGAATGATAGATCTGAAGATGTTATATTTAATTTAAAGATGTATAGATTTTTTATAATTTTTTATATTGTATTTAATAGAATAATAAAAATCATCCATGAAATAGGTTGGTGGAAAACGAATTGAATCGCTACATGGAGATGATAAGTTGTACACACACTCATGTAGTACTTTCACATTCCATTTTATGGGAGAGATGGTGGATAATGGGGAATTTATAACCCTAATAAAATGTAAGTATATTAAGGTGATTTTTATTAATATCATGATTAATAAAACATTTATTTGAGGTAAAGAAGAAGTAAAAAAATTTGATCTGTTAATGTCATTAACTCTTATATTAAAGAGCTTATTTAGTTCTCCTCTTTAGGATACAAGGGTTTGTATTTTTTTTGAAAAAACGTACAATATAATATAGAAAATGGTGTTTAAAGTGGTTTTAATTATATTGTTGAAATATTAGGGTCAATTTAGTGTGAATAATATAAAGGAGATGAGTCCTATTGTAATTGACGGTAGGAAAACTCTTGCGATTTTTTAATATATTAAAATATAATAAATTCATTTAGTTTCTAAAATATATAGACATTGATATTAATTTTAATAAAATTTTGTATGGGGTTGAAAACCCATAATAAAATCTAATTTGGATGGGTCTATGTTGATTTATAAATATTATTATTTGGTTTACCCCTTTTGTTAACATATTTTAACATTAAAAGGAGTAATAACATTTTCACTATTAATGTGTTATAATTTAACTAAAAAATATTTAATAATAAATAGAAAAATGTTGAAACTATATACCATATATTAACCAAATTTTCATCTTTAATTTTTTTATAATTATAAAATTATATAATTAATTATTATTTTGATAAAATATCATTAATGGTAATTTTGAAATTATTCATTTAATTTGGATTCAATGGTAAAATGAGAAAGTTTTAATTTGAATATAATTGTTTATAAAAATACTAATATGTCATATTAATCATTGAAATTCCTGGAACAGTATAAATAACAAAAAATATATTACTTTTAATATTGCTAAATTCATTTAATTTTTTTGTAATAATTGAATTAATACAATAACATTGTTGCTTAAAATATTAACATAATCATTTAATATCTAAAAACTAGGAATTAAGTTTCATCATGAAAATAATTTCAGTTTTATTCAAATATATATCTATATTAATTTATAATAGTATTTTAACCTTATGATAAATCAAATGTTATATTTAACACTAAGAGAGTGACACTTTATAGCTTTATTTTCTTTAAATAATTTATATGATATATTCATTTAAAAGATTCCATTAAAAAAATAAATATATTAAGAAAGGTAATATATTTTTAATTACATTAAATGAATATGTATTATGATGACAAAATATTTCCATATCAGTTAGTTATAACCATGATTAACCTGATTTAAACATTACCATGGTGGTAAATTATACCATAGTTACTATTCAAATAGACCAAATATAAAAGGGGAATATTTTAAAAAAGAGCATCAAATGATTCATAATATATAATCAATTTTCAGAATTTAAATAACAATATATGGGAAAAAATATTATTAGAAATAGTCACGGGAAACCTGAAAAAAATTCATTGAAGAAAAAATCCATCTTTAAGAATATAACGTGGTTTATTATTATCTCATGCATAGAGAAGTATTAAATTAATGTTAAAACAATTATTAAAATATATAATAAAAAGTTTCCTAAAAAAATTCCAAAATAGTGACACATTTATTTTAAAAATATAAAAATACACTGTGCACATGAAAATCGTTTTTTCAAAAAGAAATTTATTTTTCATTCAAATGATTTTTTATATTCTATTATAATAAATTAATAACTAATAAATTTATGTTATACATGTGTAAAATATATGATTTAAATCATTTTCTTATTCTTATTCATACCTACCAATACAATAACATAGTGATAAATCATCCTTCATATAATAATATAGTAATAGTATATCATGGTCTATTTAATCTCACTATCTCTTATAACGTAAGTGATTGAAAAAATTATCAATATTTTTCATAAATTTTTAATAAAATATTATAGTGTTATATATACGTAGGATTATCAAGGATATCCTAAATTCATATGAGTTATTATCCATGATCTCAAAATGATAAACCCCTTAATTATATAATTAATGATTATATAATAATCTACATGGAGATAAATATCATCACAATATATTGGTATGACTCATAAAATATTGAGATAAAATCAAACCAACTTCTTATTATTTAAGTATAAAAGTATGTATCAGTAAGACTAAATTCAATCCAAGCACATGACATGCTGTTATATAGTGGTTAACAGAATGATAGAGGCGTTTAATATGAGTCAATCAAATAAAAGTTAGAATAAAGAAGATACTGACAAGAATTATTTTCCCAAATTATTTCTACATACATTGTTGTATTATTGAATGATAACCCACAATATGAAAAAAGAGAACTAGTATCCACTTATATATAGTAAATAAGAAGTCCTTCCCATGTAAGTACTATTTCATTCACAATGTAATTACATATGTAGTTAGATGTGTAATGATGTATAATAACAGAAGTGGATTGATGAGTTGTTACAACTATATGAAGATATATTGTAATCATTGTACAAAGAGTAAATACATATGAATGAAATAAAAATGTTTACCTTTATTTGTTCTTATCGGGAGTCTTGTTATTAGTTATCAAACAATGATGATACAATGAATGAGGCCACTAATTCTTGATCTGATGCATGATGTACTTTATTTAATACATTAGGATTAATACAATAGAGATTATCCATTGATCAACATTGAAATTGAGGAAATATCACATCCTAACCTTGAAACTTTTATCAATTAACACTTTTCAATATTACATGGCTATTTACATGTCCAAGTTGTATGACATTGAACCCTTTAGCAATTCGTCCCCACTGTATAATGTAATAAAACAAAGTATGGTTCATGGGTACATGACCTTATAAAATAACATCTCCATAATCCTAAGAGAACATCCATATGAACTATATCATAATATCGTCATTATTTTACATTACATGTAATGATATTCTAAGCACATCATAATTGTAAACCGAATAGTAAATTTCAAAACCATTTGTAATATAATGTGGTGTAGGTCTATGGTGTATGAGATTATACTACATAGGTTCATCATCTTAGTCACATGACTTTAAAATTTATTAAAACATAGAAAAATGTTAAATACTATGATTTTTATTTGAACATATCTTTCTATTTACTATTTTTTGATATGGGTAATCAAACAATTGAATCTTATTTCTCACATAGAGAAGGACTCATGTGATCTTAGTGTTCATTTTCAATATCACTATTTACAATGAATAAAAATCCCCATGATTAATGGCGATGAATGAATCATTATATTCAGTAAGGAATTAAATAACGCAGAGAGTCATACTCTTCATAACCTTATTCTATTGCATAAGAACAAAATTTCATTAGAATTTCCTATTGAAAAATATACATGTTCCTGAGAATATCAATTGGAATAAATATAAATAGATGTGATCCATTTTGTCTTTACCCATACACTGCTCTTATGCCCGATGACACTTCATAAATGGTTGTGGTTCTTCCTACTCTAAGGGCATGTGAGTTGAGTGTTATGGATGGGGTTCTTCTAAAGGCCTCCATCGAGGACATTCTATGTGGTGCGTTTTCTCCAGCTTCCACAAGTTGTCTGAATTTGGCGACCACAGGTGTCTTGCTACGAATTCCTTCGATATAGGTGGAACTCAGAGCCCCATGCAGGTGGATAGGGTTCCTTTGGGGGATCTTTTGTCTCAAGAGCTTTAGAAGGCACCATCCATTCCTGATTTTTCTCTGGTGGCCCGCATTGGTCACATCAAACCCTCTCAGGACTACTTTCTGAGCTATGTGGATTCTTTGGGAATTCTCCATTCTGCAGTGGACTCTGAGATATAACAGGTGTCATTCTACATTCATCATTCTACTAGATAAGAATTTGTTGTGGCGTGGGTGTGAGAAGAGAGGAGATTGGATCCTAGTGCTTCTCCCTGAAAAGGTGGTCATGGGATTGTCACTTTGGGTGCAAGTATTCTTCTAATACAGTTTGGATCTCCATTCTAGGTCCCCATACCTTTTCACATCCCAATGATCTTGAAGGTAGGGGACTCACTTGAATCGTTCCATTGTGTATATGTTAAAACTAGGTACTTTTAGGAGGCAGTCAATCCTCGCATCTGTGTGGATTTAGACACTGCAGTGAAGAGGCCTTCTAGGGTCCTACTAATGTTGAGAGATGGTTGAAATTGGTGGAAGCATATAATCACCCTACTTATTCCATGGTTTTGACTGCATTATGGTTTTCATGGACATTGGGAGGCAGGCTTCCAATGAATATGGGAGGAAGTGAGCCCTTCCCGATAGGATTTGAAAGACGAATCAGGTCAGGACCCACCCACATCGATGGGGAAGATGAAGAGATATGTTACTGTAGATATCCTTCTTTCAAATCTTTCTGACGGTTGTCACGCGACGACATCGAAGAGTGGGTGGCCCATCTCTAACATGGTTAAGTTGTTTCCATCTTCTTCCTTGGATCCTACAGACCTGATTGTTTGGTCGCCTGGACTTTCCCTTCTTGGACCTGTTTCCTCTTTTGCATATAATCGTGTGGAGTATGTGTCTTTTCAAGATAATGAGGTTTCCAAATCATATTCTATGGCGATCCCGACCAAATCATTGTCCCCTAATCCTTCTCCAATTCATGTCTCATCCCAGTTATTATTGGAGCTTCTCCAAAGACCCATGGTGAGAAACATGATGCTCTCTGTGGAAGGGATGATGGGGCTATATTGTATGTATAAATGTACCCAAAAGGAGTTGATGGATTTTTATCTATCCCACAACGTTAGCTGTTGATCTCTTTTGTGTAAGGTGATCTATGGTCCATGTCTCCTAGGATCCTCCCATCTAGAAGGAGGCCTCTTTTAAAGTATTTTTTTTCCTCTTTAAAAAAATTTTTTCTCAGTACAAAACTAGATAGTTATGATACTAGGACCTCTAGACCAGTCACCCAAACCAAAACAAGGGAGGGTGGTTTATTTGTTCCTTCACCACTTTCGCTTTATTCGAGCCATTAGTCCTGAAATGGATTACTATGATGATTTATTTCATAATCCGGAATGAACATTGCTTTGGTGCCCAAGCCAAGAATGCTTTTTTTGCGTCAGAAGCTAGGAAATATAACTCATTTATTGTGGCTATTATTGGACAAAAATGATTCCTAAAAAGTATCATGGTTGGCCAAAAAATTGGTTTATAGAGTTCTTTTTATGAAGTAATTGATAATTATTAGTTTTGAATATGATGGATGACTATTGTATTCGAAGAGGTTGTGATCCTCATGACACAACGTATCAAAATGAGGATCTCCCATGAAGGGTTTGAGGTCCAATTTTCCATCGTCTATGCTATTACTGATGCCCGCGATAGGACGGAATTATGGAATCACATGGATTCTATTCCAAAAAGATCTTTACCTTGGTTTATTGGAAGTGATTTGAACTCCATTTCAGAGTTATTATAAAAAAGTGGTGGCTCTGTCTCTAATCAATTATGTATATAGAACTTCCTAGGATGTATTGGAAATGTTGGACTTTTGGAAATTGGTTTCTAGGGAACTAAATTTACTTTGTTCAACAATCAATGGGGAACAAACCGCATATGGAGCCGTGTAGAGATATTCCTTAAAAACATTCAAGGGTTGGACCATTTCATAAAAATGTCAGTCACCCTTCATACACACTCCCTTTCAGACCATGCTCCACTAAATGTAGAAATCATGTGTGATGTGATGGCAAGCCCATTATTTCACTATACCAATTCACGTCATTAGGATGAATTCTTCATGAAACTACTCCTATAGAGGTTTTTTTAACCACCTCAACCGCCTCAAGCAGAACATTAGAAATTAGCTGGCCAACCAGCCAGACATTGATGATAGGGTAAATAGCATTCAGTCCAAGGTTTATAGGATGGAGGAATCTCTTCATATTTTTCTGGATGAAAACACATTCATTGTCCTATTCGATAAGCAGTATCCCCTTGTCGAGATTCTTTTAGAAATCGAGAGAGTCTACAAACATTTCTCCCATGTTAGTTATTTAAGGTAACGTGACTATTACAATGCTTTATATAATGAATGTATGAATGATAGGAGGAGAAAGATGTTCAATATGAGTCTCGTAAATGGTTACTTCACTTCTGATGTGGTTGTCGTTGAAAAATTTGCTTTTAGACATATTGAAGGTCTTTTGAGGGGGGGGGGTCTTCTAATTTTGAGAGGGAATATTAAGGAATTGAAGATATCTTAAGTTGTCTCCCACAACTATTGAGGGAGGAAGATAACAACATTCTTATCACCCTTACATTAGAGAAAGAGATTAATGAGGTAGTAACGAGTACGTCACATGATTGTGCACCCGACCTGGATGGATTCCAGACCTGCTTTAACGCTACTTCATGGGAGGAGGTTGTCATGTATGTGGTCAGAGTGGTGAATGTTTTCTTTTATGGCGGTGTCATAATTCTGGTAATTTTCTCCTAATTGGTGGTTCTCATTCCAAAGAACAATAACATAGCCTTCATAAATCAATATTTCCCTATTTTCCTCTATCATCTCCAAGATGATTCTATCCACACATAGCTTTATGAGACTTTGCAGGCTCATTCCCAAGTGGGTTTCAGTGGAACAACATGGGTTTATTCATTATCGAAATCATCAAGGGGTGGTTGGAATCTCTAGAGAACATGTGAATGATATCAACAAATGTTCACTGGGTTCTAATGTCATCTTCCATGTTGATATGAATACGGAATATGACAATATCGAATGGAGTTTAATCATTTGTGTCATGAAGAGATTTGGGTTCCAGGAAAGGTTTTGTGACATCTATTTCAAGTGTTATCCCTCTCCCTATCTATATGTCTCTCATAGGGGGAAATGTTTTGGCTTTAGTAAATTATTCTGGGGTGTACGTCAGGGGGATCCATAATCCCCAAGTCCATTTATTCATTCCCAGGACGCTCTTTCCAGGATCCTAAATCACAATTTGATGGAGGGAAAGAAGAAACCTTTCTGTGGGAGGTGGAGTATAGATATAATGTCTCACCTAATGTTTGCATATTATGTCGTGATTTTCATGAATGGTAGGCACATATCTCTGTCCTACCTTTTGAATATCTTATACAGATATGATAGATTTAGTGACCAATTTATTAACCACTCAAAAACCCATGTTTTCATATCAGACAAATGACTTGGAAGGAGGTGTAGAAACATTCAACGAATCCTTGGTTTCCACCTAAAGCTGCTCCCAATCATCTACCTTGGTGTTCTGGTCTCTTGTGAATGCATCAAAAAATAGAACTTTGATGATATACTTCAGCCTCTATTGGGAAGCATCATTATTTGGAAGATAAAACATCTGTCGTTTGGATGATAGGTTAGGCTGATCAATAGCATTCTAACTTCTTTCCGGTTGCATGTTTTCTCCACCATTAAAACCCTGAAAGGCATTGTTGGAAAAATGGAAGAAATCCTCAACGCTTTTCTATGGGAAGCGAAATTGGAAGGACGTAGCCACTGGGATTTTTGGAAGTGGTTTGCTAGGCTAGTAGTTGAAGGCGGGGTAGGCCTTTCGGAAATCCATCTAAGATGCGTTGTAAGATCATCGCAGGGGAGAATATGTGGGAGAGGATCTTCAAGGAATGTTATAGAATCCATTTGTATTCTTTCGAACACCGCAATGAAAATAGGTTGGAATGGTTCATGTTCTCCCATAACGAGAGTCTGTCCAGCTACACTAAATGGATCATTGGCAGGGGATAGGTTTTCTTTTGGGAAGACAACTGGTTGGAGGGAACAGTAGCTTACTCAGGCTATCCGTCTCTGAGCATTTATTTCAGTGAAGCGGATGAACTGTATGATTGTGTCCATGCAGCGCTTAATCCTAATCAGATGTGTATTTTTTAAACACTTTTATGAGTGATGAATGGATATCTACTTCTTCACTAGGTCATGAACTGAAACGTACAACATTCGGGATTATAAGTGGATATTGTAGATAGAGGCCACTTCGGATGAGTGGCCGTCAATGGTACGGTGCAATTAATTTCAAATGAGAAAGAATTTTATTCTTTGGAGGATCAGAAATAAGGCAATCACAATGGAGTAGAAAATTCAAAATAAGGTTATCTCTGTGGCTTATTGATGCTAATCTAGAAAATGACCGACGATAGATTCGATGCTTTAACTATTTCTTCAAGGCCACATGGCCTCATACCTATGGTCATTTATCAATACCCATAAAAACAGTGATAACAAAACCTGATCTCTATAATAACTCTTGATGGTGTGGTTTCCCGGTACTGAGAATAGAACCATGGAGTGCACAGATCAGACTATCATCCTTGATTCCATATGATGGACTATTTTGGAGGCGTGCACCCAGTTTTGAATGGGATCCAAATGCTCTATTTTGTTCATGAAGATGTGGTTAAGATACCTCATCGTCGAGATGGCTATTCTAGTTAAAGGAATGCACACATTGGTCACAATATGAACATACAAAATTGAACATGCATGAAAATCATGGGGAGAATACGTTGGGTTTTATAGAAGGACTCGAACATTGGGTTGAAACTAAGAAATGACGTCTCTTACATAGAGGGGGTTATGAGGGGGGGGGGGGGGTTCTTCGGGACCCTTGGGATAGTTCTACATCGGTGTCAGTGCTTACTATGGTCCGGGTAACTCCTTTGGAGCAGAAGTCTGGGACCTACTCCATTGATTGATGGTATGTATGATGTGGGGGAAAAATGACAGAGATGGAATCAGACTCATATGTCCTTGTGAAGGATTTACAGGGATGCCATGCGATGCCCTGGGTGTTTACATACCTCATTTGTAGATGTTATGTGGAGACCAATCATGTAACAATAGTTCATCACAGTTTGAGTGATTGGTGCGGAATCTGTGGCTCGCATGGGTAGGAAGGATATGGAGCTTATTGTTTTTGCTAGTCTGGACTCTCTGCCCATTGAGTGTAAGAGTGTAGTAAAAGGGGATTCCACTGTCTTTCATAACATTATCTCTCCTTGATTGGTTCATTACATTTATTTTTCAATTTCAATAAAAACTAAATTCTGAATAAACCAACAATATCAATTCTGTCACCTCTTTGAAATAACCTAATATGAATAGAAGACCGATCAATAACAAAGTGTAGATTAATTCCTTCTATAAATGGATACATACCAACACATTGATGTTCTATATTGTGATCATCTGAAAAATTCCACTTCCCATTACACATGATCTTTATCTGTGTAGGTAATTATTTTTCAAGAACAACATGTTTCGTTATTCCTATTACTTAATCAAATTCAGTTACACCAAGATCTAATATCACATATATAGTTCAAATATCAAAAAAAACATCTTAGTGTGAGGTTGTTAATTTTGTTGAGTCCCAATTTTCATCCCATATATATGAATCTATTCTATGAAAAAGAAACCTCAAAAGAATTTTTTTTATTGATAAACATTCCATGTACACATAATCAATATAGAATTAAATTGAGATATAAGAATATATTCAAATTTAAAATATATTACATAATATGACTCTGATTCTATTTACCAGCCATGCCCATATATAATCCTTAATCATCACATACCTCATTGGGTATCCAAATCTAAAACATTATCCCCTTATAAACGTGTTTGATATATATATGTAATCCAATAAAAGAAAGACATGTGTGTTTATTCCTATTTTTAGATGATTTAAAATATCAAAACTAAGTAATAGATTCCTTAGTTCATTAATGATATAAATTTTCTAAAACTGCACTACATTGTTACCTTGGGACCTAACGGTAAACTATATAATAGGTATTTTGTTCCTCATGAAAATTCACTATTTAGAGTGTCCCACTTCCAATAACAAAATTTTATGTAGAAGTTTCTATTCCATATGAACTAGATTATGAAATTCCCATTACCTATCTTAGAGATTGATATACATTGGTTATAATTATACCCCCTTGATTATTCATTGATTATCACTATATTATCAAACCCTGGAATAATGGATAACCTATTGATGAAACAAATTTCACTTACAACATAATAATAACGTGTCCACAAATTCTTATTTCTATAATATATAGAGTGACTTATAGATTTCTTGACCTATGACTATCAAAAAATACCAATAAAACCCCCACTCAATCACATTTGTTAACCCCTTCAATCAAATTTATGTTTCCCTTCATTGGGTCATCACTAAGACAGTGTCATATCATTTTTCCTCAGCCAAATCTACACAAATTCCCTACTTAAAGGTAATAACAGTATGATCATTAACAAAATAGATCATGAGTGTTTATTGCATGATTTCAAATTTCATGAGATGTAGTCCATGCAATATGACATTATAATATATATATATATAAATTTTTTAACCCCTCGATTTCACTTCATGAGTTTTAGATCATTCTAAGGGTTCAATAACATATGTTTTTTTGAAAAAACATCAAGATAAAACACACCCCCACAATATTTTAAAAAATTCATAGATAGTTCCTATATAAATTCTTGTGCATTTTTTCATGATTAATTTTATTTTATGATACTTAGTGTTGTCCAAATCACATTTTAATGACACAAACATGATCCATCATCTATTTTCACTAATTTCAAGGGTTTTATAGAACCACAGTGACATTTATATCACAACTAAATGTATCTATAACCATTAATTAAAATAATTTATTTAATAACACATCACACATAATGTTTCATAAATTTTTAGTAATATTATTACCGATCGATAAAAATTAATTTTACAAAAATGGAAACTAATATTTTAATATAATACACCCCCAGTATGGTTTTACATATTCTCCCATATGTACAGTAGACCGCATTCTCGGGACACATCAAATTGATTATGATTTTAATAGTTATTTGTAGTCTAGGGAAGAATCGAGTTCACCTCTAATAATGTGTTAGTGGGTTTAGAGTGTGACTTTTAAATAAGAATTACTAATAGTGGGGTGGTATTAAAATAGTTTAAAAAAATGACTTGATTTGAAGTGTTTAATTATCGATAAATAAAAGAGGTGTTTTTGAATTATGATATAAGGAGTTCATTTAAAGTTCACTATACAGCATGGTGAGTTCATCATTCTGAATAATACACATGGTTTAGTGTAATCCTTTGGTTGATGGTTTTAAAGATCTCAACATCACTCTTTCCTCTTAAAAGATGCTCAATGAACCACCCCTTGTCACAACAATCGTGTTGTCATGGTTTTGGTAAAAATCATTGATAATAAGGGATACCAAAGTATACTAGAATATTATGTATGTGTGAGATTAATAGGACTCTAGTCATTTCCAACCTCAATAACCCTAGATTCCCACTTGAAATATCAACCCAATCTTGGTTGAAAATAAAAAGTTCTTCACTTAAAGATAACAATATAAATAAAATACAAGTATAATTTTGTTAAGATAAAAAATAATTGAAATATTTAGCACACAAATTACACAAAACTAGTCGAATAAAATGTGTTGGAACTCCCACCAAGGATTGTCTAGCTCCCTCGAAATGAACATCCACTGTTTAGCTCGACATCAGGAGGATGAGGAAGCTCATGTGTAACTTCTCCTTCATCCCTGATACCTCTATGATGACAGGGGACTCCAATACTCCTTGGATGAAGAGAGGACTCATTTGGGTCTCCAAAATATACTATATTTTCCTCATGGATGATGTTACAAATAGGGATCCAAAGGTTCTATTTTATAGGAAATTGAGATGGTTGTTTTGAGAAAATAGATACTTTTCACATGGGGTTTGACCTACAAAATGACTTATATCACTTTAGAGAAAATTAAAAAGTTGAAGCCACACCTACGGGTTGTCTCCACTAAATGTATGGCACAATTTGGATATCTAGACCCTGATATATGGACAGATCAAAGCACACTACATTTCACTTCATGCTGATTCGGTGTTCTGAACAGATCCGGTCGGTTGGGAATCATAGAGTCCTAAATAAGCTTCTGACCATGAATATGAAATGTATCCTATTATATTTTGGACCTGAGCATATAATTTCAGCACATTTGGATTCACGGTTTAGTTGAAATATGTGTTTTAATCTAATATTGTGCATTGATCTTGTGTAGTTTGGCCCATTTTTCTTGGACATCATCATAAACACTCCAAATCACCTCCACCTTCAATACCATTATAAAAAAAAGAGTCATTTCCCCTTTTAAAAGTAATAAATACAGAATAATATAATAAAACATGATGTGAATTTTTTTATAATTTTTATAATTTTCAATACAAAACTAGTTGAGCCCAATCATGTAAGGGTGGAATTGAAACAGTGAATCATAGTGTGATCGCACCCCCACACCTAAACATTTACAATCCTGGGAAAAGTAATAATAAAAAAAAATTATGAATTTTGATATTTCCAACTTTATTAATATTTAGCATTCAATAAAAATTTAATTCCTTATAGAAAAGTGATAAAAGAAAAAATTACACTGAGGAGTTATTCACAATGATCATTGAAAAAGATGCATCAAAAATTGTATCCAAATGAAATACCATGAGAAGCATAATAAAATTCAAAGAAAACAATTCAAATTTTAATCAAGTCACTTATTCTGAATGGTTGTGTTTGAAAACCATTTCATGCTATTCTTTCCAATTTCTATTGAGTAAATATAAGTTATTTCTATAATTTTCTACATATTAGATCATTTCCATTGATCATTCCCCATATCCTTTGTAATAAATTTCAAGGCCAACTCATTTAATCATTCCCATTATTCAAACTGTATTATCTTGACCGAGATAACACCATATGTAGTACATTTCATCACTCCCGTCTTTTATTGTTATTTTTTCAAAAGTTGCAAGTGGAAGAAATATCACTCTCTTCTCCCAACTGTTGTTTGATCTCCTCATGACACTAAACATAATAGTTATATCAAGATCAAAAGTCAAAGAAGGGTGGTGTTTGACCATCCCAATATAACACCCAATTTTTTAATTACATAAAATAGTTGGATAATAGGTAAACATACATAGGCCAATCTGGTACAGCAATGAAACTGATCAGATAAAGAATGAAATAATGGAATAATGATTTTGGAATGTAGAGACAAATCAACGTAACTTATATTTACCTTCCATTACGTACGAAATTATAAAACATCATGGATGGGTGAAAAAAACAATGTAGATAGAATGAGTGACTAAATTTTCCATTAAAATATTCACAAAAAGGGAACCATTCTTCTAAAATGTTTCAAAATGATACAAACATTTATATCATTGACACTGAAATAAATATCAAAATATTGTCACATCTCAGTATTGATTTCTTGCTGAAATTCACATTTCAACTTTTTTTTAATGTTAAAAAAACATGACATATAGACATTTCACATGCATTTCCAATAACATCCATCAATAAATATGCATCATATTCCATGATAAAGTGTGAATAAAAAAATAGTAATATACCATCATAAGGGTTATTTGGAGGTAAGGGGGCGAATGTAAAAGTACTATTCAGCAAGCTAAAAAGATAAAAAGTCGAAAGATGATGAAAATTACTAACTAACTGAAGAATATACCCATCCCCCACACCTAGAGTGTACAATATTCTCACTGTAATAAAATAGAATGTGGTAAGGAAGGATAAAACTGTGTTGGTGTTATTATTAAACTACATCTATATCATGGGGTTCCGTCATTGGGGACTCTGGAAGGGCTTCATGGAAGTTATTCATGGAATTGATTCAGCCGCCGCCCATTAACAGTTAAGGTTTTCATGGTTTCTTAATTTTGAACCTGGATAAAACCAAATTGAGAGACATTAGTAGCTGTGTATGGTCTGAAATAGCTGGAACAAAGCTTATCTGGATGAAACTTCAGCCTTACATTGTCTTGGAGGACTTTCTTTCCAATGTAGACTTGATGATGAAGGATGATATGGTTGTGGGAATCCTTGGTTCACCCCTTATAAATCCTGGAGTTCTCAAATGCATCTCTTCTCATTTCCTCCAGCTCTTGATTCTGTAGCATCCTCGGTGAACATACACCTGAAAGGTTAGAATTTCATTTTTTGATGGCCCAGTAGTCCTGGTGCTCAATCTAAACAGGGAGGTGGAAACATTTTCCAAATACAATCCGACATGGTGACATTTCAACGGGAATATTGAATGCAGTACTGTAGGCCCATAATGAATCATCAAGTCAAATACTATAATCTTTTCCATTTGGTTGAACCATTTTTTCCAGAATCTATTTTACTTCTCTATTTGACACCTCATCTTGACCATGGTGTTGTGGGTGATATGAAGTAGACACTTGATGCCTGACCTCATATCGACACAAAAGTGATTGCATTATTTGGTTGTAGAAATGAGCATCCTAGTCACTAATGATGAACCCAAGTAAGACAATCCAAAAAAAATTTGGGTTATTAAAAACACTACAACTGCCGTAGAATCATCAGTCCTTGTAGCCTGGGCCTCTACTCATTTTGAAACAAAATATACTACCAGAATAATGTACAAGTAGCCAAAGGAATTGAGAAATGGACCCATAATTTTAATGCCCCAAACATCAAAAATGTCATTAAAGAGGAAAAGTCATTGTAGCATTTCATTTACTTTAGATACATTCCATATTCTATGACAATGAGGACAAGATTTACAAAAATCATGGCCATCTCGAAAATGGGTTGGCCAAAATAGACCAAAATCAAGGACCTTGCGAGTAGTCCAGTGGGGACCAAAGTGACCCCCACAAAGCAAGAGTGTGGAAGAATCTATGGAAAGACTGAAACTCACTATCGATAACACAACGCCTATGGATATCAACACTACAGGTCCGCCAAATGTATGGGCCATCCCAAATGTACTAACTGGACTCAGGTTTTAGATGGTTGGCCTGGTGTTTTTTCTGAAATCAGTAGGAAAGAATGATGCTACTATATAACTTACTATTTCAGCATACCAATGGAATGTATGTTTCATTCGGTACAATTTCTCATTTAGAAACATATTATAAATTGTAATAGAGGGGGATGAGTCTATGTCTGAGGATTGGGGAATCTTACTGATATGGTCAACCACCACATTCTATGTTCCTTTTGAATTGCTAATTTTAATATTGAATTCTTGAAGGATGATCATCCCATGAATGAGACATGGTTTGGCTTCTGGTTTCGTAAAAAGATAATGAAGGTATGCAGGGTGTGAGAACACAATGAATTTAGTACCTAAAAGATATGAAATAAATATTTCCAAGTAAAACACAATGGAATTAAATTAATTATCATTTTCTGTTCAGTTTTTGTGGGAAGGGTTTAATATACACCAGACATAGTCAATGACATGTGGAGCTCGATCGAATCATTGGGATTGGACTTCCTGAACTGCATTGTTAGAGGAGTCACCCATGAGCTCAAATGGTAAATCCCATCGAGGTGGTTGGATTACCAGGGGTAATGTGAGACTCCGATTTAGCTGATTAAATACGTTCTCACATTCTTTATAAAAATTGTTTTTATTTTGGAGTAATTGGGAGAGGGAGAGTACAATTTTACTAATGTCATGAATGAAATGACTGTAAAATCACACATGACCTAGGAAAGGACACACATCCCGTACATTTTTGGGGAATAGTAGGGAATAAATGACATCCAATTTTGATTTATCTACATGGATATGTTCCCCAGAAATGAAAATCCCTAAAACAATACCTTATCGCACAATGAAATGACATTTCTCATAATTTAGTAAAATATTCATTTCAATATAGTGACGTAGGACTTCATCAATACTACCCAATCATTAATCAATAGAAGAGACATAAAAAGTTAAAAATCCAAGAATACATCCATGTAATTATCCATGTAATCCGAAAAATACAAACCATGCATCGTTGGAAAGTACTCGGAGCATTGCACAGACCAATTGGAAACCTCCTATATGAAAATTCACCAAAGGGGTAAGTGAAGGTCATTTTTTCCAGATACTTGGAGGAATTATGGATATGAAAGAATCAAGAATACCACTAAAGAAAACAATAGTGGGACTTACATGCTAGCCTTTCTAGAATTTGGAAAATGATTAGAATAGGGAAATGAACCCTCCTAGTTTTCTTGTTTAGTTGGTGATACTCTATACTGACATGCCAACTCTTCTGCACACGAGATTGAACCAATTCATTTTTTTCAGTTTATGATTACTTTCAGGATTGTTTTTTAGGATCTACATGATCGGGACTGACCCAATGGCTGTCATATATGGGGTATATGATTCCAGTAGCCAATAATTTTGTTACATCTAATTTCAAAATATCTGGGAGGGATCAGTTCAGTCAACATTATGCCTGCCTCACCGGTTTAGCCTCATCATTTAACAAAATATGATTTGTGAAAATTGATTGGCTAATAATAAGAATTTCATCAAGTTTCCATCCCAATTCATGGTTATAATCTCTCAAAAGATCAAGCAGTTTCCATTCATGGTCAGGAGGGAGTGAACTAACAATGATGAAGGGAAACATGTTTTTATTCTCAAGATATTAATATTTTAAATTTTGAGGCAGTTGATTTAGTTCTAATTCTGGTGGATTTTGGATTTATGGGAGTGTGTGTGAATGTGAGAGGTTACCAATTTCATCTAACAGCTCAATGGTTTCATTCCAAGATGAGGAAAGCGCTTTAACAAGGATTTAAGTGTCATCAATTTTTAGTGAGTCCTCAGTGTTAAGGAAATCATCAATTAATAAACATTCATGACAATTTTCTAGACAACTAAAACAATCATTGAATTATTTATTACCATGAAATTCAATGAAGGATGAAAACTCAGAAAGGGGATCAAGGGAATGAAAAAAAGTATTTTCAAAATAGAGGAGTACATCAATTGAATTTACTAAGAGAGAGGAATGTTCTTCTGTGGGGTGCTTCATGGAATAAAGGATGTTGAAATAGACTATTTCACCACCAAATTCCATAGATAATGTACCATTACTGACATTAATTACTATTTTTTCAGTTTCCAAGAAGGGACTCCCAACTATAATTGGGGAGTGTCCATTATTTCTATTATCTTCAATTTTAAGCACATAAAATTAGCAGGAAAAATTAAATTTTTTACCCTCACAAGAACATACTCTAACACACCATAATGGTGTGTGGTACTCTGGTTAGCCGGTTGAACAAAAACTCCAATGGGATTCAGTTACCCAACCAACAATGTAGTGTAAATGGAATGAAGCATCACATTCATAGAAGCACCTAAATCAATCATAGAATTAGAAAAAGAAAACTCCCATATGGTGCATATAATTTAGAATATTCTAGGATCATTGAACTTGGTGGTAATTTATTTTTTAATAAATGATGAAACATTCCTCCCCAATCTCACCTTCTTATTACCTCAATGTTTTCTTTGGTGTTTATATATATCCTTTAGAAACATGGTGTATCATGGAATTTTATTCACGACATCCATCAAGGAGATCTAAACCTGAACATTTTTTAATCTTTCCAATATTCCCTTATCATGTTCAGTTATCCTTTTGTTTTCAAGGTTGGGTGTCCTTTTTGGGAAATGGAAGAGGAATGGTTGGTATAGGAGACTCATTGACATACACACTCTTTTATTTTGATGAACTTTTCTCAGGATAAGAATTTTCTTCTCTAGGATCATTTTTAACAGTTATTGAGATAACGGTTCTCTCGGGAGGGGATGACTCTATATGAGGGGCCATTTGACTTTGAAGATGAGTTCCACTCCTAAGGGTGATATAACTAACATTTCCTTTATCCCAAGGGTTAACTACTGGTTGAGAGGGTAGTTTACCCGACCCATGACATTGAATTTCCCCCCATTGAGTTATATAGTTGGCCTAATTGGGTTTTAGGGTCTTGTATGGATTCATGGGTGGTTAGCTAGAATTGGTAATTGTTGGTAGTTATTTGTTTCATCATATCTTCTAGGATCAGCTCATATTTTTTAGGGGGTTGATGGAAAGGCATTTTTGGTAGTTGAGAATTACCGTGTGGTGGTGGTGGATGACTAATCGTCCCTTGCTGGATCCATTGTTGATGAGACAGGTTTGAATAACCCCTTGCCTATATGTTTGGTTTTCTCTCCTCCCATAGTTGGATGGATATTATGGATCTTTCCTAATGGGTTCGTTATAGGGGCACCCTGAAAATATTTTCTCACAACACTCATATTTTTCTCTCAATTTTTGGCATTAATCAAAATAATGGGTGTTATAAGAGAAGACTCCACAATGGATGGGAGGAGGAGATAGAGATTTCCCATGGGGATGAGCATGTTGTCGAATAAGGGTTCTTACCTCTTCGAACATTATGTCCACTTTTTCTCAAATTCAATACTTTTCACCTCATGGACACCTCGATTGGGTACACTAGACTATGAACCATATTTTTTATTTTGTTGTGCCATGTACTAAATCTAGGTTCTTGTAGAAATTGAGGTCTTATCTACTAGGTTACCACCTACTACAGCATCAATCATGTTGTGGTCAAATGAAATTAAACCTATATAAAAATCCTGAATTAAAAGTTTATCACTTATTTGGTGGTGTGGAAATCTTGATCATAAACTTTTAAATCATTACCAATATTCATGTAAGGATTCCCCTTGTGATTTATTTATACCATAGATTTTCTACATTATTATTTTAGTTCAAGTGGCTGGAAATATTTGTTAAGAAAAAGATGTTTCAGGTCGCCCAACCTCTTATTGGTGAATAAACATAGCACAACCAATCTTTTACAGCATCTTCTAATGAAATTGGGAAATATCTAAGTTTTAATTGTTCCTCATCCACATTAATAGGTATTAATGTTGAAAAAATAGTATAAAAATAATTTATTTTCTTGGGTGGATCCTTTCCAGGAAGCCCATGGAATCTTGGTAATAGATGAATTCAACTAGAATTTAGTTCAAAATTTGGTTCCTCGCCTTGTAATTGAATATATGTGTTGGATATGAACATCATGTGGGGTTTGTTCTTTTATTTTAATATTTTTTTCATCCATGTTATTCACGTTAATTTCATTTTTAATGTGGGTTCTTGAAGAATATGAAAAAGAAAGATCAAGATGAGTGTTTATGTTTTTTGTGTCCTCCTTCAACCGTTCCTCTAATGTATCTCAGGGTTACTGATATAGGATACTTTTCGATTCATGTTCAAAAGGATATATGTATTCCAGAGTAGAATGCTAAATATATATAACCTACATAAGAAATAAATTTGAACACTAAAAAAATATATAGTTAGATGATAAAACAAACAAACAGTCAAAAAAATTTACAATTTGTTTTAATCAAAAACACGCACTAAAACCAAAGTGCTCCCTGGAAACGACCCCAAAATTTGAATGTGATGTCATGACATGTCAAATTGATTATAAATTTGAGGTGGATTTTTAGTATAGGGTGGACCCTAGGTTGTCTCTCAAGGAGAGTTCATGGGTTTAGAGTGTGCATTTTTTTATAAGAACTACTAAATGAGGGGTGGTATTAATTCTATTTAAATAAAGTGACTTGATTTAAATAGTTTAATAGTTTATAAATAGAAGTGGTGTTTTAGAATTATGATATAAGGAGATAATTTCACATTCATTACTCAACTTGGTGATTTTATCATTTTGAAAAATACACATGTTTTAATGGAATCCTTTGGTTTAGGGTTGTCAAGATCTCTACTTCCCACTTGCATCTTAAAAGATGCTCAAAGAACCACTCTTTGACACAAAATCATGTTTTCAAGGATTGGGTAAAAACAATAGAGAAGAAATGATACCAAAGCATATGGAACTATTCCGTATGTGTGAGATAAATAGGACACTTGTTTTTCCAATCGGAACAACCCATGATTCCCACTTGAAATATCAACTCAATCAATGTTGATAATAAAGTGTTTCACTTATTTTTGAAAATAGAAATGAAATCAAATAAGATTCAAGTCATGATAAGAAATAATTGAAATATTTAGCACACAAATTACAAAAAACCACTAGAAGAATATGTGATAGAACTCCCTCCCTTGTGTGTGTAGCTCCCTTGAAATGACTATCCGCCGTTTAGCTCGACATCGGGAGGAGGAGGAAGCTTGGGTGACACATCTCCTTCATCCTTGATCCCCCTAAGAGGATAGAGGCATGTAGAACTCCTTATATGATGAGAAGACTCATTTGGGTCTCCAAAATACCATATATTTTTTCCCTTTCCGAATTTACAAATGGGGATCCCAAGGATCCATTTTATAGGAAAAAGGGAAGGTGGTTTTGAGCACACATAATTTATAAAACCACTTTCCACATGGGTTTTAACCTCTAAAGAACCTTATAACATTTCTGAAAAATTAACAGAGTTATAGAGCTCCCTATTGGCTGTCTCCACCGAAGGATTGGAACTTGTCGGAAAACTAGAGACTGTGATATGGATAGATCACAAAACACCTCTTTTGTCCTCGTTCATATTCCGTGTTCTTGACAGATCAAGTTAGTTGGGCACCGTAAAATCCAAATGAGGCTCCAGATCCATTATATGAAATGCATGAAATGAATTTATGGACCAGTCCAAAAAACTTCATCCCATTTGGATTCACCTTTTAGATGAAATATTTTGTATAGTGAACTATTGTGCATGGATCATGCACAGTTTGACTCATTTTTCTTTGACGCCATCGTAGGACTTCCAAATCACCTACACATTTAATAAAATTATCTAACAAAGTATCATTGACCTTTTAAAAATTAATAAATAAAAAATAATTGAATCAAACATGAAGTTAAATTTGTTATCATTTTTATAATTTTCAATACAAAACATATTTTTCATAGTCGTGTAAAGGTGAAAATTAAACAGTGATTCATAGTACGATCAGCAGTCAATTAGAGGAATCTTAATACTAATATGTGGACCCTTTAACAATCATAAATTAATAAAACAACATAGTTGAACACATCATTATAATTTTGTTATTGTTTTTCAGTTGAATAACTAACCAACATTGATTTTCCTATTCATGTCACCTATAGTAACAATTTATTATTTTTCCACTCCTACATTCAATAATTGTTTGTAAATTAATATTCATTGAGACAAACTTAATATTTCATATTTCCTCATTTATTTTAGGTATCTTGAAATCAAAAAATGTGAACCCTATTTGAAATAGTACCTACTAGTGTTGGCTCTTCATTGTAAATGAGTGTTACCATTCCATTTTTATAATCATTTGAACCCTACTTTTTGGTCCTAGAATCATGAAACTAAATAGATTTGACCACATTTTGAGACTATATTATGTTGTACATAACTCTATTAACGTTAGGTTTTTTTCATTCTTCGTGCTTCTTAAACAATCTATCATGTTTGTCAAATAAAAAATGACTTATAATAATTGATTTTTTTCGATGTTGTATTAAATTAAATTATTTCCCTCGTCAGTGTAGATCAAAACATCCATAACTATAGATGAGAAAGTAATAAAATGTAATTGTCTAAAAACAATAAATTTAAGCCTATGAAGAATTCACGTCCTTATTTAATTACCCCCAAAATTATTGGATTTCGTAAAAAAAGTATTAAATATAGAACAAATAAATATTTTAAGCCCCTCTTTATGGATTTAGAAAAAACCAAGTAATTATTTCTAGACCCACATGTTTTGAAAAAAATTATATGGATAACATATCATATCTCTTCACAAAAATTATTTTTTCCATAAATGGTGGAATAATATATTGGTTTACAGAAACCTTCATATATATTCATTTATTCCATTAAACTATTTCATTTTTGATGACTTTGAATTATAAAAAATCCCCAAGGATTTTAGTAATGAGTGTATTAAAATCCCAGGGAGACATATTATGGAATAGAGATACAAAACCCCCCTCCCAATATTATATTGCTATATACACTCAAAATATAGACTTTTTACTATAGAAAAATATATATTCAAAGGTTGATCCTCTAACCACTATATGCCAATAACCCATTGGAGTGAAACACGTCATTAGAATTTGGTTAGTATGTTTCCCCAATATTTGTGTCCTATTTAATTCTCTCAAATTAAAAATTATAGTTTTATGATTTAATAAACACATAGTAAAATCATCCGAGTGCATTCAATTACATTGATGTTACAAACTTGTGTGTGCAGCTCACCATTAGTGTAGAGAGTTTTCATCTCACAATCAAACATTTGAATGTTCCTTATCATGTAACCCTAAACCAAAAAAAATCCCCATGTAACATTTAAATAAACTGAATTTCGCATGTCCTAGGGAACTTTAGGATGATATGAAACCCCATTCCCTGATATAATTTTCTTATCCCATTTTATTAGACTAATTTGGTAATTTGTTCAGTGTTTCTTACATAAATTATTATCATCATTTAGATAATGTTGTAAAAATGGATAAATCCTATTTATCTCAATCCCTATATAAAATTTTCAAATCATATACTTATATTCAGATAGAATAGTTAAGCATTGGAATACTCTGGTAGAGTTATCATCCACCATCATTGATAGTGATGGTTACTCTAATTGATTGATTAGTAGTATTGGGGTTTACCTGTTCGAACCAATTCTAGACTTCCTTTATTATGTTGCACATCCCCTAATATTTTGGTCAAAGATATCTAAACATAATCATAATATACATAGTCTTACCTTTAATTTCATAAAACTATATGATAAAATAGAAAAAAAAATCACCATATCAAAAAAATGGAATACCAAGAAAAAATTCATTATCTAATAACTGAACAAATCCTATAGGCGAGTTATGAAAAAAGAAGTTTAAAATTGAAATGGAAAAAACGTACAAGTAAAAAAACAATAAAATTTGTCCCATGAAAAATCTAAATTAATTCTCATTCAGCATTTACATATGTATCATAAGAATATGTTATAGTGAAAAAATAAAATATTCAATGATGATATGGTTTATAAAATGGAATATATAAAATATAGATAGGTTTAGTAGTCCAAAATTCCTTGAAAAAATATATATCATTCATTTATTACATCGTAACTATAATAATAGATCTGTGGATCCTCGCGATATGTGTAAAGGCATAGCCTAATGGTACTCAACCCCTTTTGAACATTAGAATATACATTAAAAATACCCCTTTATTAACATCATCACTATGATTCTGGTCATTCATTAGAATGATGAAACACTAGGGTTATTCGATTGTATTTGTTCCTATACGTATCCATGATTCATGCCCATAAGGAAATCATTCATCCAAATTTAGTTGATCTAGTGTCATTGTTTTTGTAATTATGTATATTCCAATCATTTACACACTCGTAGGTTAAAATATTTCATATCAATATTCCCAAAATAGTATTTCTGTGATGGTATTAATCCTTATAAAAATATATAAATCATACCATAGAGGGAATAGATCATTCAATTGACAATATACAGTGTTATGGTGATGGTATTTATGACTATACACATCAATTTTCCGCACATAAATGGTGATTGTTCATCTAAAGTGATAAAATATAGTGTTACAAGGTTATAATTTGTGTCTAGTATAATATGTGTTCCATACCCAAATGAAATTTTTTTTGAATCAAGTGTTTGGGTACAAAACATGAATTTTTTATAATTCAAATTCAATGATATAGGGGTTTTAGTAATATTTGAGGCTACCCTTGATGAATTTTAAATATTTTCGTGAAAAAATAAGTCACAGAAACCTAGAATGATTGATTTTGGGTAATAATGAAAGTATATATTATCTCATTGGTGATACTAATATAATATATCCCCATATATTAAATAATATGGTAATATTTCCTATATTTACATTTAAATGATTTCCATTTCAATATAAATGAATCTAGTTATATTGGTGAAATTTTCATTGAAAATAGAGAAACATGCCACACACTATATTGAAAAATCCATAATACGGTGTTTATCTTAGGAATTGAATCCATGTTTGAGTTAGAATGTATCACTATATATGAATAATTAGAGACTTGGATCTACATGTGTTACATTATTTCTCACATAGTATGGTATGTGGATTGCCTAAAAACATTTCATAATAATATATAATGGTTGTAGTAACATCAATCTAGGTTTTGGACATATATTTCATGACTTTTTCACCAAAAGGTTTCTAATACAAAAAACGAATTTTCATTCTATTATGAGACCTTTTTCTCGTAAATTACATTACATTTGATTAAATTTTATAGATGGGTGTGTATTAATTAGAATCATTGATTTGAGTCCTCTTGGATCCAAAAGAGAGTTATAGATAACAAATATTTTCGTTTTTAATATGTAATCCATTATAAATTAATGAAATCACAAATGATCACCTATTGAATGATCACAAATTGGCTAGATGTTAGAAAGACACATCTTGCACACATTTTTCCAGTGATAACTCCATGCGGTCACACTATAGAGAGAAAAAATCATGATTAATGTATTCACAACGCTAACAGAACCCATCACACAATCACTGAGCGACGACCTGATCCATCAAATGGCCCGAAGGCTTTTATTTTTTATTGATTTTGATAATCCACCTTTCAAGGGGTGAGGGACACCATGATCATTTACCATTTTTTCATCATAGTTATCCCCTAGAATCATATCACTATATCTAATGACCATGTCCATTATTTTTATGAATTAAACACAATAAAGACAGATTATTCTTCATAAGAGATTAATATTCCAACCCATCATACATAAAGGGATAATTGGAAGTCACTTTTCCATACACACAAAAATGATTACATTAGGTAAAATCAGGTTGAATATTCCATGTTATATCATTAAATTACTTATTATAAAACATCATGGGAGTCCTATTAGGTGATTCTATAATAGATTCCTATTCAATTTATAGTTTATTATTATTGCATTCACAAAAATTGTTTTACAAATATCACACCTTTGAAAATAAATTCATGGATTTCCATATTTGAAATGACACATATGTGAAGGTAATTAAGAAGGTGAAGAAAATAATAATAATACTATATTAAACACCTTTTGATAGATTCAAAGATAATATCTATACTCAAGCAGGTTTTAAGGAAATTAATCACATGAGGCATAGTATAATATTCCAAGAACCTGAACTTCACCTGGAGAATTGCATCTGAATGAAAATTTCTTGAGTTTTATCACACATGTTGATATGTTCTCCTACAAGTGCATAATATTTCAACACACTACATGATACCTATGAGTGTGGATGAGTGTAGGTGTAGTTAAATATGTCTATTAGACCCGGAGAATTGCATTAACTAAATTGGTCTGATAAAATGCACAAATCATGCTACATGGATGGATGAATGTGAAATACAACATGCATATAGATTCCCTTCACATGGTGAAATACATAGGTTCATCATGTCTTTAGTGATTACTAAACAATCCACATTTTCGAGGAAGAATTTCCCATGGAATATGATGGAATACATCCTCTAGGTCACTACATTCAATCAATCCACATATCCAGATGAAAAAAGAGAAAATACATTCATGGACTCCTTTCTCACATAAAAACCCCCGAAATGGTCAAAAAAAAAATCCACATCTATTGCCACCTGGAAAACATGATCAATGATAAACAGTATATTTAACACCTTAAATAATGTATTCCCTTGAGTAAAAGCACCAACTCTTGAGTTTCATAAAAAATAATACCATAAGAGATAGAAAATCATTCATTCCATTGTTAATGAGTTCCCTAATCATAAATATTAGGATAATAGTAATTATGAAATAAGGATTGATTTATTATCAAATCTATTATCTATAATATTAAATAATATATAATCTCTTATAAATATGTCCCACTCAATCCAATGTTGCCCCACCATTAAGGACACTAACAAACCCACAACAGGATGTTAAATGGTGTGGAAAAATCCTTATAATATCATGTAAAACTGCATATCAATATCCTTACTGTATGATTTCAAACCTCATATCATGGCCTATCAAATGACCAAAAAAATTTAACTCCAAAATCGTGGGACATTATTACTATTATGTAGGATATATAGTATCCCACTATTTATTCAGATAAATTAACATAGAACTTTTATTATCATTTTCATGGGTCGACCATACTTATTAAGACACTTATATCCTTCATGATGGTGAAATTTCTATCATGATCTCAGATGAGCATTTCACTAGGTAAATATACCATGGGAAATTTACTCATTAGTTTATATTCCAAATGAAACAATCTCCGACCTAAATTATGTATTCCCCTCTAGGTATCCCCAATATTGTTTTTTAATCAATATTCTTGATGAAACCTTCGTTTTATCAAGGATAAATATTTCAGCTAGCTTAATCATCCCCTCAACACATTGGTCTATATACATTATGAAGAAAACCAATCCTCATTACATGTTATTCAATTTTATTTCAACTAGAAAGGTCATATCATGAATATATCTAACCCTAACCATGTGAAATAATATATCTATAAATTTTACATACCACATGATGTTAAAAAACATGACTTTCTCCTTAGCACATGACCATTCATACCAACCTCATATGATTAATTTTAATTAATATGAAGAAAAAATAACAATTGAGAAAAAAAATGTTTCTGGGAAGAAACCCTAAGGCGCCCAAAAATATGTGGAGACAAAGATGATCCCATATAATCAGATTAACACCCTCTGAGCTGAGTTGATGATCATTAGAAAAACAAACCAGATTGGAACGTTGATCCTCCGCTGCCATGTAGGCTAGATGACTATCCACTTTATTTACCTCACGCCATGTGTTTAACACTATAATATTTTTATTGATGAGGATGGATTTACATCTCCGAATTATATAATAAATTGACCATGGATTGTATACTTTTTCAATCATGGAGTCATAAAAATTATTGGTGTCAGTTTTGACCTGATTAATGGATATGCCTCTCTGGCCACATAAACTCAGACATGTATGCATCCCTTTTACCTCAACCTAAATAGAGTAATCTAGTAATCCCTTAAAATATTCCTGATCACGAAAGAAAATATAATTACCACTACCTAAGATAGTGATAAACTCTTGTGTAATCTAGTGTGTGGAATTAAATCAATGTATAAAAAATTTTAAAAAATAATTTGAAATGAAGAGATATAGAGAACCTCTAATACGTATAAATGTTCACATTCATATATATTAACAATCAACCACAACTAGGGTTTATCCAACCCCTATATGGGATATTTGAAGGATTCGGTAATATTAAATTAATCTATAAGGGATTATGAGAGTAAGAATGAATCCCTACAATAATTATTGATGACCCCAACCTCCCAAACCCATTTCAAAAAAAATTATGAAATATGATTGAAAATTTATGAATATAAAAATTCCTATAGAACATGGGTCTACCTAATATTAATACCGTAGAGAATTAGTGAATAAATCAAGAGTTATATTTTCTAATGATAAATAGTCACCATCACCATCATTCAATGTGTATGAACCAGAATAGTATTAGGGATAATTTTGAAACCAAAAAATTTAATAGAGATATGGGTAATAATGAAAATATTATTCAATGATTTAATCTAACTACAAATCCTCACAATGAATAGAGAATTTCATGAAATAAATAATGACACCTTGTGTTTGGATCAATCATTGACAATTTTTGTAGTTACACCTTATCCTTATGCACAACCCTTAAAGAACTCTTTCACCACAATTATCTTTCCCCAAATTTTATCAGTCATCCAATTTGGGTTTATAAAATATATCTATTATTATATATAATAAATAAATATATATATATATTATAAACATATATATGATATTTTAATTAGAATTAAAACACATGGGGTTGGTCCCTGGACCAACTGATGTAAATTAAAATTGTGTCACTTCTATGGTAAACCAATTATTATTTACTCAATAGAGCGATGTTAATTCATTTAAAATAATATTTTATGGATATAAAGTATATTAATTACAAACATAGATACATGGAATACAAATAATATATTATTTTGAATATATAATAAATAAGCCTCTTTGGAGGTAGGAACATAAAAACAACACAATGAACACTCTAAAATATATATTATTATTTATTACAAAGGATCTAAAGAATAATTATGGGCTTATATATGGTTTTTTGTTATGTAAAAAATAATATTTTACCATTGAGATATAAAATTATAATAATTTACTAAAAACTATATTTTAAAAATTTATAATTTTTTTTAACTTTTGCATAATTTGATTTATAGTTCAAGAATATATTTTTTATGGGTTGTACGAATATATTTTTTCAAATTTCAATAGTAAATTAATGTGGGTGATAAGTTTTGATATTTCAAAATTGGTTTTGTTAAATTGATGGTGTTGATAGATTGTTTATTGTTGATGATTTCCAGTGAGAGTACTCTTGGTAGTTTTTTTGATCCTATTTTTTAATATTACTATTTATTTATATTATTTATTTCATTGAGTTAATGATAATGACACAAATAATAATGTTTTGGTTGATTTTTGAATGTTGAACCATGAGGTTGAAATAATGATAAAATAAAAACTATATTAATATTATATTTTTTTTTCTAACCAACATCTATGGGATCTAGAAGATCTAGATATGTAATTTTTCACGAATGACATTCCCACTATTTTTCAGTAATACATTGGATTAATTATATGTAAATAATTAAAAATTACAGTTTTGATATGGAATCAATTTATAGTTATATGAATTTTATATTTTATAATTATTTAATTATTGATGATAATTTCAGGGAGTACATTTTGGTTTGAGTTCATATATTACTATTTTAATGGATTTTTTTATTAGTGAAGTAAATGATAAGGAATAATTTATGTATTTTTATGTTAAATTTGGAATTATATTATAAAATATATATTCATTTTCTTAATTTAATATCATGGTTATTTTTTATTTAATTAATTTATTTATACATATTGGTATTAATTTAGTTTGTTTTTCAACATCCTTAAGAAAAATTTACAGAATAAAACATTGAACTATGTATGTGATCTCCCACAAATAATTTTTCTTTTATTTTATTTTACACATTTATATTTATTAGATGGGGTTTCCCACTAAAAAATCAAGGTTTTCGTGAAATTTTATCTAGATATGTATGGTGTTTCCGAAGAAGGATAATCAAATCACCCCATATTTGTTGTGTTCATGTTAATATTATTCATTCATTATTCATTAAATGATTATAATGATGGAAGAAGGTATCTTTTATTTGTAATATTTATTATTTGGATATTTAGAATTTTTCAAAAAGATTAATTCCTCATATATAGTCATTTTATAAACATTTATTCTACAAAAAATACCATAAAACATATTAGGTATCCCTAGGGTGTCACCGTTATTTTCACCATGATAATACATAGTCCTCTCAACCCACATGGTTCAAAAAAATGAGAATATATAACATAAATAATTATTGTTAATAAGAGAAATAAATTTATTAGATAAAAGTCATCATTAAAAAATTTCCTTATAAAAAATATCCATGGAATATATATTTAATTATATGGGTCAAAAGAAGAAATAATAATTATTTTTTAAAATTATTATGTTATGTTTCAAATATTGTTTGGGGTAAGAGCGTATAATAAGTAAATAAAAATATTTTATATATAATATAAAATTCATATAGATCAAATTAGGAAAATATCATAAAGGGTTAAATTAATAATATTTATTGAGAGGTGATTCCTTGGTTAATGACTATGAAAGAAATTATTAAACTTAAAAAAGAGGGGATTACAAAAGTCCGAACAACATAATCCTTTTTTCCATCATTATAATAAATCAAACGAAGATAATGAAGAAGGTTGACCAACCGGTTTATGCCTTCATTAACTCTTTTATTAGAACGGCCATCTGCCACACTGTTTGATTCATGGAAGGTATGAATAAAAATGTAACTGATCTCTTTGAGAGAATGAAGACAGTTCATCCATCGGGTTGAAAATAGCCAACCAAGATGCACCACTCCATTAAAAATGGTCTGGAAATAAGTGGTCAAGTCACTTTCAATCCATATTTTATTCGATCCATGTTAGTTAGTAAAGTTTATATCCTAGACCACAATAATCATTTCACATTCCAGGGATGATGTGATTTAACAGCTTCTATAGAAACAACTGAGGCATTTACCAAGGTGGTCTTTGAAGATAGCACCTGATCCCGAGTGAACAATATTTCCCTTAGAGGCACCATCCACATTCCCTTTAATCTATCCTAGAAATGGGGATTTACATAACACTCCAAATGTATTCCTAAGTTGATGATTTATTCCTTGAATACACATATAACGAATAATATAAATTTCTTTTACCGAGATGTCACAACAAGACTTCATAATCTAGGAAGCTTCTTGTATGGCTATAAGGATCCACATTTGATCAATATTTAGACTGAATGAGGAATTTTTATAAATTAAGTCATATCTATCATACTAGATCACAAGGAGAAGATCTGTAATAGATGTTAGGAGAATATTTTTCATTCTATAATATGTATCAATTTCCAAAAAACACATTAGTTGAAAGCTAAGAGATTCAGGAAGAATCAACGTGCAATAAAAAATGTCAATAATATAGTTCCAAAGGGAAGAAGTCATTGAAAAAGATCAAAAAATATGGTTAGTATATTTTCTATGTAGGTTACTGAAGTTACATTTAGATAATTTTTAATCCCAATAGAATGAAGAAAAAATTAGTGGTGAATCACTTTTTTTCAATACACAAAACAAGAGTAACCCTCGTGGGAATAATCTATGGATTATCAAAAAAAATTAACCAACTGATATTGTTATCTGAATTTTAAAAGTTGTGATTGTAAAAAATTTTGGATTCAAGATCACCATTATGAACTGGTTCCTAAATAAGGAATTAATCTGAGTTAGAATAGGGATAATTTTCAATCACCTGAATAATGTTATAAGGATCCTTAGATTCTGGAGAATTTAACACCTCTTTGATAGGACAATAATCATTTTTTTGTAAATTATTTTGAGGCAACATGGAGATTATAGGGGAACCAGTACTATTTTACAACTAAAAATTCATATATGACCCATTTCTAACCATCCTTCTCAAGTTAATTTTCACTTTTTAAAAGGATTGTCTAATATATGAATAAATAGATGGGATAATATAATTCAAATTTACTATCATTAAACAATCAATGAATCTTTTTTGAGGAAGAAAATGGAGTTTGAATCATTGAGAAGGAGGTTCCAAATTTGTCTGGCAGGTAAGGTTCCAAATTTGTCCAGCATGTAAGGACTCAGTGAATCTTTATTAAAGACGTTTTTTTGTAATGAATTTTAGATATTTCATGTTATTCCAAAAAAATAATTAATATTATTAGGAATAAAAGCTATAATAATCATATGTGAGTTATAGAGGTCACTAAAAGGTAATTTCAATAATCAGTATTATATTTTATTTCACGTGTCATTTATAATGTTCTCAATGATATTATACATGTAATTATTATAATAGAGTAATTATATTTGTTAAATATAGGTAATTTTTTTAGAGAACTAAATCATGATGTTTCAGTCTGGGTCACCAATTGAGTGATTCTCAAGAGTCATTATCATAAATATCCATTTTATAGAGGATACACTACTTATGTTGGATAAATTTTCATCAAATAATTTCTTTTAATATATTTAAAATAATTTTTATATAATTCAAAACATCATTTCATGATCTGAATTAACAATGTAAATGATTTTACTGATTATATTAAAAAAATTATGGTGTCCTAGCCATATAATTGTTTCTATTAACCATGAAATAATTATTGTCATATGATTACAACCATATTAATATACCATACACTCAGTTTCACCACTATGAAATTATCTTAAAGTGTACACATCAAAATATAAATTATTCATGAACTTACCAAGTGATATTTTTCTATGTCTAACCTCATCTTATTATTCCACACGTTATTGTAATTTCATGAATAAGATCCATATAAAATAATTTTATATATATTTATTTTTAGTGCATCTTTTACAATTTATCAATGAATAAAATATGTAGACCATTATATTAATGAGTTTCTACAAATTACCTCATGATATTCAGTGATATATCTAGGAATTTTCATTTCTTTGTGAAAACATATTCCCATGTATTATATAAAATAAACATAATTCCTTTTTTTTTTGTATTTATGTGTCATTTATCCTAGATATTCTAAATGTAACTATATACCTTCATAATGAGAATTTATTCCTAAAAATTTTCATTTTTCACTCTTAACAATTCACCATTTTTTTCAAACTACTGTTATGAAATACATTATCCCCAAGCTTATGTTTTTTTAATTTATAAATATCATTATTCATTATCCATTTTATTTTTAATTACCTCATTTTTTATTCATTAACCAATATACAATAAAAATACCAACATCTAATGTTGACAAATTATCCACCCAAATTTCTTATTTTTTCTAGATCTGAACCCCTAATAGATTCATTAATGATCCATTCATGATGTTATGTTTTTTTTTGAATAATACAATATTCATTATAAAAATATAGTAACACGATGGTGATCATAATCCCCCAAAATTGAAAATTATTTTTTATCCATGTAATAAGTAATAAAATTAGTCATTCCATAATGTCTCTCTAATAGATTAAAGAATAATTGCATAACATAATGAATAATAATGTTTTTAATAAATTGAATAAGATGTGCTCTTTATGGAAGACCTACTATCAATCTAGGTATTGAATGTATTCCTTCAATTATTCTAGGTATCTGACAAGAAATTAGAATTGATTTAAAATAATACATTCTCTGAAAATAGTTATTTATAAAAATCCATATAATTATATTTAGATATACAATTTTTTAATATAATTTATTTAACACAATTTTTCTGTACATCGGGTTTGTTACTCGGCTATAATAAATATCCGTGAAGAAATAAATGTACATTTTCAAACCAAATATCCTGAAAAACATTCATTTGTGAGATCAAATTTTAAAAAAATGAAAACATTTAATATAATGGTATAAATATATTATTTTTTCTAGATAACAATCGATGATGTCTATAAAATTCTAAAACACATATTCCATCACAATATATAAAAAAATTATAAACACGTGTATCATTTAAAAAAAATTATTTGTCTTATTTAGAATAAAAAATCAATGAATTTAAAGAGGTAATATAACCTACTATTCAGAAAACATATCATCATGTAAATCATCCTTATATTATTTTTATTTAAGAACATATAATTATTGTTTAGAAAATTACATCAACCTCATAATTTTTGTCAATTTTTTTTCCTTTTATGTACTTAATTGTTTTATGAGAAAAAGGTCTAGATTTTTTTATTCAATGGAAGTACTTCCTTGTATCAGATTACATCAAAATTATAGAATAATCCTTATCATATTATGGATAATTCTAATAATTTTCATTAAATTTATCTGTAAAATTATTAATTTTTTATTATTTATATACTCATACAATACTATTTCCGACATCAGAAGCAGTAGATTTTATGTTAATGAAATTCTTTTGGATTGGAAAATAAAAATATAAACGAATCGTATACATTAATTTAATTCACTGAATGGATTATATTTCATCTTCTCCCATTTTAAAGAAAACAAATTTAACTACTTTAGTTAGAGGCGGAATAATTTTGATGAAATAAATCATAAATTAGGGATAAAAATGTCCAAACCATGATTGAATTTAACCTCAATTATTATTATTAATGTTTTTGTTATTTATTTAACATTAAATTCTATTAATCAACCTCAATTTATTTTAAATCATAATTAATAAATGTAAATTAAATTTTCCGTATGAAAATTGTTACTTTTTAATATTATCAAATAATTGATCTATTATCAAAGAATCAAACAAATATTAAATATACTTATATTCCCATCTAGAGACATTTTTTAATCCTAGATTCCTTAAAAATAACAAAAAAAAGAACCGGTTTCATTAATAATAATATTATTAAAAAATCTCATGAAAAATATTTTTTAGTTTACGAAAAAAAAGATCATTTGTAATTTCCATTGAATATTTTAATTGTTTTTACTCATCTCCCTCCATTAAACAAATTAGTCTATTTATATAATTAAAATAAATTTGAGATGAAATGATAAATATTAAATTCGTAAAAATTATTTTCTATTATACTAATTAGAAGATTAAATATTATAATGATGTTATTATATAATATATATCAGAAGACTGTTCCAAATGATTCTTCTTTTTTGAAATAGGAGTAAGAAATTTTGATGGACTGTGATTTCTCACACAAAGATCCTTTTATTTGTAAAAACACAAAATAATGTTCCATGATCTATGAGGTGTGAATAATAACATTAATGGTTGACTTCAATCATTGAGGAAAAATATATAATTTTTAGAAGGAATTTGTTCCAATATTAGAATATAAAAAACTCTAGCGTAATCGATCAATATATTAATCATCTCAAAAATTATTACATGTGGATACAAACAATGGGGTTTATAAGTGAGATATTACATGATTATGTAGTGGTATAAAATAAAATAATCTATATGATGAAAATCCCAAACAAAGCAGTGTTTAAATTTTTAAATTTAAAAATAACCTTATAAAAAATTATAAAACTGAAAAAATAATTGTACTATAATAGTTGGAGTCCTCTTATAGAAATAAAAAACCTAAATATCCTATATATAATATGTAATCCATATTAAAATTAGGCATAGATAGTTCATAGACCATTCATGAAACTGTATCATGGTAGTGGATTTTATATATAATGCCAGATATAAAATTAAATCTCTTCATAGATATACATTTATGGTTTGAGTAATAATACAATGTTAACACCACAAAGAGTTCTCAAATGTATAACATTTGAATAATTATTTTTATTCATATGTGTGTTTCAATGGTGTTTTTAACAATATATATTTAACATACAAAATCCAATAAAAGAAACATTATATGATCCACCAATATTAAATATAATAACAATATTATTCTATTTCTTCACAGATATAATTTATGCCCAATGTATTGGATATGTACTTTTTCACCACATGGAGGATCCTTACTATCATTAAGCCAATGATTGAAAATCACATAGAAAAATGTAAACACCGTCATGATATTGAGAAGAGGGAAAATTACATTTGGATATCCAGCATAATATAGAAAATAGAATCTAAAAATATTTTCAATGTAGCAAGAAAAAAAATATTTATATGAAATGAAAATATATAAAATGGTACGTAAAGTAATAAAATAAGGTGTGTCATAACAGAATATAATTATTCTCCAATGTAAACGATGAAATGATTGAAGAAATAGATTCCAAAATATAATTTACTAGAATAAATATCATTATATATATATATATCTCTCTCTCTGTGTGTGTAAGGGAAAAACATTCCAACTACTATTAAAAATGGTTAAATAACCCATATTGAGAGATATTAAATTATGCATTCAAACAGAAAAAACTATTATAAACTAAGTATAAAATTATCCAAATTGATGACAAGAGTTAATTAATTATATTATAATTCATATGTCACCTACTGTTATTATCCAAGCCATAATTGCTGACACCTAAACACAACAAATATCAAAAATAAATATCCATTTTATTTATAAATAATCCCACAAGTTATCATGATCTATTAACCATAATTGTACTACACTTGATGATATATATCTCCGAAAAGACACCCCCTCCCATTATTCAAAACTAATATGTCACCAAATCGTTTATATTTACCTCACAGTTACCACAAGATCATACACCCTCGAAATCCAATGGAATGATGTTCCAACAACCCTACTCAAAAAAATACTAACACTTACATATCTCACATCAAAATAACACAAGGTGAACAATGAAATAAACATAAGAAATCATGAATTAACATATGATATAATTTATAAAAAGTATCATATAATAAAAAATATGAATCCATTGAATTCCCAGAATAATAAAAAGATAACAGTAAATGTAGTATGTTTTATAAGAGTAACAGAAAAAATTAATGTTTAATAATAAAATAAACCTAGGTATAAAATACTACCTAAAAATTACAACACCTCAAGAAATTATCCCATGTAACCCCATATGTTGTCTTTTAAGAAACATTTTTTATGAAAATATTACAACCATAATTATACATACATAGTGGGAATAAATTTTATATTATAAAAATTATAATTCAAACTTTTATTTATTTAATAAAAATTACATTAATAGTAAGAGACTAAATCATGTATCTCTAAGTGACCAATACTGTTTATTATTTCATCACAAATAAAACATATTAATATTTTTTGTATTAATTTATTATCCATTCATGTATCCTATTGAAAGAAATTAATTACACTTTAAATCATAATAAAAAACAAAATAAACATGATTAAAAATAACAAAAATTACACAAATAAACATGGCATAATTTTTTTTTCATAAATTGATAAAATGTATGAAAGATATATTAAAATGATTAATAATGAACATAATAATGTATGCCTTCCATTTTATATAATAAAAATATAATATATTTTTTAATTTGGGATATATTTATTTTTTAAATTAGAAATTTTATGATCACATTATAGTAATTCATATAGTAACGTAATAACTGATAAGAGTGGTAGTTGTTACTAAAGAGATAACTAAAATATTCTATTAAGGGTACCACAAATAGTAATTCAATTTATCATGTTAATTTTTTTATAAAAACCATCATTTCCATTTTTAAAATCATTATATTAAATTGCTTATTTTTTTCGAACTCATCTATTATTTATATCAATGGAGAATATTAGTTAGACACCAAGGGATATCTGGACAATGTATGTTAATATATTATTTTTGAATATATCATAATATTATAAAAACCATGAAACAACTTTAACACAAAAATCATTAATTTTACCTAAAATTAATTAAATTCCTAAAACAATTCAGATAGAACCTCACCATCATAAACGATAGGAATCAACCAAGATAAGTCAACTATATATGGCATCCAACATCACCAATAATTTTAAGCCTTAAGATTTTGAAATTATTTATACTCCCATTGGTGAAATCAAAGGATAAATTTTTTCTTGAGAAATGAAATAACAAAATACAACAAATTATAATTGTAATGAATAGAATGGGTATAAGGCCCCAACATTAAACCTTACTTAAAATTGAATTAAATGAATAATTCACATTGAGGATCTGTTCAGGTTTAGAGTTTTAGAGAATTAGGACATAACTATTACATCTCAAAAGATTACAAAGTAGTCTCTTCTACTAAATTTCAATAAAATAAAAACTCTTAAAATGAAACTTGTCTAGTTTCATGTTTTAGGTAGCATGACTTTCCCTTGATCCCATCCTTGACCCTATTCCATGCTAAGTCCTGTGAAAAACATTTCAAAAACTTGGGATGAGCATAAAAACTCAATAAGGGATACACAAAAAATAAAAACTGTTAGTTTATCAAAACAAAAAGTAAACCATGTATACATTATCAAAGTAATACTCTTCACCTTTATGAAGTAGTAAAAACTCTTCACTGAATAAAATAACATTACTTACCTTTTTGTAACCAAAGTATTACCATAAAACCCATATAAAGAACACATAACATATATAAAGGTAACTTGGGACATAAACATACTTATGTGGAATAACCATATGGTCGACTCCCACACATATCACTTAATGGAATAGCCATACGGCCAATTTCCATACATAATTTAGGGAATAGCCATACGGCCGACTTCCATACCCAATGCATTGGAGGTTATAACGTAACCACTCGTCCTGGTATTCACGTCACCACCCGTCATAATGTCCAAATACCATTATAAAATCATAACACATAAAACCAACATAAATTAATGATGACATTTCCACATTTCAATCACAATATATCATTTAAATATATTGACATAATATAATCCTTTATCAAAAACATTTTCAATACCTAAATACAAAAAAATTATATGGTATTTATTTTATTTTAAAAAACATTATAGCTTGTTGAGGAAGCCAAAGTCAAATAATACTCGCGTCGGCGGAAATGTCATTGTCGTCGCGTACGTTAAAAGAAACATTCCTTTTTATCGTTTTGTAAAACACTTTGTAGAAAAAGATTCCTTTTGTATAAAAGTAAAATTAATAGGGGTTTATACACCGTATAAAAGAATGTTGTGTATAAAACGAAATATGCCTCAATTAAAGGAGATTGAGACAAAGTCCCTTACAAATACGGTATCCTTGGTTTAAGGATAAATCAATTACATAATTATGTGTGACAAACGAATGCACCAAATATAAGAGGATATTAAGTGTAAAACAATCAGTGGTTATTCACACATAGTCATAGAACAACATATTCAAGGAGTACAAGTTTATCCCAAAGAATCAAATTTGGCTAAGAAGTTCCCTTGCAAAAATTTGACAGCCTAACAGCGTCACTTCAAAAATTAAGCAAATTAGTTGATGAGAGATAAAAAGGGGATCTCATCACTTGGACAAAAAATTTACATTAATCAGTATATAGAAGAACATATCCCAACATAATAGTATGTGAATTAAAAGACATAACAAACGACGTCTTTTAAAAAGAGGAGGGTGAAAGGTTCCCTTACCGACTTGGGTAACTTTCGAAAAGTACACCCCATTGAAGAAGTGTCATAAAATGAATATGTAAAAACCCATAAATGGAATTATATTACAAAAGGAGTGTAATAGTGGGTCTTACCTAAACCACTAAAAGGAAATTGTGGCAAATGTAGCATAAATCTCAATGAAATAAAAGTGGGATGAAAAATATCTTACGAAAACTCGGAAGCCTAACGACGCCACTTAAAACATCCAATATGGATTGATTAGAGGAAATAGGGTCTCTCATCCCATCAACATAATGTTTGCAGAAATAGGAATATAAAATAACATCCCAATAACAAGAAATATGAGCTTTATAAGGAATGACATAAAAGAGTGTACTTAAAAAAATAGTGGAGTAAGATCCCTTACCTCGGGTCGGACTTGACTCGATCATTCTTTAACGTCTTGAATAATAAACTTGAGTTAACTTATACTTGATTAAGAACCTTTTTAAAATTAATTATTCCTTATATATCACTTACTTCCCTGTTATAAACATTATGTAACCATTTAAGTAAATAATGTTTGTTTTGTCGATATTTGGTTCTTAAGTCGAAAATGGACTTCTTACAATTACATGTTGTTCGTGTGGTCAAAGGTTCTTTATATCCACAATGCAATTCCTGATTCGGATAGCATATATATCATATATATCCAGTATATACATTTATTTATAATATTACATAATCATATAGAGGTAAAATTTAAATGCACCGTTCATGGAGACGGTAAGCCGTACGTACGCATGAACGCTACTTTCATTTCTTTCTCATATTAATGGAATTAAAATTAAATGAGAGGTATGTATATTTTAATTCCAGAATTATATTCATCATTTAGATGTATCATTCATTATATATATCCATTATATACATATACTTTTAATAGTACATTACATTTGGGGATAAGAAATGAAATCCACCGTTCATGGAGACGGTAAACCGTACGTACGCATGAACGCTACTTTCATTTATATCTCATACTTTAATGGAAATAAATAATAATTATATAGAGGTATATTATAATTCCAGTATAACATAATATATAATAACTTTAAATCAATCCTTTATACATCCCACAATGGCATTAATGAATCACATCACTTTGAGGGGGCGGTAGTCCGCACTTCCTTAAATGAAGATATCGCGTATACCCATAATGGAAGCCATAATGGTAAGCCACAAATGAAAAATACAGAATCTTAAGTAAAACATAAACATATTATATATCATATATAAATATAGTGACATCTTAATGGCCACCTTTAAGGTGTTATATGAGTGTTGAACAATCATCGTTTCGTGAGGCAGAAATTCGCCATCCACAGAAACCATATGTTCTTTAACCATTAGATGTAGGTGGGTGTAAGTGTAGCTCGAATACTTCTTATAAAAACATCCTAGTATATTGAAGATACTGTAGTTGTTACAAAAAAAATGAATAAAAAGAGTTTAGGTGGTTGGAGAATCAATATAAAACAAATGAACAAGAGAGAATGAATCACCATTAAAAGTGTAACTTCTTTTTGATTTGAGTCTAAAGGCTTACATTGAAAGGATTCTGCCCAAAGGGAATCCTCTATGATGAGGAGAGGGATGTGGAGAGAGTAAATGGGCAGGGGATGGCCAAGACAATGGCTTGAGTAGTGTGTGAAATGAGGTAGAGGTGGAGGCCTTTTATAAGAGGAGAGGAGGGGCACTTTTGGAAATCATGAAACTAGTATTTTATTTTCAAAAGTGTTTTGAATTTCTAAGGTCCCACATTGATATATTTCAAATATAAGATGATAAGGCTTCGAAATATTTCCATCCAATAGGTTTTGGACATGTGTAGATTTTAGATATTACATTATCTTTTCATTTTATTTAAATCATTATTTAATGAAGTCATCGTTGCATCATCATGATGTCATAAATAATTTAATTTATTTAAAGTCTAAAAATTATAAAAAAAATACAATGATGTAGAAAATCTTTTTATATTTCTAATGAATATTTATAATCAAAAATATGATTAGTATAACCCCTTATAAAAATTGTTTTAGTAAAACAATTTATGTTAGTGTCATTTTCACCTTTATTTAAAAAAAGGCATTAAAGTCATTATCTCACCCAAGTGGCTCCATGGGGTCCCCTAAATCGACCCATGGGTTGTCTTGGTTGGCCATGACACAAACAATATGTTTAGGACATGTGTAAAGCTCATCCCATTTTATTAAAGCATTATTTTTACCTTAAACTACACTAATTACCACTAATCACGATTAAAAACTTAATAAGTTACTATTCACCAAAAAAATTATATTTATCCCATTGAACCACATTTTACTTCTTAATGAAAACCATGTATGTCGGATATTTGAAAATAAAAACACAATGATGGAAAAATTTCATTTAAATGGAAAATCCGTTTTTATAAGTACCACTTAGTTGTTTCACTATTCATCAAAAATTAAAGTCTTTCAGAAAACTACCAAAAATTCACCCTAAGCTATATTTGATATTACGAATTCAAAAATGAAGCCTATTTTAAAAAAATTAAAAACATATAAGTCAAATTAATTAATTTAATAATTAATTTCCACTGTCAGAGAAAATAACGTGTTTTTATGAAACAATAAGTATCAAAAAATTGACACTAGTTTAAGTCCGATTTCAAAGTGAAATTAATTTCAACGACCACTATTGGATTTAATGGTAAAAATATTTTCTAATTTCACTTTAAAAACAACTCAAATGATAATCTAATCATATAAATAAATTAGATTAAATTATAGGTTTTGAATTAAAATACAACATTTTACACTATTCATTAAAAAATGAACTTTATCGGAAAAATACCAAAAATTTACACAAAGTAAAATTTGATGTCCCGATTATAAATAAGAGTTTTATTTGGTCCAAAAGAATGTATAAGAGTGATCAAAACTATATTTACTGAAATTTCGCCATCAGAAGGCGATAAGTGAACCTTTAGTGAAAATTAGGGTATAAAAGCCTAAAATTTAATTCTTTTCATATTTTAAGCATTTGGATAAATGTAAAAACATTTAAAAAACATATATAATCATATTTTAGTTATTTCTATCCATTCCCGCCAATACAACGGCTACATGTTAACTGTCATTTAAAATAATATTATTTTATTATTAGAGTGCAACGTAAGATTCCCAAGAAACTCGCTGTTGCGTATTGGGTACGCCATCGAGCATTGCATCCCCTTTAAAGTAATATTAATATTTGATTCACAAGTATGGATAAATATAAATATTTCATATTCTTTATTTACATGTGGTGTTACATCCTTCCCCCCTTTTGGGAATTGCGTCCTCGCAATTTTAAAATTGGGCTTCGAAACATCCTTGAAAGTCCCACATCAGAAGAAGAGTTGGTAAAACAATCACTTTAAAATAAAGAAAGATAAGTACAAAGGTCACCCGAGTTAACCCATACTAGGATTCCATGTATGAAAACATGGACATGGAGGAGAAAACATAGGGTCATGTTCTGATGGAGAGTGATAGAAAACATGTTTAGGAGAAAGTGAACCATGAGAAAATCACAAACTTGTGATGGGTTAAACGGTATTCGATTCCCCAGTAGGAAAAGTTAATAGACAACATTTTTGTGTTAAGTTACTTTTTATTGAGGAATTTATTCATAAGGAAACAAAATCACTTGTCATGTTGACTTTCAACTTTTATTAGATTCCTTACACAAACTCATATTTTTTTTCAAAAGACAAGTATTTAGGGAGACTTGTTCACATTAAGAGTACTATAATCAACTTCTAGAGAATTAGCTAACCCAACAAAGAGAACTATAAAATTCCCATGTCTTTAGACTTTAACCAAAACCAAAACCCAAAAGATTAGTACAAGATCAGATAACCCAGAAAAGGATAACCCATTAGAAAGAAAATCTATTCTTAATCTCCAAAATTTGTCCAACAAAACCCAAAGTTCAACGAGGACCATCCGATAAACAATTTGTCCATAAAATTCCTCAAAGTAAACCAATCTAAGATTGAAACCCAAACATTTGAAAGATTTAGTCACATAGTCTTCCAAGTTAAATCGTAACATTTATCTCCAAACAACATCAGTTTCTCCTAAAGTCTCGTATTGAAAAGTAATTAACCTAATCACATATCCTCCATGATAGGTCAATCATTTTCATAAATAACCCAAAATCAACTTACTCTTAATTCATAAAATCATATAACTAAAAATAATCTGTCAAACTAACCATGGACTTCACGTAGTCCAGTGGTAGGCGATAAATACCAATCGCACTTTGGTGGTGGGTTCGATTCCCGCGGCTTTGTCCGATGCGACGGGTTGTCAAACGGTCTGCGTGTTGACCTTTTTTCAAAACTATATAATTCTTAAATAATTCCCCAAAAAGGGATAAAATCATCAAAAATAACCATAACATAATTTAACCTCAATTTTATCTCATTCCTTTCACTTTAGTCATAACTTATAATAACCCATAATTACCTCAAAATTAAGGATCATATAAACCCAAATGGTTCTTTATAACTATGTCCACAAAAGAAAAGATAACTATTCCTTGAATAAAATATTAATATATTAAACATCAGTGTTACACATATTATAAAATTTTTTCTAATGTACCCCATCATCAAAAGACACTTAATACTCTTATGAATTTCACCATACCTCTTGAAGCCCTTATATGTTGACATCTTACTCATTCAATATTCTTCATGATCCATTAACCATTGCTTTCCAACTTATTCCAAAATACCTCTTTCCTACAAACAAAATCATGAATCATATCCTAAGATTCCAAAATAGAAAACAAAAGTTAAGAAATAATCCATACCTTTGATTGGTCATTGTCGGTTTCTTCGTCCTCAATCGGAATGGAATTAGGTATTGGTAAACGAGTATTTGTATGATCTTGGTGATCCCATTCACAAAACATCTTCATGGGACATGTTTTTGCATAATGACCATGTACACCACATTTAAAACATTCAATTGATCCCTCAGAAAGAACTTCATTCCCTTTCCTCAAGTCAACTGGATGCTTCCTTTTTCCACGGCAGGTTCTTGCTTTATGACCTTCATTTCCACATCTATACAATATTGCTGTCCCTTTGAAACATTTTCCTAGGTGTTTCTTTCCACATCTTTGACACATGGGTTTTTGAACACACTTACCTTTATGATTATTACCTATAGTTCCATAGGGATTTGTTTCTCGTACATATGATGCCTTATAGAAATCACCAAGGTTTAGGTGGTCAATCATAACTACAGATAGTTGGTTCAGGATAAACACAAGAGTTCTCATTACAGCTCCCATATCATTCAGTTGGTCTCTCAGAAAACTGTCACAGATTCCTTCACATCCACTGTTACCTTGGTGCCTGCTAGATCCACCCATTTACTAAAACCAAAAAAGGTCAGTGTGAGTATAACAACAAAACCATCATGTATTAATGAGGAAGATAAACACTAAGATATTCTTACTCATTCACTTTATCTAAAACTAGGACTCTGTCTGAAATCCTAACCATTATGGTAATGTCACTTATGCTTAAAGAATACCCTAACCTCTAAAGTTATCTAAACCGACCTTTGATACCAACTATAAGGCCCCAGCCTTAACCATTAATTAAAATTGAATTAAATGTATAATTCACACTGAGGATATTATCAGGTTTATAGTTTTAGAGAATTAGGACATAACTATTACATCTCAAAAGATTACAAAGTAGTCTCTTCTACAAAATTTCCATAAAATAAAACTATTTAAAAGAAACATGTCTAGTTTCATGTTTTAGGTAGCATGACTTTCCCTTGATCCCATCTTTGACCCTATTCCATGCTAAGTCCTGTGAAAAACATTTCAAAAACTTAGGATGAGCATAAAAACTGAGTAAGGGATACACAAAAAATAAAAACTGTTAGTTTATCAAAACAAAAAGTAAACCATGTATACTTTATCAAAGTAATACTTTTCACCTTTATGAAGTAGTAAAAACTCTTCACTGAATAAGATATCATTACATACCTTTTTGCAACCAAAGGATTACCATAAAACCCATATAAAGAACACATAACATATATAAAGGTAACTTGGGTCATAAACATACTTAAGTGGAATAAACATACGGTCGACTCCCACACATATCACTTAATGGAATAGCCATACGGCCAATTTCCATACATACATAATGGAATAGACATACGGCCGACTTCCAAACCCAATGAATTGGAGGTTATAACGTGACCACCCGTCCTGGTATTCACGGCACCACCCGTCATAATGTCCAAGTACCATTATAAAATCATAACACATAAAACCAAATTAAGGAATGATAACATTTCCACATTTCAATCACAATATATCAATTAAATATATTGACATAATATAATCCTTTATCAAAAACATTTTCAATACTGAAATACAAAAAAAGTATATGGTATTTATTTTATTTTAAAAAACATTATGGATTGTTGAGGAAGCCAAAGTCAAATAATACTCGTGGCGGCGGAAAGGTCGTTGTCTCCACATACGTTAAAAGAAACATTCCTTTTTGTCATTTTGTAAACCGCTTCGTAGAAAAAGATTCCTTTTGTATAAAATTAAAAGTCAAAGGGGTTTATACACCTTATAAAAGAAAGTTATGTATAAAACGAAATATTCCTCAATGAAAGGAGATTGAGACGAAGTCCCTTACGAAGACGATATACTTGGTTTAAGGATACATCAATTACATAATTATGTGTGACAAATGAATACACCAAATATAAGTGGATATTAAGTGTAAAACAATCATAGGTTATTCACACATATTCATAGAACAACATATTCAAGGAGTACAATTTTATCCCAAAGAATCAAATTTTGGCTAAGAAGTTCCCTTGCAAAAATTTGACAGCCTAACGGTGTCACTTAAAAAATTCAGAAAATGAGTTGATGAGAGATAAAAAGGGGATCTCATCACTTGGACATAAAATTTACATTAATCAGGATATAGAAGAGCATATCCCAACATAATAGTATGTGAATTAAAAGACATAACAAATGAAGTCTTTTAAAAAGAGGAGGGTGAAAGGTTCCCTTACCGACTTGGGTAACTTTCGAAAAGTACACCCCATTGAAGAAGTGTCATAAAATGAATATGTAAATACCCATAAATGGAATTATATTACAAATGAAGTGTAATATTGGGATGTACATAAACCACTGAAAGGAAATTGTGGAAAATGTAGCATAAATCTCACGGGAATAAAAGTGGGATGAAAAATCTCTTACGAAAACTCGGCAGCCTAATGGCGCCACTTAAAACTTCCAAAATGGATTGATGAGAAGAAATAGGGTCTCTAATCACATAAACATAATGTTTACAGAAAGAGGAATATAAAATAACATCCCAATAACAATAAATATGAGCTTTAGAAGGAATGACATAAAAGCGTGTACTTAAAAAAAGAGGGGAGTAAGATCCCTTACCTCGGGCCCGACATGACTCGATCATTCTTTAACGTCCCGAATAATAAACATGAGTTAATTTCTACTTGATTAATAACCTTTTTAAAGTTCATTATTCCTTATATATCTCTTATTTACATGTTATAAACATTATGTAACCATTTAAGTTAATAATGTTTGTTTTGTCGATATTTGGTTCTTAAGTCGAAAATGGACTTCTTACAATTACATGTTGTTCGTGTGGTCAAAGTTTCTTTATATCCAGAATGAAATTCCTGATTTGGATATCATATATATCATATATATCCAGCATATACATGTATTTATAATATTACATAATCATTTAGAGGTAAGAAATGAAATGCACCTTTCATGGAGACGGTAAGCCGTACGTACGCATGAACGCTGCTTTCATTTCTTTCTCATATTAATGGAATAAAAATTAAATGAGAGGTATTTATATTTTAATTACAGAAATATATTCATCATTTAGATGTATCATTCATTATATATATCCATTATATACATATACTTTTAATAGTACATTACATTTGGGGATAATAAATGAAATGCACCGTTCATGGAGACGGTAGGCCGTACGTACGCATGAACGCTACATTCATTTCTATCTCTTACTTTAATGGAAATAAATAATAATGATATAGAGGTATATTATAATTCCAGTATAACATCATATATAATAACTTTAAATCCATCCTTTAAACGTCCCACATATGGCATTAACGAATCACATCACTTTGAGGGGGCGGTAGTCCGCACTTCCTTAAATGAAGATATCACGTATACCCATAATGGAAGCCATAAAGGTAACCCACAAATGAAAAATCTATAAGATTAAGCAAAACATAAACATATTATATATCATATATAAATATAGTGACATCTTAATGGAGACCTTTGAAGGTGTTATATGAGTGTTGAACAATCATCGTTTCGTGAGGCGGAAATTCGCCATCCACGGAAACCGTATGTTATTTAACCATTAGAAGTAGGTGTGTGTAAGTGTAGCTCTAATACTTCTTATAAAAAAATCCTAGTATATTGAAGATACTGGATTTGTTACAAAAAAATTAATAAATAGAGTTTAGGGGGTTGGAGAAGCAAAATAAAACAAATGAACAAGAGAGAATGAATCACCTTTAAAAGTGTAACTCCTTTTGATTTGAGCCTAAAGGATTCCTTTCAAAAGATTATGCCCAAAGGGAATCCTCTAGGATGAGTAGAGGGATGTGGAGAGAGTAAATGTTCAGGGGATGGCCGAGACAAAGGCTTGAGTAGTGTGTGAAATGAGGTAGAGGTGGGGGCCTTTTATAAGAGGAGAGGAGGGGCACTTTTGGAAATCATGAAACTATTATTTTATTTTCAAAAGTGTTTCGAATTTATAAGGCCCCAAATTGATATATTTTGAAGATAAGATGATAAGGCTTCGAAATATTCCCATCCAATAGGATTTGGACATGTGTGGGTTATAGATATTACATTATCTTCTCATTTTATTTAAATCGTTAAATAATGAAGTCATCACTGCATCATCATGATGTCATAAATAATTTAATTTATTTAAAGTCTAAAAATTATAAAAAAACTAATATGATGTAGAAAATATTTTTATATTTCTAATGAATATTTATTATCAAAAATATGATTAGTATAACCCTTTCTAAAAATTGTTTTAGTAAAACAATTTATGTTAGTGTCATTTTCACCTTTATTTAAAAAAAGGCATTAAAGTCATTATCTCACCCATGTGGCTCTATGGGATCCCATAAATCGACCCATGGGTTGTCTTGGTCTGCCATGAAACAACCAATAGGGTTAGGACATGTGTCAAGGTCATATCATTTTATTAAAGAATTATTTGTACCTTAAACTACACTAATTACCTCTAATCGCGATTAAAAACTTAATAAGTTACTATTCACCATTTAATTATTTTTATCCCATTGAACCACATTTTACTTCTTAATGACAACCATGTATGTCATATTTTTGAAAATAAAAACACAATAATGGAAAAATTTCATTTAAACGGAAAATCATTTTTTATAAGTACCACATAGTGGTTTAACTATTCATCAAAAATTGATGTTTTTTAGAAAATTACCAAAAATTCACCCTAAGCTATATTTGATATTAAGAATTCAAAAATGAAGTGTATTTTACAAAATTCAAAACATATAAGTCAAATTAATTAATTTAATAATTAATTCCCGCTGTCAGAGCAAATAGCGTGATTTTATGAAACAATAAGTATCAAAAGATTGACACCAGTTTAAGTCTGATTTCAAAGTGAAATTAATTCCAACGACCACTATTGGATTTAATGGTAAAAATATTTTCTAATTTTACATTAAATAAATTCAAATGATAATCTATTAATATTAATAAATTAGATTAAAAAGTGGTTTTGAATTAAAATACAACATTTTACACTATTCATTAAAAAAATGAACTTTATAGGAAAAATACCAAAAATTTACACAAAGTAAAATTTGATGTCCGGATTATAAAAAAGTGTTTTATATGGTCCAAAAGAATGTATAAGAGTGATCAAATCTATATTTAATGACAGTTCTCCATCAGAAGGCGATAAGTGAACCTTTAGTGAAAAATTAGGGTATAAAAGACTAAAATTGAATTCTTTCCATATTTTAAGCCTTCGGATAAATGTAAAAACATTTAAAAAACATATATAATCATATTTTTGTTATTTCTATCCATTCCCGCAAATACAACGGCTACATGTTAACTGCCATTTAAAATAATATTATTTTATTATTAGAGTGCAACGTAAGATTTCCAAGAAACTCGTTGTTGAATATTGGGTGCGCCATAGAGCATTGCATCCCCTTTAAAGAAATATTAATATTTGATTCACAAGTATGGATAAATATAAAGATGTCGTATTCTTTATTTACCTGGGGTGTTACAATGGGAAAGAATTTAGAAAAACAATTTGATAAATATCATTCTAGGAACTTAAAGTAATGTATGAATAATAGTTAAGGAAAAAAGAGATATAGGGGAGGTTCCCATTTATCTAGTTGGTATAGAAAATATAAACCAAAGGATGTTTTAAAATATGTAAATAGAAGATGAAAACAAATCCTCATTAGAAAAATAGTTTTGGAATTATCATCTACCCACTGAATATGTACCGAGAACATGATGAATAATACACTTGGAATTGTTCCTATGGTTTAATGACTACGTACATGATGGTGAAATATCAAGATCCAAATGCTAACCTATATATAAAAATTATTTTTAATCCAATTACTAAAGCCCAAAATAATTCACCTTGTTCCTTTTATATATCCAACTATTTGTTTTTATTGAGCTCAAACTCATAAAAACATAGATTATATTAATTATGGTTCTTAAAATCAAAAAACCCAAAAAAACCACGACTTCCACACATTAATTATAATAAGAATATCAAAAATTAACCAATTATTAATTAATTAATACCATATAAAATTAAAATATAACATCGATTAAACTTTTTATCATTTTAAGTTGAAATCAATGTCTAACAAAATAATTCGATGATTCCTCGTGTAATATTTATAAATTTATTTTAATAAATATGTATATATGGTTTCAATTGATGTGAAAAAAATATGAATGTTTATTAATACTTCCATAAATAATAATAATATAAAATAGATAAAAATAAATAATAAATGTACAATTTAGACATCCCCAAGACCATTTCACCAATAAACATAATAGCTAAAACATGAAAAATATAAATAAAATTCTGAAATAAAATAGAATTAAATTATTGGGAGAATTAAAATCAAATGTTATTATTCAAGATATTTATTTTTATGAATTTATAAGACATAATTTTTAATATTTTAATTTCATAACCATTGGGAATTACAACTATTGATAATTTTTTATGTTAGTTATAGATATGTTATAAAATGACTATTAAACTGTTTTTATTAAGGATAATTATAATAGATCATTAATTTTGAAATGAGAAACAGTCTCATATAATATTAGAAATATCCATTATGATTCTCATTGATTAATTCACGGGATGGTTGTTGTATATTAATTAGAGTGTTCTTAAAATTCTTATATAATTTTTAACATAATACCATTATGGTATGCATATATTTTCTGACATTAATATTTTACCATAATTTGCATCATTTTTTTATTTATATAAATGTATATCCATTTATTTTAATTTATTATTTATTCAGTGAAATACATCATTTTTTTATCATTTTGAAATATATTACTTGTCAAATTAATATTCTTTCTCAGATTCCATTATAATAAACCCTTAATTAAGCATCTAAACCATCCACGTTCCATTTATTACATTTATCATTGTAATATAGAGGAATATTATGTAATAATTGATTTACATATATCATAAATGAATAATTTTTTATATTAAAAATATGGAATATTTCATGTTGGGGACTATAAAACATTATTCTTGATAATTTAATATCATTTAATTTTATTTCCATGTAATAGATAACCCATTAACATTGGTTGATCAAGGTCAAGGAAATTATATTTGATTTCAAAGAAAATATTGTTGGATAACATAGAAACATTATACATAAGATCCTATTTAGTGAATATATAAATATTTATGTAGGTCAATTGGTTAAATTTGATAGATTATTCTAGAAGTGTTTTGATAGTATCAATATAAATGGATTATATTTTAAAAATATGATATATGTGTAATCATATATACATTATCATCTTATATATTAATAATTATGTTATTACATTTATTAAATAGTAGTTTCTAAAAGAATGAATGGAAAGCATGAAAATAATCAAGTAAAATGTGGTGATTTTAAGAATAATAAGAATAATGAATTTAATTGTTAAATTAAAATAATTATTAATATTTTTATAAAATTATCTCTTGTAATTATAGATAATATTAATAAATGGAGAAAATAATTTCTCTTCAATACTGATCATCCTACTTAGAAAATTTTATATGAACAAATAGATATTATTTTCTGAGAAAACTTGTCCAATTATGGAAGGGAATTAGATAATGTCTCTATAGGGTATCATTAACACATTAGAGGGTATAGAGAAATAAAAAGTTTTGGTGGATATTTATTTTTTATGGCACGATGTCTACTAGTATTAGACACTATTTAATTAAACTATGAATGAAAAGATTAATGAAAACAGGGTTCTAAATGGATGTAATATTTTTTTATGGAAGACTTATTTTTTAAAAGAATGAAGATAAGATGGAATGGAAATTCTTAAATTTATGAAAAAGTGATGAAGAGATAGTGGTTGAATATAAGGATAATTTCAAAAGGGTTGAAAAGTGTGATACAAATTATCTACCAAACAATGAATAAAAGAAGTATATTTTATATAATGTTTGAAACACAAAAAGTTATGTAAAATCAAGATATCATTATTTATCAATATGTTAATAGATATGGAAAGCTGATATCAAGATTGGGAAAAGGTTTAAAAAAATCATTTATAAAGGAAAACCCGAGTAGAAGTTGATTGATAATAAAAATATGTAATTAATTTAAAAAAATGAAAATACTGTAAAAGTGGATTACTCTCTATGAAATAAATGTTGTTTGTAACACCACTGAGTTATTTATAAAAGTAAGGGGTATACATTTATTGTGGTGAGAATGGTCATCAAGATTGTCAGTGAAAAAGATATAGAGAATAAATCAATGTACAATGATTCAAATATAATGATAAATTTCATTAACCTAATCAATTCCCATAAAATTAAAAGAATCATATATTGAATAGGAATGTAGATATTGGTTGGGATTTATATAATAATAATTATGGAGGTTTAGTCTCTAATTTATTTGAAAGAAGGTTCATTTATTATTCACTCAATGTTATATAGTACATCATTTTATCATAGATATATACTGAATTTTAAATAATTCATGTTTTCTAAGAATATACAATAACTCTGTGATTCACTAAGTATTGATTTTTTATAAATAACATCAAGTGATATATTGATTTAAGAAAATATATAAAAGGAATATAATATTATAATTCATGGGGTTCTTATGGAGACAATAAAATGATCATACCTATGATATATTTTGAAGCAATATTTGGTAAGTATTTTCTCAGCAATTATAAAAAATAATTCATTATTTAAACAAATATGTAATAAATGGATTGTTTTATATTTAATTAATTATTTTACATTATGATTTTTATTTACCAAAATATTGATAGTAGACACCCATTGCATCTCATCATAATAGAATCCATATTGAAGAAAAAAATTAAATTCATTACAAAATGGTAAATATGACATCAAATATATATGAAACGACCATTTAAAATAAATATATTGACATATTTTTGTATAAATTACCCATATTTTCCTCTAACCAAGATGTTTAATTTTATTTTGATATTTTTTCAAGATTCAAAACCAATATCTATGAAACCATATATCTTAGATATAGTAAATTAATTTTTGTTAATGAAGAAATGAAAATGAATATGTGTCCTAGGTTTCTGTTATCTAATTATTTTTCCAATTTGTGAACCTATTTTATTTATTATTATGATGTATAGTTCAATGCGTATAAGAATTGATTTTTCAGAAATCAATGGAATTACTATACTAAAAAATGTCGTTATCACGTATTAAGGAAATTTTTAATCATATTTGATGTTCAAAATACATCTAAAACCGTTATATATATTCTAGTGATCATTTTTGAAATATTAAGACTAGGAATTTTCAAAATATGGAAATTTATACGAGGTATGATTATTTATGGTTAACATTAATGGAGTTTAGGATGAAAAATGTACCCTCATTGTTGATGAATTTGAGTCGTAGAAAATTAAAGGATTAACATTAAATATTTGATGTGGTATTTATTAATGATATTCTTCTTTACTGTATGATTTGTGATTATCATGAAAATCATTTGATTGAGAATCTTGATGCTTTTTCGGAAATTAATTATTGTATTAAATGTAGTAAATTTATGTTTTGAATATAATAAAATTCATTCAAAGAAGAAATTTTTTCAATGGATTTTTTATTTATACCATTATAAAAAACAGTTTAAAATTATTTCCGATGACATTTTAGAATAAGTGAAATATGTTGTTTCCGTATTTATCATCATACTATCTATGGTTGGTTGAATTTGTTTCACAATTAGACTATTTTTTAATCATTTTTATATATTTGGTGGGGTCAAATTCACATGGGAAATTTAATGTGCAAGTAATATTTAAAAATTGATGGGGAGTTCAATAATGGAACATTTATTGACACTAAAAAATATTTAACGTTGATTTTTTTATTTCCCTATGATGCATCAAAAAAATGAATTGTACGTGATATAATGGAAAATGATAGAGTGGTGGATTATTCGTCCTAAAAATTAAATAAACAAGTAATTATATATTTAAATCAATTATTGGAAAAGGAAGTGGTGATATAATCATGACTTGTATGGTCAAATAATCTACATAGAGATAGATATTCTATATATTCATAGAATATATGTTCTTGAAATATATTATTACCTTAAAATTATAATAATTTAAAATGGAGGAGATGGTTAGAACGTATCATGTATCATGACACAACAATATATTTACATACTAGATAATATAACTAGGAAGCATATGATATTAGTAAAAAGGACTATTGTATCTTATCTATGATGACGGTGGAGATTTATCCATTTAAAAATAATTTATTATGAATGTACCTTTTTCAAATGAAAAGATAAAAATCAATATTTTAGCATGTAATTTCTAATTTTAATTATTAATGAGGTTTAATAAAACAGAACCTTATGATAATGACATATAAATGAACATATAATATTTTAATTATGAGAAATTCCAAGAGATGATACATTTATTATAATAAAACAATAATGTTTAGAAATAGGTTATGCATTCCATAAATACTATAGTTGAATTTAGATATATTTAATGATTCATATATCACAATACTCTCTTTAAATCCGAAAAAACCTATATATCTGGTAATATCTTGGATATGTTTTTGGTGCAAAATATTAAGTGATATCATTCTGCATAAACCATATGATGGTTAATCTATGAAAAATATAGGAATAAAATACACCATCCAAAAATGGGATATGGAATATTTTAATGTAGTGGAGTTAATATTAGATACTGTTACTATGGATTTCAGAAATGGGAAAAAACATCCACGGTGAAAAATCATTCATGGGTTAATATAAAAAATTTGACAAATAAATCAAATTTCATTGAAATTTTATATGATCTATCACTGAATCATATTGCTAGTATTTATTTAAATGATGTTATTACACCCCCTGGTCATAGGTACACCTTATTAGAAACTTTTTTTATAATTTGGGGTCTTTGTTGTTTTTGGGGATATAAAGATGAAAATAAGTGGAATTTTGGAAAATTGGCATGGTGAACATTAAAGGGTCATTATTGTTTTAACCATTTTATATGCCTTTATGAAGTCAAAACGGTGGTTTGTATAGAGTGTACATGGTTATAGAAACCATATTTCCTCCATTGAAAAATATGAGCCCTTTGGATAGACGTTGTTATGGGTTTAGTGCATGATTAATTTAATATTATAGCCAATCCATGCACCAATCTAGAAGGGATAGTAGGGGTTCATAGTTAAGTTGAAAATTTAATATATCTATGTTTCATTCCCATGAAATTGTGTGACCCAAATCTGAAATTTTAAAAAGATTCATTTTAACCATTTTACCTAGTTTAACCAATAAAATCATATTGTCTCATAATTATTATTCCCTAGTTATTTGGAGGTCTATCCCCTTGGAATCTAAGATTAATTCCATCAGTCTTGAAGGATCACATCGACAAATATAGTTTTTTATATGGTTCTATATCTTCATTATGGATCCTTCCTTTATCCCTTCCGTTCTTATCTTATATAACCCAATTGGGATGTGTATGAAAGATATAAGGGGTATCGAAACGGAATGGCATCGTTTCACAGGGATATATGATTTTGAGGACCCTAACTACATTTCCATGGTCTCTACTATTGATTTCAAATTGATCTCATTTTCTGTTAGGTTTTTCAATAGACATTGTTAATTTTTTAAAATTATCATTCTTATTGTAAATTATATATTTTTTTTGATGGGATTTTTTATTCAATTAATTTACATTGAATTTAAATGTTTTAAGGGGGTTTCTCTTTAAAAAAACGGTCATTATCACAATAAATTTAATTAAAATATTTAATAGTAGTTTTCATTTTGATGTATATTTTATATTTCTAAATAAGTTTGTCATATAATCAATTGTTTAATAAATTATAATCATGGTTTTAAAATATATTTTGAAAAAAATGGTTTATTGAGAGCCTTGGGCATGTCGGGGAATAGAAATTGGTTGCTCTATTATGTATGGAACCACTAGTAGTTTCATTTATTATATTAATGGACCATTTAAGGAATCTATATTGGTTTTTACCAACATTATGAATTTTTAGGAAATATTATCTAAAATAATCAGTATAATATCCTTAGGACCAATTTGAATATCTTCTTCATTTATGGTTTTTTATCATTTGGTTGATTTTTTTCATAGAAGTGTTTCTTAGATGATCCCACATTATGATGTATCACATGGTTTCACATGATCGATTTTATCTTGGATTTCTGTTTACTTTATAATCATATTAGCGTGTTTATGAAATCTTAATTTATCAATTAAGTTTTTAATACTCATGGCCTTTTGAGTATAAATGAAATATATGAAAACCAAATGAAATTTCATTATAAATGTGATTTTATTTATTAAAAAAACTTGTAATACTATTTTTTTAAATATCTATAATTTTTTCATTGTTTTTATTCGACCTTGTATAGAATATGTGGTTGTATTTTACTATGATTTTTGCTCAAGAATTATTATTTTTTACATTGGTAGGTTCTAAATTGTTTATTTTAGTATCTTATTAATGGGAAGGGAATATTGAGTCATGTTGTCTTAACTTTTGGTAACTGCATTCAGTATAGGTTTGTTTTGTTGGTGAAAATTGGTAAAGGGGAGAAATTTTGGTTTTTCGAATTCATACATTTCTAGTTTATCCCCATTTATTGGATCATATGTGTTTGGTTATGTCAATTTATTCTTAATTTTAATCTTTATGTATGTCATGTTTTGCTAATATTCAAGATACTTCTGTTGTCTTTATCATACCTCTCTGTGATGGGACAAATCAGGTGCCTTTTCTAGCTGACATTGATTAGTTCATGATAATTTTTTATCTAGGGGATTCATGGAAAGAAGTGTGTTAACACTACATTATATTGGTTCTATGTCTTGGGTAGATATGAGTTAGGACTATCAAAATATGTTTAGTCGTTGTCATAGGGATCCTAGATAGCTCACTTACTCTTCTAAACATGATTTACCTTGGTGGTCATTAATACCATTCCAAGTTAGAGACATGGAGACAATGGTCATTTGAATGTAAGAATTGGGATGTTTAATTAAATGAAAATTTTCATTTTGAAAGTGTTATTTTTCTTATTATAATTCATAATCGCATTAAATTTGTGATGTTTTAAAGCATTAATGTGAATTCAAGAAGATATTCCTAATATTCAAGAATATTATCTAATAATGATTGTTCATTTTCTTATTCATTATAGAAAATTAAACAAAGGAGATATCATATATATATATGATAGGAAACTGTAAATCCGAATATGTACATGAGTCATCTATTGTCCCATTCTTTTACTGATGCTATAATCCATAAAACTAATAATCTATGTCAAGTGGGTGTGAGGATGTCACGACAAGAAGTGGATCATGGCTCCAAAATCACTAAGCAGCATATACCCATATTTTGTGATGAGAATGGACCCTAGGAATCTAAGGATTTTATTTACTGAATTGATAATATCTTCATCTTTCTCAAACGTACTATATAATATTGGTTGGGGTTTTCCACATACATTCTTGATGGAAATAAGATGAGATTTTGGGACGCTATTGTGCAAGCTATATTTCATAAGGATCAAACATGGAAATATTTCTATAATATATTTATTAAATAGTTTTACCATGAGATGTTATGTAGAGTGAAGACATTGGTTTCTCTGGTTTTGGAGTATGTGAAGTCTACAATTGTCGAGTATTCAACATTTTTTTTCTAATCTTGAGAATCTATTACTAGTTCTAGTTACCTAAGTGTACGTAAAGTATCATAGAATTGATATGGAACAATGACCAAATATTTGTTAAATGTGTATTATCATGTTCATTCATACATTAAATGAAGTATTAGAAAAAGAATGTTTGTCCTATGAAATCATAACTATAAATATATGATTTTGTGGAGGTCATATATGTTCAAGTTATTAACCAGGGGGTGTATTTTGGCTTGGAAATGAAGCCCAATGGTGGTATTTATTATATAGAATTAGTTTCTAGATATTTTTTGTTACCAAAATATATATTGTTTGGTAATAAATGTGGAATTTGAGGTCATAACAAGATAAACTATATAGAGGATCCAAGTACATTTCATCGTTTAGTCTTATCGATCCATATGAAGTATTCTTTTAAGGATCCCCCAAGGAAAAAAAATGGATCCACTCTTACCATGATATCCTCGGTTGATACCAATTCTTCCATGGGTGGTGGTTCTAATCTTCATTCCATGTGGGATGTTCATATAGCTTTGAGAAGACTGTTTTATGAGATTGAGTATGAGCTAGAGGATTTTGAAGTAGTTCTATCTATTTTTATAGGTATGATGTCTATTTTATCTTCTATATTTCTAACATTGCGTGATATAGGTTCTATTAAATAATTTATATCATAAAATTTAGTTTTTAGATTGTGAATATTATCTGATCAAATGTCATCATTATTGGATATTTCGAATGATTTGGTAATGAGGTCCATACAAGTTTTCTTATGTGCCATGTGACATGTGATGATAAATTACTAAGATGTGATATAGGGATTTTTTGTTGATGATATTTACATATTCAACATGGTACTTATCATGAATTGGATGATCAATGTTGAGTCCTATATTGAAATTTATGATTTTCAGGTTCAATTAATATCTTCTGATGCAATCACTCATGTCCTTTACGGTGAGTGTGATTATTGATTTGGAAGTGAAAGGAATTTGGTTTATTATGATGGGGGGGATCTCTAGTTAGTTGTAAGAGTTGTTTCTTGATGTCATTGATGCTTTTTTGGGTAGTTCGCTTCCTACAGTGGTGTGTGCATACTATGAGGTCTTTATAGAAGATTTATACGGCTAACCACTATAGAGGGAGGTTGAGTTTAATATTTACATGCTCCCTAGTCCAATGTCAGTTTATATGTTATCATAATAAATGTTTCACTACTGAAAAATGACCTATATCCATTTTTCAAGGTCATGGGTATAACCCACAAAACCGTGTGTATAACATATACCCAATGTTTTGAGAACTGTGGGCAACCAAGACAACGAGATAGCTCCAAGGTCTATAACCACAGTTTTCCAAACCGTGGGTATAGGTTTTTTCAACCATGTTATAGACATATACCCATGGTTCAAAAAACATGGGTATATATATCATCGAATCACCACACCCAAGGTTCTATAATAGTGGGTATTAAATATACGATAAAAGGAAAAAAAATGTTTTTCCTAACTGCGCCAAGAGAGAATCGAACTATTGACCTGTAAGTCACACATGGAGGGCCTCACCAACTGAGCCTCCAAACATTAGTAAATATATATATATGAACACATGTGAAAATATATGAATATATACAGTCAGTATTAAAAAACCATGCCAGGCGTGGATCGATCATGTGACCAGTTCGTCTAAAACAACCCATCTAACCAATCCAAGTTGTGTCATGTTTTTGATGAAAAATATCTATATCTGGATTATTATATTAATTTACACTATGTGTATAGAAAAAATTATACAGGAGGTTATGAACCCCCACCTATATGCAACTAATAAATCCCTATACCACTACACTGATCACATTTATATTTAGATTATTTATATATTACATTATATATATAATTATAAAACCTAGTATGAAAAAATGATGTTTGTGAGTATCGAAGGCGGGTTTCGGTTACATGGATGAAATGCTTTAACATTACACACAATTAAAATTATAATAACTTGTACATATATAATCATATATATTATTTACTTGGCTTAAAAATATGGGACCCTATACCCATGGTTTACATTAAACCAAGTGTATAGGTGGCATCAATAGCCAAAATTTTCATAAACCATGGGTATGAGCATATATACCAAAGGATGTACCCACAGTTTTCAAGAAACATGGGAATAAATGAATCATATACCCACGATTCAACGTTAACCATGGGTTTAGGCATATATATCAAAGGATATACCCACGATTCAGGAAAACCCTGGGTATATATGACACATATTGCCACGGTTCATGGAAAACCATGGTTATAGGTTTTCCATCAACCATCCCATGAATTTTTTTACATCGCGCGATGTATGGGTACCCTACACCCATAGTTTAGTAAGAACCATGGATATAGGTTATAAAATTTCACCTGTACACATGGATCATAAAAACTGCAGGTATAGGTGAGTCTATACACACAATTTTTCAATAAATTGTTGGTGTATACCCATTTTCCAATTGTGGTTCCTATTGAGTTGTTGGAATTTAAGATCTAGCTTGATGATCTGAAATATAAGGGATTTATTCATTCTATAGTGTCACCATGGGATTTTTTTATTCTCATTGATAGGAAATCTAAATAGAGTATCATACCTATTATAGATTACCAACTGTTGAATCAGGTGATTATTTTGAATAATTTCTATTTATGAGGATTGAAGGTATTTTTGACCCTCACAAAGGGGCATGTTAGTTTTAATATATTGACCTTCAGTCATGGGACCACATTCTGGGAGTATAATTAGAGGATATACCATAGATTGTATTTAGGATATAGTATTGGAATTTTATTTTTCCATGTATCTGTTTAGTCTCACTAACGTTCTCAAGTATATTTGGGATTTGATGAACCAAATATTTCAACACATATTTTACTATATTTTTTGTCTGTTATTAGATGAAATATTGGTGAACTATATGTTTTGGTAGGATCATACAAATAATTGTATATCATTATGGAATACTTGAAATCAAATTATCTGTATGGTATAGATTCCAAATGCGAGTTTTGTATCTACAAAATGAAAATTCTGATGTATATTATTTCTAAGAGGGGAATCATACGGGATATTAAAAATATATGTAGAGTTAGGTATTATGATCATCCAAAAAATGTGTTTGAGGTAAAATATTATTACGTTTGACTGGTTTCTATAGATGGTTTGGTCAATAATTCTTAAAACTCCCATCATTGATGAGAGAATCAACCTGTAAGGGTGTAAATATTTATTAGAATAAAAATTATTATAAATATTTTAAGGAGTTAATGGTGAGGTTAAATTTAAAAGAAAATAATTATTCTTCTCAAACTGGGTTGGGAATATGATGTTTTATATGATTCTTCTAATTTAGTTTTGTATTTTATCATGATTCATTAGAAATTAGTGATGGACTATGAATCACACTAATTACTCCCTCATGAGAAGAACTAATCTATCTATGATATTGGGTTGGTAGAGGTTATACATGAACTCAAAACATGAAATCAAAATCTCCATGTGATGTAGCTTATAATTTATATGATCATATGAACTTGAAATATAATATTACTTATAGGGAATTGATCATGAGATAAAGATGTTGGTTTTATTATCATAATGGTTTTTATTTTCATATTTTGTAGTCTCTATGGAAAGGGAATGTGGTTTCATATGTATTGAGATAAAAACTACTAAAAATACTATGATGGAATCTGTTGGGGATTAATCACTGATGAGATTTATAGAAGATGAGATCATGGGAGTGTAATAATTTGGTGGAAAAGTGTTCTTAAAATAGATTAATTATAACTCTACTTTTTTATGTATGAGTTAGATTGATTATGTGATAAACACGGACTTAAACCACTTTATTAAATGACTTTATATTGGGGAAACCATGGCTAAGTGTTCATGGTCTCTAAATGAAGATTTTTGATCTCACAGATGGTTGGATGATCTGATTTATCTACAGATGTAGATTTTAGATAGTGGACATTGGTCATGTAGTTCCATTCAGACTTGGGATTACAAGAAGTATCCTGACTAGAGGTATTGGTATTTGTGGCTAGGTATGAGATTTTCAATTATAATTTTTCTTTGGTGGTGTATCACTTGTCAAAAAAAATGTAGAACCACAAAGATCTACTAGTTTGTTACAATATTTTCCTATTTTAATATGGTTGTTGGATGATATTTCCTTGGACTTTATTTTTTGTGTATCACGTTATCCATGAGGTAAGGATTTTTTTTATCATTTATTAACATAAGAAATTGTAGAATTTATTTCCTTACAAGGAGTTTATGAATGTGGGATAGCTTGTGGACTTGTACATTGAAGAGATTTAGAGACTTCATGGGGTTCCCTATATTGTTGATTTAGACAGGGATATGAGGTTCACATGTAGGTTTGGGAAATTATTTCATGAGGATATGGGTTCCCATATGAAATAAATCATGGATTATCATCTAAAAATTGATGGACATGGTGAGACATCAATCCAGGTTCTTGAGGATATGCTTTGGGCTTGCATTATTGATTTTCATGGATCTTGGGAAAAGTATTTTCTTATTGTTTTTTTTCAGTAAATATATTTATTAGTATTCGATAAAGATACACCCTTTGAAGAGTTTTACGGTTGGAAATTGTGATCTATTATATATTGGGAAGATTTGTGAGAGAATACCGTTTTTGGAAGAGTCTCATCCATGATACCAATATAATGGTGCAATTATTTTTGAAGAGGTCGGTTAGAACACATAATCTTCATAAATATTATGTGGGCTATAATTTTATACCTCTAGAGTTTTGGGATAGTGATATAGTTTTTTGAAAAGTGTCACCTGTATTGAGATATTATAATTTGGTTAAGTAGGTAATGTTGTCATCGAGGTTTTTTAACCCTTTTGATACTATTAAAGGACTTGGAACGGTGCCATATATATTGGACTTACTATCTCTCTTGACATCAATTATGAAATTTTTTCTTTTTTCCCATATATAGAGTTATCACCAAGATCCTTACCATGTTTTCATTTTGAATAATGGTTTTATTGATCCCAAAACAACCATTTTCAGTTACCAAATCAGATTGTGGATCACCATGATTAGTTAATACATGATAATCCGATTCTATTTTTCTGGGTACTATAGCATTGCAGATGGGATACCAGAAAGACATGGTAATTGGATTTATTGATGATGGAGAAGTAATATTCTATCTATGTGGGTCTAGAATCATGTGGACATCCGAGGGACATAATGCTCTTAGGGTGGAAATAATTTTAACCCCATATGGGTCACATATACACCTTAGTATTTCCGTGGTTTTTCTCTTTTGGGGTCCAAGTAGATATGTTGGATCAGCGGATAGAAATGAGGAAATTTAGGGGAAACCTACATGGTCCACGGTTAATTTGAATGTTTAAATTAATAATTCACTAACGATTTATTTTTACTCAATGAGGTTCCAATGGTAGTTTTCAAAATTTCAATATGGCTAGATAAAATGAGAGGCCTATAGTAAATAATGTGCACTGTTTGTATAAAGGGGCTCCATAGTATATTCCTGGTTAAACTATACATTCACCCAAAATAATGAATAAATCCATAAAAGATATTATAGGTGAATATTTAAGGCTCAAAATTAGTATATCCATGTTCCCTTCCAAGGATCACCCATCCAAAATGTTAAAAATTGAGACTGTACTGTTTTTAATATGGTCATATTAATGACCAATAAAGCCATAATATTATAATTTATTTTTTATCCTTACCCAGTTCTTTGTAGGATTCTCCCCATTGATTTTAGGAAGAATTACTTCATTCTTAATATATCACAACAAGCCATGTTTGATTTTTTTTGATTTGCTTTATCTTTTTCATTGTAGATCCTCACAAAATTCCGTATCCTTCTATATCATAGAACTCAATTGGTCTGTGTTTTATATAACTATTTTTTTAGGGTGGATTGATATTTTTTATTTTGGGCCATGATCACAAGGACCCAATATACTATTTCTTGGTCACCGTTTTTGATGGTGAATTGTTCTACCTCCATTTTATTATAAGTGTTTGTATAAAAACTGTTATTTATTTGAATTATTAATTATTCTTATAAAACAACATAGGGTTTTCATTTAATTGAGGTGATTTATGTTTTTCAGGGATTTCTTATAAAAAATTATTTTTTCTATATGGACTACGATAAAAATGTGTTTTTTACCGAAAAGTATAAATTAATTCATGAATGGTGGTTTTGATTTGGAATTGGGTTTCTAAAAATAAATGTTGATTGAAATTAATTTCATAATGATTTATAAATTTATATCATTGTTTTATAATGGATTTCGATAAACATGTAATATTGCGAACCTTGGGTAAATTAGAAAAGACACTAAGGTGACCACAGTGTTCATGTCACCACTATGATTTTCATTCTAGATTTCGATGGACTATTGTAAGGATCAATAATATTTGATAGGAAATTATTCCTATTTGGGATATATTTTGTCTAGTGTGTAGTCCCATCGTCTAGGAACCCATATGAATTTCTTTTTCAATATTTTTTATTTATCGTAAGTTGTAATTTCTCAGGGATTTTTACCTCACATTTTTACATATGATGTTGTATCACATGTTTTTCCATGATGGAATTTTTAATGCATTTCTGTTTACATTCATGAATTATGGGTGTGGATATGTTTTTTACTTTTATCAATTATATTATTCATATTTATGTGATTTAAATATGAAATTACATTATTAAAATCAAAGGAAAATAATTTTCATATTGATTCTGATTTATTAAAAATATTTGTCAAAATATTATTGGGTTGAAATCTAGATCTGATATATTCTTTGTTGGAAAACATGCATAGAAAATGTGGTGGTATAATTCTAGAATTTTTTCTCAAATGATACTTATTTTATATTTTATGGTTCTATATTTTTCTTACACGATTCACATAAAAACTAGTGAATCTTGTAGCATGATTGTATATATTGTTTTCACTAGCATCAATATGTGTTGTTTTGGAGGTTAAAATATATCACTTGGAGACTTGTTGGACTTTTTTATTTGTATAATTTCATTTATGTTTGTTTGGATTTGTTTATATGTATCCAGTGGTATATATTTCTTCTACATTATAATTCGGTTGTATGTATAGTTTTTGTTATATTTATGACTTGTGCTTGTTATGATTGATGTACCTCATGATGGTGGGCTAACTAAGTGGTATTGTATTTTTAACATAGGTTGGTTAGTTAAAAAATATTTGATTCTTTCTAAATCACATGTATCAATGATGCCTTATAATTACCTACGGTTCACATATGAATTTTATTTGATCCTCTAGATGGATTTCAATACAATAATTAACAATAAAAATTATTATCACCTTCATGAGGATGGATAGTCACAAAGGATAGTCAAATCATTACAATAAATTTTATGTTTAGGATCAATTGACATACAAGGATGTCAGTATCACTATTTACCTTAATTGGAATTTGAATATAATAAAAAAGCAGAATTTTATTAAAATAGAAATATATAAATAATTTTTTGAATGATATTTTAGAGCTTTAATTTTTTTAATGATGATTCAGTAATGATTTAATTAGGGCCAAAGAATTTCTAAGTGACATCAGATATGGTATGATCTAACCATAACAATATCAAAAAATATCAAAGTAGAAATAATAATTATTTTTTGAAACCAATAGATGGATATTTTGATCTTTTGAGGGACCATTTATTCTTAATGATATATCCACAGAAAGACATATAGGATTATAAAATGATGGAGTGTTATTTCCAAGGAATATTGGAATGTTTGAAATATTATAGTGGATATGATCTATAGAACATTATTTACAAAGGCAAAGAAATTATTAAAAATGGTGTGATTTAATCAATATAAAACATAGAAGAAATAATATTCATGAAAATTCACATTTATTAATTGTGGATGACTATTTTTTGGATCTGTACTTAGAATATAATAAAGATAAAATTCTAATTATTAATATGATGGAAAAAGTTCTATGAAATAAAATGAATCAACTATTGAAGTTTGGATGAATGTTTAACCAAAGAGGTAACATATGAGAAAAATGGAATAATGAAAATTGTTATCATCATTTTATCGTGGATTTATCTATAATTTCATGAATTAAATTTCTCTAAATAGTGGAGAATTTAAATATTGAGGAATTTATGTAGTAAATATGTATATTTTATTATAGATGATATTCTACAAATAAATGATATAGCTAATTTAACAACAATATATCTAATGATGGATAATAAGTAAAAATTGATAATGAATGTAAAATATATGTTTTCCCAAGCCCAAATTCTGATTAATAATGATTACTATAATTAAAACACTGTATAATAAGTATAATAGACACCCAAGAATCAAAATATATAATGAAATAAAATAAATAAGTATTTTTAGTGGATTTGATAGAATGAATTTATAATAAGTAAGAGTTAATATGGATGCTTCATTATAATAGAGTGTTATGACCTATTGTCATTTTGATAATAAGCTATATGGATATTATACTATGAAAATAGACATTTATGTATAATATGTTTAAATATGAGTGATAATTGATGTAAAATGGAGAAACCATGTCCAATAACGTTCCCAAGACCCACACACCCCAATTTAGTGTTAGGAGTAATATTTTTATTCATATTAATTGATATATAGTAAGAAAAATAGACTATAAAAACATATATTTTACATTATTTCCATAATTTAAATATTTCTTGTAACAAATTCATAAATTCCTATAAACCAGTGAATTGGATTCATTATCGATTATATACATAGAAAAATTATTTTCCACCGCTGTGAACATATCAAAATAGTCTCACACCACTAGACCATATTTAAACAAGACACATATTTTACCCTTCATTATATCATGATGAGTGGAAAGGTAGGAAGTGGGTGAGATAAAACTCTCAATATGGGAAAACATAAGATACAATAATCAAAGATCAAATGTGATAACAATATCCATACATGATTATGAGAACATAATCATGTTATATAAAAATAATGGATAATTCTAATAAAATCTAGATAGAAAAGCCTACATCATGATATAAATAGTTTTCCATAACATAATACATGAGTAATAAAAATGTCAAAACATGATCCCATAATCATAAATAATAATAATAATAATGTGTCATATATGTAAGTATATGAAATCATTACATTGTGATCCTATCTACCCACAACCATGTCAATGAATTATCTTATGAACATATCGAATTATAAAAAAAACCATGCATCATATTCTACAAATTCCTAATTAAAACAATATCCATTCATAATTTAGTGATCATATTTAATCAAAATAATATCCTTAAATCCTCTTGTTAATATAGATAACCGAAATAATCTACAAAAATATAGTTATCTGAAAAACAAATCATGATCACACTATTTATAAAGACTCGGAACCCATTTTCTCAGTGTTGGTAGTTAATATATTAAATTGGTTATAGACACAAGTGATCATATCTCAAAAGTCTTAATAGATTAGTAGTCTTAGAAATATATATATACAAGAAATTCACAAATAAATTTAAATGAATAAATACAAACTTGAATTGACATTGAGAAAACCATTAATCCAAATTATATACCCTTGAATATTAATCATTATACAATTCCTAGAATCCTTGATAAAGGAAAAATAATTTTTTTTGATATATAAATCTCATAAATGGTATCTATGCAGTGGGATATATCATAAAAATTAATCAATAATCAATATTTAATTGTAGAGAAACAAATTTCATAAAATAAAAAACATAATCATAGAAAATAATAGTGATGAAACAATTAATGATCCTAATAAGTAAATGTAAATAGTCATGCTAGCTTCAAACTAGAAGATGAATATTCAAACTAATCAAATGTCCAAATGGAGAACAATTAATAATCTCATAATGTGGGGATTCACATTAATGGACATAAAAATCATACTGATATAGAAAAATTGAGAGAAATATTATATAAATATGTTATTCTTAAAAGAAAAACCAATTTATTATGTCTCAAACAACGTACTAATGCTTCGAAGGGGCATTAGAGGGCCTTGTTTATCACATACTATGTCCAATGATTTTCACATATGAAACATAATAATTATAATCAACATAAACATTTAGAATAAAAAATGAGAAAAGAAAATGTAAATAATTTTCCAAATAAACAACCATAAGAAACATTAAAATTATTATTGTAAATTTTTTTACAATTTTTGACACTTTCCCCAATAAATAAACATAATCACTAACCATCCAGAGTACTATAGATATTGGTATAAATATTTTCTATCCCAGTTAAACTGATTATAAACAATGAAGAGAAATAATAATGTTGGTATCATTACAATTTATTCTAAATGACATATAATTTAAAATGAGATTTTTTTTAATTAATATAATTACCATAAAAATACCATTATAATCATTTTTAATAAAAATATATTTTCCACTTTGAAAATAAATTTTACAATTTAAGACTGTAAATAATATTAGGAAAAAAATTATTTTATAAATAACATTGTAAACATGTTAGAAAAGCCTTATAATAATTAGTGTTCTATATGTTTGGATGTTTAGTTTATCCTAAGTATGTTAAAAACATATTCATTTCACATTTTCGGTAAAATATAAATAAATTATTTCATTCTGAAAATAAAATTAAGATTCTATTTATTTTTTTAAAATAAAACAATGTTAAAAATAAATTTCAATCATCATATGATAGTATTAATTTCATTTTTTAAAACAATTTTAGAAAACATGGACTTGGAAGAGAAATTATTTTTAATGAAATATAGTAACAAGGACATAATTTCAAAAAAAAATAGTCCTAAATCGTTTTAATTACCATCGACAGGAAACCAGTACTACTACATGATATTTTTTTGAATTACTATATAATAAGGTTATTTATTTCATTTAATATATAATAATAAATAAAATGGAACAAAAAAGGCATAAACTAAAATAATTATGAAAAATAATGACATTTTAAAATAAATTCTTTCAATTTGGTATCATTTGAATAATAATACCAGAGATATAAAAAACATAAAATGAAACATTTGATAATACATGGATAAATATATTCATGAAATATCATAATTAATGGGTTATATATACAACAGATAAAATAATTATGTAGTGAATATGGCATACATCTCATCGAAGTAAATGTGATATGAAAACCCAAACAGTTATCATAATGTTGATGTAAGAATTGTTTAATGAATTTATTATGTGTATACAATTTAAATCAACATTAAAAAGTGTATATTAAATATAATATTATCAAAATTCATTACACATATATTCATAGAATTTAAAATATAATAGATAAGTATTATAACCCAGTAAAAAAAATTGTGTTTTGAAATTACTTATATCTTGTAATTTACATTCAAAATCCCCTTGGATGAAATAATCCTACTTAAAACATAAAATAACATGAATAATTAAGAATTCATTATATTATATGTAAATGGTTTAGTACATACTCCATATAAAATAAACATGTTCTGTAACATTACAATAAGCCTTAATGAATGGAAATTGAGAGAAACTCTATTACCTCATGCCTGATTTCCTTCATATTAACAATTACATCCATTAAAATAAATTTATATTTATTTCAAAAAATTTAAAATTCCATACTAATATATTATATACCATGTAGGATTTACCTATATTCTTGAATGAAAATTTTATTAATAGTTCCCTTTTATGATCACTATTTTGGGTGATAATTGTTTCATATTTCATTTATGTTTTGGTTTAGTGATTTTGATAATTTTTATTTGATCATGGTTCCAAAATTTAGATAAATATTATTATTATAAATTTATAGAATATAATCAATTTATATGTATTTATAATATTTTATAAAACTTAGATATGGGAAAAATAGTTACACCATTCCTGGATACAATATATCATACATATGAATGAATGTTGTTTCAATTTTTCAATCATATTGAATGTAATAAAAGAGAAATTATATTTCAAACTTATAAGACAATTATTATATCAAATGTTTCTTTATTATTTATTAAATATATTTTTATTACCATCCACTAAAAAATAAAATTAAAAACATTTCACATCACAACATGGAGGCGATTGTTCACAGATACGCATGAGCGATAATATAGTTTTTCAAGGGATAAGATATGAATAAGGGATCAATATTATTTTAAATATAGAAATATATTATTTTCATAAATATAAAATATATAAGTTAGAAAATTATTTATATCCATTCGTGAGATTCAGTGATAGAAATTGAAATATAATTGTTTTCTTGGTGGAGGTCTTTCGTACACAAGATAGATAGTTTTGATTCCCATTTTTTGGAAGAGGATAAAGATATTGTTTATAATATTATCAAAAAATAATTTAATTTTTTATAATATAATTTTTTATTTTATAATATTTTGAATCACTGTTATGGATTTATAGGAATAAGTAAAATGAAAAAGCATGCTTATGAACATTACCTCTTATTAAGACAACCTCTTTAGGTGTATAACATAATATTTTATAGATTGTTTTTTTGATAGAAACTAGGCCCCTATTATATGTGTTGTTATTTGGGGAAGATATTTGGGTAGGTATTCTTCAAAACAAAAGTTATTGGGAGTGTGAATAACAGACAATAGGGGTTGGCTTCTTATAAGTGGGGGACATGGAACATTTGAAAATGATAAATATAAAAAGTGATAAATACCTTATTCACATTACAAAGGGATCAATAATGTATAATTATAGAATATTTGATGATATATGGAATATGTTTTGTATTTAAATAGTAATTATACATGTTTATAAGTTGTTTTTAGACTTTTCTTCTTAATTTAACTCCCCATTAACCTCACTGAAACCTTAAACGATGTAATTATATTTTACTTCATTTAGATTTAATTATGAAAAAATTTAATGTTAACATTTTAAGTAATATAATTTTTTTCATACCAAAAATTGAATCCATTTTTCCAAATTTATTTATGAAAATTTATAGAATGTAATGTAATTTAAATCTTGCAGACATTATCAACATGTTTTTTTGAAAAGAAAATTATTTAACACATATAAATATTTTCTATATCAATGTCAAATTAAAAATAGTTTACAATGAAATAATTTTATTGAATTATATTATAATCTAAATAATGTTACATTGAAATGTTTTAATAATAATAGAACTTTTAATTAACTTAATAAAAATTTAAGATTTTAACAAAAACTACTTTTTTCACTATTTGTTGAAAAATTATTCCGCTTAAAAAAATTTCAGAATTTCAAAATAAGATAATTTTGAAATGATTATTTCAAAATCATAGATCTTTTTTTGAGTATATTTTTTAGATTCTGAAAATAATCTAGAGTATTCGAACAAACCATGATGAAATCATATTTAATAAATCATATATATATTTTAAAAAACACACATTTTACATTAGAATTATTTTAATTCTATTTATAATAAAATTATAACTATTTATGCTATTTTATTCAATTTTGAAATATATAATTTTCATTATATATTAATTCCAATCCCCTACGAATTTTATTTCATGTTAAGAAGAATATATGATTCATTAAAATCTGGGTTGTCTATATAGATGTCTACTTAAGAGATTAAATGTGAAGAATATATTTTTTGGATATTTTAAGACAATTATTTCAAGTAAAATAATATTGTTAAAACATTAATTATAAATTTAAAATATTTTGTTGTTAAATAATTTCAACCATCAATAAATTTCATTCTCACAAATTTCAACTTGATAATGTTAATCATAGGATCATAAATTAAAAATAAATTTCTATAAATCTCAAATTATATAAATGGTTAATAAAACATTCTCTTGAAAAGAGATAAATGGATGTATTTTGGTTATATATAATAATATATAACTATGTTTCAATGTAATAAAAAATTAGTGGGCTGTCAAAATATGGATATTGAATAAATGTATAAAATATTTTGAACAGAGATAAATATCATTTATCACAAGAAATTTAATGATCGTGGTAATGTTATTGTCCAAAAACCAATAAATATGGGATATGATAAATGACCATTCATTCATCAGATATAATGGTAATAGGATAATATTTTTTGTATCATGATCATTTTCATAGATTTGGGGGATTATTCTTCAATCATGATATAGAACACTAGAAGAAATAGTTATAATTTCATCATTTAGTTGTGTTTATATAAATTTCCAGTCCAATTCATAGTTCCATAAATTTAAATCCAAGATGATTTTATATATTAAATTCACTAAAATTATCTTTTAATAGAACATAGAATCCATAAATGAATAAAAAATTTCTATGTCTATCTGTAAATATTATTCAAATCCATGATGGTTAGATTTTGATGTATAATTTAATATATTAATCTATAAACCACTATTATGAAAAAAAATTGAAGAATAATCCATTCAGTGAGTATTTTACTAAATAATATGTTCTGTAAATTAATCATACTAATCAGGACATGTCACTAGCCATTGGGAGGCTCTTAACCCTTATAAGTGTCTAGTTTTGGGATCTTTCTATGTGGACATTCTCGATGTGATGTGTTTCCAATAGTCATGTAGGATGAAATTTTTAAAAAACATTTCAATATAATTCCAATAATGTTTTCTACAATATGATGAATAATATAAAAAATTACATTGATCATCAAATAAATTTTTAATCACATGGGTTTTCTTTAAGACATATTTTTTCAATGAAATTAAATGACCATGAATGAATATTATTAACATAACTTCAAGGATCATGTCACGAACCAACCCGGGTCGACCCTAAACTAGTCACCCAAGCCAGTCCGTCAATGCTCGAGGGGCATTTACAATCCCCACAACATGGCAACCAATTCTGGGCATAAATATTTAATCGCTGGGAATGATTTAGACCATAAAATATAAATAAATATAAATGAATAATCAAAAAAATAAAACTAAATTCTAGAAATGAAAAAATAAAAATTAATAGAACAGCTCAACACATGTCTATGCGATCTTCTATGTCCCCACCTAACGTAGAACCAAGTTCGCTCTAAGAGAAATGCATCACTAATGAAACCCAAAACTAAAAGATAACATTGGGGTGAGAAACGAAATGATTAGAAGTAAAACACCGTAGAATCCATACCATTCTATCGATGAAACACTCTATAATGTTATGAGAAAATATAGATATAATTATTTTTCTTTCACATTTTAATAAAACAAATGTCATTTCTCCATTTTAAATTCAAACACAATGATAAATAATTTTCCAAAACCAACATCCATACAAAAATGAAAACCAGAATGGTGATACCCAAGTTTTGCAAAGATAAAAAAAGTATATAGTGAAAACTTGAAATAAACTAGTGAATTGGAATGTAAAAAAACAATTTAAATGATCGGGTAACCATGGGAGATCCTAAAAATACCTAAAAGTCTATTGGAAGTACTCAGTTCGGAACCACCATCTAGTGTATGGTGAAGCTTCTATGTCTATAACCAACTGGCCGTACTCACATCAAAAGAAACCAGGGCACTCCACATCGGGCCTCTATACCTACTAGTGGTTACCAACCCATCTAATTGGGGATAATAAGAAACCATCACTCTCTCAACAAAAAGGCTCCCAGGAACTAATGGTATTATAAAAATAGAATTGTGTAAGTTGGAGTCCCTCACATGCATGACTCACCTTACCATGTCATTTCTGCACTTTCCTACCCCAAACATAGACCCTTCCTATACATCCCCTCAATAAGGGTTAACCTACACAAGAGTGATCCGTAAACACATTCAAATATTTCACATTACATAAAGTTCCAATCTGGCCTTCATGTTATATCTATATCAAAACCATTTTGTAAAAATAATTTAAACTTTCACTAGGAACACACAATTCACAAACACAAACCATTATAAAAGTTAGCACAACTTTACACATTATTTGGAAGATCCAAACAGGCCTTTATGTCCCAAACAGACATTCAAACACTCCCTAGATACCTAACATGCTTTCAATACTTTTCAACACACACCAAAACATTTTTCAATCCAAATTTCCAGACCATAAAGAACCCATTAAAAAACATGATTACCAAAATAGTTTAAGAAACGCTCTAAAAAACCTCATTTTAAATTACCATTATAAACCACACAAGGGGACCAACATTCTTAGAAAACAATAATCCATTTAGGAAACTTAGTTTTATAGACATATATAAATTTCCAAGTGCCATCTTTAATTTTGGGAACTACCATGTGTACATGTAGTACACTGATGGATGTTCCAACATCCAATGGAACAATAAAATACAAAGAGAACATTTGAAACCCATTTCTACAATACCGATAAATTACCTTAAAACCATGTTCAACCATTCACTGAATTTATTAAACATTAAAAAACCCCAATGGAACCATTGAAATATTTTTAAAACATTTCCATATGGCCACCAATCTATAAAATGACCCAATCAAACACACAGAAAAATTATTTCAAAACATGATTTGAAAAAAGTTAAACATTTTAATAAATAGTTAAAAAAATAAAAAACACTTTTAAATATCACAATATGGAATTCCACAAAATTCACACTCAAACTATTTTTTTTAATTTAAACGTGCACAACGGAAATTACAATATAAGTTTCACAACTACTTGCAATTCAGGAAATTCTACCAAATGGCTCAACCAGTTTGCTAAAAATTTTCCAAGTGAATGTACCATAAAAATCACCATATTTCTATATTTTAAGTGATAAAATATAATTTGATCAATAAAATTATAATTACCAACCCAAAATCATTATTTGAAAACTACTTGTAACAAATTTCAGAAACAAGAATACATTATCCAAAAACTAGTCTCGTGCATAATTATGTTGTGAAACACATTTATATAAAAATAAATTATAATAAGTATTAATGGAATTATATGGGAAGGGAAAACACATGAATTTACCCACCTCAATAGATGTGAAAGTGATGCAACTTCAGTGGAAGGAAGAAACAAGAATTTTGGTCCCATCACACACCCTAAAAGTGAGATTAAACACACAAGGAACCCCTACAATTAGGGGTTTCCCGAATTGAAAGGAAAATTTCACCATTTTGGCAAAAAAAACACTGGAGGGAGAGGTTACTAGTGATGAAGGTTATGTTAGGGAAACGATCGCTAGAGATGAGGGGAGAGGTACTAGAGTGGGGTAGAGTGGATGTTGGAGCATGGGAGTCAGCTGGCTAAATGTGTGGAAGGGTGAGGTGTGGTTGGCCAGATCAGCGAGGATGGTTGGTTGGCAGAGGGATGTGGGATGCCCATGAGTGCGGTGAGGGAACGGAGGTGTGAGAACTAGGGGAGGGGTGCACTATATAGGGGAGGCCTCAGTTTGCAATCACGTTATATGTCGAGATCTAGGCCTAGTGGTCAAGGGAGTAGTCGGTTCTAGGGTTGTGGGCGGCAGTCGCCTGGCGAGGAGAGTGACGATGGGGAGAAGACTTGTGGTGAGAGGCATAGGCAGGTTCTGCTAGTTCGGCGAAGAGGGGGGGGGGGGGGGTGGCTCAACATTTGAGGCCGGAGCGGCTGAGGCCTATGTGCAGCACCATAGGTAATAGAGAGGGAGATGGGGGGGGGGGTTGTACCAAGGTATGAGGGGGGGTGCTAGATTATTCTATGTTTTCATTTTTTCTTTATATTATAGTAATAATAATAGTAATAATAACTATAAAACCAAAAATAATAATAATAAAAATTATAATATAAAATTATAATAATAATAATTAATAAAAATAAAAGTAATAATTATAACAACAATAATAAAAATAAAAATGACAATAATGAAATAATAATAATACCATTAATACATTAAAAATAAATTTAATATTTATTTTAATCATTTTTATTTAAAAAAACAATAACAAAAACTGTGATAATATTCATAATAAAATTAATAATATTATTATTAATCATAATAATAATAATAATAACCACATAATATTATTATTATCAAATTTTTTAAAATAAATGTATTCCATTTATTTATCTAATTCAAAAAACTAGGTAATCTCATGCTCATCACCCTACATATTAAATTGCACGAACCTTGCACCACTCAACCTAGACCCCTTGGGCACTCACAAAAGCACCCGGGGAGACCACACATTTATTTCTTTCCACACGGTGCTTGTGAACCATTCCAAAACCCACAAAAATCATTAAATGTCATAAAATTTAAACTGGTACCCAGCTTGAACCATAAAAAAAGTAACCAAATGCAAGGAATAAAAAAATAAAAATAAATTTAAATGTTGGGGTGTGATAATTATCTCCACCACATACACTTTTTTCCTCCAAAAAGTCACTGATCTGACCGATAGACAAATCTGGATTCCAAGCCCGATTGAAACTGAATAAAACCATAACACAAGTGAAAGGGAGAACACGAGAGGGTTCTCCCCACCACAAAAACTCAACTAGCGCAGAAATTTTAATCTTACACAAACCACACTAGGAATGGTGGTGGGGGTGACACAAGAACTTCCAACTAATCCATATGAACTTATATATCATGAGATAAACAACACCTCAAATGAAACATGGAACTCTCGAACTAGACAAGAAAACCCCAAACATGTTAAAGACCATCATGAAAAACGTAACCCATGTTGTGAATCAGAGAATACCTGAACACAATGATTCTTCCATATGCAATTAAACCTCCAAACGAACAAAGCCAAAATGATATTATCCCATATAAGATAAATAAATACATTAAGAAAAACACAAGATTCAGAATACCACATCCACAAAAATAGGAGAGTTGGGATTATAATAGAACGAGCCCATCATAACATCACGAAAATAAAATAAACTTGCAAAAATCAAAAAACATTAATAGAAGAAAAACAAGAATTAAAATAATTTAAATTTTCCACTCCCAACATGGCACACAAAACCCAATCCAAGGTTTCACACACCATGTAACTCGTAAATACGTGTGTGATTTACACTAAGACCTATGGATTGTGATCCGATGGTTGAAGCATCTCCTACCTCATAATCAGGAACTTGAAACATTTTTTCACAGTGTCTTATTTAAGAGACGCTTATTTCAGAACTTCTCTAGATAACCCAAACACCAGCAACAATGACATTGATTCAGAGGGGTGTGACATGAGGGCTTCAAGTGTGCTAAATGTCTACACTGAGGACACACAACAGAACCTTCCAAGGAACTAGATGCCAGAACCACTAGAGAGGGATCATTAAGAATAGGTCCCTCTAGAACACCCTACTCACCAGATGGGAAACCTTCACGAGCAACTGAATATGCTGGATATCCATGTATTTTCACTACAGATACCATCTCATCTAATAATGCATCATCCACCAGTTTCTCAAAACAATGGCCCCTAGAAGGGATGTCATGCTCCTTGATCTTTGTATGAAGACCCCCAATGAATAGAGAAGCCTTCATAAAATATTGCGACACTACCTATGAAGAAAAGGACACAAGATCCTTAAAATGGTCAACACATGCTTTCACCTCCCATTGTCCTTATTGAATACACATTATCTCTTATCTTTTCTTCTTTGTCACATATTCACGTATAAACCATTAGATGAAGACAAATTTAATGAAATTCCACATCATCCCAACTTGCATTGATGGTAGGGTGAACAACTCCCATTTTTCCAGTGTTGTACTTTCAAACATACCCAACAAAACACGTACTCTGATAGCTTTAAAATATCCCAATACCATAAAGACGTTTTGACCTCTTCAAGCAACTCTTTTTCCTCTAATGGGCCTCATTCACCATTAAGGATAGGAAATTTCCATGAAGGAACAAAAACTGGACAAGACTTATCAGAAATTTTGGGGACCTTTTTTCAGAGGAATTTTCGGAGCAACATATAAAACAAAAAGATGAAACCAATATCAAATAAAATTATAATTAAAAGTAACATCATGAGCCAAAATGACAGGATAAAAAATCAAAAAACAACACAACCCATAATTATATTTTCATTTTATATTTCAAAACCTCCTTCATTAAAGTCAGCTTCCCAAATTCAAAACCCACTTTTCATAAGATATACAATTTACCAAAATCATTTCCCCTTTTAAAAACACTTTATAAAAACAAGGTCATGCCTTTAATTTTATGTACACACCCCAGTAATCTCATGAAACATTTCACATGATGTATTAAACTTTAATCCATTTGAACCAACACATACTTCCCATGTATCACCTCACATGTGCTAGCATTCATAAACAGCACCTGAGGTTGCACCCATCCCATTTATCTACCACTTATCAAAGAAACACCATAATTTTTAGACAAAGTTTTTTAGTTTTAAAACCCATTTAACGAATTTAAATCCTTTTAAAATAAATCATTCTCATTTAAAACCCACTTTTTCAATTTCCAAAGTACAATTACACCAACCAAAACCAAGATGACACTCAACTTTCATCACACTACTAGAGTGAGGGACTAGTAGTCATGATTATCATGGAGACATGGCAGTGGTCCATGCCCAAAGTACACATCACTAACAAGGAAAAACATAAACCGTGTACTCAGACTCTACACGAGTCACTACTTTATGTGAAATCATTATGTAACATCGCCATTCCTCTATTGTGATCCCGCAATCTAAAACAGACCAGAATGGGACAATAAATCAATTCAGGGACTAACCCTAGTGACTCAAAGTTTTAAATGTGTGATGGTTCATTATTCCTGACTTTTACATATATCCGGAGTCCTGATAGTCCTAATTTCAATCTACCAGACACCATAAACCATAAGGGATTCCTCTGATACCATTTTTTCATGAACCAACCCGGGTCGACCTTGAACCAGTCACCAGATCTAGTATGTGGCACGTCCAAGGAGGAATTTCGGATCCCCACGGGATGGAAACCAGTGGGGAGCATCATAATTTATTCACATGGAATTATTTGGAACATAAAAGATAAATAGATAAAAAATAATGTATATAAAAATAATACTAAACTCTATTAGCACAAAAAATAAATAAACAAAACAGCTCAACATACCTCCATGTTACCATATAGGTCAACACCCAACTCAAAACCATGTTCGATCCGAGAGAAATCTAGTATTAATGAGACTTCAAACTCGAAGATAACATTGGGGTGAGAACTGAAATTCTCAATAGGAAAACACCATTGAATCCATTACATTATTTCCACTAAATATTCAATTAATGATACTAGGAAATACAGATAAAAAATCAGGGTTTTCACAATTTAATAAAAATAATCCATTAATCCAAATTAATTTCCATAAAAAATATAAGTCATATTCCAAAACAATCTTCTATATGAAAACAAAAACCAAAACATGTGATACCTATGTTGTGGTAAGAAAAAATAGGTAAACAGTGAAAAATGGAAATTAACTTCTGCAATTTAATGTAAACAAACAATGTAAATGATCAAGTAATAATGGGGGATCCTAAACATCATTAGAAGACCCCTGGACATTCTCAGTTTGGAACCATCTTCCAGTGTATGATGAAGGTCCTACGTCTATAACCAAATGGATTCCCCAATGACAAAAAAACTAGTGGAACATCCCATTTAGCCTCTATAACTTCCATTGGGTAACAACCTGTCTAATAATGGATGATAGGAAACCATCACTCAAACAACTAAATGATGCATAGGAACCCATGGTAGATATAAAAATAGTACTGTGAAAGTAGGAGGCCCTCCCACGTGTCACTCACCATACCATGTCATCACCACACCTTCCTACCCCAAACATGAATGCTTCCTATAAATTCACTCGTAAAGAGTTACCCTAGAAATCAGCGCCCCTATATACACATTCAATCATATAACATTTAGAAAAGTTAAAAATTGTCATTCAAGTCACAAACATATAAAAATCATTTTCTAAAAATATTTAAAACTCCAATGAGGCACAAAGAATTACCAAACACAACCCATTATTAATGATAACATAACTTCATATATGAGTTCGAAGAGACAAATGAGCCTTTATATCCAAAAGACACATTAGAACACTCCCCATTTACCATATAATATTTCACTCTTTTTCATCCCTTATAAAATATTTTTAAAACCAAATGTCCAGACCATAAAGAAGACATTAAAAACATGTTTTCCAAAACACGTGAACAACACTCTAGATAACAAAGTATTAAACCCTATTTAGAAACAACATAATGGGACCAATTTTATTTGAAAACTAAAATCCATTTAGGAAACTATTGTTTATAGGGAAATATCATTTTACAAGTTACATAATCATTTGAGGGCACTTCCATGTATCCACCTAGTGCACTCATAAATGTGGAGACTTCCAATGGAACACTAAAATCTAAAGAGATCATTTTATAACCATTTCCTTAAAACCCACCAATTACTATAAAACTGTGTTCTACCATCCACCTCATTTAGAAACCATAAAAAACACCGACTCCACAATAAAAATCTTTTTAAAACATTTTAATATGACCAAAAAGTAATAAAATGGCCCAATCAAACATAGACCAAAATTATTTAAAAACAAGATTTTCAATCACATACACATTTTAATAAATTGTATAAATAATTAAAAAACAGCTATATGAATCATAATAAAGATTTCAAAAAAATAAATACTCAGAATATTCTTTTGAATTCAAATGCACAAAATGGACATTCCAAAAATAAGTTTTAAAATCTCACACACTTCATTAAATACTACCAAATTTCTCAATAAGTTTACAAAAAAAATTCAATGTGAATGTAACATACATGTCACCAGATTTCTATATTCTAAATTCTAAACTGAAATTTTATAATCTTCATTAAACTCCCCAACCCATAAGCATGATTTAAAAACTAGTTCTAACAAATTTCAACAACAAGATTACACTATCCAAACACTAGTCGCAAGCATAACTATGTTGAAGAACAGAATAAATAAAAAATTAATTAAAATTGAGAAATGATTTAGGTTATTCATTTGATAGAAGAAACACATGAATTCACCTACCTCAACATGTGTGAATGTTACTCTACTTCAGTGGAAGGAAGAACCGAGCATTTCTGTCCCTTTCAGACACCCCAAAACAAAGAGAAAACACACAAGAAGCACCTATAACTACGGTTTTGATGGATTGGATAGAAACCCCAAACAATTTTTTATGGATTATAAAATCAGAAGGACTTGTTACTTGTGAGGGATGTGTGGCCAGGGTGACGACCACCAGAGAGGAGAAGAGAGGAATAGGAGCAGGGCGGAGTGGCTGTTTGAGCATGGGAGTTGGGTGGACATAGATGTGGAAGGGCAAGGGGGAGGATGATGCGAGCGGAGAGGATGGTTTTTTGGTAGAGGGATGGGGGCTATTCGTGAGTGCAGAGAGGGTGTAGAGGTGTGAGAACCAGGGGAGGGTTGCGTTGTGGTGGGGTGGCATTGGTTTTCGATCACGCTCTATATCGAAAACCGAGGATGGTGGTTGGGGGAAAGGCGGACGATGGGGTTGTGGGAGGCTATCTTATAGAGGGGGGGGGTGAGGCTAGGGAGCAGTAATGGGGAGAGATCCAGAGGTGGGGTCTACTGGAGTGGTGAAGAGGGGGTTGCTCTACGGGTGAGGCCGAAGCTACTAAAGGCATGGGTTCAACAGCATAGGGACCATAATGGGAGATGGGCATGGTTGAACCGAGGTAGAAGGGGGAGGGGTGCCGGATAAAGATAAGTTTTATTATTTCACATCATTTTATAATAATAATAATAATAATTAAACCAAATACAATAATAATAAAACTAGTAAAAATTAATAATATAAAAAGTAATAATTATTATAATATTAAGAAAAATAACAACGACAGTAATGAAATCATAATAATACCATTAATACAATAAAAACTATTTTAATAAAAAATTTAATCATTATTCTTTTAAAAAAAGTACAATAATAATAATAATATCAAAAATAATAATAATATTCTTAATAATAATAATAATAATAATAATAATAATAATAAAAACAACAACATAATAACTTCATTATTACCAAAAACTTTTTTTTGAAAATTTTATTCCATTTATTTAACTAATTCTAAACACAGGGTAACTGTGCACATGTTGTGCACCTCAAGAAAGAGCACTTGGGCACCCACACAAGCATCTAGGGTGACAACATGGTTAACACTAACCGTGTAGTGCCTGTGCAGTAGTGTGAAACCCACCAAAATCATTTAACGTTAAAAATTTTAAACAGGGACCCAACCCTAAACATGATTTGAATAACCAAAGACAATGATTAAAAAAATTATTTCACAGTTTGACATATCACATGGAATAAAAATATTATTAAGACATTCAATCTTATTCCCTAAAAATTTAAAGGCATTATTATTGAAATAAATATTTCACTACAACATATACTAATCCAATGTGTTATATTTCCATAAATATCTCCAAAAAAATACCTAATTTTGATAAAAAGATATAAAATATTAGATCAAAAAAAGTTATTATGATATTTACTATATTTTCATGTTAAAACTCGTAAACCCATTACGTTATCCATAACGCTTAAGCTAATCCTTCCTGAATACATCCATGCTTCAATAAATAAAATATTACTTAGATGTATTATGATTCTTATAACCAAAACACCATTGGTCATAGTAATTGAAAATTATAATTACTAATCCTAATCACAAAAGAAGTTCAGATTATTATACTTCATCTACATTAATTATATATCATTTACCTCGAACCCCTAGCTTATTCTGAGGTATATTCATATGATGCTTGGTGAATTAATTTTCGTAGTTCCTATATCTATAATGTTAAACATCAATAATTATCGGATTCTATCTTTACCCTTTAATTCATTAAACTAATAAACATTCCCTCCAAAAATAAAAAATCCATCCATTCCCTTTAATAAAATACAATGATGATTTTTTCTAAAATTATCATTTTAGGGGAAATAATTCATACCCTTTTTCCTCTTATCTGTTTTTTCTTCCGTCATATTCTTATCTTTATTCCCTTAAAAATTCATAAGAAGTTGAAATTTATTTTTATATGCTGATAGAACATGATACTATTTCCTTGTATGGTGAGAATGTTTGGAAAAGTATTTCCCAATAAATGATTGGATTTAACACATCATGTAAATCATAAATCATACTAATTTTATTATCTAAATAGTCCAAAACTTAAACTTTGTACCCCTGTTAAAATATCTCTTTACATAGAAAAATTTTCGTTATCCTTCTTTCTTAGATTATAGAATTGTATCTCCATATATTTTCATTAATTGCGAAGAAAATATTTTTCCAAGAATATAACCTTACTATCTTTCAACTCTATGATTTATAATTCCTCTTGATAATTAATATATTGAATCAATGAACACCATTGATTCACATCCCTTTTTAGATGATAAATATATTTTAAAATAATCTCCCATTAATAAATTACTAGATAGTGAAATATATTCTCCATGAAACATATACATTCACCCACAACAAATGAAGTTTTAGTCCAATTAAACATAAGTGGCTTGTAATGCATGAATCAGCCTTACATTACTACACTATGTGGTGGATTCGTATAATTCTTTATATAAGAGTGTTTTTTCTCATAACCTGAGTCATATTCTATAATATGGTTACAATTTGATTAGTTACAATTTCATTCCTAGGAGGTAAATAACTATAGGAAATATGTGCGTTGGTTGGGTTCTCATTCCTTCTGCTATGAACCATTTCTTAACCAATAAATAATCCATATTAGAGTATAACAGTATCACATAGAATATATAATACAATATATAGTGAAATATTAATTTTTTTGAATATTTTATACATAGATAATATTATAATCATAAATATAGTTTCTTTAGGAATGTTTTCAGATCATAAAATTATTTTCAAATCCTTCATAATAATTTTTAATGAGAATTTAAATTTTCCAAAGAATATCCAATAGGAGTGATAGTAACTATGTGTAGTAAGGCCTACTTTCATGAACCATGTGATGATAAAGTGAAATACTAACATTCCCTTTTTTAGTTAATAGCCCAAGGTACAATTGTGCCAAAACTAAGTCAATTTATAAAATCTGACATAGATGTACTTCTAGTAAAAAACAAAAAATATATTCCTTAACAAAACATTTTGATGGTCTTCTATACTTATCCTCAAATAATTTCATAGGGTAATGTTTTATAATATACATTTTACTATATATAGTACCAAATTTTTCTAATAAATATTATTTGGAAAAAATAATAAAATCCTTACCCTAGTATCCCATAGTTGATTGTTACATTATTTTATCAGTACTAGAGACAATAGATCATATTCCAAATGAGATAATAGTTTAGTTTTATTTATAAATAATATACATCCCTAAAATTAAACATTTTATTTGTTAATAATAAACAAAACATTGAATTTTATTTGGGAACACCATTATTATCTTTTTTATATCCCTAAATATCAATTTTAATATATTTCTAGGCATCTCGAGGAAATGAAACCTAAGAATGGGGTGGTCTCCAATGACCATTAAGGGTATAGTAAATCACAAGATATCATAAAAAATAATGAATAATAAATTTGGAATTGTAATAACTAAAACAAATTCTATATAATGTATAACATGAACATGAATAAATTATGGAATGAACAACTAATGAAAAAAATAATTCTATATAATAGTCACAAAAGATTGAATCATATCCAAGTATATTAAAACTACTCAAAAAAATAACATAATGATCAATAAATAATCTCATAATGAGAAAATTAAAAATATCATACATCATATGCACAAAATCAAGGACTAGTTCTATGACATATAATATAAATGGGTAAGACCTCAGCCAAAAACCATAGATATAATGTGTTATGAGACCTATCAATAATTCAAGAGGCTGTAATATCCCCCACCAATGGCATACTTTGTCTAATGAATTCCTAATATCAATGGGGGACGATTTTATCAACCTAAAAATTCATATTGAAAAACTTGATTACCTAATATAACTAATTAGCCCAATAATAAATATAGTTAATTTAAATATTACGATAGGAAGACTTTCATATGAATGTTAATACTTCACCGAATAAAACAACAAAATCATAAACCATCCAGAGTATTATGTTGTATGGTAACAATATAGTACATCCCGATCCAAATGATCATAAAATATCCAAATAAATGTATAATTACAACATATTCTGAATGGGTCATGAACAAAATATATTGTTATATTCATTGATGTATAGAAATACCATAAAAAATTACTTGATCAAAATATCCTTTCACTTGGAAAATAACTTAATAATATATATATATATATATTTAAATAATTTCAGGTCTAAAAATCATTAAAAAGTTTCTTTTAAACATGTTATGTAATCAAAAAAATAATGATTATTAATTCTAGGGGAAAAATTCATTCATGTCTAGTATAATAAGTAATGTTTTATTAACATTTTTAGTAAAAAATTCAAAATGTACTTCAATTATATATTTAAAACCTTATTCCATTAATTTTTTTTAAAAACAAAAAATGGGTAAATATGACTTTAAAAAATAATATGATAACATTAAATTAATTTTTTATAACATTTTAAGATAACAAGAAAATTTTAGAGAAATGATCTTTGACTGAAGAGAGAAATATAGTAATATTTTCTTAAAAACATTTTCTTAATCCTATTATGTACATATATGTGGAAAATAGTAAAATTTATTGAAATTTTTAGGAATAAAAAGAGGATTATAAAATATATTGGGTTTAAGATATAAATATAAAAAAACTCCCACTAGAGAGGCATAAACTAAAACAATCCCAATTAATGATGATATTGTGAAGTAAACCCTTACAACATAGGTAGATTTTGAATCGAAATCCCCATGAATGAAATTTTAACATCCCAGTTAAATAATGAATAATACACTTGTCATATTAATTAATATTTGGGAATTAAATGTTAACTTTACATTAAATATGACACTATGTTTGAAGTCGTACCCGAGACACAACAACGAGTTTAATTGAAAACTTCTGTTTCACACTAATAATATAATATTTTTTTTAAATGATAGTTAATGCCTTGCCATTGTATTGGTGGGAATAAATAGAAATAACTACAATATGATTATACATGTTTGTATAATGTTTTTACTTATATCCAATAAAATTTAGTGGTTTAAATTTTAAATGAATCTAATTTTAAGCATGAATACTCTAATATTAAGTAAAAGGACGATTGACCACCTTTTGATGCTGAACAATCTTTAAATATAGTTTTAGTAAATTTTATAAGTTTTATTTGACTAAATAAAATTCTTCTTTATATTCGGGTCATCAAAATTTACTTTGGGTAAATTTTAGGTATTTTTCTGATAAAGTTCATTTTTTAATGAACAGTAAAAAATACTATATTTTAATTCAAAAGTGTCGTTTAATATAATATATTTATATGTTTATTTATCATTTCAATTATCATTAATGTGTTAATTAGAATATATTTTTACTATTTAATATATTTTTGGTAATTGCAAATAATTTCATTTTGAAATTGGACATAAACAACTGTCAAACTTTTGATTGTTATTATTTCTAAAAAACATGCTATTTGTTTTGACAACAGGAATTAATTTTAAATTATTTAATTGAAATTCGTTGTTTTGAATTTGGTAAAATATTCATTATTTTTGAATTCATAATATCAAATATATCTTAGGCTGACCTTTCGTGTATTTTTCTGAAAAACATCAATTTTTTAATAATAGTGAAACCACTTAATACTAGTAAAAAACTAACTTTTTATTTTAAATGAAATTTTACCACTTTTTTTAATTGAATTTAAAATATCTGACATAAATGGTTCTTATTAGTAAGTATTATTTTGTTCAATAAAATCAAAATAAATATTGGAGAATAGAAACTTTTGACTTTTATTTACCTTGGTTAAATGTAAATGGGTAATTAAAGGTAAAAAGAATATCATAATTATACAAAACTACCTTAAAAATGTTATATCCTTATTTTATGAGTAATGTAAGAACATGGGAATCTTTGGGTGGATTATGGGACCTCATGGAGCCACTTAAGAGTGCTAATGACACATTAGATTAATTATTTTAATGTAAATGAAAAGATGACACAAAACAATATCTTATAGTAAATTAATTTTTACATGGAGTTATATAAGTCAACATTTCAAATATAAATATTCATTTGAAAGCTAAAAAGATTTCCTACATCATGGTATTTTTTATAATTTTTAGGCAACAAATAAAATAAATTATTTATGACATCATAATGATGAAGTGTTTACCTCATTAATAATTTATTTAAATAAATAATATTATAATGATTAAAATAATATCCAAATCTAGTCCAATTCTTATTTGATTAATTTATTTCAACCCATAGTCATCTTATATTCTACCATAATGAGTTTTGGACCTTTATAAAACGTATATAAATGTATAATCAAATAATATTATCACACTTTCCTAAAAATCTCATCTTCCCCCTTATAGAAAGACCTCACTTCTAACAAATTCCTCACACATATCAAGCCCTTGTTCACTTTCAACCTCTGCCCAAATAATATCCCTACGTCCCTATCCTCCTCCAAGAGACCATAGGAAAAATTGACTTCAAGATGTCCTTTTAGATCAAACCAAAGGAAGTTACCCAAATTAATGGTAACGATTCCTCTTAACTTATTTTATTTTATTTTAATTATAAACCCCTAAACTCTTTTTATTACTTTATTTTATAACAAAAAAAGTATCCTAAATATAATAAAATTTTGTTATGATATGTATTCTAACAACACTTACACACACCTCCATCTAGTGGATAAAGAACATACTGTTTCTCTAGAATGCGAACTACTGTCTCATGAACCGATGATTATTCAAATATCTCCTAATTCCTATCATGGTGTCCATTATGATGACACTGTATTTATATTTGATATATTTGATATATATTTTTTCTTTATGCTTCTATATTTTTACATTTATATCCTACCTTTGTGGTTTCCATAATGGGTAAACACAATAATTTAATTTTAGGAAGTGCATACTACCACCACCTCAAAGTGATATGACTCGTTAATTCCATATATGGGATGTATAAAGGATGTATTTAATGGTATCATATTTTATATTATACTATAATTAAAATGTAACTTTGTATCATTACGTTTTCATTCAATTAAAATAAAAAATATAAATGAAAGTTGCGTTTATGTGTATGCATGGCTTACCATCTCCATGAACAGTGCTTTTCATTTCTTATCTCCAAATTTTATGTACTGAAATAAATACAAATATACACAAGATATATATGATATATATTATATCTAAATCATTAATATCATTATTTATATAATGGAATCTTGACCACATGGACAACTTGTAATTATAAGCTGATAATTTATTACTCGAGTTCCAAATATCGACAAAACTATCATTATTAAATTAAATGATTAAATATTGTTTATAACATGGTAATAAATGATTAAAAGGAATAATAAACTTGAAAAAGGGTTATTAATCAAATATAAATTATCTTATGTTTATTATTCAAGAATAACAAGGACCAAACAAGTCATGTTGGACATGAGGTAAGGGATTTCTTATCTCACTTTCAATTCCGTGATATTTCCATTGTTCGCCACTTATTTATTGTATGTGGTGTATTCTGTACTGCAATTTGATATATAATATCATGATTCTATTTATATTCACATTATAATATGATTCATTTGGTGGTTATTAACTTTTGGTCATACGACTCGATTGATTACAACGAAGTAAGGGTTTTTCATGTCACTTTTTATTCCCGTGAGATTAATGCTATATTGGCCACTATTTCTTTTTGTGTGGTATATGTACTATCCATGATTGTATTCATTGTGTATTATACTATAATTTTTGGTTATTTAGACCTTCATTTAAAGATCCTTCTTTCATATGGTGTATCTTTCGTATGTTACCCAATCTGCGTGGGAACCTTTCACCCTCCTCTTTTTTAAAGACATATTTTTGTTGTTATGACATTTAATTTACATATTATTATACATGGATCTGTTATAATATTTCCTTATTAATGTATTTTTTATTTCCATTTGATGAGATACCCTTTTTATCTCATTGACTAATTTTATGAATTTTAATGTGACGCCGTTAGGCCGTCGAATTTTTTAAAGGTTACTTCTCAACCCAATTTCAATTTTTTGGGATAAACTTGTACTTCTTGAATATGTCATCCTATGAATATGTGTGAATTAAATCTGATTTTTTTACACATAATATCCAATTATATTGGGTTTATTTATATTTTTCACACATAATTATGTAATATATTTATCCTTAATTCAAGGATATTGTCTTTATAAGGGATTTCTTCTCAATTTACATTTCTATTTGGGACTTCATTGTTTTTATGCACCAATTCATTCTTATATTGTGTATATACTGTCGTTTTCCATATTATATCATAAATCCATTTATTCTCAGGATAATATAATGTTCTAATTAAATTTTATTCCTTAATTATTTGTATTCAAGAGTCTCTCATTTTGCTAAAAATGCTTTAACTAAAATATCATTTCAAAAGTTTTAAAGATTTATTATAATAAATATTTATCTTTAGTGTTCTTGTTTTTAAAATGGTTTTGATTATTAATTTTTATGGGAATTAATGTTTTAAAATTATTAAAAGAATCAAAGTGGTATGGGAAACATTGATTTGAAATTCTCTTTGTAAGATAGTTAAAATGGTTTTAAAAATGGTTTGACAAAGCCTTTATTATGTCAATATCATGAAATGATATATTGTGATTGAAATGTGGAAATTTTATCCTTCTATTATGCTTGGATTATGTGTTATTAATATGATATGGTTATTGAAAATTTTATACGTATATGGGTGGTTTTGTGATAATCATAGGGCAGGTGTGCCCGAGATAGCTCTCAAATGCATTGGGTAACGTGACAGAGGTAAAAGTTAATATTTCTCCTAAGAGATTTAGGGAATAAACTGTGATGGGTATTTCAAATGTGACTCCTTATATAGATGTGATAGCTATAATATATGTATTTTATGAATTCCATAAGTTACCTTTATGAATTTTGATCTGTGTGTGTTATTCATAAATCTTATGATTTTGTAAGGTATGTTATGATTTAAAAGTATGGTTTCAATTATTTGTATTCATCAGTGGGTTAATGTTTCTTTTTATATTTTATAACCCTTACTGAGCTTTTTATGCTCACCCCATGTTTTTAAATGCTTTTTACAATACATAAATATGAATAAGATCATGGATGAAATCAATGATAATTCATGTTGTCTAAAAAATAGAACTAGACATGTCTCTAATTTTTTTAAGTTTTTATTTTATGAAAATAGATACTTAGTATTAGTGTCTCCATTTAATTCTCAAGTTGTTATGTAATAGTTATGTCCTAATTATTTAAAACTCTAAACCTAAAAAGATCCTCAATGTAAATTATTCATTTAATTCAAGATTACGTAATGTTTAAGGATGAGTCCTTACAGTTAGTATTAGTGGTAGGTTTAGATAACCTTAGAGGTTAGGTTGTTCTTTAAGAACAAGTGACATTACCAAAATGGTTAGGATTTTTTAAAGAGTCATAGTTATTTTAGATAATGTGAACGAGTTTAAGAAAATATGAATACCTATATCTTTTTATCTACCCTCCTCATAATATATTATATGATGATTTTACTGATATACTCACACATACCATTTTGGTTTTAGTAAATGGATGGATCTAGCTAAAACCAAAGTAATAGAGGATGTGAAGAATACTGTGATGGTTTTCTGAATGAGCAACTGAATGAAATGAGATCTTAATTGATAACTTGTGTGGTTATTCTCAGCCAACTATTTGGAGTCATGATTAACCACCTTAACCTTCATGAATTATATAAGGAATATTATATATAAGAAACAAATACCCATGTATGTTCAGGTAATAATCTTAAATGTAATAATATTCAAAAACATATTTGTCAAGGATGTGGAAAGAAAATCATTGGAAAATGTTTTAATGGGAGGGGAAGATGCTATATATGTGGAAGTGAAGGTCATAAAGCAATAACCTTCAATGGAAAAAGAAATCATCCAGTTTACTCTAGGAAAGGGAAAGACGTTCTTTCTAAGGGATCAATTGAATGTTTTAAATGTGGTGTGCATTGTCATTATGAAAATAGTTGTCCTAAGAAGAAGTTTCGCGAATGGGATGACTTAGATCGTACAAAAATATGTTTTCCAATAACTAATGAAATTCCAATTGAAGGTGAAGAAACTGAAAATGACCATTGAAAGGTATGGATTATTACTTAACTGATGTTTAGAATTTTTTTTAAATCTAAGTATTTGATTAAAGATTTTGTTTTTAGGAAATAATTATTTCAGAATATGTTGTTAAAAAATGATCAATGGATCATGAAAAATGTTGAATGAGAAAGAATTCAACTTATAAGGGATGCAGGAGTTATTGTTGATTTTAGGATGGTGAAGTGCATACAATTATTGAAGTACTTTTGATGATGGGATTACATTGGAAGACTTTTTGTAGTATGTGTAACCCTGAAGTTTGTTATATGAAAATGTTATTCAAGTAATAATTATATTTTCTTCTGATGATTAATTGTGGAATTTCATTTTTGGAGAATATTTTTTTATGGAAATATGGTGAATTGGGTTTTTTATGGAAATTATTAACCTATGACAGACAATATTTTATTTGGTTAATTAAACTTCAGTTTGAGATGATAAGAGTAGTCAATTTTATTTGAAGATAAATGTTATGATTTACTATGGAAGACTATGTGATCAAATCATTTTGAGTTTTTGTTTTAAATATTATTTAGGATTATTTTGAATAATTTTAAGAAAAATTGAATATTGATTGGTATTTCTTGAAAATTGGGTACTTTTGGTTGAATTTTGGAGGTTAAGAATAGTAATTATTTATATAATGGATTATCTTTTTGGGGATTATCTAATCACGTAATAACAATTTATGGTTTTGGATAATGTATAAAGATAGGGGAAATATAAGGTTCATATTTTGTGGATCATGTTATAATCTATAAGATGATTATAGTGGTTTTAATGTGAAAAATTCATATTGAATACTTACCGTTTGGAGAAAAGATAAGTTTGTGGTAGAATTTTATTAAAGGATGACACTCTACATGATGAGTAAGTATATTTCCTTAAAAAATTAATCTATTTATTTAAAAAATTCTTTATCTCTATGAAAAATAACTTGATGAAAAAAATTTATAACCCCTATTTTATCATCAGAGTTGTACCCAACAACAAATTTATGGTATTGTGGTGGTTAACATTCTATTATTACGTTCTCTATCATTCTCTATTAATATATGAGTGTTATTTTCTATCCCATATCGATTTTTTAATGGAATGTTATTATATTTTGTCTCAGGTAAGAATTGTACTTCTATACCACTATTTTATAGTGATAGTTTTATAGACTCTTTTTACGATGTGGGACATCCAATGAATTTTCCAAGCCCAGTTTTAAAATTGTGAGGATGAAATTCTCAAAAGGGGAGAAGGATGGAACATCCCAGATAAATAAGGAATAATACACTTTTCATATTTATTAATATTTGGGAATTAAATATTAATTTTACATTAAAGGGGATGCTATGTTCGATGGCGTACCCGTTACGCAACAACGGATTTCCTTGAAATCATACATTGCACAGTAATAATACAATATTATTATTTTAAATGGTAGTTAATTCCTAGCCATTTTATATGTAGGAATGAATAGAACTAAATATAATATTATTATACATGTTTGTTATATGTTTTTACTTTTATCCAATAAAAGTTAGTGGATTAAAATGTGAATGAATAAAATTTTAAGCATGAATACACTAATATTCAGAAAAAGGTAGATTTATCGCCTTTTCATGGGTTCTATATCATCCAAGTTCTGGAAGCCACCCATAGGCACCCCATACCTAGTTGGTCACATGGCCTCGAGCACATTTCCCTGAAGGCCAGAGGCTGCTGACTAGCAGCAAGGGCCTTGGGTGTGATAGTGGGGAAACAATGCCCTCATTGACAGAGTAGACAGCCTATGACAAACAATATACAATGGCAGCAGAAGTAATAATCCATACACAGGTTAACAATGGAAGACTAGAGATAATAAACAACTGTATCAATGCATAATAAATGATGCTTGATGCATATTTCCAGAAAAATAACCAAACAAGTAATAATTCTGAATTCAATAGTACTAAACCAAGTAAAACAGAAAAGATAAACAGCTCATCAGCATCGAAAGTTAGAGTGTGGTCCCATGCTCTCCAACTCCATAGCAAGTCAAGTACCTGAAGTTGAAGGGTGATTTCCCTGATCTATACCTATGACAATATAATATGTTTGGGTCCAAAGGCAGGACCCAAATAGGGTGTGAGACTAAATACCAGTAGGAAACCACCCAAAGATCTATGCCTAACAGTCAGTGAATATATGGTAGGTAAAAGTATAGAAAGTAGTAAATAGGAAAATACTCAGTAGTAATCAATCCCCAGTTCCAATATCAAGAAACAACTAACATGAAACTAAACTCAAACAGGTAACACTCTATGAAGAACTAACAACCATCCTCTCTGGTCTTTCCTGACTTGTACCAAAAACCTTCTATCGATACACTCAACCTAACCCATCTAGTTTGGTCATACGAAAATTATAAGACTCTCTGAGGAAGCACACTCGGTCAATTCCCCGTATAGTCTAAGGTAGTCAGGTACTCTCTGAGGATGATCACAAAGTCAATTCCTCATATATCCCCAAGGTCAAGAGACTCTCCGAGGAAGTTGACTTAGTCAATTCCTCTTATAACCCCAGGTCATCACAATCATTTTGAGGATGCTCACCCGGTCAATTCCTTTTATAGCCTCGAGTGGTTGAAGGTAATACAACTAAAACAATGACTCTCTGAGGAAGATCACTCGATCTATCCCCTTATATTCTAGAAATATCAAATACTGATTGAGGAAGATCACTCGGTATACCTCATATAGTCTGTAATGTCCAAAGACTATCTGAGGAAACTCCCTCGATCTATCCCCATTGATCAATAACACTAGGTTCTCACATCCCCATGAAATTCAATTCATATTAATTATATATGGATAAATTAAACATAAAAAACTACATGGCTAACCAGTCTAGAACATCTCAAACATGTCAGTAAACAACACTCCATCCTACAACCAAAAATAATTTAAAACATGTAAACGACCTATAGGATGAACACGACCAAATGTTCATAAACTGAAAAAATCACGAGTAGAACATCCAACTCATATAAATCTACCCAAATCATATCCTATTTACCACTACATAGGCATACAAGCATGTAAGTAATATAACAGGGGTAAAAAGGTAAACACACAATACCCCGTTCAAGGGTATTAGTGGAATTTGAACATAATACTCAAAGACTTCGAACAGAACGACAAAAACGTCCTACCATAGGGTTATGAGATCAATATACATGAACCACGAGGCTTGAAACATCCTAAAACACTGTAGATCTAATAAATTGCATAAAATGGTCAACCCACCATAACATGGAATAATTGAATTGGAAAACAATGCTCTAAAAGAAGAGAGATCTTACCGCTGTGATTCCAATGCAATTGATGATGGTCGATTCAGGGAACAGATGTAGGATCGGGTTTTCAGGGATGTCTTGGCATCGTACAGGTCCTCCAAAATGTTTCGGCCACAGAAAAAGAAACCCATGTCCATTAGATGCGACCCCGGTCCATTAAATGAAAAATAAATTACACAACATGTAGTTAATGTTTCCATACTCTGCTTTAGGTGGCCTCCACGTCACCCCACATGACCGTGTGTGTCTCCAAGACACAACCAACCCATGGCCTCTTGCGGCCATAATGGACTTGGCGTGTTCTCATAATTTACACGGTGTGTGCTTCAAAAACGTTGTAGAAACTCCTATTTTGTCTAAAACTCCATAAAAAGGAAAAATATACCTGAAAAGAAGATCCTAGTTCTTAAAAACAACCCCCCCCCCCCCTAAAGAAGTTCATCACAAAATTTCCATAGCCCATTGTATAAGAAGAAAACTCAAACAACACCGGCTTCTGTGATCGTACGTCAGCCTCCCTCTCCCAAGTCTCATCTTGCACCCGCCCGTGTTTCTATAGAACTCATTCTAGAGGAATAGACCTACAACAGAGAACCTTCATACTGTGATAAAAAATCTGCATATAGTGCTCCTCAAATGATGCATCCAAATAGAGCTCAACCTCCTCTGGTTGAAAGACATGAGATAGGTCTGGAATGTAACGTCAGAGCTAAGAAGCATGGAAGACGTTGTGCATATCCCAGTACCTATGAGGTAACTAAAACTGATAGGAAACTGGCCAAACTCTCTCCAACACCTCAGAAGGCCTGACATACCTCGGCGAAAGCTCACCCTGTATCCTAATCCTCCAGGGTCCCACCCTCGGTGTGACATGCAGGAGAACCCAATTCCTATCCTTGAACCGCAGAGGTCGTCTCTGCTAATCCGCATAAGACTTCTAATGAGACTGCACAGTAGCAGTCCACTTCCGAATCAACTCTATCTGCTTTGTGGTCTCCTGGACAAGATGAGGTCCTAACATAGTTGTCTCTCCTGCCTCCAACCAACATAAGGGTGATCGGTATTGCCTGCCATACATTTCCTCGTAAGGTGCTATCTGAATATTCACATGGAAACTTTTGTTGTTGGAAAACTCCACAAGAGTTATATACATTTACCAAGATCCTCCAAAATCCAAGATGAATGCTCGTAAAATGTCCTCAAGGACCTGAATTGTACACTTGGACTATCCATCTATATGGGGATGGTATGTTGTACTCAAAATTACCTATGTTCCCAAAGCCTTCTAAATCACATGGCCAACCTAAGATGTAAAGCGTGCATCCCTGTCTCATAAAATGGAGTGCAGAACTCCATGTAATCCTACAATCTCTTGGATGTAAATTTTTCTCAACTATTCAACACTAAAGGCATGCTTGATCAGAAATACGTGAGTAACCTTCCTGAACCTCTCTATGACAACCCCTACTACGTCGTTCACTTGATGTTTCCTCGACAACCTTTTCACGAAATCCATCATGACTTCGTTCCACATCCAATCGGTAATGTGTATCTACTACAGATGCCTTGTTGGTCACTAATGCTTCGTCTTTATCTGTGGAAAAGTGGAACACCTGATGATGAAACCAGCAACATCGCTCTTCATACCTGGCCACCTATACTGACATTGTGGATCACGATACATCTTGGTGATGCCAGGATGAATTTCCCAAACTGAGGAAGGAAAGTACCACATTAGATCCTCATTTATATCTACTAACACCCATACATGTACCTGGAAACGCAATATGTAATCCTCACATATGGTCCCCCTAGGAATGGGATCCTATCTTTACATGCATTCTCGTAGGAATAGTCCTTGACAATCTGATAGGTGACTCATTCGTAACTGATCAAGAAGTGTAGAGGTAACATCTATAGAAGATAGAAAATTCTACCCCTTTCTATTGTGAACCTCCAAATGCATCTCAGAGAATATAGCCATAAGATTCCACTCACTACTGGACTACTATACTTCCTATATCTGAGTCCTCATGCTCAGTGCATCATCCACAACATTCCCTTTCTCAGGCATGTAGGCATGCTCATAGTCAAAGTATTGAAGGTACTTAACCCACCTTTTTACCTCAAATTCAAGTCATGCTGAGTGTAAAATTACTTGAGACTTTTTTATTTGGTGAAAACCACAAAATTCTCTCCCAACAGATAATGTCTCCAACTGCGTAAGGCATGAACAATAGCTTCCAACTCTTGATCGTGCGTCGGTAGTTCCAATCATGTGGCCCAAACTGCCGAGACCCATACGCAATGACTCCATCTGCCTGCGTAAGCACATCTCCCAGACCAATACCTGAAGCATCACAATAAACAGTATAGCTTTTTCCTAGCTCTGAAAATACTAGTATTGGTGCTGAAGCCAACCTCCCTTTCAGCTCATGAAAGGTAGGCTTACAAGAATCTTACCAGAAGAACTTCACACCCTTCTTAATCATACCCTTCTATGGTGATGATATGTATGAAAATCCATGAATAAAGCATCTATAGTATCCAGCATGCCCTAGAAAACTCCTCACCTCAAATATGTTTTTAGGCTGCTCTCAAAGAAACTACTGTCCTCACTTTCACTAGGTCTACCGATACTCCTGTCTCTGAGATAACATGTCCCATGAAGTGAATCTGGTCCATAAAGAAGTGGAACTTCAAGAGCATAGAATATAACTAATGATCCCTTAGTGTACTCAAAATGATCTAAAGATGGGTATCATTGTTGTGTCGAGTGGGAGAGCACACCAAGATATCATCCACGAAAACCACAACAAAGGAATTCAAGTATGGATGGAAAACATAGTTCGTCAATGCCATGAAAACTTCAAGCGTGTTCGTGAGACCGAATGGCATCACCATATACTCTTATATACCATACCTACTCTATAAGGCTGTGATAGGTATATCAGATGGTCTAACGCGCAACTGATGACAATCGTTCCTTAAGTCAATCTTCAAGAACACCCAGCTTCTTGAAGCTGATCAAAGAGGTCATCAATCCTAGGAAAGGGATATCGGTTCTTAACCGCTAATTGGTTCAACATCCAATAGTATACACAAAGCCTGAGTGTACCATATGTCTTCATAATGAACAGGACATCCGAACCCCAAGGACAAGTATTGGGTCAGATGAAACCCTTGGTCTGCAACTCCTCCAACTATTTCTCAAGATCTTGCCACTCTGGTGTAGCCATCCTATATGGAGTAATGGACACCGTTTCCACCCCTAGAAGAATATCAATAGAAAATTCTTCCTCACACATCATAGGAAAACCTGAAAAGTCCCTTGGAATGACGTCCCTGAAATGATAAACCACTAGAAGAAAGTTTAACTGTGAAGTCCCCTGGTCATCCAGATATAGACTAGAAATCTGGGTTGTAACTCTTCCTAACCCAATATTCTCTGGACCTACTCTACTCACTTCGACATCCCACTCACCCTTATGAAAAAAAGATCCACCCTTGGGTGATATGAAACTCACCCTACGACGATAGAAATCAACAACATCTGGAAGAAAACAAACCAGTCAATCCCGAGAATGACATCATAACATGTCATCTCTAAGACATAAAGGTCCCATAGAATGCGGCACCAACCAACCTCTAGAGGGAACTCCTTGCACTAATGTACACTAGCTTTCCTAGTCCGAAACAGTGTATCTAGTGTCAATATGACTGCAGAAGAGAAGATGAAGAGTCCAAGACTCCCCACAATAGTGACAGATATAAAGCTATGGGATGCTCGTGTATTGAAAAGAGATGAAGATAAATCTGAGGCTACTAAAATCGAACTTCTAACTATAGAGGGGCTAGAATCCTGCCCTTTATGGGTATGCTCCACTGAAAAGGAATGGCATGTTCAATGACACTGTGACACTCACTGACCACTCTGAGATGATCCACTCTGCTGTCGCTGGTAGCCTAGTGGCTGACCACCATGGCTACGACCTCCACCTTGGCTCGAATGGTCAGAATAACTCCAGTTATTAGACTAGTGAGAAACTGGAGATACTTCTCTTGAATGTGGGGTCATAGAAGAACCCCTGCCACCAGCTGCAGGTGAGAAGAACTGATAGAAATGATGATGATGGCCCATCTTACCGCATGATCGACACTCCATCAGGTCTCTCTGGCACTGGGGCCTAGTATGCCCACTCCCCCGCATTAGTAGAATACTACCTAGCTACCTAAAGATACATCCCTCCTACTATGATCTCCCCGATCAGACTCCCCACGACGCTTCTTGCTATCAGTTAGAGAACCTCTAACTCTTGATGTTGAACTGCCCAGGCTCACTGCTCCAGAATCTCTCAAATTGCGCATAGTGATCAGCTCCTAGTTGACGATAGAGGATATCAAAGTCAACCTGAAGATGTTCACTTGTGATCGGATTTCATGCCTCAAACAATCCTCAATCTTCCGCACAAGGAACAACTCATCACCTCTAGGAATAGGAGTGAAACGTTGCAGCTCAGTAAATCGAGATGAGTAATCTGTAAAAGAAATAGTTCCCTACTCCAGACTCATAATCTCCCGGTATTGATAGGAAGTCATGGTCTCTGGGTAAAAGTAATCTTATAATATGTGCTGAGATTCATCCCAAGTCATACTCTACTGGCGTCCTGACTGTGAGATCACGTCCCATGACATCTTGGAGGTGTCTCGGAGAATATAGGTAGCGAGCTTCACTATCTTCTTTAGAGGTATCTCCAGATGCTCGAAAATTGTTAGCCTGACCTCTAGCCATGATTCTATATCTTGGGGTCCTTCATCCCCTCAGAAAGTAGGGGGATGCTGCTGCTGAAAGAGCCGTGTCAATTCCGCCATCGACGGGGCAGGAAACAGTGCTCTCTAAAAAGACTACATCATCCTCAGGAAGCCTTCCCCGAACTATGAATCAGAACCTGTTCCTGGTATAACGGCTGGTGCCAAGGCTAGTACAACAGGAGGATCTACTAGAAGTCCATGATCAGCCATATCTATTGTCTGATCACCATCTGGAAAATGGCATACAACCGGAGGATGTCTCAGTGGCATAATTCTAAAAGGGAAAACCATCACCTTAGATCAAGATTATCAAGGAATGAAAACATAAGATTACACGAATAGAACAGAAGAAAGAAATATTCATGTTTTACAAAACATGACTACAGGGCGTGTATAAACACTACACAACGTCTTCTTTTAAGCCAATCACATTGGTGTGTACTTCTGCCCCAACTGGTCATGTAATAGCCCAACCACATGTCAGGTTGTCCCCACACATGCGCGTGTACTTGAACTATATTCCCTTGCCTGAGTCTCCTTACACGGCTAACCCACATAGTCCTCTTAATCCTAGACTACATGGGGTGTTCAAAAAGGACACAATGTGTACTAGAAAAGTTTCACTGACCCGTGTTGTTAATTACATGGCCGGCTACACGGTTCACTCTACATGGTGTTCTCCATGTAAACACGGTGCGTACTTGAAGGATTTCCCCAACCTGGGTTGTTCGTGACATGACCGAGTACCTAGGTTACATTTCACATCATGTGAAATCAGGATATGACATGTATAGTCAATGATTCATCCATATGTGTCATTAGTCACACGTGTAGCACATAGTAACTAAAACACGACGTGTACGCACCATACACGGCGTGTTCCTGTAATATTTTTCAGAACCCCGTGTCCCTTCTCACAGAGTCAGTGACACGGTTATTTACTACACGATGTGTATTCATAATGTACAAGCTGTATATTCTAGGTTTTTCTAGATAGTATCCTGAGAAACTTATTCGGATCCCATAAAACACATAAAACATGCGTTAAGGTGCCAAATTCCGATCCGTGAGGGCACCTCCTCCTCGCGAATCAATGCTTGGAATCTTATAAATTTCATATAAAAGGGAAACAAGTCAATGATCCTCCATGTTTTGATTCATGTGGGCCTATAACACCTCATGAATCAACATTTGGTGTTCATTCAAACAAGACCTTAAATATAGCAATACCTAATGAAAGCAGGTATTCTATCAAGAATCTATCACAACAACATGCATATTATACACAACATTTTTCACAAAAACATGACATCTCTAATGCAAACTAAATAGAATGGAATAATGCATGAAATGGGATTTCTAGCATGTGCCTATATGATGCATGAGACGACATACCCTCATCACATCAAGTGCCGACATAAATAGAACTCCAATAATATCAATAGTAACAACAAAAAACATTTGAGTCACCCATCAGTTAAAATCAGATCAACCGTAAACATGAAAAACCATAAGAAATTGAAATAAATGAGCTAGATTGGCTTGTCCCAATACACGGGTTAGCTACTCCTGGGCACAAATTATTACCAAGTACCTATTCCATCCTATCCCTGGCTATAGGATCCAAGTAGTAAGTCAAGAGAAATGAATTCCTCTGATACCACTTTATAATGTCCCTGTTCTGGAAGCCACCCGTAGGCACCCCGTACCCAGTTGGTCACATGGCCACAAGTGCATTTACCTGAACGCCAGAGGATGCCGACTAGCAGCGAGGGTTGTCGGTGTGATAGTGGGGAATCTATGCACTCATTGGCAGAGTACACAGTGGATGAGAAACAATATACAAATGGGGGAAGTAGTAAAAATCTATACACAAGTGGACAATGGAAGACAAGAGATAATAAACAACTGGAGCAATTCATAATAAATGATCCATGATACATATGTCTAGGGAAATAGCCAAACAAGTCACAATGAAGAATACAACAGTACTGAACCAATTACAATAGAAAAGATAAATATCTCCTCAGCATCACAAGCCAGAGCTTGGTCCCATTCCCTCTAGCTCCACAGCAAGTCCAGTACCTGATGTTGAAGGGTGTTTTCCCTTATCTATACCTACAACAATATAATCTGTTTGGGGCCAAAAGAATGTCCCAAATAGGGTGTGAGACTATATCCTAGTAGGAAACCACCCGATTATCTGTGCCTAATAGTTAGTGAATATATGACACGTAAAAGTACAGAAAGGAGTAAATAGGAAAATACTTAGTAGTAAACAATCCACAGATCCAATATTATGCAATAGCTAATAAGAAGATAACCACAAACAAGTAACCCTCTAGGAAGTACTCACAGCCATCCCCTCTGGTCCTACCTAACAAGTACCAACAACCTTATGGGCAGTACACTCAGCCTAACCCCTTTGGTTTCGTTATAAAAAAATTATAACACTCTCTGAAGAATGTCACTTGGTCAATTCCCCTTATAGTATATGGTAGTCCAGGACTCTCTGAGGAGGATCACACAGTCAATTCCCCATATAGCCCCAAGGTCAAGAGATTCTTTGAGGAAGCTCACGCGGTCAATTCCTCTTACTGCCACAGGTCTTCACAAACCCTTTGAGGAAGCTAACCCTGTCAATTCATCTTATATCCTGGAGTGGTTCAAGGTAATTCAAGTAAAACAAAGCATCTCTGAAAAAGATCACCGCCCTTTCCTCTTATAGTCTATAAAGCTCAATTACACTTATAAATAGCTCACTTGTTCTATCCCAATATAGTCTCAAACGTCCAAATACTTTCTGAGGAAGCTCGCTTGGTCTATCCTCTTTTAGTATATAACACGAGGTTATCACGGACCCATGTAATTCAATGCATAGTAATGTTATATAGCCAATGTAAACCAACAGAACTACTTGGATAACCAGTCTACAACATCTCAAGCATGTTAGAAAACAACACTCCATAATATGACCATAAGGCATGGAAAATAGGTAAACAACCAATAGGCTAAACAAGACCAAACTGTTGCAAACAAAATAAAGAATGAGCCTAACATCCAAGGCATAAAAATCCATCCAAATCATTCCCAATTTACATCTACACAAGCATACAAGCTTTTCAGGAAAACAATAGGTGTAAAATGGTAAACATGCAATACCTCGTTCGAGGGTATTTGTGGAATTTGTACATAATAATCAATGACTTCAAACGGAAAGTCACAAACCACCTACCTTGGGGTTAGGAGATCAATATACCTGAACAATGAGACTTGAATAATAATAGATCCCTATAGATATATGAAAAAACATAAAACATTCAACCCACGATAATATAAAAAAAGTGGAATTGGAAAACGATTCTCTAGTAGAAGAGAGAGCTTACCATTGCGATTCCAAGACAATCGACGGCGGTCGATTCAGGGAACCGATGTGCGATCAGGGGATCAGGGATGTCTCGACACTGTATGAGTACTCCAGAATGTTTCGACTGAAAAATAAGACTCCCCTATCCATTAGACACGATCCAGGTCCATTTAATGAAAAAAATACACAGTGTGTACTTTTGAAGTACATGGCGTTCACTTTCTATTTTGGTACTTTGCTTTAAGCGGCCTCCACATCACCCCACATGACTGTGTGTGTGGATTGGTCATGGCCAGCACACAACCTCCTGTGGCAACAAAGCACACAGCGTGTACTCATAAATTACATGGTGTGTACTTGAATTTTTTTTTTCAGAAACTCCGATTTTTTAAAAAAACTCTAGAAAGAGGGAAAACATACCTGAAATACAGATTCAAGATCCTACATGAACCCTCTTTAAATCTAGTTTGGATAATTTTTATATTATTTATTTGACAAAATAATTTTTTTTTAGATTTGGGACATCAGAATTTAATTTGTGTAAATTTCCGGTATTTTTCTGATAAAGATGATTTTTTAATGAATAGTGAAAAATACTGTATTTTAATTCAAAAGTGAATTTTTAATATAATTCTTTTTATGGTTATATTATCTTTTTAATTTTTTTTATAGTGTAAATTAGAATAATTTTTTTCTATTTAATCTAATTTTGGTAATTAAAAATTATTTTACTTTAAAATTGCGCATAAACAAGGGTAGATCTTTTGATAGTTATTATTTCATAAAAACGCGCTATTTGTTTTGACAACAAGAATTATTTTTAAATTAATTTATGAAACTTCTATGTTTATAATTTTGTAAAACATATATCATTTTGAATTCAGAATATCAAATATATCGTAGGATGATTTTTTTTATTTTTCTGGGAAACTTAAACATTTGATGAATAGTGAAACCACTTAGTAGTAGTTAAAAACTGACTTTTTCATTTAAATAAAAATTTACCACTTTTGTGAGTTTAATTTAAAAAATCCGACATACATGTTTTTTATTAGTAAGTAATATGTGGTTCAATAAGTTGAAAATAATTTTTGGTGAATAGTTACTTTTGACTTATATTTACATCGGTTAAAGATAAATTGGGTAATTCAAGGTAAAAAATTATCATAATAATAAAAAATTACCTAAACACATCTCTTAGCCGTGTTGGACGAGACTTAGCCGACCATGGGAATCTTTGGGTCGATTTTGAGATTCAATGGAGCTACTTAAGATTGATAATGACACTTTAGATTAATTAATTTAATGTAATGGAAAAAATGATACAAATAAATATATTTCGTAACTTAATTATTCCATTGAGTTATATAAGTTATATTTTCGACTATAAATATTCATTTTAAATATAAAAATATTTCCTACATCATGGTATTTTTATATAATTTTTAGGCAATAAATGAATTAAATTATTTATGACATAATAATGATGCAGTGTTTACCTCATTAATAAATGATTTAAATAAATAATATTATAAATATTAAAATAATATCCAAAACCTATCCAATTATTTTTGGATGAATTTATTTCAAACATGAGAAAGATTATAGTCTACTTTAATGAGTATTGGACATTTAGAAACTGAATATTATTATATAATAAATAATATTATCACACTTTCATAAAGTGCCCCTCATCCCCCTTATAAAAAGTCCTCACTTATAACCAATTCCCCACACCTCTCAAGAATTTTAGATCATCCAACATCTAACCAATTAAGCTCTATATATCCATATACTCCTCCTATAAGCCTTACCTAAGTCAGAAGGCACTTCAAGAAATATTTTTGGTTCAATCCATTGTTACCCAAATTAAAGGTAACGGTTCCTCTTAACTTCTTTTCTTTTATTTTACTAATATGAACCCTAAACTCATTTTATTACATTAATTTGTAAAAAAACATTATCATAAATATACTAGGACGTTTTTATGATAATTATTCTAAGTACACTAACACAAACTTACATCAAATGGATAAAGAAAATACTTTTTCTCTGGATGGTGAACTACTACCTCACATAATGATGATTGTTCAAATATCTTCTACTATCACTCATGGTTGCCATTATGATGACACTTTATTTATATATGATATGTATTATGTTTTTTTCCTTTATTCTTCTATATTTTTAATTTTATAGCCTACCTTTATGGTTTGAATAATGGGTAAATGTTATAATTTAATTTTAGGAAGTGCGAACTACCCCCCCCCCCTCAAAGTGATATGACTCGTTAATGCCATATGAGGGATGTATAAAAGATAGAGTTAAAAATATCATATATTTTATTAAAATGTAATTATAATATAACTATGTATCATTATATTTTCATTCTATTAAAGTAAAAAAATATATATTAAAGTAGTGATCATGTGTATGTACAGCTTACTCTCCATGAACGGTGCATTTCATTTTTTATCTCCAAATGTTATGTACTGTTATAAATTCATATATATATACTGGAATTATATGATATAAATGATATCTAAATAATGAATATGTTTCTGGTGGTAATGGAATCTTGAGCACAATGACAACTTGTAATTATAAGGTGTTAATTTTTTACTTAAGTACCAAATATCGACAAAACGACCATTATTAACTTAAATGATTAAATATTGTTTATAACATGGTAATAAGAGATATAAAAGGAATAATAAACATGAAAATGGGTTCTTAATCAAGTATAACTTTACATAATATTATTATTCAGGAATAAAAATGAACAAACAAGTCAAGTCAGACACGAGGTACTCGATTTCTTATATCACATTCAATTCCGTGAGATTTCCATTGTTTTCCACTTATTTATTGCATGTGGTGTGTTGCGTACTTCCATTTGAAATATATTATCATGATTATAATTTTATTCTTGGTATTATGTGATTCATTTGGTGGTTATAAATTTTTTTTCATACGACTCGATTGATTTCAACGAAGTAATGGTTTGCATCTCACTTTTTATTCCCATGAGATTCATGCTATATTGGAAACTATTTTTTTTATGTGGCATATGTACTGTCAATTATTCTATTAATTGTGTAATATACTATAATATTTGGGTATTTACTTATTCATTGAATGATCCTTCATTCATGTGGTGTATTTTTCGTATGTTACCCAATCAATATGATAACCTTTCACCCTCCTCTTTTTAAAAGACTTCGTTTTGGTTGGTATGTATTTTGATTTACATATTATTATATTGGGATATGTTCTTATATATCCTTATTGATGTAAATTTTATTTCCAATTAGTGAGATACACTTTTTATCTCATCAAATCATTTTTATAATTTTAATGTGATGTCGTGAGGCTGTCGATTTTTTGTAAGGGAACTTCTTAACCAAATTTCAATTCATTAGGATAAACATGTACTTCATGAATATGTATTCCTATGAATTTTTGTAAATTACCTATGATTGTTTTACAATTAATATCCACTTATATTGGGTGTATTAATATTGGTCACACATTATTATGTAATATATTTATCCTTAATTTAAGGATACCATCTTTATAAGGGATTTCCTCTCAATTTACATTTCCATTGGGACATAATTTTTGTTATGCACAAATTGATGCTTGTATGGTGTATATACAGTAATTTTCCATATTATATAATAGATCCCATTATTATAATGATATTATAATGTTCTTATTAAGTTTTATTCCTCAATTATTTGTTTTTAAGAGTCTCTCATTTTGTTAAAAACTCTTTAAATAAAATATCGTTTTAAATGTGTTAAATATTTATTATTCAAAATATTTATCTTTAATGTCCTTATTTTAAAAATTATATTTATTATTTATTTATATGGAAATTGATGTTTGAATATTATTAAAATCTAAAATGTGGTATGAGACACTTTTATTAAAAATTCTCTTTATTTTATATTTTAAATGGTTTTGAAAATGGTTTGATAAATACTTGATTATGTCAATATATTGAAATGAAATATTGTGAATAAAATGTGGAATTTTTATCTTTCCTTTATGCATAATTTGTTTTATATGAATATGTTATGGTTATTGATAATTGTTTTCGTAAACGGGTGGTTCTGTGATAAACCTAGGGCGGGTGATCCAAAGATAGCTCTCCAATGCATTGGGTAACATAACAGAGGTAAACGTTAATGATTCCCTTAATAGATTTAGGGAATATACAATGTTGGGTATTACAAATGTGACTCTCTGCGTAACTATGCTAGCTACAATGTAAGTATTTTATGAATTCCATAAGTTACCTTTATGATTATTTGTTTGTGTGTGTTATTCATAAATCTTATGATTTTGTAAGGTATTTTAAGATTGAAAACTATCGTTTAATTGACTTTTATTTATTGATGGGTTAATATTTAATTTCCATATTTTATAACCCTTATTGAGATTTTTATGCTCATCCCAAGTTTTGGAATTTTTTTCATAGGACATAAAGATGAATATGATCAAGGATAAGATTAAGGAAAAGTCATGCGGTCTAAAACATGTATGCAGACAAGTCTCTAATTTTTTTTAGAGTTTTCATTTTATGAAAATGGATACTGATTAGTAGTGTCTACAAGTATTTTCACGTTTTTATGTAATAGTTATGTCCTTATTCTATAAAACTCTAAACCTCAAAATATCCTCAATGTGAATTATTTATTTAATTCAAGTTTTTTTAATGTTTAAGGCCGGGTCCTTACAAAAATAACATTATTTGAATCTTTAAATACCAAGAGATAAATATATTAATGATAAAAAAATATCCAAGTGGCCTTTTCTACACCACAGAAATTAATTTAGTGGTTCATATGTCATATATATCACAAGAGTAAAATTATTATGAAAACCAATACAGTGATCATAATGTTGAAGTGTGAATTAATCTATTAATTGATTTTATTTATTAAATGAAAATCCTAATAATAAATTATTAAATACAACATAATATAATAAAAATTTATTTTTTTAATAATATTAGAATATCAGTGATGATAAAGATTTAATAAAATCATTTTAAATTAAATTGAGTCCTGAAATTATTTACAAATTTTTAATTATCATGTCATGTCCCTTAGGATGCAATAATTCAAATAAGTAGTTAAAATAACATTAGTTTCGTAAAATTCATGTTTATACATGTAACATAGTAATTATATAAACCATATAAAATAAAAAATGTTCATAATATTATAATATGCATCAATTAAGGAAAATTGAGAAAAAAAAAACCTCCAACCTGTTGTACGATTGCCTTTTTACATGTCCATGCATCCTATATAATAAATATAATTTTTTATAAATATATTTATGAATCATATTCATATATATTATACCATATATGATTTATATATAGTATTTTATAAATTATTTATTTACAAATCATTGTTAAAATCATAGTTTCTGGTGATAATTATTTCTTTTTCATGTTTGGTTTGGTTTTTTAATTATAGTCGATTATCATTGATCGTGGTTAGAAATTTTAAATTAATTTTTTAAATGAAATTAATATCATATATAATCATATTTAAGTATTAATTATATTCCATAAATTTTGTTTCTGGGAAAAAGATATACCATTTAAGGAGATATCATGTCGTATGCTTGCATGAACATTGCTTCCTTTTTTCCAAATTATGGAACTTAATAAAAATAAATATTATTGAAACATTAAGTAAAATTTAAATCAAATATTTCATTTATATTTATTATATATACCCTTATTACCACCCACGTCAATATAAAATGAATATCATTTCACATCACTATGTAGATGTGGTAATCCGCACATACACACAAGTGATGATATAGATTACTAATGAATTAGAATGTATGAACATATATTAGATATAATAATTTCATAGGTATATTAATTTCATAAAAAATATTTAATTATTTAAATATATAATTATATCTAGTAGTGATATGTGGTGATGAAAAATGAATTACATCATTTATTAATGTGGTATTCTACCACACAAATGATTGACTATTTCATTTCCCATTTCCTGGAATAATATATGGATATAGGTTATTCCATAACATAATAACATTTCATTACATAATAATTATTGGTGATATTATTTTATCATATTTTATAATATTTTAATGTGTTTCATGATTATGTAAAATAAAAACCTATGGATAAGCACATGACCTCTTCTTCAGACAACCAATTTAGGTTTATAACTAATTCCATCATAGATTGTCATTATATTCATTAAAAAGAATCGTGTATCTTAGGAGAAATTTTTTAAGATATAAATTTTTTTTCTTCAAAATAAATTGATTTTGTAGTCTTAAGAGTAGATGAAAGAGGGTTTCCTTTTATAAGTGGTAGATATGACACAGTAATATTTTTTTCAATGAAAACTGATTCCCTCATTTTCTAAATGGGAAAAGGAGAAAAATTTATCACTATAAATCCTTGTATAAAAAGTAAAAATATGATGATAAGTTGGGAATTAAAAAATTTATAGGTCATTTAAATCATTATATATTCGTTTAAATATTTGGTAAACCCATTTCCACAATAATTTTTATAATTATTTTTTTCTATTTTACTATTCATTATTACCAACAACTAAATTAACCATATTGTATGAAATTAATTATTCTAATTAAAAATTTGGAATCCATTTTTTCAGTTTTAGTTCACATCAGAAGAAGAATTTAATTTATATTTAATCCTCCAAACGTGATGAAAATGTGTTTTTCAAGGGAAAACAATTTCATAAGTATAGAATGTTTTATTATAATTGTTAATTATGAAATTGAATTTATTGTATTAAATTGTGTTGATTATAATATTAATTAATTAATTAATTTTTTTAAAAAAATAAGTCAAAATTAAATTGGTATGTAGTATAAATGAAAATGCGGTTTTCATTCAAAACCCACATTTCCACTATTCGACATAAAATTAAAATTCTCAAAAAAAATTCAACAAATCAGTACAAGATAAATTAGGTATTAATATTTAAAAGATGATGTATATTTTTTAAATTTAAATTTTAAGTTTTTATAAAATTTATTTTTCAATTATGTTCATAATGCACGACGAAACATCATTTAGAAAAATAAATTTTTTTTCAGAAAATATATAATTTTTATTTGGAATTATTTGGATATTATTAAAAAAATGAATATAATTGAAATTATTTTATACATCTATAAAAAATAAAATTTTGATTTTTTTGATTTTTTTTAAAAAATCCATCAAATATAATGGGATTGGATATATAACTATATAATTCATTTTGACCCAGATTTGTGTGTATAAAAAGATATCAAAGGGATTAAATTTCAAGATATATATTTTACGGATCATTTAATATTGGTTTCACATGTTTCATATGATATTGAACACAATATTATTCTTTTAAAATATTATGTTTTCATACATATAGTTTTGAGAAAATATAATCATTCCATTCCATTTTTTCCTATAAAAAACATTCAATGTAATATCCTACAACTCCCCATTAGCATTGGAAGAGGTGGACATCCCACAGTGCCTTAGGTGACATCCCAAAGACACCAATGTAATGAAATAAATGGAAATTTACTCATTAATATATTGGGTAAAATTTTCCTTCTAAATATAAAACAAACAACGATAAAAACAATAACAACAAAACAATTATATGATGTCTATATACCCAAATATAACTAAAAACATGACCAATCCAATAAAACATTATACTATAAAATAGAAAACCAAATAATTACTCAAGAAGACTAAAAGAAAACTCAAACTCTAAAGATACAATAACTAGAAACACCCAATCCACGTAAATCTACAACTCCACATTCCATGTCCACGTTGTTAAGAGGAATCTATAAAAATCCAAGATACATTTCATTTATCCACATATCAATTGATGAAATATGAAAATGGAAAAAATTTCTCTAAAAGTAGGTGACTCTTAAAATAGTAGTATTTTACCAATGACTCTAAAACGCATCCACTTGTACTGAAAATGTGAGAAAAATTTATATAAAATTATTTTAGGCAAATATATCCAATCCATAAACAATAATTCCAAGGAATGAATAAAAAATAATTTTTTTTCATTTGATGTGGAATATTATTTTTCATTACAACATGTAATACCACATACAAACACACATAAGTTTGGTGTTATAATTTATTGAGTAAATTCACATAGACAGATTATTAAATTTTGATGGTGTTACATCATGACCATTATCCATCCCATTAAAAACACTCACAACAATTTATTTCAATATTATTCCATGTAATTCCAATAAAATATTTTATTTCATTAAATAATTTAAAGAAATAATATAAACCAATAATTCAAAAATATAATTTAGAATCCTCATTTTTTAATTATAATTAACGGGGATTTCCATAAATGAATCAACATTCTTCAATTTCAATGAAAATAAAAAAAATGTGATAATCATTAATAATGATTAATGTTTTTAAAAAAATCAATAAATTCATTCCATTAAAAGTAATTTGTTATGTATTAAATCAAGTAGATATAAGTGTTTAAAAAATTAACAGACAAAAATTTGTGAAAATGAAAAATGACCCAGTGAACCATCATGATCCAATCACAATCTATGTTCACCTCAATAGATCAATCAATATTTCATTATAAAATCATTAATAACAGGTATATCTATCCATAACAGACTTGGTATATGACTCATAGAGATCAACGATCTTTGGATCTAATAATAATGTGGAATAATGGGTATTTACAAAAGAATCAATTCATGCATCATACCTTAATTCAATTAACAATCACTATTGGATCTAAAGGGACCATCTCCCAAGCCTCTGGAGAAAAACATAAGGATTTTAGGATTTTATGGGTAAAATGATGGTTAAAGTGGTCAATTAAGATTATATCAACAATTTTAGCTGGGCCAACTGTATGCCTCATGGATTAGCCAAGCATTTTGGAAAATATAATTCTAACAGCGTGGGGGTAATATCTAGAGGACACCCCTCCCATGGTTTCCAGACATGGATAGAAAGACTTTTTTTCATCCTTTTTTTCCCTAAAATTCATGATGCATGATTTCTATAGTTCAGTTCAGCATTTTCTACAAATAGTGATGATTCCCAATACCCTATGTCATAAAATGGATGAATTCCTTGGGGTGAATCACAATTTTATCTAAGGATTACTAAATTTGACACATCTAGGAATACCTCCCAAATAATTGAAAACCAAATGGAACCTCATGAAACATATCCTAAATGTTATTTAGAAGCCAAATATATGAATAAAGGGTAATATACCTCAAATTAAGGGATATAAATTCTCCCAAATATTTCATTTTCTATAAATGAAATTTGGATAACCCCTATTAAAAATAATTTTTTTCCTTTACTCCACCATTTCCATATGGTGTTCCCACCATTCTTCCAAAATAATACCATGTTTCAAAAATAAATCCATTAGAACAATAATTTTACCTATTATAATCTTATATTACCGATCAAAAATTTGTATTGGAACACTAATCAATATTGCATCCATCTCTAGATAAATGTTATACCATCTAGTAACATGGTCAAGATTTTATTTTTACTTCATTGACTTTGATACACAATACAAATTGTGCACTAAGCTGAAGTATTATGGAAACTCCAACTAAAATTCACCTAACCAAATCATACATTTTTCTCAATTTGTACTATGTATTAAAGATATTACTTTACCTACCTACCAAAAAGAGTATTCCTATGACATGAAGATATTCTCAAGAACAATAGGTCACTAACCGAAGATAACAAATAATCATAAAAATTAACAGATTATGATTTGTGATGAGTCTGAGATGTCTCAATCAAATTTTTAATAAATAAAATATTTTCGATTTTTTCTTTCTTGTGGCTGATCCTATTTATTAGAGTCTCACTTTTTTCCACCCAAAAATTTGTATAACAATAAAGAAACCCATAAAATTTCATAAAATGATCGATATGTGTCCAGAAATGAATACTATTTTTATTAAAAACACTCAATATATATGTCCACATCACAATATCCACCAGAATCCATCAAAAATCTCTACGCATTTCCTCTATCATTTGGTCTGTCTGGTTCAATTTTATATACTTTTTAGGTTGATAATATGTTCTCCAAGTAAATAGTTTTCTATGTTCTTAGTTTATGTTTTTCTAAAAAGATACTTAAAATTGCTGTCTTAGTACAATAAAATATAGTCTATGCTCCATGTATCTTTATAATTTCCCATATTTAGATTTTTTTTTGCAATTATTCGAAAAAATTAGTTTCATAAATGGTTTTTAAGTTAGCGAACTTTTTGAGAGGATACACAATCACCCTTATGGAATTTTGTTTTCTAACCATTCATGGAAGACCTATTTTAATAGCCTTGACAGACTCCACCCATTTATAAAATGGAATTTGTAAATGCTGAAACCATACCATTGGTCATTGATTCCCTTCTTTAAATTGATGTTTGGTGAGGCCTCATTATATTTAATCTTATATTGATCATTTCACTTTTCCCAAAAAACAATTCTTTAAGTGGTTTAGACATATTTTGAATCCTACATTAATAGACCATCATAAATGGTGGTAGGGTGTAAGGACTAGTTTTTGATAAGTCAATGGTTTAACTATATGATCCATAAACCACAACCCTAAACTTCTATTAAGCAACCATCCCTTAATTTTTTCCCAAATATTATGTGATAACCTTATCGAAACAAATTCAATATTCAATTTTTGAGCCTCGTTAACTTTCTCAATAAAATATGGAATAACAAAATATATAAATAAAATTACCACATCACATTGGTCCTAAAAATCAAGATACATATCTTCCTTGACCAAAATTTAATTCCACTGATCTTAAGAAAATATATCCTACCGTGAAAAAAAACATACTCAATGAATCAAACATATTGTTCCACTTCCTGGTGTATACATAAACACAAGTTCAAACATTTTTAGACACTATATCCACATACACTACATTTAATTCAAATCTCTTTGTGAGAAAATGTTTTCATAAATATTATGATCCATAAACATTGTGAATTATTGACTAAAGAGGTAATGAAAAACTATCTAAAAATCATGTATGATAAAATAAAACTATAACTAATATTTTTTTTGTTTATATCATGTCATTGTAAATATTATGAACTATAAATTTCAACAAGAACATAATTCATGAGAACAACTCCCAAGATGTATATCAATGCATCACAGCGGGCTATATATCATTGTCCAGACTCGAGAAACATGAGGATATGTTCTATTTATGTCTAAAAATATGTTCTTGAAATTATTTTCAACATTACCCAGTCCATTATAAAGGAACAACATTTCTCATCAATGATTCTATTGGTGATTCCAAACATGAATAATATCATGGAAAATGTTTGTCGTATCCTGCAAATCGAAGGAATATATAACACCTTGATATTTTATGAAATATTTTAATCATATAAAAATTATATTTTAGTCATATTTCATTATAAGAAACAAGGATTGTGGATTGATCTATAAGAAACACTTATTTTTGTTTGTGTTTCACACAACATATCAATTAAATGAATCCTAACATACTATTAAAATATTATTTTTGAATAAGATTGAACATATCTAGATGTTATAATAGTTTTTATAAATTGAATTAACTATATTATGAAAATATATTATTTAAAAATGTATATAAAAATAATTATTTGGGGAAAAATTTATTTTATATGAAAATATAAACTAATTGAAAATGAAGGAAATATTTTCTAAAAAAATATTTTTTTATGAAAAAATGAATTCAATCTTAATAAATTAAAAAATATCTTCAAAAAGATTATTATAAAAATATATATATATTATATATTAAATATTGTTTTTATCATTCATTTTATATGTTTTCGATTCAATAGATAAGAATAAATCCAATTATACACTTAAACTGCATTTTCATAAAATTTTATTTTTCCCCTCCTACGCACTTATTTTAGGAGTAATTTATTATTGTTTTTAAACAAATTACTCAAAAAATTTAATTTATTTTTGGAAAAAATCATGTAAAAATTATCATAGTGTGAATATTGTAGAATTGTTTGAGCAGATAAATTTTTTTATAAATAGTGAAAAATTTTGCATTATATTAAGAATTGTCATTTAATTTAAATCTATTAAAAAAATTCAAATTGTTTTAATATGGTTTTATTGAAAAATTAATTTAGTTACATATCTATTACTCTAATTTAGTTCAATTTAATATCTTTTATAATAAATTTTTATATGATTTCATTTTATCTTTTAATGATTTTCTCTTTGAAACCCCACTTAATCATCATGTATCTGAGAATAATTTTAGATTAAATTTTTCTACATTTTTAAAGGGAATATTAAATAATATATTACATGTATGGATTCATAATAATTTATATTATCTAATAATATTATTTTTTTTATAATAAATAGAAAAAAGAGTCAAAATTGTTGCTCATGTGTAATGTAATAATTGGTTTACATGGTAGTTAAACTAAAATGATAAAGGATAAAATGAATCAAAAATTTTCCAAAAAACATTTAATATAAATATGTACAACATATGTCATCAATTATTGATAAAAAACGATTTTTGATCATTTTTAAAATTGAAAAACATTGGGTGACATTTTTTCAAAAAATTACAAGTGTGTCACTCCCCACCCTTATAATAGGCCACCCCCTATCTTCTACACTTCACAAAATAAAAACAAATGGGGTATTCCAATAAATATCCATATTAATTCTTTAATTCCTTAATATCATCCTATAGCAATTATATTCATTATAATGACAACAATGTAAGGCAGTTTGTGCAAACCAATGGAGGTTACTCAATGAACAACTAATATTCTTTAATGGGAGTTTTTATATTATTTATTCCATGATACCATTATATAATAATTAAAAAATTGTGATATAAGTAAATAAGTATATTAAATATTCATAGATTTTTTTCTTTTAGGGAAATTATCTAAAACCATATCCTTTTCAATCAAATTGGATATGAAGTCATTATTCTAGTTTACGATGGACTACCCCTCTGTGAAATGATGTCATTTTATTTCCCATTTCCATTTATTATGACTTGATATAATAACGTATTATTCTATAATATATTATATTTATGATAAAATTATACATAGATATTTATAATATCACCCAAACTTCTTACATTCCATTATGTGTGAATACAATAACATAGAGTGTGTTTAGGGAAAACTACTACCTCGTGAAGCGATGTGTGTTGTTCACGCTTTAAATAGAAGGTAATAAGAATGGTTCAATGGAAAATATGAGATCTATATTATATAAATATATATATGGAATTGTATCAAATTATATATATATATATATATTTCATGAAAAAGGAAATAATGTTCATGCATACATATGACCTATTGCCTCTATAAATGGTGTATTTTATTTTTTATATCTACATTTTATGGATCACTATAAATAAATTAATAATGAATACTATATATATATATAATGTTTAATAATATTTATTTTATGTATAAATATGTAAATTTATAGGACAAATACATAATAAATCAAAACATTCATGAAAAAATGAAGTTATTTTCAGAAACATGACTTCAACATGGAATATTTAATAAACGAGTAATAAAAGGTAATATTTAAATCACATATGGTTTTATATATTTATATATTAAAATAATAGATTTATAAGAATATTAATGATATTATTAATGTGTTATGAACAATTATAAAGGAAGTCAAAAATTATTAAATGGAATTTCGCCTCACTTTTTACTTTTTTGAGAAACATTCCAAATTCACCATATATTTTTTTTATGTGGTGTATATAATTACCATGAATATATTTTATGATTTAAATAAAAAATATTATATATATATATATACATTTTATTATTCTATTTTAGGAGGATTATTGTTAAAAATACACCAAAGCGGTAAATGATTTTTTCCCAGTTTTCCTTCTATGAGACATATCTTATCTTATGACGATATATTATTTTTTATGAAAATATATAGAAAAATTGAAATGTATTATCGGGAATTTATTTATTATAATTATTTTATTTTTTTCAAATTAATTTTTTTTATTCATGGGGCTAGCGATTACCGGATACTAAAGGGGTAAGGGTTTTATGATATAGTATCATTGTTTATTGGGATTGTTTATGCATATATATAAAATTATGTATTATTTTGATCCATATCTCAATAACATAAAAAATATTCTTATTCACCAGTTATTTTCTAAGAAGACATGTTTCCCTTAATTTTTGTCTATTAAGTACTCAATTGTTCAATAAAATAATATTACGAAAAATCGCTTTATTTCATTATTTTATCAAAAAACACTTATTTTATCCAAAATAATGTTTTAAAAAACAAATTCAATTTTTTATTATTATCTAAATTATTTATTAATTAATATTTTATCCATGTAAAATTTTTATATAATGACCATTAAAAGAGATAATTTTTTTTTCAAATAATGCATGTTCAAAATTTACCAAAAATATGAACATGATAATTATTTTAATGTGTACGACATGAAATTTGTTTTCCAAACCTCATGTCCAATATTATATTTAATGATTCCATTATATTTTTTCAATGATATTTTCAATGATAAGGATATTTTTAAAATTTTATGTTTTAGAATTTTTTTTCATATTTAAATTTTTATTTTAATTATGAAATATTATAAATGATTTTAAATTATTATATTATATAATTTCAATCATTGTGAAAATGTATAGGATTTACAAGATATTTTTAAAAAATTATATTTAAAAATAATTTTAAAAATAATTTTTTTCTTCTTTAAAAATTTTTCCTTGTTATCTTTTAAAATAATTTTCTCTATAATATGAAAACCATTTATGTAACACATGATTTACTGGGGATATAATACAAGAATTCATTTCTTATTAATAATCAAGAAGTTTTATGTTTATGATGACATGTTATTAAGTAAAAAAGATTTTCATCCATGGGTTATTTTCTGATAAAATTATTATGAGTAAAACATTTTTTAATGGTTTATTATTTGATGAAATGATGAATTTATTATGAAACCAATTTATTTTCCATGGGATATGTTTTGATAAAAGTTTTATGAGACCCATTTATTTTTCTGGTTCTTAATGAGATGAATGAATTATGATCTTGAGGAAACGATATCTATGATTTTCTTTAGGGGATGGGTGAGACCATTATTTCCATCCAATGAATTGGGTAATTATTAATGTTATAGGATCTAAAAGGTTACATGGGAGGTTATCCCAATTCCAAAATAGGGTACATAGTAGGATATCTAAAACCCATAATAAGGTACACTAGAGGTTATTAAAACCCCAATAGAGGGTAGAAAAGATTTCATCCCAAGAATAATGTAGTTTTATGAGTGGTTATCCCAACACTAATATGATATTAATTTCATAGAGGGTAGCACTTCCAGAATATTTTTTATTATTATGTATATACTGAAAATCCATGTACTGCGACTATGTTATACACTCATGGACCATGTTCTGTGAATCCATTATGATTAACATTTTATAAAATAACATTATTTTTTATATTATTATTTTTGACGATCTGAGATATGATCGGTATGGTTTTTATATATTATCAGAATGTTCTCATACTAATATTCTCATATATTTTATTAAAATCTCTTTTGTTTACCATTTCTGAGCATCTGATCTCACCCACTCTTACATTTACTTTCCCCAGGATATTAAGAAAAGTAATTGTTATGATATGTGTAAGAATTATGATAGTTATGAAGAATAGAGTGAAAGATATTTTAGCTCCCATATGGACTGGTTTTTTAATATACGATTTTTTCAAAGGCACTATTCCTTTATAATCATTATATGTAGGTTTGTATTTTGTAATGAATTTTCATTTAAAGAGATTTCATGTCAATGCATGAAAATATTGGGTATCTATAATTGGTATCATATTAAAGTAATATTTGTACATTTGAAACGAGGATGATAAAAAAATAGTACAATACCTTTGGATATTTCTAAAATTAGATCTTGAGATATGGCTGAGGTTAAGTATAGGAATATGTTACTGAATAAGAAAATGTCATGGAGTTTTGGTAACCGATATTGTGAATTATTTTAATGAAACTAAATCTTTTTATATATTATATAAGTTGTTGTCTCTCAAAAATAGATATATTTTTGGGTAATAACTCAAAAAGGGTTTATTATGCTGAACATGATTTCCAGCTATTTAATCAAAAACTAAATTGCTTCAAACATGGTTTGACACACCCAGGTGATATGCTTTGAAAATTCAAAAAATCATTACCAACCCATAAATAAGGACATAAATAGATTATTATGATTAATAACATATTATTAACCAAATCTGTCAATGATAAAAAATAGGGTGTCATTTTTTAGAAATCAGATAAGTGAGTTTTCTTGATTATGTGGTTAAAAACTATGATTAATATTCCATACACTATGGTTTTTATTTTATTATATTCCTTGAACACTATGAAATCATGATACTCTATAATGATATGGAAAATGGAAGGATTTTATTCTCATGAATCTGAATGTTATAGGAGTAGGAATGAAATATATAATTCCTATGCTTATAAAAAATTCACAAAACATGAGTCCTGATGCAATTAAAAATATTTAAAGTTGTGTAAATCATTCTATCGATTCCTTCATAAGAAAATGTGCACCATAGTTTTTTTGGTATTCTTTTCTACTAGATTATAGGAAATAGATCCACACCATTGAAATGATATTTTCCATCATCCACTATTTTGTATCGTTATAAATTCATTTTGGTTATTTTCCATTTTGAATGTGATTCTGATGAATGGTGGAATCATGTCAAGAAAATGATGAAATATAATGAAATTAAATCATTGGAGTGTTATAAGTTCCTGAAAATATTATTCAATAATAAAAATTCATATATTTATTATATGTATATTGATAAATGGTTTGTTGAAGTTCATTAAAAAATGGATGAATCTGTCAGTACCTATGAGGAAAATTTTACCACACTTGTGAGGTATGGTACTGGTATTACCTTCCAACATGAATGTAAGGTTTATCAATTATTCAGTGTCTTGTAACAATGTCTTCAATTGAAATTATCTATATTATACATTAATAAATATAAACATATGTTTCTATTTTATATCAATGATTAAATTAAAGTTGGAGTTATATAAAAATATCACGTTTTTTTATAAGAATAATAAAATGAAATTAAATGTAAAATATAATTACCATATATAGAATAAGATGATATATCTGTTATACAAAATCTTTAGGAACAAACATCGAGTAAATTTTTATATGGGAACTATTAGATGTTATATATGTGTAAGAGAATGTTATTAAGTAGTCAAATGTCGATTTAATGGGAAAATTTAGGTAATCATTCCAATAGAGAGAATAAAAAACAAGATTCACTACTGACACTCATATAATTCAAATATACAGAGCATGATATTTTTTTAAATCAATTACCCAATAATTGGGTATTAAGGATTAAAATGAAAAAAAAATTGGAAAAAATGATAAAGGTATAGTTTTTGAAATCCTAATAATTTACGTGAATCAAAATAGTTACCGAACACTTATCCACTACTCCCTATTAGGAATCTTCATATTTTAATTTTTTGAATATTCCTTATGAAAATATTATTTTTCATAATTTAGTGAAATTTCATGTGATTTTTTTTGTTTATCAACTCCTTCTATATAGGTTAGTGAAATATGAAATCAAATTTTATATTATATCAATGTAATGTTGAACTCATCCTTCAAATTATAATGTTTTTTTTATAATATAAGATATTTTTTATTTTAAAAAGTGTAATTTTTTTCTGAAGCATATATGTCCCCATTTTAGTTTAACATTAAAGTTAGTGATACTATAATGTGTTTATGATTTAATGATTTGTCAAAATTTAATAGTCATTGAAACTCCTTTTGATGTTTTTCTAATTGGATTTTTTCATGATTAAGAACATATTAAGATATATTTATTGAAACAAAACCCTTGGGGTTTGAATTTGTTTTAATTTAATTGTAATTAGTTCATCAATGATGTTACACTATAAAGACATATGATTAAAGGTATTAGTAATTATTAGGGTTTATATTATATTTTAATATGAGATAATTATGGGTGTTAGTATATCACCAAATAAATATAGGTCACTCCATTCAAATTATAGAAGATTTTTCTTAGGATCCACTCACCAGAATATACATTAAGAAGGAAATAAGATTTCATAGAATGCCACTTTTAATTATATTTTATTTAGAATAAAAGTATAACTTTATGTTTTGGAAATGTATTTCTCTATGTCTTTATACACAATTGAGTTTATGAACTGTGTATTATCCTCAAACAGATATTAAATATGAGATAACAATAACAATCATAGAAGATAGGTTATGATGTTCTTTTATGGATTTCACAGGGTGTTGGTATTAACCCATACCTCTAGATAAGTTTTAATAAAATAATATCATTTACCTGATCATTCAAATGGTTCATTTTGAATTATTTTATAGAAACAAGTATAGAACAACAAGGTACTATAATGAAGATGTAAAATAAAATCTATTAGAATAAGATCATGCTGATTATCCGAACAGAATGGGTGGATCCATTCAAAACCATCTATGTTAAAAGTCTAATGAAATTTTACACTAATAATCTTCAATGGGGTCGATTATTAAATTTTTTTGAGAAGGTCTTCTAGTGGATTTCTCTATGGAATAAATATAGGAAAATAATCCCTTGTTATATCAGTCCCTTTAATATAATAGATTGTATCGATAAATTATTGTAATTTTTAGAACTCCCACCAACTTCAATCAGGTTCATGATGTGTTCCTTGTATCTATCTTGAGTGAGTGAATACATTATCCATCACATGTACATAACTCCATGTTCAGACTACTAGAGAATGATATGTATTATTAGGAACAATTAGAGGTGAATCTAGATCAAACAGTTATAATTATTTAAAATAATACCACCCACCTGCTAATTTTTTTTTTAGAAACCACCAGAATGAGGATTCTACAAGGGACATGAGGATGAAATGAGGTGGAAGTATCCTAAATTTCTGTTACTAAAGTGATGAATTTCAAGGGAAATATATTGTATGGTTTTATAATGTAATAACTAGAGATTTTTTGAAATATTTTTTATAAAAATAATTTTAATCATTTTTTTGTTATATGGTATATTATAAAATGAGTTTAGATTCTATTAAATTCAACACTAATATTTTCTTATGTTACATGAAACATTAAATTTAAATTAAACATAACCCACTATTAAAATATTATTATTTAATATGATAGAAATCATGTAGATGTTGTAACGGAGGGTATAAATAGTATTAACATAAATTATTTAAATATATGTTATACACATGTATATTAAATAAAATCATTATTGAGAAATTATTTATAAATGATAAAAAAAATTCAATACATAATAAATCATTTCCTAAAATAAAATTTTATAAAAAAAACACATTCTACATTTAAAATTTTAATAAACCACTTTGGGTGAACAATTATAATTCAATTTATATATTATAAATTCAATAATTTTTTTTATATTCATATAATTTTTTTTCTTAACAATATATAAGAATAAGTACAATTTAATGCATAAAAAATTACTTTTTTCAAAAAAATCTTTTTTCACCTACTATGATATTATTTTAGACTAATATCTGAAACATTTAGGATATTAGTTTTTTAAAATAAATTTATTATTTAATATCATAATGTCAAAATTATCTTAGAGTGAATTGTTTTGGATTCTTTTAAAAAAATATTATTGATTAATAGTGAAAAATAATGATTTCATTAAAAATTATAATTTCATTTCAATATTTTAGAAACTTCCAAATTGTGTTAATATAGTGTAATAATAAAAATTAGTTGAATTATATATATTTTAATCCAATTTCGGTCATTGTAATATTTTTCATTAATATTTTCATGGAAAATTATTTTTAAAATTTAATATGTTTTAGAAAAAATGTTTTCTAGGTGAATGGTTAATTTTCCCAAGAAATGTTTTACATTATTTTGAAATATTGTATTAAATGATCTCAATGTTTATTTTCAAAGAAAACTATTTGAAAAATAATTTATAACGATTTTTTATTAAAAGTTATTTTCCACAATAAATGTTACAAGTGATCATTCAAAATCATTTTCCATGTATCATCACATCCTTTGATGGAGTATCCCCCCACACAATTACCACATTTTCCTTTAATTTTTTTTGATGTCTTTTGAATACAGACTACATAAAAATTAAACAAAACAATACATAATCCAAATTTTTAAAATAAATAAAATATAAAAATTTGATTGAGTATATATATTAAATTTATATATTACATAGCCACATGATTATTTTTACAAAAATCTAATATTGTTGATAGTCATAAGAAAAGAATAAACCTAGTAAATCACATAAAACATTATATTTTTATACATGTAGTTCTTCCTCCTTTTGATAGAGAACACTATTTAAATCTTATTTAGAACCCTTTTATAAAATGAATATTTCAAAATAAATGTTATCATTTGAATGGAAAAAAATATTTATTTAGGTTGAAATTTTGTTATTTTTGTATAACGTTTCTTTTTTTAATGAATGATGAAAAATACTGAAATTTAATACAAAACTACTTTGTCATATAATTTATGTATAAGGGTAAATTATATATATAATTAGTTTTAAGGTATAATTAGATCATATATTTATCATTTAATCCAATTCGGATAATGGAACTTATTTTACTTGGAAATTGACGACAAAAAATAATCTTTGTAACATTTTTACTTAAAAACCCACATTATCATCCTGTCTATTGTATTAATTTTAATATAATTTTTTCCAATTTTGTGATTGGAATTTTAAAAAATAGGTTCAATATTGGAATATGAATAATTTATAATTTCTAATAATGTGAAAATAGTTTTTTCCAAAAATATTAGTGAATGTAATCAAAATTAATTACAACGATTAAGGTTGAATAAATTATAATAAGGGACTAAACTATAACCTTAGGCCCCAAAACGACCTATAGACTTATTCAAAATCCACTAGATGAAAATATTTTGACCATATACCATCTTTTATATTATTTGGAAAATTATTGACCCACTTTCAATAAATAATGTTGTTGGTTCCTTTCTTCTAAAATATTACAAGAGTGCCACTTCTTATCCATTATAAAAGGACTGTTCTCCTCCCAATTCCCACACCTCTTAAGACAATTAATATCTACCAAAATGAACTAAAAAAGTTAAAAAAATCCCTCACTCCATCCTTGAAGCATACCAGTTTCTAGAAATCAGTCCAAGGAATTATTTTGGTGGAAACAAAATAGAGTTACCATATTAAGAGGTAATGCCTTCTATAAATTTGTTCAATATTATTTTCATTTCCCATTCCTTAATTTCACCTTAATCTATTATAATATAACAATAACAATATAAAAATATTTTTCTATGTTTATATGATAACGTTTTGACAGAAACATACAAAAACCTCTATCATATGGATAACAAACATATTGTTTACATGTATAGTGAACTACTGCCACACTAAACGATGATTGATCATTTTACCCTTAGCACCTCTCATGGTTGAAATTTTTTATGGAAAATATTTTATTATATGATATAAATTGTATCTATAATTCCTTTAATCCAATATAAATTTTTTATAACATAAATTTATTCTTTCCATCTTGTGTAAATTTGATAATTTAATATGAGGAAGTGTGGACTACCGCCCACTCAAAACAATTTTACACATTCCTGTCATACATGGAAAATATATAGGAATGTTTCAGTTAACAATTTTTGAAAAAAGAACTTATATATGATATTATTTAAATAACTACCTTTATATAATAATATATATATGTATGTATATTATTTTGATTATTACAATTTCAAACACACTTAAAAAGTGATAACGTCATTCGTAGATGTGTGGACTACCACATCCTTCACATGATGTGATTAATTATTCATCAAAAAAATTATATATATAATTATATGTTATTAAATAATATGTTATTTATTTTGAAATGATCATAATGAAATGATATAGTTTTACTTACCTATTTTCTGTAATGATTATTGAGAAATGATAACGTTATTCATGTGTATGTATGACCTATCATCCCCCTAATTGATTTGTTGATCCATTTTTTTATCCATATTTAATGATTGATTTTAAAAGTATAATCAATGTATAAATATGATAATTATTTCATGATTTGTATTCTGGAGATGTTATATAATGACCCCTTTACCCATAATACCCTACAAAGTTGTTTTTGAAACATAAACTATGTTTGGTCAAAACAACTGAGATAAATTTAATTATCTAAGTATTTTTAAAAGATAAGGTAATAAGGGAAATAAATGTAATTATAAACATGAATAATTTTCATAAGAAATTATAAAATTTATATAAATTTATTATACTAAATGTTAATGGTTGTTCACCCAAAAATAAACTAATGGTAAGGGATTATTGTCTCATTTTCATTCCATGCGGCATACATAGTTTTAGTTTCATTAATATATTATATATAATATACATAATCCCACATCGACATGTTATATAATGAATATACTTACCCTCCTGATGTTCTAAGATTCATTTTATGTCATTAATTCATAGTAAATTGTTATTTAAATAATTCAAAGTGGTATGGGATGATTTAGAATGTTTAATGATTAATATCGTTGAGAATTTTTGTAAGTATTCTCATTAAAATCATATTTCCTTTTTTATTTCCTACATTATCTTATTACAATCACATTATTTAAATAATATTTAATTTGTAATTACCTTGAATATCTATATTCCCTAAAAATAGATATTATTATTTCATAAACTATATATCATTTTATGTACAATGATTATATTGAAAGTTATTTGATTAACTAGGGAATTATTGATAAATTTGTAAATTCTATTAAACACATATACTATTTTATACTGAACATTTTTTATTCAATGTATGAGTATCTCTGTAGACGCACAATATAGGTGTTGGGTAATGGTTAATTCAAGCCCCTCGATGTGGCGGTAGTCACGTGAGTTGAATTATTTGGCATAATAAAAAATGATTATATAGTCTCTTGATGGTAATGGTATCATGTGCCTATCAAAAATGTCGTATGATAATTAAGAACTTTCTTTATTGGGAATTTAATTTTATCTTTTATCCATTTTAATTTTCATCATCATATCATTGGATGCATTTCATTTTTAGTTCATTGATTAAATGGAATGTGTTTTCATCTTCTTACCTTTCCATTTTGATATTACCTTATCCAATTATTTCAATGGAATCTATTATTAGTTATTTAAATTTAAAATTTTATTTATTTATTACATTTAATAACATATGCTTACTAAGAATTTTAGATCACCCTTATTATGTTTCTTTTCTATTGTGTTTAAAGAATAAATCTATGAATCAGCTTTCAAGGTGGTAGTTTATGTCTTTTTTATATTCCATGTTATTATTTACTATTACCCAATGAATTATGAGTTTTATTTAGTTAATATATCTTTTCTAAGATTACAAAACTGATTGGTCCTTCAGTATTTGATTCCTTGTAATCATGATAATGTAATAAAATAATACATCATTTTTGAGTTTCTGGGGTCCCATCATTACAGTTATTATGAAAGTATTTTTTGCAGAGAACATGGAAAATAGATTTATAAAACATAGATTAGGGTGTGAAAACCTAATATAGACATTGAGGAAAAGTATAGAAGGATATCCTAGAATTTTGGTAAGGTAGAGATTATATGGGTATTCCTAGAAATATATCCCTATTGGGATACAATAAGTTGATGTGGTTCTATTACATATATTCCTAGTAGTAAAAACATCAACTATGTTTTCTAGGCTTTACTCGGGAAAACCAGTACACAGAAATGGGATTTTCTGTGATCGTGGTATGAAACACCTTGGGTATATTCTTAGGATAATTCAAATTCTCATTATTTACAATTATGAAGGATTTAAAAGTGAACATGTCTTCAAAGTATCTAAAGTTATGATTTATGATGCGTAAATTATTAATTTATTTTTAGTGTTATATCATATTTGAAATTCATGATTTTATGATCTAATCTTGTATATATAATTTTTTTAGAAATAATGCCTAGAATGAAGAATATTATTAATACTTGAGGAAAATACAGAGATTTCATAGGTGATGAAGCCAATACTGCTGGTATTGTGATGGAGAAAATCATGAAAATATTGAGAAAACATAATAAATTCATGTAAAATAACCATTCACAAATAGAAAAACCTTTTCTATTGTGAGGGTCCCCTATGGTAGATTGTATTCTGTACTCAAATATCTCATTGTTTTGGTAGTCTATGAATCCAATTGAATTTTAGAAATGGATTATGTCTCTAGATAAGATATTTATGGACTAATAATGAAGATAAATGGTAATGGTTACACTTGTGGTGTATTGCCTCCAAGGGTTCCTAATCAGTGGTGGGATACGATAAAAAATAATAGTGTTGAATAATAAATAGAACTCATGGAACGGGGAACCATTAATGAGACATTCTTCGATAAATAATCCACTCATGATTATTAAATTGAGTTGAAGATAATTTTAGGTATCTTCAAGTAAAAGGAATAATAAAGTGATTTAAATTATGAATTTTTCTTTAATAGGGATGTCCTGTTATGATGTGAATTATATATGCAACACTAAGTGAATGATTGTAAAATTAATTTATAGTCTTAAGACAATTCAATGAAGGGAATTGTTACCTTATAATTTTTCATCATATGAAGAAATAGTTTTATGAAACATTAATTACAATAATAAAATCTCAAGATCAAATATATTAAAAGGAAAAAAAGATAAAACAAGTTCGTCGTGATATTACTATAAATGGAATGTTTCAAAGAAGAATAATGGAATGAAGCAATTCCCACCTTGTGAAAACTATGGGAAAAATCACTCTATTAAATTCTTAAAAGGACAATGTGTTTTTTTATGTGTGAAGAAAATGTACTTTCTATTAAATACTAAAAAGGGATGAAATATAATGTTTATATTATGAATTTTACCTATAGAGAGATGGGATAAAACTCAAATTAATCCCTTAATAATTATGGTAATTTACAATAGGAGGAGTCATGGGGAGATGGAAAAGAATATGTGGTCCCTACATCATAGGATGATGTTTAACATTATGTGGTAGAAGGTATGTTAAATCTATATTCCAATTTATCCAAATAATTATTTTATTCTTGATTGTATCACTCTTTATATATATTGTGTTTCGCAAGAAAATAATACATATCCCTATTGAACTAATAAGAGTGTTTTTAGTCAGAACACCCAAGGGGAGTATTATTTCCAAAAATATGCTTCACGTAGTCCCCATCATGACACATAATTATTTTTTACCTGGTAAACATAATATCAAACCTATTGTAAAAATTTACATAATCCTTGGCATGCATTGGCTTTCAAAATATTGAAACCAATTATAGAAATGGGAAGAAAATTTCAATTTGAGAAGAAGATATAGAATCCCTCAACTTAAGAGCCGAAGCATCCTCACCTAATTATTCTTTGGATTCACCCTTTGTAGCTCTACTGATTGAAATTCTTGAGAAGAAGTGAAAACAATAACTAGTGACGTTAGAGTTAATCTTCAACTTGAGTGTGTACCAATAGTGTAAGAATACATTTATGTATTTCTGGAGTAATTAAATAGAAATTCCCAATAGTGTGAGGTTTAATTTTCCGTTAATTTGATTACCAAAGAAATAACAATTTCAAAAACTCCATATAAAATGGCCACGATGTAATTGGTAGAGTAAAAGAAACAACTAGAAGTTTTTTGTAAAACTACATTAATTCTCCCTAGTGCTTCACCATGGTGAGCCCTTGTCCTCAATCGTATTAAGAAATATGGATCTATGAGGTTGTGAGTTGATTATAGGGTAATCAATTCTATTACATAAAAGAAAAAGTATCATCTAGCTCACATTGATTGCTTGTTTGATCAAATCCATGAGGCCTGATTATTTTCAAATATTTATCTTCATTATAGGTATCACCAACTGAGAGTGGAGATGGAATAAATAAATAAGACAAGTTTTCTGATGAGGCATGGAAATTACAAGTTGTTTGTAATGCCATTTTTATTGACTAATTCTACTTATATTTTCATGGACCTAATGAATAGTGTATTCAATGAAAATCATGATAATTTTACTGTGGTATTCAATGTTGATTTTCTGTTGGATTCTAAAATATATTAGGACCATGAGAATCAATTGTGGATTATTCATAAGATTATTTAATGTACAGACTTATTTGGGAAATTTTCTGGAGAGATTTATATATTCAATAAGTTAATTTTATTTTCCATATTATCTCCAATGATGGGGTATATGTTAATCCTTTAAAGATGAAGGAATTCATAGAATGGACTACTCCAAAAAACATAAATGAGGTACATTGTTTCAATGGTTTGGAAGGTTACTGCAGGTGATTCATCAAAAAAATTGACCAATATCTAAAGCCCTTACAGAAGAATAAAAATAAAAGGATTGCTTTTCTATAGAAAAAGGAATGTGAATAATTCTTTGAATAATTAAAGGGAAGATTAGTTAATGCTTATATTTCGAAACATCCATCTAGTAGTGATTGGTTTGTCATATATAGAGCGAAATCAATAAAGGTACATGGTTTTGAATTAATTATAATGGATATAGATATTTACTATGAATAATGATGACTCATGAAAAAACTATCCAAATGAGGATATTGAGTTAGCGGATACAATCTTTTTTCAAAAAATATGGATATATTATACCTATGGTGAATAATGTGAGATATAAACATCCATAAAATCGTTAAATACATCTTCTCATAGAAATAGATCAATATGAGACAAAGGCAATGAATCGAGATACTCAAGTATTATTATTTCTGAATACACTACAAACCATGAAAAGAAAACATTGCAGAGGATGCACTGAGTATAATGAATCAAAGAGTTCATACCTAGATGATGATTAAGACGGATCCTACATTCGTTGATTTAGTAAAGATGGATATGGGAATATATAAGGAAGTGGATACATCAATAATTTTAAAAATGATTAAAAACACATCTTTATTAGAGTTTATAAATAATTTTTAATCTGATGATGTATGATTTTAAAAGAAAATTATGGTTTTTAATGATAAAACATTAGCAGAATTTTTTTGTGAAGATGGTTTTTTAATGTGTGTAAATAGGTTATGTGTTCAATATATACCCGCGATAAAATTTGAATTGATAGAAAAAACCAATAGCTTAAATTTCATTATACACAATGGATGCACAAATATATATAGGGACATGATAAAACTATTTATTTGTGAAAAAATGATAAAGGAAATTTCTAATTATGTATGCAGATGCTTGGTTTGTCAATAAGTGAAATATTTGTGGTGGAATCATAATGAATTTATACAACCTCTATCAATTCCTATGTGTAAATGAGATGAAATTACTATGTTATTTGTAATAGTAATACCAAAGACTCCTAGAAGGATTGAAACAATATGAGTTATTTTTTATTACCTAACCAAATATGATTTCTTCATTTATATAACATAATATTTTCTTCTTGATCTCCTTAGAATTCATTACATTAAATATGTTATAAAACTTCATGGAACACCTATATCCACTGTTCATGAATGGGATCCCCACTTTACATCAAAATTATTGAAAATTATTCCCAATGCTCTCAACAATAAGATTAATTTCAGAACTACCCAACTTCTTCAAAATGATGGATTTTCTAAATGAAAATATTCATACTATAGAAGACATATTGAGATCAAGTCCACTCGACATTAAAGTTATGTAGGATAAGTACATAGATTTTGTAGATTTTACCTATAAAAATAGATTCAATTCATGTTTTCAAATTTTTAACATTAAAAAAATATTGAAAGATATGTCATAATAAAACATTATGTGATGATATTGTTGAAACAAAACTGATAGGCCCAGAAGTTTTTGAAGAATTAATTAAAAAGGTAATGGATATTCATACTCATATTAAATAATCTCAATATAGGAAAAAGAGTTATACTGATAATTAGAGTAAATATTTATAGTTCCAAATGTGGGATCATATTTTATTAGGATTATGTCCATGGAATACTATTATAAGATTTATTATGTAGGTAAAATATGTGTCCTCAGTACATCATACCATTATAAATTATTTAAAAGTGTTGGAGTGGTTTCTTATTATTTTCCATTGGTGCGAAATATCCAGAGGGTTCATGAGGTGTTCCATATATCGCTGCTAAGAATAACATGCCTGACCAAAATAATGTGATCACCACTAATGAAATCGATTTGGAACCTAACCATTCATATTGAAAAGAGACCCTCCTGATTCTTGAAAAAAGATAACCGATATTGAGGAATTAGATGACTCATATGGTAAATGATCTTTATAGGAGCCACAAAATAGATGAAGCAACATGGTAACTAAAGGATTATATAATGGAGAAAAAATAACAAATTTTTTAGGCTAATAACCATAAAATTTTAAGGATGATTTTTTTTGTTGAAGGGAAAAATATATCAACCCAATACTTTAACATATCTTCCTTTACATTTTGTTTGATAACTTTTCAATACACAGAACACTCGATTTAAAAAAACACTAATGAATCAAATTTTCCACAACCAACAAAATACTAAAATATTATGATAGTTTATATAGTAATTTTTTATATGATATATCCACTAAAATATTCTCAATCTCACTTATTATATTTGACAAGCATAAAATAAATGTGAACCCAATAACCACATTAAATACAATACTTTTATACATGTAATTTTTCCACATTTTGATGGAAAACCACATTTAAATTTACTTTTAGACTGTTTTATAAATTTAATATGTAAAAATAAACATTATATTAGAATGGAAAATAAAAAAATTATTTTAGGTTGTTATTTTGATATTTTTTTTAATGCTACATTTTTTAATGTATAATGAAAAATACAGAAATTTATTCCAAAACTACTTTCTCATATAATTTTTTTATATAGTAAAATTACACATTCAATTTGTTTTAATGTTTAATTAGGAAATTTTTTTATCATTTAATAAATTTTAAGTCATTGGAATCAATTTTAATTTAAAATTGACCCTAAAAACATATCAATTTTCATGATGTTTTACCCTTAAAAACTCACATTGTTGTCCCGTCAGTGAGATTAATATTCCTTTAATTTATAAAAACATTATTCATTGAATTAGGAAAATTGATTCCATAGTTGGATCTTGAATAAAATATAATTTATAATATCGTCAACGTTGTTTTTGGAAAAAAATTAGTGAAGGTAATTAAAATTGGTTATAATTATTAAGGTTAAATTATGTTCAATAAGGGACACAACCATAACCAAAAGGCCCATAACAACCTATAAACATGTAAAAATTCCATTAGATGGACATATTTTGACATTATAATCCCATGGATATACTTTGGACCATTGTTCATTCACAAGAAATAAAAAAATGTGGTTGGGTTTCCTTTCTTCTAAAATATTACAAGAGTGACACTCCTCCAATATAAAAGGACAACAGTCATCCAACTTCCCCACAACACTCAATAAAATTATTTTTAGAAAAAAATATTCCTAAATGGTTCCAAAACATATCTCCCTACCTTCTTGAAGCTTTTATTTTGGAATAAATTAATCCAAGGAATCCTTTTGGTGTAAACTAAAAGGAGTTACTTGATTAAGAGGTAACATGATTCCTAGAGCTCTTTAATTCCATTTCAATTATCAACTCCCTTAATTCTACTTATTACATGATGATATAAAACAAAACATATCATTAATATACTATGATGTTTTTCTTATAATGTTTCAACATACATGTAAACTCACATCCACCTAATGAGTGAAAAATTTAATGTTTATGTGTATGACGAACTACCTCATCACGAAATGATGATTTTTCATTTTCCCTTACAATCTCATATAGTGGCCATTATGATTGAATTTTTTTATATATATGATATATATTTTATTTATAATTTCATTACCAATATTTAATTATTATTTTTAATATACCATTATTCTTTCTATCTTGTGTAAATACCATAATTTCATTTGAGAAGTGTGGACTACTGCCCCTGAAACTGATGTAACTCATTCATGACATACATGAATCACATAAAGGATGGTTTTAATTAAACAAATATGACATAAAAAATATCTATATAATATTAATGATATAATTAACTTTAATGAAGTATAAGAAGTATATATATATATATATATCATTTTATTTGTTATCTATTCAAACACTTTTAATAAGTTTTAACACCATTCGTGATTGTGTGGGCTACCGCCTCTTCAAAACGATTTCATTAATTTTAAAAAATATATATATATATAACTATATGTTTTTAAATAATTTTTTATTTATTTGAAAATAATAATAATAAAAATGGTATGATATAGAGATACTTTCCGGTTTTCCATAATGATCGTTGAAAAATGATAATGTTACCCATTCGTACATATAACATACAATGTCCATGATTGTAACATTGATTAATTTTTAAAACCTTATATAATGATTTATTTTAATATTTTAATTAATTTATAAAAAATATAATTATGTCTTGATTATTATTCTATTGATTTTATATAGGGAACCTTTGACTATAGTGACATACCAAAGTTGTTTTGGACACATTAACTGAATTTGGTCAAAACCCCTTTTGTCAATATAATTGTTTATTTAGTTTTACATATATGGTAATAGGTAAAATAAATTTAATGGTAATCTTGAAAACTATTCTAAACAAATTATAATTTTCTTAGATAATTATTGTACACTATATTAAAGGAAGTTCATCTGATAAAGAATCTCAAGGCAAGGGATTCTTGTCCGATTTTCATTCTGTGAGGCATAATTATTTATTATGAACCTAATTTTTTTTATATGGTGTATGTAGTACCATAGTGACATGTTATATCATAAATCTACTTACTATAATGATATTATAATTTTTATTTTATGTTATTGCATTATATAAATTTAGGATTTAAATGTTTCAAAGCGGTATAGGATAAATTGGAATGATTATTTATTATTCTTCTCAAGAATGTTATTAATTATTATCTTTGAAATGTCACTTATTTTTTAATTGTTAAATTTATATTTAAGATTAAAATTATTGAAATAAATTTTCAGTTGAAATTACCTTGAACATCATTATTCTAACAAATGGATATTATTATTTCCTAAATCATATATCATTTTACTTATAGTGATCACATTGAAAATTATTTGATTAATTGAGAAATTATTTATAAAAATATATCTTCTATTCAATATGGATACAATTTGAGAAAGAATTTTTTTTATTCAATATATTATGAATGATTTGGAAATTAAATATATGGGTTTCAAAGTAGTTAATGAAATCTACTTAATTCATCAATAGTACCATGAGATGAATTTTTTGGCCAAATAAAGAATGTTTAAACTGTCACAGGATGGTAAATGTATCGTGTTCTTGAGAAAAATAAATTCTGATAATTAATCAATTAAAGTATTGAGAATTTTATTTTTATTATTGATCGAGGAGATTTTATATCGATATATCAATGGATTCATTTTTTTCATTGCATTGATTAAATGGAATGTATTTTCATCTTCGTACCATTCCATTTTAATATTTCCATATCTAGTCATTTGAATAGAATAAATTATTATATATTTACCATTAAATGTTTATTTATTTTCATTTATCAAATATTTATTACACCTTAGTTTCTCTGAAAGATAATTTTACCTCACACTTATTATGTTTTCTTTCCCTAGTTCATAAATAAGAAATATATGAATAATATTTCATGGAACACGTTTATTATTTTAACGTTTCATGTTTTTATTTCCTATTTTTCAATTTATTATTGATTTCAAATATGTAATAATTTGATTCCAAAACTACTAAACATATTTTTACTTCTGAATTTTATTCCTTGTAATCAAGCCAATTTAATAAAAAATACTTCGGTGCCTAGTTTTCAGGGTCAGGGCATTATAGATGATACTTATGCTGTAATGGAAATAAGATTTAAGGTTACCATTATTATTATTATTTTTATTTTTTTTATTTTTTCAAAGAAATGTTTTTTTAAATCCATTTCATATACTCGAGTACAGCCATAATAAAATTCTTATGAAACTCACTATTTTTTCAATGGATTATACTTTTATGAAATTATGAAATGATTATGGGGCATAGTTCCTTTCTTTAGGAAATTTTATGATGAAATGTTAATGAAATCACTTTATTTTCATGTTTTCTGATATGATGAATGTTTTAGGATCTTATGAAATATATATTAATGATTTACATAATTTTAAAGTGGGGCCATATATCTCCCTATAATGCATTTGGTTACGGTTAATGTTATATGTGATCTATGTTTACATGTGAGGTTATCCCAAGTATGAAAGAGGGTATATGAAAGGTTATACCAACCCAAAAAGAGAATATGTGTTTGGTTATCCCATGCCAGAAATAGGGTACTCTTGAGGTAATCCATAGCCTAATGTAGGTTAAATGGTTCTAATCCAAATACTAACATGTTAAGAGTGTCTTGATGATTAGCCTTAACATATGATTTTTCTATCCTTAGGTTTATGGAAAAAAATATGTTTTATTCAAATTTTATCCTCTTAGGGCTAATGTTCATTGATTCTATTATGATTCCAATCTTATGAACTTACATGAATTTCATATGAATCATGTATATGAACTATTATATGCCTGATATGAAATTCATATGTTATTCTCATGGTCCCAAGCCCATATGCACATGTTATATCGATATTTAATTTGTTTACACTTACTGATTATATGAATTCACCATTTATTATATATACTTTCCAAAATATATGAAGAATGGTATTATGTATGATATTTTTAAGAAGGCTTATAGTTATGATGACTTTAGATAGATATTATATATCTCCCTTATGGAATTTTTTTATGTTTCATAGTTTTAAAAGGAATTATTTAATTATAATTCTTATTCATGTTTATATTTTACAATTTAATATAGATTCATCTAAAAAGATTTAATATCTATGTATTAAAAAACTATGTATCTATTAAAACTATGTATCTCAAAGACATATATTGAAGGTTTATAAGAGATAATAACCCCAAACATTTCAATAACCACATTAGTTTTCAATAATTACATGGCCAAGGAAGAGTAACAATTATATCCCTTAATCACAAATTTATTACATTAAAAAATGATTTTATTTCAAAATACCAAAGACAGTATCATAATTTTTATCATTATATTCTTTTCTATGGGAATACAATAGTATATCATTAAAAACCACCACTACAATTGAATCCTTATATATTTTAGTGGTATAATTGAAAAAGTCTATAATAATAGTCGATTCATTCCTCAGACCAAAATTCAAGACTATGAACTCGTAATGGTTATATATGGGTCTGAATGTATTTTTCAAAATTCCGTCATTAAGAGCCCACAATTGGTTATTCCATAAATTTAATTAAATTATAGAGATTCATTGGGATCCCATTAATTAATAAAAGATATATTAAATGCATGGAAGATGATACCAATTCTTCATCATAACGTGGTTAGTCAATCGATAATCCACAAAATGTATAATATATATATTTTTTAAATAAATACTGGTATTTTACATAGATACATACATAGTATAATGAATAAATTACTTTAAAATTATTCCAACTAAACATTCAATTCCATAAATTCTATTAGTTTCATCCTAGAAGACATAAGTGAGATAGGACCGTTCCATCATTGGAGATCAATGATAAACTACACTTCTATTTTCAGTAAAAAATCAAAAAACAATTCAACAAAAAAGATCATGAAATTTTTAAATAATAGTTGAAGTATCTCTACTCACAATCTCATTTATATATGTCAATTTCAGTTGTTCAAATTGATACAAAATAGATCTATCCACCAGTGAATAAATCCCCATTCTAATATCTTTTATATAAAACAATTCCTCTAAGGTGTTTCCCAACTCTACCCATTGATGGGAAAATATCCTTTTAAAAAACAATTACTATGATATTTTATTGATGTAAACTGATCTATACCCATAATCAAGTCATATCTATCCTTGTAAAAAAAATGGAATACAAAAACAATTTTTCCCCATCGGTTCATAGAGAACCTGATTTAGAAATAAAGGCATCAAATTATTCTTGGATAAGTGGATTTTCCTTTTTTGAAATAGATGAAATATCTTAACATATAAAAATAAATTAAAAATAACATATAGTAAAATAAATATGAGGGAAATATCCTTATTAGACAATGTTTGAAAATTTTTATAAATAAAATATTCATATATCAAACATTCAATGGACTAGTTTGACTAGCTACAATCAATTTCTTAGGTACATATAATTTCTTATTAACATCATTTTTAACGTTTCCACCATGATTAATTTTCACTAGTTTAAGATTCATGGTCTCCCTATAATCATATTGGATAACTGTGTTCTAGAGATGATAATTATGTGGTTTCACATGTCCAATCGAAGTATTAAATGCTTGAAAAACATAATATGTGACTATAACTCACAACCCAAGGGAACAACGACAATTTCCTTTAATATGTACCATTATGATTCAATTATGAATTTCTATTTGTGGTTTTGTACAAAATCACTGTTTGTTATCAAATGAACCACACTAAAATTTAACGAATTAATTTTGGATTGAAGAGGAATATTTCTTATCACATATTTAAATTCTATGGTGTAATACCACTATAATTGAAGGTTTAAATCTTCTAAATGTTCCCAGTATTAGAGTTCCCACCCATACTAATGCGAATAAAAATACTTCACATAACCACATCCCATGAGATATCCCTTTCTTATAAAGTATATATATTGTTCATATCTATTTATCCTGTTATAAAAATCAAGAAAATCATTTAGTGAACACCTTGACTCAGTCTTGAATAAAAAATCACAGTTTTTAGGGTACACTTTTAGCATATTCTATTGAAAATTATAATTAACGCATATATTTACCCACATACTCTATTATTTATATATTGTCATGATTATAATAGGAGAAGCTTATTTTTTTAGAAATATTAAATGTATGAGGATGGAATTTCTTGTCAAACAATTCATCATAATTTTCCCAAGTCATGCCTTGGTCTAATTTATCCAAAACTACTAATTCCCTCAATTTACATAGAAAATACTCCATAATATACATTTTCAATGTTACTTTCTACTCTTATAGTTTCCCAAGTCAATCAAGGATCAAATTTATTCTATTCAACAAGAAATTTATATTTTCTGGTTCAGAATCCCCTCAAAATTTGGGTGGATTTTACTTTCATAAATGAAATTAATGGTCTAATTTCGGAGGTTCATAAATATTATTACCATTTTCCATTGATTTAAAATTATTGGATAATATTTCAAATGTATTTTAGTTCACCACTGTCTTAATTGAAACCACTTTTATAGTATCATCCCCTAGTTAATTCTTATGATTCATAAACATTTCCATTAACTATAACCAGAAAAAAAAACTATTTTGTCTATCTCATTTGTAAATAATGGATTAGTAATTTAAATATACACAATTAAAACATATTACCATGTAACGTTCCATAATTTTACCATATTCAACATTTTATCAATTTTTTAAAAGTGTACAATCTTGATTTTGAAAATCATCCATTTTAACTATTTTTAAAAATCATTACTTTTTTCCATGTCACTAAACCTATAAATAAAAAAATAATGAATTAATTTTGTAAAGTCATATTATCAATGTATGTCTCGATAAAATCATCCTCAAACCCTTGATGTTGGGGTGAAAACTCTCTTTCATGTGTCTTAAAACACTAACGTACTCAAATTCCCTTTTAACATAATGATCAACATAAATAAGTTATATATGAATTATATGAATTATATTTAAATTTATAAAAATACAATATCTTAGAAACAATAAAAATAGACCCAATTATACCATTTTCAACTCTAGGGTAAAGAAATTAAACCACTTAACCAAAAATATATAAAAACTGACAAAGATTGATTCCATTTTATATGCCAAGGAATAAACAAGATGATACCATTTCATTTTTAAATAAATAAACATGGAAATATTATTTGTAACTTTAAATACCCTCCTAATTCTATTTTGAAGAGGATGAGGTGATACTTGGACTATTGTGAAATCCCCAAGACACTAAAGGAGAGAAATAAATTCTAGGGGGATCAAGAACATTAGAGGGATGGTTGTACCTTTAATGATAAAATATTAAAACTAAAAAACAGTAAACAACCAATCCTAAATATGATGTGTGAATACCAAAATACAACTCAAAACTTAACATAACCAATAACCTCTAATATTATACAATTAGAAGTAAAAATAAATACTCAACCTGATAAAAAAATAACAAAACTAATAAATCCAATGTGACACGAACCAGCGACACCCAACTCGCCCAAGCCTCTAACATCACATTCCAAGTCATAAATATTAGGAATCATCATTAAACAAAAAAGATATATTAGCTTTACCAATTTCTAGATAGTTGAAAACCGCAAACATAGAACTATTACTATATTTGGGGTGAGTCTAAGCATTGTAATATTTCAACAATATATTCCCAAATCATAACAATAGGACCATACATGTTATTATAACATATATAAAATTTTTAATCAAATAATAACTCAACATTCTACCATTTATATAATATTAATTAGAAGTTACATTCATCATTAATCACACCATGATTTCCCTATATTTAAATTGGACGTAATCTTTAATGTTATAAATATAGTTGATATAATAGAAAAGACACATACCTCACAATGGAATGAAAAATATGATGACTGAAATAGTGAAACATAAAGATCTGATGACAAACCACATTACCATTACTAAATCCAATAATATTTCATCACAATACCATTAATAAAACATATATCTATCCATAAAATATTATATCTATGATTCTATGTGGGAGATAATAACATTTAATATATGAAGAAAAATGTTGAAATCGAGCATACTAGTGAATTTGAGACTTCAAATCACATTGATTATCATAAAAACTCCCCAAGTTCAGTGGAGATTATCTATGAATCCATGGGGAAAAAATCACGCTCAAAGATTTTTGGTTGAATGTCAAGAATTAAAGATGATAATTTTTATTATATAGAATATTTATGGAGTTTTAAGACCACACCGCTTGATTAGACTACACAGTTTTTAAAACCAATCACCAACCTTGTAGTGCTACTATCTTAAGCTAAACCTCAGTTGGTGGGCACACAAATTATGGAAAATTCTATTAAATCTTATATTTGCACTTTGTTAAAAGGTAAATTTTTTATCCTGGGCATTCACAAGGTTTGGACAAACTGTGCACAAAAAATGAGCCTAACTAGTGCCCACTATCATCACATTCATGATTTCTTGGAGATTCAGTACAGTTTCTACTTTCTATAATAAACTATGAACCTCAGGAAAAGCCTAAAAACTTTTCAAAATCAATAGTAACATATAGAATCATAACTTGAACATTATAAATATTAAAAAAATACATTAATAAAGGTTCATGTACCTAAAATTCATGGTGCTGAAATCATGCCCCTATAGTATTGTTATGATAAATCACATTGATGCAAACACATTGGGTTCTGAGAAAACCCAATGATTCCTACACCTAATATTTTGATTAAATCTATTGATTCCCACACATTATATCACGAGATATAAAACAATAATAATTATAATTTTTGGTTATAACATAAGAAAACATCTCATAGTAACAAACCATGGAATTTTGTGTCATAAATAATTGATAACCATCATAATCCCATCATAGATTTATTAACCCATTAAAATGTAATGATTTTTGAGAAAATTCTATAATACATTATTTAATACATATAAATAATATTATTGAAGTTATCATTAGATAATATCCACAAATAATAATAATAAACATTAATAAATGTTGATATAAAAGATAACCCCCTAAATAAGATAAATAGAAAATTGGTTTAAAAAATTAGAATATAAATTATTTTATTTACATAAAATTTGCCTATAATTTAGAAATTCCCAAGGAAATAAGAATATATAATATATTTTAAAACCATAAAATAATATAGGGGAGAATAATTAAGAAAAATGGAATTAAATATGGGGAAATTAATTCATGTTGGAACTATTAAAAATGATGATTCTATTAACACTATTGTAAAGAGAATAAATATTAGTCAAAAATCAGAATACAAAAAATGTTAACAATGTATTAATTTTGCAATGAATGTAAATTGTAATAAAAAATTAATTCATCACTACTTGACGTAGTAATATGTATATTCATAAAAAATATAAAAAATTTGGATAAGGAAGATAAATATTATCAATCATAAAGAATAGATAATGTTTTTCGACTTATAATGAACCATTTAGTTTAATTATGATACTAAGAGAGGTAAAATTTTATGGATACATATAGAAAAAATAAAAAACTAGAAGGGACTAAAATATCTTGGGTAAAATAAAAAATGAACAAAAAATATCCCTAAAAGGAAATTTAAATATTACCATTTTCATTTGAAAATAATATTGGCAGACTAACCCTGGTCGATTTGGAAAATATAGATTTCAAAAATAAAAAATAAATAACATGATATGAATTTATAAATAAACATAATTTACAAGAAAAATATTCTATGAGTTATTAATAGAGAATACATACAACACATAATGAAATAAGGTGGTGAACATAGAACATATATACATGAGTCACAAGTGAGATGAGAAAACACATAACTTATATTCAAACATCCACAGAAGTTATTTATTATACCATGTAATGAGAAGAAGCATCTTATTAAAACAATTAAATAATAATTCATATATATTTCCTTTTATAATTGTCAATTGTAATCATTCATTACATTTTTATTCATTATTATTTATTTTTATGATTATATTTGTTTTAATTTTAATTTTTTTCATATGAGTTTGAAAATAGAGATGATGGTTCTCATTACTTGTTATAATGTTCATCATTCAATGATTTTCAAGGTATTGGAATAAAAATTTTCAAATGATTTATGAAATCACTTAATAAATTCGTGGAAGATATGTGTATGGGTCATTAGAAATTTATACATTAATATTTTTTTGTGTAATTTTCTATAAAAAAAATTACATTTGAATTATTATTAACTTTTTTCCTTAAATAATTAAAAAGTTAAATAAATTTATCCTTAAAATCATATATAACAATTTTTATCTAATTTGATACATATCCAATATTATAATAATTATTTTATAAAGCATCGTCAATATAGGTTGTTGAACCAACCCATGAAACATCAAGATATAAAAATTAGAAATTTGGGTTATATAGTTTTTTAATAGTACTATAATTTAATCATAAGTATATTAATGTTAATATAAAATAATTACAGTGGTTAATGATATTTTAAAATAGTGTATATGATATAATAATTGAATAATATTGTGGATAACTTGGTAATTAATTTGATGAATTCAATGCATCTCTTACTTGGTTCCATTAGAATAAAGGATTGTGCCATATTTTAAAGAACAGGGGGTTACAAAATGTCTAAAAATAATTTGGGATAAGAAACATGTGTATTGATTCATGTTGTGAATTAATGGTTTGAGTGGTTTTGAAGTGGTTGAATAGTGGTTTTATTAAATTGGGGAGGGGTGGCATTTTTATAATATACATCTTTTAAAGTCAAATGAATGTCATTTTCAAGGAATGTGAAAAAATAATACATATGTGGTCTGATAAGTTGTGTTATATCTCAAATATTTTTAATATATTTATTTTTTTATATTTTATGTATTTACCACCTATTTGATCATCAATTTACCCCTTTTTACCTATTATGTGGTAATTAAATCATTTCTCAATAACTTATTTTAATCACTAAAACTAAAAATGATCTCCATATATATTTTCACATTTTAATTAATTTTATTGAATCCATATAAAACAATAGAGTTTATAAATATGAAAATAATTAATTTTATATGAATTCATGATACATATAGAAAAAAATTAACAAAAAATAATTTTTTAGATATTAATTCTCCCAAATCATTTTTCTTATGAATTATATATTGAATAACTATTAATATATTGATTTATAAATTGAAAAATAACATTGTATTTATCATATAAAAATAATCAATTAAATTTATTATTAAATAATAATCAACACATTACAAAATTTTATTTGAGAAATATCCATTCTTTAAAATTAAATTATATTTATTACATTTATTAAAATTTATGATTTGTCTTATAAAAAATAAATTTTATCAATTAATATGTATTTTTATATCTCATTTAATTTTAATAATATTCCAAATCACTCATTAATTAAAATATTAATAATAGATATAATTAATAAAAAATATTTTATTTCTAACAAAATATTTTTATTTAATATTACCTTTTTAAATTATTTATAATTTAGGAATTATTTTATTTTTTTCATTAAGAGTTACATTCATTATACCCATTAGATACATAAATTACCAATGAACAAATATCAAAATACCATACTACCAATGACAGTATTTTGAACAACTATATATATTATATTTTAATTTTATTCCAATATATTTACTTACAAACATTCCTCGAGTCACACATACTATTCACATACATCTATAATAATACATCTATTATACTTCTAATGTTTTTTCTATGTTACATTGTTTCAATCTAGGATTTGATCTTTATGAAAAATCAAGATGACAAATATTTTATGTTTTTATCATTTTTATTTAATTTAAAAGACATAACACATGTATATTATATAATTAAATTTAAAACCATTCACACATTATTTATTACTAATAAATTTTCAATAAAAAATATTTCCTTAATAAATAAATCCTGTTTTATTTTTATTTTTTTGTGTGTTAGATAACATATTCATTATGATATTTCTTTAATGATAAATTAATAAAAAAAATAAAATTTTGTCACAAACTCAAACAATAGTAACAAAAATTATGATGATATATCAGTAATAATTGGGATGGGGGTTGAATCAATTGGTTTTCTCCAAACCTAGAAAAAACAACTATTGTTGTGGTTTCAAATCAATCGTAGTGAAATGTGGTGGATGTTAGTGGAAATCACTAATTGATCAATATTATGAGAACAACCCCATGTCATTACCACCATTGAAAGCATTATATAATGTTACAATGATTTTTATAACTGTTTTTTATATCTTGGGGTCGAGTTGTATTTAATTAAAAATTATTTTAGAAATTAAATAGTCTTTACTCTGATTCTACATTTTTATTAAGGACATCACACATATTTATGGTATTTTAGATATGAAAAAATGAATAAACATTGACACATTTGTTTCACTTTGAAATAGTTTCACTACCCATTATAATTTATCATTAAAAAGGTAATATGAAATAATGGGTAGTACTGGATAACATAATATACTATAAAACTTGATTATTCAATACTATAATTTATTAAATTTAAAATAATATAACTATAAATACCCACTAAATCATTTTATTTCTCACACAATAAATATCTCCCTATTAATAAATATATCCCAAATTCTCTATTGTAGTTCTCCCTTCAATTGAATTGATTTTAATATTCTTATGAACGCATCTTGGAAGATATGATCATGAGATGCAAAGATTCATAATCCCTATTCTTTTTGTCAAATGTAATGTTTATGTTTTAATTTAATTTAAAATGATTATTTGAATCATAAACTAATATAATTATATGTTATTATATTTAGGTAGGAATTTTATCCATTATTTATTCCTCAAAACCACTCATATTACCGTTTTCATAAGTCATTAACTTGTTCATGAGTTAATTTTCACCGTCTTTCCAATATTTAATTTCATTTCCCTTATATTTTCCTAATCTATCATAATTTTATTATTCAAATATTATTTTAATAAAATTATATGCATTTTCCTTAAGATCCCATATACATTAAATCCCTTTTTATCACATTATACTTTATTAATATGTTATTATAATGTGGAAATTATTCAAAGGGGCATAAAACTCTACACTATCACATGATCAAAAATACATCTGTATAAAATATAATTATTTTATTATTGATATATCATTTCAAAAGGGATTAGATTTTATTAATGATGATGGTCACATTGTTGGTAGATCCATGATCATGTCCTACGTGATTTAAACATGATTTTGTAAAAAGTTTACCTCCATCATAATTTCATGTTATCCTCAAATTCAATCTCCCAAACGAATATTGTATGTCCCTAATGAATATAGAATTTGTATGATTAAATTTTTTTTCCTAGATGGAATTTTTACACAATTTTCTTTATCACCATCCAATTAAAGTATGTGTAGTTTAGTAACTAAACACATTGTCAATTTTAATCTTTATACATTAAATTCTAATTACATTTCCATATTCATCATCTTATAAGTGTTCTAATTTACATATTTTTAATCATTAATTATCATAATAAATATTCAATGAAATCGAATATATATATATATATATATATTGTTAACAATAAAATGTTACTAAAATGCCAATAATATTCATTATTCGATTTGGTAAAATATATTAAGTAAATATTCCAAGAGAAATTAGGTATTCTATTGTTATGTTGTTCATTCAGGTAATTTATTCAATGTGTTTCCTATTCTCTTAGATTATATAATGGAATGAATTAGACTTTTATCTGATAGGTGCGACCAATAATTTTATACATATTTAGTACCCTAAAATATATCATTAGCCAAATAAGATATTGTAGTGGGATTATCCATATAATTGTTTTATGATGTCATATAACAAGGCCATAAAGATATGTTTATAATGATTGGAATTATAAATTACCATCAATTTCATAATTTTTCTATCATTTAATCTTATATATGTTATTATTTACTTCATTTTTCATCAGCATACATTTTTTCTTTTTTGAATTCATTGGTATGACATGATTTTTTATATATTCCGATAATATTACATATGAAATTATTATCTCATGTTAACATATAGTATAATATTACCATATCAAAACATCTAATGTCATAATTTTCTTTTGTATCCCATTTACCCTGGTAATTATTTATAATATTACGTATTGCTATATCCATGTATAACATCAAGTAATAAGTATTTTTAATTAAATGATGAAATATTTCAAGAGATAATATGATGTTAATATATCTAGCATCTAATAATCTATTGAATTTTGATCCTCATAATGTTGTACCATGCAACCTGATTAATAGGTAATATTTACCCAATATCTATTGGTGATCAAGGTCATGTTCATTAATCATGGAAACTAATTCAGGACCTTCTAACTAAATCCGATAAAAATGATTATAAATGTTCTTTCATTTAGCTCCAAACACTATAAAATAGGTAATTATTTAAATCCTAACACAAAAAATATACACTAATTTGACTAATTTTTCCAAATAATATATATGATCTATTTAATATTGTTTTTATGGCTTCCCCACTATAATTAATATATACTATTCTCAATTTCTTTCTCTAAAACACAATTTCCAAAATAAACTGTTTTATATAGAAAATAATACCAATTACCTAAAATCTATCCATATATATATATACATACATGAACAAATTAATTGAATTAGTTTCCCTCAAATTTATTTTTCTGTTTATAATACAAACCATAATCTTTTAAAAAATCACAAATAACATCAAAAAATTTAGATCCCAATGCTCGTAAAACACTATGAGGGGTGGGGTGAATTTGTTTTTTATTTTGAAAAATAATTTTTGTTTTTTTATTCAACCACTCAAACATATTACGATTATTTATCCAAAATATTATATACCATAGAGTTACATAATATGGAGTATTATGGAGATACAGATATTTGCAAAAAATATTTATATGGTCTATCATAATAGCTTACTCAATTTCATGTTTTTCAGACTCCCAAAAAATGATTAAAAACTATAATGTTACTATACATTACATTGATTTAGAAAAAAATTCATTATACATTAAATTAATATATCATACTTGTGATAGTAGTTATACACTCTAGAAGAAGACTATTCTACATTGGTTGGTTATACAAATCATCCTTACTCTTTTCGTTTAACTGGTTATACACCCAATATATGAGCCTCTTCAAAAAATAATAATACACCCTAGATAAAAGATATCAATTCTTTTTTAGTTATCAAATTGTATAAATTAAAACTTTTTTCATCAAAGATATCTCTCTCCATGATCCATTATGACCAATGTTTCAAGTGTTAAAATTAAATATCTTAAACATTTTCTAAAATATATATGGTGGAATTGAAACTCCATATAGATCTATTGTGATTTGGATTCTGCTTAACCTCTTTGAATACTCAGATGTATCACCATTAGGGAAACTACATTAATCTCACTATCTTCCCTATCCTCAAAATATAAGTGTATAAATCTCTCAGTTTTTTATATTTATCCAATTTTATAACTATTTAATGATCACAAGATTATTAAAACGTTTTCTCATATATAAATGAATATATACACAATGTATATCATCTATGAAATCTCACATTTATTCCATATTTATTTATAGAAACATTATAATAAATTTTATTTTATTCAAGTCTTCATATTAAAAATGGATATGAAAAATTTAAATCACATTAAAAACTCAAAAATACACTTATCTTTATCCTTATTTTAACACCAAAAGATTTTTTAATTCTTAAAAATCATTTTTTTGTTTATAAATAACGAAAAATTATCATAAAATCATTTAGTCATGGTTTGTATTATTACATAATATGATAGTTGGATTAAATTCTGGAGACCTTTTTATTTTAATTATCAATTGAATGTCAAATGCTTTCCCCAAAATGATAACAATTGATATTCATGACTCATTTTTGAGTGTAAGTTTCATGGATGATGGAACACATCAAACAAGACACAAAACCATTCCCTATGTTTATATATACTTATGAATTTATGTGAATCATAATTCTTATGTTTTTGTTTTTATCACTTGAATCTGAGTTTGAATGCTTGATTTTTTCACATCATATTAATCACATGATCCAAAAATTACACATGTCAGTACATATGATTCCCCAATGAACATATCTATGATTTATTATCTATATTCTCAACACATTACCAGATATTAATTATATGAATGGTCGATATATAAATTTCATGATAATGAATATTTTTTATTAGTGATTTCATCATAATTTAAAATTATTTTATTGAGTACAATCAACACAAATCATGTTCGATCCAAAACTTTTCTTATGATTGGTTCATCTACCAAGCTTGGTGACTTATGTTTTATATCATCACATTATAAGGCCATTCCAGTGACCATATGGAAACCCTACATGTTATGAGTCCAATGAATGTGGGTCACCACATTACAATATCAGTTACACCATATTATTGCTCTTGTTTATTCATTTATTCATTTTATTAATTATAGGGAGCCCATCAACAATGAAATAAATGTTATAGAAAAAGTAATCATAAATAATAAAATAATATCGACAGACATGGTTTATCCATCCAATGATTTTAATGATCTCACATGATCTATTTATTCTCTATTAATAGATTGAATTGATCTAATGAGGAATGTTAAGATGTTCTTATTTATATGAACAATAAATTTATTGATGTTTAAGAGGATTTATGTGGGAGATTCTCTTTTGGAATGACATCATTTACAACCCATTTTTTCTAATTAATAAAATTTTCAATTGTGTTATTTCACCCAATCCTCCATAAAATTACAAATCAAGATAACACATCTTAATAAATCGTCTTACATTCTAAGTCAGAGGGTGTTATCAATCTCCCTATATCCTCTTATAATTCTTAACAGGTAGGAGTCTAATACCCCTCTTGCCTTCTATGTTCTATACATGTATTCATTAATTAAAACCTACACACACGATTAGCCTCTATCTCTCCAATATTCCACCGTTAGCTAACCAGGTATAACTGGTTCCCATGTCGTTTACTTTCTTACCAGATGTGTACTTTATATTCTTCATTATTTGTCTAATGATAGGCCATTTTTTCTAAACACAAAATTAAATATATGTGAAATAATAGGTATAAAAATAGATGAAATATCATCCTAAAATATTCTTTTTCTTCTATTTATCACCATTTCAACATAATCCCTTCACAAAAATCCATATGCAATAATTATGTTATTGTTTTCAATACATACCAAAATAATATTCAAATAATAAAATATGTGATTTTATCCCCCTAATTCACAATTAAAACATTCCTTATCATGGGGTGTGGTAAAACATTTATTAAATTTTTTTTGTACATTTGTTAACCATTAATACTCTCCTAAAGAGTTGTGCACAAAAAACTATTATTCACATCAGATTTTCATTAAAATATTGATATTGTTTATATTGATAACATAGAAATAAAATAAATTTTGTTGATTTTAATATTTTTTAAAAATTGTGATCCAGTTGGGATTATCTTGTGATATTGAAATGATATCAGAGATTACAATTTTTATATACTTTTTCTGTTGGATAGTTTGGTAGAGATTCCTCAATTGATTCCACTATCTTTTATGGCCAGATGATGATTGGTGACAGTATCCGTTACACAATATATGGATGGTATACCCTCCATTGTCTCTCTATGAACATTATATCGGGTCCTAGTAATTTATTAGGTAAATCTATAATTATTTTATGATATTCCCAAAAAAGAAAATTTTATAACCTCAACCACACACACATATTCATGATCAGTGAGTACTCAACAGATAATCGTTGTTTTTTCCATAATATACATTATATAATTAGTTATAGGGTGATTATGGATAATTTACATGAGTAATTAATATTAATAGAATCTAAACATAATATAATTGAATTATATTATTAAAATAACCAATATAAAATCAAAACCTGATGATAGAAGAAATAATAGGTTTTGAAATTTTTGTAAAAATATGGATCATAGGACTTCAGTCATACATACCCCTTTTCATGATCCCTCAAATATTATACACTATAATGTGAAGGGTAAATGAGATCATAAAGGATAAGGAATGAATTTTGGGAATGAACTAAAATAATTGAAATAAGGCATGTAAATATAGTAACAATAGTTAATCATCTTGATCTTTCCCTCCCCATGTGAACTTCTCTTGAATCCCCTTGGTATTTTATTTATAGGAATAGGTTGTGTTCAACCCGTATGATTCCTAGCATGACATATGTGTTAGGACCTGAATTTTAATGATTCAACTCCTAGTGAGATTTACTATGTTCTGAACTTATCCCTAAAAATATACCTTGTTTATTGTTGTGAATTGAATATTTATGGAACGTCCCGGTATAAGAAGCCGCCCCGAGATGCCCCGTACCCGGTTGGTCACATAGACTCAAGTTCATTTCCACTAACACCAGATGTTGTTGACTATCATCTAGGGGCTTGGGTGTGATAGTGGGGAAATTATGCCCTCTTTGTAAGAGTAAAACAATAGAAGTAAAAATATATACAATAGAAGAAGAATTAATAATCCATACAAAAGTAAACAGCATAACACCAGAAATAATAAACTGGAGCACACACACACACATATATATATGAATGATTCCTGATACACATGTCTTGGAAAACACTCATACAAATCAAAATGATTTAATACAACGATACTAAACAAAAGTTTAAATGAAATAAATATAAATAACTCATAATCATCACAACCCATAGCTTGGTCCCGTGCTCTCCTTCTCCATTGAAATCAAGTACATAAAGTAGAAGGGTGGTTTCCCTTATCTATACCTGAAAAAATATAATCTTTTTGGGCCCAAAATCTTGACCCAAACATGGTGTGATACTAAATAATAGTAGGCAAACCACAACGAGATATGTGCCTAATAGTCAGTGAATATATAAGACAGGTAATAAGAAAAAAAGTAGTAAACAAGGATGTACTCAACATTTTTCACTATTAAAGTTTCAATGTATTCAAACACCACATAATCAAGTAAAAAACTAATCAAGAATGTTACCATCTATGAAGAGCATACATCCTATCCCCTCTGGTTCTGTAAAAATGATATAACAAAGACTCTTTGAAAAAACACCCACAGTTAATTACCTTGATAGTAAAAAATGGTTAATTACTCTATGAGGAAGATCACATAGTCAATTCCCCTTATAGAGTATAGAAGTTAAAGACTCTATGAGGAAGATCTCCTGGTAAATTCCCCTTTTATTCTACTACACCAGGTTTAAAAGGCCTTGTGTAAGTCACATGAGCAATGTAATGAAACAAGACCAAAGTAATCCTCAAGAACTATTTGGCTAAACAGTCAACAACATATCAAGCATGTTAGAAAAAATAATCATGTAATCCTGCTATACTAGGCATGTGAAAACATCAAGTAAGCCATACAGATAAATAGGACTAAACAGTCATAAATAGAACATGCATGTAAAATACATCTAATGCATTGAAAAAAAAAACCTATTCACGTCCAATTAACCACTACTAACGCATACCAGTATAGAAGGCAATTAATTGTGTATAAACTGTAAACATGAAATAACCCTTTCAAGGGTACTGGACAAAATTGCACTTGTTACTCAAAAACATTCAACAAAATGGCATAAACCACCTACCTAGGTGTTGGTAGATTTCTATATGTGATCTTAAAGCCCTAAATCACTAAAGAACACCACCGATCTACAAAAAAGTCAAAAAATATTCAAATGATGATATCTATTGAAAGTGGAGGAATCAGTAAATCAAGCTCTAGGATAGGAATGATCGTACTAAGGAGATTCCTACGCAATCGACGACATTTGAATCAGAGAACATATGCATTATTGGGGGCTCGAAGAAGATTCATGGCCATACAGGTTCTCTTAGACAAACTAGACCTAGATGTAGGGCATTTTGGCGATTAGGCACGACCTTGGTTCATTTAATAAGAAAAATAAAAATACACGGTGTGTACATTAGAAGTACACAAAGAGTATTTTACATTTTCGTAGTCCACTTCAGGTGGTCTCCAGGTCACCACACATGGCCATGTGTGTGGCCGTTACACAGCCAGAACACGGCTACCCATGGTAATTGAGTACACGGTGTGTACTCATAAAGTACATAGCATGTACTTCAATTTTTTTAGAAAAACCAAATTTCTTCAAAGACGACCAGAGAAGAATGTTATACCTGAAAAAAAAAGATCCATGTAATTCAAACATACCCGTTAAAGAAATTATTCCCTGAATTTTCATAGAAATGAGTTGTAGAAGAAGAACTCTCGAACAGCTCCGGCCACTGAGGTCGTACATCGATCTCCCACTCCCATGTTTTTTCATTTACTCACCTGTGTTTCCATATAAATTGTACTAGAGGAATAGACCATCCATGAAGAACCTTAGTAATTCGATCGACAATCATGATAGGATGCTCCTCGAACAATGCATCCACTTCTAACACAACCTCCATGGGATGGAAGACCTGCGACAGGTCTGAGAAGTAATGTCGAAACCGGGAAATGTGGAAGCTATCATCCATACCCAGTACCTCTGAGGTAACAGCTGCTTATAGGCAACTTTCCCAACTCTCTCCAACACCTCAAACGGCCCGACGTTCCTTGGCGAAATCTTACCTTGTCTCCTAATCCTTATGTGTCCCAAACATGCTGTGACACATCAGAAGACCTGATACCAGATCTCAAAATCCAGAGGTCATCTCTACTGGTGTTCATAAGACTTCTCTCAAGACTGTGCATTAGCCATCCTCTTCTAAATCAAATCTAACTTCTTTGTGGTCTATTCGGAAAGATGAGGTCCCAGCATAGCTACCTGTCCAGCCTCTAGACAACATAAGGGTGATGAACATGTCCTATAATACAATGCCTCATAATTTTCCATCTGATTAGTTTCTTGAAAATAATTATTGTAGAAAAAATCCACAACATGTATATGTTTATCCCAAGAACACCCAAAATCCAGGATACATGCCCAAATAATGTCCTCATGCACCTGAATCATACGCTTGAACTGGCCATCAGTTTTGTGGGTGGTAAGGTGTACTCAATAGTTCTTTTGTACCCAATGCCTACTGCAAACCCTTCCATACTGAAGAAGTGAAACATGCATCCCTGTTTGACAAAATGGAGTGTGGAACTCCATGAAAAAATATCATTAATAGGATGTACAATCTTCATATATCATCAACACTGAATGTATCCTTAATCGGTAAGAAGTGAGAAACCTTAATGAGTCTATCAACGAAAACTGAAACAAAAATCATTCCCTTGAGTCTACCTCAGCAAACCTATCACAAAATCCATCGCACCATCATTCCACTTCCACTCACGAATGGGTAACTACTACAAAAAACCTTCTGGTAGCTGATGCTCTACCTTCACCTGCTGATAGTGGAACACCTCATAATGAAACAAAAAAATCCCTCTTCATACTTGGACCCCAATAATGGAAGTGTACATCACAATAAATCTTGGTGACACCAGGATGAATACCCAAACTGAAGAATGAATTTCCCACATCCGCTCCTCGCGTATGTCTTCTGGCACCCATACGCACCCCTGGAAATGCAAGATCTCATCCTCACCTATGGTCCATCCAGGAATAGGTTTCTCTCCTTACACAATTTCCCGTAAGACTAATCCATCATAATCTAATAGTTTCCTCAATCTAACTCAATGCAGAATAGTATATGTAATAGAAAAGAGGAATGAAAACTCTGCCCCTTTCCTATCGTACACCTCCAAATGCATCTCAGACAATAGAGCCATAAGTTTCCACTCACTAGTGGCCTCAGGAACTACCTGTATCTAAGTAATTCTGTTAAACTCATCTTTTATTGTGTTTTCTTTCCCAGGTGTGTATGCACTCTTAAAGTCAAAATACTGAAGGTATGTGACCCCCCTTCATTGTCTCAAATTCAAGTCACACTGAGTGAAGATATAATTGAGTCTTTTTTGGTCCATAAAAACCACAAAATGTTTTCCCATATGATAATGCCTCCAACAACGTAAGGCATGAACAACAAAAGCCAAATTGAGATCGTGTGTCGGGTAATTTCTCTCATGTGGCCTCGACTGCTGAGACTCGTACACAATGACTCCTTCTCCCTTTATAATCACTACTCATAGCCTGATACCTGATGCATCAAAATACATAGTGTATATCTTTCCTGGCTATGGAAAAACTCATACTGGTGCTGAATTCACCCTCCTATTCAGCTTCTAAAAGGCTTACTCACCAGAATCTGACCACATGAACATCACACCATTCTTAGTCACACTAATCAGTGGAGATTATAAAAATGAAAAGTGTTGTATGAAATATCTTTAGTATCTATCCAACTATAGAAAACTCAGCACCTCAAAGACGTTCTTCCTCTACTCCCAGAAAACTAAAACTCTCACTTTTTTTGGGGATACTGATACTTCTTTCTCTGAGATAAAATCACCTAAGAAGTGAATTTCGTCCAACCTAAAGTGGCATTTTGAGATCATAGCATATTACTGATTCTCTCTCAATATACTCAAAATGATCTCATGATGTTTAGCATGGTCATGAGGAGTGTGAGATTACAATAAGATATCATCAACAAAGACTACCACGAAATTATCCATGTGTGGATGGAATACACGGTTCATCAGGGCCATGAAGAATGCAGGAATGTTCGTGAGACAGAACAGTATAAACACATACTTTTATAGACCATGCATGCTTTGTAATGATATAAGAGGTATATCAGATGGTCTAATGAACAACTGATGATAACTGGACCTCATGTCAATCTTCACGATCACCCATTCTCCTCTAAGATGATCATTGAGATCATAAATCCATTGAAATGGTTATCAGCTCATGACCATAACCTAGTTGAGATTCCGATAATCCATAAAAATCCTATGTGTCCTATCTACCTTCTTTAGAAATAGGACATGTGAACCCCACAGAGAAGTATTGGGTCAGATGAAAACCTTGTCCTTCAAATCCTCCAACTTCTTCTTGAGCTCCTGCAACTCTGGTGTAGCCATCCTATTAGGTAGAATAGCCAGCTGTGCTACTCCTGGCACAAGATGGTTTGAAAAGTATACCTATCACCCTGAAATAAAATCTGAAATGTCCTCTAGACATCCCTGAAATGATCCACCACTGGAGGAATGCCTAAATGTGAAGACCCCTAGTCATCCGGATACAAAATTGAATTCTGGGATATAGCTTTTCCCAACCCATGATACTCAGGTCCGGCTCTGTTTGCCTGGACATCCCATTAACCCTCATGAAAATATGATCCACCCACTGGTGACATGAAACTCACCCTACGACGATAAAAATTGGAAACAACTTGGAAGGAAACTAACTAGTCCATTCCATGATTGACATCATAACCTTTCATCTCTAGGTTACAAGAGTCTTATATAAGGGGACACCCACCATCTTCAAGAGGGAACTCCTTGAACTGAAGTACAATAATCATTATTGTCCCCAACAGTGTGTCCTAATTCAAGGAATCAGTAGAAGTAAATATATAGATCCCAAATCACTTCACAATAGAAACATATATAATGTTATGATAATATACTTTATCGAAAAGAGAAGAAGAAAAAACTGAGGAGCCTGGGATCGTACCTCGAACTGTAGAGGGTCCGGGATCCTGCTCTGGTTGGGTCTGTGCCACTGTAATATTCTGACATGCACCGCGACCCTGTGACCATACCTGACCACTTTGAGTTGATCCACCGTATTATAACTGAATGACTGATGACTGACCACCACAGACACGACCTCCACCTCATCCTGAATAGACATAAGAACTACAGGTCCCTGAATTATGAAAAACTGGTGGTGCTACCCCAAAACATGGGGTCATAGAAGAACCCATGTCACCAGCTGCTCGTGGAATGATCTGACAAAAGCGCTACAGATGAACTGTCTTGCCACAAAATCAACACACCACTGGGTCTCTCAAGAAATGTGGCCTCGTATGCCTGATCTTCCCGCATTGGTAGCACAACACTTGGCCACCAGAAGATGCATCCCACCTACTCTGATCTCCTTGTAAAGTCTCCATGCGGTTCTTCTGGCTATTGAAAAAAGAAGCACTAACCCTGGATCCCGATCCTCCCTGGCCCACAGCTCCAGAATCCCACAGATTATGCTCTGTGATTAGTTCCTGGTTGACTATATAGGATATAGTAGCCAAAATGAAGATGTTCACCTAGGAATAGATTTTCAGCCTAAGACCATCCACAATCATCCATGAAAGAAAAAACTCATCTTCCCCAAGAAATGGTGTAATGCCCTCTATCTCAGTGAAAAGGGAAGAATAATCAATAACAAAAAGAGTACCCTAATCCAAACTCATGAAATCTCGGGATAGATCTGCCCTCAAGGTCTCCGAATAGAAGTAATCATAGAAGGTGCACTGATACTCTTCCCAACCCATATTCTACTGGCATCCCACTTGTGACCCAACATCCCACCACCTCTTGGGGGAGTCTCAAAGCATGTAATAAGTGATCTTGACACACCTATTAGAAGGCGTCTCTAGATGCATGATGATTTTCAACATGGCTACTAACCATGACTCTGCTGCCGAGGGTCCCCCATCCCCTAAGAAATTGGGAGGATGTTGTTGCTGAAAGATTCCTATAAAATCTTCCATCAGCGGGGCAGGAGAAAGAGCTCTATGGTAGGTATGCATCATCCTCAGAAAGACCACTGTGAACTATGCATCGACACCTATGTCAAGTATAACTACTGGTGCAAATACTGCCAAAATTGGAGGATCTTCTAGAAGTCATTGATCATCCATGTATCGTGTCTGATCGTTTCCATGTAACTGGAAGACAATCGGAGGACGTCTTGGTGGAATGACTCTACAAAGTCATGCACACACCATTGATCATGATTATCATGTACTGAAACCTATATTAATAAGAAGGAAATAGAAGATAGAAATCCTTCAGGTTATTCAAAACACAGAGACATGACATTTATGTCAATTACACGACATGTACTTGAATCCCCTTCCCATGGTTAGGTTCTCTTACATAGATAAGCCACATGGTTCTCCTTAGATGGAAACTACATGGCATGTTATTGATATACACGGCGTGTTCTAGGAAGACATCACCAACCCATGTTGTTAGCTACATGGCCAGTTACATGGTTGACTATACACGGAATTTTCTGAACGGACACAACATGCACTTGGAGGATTTCACCAACCCGTGTTGTTAATTACACTGCTGGATTTTAGGAACACACTTCAAATCATGTTCAAAACTAACACGGTGTGTATTGCTGAAGTATTTATCCATCTCTGCCGTTAGTCGCACAAAGAAAACAAGGTCAACACAACATGACATGTAAAACCGGTACAAGGTGCGTTCCCACAATAATTTCCTTATCCAGTGTCTCTGCCCACAGGACCTCTAACACGGTTAGAGACACACGGTGTATACTTAAGAAAAACATTTTCTTCCCGAACAGAAGAAAACATGGTGTGTCATCAAAATTACACATCATGTATTCTGGGTTTTTCCGGACAATAATACCCTGAAACTACTACGTAGAACAAATAATCATTGAAACAAACACTAAAATGCCAAATTCTGATCCTTGGGGTCCCATACTCACCACGAATCAAATATTTGAATATTAAAAATGTCATAACAATCAAAAAAATGAAATTATCCACCATATTCCGGTCCATGAAGGCCCATAACACCACAAGAACAAAATTTTGGTGTTCATTCAAGAAAAGACTCTGCAAATCAATACCCTATCAAAAAACCGGTATTCTATCTAGGTATGTATCACAAAAACATGCATATCTTTCCCAACACCATCACATCAACATGAAATCACTAATGCAACAAAAATGGAAAGGAAAGTATTCATGACATGGGATTTCTAGCATGTAACTATATGATACATGATATGGAATACCCTCATCTTATCGGGTTGCAACCGAAATTGAACCTCAACAACATCAACAATAACAGCACAAAACATGTGAATCACCCAAGGTGAAATCAAATCTATTGTACTAATTTCAAAACCAAAAAAGGTACAATAAACAAGTTAGATTGGATTTTCATTGTACATAGGTAAGCTACTCATGGGAACATATTATTACCATGTACTTATTCAATCATATCCCTGAATATAGCATCCAATCATTATGTAAATGAAAAGAAGCTCCTCTGATACCACTTTGTAACATCTAGTTTCTGAATGCCACCCCAAGGCACCCCGTACCCTGTTTGACACATGGCCTCAAGCGCATTTCCCCTAATACTAGAGGCTACGGACTAGAGTCTAGGGCCTTGAGTTTGATAGTGGGGAAACTATGCCCTCATTGGAAGAGTAACACAGTGGAAGTAACACAGATTTACAATTGAGGAAGCAGTAATAATCCATACAAAAGTAAACAACGGATGACAGGAAATAGTAAACTGGTGCATAAATCTGTATATATGAATGATGCGTGATACATATGTCTAAGAAAATAACCAAAAAAATAACAATGCTGGAATAATATTGGAAAAACCCAATGTACAAAAGAAAGAAAGATAAATAACTCATCAGCATTACAAGACATATCTTGGTCCCATGCTCTCCTACTCCACAACAATAAAGTAACATAAGTAGAATGGATCTTTCCCTTATCTATAACTGTAACAATATAATATGTTTGGGCCAAAAATAATGACCCAAACAAGGTGTGAGACTAAATTCTAGTAGGCAACCACCGCGAGATTGGTACCTAATTGTCATTGAATATATAAGGTAGGTAATAAGAAAAGCAGCAGTTAACAAGGAAGTACTCAACATTAAGCATCCCTATAGTTTCAAAGCATTCAAAAAGTACATAATAATGTAATAAACTGATAATGTAGGAGACCCTCTCAGAATTACACATAGCCTATCCCCTCTAGTTCATCCATAATGATATAAAAAAAATCTCTTAGGTAGCACCCATATTAAATTCACCTTATAGTCAAAAGTTGTTAAAGGCACTATGAGGAAGCTCACACGGTCAATTCAACTTATATTCTAAAGTGGTTAAAGACTCTCTGAGGAAGCTCGCATGCTCAATTCCACTTATAGTCTACTACACTAGGTTTTCATGGCCCTATGTCAGTCTAACGAGCAAAGTAATGCTACAGGGCCAAAGTAAACCTCAAGAACTACATGGATAAACAATATAACACATATCAAGCATGTCACATAAAATAATCACTCCATCCTACTGTACTAGGCATGGGAAAACATCAAGGAATCCTTATGGCTAGATAAGACTAAACGTTTGTAAACATAATATGCATGAAAAACATATCCAAAGCATAGAAAACAACCCTATTCACATCCAATTAACCTCTACTCATGCATACCGACATAGAAGGAAATGAAAAGGATTTAAACAGTAAACACCCAATACCCCGTTCAAGGGTATTGGACAGAATTGCACATATTACTCAATTAAATTCAATGGAAAGGCACAAAATACCTACCTCGATGTTGGGAGATAACTATAAGTTAACCTCAATGCATGATTCTCCCAATCACACTATAGATATACAAACACGTTGAAAATGTTCAACTGAAGATATCTATTGAAATATGAGGAATCATTAAATAATGCAGTAGGTTAAGGAAGTTCTTACAGAGGTGATTCTAACAAAATCAACAGAGGACGATTCAGAGAACAGATGCTCTATTGGGGGCTCGGAAAAGATTCATGGGTGTATAGGTCCTCTCTGACAAAACAGTCCTATAAGTATGGTGTTCTAGTTATTAGATGTGACCCCAGTGCGTTTAGTAAAAAATAAAAATACACATTGCATACATTTTAAGTACATGGTGTGTAACTAATGCTTCTGTACTCCGATTTAGGTTGTCTCCAGGTCAATATGAATGGATGTGTGTGTGTCCGTTACACGGCCAGTACATGGATACCTATAGTAACTGAGTACATGACGTGCACTCATAAAGTATACCACATTTACATAAAAATTTTATAGAAACCCCACTTTTCCTAAAAAAATGATCATAAAAGAAAGACATACCTGAAAAATAAGATTCGGGTTCTTCCAATTTTTGATAAAAATAATGATTTTCAAGTAGCTCCACATATATTTTGCGATGATTCTATAGTTTAAAGGATTGTGGTTAGTGATTCACCTATGGTATGTCATGTAAATCATTTTTCATCATCAATTATTCAAAATGTAGAAAAATTTGAACCATTTTTTATATCCTTCCATAAAAAAATATTACAATAAAATGTTGGCTTTATTAATCAATTATTCATAAAAATGATCTTTATATCAAATTATACATGAATAAAGTGGTTCATTAAATGATCCTACAATAACACCATTCTTTTCCTCAAGCATGTAATCTCAACAAAAATTAATTTATAATTCCATGTAATCTATATTAAAATTTTGATAAATAAAAACAAATAATTATCAAAGGGGGAAACTATCAATTTTCCCTTAAAAATCAATTCAACTTCACACTATTCAAAGAGACTATTTTACACAATTATTTTTCAATATCCAATTAAAAAATGGTGGATCCCCACTATTAATTCATTATTATTTCAGAATTCATCATTATCAAGCATTAAAAGTCATTATTTACCTCAAAATTAATTCTTCCATCAAATCACTAATGATATAAATTGAAGTAGAGTTATGATTACACCACAAGTACATGATCCACTTTCCTAAGACATATAAGAATGAATATTATCTTCTGTATAAATAAAAAATTCATATAAAATTATTAGGTTTGTTAAATTATGGTAATGATGCCTCTATGATATGAGTTTAATGGGATTGATTTTTTAAATATTTAGTTTAAAAAATGACTTTTATCTCTATATCATGCTGCTAGATATGTAATAAATATATCCCTACTAAAATTAAAACTCCCACCTCCCATAACTAAATGTAACGTCTCATCAATGTAAGAATGTTGAATGATTTTAACAATTTTTTAAAAAATATCTATCATTTTTTAATTTATTTTTTATATATTATTACATTTTATAATGTTATTCCTTGATGAAATATCATGTCCACCACCAAAACCCATATAATAAAATCATCAGTTTAGCAGTAGTGAATTGTTATTTTATATTAACACATCACATTATTTTTCACATATTATCATAATTTTTTTATGAAGGGAAAAAATATATGTACAAAGAATGTAGCATAATCCTTTTATAACAACCAAAATATCAACCTCATTTTTTTCTTTACAATTTAATACATGTCATCCATAAAGTATTCTATCACCCCAACATATTTACATTATATGTCATGAAATAGAGATAGAGTAGTGTCAAATTGTATTTAAATTTCCTATAATGTGGCTCATTAATAGTGAGTTCAAACATGGATTCTATAGGATAAAAATGATTTCATTCATAGTGGGAATAAGGATAAAGGGATAATTAATAAAAATTTATCAATTATATTAAATTTTAAATTTTTTTATCATAATTTTGAAAATATACAATGTAATTTATAATTAGTGGAATTCCTCATGACATCTCACAAAATATAATAAAAAATGAAATTGAAATAATTAGGTCTAAATATACCGTTATAAATGGAATATATGAATATAGAAAAATCTCTCATGGCATGCAATAAAACTAATAAATAAATCCCCAATTTTTTTTGAACTTCAATGATTTATAGTGTCCCATAATGTTCATTTTCCTAAACTATCCATTCCTAAAAATCATGATTCCTCAAAATTAACATCATATGATTCCCAATAATCATTAAATTGTCCATTTTATTAATTTAACCTCATCAACATAAGAATATAAAACAAGGAATTATTGGATTTCGAAAATATTCTTGTTCCTCAGAATAGATATATAGAGCCAGAAAGATATTGTGGGGGCATTAAATATAATTTAAAACTAAAATTTATTCCCAAAATTAAGACTGTAAAAAAAGGAAATAAGCATATACACCCTTGAAATGATACTTCATGTTTTGTCGTGTAGGTTCTCTTCAGAATGTTCAATTTGGAATCATTTTAACAACATGAATTAACCATTCACAATGTGAATTCCATTTATAGTCTGAATTTTATACAACATATTATTGTTTCTTTATGACATATTATGGGACATAAAAATAAGAATAAAAATTAGTGACAGTGATTTCTTCTTTAATAATTCTTAAAATGGATATAGTTAAAGATTAGAAAAAGGAAATAAACTTACTTTTCCTGTTAGAAACACTTTTGTGTAAAATTATTAGCTCAAACCAAAAATGACAATTTTAAAATAAATTATATTGTAAAATATTTTCACTCTCACAAATAATCTATGTAGTGTGAACAATGCATTCAAAATTATTTTATAGATAAGTGGATTTTAAAAGGAATTAAAAAATTAAATAAAAAAGTATAGGAAAAAAACAACTTGGTGGGTCTTCATTGATAATTTTATTGATTTAGTGTGATATACTATAACGGTTATTTAGTTAAAGATATATGGTACGTCTTTGGCCTCTTTACATTTATAGATAATTAGTTTTCTCCAAATTTATAATTTTCAAAACACCTAAATTCTATACATTAATAACCATAAAATGTCATTCTCATATGTAATGAATTTTATATTCTATCAGTTTATGTATGGAATTGTACAACAACACATGATTTATATGGTATAAGGTTCATTGTTGAATTATCATTTCATCTTCCACCATATTTCTCACATTTTTTATTTTTAATTGTTAAAAATAATCTCCATTATATTCCTCCTAATATAGAATGTACAATCTCATTTCATTCACATAATTGTGAAGGTCTTAATTCATATATCTTACAACTGAGTGGAATTTGTTTTCCAATTCCCTATAGAGGTAGAATATCACCCCATAAATTAATCAGTATGGGATCATTCATATTAGTGTAATGTATGCTAACCCATAATATTATAAATATTATTTTATCATTTGAATATATTCCTTCCTATTTTGATTTAGTATAATTTATTGAATTCCATTTATTTCATTATTATAAACATATAATTGGTGATTATTTTGTCGATGGTATGATTTATTAATTTTATGACACACTCCCTAAATTATCAATAGTTCACTAATTTTTTTATAAGAAAAATGATTTCCTTCGTAAATGATGATGGCCCACGGAACTAAAAAATAATAGAATCTGTTAGTCTTGAAAAAAATTCACTAAAACCATTTGCATCATCAACCCTGATGAAAAATTTAACCTCTCATTTTCAAACATAATGTACACCAAAAAATGATTCAAATTACCAAAATAAATCTATAATGGTCCCAAGAATTATGTTCCACAGAATTAAAGATACTAAAAAAAGTTAATTGGTTTATGTGGAATTTCTTATATTTTTGAGATATTACATGAAAAATATCATTTCTCATGTTTTTTTCAAAATTTTCAAGAAATAATTAAATAATATTATGATATAAATAATATATTATAAATCCTTCATATATTAAATTATCATTCCAAAATGGCCTCAATATGCTAATATGTAAAATAATTTAAACATCGATACAATTTCACATTCAGGTAATCATTTCTTAATTACTATGTCATTTCATATTTATAGAAGAATAGATTTTCCCAAATATAAAATCTAGTGGTAGATTTTTTTGGGAGTTAAGATCAGAGTGTACATGAATTATGAACAAATAATTTATAATTTAGTTCTACCATGGAAATTTCCCTTCCATGATGCAATGTAATTCATAAAGAATCTTCTCAACAAGTGATTGTAGACATGTTTTTTTAGTTTTAGTGGTGTGGGTTAGGAGACATATATATTTCAAAACAAATTTTCAATTCCCCATTAACTATAATTTCTAAATTGAATTCATGTACTAGTAACAACAATCATGAGACATGTGGAATATCAATATAATTCCTTTTTAACTACCTATGAGTTTCATGTTCAGAAAAAATTACAAATTTATAACAATGTATATATGATCAAACATTTTCATTTGGAAATAAATATATAAAAAAATCCTCTTTAGTGGATGCATACTTCAACTATGTGGAAGAAAATATATATCATTCATATGTATTGAATTGATGATTTCAACTCACTATTTTTGATTGGGAGGCTCCCAGGAATATGATTTATGCATCATAATTTTGATAAAAAGGTTATTCCTTGTTGATTGGGTACAGTATCAGTAGTGTATTGAACCGTTGTTCCCCCTCAACATGCTCTTTCCTGCAATAATTATTAAACTAAAATTAATAATTTTTTTCAAATTACTGAAGACATAATTATAAAAATCATAAATAAATAATTGATAAATATTTATAAAATCCATCATTCCCTAAAAATACCATACATTTTTTGAAATGTTTTATATGTAAATGAATTTATTACTTCATCCATTAAAATATTTACATCAATTAAATTCTCTAAAATTATGTGACATAAGAAAATTCCTTTCTTGAAAGTAAAATAAAAAATCTAAATTATTAAATTAGAATTTTCTTCAATTATAATTTTTACAAAATTTATAAATTTCCCTAATTAATCGTCCAATGAATTTAATAAAATTGTAAAGACTTCAAGAAATACATTCATGAATTCCTTAATATGATCTGAAAAAATACTTACCATAAATCTTCAAAATATACTAAGTGAATTTAAAAATAAGAATGGAATATTATTATCTGAAATGTTTCCAAATTTACAACTGATTGTTGTTTACTCTTGGTGTTATGTGGAAATGAGAACCCTGAGTGTCATGAAATGCTGCCTAGGAAGTAATATTGAGTTTTTCATGGAGGAAATTATAGAATTGGACTTATGAATGGGTTGGTAAGGTATTATTTTTATGTAACATGATTCCACTTTCTATAATCAACATAGTCTCTCCTACTATTTTCAATTCTCTCAAGAATCTGTTCATTTTTCGTATTCTGTATAGTGGGAAAGCTGGTTTTCATTAGTAATACATGAGGTGTTTGACCTATTGTGAAACATATAATTGGTAAATTATATTGGATTATACCAATTTCTCAATCTCTTTCTTGACTAACTCCATGATTGTGGTTTAAGTTTTTTATGGGGATGTTTTAGAGGTCACGAATAACCTTCTAACAAGATTTTATGAGTGTAGACATTTGAGTTGATCCTAGGGATATAACCTATAACAATATGAACATTTATAAATAAAACAATACCTTTAATTTAATTAAATGTATTATTATGGTTTATAGTTATATTTAAACCAAGAAATTAGTTCTATTTTTATACTAGATTTAATATAATTTTAGGTATCTTTACCAATGATTATATAGTCACTGAACAATGATAATGTGATGAGAATAAATGTAGGCTTTCAACTACTACTATTTCCACAAAGTGATGGCTTCAGCCATTAATATCATACCCTATAAAGTCAACATATCTGAGTTTGTAATGGATATATAATCCCTAGGCATTTCATTAAACCCATCCCACCTTGAAATCCAACAACTTAATGTTATGTGAAACCATTTATGTGAGAATTTCCTGCTCATCTAGATCATGTCCCAAAAAATTTACACCGAACCGCCCCATGAAAGTCTCACCATCACACAACTTACACATTGGGAGTTTTCAATTATATTAAATGTACAAATATAAATACTATAATAATACATATATTTGTTTTCTATTCTCAATAGGATAATGGTATTATTTAATTATTATATCATTATGAATGATTTAATTTTTTATAAAATAAGGAAAAAAATTATTTTTAGAAAATATTGAAATTCAATAAAGGTATTTTATTTTTATGAATAAATTAATTTTTAAATTAAATAATTTATTTAAAATATTTTCGTTAAATAATTTTTATAAAATATAAATGTTTATAAATTTTGTATGAAATCTAATGTAGTTTCTATAAGGATTCAAATACTGTTATTGTTAGAAACCCCTTTATCAAAAAAATTAATATATTATTTTAAAATAAATAATAAATATATTTAAGAAAATAGTAGCATAAAATAAATATTATTTTTTGAATCAAAATGTCAAAATTATCCAATGGATTATTTTTCATAATTATATGAGACAGTTGGATTTTTGGGTACAAATTAAATATGATATAAATATATGGTGAGTATAATGATGTCATACCTTCTAGAATGGCCCGAAGTCCATCATTTTTTATTACTTTTTTGATAATCCTGCTTTTAAGGGTTGAAGGGGAACCCTTACATAGACAAATGGGTTCATTCAAATTTTAGACCCGAAATTCGTAAAGGAATTCCTAATATACTATGACTTCATGATACTACCACTTCCCAACATATGCATCATGATCATCTCTCCACCATTGCATGGATGTTCAGAAAGCTTTCCAATAAATAAATACATATTCTTAGTACTGATGGATAATTTCCTACCCTATCATTTATCCAAATCCATTAGCTCTACTTCGGTGAATGAGCATTTCTCTCAACCCTCTTCTAGATCTTGTTTCTTAAAGAATTTTTCTAGTATTCATCTACGAATTAGGTGTCCCAATATCCTTACTAACTTGATGTCGAGGGTGGCCAAACATCTTAATGCACTCAAGTCCCAAACCATTGGAATGAAGGTGAACAGTTTTGGTTGATGCAATAATGAACAATAACTGCTATAATACCTACTTCAGTAACTATTATAGTCCCAGCTACAATAACCTTGAATTTTTCCACTTCACGAATTCGAACATGCGTCTCTTGGATGTGCTGGGACACTCCTCACTAGCCTGGGTGAGGTTCATGTGCATATTATGACATCATAATGACCCAAAATGTTTTAATGAAAAATATAATGGGTATAAAATACAAAATATATATTGTATCTTATAAAATATTATATTTAGGTTATTTTATTGATTTTATAAAGCCTTTTTGAATTCTCTAAAACTATTAATATATTTTCACGGTTTAAAATAATTTCATTAAGATTATGAATCACATCAACATCATCATGTGTATTATTTTATTATTTTTATGCTTTGAAATTATAAAAGAATGAAATCTACACTAATTTGATAGAAATCATGGGAAAATTGAAATGAACCAAAGTTTCATTAATGGAAATCCATCTTGATGAAGTTAAATGGCTCTTTATGTTTATATAACATTTAAACTTCATTGGTTTTAGGTTTAGAAATTTGACCGTTGCTAATATAGCCGTTTAATAGTGATCACATGATTAGTATAAATATAGAGATTTAACTAATCCAAATTTACTCAGACAAAGGAAGCGATAGCCTCATCCAGTAGAATTTCCCCATATGAAGCCCATTTGTCAGAGCTCGGAAAAGAGGTGGCATCCTTGGGATTCACTCTTGACCAAGACTAAGTTGAGCTTCATCTTGTCAAGCTCGAACGAGACCGTCTACGAGAAAAGGGGTAGTTGATAGAGATTACCACTCGAGAACTGTTATCCTAGCCACACCAAGAGTTTGTCACCATCGCACACCATACCCTTAGATCTTATGCAACTGTTTTAAGGGGTTATGTAACTAATCGATAGTACTATGTTCATGTACATTATTTTTTTATATAATAATGAATATACTTTCTTGTCATCATTGATACTTTGTAAATAGTTTTTAAAGTGCAAATAGTGTTTTTAGTTATTATTTAATTAAGAATTATATTTTATTAAATTAAGGGATTTTTTTGAATTTAATAATATTTTAATAAAATATTGTTATTATTATTATTAAATTAATTTTTTTATATATAAATGATCATATACTTTTCTGAATGCAATTATTATTTTTATTATGGATTAAAAGCCATTTCTGTCAAAACCCCTGAATTTTCGATAAATGTCTGTTTTTATACTAAAAGTGAAAATTAACATATTTAGAAAATTATTTAGATAAAATAAATGTTATTTCTGGAATCATGACGTTGAAATTATCCAATGGTGAATTTTTTATAATTTTCTGAGATAGTTAAATTTTTGGGTAAAAATTAAATACCGTTTAAATATATAATGTGTTTCATGACATCATAATGACCCAATAGTGATGTAATAAAATACTATAATCATTATTTTCGCCTAGTATATGTTTTAACATTAAAATAATGTAATTTTGTTTTTGTCTGACATACTTTTAAAAGCATTAATGGACCCCTCATGACTTATTAAACACCTTGCCTTTTTAAATTAATTTCCATGGTAGTATGACTCATCTCCAGATAAGCAACCCTATTATTTTAAGAAGTTCGAACTTTGGCCTTATAAAATATTTGTTTACTCTTCCCTTTTCTAAAATCCATCGGCAAAAACCATGGGATGGATTTTGGTTTAGATTTATTTAATATAAGGGGTCCCAAACCTAAATAATAAAGAATTCCCTCAACTTTCCTATATAAACCCACACAATCACCCATGTCCTCCTCACTCCAAGCCTTTTTAGTTCGTCCAACCACTACCCAAATCTCTTTATAATCCTCTCAAGGTGTCAAAATCTCCCACGAAACCTCTCACAAGCCTCTCTCTAGCCTTTGGAAGCACACTTCCAAGTAAGGGTTTTATCTTCCTTTATCATTTGTATCCAATTTTCTTTAAGTTGTTTTGCCCTTTGAATTTCAATTATGATTGTTGGGGTATGTTTTCTCACCTCTCTAATACTGTCCTCTTTATGTTTGAATGATTGGAGACCCTTTCTATCTCACTAAATTCCTCCCATGTACACACCTTACTATGCCGAAATTCTGAAAGGAACTTCTCTCGCCTCATTTACCTTCAAACAATACTTTTGTATCATGAATCTAAATTCTATTAAAATTTTTGGGAAAGGTATATATATGACCTCCTTACTTTTCATTGCATGTAAATATGATGAGTAACCCCTTACTCTCTAAAAAATGTTTTTTGAATTCTTATGTCATGCCGTTACGCTGCCGATATCGCACCGATTTTCTAAGCCAATGATATTATATAGTGAATACCATGCCCATTTATCCATCAAGGGTATTCACCTTTATGGGAATTTACTTATTGATTATAAAGTCTCATGTATAAATTCCACATTACTTTATCGTGGAATAAATGATTATGTTTTATGAATCCATGTTTTATGATCCATGTGACACACTTATGCATGAAATGAAATGTTTAAGAAGGGTGAGCCCTTATAGCGCTCCAATGCATTGGGTAAAGTATATTATCATGATACTTCATGTGCAATGAGTGTTGACTCATGATAATTCAAGTTAAATAAGGGTTTACTCGTGCTTCATGTGCAATGAGGATTTACTCATGCTCCATGTGCAATGAGCCTTGGCTCATGCTAATTCTATGTTAAGTGTTGTTGCCACATTTCCATGTTATGATTATCATGCTTTATCATTCCTTTATGTTCAGGTTTCTCTTATGATCTATTGATATGCCTATTTCATAACATGTATTGTACTCCTCATTTTATTCCATGTGTACTCCCTTACTGGGCTTTATAGCTCACCCTTTTCTTATGCATGTCCTGAGGTTATCAAATGCAATGTTATGTACGAGGGAATGTAGTGGTCATGTAAAGGAAGTTTTCAATAAAGATGATGTATTTCATGTTTTAAGTATTCATGTAATGATCCTAAGCTCCAAAGACAATAATACTCTCGATCTTCATTGTTGTATCAAGTGATGTTTTATGTAATAAATCATGTTTAAGTTTGTAATAAAAGAAGGGTTGTCATAGTTGGTATCAGAGGATAGGTTTAGTTATTTTTGGGATTAGGATTAGAAACCCCTAGTAAAGACTTATAGGAAAGACTAATTATAATAAAAACATCCCTATGTTTGGTAAGTATTAAGTAAGTGGGTTATCAAGCAAATACATCCCTGTCTGGATACGAGCAGGTAGAGGCGGCTCTTGCACAGAAGTATCCTAGGGGTAAATCCCAAAAACACCGCTTTGAGATAGACTCAAACAGGAATTGGTGCATGACAACGGTCTTTGATGCACTATTGGTTACGACACTCCTGGGGGATATGTTTTGATAAATTCACAATCTTAGTATGAACACTTATTAAGGGAATTAAAAAAAAATCCCTAAGAATATATTTTATAAGGTAGATTATGAAAAGCCTAGATTGTAGCCTATAGACTCATTAGTTAAGTAAATAAAACATTATTTATAAGTCATCAACTATTGTCTTTGGATTACCCATTATGTGTTACCCATATCAATCCTTTTATTCTAGCCAATGGCTGGTAATTGGAGGAAACATGCTAATAACCATTGTGAAGATCAGTGTGATGACTGTACTAACGAGATGCCCAATCAAATGGGAGTGGGAATCGCGAACATTATCAGGCTTCTCTCTCAGCTAACTCAAGTATTGAATATAAAAACGTGTCAAGAGGAACGTTCATCCCCCCAATGAAAGAACAAGTCACTATCGAGAGCTTCGTGAGACAAAGGCCTCCAACTTTTAGTGGATCATCTGATCCCATGATTGCTGAAAAATAGATCAAATCCATTGAAACGATCTTCTCCATCCTTCAATGTTATGAACAAGAGAAGGTTCTCCTAGAGTCTTATCGTATGGAGGGTTAATCTGATCAATGGTGGACGTTGATCAAAAATACGAATCCTGAGGAGGAGATTGAGGCATTTGAATGGAAGTATTCCCAGAAGATCTTTTTCGATAAATATTTTCCGCGCACCCTTTGGCATAAGATGGAAAGGGACTTCCTTTCCCTCAAGAAAAAAGACGAAGAATCTGTTGGAGCGTATGAGGTAATCTTAAAAAGGCTTGCACGATACACTTCCGGCTTTGTCGTCACCCTAGAATGAAATATTGACTGCTTCTTTTGTGGGATGAAGCCGAGCCTGTGGATAGCATTGGTGATCCGTGACTTCGACAGTTATGAGGAAATTGTCTGATGTGCCCTCAAGGTCAAAATGGAGAACTGAGAATAAGAAGGGTATCATGGGGATAAGAAGCGTAAGGTGGAATTCAATGATACTGGTCCAATGCATAAATCCATCAGTGCTAAGAAGATCCATCACCCCACTTGCCAATAGTGCGTAAAGAAGAACCTTGGAAATTGCCTTAAGGGGACAAGAAAATGCTTCAGGTGTGGAAGTGAAGGGCACCTAGCTGTAAACTGTCGGCAAGAAAGACCCGCGGCTGTGACAGAGGAGAGGAACACTCCGTTCGAACCTCAACGCATTGTTCAATGATACGAATGCACAGAACTGGGTCGTTTTGCAAATTAGTGCCCTAATCCAAGGGTTTCCGGAGGAAACCAACAACCTCCAAGGTAGCAAAGAAGAGCTTTTTCCATCACTTCTGCCGAAGTGAACCCCGAAAACGAAGTGGTGACAGGTACGCTATTTATTAATTAACGAATAACGAACGTAATTTTTGATTCAGGTTCTAAAAATTCTTTTATATCTCTAAAATTTAGTAGAACGATCCCAACACCACCACAAATCTTGGAAGTGAAGATGTTAGTGAGTACGCAAATAGGGAAATCATTGCATCCCATGAATATAAGTCCTCCCCTGTTATAATCTGTGGATTGAATTTCCCGGAAAACCTCATCATACTCTCTCTGGTGGAATTTGATGAAATTCATGGCATTTATTGGATTTCCTTATATAGAGCCAACAGATATTGTCGGGAGAGGGAAATCACACTCCATATGGAGAATCGACCCCTGATTCTTTAAAAATGTAAGGAGGAAGATGAATCTCCTTTAGATCCATCATATCAAGCATGGATATTACTTTCATATGAGCACGCGTATCTGGATCAGATGATTGATTCCATGGAAGAAACCATCCTTGAAGAAATGACTATTGTGAGGGAATTCACTGAAGTGTTTCTGGAGGAACTGCCTGGTCTTCCTCCTCGAAGAGATGTTGAATTCTCAATTGAACATATACCCTGGGCATTACCAATATCCAAGACTCCATATAGAATGGCTGTATTAGATCGTGAAGAAGTGAAGAAACAACTACAGGAGAATCTGGATAAAGGTTTTATACGCCCATGTGCTTCACCATGGGGTGCACTGGTCCTCTTCGTCAAGAAGAAGGATGGGTCAATGCGGATTTGCATCGATTATCTTGAACTTAACAAAATTACGATAAAGAACAAGTATCCTCTCCCATGAATTGATGACTTGTTCGATCAACTGTGTCAAGCACAATACTTCTCCAAGGTGGACTTGCGGTCGGGATATTATCAATTAAGGGTGAAGAAGGAAGATATCCCCAAGACTGCTTTTCGCACAAGATACGGGCACTATGAATTCATAGTAATGCCTTTCAGACTCACTAATTCTCTAGAAATCTTCATGGAAATAATGAATAGAGTCATTAGAGATTACCTAGTCAAATTTTTGGTAGTATTTATAGATGATATTCTAATATACTCCAAAACCAAGGAGGATCATGAGGAGCATTTAAGAACTATACTAGAGAATTTGCGCAAGGAGACGCTCTAGGCAAAGTACAGCACGTGTGAGTTTTGGTTGAAGGAAGTCTCATTCTTGGTCCATATCATTAGAAGAAATTGGATATATGTGGATCCCACCAAAACAGATGCAATTGAGGGATGGCCATGGCCAACATCGGTAACAGATATCCGTAACTTCTTGGGGTTAGCTGGATATTATCGACGATTTGTGAGAAATTTTTCACGATTTTCCAACCTTCTTACCATGCTAAATCTAAAGGGAATAATGTTTTATTGGAGTGATGAATGAGAAGAATGCTTCATGGAGTAGAAATGGAGGCTTATCACTGCGCCTGTGCTAACTTTACCTACAAGTTGGAAAATTTTTGTGGTATTCAGTGATGCTTCGAAGAAGGTCTTAGGTTGTGTGTTGGTGCAGAATGATAAAGTGATATCCTATATCTCAAGGAAATTAATAATCCATGAGCGAAACTGTCCAACGCATGATCTGGAGTTGGGGGCTGTAATCTTTACCTTGAAAATTTTGCGGCATTATCTCTATGGGGAGAAATGTGAGATATATACTGACCACAAGAGTCTTAAATATATAATCACATAGAAAGAGAATAATATGCGCTAGAGAAGATGGATTGATCTCATCAAGGATTATGACTATTCAATACATTACCACCCTTGGAAAGAGAACAAGGTGGCAGATGCCCTAAGTAGAAAGGATCCAGTGATTTTGTAAATGATGAAAATTGAGAAGGATCCAATCATCGTATACTTGATGAAGATGGACATGGGACTCATAGAGAAGGGAACATCATCAATCCTTTCATAAATGATTTCTCAACCATCTCTTTTGGAAATGTTAAAAGATGCTCAAAAGGATGATGTCGGAATTCAAGAAAAAGTGGAAGCTATCAAAAATGGGAAATCCTTGGAGTTTAATGTTAATGAATATGGAATTGTGCGGTTTGGGAAAAGACTGTGTTCCATCAAGTCCAGAGTGGAAGAATGAACTTTTGGATGATACACATAGTTCAAATTTCACTATTCACCCAGGGAGCAGAAATATGTATCAAGATCTCTGAGAAAATTTTAGGTGGGATAATATGAAGAAGGAGATCGTTGAATATACATCAAAGTGCCTGGTGTGCCAGCATGTGAAGGCAGAGGGGAAGAAGTCTAAGGGGATGATGCAACCATTGGCCATACTAGAATGGAAATGGTAGAATATCACCATGGACTTTGTCACCAGACTTCCGAGGACATCCAAAGGCAACAATGCAATCTGGGTTGTTGTGGATCGTCTTACAAAGATTGCACACTTCATTGCTATTCGATAGGATTTCTCATTGGATCAACTTCCACGGATATATATCAGGGAAGTGGTAAGGTTGCATGGAGTTCCAATATCTATTATGTCTGACCAAGATCCATGATTCACCTCTATGTTTTGGAAGAGTCTTCAATATGCTCTGAATACTGATATGAACTTTAGTACGACCTATCACCCTCAAACTGATGGCCAATCCAAGTAGACTATCCAAACACTTGAGGACATGTTGAGAGCATTCTCAATAGACTTTAAGGGAGGATGGGATCAACATATTCCTCTGGTTGAGTTCTCTTATAATAATAGTTTCCAATCGAGCATCCAAATGGCACCATATGAAGCCCTTTATTGGAAAAGGTGCTGAACATCAGCGTGTTGGGATGAGGTCGGTGAACGTAAGCTGCTTGGACAAGAAATGGTCAAGGAAATGTTGGAGAAGGTGAAAACCATTCAGCAGCATAACAAGGCTTCCCATAGTTGAAAGAAGAGTTATGAAAATAACCGTCGATGAGACCTTGAGTTTAATGTTGGAGACAAGTTTTTTCTACGCATATCTCCGTGGAAGAAGGTCATGGGGTTTGGAAATAAAGGGAAGTTAAGTCCAAGGTACATCGGCCCCTTTGAGATTCTTGATCGTGTCAGGGCGGTGGCCTATCGACTAGCACTTCCACCTACCATGGACAAAGTACAGGATGTCTTTCATGTATCCCTCTTAAGGAAGTACATACCAGAACCTTCACATGTACTCTCTTCTGAGGTGGTACAATTGGAAGATGATATTTCTTATGAGGATCAACCAGTGAAGATCTTAGATAGTAGAGAAAAAGTTCTATGAAATAAGACAATGCCCCTCGTCAAGGTGTTGTGTAGAAACGACAAGTTTGAAGAAGCGACGTGGAAATCGAAGGAAATGATGAATCTGAGTTACCCACATCTATTTTAGTGTGGGAAAAGAAAAATTTAGAGGGCAAAATTTCTTAAGGGGGAATATTGTAACGACCCAAAGTTTCATTAAGGGAAATCCCTCATGATCTAGTTAAATGTATTTTTATGTTTATATAAAATGTCAACTTCATTGGTTTTATGTTAAGAATTTTGATTGTTGCTAATATAGTCATTGAAGAGTGATCACATTATTAGTATTATTATAGGGCTTTAACAAATCCAAATTTTGTAAGATAAATGAAGCGATGGCCACATCCAGTAGAATTGCCCCATACGAAGCCCATTTGTCAGAACTCGAAAATGAGGTGGCATCATTGGGCTTCGCTCTTGACCAATCCCAAGTTGAACTTCATCATGTCAAGCTCAAATGGGACTGTCTACAGGAAAAGTGGAAGTTGATAGAGATTACCACTCGAGCAATGTTATCTGAGCCACCCCGAGAGTCTGTCACCATCACACACCTTACCCTTAGGTCTTATGTGACTGTTTTAAGGGGTTATGTAACTAATAGATAGTACTATGTTCATGTAAATTATTTTTTTGTATATAATAATGAATATAATTTTTTGTCATCAATGATACTTTGTAAATAGTTTTTAAAGTGAAAATAGTGTTTTTAGTTATTATTTAATTAAGAATTATATTTTATTAAATTAATGGATTTTTTTGAATTAAATAATATTTCAATAAAATATTCTTATTATTATTATTAAATTAATTTTATTATATTTAACTGATCATATAATTTTATGAATGCAATTATAATTTTTATTATGGTTTAAAATCCATTTCTGACAAAACCCGTGAATTTTCGATAAACGTCAGTTTTTATTTTAAAAGTGAAAATTAACATATTTAGAAAATTATTTAGATAAAATAAATGTTATTTCTGGAATCAGGACGTCGAAATTATCGAATGGTGAATTTTTCATAGTTTTCTGAGACAGTCAAATTTTTGGGTAAAAAATAAATACCGTTTAAATATATAATGTGTTTTATGACATCATAAGGAACCAATAGTGATGTAATAAAATACAATAATCTTTATTTTAGGTCAATATATGTTTTACCATTAAAATAATGTGATTTTGAGTTTGTTTGACTTACTTTTCAAAGAATTAATGGACCCCTCAAGACTTATTAAACACCTTGTCTTTTTAATTGAATTCCCAAGGGTAGTATGACTCACCTCCACATAAGGAACCCTATTATTTTAAGATGTTCGGACTTTTTCCTTAAAAAAATATTGTTTTCCTCTTCCCTTTTCCAAAAAACATGGGAACAACCATGGGATGGTTTGTGTTTTAGATTAATTTAATATAAGGGTTCACAAACCTAAATAATAAAAAATTCCCTCACCATTCCTATATAAACCAACCCAAGCTCCTACTTCCTACTCACTAAAATCCTTTGGAGTTCCTCCAACATCTTCCCTACTCTTTCTAGAAACCTCTCAAGATGTCCCAAGCTCCCATGTATCCTCTCACAAGCCTCTTTGTAGCCTTTGGAAGCACACTTCCAAGTAGGGGTTTTTTCTTCCTTTCTCATTTTTGTCCAATTTTCTTTAAGTTGTTTTGCCCTATTAATTTCAATTATGAATGTTGGGGTATGGTTTTTTACCTCCCTCATACATCCCTCTTCAGGTTTGAATGATGGGATTCCATTTCTCACTCATTAATTTCCTCCCATGTACAACAGTTACTATGCCAAAATTATGAAAGGAACTTCTCTCTCCTCATTTACATTCAAACAATACATTTGTATCATGAATCTAAATTCTTTTAAAAAATTTAGTACATGTATCTATATGAACTCCTTTCTATACATTAAATGTAAATAATATGAGGAACCCATTTCTCTCTCATAAACTGTTTTTATGAATTCTTATTTCACGACGTTATGCTGCCGAAATCGCACCGATTTTCTAAGCCAATGCCATTGTGTAGTGAATACCATGCCCATTTCTCCATCAAGGGTATTCACCTTTATGCACATTTACTTATTGATTATAAATATTCATGTATAAATTATACATTCCTTTATCATGGAATAAATGATTATGTTTTATGAATCCATGTTTTATGATCCATGTGGCACACTTATGCATGAAATGAAATGATTAAGAAGGGTGCTCCCTTATAGCGCTCCAATGCATTGGGTAAAGTATAGTATCATGATACGTCATGTACAATGAGTGTTGAATCATGCTAATTCAAGTGAAACGAGGTTTAACTCGGGCTTCATGTGCAATGAGGATTTACTCATGCTCTATGTGCAATGAGCCTTGGCTCATGCTAATTCCATGTTAAGTGTTGTTGCCACATTTTCATGTTATAATTATCATGATTTATCATGCCTTTATGTTCATGTTTCTCTTATGATCCATTAATATGCCTATTTCCTAACATTTATTGTACTCCTCATGTTATTCCATGTGTACTCCCTTGCTGGGCTTTATAGCTCACCATTTTCTTATGCATGTCCTCAGGTTATCCCATGCAATGCTAAGTACGAGGGAATGTAGTGGTCATGTAAAGGAAGTTTTCAATAAAGATGTTTTATTTCATGTTTTATGATTTCATGTAATGATCCTAATCCCCAAAAAAACTAATCCTCTCGATCTTCTTTGTTGTATCATGTGATGTTTTATGTAATAAATCATGTTTAAGTTTGTAATAAAAGCAGGGTTGTCATAACAATACCGTTGGATGGTTTAAGATTTTCGAAATATTATTATGTAGAGTCCAGAAACTTTGTTTGACAAATTTTAAAGAAATAACCAATACCTTCCTTTATAAACCCACCCAAGAACCCCTTTATTTTGGATAAATTCCATATAGAATAACCTTTCTAATCGTTCCCCGTATAGAGTCCTCCAATGGATCCCATATTCTATCATCAATATCCTCATAGGAATTCGGTGTCACACATTCAAAGTAAGAGATCCTCTCTTTCTCCTCAGTATTAACATTTATTTATTAACTTATTCATTCAATATCCAATTCCAAATGTTGGGATATATCATTCATTGTACCCATTAATTTCCATATTATTTTATAATTAGGAGAGATCCATTTCACTCTTATCAACCAATTTTATTATTTCTATGTGATGTCGTTATGTTTTTGAAATTTCACAATGATTTTCCATACCAAAATTGTTATGTAGTGAATACCATATATGTTTCCAATCATGGGTTTTCACATTTATAAACTTATAAATAATTTTCTTGTAAAATAATTTTTTGTAATATTCACTCCTTGATCATGGAAAAAAATATGGTGAATAATGAATCCCAGATGTATGATATATGTGGTACAATTAAGCATTAAAATGGAATAATGTTACAGGATCACCCAAAATTAAATACCTATCCAATGTATTTGGTAATGAAAAGTCTCATGAGATGTATTATTGGGACAATATGTAAATCTAATTACTTTAGTGTAATTTTTTCACCATGATTAATTGGAGAGTTATCCTCAACGTATATTTATGGTGCAGTGTTTTAAAGTGTTTACAAATTTCCCAAGCTACCATTACAATACTATATCATGTCATATTGTTCATGTTTGTGATTATCACCCATTTATGCTCCATTGATAATCCTATTGTATATCATTTAAAAATATCTTCATGTTATTACATGTTTATTTCAAATACAAGGATTTATATATCCCCACATTATTATATATTTCCTCAGCTTATCCATGATTGTTTTATGTACGACCATGTTAATGATGTTTTCAATAAGGATGATGTTGTCCTATATTAAATTATGATGTAATATAACTAATTGCAAAGAAAATATAATTATAGTTCTTCCAGGTTTTATTAAGATGAATATTATGTAATATGTGATGTATTAAATTGAAATAGTGAGGAATGATTTCTTAGATGGAATCTAAGAAAACATTTAGTTATTTATGGGATAATGATTAGAAAACTCTAGTGAAATCCATTAAGAAAAAAATTAGTGTAAGAAAACATCCCGAGATTTTGGAAAGTATGAAGTATGTTTTATATCATGAAAATAAAACCCTCTCATTATTTTATATGTGGATGTGGATTTGGAACATATGTACGTAGGGTAAAAACCAAAAACAATTGTGTTTAGCTAAAAGCAATCAATTATTCATGTGCGATAACGGACCTTTCTGCAGACCCGTTTTGACAATACTATGAGATATGCTTATGTAAATTTGAAATATAATTATGAAATTTTCTTGAGAAAAAAAATTATTACATGATTATATATTTTTAAAAATATCATGGATATCATGGATTTAATCAATGAAATTCATACATTCAAAAATAAATATATTTCATAAGTTATCCCATAAATGAATTGGATTCCCCTATTATGTGTTTAATAGTTGAAAAATACCTATCATAAATTTTGATTTTATTCTATCTATTGGATATAAAGTGGATGATTTTGTTAAACAACCAATATGAAGGGAAATATGATGTCTTCCCCAATGAGTTGCCCAACCCGATTGGAGTGAGAATCCTGAACTTTATGATGATACTCTCTCAGATGACTCATGTTATAAATAGAAAACCGGTTTATGAGGAGTGTAAAAATCCATCGAAGATTGAATAATTAGAAATTGAGACATATTTAAGAAAAAGGACTCAAACATTTAACAGACCAAACAATCACTAAATCACAGAACAATTTTCCATCCTCGTTGAGTATATAATATCATTCCTTCATTATTTTGAGAAAAAGATGCCTATACTAAATTTTTATCATATGGTGGGAGAAGATTATTAGTGGAGGACATGGATAAAAAATATGAAGCATGAAGAATATATTGAATCAGTTTTTTTGAAATATGTGTGGTAAATGTTTTTCAATAAATATTTTTATCTCACACTATGACATAAAATGGTAGGGTATTTCATCTCCCTTATTATAAAAGACAAATAATATATTGGGGAATGTGAGGAAAACATCGAAGATACTTTCATGACACACCTATAAATTTTTTACCACTAAATGTATGTAGGAACACTTATTTTGTGGGATAAAAAAATGTCTATGAAAATATATTTTAATCTAAGACGTTGATAGTGGCGTGGAAATTGGTCGAAGATCTATCAAAGATGAAATGGATATCTGTGAATCTCAATGGTATGATAAGGATATTATTTGGAATGTGGATTATTATTATGATGGAATATGGAAATATATAATGGGTCATTAAAATTTCAACATCCCAGTTTACAATGGTTTGGAAGGAAGATTCTGAAAATATTCCCATTGGTGATAAAGAAACACTTTAGGTTTGCGATGGATGACAACCTAGCTGGAGATTACCTTTGTGATAAATCCACTAATATGAGATGGAATTTAATGATGTAATAAACTCTTAGTTCATTTAATTCATTCAAATTCATGGAACCAAGGAACTTTTAAAACCAATTCACTAAGACAACAGATTTCAGAGACAACCAACAACCAGTAAGGCAGCAAGGGTGATTTTTTTACATGAAAACTGCTTAGGTGGACCCCAAACATTATATGGTAACAGTTATTGGATTTAGTCATGGAAGAATTTAGAATTTAATTTTTTATTATAGTTTAATAAATTCCTTCATATCAGAAATTTTTTTTTGAATTATTGAAACACCACCATAAACTTACAAATAGAGGTATTGGTGAAAATAAAAAAATGGAGAAATTATTTCATCCAATGTATATAACACATAAAATATAGATTTTTGTGGGATATAAATGAAAAAAATTATACTACCTTTTTTGGTACTTGAATATATTTTAGGAATTTATTAGCTTTCCATATATAGATCCATTATAAATTTCCTTGAGAAGAATGCATCACCCTATATTGTGAATCATCATCTAATTCTATTAAAATTCCAGATGATTGATGGATCTTATTCCACCCAAAAATCAGAAGCAATGCTATTATTTACCCATGATAATTCATATATAGCTAAAATTATTAAGTATAACAAATGAATAAACCTGGAATACATGACCATTTACAGGGAATATAGTGATGTGCTTCCCAAGGAAATTTTAGGTCATTGTCCAAGTTGAGTTTTTAAATTTTCAATTTAGTTTATACTACGGAATTAAACATAACCAAAACTCTATATAGATATTATAGTGTTGTACTAGATGAGTTTAAGAAAAAGCTATAGGAGAATCTGGGTTAATGGTACATACTCTTAAGTGCTTCACTATACGGTAAACAAGAACTCTTTCTCAAGAAGATTGATGGGTAACTGTGCCTATTCATTGATTATCATGATCTAAACATGTTAATGATAATGAAAAACTATCCTCTACCATATATTGATTAGTTATTTAATCTACTATTTGGATCATAATAAATTTCCAAAGTGGATCTACAGTCGGGGTATTACCATGTTTGGGTGAAGTAGGAGGATTTCCACCAGACTGATTTTCCTACATGGTTCATGCACAACGTGTACTTAGTAATTCCCTATAGACCCACTAGTTCACTATAAGTATTTATTTACATGATGAATATATTCCTTTGTATTTCCTTGAAAAAAATTTGTAGTCATTATAGATGATATTTAATTTACATCAAATGTAAGTATGAGCATGAGAAGAATATCAACAGTGTCATAAATACCATATGAAAGGAAACGAATTATTCCTTGTAAAAAAATATGTGTTTTGGATTAATTATTTCTCATTAATTGGAAATATTATAACATGAAATGTTATATCTATAGAAACATCAATGACTGAAGAAATTGATCAATGGTCGAGGCCAAAATCTTTGACAGTTATCTATAGTTTCCCTAGGTGATCTCTATACTGTCATTAATTTTGGAGAAATTTATCACTACTGTAAAACACTATCTCCATTATAACTCAAAACAAAGTATTGTTTTCATGAAATTATTCATGTGAATAGAGATTCATGAATTTGAAAAGGAGGGGTATCACTGCACCTGTACTCACACAACCAACACGTGGATAACATTTGTTTGTATTCAGCTATGCTTCAAAGATTGTCCTGGGCTACGCGTTAATGTATAATATGAAAGTGATAGCCTATTCATAAATGAATTTTATTTTTGAAGAAAAAAACTACCAAAAACATAATCTATATTTGGTTTTAATTATCTTAGATTTAAAAATATTATGGAATTATCATTATATGGGATAATTTTGAAATATATACAGATAAAAAAATCTTCAAGTATGTATTCCTACAGAAATATCTGAATATAGGCAAATAATGATGGTGAAAGATGATAATGGTGAATGAATTATAAATCAACTACTATCCGAGGAAATCAAATAATGTAATAGATGATATGTGTAGAGAGGATCCAGAATAATTTTCATTGATAATAAATTAGAAGGATATGATATTCATTGACTTAAAAAGGATTGAAATTAGAATCATATTGGAAGGAACATCATCAAATTATTCACAAATTATTGTTCAATCATCCCATCATGATAGGATAAATGAACCTCAATGAAATTATGTTGGATTTTAGAAGAAATTGAAACTATAAGGAAAAGAAAATCATTTGATTAAAATGTTAATTAAGAAAGATTTGTAATATTTGTGTCACAACTATGTGTACCATCAAATATCAATCTAAAGGTAGATATGTTTGATGATGCATATAGTTCGACATTATTCATCCATCCATGAATACAAAAATATGAATTAAGATTTTAGTGAGTACTATTTGTGGAAAAATATGATGAAAGATATCAAAAGAATATACATCAAGTTGTCTTGTATGTCCGCTAGTCCATGTGGAATGGAAAAAAATATAAGGGATTCATTCAAAAATTACCCCTACTAATAATGAAATGGGAAAACACCCCATGGACATTGTCCCCAGTCATATGAATATCAAGAGGATATAATTCTATCTGAGATTTCATTGATCATCTTAAAATGACTACAGACTTCATTGTGATTCTAGATGAGTTTTAAACAGATCAACCTATAAGTATACACATTATAGAAGTGGTAAGGCTATATGAATCTCCACTATCTATTATACATGATATTGATATAAGATATACCTCTATGTTGTAGAAGAGTCTCCAACATTATCTAAAATCATTGTTGAAATTCCGCACCACTTATCACCCTTAAACTAATCCCTAATATTAGTGGACTATCCAAACACATGAGTACATGTTGATAGTGTGATCAATTGTCATGAAATGATGAAGATACCAACATATTCATAGGGTTGAGTTAACATAAACTAATTAATTCCATTGAAGCATCAAAATGGATCCCAATAAATCAATTTATGGGAAGAGGTTGAAAACACCTTTATAAGATGAAGAATTTTGGGAATGAAAATTGAAAGGTCCTGAAATATTAAATGAATTTTTGTAAAATACTAAGGCCACTGAATAGTACATCACACCTGATCAGATTTGACATAAGAACTAAGATGAAAATCACCAATGAGACAAAGAGATTGATATTGGAGACATTTTTTTCTTCCACAAATCTCTACGTAATAAAGATATATGATTTTGGTAGAAGGTAAATATTAGTGTAGGATACATCATCACCTTTGATATCCTTGATCACATTAGAGCAGGGGAATATCGACTAACACTCCCACCTAACCTATCTTATGAACAATTTTTAATACATGTTTACATATTGAGGAAGTACATGAAATACCCCACACATGTAATAAACCCAATGGTGTTACCTTAGGAGAATTGTATTTCCTATGAACAATGTCTATTGACAATCGTAGATCATAGATATAATTTTATAAGAAATAATAAAATTATCATTTTTAAAGTTTTGTGGAAATAACATATATTTGAATAAGAAACATGGGAACCAAAAGAAGATACAAAATAGATTTACCCAAATCTTTTTTAGTATGGAAAATGATAATTTCTTGTGAGAAAATTATAAATGGAGATGATTGTAACCACCCAATATTTTAAAAATTAAATTCCCCATTGAATTTAACAAAATGCAATATTATTTATTATTTATTTATAAAAATCATAAAAATCGTTGGTTTTATTATATATGATTTAAAATAAAATTAATTATCTTTACCATTGAAAATATAGTTTTTTAATGGTGATCAAATTAATAATTTAAATATATGGTTTAAAAAACCATTTGACACATAATAATGAAGGGATGACCTCAACCATTAGAATTGTACCATATGAAGCCCATTTTTCCGAGATTCCATGCGAAATATAATTAATGGGAATTTTTCTTAACCATGACCAAACTGAAATAAAACAACTTAAGAATGAGAGAAACTTTTTATGGGAGAAGTTCATGCTCATTGAGATCATAACTAAACAATGTACGCCAAACCACCCCATGAAAGTCTCACCATCACCAACCATGACATTAGGGTATTTTCTGATGTATTATAGGGAGTGTGTATCAAGGCCATATTATTGTGATTATGTATACAATATATTGAATATAATAATGGTTATATATAATTTTTTTGGTCACTTTAAAAAATGATTTTATATTTTATACAATAAAATGAAAATTTTCATTTTTCTGTAATCTTAAAATTCAATTAAGGAATTTAATTTTATGAGTTAAATTATTTTTGAAATAAAAAATATTAAAGTAAAATATTATAATTAAATAATTTTTATTAAATAAAAATGTTCTTATATTATTTATGATATGAAGTGTAATTTTCATAAGGGTTCAAAATCTGTTAGTGTAAAAAACATAGTGTTTCTCATTAAATATCAACCATTATATTAAAAGTTAATATTAAAATATTTAAGAAATTATTTCGATAAAATAAATATAATATTCAGAATCGGAACACCAAAATTATCCAATGATCAATTTTTTCAATGCTTTTATAGATAATATAATTTTGTGGTAAAAATTAAATATTGTATAAATATATGGGGTGTATTATGACATCATAATGACCAAAAAATGTTTTAATATTTACTATAATTGATAAAAAAGAAAAAAATCATGTTTTATTTATAAAAAATCTATCTATAAATTCATATTTTTTGTATTCTAGAAAATCACATTTACTGGTTATGTTAAACCCTCACAACTCAAAACATATCATATTAAACAATATGAAATCCCCAAAAAAGATTTAAAATAAAAAATTCATCATCGATGAAACAAAGATATAAAAATAATTAATATTAAAAATTTAAAAAAATGTAACTTATATGTCAATCCATCCCAGTTCTTCTTCCTTGGTATTAGGTATTTGATCTTTAACCTCAACCATCAGCCCTGGACGCTGATCAGCCTATTAACATCCATACCTCTCTGGAGAGATCACCGAAGACATCACCATATAAACAATCATAATTTATTAAAAACATATTCATTGATTTAATATCAATAAACTCCTTAATAGGTTTATCCCTCTATCATGGAACCAAAAAACATGAATAATGTTGTTGCAACCTGTTAGAGAGAACAAAACCCCGAAAATTACCCTTGAAATGAGAACCACTTCATGCAACAAATCCCAACTTGTAGATCCCAAATATCATCTTCTACACTAATTTCACCAGTTAATATCCACAATAACCCATTAAGAATATATATATTTGATACAACATTGTATCTTACTTTCCATTATGGATTACCAATAGAAGTATAATGACTGGGAAAACCCCGACCTCTGTCAGTAACGACACAACACCTAAAACACTAAAACGTGCAAAAACACATGAAAAATCATCCATGATATCCACCCCTAAACCAACCTATAAATGGAAGGTGTAGACTAAAAAGGATTAGATGGTTAAAATGGATAGGTCATACAATGACCTACGACCTTCAACATCAAAACACATTCACTACAATGATGACAAAGAGCAATGGTTGAGACTCTTAGAAACCGTCAATGATCAGTAATCACATCTCAAACCCCCTATATAACCATCACACCATATCAAAATATGTTGGAAAAATTTACCCATAATATATATTACAGATAGAAATGGACAAGTCCATAATAGGTATGGATGGCCAACACAGACCACCATCCTCTTCCACCAAAATCCGGAACAAACGACTATACGAGGGGAACCTGCCATTTATCTTTAAAGAAAATAAAGGGATCACATAATTACCTTTCCATCACCTATCTAGAGTCCTCCCATGGTTAACCAATATATCATGAAGCTCTTACCATTCATTTGGTTTCACACTCCCAAGGTAAAGGATCACCTCATTCTACTCTTAATTAAAGTTTATTTATTATCTTATGAATTCTATTTTCAATTCCTAGTGTTTTGATATGTTTATACATGTAAAAATTACATCCAATTTCATGAAAAAATTATTATATACTATTTTTTCTATCATCAAAAAATTTTATAAATATTTATGTGATGTTTTTTTTCTACTGGAATTTCACGACTATTTTCATTCCTAAATAATGGTCAAATGAATTCCATTCCCACATACAGACAAGGTTGTTCTCTCTTATAAAATTTTCATAATTTCAATTGGGATATACAGGTATTTATTCTACTCTCATTGAGAGTGGAATATATTAGAATGATGAATGAATATATTTTTTATGATCTATGTAGCACACATAACATTGAGAATGGAATTAAGGTGACGGGTGAACCCTAAATTATATATAACTATAATGAACATGGTAATGTTTATTCTAATAATGTGTCATGTTGGGACATGAAGTAATCCTGATTAATTTTTTTTTACTTTTATAGAATTATATATGTATGTGTGTGTTATCCTTGATAAATGTTTACGATGCAGTGTTTAAAGTTATGTCATCATTTATCATGTTACCTTTTTGTTATCCTGCTATATCATGTATTATTATTAATAAAAAATTATTATCACCACATTTAAGATCCATTGATAAGACTATTAACTAAAAATATTAATTTATTCATGTTATTCATCGTTTATTCTCATACTAAGCATTATCTCTCAACAATTTCTTATATATTTCTTATGGATATCCCATATATTGTTATATATGACTATGTTAAGAATGACTCAATTAATGATATTGTTTTTTGTTTTAAATTTTATATTGTTATGTAGTGAACCTAATTTCCAAATACAATATTATTATCTATATTTTATGTTTTATTAAGTTTCATGTTATGTAATAAATCACTTATTAATGTTAAATAAAGCTAAGGGGTTTCATTGATCCCAAAAACCATCTTATGTCTATGATGTTTCTATTAATAAGTTCTATTAGAGTTTTTTTTTATAAATTAGAAATTTTTTTTAGAAATAATAATTGGTGATCACTCTCATTCCATGATGATAAATTAACTCAAATAATAGGGATGTTTTTTTAACTCATGAAATGGGAGTTGTTCAAGAGAAAATAATGAATTTAGGTTTATTATTTTAAAGGTACGAATCTATTGTGTACGAGATATCATATCTACATATTCATCATTTTTGGAATCATCAATGAAATCATATGTTAGTTTTCCCACTAAATGTAAATCATAATTTTCTATTATATAAAAATGATTCTATCAATTAAATAATATCTTCTAAAACAAATAATTCCAGGACCATAACTAAATCTTCAATTGATTCAATACCATATTCGTTGGATATTTCATGTGGTTATGGATTTGTTGATGGATCCTCCATTTATACAAGAATGGTGAAGTCAATTGTGATTCATATATGTTCCGTTTTATTTTTTATTTCATGAATGTTCATGATTATTTTTAGGTACAATATTCCTTGAATAATATGTGAGTTTGATAAAGTCTTATATTTTTTAATGATCACAATGATGAAGTAATATGGGATTAAAAGATCTTTGATGTTCACAATGAATTATTTTGACACTCATTCTAGAAAAAAAAAATATATTTCTAAATATGGATCCCCAGTCAAGTAGTATTCCATTATTATATAGAAAAATATATCCATATGTAGTAAATAATGAAAATTATCTACGAAAGAGATCACACAATGAATGATAAAAATTCAAACATCCTATAGTGTAGTTAATAGAGAACATACATGGATAATGACATTCTTATAGTATCAATTATGCGATAAGGAATGAGATACTTCTCCCTAAGATGATTCAATCAATACCTTCAAGTGTCTTTATTTATTTGGAAACTAACATGAGGAATATACCATACTTGAGATTTTTTGAATGAATTCTAGTATTGGTATATTTTTTTCAGTCATTGGAATGATTTATTGAATTTCATTTTGTTGTTTTCTTAATAAAATATAAGAGAATAAATTAGTTAACATAGTAATTGTGTGGTAATATACTCATTTTCCATTTTTTCATTTACATGGGTGACTTAGGTATTTCTTTTCTGAACCTAGTTCTCTCTTATATTTTTAACTTTTTCATTTATCTTGGAAATATACGCAATTATCTGTAATTTTTTGAATACTTATAATACTTATTTTCATCAATTTAAATTAAATTAAGTTTATAAGGATAAATTTAATTTCCAAATCTCATTTACTTATGTTAATTCTATCTTTATGAGTCAAGTTTATTTGTGTTGGTAGTTTTTTAGGGTTTTTGATAATATATCTATGAAAATTTCAAATTATATTATCAAATAATTTATTCTGTACATCAAATAAATAATCATTTTTCCTTGGTGGGATTTATAAGATAATTTTATAATGTATTTATAAGGTTTATTTTAGAATTATATTGGTTGAAATTCTTCCCTCTATTAATTCATATTATAGGACTGTGGAATCATTTATGGGTTCTCGTATTATTATTACTGGAAAAGAGACTGTGGTGGATATTGGGTTTTATGGAAGGTCTTATATTGATTCTTTTTGTTTAAATATACAATATTAACAAGATGTTTTTTTGGGATTTTTATAATGGAATTTCCTAATATTAAAATATTCTAGGCATATTTTTGTACACTAAACATCATGAAATCCTTCCAAAAAATAAATCCAACAAGAACATAAGAAAAAATCATAATTCGAGCATAGATGAGAATTAACTTCCTTTAAATCCATATTTCATCCAAAAAAATTAGATCTTCATGTTCCTTTTCTAGTAATGGTGATGAGTTAAATGTTCTCACCCCACAAATTCCACTCATCCTGTAACTCTAATTCCTAATCATTGAGTGTTTTTTGAAATTATTTAATTAATCATATATCTTGTGATACAAATTTATCTATAAATATTACTCCAAATGTGTTATCAAGAAGGTTTCAGTTATTATTTAGAATACCATGGTCGAATAATATAATTTTTTGATGTTCCTCTATAGTTTTATGCTTGCAGTTGACATAGAGCTTCATGAACCTATTCTTGTAATCATAATATGTTTCTCTGTTTTTTTGTTTAATGGTGTATATCTCATTATTATTTTCTATGAATAAATATGTGAAAAATAATTTACCCATAAATATTATATTTATATCCTCACAATTTTTATCTTCTCATGTTTGTTCATTTTATAATCAATTATTTTAAATCCCTTAACCGAATATGATAATTTCCTCCACCATACATGTTATTTAGCAACTACATGGGTTTAAAAAATTTATAAGTTGTAATATAAATATTAGATGAGTTGGTTTTGTTCATTAACTTCAAGGCCATGAAATTTTTATAAAAAATAAATCTTGTCAATTTTCAATGAAAAATTATTTGTCAATGGAAGTACAGCGAGATAGTTTTGTTGGTTATAAAATAATGGTTTTCATATATATTATAGTTATTAGTTTGAATTATAAACCTTATTTTTATGTTTAGGATGAACCATAAGAGTTTCACTTGAATCTATTGGGTTTAATTCCTAAAACACCACTTTCATGTTTATTTTCATAAAATGATTTAGTCATATTTCTATATTAGTATTATAATAAATTAATTGGTTTTTATAAATATGGGTCTCTCAATGTTAATGTTTGTGTTGTGTTACACTTCGACACCAAAAAAAACTTCTTTTAATGTGTTCCTTTTCATGGTTCATGGAAAAAAAATTTTATTACAAACATATTTTATATATGAAAACATTAAAGATTATCCTAAAAATGGATGTGCATAAAACATTTTATCACATTTATTAGTTTATATAAATTTGATTTAATTTTTTTTCAATCCAGATTGATATTTATGTTAAATTATTTAAATGTTTTTTTGAAAATTTATATATTCTTGGTCCAAGATAGACTTTTTATAATTATATAATATTTTCACAATTTTCTAATCATTTTTTATGTATAGTTATAGAGAGATTCCTCGACTGATTTCTCCCTCTCTCTCTCTCGTTGCCAAATGAATATTGGTGTGAATATCCCTTAATAAAATTTGAGGATTGAATATCCTCTTTATTGTTTGTATGAGAATTTTATATGGTCCTCTTGATTTTTTTGAATCTCCAATCATGTTCTTCTGTTCTCAAATAACCCAAATTTCCAACCCAAAATACACTCATGTCCTGATGATCATCGAGGACTCCACACATAACCCTTGTCATTTCCATTATTTATAGATCCTAATGAGCTGGGGTAGATTATGGATAATTTAAGGGATAAAAATTATAGACCTAATATAAAAAATAAAATCTCATTGGATAATAAGATATTTTAATCAAAAACTGAAACAAAATTAAAGAAGAATGAAATGGTTTGATAAATTCAGGCAGAAAACTAAAGTATAACAATTCTGTTTAACATCCCCCATTCCAAATCACTTAAATATATTACTTCTATGTAAATGGTAAATGGAACTACTACAAATAGGGGTTATAATAGCGCTAAAAACCATCATTAACAGTGCTAAAAAAGTGATGTTAATCTCAGATAAGATAAAGGGGGTCCCCTTTATCGGCGCTAAAAAGAACTGATAAAAGTTCTCTTTATCAGTGCTAAAAGAACTGATAAAGGTAGTCTTTATCAGTGCTATTTTTAGCGCTTATAAATTTATATTATACCAACGCTAAAAATAGCGCTGCTAAACACTACCTTCATCATCAATATTTTGAGCGCTGATAAAACAACCTTTATCAGTGCTCAAAATAGCACTGATATATAATCCATTTATCAATGCTAAACTAGAACTAATAAAGGCCAAAGATCCTGTTAAAACCCAAAACCTGTAAAGAACATGCACATAACCTTCACACATTATAGCACCTGCACACAACACAAACAACACCAACACACAGCACAAACAACACCTACACACAAAGAAAAGAAGACCAAAAATGCTACATAGATTTACATAAAATCATGAATACAAAACAACACACTTATATATAAATTTAAAACAATGTTTAATTTGGTTATAATTATAATTATCCAACATACAGTTAAAAACATTGATCGTCCATCCATTTTTCATCCATCCTCTCTAACAAATTGTTGTCCATGGCGGAGGTTTCTAAACAAAGCATTCAAACTCAGGAAAAAGATTTCACCTACATAAGTAAACAAATATTAAGTTAGTAATACAATAATGAAATAAATTAAACATTAATATGAATGAATACATTAATAAAATGTATATTTTTATCTGTTACAAAATTTATTTTCATTAGATCATTGTTCTAGGAGAGATGAATATAGAGGTAGAGTTCATTCCCCATTGTGATGTGATGACTAGGGGAGGTAAATATTTGCGGGATGGTTTGTGGATTTTGGGTACTTTCATGAGGATTTCAGGCTATGATGACACATAAGGGACCCAAGAACATTCCCAATATATATGCACTCATTTTTTTCTATATAGGAAATGAAAAACACTCATGAAACAAGACCTTTAGTTACTCAAATTTTTAGCAAACTACTGGGATTCCAAGATAGTAGAAGATGACTCAATCTAGTTATACCTAGACAATGGTTTCATCCTTGTTTTAGCTAATCATAGGATATGTACATCCTATTAGATTAAAAAATATATTATATTCCAAAAGAGATTGTATTAAAAGAGTGGTGGATACTAGGGGAGAAATCCTACATAGGGAATTCACTAATGAATGCCTATAAAAGAAAATATAGAGAAAGAAGAATGAGGACACTTACACAATCGTTTCAGTACTCAGATTGGTGGGTAGGGAAAGACCTCTATATCTAGATACCTAGATATTAAAAATGGAAGCACTTAGCACACATACATGATTCACCTCACTCTATTACAGACTAGCGACATGAGAGGGAGGACTTGGGGAGCTTAGTTGGGATCAGAGGGGAAATACCTCTTCTGGTAAACAAATAGTTATGGAATCAGATATAATTCTCGTACTTATATTGATATTTTCTTCTATAAGTGACTCCTTCATGTAAATATACTCAATCGGTCTACCCATCTAGAAAATGACCCCATTTATGCCTTTTGTAAGGCATACCCCTTATAAATGGAAGAGGTCTTTCAGCACCTGGTTGTAGACCAACCATATGAGTGTCTAAAGGATAACAACCTTTCTAATCATCTTATAGAATGTATAAACTGCCTAACCTAATGAGGATATAAAAAATTATATTTTCAATGTATAATAGAGACCTTCAAGAACTATAAAAGAGAAGGAGACTATAGGGATGATGATAGGTTGTTGTTGATATCTTCTAGGTAGAAAAATACACAAAGACACTAGGCCTCAAGATATTTATGTTGTCATTAATGTATTTTTATGTTAAAAATAATCAAATAATATGTGTTAAAGAATGGGTTTGCTAAATGGAATTATACTAGTGAGGCACAGTACATAAAGTAACCAATTAACCAAGAGACACAATTAGGTCAATGACCTTACCACAACCTGAAGTCCAATAAGCTATTTTCAGTTTATACCATCCAGAAATGAGTCCATGATCACATTTATTAATGTACAACAACATTAACATACATAATTAATTAATTTTAACCAAAAATCAAGCATGGTATAATAGGCACCAAACTCATCGTGTAATCCAACACAGCCAGAATGCTGAGAAACTGGGTGTGATCCACTCCTGATGCACCCCAATGCCTAGAAAACACTAAATCCCCAATCTATATTACAAAATATATGGCAAAGTAAGCCTAAATTTTTGTAAACCCATAAATAAATCTTCCACAAAATATAATTTTCATCAAATAATTATTGATTACTAGTTTATGAAATTTTGAGACATGCTCTAAGACTCATATATAAAAGTCCCATGAAGAACAATGAATTATACATAATATGGTATAATAATTACACCTAGAACCCTAAAAACTCTTTGAAAATATTTGAACATGAAGTTAGAGAAGAACAAAATATGTAGGATAAGATACCACATTGATTCGAAATGATGAACAATTGATAATTCACCCAGGTCTAAGGGGAAAGAAGGAGGGGAATGGGGTTTGGCCACCCCCAAAGAACATGGTGCCCAAACGAAGAAACTTGAGAAGGTTTATACTTTATAAACCCATCACCCACATAAAAATAAGATTAAAATCATGTTACATGAAATGAAAAATTTAGTGACATCATTATATTTTGGTTCCAAAACCTTACTTCACCCCTTTTCCCCATTCACGACCCTTATCACCCTATTAAATGCATTCATGTTGTGAATTACCCTTTCACACTATGAGAAGCCTAATGCTACTACATTTCTATAGAATGACTACCCATGTCATCCTTGATATCCTCCCAAAACCCAATGACATCCCTCTAGCCCCAATACAAGTCTGAAACTCCTACTAGAGACATTAAAACTCTTAATAACCCAACCCGATACCTGGTTTAAAAAATGAAACCACCAATAAATGAAAATTCAATTTCCCTTGGTAATTTCTACCCCACAATGATGTGGGTAATTATATGCTTGGATAATAAATAAGCTTGTTCTTTTATCCATAGTTCTACAGAGTATCATGGCCACCTCACATTAAATCTAATGCATGAGAAAACCAGTGAATGAAATTCAGTCTCAAATTTAATTATTTAAAATAGGGTACTCAATATCATATCCTTAAATCTGGTTCAATGTACACACATTACCCCTCGGTCATTATTGGACTAAATAGATATGATTTAGTGATATAGTTTATTTTAATGATCACTTCATCAGAAAAAATATAGGTGAATGTTTATCCACACTCTAAGGCATAACATAATCATTTTGGTCAAGATTTTGTTTTTAATCTTATTTCGAGCAAAAATAGGATCATCATGAAGGTCAACAACAACAACCTATCATCCTCGCCTCCCATCAACATGTTCTCAAATAGGGGTTTAACACTATGTAGGATTTTAATGAAATTTATTTCTATTGTTTCTATATAAGTAGACAAGGCCTATATATGTACATAGTGACATGTGTATTCCTATTAGGAGATCATCTCCCTGGGGAAGAAACTCCATGAGATATTTAGGAAGATAACCACCTCGATCATAATAAATGATTTATGATGGTTCAAACTTGTTACTTAAAGGGATAAAAGGCCTGAATGATATATCCATACCTTTAGCACCCTTGTCTTAGGTTTAACTGGAGTCACCTCCCCCTCACTGTGTTACTCGAAGCGATCCCCTTTAGCATCCAACATTGGCCCTTCCAAGGCATTCACCCTGCCAAAAATCGCCACAGTTCCCTAGACATCCTCGACTAAATCTCTACTAACCTCCTCTCCTCCCTCTGATCAGCCACCACTGTAGGTTGAGCCTCCCTGCCACTTCCTTATAGAAAATCATCATCTAGAATAGGTACCGCCCTCGCAGCAACCTCCAATGCCTTACTCAGTACATCTCCTTCTCCTCGAATAGACCCATGACCAGCCACAACCTTCATTCTACAGTCCTTAACCAGTTGTCATTTCAGGGCCCTCCATTATTGAAAACCGCCACTGAATGACCCAAGCGGCGACCAACAGAACAATAATCCCTCCAGTCCTCATAAACCACATATAGTTTGCACCTATACTCCTCCAATGGTAATCCATACGTGATCAAAAGGTATCCAGGGAGAATCCAATTCCACAGAATCCCGGGAATTAACCTGGTGACACACAACTTCTATTCAAGAATCAGAACATAAATACCTTCCTATGAGATTACCTAGCATGCAAATAACAGCCGGATTATGAAAAGGCTATGGAATACCCCACACATCTTCACCTCGAATGGTATGAGAGTAACCAAATCCAATATATGGATAATATATATATATATATACTTAGTTATAATAATCCCAAATGTTATGGTAAGGGCAGTGTTGTTAATGGCGCATGCATCCCCAAGAGGCCTTTGTGACTTATTGCGCCGCACACCTTTGACAACAATGGGTAAGGGGATATCCATTCTACAACTCATTCAAGGAAGAATAGTATCCAACAGTTCCAAAAGTCCCTCAATGATACCCATTATCTCATGCATCTACCTAGAAATAATTATGAAAGTAAAACAACAACACATGTTCTAAAATACAATTTCAAAAAAACGAGATACATAACATTGAAATTTCTTAAAATAGAACCAAGGGGTACACGACGTGTGATAGGAACAAAATAGTGTCTGGTACCACTCAACCTATGGACCGTGTCCATAGGGATACATGGACCCAACTACACACCGTGTGTTTATCCTTTTACACAATGTGTAGTCGGGTTTTCTCCGGATTCTCAAATACTATATCTACATGTTGAATCTGATCCCTCTACTTTAATTTCAAGAAATATTTATATTTAGGCCCTATATCTATCTTAAAATGCCTTACATCAATATTGATTTTTTCAAAGATCAATAATATCAATCTGTGGATAGAAAACATTGAGTAGTAAATTAAGATTTCAGTACATCAGAGCATTCTCAATCCACAATTGGTACATATCCATCGAATGGATTGATTTGCTCAAACTATTTAATCAACATGGGTGTAAAAATAAATTTATGATTCCTACATGGATATTGGATAATTTTTCACCAAAAATCATGCTATCTAATGATTGAAGGAAGTCATTATGTTCATTGAACCTCGATCTTCTCTAATATGACATTTCTTCATCATGCACAGTTATTCACCAAATAAGGTTGGACAATAATCAAAGATCATATATAGATAACATAAGTAGTAGGAATTCACCTTTATCATATTTGTGTACAATCTTCCATCAGGTTTGCTGCCCATTCAATTCTAAACACATCTATATCATCATCTTAATATGAGTTATTGCGACACTCATAGTAGTAATGAAAATATATAAATACACAAAGTATTAATAAATATTTTAAATGAACTCGTAATTATTTTCGAAAATACCTCATCAAGGATGCCAGTTTTTTGATGAAATATGATCTATTTCATAAATTTACAAACAAAATAACCACTGTCCTTTCCATTTTTTTGTTTTGGATACTGCAAAAACATCGATAATAATAAGTTAATTTTTTTTATATGTGTTTAAATAGTGTAATGTTATTATATATAACAAGACACTTTTCCGGTTCTAAATCTTGTAGGAGTTATTATCCTTAGGCCCTGGATTCATTCCATTCATTAGACGATATTAATTCACCACCCTATCTTAACAGAATCCTCATTAAAATATAACATAAATTTTATAAGTAGATGTTTAGTTTTAAAATGTTGCATCCAGTTTATTACAAATTAACAAACGCCATCATGCGTGGTCAGTTTGTTGGATATCCATTCATTGAATATAGAAAATAATCCTTGGGAGTATCCAAATTGACTACAATCAGCATCTAATGGTACCAAAAAATCTAAAAAGGAATAAGTAATTAAAGAAATGAAAATATATGTTATTTGATTAAATTGTAGAGTTTTACCCTTGCATCGTTGGTATTAAAAATAGTCTGTCTTCCGTAATTTTGTTTTCAAACGATTTGAGCAGGGATGACATTATTGCAGCCTCTTTATTAGAATCTATTTCATATCTTCAAGAGGTGATGTGAGGACTAACGAGTCCAAATTTTTGTTCATGGGGATATCCCTTCAATTTTTTTCATATATACACATCAGACAAATATAAAATTTATTTAGTCATAATTATCAAAGCATATCAGCTTTTTTAAAATCAAATCATGAAAACATACATCATGAATACATTTACAACTGATGTGCCTAGCCATTCATAATAGAGGAGTTCATTTACATTTTCAGCACTACTGAAATAGGATGTTTCCTGTCCATACATATTTTTGTCAAAATCAATTGTGTGAGTATTTCCATCTTTAAACTTTGTATCTACATGAGCCTGTAATGATATTAAATGTGGATATAGAATGGGCGGGGTGAAGGATCTCTCAGTAGACCATTTCAATCGGTTGGTTGATCCTTGAGATAGTTTTGAGCTGATATTTTGTTTCACCCCACAGTCTATGTCGTTCTGTAATAACATTCATCAGTTCAGACCTTTTTTTATTAAATGGTAAAGGGCATGCTTGAAAAATAATTTGGAAATAGATACCTTTTTGTCAACATGTTATTTTACAAGAACTATCTGCCATGCGAAGAATGTTACAACTGCTTGTTCAACCATATGAATGTCTTCATTGTCATTTGGAACAGGTAGCTCGGCACTCGGCTAATTAGCTACGTTAATTGACACTCTAAGATGATCTTTTGGAAGCTTCCTATTGAGTAGCATGTCGTTTTGCATATTGAACACAGTTGCCCTCACTACAAGGCGATAGGTGGGAGTTGATAGATATAAATCACAGTCATTTTCACCCTATGGAATATTAGTGCAGGAAAGGTATCAATGTCTATGTAAATCACATTTCACAGAGAAAATTATAAAAACATTTATTACCTCATCTAAGTCAGGTTTTTTAGGGGAATGGCTCACCTCAAAGCTGGTGGGGGTGGGGCGTGATCGTCACTCATGGGTTGTTATTGAGTTGTTTCCTCTCTTTACATCTCCCCCATAAATGTTGTTATCATCTCTCTCTGGTATTGTAATTATTCTTGAAAAATAGATAATTGTTCTTGGAGATTTTCCATTTTTTCATTTTGATCCTCAACTTTTTTTTTGAAAATATATTCAGGGTGTCACCCCAAAACCCGCACCTCTGAAGTGGCCATACTTTTCTGGGTGCAGCTAGGCTGCTGAAAGTATGTCTGCATCTGGTGTGGTTGTTGTTGATTCTTCTGACTGTGTCAGATTTAAAATATAGATAAAATATGTAGTTATTGTAATTTAATAGCGATTTAAAGAAAATAAAATTTATATTATGTCATACTCACACATGTTTCCCACTCTTTTTGTGTGTTTTCATCTATCAATATCACCTCTTTATTTACACGAGCCTCTATCCAAAGCACATGGTGTGATATGGATATGGACTTTGATTTGGATTCATTATTCTTCATATAAACATATAAATATCATTATGGTGTTTTTTTATGTCACATACAAGTAGTAGGGTAGATTTAAAAGACGTATCAATTTTTTCTCAAGTGCAGCGTATCCCATCCTTGCTTTACGGTAAGGGTATGCTAGTTCTGTTGCGCGTTTTATATTTTCAGCACTCAATTGTTTTTTCATAAATAAAAAACTGTCAATCAGAGTGATGAATACAAGAAAACATCAAACAAAGTATTACCCAACACAAGGTACCTGAAATTTCTGATCCTCATGACTTTTTCTAAACACATCCCACACTCAATGGGATATCAAGTGTGCGTAAAGATTATCTGGGTGTGGCTTGATTATCCCTTATTCATCTTTAAGATGATATTTTGTTAAAATTGTGTGGAATCCACTATTAATCCTTCATGCAACACTTAATATAGATTCCTTGTGTGAGGCATCTACTATAAATGCACTCTGCAATGGGTGATGAGGAGCAAGTCAATGTTTTTCTATTATATTTTATTTTAATAAAATAAAAAAATGATATCATAATGTTACCATAATCATTTCCCACATTAGTGTCTCCAGCCCGATGATAACATGGTGCCACAACTGTACATTAATCGACAGGGGTTGCCGAGTGACGATTCCAATGTAGCTACTAATGATGGCTATGTCGGGGTTAACATGTTGGCCTCTCTTAATCCTTCCCACCTCAAATTTTATTCCTTTTTCTTTTTCATTATGGATTTTGGCTAACAGTGTCAAACTATGATGCTCTTATTTTTTTCACTTTCAGGGTTTCATTTTCTACCATTTCCTCAGAAGTAGCATCAATATGTTCCCCCGGAGCACTAGCCGCGGCACTAGGACCATCAGCAATAGGTTGAGAAATCTATTGAACTTCATTATTGGGACTAGAAACAACAGATTGAGAAACCTGTTGTTGCTCTGCACAGGTACCACCAACATCTAGTTGGGAAACTTGTTGTTGTTCTGCAGTGGGACCACCAGCTGCTAGTTGAGAGACCTTTTGTGCCTTCGGATGGCGTGCATCAGTAGGTAAAAAAGTCATTATTTTCCTAAGTGTTTTAATATTTATTTTAGATTACATAAAAACAACAGTGAACAGATAATAACATAACGTAGCACAATATATATTACAATAAACAAATAACCTGATTATTGTACTCTCTTTTTTACTTTAAATAATGAATATATTTAAATCCTCTATCGAATATGTAAATCCCTTCATTGTGGTCTCCTCTTACATAGAAAAATCCATCTACATTGGGACCGCTGCCAAATGATTGTGAATTCCCTATAAAAGGGTCAACCTCCATTGAACTTTCATATGACCCTTCAGTTTTTTTGGTCGATAGAAGAACAATTGACCAATTTCGGTTTGTGGGGTCTGGAACACAAAAAAAACATGTACTTCCAGTGATTCCATTATAAATGGTTCGTCTTTCTCCCCTTCCTTACTGAAATCAACATTCACGAATCCTAATTTATCTATTTTAACAACATTCCTGTTATCAACCCACTTTCATTGAAAAATAGGCACGTTTAATCTCGTATAATCCAACTTCCATATTCAGTTGATGATGCCAAAGCATGAAATATTTGCATAAATTGGATTTTTGCCCATAGCACTGAAAACATGCATCACCTCATCCATAAGTGTAACCCCAATATTCTGAATGGTACTATTTTCTTCATGTTCATTAGTATAGAATGTATAACCATTAACTGCATAAGCATTTTAAGATAATACATACACAGTTGTTCTTCCGACTAGCCATCGAAGACGTTCTGAAATTGAGTCTGGATTTTCATCTAACGACTTAAAAATATGGTCTTAAAACCATCCTATAAACTTTCTATTATGTGTATCTGATATCCATTTTTCAGCCCTAGAAGGATTCGATCACCTAATAATTTCTTTTTGGGTTTGAACATTTGGTTCAATGTCGAAAATATTATGCAAAACATAAAGGTGTGCCTGCTCCTGATCTATAATATTGATTGTGACATCCTCCCTGCCATAAATTCAGTCACCCTCAATCCACTCAGTGTAAAGAGATTTTGGTAGGCCAATGATTTCCACACCGGATAGGTATTCGGTACAAAATTCAATGGCTTCCTCAATAATATATTGCTCTGCAATACAACCATCTAACCAACTTTGGTTTTTGACATACCATTTCAATAAATTAATATACCGTTAAATGGGGTTCATCCATCTATAATGTACAGGACCACATAGTCGGATCTCACTCACCAAATGAACCATGAAATGAACCATAATATCGAAAAATGTCGGCCGGAAGAACATTTCCCATTCACATAATATGATGGTAATTTCTCTTTCCATAGTTGGAAATTTCGCCTGGTCTATTACTTTGCTGCATATAGATTTGAAGAAAAAACAGAGCTTCATTAATGTATGGCAAACATTCTTGGAAAAAATGAAATTTAAAGATATAGGAATTAGATCTGGCATCAAAACCTGGTAGCCATGTGATTTTAGAAACATTAATTTTAAATCCCCCATTGACACAATGTTCTTGATATTTGATGAATACCCCTCTATAACCATTATTTCATTCAAGAAGTTTCAAAACTGATATCTCTCTTTCCTAGAAAGAGTTTAAGCAGAAGGAAGAAGAAATGTTCGTTCTTCACCCTTCACTAGTGCCAACTCTTCTCGTATTCCAATCTCAACCATGTCCAATCTAGCCTTAATTCCTTCCTTTGATTTTGTGGGTGCATTTAGAAACGTTCCAATGACACTATCACATACATTTTTTTCAACATGCATAACATCAAGAAAATTTTTGACATACATACAATTCTTGTATGGTAATTCAAAAAAAACTGATCTTCCGTTGAATGATGTTGTCCATGATCGGTACATATGTCATCGGGGTAGAAATCTGTGATGTCCTAGAAAAATGGGTTTTTATTAATATTTCAACCTAATTGACTGTGTACCTTGTTCGAAAATGGGACACCCTTGAGTTACTTTAATGCTATATCCTGACAAATTTCCATAACCAGGATAGTCCTTTACCATCCCATAAAACATGGATTTCAAAGTGAAATATTCATTTTTTTAATTATCATAAAACGTAACACCTGAATTCCCCAATATTTTCAAATCCTCAATCAATGGTCCCAAATAAACATCAATATCATTACTAGGTTTTTTTGGTCCTGATATAAACATAGATTACATGATGTATTTTTGTTTCATGCATAACCAGGGTGGTAAGATATAGTTAACCAACATAACTAGCCATATACTGTGACTGCTACTTTGAAAACCAAAAGGATTCACCCCATCTGTATATAACGCCAAACGAAGGATTATCAGATCTTTCCCAAATTCAGCATACTCATGATCAATTCTCTTCCACTGAGGAGAGTCTGCTAGGTGACGTAGTTTCCCATATTTAATTATTATATCAGTAAGCCATGCCAACTGTCCTATAGTCTCCTCACTTCCATACAAGCTCCTAAACCTAGGAATGATTGGAATGTACCATTCAAATTTCATAGGACAAGAATCATCTTTCGTGTATCGAGATGCAAAACAATTTGGGTATTATTTAACTGATTTATGGTCCTTGCGAAACAATAAACAGTCATTTGGGTGTGCATGTATTCTTTCAGAGATCATACCCATAGATTGTAGAATTTGTATGGAATCGTATGTTCGGCTTGGGAGTTCATTATCTTCGAGGAGCATGTCATTCAAGAGAGAAAGTAGTTCCGTAAAACTAGCATCACTCCACCTGCTGCCTAAATTCAAATTATAAATCTTCAATACGGCTGACAATACTGTATATTTAGTTCAACCAACATTCAATGGCGTTTTCTCACAACTCTTTAACTACTCAAACAATTTTGGGCAATCACAATGTTCATCTTCAACTGTCCTTGTCATTTCCTCAATACAATCTTCATCATCATTCACATCTATAATCACACCCTCCATACGATCATCTTCACTGTTCACGCTTTTAATCATATCATATGATCTATAAAATGTCGTGTTATCTAAGACACTACCTACATTCGTTTTAACCCAATGATTATTCGAACATGTGTAACTTCGATCTATTCCATGATAGATCAGGTGTTCTTCCAACTCCTCTGGAATAAATTTTCTTGAATAACAACAACTTAAACATGAACAAAGGTTTTGAGAGGGGTCACATGCATGATCTTCTACAAACATGATAAACTCTTTCATGCCATCTTCATACTCTTTTGTCAACTGATTGGAATTCATCCATTCTTTATTCATATTCATCATCTTTATGGTTTCGATCTCAAACTTTCATAATATTATGTTTTAATTAATCATGTAGCATTGTTTGGGTTTTATAAAAACAAATCTTGGTACAAATGCCTTTAAACTCATGTTAAATCCATAAACATGGTGTGTTCAGAAGGGTGAACATCATGTATGTATAAGATACTTGATTTAATCTGACATATATCAAATTTATACTAAGTTAGTCTTACAAAGACTGAATGATGCCACTGAAAATACAGGAAATTTATAACAACTTGAGCTAAAGGCGTGTACTTTGGATACATATTGAGTCCCCTCACTAACTATGACTCACATTTTTCTGGAATACATGGTGTGTAGTCCTTACATGACCATTAGGGGTGTATAGTATATACACATCAAGTTTATATGGTATCTATACATGTTGTGAGTGAAGTAAAACACATGTCATATGGTTCTACCCGTATTTCAATGCATGTACATGGTTTCATGCTGAAGTATATGTCTTGGAGATACATTTTGTCTGACTTAGGTTCACATGACATGTAACATTTAAAATGAATCTTATACAAAGTATGATTCAGAAGATTAGTCATGTGGTGTAATTTTTGGAGATAAATGTTGTGTGGCATTAAAAACTATATGAAATCCGTGTATGGTGAAGCATGTTTTATTTAACAAGACTACATACCATGTATTTTAAAGTGTCTCATAGTGTCCTCTAGAAGTGATTTTCTATGATTCAGTGGAATTGAACTAGTAACAAAGTGGTGGTGCCATTGAAATGGGTAATGTTTGCATAATATTTAATGGTGGAGGAAGTAAAACATGGAAAAAATGGAATATCAATAATGCCAACAACCGCAACACCATACAAAAACACAATCGTGATCACAATCGCAACACTGTACAAACCAAACAATCAAAATTTTAGATTTTAGAGAGCATCCATTATTCGATTTTGTTTGTTAATCCAGGGGTTATCATAGAAGTTTTATAATTCTGGGGTGTTCATTCATAAGTCAAGTATACGTAAATTAACAATTTTTATATTCCAATGTTCAAAAAGAACCAACCAAAATTTAATTCATTTAGTGTGCAAACAAGGACCACAAACAACCAAGATTTTCAATGGGGAATTTAGCCCATAAATTTCACATTATAACCATCAATATCAAATAGTAATAACACGTGAACAAGAGGAAACCAATGAGTAATAGGAGAAAACTCACCGCGAAGGTATCGTTAGGCACAAGGAAGAGGTGCATTCGTGGAAGAGGAGTGGCGCACAGTAGAGGACATTTCCAACTGAAAAGAAAACATAAAATAGGGGAAATGCATGAGAATAAAATAATTTATAACTGATTACACCATTTACCACATCCCACAAACCCCAAAAGACAATACATGCAAATAAATTAAAATTTCTTGATAGAAATCACTATCTGATCACTAATGTTTATCCAAACCATAAGTGAAAAAAAATCCAAATAGGAATTAGAAGGATCACATAACTCGAGAAAAGAAATCCAACCATTATAGTGATCAAGCATAGAACAATGTGAACTAGATGGGAGGGAGTGACCCAAAATAGCATCGGGATAAAAATCTATCCTAGAGGATAATTTTTTTTAATAATATGAATCCTCAAGAAATCTATAGATCCTAAAAAACCATTTCTGTGACATTGACACTACATGTAAAACATTTACATGTCGTGTAATCCCCTTGACATAGATACACTTAAAACAAGTCAATTTTTATTTAAAACATTATATTTTTTATTTAAATGATATTTAACCATTAAAAAGTTTGTAAAATTGTCACATTGTGCATCCAATTAATGGATCATTTTTGGAGGTCATTACATGTCATGTACTCCATTTAAACATGATGTAATTTCTCAAAATATAGTAAAAAATGTTGTTTTGTTTCTAAATATTCACTAAAGATCACTAAATTTACCAATACATGTGTCCTCCAAATCCTTTCTCAGTATTCCTAAACAACAAAAAACCCAAAAAAATGTTAAAACATACCTCACATAAAACGTAATGAGACTTTATAATCTCCCGACCATAAATGATTTTCCTCCATAAATCCCACAAGATCATGTATACTCTAATGAAGAAGGACAATACTACCTCATCAATGAGTCATTCCCCCATTTATCATGGATATATTGTCTGAACTACCACATTAACTAGACTCGGGGTCATTTAATCATGTAGTACCTTATACTCCAGATTCGTGATCTGAATTGACTGGGGAGACATAGTATTATCAGGATCAAGATCAACATCCCCCATCTAATCACATGTAAATGATCTGGTATATACCTACTAAAATGGAAAATATTAAACACATCATGGATAACTATCAAACCAGATGGTAACTGAAACCAATAAGAAATACTCCCTAGTGACCACAATTAACTATGTTAATCCCATTACATGGTGTAAATATACATTGACAACCTTGTCGCTGATGTCACTAGTGATGTGAAACTACGATAAAGACCTAATAACTAACCTAAAACACCAACAGCTGATTCCAATGGTTCGAATTGAATTTATTATGACTCTGTGTAATGATTAAATTCTTCCAGATCAATGGCACCATCTATTTCATCCCTTGAACAACACTCAAAAAAACTATGGACCACTCTCCCAACTCTTCCCAGTAAAAGGGGTATCTATATGGATTACCATATAAAGAAATGCAGGGATAAGTCTTGATAACATCCTTATATAATATTTTATAGGGGAAATCAACAAAATGAAAATTCATTTCCAAATATCCAGTGAAATCATGTGCATGATTCTAGAGAGTAACCTCTAGAACATTGTCTTCCCTCTCTGTATATATATCCATCTATAGATGATAATGTGTTCATAATTTACCATGGAAAACTAGTGAAACTTATAATGATTTCCAAAACCTAGATTTCAACCTCAGATAACTTTCTGAAACAATTATAGAGGGAACCTCATGATGTCTCAAAAAATAAAAAACATACAAGTCTGTGAGTTGTTCCACTTCCATCGCCTCCTTAATATGAAGGAAGTGCACATATTTTTTGAGTTGATCAACAACCACCCAAATCACAACCTTATTGGATGGATTTTTTGGCAAACCAATAACAAATTAATGAAAATATAATGCCAATTATATTCTGGAATGTTTAATGGCTAAAACAACCACACATCTCTCTAGTTCTCCTATATAATTCTATAATATATATGGAATGATGAATCCAAAACCGTTATCAACTATATCATCCATTGACTCTTCCAATAACACCCCATTTTTGGATTTCACACATTAAATTCAAGTGGTAGAAAAAAAATTTACCTCAAAATTAATATCAATAATGGTAGCAGCAGCAGCGGAGGCAACGCCGGAGGCGGAGGAAATGGTGGCGGCGGAGGCAGAGGCAGTCATGACAGTGGGGGCAGATGTAGTGGCGGCGGCGGCTGAGGAAGTGGCAGTCGTGACAGTAGGGGTGGGGGCAGAGGTGGCGGTGGCGGTGGAGGATAAGGATGACGAGGAGGAGGAAGGACGAGGAGGAGGAGGACGAGGAGGAGGATGATGAGGCCGTAGTGGATGAGGGGCCTGGTTCAGCTTTCGCGAAAGCTTGACCGCGTATGAGCAAGGATGGCCTATTAGGGTTATTAAATAAAACCCGAGGGAACCTTTATCAACGCTCGTTAAAAGCATTGATAAAGGTATTTTTTATCAGCGCTAAATTAAAATCGCTGATAAAACACATATTTATTAGTGCTTTTTAGCACTGATAAAGAGATACCTTTATCAGCATTAAAAAAAGCGATGATAAATGTTCCCTTTTATCAGCCCTAAAATATGCGCTGATAAAGGTTACACCTTTATCAGTGCATATTTTATCCCTGATAAAAGTCACATTTATCATGGATTTTAGATAGCGCCGATAAAGGAATAGCCCTTTATCAGCGCTTTCTGTTTAGCACTGATAAAGGGCCGCGCTTCCATTGCCCGGTTTTGTGGTAGTGTTGGTTCATGTGAGAGAATGATGGAATATATTGAATTATATAATAGAAAAAGTGGTTTTGGTAAATATATAAGTTACATGTCATCATCTAGACCATACCCTCAGTGAGAGATCTTGTTCTAAATATTGCTTGCTATTCAATTTATAGTAATAGTTTACACTAAAAATTACATAACTGTATCAATTGATTTACTATAGGTTAATATTTATGTTTATGAGTGGTTTTGAATCAAAAGGTAACACTCACATCATTATAGACATCAATACTTGTATATACTTAATTTGTCCCTTATATTTTACATCCTGATGTATAGGTCACAATAATAATTTCAATTCTTCTTCTCCCATTGTGTTTATTATGTTCTCAGTTCCTCCAAATAAATTTTCCCTATATTCATGTATGTAATAGTGTATTGGTGTTGTGAATAATGATTTTCATTAACATCACCACTCTTTTGGATTTTTTCTATAGTTTTGAGCATTGGAGATTGTACTTATCCTACAATATATATCACATGATATAATTTTCATCATGAATTTTTCACTATTTAGTTCATTTTAAAAAATATTTGTGTACATCAAAAAACAATAAAACATTCAAAATATTGGAATATAAATTATGTAATCATCACAAAAATTAATTTTATATCAATATACGCATCTATAAAATGGTTCTTTTCATAATAAAATTTATTGAAACATTGTAGGGGGTATTTATCAAATAATTATTCTGAAAGAAAAATCTCCTCCCATTTTAATGAAAGGGGAAATATCAATTATCATCTTAGAAATGATCCCTTAGTTAGACTACTCATATTCCATATAGAATACACTATGTTAGAAACCATTAGTGTTTAACAAGGGTGATTGATGATTTTAATAATTTTATTACATATGATCCCATTCTAATAAATTTATCATTTCCATAATACGGTATGAATGAAACAAATCTACCATGTAATATTTTCTATAGTGAAAACATTCCCATTTGAACATTAAATAATTTAAGTGAAAATAATACAACACCACAATTTTTTTATCTTTTCATTGACCAAAAATACCCCTTAAAAAGTGAATTTTATATAAACAAAACAACCAGATTTATATTTTATTAGATAACTCAGTTCATAAAATTTGTATGTTATCTATAAATTCTATATTTATAGGGAATAATAAATTACATCTTCCTTATCATTTCCCCCTAACGGAATAACGTATCTAGTTTTCATCAAGGATAATATTAATTATATGAATTATAAAATTGAAATAATATTTATTATCTTCTAGAGGTGAAAACCAAAATTTATTCCTAAAATTAAATTCTTTTATGAAAAAAATAAAATAAATAAATATAGAACAAGGAAGGACCTATTTGTGTCTTTAAAATAAATATTTAGAATGATAGTTTCCTCTTATCCATTCATTCATGTTTATTCTAAACATTGTATGGGATGTGGCTTTTTATTTTTTTTGAAAAAATAATGGATTTTAGATCTCCCATCTAATTTTATTTTATAGTTTTCTGGGTCAATGTTTCTAGACTTTTTTCATAACCTACTATAATTAATTACGTTTCTCGTATGACTTCCCAAAATACTTATTTTTTCATAATTTTTTAGTCTTTATGATAATTATCTTCTTTCATCACATAATGAACTTATTCAAATTGAAATTTCATTCTATTATCATCATTATTGAATTCAAGATCACATATATCAAAAAAACTTTTTAAAAATGAAATCTATTTATAGTGGACAAATTTTATGAATCCTTGGTCATTTATTGCTTTCCATGAGAATTATTTTCATCTTCTTGGTATAGAAAATTCGTAGTTGCTTCCATATTAGTGTCCCAATTATAATATTCCAATAAGTCTTATCCATATGTACATATATACTACAATACTAGTAGAATTATTTAAATAAATACGTTTTAGTTTAGATTTAGGTTTGTAATTTTTTTGTGTCCAACTATTGAATAAGAATTATTTTACATTGTGATTTGTAGTCTCATGGGGAATTTCGTATCTATCTTCAATGTGGAAGTGTGACTTGTTTTATTTATAGTCTAATGATGCTTGGACATGTTTTTAATGCATTTACAATCTATAATAACAAATATATTTATAATTTTTTTTAATATGATTTTCCCTGAAGGTTGGACTTCTTCCTTTCTCAATTTTTTGAATATTATCCATTCCTCTAAACAATCCAATTGAAATAATATTTTCCTTTATACAGTGTACTTTTTACTAAAATTCTAACAGTTTATTCTTTTTATATATCTTCTTTCTAATAATCCATCATTTCAATATGATCTTATGATATCCCATGTTTTAATAAAATTTATCCCATAATTTATTTGATAGGGATACACATAACAAAACACCATAAGATCGTGAGGCATAGTTCCATTGTGTAATTGGATACATACCAAGACTATATATATAAAAATATAATAAAATTATATAAAAACTCCATAACAAAAGATTATATTCTATGTATATTTTTATAATTAAGGGGATTACATGGTGGTGTACATAATAAAGGGTTGAGATATTAATCCAAATAAGGTGATAATTGAAGCGTAACCTGGTGAAAAAACCTATATTACTAAATAGGCATATCAATGGGACATAGATGGTGTGAAAATGATTAACATGTATATTTAATCTTGATATATTATGATAAAAAAATTTAAAATATGAATTTGGAGACAAAATAAACATGAAATCATAAAAATAAGTCAATATAAATTTCAAAGACAACATAACATAGTCTTCCTAATATAACCCTTTATTCACTATACATGAAATCTCTTGAGTTAAAAAATTGTTCTGAATTAGATGGATATATTATTCTAGCTCCACCTGTATCTTTTATATCATGTACATGAATCAGTGCTCCACCTAGATCATACAATATTTGGATGTGTTTTAATCAATTTTAACTTGATGACTATGGAGTGAGTTTTAATACATTTGAATCGAAAATCAAATAAGGTTTTTTTATAACATGGTGAATATCCTTTAGTGGAAATAGTTATGGATATTACCTATTCAAATATTTTTCATGGAAAGTCATTGGATAATTTTGGAATCATAATGGGTGAACATAATGGTATATAAAGGGGGTAAATGAGAGAGAAATGGTTATATATTTAATTGGAAATAATAATTATAGAAATAGGTATGTGTATAAACATATCCAAAATTTATTAATGGGAAATCAGAAGGAATGAAATAAAAAAATTTCATTGATAACGAGGATAATGAATTGATACCTTACCTTGAGAGTGTGATTCTAAAAGCTTGTGTGGATCTTCCAAAGAGATTGGGGGAATGTTTGGAGGGATATTTAGGGGGAAAGATTGAGTAAATTCATGAAAACAATTATTTTTAGTGATGTAATATGGTTGGATGGGTGGATTTAAATATTAATATGGAGGTATATTTTTTATTATTTTTGATACATATGTTTTGCACTTTATATGATAAATAAAAAAATCCTAAAAACTATTCCATATTTTTCCCCATGTTTTCTATCAAACAGGAGTGGAATTTATTATTTCATAAGTCGAATAACATAAATAATTTTGACAATTCCCTTGGTGATATGTATATAGGACATTCCTATAAAGAATTAATTTTAAAACATTGAAATATACTATAGGCTTTGAAGGATTCATTAGAATTTATAAAAAATTAAATATATCATTTAAAAAACAGTATTTTAAAGGGGAACATGATTCTGGTCATGAATCCTATTTATAGTATTTATTAAATAACTTTTTAAATTTTATGGTGTCATAATATATATCATACAATTATAAATTATTTAATGTTCACCTAAAAATTCAACAGTCTCAAGATGTTATGAAAAATTCACTGTTGGATAATTTCATCATTCTAATAAAAATATGTTTTTTATCAAATTAAATTTCTAAATATTTTCATTTACATTTCAATATCAAAAATCCATATTTATTGGAAAGCACAAGAATTTTATAAAATATTTTTTTCGAGCATTATAAAAATTGTAATTAATTCATTAAATTATATTATCATTTATATATAATAAATTATATTTATTAGTAATATTTTATTAAAATGTAATTTAATTAAAAAAAATTATTTTATTTACTGAATTGTGTCTTGATTGAAACTATATATTTCCAAAAATTCAATTTTTTAACATATAAAAATAAAGTTTATATCAAACTTGTTATCTAATAATTTAAAAAGTAATAATATAATTAAATAAACGACGACATTATTATACTGAATGAGAATAAAATAGTTTATTTTTTTTGGTGTATATACATATCCATTTATTACACTAGTATATTCCATAAGGGTAAGGGGTTGGAGGTTTAGATTTTGTTATTATGGTTTGGAAAACATGGTTTAGGTTGTGGTATCACTAAGCTTTAACATAAATAGTAAAAACATTCTCAGGAATTAGTTATTGAATCATGAATTTTGATTAGTAATGGGAAAATCCATGTGATTCAATCTCCATTGAAATGAGTTAATGCATTTTCTATAACAACATTACATTGACTAGTAATTTGTTCATTAAAAAGTTAATTTCATTTATAAATGTATGTTTCACTACATTCTTCCACCTATTATAAATATCAACCTCAGAATTTTCATTTCATAGATTAAAATTGATTAGTGTACATATATTGGATCACCTCTATTAGTTTCCATATCACATTTACAATCATTTATATCTTCCAAAAAACATTTCCATGTGATATGTCTTCTTTAATAGAAATTTATCTCTATAGACTATCAAATTTAATGGATTATGCTAATATGAAAGATCATTCTCAAATGGGACAACCAATGGATTCATTTCATGTAACGGGTATAGTATGTACTTCCACTAGAGGGATACATGTAACAAATAATGTACATGAGATAGGTTATGTGGGAGTTCTAGTTGATGTGCCACCACTTATATGTGATATATAATCTAAAAGGGATGATGTATATTTGACCTAGATTTCCCTTCTTCCAAAAATTCATTACATTCATCTCAATATATATAAATAGGAACACATTATCTCTTACCAAAATCCCCATGTCTCTTGCTGATTGTCTGCATTGATTTTCTACCAAATTTTTGTTGATTTCATTTGTCATTTATTATTTTGAACCATATCAATCATCACATGGAAAATATCAGAAATAATTATATTCCTCTCTCCATATCAATATTTTTATGTCCGAGTGTGAATCCTCTTTCCATATATATCCCCCCAAGGTGCATTTTTAATTCATGAATATGAATCTATATTATATGAAAACTCTACCAGGGGCGATGTTAATACTACCATTCTTGGAAATCCATTAATCATGACGTCAATATATACATGAGTGTTTTAATAGATATTTCAAACTTACCATCCATTCGAGTATGATTAGAAATATTGAAGCTTCGTTCTATATTAAAAAATTGCTAATGGATTTTTCTTAACCTAAACATAAACCTAAGATCTCTATATGATAAAATAAAAAGTTGAACTCCATTTAATCATTACACATTCCTTTAGTAAATATTTTCATGTTTTACAAGATAGAAATCATCCTCAATAGTAATGAAATGTTTTTACATTATAAGGAGATCTACTACCACCTAGATGACAGTATTACTAGTATGGTTCATAGGGATTCTGATAATGAAATCCATGGTTATTTTTTCACATTTTCATACTAGTATGAGAAAATGATTCATCATATACATTGACTTATAACATTAATCATTTATTTTTTATCATACCATGAATCATGAAGCAAATTATTCAATCTCACTTTTCATGTTATCCCATAAAATGTTTTTCTTCAAATATCTCATCATTATAGTGATTCCTTAATGAATATAAGATTATTAGGAATGTAAATCTTTCATATGGTCCCCCAATTAGTTTTAGTTTTGATGGGACACATGTCTGGGTACCAAACCTTATACCTCTATCATTATCAAATTTGAACTCTATAATATATATTAACATTTTTGATATAACATAATTATGTTTCTGGGTATCCTTTATGCAGTGAAGAATACTTTTTAACTAGATATATGTGAACATTATGATTAATATCATTTCTATTAGTCCCATGTCCATCATTTATTTTTCTAATAAGAATAGATCTTATTGGTCGCAGTGGATACTCAAGATAGGGGATAATTGAGTTCCAATTACAAATTTTTGTTAAAAATATTTCTATTAAAATACCCCAAATTAAATAAAAAATTAACTATTGTTAATTTATAAAGATTGTAGGTTTTCAATAGGTTTCTCAAGAGATAGATTATTTCATAGTTAACTCAATCTGAATATTGATTAACTTTTGAAACAAACATACTAGCTAAAAAATGTTATAAACACTAGTTAGTTTAACTATCAGAGTTACATTAAAATAGATTTCTATTTAAAGTAGTTAGCTTAGGAATAATCAATACAGTTTAAAACAAAATGAATAAGAACAAAAATTTAAAACAAGAGGTTCAGTCTCAAGCTGATACTTAGTCCTCTCAAAAAATTTATATAAATTTTGATCCACACCCTGGATCAGGGTAAACAACAGTACAGAGATTGTCCATGTACTAAAACCTCTACCAAAGTTCTTCGTGGGAAAAAATAAAAAAAATAGAACATAGGCTATCTAGGTCACACTTGTCCTTTACCACGATCCACAGTGGAATACAGGAGAGTTATAGAAGTTTTTTGTGATGACATAGAAATACTCCAGTTTAGTATAGGAGACATTGGTGGAATTCAGAACACACACTGCTCAAAAAGTAAGTAAAAGAATCACTTAGAGAGATTATATATGAGTTTAGAATTCTCCAGTGATTTCAATTACAACTCTGGACTCCTTGGAATTATGAAAATGAAGATCTAAGTCCTTCTCTTGATTTTGTCAAGAAAACAGAGTGTCGTAGTTCTGTTCCTTCACTTCCACTATAGGTGTTCAGTTTGATCATCTTGAGTGATGAAGATATCATTGTATTTATTCAATTATTGACTAAGATCAAGCTTGTGTTCTATTCTTTTATTAATGTCCTCGTATATGTCTAGTGTTCAAAAAGTATACAGGTGTATAAATGTCGCCTCTATCTTTTGTGTATATGAACTATTCTTCTTTTCAGCTCGATCTTCCTTTTATACCATATGATCTAGAAATAATAATTATTACCTTTTAATAGGTACGAGGTGTGGTTCCACGACATGCCAACAACCCGCATTAATTAATAGTAGTTTCATTTAATTATCCAAATATGACCGTTAGCATTATATTAATAATTTTGAAAAAGTATAGAGTTTGAGTAGTAGTCACTATTTAATAGTCATCTTCCATCAGAAGTTCTCTATTGGTAGAATTTTAATTGTGGACTCTGTATCAATGGATTCCTTGTGTCTGTACCTGTTACTCTATGTAACAGTAGCCCTATGTAAAAGTAACTCCTTCTATCAGTAGTGTTGGTCTATCGGTAACTTTCTTGTACTGGTAACTACTTATATTGGTGGCCCTGTCTGTATTAGTGGACATTGTATCAGCAACTCTGTTTCGGTGACTTTTACATATCTGTAGACTATGTACTCATAGGTATGTATCAGTCAACTTGTGCATACCGATAGACTTGTTCTATCAGTAGCTCTTCTTCAATCGGTAGCTGTTATGCATACCGGTAACAATATTCATATAAGTAGACTTCTATACCTTTGTACATAGCCTTATTAGTATATGTGTATCTATTTGTATTGGTGAACTTAATATCGGTAGCTCTTAAAATAACATTAGTTTTATCTATTTTTCTTTATCTGTATCTATGTTCATACCGGTGAACGTATGAATATCAGTGGACTTAACACTTATTTTTTCTATGAAAACATATCCATATTGAGTTAGAATTATGTAGAAGTATGTATAATCATATGTAAACATTTATTAACATATTCCAATGATTATTTTGATATTTTGTCAAATTAACAATATGATTTGATAGATTTAATGAACAATTATAAATATTTACATTATTTGGGATTATAAAAGTATATGGAAACATAATTGAGATTATCAAAACAGGTGAGGTCAAAAATATACCCCTTTTTAAAATCACAAATTATGATATTATAATCCAAAATAATCAGTAATGTATCAGTATAAAATACAGTTGGTCTTATTTCTCTGTGTGAGTAATGACATTTTCAAATGTAATATTTTAAAGGTATTAGAGGATATAGTATTAAATGAAATTGTATCAGCGGAAATAATAAAAACAAATTTACTAGTATTGTAAAACAAATGTATCAATGGTATAATTAATAAACAGTAATACCAGAGGTAAATATATTATACTCATATTAAGCTCATACTTCTCATATTTCTCCGTATCAGTTCTCCCCTTTTGCAATATTTATCCCCTGTTATATTATGTCTCCCCTATCTACATGATAAAAATGGCAGCAATAGATTCCTAAAGTCCATAATGATTCCTCCACCTCTTTCCATATCATAAATGAAGTCATCTTTGTTCTCCATAAATTTTTCTAGAGTTGGTGTCAACTCCCTAAGCCTGCAGACTTTTTCTCTGATGGCTTGATTGATTGTAGGTAGCTTCATGTTTTCTAACATAATCTTGAAATGGTTATGGAGCTGATGCTTGGTATAGACCCTTTTGAAATAGTAATCCAATATGTCTTTTACCTCTTTCTGAGAAGCAGTTACTTCTATCATAAAATTCTGAACAATTTTCCCTATATCCATAGTGGTAGTCACCACCTTGGACAAGGAAACAGAGTCTACAGATCCACTAGTATAAGACTTTCTAGACTCCTCTCTCATCACAGTTCGAATCTGATCAATATCCAAAAAAGGCTTGGATGAACTCAGAGGTGCAACAGGGAAGGCTACAGTTTCCTTATACAATTTAGTCAGCCCACTTATGAGATTTATCACAAGGGAGTCCTGGGTGATGACATGATGCTCCATGGTTTTCTCCAATCCCTCAAAAACATCCATAATTTTCTATACTACGACTTTAATTTAATTGATATCTATATTTTTTTGAGCTTGAGAACCACTCAAGGTAGTTAGAGAAGCAACACACTGCTTCAGGGAAACAACAGCTCATGTCCAGCTATCAATCTTAGAATGACTTACTCTTATCTCATTAATCACTTCTATCACTAGGCCTGACACCATACACCCAAGAGAGTGTTCTATGGATTTTTTCATATTTATCAGTTCTTCAAAAATATAGCTCTTTAAGTCTGCAACAAATGTAGTCCAATTCTCATTCAACTCATTCATTAGATATTCAAGATCAGCCTTAGTAACTAGATTCTCAGGCACAACTGCAGGTTCTCTGTATGACACAAGACTAGCCATAGATTCATTCATAATAGATTTAATGGATGATATCAATGAGGTTTCCATTCTTCTTATCTCTACTAAAAACAAGGTCTTCTGATCAGACATTAACTAGTCTAGATCATCTTTTCTTAGTACATCCTCATGTAAAAACTCAGAAGAGATATTATAGTTAACTTGTGGTCTATTCGTGGGTGTATCATCTTAAAAATTAGGGTAGTCTAACCCACAAACCACAAAACCTGGGACTTCTGCCCAGTCTTCAATTCCATCAGCTACTGAAACATTTCCAAGTCTGGTAGAATGCTCCCCCTCAACTGGTTCTTTCTCCTATATATGTATTGTAACAGCATCCTAAATAACTCGGTATTCCTCAGAAGAATATTCCAAAACCATATCCATTTATCCAACAGCAGGAGGATCCTCAGCAATAGGTGCAGGTCTATCTACTTCAATAAGAATATCCTCTATAGAAAAAGCAGTACTTCCAATCAATAGAGTCAAACTCAAGGTGGTAGAAGAAGATGCTTCAATTTCATATTCTTCTTCCTCCTCGTTCTTTGGAGTTGGCAGGTCTCCCTCATCAACAGGTGCTTCTTCATTTCCCTCTTCCAACACTGTTTTCTTTCTAGATGATACAATTTCAGCAACATGACTTGGAGGCATGTCCAGATCCCTTCCATTACATATAGAAGTATCCTCCTCATCAGTATCATCACTATAATGAGCTTCCTCTTCATCAGATCTTAGATGTGGATCCCTCACATCATTAAGCCTTTAAGTACGATCCCGGGGATTAAAATTATTATAATGTCTCTCATCATCACTTACTAATTCTCTTCTCCACGGATTCCAATTGATCTTCATGTACATACAGATAGTTTTGGTAACACACAAGTTTTATTTCACAACCACTGTCTCATCCTGAGATATAGCCATACCTATTACCTTGAGCATCACAAAGATCAATTTTGAAAAGAATAAAGCATTAGTTTTTGACGTTGGCCTGGTCATGTTCTCAATCTAAATCATTAACAGCCTATAAAAATTCACTTTACCACTATTACATAACATATGCTGCAAATAAATGTCTTAGTATTTTAGATTTTCAAAGTCCCCTCTTCTTGGACTTAGCACATGATGAATGAACTTGAATTGAAATGGGTTCTCTCCATCCATTTCTATAGAAACAACCTTTATTAGTGTACCATCTCTGGCTAATTCATCCAAAGCATCTTCATAATCAAAGATGTTACTGGTAGGAAGAACTGATTTTGAAAAATATCTATAAACTCATTCATGTGGGACTTTCAAACATTCTGCCGACTCAAAAATGGAAAAAGATATTTCCATTCCATTCACAACTGAAACCATACTGTTCTCAGCTTCTGATTTTTCAAAATGAACAAACTAATATAATTTTATTATCAGCTTCAGATAATAGGGTCCATTGTTATTCAAGAAGAATTCTACCCATTTCTGGTCCTCTAGCACATCTAGAACTAAAGACTTACTGGTCATCAACCGTTCTACACATAGCACTTTTTCAACTACTATCTCCCTTTGAACGAGATGCAGATTAGTTGGTTTAATCACTTCACTTCGACTGCTAGACACTCCATTGAGTCTCTTTTCATTCGGATCATCATCCTGTCCACTAACTGATGGTCTCTTCACTCTTTCCATTCTTTGAATTGTGAGACTTAGGTTTTGAAGATTTTGGGAGATAATGCTTGAAGTTAAAGGGTATGAGGTGGATCGAGATAACGTAAAGACTTGTGTTTTATCATTTAGGAATCACAAAATAAATAAATAAAACATAATAAGTATAGTATAAACGATACAGATTCTGGTGGCTAAAGACACATAAGTTTAAAAACAGTGCAACCTAATGGTAACTCATACCGGTGAGCTATTCCTAATGGCGAGGTATTTTTATCGGTGAGGTCCACTAACAGTGAGGTATAAAAGTGAGGTTCATATCGATGAGGTCCACTAACAGTGAGGTATAACAGTGAGGTTTACAATGGTGAGGGATGACAGTGAGGTTCATACTGGTGAGGTATAAGAGTGTGGTTCATACCGGTGAGGTTTCTAACGGTGAGGGTTCTAACAGTGAGGTTTCTAACAGTGAGGTTTCTACCGGTGTGGTTTCTAACGATGATGTTTCTAACGGTGAGGTTTCTAATAGTGAGCTTTCTAATGGTGAGCTTTCTATCTCATTGAGTCCATCATACCTAAATCATGTCTAATGTACCTTAACCTATCTGAAATTAAGGTCATGGTGAATATGTCAGCTAATTGATGTTAAGTACCTATAAATTCAAGAGTAATATAACCTTTTCGGTAATAATCTCTAAAAAAGTGGTTCCTTACATCAATGTGATTGGTCCTGGAGTAAGACATGGGATTCTTAAAGATTTAAATCACACTAGTGTTCTCACAATTTATAGACACATGTCTAAAATGATATCCGTAGTCCAATAATGTATTATACATCCACAGAATTTGTGCACAGCAACTACCAGAAGCTATTACATCAGCAGTAGATAATGCAACTGAATTCTGATTCTTACGACACAAAGATACCAGAGACTTACCTAGAATATGAAATGTTCCAGAAGTGCTCTTTCTATCAAACTTGCAACTAGTAAAGTCAGTATCTGAATAAGTTATTAAATCAAATGACTGTCCTTTTGGATAAATCAAACCTAAATTTGCAGTATGTTTATGGAATTTGAAAATTCTTTTAACAACAACCAAATGATATTCTTTAGGATTGTCTTGAAATATTTCACACATACATACACTAAACATAATATATGGTCGACTAGCAGTAAGTTAGAGTAGGCTCCCAATAAAACCTCTGTAGTTGGTTTGATCCACTGGTTTTCCAGTTTCATCAGCATCCAACATACAATTAGTACTCATATGTGTGTCAAATTCCTTATTACTTTCTAAACCAAAACATTTTAAAAGATATATTTTATATTTACTTTGATTTAAAATAATACCATTTTCATTTTGAAAAACATGAATTCCAAGAAAATATTTGAGTTCTCCCATTAAACTCATTTCAAATTAATTTTGTATACTTTTTGAAAAATAAATACACAAAGAATTTTTAGATGATCATAAAATAATATCATCTACATACAATTGTACTATCAAAATAGGTTTAGAATTTATTTTGATAAAGAGATTTGGATAAGGTATCCCTTTTGAAAAACCTTTTAATATATGAAAATTACTAAGTATATCATGCCAAGCTTGGGGAGCTTGTTTTTAACCATACAAAGATTTGGATAGCTTAAAAACTCGATTAGGAAAATTAGGATTAGTAAATCTAGGTGGTTGTTCAAAAAAAACATCTTCAATTATAAAACAATTTATAATATCACTTTTAACATCCATTTGATATAACTAGAAATTCATATGAGAAGCATAGGTAAGTAGAATCCTAATAGATTCTAATCTAGCTATAGGTGCAAAGGTTTCCTCACAGTCTATTCCTTCCTCTTGAATATACCCTTGTCCAACTGGCTTTGCTTTGTTCCTAACTATATTTCTAGACTCATCAACATTATTTCTAAAAACCCATTTAGTGCCTACGGTCAATGTGTCCTAAGGTCTGTCAACTAATTTCCACACATTGTTTCTTTCATATTGATTTAATTATTCTTGCATACCCATTACCCAAAATTCTTTATTGATTGCATCATTGATATTTTTAGGTTCTATCTGTGAAAGAAAGGCGTGATGTTCAACATGATTTCTTAGAGAAGCTCCAGTTTGTGTCCCTCTATCAAGATTACTATCAACAACATCCAAAGGATGATTCTTTGAAATACTAGTTGATCTAGTAAATGCAGGACTAGAAATTTCAGGTTCTTTTCTATGTTTGAGTTCACCAGAAGTAGATTCTGGAATATTTCCAAAACTGGTTGTATTTATAATAAGTTCATTTATTTTATCATTATGGTCCAGAATAGACAGATCTTCTTAATGATTTTCAAGAGAATACTTTGATTCATGCGGATTAGTTTCATCCAATTTGATGTGAACAGATTCTTCCACACATTTGGTTCTTTTGTAATAGACTCTATAAGATTTACGTGTTATAGAGTAACCTAGAAATATTCCCTCATCACTTTTAGAAGTAAACATGTCAAGAATATCCTTATTATTGAGAATAAACACTTTGGAACCAAAAACTCTCAAATAACTAACTTTAGCCTTCCTATTATTCCACAGTCCATAAGGGATCTTTTTAAGTACAGGTGTAATCAATACTCTATTTATAATATAACAAGTTTTATTGACAGCTTCATCCCTAAAATAAATAGGTAAATCATATTCATTAAGCATAGTTCTTGGAATTTATTGAAGTTTTATATTTCTTCTTTCTACTACACCATTCTGTTGAGGTGTCCCAGGGGTAGAGAAATTGTGATTATAGCCATTATGTGAACAGTATGATTCAAACTCATGATTTTCAAACTCGAGACTGTGATCACTTATCAAGGTCTTAATATTAAGTCCACTAAGGTTCTCTACAGACTTGGAATATTTAAAAAAATATGAACATTTTTCAATTTTGTGAGCAACAAAGTATACCTAAGTATATCTACAAAACTCATCTACCAGAAAATAGACCTAGTGATTCCCATTTAAACTAGAAAATCTAGAAGGTACAAACAAGTCCATGTGAACCAACTGGAGAGGTTGAGAATATGAAACTTCTTTCATTTATTTAAAATAAACATAATGTTTCTTTCCCTTTTGACAGCGATCACAAACTTTATCAGCTGGGAATTTTAGTTGAGGTATGTCTCTAACTAAGTTCTTCCTAGTCAGTTTCTTAAGAGAGTGAATGTTCCAATGTCATAATATTCTGTTCCATAGCCATGTATCTTTATGAAAAGCATTTAAGAAAGTAATGTTCTGCTTAGCTAAAGAGTTCAAATCAACTTCATAAACATTTACATTTCTCAAAGAAGAAAATAATTAAATATTTTTATAATTAAAAACATTACAAGAATCATTTTCAAATTTAACATTGAAACCATCATCACATAACTGAGAAATACTTAACAGGTGGTATTTTAATAGATAAACAAGTAATACAGTAGAAATTAAAACTGAATTTGTGTTGCCAATCTGGCCTAGGCCGATGATTTTTTCTTTTGAATTTTCACCAAAGGTGACATGACCTCCATCAACGTTGACTAGGATTTTAATAAATGAAATTTCTCATGACATGTTCCTTTAACATACACATTCAAAGTACCATGACTTCTTATAAGATTTCTTTAATCATATCTCCTACAAAATAGGTTTAAACAGGAAATGAATTTGGTACCCAGATTTTCATGGGTCCAGACAGGTTAACAAGAAATAATTTTGGTACATAAATTTGTCTAATGGGTCTCATATACTCAACATATTCAAAATATTTTGAAAGATATACTTTTTTTTATCTATAACCATGTGAATAGCTGGTTGGGGCATAAAAATTTCTAGAACTAGAACTAGGAGCATTCTATCCATATTTAGGAATAAGTCTATTTTTAGTAATCTGTCTTTTTCCAGGATGATATCCTATTCCAGTGGTATATTTTTGATCCACATGTTTTCCTAACATTTGAGTTAGAGTATTCTTTACATTTGTGAATTTACCTAAGTCGTTCCTTAATTTCTCATTAGACTTTTTCAGATCTATAATTTCCTTAAGTATTTGAGCATTCTATTCCTTTTCTATATCAAGTGCAGATTGTACAGTGATGGTTAAAGCATGATGTTTCTTCAAGGTCTTATACATGTCCTTTAATTCATTGTTGGTATATTCTAGTATGTTACAGTATTCAAATTATTCTTCAATATACATATGTTCATATTCAGAATCATAATCAACTCCAGAATAATGTGAATTTATAATAGGAGTATCCAATGATACCTTAGATGTGTTGGTCATGAAACACATAACAGCCTTTTTAGATTTTTTATCCTGAGGAGAATCAAAAAATCATGAACTATCTTCTGAAGCACTCCAAGTTTCATTCATTTCATTCTTATACTTATTGTCCTTATAATCATATTTCTTCTTGAACTTGAACTTCGGGCAGTATACTTTCACATGTCCTTTCCTCATGCATTCATAACACACTATGTTATAGCTTTTATCAGAATATTTCTAATATTTCGTCCAATTACCTTTGTTGTCATATTTTCCGTTGTAGTTTGATTTTCTGATGAATTTATTCTTCCTGTAGAATTTCTCAAATCTTCTGGCTATTTGAGCCATCTCTTCATCACTATCAGAATATGAACCTTCACTTGATGAGCTTTCAGTAGATATGTTAACTTTTTCCTTGTCACTGCTATTTGAAGTAGTAGATTTAAATGCCACTTTCTTCCTCTTTGGTTCATCATCTTCTTACTTGTTTACATTCATCTCTTCTTCATACATCATTAACACACCAATTAATTCATTAACAAGCAGTGAACATATGTCACACTATTCTATTATTGAGACTGATGTGCCTATCTATCATTATGGAAGACATCGTAGTATTCTCATAATCTGGTCCTTTGTAGGAAAATCTTTTCCCAGTTAGCTCATTGTATTTACTATCTCATTGAAATTGAGACACATTTTAGAAATATGTTCATCAGGATTCTTTTTAAAATTATCATATTTAATAGTGTAGGTATTCAATCTAATTTCATTAACATTGGTTGTTCCCTCATGAGAAATAGCCAAAGTATCCCAAATTTCATAAGCAGTTTTACAAGAAGATATTTGATTAAAATCTTAATCTCCTAAAGCACAATACATGGCATTCATTGATTTAAAATTATTATTGTGAGCTATTTTAGTAGGTTCATCCCATGTAGTTATTTCAGTTTATAAAATCTTATACTGAGTATTTGTAGAGACCTGAAGCTTGACATACATAGATATTACATTACTTTTTCGGAATACATAGTACATAAAAAAATAGACACACAAGGACCGTAATAGTTTAGTATCTTTGGAAACATGGAACATAATCTTCTAATCATGGTGAAAGATCTTCAACATCTCCCATGAAGATCTTCCCCTTTTTTCCTTACCTAACTCCATTCTTTATTTCCTGGGGAAAAGAAATCATAAAAAGGGTGAGCTCAAATTCTCAGTAAGGGTAAGCATGGAGGAAATAAAACAAACCATATACATTTGAACATAAAAACATGTACATAATGTTTAAACATCGAAATCTTGTGAAATGACATAAAACATGGCACTGCATAAGGCATAGATCAAAATAGAACATCAATCATAATAAAATATCTTGAAAATAAAACTTTTAATTGTGTAAAAACATTTAGCACATGACATGATTTCCATAGTAGCCAAGGCATTGCTGCCAAGACCATCTTAGTGGACAAAGTCCCTTTCTTAATTGAGTTCACTCCTCGTTTCAGTCCTGTATTACTGAACCGGATTAACTTACAGTTCCAGCCATGTATATATCATGAGATATAAATCTTTACCCAATTCATTGGAGGGAGATATAGGTCCTACCCATCTCATAATTAAATCGTTCTTACATGTGACACAAAATAAACTTAAAACATTCATCATAATGCAAAGTATAAAATGAGTTTCATAAACATCATCCCATCATAACATAATCCATATAAAACAAATGGATATAATTTCATCATAATAGAAGTAGAACCTTGTAAATAATAGATACATTATAATTGAAACATACACATAAGAAATAATGTCATCTTAGATGGAAAATGGTTTTGATAAAACACTTGAAATGAATTCTTGCGGAAAATATTCCTTCTTCTTCAAAATCATTTTCTTTTCAAAAAATTCAATTCAATATTAAAAGAAAAGTATTTTTTTAAAATATTCATCAAATTTTGCAGGGTAAACTTCAATGAAATAAGTATTTATGAAACCGTAAAAATCCATTCACGACTTATAAGTTAAAAATAACATTCTTCTTGTAATTTTTTCAGAAAAGTCCAAATGGTCCCCGTGTGGTAAAAAAAGTAATATTCCTTTTAAAACATGTGGTAAATTTTAAAAATGGGTAAAAAGGACTTTAAAAATACATGAAAACATTTTTATAAAACATGGGCATGGATGATAAAAATAACCCAAGTAAAATACTTATGAATAGCAATCTCGAATAAGAACGAGATTGGAATAGTTATATCTTACCTTAGGTCTGATATGCTTCGTATGTATCTGATCCTCTTGTATAATGATTTAAATAATTTCATTAACTTATTACAGAATCATATTCATTGTTTTGATATCATATATGGTTTACTTATTACTTTATATTACACGTTCTTTTGTAAGTTCCATGTTAAAGCAGCGTTTTGGGTAAAATAGTTTTTTCATCGTACATGATTGGAATTTTTTTCTTGATATTATTACTTATATCCTGATTTACTTAATTACATAATTTAAAAAATGATTTATATGTAATATATATTCATCATATACACATATATAATAGATCGATAAATGTAATGAAATACACCATTCATGGAGGCAGTAGGCCGTACGTACGCATGAATGCTGTTTTCGTTTCCTTATTGAATTAAATAGAATTAAGTAAATGACATACATATATATATATATATACATAAATCCAGAATAATTATTATTTCATATATTTAATTATTACTTATTATATATACTTTATAATCATTCATGAATGGTTAACATGGAGAATGAATCTCATCGCGTCGTGGAGACGGTAGTCCGTACGTACGCACGAGCGATGATATCATTCCCATGATCGTGAAATTTTATTGTAGTGTATATATAATATTTCAGAATCAATATCACTTTGTAATAATCATATATAGTTTTTTATTTACACCATTATACCCATCCAAGTATGGTGGTGGTCGAAAACAGATTACACCACGGCGTGGAAACAGTATTCCGTATGTACACACGCGCGGTGATTTTGTTTTCCGTAGGATGGATAGATGGTGAAATAGGGTTGTTTCAAATTCATTATAACATATCAGTATATTAGTGATACTTATTTTATTACTTTATAATTAAAATACTAAATAAGAAGATGTTGAAGAAGAAATAATGTTGAAATAATCGGTAATGGACATTACATCTTCTTTGAAGCGCCTCTTATTAACCTCCTATTAGGGCACTAAAGATCATCTTTCAAGAAGACCAGAACCTATAGGATGTTTCTAGGGAAGTGGAGAAGAGAAATTGTTAGGGTTTTTCTGAAAATCAAGGCTCAAAATGGTGTGAAAAGAAGAGGGAAGGGTGCTCTTTTATAAGGGAGGAGAGGGCTACCTTTGAAAAATCTAAAACTATTATTTTATTATAATGTCATATTCAGTTTTTAATATCTCCAAATTGATTTATTTATATTATAAGGTTGGGATGGGTCACAATACTCTCATCCAATAGAATTTAGACAATTTTAGGTTACTATTTTATCCTTATCATTTAGATTTAACATTATGTTAAATAATTTAACTTTTACCATGTCTTCTTGTTTTCTTACACTATAATGTTAATAAACTTAGTATAACAATCCAAACGAACCCCAAGTAGTTTATTATTAGTATATATAACCGTATCTAAGTCATTTAGCCTAACCTTAGTTTTTTAGGAATAAAATAACAATTAATAATATAATATTTGTTTTAAAAACTATTTTATGTCAATTTTAACACTATTCGGTAATTGATTTTTGTGAAAATTATAATAGCATGATTAGTTAGAAAAAAGTTAATTAAATCAATACTTACAAGTCATATTAAACTATAAAATTATTGGAATTCAAAAAAAGTTTCAAATTACATTTATTTGGGTATTTATAATATCAATTATTTTAATACTTCATTATTTAGAAAATTACTGCATCACCATTGTGTCATAAATAACATAAATTATTTATTGTCTAAAAATTATAAATAAACTTCCATTTGGTAGGAAATATTTTTATCTTTCTAATGAATATTTATAGTAGATTTTATCTTTGGTATAACCCTATATTACAAATGTTTTAGTTATTAAACATTGATTTTAACTATTTTAACCCTTCTTTAAATAAATTAATAATAAATGTCATAATCTAATCCAAGTGGACATAAATGGTCATATTTTATTCCTAAGGTTGTTTTTGGTCGAATGACACTTATACTATAGAATTGGGACATGTGTTAGGGTAATAATAATATATTTTTACCCTTAATTACCTTATTTACTTTTAACCGTGGTAAATAAAATTAAAAAGTTACTATTCACAAAAAATTATTTTCATCTCATTGGACCACATTTCAGTCCTTGATATTATCCGTGTCTCTCGGATTTTCGAAATTCCACTCAAAAAAGTTGTAAAATTATGTTTTATATGAATTTTCAAATTCTCCTAGGAGGTGGGTAAAAGATGGTGAAAAGTTCAATAAAAATTTTATATATATGAAATTATTATAAAAAGACTCCAATTAATTACATTGAACTTATATAGGTATTATGTATCAATTCTGACCTAAAATAAATTTATATAAAATAAATAATTATTTAAATGAAAAGATTTTTTTAAATAGTAACCTAGTGTTTTCACTGTTCATCAAAAATTGAATGTTTTCAGAAAAATACCAAAAATTAACCCTAGACTAATTTCAATATTCCGAATAAAAAATGAAGTCCATTTTGAACGATAAAATTTATAAAATTTTAAAAAGATGGTATTACTATTAATAACGGCTAGTTTGTATAACATATCGTTGATTAGTGAAACTCGGTATTGCGTACAACACAGGCTATCGTGGAAGGTCTCGATAGCGTGTATTGAAATCCAAGTCCGAGATGCGTGTAGTGCATACTCCTTTTTGTGTAACGTACAACACAGGACATCAATAAAATTAAAAAGAATATTTTTCATAAAATCTCGGGGTGTTACATTCTACCCCCCTTAAAATGAATTTCGCACTTGAAATTCGTCGGGGTAATAAATGGGTTTCTACTTGTAAGTTTCTTTAATAGAAACCCACATCGTAAAAAGGAATACCAAAACCAATATTTAAAAACTAAAGTTTAAAACGTAACAGTTACCCAAATTAACTAATCACTGGGTTTCCACGTAGGAGAACATAGGTGAAAATATGGATATGGAAGAGAAATATAACCGTCACGTTCTGATTGATAGTGGTAGAGAACATGGATATGAAAAATCCATCCATCAAAAAGCCATAAATTTGGGATGATCTAATATACCATCTGATTCATTCGATATAAGGGCACTAGGGCAACATTTTTTGTCGTCAAGATCATTTCCCTAAAGTTGAATAATTTGAATTAGAATAAATAGTCACTTTATTTTGGTATAATATCACGGTTATTCATGCCTTGAACAATTTCCACTTCATCTCTTAAAGAAATGAAGTTGAATTTGTCGTTCGCAAACTTTTATAAGATCATGCGATAGAATGATAGTTCATTCCATTGTCTCAAACATAAGTTAGAAAAAGTTATATACATAAGTCTATCTATGGTGATATTAATTAGGTATGGTTCCAAAATGGACTTATACATCATCTATCATCCTAAATAATTAAATAAAACTAGATTCTACTAACCAGAGACATTCTATAGGCCAGTGGTATGCGATAAAGGCCAGTCACACTTTGGTTGTGGGTTCGATTCCCACAGCCTTGTCCGACGCGATGGGTTGTCGCCCATCCTGCAGGTTGTCCTTTTTCTAAAATTACCTCACTATGACATTCCATCGATAATACCGAAAACAGTTCTAGCCTTAAACTAACTTATGTTCAACATAATCCATTTCAAATCATTAGTCTTATCCAAAATACTTATGTACAAGATTATAGTATAAAGAAAACAATTACTAGAAATGTCATCTACCGAGCATGTCAATACCATCATTTATCCCCGATATATCTTTTTTATCACATTCAAATCATTTGAATACCTTAATCATGTATTCACTTGAAAAAAATGATTACCCATTTAACATTATTGAAAACATGAATGCTGTCAAAAGTTAACTCTTTCCACATACCAAAATCCCAAAATATCTATATACTCAAACCATGATATCACATTTTCCTTATTTTGGTCATGATCTCATGATTACTATAATAATATTTTCTCCTTATCCCTTCATTATATGCATTTCATCTTCTTTCCAAAAATATTTCAATCACTTTTTCTTGGATACCAGTACCATATAATTATTGAAAACCAATACATATATATTCCAAAATTCTACAATACCATAAATGAGAATCCATTATACTATTTTGAAATCCCATTACAAAAACACATAATCATTACAAAGAATCATTTTCATACTCAACATCACAAATAGTTATCGCATGAGACTTCCATTTATCCTTTACCTTAAGAGGTTGCTCAAGTTGATCATTATTAACCGGTGGATTAGGAAATTTATTAGCATAATGCCCCATTTCCTTGCACTTGAAGCATTGTAGTGTTGGTGTACCGTTATCTATAGTAATTTATCTATTCACATCATTAGAAACCTTTTTCCCATTACTTCGACAATCAACATCTCGATGAACTTTTTTTCTATACTTAAAATATTTTCTAGTCCCTTTAAGACAATCTACACTATGCATCTTTCCACACTTTGAGCATAAAGAAACATTCATATTCTTTTCACCATTATTCTGAGATTTCTCCATGAACTCCATCTTTAGTTTCTTGTCAAAACCATGATATGGATATGATACACCAACTTCCAGTTCTACCTTGATAGCACAAAACACAATTTATTCATAGCTACTGATGTCTCTTATAGCTAATGCCCTTCGAAGACTTGGTTTTAAGCCACTGAAAAATCCATCAACTTTACTTTCAGGTTGGATGATAAAGCCAGATGCATACCTTGAATGTCTTGTAAAATTCGCTTCGTATATACCAACAGATTTTTCATCCTTCCGCTTAAGCTCAAGAAACTCCTTTTTTATCTTTGTTTGAATAATATGAGGAATGTACTTACTGAAAAACAAGTTCTTGAACTCATCCCATTCCTTGGATTCAATTTCATCTTGGGTCCTTGTATTCTTAATTAGAGTCCACCACTGGTCTACTTCACCATCTAAATGAAAAAAAATCTATAACGACTTTTTCATGTTCTGAACAGTGATGTGTGGAAAATTTCTTTTCAATGGTACTGATCCATTGTTCAGAAACAAGTGGATCAGAAGACCCATTGAAAGACGGTGGACGTTGCCTAATGAAGGACTCAATAGTATATTATTCCCTTCTCTGATCATTTGGAAATCTAGAATGATTCATATCTTGTGAAAGTATAGAAATAAGATTTTTCACTCCATCTCCCATCACATTTGGTTACTCGGGAGGACAATAATTGCATTGTCCATTGCATTGATCAACACAGTTCCTTCGGGATCCAGCCATCACATAAAACCAAAAAAGAATAGTGTGAGAGGAAAAAATCATGCTAGGAAAACAACATAATAAAGGGGTATTACCTTTAACATCTAATATCTTCGGTTTAATTCTAATATCCTTACAATAATTCTAGGACTATAACCTATACTTATACATAACCATAGGGACATCCCTTGACATACCTTAGAAATATCTCTAGGGATCTCATTAAAGTTTTTGCATCCTAGTTTCCAAATGTTAACTAAACCTTTCCTCTTTTACCAACTATAGAGACCTGGGGCTTGATGTACATGGAAAATAAAATACTTTTGCAGAATACTTAATACATAACAAATAAAACTCAAGGACTGTAATTGTTTTGTGTCTTTGGAAACTTGGAACGTTATCTTCTAATCATGGTGAACGATCTTCAACATCTCCAATAAATATATTCCTCATTTTTTCATACCTAAAACCTTTATATACATCCTGGGGAAAATAAAACATAAAAAGGGTGAGCTAAAATGCTCAGTAAGGGTAAGCATGGAGAAAATAAAACAAACCATATACATTTGAACCTAAAAACATGTACATAATTTTTAAACATCGAAATTTTGTGCAATGAAATAAAACATGGAAGTACATAAGGCATAGATCATAATAGAACATCAATCATGATAAAATAGCTTGAAAATAAAACTTTTAACTGTGTAAAAACGTTAAGCACATGATATGATTTCCATAGTTTCCAAGGAATTACTGCCATGAACATCTTAGTGGAGAAAGTCCCTTTCTGAATCGAGTTCACTCCTCGTTTCAGTCTTGTATTACTAAACCGGATTGACTTACCGTTCCAGCCATGTCTATCTAATGAGATATAAATCGTTAGCCAGTGATTTAGAGGGATATATAGGTCCCACCAATCTCATACCGAAATCATTCTTACTTGTGCCACAAAATAAACTTAAAACAGTCATCTTATCCCAAAGAATAAAATGGGTTTCATAAATATCATCCCATCATAACATAATCCATATAAAAAAATGGATATAATTTAATCATAAGAAAATTAGAACCATGTAAATAATAGAGAAATTATAATTGAAACATACACATAAGAAATAATTTCATCTTATATGGAAAATGATTTGGATAAAACACTTGAAATTAATTCTTGTGGAAAATATCCTTTCGTCTTCAAAATCATTTTCTTTTCAAGAAATGCAATGCAATCGTAACAGAAAAGTATTTTGTTGAGAATATTCATAAACATTTTTAGGGGAAAATTCATTGAAATAAGTCATTATGAAACCGTAAAAATCCATTCATGCCAAATAAGTTAAAAATAACATTCTACTTGTACTTTTGTCGAAAAAGTCAAAAAGTTCACCATGTGGTAAAAAAAGTATGATTCCTTTCAAAACATGTGGTAAATTTGAAAAATGGGTAAAAATGACTTTAAAAATACATGAAAACGTTTTTAGAAAACATGGATATTGATGATAACAATAACCCTAGTAAAATACTTACGAATAACAATTTCAAATAAGAACGAGATTGGAATAGTTATCCCTTTACTTAGGTCTGATATGCTTCATACGTATCTGAACCTCCTGTATAATGATTTAAACAATGTCATTGAAATATTAATGAATCATATTCATTGTTATGATATCATATATGGTTTACTTATGTCTTTATATTACCCGTTCTTTTGTAAGTTCCATGTTAATTCATCGTTTTGGGTAAAATCATTTTTTTATCGTACATGTTTGGACTTGTTGTTCTAGATACTATTAAATATATCCTGATTTACTTAATTCCAGAATGTAAAACATGATTTATATGTAATATATATTCAGCGTATACATATATATGATATATCGATAAATGGAATGAAATACACCATTCATGGACACGGTAGGCCGTATATACGCATGAACGATGTTTTCGTTTCCTTATTGAATTAAATGAAAATTAAGTCGATGACATACATATATATATATATAAATAAATCCCATATCATTATTATGTCATATATATCATTATTACATATTATATATACTTTATAATCATTCATGAATGGTTAACATGGAGAATGAATCTCATCGTGTAGTGGAGACGGTAGTCCGTACGTACGCACAAGCGATGATATAAATCCAATGATCATGGAATTGTATTGAAGTGTATGTATAATATTTCAGAATCAATATCACATTGAAATAATTATATATAGTTATTTATTTACACCATTATACCCATCCATGTAAGCTGGTGGTCGAAAACAGATTACACCACGGCGTGGAGACGGTATTCCGTATGTACGTACGCGCGGTGATTTCATTTTTTGTAGGATGGATAGATGGTGAAATAGGGTTGTTTCATATTCATAATAACATATCAGTATATGAGTGATACTGATGTTATTACTTTATAATTAAACAACTAAATATGAAGAAGTTCAAAAATAAATAAAGTTGAAAGAATCAGTAACGGACGTTACCTCTTCTTTGAAGCGCCTCTTCTTAACCTCCTCTTAGGGAACTAAACAAGGTATTTTAAGAATACCAGAACCACTATGATGTTTCTAGGGAAGTGGAGAATATTAATTGGAAGGGTGTTCTCGAGAATCAAGGCTCAAAATGGTGTGAAGAGAAGAGGGAATGGGTGCCCTTTTATAAGGAAGGAGAGGGGCACTTTTGAAAAAACTAAACATATTATTTTATTATAAAGTCATATTCAGTTTTTAATAGCTCCAAATTGATTTATTTCGAAGATACGGTGGGTATGGGTCGCAATCCTCTCATACAATAGAATTTAGACAAATTTAGGTCACTATTTTATCATTATCATTTATATTTAACTCTAAGTTAAATAATTTAACTTTTACCGTGTCTTCTTGTTTTCTTAGACTATAAGGTTAATAAACTTACAATAACAAGCCAAAAGAACCCCAATTTGTTTATTATTAATATATATAACCTTATCTAAGTCATTTGGCCGAACCTTAGATTTTTAGGAATAAAATTACAATTAATAATATTATATTTGTTTTAAAAACTATTTTATGTCAATTTTGACAGTACTTAGTAATTGATTTTTGTGAAAATAATAATAGCATGATTATTTAGAATAAAGTTAATTAAATAAATACTAACATGTAATATTAAACTATAAAATTAGTGTAATTCATAACAAGTTTAAAATTACATTTATTCAGGTATTTCTAATATCAATTATTTTAATATTTCAATATTTAGATAATTACTGCATCACCATGGTGTCATAAATAACATAAATTATATAATGTCTAAAAATTATAAATAAAATACTATTTGGTAGGAAATATTTTTATCTTTCTAGGTAATATTTATAGTCGAATTTATCTTATCTATAACCCTATATTACAAATGTTTTAGTTATTAAACTTTGATTTTAACTATTTTAACCCTTCATTAATTAAATTAATAGTAAATGTCATAATCTAATCCAAGTGGACCTAAATGGTCATTTTTTATTCCTAAGGTTGTTTTTGGTCGAATTACACTAATCCAATAGAATTAGGACATGTGTTAGGGTAATAATAATATCTTTTGTACCCTTAATTACCTTATTTACTTTTAACTGTAGTAAATAAAAGTAAAAAGTTACTATTCACCAAAAATTATTTTCATCTCATTGAACCTCATTTTAGTCCTTGATATTAACCGTGTATCTTGGATTTTCTAAATGTCACTCACAAAAGCGGTAAAATTATGTTTTATGTGAATTTCCAAATTCTCCCAGGAGGTGGGTAAAAGATGGTGAAAAGTTCAATAAAATTTATATATATATAAAATTATTATAAAAAGACTCCAATGAATTACATTGAAGATATAAAGGTATTATGTGTCAATTTTGACCTAAAATAAATTTAAATAAAATAAATAATTATTTAAATATAAATTCGGTTTTTAAATAGTAACCTAGTGTTTTCACTATTCATAAAAAAATGAACGTTTTCAGGAAAATACCAAAAATTCACCCTAGGATAATTTTGATATTCCGAATCCAAAAATGAAGTCCATTTCGAAAGATAAAATTGATAAAATTTTAAAAAGTGGGTATTACTATTCAAAATGGCCAATTTGTATAACAAATCATTGTTTAGTTAAACTTGGTATTCCGTACAACACAAGCTATCGTGGAAGGTCGTGATTGCATTTAATGAAAGCCAAGTCATGGATGCGTTTAGTGAAAGCTCCTTTTGGTGTAACGTACAACACAAGACTTCAATAAAATCTAAAAGAATATTTTTCATAAAATCTCGGGGTGTTACATTCTACCCCCTTAAATTGAATTTCTCTCTCAAAATTCTTCGGGGTTATAAATGGTTTACTACATTTGAGTTTATTTAATAGAAACCCACATCGTAAAAAGGAATACCAAAACCAATATTTAAAAACTAAACTATGAAACGTAACGGTTAACCAAATTAACTAATCACTGGGTTTCCACATAGGAGATCATATGTGAAAATATGGATATAGAAGAGAAATCTAACTATCATTTTCTGATTGAGAGTGGTAGAGAACATGGCTATGAAAATTCCAACTATCAAAAAGCCATAAATTTGTGATGATCTAAGGTACCATCTGATTCATCGGATATAAGGGCACTAGGACAACATTTTTGGTTTTCAAGATCATTTCCCTAAAGTTGAAGAAATCGAATTAGAAGAAATACTCACTTTATTTTGGTATAATCTCACCGTTGTTCGTGCCTTGAACAATTTACAGTTCATCTCTTAAAGAAGTGAAGTAGAATTTGTCTTTTGGAATGTATTAGCAGATCATGCGATATAATGAAAAGTCATTCCATCTGTCCCAAACATAAGTTAGCAAGAGTTATATACATTAGTCTATCTATGTTGAGATTAATTAGATATGGTTCCAAAATGGACTTATACTTCATCTATCATCATGAATAATAAAATAAAACAAGTTTCTACTAACCAGGGACTTCCTGTAGGCCAGTGGTTTGTGATAAGGGCCAGTTGCACTTCGGTTGTGTGTTTGATTCCCATAGCCTTGTCCGACGCGATGGGTTGTCCCCCATCCTACATGTTTTCCTTTTTCTAAAATTACCTCATTATGACATTCCATTGATAATACCGAAAACTGTTCTAGCCTAAAACTAACTTATGTTCAACAAAATCCATTTCAAATATTTAGTCTAATCCAAAATACTTCTGTCCAAGATTATAGTATAAAGAAAACAATTACTAGAAATTTCGTCTACCAAGCATGTGAATACCATCATTTATCCCCGATATATCTTTTTGATCACATTTCAATCATGTAAATAACTTAATCATGTATTCTCTTGAAAAAAATGATTCCCCATTTATCCTTAGTGAAAACATGAATGCCTCCCAAAGTCAACTCTTTCTAAATAACAAAATCCCAAAATTTCTATATACTCAATCCATTATACCACATTGTCCATATTTTAGTCATGAGATCATGATTACTATCATATAATTTTCTTATTATCCCTTCATTATGCTCATTTCATCTGCTTTCCAAAAATATTTCAATAACTTTTTCATAGTTACTAGTACCATATAATTACTGAAAACCAATACATATATATTCTAAAATTCAACAATACCATAAATGAGATTCCATGATACTATTTTGAAATCCCATTACATAAACACTTAATCATTACAAAGCATCATTTTCATACTCAACATCACAAATAGTGATCGCATGAGACTTCCCTTTATCCTTTTCTTATAGAGGTTGCTCAACTTGATCATCATTAACCCGTGGATTATGGAATTTATTATCATAATGCCCCATTTCCTTGCTCTTGAATCATTGAAGTGTTGGTGGACCGTTCTCTATAGTATTTTCTTTATTCACATCATTAGAAACCATTTTCCAATTACTTTGACAATCAATAGCTCGATGACCTTCTTTTCCACACATAAAACATTTTCTAGTCCCTTTAAGAGAATCTCCACCTTGCATCTTTCCACACTTTGAGCATAAAGAAACATTCATCTTCTTTTCACCATTATTCTGAGATTTCTCCTTGAACTCCATCTATCGTTTTTTATCAAAACCATGAGGTGGATATGTTACACCAACTTCCAGTTCTACCTTGATAGAACAACGCACAATTTATTCATAGCTACTGATGTCTCTTATAGCTAATGCCCTTCGAAGACTTGGTTTTAAGCCACTGAAAAATCGATCAACTTTACTTTCAGGTTGGATGATAAAGCTAGATACATACATTGAAATTCATGTAAAATTCTCTTTGTATATACCAACAGATTCATCATACTTCTATATTTTTAGGGAATAATAAATTACATCTTCCTTATCATTTCCCCCTAACGGAATAACGTATCTAGTTTTCATCAAGGATAATATTAATTATATGAATTATATAATTGAAATAATATTTATTATCTTCTAGAGGTGAAAACCAAAATTTATTCCTAAAATTAAATTCTTTTATGAAAAAAATGAAATAAATAAATATAGAACAAGGAAGGACCTATTTGTGTCTTTAAAATAAATATTAAGAATGATAGTTTCCTCTTATCCTTTCATTCATGTTTATTCTAAACATTGTATGGGATGTGGCTTTTTATTTTTTTTTGAAAAAATAATGGATTTTAGATCTCCCATCTAATTTTATTTTATAGTTTTTTGGGTCAATGTTTCTAGACTTTTTCCATAACCAACTATAATTAATTACGTTTCTCGTATGACTTCCCAAAATACTTTTTTTTTCATAATTTTTTAGTCCTTATGATAATTATCTTCTTAAATCACATAATGAACTTATTCAAATTGAAATTTCATTCTATTATCATCATTATTGAATTCAAGTTCACATATATCAAAAAATATTTTTAAAAATGAAATCTATTTATAGTGGACAAATTTTATGAATCCTTGGTCATTTCTTGCTTTCCATGAGAATTATTTTCATCTTCTTGGTATAGAAAATTCATAGTTGCTTCCATATTAATGTCCCAATCATAATATTCCAATAAGTCTTATCCATATGTACATATATACTACAATACTAGTAGAATTATTTAAATAAATACGTTTTAGTTTAGATTTAGGTTTGTAATTTTTTTGTGTCCAACTATTGAATAAGAATTATTTTACATTGTGATTTGTAGTCTCATGGGGAATTTCTTATCTATCTTCAATGTGGAAGTGTGACTGTTTTTTTATTTATAGTCTAATGATACTTGGACAAGTTTTTAATGCATTTACAATCTATAATAACAAATATATTTATAATTTTTTTTAATATGATTTTCCCTGAAGGTTGGACGTCTTCCTTTCCCAATTTTTTGAATATTATCCATTCCTCTAAACAATCCAATTGAAATAATATTTTCCTCTATTCAGTGTAAGTTTTACTAAAATTCTAACAGTTTATTCTTTTTATATATATTCTTCCTAATAATCCATCATTTCAATATGATCTTATGATATCCCATGTTTTAATAAAATTTATCCCATAATTTATTTGATAGGGATACACATAACAAAACACCATAAGATCGTGAGGCATAGTTCTATTGTGTAATTGGATACATACCAAGACTATATATATAAAAATATAATAAAATTATATAAAAACTCCATAACAAAAGATTATATTCTATGTATATTTTTATAATTAAGGGGATTACATGGTGGTGTACATAATAAAGGGTTGAGATATTAATCCAAATAAGGTGATAATTGAAGTATAACCTGGTGAAAAAACCTATATTACTAAATATGCATATCAATGGGACATAGATGGTGTGAGAATGATTAACATGTATATTTAATCTTGATATATTATGATAAAATAAGTTAAAATATGAATTTAGAGACAAAATAAACATGAAATCATAAAAATAAGTCAATAGAAATTTCAAAGACAACATAACATAGTCTTCCTAATATAACCCTTTATTCACTATACATGAAATCTCTTGAGTTAAAAAATTGTTCTGCATTAGATGGATATATTATTCTAGCTCCACCTATAACTTTTATATCATGTACATGAATAAGTGCTCCACCTAGATCATACAATATTTGGATGTGTTTTAATCAATTTTAACTCGATGACTATGGAGTGAGTTTTAATACATTTGAATCGAAAATCAAATAAGGTTTTTTTTATAACATGGTGAATATCTTTTAGTGGAAATAGTTATGGATATTACCTATTCAAATATTTTGCATGGAAAGTCATTGGATAATTTTGGAATCATAATGGGTGAACATAATGGTATATAAAGGGGGTAAATGAGAGAGAAATGGTTATATATTTAATTGGAAATAATAATTATAGAAATAGGTATGTGTATAAACATATCAAAAATTTATTAATGGGAAATCAAAAGGAATGAAATAAAAAAATTTCATTGATAACGAGGATAATTAATTGATCCCTTACCTTGAGAGGGTGATTCTAAAAGCTTGTGTGGATCTTCCAAAGAGATTGGGGGAATGTTTGGAGGTATATTTAGGGGGAAAGATTGGGTAAATTCATGAAAACAATTATTTTTAGTGATGTAATATGGTTGGATGGGTGGATTTATATATTAATATGGAGGTATATTTTTTATTATTTTTGATACATATGTTTTGGACTTTATATGATAAATAAAAAAATCCTAAAAACTATTCCATATTTTTCCCCATGTTTTCTATCAAATAGGAGTGGAATTTATTATTTCATAAGTCGAATAACATAAATAATTTTGACAATTCCCTTGGTGATATGTATATATGACATTCCTATAAAGAATTAATTTTAAAACATTGAAATATACTATAGGCTTTGAAGGATTCATTAGAATTTATAAAAAATTAAATATATCATTTAAAAAATAGTATTTTAAAGGGGAAACATGATTCTGGTCATGAATCCTAATTATAGTATCTATTACATAACTTTTTAAATTTTATGGTGTCATAATATATATCATACAATTATAAATTATTTAATGTTCACCCAAAAATTCAACAGTCTCAAGATGTTATGAAAAATTCACTGTTGGATAATTTCATCATTCTAATAAAAATATGTTTTTTATCAACTTAAATTTCTAAATATTTTCATTTACATTTCTATATCAAAAATCCATATTTATTGGAAAGCACAAGTATTTTATAAAGTATTTTTTTCGAGCATTATAAAAATTGTATTTAATTCATTAAATTATATTATCATTTATATATAATAAATTATATTTATTAGTAATATTTTATTAAAATGTAATTTAATTAAAAAAAATTATTTAATTTACTGAATTGTGTCTTGATTGAAACTATATATTTCCAAAAAATCAATTTTTTAACATATAAAAATAAAGTTTATATCAAACTTGTTATCTAATAATTTTAAAAGTAATAATATAATTAAATAAACAACGAAATTATTCTACTGAATGAGAATAAAATAGTTTATTTTTTGGTGTATATACATATCCATTTATTACACTAGTATATTCCATAAGGGTAAGGGGTTGGAGGTTTAGATTTTGTTATTATGGTTTGGAAAACATGGTTTAGGTTGTGGTATCACTAAGCTTTAACTTAAATAGTAAAAACATTCTCAGGAGATAGTTATTGAATCATGAATTTTGATTAGTAATGGGAATATCCATGTGATTCAATCTCCATTGAAAGGAGTTAATGCGTTTTCTATAACAACATTACTTTGACTAGTAATTTGTTCATTAAAAAGTTAATTTCATTTACAAATGTATGTTTCACTACATTCTTCCACCTATTATAAATATCAACCTCAGAATTTTCATTTCATAGAAAAAATAGATTAGGGTACATATATTGGATCACCTCTATTAGTTTCCATATCACATTTTCAATCATTTATATCTTCCAAAAAACATTTCCATGTGATATGTCTTATTTAATAGAAATTTATCTCTATAGACTATCATATTTAATGGATTATACTAATATGAAAGATCATTCTCAAATGGGACAACCAATGGATTCATTTCATGTAACAGGTATAGTATGTACTTCCACTAGAGGGATACATGTAACAAATAATGTACATGAGATAGGTTATGTGGGAGTTCTAGTTGATGTGCCACCACTTATATGTGATATATAATCTAAAAGGGATGATGTATATTTGACCTAGATTTCCCTTCTTCCAAAAATTCATTACATTCATCTCAATATATATAAATAGGAACACATTATCTCTTACCAAAATACCCATGTCTCTTGCTGATTTTCTGCATTGATTTTCTACCAAATTTTTTTTGATTTCATTTGTCATTTATTATTTTGAACCATATCAATCATCACATGGAAAATATCAGAAATAATTAGATTCCTCTCTCCATCCCAAAATTTTTATGTCCGAGTGTGAATCCTCTTTCCATATATAGCCCCCCAAGGTGTATTTTTAATTCATGAATATGAATCTATATTATATGAAAACTCTACCAGGGGCGATGTTAATACTACCATTCCTGGAAATCAATTAAACATGACGTCAATATAGACATGAGTGTTTTAATAGATATTTCAAACTTACCATCCATTCGAGTATGATTAGAAATATTGAAGCTTCGTTCTATATTAAAAAATTGCTAATGGATTTTTCTTAACCTAAACATAAACCTAAGATCTCTATATGATAAAATAAAAAGTTGAACTCCATTTAATCATTACACATTCCTTTAGTAAATATTTTCATGTTTTACAAGATAGAAATCATCCTCAATAGTAATGAAATGTTTTTACATTATAAGGAGATCTACTACCACCTAGATGACAGTATTACTAGTATGGTTCATAGGGATTCCGATAATGAAATCCATGGTTATTTTTTCACATTTTCATACTAGTATGAGAAAATGATTCATCATATACATTGACTTATAACATTAATCATTTATTTTTTATCATACCATGAATCATGAAGCAAATTATTCAATCTCACTTTTCATGTTATCCCATAAAATGTTTTTCTTCAAATATCTCATCATTATAGTGATTCCTTAATGAATATAAGATTATTAGGAATGTAAATCTTTCATATGGTCCCCCAATTAGTTTTAGTTTTGATGGGACACATGTCTGGGTACCAAACCTTATACCTCTATCATTATCAAATTTAAACTCTATAATATATATTAACATTTTTGATATAACATAATTATGTTTCTGGGTATCCTTTATGCAGTGAAGAATAATTTTTAACTAGATATATGTGAACATTATGATTAATATCATTTCTATTAGTCCCATGTCCATCATTTATTTTTCTAATAAGAATAGATCCTATTGGTCGTAGTGGATACTCAAGAGAGGGGATAATTGAGTTCCAATTACAAATTTTTGTTAAAAATATTTCTATTTAAATCCCCCAAATTAAATAAAAAATTAACTATTGTTAATTTATAAAGATTGTAGGTTTTCAATAGGATTCTCAAGAGATAGATTATTTCTCAGTTAACTCAATCTGGATATTGATTAACTATTGAAACTAACTTACTAGCTAAAAAATGTTATAAACACTAGTTAGTTTAACTATCAGAGTTACATTAAAATAGATTTCTATTTAAAGTAGTTAGATTCGGAATAATCAATACATTTTAAAACAAAATGAATAAGCACAAAAATTTAAAACAAGAGGTTCAGTCTCAAGCTGATACTTATTCCTCTCAAAAAATTTATATAAATTTTGATCCACACCCTGGATCAGGGTAAACAACAGTACACAGATTGTCCATGTACTAAAACCTCTACCAAAGTTCTTCGTGGGAAAAAATAAAAACAATAGAACATAGGCTATCTAGGTCACACTTGTCCTTTACCACGATCCACAGTGGAATACAGGAGAGTTAGAGAATTTTTTTGTGATGACATAGAAATACTCCAGTTTAGTATAGGAGACAGTGTTGGAATTCAGAACACACACTGCTCAAAAAGTAAGTAAAAGAATCACTTAGAGAGATTAGATATGAGTTTAGAATTCTCCAGTGATTTCAATTACAACTCTGGAATCCTTGGAATTATGAAAATGAAGATCTAAGTCCTTCTCTTGTTTTTGTCAAGAAAACAGAGTGTCGTAGTTATGTTCCTTCACTTCCACTATAGGTGTTCAGTTTGATCATCTTGAGTGATGAAGATATCATTGTATTTATTCAATTCTTGACTAAGATCAAGCTTGTGTTCTATTATTTTATTAATGTCCTCGTATATGTCTAGTGTTCAAAAAGTATACAGGTGTATAAATGTCGCCTCTATCTATTGTGTATATGAACTATTCTTCATTGCAGCCCGATCTTCATTTTATACCTTATGATCTGGCAATAATAATGATTACCTTTTAATAGGTACGAGGTGTGGTTCCACGATATGCCAACAACCCGCATTAATTAATAGTAGTTGCATTTAATTATCCAAATATGACCGTTAGCATTATATTAATAATTTTGAAAAAGTATAGAGTTTGAGTAGTAGTGACTATTTAATAGTCATCTTCCATCAGTAGTTCTCTGTTGGTATACTTTTAATTGTGGACTCTGTATCAATGGATTCCTTGTGTCTGTACCTATTACAGAACTGGATTAACTTATCATTACCACCATGTCTATCTCATGAGATATAAATCTTTACCCAATGCAATGGAGGGAGATATAGGTCCCACCAATCTCATAATGAAATCATTCTTACATGTGCCAAAAAATAAACTTAAAACATTAATCATAACACAAAGAAAAAAATGGGTTTCATAAACAACATCCAATCATAACATAATCTATATAAAACAAATGGATATAATTTTATCATAAGAGAAGTAGAACTAGGTAAATAATAGAGACATTATAATTGAAACATACACATAAGAAATAATTTCATCTTAGATGGAAAATGGTTTTGATGAAACACTTGAAATGAATTCTTTAGGAAAATATCCTTTCTTCTTCAAAATCATTTTCTTTTCAAAAAATGCAATGCAATCTTAAAAGAAAAGTATTTTGTTGAAAATATTAATAATTTTTTTAGGGGAAACTTCATTGAAATAAGTCGTTATGAAATAGTAAAAATCCATTCACGAGGTATAAGTTAAAAAAAATTCTACTTGTACTTTTGTCAGAAAAGTCAAAAAGTTCCCCATGTGGTAAAAAAAGTAAGATTCCTTTCAAAAAATGTGGTAAATTTTAGAAATGGGTAAAATGGACTTTAAAAATACATCAAAACATTTTTAGAAAACATGTGCATGGATGATAACAATAACCCGAGTAAAATATTTACGAATAACAATTTCGAATAAGAACGAGATTGGAATAGTTATCCCTTACCTTAGGTCTGATATGCTTCGTACGTATCCGAACCTCCAATATAATAATTTAAATAATTTCATTGACTTATTAAAGAATAATATTCATTGTTATGATATCATATATGTTTCACTTATAACTTTATATTACCCATTCTTTTTTAAGTTCCATGTTAACGCAACGTTTTGGGTAAAATTGTTTTATTTATCGTACAAGTTAGGACTTGTTGTTCTGGATATTATTACATATATCCTGATTTACATAATTCCTGAATGTAAAAAATTATTTATATGTAATATATATTAAGCATATACATATATATTATAGATCGATAAATGGAATGAAATACACCATTTATGGAGACAGTAGGTCGTACGTATGCATGAACGCTGTTTTCGTTTCCTTATTTAATTAAATGGAATTAAGTAATGACATAAATATATATATACATAAATCCAGTATCATTATTATATCATATATTTCATTATTACTTATTATATATACTTTATAATCATTCATGAATGGTTAACATGGGGAATGAATCCCATCGTGTCGTGGAGGCGGTAGTCCGTACGTACGCACGAGCGATGATATCATCCCAATGATTGTGGAATTGTATTTATGTGTATGTATAATATTTCAAAATCAATATGCCTTTTAAATAATCATATATAGTTATTTATTTACACCATTATACTCATCCAATTAAGGTGGTGGTATAAAACAGATAACACCACGGCGTGGAGACGGTATTCCGTACGTACACACGTGCGGTGATTTCGTTTTTAGTAGGATGGATAGATTGTGAAATAGGGTTGTTTCATATTCATAATAACATATTAGTATATGAGTTATACTGATGTTATTACTTTATAATTAAACAAATATTTATGAATAAGTTGAAAAAGAAATAAAGTTGAATGAATCGGTAACAGACACTACCTCTTCTTTGAAGGGCCTCTTCTTAACCTCCTCTTATGGCACTAAAGATTGTCTTTTTAGAAGACCAGAACCTCAATAATGTTACTAGGGAAGTGGAGAAGAAAAATTGGCAGGGTTTGGACGAGCATCAAGGCTCAAAATGGTGCGAAGAGAAGAGGGAAGGGGCGCCCTTTTATAAGGGAGGAGAGGACACCTTTGGAAAAACAAAAAATATTATTTTCTTATAAAGTCATATTTGGTTTTTAATATCTCTAAATTGATTAATTTCGAAGCTAAGGTGGGGATGGGTCGAAATACTCTAATCCAATAGAATTTAGACAAGTTTAGGTTAATATTTTATCCTTATCATTTATATTTAACTTTGAGATAAATAATTTAACTTTTACCGTGTCTTCTTGTTTTCTTACACAATAAGGTTAATAAACTTACTATAACAAGAAAAACGAACCCCAAGTTGTTTATTATTAATATATATATCCTTATCTATGTCATTGTTCATAACCTTATATTTTTATGAATAAAATAACAATTAATAATATAATATTCGTTTTAAAATCTATTTTATGTCAATTTTGACAATATTTGGTAATTGATTTTTGTGAAAATTATAACAGCATTATTAGTTCGAAAAAATTAAATTAAATCAATAATAACATGTCATATTAAACTATTAAATTACTTTAATTCATAAAAAGTCTCAAATTAAATTGATTTGGGTATTTATAATATCAATTATTTTAATATTTTAGTATTTAGGTAATTAATGCATCACCATTGTGTCAAGAATAACATAAATTATTTAATTTCTAAAAATTATAAATAAAATACCATTAGGTAGGAAATATTTTTATATTTCTAATGAATATTTATAGTCGAATTTATCTTATGTATAACCCTATATTACAAATGTTTTAGTTATTAAACATTGATTTTAACTATTTTAACCCTTCTTTAAATAAATTAATAATAAATTTCCTAATCTAATCCAAGTGAAAATAATGGTCATATATTATTTCTAATGTTTTTTATGGTCAAATTACACTTATCTAATAGAATTAGGACATGTGTTAGGGTAATAATAATATCATTTTCCCCTTAATTAGGCTATTTAATTTTAACCGTGGTAAATAAAAGTAAAAAGTTACTATTCACCAAAAATTATTTTCTTCTCATTGAACCACATTTTAGAAATTTATATTAACCATGTCTCTTGGATTTTTGAAATTCTACTCACAAAATTGGTAAAATTATGTTTAATGTAAATTTCCAAATTCTCCTAGGAGGTGGGTAAAAGACGGTGAAAAGTTCAATAAAATTTTTATATATCTAATTTTTTTTTAAAAAGACACCAATGAATTAAATTGAACTTATATAGGTATTATGTATCAATTTTGACCTCAAATAAATTTAGATAAAATAAATAATTATTTAAATAAAAAGTCGGATTTTAAATAGTAACCTAGTGTTTTCACTATTCATCAAAAAATGAATGTTTTCAGAAAAATACCAAAAATTCACACTAGGATAATTCCGATATTACGAATCCAAAAATTATGTCCATTTCGAAAGATAAGAGTTATAAAATTTTAAAAAGAGGGGATTACTATTCATAACGGCTAGTTTGTATAACATATCGTTGTTTAGTGAAACTTGGTATTGCGTACAACACACGCTATCGTGGAAGGTCGTGATTGTGTGTAAAATTCAAGCCAAGTTAGGGGTGTGTGTAGTGAAATATCATTTCGGTGTAGCGTACAACACAAGATATCAATAAAATTAAAAAGAATATTTTTCATAAAATCTCGGGGTGTTACAGTCTCTATAGCAGTCCAGATATTGAATGCCATAGTTTCTTTGTGAATATTCATTTTCAGTTTCCATTGGGCATAATTAACACCATTAATGATAGGTGGAATGTTGGTAGAATCGCCTTTTAGTATATTATCTATAAGTAGATTTCATTATATAAAATTAAAGAGATAAAATTTAGAAATAACAGAAATTTATGATCATTAAGATACAACTAAAATCACAGTTGAAAAACAGAATATTTGGAATTCTTTTAAAAAAACAAACTACATTCGATAGCAAATGTTGGTCAGAGTGGACACTCAATAGTGGGTGAATTTAATTCAAATTTCAAATTTCTGTTAAAAATATTTCTATTAAAATACCCTAAATTAAACTGTAATGAATTTATAATGATTATAGGTTTTCAATTAGTTTCTCAAGATATTGATTATTTCTCAGTTAACTCAATATGAATATTTATTGACTTTTGAAACTAACTTAATGGATATCAAAAATTATAAACACTTACTAGTTTAACTATCAAAGGTACTTTAAAATATATTTGTATTTAAAGTACTTAGAAATGGAATAATAAGTATAGTTTGAAACAAAATAAATAAGCATAGCAGTTTAAAACAAGAGGTTCAGTCTCAATAAGAGACTTAGTCCTCTCAAACAATTTATATAAATTTTGATCCACACCATAGTTCGAGGTAAAAAATAGAACAGAGACTGTCCAGTTACTTAGACCTCAACCATAGTTCTTCGTGGGAAAAAATAAAAACAATAGCAAACAGGCTATCCAGGTCACAATTGACCTCTACCACTATCCACGGTGGTATACAAGAGAGTTAAAGACGTTTTCTGTGAGGATTTAGAAATCCTCCAGTTTAGTACAAGAGACAGTGTGTGAATAAATAACACACACTATTCAAAAATTAAGTAACATAATTACTAAGAGAGATTCGATATGAGTTTAGAATGCTCTACTGAATTAAAGTGCAGCTCTAGACTCCTTGAATTGAAAAAAATGAAGCTCTGAGTCCTCTGGTTTTTTTCATGAAAATATAGAGTCATAGTTCTGTTCCTTCACTTTCAGTGTAGGTGTTCAGTTTGATCAGCTTGAGTTCATAAAGAGATCATTGTTGTTCTTCACTCCTTGAATAAGATTCATCTTGTGTTCTTCTCTTGTATGAATGGCCTCACATATGTCTAGTGTTCTTCAAGTATACGGGTGTATGGATTTTTCCTATCTCTATTGTTTATATGCACTATTCTTCTCTGATTCTCGATCCTCCTTTTATACATTGAGATCTTGAAATAGGAATGATTACCTTTTCATATGTATGAGGTACGGTTCCCTGACATGCCAACAACCCACATAAATTAATTGTAGTTGCATTAAATTAACCAAATATGACCGTTATCATTATATTAATAATATTGACAAAGTATAGAGTTTTAGTAGCGTTGGCTGGTTAACAGTCATCTTCCATCAGTAGCTCTCTATTAGTAGACTTGAAACGGTGGAATTTTTTATCAGTGGAGTCCTTGTATCGGAAACTGTTACTCTCTATAACAATAACTATATGTATCGGTAACTCCTTCTATCAGTAGCGTTGGTCTGTCAGTAAATTGCTTGTATCGATAACTACTTATATCGATGTCTCTGTCTGTATCGGTGGACTTTTTATCAGCAGCTCTGTATCGATGGCCTTTACATATCGGTAGACTATGTACCGGTAAGCCTGTATCAATCGACTTGTGCATACGAGTAGACTTATTCTATCGGTATATCTTCTTCTATTGGTGGTTGTTATACATACCGTTAACATTATCCATATCATTAGAATTTTGTACCAGTGTACTTAGCCTTATCAGTAGTTGTGTATCTATTTGTATCAGTGAACTTCATATTGGTATCTCTCCATATAACAGTAGGTCGGTCTGTTAGTCTGTATCTATAGCTATATGCATATTGGTGAACTTATACATATCAGTGGACTTAACACTTATCTGTTCAATGCACAACATATCCATATTGAGTTAGAATTGTGTCAATGTATGTATAAACATAGATAAACATTGATTTACATATTCCAATGATTATTTGGGTATTTTATCAACATAACAATATGTTATCACATATTGAATGGACTATTATAAAGATAGACATTATTTGGTATTATCAAAGCATATGGAAACATAATTGAGATTATCAAAATAGGTGAGGTCAACTTATCCCTTGTAATTATATTCATATTCTGGATAACATGATCATTTATACAAAGATCTTCTTCCACATTCATCGTGATACCAGGATAAAAACTGATTGACCAATCATAATCTTTGACTAGATCTAACAACCGTCATTAGATCGTATTAATATACTTTTTTTGAATATATACCTTGGGATTTCATGATACCTATATATGTCATAATTCTTCCCATAGATATAATGTTGTTAAATAATGAACGTGAAGATCACTATAGGCAATTCTGTATCATGTGTTGGATGGATAGGCTCGTGAATATTTAATCGGAGGGAAGAATAGGGTATTCATTTTTAATCATGCATGAATCCACAACCGAAGACTTTTTTTATCCATCGGTGTGGATCAAAAAACCTTCCCCACTAGTTTGTAATGATTTAATTAATGAAATGATTAGCCTCTTCTGCAAATCAGTAACGATTTCTCCAAATTAATCTTTCCAGAAAAACTTCACCCCCATTAGAGTAATAATAGTTAGTGGGATTAACAATCAAGAGCAGTTTATCTATATAGAATGATGGTACCTAACTAAACCAAAGTGAGTATGTATTTCCATCAAAGAGGTTGGTCTTCTCGATCCTTCAATTGATAGTACTTTTAATGGATCCACATATATCTCTTTTCAAGTGGTAACATTAACTGGTAATGGTACATGAACATGGTATATGATTGATTTAGAACATAACCAATATTTTATGAGAAAGTACACTATATTATTTAAGGGACATATTCCCCCAAAATGTGTATGATACATGGGATGATATTTTCCTCAGTCTAAATGATATTCTATAGACCATAATTCTCATAAACATGTAGTATCGATGCATGAGAATATAATATTAAAGGAGTTACATCCTCCTCCTTAATGTTTTATATAATTGGAGGGTTATTAATGGTATAAATGTAAAATTACTACCCCAAATAAAATATTTTGTTTCTATAAATGTAAAACCAATATATATCTCAAATAACATAATATTCTCCAAAAGTGATAATGTTATTATTTTTGAGAAGAATATTCCCCTAAAAGTTAGAATGTGACATAATAATCATATAATATTTTGATGATTATATAAAATGATTTCATGTTGTGACTCAATTTTCATTAAAACATACAAGATATTACATTATAGAATGAATTGAAATACAATAATACCTTCACAACTCTAGAGTAAAGGTTATTTGTACTTAAATCATCATGAACCATCTTATAATATGGCATCTATTTTTTGATTTTTATTTGAGATATTTGGTTCTTATCATCCTTCTTATCCCTTTTAATAGATTTTTTCCTAGATAATTTTCATGTTCACATTTTAATGACATAAAACTATAAATGGTATATTTGAATGATAATAATTTTCCTCAGTCGTGTTATCAAAATAAGTCATTATTCATTAAAAATAATGAAAATATAACCCTATATTCACTGTAAAAGTATCTTCGAATTCATTTGTGACATCTACCAAAGAATATATTTTCACATTTATAGAATGTAAGAAATTGAATCGTCTTTACATTATCATTGTTATCATAATAACATCCATGATATGATCTCATTATAACCATTTATGTGATTAGAGACCAGAAAATGGGATAATCGTTTGTTATAATAATGATTGAATGTTTTTCATAATAACTAATTGTCTTACATTATCCACATAATTTTGGGAATCTCAATTGGGTATTCACTATAATACCCAAAACATTGGTTTATGAGTCTCCCCCACCTATTTCCATTAATTGACTAAAAAATGGGAAATTATTGAAGAATATTTTTAATCTATTAAACACCTAATTATGGAAGCATTAAAATTAAATGGATATCTCATAAATTACATATGTGTATTAACTTATGAATTTCTATGTTTCAATATATTTTTTATTGATCGATTTATTACTATTAAAACTTATTGAAAGTTTGATCCATTAATAATGATTTATAAATATCAATTAAATTTACTAAATAATTTTCCTTAGATGTGTCATACCAGGTGTTCAATAATTCCTATTATTTTTCATAGGTAATAATCCAGCCCAACTTAGCACTCTATATATAGGGTTATTAATGCTAGGTACAAATATGATAAATCCATATTTACTTTTAGTATCTAGAAATCAATGTTTTTTCTTGGAAACTACATAATATATACATTATAAAAATCGGGGATGTTTTCCTATGCTTATACTTATCCATAATGCATTCACAATAGTTTTCTATTTCAAATCTATAAAAATAACTGCAATTTTCTCTCATAGCAACTATGATATCCCATATTATAAACACTTTATTTATTGATTTATTACACAATGATACACATAATAAAACCCAAAAAGATCATGAGACCCAGTTTTGGTAATTATGTACAAAAAACAATATGAAACGTAAATGAAATATATATATATATAACCTATAGAACATGAACATATATTCCATGTATATTAAAAAAGAGAAGGAGATAACCTAGGGACACAGATAATAATGGGGAGTGTTATGAAACTTATTTAGGGAATAATAGATGAAAAAAATGATTAGGGAAATACATGTGTTTTAATAAGATTATAAATGGGACCTGAAAGGGGTGAGAATCATGATAAGAAAAATTTAATCATGATATATGATGATTTCATGAATGAGAAATATGACTGTGGAATCAATATAAAACATGACATCATAAACATATATACAAGTTAAAATCAAATAGACGATAACATAGTTATCTTAAAATAACTTTTATAGAACCTTAAATGGAATATAATTTGATAAAAATTACCGGGTGAATTGGAGGGATATATAATATTGGTCACACCCATCACATTCATATCATCCAATTGCATTAGACTGCCACATATATCATACAACATAATAATTTATTTTCATCAATTTTAATTCCATGATTAATGATTTTTGTTTAAATACATTAGAATACACAATAGAAAATTATAGTAACCACTAAATAAATATCTTTGAGGGGAAATGGATATGGATAATCTTTACGAAATGTTTTTTCCTGTAAATTAATATGATAATTTTGACAGCATACCAAGTAGACATAAATTATTATGGAAGGGGTGATGGATATAAAAATTTTAAGAATTACATGGTAATGAAGATTATAGCAAAATGGGAATGGATAAAAATATACCAACATGAAATATTAGAAATAAAAATTCATGATATAAAGAAGGTTCTTAAATATAGAGAATAAGGATAGAATCCCATAATAAGAGAGGGTGACTTGAAAATCCCATTAGAGATTCTTAAGAGTTTAAGGTAACCTTGTGAGAAAAATATAGAGGGAAGGGTTGAGTACCATCATACTATAATTGTTTAGAGTAAATAGGAATGGAAGGTAGGGTTGGTATTTATATAATTAATTATTAATTTTCAAACATATGTTTGGACACTGTAAGATAATGTAATCAAAACCACAGTCATCCCCAAGGTTTATACATTTTGATTCCCACAGTCAACATTGTATTTAATTATTTTTATAGGTCCATGAACATAAATCAATAAAATAATTACATTGGTGGTGTAGAAGTGAGTCATTGTTATAAATAGTTTATTATAAAATAGTAAAATATAATATAGGATTTCAAGGATTTAATAAGACCATATATAATTAGCATTAAAACATCAAGAACACAATAATTTAAAGGGGACACATATGTTTAGACTTGGATACTATTTATATTTTTTATTGTATCACTTTTGTGATACAAATTTGTCATAAAATATACAGTATAATTATACGATATGTATTTTTCACCTAAAATTCAATTATCGTCGAAAATTATTAAAAATCCACCGTTGTATATTTTTTTATTTTTTTATTTCAAAATTTATATTTATTTTTTCAAAATAATTATCTAAATAATAAAATTTACACATTAAATAAATCAATCCCTATTTTTTAGAAAATACAAGTTATGTGAAAATAAAATTTTAAATCCACTTATGAAAATTACATTTGAATTCATAAAATTATAATATTTATTAAATTTAATAAATATAATTTAATAATAATATATTATTAAAATATCATTTATTTATAATAATTATTGATTTTTAATATAATTTTTCTTGAATGAAACTGTATATTTCCCAAAAAATACAATTGTTATTTGATAATATCATAATATAATTTAAATCAAACGCATTATCTATGCATTTAGAAACTAATAAAAAAAGTAATAATTATTATAATTATTAATTTTAATGAAAAATTAAAAATTCATACTCCAATGGTCCGTTTTCATATAAAATTAGTACACAACTGTTTTCCTTACGGTTATGTGTCAATGGGTGGGATTTTCCTTGGGTGTTTTGTGAACATGGCTTGGAATGTGATCTTGAAAATCATAAAATACATTGAAAAATAGTTTCAGTCATAATTTACTTACTAAGTGTTACCCATGGATTAGATAAAGTAGAATCTTCATAATGTTATATCCCTTGAAATCTTTATTAATTGGATTTATTGGGTATCATCCTACATTTTTTGATTATTTCTTCATTCTATTTCATTTATTGGATTTATAATAACCCTTAATAAATAATAATCATATTGAACAATGGATACAATATATATAAATTTTTTTTATAATTCCTAGCAATCTTGTAAATCAAATAGTGTATAATATATAATGTTAAAAATAACCAAAGTAGTGCATGTGTTTTGTCTAAATAAACTACCTTAATATGTAATTTTTCAATAAAAATGGATTTTAATTTATAAAATAATAGTTCATAAAATATATCATAACATATTCCCAAAATGACCAATTATATTTGTATTTTTCATTATTTTACCAATATGTGATACATTAAATTTTTTTACTTTCTCTTTGAAGTCAATGAGTTTTATTTCATCTATTAATTTTATAATTTAAAAATATGAATTGATATTATCACATCTAATAATAAATTTATTCATTTATAGGTTTATGGAATAATGTCTATTTCCATTATAATTATAGTTCATTAGTAAATATTTTCCAGAAAGATTTTTATTTACCCAGTGTGACGTTTCTTGAAATAAGTGAACTAGTGTCATTGATTTTTGGAACCGTCTTACTAATAATAGAATACTAATTATTCATAATTAAGGATATTTTTATCTTTATAGGGAACCTTATCTCATACCAAATATGTTTGATAATAATATTTTAGTGTAAAATACATGTTTGTGAATCTATCAATTATAAAAATGGGTAAGATTTCATATCAAATTTCATAAATAAGGTGTGACGATATCTCTCCCAGTACACCTACACATTATTTATAGATGTGAGATAATATTGAGTGGTTAAATAACCAAAAAATCTTATTTATGTGGAAATAAAAGAAATATAAATTGTAAAATAAACCACTAATTCACTGTCGATACAGGGTTTGATATTTATTCACTACAGATTCCTACTGTACATGAGGGTATCTACCATATTTATGTCATAATTTAGCTCACCATATTATCCCTCATTTATATATATAAGTATCAAACTATCACTTATTCTATTTTATATGGTTTTTAGAATAGTATAATTATTTAATTTTACTACAAACATAATTACCATTCCTTAATGATAATATACGAAAATATCTTGTATATAATTTCAAATTAATTTAATAATTTATTATGGTACCTCCATAATAAATTCATTCCCATAAGTTATAAATATTTAAAATGGAAATTTATATATGATTTTAAATCCCATGAATAAATCATTAAAATCCCATTACATTTCACGGTATTTTAACACCCAAATCACTCATGTATTCTTCCCTATCTTCGTAGGGTCTATAAATAATGATGTCATCTCTCCATATAAATCTATGAATTTATATATTTTTATATATCATTTTTATTGATTTAAAATAATATGAAATAATTAATTTACTCATTGATGGTATGCATCATTTCTTCTAGAGTGTCATAATGCATAAAAGCAAGCATCATTTTTAGGGGATGATTTCATGGAAAATAAAAAAATAAAAAAACCTGGAGAACATTTCATTGAATTTTAAAACCAATAAACATGAATTAATTTGAAATAAAATGAGTTGATATATGATTTTATTTCATTTATCTATATTTTAATTCTTGACTTTATCATAAGAGATGTGTCACAAGCCCCTCAAATGTGTTATGTCAATACACATAACTATCACATCAACATATCTCACATTTATTATTGAGATTCATCCAAAATCACATATATTAGATTATGTATAATATCCTCATCTTAATCATGTGATATAATATAAAATATTAATTATTTTAAAACAAAAAAGGTTCTTTATTGTCCAAAAAATCCATCACAATGAAATTATTCTCCAAGATTGATCATTAGAAATGTCCATTTAATATTCTTAGAAACTCATGTGGTATATCATATCTTCTTTTGGTTAGTTGAGTAATACTATGAAAATAGAACTTTTTTATTCATCAAAATGTGGTTCATATAATCATGTGTTTTCTTACACCACACAATAAATTATTATTCATCATGAATTTAGTTGTGCCTTATGGTCGGTCTATCTACCCTAGGAGTATAGTTAAGAAATAAGTCATCATATATCCTAGAAAAAATATATCAATAACCATTGTTTATCAATATAATTCATATAAAAAACTCACATGATCTATATTTTCTATTTTTAGAGCTCATATATATCATATATGGGATGAAATAAAGTTTTTTATCACATTTATATAGCCTCGCTCGAAGTTGAAGATGGTACATATTGTGATTTCCCAATAAATGTGGAATAATTTTCATCTTACATCCAAAATATATTAAAATTCACAATACAACAATTTAAATTAATCAATTATCATATCCTCTTATTCAATACATTTTCATAATAAACACTCCTATATCCATTGTTAACCAAAACAATCCTAAAGTGTTTTAGATACCATTCTATAGCCTTAGGTGTCACCCAACACATGATATGATTAAATCCATCATTCCACATATGTGTGATACATATTTTTCTCATGACTACATATATATATTATTTTACGCTCTCTTACCCTTATTTCACCATGGGATGGATAGGTATAACTGAATATTATGTGTTTGAATTTATTCCTAAATATGCAGTTCAAAAGGTTCATTAGTGGGCCTCAAATCTGTAACTTTTTTCTCTTATTCATCATTAAAACATAGTAATATAGTATGTTTAAAACATAATATGTTCAGTCATCATCAATTATACCACTCTTTATTTTCATATAAAATATTCTAAAAAATGACCCAAATTAGTTCATAAAATAAATATTTTTTCATAGAATATCACCTCATCATTAATATATTATCATTTTGTGACCAATGCTCAGTATAAAACATATATTTGACTTTGGGAATTGGTCCAATCCAATAAATTAATATTATGTAAGGATTGATTTATCATTAATGAAACCTAATACTATCTCTTTAATCTATAAGAATACTCCGTGAATCATGATTTCTTCAATAAATATTGAAAAACTATCTTATTGAAAAGAAAATATTTTTTGGGAAACAGAGACAAAACATTTTAAAATAAAAATTAAAAAAATTACCTAAACTACTCTACATTAATCTTTATCTTCTATAAATTCTACCAAGTAGTTACTGCTAATTTTAATTTAAACATTTCATAATTATTAAAATATGAATATTATAAAATATATAAAAGTTTATATCACAAATTAATCCCAAAAAATAATGAAAATACACATCTGAGTGTATTTTAATATTTAATTAACCTATAATAAAATATTTTGATAAAAATAAATTTGTTTGGATAAATTTTAATAATTACTATCAATCATATATAAAAAAATAATATAGAATATGAACATTTCAAATTTGATACAATTGAAATAAAAAAGTATTCTACATATATTACTAACAAAAAATTGGTAAAAAATAAAACAACTAAAATAGAGATGGTGGGATTCTAGATGATGTATCCTACTACCACTATCCACCCTTCCTCCATGGCCTAGTGATGTTCGCTTCCCAAAACCTATTCTTAACTAGTCTATAAATCATACAAGTAACTATCTGTTAATACCATATTATACATTCAATTCTATATTTTCCTCTTCATGTGCATTGAGGTGCACATATAAGGTGTGATTTCAAAGGTCCTATAAGAACCACCAAGTGACCTAAACCCCCAAAAGTGTAAATTATTTTGTCATTATATGTCTAAATATCTAGGGAATTCATATAAAAAAATTATCTTTTGAATATAAAAAACTAGTCATACTAATATGATCCTATGTATGTAATAAATTGACAATAATATTCACCAGTCAACTATGAGAGGTGATTCTGAAATTATAGGATAAAAAATCAAGAAGAAAAAATATCATTACTAACATCATTTCCATGACTAAAATCCTATAAAAAAGATAAGATTCCCCAATATATTTAGAATTAGGTAATTAATATCAAGCTATCCTAATTATGATAAAAAAATTAATATTGACATTCTTTGGAATGTTCCAGAAGGATAAAGGATATACACATCCTAGCAAGGTGGGAAAATATCCATTATACAAATAAAATTATAAATTAATTATCTTGTATAAAAATAATTATTGGTAATGGAAAAAGAAAAAGAAAATTAATAATATAAATATTATTTGGTTATATATAATATTTGGAATATAAAATTGTAATTTATGTGGCCTTGATTGACATATAGAAAATCCAATTGTCGAATAATGTTTTTCATAAATTAGAAGATATAAATATAAAATTATATAAATTTAATATGATATCTAGATAGAAGGACAAAACATGATTTCTAGTATCATCAGTAGTGAAATACCCTATATCATTACCCATTATATTATCTATGAAAATTTATATCATGATGGTCTATTATTAAATAAATCTCCCAACTATGTCACATAATTTATCTAATACAATTTCAAATAATTTATCTCTCATATTATTAAATTAACCCTAATATTTTACAACCATCAATGGTTAATATCATAAATCTACATAAATTCAATACCTCCATCACCCTACTGGCTACCATGATATCTTAAGCTCACTATTACCTCCAATTCTGAATGATATTTCCTAAAATATAACCCCCTTCCTTTTTTAAAATATTAAATTACATATACTAATAGTCTTATAATCTACCTAACTACCTCCACCACATCACAATCCCGAAACATCTAGAAGTTTTATTTTCTAACTTACCCATTAATAAATACACTCATAATAATATATCCACCAAGAAAACAATACAAGGGAACTAATCTAATAAACATGTAACCTAAAAGAGAATCCAATCAAATAATGATACTAAAAATTCTAATTTCCATTCGTCTATCTATTGAAGGAAGGTAATAAATATTCATTTTTATGTCCCTAAATATAATATAAATGGTATAAAAAAATATAGAATAATAAAAAGTAAAATAAAAAAAAATTAAAAACCAATACATCAAAATGGATAATGTAATTATTTATCTTTAGTCACCAAGCCCCAAACATTTTATAAATATTTTCCCAAAGAAACAGAATGTTGGAAGATAATTGAAATTCATAACAATACAATCTTATAGTGTGAAATATTTAATATAAATTCATTTAATTACAAAGAGACAAAATCGCACTCTTTCAATCAACCTAACCCAACCATTACATCACCACCAATAAAAAGACATAATTGAATGTCAAGTGTTATTCCCAGACATATAATTAATATATAATATCTAAGAAAATTAATATTATAATTTTATAATAAATATATTGTACTCATGAAATTTTCTTATAAAAAAATATATTATAATTGTTCTCAAAATACAGTTTTTGACAACATGTCGATAAACGTGACAAAAAAAGATGAATTATCATAATCATAATCAAGTAATCCATCCTTTTAATTACAAAACTGTCAAATAAATAAGATAATTGAGGATATATATATGAAAAATAATATCAACAGCTTTATAATACTGTAATTATTTTTTATAAAACATAATAATGGGTTATAAATTACATAGATAATATAAAATATATTTATATATTTATATAACGATACCATATATGAAAATTAAACATAACATTTAAATTAATTAATAAATAAATTAATGTGTATTTTGAAAAATATGAAATTAATTTTTTTAATTTTTGAACTCAACAAGTAAACATATCTTAAATAATCCCCAATTAATCACCATGTGAGTTTGAGAAATCGATCCTGAATAAACCAATGGTGTGTTCATTATAATATAATTTAGTGTGAGAAAATATATGAGGATAATCAAAATAAAATTATAATTTATTAAACCTAATAGAAAATATATATTAATAAACAAAAAAAAAGAAATTTAGCTAAAATCCCAAAGAAGGCACCCAATTGTCTCAATGCTACTATACTATGTACCTGGTGACCACATGTATCCACCAGTTATATTTCTATTGTCTTCTAAAACACAAAATACCTTATACATCCTCTTCCAAACAACTTTATATCTCTATATCGTAAAATTAGCTCCATGAACAACTTCATAAATATCACCCTCTTAATTAAAATCCAAAAATTAAAAATCAGTATAATTTTTTTAAAATTATGAAATTTAAATCAAAATTAATAATATTACCAATTAATTAATACAATATGATTATACATATTTATGTCCCTTAAAATATCTACGAATATCTATTTCCTAATACAAATATTATATATAATATATTTGTTATTACTTTTTCTTTGGGAATGAATATATTTTGTTTCTAATATGTAAATTGACTTATTATTTCAAATTTTTTCTACTATTAAAATATCATAAAATTACAATAATGATGTGAAATCACTAAAATAAAGATTAGAGTTGAGTCATTTGGTTTCTTAAAAAGTATCCATTTAAAAATTATATTCAATAATTATTTATAATAATATGAAACCATTATTTCACCTTATATATAAAATACTCACCTATATATTTTAATTCCAATATAATCTTATATTTCATAAATACATCTTTCTTATACCTATCTTATATATTAAAACATCATCAGTCAGTGTTTCACAAAAAAATCACATCTTGCCTATAATCACTATAAATATATATTCCAATGGATGTTTATTAAATAAAAAAACCAACACAAGAAAAAATGATACCACCATGAAACACCCAACAACCATAATGAAAGAGTTATGGTTTCGGTGATGAAAATAAATAAAAACCTCTCAATAATGATGGTGTGAACTATTAATGTCAAATAGTATGGTGTTCCTCAGTTTTCAAATAATAAGGCCACTACGTTCACTCTATTCATTCCATTATCAGCAATGAGGAAGGAAAAAATAGATGCCACAAGGAAGCAGTGAAGCTTACCACACTAGGTTTAAAAGAAGAAGCACGTTCTTTGCAGCTGCTGTTGTTTTAGATTTATGCAGCCTGGGGAAAATTCTCCACCTTTATGACTTCCTAGAGATATTGATCAAGTGATAATATAATAAGGATAATGTTTTCTCCACAAGAGGGTCATTCCAAGACTCCAACCATCCCCTGGGTTCAAATGAAGTACCAATGAAGAAACTCCTTGAATTCCAGTTGCACAAATTATAAAAAATGATCGAAAACAGGCCACTCCATTCATGCCAGAATCAAACATAGAAGAAAAAAATGAAAATGATTACAATTTAAGGAATATGAAAAAAGATCAGATATGTTGAAGCCTTGTAAAAAAGAAGGAATATGTTACATGTAAAAAAGAAATGTTTTCACCATAAGATGCCCCTTATGAGACTCAAACAGATCCATGCATTCCATACAGCATTGTAGTAGATACTCCTTGAAATCTTGTCCAGATATTATCAACAATGATCAGAAACCATACCACATAGTTAATGTGGGAAAATAATATAAACAGAGAACTCCAAGGAAGCTGAAAGAATAAAACTTAGCCAACAAGCCCCAAGGAGTTATTTCATAACTCAAAAATTTAAAAAAACATTACATAACAGCATCAACCAGAGAACAAAAGAAAACAAAAGAATCAATAATATGGAAATATAACACCACAAATGAAATGTTAAAAACAAATTAATATGAAAAACAAAAGAAAATTTACACAAGTCTAAAAAATAGAATAATTATCACAATCCCTTTTAAGAAAAGGAAGAAGATCATCAAGAAAATGATTATAACAACAACAATAAACTCCATTGAGACATTTATTTTCATGACCATCAGTAAATGAATTCTATTTATTATAAATGAGAGTGATAATATGGTTCATGTAAAATAGAGTATCCAAACATTTAGTCCATGGATTAGTAAGATTCTAAGGAAATTGAGAATGATCCATACAGATCACAGAGAAAACAACAGTAGAATCGATGTTGATCCATTAATTATCTCATCCACGATTCATGGTTTTTTCCAATGTAATAATAACTCCCAGCATTTCAGCCTCATGTGATGATGTAAGACCACAATAACCATGAAAACATACAGGAACATCCCTATTATGATTTATAAAACAGGATCATAGCCATAGATCCCCGACTAACCACTAGAAGATCCATCATAATTAAAATTTAACCATAAAAAAATGGTTTCATTAAAAAAATATCAAATGTTCCATGAAGTGGTCTGAAGTTTCCCTTGAGGCCTATCCAGTTCAGTATAGAAAAATAATTAACCAAGATGAAGAAAAATGTTTCCTTGGTATTTCAGCATTGCGCATATCAGCAAGAATTTCTGATAAAATCCAACTAACAGAGAATGAAAATATTTAATGGATCAAATTATTATAAGAATCAAAATAAAATGAATTACATGAGTTGTTGTGACCCAAAAAAGATCCAGAAATTGAGGAGAAAGCATAATTGAATGCCACCATTGTAGAAATTCTTAGATAGAAGACACACATAGAATGCAAGTTTTCAAAGATATCATAAACAACATTCTACATGAATTAAGAAGTAAAAAACTAACAAAAAAATGATCAATGTATTTCCTATGTTTAAGGAAAAACACACGAAGAAATGGAGTAAAATACCATATTTTTTATGGAAACAATTTGTAGGAAGCTTCCCATGAGATAGTCATTGGGAAAATGTTGTTTGAGAAGGCATAATAAAGGTCATATGTAAATATTCCATCCACATATAACATTTATTTCAACATAAATAATTACTATAAAATTTTTTAGAGGAAAAAAAGACTTTAACTGTAGGTTCCCATGCCAAAAATCCTCAATGTTAGAGAAACATAAGCTATTAATAATATTAACAATATGATTCGGGAGACCCCCCATATTATCATTCTAGTCATTAATTGTGGCATCCAAATCAACATTGATGTAATCATTCATCAAGGAATCAATAATGGGACCTCTATTCCAGTTGGCCTTCTAAAAAGATAATGATTAATTACTTGAAACTAGCCATCTAGGATGATATTCAACAGAATAAAAAATAGATTTATTGTCAGGCCAAATAGATTAATCAATATGATTAAAAACCCCATTCCTGAGAATATCCCTGAATTTATTAAGGAGATATGCAAGAGACTCATAATTACTATTAACCAGCCTCAATATGAACGAAGCTTGAAAATAATCCTTAAACATATCAATATTTTTAAAACCAAGACCCCCTGTATCTTGGGGATTACAATAATTATTCCATGAGCCCATTGATAATTTAATTTCCAAAATGTTACCACTCTAAATGAAATTTTTAATAGAAAAATTACTGTTCTTGATAAGGGATACTAACCACTTATAGACCATGAATGAATGAACAAACATAGAAATAATCATCTCCTTGACAAAACATACATGACCGGCTAAGGATAGAGACTTACCCTTCCATATAGAAATATTCCTTTTGATTTTACTAAAAATATCAGAAAGGTAACATGCTTTCGAAATCCCCTAAAACATAAGAGCACCCATATCTATAAATGGAACAATTCCATCAAGAATACCGAATTCCATGATATTTCTCATCTTCCTATAAATGGGAAAATTCCTAATAAAGTAAATGAAGGTGCTAATCCATCAAATCTCCTAACCTGGAAGTTTTTCATAACGATAAAATCGTCTACTAAATATTTTTAATATTTCTCTTAACTTCTTTAGTGAATATAATGATATCATTAGTATAAAACAAGTGATTGGGTGAAATAATTCCACTACCAACACGAACAGACATTAGTTTCCCATTTCCAACCATAATAGACTGTAATTTTCTAAGATAATCCGCCACAGTGGAAAAATGATTGTAAATAGAGGGTCACATTGATTGAATAAAACCGAATAATAATTTTTAATGATGAATAAAACAAAATCATATTGTATCAAATTAAAATATTAATTTCTAATCACAATTTTTTACTCTCATTCAAATAATTCAATTTTCACGGCTTGTTGGGTTAATTTTTTAAAACCTATGATATATCAAATAATTTAGTAATTTAAAATCATAATTAAATAATTACTACATATAAAAATATTAAAACGACCACCATCAACATGAATATTTAATATTATATTAATTATAAGGAATTTAACATGACAAGTGTTTTTATTTTTCACCTAATGTTATCTTACATGTTTTTTTATTAAATATACATATATTTAAAAGTGTATTCTCAAGAAAAAACATAATAAAATTGAAAATAATTACAACCATATGGTTCATTACTCTCGTATTTAATAATAAATTCACTATAATATTTAATCATGTCACTTTTTTATTAGGAATTTTGAAGTAATATAACTATGTACATTATTTTAGAAAGAATGAAAATAAATAATGAATTTACTCTTTTATTATATAACCTTTTTTTAAAATGTTATATCTTATATTAGTAAACTATGGTTAAGTCAGTGATTGTTCATATATAATATATTATATATGATATGATTTGTTTGAGTTGATTCTTTACATTGGTTACCACATGCATAATGTATTCAGACTCCATATAATTTTGAAATTATTCACATTCAAAAATAAATTTATTTTCCCTATTTATTGAATAATAAATTAAATCTAATACATCTTCCAATCCAATTTATCATATTATATAAAAATATATTAATTTATAATATTATACAGTATATTTAAATCCATGAGTAAGAACCTCCAAATTTTGATAAAATTTGATATAATATCGATTTATATAAGATAAAGAAATTATTATTTTTAATTATTTTCTTGATTTTATAATCATCACCTTATTTAATTTTATATACAGTTTATTTCCTAATTTATGGTTGTATAACCAGAAAATTAAATTTTTTGTACCTTTATAATATTCTTATTAGAATAACTATGACAATAAAAAATGAATTACATGTTTATCATATTATAAATAGTATTTAGTGTTATTTATACATTATAAATAAATTATATATAATTTAATTTATCCTTGTTCACCAACTACATGGTATATACATTCAATTATTTATTTCATAAACTATTTCATACCTACTACAATGTAGAATATTTTTTATATTTCTAAATTAATATTAAAATTTATTCACAAATTCATTATTATAATAAATATGTTAATGTTTTATAAAAATATGTCTAATTTTTTATCAGTTATTATGAAATAAAATTGATAATTATAATTTCTTGTTTTAAATTATTTGATAATTTTTTATCCATAACATAACAGGACCCAAGTGAGATTCAACCTAAATACAAAATGAGAATAGTTATTCAAATTAAATCCTTACTCTAATTGGGTAGTACATAATCACATGAACCATGAAGAAAACCTCTCTATAAATGTAATAAATTTTCACATAAAATTTTCTTAAAAATATATCCATCCATCAATAGAAACATATTTCATTTGTAATGTGTGAGAATGATCAACACCAAATCACCCATGTAGACCACATCGTTGTCCTGTACGAAAAACAATGATATCCTATAAAGTTTAATAAATTTTAAAAATTATAAATAAATAACTAAACTATTTATCATATTATGTATATTACAAGATTACCAAATAATATATCCTAGTACAGAATAACACCCATTCTCAAACAAGTGTATACGTAATATTGACATAATGAAATCATAGTCAAAATTTGTTATGTAAAAAAATAACAATACCTATATTTGATATTAGGTTCAATGTTTATAATAGATATATACCCTATGATAATAATACATATATTTTTGTTAGTATAAACAATCAAGAATAATTAACAAGGCTCGTGGTGATACGTCCACCAAAAAATGGGGTAAAAGACAAAAATATTTGTTATTAGATTGGAATCATTGATTATATTCGTAATCATACACAATATAAAATAATTATAAACTAATGAAATATCCAATCCCTATTATTTTGGATTTCGTAATCATTCATATAAGTGTTAGATATTTGAATGCTGAAACATTAAGTAAAAATCTAAATATAATGAGGCACAACTATTGATAAGAGATAGATAGAGGAATGTTTTTACAAAATGTCATGATCATTGTATGAATATACATCACTATGAATCAGTGTTATATAGAGGAATTAATAAACTCTATGAAGATTCAACACCACTTGGGGAAATTATTCATCATTCCTTATGTTGGGTTATCTTTGTGTGAAAAAAAATCCAATGGCTATCTACAACACCTTAAATGAAATAAAAACATCAATCAAAGAATTATAGATTACGTCTAAATGAATATTTTTCTCTCTAGTTGGGAATATATAAAAATATTATGGATTAAGATCAATAAGATCATAAACGGAATGACCTGTCACACATGCATTGTTAATAGGTTAATAAACATATCATGATCATAACAATGAGTGGAGAATAATATTCGCGTAAAAACATAATATATTGAAAAAAATCATAATATTTATCTCTACTAACTCAAATTTATTCAATCATATGGATCACTATAATGATTGTTTTTTCACTCAATGAATCCTTTATAGTAACAAATTTGACTAGTTGGTGTTACCATCCTAAAAATCCCACACTATGTGCATATGAAGAGCTTTTAAAAGATATTAAAAAAATTAAGTCATCAAAATAATATGGTTTCACACATCATAACCAGACAAATATATCAATGAATATTTACCAATAAATACATTCGTATATTAGAAAAACCGGAGGTACTGTATAGTATAAATTTATTGTGTAATTAATAAAATAATCCCACTGGATTACATAGATCAATAATATCTCAGTCCATACTAAGTGAGGAGGTCAAAAAGGGTAAAATATAAAAAATTATATATGATCTAAATTGTATAACCCATATTTTCATGTAAGTAACCCTTTATTTTGTCTTTTTAGTTATCCTAAGTGTTAGCGTGATGTTTGGGTGATTTTTTATGAATATTGGAATTTTTTAGGTATTTTGTAAGGGTTTATAGTTGGTTTATAGTTTCGTGAAACCATGTAACTCCTATAAAAAACATTTCCCAATGAGACATGGCCTGTAGAGAAGGCCCATGTGCTAGCACATGATTTATCCAAACCGTGTTTCCGCTTAAGAGAAATTGTGAAATGTGGAATAGAGATATTTGGAATAGTTGGTGTAGGGGTTTTATAATATTCTAAAAAACCTTGTGATTTCCCCATTATGAAATTTTATGGCATGCAACATGTAGACATTTTTCCTAACAATGCGAATAACCATGCACAGTTTTAAAATAAGATCCATAGAAAGATGATTTAGGATGTGATTAATAATGGAAAACTTTTTCTACACAAAATGGATTTAATACATTATTTTATCCTCTAATAGCTATTATAGTATTTTTCTCTTTGATTTAGAGGCAATATGAAGGCTTCTCTTTGTGTGTTGATGCCAGATTCCCATGGAAATTCATCATTCATGGAATTTGATAATGGTTTTACCTATATATAATTCTAAATCTCTCTTGGTTTATTATATCAACATTTTTTTTGGATAGATCTAAGGTATTTCATTAAAAATATGATTATATTTGGCTTTATTTCTGTTTTTGTTAAAAATCTAAGGCATGTTCTTGGATATTCAACGAATGTTTGTGGACGTTTTACATGTTTTTTTCATCTTCACAATAATTATAACGTAGATGGATTCACTTTAGATTACCCTAATTATAACTACAATGATTTATTTCAAATTAGTTGGTTTTTGTGAAATTTATTTTGAAATATTTTTTAGTTTCTTATTGGAAACCCTTGAGGGTAATAGTTTATATAATTGTGGATATTGGGCATTTTTGTGGAAGGTGAAATTAGTAATATGATTTAAAACATGGGATTTTTAAATGGTGATTTGGTTTTTATGAATTTATGTGGTTTTAAATATAAATTTGGTTTTGTTTAAATGATCTTTTATAAATTATTTCTAATTAATTGTTGTTTTTATTGAATTGGGTAGTTGTTATGTGTTTCAATAAAATTATGGTTTATTAAAATTATATAATTTGTTTAAAAAATATAGTTCAAGAATATATTTTTATTAAATGGTTATGTGTGTGCGGAATAATATGGTTAATTGTATTGAAGTAACACAATCAAAGGTATATATCTTGGATGTGATGTTCCATCATAAATGGTGACACCATGCTTCTGTGGTTGTGTGTATGTTGGTGTGCGTGTGAAATGGACAGGTTATGCCAACAAAAAACATCATAAATTATTTAATAACATTTTTGGTTTCTATCCATGGATCTTGGTGGTTTTTAGTGAAAAATATTTTATTTTGGAACATCTTAATATTCTAGTATTAACTATTTTACAATTTTTTAATATAATTTGTATTATAATAATATAATACCATGGTCCATCCTAGTGGATTGAGTGGGGAAGTGCGTTGGGGAAATCCAACTATGTTTCATTACTCACACATGATTTGTCACTTTTGTTCTATGGAATATATATTTTATCAAGCCATACAAAATGGTATTGTATTACAATTCTACAATGGATCTTAGAGATACAAGGATTATTCTTTAGAGTTAGAGAATTGAGAAAGTTAGAGCTTCGGAGTTTTTTTCAATGATTTTTGTTGTAATTTTAGACTTAAATTGTGTAGTTGGTTTTTTTGGTCTTCCTATGTGGTACCCTTTGAGTTTTGTTGATCTAAAAGAAATATTTTAGTTCTATTTCCTTTTGAACATTCATGATATAGTCGATTATTTGGTTATGTAATGTTTTGTTAGTGGTTTTCTTTTCAAAGGGAAAATCATCCCCATTTTTAAATGAATCACATGGCATTTATTACTATCTTTTATAATATTTGGGATGTCGCATAAAGCCTTTAACCATTCCACAAACTTATCAAGACACTTATGAGGGGAAGGATTTTATATGTGGTATCATATTGTTTAGTACCTCCATAACAATTGGTCTTCATTTCTCTTAGGCATGGATTTGTTATTCCTTATGTTCTATTCCTGGTGTCGAGTTAGTAGAAATGATAAGGATCATTGGAACATGAATTGTACAGAATAAAAACACATAAGTAATCATTTTAGGCTAAATATAAAGTCACTAGGTTGTTTGTTACATAAGTGTTTTTGAGGCACTTATTAGAATAATAATTTCATTTTCATGGGTTTTTTCCAATGAGATGAGCATCATAGGAATTATAAAAAAAATACATCCCACTTGGAGCACATATTTCATTTTGAGTGGTGATATATAACTTTGTGAAATGTATTTATTTTTTTAAAAAAGTTCAAATTCATTTCATATTAAATTTGTTCAAAAGGTAATGGTGGTGGTATTTGGAAAATTGATTGATTTCAAAATGATTTTTTAAATTTTTAAATAATTGTTGAACATTGAAAAAGTAGAATTTTGGATTGATTAATTATGAATGTTTTTACGTGGAAGAATTTGAAATTATTAAGAGTTATTTTTCTAGAGAGTGATTCTTATGATTTTTTTCTTATTTACAAAATGGAACCTTGTAGGATTCATATGAAAAATGTGAAGAAGCTACTGAGAATGTTGTTGAACCTGAGACACACTTGAACCAACATCCCGTTCAATGTATTTCCCATGCATTTCATGATGTTGATTTAGGTCGCAGGATTGATGAAACAAAAAGAATGTGGATCACCCATTCACATTACAGAAGTCTGATACTCTCATATTTTGAGTATATTCATACATATAAAAAATTAGAGGCGTGGGAAAATATTATGAAACATATATATAGTTTCATTGTCCCACAAGTAAAACAGAATGTCTAACTATAGACATATATTCTTGAGGATCTAGCATGATAGTGTTGGATTTAGTTGTGTATTCTAAGTTAGTCCAGGGCCATGCATGATTGGATTTTGATTAATTTTTCAACAAACAATTCTATCATCAAAGATTCACAATTTTAATTATGAAAATGTTCTTAAACTTCAAGATTGAAAACCTTTCTGTTGTATAGGAAGTGGATAAATTCATGAATTTATTAAACTTTTCACCCTATGGTGATGCTCGTCCTTCCTTAGTGGTACGTAACATTGAATTGAGTTCTAGGTAGGATATTTTTTCAAAAAAGATGGATCTATATATACAATAATGTATGGAAATTGTTAATAGAGTGATGATAGATGAATGAGACATCTCAAGAGCTATGAGAGGAATAATTATGTTTATACCTATGCAAAATGATGGGAACAATAATTTTTTGGAGAAATTGTAAGAGGGAAACCTATTTACAAGCTGGGAGTATCACTAAGAATGATACAGTAGCGTTAGGGAACCTTCCTATATGACCCGGGAGAAAAGTGGTTTGCTTCCAATGTGGGTTTATTCACCAAATAAGGATATATTGTACAAAAATAAACTAGTTCATTCCAAATATGTAATCCTATAAAAAATATTCATGGTTATTGTCATAGTTCACTGTGTTCGAGTGTTCATGACACTTATTAGGTGTCCCAGATGACATATTATTTAACAAGATGAGGGAACCATAATCAGTCCCATTATCATAATAGATCCATCCATAGGGATTTTAGTAATACCATGACTCCTCATCTTGGGATATATCAATAAAAAAACAGGGATACAATGTTGAATATCATGAAATTATATGGAGTTGATATTGTTATTGTGGATTATCAGTCTGGAATATCTATGACTAATAATGTATAATGAGAAGAGATACCCAACACATGATTTATAGTTAGCCTCCATACTCCATGCATGAACACTTGGCGGAATTACATTTTTTGTGAGAAATAAATTATGTTTACAGATCATATGAACATAAAACATATTTTCTTAGAAAGGGGTTTGAATTTGAAAAAAAGAAGATAGATCGAGTAAATAAAACTGTTTGAAATTGAATTAATGCTTCACTGGGAAAGTGAAATTAGATGGATGATTCCATAATATAGAATTTATATTCATAGATGAAAAATAAAAATCCAGATGAGAGGATGTTGATGTCTGTCCTAGTGGACAAGTACTATGAATGTAGAGTCCCATCAAAAGTGGTTATCTTATTTCACGTTTCATTTGTTCTTGAGATTTTGATGATGATTAAATAGGAATAAAAATTTGATATAAAATGGGTGTCTATGAGTTCAAAACACAGTTGAAGGGAGAACACTGAGGGATGAGATCTTAATGAGAGTTTATTGTTGTCATTCATAAATTATACTGTCATACCAATGGTTTGTTCAAAACAACTTTTTCATGCTTAAAACCATTCAATTTGTGATGATCATCCTAGAATACAAATATTTTAAAAATCATTAAAAGCATAATTTATGTAGGTTATTATGAAATGAAATTTGGATGAATTTGTTTCAAGATTCCCAATGTGTCACTATATTAAGTTAATTCATCACCAACCAGTATTTTTGTTTTAGTGTCAACCAATTTCTATTTTTGGAAATGGTATTTGATAAATACGGATTTTTAATAGGTCTTCCATGAATGGTTCAAAAACATGATTAAATTTGTTTGGAAGTGGATCACCTCAAAAATACATACCATTTCATACCTATTCATTAATATCATATGATGGAGGACATTCCAAAAATCTATATCTTATAAGTTGTAAATAGGAATGGAATACGAGTTTCAAGAGTGTTTGACAATGAACTGTGGAATAAATATATATTATGGAAATACATATAGAAATCTATTGGACAAAATTTTACTCTGAGTACAGTGTATCATCCTCAAAAGGGTAAACAATATGAGTGGATGATACAAATATTGGAAGACATGTTTCTAGCTTGTGTATTGGATTTTAGTTTCATATGGGAGGATCACATTATGTTGGTAGAGTTCTCATATAACAATAGTTTTCCATAATCAATACATATAGATTATCATGAAGCATTGTATGGGAGTCCTTGTCATTACCCACTCTTTTGGGAGGGAACATGTGGGATATCAATGGTTGGGAAACGTCTTGTCCATGAAATAATGTAGAATATTATTTTCATTAAGAAATTGATGGAGATTGATCAAAGTCATAATAAATTATATGTGGATCATCATCAATGAATTTTATCTTTCTAGGTGAGTGATAATATATTCTTGAGTATCACTCCAAGGCAAGTACATGGGAATTTTGGTAAGGATGGAGTGTTGTATCCTCGATACGCATGCCCATTTGAGATACTAGAATGGGTGTATGAGGTCTCATATTGGTTGGAATTACCACCATTGATTAGTGAGGTTTATAATGTGTTTCACATATATCAGTTGAAAGATTATCAGCCAATTCATGACCATATGATTTGATGGGATTATGTTGATCTTGAGCCAGATGGCTTGTTGGTGCACAAGATAATGTAGATTGTGGATAGTCAAGATAATGTTATGTAAGGAAAAAGAATCAGACAAGTGTGGGTTTGTGGGAACATGGTCAAATGTATGAACATACCTGGGAACATGATAATGAAATGAAAGAGAAATAGATAAAATCTTTTAGGTAAATGAATTTTTTCTACTCTATGGAGATGAAAATGAAAATTGTGGTTAGAATATAGGACCCTAAATTTTAAGTAAGTAACTATTTATTTATGATTAATAATTATATAATTTGTTTAATAGAATTTTGGGAAGGATTAGAAGAAGTTGGGATTGTTTTTGGGGAATGTATAAGTGTGCATGATTGGTGGATGATTTGGGGAGACATTAAAACAACTATAGGAAATTGTTCACAACGAGATTAGTGTAAAGGTTTGGCACACAAACATGACCATGGTTTGTAAAAACCATGTGTATGCCTAGTATATACCATGAAAAATTCAATAGAGACATTTGGAATGGTTGGAGCACTAATTGTCTAACCGTATAGACCGACCATGTGAGGCCCCCAGTAAGGTAGTGGTTAGTTCACTGTTAGTACATGGTTTTCAAAACATTGAAAATAACCATGAATAGATTAAATACTAGATCCAAAAAAGTATATATTCGTTATCATTAATATTTCACATCCTTTTCCATTAAATACCCATATTTTTTTTCCTCCCAAATGTTTCGAGGCATATCCCATCAATCATGAGGTGATCTATTGAATTTTATTATTTTGTTAAACCCGATTCACACAGTATGTAAATATTATTAAATTTTGTTTTGTTTATTCATATATCTACTTCTCCCAATATCAAAGATTATTAGATCTAAAAACGATGTGGATAGATCTAAATTATTTGATCCCAAATATGAATAGATATGGCTTTTTTTATGTTAGGTAAGTAGATCTAAGGTGGGATCCTAGATTTTTCACATGGGGTCGTGGATGTTTTTATTGTTATTTATCATTTTCAAAAACATTTCAATGTAGGTAGATTCACTCTTGAATCCTCTTATTAAATATAGCAGTATTGATTTCAAATTAGTTTTTTTTGTGAAATTGATTGTGAAAATTTTTGTGAGTTGCTTATTGGGAACCATATTTATTTAAGATTCAAAGAATTGTTGAAATTTGGTGTGTTTTCTAAAATTTAAATTGGTATCATGATTTTATATTGATGATTTTAAAATTTTGATTTTGTTTTTACCCATGGAAAATGGTTTTTAACAAATGTTTTTATTGAACTGAATTGTTAAAAAATGGTTTCCCATTAGAAGTTTCATTTTATGGAAATCTTTACTTTTCATGGTTTTCAAAAAAACTGTATCTTATTGAAATAAACGATCTGGTATGAAAATTATTGTATTGGAATATTGATTGATTAAATGGTTATGTTGTTTTGGAGTGGAATTGATAATGTTCATCGTATACCAACATCAATGGTATAGATCATGGGCATAAAGTTTAATTATAAATGGTAACGTCAAGTTTGCTTGATTGTGTGGATAATGTTGTGTGCATGAAATGGATAGGTTATGCCAACACAAAACTTGAGAAATGGTTTATTGAATAGTTTGGTTTCCTTGGAACATTGTTTTGTGAAACTATTTTATCATAACACTTTTTTCTCGAATAAACTATTTTAGAAATTTAATTATATAAACTATACTATATAAATATGATAACATATTCTATATTTGTGTCATGAGTATGAAAATCATTTAGGGAAAGCCTAATAAGTTTCATTACCCACCCATGATTTTTATCAATGGTGGTTTTTAAGATATTTTTTATCATGACATAATATAAGGTAAAGTATCACACTACTCTATTGGCACTTAGGGAGATATGGTATTTTATGTATAGTTGGAGCTTGGAAAAGGTTAGATCATCAGATTTTTAGTTTTCATTGAGTTTTGTTGGTTTTATAGTCCTACATTACACAATTGGTAGTTTTTTAGACTTCCAATGTGGTACTATTTATAGGGATTTTGATATAAATGAAATTATTGATTTACCTTTCATTGTTATCATGCTTCATATAGTAATTTACTTTGTTATGAAATTTTTGGATGGTTTTTTTATTTTCAAAATGAAAAACATCCTCCATTTCTAATTAACACCCTTGGAATTTTGATTCTCAATATTTAAATCATGGGCATGTTTCTCAAGGCCAAGAAAAAATCCACTTACATCTCATGCCAATGAGGAGGGTAGGGATATTACAACAATTCAGCATAAAATACAATCCATTATGTTATATGAAAATAGAAGGTAATTGGATTGTTAATATGATCGTAATGGGATTTGAGATAATTCAAACAAGTAAAAATAATATAATAAGTTAATTCACTATGGAGTAGCACCGATCACCCCCTCATTTAATGTGATTGTCTTCCCTTATATGTATATATATATTTCAAATCTAATATTGATATAGAGATTCAGTAATGTGTGATTTTATAGTCTCTCTACCCCATTAACTAAACATAATTATATTACATACATGACATTAAATTAACTTAATTTTTTATTTTTTATTTAATTTTCAAAAAAATAATAAATTTTAGAAATAATAGTTAGTTTTGCTCTATTTAAATTTTTATACTACAGAAATATATATATGAATGATTTTAAAATTACTTATAAAACAATATAAAATTTAAATAATGAAAATAATAATAATATTTTTATAGTATTTTTATGTCGTTTTTCATGATGCCCTTTCTAATCCACCATTTGTGAATGTAACCTATCCTACATTTAATGATCCTATCACGGGTTAGTGGTGTTTTATTATTATATAGAACCAATTTTATTTGATATGTGTAAATTTTTCATTAAAAATGAATAATAATTCAATTTAGGAATGGATGATCAGCTGTTGTTGGAAATAAAACAGGTATTCTCTAATATCCTCAATCCACAATCTTATAAAATTATGGTATTATATTTCAAAATTATGGGAGGAAGTTCAAATAAAAAATTAAAACTATAAAATGGCCTAGTTAGGGTTGTGTGATGGTATTTCTATGAAAACCCTAAGTTATTTTCTTTCAATTAAATTGTATAATTAAATAATTAAAAATATAATTGAATATAAAAAAATATTAATATAACTTATTTTTTTTATTTCAAAACACTTTTAAGGGAATGTGAGAACCATCATACATTACCTGTTTCAACACAAAATGAAACAATGGAATCATTGAAGAACAGTTTGTGTTGTTTGGAATTAACCTCCCTAAACAAAATCCAAGGGATAGATTGTACCTGGGAGTCTGGACAGTCCTTTAAGATGCCTTCATAAAGATCTGCCAAGTTGTCCCAAGCTTGTCTACATTCCTCTTTGCTAATCTTCCTCGTATTGAGTCCTCTAGACGAGATGTGTGTCTGCTTATCAATCCGCTCGCCTTGATCATTAGAAGTAGTCACCTAATGCGGTCTCATCTTCAACAATACCTTAAAAACCAGTACATCCTCAATCTTTTCATCTGTGTTCATAAGAGGATCCATGTGTTCCAACACTAATGATACCTGTTGCTGAGGGACTTCCGCAGAGCCTGCTTCATGATGTTTCTCGGGGTCAAATAGCCCTGTAACCCCCATGGTGATGACAGGGACCACGACCTCATATCATGCCCCCACCAGGTCCTTGGGGATGTCAGCCTCCACATGCTGACTGTTCAAGATGGAATTACCTTCAGGCGTGGGAGTCGTCAGAGGCACCTTACCCTTTAAATCAGCTCTATTATTTGGAGGACTAGGTAGATAGGAGTAATCCTTTCTTTGTCTGGCCCTCCTATTGTTCATAATGAAGCCATCTGAATCAATAAATTTGTTCTTTCCCTTCCGCGAGGAGGATCTAATGTAGTCTTCCTTTATGCCCAGTTCCATGGGCTCAGCGAAACCTGAGACTTCATCTACTTCCTCTTGAGATACGTCCTCATCAACTAGAGGATACTCTCCATTATACATTCCTCCTACTCCTTCATTAACATGAACATCCTCTTCCCCTAACACTGGAAATTGGTTTTGAGAAGACACATATGATCCCCCAGATTTTAGCTTCACAGCATAAGAAATTCTATCCCGCGTGACCTACATTTGATTTTCTGAAGCTCATGTCTGATCCAGACCTCGACCTATAAATTTGAAAACTGATGGGAGGTCCTCCTGGGGAAAGAACATCGGAGCCTCACCAGAGCCTTTATCCGCGCAGGTATCCTCATCCAACTCCCCAACATTGGTATTGGTTGACGGTGCTGGTCGCAGTGCCGAAGCATCCATAAAACCATCCCTCTCATCCTGTCCAGCACTTCCCTGAGTGCATACACCACTAATAGGTGCATCATATATGTCTGGAACAACTCCATGATCAGCATTCACATGCTGAAAAACTTTAGAGACACTTCGGTTAACCTGAGGCTCCAGTGACTGCACCCGAGGAGCAGACTGGACCTCCCCTCTTTGTTGGCCACTCTCTTGAGGCAACCCCGACTCCAGCCCAGGGGAAACACAATTTGGACCAATCACGGATGAAAAAAGGGTGCGAGATGCACGACAATTGTTTTGAAGGTGTCCAAACTGTCGACAGGGCACGTAAAAATAAAACCAATTATCAAAAACCACAGATTGAAGATAACACAATTCTTCGCAAACCTCAATCTAGAAAACTTCAACTGGAGGCTTCGAGACGTCCACCTCCACGCATATTCGGGGAGCAATGGGATGGAATAAGGATCAATAAATATATTAACATATATAATTTAATTTATTAAAATACATAAAATTTCTACGAAAAAAGTTTTTAATAAAACTCTCTCAGCCATTTCATGTTTTCTTTGTCTGTTTATCTAAAAAAAGCAACACCATGGAAAATTAATCAATGTAGAAAATTTGTAGAACAATTATCTTTTTATAGGAAGAGTCCCACTATCATTAATGAACTGAAAAATTATACACAACACCCTAAAATATAAATTTATACATTTAGTAATATAACAATGATGATTTCATGTTAGAATATCCTATTTGAAGTGCCAGTACCCAATCAATCATGTCCAATACGTAGTTTAACATGACCTCATACACAGCTACCCATACCTATGAGGATATTGACTAGTAGTGATAGAATTATTTCATCAATGGGGAGATTATACCCTCAGTATCTTGTCATTGGATCAATAATAACTACAAACAATTTAATAAATAATAACAGAGAACATGTTGAAAGTAATAAATTTGAAAAAAAATAAATGTAAAATAAAAATTACTCTCAATTTTGTAACTATATATAATATAATAAAAAGTATGTGATTATGAATATAAATAGTATGGGTCCTATACAGTCATACATAGTATTCCACTAGAATTAGATGAATAGGCTTAGTTATCCAACATGTGGTGATTTATCTTTTCTATAACCCTGGTGAAAACTACATGTGCACAGAAATACCAAAGTATGGTCAAAATAAAAGTCTCATTAGGACGCCACTAATGCATCCTTAACCTTGTTTTCTCATGTATAAAAAAATTATACAATAATAATTGTAATTTTCTAACCAAAATAAATAAACTATCAAAACCAAGCATTCATGTACTTACTAAGACTACAAAAACCCATGGATTTACTTTAATTGGATCCATTCCATAAGGATACTAATAGGTGGAAAAAGTAACCAATATTGAAATAATCTAATGATTCATAATCTCAACTACCTCATGGAGATTTTTTTATATTCTACCCCCATGGCCTATTACCATCATGTGAATCATAGTACATTACATCCTTTGGTTATCCACCAAGATAACTTGAGTTCAAGGAATTTGATGAATACTACTTTACCTCGAGTTCATAAGTAACACGGTCATCATGGTATCATTGTAGATCTACCATGTTCATAGACCCATCATTATTAGCATTTCATTTTAAGATAACACTAACTCTAATAGGTTATCTTTGGGTAATAGTCCACCAATCTTTTATAAAAACTCTAACTCCATGTAAATCAAATATTACAATTTAGGATAAATTCATGATAAAAACATGATATTGTGAGTTAAAAATATCGCACCAATTAATCAAGGAATAAATAACAAACATTAAATATAACTACTCTGACAAATATCATGGAGAAACATCATAATGGCTCTCACTGGCCACATACCCCCACAGGTAAACACAATAAAGTATAGTAATTAGTCATGAAATGAGAAATAATAATATCATGGAAACATTTACAGATGGGATCCCAAGACAGTATAGAATATCCTACCCCACAGTTATAAAATTTTAGCATCATGGGATAACATGAATTTTTTCAATTGAAAACATCTATCAAATGAAATAGATGAAGATCATAACCAAAGGGATCCAAGAACTAGTTCCAATCTGAAATATTATGACTTTTAGAGACAAATAATAAATAAAGGGAAGAAACCTATCATTCCCACGGATGATCCTCATAATTCATTTTCTAAAATTATGATTGAGGAAGGATTAGGGTAGCAATTTTTAAATATGCAGGGTCTCTACACCCCATGGTAGGTGCTGTAGAATAGATAGTTGATAAAAATTACACCAGTGCATATGAGGCTGATGTTGTGTAAGTTTGTATTTAATGAGTATATATCTAGTTAAATATGTACGGTTGCGGTTTGGAAGTACCATGAAATGAAATACTATGACATAGATCATGCACTATGGAATGATGAAATTTATGGCAGATACCCCAATAGTAAAACTAGCTTCACCGCAACATGGAGTCATTTTATTATCTCTTTGAGGATATTGTAATAATAGTCAATTCATTAGGACTAACGGTATTTATAGGTGGTCCTCTGTAAATTTAATGCATTCGAATAAACAAAAAATATCCTCATTACCCCCTACTACAAACCAAAATGAAATCCTTTATTCAAGTATCAAACACCCCTTATTCAATGAATCAAATACAGTAAGTCCAAAATAGAATCAAAATGGAATAACACTCCTAAATGATGTTGAAAATAACTCTATAGCTATTTCATTTTCACTATAGTGCAGCCTAAGTGAACATCCCTCTATGGTGATAGCATTGGTGTAGCATGAAGTGTCGCTATTGAGAAACCATTAATGTTGAGTCATATCATTAAAACCATGCAACCATTTTCCTTACTTGTTTCCTTTACATAAAATCTACTTCATATGATGTGTGGTAAAAAGGTATATGGTAACGAATCCCTCGTTTTGGTAAAAAATATAAAAAACACCCCGTTTATATAAAATACTCTTTCTAAAACCCTTCATCCTTAAGAGAAACATGTTCCAACTCGAAACATGGAAAAATGAATCATGTCACTTCATTAAGGAAAAAAATAAGGCTTCCCCCAATTTGTTAGATATTTTTTTCATCTTATATCCCTTATTCATGAGAGCATAAAATATGAAGAAATAGTTTATTTTTAAAAAATAAATCAAAATAACTAACTCAAATATATCAAAATGATAACAATATTTTTCATTGAAAATTCATTTGGTAAATTATTGATTAAATTAAATTGATTACCATTATATATGAGATAAAATTATTAAAACTAATAATTAAAATTTATAAAAATTAATATTTTTAAATAATCTCATTTAACCTGAGAAAATAAATTATAAGAAAATAAATGATTATAATTATGTAATGGAATAATTTTCCCATATGATTTCCCCCACTATCATTATATTTTTTCCCAAAAATAAATAACACTCAAAAATGATGAGATATTTATTATACTTTTATATTTCATATTCATGATAAATTATATGATATTTCAATATTCTAAATAAATTCCCAACAAAAATTTAGGTCCCTATTTCAACCCTTCTATAATGTACCAAAATTAAATTTTATAGTATTCCATATATTTTGTTTTCTTAAATTAGAGATTCGTACAAACACACACTTTTACCCCAAATTTTTTTTTTCAAAACTTCATAAATTATTTCAAATTGATAATACTTAATAAAATGATATGAGTTACTAATAATATCATAAATAAAAATATGAATTTTATTATGATTCATGATGGAATTGTTTTTAGAGTAAAGCATCACCTAAATCTGAATTAGGTTTCCATTGGAGAAATATATTTCCCTATGAAATTTCATGGGTATCAGCGTCTTTATATGATCGATAATATATATTCATTTTATACCTCACAATTATTCAAATCTCATATAATATTTTTCATCCAGTGAAGGAAAAATAGGTTTCAATAAAAAATAGGTCTAAATAAAATTTTCTCTTTCTTCATCTTAATTAATTACTCTAAAAACTATATTATAATTTAAAAATTTTCAACCGTGTAATTCTAGAAATATTCCTTTGATTTATCTCTTAATTTAAAAATTATTGAAAACTAATTTTAAGTTATTCTTTTTCTACAACCTAAACATCGAAATGGAAAAAAGTAAAACAAAATTATTAGACAACTGAAATCACGATATCACAGAGATTCTTCATCACAACCTTATACATAGGGAGGAAATTGAAATTATTTCAATAGAGTATATATATTATATTAAAAAGATACATTATTTAATCGATCATTACTCTTTTAAAAACTTATATTCCTAGAGGATCAATTACGTTAACTAATTTATAATTATCGACTCATCCTCATACCATATTACCCAAAAGTCCTTATTAAATTTATCCATAAAGATATTAAGTTTTGTAAATAACTAATGTATAAAAAATATGTTCGTTGAAAAGTAGAATCATTTATTCTCAAATTATTATAATATGATAAACCAAAAATTACTTAACATAATAATGTTCATTGTATTGTTTATTGTACCCATAATACAGTGGATATTTAACTATTAATTTAATTTAGTTCATTATATATATATATATTACATAATGAATAATTGTTTCTATACATTTTCACTTATATAATAAAATTTTATATTAATATGGAATCAATTTTAAAGAAAATATTCAATTACTGTAATGTTATACTCAAAAAAATTGGAAAAAATTCCCTCATGATGGCAATTCTAGGTTGATTGTGTTTGTTGAAAAAGATTTATGTTTCTAATGAAGGCTAGTTATCAAAGAAGGATTGAGTACTAGGCATGAATGTTTGTCATCATTCAAGAACAAGCTACCTAATCACATACAAGTTTGATATGCCTAATCTCATGCAAGGGTGAAATGGATGTTCTTGTGCAAGCATGAACTACCAGATCTCTCACTAGAATGAACTATATGATCTAAACAATGCGAGAATTTTTTATATTTCATGAATCCTTAATTTATGATCATGAGTAAATCATGAAAAATAATTGAAACCAAATCTTATAAAAAGATTCCACAAGTCTCCTACCCAGATATTATGCAATGCAAAGACTAGACTCATACAGAGATCTTGAAAAATGCATGAACATGACTAATGCCTAGATCTCATGCAATGAATAAATAAAACTCAAGATAGAATCATAGTCTATGATGTTCACAGAGCATATGATTCCAATAGAACAACCCGTTGTCTATGATTTGTGGAATTAAGGTAGTAAATTTAATCATATAATACCCCATAACTCATCTATAATGTCTAATGACGTTTTTCATCATTTTAATTTCTAAAATAATGTTCGAGAAGGATTTACATTGAGAGATATCGCAAAGAAGGTTCATGGGGAGGACTTATGAAGGAATATAAATTGTGTATCATATTATCATTATTTGAGAGAAGTATTGTGGAAAGAGTAGCATGGTTTATTCTTGGATATCACACAAGGAATGAATAGTGTTTCAAATAGGATGTCACGCAAAGCACGAATAAGTTTCACGACAGTAGCTCTCCTAAATAGAAAATAGGGTCCACACAAGGAGATTTTGCAATGTGAGAATAAGGTTTTCTATTAGAGATTTCACAATGAGTGAATATAATTTTTCCTATGATATTACATAGATATCTAACATGTATCACATCATGAGATCACGTAAAGAGTGAACATGTTACATGCTAGGAAATCACAGAATGCTATATGGTAGGATCTCACGAAATAGTATGTTCCATAATCTCTTTCAAGGGTATTAAATAAGATCTGAAAATAATGAATTTCATAGTAGGTTCGAATGTCAGGGTGTCATATTAGAATACTTTACAAGGATATACCTACATATATTAACATGTGATCCATATCATCTTCATATTTAAATTTCGAATGATAAGAAGAATACATTGGATCCTCACCACTCGACAATACTTTGAGAAGGAGTGTATTCACTACGATATTAAATTCAATTATTTTAAGACATGGAATCATTTTAATTTCAATCTAAAGAATATGTAAAAACTATTTTCACAAGAAATATATGATTGTTCTATTTTTTTGGAAATAGTATTTGATGAATCCATGTGTTTTATCAAATGTGAAGGAGTATCTTCAAAATAACATCAAAAGAACATCTACATACAATTGATGATGCATCGATAATTTATAATTAACTGATGTACATGTCCATAAATTTTATTTGGATCGATTCCTTATAAGTAATAAAAGAAATATGAAGAATCACATCCTTTCCAACAATAGTGATCCATTAAAATAGATATAGGGAGTGACCCTGTGTAATGAAGTGAGATAAACCTAAAATTTTCAAGGAAGTGATCCAAGGTATAGAACTGATCTAGCATAATCAATGATTTTTCACTGAGCCATAGTATATTTTTTACATTGAAACATTTTCATTGTATAAACCTTGGATTTATCATAGTGAGGGTTAACCAAGTAGAAATATATGTTGGAATTTTCATTCTTTACTTTATTACATTATATTAAACAACACTAGATATTGATAGAATGGAAAATAGATATGTAAACACTAAATATAATGAAAACCGACCCTTATAATATTGTGTTCGAGATGTAGTGTGGTTGGAAATATTTTGAAAATAATATACATACCATGATTCCCCCCCCCCAATCAGGTCATTTTGGATCCATTTGGACCAAACAATTTATATCAATGAATATTTTTATTATGCACAAAATTTTTTAATATGTTTAGTTATATAATGAAATTATTGATTCATCCCACTCTTATCTTGTTGTTTCATGGAAAAAATTAAGAACAAAAAAAAAGAAGTAGAAGTCAAGTGGAATTATTCTATATAGAACTGTCATTGGAATGAGTGTGATGCAGTTCAAAGAAACCAAAATTGTGTCAGACCATGAGACTATTTCTTCTTAAAATGATACAACAAGAATCCTTGATGAAACCAACATGAAAAGTGATTATGTAACTACTAATGATGATGAAATTCCATGAAACAAATAAGGATATGATTTTTTCTCACAAAGGAACTAGATTGAAAATCAGAAGTGGAAAATAAGTATCATGATATATGGATCCATGTACATAAAATTGAGGTCAACAATTTAAAAGGTATGAATAAAAGGATTATTAATTTGGCCACATATTTTAGTGGAAATAATGATTCATAAGATGATGAACTATAAAATATGTCTGCAAATAAATAAAAAAATAAAATTTGATGAAAAGGGAAAGAATCTAATTTTAAACGAAACTATTGAATATGGAATATATAAATGATGATCTTGTTACACATCTATCTAGAATGGTTCAAGAGACCCAAATCATACACCATGAGAATTCATATAGTAATTAATTTTTGGTTAACCGAAATTCTAAAATAAAGGAGAAATATGACATGATGGAGATGATATCCTAAGAATTAGAATATGATATTAATATCAAGAGAGAATTTAATGCTCTACAAGAATTATGTGGATATAATATTCAACTATTGGGAGACAAGTTAGAATAACATAACAATGAATTTTAGAAATATTACACTAATGGGAATCCCAAATTATATGATGATTATCATTTATTATTTGACTATACTTCAAAAGGGAGTAGTGAAATTAAATGAAAATATGCTACTTTGGAGGAAATAATAAATGATTGTCTCGTCCCAAAGTCCATGTAGTTTTGTAAACTCTAGTGATGGATAAGATAAACCCACTTCCCTACATGAGAGATAATGTTCCATGAATAGTTCAAAAGGAGTTGAAACATTCACTTACAGGAAAACGATCTAAAAGGGTTCTTATTAGAATTAACAAAAATATATGTTATTTCTATTGGATTAATGGTCATACATTATATTTTTATAGGATTTGGAATATATTTCATTTTTTGTAGGAATAAATACATTTATAATAGATAATAAGTAGAATGATCGTGACAAATCTGAAATAAGTGTCTCCAAGACAAAATTATACTTGAAATTCCTCTATTGTAGATGAGTGGGACACACCGTGACTATGTGTGAATAATCCCATCTGCTCAATGTCAATATAATAACTATATTTGTATCAATATATCAACCATGAAATTGTGACATGAGTTATGTTTTTAATGGGAGATGATTAATATATTCTATATATGGGAATTCATAATAATATTATAGTCGGATGAAAATGTGAATGGAACATAATCATGAAGGGAGATTCTTGACTCTAGTGGTGTATATGAAAGCATATAATGGGAGACAACTGGATATGGTGAAAAATAGATTTAATGTCTCAGAGGAATAACTGGTATTTTAATTAAAGGTTCATTGGGAACCACCATTGTTAAAATATCATTAACTCTATTGAACTGAATGTGAAAAATCTAGGAATAAAAAGGGAGGAAGTACATTAGTTTTATGTGATATGAATTAACATTCAATGAAGAAACGACCACTAGTAAGAAAAAATGTGGTGACTAGGATAACTAATAACTGTAAAAATGAAAATATAGTTTCTCGACAACATCACTTGTCCTTCCACATGTTGACATGTGAATATAGGGGATAGATCCTTCCAATGGAGGATGAAATAGGACTATAGCATAACTATAATGATTCATTATTATTGAAAGATTTATCAAAAATTGAATATTGGGGGAGCATAAATGATGTAAATTTATATTAATCAGATGAAAACCAAAATTGTGAAAATGAAAAATCATATAGAACTGAAAAATAAGAAGAAGATTCAGCATATGGGTAAATAATTCTTAGTCATATAGAAAGCATAGTTGATGTTGGTTGGGAAATTGAAACATGAAGAAAAAAATAGAGTACTTTGCACGAAATTATCAAAGGGTTTATGGATATTTAGTGACATAATCCCCTTCTTGAGGATTATAGAGGTTCCACTCTCCCCATGTGTATATATTATATTAACTAATTTCCATGTGTTTCTAGTTTTAGGGGATATACTATCTTAGTGGTCGTTTCATCAAAATATTAAATGTGATGATGTCATGTTCTCTATGTAGTCAACTAATTAAAATTATTTACCCTAGCTAATGATAAAATATTGAAAATTATTTTAATGGATTTAATGGTAAATGTTTTCTTGATATGTATTGATTTAATGGAGTGAGATAGAGATAAATGTTATTAAAATTAAATATTTCTCCATACACTGAGATCCAAATCATTATGCTTAGAGGTTTTGTTTAAAACTCATTATGATGCGTCACATGTGATAAAATGATGCAGTAGAAGATGAATTTTTGTGTTTCTAAACAGTGGGACTAACAACCCAAATAGTAATATATCATAGGGTGAGAATTCTGTCACCAAATCACATGTATGGACACAACGGTATAGAAAGGATAAAATCTAATATTCTCTGACATCAAAAAGAATTATGGGGGGGAGAAAACCATTCATTTATATCATGATTATCTATATTATTCTAATAATATGATATTAGCTAACAATTTTTAGGATACAAATAAGATGCAAGAAATGATATACAATGTTTCTCACAAGTGGTCTACTCACTATGAAGAGTAATTCATCATATAATATGTTTTAAAATTAGTTTCAAGGACTTATATCATTTATGTTATGGAGTTTTTCTATGATATTGTTTCAAGAAAAATAGATAAAAATTTCATTGGGACCAAATGGGTCTTTTAAAACACGATGATCTTAGATGGAACAATGATTCCAAAAAACAATTGATAGTGTACAATGGGTACTCCCAAAAACAGGGTATTAATATAGTTCAAACATTTTCATATGTTGTAAGGATAGTGGAAATCAGATTAATCTTTTCTAGATTAGTAAATATATTATTCAAATATATCTAGATGAATGAAATGTTAGGTTTATTTAATGGTGTTCTTGAATACAAAGATTATATTGAGATTCCATATGGTTTTCTCATTCTAAAATACAAGAAAAAATATTTTCAATTAAAGAATGTGCTATATGGGTTTAAGAAGGATACATGAAATTCTTATCCAAGACAAGGAACTTTTTTAGGATTTTTTTTCATCATTATAGAGTTGATTACAATATATATTTCAATAATAACGATAACAAAAGGATGGTAGTGATGGTGTGATACAATGAACGAATGGCTCTTTCAATTTTCAATCTAATTATCCTAAGGAGGTTATAAGAAGATTCATAATGGATAATTATATATAGATTAAAACTCATGTAGCTACATGGATGAAAACATCACGACATGATGGAGGAAAATCAGTTAATGTCAAAGAACACATGTAAATTATTTGAAGATAATTTTATATAACTTTGACATTAGTAGATATTGTTTTACAACATGGCAAGAAATACAGTATCAAAATAATGACAAACATTCCCACATAATCATAGTTTATATAATACTTTGGAATACAATGGACTTTGTGGGTTTTGGCTTGCTATATAGTGATAAATCACTACTAGAGTGGTTGGAATATGAAGATGAAGATTGTACTAGATCGGTAGAGGATAGAAAATCAAATTTCGATAGTTCATTATATCATAGAAGATTGTGTATTTCATTTAAAATAAATATGAATGATTTTATTTCATTGAAAACAACATAAATAGAATATATTGTGGCCATAGAATCATGAAAACAATTATTGGGGATAATGTAGTAACTTGATGATATAGGAGTTGAGGTGAAGTCTTCGATTGGAATATATAAAGGTAATTAATGTACTATCAATAATAAGAAAACAAGCCATTTCATCAATCAATTATATGGAACATTAAAATATAGGATGATTTCATCAATGAGATGGTGGAGAAATTACTTGTGAAGTTTGATTATGTTCCTAAAAAATTTTAGGTTGAATACATTATAATGAGGGCCCTCCACAAGAAAAAATATGAACATCATTGGCTAGATTTGGGGGTTCAGTTAACTCCCCATACATTAATATGTATAGAAGTAGGATACCATCATTCAAGTCATTTTTTACCTAAATGTTATGATATCCATTATATACCCTATTTTAGACCACAAATATGTGACCTTAGAGTTCAATGAGATATGGTGATATATTTTGGAATCTAAATGGGAGAAAATGTTTTAATCAAGATATGATGAGAAGATGTTATGGGGAGTAGCAAATTAGGGTGATTTTTAAATATGATAATGCTAAAGATGATCAATAAAAGGATACATATAAAAAATTATGAGGTTTGTGATTAAATAAATTGGGTAGCCCTGAAAATTAAGTGATTCATTCGTGATTGTTTTATGATGATGTTTTACTAACTATTATATTGGATCATGTGGGATTAGAGTGCATGTTGTGGAAATAGAAAATAGAAATTAAATTATATATTATATTTTTTTTTGTAGAAGCTGGATAATGATTTAAAATAATATCCAAATTTTAATAGTATTCAATTAAAAAATTTAAGAATATTTTTAGGAAAAAATTCTTCTAGATGGTGCTTTGGAGTTGAATTATTTTTTGTCAAAATTGTTTTAGGTTGTTGATAAAGGTCGGATCTCAATTAAGACAAGATGTGTTATCATGAATAGTTGTTGTCATGAAAGAGAAAACTACCTGATCTCATGAAAGCATTAAATTCATGATCCCATAAATGTGTGAACTGAATGATCTCATGAAAGCATGAATACACTAATATCATGATAGCTTGATCTTCATGATCTCACAAAATCCAAATTGTTGGGTCTCACGTGAAGCATGAATGTATGATCTTTCATAATGTTAAAATAGTATTCACATTCAAATATTTATCAATGAAAAAACATTACTCATGCCCCAATCTGGTGAAAAGAATTAATAAGACACACCCTCAGATCTTGTGAGAAGCACTAATAGGACAGACAACTATATATAACAAAAATTATGAACATAACTTCCAACCGGAACTCATAATAGTTTTTTTGGAGTTCATGATGACAATAGAACATACATATATCGTTGATTAATTGATTTAATGTGGTGGATTTCTGCCAGTAAACACCCCTATCGCATCTGTAAATAATGAAAATGTTTTCCTCATTATAATGTGTGATGTAATATTAGATTAGTATGACCATGATGATATATTTCATAGTTGTTTAAATGTGAAAAATCCAAAAGTAATATACATTTTCTATGTTTTGATAATGATTTGAACAATGTCATGGGAAAATCCTGAATATGGTTTATTTCATGAGGTCATGCAAAACATGATGATGGATCGCAATCGAATATTGTGCCATGTGAGAACCGGGCTCTCACCATTATGTCACACAAATAGATAATATGTATCTCACTTGGAGATTATGAAATGTTCGAATAGGGTTTGCACCAAGGTATCACAAAAATAGGAATTAGGGTTGGTTCCATGAGATAATGAAATGTTTGAATAGGGTTTGTTCCAGGAACCCCTGCCATGTATGGACATTGTATGCACATGGATCTCATGTAAGGTAATTCTCTAGGATCTCATTCAAGGGTAAGTTGTCAGATCTTGTGCAAGGGTAGACACCAGGATCTCTTGCAAGGAGTTACATTTTATGGTCTCCTGTAGGGGTATCAAACTAGAACCCTGTTCATGGATATACCTTTCTATATTACTATCTGATCTATATCAATTTTATATATGAATTAGGACTTATAATATGAAGAACGAGGATCAACACCCTTCGACCATACATGAGGAAATAATTTATTCAATTATACATTCAATTTAGTTGAAGGAAGACTTTTCATCACTTGATGATCTTTCCCCCGAATATGTATTTATTATGTACACTACAACGAGATGTTCATTATAGTAGTCTTGAAAGTGTAGATGATACAACCTGGTGTTTTCATATAAGTGAAAGACCATCCAAAAAATAATTTCAAGAGATCATTTATGTAAAATTTAGTATTCATTCATTATTGATAGTGATGGTAAAAAAATTCCATAGATTATGTTTGGATCCTATCCAAAATAGTTATAAAATAAATAAGAATAAGGTGATACATTCAAATAATAGTGAGACATTGAAAGTTAGTTTGGAGGTGACCTTTTGGAAAGGAGTGATAGGACATTATAAATTGTAAAGGTAGTTATCTTGGGTAAAAAAGTAAAATAAAATGATCCTTGATCTTCAATTGAGCCATATAATATTCATTACATCATCACATTATTTGTGTGTGACCCTTAGATGTAACCTAGTGTGGGTGAACAACAAAAAAACTATATGTTCTTTTGATTGATTTAATCATTTAAATTCTATTTATCATCATCAAACAATGTTGGAAATGAAAATAGAAATATATAAACTAATGAGAAAACAACTGGACCCTTATAATAAATATGTCAAGATCTAGTGGGGTAGGATGAATTAAAAAATGAATATCTACACCCATATTCAACCCCTATTAGGGTATCTAGGCCGATTTGGTACCTTGAAATCCTCCTCTTAATACAATATATAGTATAAAATAAATATATATAAGGCCTATATAACCCTATATGACCTGAAATAACTTAATTACCACTACATTCTATGTTCTATATTCCTGATTCCCAAGGATAATAATTATCATGTTATGTAATCTTATTGGGATCTAAATGAACCATATTTCTTATGTATAATAACAAGAAACCACTTTTACAAAATGAATCTCTAAATAATTTTAATATTGATAATAACATCTCATATTGTCAACACCATTGATGAATATTTGTAGATAGATACACCTTCAACAACACATACTAGTTGAAATGAGACACTTTTATCAGATATAAAGTGTAATACCCATCATTAACAATAATTAATTTTTACAATAATAATATCTAATTTCTTTACCTCTCAATGTGAAATTTTATATACATATTTAATTATAATAGCACTCAATGTGAAATATATTTCACCAAATAAAATCTCACCTTTATGAGATTTATATAGTATCATTACGTTGGATCTGAGAGGATCATCAAAATTTATATCATGGTAAAAAAAAATCTACTTGTTTCACATATATCACTAAAAAGTAATAATAATACAATGATATGTTGTATTGGTATAGTTAACAAATATATTAAAGTACATTTTTTTATTTCTCCATGAATTATCACTGATACAATGTGATTTGAATCCTCTAAGGAATTCAATCAACACATATGTTATTATCTTTTATATAGTCTTGTACCATTTTACTAAATTTTATGTTATAGTACACAATTTTGGATGATATAATTTTCATATGGAGGTCTCTATTTATATATTTAAAATGAATTGTGTTTGATTATTCAATAATATAAATATGTTATACCCCTCAACAAGACATTCATTTCCTTTTATCCTATGGTTGTACAAATTTCAATTTTGGAACACCTTAGTCAAACAATCCAAAATTATTGGAAACACTAAAAATTTATCGAACCCATCAATACGAATATCAAGAATAAATTTTCAGGAATTTTAAAATAATCAATAAAATGTATGGATATATAAATTATTCAATTCATTAAAAACTATTAAATTTTTGTAATTCACGAAGATCCATCATGTCCTTTTTTGTGATGTAACATAAGTCTAAAAATTGTGTGCCACTAAATATTACATATAAATATATACTTTTTATGAAATTTTTTAAATAAACATACTTTAATAAGAATAAATAACAACCTATTTGATAATTAACTACCATTCATACCCATGTAATTTTGAACTACCTAAGGAGACTTTCATAATCAATATAGGAACACTTGTGAAAAAGAGCATTCAAAATATCTTATTAAAAAGAATTACTTTTGTAAAAAAATATTTTTGTTGGAATTTAAATCCTAATTAATAATCACATGATAGAATAAATTCATTAGTTTTATTATGAAGGACACACCCTCACATAACAAAAGATATGTAGATAATATTTCGTGAGACTCATTATACGTTAATAAAACCGACATCATCATTGGACCTTCGAATAATAATTATGGACAATAAATTTCTAAAAAATCATATATTTATTATATTAATTCAAAATTATTAGAATTATTATTTATAGTGATCCATGTTCCTAGAGGTCCCATAAAATATGCACAAATGTATATTCCACAACATGATTTTTTGGATCTCATAATCTCCCTACATTCATTTTCCATTCCATGTCAAAATGTGTTATCAATAATAGTTTTAATAATGTTCTACTATAAATTTAATATATAAAACATTAATTATAATATCATTTATATAACTCAAATTCATGGCCACTTCATTGTAAGTTATAATTCAATATCATTCCTAAGAGGCCTCTTTGGATTTATGTTATAACAAAGAATATATAAACTAGATTTAATGGTCAGTACTATAAAACCTTAAATTATATGACATTTCCAAATTTATAAGTTGTTAAAATAATTTTTTTCTAATAAGAAGGATTTAAATTTGATGTATATTTTCTATATGTGGGTTCCCTTACTTCCTAACATTTATAATAACTAGATGTCTCATTTCCCAAGGACCATTGTTATTTCCTTTTTGTTGTGTTTGAGAACACATAGTGCCTCTTAGGATACCTTTTAACAATAACATGACATTAAGAAAATAATGGTGTTTTAATCCAAATAGTTCCATCATATATTACATTGAAATTAGATATGATTGTCTCAATTTTCCTTGGGGGTTAAAATAATATATTTTTGTATTATGTGGTTTTAAACACTAAATTAACTTTTAAATTTATTTTATTTTTATTTTAGACTTCCAAATAATCATATAAAATTTATATAAACTTTAATGGGACTGTATCGATTATATTTTGTTGTATTAAACCATAATATAAGTTCTTCAATGTATTTACACTCCATAGTTACGATTAAAATTTTCCAATAGTATTTGAAACCACAGAGTGACTAAATAGATAAATTTAAACTCCAACTTGATGTTCAAAAAATTCCAATGGTATTTTAATAAATTTAGTGTATTCCTATATAGATAATCAATAAATTGAACATAATATTTTTTTTATTGAGTTTCAAACCACAAAGTACATTTTAAAAGAAATCAAACACTGAAGTGAGCTTCATAATCATCCTATAATATTTTAAAACATATTTTTCCATTTATGTGAATTTAAAATACACAAAAAATGATTTATAGGTATTTTTGATATGGATTATATTGTTTCATTATATAATAATATTGATTTCACCTTTATGTTGATTTAAATTATATTGGTACATGAGTAATGATTTTTAATTCATTACACTCGATTCTTTTTATTTGATAAGAATATGATGAAATTTTTAACAAACATTAAAATATTTCATATAATTTACCATTGTATATTCAATAATATTAATCAAATGATAATTAAATGAAAATTTACCCACCCATGTGGGAGAAAAAATTAATAAATTTTGTGTGAAATAATGTATTTAAGGTATATTTAATAGATAAATCTAAATTGATAAGATTTATTGAAATTAAATGAAAATAAATTCTTCAATATGAATCTATAACCATCCAATATAGAAAAAAATGTTAACTAATAACTCATTAAATAAATAGTAGATAAAATTATTTTGAAAAAACATTCAATTATTTTTTTCATTGATCAGGCACAAAAAATTGTTTACTCCATTATTTTATTAATTTCTAGTTTTATTTCATTGAATAAAAATAAATATTAATGTTGATAAAAAAATATTCATTGGTGTATAATATATCATAATAGGGGGGTCAAAAAAATATTTTGACTATTACTATAATTTAATTCTCTTATATTATAATACAGATAAATAATATATATATATATATTCTTCATCCATGTATTTTGGGATCACTCAATAAATATGTTTTTCAATAAATCTCTACCAATATATGTTAAAATACAATGTATTTACATATGATAAATAATGAATTACTCAAAAAATAAAAATAATTTGGGAATATCTAAGGACATATAAGTCATAAATACAAAAAGAATGAAGAAATAAAAATAGATGGCAGGTGGAACTCATTTCCATCTCAAACCATTTTAGGTGTCCCTCTCTAAAACATTACAATGAAATTGTCCCATGTATACTTAATAGAGATGACTTGTAAATACATTTTAATGGAGGGTAATTTCATATGGGGTATCCCATAATTTAAGACCTTCACCATCAATATATATCCATTTTATCTCAAAATTATCTTGAATAGATAATTGCTATGAAATTTAAAATCAGGCAATGTAATGGAATCTTCAAGATGCATGATACCTCTAATATCTCAAGGTAAGATGATCTCATCTATATTATTGAGTCCAACAAGGGTTATTATTATTTTTAAAAATTAAAACAATGTTATTTTAACAACATGTGGTGTAAAATCCCATTTTCAAAAGTTATAGAGTTCTTTGGTTGCCCTAAAATATTACTGCTCTTCCACGAGGAAAAAATTTAATTTAACATCCCTTCATAAAACATTTTTCATCATATAGGTCTTGCATTAATTTAGACATGAACATAAAATAACTCTAGTCATCAGTACATTAAAAAATATATACACCTACAGAAATCACCTAAAGAGTATCAGTCCCCAAATAGAAGATTTTATTATCATATTTCTCCTATTTAATTATCATTCCAACAAGATAGATTCAAAGGGAATGAAAATCACTACCCTAAACTATTTTTTTACAAATTCTCTTCAATTGTGGGATTGATGATCCTAAATAATGAGATATAGACCATGTATATATACCGTTACCTACATCTATTTCATAAGGCCCCAACCATAAACCTTACTTAATATTGAGTTATTACAAGATTACACATTGAGGATCTTTTCGGGTTTAGAGTTTTAGATAATTAGATCATAAAAAATGCATTACATTCCACATATAAACAAAGTGGTTACATAAAGATAGTATTATTTTTTCCCATCAATGGAAACATATTTGAAATAAAACATGGATTCATTCTTGACACTTCCTTGACACTATCATCATATCATGTACCTTTCCCTTGACCTGTGAAAAACATTTCAAAAAAACATGGGATGAGCATAAAAATCTTATTATGGGTTATAAAAATATGGAAAGGAAACATAAGTTCATATATACATAAGAATGAAATCATAATTTACCCATAAAACATAAGAACTTTAACATACCTCATCAAATCATGAATAAATAATAAAAATCATAAGACATAAAGGTAACTTGACGCATTCATAACATTCTTACGTAGGGAGTAACCCTCTTGGTTACGTTTGGAATACCCATCACAGTATATTCCCTAAATCTCTTCGGAGAAACCTTAACGTTTCACTCCTTCACGTTACCCAATGCATTGGAGAGCTATATCGGGCTCACCCGCCCTTAGTTTATCACGGAATCTCCCTTCTTCCTAATAATTCCCAAGAACCATAACATAATCGTATCACATAAAACATTCATAAAGGAAACATAAAATTTCCACATCTCAATCACAAGATATCAATACAACACATTGATATAATAAAAACATTATGAAAACCATTTTCAATACCAAAATAAAAGAAAAGTAAAACATGGTATTTATTTTTCTTTTAAAAATAAGGTATGGTTTGTAGAGGAAGCCGAAACACAAATAATGGTCACAGCGGCGGAAAATTCGTTGTTGCCGCATACGTACGACAAAAACATTCCATTTTGTCGTTTAGTAAAACGCTTCGTAAAAAAGATTCATTTTGGATAAACGTAAAAGTCAAAGGGGTTTATACACCGTATAAAAGAAGGTTGTGTATAAAATAAAATATGCCTCAATGAAAGAAGATTGAGACGAAGTCCCATACCTCGGGTCCGACATGACTCGGTCGTTCTTTAATCTCCTGAATAATAAACTTGAGTTAATATCTACTTGTTTAAGAACCTTTTTCAGGTTCATGATTCTTTTTATATCATTTATTGTCATGTCATGAACACTATGTAATTATTTAAGTTAATAACGTTCATTTTAACGATCATTGGTACTTGAGCCAAAAATAAACCCTTTATAATTACAAGTTGTTCATGTATACATTATATCCAGAATGGTATTAATGATTTAGATATCATATATGTCATATATATCCAGTAAATTCATTCATTTATAATATTACATAATCGTTTAGAGGTAATAAATGAAATGCACCATTAATGGAGACGGTAAGCCGTACGTACGCATGAATGCTACTTTCATTTATATTTCATATTTTATAGGATGGAATCATAATGATATAAAGTTATATTATAATTCCAGTGTAAAATCATATATAATATCGTAACTCCATCCTTTATATGTCCCACATATGGTATTAACGAATCAAATCACTTTGAGGGGGTGGTAGTCCGCACTTCCTTAAATGAAGATATCGCTTTTACCCATAATGGAAACCATAAAGGTATACCCAAAATGAAAAATACAGAAGATTAAGGAAAACATAAACATATTATATATCATATATAAATATAGTGTCATCTTAATGGCCACCTTTGAAGGTGTTAAAAGAATGTTGAACAATCATCGTTTCGGGAAGCCAAAATTCGCCATCCACGGAAACAGTATGTTCTTTAACCATTAGATGTAGGTGTGTGTAAGTGTAGCTCGAATCCGTCTTATAACAACTGTAGAGACCCGAATCCTGACGTACATTGACATTACATTACTTTTTCGGAATACTTAGTACATAAGAAAAACACACACTAAAGGATCGTAATAGTTTAGTGTCTTGGGAAACTCGGAACGTAATCTTCTAATCCTGGTGAAAGATCTTCAATATCTCCCATAAAGATCTTCTTCTTTTTTACCTAAAACCTTTCTTTATATCCTGGGGAAAAGAAATCATAAAAGGGTGAGCTCAAATGCTCAGTAAGGGTAATCAAAAGAAATATCAATCACATCATATTCATAAGAACATAACATTTTGGAAATCATAACCTGCAAAAGAGAGCATAATTTCATAACATGGGATAAATCATGGTAGTGAAATGTAATCAAAATAATCATAACTTAAAACATGAAACTTTGTGGAATTCACACATAATCATAGAGAATCATTTCTTGTTAGTCAAGACTCATTGCCAAGACTATCTTAGTGGACAAAGCCCCTTTTTGAATCGAGTAACCCTCGTTTCAGTCCTGTTTCACTGAACCGGTATAACCTACCATTCCAGCTATGTCTATCTCATGAGATATAAAATCTTTACCCAATGCATTGGAGGGAGATATAGGTCCCACCCATCTCATAATGATACCATTCTTATGTGTACCACAAAATCATAAACCATACATCATAGCATAACCCATGTAATAAAAATGGGATTCTTAAACAACATGACATCATAAAACAATTCATATAAGATAAAGGAATTCATAAACATAATTCCATCACAACATAGTCAAATCAATGTAAGAATATGGATAGAAACAGAACCCTTTATTATCTTAGATGGAAAATAATTTTGATAAAACACTTGAATTGAATTCTTGAGGAAAAAATCCTTTCTTCTTCAAAATCAATTTCTTTTCACAAAACATCATGAAATTTTAAAATAAAAAGATTTTATTGAAAATATTCATGAAATATTTTGGAAAAAGGTTCATGAAAATAAGGCTTTATAAAACCGTAAAAATACGTCCGTGCCGTATAAGTTAAAAAAAACATTCTTCGTACTTTTGTCGGAAAAGTCAAAAAGTACCTCGTATAAAAAAAACGACACAAGATTCATTTCATATCTTTTACTAAAAACTCATAGAAGGGTAAAATTGGATTTAAACAATTGTAGGTGGATGTAAATAATATTACATATTGAGAAAACAATGATGTGGATGATAAAATACACCCCAGTAATACCAACATATAAACAATCTCGGATAAAAATGAGATTGTGATATTTCCCTTACCTTAGGTCCGACTTGCTTTTTAAGTGTCTGAACCTCCTGTATAATGATTTAAATCATGTTATTGACTTATTACAGAATCATATTCATTGTTATTATATCATATATGGTTCACTTATGACATTATATCACCCGTTCTTTTGTAAATTCCATGTTAAAGAAGCGTTTTGGGTAAAATCGTTTCTTTTATCGTAGGTGTTTTGACTTGTTGTTATTGACATTATTATTACTTATATCATGATTTACTTACTTCCAGAATATAAAATATTATTTATATATCATATATATTCAGTATATATATATATATATAATAGATAGATAAATGAAATGAAAAACACCGTTCATGGAGACGGTAGTCCGTACGTACGCATGAACGCTGTTTTCCTTTCCCTATTGTCTTGAATGGAAGTAAGTAGATGACATACATATATATATATATACATAAATCCAGTAGCTTTATAATGTCATATATTTCATTATTATTTCTTATATATACTTTATAATCATTCTTAAATGGTTAACATAGAGAATGAATCTCATCGCGTCGTGGAGACGGTAGTCCGTACGTACGCACGAGCGATGATATCATTTCCATAAATATTGAATTGAATTGGAGTGGATTATACAATATATCAGAATCAATATGATGTTTTAATAACTATGTATATTTATTCTTTACACCATTATACCCATCCATGTAAGGTGGTGGTGGAAAATAGATTACACCACGGCGTGGAGACGGTATTCCGTACGTACGCACGCGCGGTGATTTCTTTTTCCATAGGATGGATAGATGGTGAAATAGGGTTGTTTCATACTTATAATAACATATCCTTATATGAGTGATACTGATGTTATTACTTCATAATGAAACAACCTAAGAACAAGAAGTGGGAGAAGAAATAAAGATGAAAGAATTGGTAACGGTAATTACCTCTTCTTTGAAGCGCCTCTTTGAGACCTCCTCTTAGGGAACTAAAATTGGTCTTTGAGGAAGACCAGAACCTATAGGATGTTGCTAGAGAAGTGGAGAAGAGATTTTGTCAGGGGTTGGCCGAGCTTGAGTGCTCAAATTGGTGTGAGGAGGAGGGGGAGGAGGTGTCCTTTTATAAGGGAGGAGAGGGGCACCTTAGGAATATCTCAAAATATTATTTTATATTAAAGTCAAAATCGGTTTATAATGGTTCCAAAGGGTCTTATTTCGAAGATAAAGTGGGGATGGGTCGAAATCTTATCAACCAATAGGATTTAGACAAGTTTAGGTTATTAGTTTAACCTTATCAATTAGATTTAACTCTAAGTTAAATAATTTAACTTTTACCGTGTCTTTTTGTTTTCTTTCACTATATGGTTAATACACTTACTATAACATGCCACACGAACCCCAAATTGTATATTATTAATAAATATATCCTTATCTAAGTCATTTGGCCGAACCTTAGATTTTTAGGAATAAAATAACAATTAATAATATAATATTTGATTTAAAAACTATTTCGTGTCAATTTTGACACTATTTGATATATGATTTTTGTGAATGTCATAATAGAATTATATGTTCGAACCAAGTTGATTAAATCAACACTAATATATCATAGTAACCTAGAAAATTATTTTAAGTCATAAAAAGTCTCAAATTACATTCATTTGAGCATTTATAACATCAATTATGTTAATATTTCCTTAAAAGGGTAATTACTGCATCATCTTTGTGTCATAAATAAATTAATTTATTTAAAGTCTAAAAATTATAAATAAAATATCATTATGTAGGAAAGCTTTTTATCTTTCTAATGAATATTTATAGTTTAATTTATCTTATGTATAACCCCATATTAAAAATGTTTTAGTTATTAAACTTTGATTTTAACTATTTTAACTATTCATTAAATAATATAATATTAAATGTCATAATCTGATCCAAGAGGACCTAAATGGTCATATAATATTCATAAGGTTGTTTTTGGTCGAATTACACTTATCCAATAGAATTAGTACATGTGTTAGGGTAATAGTAATATCATATTTACCCTTAGTTACCCTATTTACTATTAACCGTGGTAAAAAAAAGTAAAAAGTTACTATTCACCAAAAATTATTTTCATCTCATTGAACCACATTTTACTTACTGACATCAACCGTGTCTCTCGGATTTTTGAAATTCAATTCACAGAAGCGGTAAAATTAAGATTTATGAAGAAATTAATTTTTTTAACTACCACTTAGTAGTTTCACTATTCATCAAAAATTGATGTTTTTCAGAACAATGCCAAAATTTCATCCTAAGATATATTTCATATTCCGAATTAAAAAATGAAGTCTATTTTACCAAATTCATATCATAGAATTTGCATTAATTAATTTTATAATTAAATCCCGCTGTTAAAACAAATAGCGTGTTTTTAAGAAACAATATCTATCAAAAGATTGACACTTGATTTTGTCTGGTTTAAATGTGAATTTACATCCAATGACCAACATTGTATTAAATTGTAAAAATATATTCTAAATATACTTTAAAACCACTCAAATTAATAATTTATCACTATTAATTATTTCGATTAAAAAAATTGTTTTTAATTATAATTTAGTAATTTTCACTATTCATCAGAATATGAAAGTTATCCGAAAAGTACCAAAATTTCACCTTAGGCTAAATTCGATACTCCGAATCCAAAAATGAATTCCATTTTGAAAAATAAAATTTACAAAATTTCAAAAAGTGGTTATTACTATTCATAACGGCTAGTTTTAATAATATCTTAATAGCATATCGTTGTTTAGCGAAACTCGGTGTTGCGTACAACACACGCTATCGTGGAAGGTCGTGATTGCGTATAATTCAAGCCAGGTCAGAGATGTGTATTTTGAAAGCTCCTTTTGGTGTAGCGTATAACACAAGACATTAATAAAATTAAAAAGAATATTTTTCATAAAATCTCGGGCTGTTACATTCTACCCCCCTTAAAATGAATTTCGCCCTCGAAATTCGTCGGGGTTATAAATAGTTTACTATTCGAATGTTTCTTTAATAGAAACCCACATCGTAAAAAGGAATACCAAAACTTAGCTTTAAAAACTAAAGTATGAAATGCAACGATTACCCAAATAAACTAATCACTGGGTTTCCACATAGGTGAAAATATAGATATGGAAGAGAAATCTAACCATCATGTTCTGATGAAGAGTGGTAGAGAACATGGATATGGAAAAGCCAATAATCACAAATCCATAAATTTGTGACGATCTAAGGTACCATCTGATTCATCAGGTATAAGATCACTAGGACAACATTTTTGGTTTTCAAGATCATTTCCCTAAAGTTGAAAATTTGAATTGGAATAAATACTTTCTTTATTTTGGTACAATCTCACTATTGTTCATGCCTTGAACAATTTCCACTTCATCTCTTAAATAAATGAAGTTGAATTTGTTATTCGTGAAGTTGTTGCAGATCATGTGATAGAATGACGGGTCATTCCATCTGTCTCTAACAAAAGGTTAGCAAAAATTATATACATAAGTCGATCTATAGTGAGATTAATCACATATGGTTCCTAAAATGGACTTATACTTCATATATCATACTTCTTAATATAATAAAACTAGTTTCTACTAAACAGGGACTTCTTGTAGGCCAGTGGTAGGCGATAAAGGTCAGTCGCACTTCGGTTGTGGGTTCGATTTCCACAGCCTTGTCCAACGCGATGGGCTGCCGCCCGTCCTGCAGGTTGTCCTTTTCTAAAACTATATTACTATAACATCCCATCAATAACATCGAGAAAACTTCTATCCTTAAACAATACTAACTTTTTTCCAACATAATCCATTCCAATCTTTAGGATTATCCATAATACTGCAATCCACTCTCATAACATAGTGAAAACGATTACCAGAGATTTAATACCATCGTCAATTCCCATATATCATAAGATATGTTTTGTTGGTTACATTCAAACATTCAAAGTCCTTAATCATGTATTCTCTTGAATACCTTTGTGAAAACATGAATGCAGTTAAAAGTTAACACGTTCCACATACTAAAATCCTCAAAATTCTATATACTCAAACCATGATATCACTTAGTCCTTATATCAATCATGAGCTCATGAATACAATCAAACATCTCATTATCGTCTTATCCCTTCATTATGCACATATCATCTACATTCCAAAAATATCTGAATAACCTTTCATGGATACTTGTACCATTAATCATACACTTTCAAAACTCAAGGAAGGACAACAGTGTAATAATCCTTATATGTCTCTTTATTCCATAGTACCATGAGATTACTTATACAACATTACACATGATAAAAAAGTCATCATTCCACTACATTCTTAAACCGTTGACCGAGCTTCAACAATTCTTTCATCTCACATATCATTTGTAGTCTCTTCATCATCATCCACATAAATACTACCCATATGACCATACTGATTCTCTTCATGAGTCTTTCCCTTAGGGAATTTGTTTGCATAATCCCCATACATTCCACATTTAAAACACTTAACCATTTTTGATGTTGTAGCAATACCATTATCCTCATCCATGGTGTTAACCGAACCTTTTCCTTTTCACTTACTTGCTTTGTGTCCTTCTTTTCCACACCCAAATCATCTTCCAGTTCCCTTGAAACATTCTCTTTGATGCCTCTTCCCACATGATTTACATAGGGGAAATTGAACTTTCTTTCCTCTATGATCATCATGAAACTCCATCTTTCTCTTATTAGCCGAGTCAGGAAACTTACCAAATTTTACTTTATTGCTCATATTATGAGATTGCTGTTTCGGCATAATAATGATCTTTGGACTTCCAAATCCCATTTAATTTGGTTGCTCATGAAGAATATCATTCAATTGTCCATATATCCTCCATTATCGTGAATCATCTTGTTTCCAGCCATTTTCTAAAACCCAAAATGAATAGTGTGAGAGGCAAAAATCATGCTAGGGAAAACAACATAATAAAGGGGGAGTACCTTCAATATCTAACATCTTAGGTTTAATTCTATGATCGTTAGCGTAGTTCTAGTACTATAACTTATACGTCTACTTAACCCTAGGGACATCCCTAGACATACCGTAGAAATATCTCTAGGGATCTCACTAACGTTTTCGGATCCTAGTTTCGAAAGGTTGACTAAACCTTTCCTCTGATACCAACTGTAGAGACCCGTATCCTGACGTACATTGACATTACATTACTTTTGCGGAATACTTAGTACATAACAAAAACACACACTAAAGGATCGTAATAGTTTGTTGTCTTTGGAAACTCGGAACGTAATCTTCTAATCCTGGTGAAAGATCTTCAATATCTCCCATAAAGATCTTCTTTTTTTTACCTAAAACCTTTATTTATATCCTGGGGAAAAGAAAACATAAAAGGGTGAGCTCAAATGCTCAGTAAGGGTAAACAAAAGAAATATCAATCACATCATATTCATAAGAACATAACATTTTGGAAATCATAACCTGCAAAAGAGAGCATAATTTCATAACATGGGATAAATCATGGTAGTGAAATGTAATCACAATAATCATAACTTAAAACATGAAACTTTGTGGTATTCACACATAATCATAGAGAATCATTTCTTGTTAGTCAAGACTCATTGCCAAGACTATCTTAGTGGACAAAGCCCCTTTCTGAATCGAGTAACCCTCGTTTCAGTCCTGTTTCACTGAACCGGTATAACCTACCATTCCAGCCATGTCTATCTCATGAGATATAAAATAATTACCCAATGAATTGGAGGGAGATATAGGTCCCACCCATCTCATAATGATACCATTCTTATGTGTGCCACAAAATCATAAACCATACATCATAGCATAACCCATGTAATAAAAATGGGATTCTTAAACAACATGACATCATAAAACCATTCGTATAAGATAAAGGAATTCATAAACATAATTCCATCACAACATAGTCAAATCAATGTAAGAATATGGATAGAAACAGAACCCTTTATTATCTTAGATGGAAAATAATTTTGATAAAACACTTGAATTGAATTCTTGAGGAAAATATCCTTTCTTCTTCAAAATCAATTTCTTTTCACAAAACATCATGCAATTTTAAAAGAAAAAGATTTTATTGAAAATATTCATGAAATATTTTGGAGGAAGGTTCATGAAAATAAGGCTGTATAAAACCGTAAAAATCCGTTCGAGCCGTATAAGTTAAAAGAAAACATTCTTCGTACTTTTGTTGGAAAAGTCAAAAAGTACCTCGTATAAAAAAACGACAAAAGATTCCTTTCATATCTTTTACTAAAAACTCATAGAAAGGTAAAATTGGATTTAAACAATTGTAGGTGGATGTAAATAAAATTACATATTGAGAAATCAAGGATGTGGATGATAAAATACACCCCAGTAATACCAACGTATAAACAATCTCGGATAAAAATGAGATTGTGATATTTCCTTTACCTTAGGTCCGACTTGCTTTGTAAGTGTCCGAACCTCCTGTATAATGATTTAAATCATGTTATTGACTTATTACAGATTCATATTCATTGTTATGATATCATATATGGTTCACTTATGACATTATATTACCCGTTCTTTTGTAAATTCCATGTTAAAGAAGCGTTTTGGGTAAAATCGTTTCTTTTATCGTAGGTGTTTTGACTTGTTGTTATTGAAATTATTATTACTTATATCATGATTTAATTACTTACAGAATATAAAATATGATTTATATATCATATATATTCAGTATATATATATATATATATATATATAATAGATAGATAAATGAAATGAAAAACACCGTTCATGGAGACGGTAGTCCGTACGTACGCATGAACGCTGTTTTCCTTTCCCTATTGTCTTGAATGGAAGTAAGTAGATGACATACATATATATATATACAAAAATCCAGTAGCTTTATAATGTCATATATTTCATTATTATTTCTTATATATACTTTATAATCATTCTTAAATGGTTAACATGGAGAATTAATCTCATCGCGTCGTGGAGACGGTAGTCCGTACGTACGCACGAGCGATGATATCATTTCCATAAATATTGAATTGAATTGGAGTGGATTATAAAATATATCAGAATCAATATGATGTTTTAATAACTATGTATAGTTATTCTTTACACCATTATACCCATCCATGTAATGTGGTGGTGGAAAATAGATTACACCACGGCGTGGAGACGGTATTCCGTACGTACGCACGCGCGGTGATTTCTTTTTCCATAGGATGGATAGATGGTGAAATAGGGTTGTTTCATACTTATAATAACATATCAGTATATGAGTGATACTGATGTTATTACTTCATAATGAAACAACCTAATAAGAAGAAGTGGGAGAAGAAATAAAGATGAAAGAATTGGTAACGGTAATTACCTCTTCTTTGAAGCGCCTCTTTGAGACCTCCTCTTAGGGAACTACAATTGGTCTTTGAGGAAGACCAGAACCTATAGGATGTTGCTAGAGAAGTGGAGAAGAGAATTTGGCAGGGGTTGGCCGAGCTTGAGTGCTCAAATTGGTGTGAGGAGGAGGGGGAGGAGGTGTCCTTTTATAAGGGAGGAGAGGGGCACCTTAGGAATATCTCAAAATATTATTTTATATTAAAGTCAAAATCGGTTTATAATGGTTCCAAAGGGTCTTATTTCGAAGATAAAGTGGGGATTGTTCGAAATCCTATGATCCAATAGGATTTAGACAAGTTTAGGTTATTATTTTAACCTTATCAATTAGATTTAACTCTAAGTTAAATAATTTAACTTTTACCGTGTCTTTTTGTTTTCTTTCACTATATGGTTAATACACTTACTATAACATGCCCAAAGAACCCCAAATTGTATATAATTAATAAATATATCTTTATCTAAGTCATTTGGCCGAACCTTAGATTTTTAGGAATAAAATAACAATTAATAATATAATATTTGATTTAAAAACTATTTTGTGTCAATTTTGACACTATTTGATATATGATTTTTGTGAATGTCATAACAGAATTATATGTTCGAACCAAGTTGATTAAATCAACACTAATATATCATAGTAACCTAGAAAATTAGTTTAAGTCATAAAAAGTCTCAAATTACATTCATTTGAGCATTTATAACATCAATTATGTTAATATTTCCTTAAAAGGGTAATTACTGCATCATCGTTGTGTCATAAATAAATTAATTTATATAAAGTCTAAAAATTATAAATAAAATATCATTATGTAGGAAATATTTTTATCTTTATAATGAATATTTATAGTTTAATATATCTTATGTATATCCCCATATTAAAAATGTTTTAGTTATTAAACTTTGATTTTAACTATTTTAACTATTCATTAAATAATATAATTTTAAATGTCATAATCTAATCCAAGTGGACCTAAATGGTCATATTATATTCATAAGGTTGTTTTTGGTCGAATTACACTTATCCAATAGAATTATTACATGTGTTAGGGTAATAGTAATATCATATTTACCCTTAGTTACCCTATTTACTATTAACCGTGGTAAAAAAAAAAGAAAAAAGTTACTATTCACCAAAAAATATTTTCATCTCATTGAACCACATTTTACTTACTGACATCAACCGTGTCTCTCGGATTTTTGAAATTCCATTCACAGAAGCGGTAAAATTAAGATTTATGAAGAAATTAATTTTTTTAACTACCACTTAGTAGTTTCACTATTCATCAAAAATTGATGTTTTTCAGAACAATGCCAAAATTTCATCCTAAGCTATATTTCATATTCCGAATTCAAAAATGAAGTCTATTTTACCAAATTCATATCATAGAATTTGCATTAATTAATTTTATAATTAAATCCCACTGTTAAAACAAATAGCGTGTTTTTAAGAAACAATATCTATCAAAAGATTGACACTTGATTATGTCTGGTTTAAATGTGAAATTACATCCAATGACCAACATTGTATTAAATTGTAAAAATATATTCTAAATATACTTTAAAACCACTCAAATTAATAATTTATCACTATTAATTATTTCGATTAAAAAAATTGTTTTTAATTATAATTTAGTAATTTTCACTATTCATCAGAATATGAAAGTTATCCGAAAAGTACCAAATTTTCACCTTAGGCTAAATTCGATACTCCGAATCCAAAAATGAATTCCATTTTGAAAAATAAAATTTACAAAATTTCAAAAAGTGGTTATTACTATTCATAACGGCTAGTTTTAATAATATCTTAATAGAATATCGTTGTTTAGCGAAACTCGGTGTTGCGTACAACCCACGCTATCGTGGAAGGTCACGATTGCGTATAATTCAAGCCAGGTCAGAGATGTGTATTGTGAAAGCTCCTTTTGGTGTAGCGTATAACACAAGACATTAATAAAATTAAAAAGAATATTTTTCATAAATTCTCGGGCTGTTACAACAAAATCCTAGTATATTTAATATAATGGAGTTGTAACAAACTAAATGAATAAAAATAGGTTAGGGGGTTGGAGAATTAAAATAAAACAAAAGGACTCAAGTGAAGACATTACCTTAAAATCGGGTAACTCCCATTGGTTTGAGCTCAAAGGCTTCCTTGGGAATACTTCTTCCAAAATTTCGGCTTCAAGGAGTTAGATAGGGAAGTGGAGAGAAAAAATGGGTGGGGGTTGGCCGAGCCAAAGGCTTTGGAAGTGTGGTTAAGGAGGTAGAGGTGGGGGCCTTTTATAAGAGGAGAGGAGGGGCACTCTTGGAAAGAAAAGAAATATTACTTTATTTTAAAATGTGTTTCGGATTCAAATTGTCCAAAATTGATATAATTCGAGGGTAAGGTGATAAGGGTTCTAAATCCACCTATCCAATAGGTTTTGTACATGTTTAGGTCATATATTTTACATTATCATTTCATTTTATTTAAATCCTTTATTAATGAGGTAATCGCTGCATCATCATGATGTCATAAATAATTTAATTTATTTAAAGTCTAAAAATTATAAAACAAATACAATGATGTCGGAAATCATTTTAGATTTACAATGAATATTTATAATCAAATATCTGACTTGTATAACCCCATGTAAAAATTGTTTTAGTAAAACATCTCATGTTTGTGTCATTTTTACTTTTACATTAAATAAAAAGTTATTTATGTCATTTCCCAACCAAAGTGGCTCCATGGGGTCCCCAAGTTGACACATGGATTGTATTGGTCGGCCATGAAACCTCAAATGAGGGTAGGACATGTGTCAATCTCATATCATATTATTAAAACTTTATTTTTACCTTAAACTACACTAATTACCTCTAATCGCGATTAAGAACTTAAAAGTTACTATTCACCAAAAAATTATTTTAATCTCATTGAACCAAATTTTACTTCTCAAAGACAACCATGTCTGTCAGATTTTTGAAAATAAAATCACAGAAGTGGCAAAGTTTCATTTAAATGAAAAATCAGTTTTTTAACTACCACTTAGTGGTTTCACTATTCATCAAAAATTGATGTTTATCAGAAAGATACCAAAACTTCACCCTAAGATATATTTGATATTCCGAATTCAAAAATGTTTTCTCCTTTAAAAAATTCAAAATATATAAGTTTCATTGATTAATTTAATAACTAATTCCCGCTGTCATGACAAATAGCGTGTTTTTATGAAACAATAAGTATCAAAAGATTGACAATAGTTTAAGTCCAATTTCAATGTGAAATTGATTCCAATGACCACCATTAGATTAGATGGTAAAAATAGATTCTAATTTCACTTCAAAACCAATTCAAAAGATAATCTATTCTAATAAATAAATTAGTTTAAAAGGATGTTTTGAATTGAAATACATCATTTTCACTGTTCATTAAAAAATGAACTTTATCGGAAAAATACCAAAAATTCACACAAAGTAAATTTTGATGTCCCAATAAAAAATAATAAGTTTATTTTGACAGACATAGCTTATAAAATTGTCAGAATATTGATTTAAAAATGGTTTTCCATCATAAGGTAGTAAAATAATCTTTTAAAAATATTAGTGTATTCCATGCTTAAGATTGGATTTATTTTCATTTTAAGCCTCTAAAACACTATATAATTCATTAATAGACATAGATAAACATATCCATTATTCATTACATACTTGGGATGTTACATCCTTCCCCCCTTTTGAAAATTACGTCCCCGCAATTTATTTACTTATCGAATAAATGGGGGTACTTATCCCTCATTGCATTTTCAGATTCCCATGTTGCCTCTTCCATCATGTGGTTTTCCACAAAAACATTACCTGATTAATTTCCTTATTCCATAACACTTTCTCCCAGTGGTCAAGAATCTGGACCGGTTGTTCCTCATAAGATTTGTTCTCTTCCACATGAACTACCTCTGGACTCAAAACATGAGATGGATCTGGCATATACTTTCTCAACATTGAAATGTGAAAAACATTGTGTACCTGAGATAAACTCGGAGGTAAATCCACTCGGTAAGCAACTGATCCAACTCTCTCCAGAATTTCATATGGTCCAATGAACCTTGGACTCAGGTTTCCTTTCTTACCTAATCGCATCACACTTTTCCTTGGTGATACTTTGAGAAAAACATGATCACCTACCTCAAAAGAGAGATCCTTCCTCTGGTTATCCGCATAACTCTTCTGCCTGCTCGGAGCTGTTCTCATGTGTTTCTGAATCAGCTAAACCTTTTCTACCAGCTCCTCTACCAATTCTGGTCCAATCAACTTCTGTTCACCCACTTCATCCCAGAAAGATTTAGTTCGACACCGCTTCCCATATAACACCTCAAATGGTGCCATCTGTATACTGGAATGGAAACTGTTATTATATGAAAATTCAACCAAAGAATGATGGTGGTCCCAACTTCCCTGATAATCCATCGAACAAGCTCGTATCATATCCTCCAATGTCTAAATTGTTCGTTCTGACTGTCCATCTGATTGAGGAGGAAAATCTGTACTAAAATTTAATTCAGTACCCAACGACTTCTGAAGGCCTTTCCAAAAGTTAGAAGTTAACCCGGGATCACGGTCAGATACAATGGAGAGAGGAACTCCATTTAACCTGACTATCTCTTTAATATACAAACGGGAAAGTTGGTCTAAGGAAAAAGTATCTCGTATAGCAAGGAAATGAGCGGATTTAGTCAAGCGATCAACAATAACCCAGATTGCATAATAACCTTGAGAGGTCTTCAGCAATCCCACAACAAAGTCCATGGATATATTCTCCCATTTCCACTCTGGCACTGGTAAAGGATGAAGCATCCCTTTCGGTAACTGCCACTCTGCTTTATCCTGTTGACATGTCAAACACTTCAGAGTTAAATCAGCAGTATCTCTTTTCATTCCATCCCACGAGTAATACTCCCGCAGATCTCTGTACATCTTAGTACTTCCAGGATGAACTGAAATTGGAGAACTACGAGCTTCACATAACAACTCTCTCTTCAAATGTGAATCACAAGGCACACACAATCTCTTCCCAAATCTCAAAACACAATCATTATCAATGTTTAATTCAGGAAACTTACCCTTCTGAACCAGCTCTACCTTTTTCTGAAACTCACTGTCTTTCTTCTGTGGTTTCTTGATTATATCTGATAGAGATGATCTCACAGATACCTGAAACAAAACAGAAGAACTACCTGCACCAACAACTTCTATGACAAATTTCATCAAATCCTTAACCAAAAGATCACGTTCCAGACGCAACATTGTTAATGAAGCATTACTTTTTCGACTCAAAGAATCAGCCACTTTATTTTCTTTTCCCAGATGGTAATTAATTGTACAATCATAATCCTTGATTAATTCCCGCCATCTCCTATGTCTCAGGTTTAACTCTTTCTGAGTGAAGATATACTTTAAACTATTGTGATCAGTATATATTTCACAGTTTACTCCATACAAATGATGCCTCTAAAATTTTAAAGCGAAAACAATAGTATCTAATTCCAAATCATGTGTAGGGTAATTTACCTCATGAGTTTTCAACTGTCGTGAAGTATAAGCAATTACCTGATCATTCTGCATTAGGACACAACCAAGTCCTGTCAATGAAGCATCACTGTAGATAACAAACTCACCATTCCTGGAAGGTAGTTCCAAAACTAGAGAATTCACCAATCTTCTTTTAAATTCCTGAAAACAATCATAACATTCTTTTGTCCAGATAAACTTAACACCCTTTCGAGTTAGCTTAGACATTGGACTAGGTAACCATGAAAATTTTCTAACAAAACTTCAGTAATAGCCTTCCAATCCAACGAAACTACGAATCTCTGTTACATTTTTGAGTCTTGGCCATTCTTCAACAACCTTTGTTTTTGCAGGATCAACTGTTATCCCATCATTAGAAACAATGTGACCAACGAAAGAAATTTGTTGAAACCAAAACTCACACTTTCTGAATTTCCCATACAATTTCTTTTTTTATGGTTTGCAAAATAAACCTTAAATGTCTTTCATGATCCTCTTTACATTTAGAAAACACCAAAATATCATCAATGAAAACCACCACAAACTTATCCAAGAAGTCATGGAAAATTCTATTCATTAAGTCCATGAATACAACAGGTGCATTGGTTAGCCCAGAAGGCATTAATACAAATTCATAATGGCCATATCTTGTATGAAACACAGTCTTTAGAACATCTTCTTCCTTTACCTTCAGCTGATGGTACCCTGATCTTAGGTCAATCTTTGAAAAATACTGAGCTCCCTGGAGCTGATCAAACAAATCATCAAAATGAGGCAAAGGATATTTTTTCTTAACAGTGATGTTATTCAAGGCTCTATAATCAATGCAATGTCTCATAGAACCATCTTTCTTTTTAACAAATAAAACAGGATCACCCCATAGTGACGTGCTAGGTCGAATGAAACCTTTTTCTAATAAATCTTTCAATTCCTCCTTCAACTCTAAAGGTTTGATTTGAGCCACTCGATAAGGGGGTTTTGAAATTGGCTTAGCATCAGGAACTAATTCAACAGTAAATTCAACTTCCCAATCTGGTATTATTCCAGGAAACTCATTAGGAAAAACATCAGGATACTCATTTACCAACGGAACATCATTAATCTGAATAGTTCCTTTATTTTCAACAATATGTGAAAGGTAACATTCATTTCCATCTTCTAGAAGTTTCTTGGCCTCTTGATAAGTTATCAACAGTAAGGGTTCATTCTTGTACACAAAATGAAAGTCTTTCTTTAAAGAAACTTCTTTAGCTCTACAGTCAATCTTAGCATGGTAAATAGAGAGCCAATCCATACCCATGATAACATCGAACTCTACTAGAGGTAAAACAATAAGGTTCACAAGTAGGTTACTTCCACAGATAAGGATAGAAAGATTCTTATAAATTATTTTTGCCTCAACATTTCCCCAAAGTGTTTTTACCACAAGTTCAGGAGTCATTTCTTGATATGGTATTCCCATTTTACTAGAAAAGGTTTCAGAGATGAAATAATGTGTAGACCCTGAATCAAACAACACACTGGCATAATCTGAAAAAACAAACAAGGTACCTGATAAAACCTCATTTGATGGCCCGACATCTGCTGAAGTAGTTGCAAAGGATTTCACCACCCCTTTCTTTTTGTAGTCTTACTACTTCACATCACTCGACCCTTTTGTCGGACACTCATTTTCATAGTGACCTCTCTCATTGCACATAAAACATTTCACTAACAGTAAATCAAATTTGGACTTACCATCACCATGATCTTTTTCAGTGCAATCACGAGCCTTATGTCCCATCTTACCGCATAGGTAGCACATTCTAGAATTCAGAAGACATTCCCCAGCATGCCTTTTGCCACATTTATCACCAACTGGAAACTTAGTTTTCTTACCATCAGACCTTTTTGAAGAATTCTTCCCTTTCTCCTGCCACCTTGGTCTCTTCTTCTACTGGTTGTTATAGAACACTTGGTCATCGAAAAACTCCATTTCCACCTTCTCAGCACATCGAACAAGCTTTTCATAATTTTTAAACTCACGAGAAGCTAATGACCTTCGATATTTTGGCTTTAATCCTGAGAAAAAACGATTGATTTTACTATCATGGTCTCGGATAAAATTTGGAGCATACCTTGCCAATCGAGCAAACCTTTATTCATAGGCAGCCACTGAGTCTTCCTCTTGCCTCAATTCCAAGAATTTCTTTTCCATCCTAAGTCAAACAACCTTAGGAAAATACTTCTCAAGAAACATACCTTTAAATTCATCCCAGTCGAGAGTATCAATCTCATCAGCGTCCCTGATATTTCTAACCATCGACCACCACTGATCTGCTTCACCCTCCAAACGGTAAACAGCAAGACTAACCGTTTGATTGTATGAACACCCCATGACATCGAAAATCTTTTCCAGTGCATTAATCCACCCTTCAGCTAACACAGGGTCAGATGATCCTATGAATGATGGGGGATGTTGCCTCATGAAATGTTCCACCACTGACATGTTCCTCTGCCGTTGATCTGGCTGATCTCTTGCATGGATTCCACCTCCATTTATCGCTAGAGTCAACTGCGCCATTACTGCAACAAACTGTTCAGTTCCAATTCCGACCATCTCAGGATGCTGATTCGGAAGGTTATTTCCTTCTGTATGCCTTCCTAGCACTGCTACCATGTTTCCTCTGCAGAAAACCATTCTGAACAAACATGTCTTATATGAAGCAACATGGTAATCTTCAAATGCTATATCATTTCAATTTGACCATAAAAAATATTTTTGTATAATCATTTAATAGAATTATAACTCCTAAATTTATCTAAACCGTCCTTTAATACCAATTATAAGGCCCCAGGCTTAAACCTTACTTAATCTTGAGTTATTACAAGATTACACATTGAGGATATTTTCGAGTTTAGAGTTTTAGATAATTAGATCATAAAACTTGCATTACATTCCACATATAAACAAAGTTGTTACATAAAGATATTATTCTTTTTCCCGTCAATGGAAACATATTTAAAATAAAACATGGATTCATTTTTGACACTTCCTTGACACTATCATCATATCATGTATCTTTCCCTTGACCTGTGAAAAACATTTCAAAAAAACATGGGATGAGCATAAAAAGATCATTATGGGTTATAAAAATATGGAAAGGAAACATAAGTTCATATATACATAAGAATGAAATAATAATTTACCCATAAAACATAAGAACTTTAACATACCTCATCAAATCATGAATAAATCATAGAAACCATAAGACATAAAGGTATCTTGAGGCATTCATAACATTCTTACGTAGGGAGTAACCCTCTTGGATACGTTTGGAATACACATCACAGAATATTCCCTAAATCTCTTCCGAGAAACCTAAATGTTTCACTCCTTCGCGTTACCCAATACATTGGAGAGCTATATCGGGCTCACCCGCCCTTAGTTTATCACGGAACCACCCATCTTCATAATAATGCAGATGAACCATAATATAATCGTATCACATAAAACATGCATAAAGGAAACAAAACATTTTCACATTTCAATCCCAAGATATCAATACCACACATTGATATAATAAATTCATTATGAAAACCATTTTCATTACCAAAATAAAAGAAAAGTAAAACATGGTATTTATTTTTCTTTTAAAAAGATTGTATGGCTTGTAGAGGAAGCCGAAACTCAAATAATGGTCACGGCGGCGGAGAAGTCAATGTCGCCGCATACGTACAACAAAAACATTCCCTTTTGTCGTTTAGTAAAATGCTTCGTAAAAAAGATTCATTTTGGATAAACGTAAATGTAAGAGGATTTTATAAACCGTATAAAAGAAGGTTGTGTATAAAATAAAATATGCCTCAATGAAAGGAGATTGAGACGAAGTCCCATACCTCGGGTCCGACTTGACTCGGCCGTTATTTAATCTCCTGAATAATAAACTTGAGTTAATTTCTACTTTTTTATGAACCTTTTTCAAGTTCATTAATCTTTTTATATCACTTATTTCCATGTCATGAACACTATGTAATTATTTAAGTTAATAAAGGTCGTTTTAACGATCATTGGTACTTTAGTAAAAAATAAACCCTTTATAATTACAATTTTTTCATGTATCCATTATATCCAGAAAGGTATTCATGATTTAGATATCGTATATGTCATATATATCCATTACATGCATGAATTTATAATATTACATAATCATTTAGAGGTAGGAAATGAAATGCGCCGTTCATGGAGACGGTAAGCCGTACTTACGCATGAACGCTAATTTCATTTCTATTTCGTATTTTATTGAATGGAATCATAATGATATAAAGGTATATAATAATTCTAGTTTAATATCATATATAATATCGTAACTCCATCCTCTATACGTCCCACATATGTTATTAATGAATCAAATCACTTTGAGGGGGCGGTAGTCCGCACTTCCTTAAATGAAGATATCATGTTTACCCATAATGGAAACCATAAAGGTATGCCCAAAATGAAAAATACATAAGCTTAAGGAAAAAATAAACATATTATATATCATATATAAATATAGTGTCATCTTAATGTCCACATTTGAAGGTGTTAAATGAATGTTGAACAATCATCATTTAGGGAGGCCGAAATTCTCCATCCACAGAAACAGTATGTTCTTTAACCATTAGATGTAGGTGTGTGTAAGGTTAGATTGAATCATTATTATAAAAACATCCTAGTATATTGAATATACTGTAGTTGTTACAAAAGAAATGAATAAAAAGTGTTTAGGGGGTTGGAGAAGTAAAATTAAACAAAAGGACTCAAGTGAAGACATTACCTTAAAATCTGGTTACTCCCTTTGGTTTGAGTTCAAAGGCTTCCTTGGGAAGACTTCTGACAAAAGTGAGGCTTCAAGGAGTAAGATAGGGAAGTTGATAGACAAAATGGGAAGGGGTTGGTCGAGCCAAAGGCTTTGTAAGTGTAGGTAAGTAGGTAGAGGTTGGGGCCTTTTATAAGAGGAGAGGAGGGGCACTTTTGGATAGTAAAGAAATGTTACTTTATTTTAAAATGTGTTTTGGATTAAAAAGGTCCCACATTAATATAATTAGAGGGTAAGGTGATAAGGGTTCGAAATACACCAATCCAAGAAGTTTTGGACATGTTTACGTCATAGATTTTACATTATCATTTCATTTTATTTAAATCCTTTATTAATGAGGTAATCGCTCCATCATCATGATGGCATAAATAATTTACTTTATGTAAAGTCGAAAAATTATAAAAAAATACTATTATGTAGGAAATCCTTTTGTCTTTCCAATTAATATTTATAACCAAAAATATGACTTGTATAACCCCATGTAAAAATTGTTTTAGTAAAACATCTCATGTTTGTGTCATTTTTACTTTTACATTAAATAAAAAGTTATTTCTGTCATTTCCCAACCAAACTGGCTCCATGGGGTCCCCAAGTCGACCCATGGATTGTCTTGGTCGTCCATGACACATCCAATGAGGGTAGTACATTTGTCAAACTCATCTCATATTATTAAAACATTATTTTTACCTTAAACCACAGTAATTACCTCTAATCGCGATTAAGAACTTAAAAGTTACTCTTCACCAAAAAAATTATTTTAATCTCATTGAACCACATTTTACTTATTAATGAAAACCATGTATTTCAGATTTTTGAAAATCAAATCACAGAAGTGGCCAAGTTTCATTTAAATGAAAAATCAGTTTTTTTGACTACCACTTAGTGGTTTCACTATTCATCAAAAATTGAAGTTTTTCAGAAAGATACCAAAACTTCAACCTAAGCTAAATTTGATATTCCGAAATTCAAAAATGATGTATTTTTTAAAAAAATTCAAAACATATAAGTTTCATTAATTAATTTAATAACTAATTCCCGTTGTCATGACAAATAGCGTGTTTTTATGAAACAATAAGTATCAAAAGATTGAGACTAGTTTAAGTCCAATTTTAAAGTGAAATTGATTCCAATGACCACCATTTAATTAAATGGTAAAAATATATTATAATTTCACTTCAAAACCAATTCAAAAGATAATCTAATAATATAAATAAATTAGATTAAAAAGAGGTTTTGAATTAAAATACAACATTTTTCACTATTCATTAAAAAATGAATTTTATGGGAAAAATACCAAAAATTCATACAAATTAATTTTGATGTCCCAATCATAAATAGTAAGTTTATTTTGACAAACATATATTATAAAATTGTCTAAAGATAGATTTAAAAATGGTTTTCCATCAAAAGGCAGTAAAAAAATCTTTTAAAAATATTAGTGTATTCCATGCTTAAGATTGGATTTATTTTCATTTTAAGCCTCTCAAACACTATCTAATTCATTAATAGACATATATAAAAATATCTATTATTCCTTACATACTTGTGATGTTACATATTTAGTGTTGAAAACACCATCATGAGTTCAATCCCTCTCTAGTCATGGAGATTCAGACAGCGAGATATTATTTTTGATAACCGAACTAAAAAAGGGATAATACTAGTGAAATTTCACCATAAGGAGACCATTTCATATTCAATAAAATGCATGGATAGATACTGACATAGAGGTTCTATTAAAATTTGATTTTATATCAAAAAATTCCCCACTAGTGGATTTTTATGGACAATGTATATTATTTAATGCACTATGACAATGGTCATCATGGGTCCCTCATATAGTTATCTATAAATAAATAATTGGTATGATTGAAATGATAATATATTACTTGTAGTTTTTTGAAAAATATTTTGTATGTTTCTATCACGTTGTCATAGGCAGTTTCACTCTCAATTAATGATAAATTACAATATTTTGTGATTTGGTATGTTATTAATATATATAAAATACCTAATATATATTAGAATTTTTATACCCATAAATAATAGACTAATAGTTACTAATTGATAAATTTATACATCAATTTTTTAATTTCATATAGGAAATATTAAACTACCTTAGGTATACATGATTAACATATTTTTGATATACCAAACATATCAAGGAAACCTATGTGATATTTCATAAATTCATCATTTCAACAAAACCAATATCATTGGAACTTATTTCTGTTAAATAATATGTTTTTTTATAAGAAATTTATTTATAAATTTTTTATTATATAATATATATCATTCAAAAATATTCATAATATGTGTGTATCAATGTTTTTATAAAATATACCACATAAAATTCATCCTTCCATGTTAGAAAATGAGTATGGAACATCACATTCAACAACTTATTTTGAGTAATTATTCTATAATTTATAAAATGACATTTCATCTTTTTTTAATTCAATGATAGATAAGAAAGGATAAAATTTAGATTATTCGTTGATCCTATTCCATTCTAAATTCTCAGAGGATATGTTTATGACTTGATAGATAAGTTAATTAGATTCTATAGAAGGTTTATGATATGATTATCACTATATCAATTATAGGGAATCCCTTCCCCTATGGATGGTGTAATATTTTCATCAATTATATCATCAACCAATTTCCACCGTGATACAATCATCCCAAAAAAATTTAAATAATATTCTACGGATAACATCATAATGATAGGTTAGTGGAATTTTTATATTAAATATTGATACAAAAATAATTAAAGCTAATATATTTAAAATAATCACCACACACTCATCAAGGAAGACAATATATTTAACTCCATGACAAACCCATTAATAAATATCTGTTTTATTATTCATCTTATTAATGTGTATTCATGACACAAGGTTCCCCTTTTAAAACAATCATTCCTATATAGAAAAAATAAAATTTTGATTCCACTACTATTGCATATTGAATCCCATAATTCCGATTAGTGGGTTAATTTATTTTAATGGTTCATTATACACTTTATTCCATCTGAAATGATTGAATAATTTAGCAGTAATTGGAGAAAAAAATAGTCATGATTCATACATTACATTTGAAAACATGAAATGAAACAAAAATTATAGTGATAATTTTTTTATTAAATCTAGATTTTCTCTAACATAAATTACATGAACGTTTATAAATAAAATTATATTTTTGATTGAATTATATAATCAATTATGTATTATTTGAAAAGGAAAAACATATGATTATTTTGTTTTATTATATTTTATCATATTTAAAAGAATGTTTTGAATTTTAATTTTTGATAATATATCGGTTCAACAATGATCATATAATTATTGTAAATATAGTTTGTTGAAAAATATAATTGGCTTAGACAAGGGATTGATGTCCTCAATAATAAGGATAATAGCCTTTGATTATTAATTATAAAATCTTTCAAATGTGAGAAAATGATTAATATTTACCTATAACCAGGACCAAGAAAAGATTTCATTATCTAAATCATGAGATAAGGTAATTACTATATAAGTTTAAGGTCATTGATATCACGATCCAACCCCTGTGGGTCAAACGGAACCATGAAAATATCCACATTGTGCACTTTACTCTTATGGTATCTCCCATTGTAATAATGTGTTATTTTTTATGACCATAGTAATATAAATAATTATTTTTTATATTCAATATAATAATGGTTATGTTTACTTCTAATAATTATAACGTTATAAATGATTTCAATTTTGATTAAATGATTCAAAAATTATTTTTCAGGGGATATGTAATTTTAATTCATATATTTTTTTATTTTATTAATAATGTTTTGAAATAATTAATAAAATAATATTATAAAATATTATCTATTAATATTAGTTGAAAATAAAATATTATTAATAAAAAATAATTAAAGGGTTTGAAAAATATTGTTGCCAAAAAACCCAAGATTTCCCATCTAATGAAAATTATTGTTTTGAAAGTAAAAAAATTATATATTTATGAAATTATTTGGTTACAATAATAGTGTTTTTGTGATCATAATATTGAAATTATCTAAAGGAGATTTTTTTTATAATTTTATTAGACAATCAAATTCTTTGTTTAAAATTAAATATAATATAAATATATGGTGTGCGTTATGACCTCATACTGACAAACATTAATGTAATAAATTATAGAAATGGTAGATAAAAGATAATATATGTTATATATTTATAATAAATTGTTCTTAAAGTCATTTTATTAATATTATAAAGACTACATGATTCCACCAAAAGCAATGTTATATTTTTAAACGATTTAAAAACATTTCTTTATGTACATGACTCACATCCACATCAGTAGGGGTTTTATATTATTTTGTTCATCCCTTAGACATTTAATATAATGAAATTAAATCCTATTTTGAAGAAACCTAGGAATAATCCTTGGAATATTTGTAATTTTGATAATTTGATGCTATATAGTCAAAAATAACTGTCTCAGAAATGATGAAGAACTCCCCTCACCTATCATATATCAACCCAAATATGATTCCAATACTCTTTACACAAAAAATTTATCGCATATATAATCTCACCTCCCAACTCTATAGTTATCCCATTGTGCCCAAAATCACTCAAGAATCCCCTTCCAAAATTTTTTAATAACCATCTCATAGTAGAGAATTTTATCCTTTTATTCTTTATTCAAGATTCTTTTTTGTGATCTGCAATTTATTTCAAATTAATAAGTTTGGAATATGTTATTAAACAAACAGATTACAACCAATTTTATTTTTAAATAATTATATAACCCTTTAACTCTCATAAAACAATTTTATTATCATTTTTCTAATGATGTAATGTTGATGACATTTCCTTGTGATTTGTACATTCCAATCCTATTTTGTTTGGAATTACATTTCTATTTACATTTAAGGGTCTTCAGCTAAATACACATATAATTCATTAATTATATAAGTACATATATTTATTCCATAATCATTGATCATGGAATTAAATGTGATGCAATTTTTTATCAGGTTATATGATCTATGTGGCACACTTATGAATGTGAATGATAGGATTATGATGAGTTCACCCAAATAGAACTAAATTGCAATGGTAATGTTTTAGTCTCATGAGACACCATACATGGTTCATGTAAGGTTATAATATTGAAATTATATTGTGTTTTTTATTTGGATAACCATTAAATATGTTTATGATGTAATGTTTAATTTTTTATCCACATTCCCTAGATTCCTTTGTGTTATCATCCTATATCATCTATATTTGTTCATCATTATGATTCTCACCCCATTTATGTCCCACTGAAATTCATATTTTCTAACATCTAATAAATTCATCATGTTATTCCATTATTATTACTTTTATATGATTTATATCTCGATCCATTTTTATGTATATAGCCAGGTAATCCATTGATGTTTTATAGGACCAATTATTTATAAGAGAATGATAAGGAAGTTCTTAATTATTAACTTATATCCCATGTTCATGATATTATTCTATGTACCTAATTCCCATATTCAGTATGCTTATTGATATTATATAATGAATTCTATGAATTATTATGTTAAAAATAATGAAATAATTTGTAATAAAGACAAGAGTTTTATTAGTTTGTATCATACAAAATATTTGTTATTTTTGGGATAAGGATTTGAAATCTCTAGAAAAATACATATGGATAATAATAAACAAAATAATACACCCATAACATTTTGTAAATTATTGATTGATTAGATTACAATAATTTACATCTCTTTTAGGATACTACATGTTGTTTTTACTCTGTCATAGATGTATCTAGGTGAAACACTAGAAAACAAAATATTCATCTAGACATGAAATGAATGTTGTGCACAAAACACAGGCATTTTTACGCACCCATTTTGACATTCTATAGGATATTATTTGGAAAATAAAAAATTTGATTATAAACCATTATAATGATTAAAAAAATAAAAAAATTATTTTTAGATAATAGATCATGTAAAACACATATTGTATCCTATAAATTCAATGGTGAAAAAATATACAATATTTATCATTTACCCCTTTAATGGTTTCCGTTAATTTTTTTACAAAATAAAAAATAATCCTCCCAAAGTCTATACCAGATGAAGTAAATGGATTGAAATAGAATAAAATATTCAATGGTAGGAATATCATCTATAGTTTTACACATTATTTCATATCATGAATGTTTAGATGAACTTTTCAAACACCACCCCAGTATAAATGAAATATAGATGTCGATGAAAACTGAAAATGGGGAAATTTATGCATACCTTGTATATAACAAAAAACATTGTTAGAATATGTATGTTGAACATTCTAGAATTTTTTTTACTCTCTTAAGTGAAAATATATGAAATTATGGGTATGTTTTTTTTCATATATATATATATCCAAAATAAATGTATGTGAGAAAGAAATCAGTCTCTATATTATGACTCATCCACTGATTCATTACAAATTCCAGGGGTGATGAATCTTATTCATCACTGACATCTAAAAAATGGATATATTTTCCCAATTAGAATAAAGATATTGATCAAATTATTTATTCCATTAAAAAAATTAACCTCGAAGAGATTCCCATTTTTAGGTAATACAATAACGTGTTTCCCAAATTTTTTATATGACTTCCTCCTAACAAAGTGGTGAATTATATATCATGATTATAAATAGGTATTTTTGAATATCCATGACTATATATATAATGGTTTTTTGTAATGTTATGATATTAGTAATAAAATATAAGGGAATCTACAAAAACGGTTCATAAACCCAACTACTTCACCATGGACTGCACTAGTCATCTACACAATGAAAAAGGATGGATCAATCAACCTTTGAATTGATTAATGTGAGCTCAAAAATATCATGAAATATAAAAAGTATCCCCTATCATGGATTGATGAATTTTTTGATCAGGCACTTGGATCATAGTACCTCAACATGGTAGATATTCATTTTGGGTATTAACGAGTAAGGTTTATGAAAGAGTACATCTACAAGATTACTTTCTATATCAGGTGTGGGAACAATGAGTTAATAGTAATGCTATTGAAGCTCACCAATGATGTATAAATAAAAATTTAATAGATTAATTGTTTATTTAGAAATTATATTGAAAAAACATATTATTATTTATATATGATATTCTAAAATAATAAAAATTTAATGATGACCATGAGAAGAATCTGAGATCTATGGTAAAGACCTTATGAATGGAAAATCATTACGAAATTTTATAAGATTCAAGTTATTTTTAATGGAAGTCACATTATATGACTATATTTTTAAATGTAATTGAATACATGTTGTGCATTTAAAACCTAAGAAATTACAAAATTGAGATTCACAATATCTATTATAGTAATTCATTGTTTCATTCGGTTTGGAGGGTAATGTCATTGATTTGTGATAAATTTCTCATGATTTCAAAACCATCAAAAATGGATAAATTCAATGGTTTTCATGTTTTTTTAATAATGATAGATAATAGAAATTAAATATTTTCAAAAAGAGGATTCTCACTACACTTCTATATGTGATTCCCACTAGTGGAGAACTTTTTTTGGTATAAATTCATTATTTAAAAATGGAAATGGGATTTGTACTAAAGTAAAATAAAGACGTGATAGATAATTCCCCAAGGAAATTTAATTTTCCTGAACAAGATATCCAAATAAATGATCTTTAGTTGTATGTCATAATCTTTACATTGAAAACCTTGTGTTATTATATCATTAGGGAAAAGTGTAATATATAATGGGATCATAAGAGCCATGAGTTTATATTATCATATAAATTAATGAAAATATTCTACAAAATATGGGTTGAGAAGATAAAATATGATGAATACACAATCATATACTAAATTGGGAAAGAAATTATGGTGTTTGATGCTCTATATTGAATTGATCATGAAATTTTATCCTTGGTGAGAATTATAAAAGATCTGACCTTCTTAGACATCAAAAGGATTGATATGGGAAGAATAATAGAAGAAACATAATCATCCTTTCACATATTTTTTCACATACATCCCATCTATATAATATTAAGGATGATAACATAGATTATGTGAAAATTCAAAATAATGTGGAATCTATTTGAAAAGGTAAATCCTGAAAGTTCAAAATTAATGGAGAATGAGTTGTGAAATTTTTGTAATCAATAAGTGTACTAACAAATCAAGATTTAAGTAATAAGGTTTTGGATGATGCAGAATGTTCAAACTTATTCATTTATCAATGGAGAAAAATAATTTATCAAGATATCTGATTTCACTATTTATGAGATAATATAAAAAAATAGATTTACAAATATAAATCAATTTGTCATGTATATAATTAAGTGAAGGTTTAATGAAAAAACATCCAAAGGTATTATGAAACCATTACACATGACTACATGGAAATGAGAAAACATACCCATGTATATTAACATAAGTCTTCCATATAAATCAATAGGAAATAATTCAACATGGTTCATACATGATCATCTTATAAATTCCACTCAAAACATTGGAATTTCAATGGAATTATCAATAGATGAACTTGTAATGATATACATTAGACTTTCATGAAATAGAATGCATTACTCCATCATGAAATAGTACCATAAAAATTATGTCCAATCTATGTAGACTATCTATAAACTCAGGGAAATTCTGAGATAATGCTCAATGGAACTCAATAGATGATTGGATCCACATCTTCCTCTAGTAAAGATGACATACCATAATAATTTCTAATCAAGCATCCAAATGGATCCCTACTAGGAACATTAAGGGATGATGTGAAAACACTTGTGTATTGGGATGAAGTTGGTGAACACAAGCAATTTCATTTTGAAATGGTTGAGGAAATAGTGGATAATTTATAAACTATTATGAATAACATTTGGGATGCTTAAAGTTTATTTAAGACACATGAATACAATCATCATTGAGACATGATGTTTGATGTTATAGATAAGTTATTCTTTCTCAAATCTGTAAGTATTAAATTCAAGAGAATTGGGAAGAAGAGAAATCATAGTCTATGATACAGTGATAACTTTGAGATTCATGATCATGTCAGAATAGTTTCCTATCTTCTAAAAATACCACATATCTTATGTAAATTAATTGATTAGTTCCAAATAACCCTCTTGAGAAAGTACATATGAGAAAAAAAATTGATTAATCTAGAGGTGATAACATTGGAAAATTATCATTCAAATGAAGAGTAGTAAATGGAGATATTAACGAATTTTTAAAATAAATGATAACATATTATTAATAATTAATATTTATTATGTATAGTTTGTAATATAATTTTATGATGTAAAAATATGATTTTTAAGGATATAAAAATTTTTATCATGAAAAACACCATCATTTCTCAATAAATTCAAATTCCTTTTTTAATAATGCATAATTCTTATACATGACAATTTTTTTTTTAAATATATATTATTTTTAAAATCATAATTTGTAAATTTAAATATAGTTATGTGTTCATATTTATCTTAGATATTAGAATTTGTAGGTATTTATTAATTTTCATATTAATATATTTTATATTTTACAATACCATAATGACCCCAAAGAGATGTGATAAATTATATTAATGGTATCCAAGAAAAAATATTTGTTTAAAAATTAATATAATGAGTTTTTTATTTGATTTTATCAGTTTTTAAAGCCTCTATGAATCCTTCAAATCTAATAGTATAATTTAATGTTTTAAAACTAGTTTTTCGAGAGCGTAACTCGCATCCACATCACCAAGGGTAATACTATAATTATTTCGGCCATTGAACATAAAAAATAATCAAAACCAATTCTAGTTTTATGAAACCATGGTCAAATGAAATATAATGGTTTGTGGTTTTTATTGTTTTATTTTATATAGTCTAAAAACAATTTTTGAGAAATAATAATGAAGAGCACTCTCTTTATCTATATATAACCACACAATATACCATTACTATTTAGTAAAAACAATTTAAAATTTCTATAACTATCCATTCCCACTTCATATTCCTCCCATGTTAACCCCAAAATCTAAAAAATCTTCTCCCAATATTTTTGAATCTCCCACTTTATGTAAGGGATCCTCTCCTTCTACATTTTATTCAACCATATTATTCAATTAATGGATTCAATATAAAATTCATATTAATAGGATATGTTATTATATATACCTCCTATGACCAATATTATTTAAAAAATATTCGATACTCCAATATATCTCAAAACTCAATTTTATTATATATTATTTACTACTGTTATGCTAGAGAAATTTCACTATGATTTTTCCTTGCCAAACCTTTTTGTTGTGAATACTGGCACAATTATCAATCAATGGTATTCCCATAAAAAAATTTTATAATTAGTGTTTGGGACATAAAATTATTTTTTACACAAAAAATGTTATTTGAATTAAATTTGACAAAATATGATTTTATATTATATGATATATGTTGCACACTTATGCATGAACATGATATGACCAGGTTGGGTGCTCCCAAATAGCACTCCAATGTATTAGGTAATGTTTCAATCTCATAATAATCCATGTAGGATGAATATGTAGTTATAATAAAAATATAATGTTATTATGTCTTGCTGGATAACCTTGAAATACAATTATGTGGTTATTTTTAATGTTTTTTTCCACATTCCAATGTTTCCTTTATATAATCACACTATATCTTGCGTCTTTTTTTCATTTTTACGATTATCACCCACTTTATTAACCCTTGAAATTTGTATTATCTTACAGGTAATAATTTCATCATTTTGTTACATTTTTATTCCCATACTCATGTTTATAACTAACCCCTTTCTTATATATGTCCACAGGTTATCCCAAGCTATTTTATATGCCCGATTATTTCTAAGAGAATTTTAAGGAAATTTCCAATAATATTATTATATCATATTACAATGATAGTATGATATGTACATAATTCAAAAATATACTAGTCTTCTTGATCATTTAGGTTTAATTATGTGTATTATTAGGTTATAAATAATGAATTAATGTGTAATAAATACAATGGTTTTCATAGAGAAATCATTCGTTGATACATTCTTGGTTTCAAAGGGATTTAAAACAAAATAAACGATGAGATCAGATTCTCAGAGTGTGATATCATAGAACAATTAAAATGAAATAAAAAATAAACCATAAATAATAGGGAATTTATAAGGAATAATCAAATATTCGATATAATGAATACCAGAAATGGGGAATATATCAATTGATGAAATAACAACATAAATTATCATAAGAATAGAAATAAAGAGTTCCATAATTATATAATGAGTAATTATTGCCATTATAATCGTACCTTCAAAGCCCCATGCTAACACATCTTACATGAATAGTTAAGTCATTGAAAAAATAATGAAACAAGATTTTTTATAAGACATTTTTACTGATAATGGGATTATAAAATGACCCTTACATTACTCACTATTTCCAATTCATTAACTATATGAATAAAATGAGAAAATAGATACAAAATAAATAAATAAAAATTGATAATGAATAAGTAATATAAATAACATTAATATTTCTCCTAATAAAAAAAATATAGAAACATGATCATAATCCATTCAGAGTAGTGTTATGGATGGTATAATTAGAATAAATTTTTATTAGAGTGTATGATTCAAATTTTTTTGAAATATATGAAAATAATTATAAATGGTCACTTGAAATATTAATGAATTAAATTTAAAAAAAATAATATGTTCACACAAATTATAATAAGTAAATCATTTGAAAGATGAAAATGAATATTTAATTCAAAAACATTTGTATTAATTAATATAAGAGTAAAATAAATTAAGTAAAACATTTAATAATTTTAAAAAATCAATAAAAGAAGAAAATAAAATATGGGTGTGAAGAAAAATGATTCCTTACTGAATATATAAACAATAATAATGTTCTTGAGAAATATTATTTTGAAATTTTGTTTACATATAGATAAGATAATTGATGGATTATGAATTTATGGAAACATATAGTGAAGGAAATATTAGGAAAAAATTAATTTCTATAAAATAACTATGTATTAGAATTTTTTTTAGTGAAATGAAGATAATATAATTTCATCATTTGAAATTGATTCATAAATAATCATCTTAAAAAATTGAGATTTTAACCTAAAACCATTAACTCATGTAAGAATTGCCTCAAAAGTTATTTTAACATCATATATAATAAATTTAAAATTATTTTACTTATATACCAAAATAATATTCATAATTATAACACCATACATGGTTTACTTATCACATCTTCTCTCTAATTCTTTAATAATCATTCATTATCTTTATCAATTTAGGTGATAACTACTTCCTCTTTCATGTATTATTGAATTCATAAGACATAGTTCTTGCATCATTATCATAGATACATCATATATATAACCCTAATTGTTATTTATGTATCATATATATTAATTATATTAATATTTATAACAATTATGAAAATTCATATATATAAAAATGAATTACATTGTTCATAGTGATGATAGTCTGTAATTACACATGAAGAGTTTTTGCTTTTTCTTAAAAATAAATGAATGTATGATACATATTATTTATTCCTTATAGAACTTAAATTATATAATATTATCATATATATTTAATAAATACATCATTAGATCAATGTTATGTTGTGATGGAAGATGAATCATAATGCTATGTGGAGGCAGTAGTCTACACATACACATGAGCAACACATTAAATTCTCATTTTGTGGAAAGGATGTTAAAAATACTATCCCCATAATTTAAATAAAACATAATTATATTTATGAATATGGATTAATTATATTCAAATTAATACAAAATATTTAAAGTATATGGAATAAGAAATAATCTCTAAAAGAATCGGGTAACACAATTACCTCTTATTTGATAAACTTCTTTTAGAATGCATATTATGTATTCATTGGTTGGTCATAGGGTAAGAAAATAAGATCAATAACTAAGATAACAATGATAATAATTATTTCTGGTAGGAATTTGATATGGTTGAGGTATAAATGCTTGTGAATATGGGTGGAGGGTCAGTTCTCTTTTAGAAGTTAGGGGACAGATAACCGCAAAATTACAAAATATATTTTAATATTATAAAGTCACTATCTTATACAATTATAAAAAAATGGACATTAATTTATTTCTAAGACATTATAATAAAGAATTATATTTTAAAAACTATTATTTAGGTATTTTTAAGTATGATTTTTACCAGTAAGTATTTTTTTACCCCACAGTAAACAATTATAACCCTATATATTTTGAAAAATTATTACTATTTTTACTATTAATTTTCAAAAAATATATTAACCCTATTATATAATATTAATTGTTTTAATTCATAAGTTGTGTTCTATTTTACAATATTCAATTTCTATAGGAGATAATATTTCTATAAAATGTAATGAAAACCATTTTTAACGAAATTCCTTTTTAAGAAAAAAATAATTTTAAATAAAATAAATGAATTATTTTTTGAAATGGAAATAATTGGATTTTATATATAATATAATTCATATTAATCATTCAATCCATACCAAATCTGAATGGATACATTTATATACAAGAATAGATAATAACAATAACATTATGTTTTTATTGGAATAATATTCTTCCATAGAATTTTGAAATTTTATGTATATATTTATAAGTTCATAATTTTATTTTTATAAGATTTTTATAATGTGATAAATATATTTTTTTAAAGAAAAAATGTTTCATTCAAATTCAATTAAATCATAAATCACTAATAATTATTAAAAATTAAAATTCTTGTAAAATCATTATTTTTAACACATCACCCAAAAATAAACATTTTCTAAAAAATTTGTTAAATTCACCCTAATATATTTTTGGAATACGTAATTAATAAATTAAATTTTTTTTTTCAAAAATAATTTATATGTTTGTGGTTTAATAATATTTTTTAATAATGCTATGTGAATTAGGAAATTTTTTATTTATATAAAAAATAATACTCAATATAATTAAAGCACTAGTGTTACACACAACATGAAAATGGAGTCCCCTACTTATGTTAAGTTACCACTACTATTATAATGTTATAATCCATACATATGGGTTAATTAGAAATAATAATTTGGAGATAGGATCATTGTTTTAATTAAAAAAAATATGGTCCTCAGTATTTAGAACATGATAATTCAATAGGATCCCCAACAACTATATTATTAAACATTATCACATATATACATACTAATTCATGATGGAATAATTCAAAAAATGAACCTAATAAAGAAAACACAATATAAGAGGATCATTATAGACTAGATAAATAAGAATATATAGTTCACACCCAAACCTATTAAGGATATAAATATTAGATAATCATGAAAAAAATAGGTCATCAATCATAGAATTGTTTTTCAAATAATGGATTGTATTTTTTTATTTGAAGAAAATTATTAGAATTTGGATATATCACTTCTTGGGAAGATATTTATTTGAATGTTATCCTATACATTTAATAATATGATAAATAAGGTCACAATATATACTATCTAACATTATTAACATTTGGATAGAAAATAGTCAAATGGATTCATTTTGAAATGGAAGGGGTATGCAAACACTATCACCAAGTACCTCGTATATGTTTTTTTGTAAATATCTACAAAGATAATTTCTGAAAAAAAATTAACCTAATACTAATTATTTAGAAATTGAATGTTGATTTCCAAGATTGTTTCGATATTAAACCACTCTTATATGACTCCAAAATTGGGAAATTGCTAAAACCCCGCATGATGTATCCATTTGAAGTAAATATACCTTGAAAAAAAAAGATAATCATAGATACAATAACTTATTTCACTCCGTATATAATTTTTCAATAAGAACAACCACCCAAACCTCAGCAACCATATACACATCCTAACCCACAAACATAATATGGGTGAAATGAAAAAACTATCCCATATTTTTGAGAATGAATGGATCATATAAACAATTTAAATCCAAAGATGGATTTGGGTAATTTACAATATTGGTTAGAACCTATCATGATCGAGGTTGTAGAGATGAAAAAATTAAAAGATGATAATGTCAAAAAATTATCTCAAATATTCCCTAAACCATATATTGTTTAGAAATATAATACAAATATTAATCATTATTCTTGTATTTTGTATAGAAAACAATGCTAGAAGATAAAATGAAATCACAGAAATAAAAATTTTGAATTTGTTTTGTTCCATTAACATCAATGGTATTGTTGTAAAATAAATCTATTCAAAACCTAATGTTATTATAAATATAGAATATTGGAAACAAATAGTTGTATCTTGGGATAGTTGTCAAAAATATTTTAGATAGGGTTTCTCATGAATTTATTGCGTTTTAAGAGAAATTTCATATAATAAAAAAAATTTGATTCTAAATAACGAATTTTAAGGGGATTGTTAGAGGATTTATTTCTAGTTGAAATGAAATCTATGTATATAACTTTTTTTGAAACTTCTCATTTTATTATCATAAATTAATAAATCCACAATTTCATTATAAATCACATTAACTTGAAGGATATGATGATGAATAATTTATTTTTAATCAATATTTTATTAATCCTCTTTCATAGGTCACTAAGAATAATATCTATGACACTAAAGAAATAAAATACTTATATATCACACATGAATTTCCAAATTATGGTTTTGTGTTCATAATAAATTTAAGAGTAACTCATTATCTCCCACACTCATTCCAAAAATCGACATACACTCACCAATCAAATCAAACCATTTTATAATATACAACTATGTTTTAGTGGGTGATAGATTTATTTCATCAATTAAGGGATAAATAATTTAAAATGATTCACAATTTATAAAAAAGATCATTTAAATTGAAAAACATCTAGTTAATATTCAAATCAATCATCAGAGATGATTTTTTATTCACTATTTTTTAACTAAATAATTAAAAATATGTTTCCTTACCACACTCAAGAAATAAATATTATTACACATTCGTTTAAATGGTAAAATACATCAAATAGTGGAATGGAATTTTTGATTAATTTTGAAAATAAAAAAGCCTCTAAAAAATTAAAATAAAAGTTGCCAAAATATGACCTAAAAAATCATTCTCTCACGGTCTTATCTTTATTTTTTTAATTAAAGTTTTCATTCACACCATCTCAATCAAGCTAATGAGTATATTTACATTATATCCCCAAAATTACTAATGTATGATATTCACTTCTTATACATGATAGATATTATATTTTAAAAATTTATAAATAGCTAGAGATCATCCTCTTTAAATTAATCTTAATAATCATGATCTTCCCTGAAAATCATGACCATATATTGTCTAAAAACTTTATGTGATTACTTAATATTGATTTATTGAGCTATCATTATATTTATACAATAAAAATTTAACATTATAATACATAAAAAAATAAACTATTTATCACTCTTACAAATAATATATATCAATCATTTTAATGAACTAAAAATTCAAAATAATAATCTTCCATCAATATTCGCATTATTATCTATATATGTTGTTGAACATGTCATTAAACATATTCCATGTGTAATAAAAATCCATTATTTTTTGTTCGGGTAGTCCCACAATGAAAAAAATCAAGAGTATATTTTATGAAGTTACCCAATAAAACGTAAATATTTCAGTTCAACCTTACTATCAACTCCTATCTCCATGCCTTTTACAGATTTTAAAACAAAATGTAATACAATATATTAATATCTGAAACTTATGATTTTAACTATTTACTCTATATTTAACATTTTTTACTTCATTGTGGATTTTTATAAGAGTAAATAACTCTTATAATGTGGTTCATGGTTATTTCAAAGTTTCCAAAGACTCATAAAATGTTTCCAATGATACATATGATGTGTCAAATGACTCTTATGATGTTTTCCGTTATATTTTTTATCTCATCAAAAGTGGAAATTGAATCTTATAGTGTCTTTATTTACCACTATATGACTATTATGTACATATGTTTTATTGTTCCCAATTTTAAAATGACTCTATTGACCTAAATCGTTTTTAATGTTTTGTTTCATGAATTTAAATGAATCGTATAATGAGTCCTGAAGATCATTAATGAATTCATGAATTTATCTTATAGATATATAATCCTTTTCAAAATATTCTGTCTAGAATCTTGGAAGGATCATAAAAAAAGTGTACTTAGCCAATTTTTCAAAATTGTTGATGAAACTTGTAGAGACCCGAAGCTTTATGTACATGGACATTATATTACTTTTGTGGAAAACTTAATACATAACAAAAACAGGCTCACATGGACTGTAATAGTTTAGTGTCTTTGGAAACTTGGAACGTAATCTTCTAATTGTGGTGAAAGATCTTCAACATCTCCCATAAAGATCTTCCACTTTTTGTTTCCATACCCTAAACCTTTCTTTTAATCCTGTGGGAAAATAAAATTAAAAAGGGTGAGCTCAAAATCTAAGTAAGGGTAAGCATGGATAAAATAAAACATACCATATACATTTGAACTTAAAAACATGAACATAATGTTTAAACATCAAAATCTTGAGCAAAGACATAAAACATTGAAGTATATAAGGCATAGATCATAATGTAACATGAAGCATGATAAAATAGAATGGGAATAAAACATGTAATTGTGGCATCCATTAAGAACATGTAATGATTTCCATAGTATCCAAGGCATTGCTACCAAGACCATCTTAGTGGACAAAGTCTCTTTCTGAATCGAGTTCACTCCTCCTTCCAGTCCTGTAATACTGAATCGGATTAACTTACCATTCCAGTCATGTCTATCTCATGAGATATAAATATTTACCCAATGCATTGGAGGGAGATATAGGTCCCACCCATCTCATAATGAAATCAGTCTTACTTGTGGCACAATATAAACATACATTCTTCATAATAACCCAATGAATAAAATGGGTTTCATAAACATCATCTCATCATCAAATAATCCATATAAAAGAAATGGATATCATTTCATAATAATAATAGTGAAATCATGTAAATCATAGAGACATGACACTTCAAACATACACATGTGAAATAATGTCATCTTAGATGAAAATTGTTTTGATAAAACACGTGAAATGAATTCTTGAGGAAAATATCCTTTTTTCAACAAAATCATTTTCTTTTCACAAAATGTCATGAAATTTTAAATGAAAGGTATTTTTTTGAAAATAGTGATGAAATCTTTTGGTGGAAGCATAATTAAAATAAGGCTTTATAAAACTGTAAAAATATGTTCGTGTTGTATAAGTTAAATAACATTCTTCTCGTACTTTTGTCGGAAAAGTCAAAAAAGTACCTCTTAGGGTAAAAAAAGAACGATTCCTTCCATACCAAGGGGTAAAAGTCAAAATGCGTAGAAAATGACTTTAAAAATACGTGAAAACACTTTTTTAAAACATGCACATGGATGAAAACAATTACCCCAGTAAATACTTACGAATAAGCAATCTCGGATAAAAATGAGATTTCCAAAATTATCCCTTACCTTAGGTTTAATATGCTTCATACGTATCCAAACCTCCTGTATAATGATTTTAATAATGACATTTACTTATTATAGAATCATTTTCATTGTTATGATATCATGTATGGTTCAATTACTACTTTATATTACCCGTTCTTTTGTAAATTCCATGTTAAAGAGTGTTTTGGGTAAAATCATTTCATTTGTCGATCGTGGTTTGACTTGTAATTATTCATATGATTACTTAGATCATTATTAATTAATTACAGAATATAAAACATGATTTATATATAATATTTATTCAGAATATACATATATATAATAGATCGATAAATGGAAAGAAATACACCGTTCATGGAGACGGTAGGTCGTACGTACGAATGAACGATGTTTTCGTTTCCTTACTGAATTGAATGGAATTAAGTAGATGACATAAATATATATATATATATTTATACATAAATCTAGTAGAATTATTATGTCATATATTTAATGATTACTTATTATATATACTTTATAATCATTATTGAATGGTTAACATGGAGAGTGAATCTCATCGCGTCGTGGAGACGGTAGTCCGTACGTACGCACGAGCGATGATATCATTCCCAGGATAATGGAATTGTATTAAAGTGTATTTATAATATTACAGAATCAATATAACTTTAAAATAATCATATATATTCATTAATTTCACCATTATACCCATCCAAGTAAGGTGATGGTGGAAAATAGATTACAACACGGTGTGGAGACGGTATTCCGTACGTACGCATGTGCGGTGATTTCATTTTCCATAGGATGGATAGATGAAGAAATAGGGTTGTTTCATACTTATAATAACATATCAGTATATGAGTGATACTTATGTTATTACTTCATAAGGAAAAAACTAAATAAGAAGAAGTGGAAGAAGAAATAAAGTTGAAGGAATCGGTAACAGATATTACCTCTTCTTTGACACGCCTCTTTGAATCCTCCTCTTAGGGTACTAAAATTGGTATTTGAAGAAGTACAAGACCACTAGGATGTTTATAGGGAAGTTTATAAGGGAAATGGGCAGGGTTTTGATGATCTTAAAGGCTCAAATTGGTGTGATAAATAGAGGGAGGAGGTGCCCTTTTATAAGGGCGGAGAGTGGCACCTTTGTAAATATAAGAAATATTAGTTTATATTACATCCCAACCCCTCTTAAAAACTTAAAAAATGACTCATATACTAAGATTAGATGAGATAGGGTTTTAATATCATCAATTAAATAAATTTAGACATGTTAGGAATTTATTTTAAACATTATCAACTTGATTTATCCTTATTTAATCAATTTAATTTTATTTGTGGTAATAAAATTATAAATTTTTAATGATAACCAATAATTACTTATATGTGTGAAATGTCCATAAATGGATACTTTATAACATTTTATACCATATAAATTTAAATTTATAATTTTTAAATATTTTTGTGATTTTTAAACAATTTTATAATATGTTATTTTTATAAAATAACAATAGTGTCAATTTTGACACTATTCATGTAATTGAATTTAAATAAAATATATACAGAATATATGTTATAAATAAAATCTTTAATAGATTCATAAAAGGTCATATTTATCTATAAAATTAGTTGAGCACATTAAATAGTTCATATAATATTTATTTTATTATTTTTAAAACCATTTATTTGGTTTATCTCTTAATAAAATAATTAATACAACATTTTTGTATACTAATTTAATATACTTATTTGTTGCATAAAAATTAAAAATAAAATCCTATGATGAATATAAATCTACTAACATTCACAATAATACTTTTACTCGAATTTATCATCTTAAAATACCAATATTTATATTGTTATATTTATTAAATTATGAAGGTGACAACTTTGGCATCATTTAAAATAAAACAATATAAGTGTCATAATATCTTTTATAAGGCTCCAAATGTTCCCATATTAGACCATTGGATGATTATGGTTTACATTTACATGACCAATAAGTTTTGGTTAGGGGTTTTGCATTTTATGGTCACTATTAGTTCAATAAAAACTATATTCTTGCTTTTTCACAAGATAAACAATTTTTGCATCACTATTGTGTCATAATTAATGATAATTATTAAATTCTTAAAAATTATAAATAAAATCATATGATGTATATAATTTCATTACATTTCTGGAGACTATTCATTTTCTATGTTTCATGAATTTTATCACTAAATTAAAATTAATATACTTATAACATTTAAGAGAGTGACATGTTGTCACTTTCTTTGGTTTTAATAATAATTAAGTTATTTTCATGGAAAAAAGTCCATTAAATGATTCTAATCTGACCCTTAGGTGATATGGGTCGACATTTAGTAATCAAATAGGACTTTGACAGGTGTTAGGGTAATTTTATAGTCTTATATTTACCCTTAATTACCCGTTTTACCTTTAACTATGGTAAATAAAATTTACCATAGTTACTATTCATAATGCCCAAAAATAAAAAGTATCTTATTAACATAATTTGGACGCACTGATTCCAAATATGGAATCCATTTTTTCAAATTCAATACACAAAAGTTGCAGAAATTAAATTAAAATTAATCCCGTTGTCGAAAGAAAACGTGATTTTGTTTAAAACATTGCAAAAGATTGAATTGATTTAACCTACGAATTCAAGATAAAATCAATGATAATGACATACATTATATTAAATGGTAAAAATATAGTCTATTTATACATTAAAACCATTCAATATTATAATTTATCCATATAAACTAATACGATGTAAAAAGTTGTTTTTAATTAAAATATAGCATGTTTTTACTATTCATTAAAATATGAAAGTTATCGGAAAATTATCAAAAATTTATCCAATGTAAATTTTTATATCCTGATTAAAAATAAGAATTTTATTTTGTCAAATTGAACTTATAAACATGTCAAAACTATATTTAATGTGGGTGCGCCATTAAAAGGGAGCAAAACTACATTTTTTGAAAAATACTTATTTTACCCGAAAAAATTATTTTGTTCTCATACCATGTTCTCGAAAATGTGTAAGATGAATAATAATGTTATAAATTTCAAAAAATAGTTAATACTATTCATAATGGCTAGTTCTTAATAATATTATAACCATATATCGTTGTTCAGTTAAACCCGGTATTGTGTACAACACACGATATCGAGGAAGGTCGCAATTGCGTGTAATGCAAGCCAAATCAGGGTTGCGTGTATTGCAAGACTCTTTTGTTGTTGATTATAACAAAATACTACAATATTTCATTTATACATTGAATATATATATATATATACACTCAATGTTGCGTAGAATGATTATTATAAAACGAACTTGAAATTGTGTGTAACACAATCTACGAATAGTGTTGTGTATTCTTGAAGCTAATACAGTGTGGCGTATAGCACAAGATAATCTTGTTTTAGCACAAAACACATGACATCAAATAAATTAAAGATAATACTTATCATAAAATATCGGGTTGTTACATTCTACCCCCTTAAAATGAATTTCTCCCTCGAAATTCGGTGGGGTTATAAATCGTTTACTATTTATAGAAACCCACATCGTGAAAAGGAATACTAGAACTTCCTTTAACAAAAAAGAAACATTAGAAACATAATGGATACCAAAATTACTCATCACTGGGTTTCCACATAAGAGAACATAGGTGAAAATATGGATATGGAGGAAAAATCTAACCATCATGTTCTGATGGATAGTGGTAGAGAACATAGCTTTGAAAAAGCCATCAATCACAAAGCTATAAATTTGTGATGATCTAAGTTACCATCTAATTAATCAGATATAAAAGCACTAGCACAACATTTTTGGTTTTCAAATTCATTTCCCTAAAGTTGATGAAATTTGAATTAGAAGAAATACTTTCGTGATTTTGGTATAGTCTCATCGTTGGTCATTCTTTGGACAAATTCCACTTCATCTCTTAAAGAAATGAAGTTGAATTTGTCATTCGTGAAGATTTAGCTGATCATGCGATAGAATGATGGGTCATTCCATCTATCTCAAACAAAAGGTTATAAAAGTTCTCAAAAATACATAAGTCCATCTATAGTGATATTAATCATATATGATTCCTAAAATGGACTTATACATCATATATCATACTTCATTATATAATAAAACTAGTTTCTACTAAACAAGGACTTCCTGTAGGCCAGTGGTAGGCGATAAAGGCCAGTTGCACTTCGGTTGTGTGTTCGATTCCCAAAGCCTTGTCCGACGCGATGGGTTTTCGCCCGTCCTACAGGTTGTCCTTTTTCTAAAACTACATTACTATAACATCCCATCAATAATATCTAAAAAGTTTTATCCTTAAACAATACTAACTTATGTCCAATATAATCCATTCCAATATTTAGGCATATTCATAATACTGCAGTCCACTCTCATATTATAGTGAAAACGATAAACAAGGATTACATATAACAAGTATGTTAATACCATCGTTGATCCCCATATATCATAAGATATGTCTTGTTGGTCACATTCCAAACATTCGAAGGCCCTAATCACGTATTCTCTTAAAAAATGAATACCCATTGAATCTTAGTGAAAACATGAGGGCTGTCAAAAGTTAACTGTTTCCAGATACCAAAACCCCAAAATTCTATATACTCAAACGATGATATAACTATTTCATTCTATCAGTCATGATCTCATGAATACTGTCAAACATTTCATTTTCTCTGTATCCCTTCATTATGCACATATCATATTTTTTCCAAAAGTATCTCTATCACTTTCCATGGTTAACGGTACTATAAAATTATTGAAAACCACAATAGAACAATACATAAATTTTCTAATGCACCATAAAAGTACCTCAAAAAAATTATTCTTGAATACCAATACATAAACATTTCAATCCATCCTCTTCAATGATTGTCCTGGAATAAGTCCTTCCTTTATTTAGAAGTAACTTTTTAGGTCAGGGCATTGAGTTGGGTAATCCCCATGTTCTCTACAATTAAGACATTGAACTCCATAACAGTCTGTCACTCTATGACCCTTTTCTCCACACAGATAACATTTATCCCTCCATTTGAGGTATTCATCAAGGTTCTTCTTCCCTTCTTTATAAATCTCAATCTTCCTTTCTTTATTCTCTTCAACATGCGGACATTCATAAAAGTCTATCTTCCTCTTATTTGATGAATTAGTCATACCACTAAATTTCACCTTGTTAATCTTATATCTCGATGACTGATTCGGCATAATCACAATATCATTCCCTCTAGGAATTATTCAATTTTTTTGCTCATAGTCACCAATTTTTCCATTGGATTCAATGTTAACCGAATTCCTTCTGGTTCCCTCCATTGACTAAAACACAAAAAGGATTCTGTGAGAGGAAAAATCATACAAGGAAAATAACATAATCAAGGAGGAGTACCTTCGACATATAACATATTAGGTTTAATTCTAAGATTGTTAGCACAATTCTAGGACTATAACCTATACGTATACTTATCCTTAGGTACATCCCTAGACATACCTTAGAAATATCTCTAGGGATCTCACTAACGTTTTCGCATCCAGGTTTCCAAAGGTTGACTAAACCTTTCCTCTGATACCAACTGTAGATACCCTAAGCTTGACATACATGGAAATTAAATTACTTTTACAGAATACTTAATAGATAAAAAAACAGACACACAAGGACCGTAATATTTTAGTGTCTTTGGAAACATGGAATGTAATCTTCTAATCGTGGTGAAAGATCATCAATATCTCCCATAAAGATCTTAAACTTTTTGTTTCTTTACGATAAACCTTTCTTTTAATCCTGGGGGATAATAAAACAAAAAAAGGGTGAGATAAAATTCTCAGTAAGGGTAATCATGTATAAAACAAAACATACCATATACATTTGAACTTAAAAACATGAACATAATGTTTAAACATCAAAATCTTGAGCAACGACATAAACCATGGAAGTACATAAGGCATCTATCATAATGGAACATAAATCATGATAAAATAGCATGGGAATAAAACATGTAATTGTGGAATCCATTAAGCACATGTAATTATTTCCATAGTAGCCAAGGCATTGCTGCCAAGACCATCTTAGTTGACCAAGTCCCTTTCTGAATCGAGGTCACTCCTCATTCCAGTCCTGTAATACTAAATCGGTTTAACTTACAATTCCAGTCATGTCTATCTCATGAGATATAAATCATTACCCAATTCATTGGAGGGAGATATAGGTCCCACCCATCTCATAATGAAATCATTCTTACTTGTGCCACGAAATAAACATACATTATTCATAATAAACAAACGAATAAAATGGGTTTCATAAACATCATCCCATCATCACATAATCCATATAAAAGAAACGGATATCATTTCATAATAAGAAAATTGAAATCTTGTAAATCATAAGGACATGATACTTAAAACATACACATGTGAAATAATTTCATCTTAGATGAAAATGGTTTTGATAAAAAACATGAAATGAATTCTGGAGGAAAATATCCTTTTTTCTTCAAAATCATTTTCTGTTCACAAAATGTCATGAAATTTTAAAAGAAAAGGATTTTGTTTAAAATAGTCATGAAATCTTTTGTAGGAAGCTTAATGAAAATAAGGATTTATAAAACCGTAAAAATATGTTCGTTCCGTAAATTAAAAAAAATTCTTCTCATACTTTTGTCGTAAAAGTCAAAAAAGTCCCTCGTAGGGTAAACAGAAGAAAGATTCCTTCCATTCCACGGGGTAAAAGTCAAAATGGGTAGAAAATGACTTTAAACATACATGAAAACAATTTTATAAAACATGTACATAAATGATAACAATTACCCCAGTAAATACTTACGAATAAGCAATCTCGGATAAAAATGAGATTTGCAAAATTATCCCCTACCTTAGGTTCGATATGCTTCGTACGTATCTGAGCCTCCTGTATAAGGATTTAAATAATTTCGTTGAATTATTACAGAATCATATTCATTTTTATGATATCATATATGGTTTAATTATGACTTTATATTACCCGTTCTTTTGTATATTCCAAGTTAAAGAGTGTTTTAGGTAAAATCATTTCATTTGTCGTCTGTTTTTTGACTTGTAATTATTCATATGATTACTTAGATCATTATTAATTAATTCCAGAATAAAAAAATTATTTATGCATAATATATATTCATAATATACATATATATAATAGATAGTTAAATGGAATGAAATACACCGTTCATGGAGACGGTAGGCCCTACGTACGCATGAACGCTGTTTTCGTTTCCTTATTGAATTGAATGGAATTAAGTAGATAAAATAAATATATATATATATATACATAAATCCAGTATCATTATTATGTCATATATTTCATGATTACTAATAATATATACTTTATAATCAATCTTGAATGGTTAACCTGGATAGTGAATCTCATCACGTCGTGGAGACGGTAGTCCATACGTTCGCACGAGCGATGATATCATTCCCAAGATCGTGTAATTGTATTAAAGTGTATGTATATTATTAAAGAATCAATATAACTTTAAAATAATCATATATATTCATTACTTTCACCATTATACCCATCCAAGTAAGTTGTTGGTGGAAAATAGTTTACACCACGACGTGGAGACGGTATTCTGTACGTACGCACGCGCGGTGATTTCGTTTTCCGTAGGATGGATAGATGGTGAAATAGGTTTGTTTAATACTTATGAAAACATATCCTTATATGAGTGATACTGATTTTATTACTTCATAATGAAACAACTAATGAAGAATAAGTGGAAGAAGAAATAAAGTTGAATGAATCGGTAACGGATATTACCTCTTCTTTGACACGCCTCTTTGAATCCTCCTCTTAGGGTACTAAAATTGGTCTTTGAAGAAGACCAAGACCTCTAGGATGTTTCTAGGGAAGTTTAGAGGGGAAATGGTCAGGGTTTGGCCGAGATTAATGGCTCAAATTGGTGTGAGGAATAGAGGGAGGAGGTTCCCTTTTATAAGGGAGGAGAGGGGCACCTTTGGAAATATAAGAAATAATAGTTTATATTAAATCCAAACCCCACCTAAATACGTCAAAAATGACTCATATCCTAATATTAGATGAGATATGGTTGTAATATCATCAACCAAAAAAAATTATACATGTTAGGAATTTATTTTAAACATTATCAACTTGATTTATCCTTATTTAATCAATTTAATTTTATTTGTGGTAATGACATTCTAAATTTTAAATTATAACAAATAATTACTAATTTGTTGTGAATTTTCCATAATAGGATACTTTATAAAATTTTAGACCATATAAATGTAAATGTATAATTTTCAAATATTTTTGTGATTTTTAAACAATTTTATAATATGTTATTTTTATAAAATAACAATAGTGTCAATTTTGACACTATTCATTTAATTGTATTTAAATAAAATATATAAAAAATATATGTTCGAAATAAAAGCATTAATAGATTCATAAAATGTCATATGTATCTATAAAATTAGTGGAAAACATTAAATAGTTCATATAATATTTATTTTATAATTTTTAAAATCATTTATTTGGTTTATCTCTTAATATAAAAATTACTACAGCATTTTTGTATAATAATATAATATACTTATTTGTTCGATAAAAATTAAAAATAAAATACTATGATGAATATAAATATATTTCAATTCACAATAATACTTTTAATCGAATTTATCATCTTAAAATTCCAATATTTAAATTGTTATATTTATTAAATTATGAAGGTGACAACGTTGGCATCATTTAAAATAAAATAATATAAGTGTCATAATCACTTTTATAAGGCTCCCAATGGTCAAATATTCTACCATTGGATTATTATGGTTTACATTTACATGAGAAATAAGTTTTGGTCAGGGTTTTGTGCATTTTATGGTCACTATTAGTTTAATAAAAACTATATTCTTGTTTTTTCACTAGATAAACAATTTCTGCATCACTATTGTGTCATAATTAATGATAATTATTTAATTCCTAAAAATTCTAAAAAAAATTCATATGATGTAGATAATGTTATTATCTTTCTGATGACTATTCATTTTAGAAATTTCATGAGGTTTATCACTAAATTAAAAATAATATACTTATAAGATTTAAGAGAGTTATATGTTTTAAATTTCATTGGTTTTAATAATAATTAAGTTATTTTCATGGAAAAAAGTCCATTAAATGATTCCAATCCGTCCCTTAGGTGATATGGATCGACTTTTAGTCATCCAATAGGATTTTGACAGGTGTTAGGGTAATTTTAAAATCTTATATTTACCTTTAATTACACGTTGTACCTTTAACTATGGTAAATAAAATTTACCGTAGATACTCTTCATAATGCCCAAAAATAAAAAGTATCTTATTAACATAAAAAAGACCCAATGATTAAAAATATGGAATCCATTTTTCCAAATTCAATACACTAATGTTGCAGAAATTAAATTAAAATTAATCATGTTGTCGAATGAAAACTGGTTTTTGTTTAAAACATTCCAAAAGATTGAATTGATTTAACCTACGAATTAAAGGTAAAATCAATGATAATGGCATACATTATATTAAATGGTAAAAATATTTTATATTTATACTTTAGAACCATTATATATTATAATTTAACCATATAAACTAATATAATGAAAAAAGTTGTTTTCAATTAAAATATAGCGTGTTTTTACTATTCATTAAAATATGAAAGTTATCGGAAAGTTATCAAGACATTATCCAATTTAAATTTTTATATACTGATTCATATGATTAATTTTATTTTGTCAAATTGAACTTATAAACATGTCAAAAAATAGATTTAATGTGGGTGCGCCATTAAAAGGCGGCGAAACTGCATTTTTCGAAAAATACTTATTTTACCCAAAAAATTTATTTTGTTCTCATACCATGTTCTAGAAAATGTGTAAGATGAATACTAATGTTATAAAATTCAAATATTAGTTAATACTATTCATAGCGGCTAGTTCATGATAATATTATAACCAAATATCATTGTTTAGTGAAACCCGGTATTGCGTACAACACACGCTATCGAGGAAGGTCGCAATTGCGTGTAATGCAAGCCAAATCAGGGTTGCGTGTAGTAAAAGACTTCTTTGTTGTTGTGTATAACAAAATACAACCATATTTCATTTATACATTGAATATATATATATATATACACTCAATTTCGCGTAGAATGAATATTATAAAACGAACTTAAAATTGTGTGTAACACAATCTAAGAATAGTGTTGTGTATAGTTCAAGCTAATACAGTGTGGCGTATAGCACACGATAATCTTGTTATAGCACAAAACACATGACATCAAATAAATTAATGAGAATAATTATCATAAAATATCGGGTTGTTACAAAACTAAATTTAAAATTCAACATAAAAAAATAAAAAATTACTACAATATTTCCAATAATTTCATCCAAAAAAAATTTATATAAATTATATTCCTAATTAGATCATTTTGAAAAATTAAAAACTATTTTAAATTAAATACCAAATTAAAAATAACAATAGAAAATACATAGTTAATAATATAGATGTGAAAAAATAAATTGAATAAAAAAGATATTTATTGGATTTATTTAATGTTTAAATTTCATCACACATAATCCTTGGACTCTCATACTAGTGAAGATTAAAAATATTTTAATGAAAAAATTATAATTACTAACAAATGTGTTACCTTTTTGTCATCTAAGACACTAAAAATTATCATTCCTCCTAAATTTTCTCAATTCCATTTCTCCCTAACATTCACTATATAGTTTTATACATTTTACATAATATAATGATAATTTATATCTTTCTTCCAGAAATTGATTCTCTCATCACTCACGTATTAGTTGAGAGTAATGTTTCCCCATATATTCTCCTTTATGGGTCAATATAGGCTGATCATTTTTTAAAAATCTAACAAATATTTCATGTATTTTTTCTTATCATGATTAATTTTAAGGGTTTTTCTATTGATAATGTGGTTATCTTCAAATATGCGGGTGTTTTGACAAATAATGATATCTTTTGGTTTTATATTGATGTGTGATACCAGATTTATAGTATTCACCAAAAAATGGAATCCTCATACACTCTCCCTAATAGCGAGATAGTTCAAGAACCTCTTGAATTTATTGGATAGATTAAAACCTAATAATTTTAGCAGCAGTGAAAATTTATTAACTCCACCACCATCATTATATTTTTTTTCCTTTCATTTTCTATTTTAGATCTTCATATATATAATTTGTAATGGAAGAAATGATCCTATCATTTTAAGAAAAAAAATTATAATCCAATCCTAAGAATAGATGATATTGTCTTTTCATTTCATTAATTATTTATGGATTTTAAATCCACTATAATAAAAATATTGGATAATTTACAAGAATATCTTCCACATTCGTACATAAAGAATTATTATTCTTTTCAATATTCAATTTAGTTTTGAACCCCCCATGAGTTCTACAATGTAAAGTAATTATGTTTTAAATAAATCTTGGTAGGGATTTTATATTAGTAATATAACTTATAATAAATTTCATTCATAGATTATAATGGGTAAAATTTATAATATTCCATGTGGTATGAAAATAAAGGATTCCATAAAAAGGTATTTTTGGTAAGAGAAATTTTTCAATAATATCCTGGACAAGATTCTTGTTGATCTCAAAGTTTGAATAGGTTTCTCTAGATATTATTTGTATTTAAAAACTACTTGGTTCTCTCGAGAAGCTAATATTTTTTATAATATATCAATTTCATATCAAAAACTCATAGTTAATTTATTTTTCTTTTGGGAATTTTTATGTAGATTGGTATTAGAGAGAAAAAATAGTTTTGAATTATCAAAATTTTTAATTTGAAAATAAATTTGACTCCAACACTATAATATGTTTATTACATATATAAAATAATTTTCTCATCATTTTCATAGGTTCATAAATTAAAAAAGTATTAATATTGAGATTATAAGGTCAGAAAACACACTAAAAATGATAAATTAAATATAAAATGTATTAATTTAAAATTAAAAAATGTAAATAGGTTTTCTTTGATTACACATGAATGGTGCAGTATCCAATGTTCATTATTTTAGGAAAAATATGCTTGAAATATTTTTAATCAAAAAAAATTAATTAATGAAGTATTTTTATTAATTTAAAAACTATTGGTTCTATAGTTTAACATGATAGAGGAGTTTGTTTTCCTTTATGGAATCATCTGGATGACCCCCATGACACATCATCACCATATTCCAATTCATAGTAAATGGTTTATTTTTTCAGTTTAATTATCTTCACAATCTAAAGTCATATACATTAGTGAGTACAAATTGACAATTCTTCGATATAATGTTTAATTTGAAATACTATTAGAAAATTGTTTTAATGTATAAATTATTCTCTTTTATAAATTTATTTAGTTAAATTATCTTCTCATTATCTATTGTAGTTATTTTTTTTAAATCCTAGAGTTCAAAAAATATTCCTTTCCTATTTCTTATAGATCCTGAATCCACAATATTAAATTCTTCCAAGAAGTATATAGAACCAAATAAATCAAAATGACTACCTTGAAGGCTATGGTTTCCAGTATAATGGGTAAGTAAAATATCATCCAATAAATAAATCAATATCAACTAATTGAAATGGAGATTTTATAGGCATTCATGTAATACAGTCAAAATCATCCAGAAATTAGATCCTATTTTTTATTTAATATAACTATTTTCTCAAAGAATCACTTAACCTCTATATTGGAAAAATTGGAATGGTCATTAGATTATGGATGGTATGGTGTTGATATATTGTTATTAATCCATAAATTATCTTTAAATATTCTATATTACTATTTCATAAATGAGTTTATTTATAATTGATAATTTCCATTTGGATATTGAAAAATGTTATATATAAAAAGGCCAAAAAAATTAACATAATTAATTTTCTAGTCATTACCATTCACATAAGATTAATGATGAAACACTTGTTATTAGATGTAATAGTTTTCAATGTACATGAAAATGCGTCTCGTAACATATATTTCAAAAAAATCAATTATTTTAAAATATATTTTTAGTCTGTAAGGAATTTCATATCTCATAGAAATTTCTATAATAATTCAACACTACTCGTATATTTTAGAAAATTGATTGGAATATTAAAACCGTCTGGGTCCAAATATATTAAATTCTAAAATTTTATTAGCATTCTATTAAGGTATTTAGTGTCCTCTACAATATAGATTATTTAAAATTTCTATAAAACACTATACCTCACTTGAATGAAATCATTTTCTAATCATATTTCATTTATATATTTTTAATAGATATTTATTTTCCGAAATAAAAATCCATGATTATGATATGATACTAACAACTTCCCATTTTCTCATATGATAATGAATATGAGAAGTTAACAAAAATATATCCATGTTAAAAATGTATGTTTCATGTCATATAATAAAATATATAATAACAGCTGATATAATGTAATTAGATGGATCTTTTTAGGGAATTTCCACTTCATCTATTTTGGGAATCCTTATTAGGTTATTTTATAATTGATTATAAACACCTATTTTGGTTTTTATCACTTATAAAATATATTTTAACTTTTTCATATATTTGACCAGCCATGGATTATCTTTTTAATTCATCATATGATATCTATGAGAAATAATTTTTCAAAAAATATTGACCTGATTACCCAATAATAATGATATAAATGTATCAAATAATAAACTACATGAAATAATTATTTAGTGGTTTTGTAAAATTTTTAGGATATATTTAGTATTTTTTAAAACTATGTAATGAATTGAGGTTTTTATTTCAATTCAATGGGAGAAGCTGCACCAAAAACATGGTTCAAATCATTATAATGTTTCTCAATGGTATTTACATAGAAACTTTTTTTATCATAATTTTTATGGTTAGATTATTATTCAGTTCAATAAAATATTTCCTAATATTGTCATCAAAACTAAATGAAACATTATTAAATACTAATTTGTAAATTATAAGAGAAAATATAATTTTATCAATGATAGATCTTATAAAAACCATACATGTCCTTAAAAGTTTCTAGCATGATTCATAAAAGTTATATTCAGTAATTCATTAATAAATTATATTTTGGATTTATTAAGAATGATAAGTTTTTGGGAAATTATATTCCCCTAAATGATTCTTATTTTAACCCTAATGATACACTTTTAAAATATATAAACAAGATTCATTCAAATTCATTAATCCATTTTTTTCAAATTTCTTTAAAAAATAGTCAAAAAAGTTCCTAAATATTGTAAAATCATCAAAATATATTTCTAATAAGTATAAAATATTTTCATAAAAAATAATTACATTGTATACTAATAATTAAAATAATTTATTTAATAAGGAAAAAGTCATCCTTATCTATATAAAGTGACTATACAGAACTGAAAAATTTTATTCTCTAGATTCTTAAGTGTAATTGGGATAACCAAAATTTCTAAAAATCCTTTTATAAATAGTATTTATTTTTAATGATTATATTTCAAAAATTTTGTAAATAAGTGGAATTGGGAAATTATATTTCCTAGTGACAATGTTAATATCCTATAATCCATAAACATCTATGAACTATCATGAGTTGTTACATTATTCAATTAATTATAATCCTTTTTCACCATAGACTGTAAAATTTTATTGGGAAATATATGAATGGGACTGAACCATTGTGAGTCATATATAAGGTATATTATTTCTTATTTTATTAATTTTACTACCTATCTAATGAATACATTCATCATTGTGTGTTTATATTAATATAAGGATTATTATTAGGTTTTGAAATTCATTCAAGAATTTTATTGAGCATGCCGATTTTGTGACTTTTGGAAAAATATCCCATTTACTGCAGCCTATAAATAAAAAATTTACCTATAATATAATTATCAGTAATTTTTTATGGGTTGGATATATTTTTTCTAAAATAATAACTCGAATATTTTACCTACATTAATCAAATATTTAAGGTCAATAGGAAAGGATCTTATCATGAATGTTCACGGTTTTTTCGTGTGTTGAATAGTATTTAGATTGATCAATTATATTGGATATGAAAATATTAACACAAGTTCAAGAATAAACTTCCTTATCACCTAATACAAAAAAACCATTAGAGAAATCACTAATTTCATCATCTTCTAGTTTATACATAAATTTTTTATGTTTTTTCCAATAATTTTTCAAATATATTTATAAATATTATTTATTTTTAAAAGAAAATATTTCATAAAATATACCTAATTAATAAAAACCATAATATTTTTCATTATATGATAATACTAACAGGTAATGAATATTATATTCGTAATTTATGGAATCAATGACATTTGAATGGAAATTATTCCTAGAAACATCATTATGATAGTTACATCATATACAATTGTGATTTTATTACGTATTTACAAAAATGGTCAAAACAAAATAATAAGTTCCTAAACTAGATTCTGATGATCCTCCATTCCTGACACATGGAATTTAGGTGGAATGAGTTGATATCGTTCTATGTCATTCAAATATTTGAGGACCCTATGATTAATGTACTGTTTTTATTTGAACGTTGAACAAAAAATCCATTAGATTAAAATATACCATCAATAATACAATAAAAATTAGCGTTAAATTTATTTTAGAATGATGACCCCATGAAGAATCTATGAAAAAATATTATCCACCAAAAAAGGTAATGAAAATACCCCAAGATATAGAAATTCATTTAGAAATTATGGTCTAATCATGGATGAATCACTTTTTCCAAATTTTATTCCCTAATCTTCATGGTGTTCCATATTTGGAGTTCATATATACATAATGAACATTCCAGACATTCTAATTTTAATGAGAAAATCATGTAACTGCATGTTAGAAAAAATATTCGATATGGTTTACATATTTTATGTTTTCAATTAATTCCATGTTTAATTTATTTAATTAAATAAATTTGGAATATAATTTTAATTGTATATCTTCTATACGTTTTACTATTTTATTCAACTATTACTTTGACATATTATTGTTCTATATAGATATTCATTCCATTACCATTCCTTATTTACCTTTGGATTTTTAAAAGAGTGCCATATCAACATATTTTTCACAGTCTTCTTAAGTAGTGGAATAATTATTCTTAGAATAAAAGGTCGTAACATGGAATAATTCATTAAAAATTCATATTGGGACAATGATTAAATTATTTGTGGGGTTTGGGACTATTCATTATAGTAGTTATCCATGATTCTTGGATTATATTTCAATATCAGGTTTACATTGATTTGATAGTTATGTTACATCATTTCCCAACAACTAATATTCTATAACAGTATAATAATGAACAATTTATTTTGAATAGGTTGGGGGATAATAAAAGTGGTTCTTTTTTTAGAAGGGAGATGGGTGGTTAGCTTGTTAAGTATAATGATTCTAATATGGATATTGAAATGGATAGGATTATTATTATTTTAGATAAGGTGTGAAAACCTGATTTTATTTACCTGAAAATACATTATGGGGTGGTGAATGATCATTATATCCTTGATTGGGATAAGAAAATTTCATCTATATATTGGATTCCACATATCTATATATTCCAGTCACCTTATTCCAGTGGTCCAAAAAATGACCTGGGGAAGAAAATAGAACACATACCCTTGATGTTTTATACAAATAAGATAACTTTTGGAGGGTTATTATTCTAGTAAGGTGTTTTATTTTCTCATACATTTATTCTTAAAGGATTGATTCACAATGAAATACAACAAGTATCCTTCTTGTACTTGTTAATCCAAAATTATTTTTTGACTATAATTAATATTTTATATAATTTATTTAGAATTAATTAGTGGATATTTATTGAGATCTACACTAGATGATGAATTTAATATGTATTTTCCATTTTTATAAATGACTTTATGGAAGATACCCACCTAAGGATTATTATTATTCATGAAGTTGGAAATAATATCAAAAATACTATCATATATAGGATCTCAATACCAATAGAATATCAAGGATTAGGTAAATATAAACACTCTATATTAGCTCACTCTAGTGTGAATAGAATGTATTTCCAATTCACTATCTCCCCTACCACTTCTCCAGGATTCAATGTGATGCATACCATAGTTAACACCATGATGTGATTTTTATGATTTTCACAGTCATGACCATGGATTATAGGGAAAAATTATGAGACCACGTTTTAGAGAAATGTGAGTTTTCAAATAAAACAAAAAAAATTATTTATTTTGATTAATAAATATAGGTTCCGAATAGACCCACATATTTTAATAATGTATTCATACCATTATAATAGTATACTACTGAAAACATATATTTTTTGTGTCTATTATGGAACTATATTTATAATTAAATTTAAAATTTAATTTATTGTGTTTTTTTAGAAATTATCTCTAAATTTAAAGATCATGAGTGGAATGGTAATTAGTTTAATATAAGGCTATAAATTATGGAAGTAGTTATTTTGGAACCGAATACCTTGAAATGATTCCATGTTTACATGGAAAATTATAAAATAAATCATATGTTTTTAAAAATATATTATTGTGGAATCCATGATTTTTTCTAAAAAGTGATTCAAAATATATGTTTTTAGAATTATTTTAGATGGGACTAATGTTTAATGAATTATGTCTGATGAAAAATTAAAATATCTAATATTAAAAAAAATTAATCAATGAGATGAAATTTAATGGGTTCATGGTGGGTAATAATTAAAATACAACCCTTGCATTTAATTTTTCCCTATTGATATTATTAAAATAAAATTATATTAATCTATAATATTGTAATCAATCAATATATATTTAAAAAAATATTGAAGAAAAATATAGAACCAATCATGAAATTATCATTATTATTTAATTTTTATGAAAAAAAGTCAATGAAAATAAAATAATAAACATCAACTAAATCACTACGTAAAATACCAATAATGGTTTGGATGATTGTTGATGTTTAACAGATACACAATATTATCGACATAAATGTAAGAAATCAATAGATATTCACCACTTAGAAAATCCAGTTATATAATTTAAAAACTATAATGAATTTTTATAGTAATATAGTTTTACAATACAAGTATAATTTAGTGGATAGGTTAAACAATATAATCATGTCCTCGTTTAATGTAATAATTTGCAAGATAATCTAGAAACCAATGAATTGATAAGATTTATTATTCATTATAGTTAGATCAAAATAATAAAAAGTGGAACCCATTCTATTCCCCAACCACGATAAGTAATTAAAACTGTTTGCAAGATAAAAATAAGTTTCTTCTTGAAGTATATAAATAATAGGAATTATAATACATGAAATAATAATATTGGATACATGATCTGAAATTCCTTTCTCTCTCAAAATGATCATCATTTTGTAGATTTATTGTCTGTTCCTCCAATTTATATTTACCACTTGATATTATTTCTTTCATGTGAACAAAATTTTCATCCTGACATATGTTATTTTTCATAATTAAATATAATCCACATTATATTTGTTTTATTTAAAATATAAATCTATTAATTATTAATTTAACATTTATGAAATTAATTCATTTGTCATTTATGTATATAGAAATAATATTTTGATTAAATTTTTTGGGTTTTGGAAGTTGTTTATTTTTAGGTTTATATTGAAGAAATTATTTTTACTAATAATATAAATTTTATGAAATCGTTATGATATAAGAAAGAATTAAAAATAATTGAAACCCTTTTCTATAATAATTATATATTTATAGAGATAAATAATTAATTTAAAATTATTACATTGATTTTTTAATTCAATGATTAGATTTATTCAACCTATTATATATTTTATCAAAATAAAAACTTTTGTTTTAATTTACATTAAATAACTATTAACAATTATCAATTCAATTAATGATTGATTTGAAAGTCACCTAACATTTATTTACTGAATCATAGTTTAATTAAATTTTATTTATTCAATATTACAAATTTTTTGGTCTAAATTCATTTTTATTATATGAAGGGAAATTTTCTAATCCTTTTTTGGATTAATTAGGCATACTTTTATTAAAATATATTATTAAATCCTATAAAATTGAATCTATTAAATTAGTTTTACAATTTTAAATTAAAATGAATCAATTTAGTAATAATATAATTCTTTTGTGATCATAAAAATAGGTTGTCACTGAAAATTTAGGTCACCACAATAAATGGTTTGGGGGCTAAAAAATGTTAAAATAAGTAATAACTCCAGAAATTTCAAAAAAATATCAATAATTTTTTATATATGTTTATTCATTACATTCTAAATATTATTTCTTTTATTTTTCTATCATAGAGATAGTATGGTTTAGAAAGACTCAATTTTAATTTGATAACAATATATTTAAAATAGATCAATTTCATTAAATTTTAAAAGGATACCTCCTCTATCGACTAAAAACCCATTAATAGATTTTTATCATCAATCTGAAAATAAATTATATCCCTCATAATACAATCTCACTCCTGTGATGACCCAAACTCTCATGGTCCTTTCCTTTTCCAAAAATCCAGGTCCTAAAGGGGTAGTGTCTCGGCGTGAGGCCGATCGGCGCGACCGATTGGTGAGACCGATCGGTGCGACAGGTCGGCAAGACCGATAGGCACGACCAGTCGGTGAGAACGATCGGCGCGACCGCTCGGTGAGACCGATCGGGGCTACCCATTGGTGAGACTAACTGATCGGTGAGACCGATCGATGTCACCCAGCCTTGTCGGGGTTTTTCTAGTGACGTGCACAAATTGGGTTTTAAACCATTCTTTGACCCCTTTAAGCACGTTTTAAAGCCAAATAATGCCCATAAATTTTGCTTAATTTAAATATTTAATAAATTAACATGGTGTGTGCGTTAGTTTAAACTGCCCGACTGTAACACCCGAGACTTTTATGTTATATAAATCATCAAAGGAATCTTTTTCTACACAACACTTGCTTGGCTTTCTTTACACGCAATCGCGACCTTCCTCGATAGCTTGCGTCGTACGCAATACCGAGTTTCACTAAACAACAATATGCTATTAAAACTAGCCGTTATGAATAGTAATAACCACTTTTTGAAATTTTATAAATTTTATTTTTCAAAATGGACTTCATTTTTGGACTCGGAATATCGAAATTAGCCTAGGGTGAAATTTTGGTATTTTTCTGAAAACTTTCAATTTTTGATGAATAGTGAAACCACTAAGTGGTAGGTTAAAAAACTGAATTTTGCATAAAACTTAATTTTACCACTTCTGTGTATGGAATTTCGAAAATCCGAGAGACACGGTTAATATCAAGGACTAAAATGTGGTTCAATGAGATGAAAATAATTTTTTGGTGAATAGTAACTTTTTACCTTTTTTACCGCGGTTAATAGTAAATAGGGAAACTAAGGGTAAATATGATATTAATATTACCCTAACACATGTCCTAATTCTATTGGACAAGTGTAATTCGACCAAAAACAAACTTAGGAATAAAATATTACCATTTAGGCCCACTTGGATTAGATTAGGACATTTATTATTAATTTATTTAAAGAAGGGTTAAAATAGTTAAATTTAACGTTTAATAAGTAAATCATTTTTAATATGGTGTTATACATAAGATAAATTCTATTGTAAATATTAATTAGAAAGCTAAAAAGATTTCCTACATGATGGTATTTTATTTGTAATTTTTAGACATCAAATAATTTAATTTATTTATGACACAAAGATGATGCAGTAATTATCTTATTAATGAAATATTGACATAATTGATAATATAAATACCAAAATAAATGTAATTTAAGACTTTTTATGAATTACACTAATTTTCTAGGTTACTATGATATATTAGTGTTGATTTAATCAACTTGGTTCGAACATATAATTCTGATATGACTTTCACAAAAATCATATATCAAATAGTGTCAAAATTGACACAAAATAGTTTTTAAATCAAATATTATATTATTAATTGTTATTTTATTCCTAAAAATCTAAGGTTCGGCCAAATGACTTAGATAAGGATATATATATTAATAATAAACAATTTGGGGGTCGTTTGGCATGTTATAGTAAGTGTATTAACCATATAGTGAAAGAAAACAAAAAGACACGGTAAAAGTTAAATTAATTAACTTAGAGTTAAATCTAATTGATAAGGTTAAAATAATACCCCAAACTTGTCTAAATCCTATTGGTTGATAGGAATTCGACCCATAACCACTTCAGCTTCGAAATAATACCCTTTGGAACCATTATAAACCGATTTTGACTTTAATATAAAATAATATTTTGAGATATTCCTAAGGTGCCCCTCTCCTCTCTTATAAAAGGGCACCTACTCCCCCTCCTCCTCACATCAATTTGAGCACTCAAGCTCGTCCAACCCCTGCCATTTTCTCCTCTCCACTTCCCTAGAATAATCCTAGAGGTCCTGGTCTTCTCCAAATACCAATCTTAGTTCCTTAAGTGGAGGATTCAAAGAGGCGTTCCAAAGAAGAGGTAATATCCATTACCGATCTTTTCAATTTCTTTCTTCTTCAACTTCTTCTTCTTTAGTTGTTTCATGATAAAGTAATAACATCATTATTACTTACATACTGATATGTTATTATAAATATGAAACAACCATAATTCACCTTCTATCCATCCTACGGAAAAATGAAATCACCGCGCGTGCGTACGTACGGAATACCGTCTCCACGCCGTGGTGTAATCTATTTTCCACCATCACCTTACAAGGATGGGTATAATGGTGTAATGAGTAACTATATATGATTATTATGAAGTAATATTGATACTGAAATAATATATATATACTCCAATACAATTCCACGATCATAGGAACGATATCATCACTCGTGCGTACGTACGGAATACCGTCTCCACGATGTGATGCGACTCGTTCTACATGATCTTCATTTCATAATGATTATATAAATGAATTGAATGAATGAATATGGTATATAATACACTAATACCATTCTGTAAATGAATTATCTATAACCTAAAGATAATAATAAGAATTTATTCGACAAAACACGCATAAGAACAAAAAGTTATAAAGACCCGAGTAACAAGTAACAATGAAATATTACTATCAAGAAGCTAATAATATGACCATATATGATCTCATATCAATATGTATGATTCTGGAATAAGTCAATAACATTATTTAATCCATTATACAGGAGCTTCGGATACGAACAAAGCAAATCGGACCTAAGGTAAGGGAAATATCACAATCTCATTTTTATCCGAGATTGTTTATTCGTAAGTATTTACTGGGGTGTATTTTATCATCCACATCCATGTTCCCTCAATATGTAATATTGTTACCATCCACTTACAATAGTTTAAATCCAATTTTACCCTTAGGTGAGTTTTTAGTAAAGAATATGAAAGGAATCTTTTGTCATTTTTCCGTACGAGGTACTTTTTGACTTTTCCGACAAAAGTACGAAGAATGTTTTTTTTAACTTATACGACAAGAATGGATTTTTAAAACATTATTTCCAAGAAGCTTCCTTTAAAAGTTTTCATGTTTATTTTTAATCAACTTCTTTTAGTTTAAAGTTGTATGACATGTTAAGAAATGTAAAATGTTTTTGAAAAAGAAAGGATATTTTCCTCAAGAATGAAGTTCAAGTGTTTTATCAAAATTATTTTCCATATAAGATAATAAAGGGTTCTGTTTCTATCCCTATTATTACATGGATTTGATTATGTTGTGATGGAAATATTTTTATGAATTCCTTTATCTTATATGAATTGTTTTATGATGTCATGTTGTTTAAGAATCCCATTTTTATTACATGGGTTACGTTATGATGTATGGTTTATGATTATGTGGCACACATAAGAAAGGATTCATTATAAGATGGGTGGGACCTATATCTCCCTCCAATGCATTGGGTAAAGACTTTATATCTCATGAGATAGACATGGCTGGAACGGAAGGTTATTTCGGTTCAGTGATACAGGACTGAAACGAGGAGTGAACTCGGTTCAGAAAGGGACTTTGTCCACTAAGATAGTCTTGGCAATGAGTCATGACTAACAAGAAATGATTTTCCATGATTATGTGTGCATGCCACAAAGTTTCAAGTTTTATGTTATGATTATGGGGATCTCATTTTCACTTCTATGATTTATTCCATGTTAAGATATTATGATCTCTTTTGCAGGTTTTGATTTTCAAAAAGATATGATATGATTTTTATTTCCTTTATTTGCCCTTGCTGAGCATTTGAGCTCACCCTTTTATGTTTTCTTTTCCCCAGGTCAGGAAGATGGATATTAAGTAGAATATGCTAAAAGGGACCCTAGATATGATGAAATAAATGGGAGACACTGTAGAAGATTTATGAACCAGTTGTTTATGTTTCCCAGTTTCTAAAGACACTATACCTATACGGTCCTTTGTGGTTTTGTCATATGTTGTAATAAGTGTACTTCAATTTTGAAGTATTAACAATGTATGTAAAGTATGGGTCGTTATAGTTGGTATCAGAGGAAAGGTATAGTCATCCTTTGGAAACTAGGATGTGAAAGCCTTAGTAAGAACCCTAAGGATAAGTCTAAGCATAGTACACAATCTTAGTGTTTTAGAAATGGCCTTGAATAACCTAGGATAAGACCATAAGCATGAAAATTTTATTCTTGAATTATGTGGTTTCCTATTATAATTAGTGTTGCTCACACTATTCTTCTTGGTTTTAGTCAATGGCTGGAACCCGAAGGAACCGTGTTAATGCGGAATGCGATGGGCAATGCAATGATTGTCCCCCTGAGCAACCAAACGATATGGGAGCTGGAATGCAAAATCTTGTAGCCATGCTCACACAACTTTCTCAAGCTATGAATCATGCAGGATTTCCAAACGAGCAAAGGAGGGAGCAACATTCTGTTGAATCCTTCATGAGGCAGCGTCCACCTTCTTTCAGCGGGTCTACTGATCCATTAGTTGCTGAACAATGGATTAGTACTACTGAAAAGATATTTTCAGTTCTTCAATGTTCTGATCATGATAAAGTCATCCTAGCAGTGTATCGTTTGGAAGGAGATGCTGATCAATGGTGGAATCTTGGTAAGAATACGAGGCAAAGGGATGAAATTGAGTCTATGGAATGGGACGAGTTCAAGAACTTATTTTTCAATAATTACTTCCCTCGTATTCTCCGAACAAAGATGAAGAAAGAGTTTCTTGAACTGAAGCAAAGGGATGATGAATCTGTTGGTACCTATGAAGCAAATTTTACAAGACTGGCAAGGTACGCTTCTGGTTTTATTATCCAACCTGAGAGTAAGATCGATCGATTCTTTAGTGGCTTAAAACCAAGTCTTCGAAGGGCGTTAGCCATAAGGGACTTCAATAGCTACGAGGAAATCATTCGATGTGCTCTCAAAGTTGATATGGATATTGGAGTAACCCATCAGTCACATGGGTTTGATAAGAAGAGGAAGATGGAATTCAAAGAAAAATCTAAAGAGCACACAGAAAAGAAGATGAGCTTTTCCTTATGCTCAAAGTGTGGAAAGAAACATGGAGGGAGTTGTCTTAAAGGGACAAGTAAATGTTTTAAATGTGGAAAAGAAGGTCATCGGGCATTTGAATGTCGTGATAATGGGAAGAAGATGTCTAATGACGCAAACAAAGGAAGGGATACACAGAATGAACCTACTACACTTCAATGTTTCAAGTGCAAGGAGATGGGGCATTATGCCAATCAATGCCCAAATCCAAGGGTTGATGATGATGGTCGACGTCAACAAACTCTTAAATCTAAAGACAAAGGAAAGTCACATGCAATTTCTATCAGCGATGTGGAGTACGATGACGATGTGGTGAAAGGTACACTTACCATCCACTCTAAAGTAGCAAATGTTTTATTTGATTCTGGATCCACCCACTCTTTTATTTCTGAAGACTTTTCTAAGGGTATCACCGTATTACCTCAACAATTAGATGTTGAGTTAGCTGTGACAACACCTAATGGCACATCAATCGCATCAAAAGTTTATAATTATTCTCCGATCGAAGTTTGTGGGAAAGTGCTTCCTGCAAATCTTGTGATCCTTCTTTTAGTGGAATTTGATGTGATTCTTGGCATGGATTGGCTTTCTCTACATGGAGCTCATATCGATTGCCAAAGAAGGGAAGTCACATTTCATATTCCAGATCAATCTACGATCGTCTATCGATGCAAGGATGAATATAACCTTCCAGTGGAAATTTCTTCCATCTTATGGGTCTTGATTCCACTAAATGAAGGTTATTTATCTCAAATGGTTGGTGAGAAACTCACGATTAAGAATATGCCCATTGTACGGGAGTTTGATGATGTCTTTCCGGAGGAATTACCGGGTCTTCCACCAAATCGTGAAGTTGAGTTTTCAATAGAACTCGTACCGGGTGCTTTGCCTATTTCAAAGACACCTTATAGAATGGACCCAATTGAGTTGCAGGAATTGAAGAAGCAACTCCAAGAGAATCTTGATAAGGGATTCATACGCCCTAGTGCGTCACCTTGGGGAGCACCTATTCTATTTGTAAAGAAGAAAGATGGATCAATGAGACTCTGCATTGATTATCGAGAACTTAACAAGATCACTATCAAGAACAAATATCCTCTCCCACGCATTGATGACTTATTTGACCAACTACGCGGAGCTCAATACTTTTCCAAGATTGATCTTCGTTCAGGGTATCATCAATTAAGGGTCAAAAGGGAGGATATACCAAAGATGGCTTTCCGTACAAGGTATGGACACTATGAATTTATAGTGATGCCATTTGGTCTTACTAATGCCCCTGCTATCTTCATGGATCTAATGAATAGAGTCTTTAGAGACTATCTTGATCAATTTGTGGTAGTCTTTATAGACGATATTCTTGTCTATTCAAAGAGAAAGGAAGAGCATGAAGATCACTTGAGAATTATATTGAAGACCCTGAGAAAGGAGAAGCTTTATGCCAAATTTACCAAGTGTGAATTTTGGCTTCAAAAAGTTGCATTTTTTGGTCACATAATCTCAAAAGAGGGGATATCTGTGGATCCAGCAAAAACAGAGGTTATCGAAAGATGGTCAAGACCAACAACAGTAACTGAGATCCGAAGTTTTCTTGGTTTGGATGGATATTATCGACGTTTTGTAAAATATTTTTCACGATTATCTAATCCAATCACCAAGTTGACTCGGAAAGGAGTTAAGTTTTTCTGGACAGAGGAATGTGAAGAGAATTTCAAGGAGTTGAAAAGAAGGTTATCCAGTGCACCTGTGCTCACACTGCCTTGTAGTGGAGAAAGGTTTGTGATCTACAGTGATGCATCCAAGAAGGGATTGGGGTGTGTTCTTATGAAAAATGATATGGTGATAGCTTATGCCTCACGACAGTTGAAAATCCATGAGCAAAATTACCCAACACATGATTTGGAGTTGGCTGCGGTAATCTTTGCATTAAAGATTTGGAGGCATTACCTTTATGGTGAAAGGTGTGATATTTATACTGATCATAAAAGTTTAAAGTATATTTTCACACAAAAGGAGATGAATATGCGTCAAAGAAGATGGTTGGAGTTGATTAAGGATTATGACTGCTCAATCCATTACCACCCTGGGAAAGCAAACAAGGTGGCAGATGCATTAAGTCGACAAGACCATGCTAGTTTATCCATGATGAGGATCACAAAAGATCCAATATTTATGGATTTACAAAGGATGGATCTTGGAATTATAATGGAAGGGGAAAAATCTTATCTTTCTCAAATGAATGTTCAACCATCTATACATGTGAAGATTAAAGAGGCACAGAAAGAAGATGTCGAGTTACAAAAGAAGGTGAGAAATGTTCCTGAATTCAACCTTGATTGTGATGGGATAATAAAGTTCAAGAATCGGGTTTGCGTTCCTCCCATCCCCGAATTAAAGAATGAGCTGCTGGATGAGGCTCATAGTTCATCATTCTCTATTCATCCTGGAAGCACGAAGATGTATAGGGACCTGAAAGAGTACTTCTGGTGGGATGGCATGAAAAGAGATGTTGCTGAATATGTCTCTCGATGCTTGGTTTGTCAACAAGTTAAAGATGAGAGACAGAAGTCTAAGGGGATGTTACAACCATTACCCATACCCGAATGGAAATGGGAAAACATCACTATGGACTTTGTCACAGGACTTCCTAAAACATCCAAAGGCAATAATGCTATCTGGGTCATAGTTGACCGTCTTACAAAGTCTGCACACTTCATTGCTATTAGAGAGGATTTCTCTCTAGATCAGCTTGCCAGGATATATGTAAAGGAAGTGGTAAGATTGCATGGGGTACCACTTTCTATTATATCTGATCGAGATCCGAGATTTACCTCGAAGTTCTGGCGAAGTCTTCAGCATACTCTTGATACAGAGTTGAGTTTCAGCACTACATATCATCCCCAGACAGACGGTCAGTCTGAGAGAACAATTCAAACCCTAGAAGATATGTTGAGAGCTTGCTCTATGGATTTCAAAGGAGGTTGGGATCAACACCTACCTTTGGTGGAATTTTCTTATAACAATAGCTTTCACTCCAGTATTCAGATGGCTCCTTATGAAGCTCTCTATGGAAAGAAATGCAGGACTCCAACTTGCTGGGATGAAGTTGGGGAAAGAAAGCTATTAGGACCTGATCTCGTTGATGAAATGGCAGAAAAGGCCAGATCTATTCAACAACACATAAGAGCAGCTCAGAGTCGACAGAAAAGTTATGCCGACAACCGAAGAAAAGACCTAGAGTTTGAAGTGGGCGATAAAGTGTTCTTACGAATATCTCCCTGGAAGAGGGTTATGAGATTTGGAAAGAAGGGGAAGTTGAGCCCTAGATATATCGGTCCTTTCGAAATACTGGATCGTGTTGGGAAGGTAGCTTACCGATTGGCGCTTCCACCGAATCTCTCTCAAGTTCACGATGTGTTCCATGTATCTCTCCTGAGAAAGTACATACCAGATCCTTCACATGTACTCAGCTTAGAAGTTGTACCGCTGGAGCAAGATCTTTCTTATGAAGAACAACCGATAGAGATTCTGGATCGTAGCGAAAAAGTCCTACGAAACAAGACCACTCGCTTAGTGAAGGTTTTATGGAGGAACCACCAACTTGAAGAAGCTACATGGGAGCTCGAGGATATGATGAGGGAGAAGTATCCTCATCTGTTTGTAACAAAGTGACGAATTTCGAGGGCGAAATTCTTTTTAAGGGGGGTAGAATGTAACACCCGAGACTTTTATGTTATATAAATCATCAAAGGAATCTTTTTCTACACAACACTTGCTTGTCTTTCTTTACACGCAATCGCGACCTTCCTCGATAGCTTGCGTCATACGCAATACCGAGTTTCACTAAACAACAATATGCTATTAAAACTAGCCGTTATGAATAGTAATAACCACTTTTTGAAATTTTATAAATTTTATTTTTCAAAATGGACTTCATTTTTGGACTCAGAATATCGAAATTAGCCTAGGGTGAAATTTTGGTATTTTTCTGAAAACATTCAATTTTTGATGAATAGTGAAACCACTAAGTGGTAGGTTAAAAAACTGAATTTTGCATAAAACTTAATTTTACCGCTTCTGTGTATGGAATTTCGAAAATCCGAGAGACATGGTTAATATCAAGGACTAAAATGTGGTTCAATGAGATGAAAATAATTTTTTGGTGAATAGTAACTTTTTACCTTTTTTACCGCGGTTAATAGTAAATAGGGAAACTAAGGGTAAATATGATATTAATATTATCCTAACACATGTCCTAATTCTATTGGACAAGTGTAATTCGACCAAAAACAAACTTAGGAATAAAATATGACCATTTAGGCCCACTTGGATTAGATTAGGACATTTATTATTAATTTATTTAAAGAAGGGTTAAAATAGTTAAATTTAAAGTTTAATAAGTAAATCATTTTTAATATGGTGTTATACATAAGATAAATTCTATTGTAAATATTCATTAGAAAGCTAAATATATTTCCTACATGATGGTATTTTATTTGTAATTTTTAGACATCAAATAATTTAATTTATTTATGACACAAAGATGATGCAGTAATTATCTTATTAATGAAATATTGACATAATTGATAATATAAATACCAAAATAAATGTAATTTAAGACTTTTTTATGCATTCCACTAATTTTCTAGGTTACTATGATATATTAGTGTTGATTTAATCAACTTGGTTCGAACATATAATTCTGATATGACTTTCACAAAAATCATATATCAAATAGTGTCAAAATTGACACAAAATAGTTTTTAAATCAAATATTATATTATTAATTGTTATTTTATTCCTAAAAATCTAAGGTTCGGCCAAATGACTTAGATAAGGATATATATATTAATAATAAACAATTTGGGGGTCGTTTGGCATGTTATAGTAAGTGTATTAACCATATAGTGAAAGAAAACAAAAAGACACGGTAAAAGTTAAATTAATTAACTTAGAGTTAAATCTAATTGATAAGGTTAAAATAATACCCCAAACTTGTCTAAATCCTATTGGTTGATAGGATTTCGACCCATCACCACTTCAGCTTCGAAATAAGACCCTTTGGAACCATTATAAACTGATTTTGACTTTAATATAAAATAATATTTTGAGATATTCCTAAGGTGCCCCTCTCCTCTCTTATAAAAGGGCACCTTCTCCCCCTCCCCCTCACACCAATTTGAGCACTCAAGCTCGGCCAACCCCTGACATTTTCTCCTCTCCACTTCCCTAGAATAATCCTAGAGGTCCTGGTCTTCTCCAAAGACCAATCTTAGTTCCTTAAGTGGAGGATTCAAAGAGGCGTTCCAAAGAAGAGGTAATATCCATTACCGATCTTTTCAATTTCTTTCTTCTTCAACTTCTTCTTCTTTAGTTGTTTCATGATAAAGTAATAACATCAGTATTACTTACATACTGATATGTTATTATAAATATGAAACAACCTTAATTCACCTTCTATCCATCCTACGGAAAAATGAAATCACCGCGCGTGCGTACGTACGGAATACCGTCTCCACGCCGTGGTGTAATCTATTTTCCACCATCACCTTACAAGGATGGGTATAATGGTGTAATGAGTAACTATATATGATTATTATGAAGTAATATTGATACTGAAATAATATATATATACTCCAATACAATTCCATGATCATAGGAACGATATCATCACTCGTGCGTACGTACGGAATACCTTCTCCACAATGTGATGCGACTCGTTCTACATGATCTTCATTTCATAATGATTATATAAATGAATTGAATGAATGAATATGGTATATACTACACTAATACCATTCTGTAAATAAATTATCTATAACCTAAAGATAAGAATAAGAATTTATTCGACAAAACACGCATAAGAACAAAAAGTTATAAAGACCCGAGTAACAAGTAACAACGAAATATTACTAACAAGAAGCTAATAATATGACCATATATGATCTCATATCAATATGTATGATTCTGGAATAAGTCAATAACATTATTTAAACCATTATACAGGATCTTCGGATACGAACAAAGCAAATCGGACCTAAGGTAAGGGAAATTTCACAATCTCATTTTTATCCGAGATTGTTTATTCGTAAGTATTTACTGGGGTGTATTTTATCATCCACATCCATGTTCCCTCAATATGTAATATTGTTTCCATCCACTTAAAATAGTTTAAATCCAATTTTACCCTTAGGTGAGTTTTTAGTAAAGAATATGAAAGGAATCTTTTGTCGTTTTTCCGTACGAGGTACTTTTTGACTTTTCCGACAAAAGTACGAAGAATGTTTTTTTTAACTTATACGACAAGAATGGATTTTTAAAACATTATTTCCAAGAAGCTTCCTTTAAAAGTTTTCAAGTTTATTTTTAATCAACTTCTTTTAGTTTAAAGTTTTATGACATGTTAAGAAATGTAAAATGTTTTTGAAAAAGAAAGGATATTTTCCTCAAGAATGAAGTTCAAGTGCTTTATCAAAATTATTTTCCATCTAAGATAATAAAGGGTTCTGTTTCTATCCCTATTATTACATGGATTTGATTATGTTGTGATGGAAATATTTTTATGAATTCCTTTATCTTATATGAATTGTTTTATGATGTCATGTTGTTTAAGAATCCCATTTTTATTACATGGGTTACGTTATGATGTATGGTTTATGATTATGTGGCACACATAAGAATGGATTCATTATAAGATGGGTGGGACCTATATCTCCCTCCAATGCATTGGGTAAAGACTTTATATCTCATGAGATAGACATGGCTAGAACAGAAGGTTATTTCGGTTCAGTGATACAGGACTGAAATGAGGAGTGAACTCGGTTCAGAAAGGGACTTTGTCCACTAAGATAGTCTTGGCAATGAGTCATGACTAACAAGAAATGATTTTCAATGATTATGTGTGCATGCCACAAAGTTTCAAGTTTTATGTTATGATTATGGGGATCTCATTTTCACTTCTATGATTTATTCCATGTTAAGATATTATGATCTCTTTTGCAGGTTTTGATTTTCAAAAAGATATGATATGATTTTTATTTCCTTTATTTGCCCTTGCTGAGCATTTGAGCTTACCCTTTTATGTTTTATTTTCCCCAGGTCAGGAAGATGGATATTAAGTAGAATATGCTAAAAGGGACCCTAGATATGATGAAATAAATGGGAGACACTGTAGAAGATTTATGAACCAGTTGTTTATGTTTCCCAGTTTCTAAAGACACTATACCTATACGGTCCTTTGTGGTTTTGTCATATATTGTAATAAGTGTACTTCAATTTTGAAGTATTAACAATGTATGTAAAGTATGGGTCGTTATACCGACCCTTTAATAATGGGTGGGGCCGCGTGGTCAACCCACGACCCCCGCTCCTTATGCGGTTCCATGTTGATATCTCAATTGTCCCCAGCCCTTATAAAATAAAGGGTTCCCCATGGGTTTCTTCTTTTCTCGATCACCCTGTTCTAGTAGTACCCTTCGTTTAGACAAATCTCTTTTGGTTCAGGTGAGCCGCATCGCTATCCGTGGAATTTTGCACCCAGGCTTAGCATCGATCGTTGTTCAACAGGTAGGTAATTTCTCCTCCGTTTCTCCCTTTTTTGTGTATCATGCGGGGTGGGAATTCTTTTGAGTCTGTAGAATTGGATGATCCAAACCTAAATAAAGATAATGAATGGATTCTATAAAGAACTAAGGGGGGTTTTGATTAATGGTGATGCTCTGTTTTATGATCTTATTTTCTGAATTGTGCGGTCTTACGCCTACTGAAAATCACGGCCGTTGGTGGGATTTTCTCTATGCACTAATGAATCGTTACCTCTCGTGATGTTTAAATGGAACGTATTTGTGAACCACTACTGTGTAAAGGAATTTTGTTAATTACGTATATCCAGCTAAATAAATTGAGGCACCATGATCAATCCCTTTTTGTGATAACCCCGATTAAAGCACACAGAAATTGAAATCATGGAGTTTGTTAAATCTTATAAATCTGAAAATATCGGCATGGGCCTGCTTTGTGGTGGTGGTGGTGGTTGGGTTGTCTTTCCTTCACGGGCTGTATGCTGGGTGATGTAGATGGGGATGGAATCCCCTGTTTTTATGGATTCAGTGGTTGTGAATTTTAATATCGGACGTGTACCTTGTTTATATCGCGAATTGGGGTGGAATATTTTGTTGTTGAGAAAACTTTTGGCTCCTAGATATTTGACATGGGGTTGTATCATGGGGGTTTCCTTGGTTGTTGTGGTTTTACGAGAGAATCGGGTGTGGATGTTGTAGTTAATTCATGAATGTTTGCTTTCCTGGACTTGTGCCTATGCTTACAAGTTGCCCAAGTAGGTGCAGAACTTAATTAAACATCATTACTGAACATGAAAATGAATGGGACAAATGGTTTTTGTTGTCGAGAGTTGTGACTCGGACTTGAGTGTTGTTTGTGTTCCTTAGGCTGGATGAAGAACCTAAACTTGGGAGAGTGCTTTTTACCTATATAAAAACATGTAGTATTGTGTTTCTTATTCTCTCCCCACCCAAGTTGAGCACTTAGTGCCGAACACCCCCATTTCATGGGGGGAGTGTTTTTCCCAACACTATTATTAGTGGATGGTTATTAGCTCCTTTTCTGCTCCATTTCCTGGATAACCCAAGTATCTTTAGGCAGGCTGTGGTGGCATGAGGTCCATTATTAGCCCAAGAACCTTCGGGCGTGGTATTGTGGTGGTTATGGCCCAGGTGTGTGCGGGAATGTAGTTTCCCAAATATCATTGGGATGAGGCCCAGGTGTCTTCGGGCGTGGCAGTGGATATTCTAGCCCAGGTGTCTTCGGGCATGGCATTGGTTGTTTTGGCCTAGGTGTTTGCAGGTGTGGTTACGTGTGACGGTTGTGGCCCAGGTGTGTGTGGGCGGGGTTTGGAAGTGGGACTGCGTGAGGTTGTGGCCCAGGTGTGTGCGGGAAGGGTGTGGCAGTCGGACTGCGGGGAGAATGGTGGGATTGGTTCGATGTGTAGGATGTTTTCAATAACCAGTGGGAAAGTGGCGCGGGGTACCCAAACATCATTGTGCTCTTATTATATATATTACTTGACTTGCGTTATTTGGGGTGTTTTCCTTGGTGAGGCTTGGGTGGATAGTTTACCTTGTTAGTTGTTTGGATTACGCCTTTTCTCACGGGACTTTAGTACGTTTCCCCCACTTGTGCACGAGAGTCTTTGGTTTTCCCTACTAAGTATACTTGTATGCTCACCGTATGTATATAAAACTGATTTCATGTTTCTAGGAGGACTTCAGGGATCATGCGGGACCATACAAGCTCGGACCTTTGGGGTAGTTTCCGTTGTTGTTTTTCTTTCGTTGGTACTTTACCCTTGTAGAAACTTTGTGGTTTTTACTTTTGTAACATGCATTGGGAATGGTTCTTGGCTTTACTTTTACTTTCTGCTTTTGGTGTTATTGGGATTTACCATCTTGTCTCCCGATCCAATTAAAATAAAGAGGGTAATGCCTTCCACTTAGTGGGTGATTTTATACCCTTGGTGCTAGTCTCCTCTCCGGGACCTATTGAGGGCGGGTTTCAGGGGTCATTATCTCTCCTTAAACATAAAGAAGGAAGGGCCTGGAAATCTGCTGACCCTTCCCTCCTTTTAGTGAAGGCGGGTCGTGACAGAATGGTATCAGAGGAGGTTGAGAGATATGATGGAGTCTGGAGTTAGGCACAGTGAGGATTTCATGGGATGGTAGGGGAACAGTGTTGGGTGACCTTCGTGCATGAATTAGGCCAGGGAATACCGGCTTGGACACAAGATTTTAGGTCCCCCCGTGATCGGATGAAAGGAATCTGGACCTACCGAACGACCAGGTGAGGCCACGCTGATTGCAGGATAGAGACCCTAGGAATGGTACATGCATCATAATGACTTGTGTTCTCATGTTTCTGGGGTGTCGTGGGAATTAATAATAAATAAAAAGTTTAAGATGTTTTAAGAACAATATTCTACAATACATGGGATTAGTCATTCCTTGATTACCTTTCAGCTATGGCACCTGGAAGGCAACCACGTTTGGTGCGGGTGATCAAGGCCCCGGAAACTACCTTGGCCGATTGACAGAGATATGATCGAGAGGAGGAGGACGACCAGTTGCAGAAGACACTTTGGGCCTTCCAGCGACAGACCCTCGAGAAGTATTAGGGCAGCACCTCGATATGAATATGGAGGGCTGGCTTAGAGGAGCTAGTGATAGCCTTCGGCTTGATCCGGGCTCTGACCGAGTACTGGGTTCCTCTGGCCGTCAGCCAGATGCGGGGAACGGCGCGACAGTGGTGGACGCTTTACCTAGGGGAGAGGAGAGAGGCTGAGGAGGCATGGGCTCATTTAGAGAGGGAGTTTTGGGTGAAATTCCTCTCTTCAATGATGAAGGCGGAAGAGAGATAGGAGATACTCTCCCTCCATCAGGGGAGTATGTCAGTGAGGGAGCTAGGAATCATGTTCAAGGACCTCCTACGTTTTTCTCCAAACCACTTCCCCGATGAGGAGTCTCGGGAAAGACGTTTAGAGGAGGCGATCCAACCCTCCCTCTAGTATGTTGTTACCCCCTTTACCCTGCCGACGTACTTGGAGGTCCAGAAGAAGGCCGAAGTGGTGGAGAGGATGCACGCTCTAGGAGGTGTGTCACGAGAGGGGATCCAGCTGGGACCATCGAAGGGGAAGGTCATCGGCACCAGGCCTCCAGCGTCAGGACCCTCTAGGTTTTGACCAGCAGGGAGCAGGCCGCAGTAGTTCCAGTTTCGGTCCCCTGGTCCTCGCCCTTTTCCGTCGGGCTCGGGACCGCAGTGCTTCATCTGTGGGAGCCAGGGACATATCCGGATTTAGTGCCTGGACCGGGTATAATACGGAGGTGGCGGACAACCCCAGCACCCGCCCCAGCAGTAGCTTCCAGCTAGGCCTTTCCAGCAGCAACAGCAGGGACAGGGAGCTCCCGCTCCTTCGAGGGCAGACATAGGAGGAGGAGGTCGACCTCAGGGCGCTCCTCAAGGACCTCGACCATGGAGTGGTCGGGGAGGTGGCTGACAGCTGAGGTGCAGAGGAGCTGGTCGTGGACAGTTACACACCGTAGAGGCAGTAGTTCTAGCAGGGCCTAAGGTTGTTCGAGGTATGATCTGTTTGTTCAGTACCCTTGCTTATGCCTTGTTTGATACCGGAGGATCGCACTCCTTTGTTGCACCCAGTCTAGCTCTTTCCTTGGGTATAGATGCTGAGAGACTTCCAGTGACCCTGGTGTTGAGCACACTAGTGGGAGGTCAGAATAACTTGTTATCTATTTATTGAGGAAAAATACTGATGATATGGCCACATCAGTCAGTTAGGGATCTTCTTCTGCTACAGATACAGACATACGATGTCATCCTAAGCATCGACTGGCTATTCTCTATGTGTGCCGTAATCGATTGATTCCGAGGAAGGGTTGTGTTCTCAGACTTGGGCAGCCGGTGTGTTACCTTCACCAGCGATCAGAGTAGTCAAAAGGGCTGGAGGTGAGAGGAACCCCTCCACTACTTGTTAGCTGAGCTGTCAGTGGAGTCAGTAGATGCTAAAATGGTGGAGGTTCCACAGATCATCTGTGAGTTGATGGACGTCATTCCTGAGGAGGTGATGACTCTCCCCCTCGACAGGATATCGAGTTTGGGATAGACATATAGCCTAGTGCTCGTTTGATCTCTATGGCCCCTTACCGGATGGCACCTTCGTAGCTATGGGAGTTACGGATTCAGATTTACAATCTGATGAAGAGAGGTTATGTTCAACCAAGTGCGTCACCGTGGGGTACTCCAGTCATGTTCGCAAGGAAGGCCGATATTGGTCTCAGTTTTTTCATCGACTACAGGAGGCTGAATCAGGTGACGATTAAAAATTGCTACCCTCTTCCAAGGATAGACGTTATTTTCGACCAGCTGAAAGGGGAAGGATGGTTCTTGAAGATAGTCCTGTGGTCTGGGTACCACCAGTTGATAGTGAAGGAGGGTGACATCCCGAAGATGGCCTTCAGGTTCATATATGGGCACTTCATGTTCATAGTCATTCCTTTCAGTGTAATGAACGCCCCAGCTGTGTTCATGGGGCTTATGAACTCCATCTTTTAGGAGTACATGGATCAGTTCGTGGTTTTGTTCATCGACGACATCCTGATCTACTCAAGATCAGAGTAGGACCATGTGGAGCACCTGAGGACAGTTTTGGAGGTCCTCTGACAGCACCAGCTCTATGAACTACTGGAAATGCTGTTTTTCCCAACGGGTGTTTACCAACGGTTTGCTAAAACCATTGGGCTTGAAGGATTAAGAAAGCCTTTCCCAACGGTTCATTGAAACCGTTGGGAAAAGCCACCCCTTTGCCAACAGTTTGAAGAAACCGTTGGTAAAGGGGTGTGTTAATCACCATTTGCCAACGGTTCAAAAGAACCGTTGGGAAAGGGTCACCCCTTTGCCAACGGTTTGAGGAAACCATTGGCAAAGGGGTCCCTAACATCTCTTTCCCAACGGTTCTTTAAAACGGTTGGGAATTATTTCCCCCAAATCCAGCCGCGAGGCTGCTCTCCCCCATTCGCACAGAACCTAATTTCATCCACTCCACCGCTCTCCTCTCGCGAAATCCCCTATCCGAAGAGGTGAAAACCATCTAAAATCAGGTATATTTTCATTTATACACATATACATCTTTATTTTTATTGTTATTGCTTTAGTATTTTAGTTTTCAGTTATCAATCCACCTCCAGCTCTCTACTGCTCTCCAAATCCCCCATCGGAATAGGTGAAAACCTATTTGAATCATCTCAAATCATGTAATTTTTTCTTTATACACATATGGTACCTTGTTTTTATTGTTATTGATATAATATTTTAGTTTTATGTTTGGATTTTGATTTGATTTCATCGTGTAAAATACGGAAATGAATAAATATTTTGTTAATTAATTAGTTTCCCCTGGAATATCAGTTGTGTTATAATGTCCATGCTAAATAAAGGGGTAATGTAATAAAAGACCTTGAATAAATAAATTGTGGAAGTTGGGGAATGTTGCCTCTATGAGAGGTTTTTTGTTGTGTTTCATTGTGTGTTGTAGGCTGTTTTATGGGGATTGAGGTGACCAGTTGGGCTTTTTGATATATGGGGTTGTAATGTGATGGTTAGTGGGCGTGGATGTGTCATGTGAAGTTGTATGATAGTGATGATGTGTGGTGGTGTTGTGTCATGTGGAGGTGTTGTGTGATGAAGTTGTGGTGTATAATGTGGTGAGGTGGTTTTGGTTGTGCGGTGGTTTGTGATGTGCAATATTTTTATTGTGATATGTGGTTGTTTTGGTGAGATGGCTGGTCGATGTAACATGGTGTCGATGGTTATTGTGAGATGGTGAGTTGTTGTGTGGTGGTTTTATTAGTTTCCTGGTTATCTATGGAATAAATTATGCTGTTAAAACAAAAAAACAAGATATTAAATAAATGAGATGGAATAGAAATGGATGTGTGTTAAATGGATTTAATTAATTTAACATTAAATGAATGGACAAGGTAAGTGTGAATGAAGTGGCTTATAAATGAATGTGAGAAATGCTATGCATCTTGTGTGGTGGTGTTGTTGTTTATATGTTTTATGGTAGTAGTGAAGTGTGTGATTATGTAGTTAATGTGAACCCATAGGTTGAGTATTTTGTGCTATCTATATATCATGTATTTTTATGTTATTTCTACACATTCCAGGGGGGTGGTATGTCTAGGTGGTGGTGGTGGGGTTGCAGGGGAGGGGGGTGTGGTCTGTTTGGGAGGGTGGGCGGGGCTATCTAGGGGGGGGGGTACAGGGTGTCCAGGGGGGTACAGGGGTGGGCGGGCTGTCCACAAGGGTGGACGGGTTGTCCACGGGGGTGGTCGGGCTGTCAAGGAGGGGTGGGCGGGCTGTCCAGGGGGGGTGGGTGGGCTGGCCACGGGGGGTAGGGGTGTCCAGGGGGTGGGCGGGCTATCCAAGGGGGTGGGGGCTGTCCATAGGGAGAGGGGGTGTCGAGGGGGGTGGGTGGGCTGTCCACGGGGGTGTTTGGGCTGTCTAGGGGGTAGGAGGTGTCCACGGGGGTGGGCGGGGCTGTCCAGGGGGTGTGGGCTATCCTGGGGGTCTGGGTGGGGTGTCCTGGTGGGGGAGGGGTGTGTGGGGTGTCAAGGTGGGGTGTCCAGGTGGGGTGGTATGTCTAGGTGGTGGTGGTGGGGTTGCATGGAAGGGGGGTGTCGGCTGTTTGGGAGGGTGGGCGGGGCTATCCAGGGGGGTACGGGGTGTCCAGGGGGGTACGGGGGTGGGCGAGCTGCCCACAAGGGTGGACGGGCTGTCCACGGGGGTGGTCGGGCTATCAAGGAGGGGTGGGCGGGCTGTCTAGGGGGGGTGGGTGGGCTGGCCATGGGAGGTAGGGGTGTCCAGGGGGTGGGCAGGCTATCCAAGGGGGTGGGGGGTTGTCCATAGGGAAAAGGGGTGTCGAGGGGGGTGGGTGGGCTGTCCACGGGGGTGGTTGGGCTGTCTAGGGGGTAGGGGGAGTCCACGGGGGTGGGTGGGTTGTCCACGGGGGGTGGGCGGAGCTGTCCACGGGGGTGGGAAAGGCTGTCCATGGGGGTGGGCGGGGCTGTCCAGGGGGTGTGGGCTGTCCTGGGGGTCTGGGTGGGGTGTCCTGGTGGGGTCGAGGTGTGTGGGGTGTCCAGGGGGGTTGGTATGTCTAGGTGGTGGTGGTGGGGTTGCAGGGGAGGGGGGTGTGGGCTGTTTGGGAGGGTGGGAGGGGCTATCCTGGGGGGGGTACAGGGTGTCCAGGGGGGTACGGTGGTGGGCGGGCTGTCCACAAGGGTGGACGGGCTGTCCACGGGGGTGGTCGGGCTGTCAAGGAGGCGTGGGCGGGCTGTCCAGGGGGGTGGGTGGGCTGGCCACAGGGGGTAGGGGTGTCCAGGGTTGGGGGCGTGCTATCCAAGGGGGTGGGGGCTGTCCATAGGGAGAAGGGGTGTCGAGGGGGGTGGGTGGGCTGTCCACGAGGGTGGTTGGGATGTCTAGGGGGTAGGGGGTGTCCACGGGGGTGGGTGGGTTGTCCACGGGGGTGGGCGGGGCTATCCACGAGGGTACCCTACTAATATGGTTATGGGATGAGGCATGCTCTGATGTGATAACACATTATGGTCTTGTTGGTTTTACATTTTTTCAATAACACATTAGTATGTTTTTTTCACATGTCTAGTTGATACCATTACTATTTTCTTCCTTTATCGTTTACTTAAATTTATTTTCTATTAAAGTTCAATCCTATTGAATTGTTTATGAGAAAATGACTTATATGAATTTTTTTACAGAATGGACAGAAGTTGGATGTATGAAACTGATCGTATCTCAAGCGATTTTCAAAACAATTTAGAGAGCTTTATAGATTTTGCATTTCACAATGCTTCAGATAGTGGTCACATACACTGCCCATGTTCCAATTGTGTCGGTAGACCTTGGTTGAGTCGTGAAGAAGTCAGCTACCACATAACCAAAAATGGTTTTCAAGCAAACTACTTTGTGTGGTATCACAATGGGGAGAAAATGAAATCTCAAATTGGTGATGATCGAAATGAAAGGACTGGAATGGAGAATTGGTTAGATGATCGGTTTCCGTTTATTCGTCATCCTGAAAAAGAAAGGATTTCGACTCAAGAAGACGTCGATATGAGGACAACTAATGCATCTATTGAAAATGATGATATTGATAGGGTGAAAAAATTGAATGATGCTGCCACGACTCCAGTATATTGACAATGCGATAAAATGAAAAAGCTGGAATTTTTATTCTGATTGTTTCATGGAAAAACTATATATGGGATTTCATATACAGCAATCGATTACATTCTTACCCTCTTGAAGGATTTACTTCCAGATGATGCAGATATTCCATCAAACCACTATATGGCATGGAAGTTAGTTGAAGAACATAGATTTTCCAGAAACAAAATTCATGCTTGCCCGAAAGATTGCAGTTTATTCTGGGAAGAAACCACTGAATGAAATGAATGTATAAAATGTGGCACATCACGCTGGAAGTAAAAATCTGATGGAACACCATCCCGCGTTCCACATAAGGTAATGTGGCACTTTCCATTGATCCCCAGACTCCAGAATCTTCTTATGTCAGATGACATATCAATATAAATGAGATGGCATGATACCGAGAGAAAGAAGACTAATGATGAGTTGGTTCATCCTGCAGATGGGTTTTCATGGCAGAGATTTGATGCTCGACATCCTGATTTTGCAGCTGACTTGCGTAATGTGAGGTTGGGTCTTTCATGCGACGGTTTTAATCCGTTTGGGCATATGCTTACTTCGCACAGCACATGGCCAGTTTTTATACACATTTATAATCTTCCCCCATGGTTGTGTATGAAAAAATCTTTCACTTTCATGAGTATACTCATATCTGGTCCTTCTGATCCCGGCATTGATATTGATGTATACATGAAACCTTTAATAAAAGAGTTGAAACTTCTTTGGGATGTGGGTGTGCGCACATACGATGCAAGTTCGAAAGACATATTTCAGATGCGTGCTGCGCTTATGTGGACGTTCAATGATTTTCCGTCTAATGCAATGATGTCTGGATAGAGCATGAAGGGAAAACTTTCATGTCCAGTTTGTATCAAGAATACACGATCTAGAAGACTGAAACATCGTTGTAGTTTCAGTTTTATGGGACATCGATGATTTTTTCCAAAGGATCATCCATATAGAATGAATCGTCTAAGATTTGATAATACTATAGAGACCGATGATCCACCTCAGCGTATGTCTGGAACTAATGTGCTTAATGAATTGAAAGATTTCAGTTTTTCGTTCGGGAAGGGTCAAATGAAATCTGGAAAGAGAAAGAATGTTTCCACAGAAACCTGTTACAATTGGAGGAAGAGGAGTATCATTTTTTATTTGCCTTATTGGTCAACCAATTTTCTATGTAATTGCTTAGACATAATGCATATTGAAAAGAATATATGTGAAATGTTGCTTTCAGTTCTTCTAAATGCCAAGGGGAAGACAAAAGATGATTTACGATCTCGATGTGACTTGGTGGATTGGGGCATCAGACCAGAATTGCATCCTGTAAATATCAGTGAAACTAAATGGAAACATCCATGTGCTTCTTATGTGATGACACCTACTAAAAAAACAAATTTTGGAAGTATTAGAGAATATTTTGTTGGGTCGGAACAAACGAGGAAAAGATGGCAAGAGGGGGGGTGAATTGCCTTTTAAAAAATGATTAACAAATTAAAAATCAAAGTATAAATGCAGCGGAAATAAAGAGGCAAGACACACAAAATTGATAACGGAGTTCGGCCAAAACCCGGCCTACGTCTCCGCTCCCAACTCAACCGTTGAGAGATTCCTACCGCTTGCTTTTCAATGGTTTTAGCAAGAAACCCACTAGGCTTTGAGGTAGCACTAGGACCTATTACAGCTTGCTTTTATTGGTTGAGCAAGAACCCACTTGCTTTTGATGGTTTAGCAAGAACCCACTAGCCTTTTTAACGGGTGAAGGCTAGCTCACCGAAACACAAACCTTTTAAAAAGGAAAGGCTTGACGAAACCTCTTCACACCTTAGTGGTGGTGTGAAACCCAAAAGAAATAGGGATGAGAAAAGAGTTTGGGGTTTGTAGGCACAAACCCAATTTTAAAGCTCAATAAAAAGTAAAACAATAAAACCCGTATTTGGAGGAAGACTTGGGCGCCAAGATATGATGGAGTTGATGTAGCGTGCTCTCCCAAGCTTCTTGAGGTGCTCCTTGGATTGGAAATTGGATTGGAGCACTTGAGGATCCTTGTAGGTGGAGCGCCGGAGGTTCGCCAAATGTGCAACAATATGTCCGGGCGCTTGGTATATGATCCGATTAGGTTCCGGGGCTTCCTTGGCCTTTATTTATAGGCATGGAACCCATTGGGGGCCTTCGGAGCCGTTGGAGAAGTCCTCGGAGCCGTTGGAGGCCAAAAGATGGTTGACTGGTCAAACCCAACGGCTAGTTTGACTGGGCTACCGGCTGGCCGGTGCAGGGCCACCGGCTGGCCGGTGCCTTGACAGAGGAGGAGAGATTTGGTCCAGGCTCCACCGGCTGACCGGTGGAGGAGCCACCGGCGGGCCGGTGGGGAGACAGTAGCTCCCACTGTGCATGCACGGTGCCACCGGCGGGCCGGTGCTGAGGCCACCGGTTGGTCGGTGGTGAGGCCGTAGCCTCCTCTGCTGTGCAGGTGCCACCGGCTGGCCGCTGGTGTGCCACCAGTTGGCCGGTGGTCTGGACAGAAGGATGCCTTCTGTCCAGGCTCCTATCGGTTGGCCGGTGCACTTCCATCGGTTGGCCGGTGGACTGAATTTCAGTCCACTTTGCCTCCTTTCTTTCTTGGCCCAATTCCTTGGCCACCTGAATTGATTCCTATCATCCAAAAACACTTGAAAGAGGATTAGATAAAGATGAGGGTGATTGTGATCATGAAAATAAAACAACGAGGGGAACGAGATGTACAACAATCTCCCCCTATTTTGATGATCACAATCACCAAAACAATTAAAGTAAAAACATAAATTAAAGGTATGCTTTTAAATGATAAATTGAAAATAAATACTAAGCATGAGAGAAAAGATTCTCCCCCAATCAATCAAGAAAGTTCTCCCCCTTTGTGATTATCAAAATAGAATGGGGCATAAAACTTGATTGAGGGTAAATTGAAAATCAAGATCAGAAAATTGAAAAATCAATTGAGATGATTGAAATTGAAATGAAAATTTGAATAACAGTTTGAATGGAATGTTTGAAAACAAAAAACCAATTGAAATTTTTGAAATTGAGAGTTTTGAATCAAAAATGAATTGAAAATTTAAATTGAAAAAAGAATCGAAAATTTGATACCAAGGGTTGAAATTGAAGGTTTGAATTGGAAATTTTGAAATCAAAAAGGGCTTTAACGATCCTAACTCCCCAAAATAAAAACAATAAATCACCGGGGAAAGGAAACTATCTTAGGCCCGGAGAGACTCGCTAGAAGAAATTTTTCAATCCATACTTGTCTCATAGCGGGTCTTCTCCTATAAAATTCGTCCGAAAAGTAAAAAGATTTGGGTTGACCGTACCGGGCGTTTTTACAATTACATTCATAAATGAGGTGCCCGGACTTCTTACAATAATTACAAAATTTAAAACTAGAGCTCCCCCTTACAAAAACAGTGGGTGCATGGGAGGAGGAAGCTATATTGGTGTAGCCAAGTCCATTGGTGGTTCTAGATATTCGTTGAGAACCTAAGAGTTTGACCAGATTTTGTTCACCTTGGGTGAACTTGGCTAGGGATTCTCTAAGGTCCTTGATGGTTGATTCCAAAGAATCAACATTTGGGAAATTTTGGATTTTTAGGGAGAGTTCCTCCTTCTCTTTGAGAAGATGGTCTTTTTCGGAGGAAAGCTTTTTGAAATTCTTTTTTAATGCAACAAATTTTGAAGAGAGTTCATGAAAACCATTTTCAATTTGGTCTCTAGCGTGTGAGAGTTCTTCATATGACATATGATTGAAAGAATTTGAATTTGAAGAACAAGATGATGATGAGGAAGAAGAGTCGGAAGATACCTCATGTTTTTCCATTAGGAAATTATTACCATTGTCGCTTGAGGAGAAAGAAGAGAAGGAGGAGCTATCACTCCATGTTTTCTTTAAAGCCTTCTTCTTCTTCTTCTTGGCCCTTTTTTTGTGAGGTGGGAAAACGGGCTTGATCTTTTCGTCGGGTTCTTTCTTTTGATCGGATTCTCGCTTTTGATCGGATTCTTGCTTTGGAGCCTCGCTAGTACCTTCATAGGTTAGTTCTAAAAATTTCCAAATATCATAAGAAGTAGTGCAAGAAGAAATACAATCAAAGACATTACGGTCAAGACCACAATGAAGAGCGTTCATGGCTTTGCCATCAAGCTCAAAATAAGCAATGTCATTGGGGGTCCATTGAGATTCATCTAGACTAGAGAGAGTATAACCATGCATGACAATTTTAAAAATAGAAAAACCAATGCTTTTAAGAAATGTAGTCATGCGGGTTTTCCAAAAAGAATAATCGGCTCCATCAAAGAATGGAGCACGATCCAAAGAAAAACCTTCGGGGGATTGAGAGGAAGAAGCGGTAGAAGCCATCAAAAATAGGATCTTTAATTTGAAACCGGTTTAGGTAATTATTCAAAACATCCCTTTGATACCAATTGTTGGGTCGGAACAAACGAGGAAAAGATGGCAAGAGGGGGGGTGAATTGCCTTTTAAAAAATGATTAACAAATTAAAAATCAAAGTATAAATGCAGCGGAAATAAAGAGGCAAGACACACAAAATTGATAACGGAGTTCGGCCAAAACCCGGCCTACGTCTCCGCTCCCAACTCAACCATTGAGAGATTCCTACCGCTTGCTTTTCAATCGTTTTAGCAAGAAACCCACTAGGCTTTGAGGTAGCACTAGGACCTATTACAGCTTTCTTTTATTGGTTGAGCAAGAACCCACTTGCTTTTGATGGTTTAGCAAGAACCCACTAGCCTTTTTAACGGGTGAAGGCTAGCTCACCGAAACACAAGCCTTTTAAAAAGGAAAGGCTTGACGAAACCTCTTCACACCTTAGTGGTGGTGTGAAACCCAAAAGAAAGAGGGATGAGAAAAGAGTTTGGGGTTTGTAGGCACAAACCCAATTTTAAAGCTCAATAAAAAGTAAAACAATAAAATCCGTATTTGGAGGAAGACTTGGGCGCCAAGATATGATGGAGTTGATGTAGCGTGCTCTCCCAAGCTTCTTGAGGTGCTCCTTGGATTGGAAATTGGATTGGAGCACTTGAGGATCCTTGTAGGTGGAGCGCCGGAGGTTCGCCAAATGTGCAACAATATGTCCGGGCGCTTGGTATATGATCCGATTAGGTTCCGGGGCTTCCTTGGCCTTTATTTATAGGCATGGAACCCATTGGGGGCCTTCAGAGCCGTTGGAGAAGTCCTCGGAGCCGTTGGAGGCCAAAAGATGGTTGACTGGTCAAACCCAACGGCTAGTTTGACTGGGCTACCGGCAGGCCGGTGCAGGGCCACCGGCTGGCCGGTGCCTTGACAGAGGAGGAGAGATTTGGTCTAGGCTCCACCGGCTGACCGGTGGAGGAGCCACCGGCTGGCCGGTGGGGAGACAGTAGCTCCCACTGTGCTTGCAGGGTGCCACCGGCTGGCCGGTGCTGAGGCCACCGGTTGGCCGGTGGTGAGGCAGTAGCCTCCTCTGCTGTGCAGGTGCCACCGGCTGGCCGCTGGTGTGCCACCGGTTGGCCGGTGGTCTGGACAGAAGGATGCCTTCTGTCCAGGCTCCTATCGGTTGGCCGGTGCACTTCCATCGGTTGGCCGATGGACTGAATTTCAGTCCACTTTGCCTCCTTTCTTTCTTGGCCCAATTCCATGGCCACCTGAATTGATTCCTATCATCCAAAAACACTTGAAAGAGGATTAGATAAAGATGAGGGTGATTTTGATCATGAAAATAAAACAACGAGGGGAACGAGATGTACAACATATTTGAGTTCCTGATGGCTATTAAAGCAACATATCTAAATGGGTCAACAGAAGAGAGTTGAAGCTAAAATCTTTGAAGATTCATGATTATCACGTTCTACTGTATGAGTTGCTTCCAATAGAAATCCGTCATCTTTTTTCCAATCATGTAAGGGTGGTGTTATTCGGTTGTGCCATTTTTTTAGAGATCTTTGTGCTAAGAAGTTGTCCAAGTCTTTCTTGAAAAAAATGTTGACAGATGCCCCATTAATTTTGTGTGAGTTGGAGAAAATATTTCCCCTGTCATTTTTCACATGCATGCTGCATCTGACTGTCCATATTCCAACTGAAATACTTCTCGGAGGACCTGTTTCTTTTCGTTGGATGTATCCAACTGAAAGAAATATGTTCACATTAAAGTCTTATGTTCGAAACAAGAATCATCCCGAAGGTTCTATCATGAACGGTTACTTAGCTCAAGAATGTATGGATTTCTGTTCAATGTATTTGTCTGATCTTACTACAAGAATGAACAGACCAATGAGAAATGAAGAAGAAAAATATGAGCAAATTGAACCCAGTTTTCCATCACTTCCTCAAACAGGAGGAATTCCTGGATCATATACATTGAAGACATTAAGCCATGAAGAGCGGGAGATGGCACATCGCACAGTTTTGTTCAACTGTGATTTGTTCTATGACTATATCAGGTAACAAAATTGAATATGTATATCTTACATATATATCTGTTAAACTATTCATATTTTTTTATCTACAGGGAACATAAAACAATGATAAATAGGAAGCATCGTTCATTATCTTTGAGAAGGAGAGAGACTTTGCATAGCAAAGAGTTTTCTGCTTGGTTAAAATTGAAGGTAAAAATATTACTGTTTAAATTAATTATTTCAATATTTACATAAGTTTAACTGTCATTTATGTTGCAGGTATTGAGTTTTTCTGCTGACTCTGTCTCGGAGGAAATAAGAGCTTTGGCTTTTGCTCCTAATACCGTGGTTCGTGATTGTAAATCAATTGTTATCAATGGGTACAGATTTATTATCACTGAACGAGCCAAAAACATGAGAACACAACATGATGGTATTATGGTTACTGCCACAACAGATTGTTATGCCAGTGCATCAGATAGTAGACCGCGACTTGAAAATGTGGGTTATTATGGAGTCGTTGAGAAAATAATAATATTGGATTATTACTCTCATGGACGAGTCATAATGATGAAATTCCATGGTTTGATTTGATGATGAGACATGGCACATTTATTGATGATTGTGGATTTCGAGTACTTAATATGACCCACACTCTTGAAACCGAAGAACCATATGTGTTGGCATTAATGGCTAAACATTTTTTTTATGTCAAAGATCAACTTCAACCTGAATTTGGTGTCATAGTTGAAGTAATTCCAAGACATATTTTTGATGATGCTGATGATGGAATTGACACTGTCCCTATTGCCATTGGAACCAATCCATTTATTTCTTTTGATGACTCCAATAGCTCAATTGTCAGAGTTTATTGTGAACCTAAAGTTGTGGTTGGAAATATATATAATCATTCATCCATGTTCTCAATTATTTTGGTTTACCTCGAGTTGGGTTGTTAAGGTTGGTAATATTCATATTTATTTAGTATTGATCACAAATATGTTTTAGCTGACTTGACCGTTATGTGAATTTTCAATGTTTATTGGTTGCTGTTTTATTTGAATTGCATTTTCTAATTTGGAATTGAACTGTATTCAAACCAAATCAAACAATATTTCTAACTTAGTGAACATTACAAATTGTATGTTTTATTAAATTCATTAAATCTCTTCTAAAACAATTGATAGCTAAATTACCAATGAATCCCCTCATTCCCTCATATATTTAGTTTTTTGGTTTACACATTAATTTTCTTTTTCTAATTAATTACATATTTGTTTTCCAATGCAGGAAATGCAGCCAATTGAAGAGAGATGAAGAAAAAAAATGGCGGAGAACAATCGTCGGATGGAGGAGATGGGCATTCCACCATTAGTGCCTACAGTGAGTACTTTATTTCAAATATATATATATATATATATATATATATACAGAATATATAATGTCATGTGATTAATTTTTTTGTAATCTTTTTTGTAGGATCCACCATTACGTCGACAGTTATTCGACGAGGAGCCTAGTACTGGTCCTAGTACTCAGGCCGGTGGTACGAGGAGGGTTCGTACCAGAGGTGTACGTAGAGCTGCGCGTGCCCAATTAGACCCTGCCCCTCCCACTGACATTTCAGCCTTCCCACATTCTGATCCCGGTGTGTCGTTAGGGACACACGGGATATTTAGACCTCCCATGTTTTCGCTACCTTCTGCATCTTCTGCCCCATCATTTTCACATCCCATGATGATTCCGACTCCCCAGTCAGCATCAGGTCATACAGCTGTTCCATCTTCTTTTCCTTCTACTTCTGTCTCTCCGAGCTTTTATATTCCATCGTCATCGACTCCTGTTCCACCAGAGGGTGTTCCATCAGGTTCTGTGGATCCGGCGCCACTCATTGATTAGACAAGCGCAGGTATATTTATAAAACCCTAACAAATTTTTATAGCAATATTTATTTTCATTATAACATGTTTTGATAAAATATTTGTTTTTCTTTCATGACAGATACATCTACTGACAGGAGGCGGGGGCGGGGCCGTACACGCATGCGTTTGGTGTGGAACCGTCGCACACAGGTTATGGTGGAATATAATGAAGACAATCAGATGGTTGAGAAAACAGGGCAGCAATGTCGAAGTTTTATGGCGACGCTTGCCAAATACTCCGACATCATTCCCGTCAGCCCGCTGTCGTGGAGACATTTGCCACATGAGGTCAAAGATAGATCTTGGGCGGAGATATTGGTAAAAAAAATATGTTGTATTTAATGCCATGAATTATTTTTGTATTTATATGAATTAATATTTTGATTTCAGCTTCGATTTAATTTTCCTGATGGTGAGGGTGCACGACTGGAACGTATAAAGGATTTAGGCGAGCATTGGAGAGCCTACAAGCATGAGTTGTATATTGGCTGGCGTGCTAGAGTTGGCACTGAGTTATAGGCGGTACCAGTCGTGGATGATTGTCCTATAGAGCAGTACGTCAGATGATTACTCATGGGACGAGTACCCAGTTTAAGGTATGAATTACATTTGAGGTATTTAAATAATAACTTTCAAGTTTTTCATTAATATTATCCGTTGCATTATCAAATTTTATTTAGGAATCATCTAGAAAAAATAAAAAAAACATTGATGCAAAAAACTACATTCATACACTAGGACGCACGACGATGCCAGATCATGAGAGGCAGCAGGTATGAAAATTGTTCATAAGTTTTCCTTACGACATACATTTTCTTTTGTTTCCTCAACTATTTAATTATTTGATAATGTTTTTATATAACTTTTGTTATCAATGTCATTGTAGAGGCAAGTAAAAAATATTGAAGGACGTGTGCCGCAAGCAAAACTGTTTTGCTCGAGTAGACGAAAAAAGGATGGAAGTGCTGTCAACGAAGCGACTCAGCAGCAGATTATAAGTTTTAATCTGTTGATTTTATATTTTAATATCTATTTTGTAACTTAATAATATATTTATATTTGTAATAGGATTCTTTAGAGGCCCTCGATGCCCAAGAAGTAGAAAATTTTGGGCCATCTGATCACTTACATTAGGTGTTGGGAGAGGATCATTCTGGCAGAGTACGCTTCCAACCTAGGATAGCCCCGACGAGGTATTGTCCTACCTCAGGTACGAGTGGTAGTGTCACTGATCTACAGTAAGTTAGGGCACAGGAAGAACAGGATGAGAAAAGGGCCTCAGAGACGGCAGAACAGTCTGCTAGGGGAAAACAGTGCATTTATGAAATTTATTGAAGTTCTACATCCAACACTTCCAGCAGAGGCCAGCCCAGTGATTGATGAATACATGTAGTCAATACATTCTATATATGGTGCACCAGGTGGCAGTTCCAGTGGTGGTCAGGCCGATGTCCAGCTTGAAGATGATGATGGTGAGGAGTCTGATGCGGAAGAGGAGGGAGATGAGGAGGGCGAGGAGGAGGGCGAAGGCGAGGAGGAAGGCGCTGTGGCGGGTGAGAACGATGAGGAGGACGATGACGAGGGTGATTATGATGATGATGATGGTAATAGTGATGCTGATGTGGGACATATTGATCTGTTACATTGATCTGTTACATTTTGACTTATATTACTGAGATTTGATGTTTAATCTATTCTAGTTGTTGGTTTTATCTAGACTCGTAGTATAGTATTGGAGTTGAGTTATTTTTATATATTGTCTGTTTTTATGGATGTTGTTGTCTTTTAGTGGTTGTGTGTTTGTGAACTCCCTGGACAACCTCCCTCATTCTTGGACCCTGGACAACCCCCCTCCCCCTTGGACCCTGAACACCCCCCAAACACCCCCCGGACAGTCCCGCGGACAGCCCCCCGGACAGACCCCCGTACAGCCCCAACTCTCTCCACCCTGGACCCCGGACAGCCCCCCGGACAGCCCCTCAGACAAACCCCACCCCCCCCCCCCACCCTCCCCCTTGGACCCCGGACAACCCCCCAAACACCCCCCGGACAGCCCCATGAACAACCCCGGACAACCCCCTGAACAACCCCTGAAAAACCCCCTGAACAACCCCCTGAACAACCCCTAGACAGCCTCCCTGAACAACCCTGAACAACCCCCTGAACAACCCCCAAACACCCCCCGGACAGACCCCGCACTCCGCCCCCCCCCCCCCCCCCCCCCACCCTCCTCCTTGGTCCCCGGACAGCCTCCCGGACACCCACCGGACACCCCCCCCCCCCTGGACAGCCCCCGCGGACAGCCCCCTGGACAGCCCCCAACCCTCCACCCTGGACCCCGGATAGCCCCCCAGACAGCCCCCCGGACAGCCCCCCAGACAGCCCCCCGGACAGCCCCCCACCCTCCCCCTTGGACCCCGGACAACCCCCCAAACACCCCCCGGATAGCCCCCTGAACAACCCCGGACAACCCCCCTGAACAACCCCGGAACAACCCCTGAACAACCCCTGAACAACCCCCTGAACAACCCCGGACAGCCCCCTGAACAACCCCGGACAACCCCCTGAACAACCCCCCAAACACCCCTCGGACAAACCCCACACAGCCCCCACCCTCCTCCTGTGGTCCCCGGACTGCCCCCCAGACACCCACCGGACAGCCCCCCCCCCCCCAGACAGCCCCCCGGACAGCCCCTCCACCTTCCTTAATTTCATTATCTTTGAAATGTTTCATAGCACCATCATCTAAAATCTAATCCATACTAAATATTATATAAAAATATTCTATATGAAATTCCATAAGATTTTAAGTGAAAACAAAAAGTGACATACAAAAAAACTGACCACAACGCATTCTAAATGTGTTGATGCATTAGGACAACCACTCCATGGGTTATATGTGGCATGTACGAATCAACCCTGCCTCAATATGAGGAGCGGTGCGGCCGGAACAACTCAAAGTGTATGTCTTTTGTTTCAAAAAGGACATCATTTTTAAGTAAAAAAACATCAACTGGAATACGGGAAACCATCCAAATGCATTCGGATTGTGTTGATACTTTAAGACAACTATCCATGGGTCATTTTAGAAGTGTACGAGTCAACACCGCACCTAAATCCGAGATGCGGTGTGGTTGGTACCACTCTAAGTGACTTTCTTTTGTTTAAAATGGACAGTATTATAAGTACATACGGAAAACCGACCAAAACGCATTCAGTTTCTGTTGAAACTTTTAGGAGAACGATCCATGGGTCATATGTGACGTGTTCAATTCTAGTGCCACCTCAATCCGAGGCGCGGTGTGGCCGACACCAGTCAAAGTGTCTCTATTTTGTTTAAAAATGGACTTCATTTTTAGTGAAAACAAAAAATGACATACGAAAAACCGACCAAACGCATTCGGTTTCTATTGAAACTTTTGGAGAACGATCCATGCGTCATATGTGACGTGTACGAGTCAACGGCAACCTCAATCCGAGGCACCAGTGTGGCCGACACCACTCAAAGTTGCCTCTATTTTGTTTAAAATGGACTTCATTTTTAGTGAAAACAAAAAAATGACATATGAACAAACCGACCAAACGCATTCGGTTTCTGTTGAAAACTTTAGGAGAACTATCCATGGGTCATATGTGACGTGTACGAGTCAAGCCCCCGACCTAAATCCGAGGCGCGGTGTGGCCCGACACCACTCAAAGTGCCTCTATTTTGTGTTTAAAATGGACTTCATTTTAGTGAAAACAAAAAATGACAAACGGAAAACCGACCAAAACGCATTCGGATTCTGTCTGAAACTTTAGGAGAACGATCCATGGGTCATATGTGACATGTAAGAGTCAACGCCACCTCAATCCGAGGCGCGGTGTGGTCAACACCACTCAAAGTTTCTCTATTTTGTTTAAAATGGACAGTATTTTGGCCGTTTATGACACCAGAACTACGTTGTCGGTCACTCGCTGGGCACACGACATGTCCGATTGATGTTCCTTCTACTCGACCACTTCAGAAATCACTGTCCCGTATTTTGTCGTCTGATTTCAGGCCATTCCGACTATCGTTCGGCCTGTTTGGACCCCCCTCACGCGCGTTTAAGAAGCGCGCGCATCACTTAAAAACACGAATATTGAGCCGTACCGCACAAACCGCACGTCCGAATGACGTTCCGTCTACGCGTACTTGTCACGAATAATAATCTAGAATGTTGCACATTGGTTTCAGCGTCATTCTGAGGTCATCCGCTATGAATTTGACCGTTTGACGCCCGTTTTGGCCGTTTGTGACACCAGAACTGCGCTGTCGGTCACCGCGGGCACACGGCACGTCCGATTGACGTGAAGTCTGCTCGAACACTTCATAAATCACTCACCCGTATTTTTCGTCTGATTTCATGCCATTCCGAAATCGTTTCGGCCCGTTTGGACCACCCTCACGAGCGTTTACGAAGCGCGCGCATCACTTAAAACACGAATATTGAGCAGTACCGCGCAAACCGCACGTCCGATTGACGTACCGTCTGCGCGTACATGTCACGAATAATAATTAGAATGTTTCACGGTGGTTTCAGCTCAATCCGGAGATGTGGTGTGGCCGGAACCACTCAAAGTGTCCATCTTTGCTTTCAAAAGGACGTCATTTTTAAGTGAAAAGCATCAACTGACATACGGAAAACCAACCAAAACGCATTCCGAATCTGTTGATAATTATATCCCAACAATCCATGGGTCATATGTGACAGTGTAAGAGCCAACCCGGGATGAATCTGAGTCGCGGTGTGGCCAGGATAAGTCTAAGTGACTCTCTTTTGTTTAAAATGGACACCATTTTATGTACGTACAGAAAAACGACCAAAACGGATTCGGTTTCCGTTGAAACTTCTAGGAGAACGATCCATGGGTCATATGTGACGTGTACGAATCATCCCCGCTTCAATCCGACATGAGGTGCGGCTGACACCACTAAAAGTGTCCGTTTTTTGTTTCAAAAGGACGTCATTTTAAGTGAAAGACATCAACTAACATACGGAAGAACGACCAAACGCATTCGGATTCTATCGATACTTTAGCAAAACGATCCATGAGTCATATGTGACGTGTAAAAGTCAACCCCATCTTAATCCGAGACGCAGTGTGGCCGACACCCGCTCTAACTCTGTCTCTTTTGTTCAAAATGGACATGATTATAACTGAAAGGAACAACCGACATACGCAAAACCGACCAAACTCATTCGTATCTCTTTTGATAATTTATCACAACGATCCATGGGTCATATGTGACATGTACGAGCCAACCCGGGTTGAATCTGAGTCGCGGTGTGGTCAGGATTAGTCTAAGTTTCACTCTTTTGTTTAAAATGGACAACATTTTAAGTACATACGGAAAACCGACCAAAACGAATTCGGTTTCCATTTAAACATTAGGAGAATGATCCATGGGTCATATGTGACGTGTACGAATTAACCTCGCCTCAATTGGAGACGCGGTGTGGTCGGCACCACTCATAGTGTCCGTCTTTTGTTTCAAAAGGACGTCATTTTAAGAGAAAAACATCAACTAGCATACGGAAAACCGACCAAATGTATTCGGATTGTGTCGATACATTAGGAAAATGATCCATGGGTCATTTGAGACATGTAAGTGTCAACCCCGTCTAAATCTGAGACGCGGTGTGGCCAGTACCACTCTGACTGTGTCTCTTTTGTTTAAAATGGACAAGATTATAAGTGAAATAAAAAAGTGACATATGAAAAACTGACCAAACACATTAGGAATCTGTTGAAAATTTAGGACAACGATTCATGGGTCATATGTTACGTGTACGAGTCAACCACAACTCAATACGAGTCGCAGTTTGGCCGAGACCTCTCTAAGTGTATCTTTTTTCTTTAAAATGGACTACATTTTAAATTCATACGGAAAACCAACCAAACGCATTCTGGTTGTGTTTATATTTTAGCACAACAATCCATGGGTCATTTGTGATGTGTACGAGTTAACCCCACTTCAATACGAGACGCGGTGTGGCCGAAACCATTCAAAGTGTCTCTCTTTTATTTAAAAAACACTTCATTTTAAGTGAAAACAACAACTAACATATGGAAAACTGACCAAACGATTTTAGAATATGTTGATACTTTAGGAAAATGATCAATGATTCATTTGTGACGTGTACGAGTTAACCTCGCCTCAATCCGTGGCACGGTGTGACCGGTATCATTCCAGAGGTATGTATTTTGTTTAAAATGGATATCACCTCTATTAAAAATATATGGTATATGAAAAACCAATCAAATTATGAATTGAATTCCGGATTCCACATATGATTGTCATCTAATTTTTAAAATGAATTCTAAATGAATTATGTATGTTTATAATTATGTTATGAATTCTACTTTAATTATGGATGAGTATATTTTCAGGATGCATTATATGTGTTGGTTGGTTGGTTTTCATTATTTGTATGTGTTGGTTTGTTCTCTATATGTATGCATTATATGTGTTACAGGTACAATAATTGGATTGAAAAATGAATTGAAAACGAGGGAATAATTGGATTGAAAAATGAATTGAAACCTAGAGTGAATTCCCAAAAATCTTTTGTGAAAATTGCAGAGCAGGCTGCTGTGCAATTTTCACAGCAAATCCTATGCCAACGGTTTGAAAACCGTTTCCATAGGCTCTATGTAGGTGTTTTTACAAACGGTTCCTTGAACCGTTGGTAAAAACAGCCTATCCCAACGGTTTGAAACCGTTGGGATACTTTGTTGGATGTTGTTTTTACCAACGGTTCATGGAACTGTTGGTAAAAACCTTTCCCAACGGTTTGTAAACCGTTGGGAAAGAAAATGCTCTGTTGATTTCCCAACGGGCCAAACCGTTGGGATAGGTTGATTTTTTCTAATCTATCCCAACGGTTCTGTGTAAACCGTTTGGAAAAGCCTTTCCCAATGGATTACTTCCCCACGGTTTGCAGAACCGTTGGTATAACATATACCAACGGTTTTGCAGCCTTTTCCAATGGTTCTAAACCGTTGGGAAATGATGGATTTCTAGTAGTGATGGTAAGTTGTCAAAATGCATGTTCTGGACACGAGATGTGCACTTCCTCAGGAACGTGGTGTCCGAGCAGTGGGTAGCGGTTGAACCATCAAAGGTTGAGGCAGTCGTTTCATGGGCAGCACCCAAGAATGTGGGAGGGGTCCATAGTTTCCTTGGGCTGGTGGGTTACTATCGGATGTTCATACCCAACATCTCCCGGGTTGTATCCCCTTTGACAGCCCTGACCAAGAAATACCAGGTTTTCGTGTGGAGTGAGCAATGTGAGTCAGCCTTGGGCTATCTGAAGGAGAATTTGCTTAGTGCCCCAGTGCTGAGATTACTAGAAGAAGGGGCGGTATATGAGGTGTTCTGTGATGCTTCAGGACAAGGCCTGGGATGTGTGATGATGCAACGACCAGGGGTGATCTCTTATGTGTCTAGGCAGCTAAGCCCTCATGAGCGTAATTATGCAACCCACGAACTGGAGCTTGCAGCGGTTGTTTTTTTACTGAAGTTATGGTGGCACTACCTCGTCGGAGAATGCTTTGTGGTATTCATAGATCAAAAAAAGCTTTAGGAATATCTTATCCCAGCGGGACCTAATCTTGCGGTAGCGGAGGTGGATGGTGTTCCTCCAGGATTACGACATCGATATCTCCTACACGTCATCGAAGGGGAATATATTGGCTGATGCCTTGAGCAGGAGATCACGGAAGGATGTGGTCCGAGAGTCGGCAGACACCTAGAAGGAAATAGAGGAGTTGGCTACCTTACACCTGGATTCAAGGATGGTTAGCGGTAGAGGATGCCATAATCAGATGGAAGTATAGTCGTCTTTGTTTCAGCATGTGGATGAATCTCAGTGGGGAGACCCAGAGTGAAAAGTGATGCACGACCGAGTTGACCCAGGCAATGCACTGGAAGGATACACGGAGGATGGCCAAAACCGGATGCTTTTCCAGGGAATGATGTTTGTTCCAGAGGCGATGTGTTGCAAGGTTCTCAGTGAGTTCCACAACTCACCCCTAGAAGTACACCCTGGAGTGTCCAAGATGTACCAGGGACTGAAGAGACAGTTTTGGTGGCCCGAACTGAAGCGATCAGTGGCAGTGTTTGCGGCCAAGTGCGTAGTGTGTCAGCAAGTGAAGGCTGAACACCGAGTTTTAGGAGGCCTACTACAGTCTCTAAATGTTCCTGAGTAGAAGTGGGATGAAATCTCGATGGATTTTTTCATGGGACCACCCAAGGTCCATGGGGGATATGACGCCATCTGGTTGGTAGTGGACCGGTTGATGAAATCGTCTCACTTTCTGGCGATCAAGGAGTCGAGTGTAGTGGATGCTTTGGCACGAAAGTACGTAGGAGAGGTGGTGCAGTTTCATGGAGTTTTGAGGTCCATTGTCTCGGAAAGGGATTCACGTTTTACCTCACGAGTCTAGAGGGGTTTTCAGAAAGATTTTGGCACCCATCTACGCCTTAGCACTGCTTTCCACCCCCAGACAGATGGGCAGACAGAGCACACCATCCAGACATTGGAGGATATGCTGCAAGCATGTGTTCTGGACTCAGGAGGATCATGGGTATGACACTTGCCTCTGGTATAGTTCTCCTACAATAATAGATATCACTCTACCATTGCTATGGACCCATTTGAATCATTGTACAGGAGGCCATGCCCTTCACCTTTTTATTGGACCGAAGTCGGAGAGGCGGGCATCGTTGGCCTGGAGGTGGTGCAGACCACGACAGAGAGGGTTCATCTTATACGGGAAAGGATGAAGGTGGCCCAGGACCGAAAAAAGTTGTTTGCTGATACCAGGAGGAGGCCCTTGGAATTTGAGATTGGAGACCACGTTTTCTTGAAGGTATCCCCACGGCGTGGACAACGGAGGTTCCGCAAAGGGAGTAAGCTTTCTCCCAGGTTCATCGGACCCTTCAAAGTGTTGCGGTGGGTCAGTGAAGTGTCTTATCATCTGGTGCTACCACAGCCACTACTGAGGATACATGATGTATTCCATGTGTCCCAGCTTCGTCGTTACCTGCACGATGATTCAAACATCCTTGATTGGGGAGAGCTAGACATCGAGGATGATGTGACTTCTTTGGAAAGGCCAGTGATGATCGAGGATCGTGAGGAGAAGGTGCTCCGTGGGTGAACCATCCACTTGGTTCATGTGTTATGGAGACATGGTGGGCTTGAGGAGAGTACGTGGGAGAGGGAAGCACAGTTTTGTGCCTAGTACCCAGAGTTGTTTTGAGTTTCGTACTGTTCGGTTTATACTTGTTGTGGTAGAAAGTTTTACCTTGTTGGCTATGAAATACTGGTTTTCTTTCCTCTGAATATGTGTGAAAAGTCCTGGCTATGGGGAGGGGAGGACCTGCCCTCTAATCAAGATGCATTAAGGGGGATGCGATTAAACCCGTGCGGGTGAGTCAGTGCCGCCCAAAGAGGATAATATCTTGACACGGGGAAAAAGATTCCCCATCCCACACGGTGGGGAAGTTTGACATGGTATGTTTCTTGATTCTGGACTGGGGGGTGTTTTTAGTTAACAATGAGGACCACTCATGAGAGGTATCTTTCGAGGTGATTGTTCGGACCCTCTCTTTCCTTCTCGGTTGTTTAAATTCTCAAGGGTGAGAATTGTTTGAGAGGTATATGATGTGATGACCCAGACTCTCAGGGTCCTTTCCTTTGCCAAAAATTTGTATCCTAAAGGGGTAGTATCTCGTCATGTGGCTGATCGGCGCGACAGATCGGTGAGACCGATCACTGGGACCGATCGGCGAGACCTTTCGGCATGACCGATCGGTGAGACCGATCGCTACGACCGATCGGTGAGACCGTTTAGCACGACTGGTCTGCGAGACCGATCGGCGCGACCGGTCGGCAAGACCGATCGGTGGGACCGGTCAGTGAGATCATACAGCGCGACCTGTTGGTGAGACTGATCCACGTGACCGTTCGGTGAGACTGATTGATGCAACTGATCTGTGCAACCAATCATTGGGACCGACCGATCGGTGAGACCGATCGGCGTCACCCAGCCTTGTCGAGGTGTTTCCAGTGACATGAAAAAATTGGGTTTTAAAACCTTCTTTGACCCCTTTAAGCTCGTTTTAAAGCCCAGTAATGCCCATAACTGTCGTTTAATTTAAATATTTAATAAATTAACCCAGTGTGTGCATCTGTTTAAACCGCCCGACCCTTTAATAACGTGTGGGCCACGTGGTCAACCCACAACCCCTGATCCTTACGTGGTTCCACGTTGTTATCTCAACCGTCCCCGACCCTTATAAACTAAAGTTTTCGCCATGGGTTTCTTCTTTTCTTGATCACCTTGTGCCAGTAGTACCCTTCGTTCAGACGAACCGCTTTTGGTTCAGGTGAGACTTATCGCAATCCGTGGAATTCCACGCCCAGGATCAGCGTCGATCATTGATCCACAGGTAGGGAATTTCCTCTTCATCCCTCAATTTTTTGTGTATCATGCGGGGTGGGCATGCTTTTGATTCTGTAGAATTGTATGAACCAAACCTAAATAATGATAATGAACGGATTATATAATGAAATAAGGGGGGCTATGATTGATGATGCTGCTCTGTTTTATGATCTTATTTTTTGAATTGTGCGGGCTTACGCATACTGAAAATCATGGTCGTTAGTGGTCTTATCTCTGTGAACTAATGACCCCTTACCTCTCGTGATGTTTAAATGGAACGTATTTGGGAACCCCTATTGTGTAAATGAATTGGGTTAATTACGTATATCCAGCTAAATAAATTGAGGCACCAAGATCAATACATTTTTTTGATAACCCCGGTTAAAGCACGCAGAAATTGAAATCATAGAGTGTGGTAAATCTTATAAATATGAAAATATCGACATGGGCCTGCTTTGTGTTGGTGGTGGTGGTTGGGTTGTCTTTCCTTCACGGTCCGTATGTTGGGTGATATAGATGGGGATGGGATCCCCTGTTGTTATGGACTCAGTGGTTGTTGATTTTATGACCGGGTGGGTACCTTTTTTATATCATGAATGGGGGTGGAATCCTCTATTGTTGAGAAACCTTTTAGCTCTTGGATATTGGACATGGGGATGTATCTTGGGGTTTTCCTTGGTTGTTGTGGATTTATGAGAGAACCGGGTGTGGATGTTGTAGTTAATGCTTGACTATTTTCCTTCCTGGACTTCTGCCTATGCATACTAGTTTCCCATGTAGGTGAAAAACTTAATTAAACATCACTACTGAACATGAAAACGAATGGGACAAATGGTTTTTGTTTGAGAGAGTTGTGACTCGGACATTAGTGATGTTTGTGTTTTTTAGGCTGGCTGAAGAACCAAAAATTGGGAGAGTGTTTGTTATTTATATATATACTTATAGTTTTCTGATTCATATTCGCGCCCCACCCAAGTTGCGCACTTAGTGCCGAACACCCCCATTTAATGGGGGAGGGTGTTTTTTCCAACAGTATTATTAGTGGTTGGTTATTAGCTCCTTTTCTGCTCCCTTTCCTAGATAGCCCAAGTATCTGCGGGCAGGCTGTGGTGGCCTGAGGTCTATTATTATCCCACGAACCATCGGGCGGGGTAGTGTGGTGGTTATGGACCAGGTGTGTGCGGGCAGGTAGTTTCCCAAGTATCTTCAAGATGAGGCCCTGGTGTCTTTGGGCGTGGCATTGGATCTTCTAGCCCAGGTGTCTTCGAGTGTGGCGGTGGTTGTTCTGGACAAGGTGTTTGCAGGCATGGTTACGTGTGACCGTTGTGGTCCTGGTGTGTGTGGGCGGGGTTTGGTAGTGGGACTGCGTGAGGTTGTGGCACATGTGTGTGTGGGCGGGGTGTGGCAGTGGGACTTCGGTGATAATGGCGTGATTGGTTTGATGCGTAGGATGTCTTCAATAACTAATGGGAAAGTGGTGCGGGGTACCCAAAAATCGATGTGATATTATTATATATATTACTTGATGTGCGTTATTTGCGGAGTGTTCCTTGGTGAGGCTTGGGTGGATGGGTTACCCTGTTAGGTGTTTGGTTTACTCCTTTTCTCACGGGACTCTAGTACATTTCCCCTACTTGTGCACGAGAGTATTTGGTTTTCCCTAATGAGTATACTTGTATGCTCACCCTACGTATATAAAACTTCTTTCAGGTTTCCAAGAGGACTTCAGGGATCACGCGGGACCATAATAGCTCGGACCATTGGGGAAGATGCAGTTGCTATTTTTCTTTCGTTGGTAATTTACCCTTGTAGTCACTTTATGGTTTATACATTTGAAACATGCATTGGGAATGGTTCATGTCTTTTCTTTTTCTTTCTTATTTTGGTGTTGTTGGTATTTACCATCTTGTCTCCTGATTGTATTAAAAGAAAGAGGGAAATTCCTTCTATTTAGTGTGTGATTCTATACCTTTGGTTCTAGTCACCACTCTGAGACCTATTGAGGGTGGGTTTCGGGGGTCATTATCTCTCCTTCAACTTAAAGAAGGAAGGGCATAGAAATATGTTTACCCTTCCCTCCTTTTGGTGAAGGCGGGTCGTGACACTCTTGGTACCCTCTATACCTATATGATTTCCTAAAAATCTATTTTACATATGTAATTTTAAGAGGATATTTATGTTCCCAACTATATTAAGAAATGTGTAATCGAGAGGAATTCAGAGGTAAGGGTTTTTCATATCATTTATAAATTATTTACACATGTTTGATATTATAAATAATCATGTTTTACATGTTTTCGATAATCCATATTTGATATACCATTTTATTACCCAACTTATATTAAGGATATTTTAGGTCCTTCTCATGTGATTTATTTCAAAGTGGTTTTGATTTCAAAAGTCCCAAGGGGTTTTATTTTAAATCATTTCATTAAAACTACAGATTTCTTTTACCAGTTTATTTTTTTGATAATTTCCTTATTATATTAATTTTTCAAAAAATTATTCACCCATATATTTAAATGTGATTTTCCAATATCTTTCATTTTATATTCCATTGTTTTGGAATTAATTTTTTCAATGTACTATGTAATTTATAATTTTTGTTTTCTAATCGATGGAGTAAAAGGAATGCTTTTAACATTTACCACTCAACCAAATCATTATTCCAATAAGAATATTCATTATTATTATGATTCATTTCATCATTTCCAAGAGTTTTCATTGAAACTAAATTTACCATTATTCTATGATTTTTATTTATTTTTTAAAAAATAATTAAAGAAAATGTTATTTATTTATAATTTTCAATGATTAATTAAAATTATTTTTTAAAATTATTTTCTATTTAAGGAAATATATTTTTAATTATTATTATGAATCACTTGGGATATTTCATAATGACACCATCCATCTTATTTATATGTATTTAATAGATTTATTTTTCGAGGTATTTTTCATTAATCTGATATTATTAAAATTACTCACTTATGTTGTGAATTAATAATGAATTCTAATATTTTCTAGTGGAATAAATTTTCATATTTTCATATTATGTGATCTATGGGATTTTTTCTCTAATTATTTGTGTAATATTTTGTTTCCACTGGCATCAGAACGAAACTCTTTTAATAGATAAGAGATGAATGAGAATCCCTATAAATGTGGATTTAGTTTGGCTGGATGGTATATTTTGGAGGGATAATTTATTACAATATCGTTAATGAGAAATTTACATTTTCAGTTTAATGGAATGTCCAAATAGTTCCTTTATCTGTAAATGTGTACAGACCTGCTTCCCAAATTGAAGGGTTTATTTGGGGTTTCAAACCCAATAACAATTAGAGACTCAAATTGGTCGAGAGGATAAAAGGATGGGATAATCACATCCATGGGGGATATCATAGTCTGGGAGTCTATTATAGTATTATGATATGTTCAAGAATCTCTCCCTCGTATCAATAAGAGACTGGTTACCCAAAAAAAGTATTATATGTCAAGTATTATTAATATAAAAATGAAAAGTTGGTCTCCTTATTGAATCCAAATGTATGTATCTATAGTTCTTCATCTATTTTTTAATGATTATGTGTATATATACGGAAGCTGCATAACAACTCACTTTATAATTTACTATCATGTAGGGAGTTGGTTAATATTAGGATTATGGGATTTTACTCAAATGAGCTATACTAAATATCTTTAGAGGGGCCCTAAGGTTTATTCCCTTATATGTGAAATGTTTATATTATTCCACTCATCAGGGATTACATATTGTTATTTACATGGCTTGTGATGATTCATTATGAGAATGATATGAACATTGTACCTCTATATGACCACATGATCTATGATCTATGTAAGAAACAATTTATAACAAATAATCATTTTTAATACACATGGATGTTGGGATTACATATTGAGCCGACTAATGGGGTGTTTAATATGGATCTCAGGCCTCATGGAGTCATCCTATGAATCTTGGTTATGTTAGGAATTATAATCATTGTTGTTCAGTAAGTTTCCAAGTCTGTTGAGGGATGAAATAGGATGATTATCCCATGAGAATGATAGGGTAATGATAATTTAAATTATAGAGACATGATTAGACCTGCATAGAGATGGATGCCCATTTATGTTTTTGGTATGACCACAAGAATTATTCTTACGTGGCTTATATGTGGGAGGAATCAATGTACTTATAGTTCAATTAGTTTCATAGTCCCCTACGGGATGGTGTATGATGATCATCCCATGGGAATGATTGGATTTCGATGGTTTAAATGTTAGATACATGGAGAGACTTACACTAACGGGGATGTCCATTTGATACTAGGATTGTGAAATTGGAATTAATCCTACATATCCTAGTTATTGATGGAATTAGTGTACTCATAGTTAAATTAGTTGGGGCTTACAAAGTTTTGTTTCCCTTGTATATGAGATGTATCATGTTATGATTTTGATTGGGGATTTCACAATTAGATTACCATTATCTTCATAGAGGGTTGTAATGTTAAATAAATGATCATTGAAACTCAAAATACCATGTCAGTTATGCTCTTTAAGAGAAATAAGAGATGGATAATAATCTATCTCTTTACTTGTTTATGTGGGAAATTGTTTCATTTTCTAACCTTTGGTTATTTAATATAGATATTGGGCCACATAGGGGTATTCTATCTGGCCTAGTTATAGGAGGTATTAAATTCATAATATTTCCCTTTAATTGAGATTACACATTAAGGATTCCATTTATATCGGAGCATAGAAACTGATGGTGATAAAAGTTATACTGTCCTGGGATGAAAATTTATCCAAGACTGCTTGCCTGCATGACATGATTTCATTGGACTATCGACATGATTTAATTTAATGGTTAAAATTATGGAGTATTTTTTCTCGAAAATTCTTGTGGAAATCAAATGATCAAGTCGAATGTTCTAAAGGACATTGCATATCCTTGATGATGTGTTTGGGGATAAGTATATTATCAAGACTCAATCATCTAGGAGATATCATGATTCCTAATAGAATGATACTAGATTTTATCACATGATCCTTGATGACATACTTATAGGGAATCCAATAATATAGAATACATGTTTAGATGGTGTCAAATGATATTAAAGACATGCTATGGTATTATGATGATTTCTATTTGACATCCTTGGAAAATTCCATGAGAGTGAATAAAACATGACTAGAGGGTGAAGAATTATATATGATGACATGCCTGATATTCTTCATTTGATGTGTGAAGAATGATCGAAGGGTGCATCAATAACCAGTTGATAAGCCCACGTTCTATAGTGATACATAGCTAACACGTATTGGTTCCCTCATATGAGTGGACCTATATATCTGAAGGAAACCACAACGTTTGGATGGAAATCATGGGGGGGGGGGGTTGGGAGATTGGGGTGTGATTCCCTTGGGCTTCCTTGTTACATGCATTGACATGTACAATGTTGTTTACAAGATCCAAGGAGTATACCAATGGAGCATCGCGAGATCTGGGTGACATGTCATAGTGTAATCACATGTCATGGATGGTTTACACGAAGTGCATAAAGATATATGTATATGTTCTTTAGAAAATTGTCTCACATTTTAGGATTTATTATATCCATTTATTTCAAAATTCATTATATTTATTTTTTATCAGCTTATTGTATGTCTCACATGATCTAGTATTTATGAATGATGTTCTTTGAATGTCCTTTTATATGTTCTTCAAGTGATATATTAGTGATCATGTGATGTATTTTTGAAAACTCTATGAATACATTATTTTTTTCCCAAATGATATCTTTTGGGAAGATTTTTTTGTCACATGATCAGATGCATAGAAAAATATATTCTAGTGCTTGGGTGCGTCATTGGGAGGTTCCACAGAATATCTGACCTTGTGTCTTCCTATGGTGAAATATTTGTCTTATGGGAGGGGGAATTTATAAGACTCACCACCAAATTTGTTCACATCTTTGTATGGATCATGTCTCATGAATCCATGATAGAGTCATTGGAGGGATTATACACTTTTTTTGAGTTCCCACCTTAATTCATTCTGGAAAAATCACACGACTTTTAGTGACAGCGATATCATCTAGTGAAAACATACATTATTGTTTTATTCCCATTTAGTTGGGTATTTCCGAATCATATGGACATGACTAGGGAATTTAATATTATTATTTTGACATTTCCAGGTGCCTATATGGGATCAATTTTCATGTTGAATGGCCTTTTATGATCTTAGAAAAAAAATTCGGGACCCATCACAAGACAAGGATTTATTTTTAGATGGATTCAAAAAATGATGCTCTCTTCTCAAGGGGTATTGCAAGACCATACAGCACAAATCATAGGCATGTAACATGTGTTTTTTTAATGTGATAAGATATTTTGAAGTCCTTTTATTTCCATTTTTATTTATAAACGGTTAGGAATCCAATGATTTTGTATTATTGTTGTGGAGGTAAATCTGTCTCCTCATCGGTGATGCGTTTTATGACTAGAAAATGATTCTATAGAGACACGAGTTAATTATAAGGTCAAACCAATTTTTTGTACATATTGATCAAATGGGGGAGTTTCAGGTTTCATAGACATGTTCTAAGACCTTCATGTTATGGAGATGATATGCCAATGAGATTTTGTGATATGAGGAAGACATGTCACTAGGTGCTTGTCATGTCTTATAGATAACTAGAAACACATCATGTGATTTTTTAAATGAATGATGCTCTCCCATTATTCTCTTTTATTTCATTTTTTTATTTTAGAAAATCATGGGGGATTTCTGAGTTTTCTCAAATTTCATTGAGGACAATCATTCACCATGTCGGCAATGCATTGTTTGAGTTTTGAGACCATAAGAGGATCCATCAATTTATTAATTTTCCTCATATTATCCAAGGGGTATTCAGGGTTGTTCAGGGTTTCACTAGTTGAAAATCCACTTGTCATGATGGATATTATATTGTTTAGACCTTGTGATTATTGATATTCATGGGTTCCGTTGCTAGAGAATTAGGATTTGTTGATGGGATTTTATATGGAATTCTGTAGGCTATGTACTACATGTGACCAACTGCATGACCTTTTCAGGGTCATCAAATTTTGTTTTATTTAGGTGTTAACATTATTTTTATGATTTCTACTACATTATTCTTCCATTACATTGCATGAAAAATATTACCCATACTAAGTATTTATTTCATTGTGGATTTATGAATGTTCATTTGGTGGGTGTACAAAAATTCCCCCACTTAGGAATTATTTTTGTGCTTTGAATAGATCTATTACGAGGAATGTAAATGACCTCTAGAGACTTTGGAACTATATATAATCCATTTCATTGGTGACTCTTGGTCTGGTAGGTGGAATATGGTCCATAGGATGCCCTATATATAGGGGGAGTGGGGTTCATTCACTTTCTACTCCACTCCCATGATCTTATGATCTCTTCTTCCATAACATGACCACATCACCTGACCAAACGACAATAACGTGTTTCCAGAACTCACCAAAATCGGATTTAATGAAAACTATTCTGCAAGACCATCATTGATGAGGTTCTCACTCTAATGAACTGTAAAATTAAAATTTTTACTTTTTGAACTTTTTTCAAAGGTATGATATAATATTTTGGTTTCATGGGATATGGTAGCTTGATCATATGACCCCTTAACTATTATGTGAGCCAAAAATTCTTCTGGAGTTAGGGGATTCTTGAGTCCTTTTTGAAATTGATCTGTGAATGCCCTACTCATTCCGAAATGGGTCCTTTCATTTGAACTTCTAAATAATCATTTATCATAATAGATTCCTCTATTTTGGTTTAGTTTGATGGAATCCACCATCATTCGACTTTTAGACATCAATAATCTATCTTTTTGAGTGTCATTTTCTCTTGATCGTACTCAGATGGCAGTTATTGAAGATTTTGTGCTGGTCAAATATCGATCATAGAGGATGATTTATATATTGGTAAACACTTCCTTAGATCTCAACATATCTAATTTTTCTAATTTTCCTATTTTACATAGTTACTTGAGTATATTCATTTCTTCTGTTAAACTATCTACTAGTGGCTTGAGCTCGAAATGGGATATCCATTCTATTTATAATATTTATGAAGAATGGGCATGGTCATTCTGAGTTAGGAAAACATTCATAGAGGTTTAAAACCAATTATAAATGTTAAATCATTATATTTAGTGTGAATTTCCCATTTTTTTAATCTATCGGAAGATCGACCATATTTGAGAACTACTATTACAGTAGTTCCTTGAAAATACCTAATTTCATACATCCCACTATGAGTTGGGAATCAAACGATGGTCTATCTACCAGCTGGGAAATATCCCCCTTCATTGAGTGATGTACAATGATTTCCTCCCTATCATGGATGTTTCAGACAACCCTTTGTAGAAAAAATTCTTTGCGAGGGAAAATCTTATCATTGTGATAGAGAAACTGATGAATTATCTGACCTTGTGCTCTTTTATATCCTTCAAAGACTAGATTGATGATTTCATTTCAAAATGTGGGGTTAGGAAAACCAAAATCTTTCCCCATCAATGGCCTTCCCATAATTTTTGGGAAAGTATTAACTCATATTGGTCCATTTTGGATGCTAGATATTATACTTAATGGGGATATTTAGTGTAGTGAGATCTATTCCCAAGCCTTAGGAAAGAGGGATTTATGGAAATTTTCATGAATATATTTCCTTTCCTGGATGGGGAAGTATGTATAGATATCTATATCAGTATTCTTATAATGCCATTTCATCTAGTGGAGGGATGATACCATAATCTCTAATTGCCAACCTTTTCATACCATTACCAAATCTAAGGACACATTAAACAATGAATCACCCCTATTAGGATTAGTGGTCCTTTCAAGTTTTTTTGTCTAGATAGAGGTGAATATCCATTTTTAAGAATACTATAAAGTAACCCGGATACCAAACACCTTATCAAGTATAAGGATGCTAAACATATCTAGGGCTGGGTATATGTCCTTATGACTTGATGAGGTTTTCAAAGTGTTAAGTCGATCTGATAGCATTGATATAACCTCTTATCTTGCAACAAATAGGCTACTCGTCCTCAATGGATGTGAATCTCTCAATGAATGATTTTACATGATCTCCCTTTGAGATAGGGTTCTTTAATAATAGATGTAAAACAGATTTTTCTACAATCCATATACATAATATCAGTTGATTTGTCAATTTAGATGCACTAAAAGGGTCTCTTCTTTTCTTTTTGCTAGTGTGTGAGGAGAGTGACACATTGGGTTCAGTTAACTTTTAAAATTATGTGTTAATAGAAAGTAAAAAATGCTAAGATCATTCTTACTTCCATTGATATTCTTTCCATTCTTAGTCAAGATTATTCATGGGATTTGGTAGTATCATATCCAGGTGGTGTCCTAGTATGATGGGGTCATCATGTAGACAATCCATTTACCACAATACATCACATGTCTATATAAATGATGGATTATATTAAATACGTGGATGATTATTTAAAAAAAACCTCATCCTATGGATGACTATCCCAATAGTGGGAGTGAATATATTTAGTAATTCATCCTTATGACACAAGAAATTTGTGAATACTATTTTGAGGGGATGATATATGGAGCCTCATCTCTTGTCTCTCTTTCCACTCAACCATCTATTCATCATTTTCTCATGTCTATCCTACCATTCATAGATTCTCCTCCGCATTTTAGAATGACCAGGTAGAAGATTTCTACCTTGATTACTAATACATATTTGATAACATAATATGACTAGGGGAACACTTTAATCGACTACTTAATTAAATGAAGTTGGTTGTTTGGATCGAAATACATTGTAAAAAATCATGGAACAAATTATTCGGACACAAAATTTTTTGGAAACCTATGAGAGGGGATTACATGATCTCAAAGATGAGGCTCCTCGTGTCAGATAGCTAAAGGAGTCATTGGAGGCACTAGATTAGAGATACCATTTAAATTTAGATTACAATCCTCAATGGATTACTAAACCATTAAAATAAAGAGCATGAGTACATCATATCTCATCTGAGGATTGACAAAAAATTTCATCATCCTCGCTGAATCTAATCGTAACAGAGTTGGGGACCCGACTACTATAATTGGGAATATCAATAGTAGGGACGTAGTATAATAGGTCGGATGATTGGTACATTCAGTGATCCATTGAGTCTTTTCATTAGACACTTAATAACATGGAGATATCAGTATATTGAATCCTATAGTAGTTAGGACATTAAAATTCACTCTAATGTTGGAAGTATTGTTAGAGAGACTCTTAAATTTGAAGATTCTTATCCTTTCATGCAATTAATGAATGGAATTTCGGAAGATTATATGTTTTTGCCCATTTTTTTATATAATTCACGATGTACAAATCATTTTTATAATACTATATAATATAAACTTTCAATGTACCTGTGATTTTAATAATATCATGTAAACCCAAATCATTGGATATAAATGTTAATTTCTAATAGATTTATGTCGAGAAGTGCTCATTAATTCCCACCAACATGTGATTCCTTACGAACATAACTTTTCCTTATATCTTGAGATCACATATTCAACATAAGGATACTTTTTGAGGATTATTTTTCATTGAGGGAGAGTGATCTTTCATTTTCTAAAGTTGATTGTCTTGGGGAGAAAATATTGATTATTTCAACAGCCATATAGTGGCCCATATATGTTTTCCATTCATGCTGACTGAATAAGTGTTGTGATATTTTTTTGGGTCTTTTAGCTTGGACCATATATCATTGTAGTATAGTGAATTTTAGCTCACACATCCTATCCCTTTATTTTAGGTACTTTAAGCTCGATCCTTCAATCAATGAAGGTTATGTTCTTTGAGCTTTGACCATATATTCATATATTTGAGGGTATTTTTTTTGAGACCATATATCATTGTAGTTTAGGTTCTTTTATCTTGGAAATTATTTTGTTTTTGTTTATAGACTTTTTTATCAATCCATCTATTGCTACAGTTTTAGGCCTTTTAACTCAGACATTATATTGCTATAGTTCAGGGTCCATTATCACCTACATTATATTGTTTTTTAGTGACTTTTATCTTGTACCTTCTATTTCTATATTTTACATTCTTTTATATCTGACCTTATATTATTTTATTTGAGTTTCATTTAGCTTATAACTTCTATTGATGTATTCTATGGTATTTTTTCATGGAATTATATCATTATACTGTAGGCAATTTAGCTTTGATATTCTTAATGATCATTTAACATGGTGTATACATTATATGAATATCCCAAAGCACTATTGGTGTTGAGTTATGATGTGGTGATGCTAATGCATGAGAGGATCAGAGATCCATTCTAATAAATATAAAATCTCTCTTGTTGGTTAGAAATATCCCTTATACATCGGTATCATTTCCATAAAGTGGTGTCTCAACTCTATTTGAAGCGTTATGGAAGGTTTTTCAGGGTAATATTGGTTGAGCGTCAAAATGTAATGGATTTTAGGTCCCCCAAGATAGATAAAATATTGGTGATATAAGTCATATCCCAAGATTATGAGTCTATGAAAATGATATGTTGTAGTCATTCTAGCAACGAACAATAACACTCTATTATTCAGTGTTCTTCCCCAGTGTTGCACATGTTAGTAAGGATTAAAGATCCCTTCTAAAAACTAGTAAATTCATTTATTTGGTACGTCAAATAACTTATGTGTCTCTAGAATTTTCATGAAAATATAATCAACACTATATTATTGATGTACATGAACGATTTTTGAAGACTCAAACATCTAGATTATGAGGTATGGTATGGGAAGAAGCTGTCTGGGATGAGTTATGGCCACCTAGGGTAGTTTGGATCTTAAATTGTGAAGCCTGATAACTGCACCCTGTGGTTTGGAATCACAATGTGTGGGCCATAAATGGTTCAGAAATGGAGTATGACATTATGTTCTTGAGAAAGTGTACAATAAAATGTGACATAATGTCTAAGGGGTTTAATCTGTTTCAATCAATTGGTTTGAGAATATTAAATCTTGGTTCAATGTTCTCATGTAATGAGGGTGATATTTGACATTTATGAAGGGAATGACCCATAACACCTTGATGTGATGGTTTCATCCATATAGATTTCATGTTCAAAAGGATTAAGAATCCCTTTTTTCATATAAATACATTTCCTTGATGACCATAGGTGCATATGAAGGAGCCATAGGCATACATACGTAGTCACTAAAATGCTCCCATGAAGTTGAGTATCATAATACAAGGGCCATGAAATGTTGTGGTGACCTAGGAAACACAATGTGTAGTAGTGTGATTCATTTAATGTGTAATATACTCGAAGGGTTTGAATGTGCTAATTTTTTTTAACTTCATAGAAAACATATTATTTTTGTGAAGCGATGCGAAAAATTGTTACTCATTCATTTTCCTTAACCATGGTGTTCTATGGTAATTACATTAATTTTACTTGGGCTATAAAAGATGCCCAATGAGAATTATTACTTATTTATTTGTGCCATTTTTTCTTTTTAAACTCTTGAGATGAAGAGTTCAGAATGATAATACATGACCTTTTTTTAGTCTGATATTTGAGGGTTCTGAACCAGACGAGTTTTGTTTATATTTTTATTTCATTTTATGTTCTTTCTATTTGGACCATTACAGGATATAGATTGAGGTCTTAAATCCTTGAAAAAATTTCAGAAATTTTACATTCATGATGCACATGAACCAAATATGGGGGATGATACAAAAAATCACAAATTGGATACCTAGGGTAAAGAGTACACTTGTATCCTTCTGAACAGGAGATGGAAATGTTGTATATCATGGATCAAAATTCAAAGGTCATGATTAATGATATGGAAGAAACATATTGTGAGTAGTTCATATCAATCTGTAGTGTTGATTTATGCCACATTATTTCATGGTTCGCAAGGATTAGAATGTCCCTTTTTCAGAGTGAAGCATTTGGTTGATGATTTTCAGCACATATAAACGAGACATATATACATATACATGCATGGACATACAATGTTTTGATTGAATTTGGGTATCTTTTCCACGCCATGTGGAAGGTTTTTGGAAAATAGAGGTACTAAGGATATGTTTTATTGTTAATGTATTGATGTCATTAAATGATTATGGAATAACCTTATACCCTGGTTGACTAGGGTATGGTTCTCGTGGTCCTTTACTAGAGATGAAAAATAATTATTGTCTGAATAGACACTATTACAAATACGGCTTTTATCAGCGCTAAAAATGTCCTTTAACAGTGCTAGAAAAGCGCTCTAAATTCCAGTGAAGATAAAGGGGGGTCCCCTTTATCAGTGCTAAAACCAAGTGCTGATAAAGGGATATTTCATTAGCGCTTTTTTTGATCGCTGATAAAATTGAAATAAAAACATAAAAAACCTGCCAATCAGGGGGGGCTTTATAGCGCTTGATCCCCCCTTTTACAGAGCTTTTCCGCCCCCACCAGCAGCCTACATTCACCCCTCCACCCTTTATCCGCGCTAGCCCCAAAATCAACCATGTGTGTGCGTCCCTGCCTTCACCCGGATTTGATCTCGAGACCTCCCCCCTGCGCGCCTGAAACCTTTTCCACTCCCCTATATTGATTGGTTCTCATATTATTGATATATATATTTATTTATATTTATATATATTTAGTTATATTTATTCATATAGTAATATACTGTTATATGAATATAAATATTTAGTTATATTAATATATATACATTTATAGTGATATTAAAATATATATTTATATTTATATCAATATATATATGTAGTTATATTAATATATATATATATTTAGATTAATATATAGTTATATAAATACACATATATTTTTATTTTAAATAAAATGGATATTAGTTATTATTTAGATAAAGATAATATATTTTATATGTAAATATATTCTATTATTTATATTTATAATTAAATTTTGAGGTGTGAATATATAAAAAATATGTATATATTGTTATATATTTGATTATAAATAGAAGTGCATTATAAAAAAGGTAAAATTTCATAGACATAATATCAATATGAAGGTAATACCTTTGAATAAATATAGTCCCTACCAAAAAAATCCAATAATACCCCCCTTAAATGAGGATGAAAATCCACAAAATGTTAAAAAATCATGGTACCCCGACTAAAAACTCAGTTTTGGAGGCCTTCTAGGCCTCTATTGGCCACGAAAAAAACCTTGACCTAGGTCTCCCCCAGTCACAGTGATGTAGAGATCGTCGCAGTCTTCGATTTGATATGTGGTAGAGCTCAAACGGACACCCAGATCAAAAGTTATGGCCGTTTGAAGTTTGAGTTGCGTTTTCAACATATTTTGGATCTTTTTTTTATTTTTATTTTCTTAGTCTTCATATTGTTATTAAATGACTATTAATCCATAATAATTATCACATTATTAATTTAAAATAATTTATTACTTTTTTTATAATCCTTTGTCACTAAATATCTTATATATTATGTGTAACTGTATATTTAAACTTATCTAAAATATATTGAAAATTATATTTAAAAAAATTTATATTTATATCAATATAACTATATCTATATATTTAAATATTAATATATATTTTTTAATGATTTTTTTGGATGTAGAATCTTTATCAGCGCTACTAAAAAAGCGCTAATAAAGGTGTACCCTTTAACAGCACTAAAAAGGGGCTATTAAAGGGGTTACCTTTATCAGTGCTAAAAAGCGCTGAAAAGGGGTACTTTTATCAGCGCTTTTTTTTCGCGCTCATAAAGGTACCCACCTTTATCTGTGCTTTTTTGTTAGAGCTGATAATGAGTGGCGTCGAGAATGCCCAGTTTTGTGGTAGTGAGATTAATATCGTTTACTAGGAGTTTTTTTGTCACGGTATAGTTTAACATCATGTGGTAAAGAGTATTTTCATATAGTTTATCGTCATTTGGTAAGGAATTTTTTTTGTATTTTTATGGTCATGTGATTAGGATGTTTTCCATCTTTTTCAACTACATGAAGTAAGTATGTGTTAACCGATGTGAAAATATTTTCAAGGAATATTACATATGTAAAAAGACCATACATATATCTCACTCACACATACGAAAATGACATTGTATGGATATACCCCTATGTAGATTAGGGTTTATTTTTTCTTTTTGTTTTATGTAGCTGGTCCATGTATTGGTTATCTACGTGTCACTACATATATTGTGTTGAAAAAAAAATTAATCTGCATGTATTTATTGAATAGGAAACTCCCTACACACGTATAGACGATACCTAAATGTGGGCATAGATTACTTAAATTATTGTAGATACACACTTGGTTGGAGATATAGTAATCACAAACTAACCAGTGATGATATGAATATATCCACACATAGATCATTAGGATCCATGAAGTTTAACATCATTCTAAAATGATGTTTCCTTCCTTACCTAAAAAGGGGAATGGTGGTTGTACCCAAGGATACAAATATAGGAATAATTATATATCCGATAATGATAGGAATCAATCCATATTTAGTTCATATTGGGGTAACATCCTATGTATGTCTAGAATATATATATATATAGAGGGTGTCATTTTTATGTTTATTGTTATTGGACCATCGATTGAAGAACGAGGATTCACTACGTATCTTGTGGTGTTAGGAATAATGTCATATGTTATTCTTGATGGGGGTGTTGTAGGAGAATAGAACCAACCTTTTTTCCTATTAGAAGAGGATAACAAGAATGTGCAGGTTTTGTCATGAAAATGACATCATCCATGCTTTTTGATGTCTTGTCGTAAGTACTCATGTAATTCCTTTTAAGGACATTCATTTTGGACCATGATGAAACTACCACAAGTGGTTATTATTTGTCTGTGAGGGGAATCACTGATTAAAATTCCAAATCTCACATAATCTAAGCTCAATGTGATAAAAATTGGATGAGGTGTGTTCCTTTCACCATGAAGAGGTGATTAAAGACATTAAATGGGAATTTCACATCATTTGGTGGTTGGAATGAAAAATTGAATTGGGGAATACCTAAGTATCTCAATAAAAATGATAGGATTTCCCTACACAGTTCTAGAAACCCATGTAGATTAATATCATTTGGTATGGACGTCATCCATAAATATTAATGTCATGAAATAAGTATGAAGACCACCCAACATTAAAGGAAATAAATATTATGGTTGGGATGAAAAATAGAGTAATAGGGATCACTATGTATCCTATGATTGTTGGAATCAAGACACACATTCTTCTTTGATGAATATATTCCACACGTGGTACTAAATATCAAATAGAGATGGGGAAATCTCATCCATTTATCACACATATTTATCTCATGGGTGGTGATTCATTAGTTAGATGGTTTTTCTCATGATGTGTATTATAATATAGTGTGGAAAATCATGATCAATTTAACTCTATATAGTTAGTAACAAAATATGATATGTAGTTTCATGTCTTACTTCTAAGATTCTCTTGTGTTGTTTAATGACATGAAACCAAGATGAGAGCGTACATTTTAATTTCATGTAATCAAGATTATTCCATACAATTTGACATCATTTAGACGGAACATGAGATACTATGTTGATTAAAGTCTTGATTTTGGAGATCACACATGATGGTAGGTTCACAAAGTATTTTTTATGAAATCTTACATTGATAGGTGGCAGGAAATCCTCCCTATCATGAACCAAGCTAGGGGGCCATCCAACCCAACACCCAGACCATTCTGTGGCAAGGCTTTAAGGTAGTTTCCAATCCCCATGGGCTAGAATCATGTTCCTAGTTATCAACCATACATCAAGTATTGATTTAAAAAAAAATTCATAATTATAAATAACAAACAAACTTAAACAAGACAAAAATAAATTTTCATAACCAAACATGACATAAAAATTTTCAGATTCCATGTTTATATATATAAGAAAATACCAAATCTGAAAAAATAAAGAGGGGGAAAAATATCCCCAAATCCTTCATTCAATAATAAGAGCATCATAATAATGCTGCCATAAAAAATACCAATAAGAGACAAGAACTATTAACCTGAAACACCATCATTATAAATATTTCATTTACATGAGTAAAAAAGACTGCATACACCCAAAAGAAGTCCCATTATGATTCCACCCAAAAAAAGCGATTTCGTGCCAGAAACATTAAATGAAAAGATAACATGGATTTTTTTTTAAATTAAAGGTATTAATTTTTTTAAGGAAAATATTTTATCAAAAAAACATGCTCTACATTTATATTTTCCAACCAAGTGAATTGTATGCCAATGGAAAGAATGTAATAAAAAAATCTCTCTGTAAAGATAAATACATATTGAAACAATCTTAATGGTAAACTGGGTTCCCTACACCCTTGTGAAAATTTTTATAGAAACCACACTGATCATCATCATTATACACGAGCCAGTAGAGAGGAATCTATCTAAAAATCTATTGGTCTCCAATGATCATTGTTTAGATAGTTTTGAATAGTAAATCCATCATAAAAGAACTAGGATTTATCCCCACAAATCAAATTAGACTACAAGTAATAGACTTCCTGTATAGTCACTTAGGAGTCCATTTTTTTCTAAATTTCAACTTTACACATCACTTAAATTACCATGTAACATACACATTCCAATAAATATGAAAATATTTGATAAGTCACCATTTCAATACCCAAGACCACTTTCTTATCAAAAATCAAACCAAAACTAATTCAATTTATGTTGCAAAACACTTACACATATTTTTAACCTTCTTTCACACTTTATAAAACATAATTAAGATGTCAAATATGGTTTTACACTTGAAAAAATACCATTTCCTATGAAAAAACATATTTCAACACAAATATACCATAAATACCTTCAAAAAAATTTAGAGGCTCATTAAAAATATATATAATGTAAAAATAACAATGGAATGAATATAAAAACCACCAAATAATTTTTAAACAATGATCCACCCACATCATGTGTTGTCACATTCGGAAATCACTGTTAAAGAACAATTGTGCCACTATAGGATAATAAAAAAAGAACGATTCAAGAAAAAATAAATATAAAACACTAATGAACATTATTCAACAATAAATAGGTATCCTAAAGCACTAGATATATGATAATCTATATAATAATAGAAGAATCTATGGAAAAGATGAAGACATCACGAAATGGTAGATTTATTGGAGAATCATGGAGAAATCCAACCAAACCCACCACAAAAATGGATGTCGAAGGGTGAAAGGAGGATGGTTGGAGGAACATGGGTCTCAAAATATAGAGTACTGATGAACATGGGTGATTTGGGGTAAAAAATAAAGAGGAAAAATCTGTTATTTTAAAATTTTTAATAACCTAGACAAGCTGCACAGTTTACCTGCTTGGTTTCCTAATCCATATAGAAATCATCTTCCCCAAAACTTCTGAGCTTGACAGGCTGCATGGTTATCCCTCATTGCTTAAAAACTATGTTTTCACTTTGAAATTATCCAATATCTAAAAATAACACATGGATGAATGGTTACCTAGGGAAGGGAGAACAAGTTTCTAAACGATACGCATACCATGATCTACCTCCTATTAACCCAAATTTTTTATTTTTATCAAAAAAATGTGGAAAAAAACAAAAATAATGATGGTATACCGAAAATCAATAGATAAAAACCACAAAATGAAATCAATGGGTTTGTGATTCTCTAAACCATGAAGAATTTCTTCCCCTGAAATGTCAACTCAAATCATTATTAGAGAATAAAAATTGATACTCATTCTCAACCCATGACATCCACCCCCAAGTCTAATTTTCATCATTACTATATTAAAAAATAATTAAGAATAATTAATCATACATCCCATAAAGAACATTCCCTTGGCAATATATAATCCTTATTGGTTGTTTAAACAATCAAAAATCTAGTCCCAACTCCAACTATTCCCGATTCAATACATGATATGGATCTGGGTTATATATCTCTAATTGAGATACATAAAATACGTCCGGAATTCATGAAAATGATTTAGAAAAGGATAAACTATATTCCTCCTCACCAACTAGATTTTTGACCTAAAATGGTTTGAAATATATCAAAAATATCTTATCTTGAATTCCCAAATTATGATGAAACAAGTGAGGTTCTGCTTTTAGGAACACCTAGTAACCCACAAAAAACAGATGATCTTAGTGTATCTGATCAGAATAATATTTTTTGGAGACTCTGAACTATAAAAAACGGTGCCTAATCAGTTTTATCTTCTCATATGTCTCTTACACTATGATTATCTCAAACATTTAGGTCCCACATACCTCATCCCAAGCTAAAGTTTACTGACACATATTGCCATAAAGAACCTCAAAATGATTCATTTGAATTATGTATTGTTAACTATTTTTATTAGGAAACATGGAAAATAAAAAATAGATATCCCATACACTATTTTAATCCAACACACATGCTAATAGAATGTCTTCAAAATTTTGGTTTCCCGCTCCATTAGACCGTATATTTGGGGATGGTCTTTCATGCTCAACTTAACATATGTTCTTAATGAATTATTATGGTCTTGTCAAAACAACCAGGTAAAATGTTGTTCCTTATTGGAGACAATTTCAGATGGTACACCATGAATCCTGACAACCTCCTGAACATATATACGATCTAACTCATCCACCATTTCCTAATCTCATAGAATATTTAAGTGGGATGATTTGGTCGAATTTTCAATCACAACCAAAATGTAATTCTTTTCCAAATCAATATGAATAAATCCAACAATTAAGTCTATGATTATATGGTTCTACTTTTAGATAGGAATAGGTAGTGGATGAACCAAACTAGAGGGTCCTTCATGCTCTAAATTAACTTACTGACATGTATAACATTGAGAGATGAAGTAAAATATATCTTGAATCATACATGGTCAACCGAATTAATGATGCATATCATAATTCATCTATGTCGCACCAAGATGAAGAATCCACTAAGATTGGAGACTATCTTTCATTACCATATTTCTCAATTATAACATTACTAAAATGTGAACCTTGAAGCTTAAACCGACATTGGGAGACAATGAACAATCACAAGATGTCTCCCCACTATGAAGAAACTACATATAATATTTGAAAAAATCATCACCAGGATTCCATTTTCAAATCAACTATGGGAGGGAAGGTTTTATTTGGACTCTAGAAATGAATGGACCTCCACAATGATCCATGGTCTCCAAGGGCTCTTAGTCAAAGATCCCCAACAAGTTCTACTTCACACAATACTATTTCCAAGCTTGCAATATAAATATCACACTCAAAGGATCTTCCACAAAATTGCCTTTTCCTAGGGTATTCAAAATATCAGTGTTAAATATCTGGAGGCACTCAACCCAATGGAAATTCCTCAAATTAAAATATAATTGGGATAAAATGTATTATAGGATTTTATAACATTAAAAACCAAATATTTCACCCCCAAAAATAATTATTCCATGAAATTAGGTAATTTATAACTGATACCTCCTTTAGATAAGGGGTTGGATAATTATTTTCATGTGGTCTATGTTGCTGATAACCATAAAACACCACATGTTCACCTTGGAAAACACACAAACAAGACCCATACCTGCGACATCAATAGAGATTACATATCCCTTTCGAGATGCCGAAAAGACCGAGATAAGGGTGGTAGTTAACCATCGTTTAAGCTCCTATAAGGATTCCTAACACTATTTTATCCATTCATACACCACCCCCTTTGAGTGAAATTAATCATGGATGACGCAATCCAAATGAGGTCCTGAATGGACAACATGTAATACCCTACTAGAACTAGAAATTATATGATCTCAAACACATTCTTCGGCTACATCCATGACATAACTATAATGATAACCTCACCGTCCATTGAAACCCCTTCTTCCGAGAAGACATGACCAAGAAACATCACCATTGTAATCGAAAAGGTTGACTTTAAAAAAATTCAGTGAGATTATGTTCACCAAGTGTTCCCAACACAATTCTCAATGGATTCCCATGCCCATCCTCGGTCCCAAAAAAGTCTTGGTTGTAGTCCACAAATTCCAAGAAAAATGAGTAATGATACTGGATGAATACCCATTACATATGTTCCATAAATACAAATGGGGTCTTCATATTCCAAAAAGGCATGACAAAATACTCAAAATGACCATATTTACTTTGGAATGATATTTTCAGAACATCTACCTCTTTCAATATGACTTGTTGATAACCAAAACATTGATCAATTTTCAAAAAGAACCTTTCCAATTATAACTAGTCAAAAATGAACATTAATTTATAGAATAAGATATTATTTCATGATCATTAATTTATTCATAATTCGGTATTCAATGCACAACCAGAGAGATCCACCAATATTTATTGAAAATAAAACCTGGGTGGACCCATAAAAAATGCCTGAGAAAATAAATCCTTTAGATTCATAATCATATGGCCACCCCATTAATTCCCTCAAATTGGTGGGGGCATATGGTATTTGGGAAGAGATGTTAGATGTGTTACTGATGCCAAATCGATAAAGAACTCCACACCCCTTTCTGCTAGAGAGCATGAAAAATACTCTTGAAAAATATTCATAAATAATCCACCACTAGAGGTAATCCATGTTCATTAGAAAAACCCTCATCCTCTAATGCATGTGACAATAATTGTAAGATGATATTAGTGATTTTGGGAAATGGGGGACCATAAAGAACTATTAGAGGATCCCATTCTCCACGAAATACATGAGTATAAAAATTATGTTACATAAGACTAAAATTATTCCTATAAAAATAGATATGTTTGTAAAATAACATCATTCAGTCCATAATGTTGATTACAATAAATAGTTTCATCTCCAGAATAAGTAAATTTATTTCTAGCTCAAGCCCTGACATGGTGTGTGCACAATATGGAAACCAGATACCCTTATATCCCTTAATTCCAAGTGGAGTTACAAACTATATAACATACAATATAATCTTATTTTGGATATTTAACAAATTCAAAAGATAGATAGAGATATTTGTAATAGAAACAACAGTATCCAACAAAATATCAACTAAAGACGATGTAAACAAAATGGTTCCTCGAACTATCATATGCCCTTCAACTTCTTCCTCTAGTTCATGGTTTACGACATGGAGATTTCACATCTCTTTGAATGTCTGAGTATGGCCCCAAGCATTCACCAATAAAGTAAACTGACTATGTCCGGAATATGATCAATTCCTACCACCAAAACCACCAAACTAAGATCCCTCCATCTTGTATGGATCAATGTGAGATGATATTTCTCTAGCAGATACAGATCCTTGACCACTCAGATAGGAATGTGTGGCCCTGAAAACCCACTAAAAGTGTCCCACATTATCATACTGGTGGAATGATCTAGGTTGGGGTACACATTTAGACAAAATTTTCCCCAAATTCCTACACAGATGGCTCAAAATTTATCTAGCATCTGAAACCATTGACAACAACAGCCTGGTTGGAAGGCCCAAGCTATCACCTCCCTTCCTTTACTTCTCATCACATAACATCTTCTTCATAGATGAACTACTGTTTCCCACTATTTATAGGGATCCAAGGAATCTAGACATTCATTTATAATGAATATATACTATACAAACATGTTAAACCACCATGTAATAGGATTTAATCACAAATATAACTTATTGATAATAATTATTTATCCACAACCCCCTTTAGAACCTCTAAACTATCACCTGTTCATTGGAATCAATTTTGGGTGGATACCAAACCAGCATAGCAAAACAGTTGGCATACTCCATCATTATCTATCCAACCTAGTAAATATAAATGAACTCCCATGATCTGGAATAATCCAAGATCATATGAAAATACTACTCATTGAAAATTATCTTGAAATGGTTCCAAATCATCTGCTCGTTCTTCCCAGATTAGACCTTGGAGTTCTACAACCTCTAATTGGGAACATCTATCGAGAATGCAGTGAACATCACCTCAATACCCTTAAGAGTTTCAAATAAATAAAATAACTTCTTTACCTTCTAAATACACTCTTCCCATTCCCAAGGTACCTCATCTCCCCAAAAGGTAGGGGGCCTATTCATGGGGAACTTCTGAGCACTATCCTTCCCAGGACATGTTTTAGCTTCTCTTACAAGATCTAGACCAGAGTTCACTCCCAATCCCAAACTCCGAATAGACCATAACACAACATCCTCTATTGTATGATATATATCCGATGGAGAACTCTATCCAACCACTTCCTATGGTTTTATGGGAATTCTTTTGGGATGCATTCCTTTACCAGATAAAATAACAAAAAAATATAAACAACGATTCTAAAAAATAATCAATAAAATAAAATACAAACATCCCATAAAACTAAACAAAAAATACATCCATCAAAATAACATGAAAACCAAACCAAATTACTCCAACTATACTCAATGTGAATATAAAATTTTCATCATGTACATATCACATGGAGGGAAAGAAAAATTATATCCTATCATTTCGTGTCATCTAAAGAACTGTCAAAAGTTGGGTTGTGCAAGAACCCTACTCAAAACTAGAACATCATGTCCCAATATAGCTATCTCTTTTTTATATAGACTCATCTTAATTGACTTGAACTTAAAAGGGCATAGCCCCCTTTGATATAATTTTTTTCACAGACCAAGATTGGGGTTATATCTGAACTAACACCCATCCTGGTCTGTGGACTTTCCAGAAGTGTCCTCCCAATTCCAATGGGGTGGAAACAAGTGATTGGATATCAAAAATATATCATGGGAATGATCCCACCCATTTCCACAATCATAAATATCCAAAAAATAATTAATTACAAACTGAATAACCATAACCAAACATTAAATAACAATTTTTAGATTTAATGTTTACAACATTAACCAAGGACCCAAGTTTTTACAATATTGGGGAGAACAACAAAACTATCCTAGAAACATCCATGAGACAAGAGGATCATTACCCTTAATCCAGAAACACTTTAGGATACTACCTGTTTTAGCTAGAACCACCATCATGGTAGATATTTTGTTTAACTATGTCAAACAAAACCATTTCTACATAAACCCAAATGTGTAATCTTGTTGTGATCAAAATTCAAGGAGGATTATACACAACAAAATATATTACATGAAAAAAATTATTATATAATATAACATGCATGTTTTATGAAAAAAAAGTATAATTTTTTTTTATAGAAATCATTTTCAAGAAAAAAATCATTGACATTTGAGTAACCAACCACCTTCATTATATGCTAACAGTAAGAAAATTATCACAAAAGGGCACTAAGTCAAAGGGAATTACCTATAGGCACTAGGAAAATGAGACACAAGTTAACTCATATATTAGTTAAACATGGCATAACAACCCAAATAGTCATCATTCTTATGAATAATCCACTAGTGAGGAATCTATCCATAATTATAGTGGTCTCCAACCATCAGTTTTTAGTTAGTGTTCTATTTTAAGACCAACAAGAATGAAATGGGCCATGGACATGGCAATCCAACTATCCTACTAGACCTATTCATCCCTCCTAGTATCATATCATTGCCTTAGTGATAAATTTTCACTTTACACATATCATAAATCAACACTTCACATAAATGTTCCAAGAAATATGGACCAATTAAATAATTCACAATTTCCCTACCCAAAAACAAATTTAAATAAAAAATCACTAAAAACTACTTGAAAATATGTCCCAGCCCACTTATACATATTATTAAAAAAACTTCTAAACTGTATAAAATACTATAAAGATGTATAATATTGGTTTACACATGAACGACAACCCATTTCCTTTGAAAAAGTAATATTTCGACACAATAAAACCTTAAATCCTTTCAGAAACACATTTTAAACCTAATTCAAAATACATAGAAAATAAAAAAGAAGAAAAGGATGAATATAAAAAACACCAAACAATTTTAATCATAGAACCACCAACCATAAGTGATGAAACCTCGTCAAACCAGTGATAAACCAATACTGAAAAACCAAAGGCTCATGTAAAAAAATTAGAACCAAAAAATTATTATTTGACCTAAAAATATAATATCAAAATAAAAATTGGTCCTCCAGCGCATTTGAGATATGAAAATCAATAAAAGAAGAGGAGAAACCCTAGAAATGATGAATAAATCACAAGAAGAGGGACTTTAATAGAAAATATATTAGAAATCCCCCCAAATACACTACCAAAATAGAGGTCTAATGGAGACCAGAGAAGGTATGGAGGAAAATAGTTCTAGAAATCCCAAGTGGTGAATTGATGTGTGATTTGTGGTTTTATCCAGAGAGGAAACATCATTAATTTTTAATTTTTTAATTACTTGGATAGGACGTACGGTTTTCCTGCACATTTTGACTACACAACTATCCAAACCATGATAATACAATACACCCATCACTATCCAAATAAAACATAATCAATAGTTATCCCTCACTATTTAAAAATCATATGCCAACTATGAGAATAGCCACTATCCAAAAACACCACATTCTTACATAGTTTTCTTGGGAACGGCCTCACAGTTTTCTAAATCGTCTACCAACCATGCACCACTTGACGTTCACAAAAAATTTCAATTTTTCTATGAGAACACAAGGAAACCACAAACAGAATAATTCTAGAACATAAATAAATTTAAAAATACCTGAAAAAAATCATGGGTTTGAAACTCCCCATAAATTATTTCGAGTGAGTAAATTTTGTTATAGTAAACTGTATGTATTATGTATGGTTGATACAATCTGCGTTCTTGTATTTGAGGCATCATTCATTGTATTAGTGGCATAATGATATTGAACACCAGTTATCTTAAGATGAATGAAATGTGTATAAACATCCAATTAATATTTTTTGATCCAATTTTGATGGACCTCATGGTTTTACAATGTACACTACTTTTTCTATTCGATCCTTTCTGACTCTTCATGCCATGATATCAATTTATCATCACCCTAGAGTTGTTATTGAATTGATATTCAGAGTGAATGAAGCCGAAACTATATGGGTAACACATCCTCGATCTCATACACCAATGAGTAATGAATTTTTTTGTAGTTCATGTATAGGTAAGGTAGACCCGTAAATCATATAGGAGATCGTCAAGTTATAAATTCATATCCTTTGTCTCAATATTTTGAATCATGTTTTTTAGAGGCTTATTGAAGGCTTGTATTTGTTCATTTTCTGCTTCATGATAGCAATATGAGTTTTTGGACTTGATTTTGTACTTCTGATAAAGTTTCTTCAACACCCTAGAACATATGTTGGTTCAATTGTCCATCAATATTGTTTGAGGGTCTCCAAACACAGTGATGATATAGGAATTTTTTATGTTGAAAATATTCATCATCCTAACATCAAAGAGGGGTATTTACTTATAATATTTTGAAATGAAGTGGATAACATTAAGGATATACATTAATTACTTATTGGTGGTTATGGGATATGTCCCCACAACATCCATTCCCCAAATAGAAAATATCCATGAATATATAGTTGTTTGTAGAAATTATGATGGTGGATGGTTGATGGTTTCATGGATCTAGAAGGCATTAAATTTCATGGTGAATTAAACATAGTCATGTATCATGGGTTTCTAGTAGTAACCCTACATTCTAATTTAGTGGTAGACCATGGTTCCAGACCAATGATCATTGTAGGATAATGCATAGAATTATTCCATGATTGTGAGAATCACTCATTAATCTATGAATACTAGAAGGATTCAATCAAAGAAACACTTGTAGGGGTAACTATATTCATTAGAACCCCTTTTCCTGGAATGTTTCATTTTACATTTCTGAATTTATTCCCATATAGACCAGTCTATCAGAAGAGTCCTGTTTTTTAAGGAAAATAATTATAAAATCCATCCAACCAGGGATGTATACAAGTTAATCATGTTATGGGGTGGGTTTGACCAAATTTATTTCTTATATATCACAAATGTAGATCTATGACACCATTATTCAGTGTGTGATGTAGAATATTTCCTATTCGATATCAGTTTTTCTCAGGACTATGGATAATGATGCCAATGGATTGGCATGATAATTATGTGATATCTGAACTTGATGTATTGTGGGCCCAAACAGGAACTATTCCATTAGTCCTCTAATGTAGCTAGAGAATGGGTATAATTATTTCTTTTTTAATTAATATTCGACATAGATTTTCCTTATCACTGGTTATAAATACCCATTTATTATAAGGTAAGATATCTATAGCTATACAGATAGTTCCAACCCCACAATAAGGGCTTAGTACTCTAAAATTTTATTCATGAAACTTTTAGATAGTGACAAAGAGTAGGGAAAACATATTTTTCTTGAGGTACAATTAAAATCCCTAATCCAAATCGACTAAGACTCTGTTTTTCCATTATTTATTCTTATATGACTTTGAGAAGTGTCGTCAAAATATATCTCCCATATTCATGTTGTTCCATGGTCATAGAAGACCTCCTCATCTAGAAGCTCTACGTCCATCAATGTATATTATGTGGTAGGATGTGTTATGAAAGAATCATCCATGGATTTCACTTACATTGATTTATATGAAATGAATTTAATGATGTATTACTATATATTGACTTTCCAATCTTCTGGATGCCTAATCAACATATAACTCCCATGGATGTACTTGAGAGTATCAAGGCGTGAGACTAGATAGACATTGTGTAGTTTCATGTATGGACTCAACTTTTTAATAATGAATACGATTTAAATGAAGTTAAAATCAACATTATAGTATCCAGTCTCAGTACATAGCATAGTTTGGTTGATGTAGTAAAGACTATTATCACTCATTTGTTTCAGGAACAGGGAGGTTTTGAGTCTTCCTTGTTTGAGAAATATTTGATGATTGGAATCACTTTTACCAAAGTCATTATAACTTGTGGGTATAGTAAAATTTCATTGAATATTTTGAAGCCTTCTTAGTAGTAATCATCCAATAGATAGTAAATTCCATTCATCTCTATCCTATTAGAGGGAATGGATTTTACAGATTTTTTACCAATGAAACGATTAATGGCAGTGAGGGGAACATTGAGCCTCCACTATTTATTGAGGTTTATTGGGGGGAAATTTCTAAAATCACAATAGTATTTTTTTAATAAACCTCAATGTAATTATTCCATACCAAAAATCCATGAACATACATGATGTTACACTAAAGGTTCATTTTTGCGGATTTTTCCTCAGACTGTGCTATCGTAGATTTACAATGACTTTATAAATATATGTTCATTGATCACATATGTTTCAGGATATGATCACCAAGTCATCAACATAAATTTATATAATCATACCAAGGACAACATAATGATATAATACATGTCTTCTTGATATGTGGCACTATTTTTTATTAACCCAATTTTTAAGACCTGATAGAAAAAAATAAAAACAGATGCTTTAAAATTAGTGGGTTTTTATATTAATGGTCAATATTTAACTTATTAGACCCCATTACATGTCCTTGAATGAACTGTCTTGGAATATAGCAGTGGTATCAGTCACGAGTTTTGTGATAGTAAATGGTATATCATCCTTTGGGTAGTGCAAAATAAGGTCTCATAAATCGATGCAAACCATAATCTTCCTATTATTATTTATTATAGTGACAATTTTAGTTATACATCATTTTTATTTCACTTCGGACAAAAATTTGGATTTTGTTAGATCAACTATTTATACCTCTTCATTGGTGCAATTATAGGGGTGCTTCCTCCCAGTATGATGCATGAACTATCAATTCTCATCGGGTATGCCAATATGGTGTGTTGGCACATTTTGATTTAGTATAGACATTTATATATTGTTCCAAGTGAACATATATCTATGTTTCTTTAGAAATTCAATATATATTTCATTTTATTCAAGGGGAATAGTATAACTAATCAGTGTAGACTGCATATATTCTTATGTTTCTAAATTCACATGTATGAGTCGGTCAATGGTGGTGGAGACACCATCCTTTATTATGGGAGTTCATTCAAATATTCTTCCACATCTGGGCCCATGAATAAATTATTGAATGCAGAAAAAAATCTATGGAATTTTTTCACTATTGGGCTAAGAGAGGCCATGAGAAAAGACTTTTTCATCCACTATTCCATGAGTCATTACAGAGAGATATTTGAGTTGATCGTAATTTAATCAATTTTTGGATACATGATGAACAAGTACATATGAGATCAAGTATATCACATAAACTAGATATATGGGTAAAACATAGACTATTTTGACCACACTCCAACGATTTTTAGGTGTTTATCAAACCCATTGTGGGTTGAAGACTACATTTCATCACCCACCACTGAATGTTTTTCATACCTTTTATTTAATCCTTCTTATGCATATGTTGATCCACATGTATAAAAGGGGGAAATATTATCATCTAGTATGTAATCCTTTCCATCGATGGTCTATTTCAAAAACTGATGTAATGTTGAACATACTACCACATGGACGTGGCGTTAGGGTCTTCAAAGAAATACATAATATGTGATGTCTTTCTATATAACCATAAACACAACATCATATGTGAGATCCCTAAACTAATTTTTTATTTTGACCTTCCTCATATTTTTTTCTTCATATTTATCAAACTCAGGAATAGTCATTTTTTTTGGAGATAGGTCCCCTTCACTAAATCCCCAATGTCAGATGGTTTGAAATTGGATGAGGTTGATCCCAAAACCATTCTAAAATAGAGACCTTCAAATATTGATATTATTGGGACTACTCGAAACATATAGGGGGATCATGTTCCCTTGGATGACCTCTTCAATATCTTGGTCGTTGAATGAGATGGGAAAATGGAATTGTGAATGAATGGTCTTAACTCAATAAACCATTGATATTGAAACATTTGACATGAAGTTTTGTGGTCTCTAGAGGGATTTAAAGAGTTCCTCCATGAGTTATTTTAAAATATGGAGCACATCTGGGATCAAGATATTGGATAGGAAAACTTACAAATGTTTCTTAATTTCCTACTTATGTACTAGTGTTCTACACTTACCATTGTGGGTATACTCCAAAACATGTCAATCATGAACCAAGACATTCTTGGTGGATGGGAATGGTTCCAATGTACTTTTTCAAGGGTGTTTCTACTACTAGTGGCATAGGTCACCCTAAAATTCACTATTTCATATGTTTATTGGATAATCGGACCCCTGTGAGGTGTTCATGAAAGAAATGGGGTGAGGATGACCACTATAGGGTTATAAGACACCTATATATCTACATTTTTCTTACATAATAAGTTGTACATGAACCTCAGTTGCAAATATGTCGTATGTTGATACACGACCAATATATTGGGTTCAACCACTCATGAGTTGTCCACTGTAACCTTAGTACTAATGCATGTAGTATCAAATTTACCATTTATATGTAGTAAACCAGTATTCTAAGGGATATCCATCATTATAAAAGGGTAATTCCATGTGTATCAATTTTATATAACCAATGATGATATCTTCATCCAATAAGGGTTCTGTTTGGTGAGGAAGTTCTCTTACTTCAAATGTCACAAGGATGAAATATCAAAGAGTCAGAGCATGCATTGAAGAAAAATATAAATCATAAAATTTTATCACTTCCTACAAATCACAATCAATTTTGGGTGGTACATATGATGTTACTTCTTTGGGTAGAGGAGATATTATTGGGATACAAAGCTTTTCTCTCTTGGTGTCATGAGCTTTGTCAAATGTTTTTTACTCATCGAGTTTTCTAATATAAGCTCTTACATAACCAAAACTCTCTTCCAATCATGTTCCTCATTTTACTGGAAAATATTTATATATGTGACCTACTATAAAGAGTTATCAAACATCACCTATCTATAATTGATCATAGAAAAAAGGATTTCATTAAAGAATAATTAGTCTAATATCTTATAATCCATCCTCTTATGGATAGTGCAGTAGTTTGGATCTTTTATGAGGTTTTCCCATCTACCTTCATAGGTTTTGGTAACATTATTTCTATATCATCCATGATGGTGATGAAGTAACTAGTGAATAGTTCATTTCAGTAATAGTATGCATCATTCATCTATTTCTCAAAACATGGGTGAATCTAGATTCATTATAATTATGGAACAAGGTGATTATATTGTTTTCCCCACTCGATAAATGTATATAATATTTTACGGGATTAGATGGGCTCAACTATAGGATTGAGAGTGAAATCTACACCTTTTTATTTTCCTACACATTTCCCCTATGATGAAGGAATGAGTCATGATTTGGATTGGGATCATTCAATGGTGTTGATAAGATAATGTGCAATTTCCATGAACTCATGAAACCCTCCTAGATTCTTCATTCGGGTCAAAGGTGTCTAGAACTCATCCAAAATATTCTCATCACATAGCTATAGAAATTTATCCTATGAGAGAGAGATACTAAGGGAAAAGCATAAAATATTAAATCTATATATGAAGTTAAAAACCCTCCAATTTTTGTGGTTTTTTAGTTTTTCAGGTTGATGATTTGCATTTCCCTATGTGTGAATTTGAATAGATAATGGAATTGATGATTAAGGTATTTATATCTATAAAATGAACCCACTAGAAGACTACTATAGAAAACAATGGTTGGATATACCAGAGTTTATAAAAAAAACTCATCTTTGGTAAACATATTTTGTATTTGAGGGACAATCATCATCCTACACTAGGATATTATTATGTGATATGTTGTTTGAGGATCCTACACCATCAATGGTAGAAATTATAATATTGACTAAAATAGGTGGTTGAAATGTTCCATCCATACACTGGGGATGTGTATTCCTTTCATGATTCACATGTTAAAATTGTCCTTCCATAAATGCCATTTGAGTATCCATGGACATGATGATGAAATTATAATATATGGGAACTATAGTTTGATATTCCAAAAATCTATATAGAGTAGGTGGGGTCTATGATTTGTCCCCAAAATCATTTCACTAAATATATTTATTCTTCATATTACATAATGATCACCCTGGGGAGGGAGAGGATGTCTCCACAATGGACCGAACAACCATTTATTTTCAACATCCGTATTTATCATGAATGTCTTCCCATATCCAAAGCCAGTATGTTGTTATGATACTGCTATTTCAGGAGGATCAATTTTGAGAGGATTAATGTACATATATACTTGAAAATGTTGGTTTTTGGGAATATTTCTCTTTAGTAGATCCTGTTTGAGTTTTCTATGAGTCTATATATCACTCTCATATTATGTCAACTGATCCTCCTTGTAGGGAACCTCAACTCTTCAGGGAGGTGATTGGGATGTATGCGCACCATTCCCTTTTTCTTTGGACGTTTTTCTCTAGAGAGGGGGAAACTCGGTATCCATAGGTGAATGATTTATATAATTCATCGATTTCAGGTTCCTGAAACCATTTTTGGTTCATCCAAATCAACCTCCCCTCAGGGTGTATTTTTCAAGATCATTCCCTCAAAACATTATTCTTGGTCCACTATATCTATTTTTGTGATGGTGATGGCATTTAGAGGGTCATATCGATTAATGTTGGTTGTACGACTACTTTTAAATCAATATTATGATTGTAATATTCTTTCATAAGGGTTTTCAGTTGATCACATGTCCTTATTGGTCCATTTTTTCCTCTAGCCCTGGTGGGTTCTGACCACTTTCTCCATATTGTCTTCCTATCTTGGATAATGAATAATGTATTTGAGGGAGTCTCTTGTCATGTTTTTTGAATAGGCCCCAAATACAAGATGTTTTTATTGTGATGGGAGGAGAAAATTGAATTGAAACCAATGATCTGTACCTAAATTTTTTTGAAGACCTATTCTCTATGTGGTAATGATGATAATGATGAGGAAAATTGTCTCACCTCAAAAGGATTGGGGTGATTCAGGTCAGAAATTTTCATTGACTCATCCTATTTTTTAGGATATAATGATTCTAGTCAAGGATTTGATTACTCCTAGGATATAAATAATGGTATAAATGCCCCAAAACAAGTGGTAATGTATTTTTTTAAATTCAATATCTATTTTTCTAGGCCCCTCTAAGGGGATTATGAGAATAGTGACGGTTATTGAGATATAAATTCCCCTTACCCTGTAGGAGGGAGTTTGTTTGCATCTATAACAGATACATCAGAAATACTATTGGTAATTGAAGATATGAGAGGTTGATGTGGTCATATATATTCCCCCCAACCTCGATGGTTGAGTTCACATTTGGGACGATGTTATGGTTGCTACTAATATGATCTTTTTGATTCGAAATAGCTATGTTCATGTTGGATATGGGTGCGATGGAAGACCATGGAAGTCATTCATCACGTGATGTAGTATGGTTGATCGAAACATTGAATTATTATTAAAAAATGCATTCTTAAGGATTTGGGCGGATCAATTCAAATTTATAAATAATATCCACTCCCTAGGATTGAGATGTTTTGTCATCATTGAGGAGGTTGAATTGTATTTTAGTGACCAAATGGCCTGCACATTACATGGTCCTATGATTTCGTTGGGGGAGATGAAATTATAGGACTATGAATCTAATGGGTTTTGTTGTTATGAGTATGTAGTATAGTGTATTGTTATATATTTTTACCATCCTTGAATATTCACATTGGGAGATGATTGATAAGTTGTGGGTGGAGGGTTAATGAATTGAGGTGACAAACACTTTGTTGGTATTTTTATGATCCTCGATTATCATGTTTTCGGTTATTGAAAATGTGGTGATTTACAGATGCAAATAGATTATATTGATGAGGTGAAGGTCATACTCGTATCCTGGATGAAGGATATGTCAATAATTCAATCATTGAAGAGTTTCACCAATATTTGGAATTGATAAGTCAGTCAATCTATTTATAACTCATCTAGGACCTAATAATTATAATTCGAAAGGGGCCATAACATTATGGGTAAGATATTTCTACAAAACACCCTATATATGTCAATAATGACCACCAATTTATCCTAATTATGATTATCCTTTTAATTAGATCATGGAATATGGTTATTGGGGTCTCCTATTAACCTGTGTGGAGTGTTGCGGGATGTTGATAAGGACCCATATGTGGTTTACCCTAATGTTATGAGAATTACCCCATATAAAGGAATATGTGTTTTGGACACCAATATATACAATAGTTTCTTGGAAAGGTGTGAATTTCCTTGTTCAAGAGAGACATCACCATAGGGAAGATGACCATAGTTGATGTCAGCGGTAGGGTCCCTATAATATAATTCGACATTGACACAAGGAAAACTGTCGTGGTTATGATCAACATATGATTTTATTGAAGAGTTAGAATATCCTTGTAGTGTTGATAATGTGTCTATAATGAACACAAAGACACTATCACAGAAGAGAATTGAAATATGGGTCTCATTCATCATTATGGAAGGAATATACCAATCTTCTATTGAAATTGTTGAGGGATATGGGAATGTGGTATTATATTTTTCTGAACATATTGATAATTATCTGGTGATAGGGGATTACAAGACCATACTAAAAAGATGATGGAAAATTCCAATGATATTTCTCATTATTGATATGAATATGAGCCTATCCTGAGGGATTTTCTGTTATCAATTGGTGATCCTCACTCTGGACAGAAATATGAGACCGATCCTTGGTCTTTTGAATTTTCCTCTTGTATATCTTGGAGGTATTATATTCCTTCCCTGAGGCATGTGTCTCTAAAACGTGGTTAGACTAGGTTTTAACAAGAATATTATCATGGTATGAAGATTAATTTCAAATCATAATTTCCTGATGGACCTCAAGAATGGGATAAGGGATATGATCCTCCTAATTGATTACCCCATAAGGATATTGGTTTATTATTTTTTTGAGAGCGTATAGATATGAGTTTGGAATCCTATATATTATAGAATATTCCAGGAAAATCCTTTTCTTGGAATATGAAGAAGTTTTGACGCATGTCCCAATCTCACATGGTTTCCATGGCCAATAATAGGGAATGAGTCTGATCTCAAGGAATTAGAGTAAACAAATAGAATTATTAGGGTGGAAAATGTGCATTTCCAAAAGCATGTTCCCCTATCACTTGGTGAGGCCATGAAATAATGAAGATATGAGCCTTTTCTTGGTCCTATTGAATATGCCGCATGAAATTTCTGATAGGCATGTGCCCCTCTCTCAAGGCATGTTATACACTCACCTAGTGAACCCTAGTTGGAATGTGAATATGATTTCATTTTGGTGCCTAGTCCTTCACTATAATATTTAGATAATCATCCTAGATGGGTGAAAAAAATATGTGATTTCTCTAGTGAATAAACTTATTTATAATTATCTATCTTTTAAGTCACCATAGTTGTATGGTTAGGAAGTTGAGCATGTCCCTATTTATGTACAATTTTAAAAATATTTCATCGTATGTCATTAGTTATTGATAGTATATATTTTCATTTTCGAAAATCGTGTGCTGAGATAGAATTATGAAAATTTTCTATCACTACTATGTATTGGAAGAGGCTTTCGGTTCATGTGGGTATATAATACCACTTCTATCCACTATGATCCATTGGAATATACTTGTGAACTTAATGTATGTGGGTATGGATATATGCCTCCCCCATGCCTACTATGAGAATATTCCCACACACTTATTTCGAGCGAGTAGGTATATGATATTGCTCATAGGTTACTATTGTGATATGCTTACAGAAAACAACAATAGGAGTGGAGATATGATCCTTATAATGTCCATCCAGTGTCTTAATCACCCGAAGTCTCTTTCATTCTTCTCATGCATGAGAATATGAGGTGGAAGTGTGTTTCTTGGTACCCTCAGTATGAAAATGCTGTATACTGGTGGGATGGTGATAGAAACATAAGTTGACGAGGCCTTCATTATGTGTAACTTTAATTGGATGGGAGTTATATTTGAGTCCATATTCAACCTTCAATTCATATTGAAGGTGGTGATTTTCACTACCTAGTGATAATCTACCAATGTGATTTCCTATGAAAACTAAGGCCACTAGCTTATATACAACATTCCATGGATGATGATAAATCATCGACTTTAGTATTAGGAATCCCTCATAGAAATATTTTAGGGTTGTGATTTTACTACATCAGTAGTACTCCCATTATATTGTGTTTTCCACCTAAAGTTGAATATTTTGGGAGAGTGAGATCATTTTGAGTCCCGTGGGGATTAGGTCCATAGATAACATACCCAAACTATCACTAGACAATGACATGAAATCAAATATTGTAGTTATTTATGAGAAAATTATCTAAAGTAATATATATATATATAAGAAATATGGTTACTTATTTTTTTAAATATCTTAGAACGGTGTACTCAATCTGTAATGCCCCGACCCCAGTTACCCAGAGTCGGTGCATTATTACATAACATTGGCATGATCACAAGAAAGATCAAATCTCGAAAGACCGATTGGTTTAGTAGCCTTGGAAACACTAGATATATTCATAAGTTTTACATTACATCATAAAATGAAAAACTACTACAACAACATAATGTTTCCACAATCCACACTATTAACCCCTCATAAAATCCCTGCAGGTCATTCATAACTTACTTCTTCACATCCTGGGAAAAATAAAACATAGAAAAGGGGTCAGCTCAAATGCCCAGTAAGGATAACAATATAGCGGAAACTTTCATAAATAAGAATAAACATTTAAGGCAATGTATAACTAAAACAAAAGCCTTTTAAATATGAACTTTCAACAGGGTATGGCATAAATAAAATGAAATAATGCCATTTACTTATTCACATGGATATTCTACTAATCGAATAATCACATGCAAAAATCAATAACCACTTTCATAATGTTGGAATGCATAATGCCAGACTATCATAACCACATATCCAAGGCCTCGTGCCAAGACTACAAATAATATTTTGTCAAGGCCTTGTGCCAAGACACTAGTTTGTCTCATAAGACCTACCGATGCATCGAGGAGCTATAGCGGGCTCCACCCGTCACATATTAAGTTCAATGCATTCCCATATGAAAAGGTTTAAACATAACATAAACATTCATATTAAAACTAGCATATGAAATGTCAATACTTTCACCATAAACTATGAATGGTATAAAAATAGCACATCCACAGTCAAACATATCACAAAACCTTCAATACAATATAGAAGTTTTGTATCATAATAAATCAACTTCAAATAATCTTAAAATCCAACAAAGGATGTTGACATAGATGAAATCAAAATTCTTTTTAAAGAAATATCTCCTTTTATTTTGAAATAATTTAAGATCCATATAAAATAAAACATTTTCTTTGAAAATATTCTTATAAGCTTGTAAGGGAAACTTTGAAGATTTTATAACGGCGGAAAATAGCCGCACCCGCCGTATAAGTTAAAAAAATATTCTTACCTTAATTCTGTCGAAAAGGTTAAAAAGGACCTTGTTTTGAAAACGACCGAAAGATTACTTTATAAACCACTTATAAAAGTAAAAAAGGGTATAAATGACTTTAACTCATATTCTAGTAAATAGTAAAAATGTTTTGAAATGCATTTTTAAGAAACATGGATGTGGATGATAAAGAGATCCCAGTAGATTATTACGTATGAACAACCTTGGATAATGAAGAGGTTGTAAAGTAAACCCTTACCTTGTACTTTTCCTTGGTTGGGGTAGGATAACCTCCTGTATAATGGTGAAATTGTTTTTATTAAATTATACAATAATCATATATAATAATATGATATCATATATGATCTTTTAACATTGATTTGTTAATAATATCTTAGAATTATCGTCGTTTCGGGAGTTAACTTACTCATTTTCTTTTATATGTTTTGTTACATAGGCCATGGTTGTTGTATCTTATTCATATCCAGAATGATATCTAGTCCTTAAACATCATTTTTAAATCATCAAATGATAATTATACTTGAATGGATACGATGGAGAATGAATCTCATCGCGTTCGTGGAGACGGTAGTCCGTACGTACGCACGAGCGACAATATCATTCTTTTGATATTAAAATAATATATAAATGGATGGTATATCATATATACAGAATCATTAACATGTTATATTTATTATTTACATGAGTTACACATCATTATTATACCCATCCAAATAATATTATATTGAATAACAATTACACCACGATGTGGAGACGGTAGTCCGTACGTACGTACGTATGGTGACATGTTATTCAAAGGGTGGATAGAATACTGAATATGGTTGTACCATATTTATAATAACATCACAGTATATGTGAGATACTGGAGTTATTATTTTAGAATGGTAAGAACAAAGGAAGAAGAAGTGGAAGAAGAAATGAATTTGGAGAAGGGTGGTGAAATCATTACCTCTTCTTCGGGTTCTTCCTTTTGATTTGATCAAAAGGGCTCCTTAGGTTGGCTTTCAGATCAAAATAAGGCCTCTAGGTTGTAGTGATGGATGTTGGGAGAGTATTTGGGCAGAGATTTGCCGAACAAAAAGGCTTTGATGGTGTGAAGAAATGGGAAGGAGGAGTGCCCTTTTATAAGAGGGGTGAGGGGCACCTTGGGAAAAGCTAGAAATATTAATTTATAATAAATTCATATTCGGTTTCTAATGGCTCAAAATCTTATTATTCAAAGGTTAAGGTGGGGATAGGTCTAAAACCACTCAACCAATAGAATTTAGACAGGTTTGGGTACTTATATTAACCTTATCATTAAGTATTAACTCTAAGTTAATTAGTTTCACTTTTACAATGTCTCTTTGTATTTTTATATAATATGGTTAATAAACATACTGTATACATCCAAGCGACCCCCATGTGGTACATTAATGATGAACCTATAATGATATAAGTCTCTTGGCCGAACCTTAGATTGTTAGGAATTTAATATCAATTAATAATATAATATTTGTTTTAAGAACTCTTTTATGTCAATTTTGACACTATTCAATAGTTGATTTTTGTGAAACTCATAAAAGATTGATTACTTCGAATAAAGTCAATTAAATCAATCCTAATATATCATAGTATCCTAGAAAATTAGTTTAATTCATTAAAAGTTTCATATTATATTTATTTGGGTATTTATAATATCAATTATTTTAATTTTTCACTATTATAGTAATTATTGCATCATCATTGTGTCATACATAAAAGAAGTTATTTAATGTCTAAAAATTATAAATAAAATATCATTATGTAGGAAATCTTTTTAGCTTTCTAATGAATATCTATAATCTAAAATCCAACATATATAACCCTATGTAACAATTGTTTTTCTAAAAGATATATGCTTGTGTCATTTTTGTATTCATTTTAACTTAATTAAAATAAAGTGTCATTATCACTTACAAGTGGATCCATGGGGTCCCAAAATAGACCCAAAGATTCCCATGGTCGACCATGTATCAGCCAATAGGGTTAACACACGTTTTAGGGTAATTTAGTATTATTATAATATTATTTTTTAACCCTTATTTACCGGATTTACCCTTAACCATGGTAAATAAAATATTTACCGCAGTAATTATTCAAAATGTCTAAAAATAAAAGTTACCTATTTACACAATTTGAACATCCTGATTCCAAATATGGAATCCATTTTCCTAAATTCAAAACACAAAAGTGGCAGAAATTAATTTAAAATTAATTCTCGCTGTCAAAACAAAAAGCGTGTTTTTAAGAGATAATAACTATCAAAAGATTGACACTCGTTAATGTTCGGTTTAATTGTAAAATTATGTCCAATGACCAAAATTATATTAAATGGTAAAAATATATTCTAAATATACTTTAAAACCACTCAAATTCATAATTTATCACTATTAATTATTTTGATTAAAAAAGTTGTTTTTAATTAAAACTTAGTAATTTTCACTATTCATCAAAATATGAAAGTTATCCGAAATGTACCAAAATTTCACCTTAGGCTAAATTCGATATTCCGAATCCAAAAATGAAGTCCATTTTCAAATATAAAATATATATAATTTCAAAAAAGTAGGTATTACTATTCAAAACGGCTTGTTTGATTAGTTATGGTGTGTTAGAACTCGGTGTTGCGTACAACACACGCTATCACATTATTCAAAGAGAAGCGTACCGTAGAAGCTTGGGGTGTTACATTCTCCCCTCCTTCAAATAATTGCGTCCTCGAAATTTCTAGGGTATTACTGCATAAAAAGACTCAGGTGGTTCTTCATCATAAGTTCCTCGGGTTCCCACGTTGCCTCTTCCATCTTATGGTTTCTCCACAAAACTTTTACCAGACGCGTCGTCCGGTTTCTCAGCACTTGTTCTCTCGTATCAAGAATCTTGACGGGCTCTTCGCAATAAGACAGATCGGGTTCCAGTTCTAATTCCTCATAGGTGAGTACATGCGTCGGATCAGGCATGTATTTCCTCAATAGAGATACGTGGAACACATCGTGAACTTTGGAGAGACTTGGCGGCATTGCCAATCGGTAAGCTACAACCCCAATTCGTTCTAGAATTTCGAAAGGTCCGATGTACCTGGGACTCAATTTACCTTTCTTACCAAAACGTATGACTCCCTTCCACGGAGATACCTTCAGAAAAACATGATCACCGACTTGAAATTCCAAATCCTTCCTTCGATTATCGGCATAGAACTTCTGCCTACTTTGAGCTGCTTTGATGTGATTTTGGATTACTTTCACCTTTTCCACCATTTCCTCCACCAGTTCTGGGCCTACAAGTTTTCTTTCACCAACGTCATCCAAACAGGTTGGTGTACGACATCTCTTTCCGTATAACGCTTCATATGGTGCCATCTGAATACTCGAATGGAAGCTATTGTTATAGGAAAATTCTACCAAAGGTAAATATTGATCCCACATAACCTGAAAGTCATGTGAGCAAGATCTCAACATGTCTTCTAAGGTTTGAATAGTCGGTTCTGATTGTCCGTTTGTCTGAGGGTGGTAAGCAGTGCTCAAATGAAGTTCAGTATCCAGGGATTTCTGAAGACTTTTCCAGAATCTTGAAGTAAAACACGGATCACGATCAGAAACAATCGATAGGGGTACTCCATGAAGTCTCACAACTTCATTAATATATAGTCTTGCTAAGCGTTCCAGGGGTAGATCTTCTCTTATAGCAAGAAAATGTGCTGTCTTGGTAAGACGATCAACAATAACCCATATTGCATCGTTCCTTCTAGGAGTCTTTGGTATCCCCATGACAATGTCCATCGTAACATTGTCCCATTTCCACTACGGTATGGGAAGAGGTTGCATGACTCCTCCAGGCTGTTGCCTTCCAGCTTTCACTTGTTGACAAACCAAACATCTTGACACAAAATCAGCAATCTCCCTCTTCATGTTGTCCCACCAAAAATGTTCCTTCAAATCTCTATACATTTTGGTTCTCCCAGGGTGTATAGAGAAATTGGAACTATGAGCATCATCCAGCAATTCCCTTTTTAGATCAGGTATATTGGGAACACAAAGTCTCTTCCCGATTTTCAAAATTCCATCTTCATACACAAAGTCTCTCAATCTCCCATCATTCACAGCTTTAATCTTCTTTTGGAATTCTTCATCATCGGTCTGAGAACTCTTAATCCTTTCTAGTAAAGATGGTTTGGCAACCATTTGAAAAAGCATTGATGTTTCACCTTCCCTGGTTATTCCCATGTCCATCTTCACTAGATCCATGAAAATTGGATCCCTTTCAATTCTCATATTGTTCAAAACTCCATGGTCTTTTCTACTCAAAGCATCTTCCACCTTTTTTGCCTTCCCTGGGTGGTAGTGTATCGTACAATAATAATCCTTGAGTAATTCAAGCCATCTCCTTTGCCTCATGTTGAGTACTTTTTGTGAGAAAATATACTTCAAACTCTTGTGATCAGTATAAATCTCACATTTTTCACCATAGAGGTAGTGCCTCCATATCTTCAAAGCAAAGATCACTGCTTCTAACTCGAGATCATGAGTAGGATAGTTTTGTTCATGAATTTTCAACTGTCGTGATGCATAGGCAATAACTCTATCATTCTGCATAAGGACACAGCCAAGTCCTTTCTTCGATGCATCACTATAAATAACGAACCCATCATTCCCCGATGGTAGAGTCAATATAGGAGCATTGACTAATCTTCTCTTCAGTTCTTCGAAACATTCTTCACACTCTTTTGTCCAAACAAATTTAACCCCTTTACGTGTGAGCTTCGTTAATGGGTTAGCCAATCGGGCAAAATTCTGGACGAATCGTCGATAATAACCTGCCAAACCAATAAAACTACGTACCTCAGTTATACTCGTAGGTGCTGGCCATTCTTGGATTGCCTTGGTCTTAGAAGGATCTACAGAGATTCCATCTTTAGAGACAATATGGCCAAGAAAAGAAATCTCCTGAATCCAGAATTCACACTTGCTAAACTTCCCATATAATTCATGCCTCCTCAGAGTCTTCAAGATAATGCGCAAGTGATTTTCATGATCTTCGTAGGTTTTGGAGTATACCAAGATATCATTAATAAATACCCCCACAAATTCATCGAGATACTCCTTGAAAACTCTATTCATTAGATCCATGAATACAGAGGGTGCATTAGTCAATCCAAACGGCATTACAGTAAACTCGTAATGCCCGTACCTGGTTCGAAATGCTGTTTTCAGAATGTCTTCCTTATTCACACACAACTGATGGTATCCAGATCGAAGGTCAATCTTTGAAATTTATTGAGCTCCATGCAGTTGGTCAAATAAATCATCAATACGAGGTAGGGGATACTTGTTCATTATTGTTATAGCATTGATCTCCCTGTAGTTGATACATAACCTCATAGATCCATCTTTCTTTTTAACAAAAAGAACAGGGGCTCCCCATGGAGAAACACTAGGGCGAATAAATCCCTTATTACTCAATTCCTCTAGTTGTTTCTTTAGTTCGACTAACTCTACAGTGGCCATTCTATAAGGGGTATTCGATATAGGCCTTTATCCAGGAATCAAATCAATAGAAAACTCAACTTCTCATTCTGGAGGATGTCCAGGTAAATCTTCCGGAAATACATCTACAAATTCTTTCACAACAGGTACATCCTCTATTTGAACATTCCTTTCCTCACCGACAGTTATTTCATTCTCTTCCTCCCCAATAATTGAATTAAGTTGAGCTACTGGGGGTGGATCTAAATAAGAATTAGGTGGTGACGATTCTGCTCTAAAAATAAGGTGCTCCTTATCATTATCATCAAGAATCGTAACCTTTTTCTTCTTACAATAAATCTTCGCATCATAGTCCGAAATCCAGTCCATACCGAGGATTATATCAAACTCAATCATAGGTATGACGATGAAATCAGCAGATAAAGAAAATTTATGTGCTATAATGGGGACTGATTCACAAAACTTTGTTGCAACGATACTTCCCTTAGGAGTTTTAACTGACAACTCCCTTATTAAATCAAATTGGAAATATCTAATTTTCTTAGCAAGCTGGGAAGATATGAAACAATGCGATGATCCAGAATCAAATAATGCATTTTCTAAACTTGAGGAAACCATTAAATTACCTGCCACTACGTCTTTCGGAGCTTCTACCTCAGCAGTAGTGATAGCATAAGCCTGGCCTTGATCCCTTGGCCTTTTCTGAGGTAAGTTCTCCTGACGCTTAGGACATGAATTTTCATAATGCCCCATCTCCCTGCAATTGTAGCACTGAACGTTGGTAGCTTCCTTCATCCCCTTGCAATCATGAGCTTGGTGGCCTTTTTCACCACACTTGTAACAGACTCTCATTCCCTTCAAGCAAGTACCAGGATGTTTCTTCCCGCATTTACCACAAGATGGATATTCAACCTTTCCCTTCTTCCCCTTATTTCCATTCCCAGATTGATCAGCAGGTCTCTTCTTCTCTTTCTTTGCTTTAAAGTCATAAGACTTATAGAATTCCTTTTCGGTCTTGATAGCACATGAGACAATGTCTTCGTACGATGAAAAGGATTGTGAGACTAAAGCTCGACGGAGAAATGGTTTTAACCCATCAAAGAAACGATCAATCTTACTTCTTGGGTTACGAATATAATCACCAGCGTACCTCTCTAACCTTGTAAAGTTAGACTCATACTTTGTGACATTCTCATCCTCCTTTTGTCTCAGACTCAGAAATTGCCTTTCCATATCTGCTCGATGGTCGCGAGGGAAGTATTTTTCTAAAAACAGATCTTTGAACTCCCTCCATTCCATATTTGATACTTCATCATCTTCCTTCATATTTTGAATCAATGACCACCACTGATCAGCAACTCCAGTGAGGCGGTAAACTGCCATGATAACTTTTTCCCTTTCACTGCTCCCCAAAGCCTGAAATATTTTCTCTAGGGAAAATATCCATTGCTCAGCTACTAAGGGATTTGTATTCCCATTGAACGTTGGTGGCTGTTGCCTCATGAATCGATCTAACATTGATCCTCCACGCTGCGGATCAGGGTGCTCCATACGGGTAAGGTTATTATTCATAACCTGAGTAAGTTGCCCCAGTATGGTGATTAGCTGATCAGCACCAGTTGCATCACCAGCCCCACTATAATTATCTTGAGTAGGAGGGAAATCCCTACATGGAGTGCGTGCATTGATACGGTTTCCATTTCTTCCACTAGGCGCCATTTCTAAACAATGGCATAAACTAGATCAGTTTATGAATCAAAATACATAATCCCATACTTATAAAACACTTAACATAAATTGAACTATTTATGGATATAATCCATAATCATAAGAATGTTTTCTTTGAGGAAGTATATACTCATAATCCCTTCAAAATGATTTGTAAAGAAAATGAGAGTTATCCTAAGCATATCCCCCGGGAGTGTCGTAACCAAGAGTGCAGCAAGGCCCGTTGTCGTGCACCAGTTCCCATTCGAGTCTAGCTCAAAGCGGTGTTTTCGGTTTTTACCCCTAAGAACATTTGTGCTAGAGCCGCCTCTACCTGCTCGTATCCAGACAGGGATGTATTTCTTTGAAAACTCACAAAATCTCTACAATACCAAAATTCTAGGATGTTCTTCTCTACTAATCCTCAAAGTTCATCTTAGGTCTACGTGCTCTAATCAGAGTTTATCTAAATCTAGCTTCCAAGGATTGTACTAAACTTCCTCTGATACCAAGTGTAATGCCCCGACCCTAGTTACCCAGAGTCGGTGCATTATTACATAACATTGGCATGATCACAAGAAAGATCAAATCTTGAAAGACCGATTGGTTTAGTAGCCTTGGAAACACTAGATATATTCATAAGTTTTACATTACATCATAAAATGAAAAACTACTACAACAACATAATGTTTCGACAATCCACACTATTAACCCCTCATAAAATCCCTGCAGGTCATTCATAACTTACTTCTTCACATCCTGGGAAAAATAAAACATAGAAAAGGGGTGAGCTCAAATGCCCAGTAAGGATAACAATATAGCGGAAACTTTCATAAATAAGAATAAACATTTAAGGCAATGTATAACTAAAACAAAAGCCTTTTAAATATGAACTTTCAACATTGTATGGCATAAATAAAATGAAATAATTCCATTTACTTATTCACATGGATATTCTACTAATCGAATAATCACATGCAAAAATCAATAACCACTTTCATAATGTTGGAATGCATAATGCCAGACTATCATAACCACATAGCCAAGGCCTCGTGCCAAGACTACAAATAAGATTTTGTCAAGGCCTTGTGCCAAGACACTAGTTTGTCTCATGAGACCTACCGTTGCATCGAGGAGCTATAGCGGGCTCCACCCGTCACATATTAAGTCCAATGCATTCCCATATGAAAAGGTTTAAACATAACATAAACATTCATATTAAAACTAGCATATGAAATGTCAATACTTTCACCATAAACTATGAATGGTATAAAAATAGCACATCCACAGTCAAACATATCACAAAACCTTCAATACAATATAGAAGTTTTGTATCATAATAAATCAACTTCAAATAATCTTAAAATCCAACAAAGGATGTTGACATAGATGAAATCAAATTTTTTTTAAAGAAATATCTCATTTTATTTTGAAATAATTTAAGATGCATATAAAATAAAACATTTTCTTTGAAAATATTCTTATATGCTTGTAAGGGAAACTTTGAAGATTTTATAACGGCGGAAAATAGCCGCACCCGCCGTATAAGTTAAAAAAACATTCTTACCTTAATTCTGTCGAAAAGGTTAAAAAGGACCTTGTTTTGAAAACGACCGAAAGATTCCTTTATAAACCACTTATAAAAGTCAAAAAGGGTATAAATGACTTTAACTCATATTCTAGTAAATAGTAAAAATGTTTTGAAATGCATTTTTAAGAAACATGAATGTGGATGATAAAGAGATCCCAGTAGATTATTACGTATGAACAACCTTGGATAATGAAGAGGTTGTAAAGTAAACCCTTACCTTGTACTTTTCCTTGGTTGGGGTAGGTTAACCTCCTGTATAATGGTGAAATAGTTGTTATTAAATTATACAAGAATCATATATAATAATATGATATCATATATGATCTTTTAACATTGATTTGTTAATAATATCTTAGAATTATCGTCGTTTCGGGAGTTAACTTACTCATTTTCTTTTATATGTTTTGTTACATAAGCCATGGTTGTTGTTTCTTATTCATATCCAGAATGACATCTATTCCTTAAACATCATTTTTAAATCATCAAATGATAATTATACTTGAATGGATATGATGGAGAATGAATCTCATCGCGTTCGTGGAGACGGTAGTCTGTACGTACGCACGAGCGACAATATCATTCTTTTGATATTAAAATAATATATAAATGGATGGTATATCATATATACAGAATCATTAACATGTTATATTTATTATTTACATGAGTTACACATCATTATTATACCCATCCAAATAATATTATATTGAATAACAATTACACCACGACGTGGAGACGGTAGTCCGTACGTACGCACGTATAGTGACATGTTATTCAAAGGGTGGATAGAATACTGAATATGGTTGTACCATATTTATAATAACATCACAGTATATGTGAGATACTGGAGTTATTATTTTAGAATGGTAAGAACAAAGGAAGAAGAAGTGGAAGAAGAAATGAATTTGGAGAAGGGTGGTGAAACCATTACCTCTTCTTCGGGTTCTTCCTTTTGATTTGATCAAAAGGGCTCCTTAGGTTGGCTTTCTGATCAAAATAAGGCCTCTAGGTTGTAGTGAGGGATGTTGGGAGAGTATTTGGGCAGAGTTTGGCCGAACCAAAATGCTTTGAAGGTGTGAAGAAATGAGAAGGAGGAGTGCCCTTTTATAAGAGGGGTGAGGGGCACCTTTGGAAAAGCTAGAAATATTAATTTATAATAAATTAATATTCGGTTTCTAATGGCTCCAAAGCTTATTATTCAAAGGTTAATGTGGGGATAGGTCTAAAACCACTCAACCAATATTATTTAGACAGGTTTGGGTACTTATATTAACCTTATCTTTAAGTATTAACTCTAAGTTAATTAGTTTCACTTTTTCAATGTCTCTTTGTAATTTTATATAATATGGTTAATAAACTTACTATATACATCCAAGAGACCCCCAAGTGGTACATTAATGATGAACGTATCATGATATAAGTCTCTTGGCCGAACCTTAGATTTTTAGGAATTTAATATCAATTAATAATATAATATTTGTTTTAAGAACACTTTTTTGTCAATTTTGACACTATTCAATAGTTGATTTTTGTGAAACTCATAACAGATTTATTACTTCGAACAAATTCAATTAAATCAATCCTAATATATCATATTATCCTAGAAAATTAGTTTAATTTATTAAAAGTTTCATATTATATTTATTTGGGTATTTATAATATCAATTATTTTAATTTTTCACTATTATAGTAATTACTTCATCATCATTGTGTCATAAATAAAATAAATTATTTAATGTCTAAAAATTATAAATAAAATATCATTATGTAGGAAATCTTTTTATCTTTCTAATTAATATCTATAATCTAAAATCCAACATATATAACCCTATGTAACAATTGTTTTTCTAAAAGATTTATGCTTGTGTCATTTTTGTATTCATTTTAACTTAATTAAAATAAAGTGTCATTATCACTTACAAGTGGATCCATGGGGTCCCAAAATAGACCCAAAGATTCCCATGGTCGACCATGTATCAACCAATAGGGTTAAGACACGTTTTAGGGTAATTTAGTATTATTATAATATTATTTTTTAACCCTTATTTACCGGATTTACCCTTAACCATGGTAAATAAAATATTTACCGCAGTAATTATTCAAAATGTCTAAAAATAAAAGTTACCTATTTACACAATTTGAACATCCTGATTCCAAATATGGAATCCATTTTCCTAAATTCAAAACACAGAAGTGGCAGAAATTAATTTAAAATTAATTCTCGCTGTCAAAACAAAAAGCGTGTTTTTAAGAGATAATAACTATCAAAAGATTGACACTCGTTTATGTTCGGTTTAATTGTAAAATTATGTCCAATGACCAACATTATATTAAATGGTAAAAATATATTATAAATATACTTTAAAACCACTCAAATTCATAATTTATCACTATTAATTATTTTGATTAAAAAAGTTGTTTTTAATTAAAACTTAGTAATTTTCACTATTCATCAAAATATGAAAGTTATCCGAAATGTTCCAAAATTTCACCTTAGGCTAAATTCGATATTCCGAATCCAAAAATGAAGTCCATTTTCAAATATAAAATATATATAATTTCAAAAAAGTAGGTATTACTATTCATAACGGCTAGTTTGATTAGTTATGGTGTGTTAGAACTCGGTGTTGCGTACAACACACGCTATCACATTATTCAAAGAGAAGCATACCGTAGAAGCTTGGGGTGTTACACAATCAGATATACATGGTTAATGTAATTTTTTATTTATATCCGATCTGGCTGTTCTACTCGGAAAGACCTATCAACATGGGGATGGACATACATCATGATAAGCTCAGTTATAGAGGATTAGACGTGTGTTTTATTTGAATCTTGTCATATTATTGTGTATATTATATAAAAAACAATGTTTCCCATCACATAATTACTCGATCATACTGTAATTTGAGATATTCATGTTGGGATTACCATATTGTGGGTATAATGTGAAAAATTCCTTAACAGATAGTAGCCCAATCATATTTTATATGTGAGAGATTCATGTTAGGTTTATCATTTTTTTTCAAATAGTGAGTAAAAAAATTTCGTAATGGTTAGTAACCCAATAATTTTGTTATTTATATGATTCACTCAATTTTCACAAGTTTTGATTGCTTATAATGTCAAAAAACGCCCCAATAAATTATAACAGAATAATTTTGTTATTTTAGAGATTCATGTTGGGTTCACCTTTTTTGATTCAAGGGATAATAGATGACCAAGAACCCCTATTGAGGAGGATAATTTTTTCCCTGATGGTTGATTGTGTGGTACACATTTCATACACAATCATTAATGTTGTTTTACCTTTTTCTTTTTTAATGGAAACTCACATTGGTTATATCATCCATAACTACATACATAGTTTATTTTCAAAGCCATTTTTTAATTGGGATTTCAAACCCAACAATTCTTAGAGACTCACATTGGTCGATATTATGTTATTTTGGACTCATCGAAACATTTTGGGTGGAATATTCACTAACTCGGGGACTCTCCTATAGATTTTTGATATGTCCATGAATATCTCAATATTCCAGATACAATACTAGTTACCCTAACAAACTGATTAAGCAGTTTATATTTCATATACAAAGGAAAACGAAGATCTCATTATTTAAACCTTATAAATGTAACATGGTTCTTCATCAATTTCCCACTAATGAATAGCTAGTTATATACTGAATCTGCATAAAAAACTACTAATGAATTTTTTTTCATGCTTTGATATGGTTAATATTTTGAGGTGGGTATTGAGTGATTATGATGAGTCCTACATATTCAATTTATTATTGAAATTATAAACCAAATAGTTCATTAAATCTAGGGAAATATGATGTCATGAATATAGGATATAATTGAAGGAACATAAAAACAATATATTTTAGGTTTAGTCCGGAGGATATAATTTACCTATCCTGGTTACTGAAGGACTCATAATTTTCATAGTTTACTCATGTTTTAATAATCTCTTCATGGTATATTCCCTTATATTTGGGATCATTACATCATGAAACATGTTATGGATCACATACTAATATTTCCCTATCTGGTGGATATTCATGATGTGAATGCTACAACTATTTCACCTCCCTAATGCCACAACTATTATGATTGATATGACAAATAAGGGATAACAAATAATGACTCTCAACACAAATATATGTAGGTATTATTAACTTTGATAACAATTTGAATATTTAATATGGATCTCGAGACTCAAAGAGGGTTCTGATGCATCTTGGTTACAGAAGGAATATGAGTTATCATAGTCAATTAGATTTTTCATTCTTCTAAGAGATAAGGTTTGACATTCAGACCTTGTGAATGATTGTGTCTTGATGGTTCTAATGTAAATGTCATTTTGGGACATACACTGAGGTGGATTCCCATTTCAGTTTAGGATCAAGCCTTATAATGTCTTCATTCATATCATAGTAATTCTTAGAATTAGAATCCTCATCGTTCATTTAATTTCATAGTCTTCTAAGGGATGAGGTACGAATGTCATCCAATGGGAATGATTGGGTAAATATGCTTGAATTGTTTGATAAATTTTGGGATTATACTATTGGGGAGTCCCTTTTGAGTTTTACATCAAGCCTTAGGAAGGTGTCCAATGTATCCAGGTTATGGAAGGAATTAGAGTCGTTGTATTTCATTTATTTGTGGCATACAGACTAACATTTCCCATATAAACGAGGCATATCATTTTATTGAGTTAGTCGTGTATTACAAAATGTTGTTCCCCTTAACATAATATAGGCTTATGATGAAAACTATATGATCATTCAAACTCCCTAATCCCACAAGACCTATTTATGGTGTGAGAAACAGTTGTTGGAACCTAATCAGTCTAAATGATTATTGATGTAGGACTTATATACTCGGACAACCCTTGGAGGGGTTATATGGTGCTCGATCCTCAGGGAGGCTTCCTATGTATCATGGTTATATCAAGAATTATATTGATCATAGTTCCAATGATTGGGGAATACAGACTATGTATTCTCGTGTGATTAAGGAATATACACCATTGGTGGAAATATATATCAATCCCTTGTATGCCCTGTTGACCCAACCTTCCTTCATTTTTGACATTATTTTATTGGATTATAAACGTGCCTTGATTTCTTTTTAAAATTTCAGAGGATTTATTTATGAAATTTAAAAATAAAATTTCAAGGAATATTTTCCATGTTGGATGGAAATATAATTTCATTGATGGAACATTTTCGGGTCATCACATGATCAAGAATTTCTCATATAGAGGACATTTCGAGACTTGGTTGGAAGATCCTAGAAGCGATCGCATGATCTTGGATGAAATCCTTAGAGGGGATACCACAATCCTAATGGCATGCCATTATAACCCCATGAAATCTTGCATATATTATCGGAGGGAATAATGACATTCAATATGAAATGTCTAGAGGGTGAAATGTGATCCTGGATAACAAGCATATAGGTCATCGCGAGATCAATATTTATAGCTCAGAGGGAACCACAAGAATCATTTGACATGATCAGGTTCTATTGTGAGACACATGTAACCTGTTATTTTGACATCCTACAAGAAGGTAACATGTTTGAATGAAACCATGAGGTTTTTATGGAGATCCCAATGGGAATCATGATACTTTGGTGGAATGACCATGGGGAGATATGTGACATTCTTTAAGAAGTCCATAGGACTTATCATAATCCAAATAGTATAAAAATGGATCACCATCAGATATGGGTAACTGGTCTTAGGGTTGTTCCATGTCATAGTGGGTTCACATGATGTAAATGAGAATAAGAGTATATGTTATTCACATAAGTCCCCCATATTTTTGTATATGTTCATATATTTTATTCAAAATTTCATTGATTTATTCAATGATAGATTGTTTTATATATAGTGTGATATAGAATATATACAAGATTTTTTTTGCGTGTCCTACTATATGTCCTTCGTGTGATCTATGAGTGATAATGTGAAGCATCTATACATGCAAGATGATTGCTCCATTTTTTCCTAGATCTTATGTAAGGGAAATCTTTTCACATTTCATGATTAGCTACACTGAGAAGTCTTCTCTAGTGGTTGGTTTCCCTTGTCAGAGGTTCCAATGTAATGTTATTTTTCATTTCACCATGTGGTGTATTATTTAGGAAGGGGTGGTGATTTATAGGCCACACCATCTAGGTTGTTCACCACTATGCACAGATTAAATCAAACAAATCCAAGCGGAAGTCGATGGAGGTAATCAACACCATGACTTTCACATGTTCCCACTATAATTCATTCCAAGGGAATCCCATGTCTTCAAAACACTGTGATATCATAGAATCAATGCTTCCATTATTGGTTTATTACCAACTAATGGGGTATTTTTGGATCATATGGACATTCCAAGGAACTTTTATATTGTTAGTTTGACATGCCCATGTTCCTCTACAGGATAAAGAATCATATTTAATGAGCCCTCACATGATCATATATGAATTGTTTGAGTCCCATTATAAGACAATGATGTATTATTAGGGGGCCTTCAAGAAACCGAGATAGCATATCAAGGAATATTTAAAGACCGTTCTATTAAAATACTTGGAGTGTTGAATGCGTTTTATGAACATGGAAGGATCAGGTTATATGCCTATTTTCATTACGTATTTTTACAATGTTTGGTGATATCGAGAGGCTATATGAATTTTTTAATAGATAATCGTTATATAAATTAGTGATGCATCACATGACTATAAAATCCATTTTTGGGAAGAGCATAAGCATTTCATGGACATCTCCGTATTTTTCCCTTATGAAACCAAATGGGGGAGAAAGGTAACCTGGATATATGTGGAACACATTGGGATATGGGAATTATACGAGATCAAGATTTCACTATATGAGGCGAACAAGTCATTGGGTGAATAAGGTCTCTTTTGGATCTCCCTGGGAACGTCAGATGTTTTTTTCAACTGCAAGAGGATCTCTCTTTATCATCCCATTTCATTCCATTGTATATTTTACATTGTTTTGGGGTTTTTAGGATTATTATCAAATTTAGTTGAGAAAAAATAATTCTCCCTATCAGTGATGTGTCCCATGAGTTTTAAGACAATACAAGCCTTTTAAAGTTTTTATACATTCCTTCAATTTTATATGGGTATTTGGATGGCTCATCAGCCATAAAATGGTCAATAAGTCATGTGAACTGTGGGAGAAAAGCTAGAATCCCCCATGTGATCTTCAATTGTATGGGGAACCTTCCCAAGAGAAAAATCACAGTTCAAATGGAATTTATAGGGAATTCTGTAGGCTATGCACTGCAAGTCACCATTTACATGAACATACTAATGCCATTAAGTCACATGTCTTTTCCGGTATCATGTGATCTTTGTGATCTTTTCCACCTACTTCTTCCTTTTATTTAGAGGGAAATTAAAACCCATATCTAATAATTTATTCTATTGTGGATATATCAATGATCATTTTGTGGTGTTCAATAGGTACACTAGAATTTAGCCCAAGCCCAAGGTTAGACCGGGGTTAGCCCAAAACCATGGGCACACAAGAAGCTAGCCCATTCTTAAAAGATATATGGGTAGTTATATAATGACTTATTTTTATTGTATATGTTGTATTCAAATCCAATTATCCGATGAATGTCTTTTTACTTTTCATTGAAATATGTTATGAATTATTTATTTTTTTCATATCCACATCCATATATTATTATGACCCATGAATATTGATTTATGGATCTTGTTTATCCTAAAACAACTATTACATAATATAATAAAAAATATATTCATATATGAATTGGCATGATTGTCTTAGGTTATGTCGTTCCATTGTGATTATGGTATTTTTCCCATGTTTCCACCATATTCCCACAAATAAAGAATAAATTATACAACCCAAATTTACCCTTACAATTCATATAGATTCAGACAACTCTTGTGTTACCATTTCCTTGGATACAAAGAATGATATTGATAATATTTCTTCTAAAAAGCATGTATTCTATGGATAATAATTATATTAAATTTTGAAGATATTTTAAAATAAATTGGTTATATACCCAATATCAAAAGTCCTTAAAATAATTCATTTTATTGTCTGAATTAATTTGAGTTATATTGAATGTTAATCTACAATGATGATATAAGAATATATGGAATTTTCATGTTTCCACATATGGTATCAAAAAAGATTCATTTGATATTTTGGTATTAGGTTATGTATAACAAAAGGTTAATCCAAATAACATATGATAAACCCAATGTTATATAGGATGAATATATTATTTCATGGGAAGAAATAATGTTTCATAATTTTGGGAATACAAGGAATAATATTTTTTATCAAATGATTTATCAATTTGTTATTAATTCATGATATTGATATTTTTTTATTTTTTGTCAATAGAGAGAACCAGAAGGAATCATTCTAATTTCAAATATGATAAAAAATGTAATGACTACTCTCATGAGTAAAAAATAACCATTCATGCTGGAGTGAAGAATATTATGACATTATCACAAGAATATCATCATCGAAACCTCAGGTATGGGTTACACTAATGCTAGGAACTCATACAAATGTAAATTTAATAATTCAGTGCGCATGCCAAGGCCATTTAAACTTGTGTAAGGTTATATCAACTGTATCAGTAGAACTGTATAAGGGTAAAACCATGATTTTGAGGCTAAGTATAATTAATATTACCATTATAAATCTTTGTAATTGTCATCCAATACTTGTGTATTGTAAAGACTCGGAATTTCCATGTAAATTTTATTCGTAAATTCATTAGAAATTTATGAGTCCACCAAATTTGACAGTGCATGATTCCGTGGCCCAGTGTGTCCGAAATCAATTTCTGATGTTTTGTTCGGGTACGTTCAGTAAACATACAAGCATGTTTTTATAACTTATAAATTGGTGGTTAGAATTGAAATCCAAGGGCACCGTTGAACTTGCATCACCAGTATTCACTTGAGAATACATTCACCTCAACAGCAGTTGGTTGAGAATAAAAGTTAGTTTTTCGGGTTTTTAGTGAATTAATTAAATAAACATAAAGTTGTGTAGCTTTATTTTTAACTGTTTTTTAAAACATCCACGTGGATGTTGGAAGTTGGAAGTGTGAGGACCACCCGACCATAACCTCCCACGAGAGGTTATGGTGGTGGGGCCCACTCGAACCTAACCTCTTGTGAGATGTTATGATTTGGGGACCACCCGGGAATAAATCCCATTTAATAATGGTGGGAGTGGAAAACCTCTCTGTTTGTGCATGTGCATATTTCCTTTAACTTTATTTCATAAGTTTTTGTTTGATAAATTTTATTATGTATTTTGAGGATATCATAATTTATGTAATTTTGATTTTTGTGATTTTTATCACGTTGGAAATATAATATATTTATCTATATTTTATTAGTTAATAAAAAGTTTGAAAATTATTATCTATTTCTCCAAAAATTCTATGAAGTTGCTACTATATTTTTAGAAACTATACATTTCACTGTTATAATACATTTATGTATTTATTTTACTGCAATTTCTAAGGTTATCTAATTTGAATTAAAATTGGTTCTATGGAAAGATAAAATCTTTATATTGATTTCATTAGTTTACACAAAAGTAGAAAAATATCGTTTGAATGAACTTTTAATTACATGAATTTATGATATGATGTTTTGTAGTAGCAGTTTTTCTAGAATTGTTTTGATTCTATTTTTTAATGATTTAGGGATATGTAGATGTCGGTTTTAATGGATTATTCTTTTTGGAAAGATAATATGTTTTTGTAAAAATCATTAGTTTTGACTGAAGTATGAATCTGCTGTTAAGAGCCCTTAAAATCCGTTGATGTTTGTCAAAACATTCTGTCCAGATTTCTATCAAAAGTATGGTTCATTTTTATCTCAAAAGTAAGGTTCATTTTTATCTCAAAATTAAGGTTCATTTTTATCTCAAAAATAAGGTACATTTTTATCTCAAAAGTAAGGTTCATTTTTATCACAAATGTAGGTTTCATTTTTATCTCAAAAGTATGGATCATTTTTAATCAAATGTATGGTTACTTTTTATCTCAAAAGTATAGTTCATTTTTTATAAAAAGTATGGTTCATTTTTATCTCAAAATTATGGTTCATTTTTATCAAAAGTATGATTCATTTTTATCTCTAATGTATAGTTTATTTTTCAAAAAAGTAAGGTTCATACCCTACATTACGTTACTGTTCACACCCTACGTTACTGTTCATACCCTACGTTACTGTTCATACCATACATTACATTATTGTTCGCTCCAAAGTTATTGTTCGCACCGAAGTTACTATTCACTCTGAAGTTACTATTCACTCTGAAGTTTCTATTCACTCCGAAGTTACTGTTCATTGCGAAGTTACTATTCATTCCATGCATTTTAAAAAAAAATTGATTTTCTGCAAATATATGGATTATTTTTTAACGATTTTTTTTGTAAAATCCTCATTAAATATAAGAATCGCAATGAAAGATTGTTTAATGTTTTTGGTGCTATATTGATAGAGAAAATTTAATAACATTCTTCAACGTCTTTTACAAATAACTTTGGACATTTCAAGATTGTTTCAATTTAAATGTTTGAATTTAATTCCAGAATCTACTGCTAGTTTTGAGGAACTGTTTTTACTTCATTTAAATTATTTTAAATGTATTTAAAATTCTGTTTTGAATCATTCAATGCTTTTATTATTCTGGATATTTTATTGGAAGACATATTCAAAATATTTGGAATTCCTTTATTAGATATTTATTCTACGGGAATAAAGAAGCAACAGAGATGCTATATTCAGGATGATATTTATGGGATCTCTCAACATAATTAATTTTGAATATCCTAAGGAAGCGGAGTTGCAGCAACTGTTAGATATTTTTATTCTCTATATATATAGTTCTCTTTTGCAGGAAATACAACACAATATAATGAGAAAAGTGTTGTGAAATTTTAATCTGCTATGCATTTGCAAAGTCCTGTTATACTCTGCTTCACCACCTGGTCGGTCTCTCAAACGTTGAATTAATTCCGCTTCGACTAGAATTTCATTGACGAGACGTGATGAACTAAAACTCAAGAACCAGTACATGTGCTTTAATTTTTATCTTCTCTTTTATCCGGTTCTGAGTCTCTAACACTAATTCCCATCTCTCACACGCACTATTATTTTTCTATTTATGCTTTGCACAAAAAAAATCATTATTTGTTATTCCTTTTCCTCGGGTTGTGACTCCCGAATTCTAAAGTCATGATATTAGGGTTGTGACTCCCTATATCTAAAGTCAAGACTGTTTGGGTTGTGACTCTGAGTATCTAAATTCAGGTTGTATGGGTTGTGACTACCCACAAAAACATTAGTGTCGTGGTTATCTCTCCACTAGAAAATTATTTTCTAATGGGGTGATGATTCCCCTTTTAAAATCATTTTTAGTGCACACGTATCGCTCTCCGAGTATGGAGGTATAAGAGTAGAGTATGCCCACTTTGGACCGAACTACTATAAAAAACATCCTCGCGTTATTTAATTTTTCTGCTACTAATTAAATTTAATAATTAACATTGATAATTAATTTATTTGATTAAAATTTTTAATCTGCTCTATTCACCCCCCTCTAGTCCATCGGCCATTACCCTGTCTCACCTAAAAATTGGTATTAGATGGTAACCTTCTTAAAAATTGTTTTGATCTATAGTTATATTTCCTTATACTTGGTTGTTCTTTCAGGAATATATCCAATCATTTATTTTATCTGCTTTTATATTTTATTGTGCTAACCTATTCCTAGACCTCACGGTCTAAGGATATCAATCTGATAGGATGGAAGGATTAAACCCGAATGATTCACGGATTCCTCAGAAGACACCACATTTTGGGGGAAATTATTATGGATACTAGAGATCCTGAATGGAGGTATACCTCAAATAGTTGAGCATTCAGCACTGGTCTATCATGTCAAAACAATACACACTGCCTGAAGCTGATCCAGATACTCTTACATGAATTTGATGCTACTAGATATGTCTTATGTTACAAAGTCATTAATATTTTATATTGTTCTATTAACAGAAGTGTTTTTAGTCATGTTTATGCATGCAAGACAGCTCGTGAGATTTGGAAGATTTTGCATGTTACTCACCTTGGCTCTGACAAATTGATATGAACCAAACTTGGAATACTTTGTGCTGAGTATCAAGACATCAAGATGGGTGAAGATGAAACTATAAACCAAATCTTCCATAGATTCACAAGCATTGTGAATGGAATGAATTCACTTGGAGAATATCTTGAAAATCCTATACTTGTTGAAAGAGTCCTATAATAATTACCAAAGAAATGGCATGCAATGAAGGTTTCCATTGATGAAAGAAAGAACTTCAAAGTGTACACACTTGATGAACTGATTGGATCACTATTCCAATATGAACTGGAACTGAAAAACATAGCTGATGTGGAGACAACAAAAAGTAAATTTGTAGATTTTAAGTCTATAAATGTTATTTCAAATAATTCTTCTGATTCTAATCTACAGAATATTGAAAAGGAAGACATGGCTCAGATTGTGACTGGAGTCAAAAAAATAATGAAAAATAATGGTTCCAAAAACAAGTTTAATATAAATCCTCAAAACGAAAAATATAAGGGAGATAAGAAAGGTTATATAAATTACAATTCTTCAGATGTAACTTTTTATGCGTGCAGAAAGAAAGGTCATATCAAACCCAATTTCCCTAAACTAAAGAATAACGACATATAGAAAAAGAAGGATAGAAAGGCATTGGTAACCAGCTGGAGTTGTACTGAAGAATCTGATTCTAGTGAACAAACTGGAAATGACAAAGAATCTGCTAAGTTGTGTTTCATGGAATCACTGGAAAAGGTTTGTAATTCTAGTTATTATTCTGAATGTTCTGATTCTGAATATGAATCTAATAAACCCACTGTTTTTGAATTAAATAATGAAATTGAATGATTAAGAAAATATATTTTCGAAGCTGCTGATATATATAATAAACATAAAGAAGATAATGAAAAAATTATTTCAAAAAATAAAGTAATTTTACAAGAAAATAAAAGGTTAATAAACACTGCTTCTTCTTCTCATTCAATAATTTATGATAATTTGAAAACTGGTCAAGATCTGAATGAGAAATTGAAAATGGAAGTTGAATGTCTTAAACAAAATTTATCTTCTTTTATTCAAGGTCGTGAAAAATATCATGAGTTGATGTATTTGACTAAAAATAATAAAAATAAATATGGTTTTTTATGATAAAAGATTACCTCAAACGTATAAAACTTGTTTTGTTAAAAGTAAAAATGGTTGTACTTCAACTGTTACTTGTTTTAAATGTGGCATGAATGGCCACTATGCCAATGACTGTTCAGTTTGATTTAAACAATCATTGGGATTTACAAAATCTAATATTTCTAAATCCATGTTATCGAGAGTACCTTAAAATACATGTTTAAATTCTGTCACTACTGGAAAATGTCCTATACCCACTGTTCAAAACCATGGGTATAGCCTCAAAAACCGTGGGTATAAGTTATACCCATGGTTTTGGGAACTGTGTGCTGGAGTGGCGTCGGTATAGGTCCTAGACCTATACCCACATTTTATCAAACCATGGGGATAGATTTTTTCCCACCCTGTCAAACCCCTCCACACTTTCAAAGCGTTATTCCCATGGTTGTAAAACTGTGGGGATAGAATTATTAAAAAAAACATCGGTAGGTTTTGAACCCGCGATGTCTGGCGTCCTGCACATCTAAGGCGCAACATTCTTTCCACTTCAACTAAGTCACTCATGCTTGGTTATAGGTTTATTTTTATGAATATATTATATATGTATGAATTAGATAAAATAGGGTGGTGAGATTCGGAAAAAAAATACGGCATTGAGTTTCGAACTCGGGTCATCCTTACATAACCCAACACGCTTCTCCAACTCACCTACGTAGCTATTGGTGTTATTAATTTGTATCCACATAATTAAATTAGAACAAACCGTGGGTATAGGTGTGAAAACCATGGGTAATGGTTTTCACCCCAATTTATTTTGTGTCCCCTAGATATTTTTTCAACGCTTGAAAGCTATACCCACGGTTTTAAAACCGTGGGTATAGGTCTTCGAAAAAAACCAAATACCCACGGTTTGGCCAAAACTGTGGGAATATACCTTGAAAAAAAAGACATATACCCATAGTTTTGACAAAAAATGTGGGTATATGTGTTTTTATCACCACGGTTTACTAAAACCGTGGGAATAGGTCATCCAAAAAACATATACCCACAGATTTCCAAAATCGTGTGTATAGGTGACCATACTATCTCTATACGCACGGTTTTCCTAAACCATGGGTATAGGGCCCTCATATACCCACAGTTTTGCCTAAAACCATGGTTATAGGGCTATTTTCCAGTAGTGTGTATGGGTACCTAAAAATTTTATTACTAATCCTAGTGGACCCAAAGTAGCTTGGGTACCAAAATTGTCAATTAATTGATTTTTGTAAGAAAAATGACTTGGATGTCTCAAGAATGACATATGGTACATGGACAGTGGATGCTCTAGGCACATGACCAGAGACCCATCAAAGTTCACATCATAAAAAACATGTGATGGAGGCACTGTTACTTTTGGAGACAATTCCAAAGGCAAATTAAAAGGTTTTGGTAAAGTTGGTATTTCAAATTCTACATTTATTTCCAATGTTTTATATGATGAAGTTTTAAAACATAATTTAATTAGTATATCACAATTATGTGATGATGTAATGGAAGTTAAATTTCAAAATGATAAATGTTTAGTTTTTAAAGACAATTCTTTATTATTTTATGCTAATCTAAATGATAATATTTATATTATTGATTTTGATGAACTAACTGTTCAACATGTAAAGTGTTTGAATGCTGTACAAAATGATTGCATCCTTTGGCACCAACATTTAAGTCACGTTAATTTTAGAATGTTACATAAGCTCTCAAAGCATGATAATGTTTTACAGCTTCCTTCTTTGAAGAAATAACAACATCATGTTTGTGGCGCCAGCATAAAATGGAAGCAACAAAAAATTTCTTTTAGACCTATCAATAAGATAAGTACTAATAAGACTTTACAGTTGGTACATCTTGATTTATTTGGTCCAACTCAAATTTCTAGTCTTGGTGGAAAGAAATATACTTTAGTTATTATTGATGATTATAGAAGATTTACATGGGTATATTTTCTAGATCATAAAAAATTATACCTTATATAAATTCACTACTTTCTCTAAATTAGTTAAAAATGAAAAAGGTTCTGTGATTATTTCTATTCGTATTGATAAAGGAGGTGAATTTCATAATTTATAATTTGAAACATTCTATGAAAATAATGGATATTTTCATAATTTATCTACTCTTAGATCACCACAACAATATGGTGTTGTAGAACAGAAAATAGAACTCTTATTGAAATGGCTCGAACCATGTTATGTGAATATAATCTGCCAAGATTTTTTTGGACTAAAGCTATTTTTGCTGCAAGTTATATTTCAAATAAAATTTTTATTAGACATTTTCTAAAGAAAAATCATTGTGAATTATTTAAAAATCAAATGCCTGATGTTTATTATTTTAGAGTTTTTGGATGCAAAGTTTTTATTTTAAATTCAAAGGATAATTTACTTAAATTTAATGCTAAAAATGATAAAGGTATTTTTCTTGGATATTCTAATAATATTAAATCTTATAGAGTTCATAATAAAAGAATGATGGCTATTGAAGAGTATTTTCATGTTCTGTTTGTTGAAAATAATGTTAAAATAAATTCTGATTCTAATTCTATTGATGATGAGTTTAGAGATTTTAATTTTGGTGAAGATATTACTCAAGATAAGAATGAATTAATTTATGGGGAGAATACTCGTCAACTTGATCCAAGATCGTGGAAGATTCATAATGATAATCCTGTTGAAAATGTAATTGGCAATGTTGATTCTAGTGTCAAAACCAGAAATTCTATTTTAAATTATTGTGCCAATTCTGCTTTTATTTCTGATTTTGTTCCTGTTAATAATAATGATGCTTTAAAAGATGCAAACTGGATCGTTTATATGAAGGATGAATTAAAATATTTTTATAGAAATAATGTTTGGAATTTAGTATAATTTCCTGAAGATATGTAGGTAATTGGAACTAAGTGGATCTTTACAAACAAGCTGGATGAATCTGGACAGATTGTCAAAAAAAGCCAGACATGTTGCTCAAGGATACTCTTAAGAAGAAGTTATAGACTTTGAATATCCATTTGCACCTGTTTCCATGTTAGAGGAAATTAGAATTATGTTGGCCTTTGCGTGTTTTCAAGGTTTTAAATTATATCAAATGGATGTAAAAATAGCTTTCTTAAATGGTTTTATTACTGAAGAAGATTATGTTTCTCACCCTCCTGGTTTTGAAAATGAAGAATTTCCCAACCATGTTTTTAAATTATCTAAAGCATTATATGGTCTCAAACAAGAACCAAGTTCTTGGTATGTGAGACTTTCTTTATTTTTATTTGAAAATGGTTTCAAGAAAGGCAATGTTGATCCCACTCTTTTTATTAAAATATATTCTGATGATATTTTAATTGTTCAAAATTATGTTGATGATATAGTTTTTGGATCATCTAGTGGAATACATTGTAATGATTTTTCTTTATTGATGTCGTTTGAATTTGACATGAGTTTAATGGGAGAATTAAAGTCTTTTCTTGACATCAAATTTCTCAAAGGAAGATGGAATTTTTCTTAATCAGTCTAAGTATGCTAACGATTTTGTTAAATGATTTGGTCTTAATTCCTCTAAATCAATGAAAACTCACATGGGTACTAATTATAAATTAGATAGTGATGCATCTGTTAAATCAGTTGATTTAATATTTTATAGAGGTATGATAGGTAGCTTGCAATATTTGACAGCATCTAGACCTAATATCATTTTTATTGTTTGTTTATGTTTTATATTTCAAGTTGATCATAAAGAAAGTCATATTAAATCAGTTAAAATAATAATTAGATATGTTAAAGGAACTTTTTATTCTCATTTTTTTATCCAAAATATAACTATTTTGATTTAACATCTTATTCTGATTCTGATTTTGGAGGCTGTATAATTGACCGAAAAATCACATCTGGTATGTGTCATTTTATGGGAAAATGATTAATATCTTGGTCATCTAAGAAAAAATTATTTGTTGCTTTCTCTACTGCAGAAGCTGAGTATATCTCTGCTGCTAGTAGTTGTGCTCAATGTTTATGGATTATGCAAACTTTATGTGATTTTGGGTATTATCTTGATAAAATACTAATTTATTGTGATAATACATCTCCAATTTCTATTTCTAAAAACCCCTTACAACATTCAAGAACAAAACATATTGATCTTAGATTTCATTTCATTCGAGATCATGTGAATAAGGGTGATATTGTTTTAGAATTTATCCATTCTAAAAATCATCTTGCATATATTATTAAAAATCCTTTAGACTCTATTCAGTTTGATAAAAATAAATTTTCTCTTGGTATGTTGGAATTTTAAATTTTATTTATTGCATTTGTTTAGGGGGAGCATGTTTTCACTTTTTGTTGTTTACCAAAAGGGGGAGATGTTTTGGAGAGAAGCTTTGGTGAGAAATAATTTGGTTTTGATCATTTTAAAAATTAATTTATGGTGTAAATGTTTTGGTTTTGTAATCAATCAAAAAAGGGGAGATTTTTTGTTCATGTGCATATTTCCTTTAATTTGATTTCATATGATTTTGTTTGATTACTTTTATTATGTATTTTGTTGATATCTTAATTTATGTTATTTGGATTTTTGTGATTTTTATCACATTGTAAATATAATATATTTATCTATATTTTATTAGTCAATGAAGAAGTTTGAAAATGCTTATCTATTTCTTAAAAAATTCAATGAAGTTGCTACTCTATTTTTAGAAACTCGATATTTCACTGTTTTAAAACATTTATGTATTTATTTTACTGCAACTTCTATGGTTATCCGATTTGAATGAAACTTGATTATATGGAAATATAATGTGATTATATTGATTTCATTAGTTTACATAAATGTCTAAAAATATCGTTTGAATTTACTTTTAATTACATAAAGTTACGATATGATGTTTTGTAGTAGCAGTTTTTTCAGAATTGTTTTGCTTCAGTTTTTTAATGATTCAGGGATCTATAGATGTTGGTTTTAATTGATTCTTTTTTTGTTCGAAATATAACAAGTTTTTCTACAATAATTAGTTTTTACTAAAGTCTGAATCTGCTGTTTAGAACCCTTAAAATTTCGTTTAATTTTATCAAAATATTCTGTCCAGAATTCTACCAAGAGTATGGTTCATTTTTATCTCAAAATTAAGGTTCATTTTTATTTCAAAAGAAAGGTTCATTGTTATCTCAAAAATAAGGTTCATTTTTATCTCAAAAGTAAGGTTAATTTTTATCTCAAAAGTAATGTTCATTTTTATCTCAAAAGTATGGATCATTTTTTAACAAAATTATGGTTCATTTTTATCTCAAAAGTACAATTCATTTTTTATCAAAAGTATGGTTTACTTTTATCTCAAAAGTATGGTTAATTTTTACCAAAAGTATGGTCCATTTTTATCTCAAAATTATGATACATTATTTCTCAAAAGTATTTTTCATACCCAACATTACATTACTGTTCAGACCATACATTACTTTTTATACCCTACATTACTTTATTATTATCTTCAAATTTATTGTTCACTCCGAAGTTATTGTTCACTCTAAATCATTATTCACTCTAAAGTTACTATTCACTCTGAAGTTACTATTCACTCTGAAGTAACTATTCATTCCAAAGTTAATGTTCATTCCTTGTATTTTGTTTAAATTGATTTTCTGTAAATATATGGATTATTTTTTAATGATTGTTTTTGTAAAATCCTCATTAAATATAAGGATCATAATGGAAGTGTTTTTAATGTTTTTGGTGCTATATTGAGATTGAAAATTTAATAACGTTCTTCAACGTCTTTTACTAATAAATTTGGACGTTTCAAGATTGTTTAAATTTAAATGTTTGAATTTAATTCCAGAATCAGCTGCTAGTTTTCAGGAACTGTTTTGACTTCGTTTAAATCATTTTAAATGGATTTAAAATTCTGTTTTGAATAATTAAATGGTTTTATTATTCTGGAGATTTTATTGGAAGACTTATTCAAAAATATTTTGATTTCCTTTATTAGATATTTATTCTACGGGAATAAAGAAACAACAGAGCTTCTATTTTCATGGAGATATTTATGAGATCTCTTAACTTAATTAATTTTGAATAACTTAAGGAAGCGGAGTTTCCGAAACTGTTAGATATTTGTATTCTCTCTATATATAGTTCTCTCTTGCAGGAAATAAAACACAATACAATGTGAAAAGTGCTGTGAAATTTGAATTTGTTGTGCATTTGCAACGTCCTGTTACACTCTACTTCACCACCTGCTCGGTCTCTCAAGAACTGAATTAATTCTGCTTTAAATACAATTTCATTGACGAGGCATGCTGAAAGAAACCTCAAAACCAGTACATGTGCTTTAATTTTTATATTCTCTTTCATCTGGTTCTGAGTTTGTAACACTACTTCCTATCTCTCACACACACTCTTATTTTTCCATTTATGATTTTGCATACAAAAGCATTATTTGTTATTCTTTTTCATCGGGTTGTGACTCACGGAATCTAAAGTCAGGATCTTAGGGTTGTGATCCCTATGTCTAAATTCAAGACTATTTGCGTTGTGACTCCCAGTATCTAAAGTCAGGTTGTAAGGGTTCTGACTCCCCACACAGAAGTCGCTGTCATGGTTATCCCTTTACTAGAAAAGGATTTTGTAATTGGGTTATTATTCCCCTTAAAAAAAATTAGTGCACATGTATCTCTCGCCGAGTAGAGAGGTATAAGAGTAGATTAGGCCCACTTTGGACTGAACTACTATAAAAAACATCCTGGCGTTATTTAATATTTCCGCAGCTAATTAAATTTAATAATTAACTTTGATAATTAATTAATTTGATTAGAATTATTAACCTGTTCTATTCACCCCCCCCCCCTCTAGACTATCTTCAAGTACCATGTCTGAACTAACTCTCTCAACTCCCCTCATTAATGAGGGAGAGTCTCTCCACCCCCTCCTTTAAGTTTCCAAATCCTCCTCTTTAATTTATTGCACAAACCTAGTGAATATAATAAGTGGAGGCAACTTAATTAGTCCACCCTTTTTTAATTCTTATTTCAACGATAGATTTTATAATCTATTACCGTGGATTCCTATTCTTTTGTTTGTAAAATGGTTGGAAAATGTGAGTTATAGTTTTTGAGAGAAAATATCTCACCGATGATGAACGAAGAATGATCCCAATGAAAAATACCTTCAACTACGAAGAATGATCTCCTTATACCTTCATCCACAGACTCCCACTGACGTGGGGCATCATCAACCGACCTTCCCTCCTCATCGTCATCAACGAACCGATGCATAAGCACAAGATTGGAAGTGTACGGCGGACACGACGAATGAAGACAACTCCTTATTCTTCCCTGTGACTCCTTCGATGAACAACGATCATGTAGGGGTTTTATTTGCATGTTAATGATTTCTTTTATTTATTTTGCGGATTAGGAAAGAATCATTGTGGAGGATTTAGAATTTCATGTTCCTCGTTCTCCTTACACGATGGACCGATTGCTATCAACCTAAACACAGTGGGTCAGAGCCAAACATACATGGCCTGACTCCCTCCACTGATCTCTTTTCTGTTGTTTTTCGGCATGGTGATGAAATGATGAGGCAACAAAGGTGACACGAAACGACCGTGCTACCTGTGGACTGCACAACCCACGCCACACTCGCGGAACTTCGGCCGAACCAGCTCCCTGGAGAACCTCGTTGGCCCGCACCACCCTGCTCCCAGTCAACACCGACCTCCCGTGCACCCTGGCCAAACCACGCCAGCCTACACCACCCAACTCTCTGCCGTCGTTGGCCTCCCGTGTGACCCGGCAAAACCGTGCTGACCCACATGCCCCACGCTCCCCGCGCCGCCATTGGCCGAACCGGCCATGGCCATCCGGTACATGCCTCCCGAGCCGCGCCTCTCGCGGTGCTGGTCGAACTGGCCTCGGCCATCCAGGCCGAGCCCCCCGAGCCACACCCCTGGCGACACTTGACAAACCGGCCCATGCCATCTGGGTCGGGCCTCCATGTCGCGCCCCACGCCCGCCTGGCCGAGCTGGCCTTCCGTTCCCTCATGGACTGCTGGGCCAGGATGAACCCAACGGGTCAGGCTAGGTTGACCCAAACCGGGTTGGCCAAGACTAAGAAAGACCGAGTCAGTCTGATCGGGCTGGACCAGACCAGGGCCCACTACCGACCCATTACTTTATTTTGGCCACGTCTTTGGCATTAGACGTCTGTTTGATGAACCATTAGCTACACTGGTAATCAAGGAGTGTGGAAGTCCCAGAGAGTATACCCAACTGTATTTTGTGTATAGTTGAGATATGGTTAGGTTGGATCCTGCACGAATCCAACTGGGCCCCCAGGACTAAAAGGCTAATAACTCATAGACTGAGAATCTGATTTACGCGATTTATATTGTGTTGAGACCTCTATGACTTGGTATAATTTTGGGATACTTCTTTGTGGGACATTGTGGAAGTAAGCGTATCGAAACTGGATTGAGGAAAAAAACCCTCCCAGAATCATGTGTGCTTTGTACAGGAATCCTATGGTCGGCTGCTCTCTGACTACTATTCCAAGATCCTACATTGGTTCGACTACTCTGACTATTGTGCCACGATCGTATGTGGGTTCGATAGCTCTGACTTCTGTTCCAGGATCCTATGTGGGTTTGACAGCTCTGACTACTGATCCAGGATCCTATGTGGTTTTGAAAGCTCTGACAATTGTTCTCGTATACTACATGGGATCGAAAGCTCTTATTACTGTACCATGATCCTATGTGGGTTCGACAGGGAAGATGATACAGTGGATACAAATAATTATCTCTATCACTATACATAATTTGTATACAAGTGTGAGTTGATTCAGTAACTTTTCTGTTTACCTCCTGATTGATATGTAGTACATGATAACTTTGGTATATGTACGGGCATAAACATAAATGGGGTTATCGGTTGATTTTAATCTTTTCAGTTAATCCTTGTTGTATTTTGTGAGACCTTGAGGTTATCAGGGTCCCTGTTGATAATTTTTATACTCACCCCTGCACGGGTTATTCCCACACCTCGTTTTTTTGGTTGTAGATGACAGATAGCGGTGACTGAGAATAGGAGAACCAGGACTGGGCTGTACCCAGAGGTGGACCTTACGACAAGTTAGTACACAACGAAGACTGATAGACATGGAGTGTTGTGGAGGCTATCTCTAACTACCCTTTAGGTTGGAATCCCAGAGGATGACCCAACAACTGTGTTTCCTTTCCTTAGTTGTACTTGTACTTTAAGTTTCTTATACATTATTTTTGGGCTTGTATTATGGCCCTATTTTTATGTACTTTAATCACTTGTTAGTTATTTAGTTTAATCATGATTGTATCTGTTGTATCTGTTTATAGGTTATAAAGGCAATTACAAAGCTGTTTTAGGGAATTATTCCTTTGGACCTAGTCACTAGCCCGTAGCCTATAGAAGCCAGGCTAGGGGTAGTCACGGCACGGGCCCCGGGGGACGAGTCATGATAAATTGTTATTAGAGTCTTCAGTTCTACCGCAGAACATAGGAGTATGATCTATATTTTATATGTAGCAATAATGTTATGTGTAGTGAGTGTGGTTTTTAGTTCATGGAGTCTAGTGTTGGTTCGGTGGCATATGTATCCATACACCAGGACCCTGACTTTTGATTTCCTACTCTATGCATGAAAACACTGATTTTGTGTGTGTTTTCAAGAGTTTTCTTTCAAATCTCTTAAGTCAGCTCACCAAGAATAACATATTTACCTTGGTGAACCGGTTTATTTTTAGGACGCCTCCACTCAGACAGTCAGCCAGGGTTCCAGGCTTTGTATGGGATAGCAGCCCACTGAGCGACGAGGCCTCAGTGCATGGACCTTTTCTAGTGGAGGCACCAAGGGTACCACTACCCATTGGTCCACCAATGCCACTAGTCCCAACAGCAGAGAGTGCACTCCGTCTAAGAGATTTTCACGAGTTCCACCACTAGATGCCGCCCAGGTTTAGGGGTGAGATGGACTCACAGGCAGCTGAGGATTGGCTGGAGGATGTAGTGAGAGTCTTCAGACTAGTAGGGATACCAGCTGACCTTATCGTGATCCTTGCAGTGAGTCTCCTTCAGGAACCATCATGAAGAGGGTGGAGCCTGATGCACCAGGTGCATGATAGGGCAACAGTTCTCTGGACAGACATCAAGAGCCTGTTTCGGTTGGATTTTGTCCCAGCCACCCTACGTGCAGTGCAGATACATGAGCTACTTCATCTGCAGCAGGGCAACATGATGGTGGCACAATACTCAGTGTGGTTCACAGACCTCTCGCGTTGCTCCACAAATATGGCACGAGACACATTATTCAGGGCCCAAACCTTCGAGCATGGATTCATGTGAGATATCATGGATTTGATTATCTCCCTTAGCATCCTGACGCAGGCATAGGTGTTGGAGTGAGCCATATTAGTGGAGAGTTTTCTTAATTAGAATTCACCTGCAGGGAGACCCACCACTGGGCAACACATAGCAGAGTCTTCTATAGTTGGAAGAAGACAGATGTCAGAGAGATCCAAGGTGACCAGACCATCTGGTGGATGACCTCAGGACCTAGGTTATGTAGTGCATAACACATGAGATAGATCCAGCCATTCGAGAAATAGGCAGTGTTATGCATGCGACGGGCATGGTCCCATGGGTCGAGACTGTCCAACCCACCATGCATATCATCATTAGATAGTCGAAGGACCTCCTAGGTAGATGCAGAGGTTTGATCGAGGTGATCCGCATGGTGCAGGAAAACGTGGAAGATGAGTTGGTTATGAAGCAAGCAGTGGATGACGTTACGAGGTGTTACCACCACCACCACTAGGAGATCCACCCCGACTGTAGGGAGCAGGTGGATACGGTAGAGCTTAGCACTAAGCAATTGAGGATTACGATCATGGCGCTCCGGAGATGATACAAGGTACCATCTATGTCTATTCCATCATAGCTACAGTTCATATAGACATAGGTGCAAGTAACTCATTCATTTCCACCCCACTCTTTTGGAGATCAGAGATTCCAACAAAGCCGTTGGCTCATTCCTTACAGATAGAGACTCCAACGAGAGCAGATTTGACGATTACACACTGGTTCAAGCAGTGTGAGCATACTAAAGGTGGTGAGAGATTCGACTAGGATCTCCTAGTAGTAGCGTAGAGGTCTTACAGTTTCTTCTTGTGTATGGACTAGTTATCTACAGTCCATGCTCAGATTGGCTATATTAGGCACAAAGTGAGGTGTGTCTGCATTTATGGTACCACGATTACCTTCACTTGTGAGAAGGGAGCCTCTATAGTGTAGGATAGACATTCCTAGAGGAGGGTGCAGCTGATCACTCATCAGTTGGCTTTCCTTACCCTTAGATCAGTAGATGTGGAGAGTCCGAGCTATCCACCAGTGGTGGACCACTACATAGATGTTTTCCCTGGGGATGTCCCAGGTCTACCTCCCCACATAGAGGTGGACTTTTACATTGACCTGTACCCCAGGACGACACCGATATCTTCCCCAGCATATTAGATGGCTACTGTGGAGCTTTTAAAGCTACGGGAATAGCATGAGGACTTATAAGGGAAGGGATTCATCTAGCCCAGTGTTTCTCTATGGGCATCCCAGATTCTGTTTTCCATGAAGGCGGACGAGATCTTGAGGGTTTGTGTCGATTACCATCACCTAAACTAGGTGTCTGTGAATAATAATTACCCACTCCTTAGGATTGAAGAACTCTTTGATCCGTTGAAGGGATAACTATGGTTCGTGAAGATAGACCTCAGATCAGGATATCACCATATCAGAGTTCGATACGAGGATGTGAAGAACACGACCTTTAGGTGTCGGTACGACCACTACGGGTTCTTGGTTATTTTCCATTCAATGTAACCAACACTCCATAAGTGTTCATGAGATTCATGAACATGATCTTTAAGCCCTACCATGATCGTTTTGTAGTAGTTATTATCAACGACATTCTGATCTACTCGACTAATGAGAAAGAGCATGCCTACCATTTGCAGGTAGTAATGTACACACTCCAAGAGCACAAACTTTATGGTAAGATCTTGAAGTGCCAGTTTTGGATCCGAGAGGTTCACTTTCAAGGACATGTCATATCGGAGGCTAGAGTTGTAGTGGATCCAGCGAAGATTGAGGCGGTACATGCTTGGGAGCCACCCAGAAGTGTGACATAGGTATAGAGATTGATGGGTTTAGGAGGATATTACCGAAGATTTGTGGCCGATTTGTCTAGAGTTGCTGTGTGACTTTCATCCTTGACGATGAAGATACAACCCTTTATGTGGTATGAGAGATGCCAGTAGAGATTTCAAGAGCTGAGTTAGAGGCTGTCCAGTTCCCCCATCATGTGGCTTTCAGAGGATGGCGTAGGGTATGTAGTCTATTGCGACACGTCAGGGACCAGACTCAGATGTGTCTTGATGTAGGAGAGAACAGTGATCAATTATGGTTCATGACAGCTGAGACATCATGAGTAGAACTATGCTTCCCATGACTTGGTGTTAGCACAAGTGGTTTTTCCCTTGAAGATGTGGTGACACTCTCTGATGGGCGAGTTTTTTACCATGTAAGCTGATCACAAGAGTCTTAGGTATATCATCTCTCAGATGGACCTGAACCTGAGACATTGATGTTGGCTTGAGTTCCTCCAGGTCTATGAATTCAAGATAGTCTATACTCCTGGGAAAGGGAATTTTATTACAATTTTGATCAGTAGGATATATGGTATACAACTACTAGGTGATGTGACAGAGCAGCTATCTGCTTTATAGATATCCTTTGTAGATAGAGATGGAGAAGCCTTTGCATCATTCTCTTATGGTCACTCCCCAACTTCTTCGGAGAGTCAGGGAGGCATAGTGTGGGGACACTGACTGCGAGACACGATTTGTTCAGATATCCACATGGTAGAAACCTACTGGATATTTGAAGATTGGGAGAACATCATCTTCTTTAGAGGACTTACCATGGTTCCAGTTTCACTTCAGGAGGAAGTGTTGAGGGAGTTTCACATGCCCCTTCTATCAGAACAATAAAAAGTGGAAACGATGTACCCTAATCTATGATGATAGCACTGGTGTCCAGGAGTGAAGAATGAAGTTGTGGAGTTTGTCTCACGATGCCTCACATGTCAGCAAGTGAAGGCAGAGAATCTGGTACCAGTAGGCTTGGTTCATCCTTTAGAGGTCCCAGAGTGGACGTGGGATGAGATATCCATGGACTTAGTGATAATAAATCCATGTACATCTAGGGGTAATGACTCTATTTATGTGATTGTTTACTGACTCACCAAGTCAGACTACATCCTACTGATCAGAGAGCAGGGTTCAGTAGAAAGCTTGGGACAAATATATGTCTAGAATATTGTGAAGATACATGGAGTACCTTCTTCTATTGTCTATGACCGTGACACAAGAGCTACTTCCCAGTTATGGAAGGGGTTGTAGGAGGCTTTCAAGAAACAACTTTATCGGAGCACCACCTTCCATCCTCAGACGGATGGTCAGACTGAACGGAACATTCAGACCCTCAAGAACATTCACCATGAATGTGTTCTCGACATATGTCATAGCTGGGGGGATCAGTTAACTTTGGTGTAATTTTCATACAACAACAGCTATCACTCCACTATTGGGATGACATATTCTGAGGCGTTATACAGGTGACCATGCAGATCACCATTGTGCTGGACTGACCTTGGGGAGTCAGCACTAGTGGTACTAGAGATGGTATAGGATACCACAATGAAGGTGCAAATCATCGGGGAGTGGATGAGGACTACTTAGAAGAGATAGAGGTCATATGCCAATAGGATATGGAAACCTCTAGAGTTTGAGGATGGAGACCATGTCATTCTATAGGTCTCACCAAGACACAGTTTACGGGGATTTGGCCAAGGCGGAATGTTATCTCCGAGATTCAACGGACCATTGCAGGTCCTCAGTAGAGTTGACGAGGTGGAATACTTCTTAGCAATTCCACATCAGTTTCACCGGGTGCATGTCATCTTCCACATATCCTAGCTGATAAGATACGTTCATGACCCTACTCATATCATCGACCATGGAAACCTAGGCGTCGTCGATGGGGAGACTTTTCTGGAGGTTTTAGTGAAGATTAACTATCGATAAGATCGGGTCCTATGTGGATGGTCAATACCTCTGGTGCACGTTCATTGGCAGCACTGGAACCTCTATGAGAGCACATTGGAATGGGAGGCTCAGATGTGTTCTCAGTACCCACACATATTCCCTTAGTTCATGTTTATTCTAATGGGGGCGTAAATCCCTATGGTGGAGAGAATGTAAAGACCCAAAATTACAGTGGAGTATTTTTTAAAAATTTCTTGGGAATTATAAAAGTCTGTGAAATTTGATAGCACATGATTCCATGGTCTGGTGTGCTCAGAATCAATTTATGAAGTTTTGTTTGTGTACGTTCAGTAAACATACGAGCATGTTTCTATAACTTTTGAACTGGTCCTTGGAATTTAAATCTGAGGGCACCGTTGAACACGCATCGCCGATATTCTCATAAGAAGACTTTCACCTCGACGATAGTTGGTCTAGAATAAAAGTTATTTTTTGGGTTTCTAGTGAATGAATTAAATAAAAATATAGTTCTGTAGCTTTATTTTTATTTGTTGGTTATAACCTCCACTTGGAAGTTGAAATTTTGATGATTGGGGACCACCAGACCATAACCTCCCATGAGAGGTTATGGTGGTGGGGCCCACAAGAACCTAACCTCATGTGAGAGGTTACGTTGTGGGGACCAACCAGGACTAAACCCCCGCTAATAATGGTGGTTGAGGAAAACCTTTCAACTCCCCTCATTAATGAGGGAGAGTCTATCCACTCCCCTCCGTTAATGTTCCCAATCCTCCTCTTTAATTTATTGTGCCAACCTTGTGAATTAATTAAGTGGAGCCAACTTAATTAATTAACCTTTTATAAATTCTTATGAAAATGATAGATTTTATAATCTATTACCTTGGCATCCTATTCATTGGGTTGGAAAAAGGTTGGAAAAGGAGGATTACTACTTTTGAGAGAAAATCAATCGCCAACAAAAAAAGAAGATTGCTCCCAACAAAGAATGCTTTCGACTACAAAGAATGATCTCCTTAGACCTAAATCCATGGACTCCTACTGATGTGGTACGTCTTCGACCGACCTTCCCTCTTCATCATTGGCAATGAACCGATGCACATGCTTGGGATTGGAAGTGTCTGGTGGACACGATGAATGACGACAACTCCATCTTCTTCCCCGCAACTCCATCGACAAACAACAATCATGTAGGGGGATTGTTTACATGTTAATTCTTTTCATGATATTTCATTTGTGGATTGGGAAAGAATCATTGCGGAGGCTGAAAATTTTGAAGTTCATCATTCTCCTTCCTTGATGGGCTGATTTCTATCACCCTAAATGTAGAAGGTGCAGACCAAACTAACATGGCCCGACTCCCTCTGCCGATCTATTTTGTGATGTTCTTGGGCATGGAGATGAAATGACGAGGTGAAAGAGGCAAAAAGAAATGACCGTGCTACCCGCGGACTCTGCAACCCACGCTGCCCTCGCTGCGCTTCGGCCCAACCAGTTCCCGGCCAAACCATGTCGCCACGCGCCGCCCATCTCCCAGTCACCGCCGGCCTTTCGTGTGCCCCGGTCGAACCACATCGACCCGCACCCACAGGCTTCTAGACGCCGCGAGCCTCCCATACTCCCTGACTAAACTATAGCGGCATGTGTGCCCCGCGCCACCACTATCCGAACCATCCCCAGCCATCTAGGCATGTTCGCTCGAGCCACACCCCTCAACGCACTAACTGAACCGACCTCGACCATTTGGGCCATGCCCCCCAAGCCGCACCCCTCACGGTGCTAGCCAAACTAGCCTCAACCATCTGGCTTGAGCCGCCGAGCCATGCCCCATGCACGCTTGGCCGATCCGACCTTCTGTGCCCTCGCGGTCTTCATAGCCAGCTGGGCCGGGCCTAGCAGGTCAGGCCGAACCCAACGGATTAGGCCGAGTTGACCCGATCTAGGTCAGCCCAGACTAAGACCGGCCAGGTCGGTCGGACTCGGTAAGACTGGACCTAGGCCCACTACTGACCCTTTACTTTCTTTTTTCCATATCATTTGCACCAGATGTCCGTTTGAAAAACTATCAGCAGTACTGGTAATCATTGAGCATGGTGGAACCTTAGATTATACCACACAAGAGTTTGGGGTATAGTGGAGTTACGATCAAGTGGGATTGTGAAGGAATCCAACTGGGCCTCGAGGACTAAAAGGATAATAAATCACAGATCATGCATCTAATTGAGGCATTATATGTTGCGCAGATACCCTTATGATGTGGAGGGATATTGGGATACCTCTTCATGGGTCTTTAGGGAAGTTGATGTATCGACACTTGGCATGAGGAGAAGACCCTCCCGGAAACAAGCGTTCTTTGTGCGGGAACCCTATGGATGGATGCATTCTGACTAATGTTCCAGGATCCTACGTGCGTTCGATAGCTCTGACTATTATTCCAGGATCCTACGTGGGTTTGAAAACTCTAACTACTCTTCCTGGATCCTACATGGGTTTGACAGCTCTGACTACAGTTCTAGGATCCTACATGGGTTCGACAGCTCTGACTACTATTCCATGATCCTATGAGTGTTTTACAGCTCTAACTACTTTTCTAGGATCCTACATGGTTTCGACAACTCTGACTACTATTCTAAGATCCTACGTGGGTTCGATAACACTAAATACTGTTCCAGAATTCTATCTGGGTTCGACAGCTCTGACTACTATTCCATGATCCAATGTGGGTTCGGCATATATGATTACTTAACCAGGATCCAACGTTTGATTGACAGAGAAGATAATATAGTGGCTACATCAAATCAACTCTATCTCTCTATATATGTTTTATACCTGTGTGACCTGAGTCAGTAACTTTTATGTTTATCTCATGATTGAGATGGATTACTAGATAACTTAGGTATATGAATGGGAATATTCTTAAGTGGGGTTATATGTTTATTTCACACTTTATGGTTTATCCATGTTGGATTTTTGGAGACCTTGAGTGTCTCGGGGTCCCTATTGAGTATTGTTATACTCACCCTTGCATGGGTTATGCCCGCAGCTCATTGTGTTGGTTGCAGACGACGGACAATGCTGACTGAGATTGAGAGTACTTGGATTGGGTGGTACACGGAGGTGGACCTTACGATGAGTCATTACACAAAGGAAACTGACAGATGTGGAGTGCTGAGAAGGCTATATGTACCTACCTTTCATGTAGGAATCCCGGAGGATGACACAACAACTATTTTTACTTTCCTCGGTTGTACTTGTAATTTCTGTTTCTTGTAATTTCTAGATGGGCTTTATTCTGGAACCTTTTTACTTACTGTACTCACTTTTTGATTATTCGGTTTACTCTTGATCGTATCACCTGTGTGTGATTATAGGTTATAATGTTAATTCCTTCCTAGTTTTATAGATGTATGCCTTTGGTGCCAGTCTCCATCCCCTGGCTAATGGAAGGCGGGATTGGGGTAGTCACGGAACGGGTCCCGGGGGACGGTTCGGGACATGTATAGTTCATGAGTATTTTTAATTAACATGGTACCCTAATTAAAAAATAAATTTCATGTAAATGGATTCTTGGGGTAATATTGAGGAATAGTTTATGGAAATCCTTTAATTATTTTATTGGATGAAAAAATATGAAAAAATATAAGGTTTTTGACATGTTCTAATTGTTTAAAGATAATTTCATTATATGTGTATAGATATATATTTTATGGGATTAGATTGTGTAATGTGAGGAAGGAAAAAAATAGTGACAATTAACAGTTTGATACAATAATCCATGATTAGGGAACAATATATATTTTTTGAGGTTGATAGATCCATTAAAAGGTTGTGAAAGTTATCTTTATGGTATGAACAAATAAATGTTTGACTGTACATTAGATTTGTTGAGAATTGTAAAAATTAGTTGACTATATCAGTGGGATTAGATCTCATTTAGATATAATAGTTTTACATCAAGAATAAAATAATTCTTAGATATAATTGGAGTGTAGATATCACCATCATTGATAAGAATTAATTTCCAATTAATTTTATACTCAATTTATAGTTTCATTTTCTCATATAATCCATTTTTTTTATTTTAAATATGAATTTTAATTAGAATATTATTGTAAATTTATTGTTTTTTAATTTTATAATTCATGTTATTGAGTCATTTATTAATGTTTTGTTTTTATTGTTTTCAATTATTTCCATTCCAAATTGGTAATTATTTTTTGTTGTTTTGATATAAATGATTAATTATGAAAAATATTTTTCACTGAAATTTAATTTTTATAATATATCTCAATGTTGATTAGTTTGAATGGTGAATGAGCATTAATAGATTCATGATAAAACATTCCATAAATGTACATCCATTAAGGGAATATATTAAATTAAATCTATAGAAATTATTTTATTCATATATTTCTTCATTTAAACTCCTCCACAAACAATAATTTCAATATATCGTTCAAATGATTGTAGTTTCATAGTCAAATAAATCATTATAATCAATTTTCTGATAATTATATTCACAATATATTTAATTTTACCATTATTTTTCGTCCCTTTATTCATTAGTTATCATAAAATAAATCCCTTAGATACCCACACTCTAATCCCTAGTTTCCCCCATTCCAACCCCTTCACTAGTGTGATTAAGATATTATAAATTACATTTTTATATTCTAATGATTAGATTTTTGAAATTTGAATTTGGTATGTGGTCTTAATGAATGCTCCAAGAAGGATATATGTTATCCTTGAGGGGGTGATGGACGTCAAATTAAACTTTTATTTTTAAATAATTTTACGTCTTATAGAATAAATGTTTTCTTTTTTTAATTATTTAAAAATTATATATAAAAATTACCTCATGTACCACTGTGGGAACACATTTATTTATATGGTTTACTAATCAATATTATTTTCTAGTCCATTAATTTTTTATGAAATAATCATTTACCATAGAATCAATTAGAGAAAATTCATTTTTTATAGTTTTAGAATGTAGAGAATATCCGTACACTTTCATTTATCTTCTTAAAACACTAAAATTACTCTGACTCCACATAAATATGGATATAATAATTATTTTGTAACAATATTAGAATCCTTCAGTGAAATGCTCATAACGTTTTCCATATGTTTCTTATACTTCTTTACTTTTTCTATACATTCTATAACTTCTTCTTCAAATTCTTACCCAAAAATAGGTAATAATTTCTTCCATCTTACTACTATTAATATGGTTTCATTTTTGGATTTTCCCATTCGATTTTCCTAAGTTGATTTTATATCAAGAAAGTCATTGTACTACCTTATAATAATAAAATTAGTTATCTTAATCCACTTTATAAATCAAATTTCATCTGATAATAACATTGGTTTAGTGAATGGTAACATTTTCCTTTCGAAAATTTAAAAATATCAAATAAATGTGAACATTCTCTTAAATGTCAAATAAGAGATTCATGTTTATTAAATTTATTTTAAACAATTTATTTCATATGTTTTTCTGGAATCTATTTTTGAAACAAAGTCATCAACATATCCAATTTTTTTATGCAATAACTTTAGAAAAATTCACTTTTTAACTTTAATCCTTTACTAAGTAACAATTGAGAGATAAAATGTGGGGGGGGGGGAAAAATTTCCCACTTAATGAAAACCTGAAATTAAAAGCATTCCCTTAGAAATAAATTTTTGAAATCATTGTTAAAATTCCTATTCCATATTAATATAATATGAGATACATTATTTAAATCATCCTTCATCATGTTTACCTAAATCTAGGCGAGGGTAAATATATTCTTTTATGTTATTATGAACAATAAAAACTATCTTAGTATCACCACATATAGTATATTGAAATCATATTCCACAAATAAAATCACATCACACAAATTGATACACTAAATTATTTTTATATCATTATAAAGAGTTTCTCCATCTAGTTCGAGTTCAGACGATGGTCTAATATAATTTCATAGGGAAATTTTGAAAGTCATCTTAAGGAAATTATCTTCGTTTGATGCATTGTGTCAAGAAAACATTAAATTTTTTAATTTTTCACTCTGAATGAATTTATACGTCTGATAGAATTTTTATGTAAAATATATTTCACTAATACAATATTTTATCTTTTTTTATATATCCTTCTTTATTGATAATTTTCATTAAAAATGATACATCTGATTATATAATAGTTACACAATATTTACAAATCCATTCAACCCTAATAGAAATTTTAATAAATGTTAATCAAATGAACTTGGGGTCAAAAAGATTATCATATTAGACATTGTATGATCCAACACCCCATAACAATATTTTATTTAATAAAATTTCGTATGTCGGAAGGAATTCCCAAATATAAATCAATAAAATAGTGTGACCCCATATTCCCTAAATAATAATAATTTATAGAATTAAAGAAACATATTTCCCCATAAAAACATTGTATGATTTTTTCTATCTATCAAATCAAATGAACATTGATAGAATAAATGTTGTACATATGAAGATTTGTCACCAATGTTTTAAAAAAAATTCAATCCTGAGGCCGTTGTATCATAGGATGATGGAAAAATTAAAAATATAAATACATTAACATATTTTCTCTCTAAAAATTGTTTTTATGATTATAATATATAAATTCCATCTCACAAACATTGATTTATGGACATTCCTAATAAAATTAATTTGCTAATTTCATATTTATGACCACCATATCAATGTCAAATTATTTTTTACATACCAATGTTATGTTTGTAAACTTCTATCAACAAAATTAAATTATTCTAGTGAAATTATTTTTACTAGATACATTATAACTTCATTAAAAAAACTCCACCAAACACAAAAAAAAACATTCAACCGAATTGGCCCCAATAATCCCACCATTGGATTTTGTTTTTATCCATTGATCGTAAAGCACTTAAAATTATAAATTGTACTATGGATTTTTGTTACCACAAATCTGTACCAATGTGAGCAAACCTAATGTGGATTTCATTTTTAATGGTGGAATTCTATGTTGCATTGGTCTACCTAGCATCAGTGTTCTATTTAGACTTGGTGGTGGCCGAATGGGGTACCATGATATAGGATCACTTCTGGAGGATGATTCATGTGAGCTTATGTGATCATGTAAGATCATTTTGTATGTGATTTTTGGTTTTGTGGGGCATGTTCTATGACATGTCTAGTCTTGTTTGGTTCCATTATTGTGGGTAAGGGTTTTTGGTGTTTTTCGTGTAATTTTTCATGAGATATTTCCATCCAATCTAATATTGGGAACATTTTAGTTACCCTTATCCAATAAAAGTGGGTTTTTGAAATTAAAAAAATGGATTTCATACCTATGTGAACATTTTTTTCTACATACACTTCAACAATTATTTAAAAAAATACACATGGTAAAATCAGATCATACCATTTTTAAAACACATCCTAAATATATACATTCATAAAAGTTGTAAAATAACAAAAAAAATGGATAGATTTATGTTAGATCATTTTTCTCCACCATGAAAAAACTATCCAAATAAAATATAATATTGTGGATGGATATCACTAACCAAAACATTTAAGAGAGCGAGAGGTTATAAACCCATGTTCAACCTTAGTTATAAAATGTTTTCATTGAAAATGTTTAGTGAATATATAAGAAACTTCTCCCATTGTAGGAACATTCCTCAAACATCGATCAAATATCCACCCAATTCACTTATTTAACATGATATTTGATATTAATATGGTTTAGAAGATGATATGTCACTAGTATTTTATTGAGAATCATTACATTTTTATTATCAAAACATATGAGTAGGGATAATATCACATATAATAACTAATCATCTAATTGAGTATTATTCCAAATATGTTTTTTAATATCCTACGTGGTAGCATCCTACTCATCCTCTATGATAATAATATTTATAGAAATTTTCTCCTTTTTATTCTAACTTATAGATATTTCCCCCAAAACGAAAACTCCACTAGATTTTGATATTTTATCACCGTCGCTTCCATCACAATCAGCTTCTTTACAACCAAAAAATCAACCATTCTTGAATATCATAATTTATACTTAAATATATAGCTCCATTAATTTATTTTAGAATCTCTTTTCCTTATATGATAAATGATTCTCTTATATCACTGTGAAATCAATCACACCATGTAACAGTATATACAATATCTGGCATTGAGACTATTAGAGATAAAAAAATCGAACTAACCTCTAAAAATCCATATTATTCACATACTATCCTTCTCCATCCTTATAAAACATTCATCCCATAAAAATAGGTTTACAGAATTTTTTTCAATATTTCATGAAAAATTTACTATTATGTTCTTTAGATTACTTATCTTGAGATAGGAAAATGTACTTTTCCTTTTATAAGATTGGAAATACAAGAATGTTTTGAATTTCTCTCCACATAGATATTTAAAAAAATATATCATAACCTCTATAAAAATTTCACTAGTTTCACCATCATTCACAAAAAAATATATTATCAACAACATAAATAATCTTAATTGGGGTAAAATTGTTGATTTTATTTAATATATATGTTACTATCAACTATACCTTTCTTAGAATTCACCTTCCTTAAGAAAGTATCCAATTTGGAATAAGAATATATTAGATATTAAGTCAATCTATAAAAATCATTATTTAACTTATATATATAATCCTATCATTCCGAGTAACGAATCCACATGTTTGTTCATTATAAACATCTTCAGAGATCTGTATATTAAGAAAATATACCTTTATGTCCATACAAAATTTTTAAATCCTCATTGTGTAATGATATCTAGAATATTTATAATTATTTATAATCTTGTTACTACTGTAAATTTATTATGAAAATCAATTCCTTAAATTTTAATGTATCCTTTACAAACTAGTCATTCTTTGTTTTTATCCATTTATCATCATCATTTCACTTATGTGGATTCACCTCCTTTTTTCGAAGGGAATTTTAATAATTTGTGGGGTATAAGGTCCAAAGATTCATTATTAATAGATTTTTCAAATTCTCTATTCTTGGAATCAATACAATGCAGAACACTAAATGCCTCATCATATTCTTTTATATTGACATTTGAATATAATAAGTATCTGAAACATATATTGAATCTATTTTAGTTCAAACCTATTGTTGCTTATGTCTATGTTTGTTATGAATATCCACATATATTATTTAGTAGGATGATATGTATATATTGTTTTCTCAAAATTTGTTATAAATGATTCAGAATCTTATTCTTTGTTTGCATCAACATCGTTACAATCATTAAGAACATTTCTGTGTGTAAAAACTATAATAACCTCATCTTCCCCATGTTATAAATCTATATCAAATTTTGAAAATTACATATTAGATTTTTTTATAAACATTTACAATTTCAAAATCTACTATATTCACTATTTATTTGTTAATACATGTTAATCCTATACTATTTAGTGAATATAAAATAAGGAGTTCATCAACACCTCTCTGATCAAATTTACCATGATTTCCAAAATCAGATTTTACTATGAATGCGCTATATAACTAGCTCAGGTTATGAAAACAACTTTTTATAATATATTTCATAATAATTCAGATAAGAATAAGATCAATTGAAATATTTATTCTGAATATAAACTTCTACACGAATAGACTACACCCAATAATAATTAGAAGTGTCCTGTTCAATCAATTTTTTTATCACAATTCAATCAATATTATTTTTTTTCTTTTATAAACACTATAGTTCAATGGTTGGTAAGAAAATTAAACTCATGAATAATTCCATGTTTTTTCAAGATAATATCTATGGAAAATATTTTTATATTCTCTGCTTTTATCAATTTGTAACATCGTCAAGAAATACCGATATTAATTTTAATCTCTTCTCTTGAAAATATTAAAAGGTTTTATAACCACTATATTACGTTTTAGAAACATAATACATGTATTTTAAATAAAATCATTAATTAAATATTGGACGCACTTATCTATGTCTGTCAATTTTTTACTCATTGGAAAAAATATACCAGAGTGATTCAGTGTCATGGGACAAGTTGAAGTTATCTTATCTTTCTTACGAACTGAGTTATTCTCTTCAATTTTTGGAAAATAGAACAACATATATATATATATATAGGACCAGTTATATGAGGAATATCGTAGATAATGTCATTATTTTTCCAATAACTCATATTTCTCTAAAAATTATTCCCCAGTCAATTATTCCATAACACATTTTTCTGCATCATTATAAGATTTCATGAATGGTCAATAAAATATACATGAAAAAAATTTCACTTTGGTTTTTTGCCTTTTGTTACAATGTTAACATGAAATATTCCTTTAAAAAAACTTATTTTATAAAGAACGTTATTATCACAATCAAAATGTTTTTATACACTTATCAATTTTTGTTTCACCCTATCAATAAACATTGATATTTTGGAGTTCATCATTTAATTTCCAATAATTATAGATCCCACACCTTTGACGACGAGTGACTCATAATTGAAAAAAGTGATATTACCTTGTTGAAAATGTTTTAAATTCATTAATATATTCAAATATCTAATCATTTGAGGAGAACACCCTCCAACGGGAACAAATATTCATATTTCAATTATAGCTCTAAGAGAAGTTTTAATAAAAAGTGATATTTCCATGCTTTTTTTCTTTCATCACATTCATATTTTTTGATTTTTAAAACATTATTATACCGAAAATATTAAAATATAACAATTTTCGATATTTATAAAATATTCAAATTTTTCAAAAACATTTTCAATGGGTTGGAATATATATTTAATATTCAAACCAACATTCTCATGATTCCTTATTTGAATGTGTTTTCATCACACTCAATCTTTTCATCCAATTTTCATTGGAAATATTTTAATTTTTACTTTCAAACCAATACATATTCTTTAAGTACCCGAAATATTCAAGGGAAATTTTTTTTAATTTTCTTTGACATTTTACAAGAACACAGTTTCTGACGGCACCTAATTCCGAGGCCTGGTGTGCTTGGAATACTTTTCTGAAGCTTACCTCGGGTACGTTCAGTGAACGAATTGGCGGGTTTTTCTAACTTTTGAACCGGTTCTCGGAATCAAATTCTGAGGGCACCGATGGAATCGCAGCGCCAGTATTTGCTTAGAAACCCCTTTTCCGGAGTTTCATTTTCTCGGGTGTGGTTTTTAAATTTCTGGGTTAAGTAAATGAATAAAATAAAATGGTGCGACCAATTTATTTTATTTTAAGTCGCTTAACCTATGTTAAGTGGATGATGTGGGACCCACAATACCCTACCCACTTGGTAGGAAATTTGTGAGGTGGGGCCCACACGAGACCCACTGTTTCTTTTCTTCTTATGTAATGCACCCGCACCCCCTTTTTAATGAAGTCAACTATTGCGTTTAATCTGGATGTTAAACATCTCATTAATTTGGCGGTTTTAAACTCCTCAATTAATTGATCATTTCTTTTCTTTTTGAATTTCATAGAGTTGGTTTGAGTGTTAATAAAATAAGACAACACATATTTTATTTGGGTTGGATCTTTTTGTGTGGAGAGGATTTGGAGAAAAGACTTCTTCTTCGACGAAGAACGCGAAGAACGCACCGATCTCTGACTAAGAATGCCAAATATTCGGAGATCTACTACGCAACGCCATGTACCGTGACGCCAACGACGCTTCATCCGTGATGCTTCTTCCGCGACGCTTTCTACGACGCGGAGATCCCCCTTCCGCGATGCCTTCTTCCGTGACGTGATTTTACGCGACGAACCCTCGCTCAACGAATTCGATGATGTAATGGTTTTGATTCAATTAAATATTTGTGATTTATCCCCTCGGAATATGTTTATAATTTGTCGGAAGCCATTTTAAACCACTAATGCAGTGGATGCGGACCAACGAACAAGTCCGAACCCACCGTCTCTTTGTTCCTGGTGTGCGGATCGGCGGGCGACGATGAAGAAGGCCGCACGTGCGTTGTGAGGTCTTCGCAGCGAAGAACCGGTCCCGGGAGGGCCGTTGGTGAAGACGACAGCCATATCCGACCACCGGAGCTCATCTGGTGGTCTGCGAAGCAATCCGCCGGCACGCCTCACCGGCACGGTGGCGACAGCAGCAGGAGGCGGCGGCGCCCGGCGCGCCGCTGGGATGGGCAGTCGCAGCGGCTGGCCGCTGGTCCCACGATCGCGTGGGACTGAAGGAGGCGGGATGCGGCACTCTGCCACGTCCGTTGACAAGGATAGCCCCCCATGGGGCCACGATTACCTACTGGCGGGGGGCAGTGTTCCACCACGCACCGCTCGGCCGAAACGGGCGAGCCGCCCGACCGGACCGCCAGGCCGGGCCGCGCCCAGGCCGGGCCGGGCCGCGCCAGCCGTGCCGGGCCGCACCGAGGCCGGGCAGGGCCGCGCCAGCCGGTTTGGGCAGCACCCAACCGGGCAGGACCCGGACACGGGTCGGGTTGCCCCGGTTCGGGCCGACCCAGGGGGTCTCGGGTAGGGTCGATGCGGGCCCGAAACCCCCACTTCCGGACCTCTCATGGTCTTCTTCCCATAACATGGGCTGTGGAACTCCGATCGACGCACCGTCAGCAGAGATGTGATCCTTGGATCGGGACGGTCTTTTCGGTATATTACACTCAAGGTTTCAGAGTACTTTGGGTTCAGCCGGGTTGGTTCGTACATGAAACCGACCTGGCCCTCGGAGCAGAAACACTCATAACTTGAGCTACAGACGTCCGATTGACGTGTCGTCGACATTTTTGGATTCCACTTAGTGAGATGGAACTTTTGGCTTACTCCGCTTGAGGATTGGACATTGATGGAGTATGGTCGGGTTGGTTCTGACTTAAAAACCAACCGGGCCCCTGGGACGAAAAAGCCAATAACTCTCAGACCGGGCATCCGATTGACGCGCCATCTGTGACGTTGTGTTCTGGTTGACGATACAGAAATTTTGGATACATCATCACCGGAATTTGTGTCAGTTGATGTATTAGCCCTTCGTCTCGTGGAGCGGACCCTCTCGAACGAACTTGCTGTGTGCGGGAACCCTAGAGCTGCCTGCGACTACGACGATGATGACGACTGTACAGAAATCCTCCGTGAATTCGACGGCGATGACTACAACACTCAGCGATCTTACATGGATCAGTGCTACCGATCCTATGTGGGTTAGATCCTGTATGGGTCAGTGCTCAGCGGTCCTGTGTGGGCCAGCGCCTACAGATCCTGTGTGGGTCTGATCCTGTGTGGGTCATTGCGGGGGTTAGTTACCTATCGATACTGTGTGGGTCATATCCTTTGTGGGTAATTGTGGGGGTTAGTATCTATCGATCCTTTGTTGGTCTGATGGCTTATATGAATCAGTGGATATATCTGATCATCTCTATCTTCATACGAAAAAGTATACCTATGTGAGCTGAATCTTGACTTGCTTTCCTATGTGGATTACGTTATGAATTCTTGTGTGGATTGGGTTGTGGTTTCCTGTGTGGACTAGGTTGTACTTGAGCTCGGATGTTGGAGCCGAACGAGAATTGATGACTTAGGTATATGTATGGGAATATACCTAAGAAGTGTCGGATGTTACTTCGCGATTGTATATTTCCTTTGTGGGTTATCCTTTGTGGATTCTGGGAGACCTTCGGGGGTCTCGGGGTCTCTATTGAGTAGCTTATACTCACCCCTGCACGGGCTATGCCCGCACTACGTTGTGTTGGTTACAGACGATGGACAACACTGATCGTGGTAGATGCACGAGGAGCAGGATGGTACCCGTAGGTGGACCACTAGGCGGGGTGCACTCAGAGCAGACGACTGTACCCAAGGAGCTGTGGAGGATATCTGTACCCACCGTTCCGGGGGGACTTCCAGTGGATGGCTCGATGTTGCGGCTTTAGTTTTCAGTTGTTGTACTCTCTTTTCAGTTGTACTTTACTTTCAGTTGAGTTTGTATTCTGGCCCACTTACTTTTCAGCACATACTATTGTACCCAGTTTTACTTAGTGTTTACTTATACTTCTCTCTTTCTCTAGGGTGTTTGTTCACATTACAAAGGCAATGCCTTCCCTTTTTATCAGTAATTATGACTTGGTGCTAGTTTCCAGCCCCTGGCCTATGGAAGGCGGGCTTGGGGTAGTCACTGCACGGGCCATGAGGACGGGTCGTGACAAATTGGTATCAAAGGAGTTCGGTTGTACCAAAGAACTCAGGACTCTGATCTTTTTCTATGTGAGCAATAGTTTAAAGAGTATTGAGTGTAGTTACTAGTTCAGGGAGTCCATTGTTGGTGTGGCGGCCGACAAATCCGTACACCGGGACCTTGAATTTTGATTTCCTACTTAATGCACCAAAACACGGATTGCATGTGTGTTACAAGTTTTCATTGAGATTACTTTGTATCAGCTCACCAGGTATACTGTTTGACCATGGAGCACCTGTTTCCTTTTCAGGATGGCCCCACGACGACAACCAGCTAGGGTTCCGAGCGTTGTACGTGACGACAGCCCACCGAGCGACGAGGCCTCGGTATAGGTCCCTTTGACAGCAAAGGCAATGAAAATACCTCTACCCGCCGAGCCACCAATGCTACCAGCCCCAGCCGCTGACGATGCACGTTGCCTTAGTGCACTTCACGAGTTTCAGTGACAGGGACCGCCCAGGTTCTGCGGGGAGACGGACCCCCAGGCAGCCGAGGATTGGCTGGAAGTAGTTGTATGGGTTTTCAGGTTAGTGAGGACTCTAGCAGACCTCATGGTGATCCTCGCAGTGAGCATACTGCACGCGGAAGCAGACAGATGGTAGAGCTTGATGCTCCAGGTGCACGACGAGGTATCTCTCCTCTGGACGGACTTTGAGAGCCTCTTTTTCTCGGAGTTCGTCCCAGCCACCCTCCTTGCGGTGCGCATCCAGGAGCTTCTACAGCTATGGCAGGGCAGCATGACGGTCGCCCAGTACTCAACGAGATTTACCGATCTCTCGCGCTACTCGACAGACATGGTTCGGGACCCATTCTTCCGGGCCCGGACCATCGAGCAGAGATTGAGGCATGAGATCAGGGCATCACTGATCTCCCTCAACATTCCGACTCAGGAAGGAGTACTGGAGCGAGCCCTTCTTATCGAGAGATTCCTTGCAGAGCCTACATCAGCAGCGAGACCTGCCACAGGGCGGCACGTAGCAGAGTCTTCTGGAGCTGGCAGTCGACGGATAAATCATGGGTCTAGGAAAACCAGACCCTCAGGAAGACGACCTCAGGACACTGGCTCAGTGGTGCGGGGCACTCAGTGCATATCCAGTCTTTCGAGAGGCAAACAGTGTTACGCATGCGGCGTGCAGGGACACATGGCTCGTGACTGCCCAACCCGTCGTGCGGAGGAGCATCAGACGGTTGAGGGACCACCCAGGCAGAGGCATAGGGTCGACCGTGGCAGTCCGAAAGGAGAAGGCGGATGAGGCAGAGGAGCTGGCCAGATAGGAGGTGGGGGGTGACACTTTGAGGCTCTACCACCACCACCACCAGGAGGTCCACCCCGACCACAGGGAGCTGGAGGGCAGAGATAGGCACAACTTCAGGCAGTGAAGGCCTATGACCACGGTGCACCTGAGATGATTTGAGGCACTATCTGTGTCTATTCCACCCTTGTTCAAGTTCTTATAGACACAGGATCAAGTCATTCTTTCATAGCCGCTGCCCTTGTTCGGAGCTCGGAGACTCCTATAGAGCCGTTGGCTCGATCCTTATGGATAGAGACTCCTATGGGAGCAGACTTGACGATTATGTCCTGGTGCCGGTAGTGTGATCTTACTCTAGGAGGTGAGAGCTTCGGCTGGTATCTTCTTGTAGCGGGGTCGAGGCATTACGATGTCAACTTGGGCATGGATTGGTTATCTATAGTCAATGCTCAGATTGACTCTATTAGGTGCAAGGTGCGATGTGTATGCACCGACGGGAGCAGGTTCACCTTCACTAGCAATAAGGGAGCCTTCGCAGCACAGGATGGACTCCCGTAGAGAAGAGGGCGACCCATCACCCATTAGCTGACTAGTCTCATCCTAGGAGCAGTTGACGTGCGGAGTCTATGATTTCTTGTAGTGGTGGATCGGTATGCGGACGTTTTCCCCAACGACGTTCCAAGATTACCTCCTCACAGAGAGGTAGACTTTTATATTGATATGTACCCCGTGACAGCCCCGATATCCACCCCATCATATCAGATGGCTCCCTCCGAGCTTCAAGAGCTACGAGTATAGTTGGAGGACTTGCAGGGCAAGGGATTCATCTGACCCAGTGCTTCACCCTGGGCTTCCCCGATATTGTTCACCATGAAGGCGGACGAGAGCTTGTGACTTCATGTCGACTATCATCTCCTGAGCTAGGTGACAGTGAGGAACAAGTATCTGCTACCAATGATTTATGTTCTCTTCGATCAGTTCAAGGGAGCATGGTGGTTCTCAAAGATAGACCTCAGGTCAGGCTATCATCAGCTCAGAGTTCCGGACGAGGACGTGCAGAAGACGGCCTTTAGATGTCGGTATGGCCACTATGAGTTCTTGGTTATGCCCTTCGGCATAACCAATGCTCCCACAGTGTTCATGGGCCTCATGAACAAGATCTGTCTGCCATACCTCGATCGATTTGTCGTGGTCCTCATTGACGACATTTTGATTAACTCGACCACTAAGGAGGAGCACACCTACCTTTTGTGAGTTTTACTAGACACACTCCGAGAGCACCAGATTTATGGAAAACTCTTTAAGTGTCAATTATGGATACGTGAGGTCCACTTGTTGGGAAACGTCATCTCTGAGGTAGGAGTTTTGGTGGATCCTGCGAAGATCGAGGCAGTGCTAGCTTAGGAGCCACCCAGGAGCATGATGGAGGTGCGGAGTATTTTGGGACTAGATGGATACTACTGGAGATTTGTGCAAGACTTTCCAGATATGCAGAACCACTCTCACCTTTGACGAAGAAGGAGAAACCCTTTGTGTGGTCAGACAGATGTCAGTAGGGCTTTCAAGAGCTGAGACATAGATTGAATAGGGCCCCTATCTTGAGGCTACCAAAGGAGGGGGTAGGGCACGTAGTCTACTGCGATGCATCAGGGACCAGAATCGGATGTGTCCTGATGCAGGAGCGGGCAGTGATCGCCTCTGGATCACGACAGTTGAGGATGCATGAGTCTATGCTTCCCATGACCTGGAGATCGCAGGAGTGGTCTTCGCTCTGAAGACATGGCGACACTATCTGATGGGTGAGCGCTTTACAGTCTATTCTGACCATCAGGGTCTCAGGTACATCTTCTCTCTGAAGGACCTGAACCTGAGATAGTGGTGATGGCTCGATTTCCTCCAGGACTCTAACTTTTAGATAGTCTATACTACTGGGAAGGGGAACGTAGTAGCCGATGCTCTCAGCAGGAGGACGGTCATTCTTCTACTTGGGGAGGTGACAGAGCAGCTATCCGCTTTGCAGATTTCTTTCGTTGATAGATATGGAGTAGCCTTCCTTCAGTCACTCAAAGTCACTCCTCCACCACTGTAGCGGGTCATAGAGGCACAACGTGGGGATGTCGACAGTGAGATGCGGCGTGTGCTGATATCCTCAGGACAGACACCTGATTGTTTCTCCTTTGAAGGAGAGCACAAAGTCCTTTTCAGAGGATGTACCTTGCTACCAGTTTCTTTATGGTAGGAGGTGCTGAGAGAGTTTCACACTTCCCCTTTGGAGGTACATCCTGGAGTGGCGAAGATGTACCAGGATCTCAGACGACAACACTGGTGGCCAGGCATGAAGAAGGTTGTGGCTGAGTTCGTTTCTCGATGCCTCACCTGCCAGCAGATGAAGGTAGATCACCTGGTACCAGCATGCTTGGTACAACCCTTGGAGGTCCTGGAGTGGAAGTGGGATAGAATATCTATGGAATTCGTCACTGGACATCCACACAGTTCTAGAGGCCACGACTCCATTTGGGTGATTGTCGACCGACTCACCAAGTCGGCTAACTTCTTACCCATTAGAGAGTAGGGCTTAGTGGATATCTTTGGACATCTCTACGTTCAGGATATTGTATGGATTCATGGTGTGCCATCATTTATCGTCTCCGATCGAGATGCTCGCTTTACTTCCCAGCTTTGGAAGGGGTTGCAGGAGGCATTCGGGATGCAACTACATCTGAGTTCCGCCTTTCACCCTTAGACAGATGGTCAGACGAAGAGGACCATTCAGACTCTCGAGGACATGGTCCGTGCATGTGTCCTCGAATTTGGTCGCAGCTGGGAGGACCACCTACCCTTGGTGGAGTTCTCATACAACAATAGCTACCACTCCACCATCGGGATGGAACCATACGAGGCGTTGTACGACCGACCTTGCAGATCTCCTCTGTGCTCGACATACCCTGGGGAGTCAGCACTTGTGGTACCGGAGATGGTCCAGGCCATGACAGAGAAGGTTCAGGTCATCTAGGAGCGGATGAGGACAGCTCATAGCCGATAGAAGACTTATGCTGATAGGAGGCGGAGGACACTAGAGTTCGAGGATGACGACCAAGTCTTCTTGTGGGTCTCACCTCGACCTGGATTACAGAGATTTGGCTGAGGCGGCAAGTTGTCTCCCTGCTTCATCGGACCATTCAAGGTCCTCAGCAGGATTGGAGAGGTGGCTTATCGCCTGGCTCTACCAACTCAGTTGCACCAGGTGCACGACATCCTCCACGTATCTCAGCTGAGGAGATGCGTGCACGACCCGGCGAATGTCATCGACCATGGGGAGCTGGACATAGATGATGGGGTGACTTTTGCAGAGGTCCCAGTGGAGATTGAGGATCGAGAGGAGTGGGTCCTATATAGATGGTCGATTCCTCTAGTGCGCATCAGATGGAAGCACGGGAACCTCCAAGAGAGCACTTGGGAGAGGGAGGCTCAGATGCGTGCACAGTACCCACATTTGTTCCCCTAGTTTTGATGTATCTTTATGGGGACGTAAATCCCTGATGTGGGAGTAATGTAAAGACCCGAAAAAATCAATGTAATTTTTTTTCATAATTTTCTTTTGTATTTTCCAAGAACGCAGTTTCTGATGGAACCTAATTCCGAGGCCCGGTGTGCTCGGGATCTTTTTCCGAAGTTTAGCTTGGGTACGCTCAGTGAACGAACGAGCGGGTTTTTCTAACTTTTGAACCAATGCTTGGAATCATATTCTGAGGGCATCGATGGAATCACAACACATGTATTTTCTTAGAAACACCTTTTCCGGAGTTGCGTTTTCTCGGGTGTGGTTTTTAAATTTCCGGGTTAAATGAATGAATAAAATAAAATGGTGCGACAAATTTATTTTATTTTAAGTCGCTTAACGTATGTTATGTGGATTATGTGGGGCCCATAATATCCTACCCACTTGGTAGAATATTTGTGAGGTGGGGCCCACATGATCCCCACCGTTTCTTTTCATCTTAGGTAACACACCCGCACCCCCCCTTTTAATGAAGTCAACTCTTGCGTTTAATCTGGATATTAAACATCTCATTAATTGGGCGGTTTTAAACATCTCAATTAATTGATCGTTTCTTTTTTTTTGAATTTCAAGGAGTTGGTTTGAGTGTTAATAAAATAAGACAACACTTATTTTATTTTGGTTGGAACTTGTTTCATGGAGAGGATTTGGAGAAAATCCTTCTTCATCGACGAAGAACGCGAAGAACGCGAAGAACGCGAAGAACACGAAGAACACGAAGAACACAATGATCTCTGACGAAGAATGCCAAATCCTTGGAGATTGACTACGCGGCGCCGTGTACCGCGATGCCAACGACGCTTCTTCCGCGACGCTTCTCTGCGACGCGATGATCCCCCTTCCGCGACGCCTTCTTTCGCGACGTGCTATTCTGTGACGAACCCTCGCTCAACAAATTCGACATGGTAGGGGTTTTGATTCAATTAAATCTTTATGATTTATCCCCTATACGTATGTTTATAATTTGTCGGAAGCCTTTTTAAACCGCTAACACGGTGGGTGCGGACCAACAAACAAGTCCGAACCCACCGTCTCTTCGTTCCTGGTGTGTGGATCGGCAGGCGACGATGAAGCAAGCCGCACGGGCATTGTGAGGTCTTCGCAGTGAAGAACTGGTCCCGGGAGGGCTGTTGGTGGAGACGACAGGCAAATCCGACCACCGGAGCTCGTCCGGTGGTTTGCGGAGAAATTCGCCGGCGCGCCTCACTGGCACGGCAGCACCGGCGGCAGGAGGTGGCGACGGCACCGGCTGGCCGCCAGGAGGCGGCGGCGCACGGTGAGCCGCCAGGATGGGCCACCGCGGCTTCATCCGCGGTGGCAGGCTGCTGGTCCCGCGACCACATGGTACTGAAGGAGGCGGCACGCGACGCTCGGCCACGTCCGTTGACAAGGAGCGGCCTCCCATGGGGCCGCAGTTACCTGATGGCGGGGGCAGCGTGCCACCCCGCACCGCTCAGCCGAAACGGCCGAGCCACCCAACTGGACCGCTAGGCCGGGTTGCACCCATGCCGGGCCGAGAGGCCTCCCATCGGGCCGACCCAGGGGGTCTCGGGCCGGGTCGTTCCGGGCCCGAAACCCCCACATCCTGACCTCTCACTGTCTTTTTCCCATAACATGGACTATGGACGTCCGATCGATGCACCGTCAGCGGCGATGCGATCCTTGGATCGAGACGGCCATTTCAGTATATTACACTCAAGGTTTCGGAGTACTTTGGGTTCGGCCGGGTTGGTTCGTACACAAAACCAACCGGTCCCTCGGAGCGGAAACACCCATAACATGAGCTCTGGACGTCCGATTGATGTGCCGTCGAGTTTGTTGTATTCATCATAGTGAGATGGGACTTTTGGATTACTCTGATCGAGGTTTGGACTCAGTTGGAGTGTGGTTGGGTTGGTTTTGACTTAAAATCCAACCGGGCCCCTGGGACGAAAAAGCCAATAACTCTCAGACTGATCGTCTGATTGACGCGTTGTCTGTGACATTGAGTTCCTGTTGACGATACGGAACTTTTGGATACATCAACTCCAGATATTGTGTCAGTTGATGTATCAGCCCTTCGACTTGGGGGCGGACCCTCCCAAACGAGTTTGTTATGTGCGGGAACCCTAGAGCTGGCTGCGACTATGACGACGGTGACAACTGTACAGAAATCCTCCGTGGATTCGATGGCGACGACTACAGCACTCAGTGATCCTACGTGGATCAGTGATACCGATCCTATGTGGGTCAAATTATGTGTGGGTCAGTGCTCGGCTGTCCTATGTGGGCCAGCGCCTACAGATCCTGTGTGGGTCCGATCCTATGTGGGTCATTTCGGGGGTTAGTTACCTATCGATCCTGTGTGAGTCAGATCCTTTGTGGGTCATTGCGGGGGTCAGTACCTATCGATCCTTTGTGGGTAGGACGGCTTAGATGAATCAGTGGCTATATCTGATCATCTCTATCGTTATACGAAGAAGTATACCTGTGTGAGCTAAATGTTGACTTGCATTCTTATGTGGATTACGTTATGCTCTCCTGCGTGGATTGGGTTGTGGTTTCTTGTGTGGAGTGGGTTGTACTTGAGCTCGGATGTTGGAGCCGAATAATAATTTTTGACTTAGGTATATGTATGGTCATATACCTAAGTAGTGTCAAATGTTACTTCGTGATTGTATCGTTCCATTGTGGTTTATCATTTGTGGATTTTGGGAGACCTTCGGGGGTCTATGGGTCCCTACTGAGTAGCTTATACTCACCCATGCACGGGCTATGCCCGCACTACGTTGTGTTGGTTGCAGACGACGGACATCGCTGATCATAGTAGAGGCACGAGGAGCAGAACGATACCCGGAGGTGGACCACTGGGAGGGGCGTACTCGGAGCGGACGGCTGGACCCGAGGAGCTGTGGATGCTATCTGTACCCACCCTTCAGGTGGGAATTCTAGTGGATGGCTTGACGTTGCGGCTTTACTTTTCAGTTGATGTACTCTCTTTTCAGTTGTACTTTACATTCAGTTTGGTTTGTATTCTAGACCACTTACTTTTCCACACTTACTGTTGTACCCAGTTTTACGTAGTGATTAATTCTACTGCTTACTTGCTCTGTGGTGTTTGTTTACTTTACAAAGGCAATTCCTTCCCTTTTTATTGGAAATTACTCCTTGGTGCTAGTCGCCAGCCCTTGTCCTATGGATGGCGGGTTTGGGGTAGTCACGGAACGGGCCCCAAGGACAGGTCGTGACATATTTATTGTATTGAAAAATTCCCTATAATATTAATAGTTACCAAATAATGAATATTTTCTATTGAAACATCCATGATGCCTAGATTTTTATAACTACTTATTATCAACAATATTACCTTCCACCATGAATTTTTTTTCACAAAACCTTTTGATTTCATTCGTGTGATTATTCAATAGTTAAATTATTGTAAAATCAACCACAAATTAATAAAAATAATATTTCATGGATTTATACATCAAACCTCTAGAAACAACTAATTTTTAATTTCTATCTATTTGGGAAGTTATAGTTTCTATATCAATATTGTTTTTATTATGAGAATTATATTTTTACATATCATACATTGATGAATATTTTTTATCCTTATTAGGATTTAACATTCCATAATTTTCACAAATTCATATAAATATGTTTTAGAGATTTGTAACTCCTTGATCAAATCTAACAAACTATTGTTAAACATGTTCAAACTATTTAACCTTAATATTCATCTCTTCTTTATGTTGAACATTGATAGTTTTCTCTTCCTAAAGAGCCTTCTTTAGAACATCAATATCATTTAAAAAATTGGACATTTATTCAAGAAAATGTTCTTTATTTTTTATGAGATATAAATTTTATCAAATTCTCGTACTCCCTTGAATGTTTTATAACCATTCAATGGAACTTTTTTAAATATCTTTTATCAATATACATTATCGGAGTCACATATCTTATTGAAACAATAAATTACATACTAGTATACTTTTAATAATTATTTTTTACAAAACAAATGTTTAGTCATTTGCTTTAACATTGATTTTTACTTCTCCTTTTCAATTTTCACGTTTACCATATTTAGATAGTGCAATTCTTTTATTAGATTTAGAGAAATTTTTTATCCTTTCCTATCAAATTGGATCATAATTTTTCCTCGTTATTCTTATTTGTTTTTTATGAATTTATCTTATCATAAATATATTCTTTATATTTCTTAATTCATGGTCTATATTTTGAAATTTTTCCAATAACTCTATAGCCCGATCACATTAGTAATATGTTTTTCTTGTACATTATTGTGCTTATTTTCACATTTTTAAAAAATAGGGACATAAATTGAACACAAAATTACGAACCAATATTCAATGTTAGAGTTAATAAAATATTAAAATTAAATAACAATCATTGATATTTCTTTCATTATGATTTGATGGAAAAATTTCATAATATTTTTAAAAAATTCAATAAAATATTTCTTTTACCATTTTTAAAATGATCATATTTCCATACAGATCATCAAAAAATACAATTTTATGTTCTCTAACATCAAATGATAAAAAATGGAATAAAACATGAAATGATTATTTCATAATTAATTTTCAAAAATTGTTGACTCTTTCTCATTTCAACTAATAAAATGTTATGGTGCTTATAATGTCATTCACCCTTGTAGTAATGTCACTAATAGATTCATAATCCCCAATCTTATGGTCATGATACATCGACCTACATATTTTTATCTTGGAATTCTTAACATTTATATTTTCATTCTAGATATTGTTCAAGTTCTGGAAAATTCAATTATCAATTTCATCTCCATTAACTCTATAAAACGCACTTTTAGATAGTAATGAAATAATTTCATTTATTTCTCACCCATCATTTTCTAATGTTTTCTTCATAGTAGATTATAGAAGAATATTATTAGTAATTGGAGAGAATGAATCACTCAGAGCCCCATGAAACTCATAATCAAGAGAAAAAATATTTGGAACTAATCTATCCATCTATATGTGATACATTATAGCATTTTTATACTGATATCAATCCTCAAGGAGACCCAAATTAACTATGAAAATAAGTTTGTTTTGTTTTATGGAATGTGGGGTTGTAGAACATCGTTTCTAGTGGAGTGAGAATGATCATATTTCCATTGAAACTTATAATGTCATAATTATAAAAATTCAACAAACATATAAAATGATTTTTTTCAATATAAACATGTCACCTAAAAATGATGATAGTCCTTAGAATATATTTTTCAAATTTTGAGTCCGCCAAGGACCCTAACTAATGGATCCTATTATATAAATTGAATAACAATGAATATCCAAAATTATCTATATGGTGGAAACATCTGAGATCAATTATAAATAATGAGAAAATTATAAACATATTTTTATCATTATGAATTGATATGTAATAAAGCATACACATGATCATTGGATACTGTTTCTGGTGAAAATTATGATAATGCATCGTGTTCCGTTACATTTTTACAGTAAAACATGATGGTAAAATATTACTAAGATTACATATCCTATATCACCATACCATCAATGCGTTCCACTATTAAAACATCCCATAAAATTATATATATAAGAATTCATCATATATATCAATTCCATCATCTATAACCATCATATAGTGATCCTGGCAGAGGAAATATTTGTAATATTAGTAGTACCAATGGATTTTATGTGAACATTTTCTTTCATGCATATAGGGAGGACCCCAATTATGCTAAAAATTGTTATCATAAATAATTAATGATGAATATATGTTTCATTTGTGTCATAAATTATAATTACTCTCACATATGTATATCTCCCAATAACATGATACATGGTAAATAATTTATATAGTAAATTCGTTAATTTTATATGACAGTTTTTCTAGTAATCTATTCCAAAACATGTAGAAACATGTTGAGGATATTTCATCTCACTAATTGAAGATGCATGAATAAGGTTCCCATCTAAATCCCTATGTTACATTCTTGGATTAAAAGTTTAAACATTCTAAAAAACATTGAGAAAATTATAACTTAAAGAAGATTCCTTGTGACTCTTGGAAAATGTCACCATTCCAACATTTAATATTTTCCTTATTCCATGTTTATCTATTCTATACCCTTATAACCCCTTTTATGATTAAACTATCATATCTTATATGATTTCACATAAAAAACATACCCATCATCAACAAAGAAGATATCAACCCACTTATAAAATAGTAAAACCATTCATATATGATGTTCCTTCGTAATGTTTCCTTTGAAACCACTGAAAACAATCAATCCAAGATAGGGGTTTCTTCTATATTATATAATGAAATGAATTAAAAGAAAAAATATTAATGTACATAGAATATAATATTGAGATTCCATGTATCCTATAATCTTCAAAATGGTAGATCCCAAACTATCTATTATTTTCATAAAAGATGGTACTCCTCGTATTCTATTAGTGCATGATCTCATGAATCAAATAAAATGTCTTATAAGAGAAATATTTCGAAACAAAAAACTATTCATATAACAAAATTTCATTTAAAAAACATTTAAATTTGGAATATATCTATGAAATATTTTTTCCATATGCACATTATATTCTAAAATTAACCAAAGGAAAAATATTATATCTTGAGCTCTAACCAATATATTCATTCACAATTAAAGAGTGTACCTATGATTGGTAGTTATTGTCTCTTATCTCTTGACAAGAGTCTAAGTATTCATGTTTAGATGAAAGCTGCATTGCTTATAATTTATCCTAGAGTTTTAGTCATTGAATTGTTTTCCAATGAATTTTATTTTTGATTTCACATTGCACCAAACACAAATAGACAACAAACCAATAATGTTTTAGTGGAATATTGGAACTGATTCATCACTCAAAAGGTTAAACTAATATATTAAAACAAAATACGATACTGTGTAACATAGAATGATTCGACTCATAATATTGAATTAATTTGAATAAGAAGAGTTGAATAATGGTTAATGTCGAGAATGATATTGTAGACCGTAGACATATAAAATTCATAGGATACATTAGGAACATAATTTTAAGATGTCATATAAACTAGTTACATAAGTGGATAATAACTATTTATTTATTAGTAATTAAAAACTAATTATATCTAATAGAATATGGACAAAAAATTAAATGGGTATAAATAATGTGAATATTTTCAAAGTAATAAATTTTGAGCGACCGCTCAATTGATGGCAATTTAACATGAATACATTGAAACTGTTCTTGTACATATGTAATCCACTTGAACTAATAAAAAGTGGTTTTACCACCCATGTTATATAACACTAATCACATGGAAAAATTATATGTTTTACTAATATAATCATTAAAAGTGTTATACATTACATTAATCAGAATAAATGATAAGGGTCACTCCTGAGAGTGTAAATCCACACAAAATATTGGTTAATATTTTTTGTTTAATCTAAAACATTAAAGAAATCACTATAAGACAAATAATTATCATAATGTATTAATCTGATACTAGGGAGGTGTTTAAAAAAAATTAAATGTTTTTATATCATCATGATAATAGAAAATGAAGTTTAAAAAATTATTAACTCAAGTAAGATAATGTTTTGAAATACAACTTATATAATGTATAGGAATATAACAATTCTAAAATCACAAATAGTCACATAATTATTAATATTTAGATGGAACTGTGTATATTTGAGGATTACATGTTACTCTAATTATTCTGTAATTAAAATAATTGTTACATAATTTTGAATGAAGAAATAGATGATTTCAAATATAAAACCATAAAATTAAGAGATAAGTTCACCCATTATCAATAAATAATGATCTAATACTGATAAATTTATTAATTATAAAAATAATGAATGAATTTAATTTATAGATTCTTCTATTTTATAAAGATTAGAATTGTTTTATAGTCCCTTTTGTATTGTTTGAGAATTTATATCTAAACAAAGGTATCATAATTTCACCAATTCATGTAGCATCTTATGTAATGAAAAACATCACATTCTACCTATAGTATGATTCATTTTTATAGATTTATCTTACATTATAATAATCCACATCATTCAAGGAACCTCAAACCATTTTTAATGAATTATATTTACTCAAATATATTTTTCTGCTCATGATGGTTCTACTTCATTCCTGCTTCCATGTTTTTGATATATCCACTTAATCAGCCCATCATATTCACACTCATGCAGGTTCCCCACAAAAATGATTCATCCTCTAAACTAATGTCCATATATTCTTTTTCTATACCAATGTACACACTCTATCATATATGGGTGAAAGAGGTTTCTAGAAAACACACACATGCACACACATACACACACACATATATTACTATTCAATTCCATGTTTGTAAATACTCCTCAAGTTTGGATCCTCTCTTATATAAGAAACGTTTTTATATCAATAATAGGTTCCCCTTATGCTCAGGATCCTTCAACTAGAACCATAAATTATATTATCATGGTCCTTCCAGTATGACCATAAACTATGTGGCCTCATCCTCTCGATAATTGTTTTAATTTCATCGAATGACTCATTAAATGGATCTAATTTTCATAACAAATATTTGGGAATGGGTTCGTGGGTTTTGTTTACATAGATTAAAATGATAATAATTTTTTCTAAGGAAGAGTATTACACACTACTTCCAAAACATTAAACAATATGTTATACCAATCATGTGAGGCTTAAAACATCAATGATCATTTCTTTATGAGTAGTTTTAGGCTTTCCTATTTAAATTTTAATTTTATGAATTCTCCTTTTAACAACATGGTTTTTGATTCTCATTGATATTTATATGAATTAATCTTTTCTAGGGTTTAATCACATAATTGTTTCAACACTTAATTTCACCCTACACTATTTTTTTGTATTCTAGAATTGTAACCCTTTTAATCTGCATTATTTTTCATCATGTATTCCATTATTATCTAGTATTACTCAAAGGATACCCCAATACATTATTAAAAATATTTTGACATAAATTTCATGTTTATGATTGTTGTATAGGGTGTAAAATAATAAAGTTATATCTGATATGGAATGAATAATATATGATTTCATTTGAAATAGCATGAGGGGTTTAGATCCATAATGTGCCTTCATTAATGGATGTAAACTCAAAAGGGAAAAAAATAATTTTGATGGGTTTTGAACAATAGAGTGACTTCATGGAATAAATTAAACGTTAAGGTGTCATTCACTCTATTTTTATAAGATTTTAAACTATAATGTTCATTTTGGGGGGGATTTAAAATTCAAAGTAACCTTCAAAAATATATATTTTTAAATAATATAGTTCATTCTTGGATGACTAGAAATATCTTCCTCACCCTCAAAAATTATATTTTAAATTTTTTATATTAGGTTGATTTCATAGAAGTAGTTAACCCCCAATTTTACCAATGAACGTGTCATGAATAGTTTTAATACACATTATGTGATCGTGAAAAATTTTAATGTATTAAGTGAGCTTATCAATTTTTTGTTTGGGTTTAAATCTATATAACTACTTCTAAGATGAATATAATCACCAATATGACCATTTTAATTATGTATAAGGAATTAAACCACTATTTTCCATTATAATTGGATTTCATCTCCCATAAGAAATTTTTAATATTTCATTAGTATTTTATTAGTTAAATTCCATTTATATGGATTTAAATAATTTTAGTGCCTTATTAGTGGTATTTCACATATTAAAATTATTTCCCTATTAGAAGAAATTATTTAATGCCTTTGTGTTGGGATTTAAATCCTTAAAAACCTTCCAGTAAAGTTATATTCTATAGAGTTTCCTATTTTACTTATATTGTCATCATCTATTCATCTACTCATTTGACATTGGCTAATTTCTTCCCTTGTTCTATTTATGTGTGTGTGAATATCATATACCACATTGATAAAATATATTTGACCAGAAAAAGTAGTAAATTTTTTTATTAACAAATTCTCAGGGAGAGAATAACATGAATATATTCATTAATTATATTAGATATATAATAAAATTTGAAACCATAAAAATATATCCATTTATTAATCAGTTGAAATTCATTCCCCAAACAAACATATATTAATGAACATATCATAAAAATATTGGTGATATTAATATAATAATAAATAATCAATATTTTGAAAAAAATGTTTATTAGTTTTGATGTATTAAAATTTGAAATATATTTCCAAAATACCTCTTCTTGGTGTTTTAAAAATAAAAATATCTCAGTTTAGGTTAATTATCATATTACGACAAAAAATGTTAAGAGTAATGGTTGTATAAGATCCCATTTCATGGTTCATTAACAAAAACAATTCCTTGAAATTATCATCCAAAATCATTTTATGGGATATATAAAATTGGTAATTGAGCTGTGGGGCATATTAAATAACTATAATTCATCATTATCAATAATACCATAACATTAATATTCTATCATCCGAAAAAATTATTCAATAATATGCATAAAATTAATGATTGTGAAAATCAATATTTCGACTATAAATCAACTTTTCATCATTAGAATCAATTCCAATGATTGATAGGCCTCATTATTGAGATATATTACCCTCAATCACATCCCTATATATATAGTCCATATCCATAAATGGAAAATTTGTGTAACTTTTATAGACAATTATATGTCAAAAAAAGATCAAATTATTATAGATCATATGTAATAATAGGAATTGAATATTATATAAATATTATAGTATATTAATTATATTTATACCTATTCTAGGTTGTTTCCATGATCCATAAAATATCATAGGAACCACAAGAATGGGACCCTGAGTGAACCTATCACCATAATCCATTTTTATAATGAGAACACAATAATATTTTATACACACTGTTCATCATACTAAATGCCTCAAATGAATTTTAATGTGATTATTTCAAGCATCTATAATGAATTTTATGGTTACTAGTAAATTTGAAATATGGTGAAAAAGAATATTTAAATGTCTAAGAAAAATAATCAATCAATTAATCATCCTTAATCTATTTTATCAGGTCTATAAATGAATAACAAATTCATTAGCATAAAAGAGAGTATATAATGTATATACCAACATAAAAACTACATATTCACTATTCTTAAGTAATTAATTCATTTCATAACTCACTAGAGTCCTTGTATAGTAATTCCTTATAATCCAAACTCTTTATTTTTTTCTATTTATTGATATACTAATTAAAAATTACATAAAATATTTTTACCTAATTTAATATGGAATCCCCTCATGGCCATACTCAAATCATCCTTAATTAGAATACTATAATGCTCTAATACTATAATGGAATGATATAAATCAATAAAAAATGCACGATGATTCAAAATGATTTTTATTGGTCAACCCCAAAAATTTATCATATACGTTACGTGTTTCCAATATGAACCACAAAGGAATTCACGTAATAATGGAAGTAATTTCCTTTAAAATTCTATACCAAATCACCACTAATCAATTTACATATGTTTAATTATCAAAATAAAAGAGAAATAGAGTGTAAATTAAAAAAATAAGTGTACGAATTCCTGTAAGGGGATACAAAATTTTGGTATTCCATATGAAATGATTCCCAATCTGTGTAAAACATGTATTTATTTTTGATGAACAAGACAATAAATTGAAAAAATGTATGTCAAGTCTTTAATAATGGATCCATTAATGAATAACACATAATCACCAATGGGATATAGCTATGCATAATCTATGATGACCATGGTATCATTCTATTTTAAATTCATTTATATATCCTTGATTTTATAAATACATAAATTCACATGTAGGGATGAGTATAATCATACCCAATAAGACATGTCAATTAGAAAAATTAATGATCAAAATAATGTAAGATAAATAATAAAAGATAAAATATAATAAAATAAATCCAAGATATCAATATCTAATATATAAAAAATTCTATATTATAGAAAAACCAACAACTATATATATTTTTGATCTGATGAATCCAAAACAAACCACATCACAATAAATAATACACGGAAATAAAAACGATCAGATTGAAAAATTTAAATCCCTAAAACTACAACATTCGTATTATAGAATTCATTAATGATAATATAATTTATATAACAATGTCAATAATATGTATCATTTAGTGGAAAACCAAAGAACAGTAATAGGGGATTATACATCATTTGCGACAAGTTTTCATTGATGTAATCCCCAAAAATCATATATTAATAGGGTATCATAAACCATCAGTAATAATTTTTAAATTGAGAAACTCTATACATACAAAAAAAATATTATCTATGGTATCACACACTACCATGAATAATATTTACACAAAGGGATACGCATATATCATAAATTAATTATCCCATCATGGTAAATAACGTCTAAACCACCATATAAGAGTTTATTTATTAGAAAACAAGACATGTATCATGCCAAAAAAATTAAAAAACAATATTCATGATAACTGATCATAAATATAGAATTATTCCTTGTTAAAGAAACACATCTCACAGAGAAATATATATTATATGGTAATTCCCACCTTTCATTGGATATTCATATATAATGTTCACACTTTTCATTTCTACAAATATAAGATTTGTAAATTAAATGTGTCACTGTTTTAAATCACTCATATGTAAAAGGACTCGAAATTTAAAAAAATGATGAGGGGATATAATTTTTAAGTAAATCATAAAAACAATTCATACAACCAATCTGATATAATGATTGAAAAAATTATCCATATTTCTTAACCCATAGAGAACTTATGTATACTGATGGTAAATCGAGTGTACCCCCCCCATGCCCACTTCAAATAGGTTTTGGGCTCATGAAAAGAAATAAAAATTCATTAATCCGAAATGGGATGTATTATCCTACAAATACAAAAAAAATATTTAAATTGAAAAAAATAAAAATGAAAAAATTTAAAAATGTATAAGTGTCATAAAAATAAATGTGACAGGTAGTAAACACCAACATTGTACATAAATTTCTATAAAAATACAGGGGTAAGACACAAAATATTAATCTAATGTAAATGTAAATCCAAGAATACTAAGAAATATAAGGAACTGAATAATTATAAACATCAAATCAGAAGCACCCATGAATATTGCCACTTATTAGTATCATTATTCTCTTTCTCCACTAACACCACATACTACATGTTCACCAATAATATTTTTTTCTTCTATTGGAAAATACACATATGAGTGGAAGAATAATACATGGTTGTGTATAAACATTCCATGTAGTATACAATGAAATAAATTATTGAAAAAAATATACAAGACAACACGTAAGCCCACCCTAATGCAAAATGGATGTTTTGGAAGAAACCCAAAAATACTAAAGGACAAATAAAAAAGAACATGATAATTTTAAAATATTCAAATACTACAAATATTAATATTGAAAAAATATGAAAGTATATTTAATCCATACAATAAAACGTTATGAAACCCACCTCACCTCTCAAAACTCTTGTGGGGACCCATGCGTTAAAAGGTATGTGAGTCAGTTAAGGGTGTTTTGACCCTAGTTGATGATTGATGCATGATTGTGTGAAAACAAATATCATGAGAGTAATGAAATCCATATGAAGATATCCAAATATAGTGACCCTAAATTTTGAAGACATTAACAATAAAAAACATTTATATAAATCATAAACATTACACAAACAGACCCCCAAACACCATTGTTGGTATAGTGCCTTTGGAAACATAGACATGTATACACTAGTACATATGTTACTTAGATAATCTCATACTAGATTCTTCTTGACTATCACCCTTATTAGACATATCAAACTAGATACATATCATGATAACAAGGGGGAAAAGAAACATAAAAGGGGTCAGCTAAAATTCTCATTAAAGGTAAACAATTGAGAAATGTATGTATAAACACGAACAAAAGTGTAAGAGAATGTGATCACGAAAATAGATGATTATACCCAATATATGATTGATCATAATAGAGATAATTGCCTAAATATTGGATATCTATAATACATTAATAATAATGAAATAGAGAGCCTAATCCATGAAATTGTAAAGCAGGAATAAAACATGGAATTGTGGAAAACACATATGTATATGATATTATTTCTATAGTATCCAAGGAATCGCTACCAATGCCATATTAATTGAAAAAGTCATTTACTAAACCAGGTGAACCCATATTCTACCACTGTATTTTGGTACTGAGTAGACCCTCATTCAATACCTATATTACCGAACCAATTCATCCCTTGTTACATCAATGAATTAATAAATAGAATAAACCCTCATTCTGGACCTGTATTACTAAACTGAGTAAACCCTAATTCCTCCCTATAATAATGAACTAAGTAAACCCCTTTTCCATCCTTTTATTACTAAATTGAGTAATCCCTTCTACCATACCCGTATCAATGAACTGATTAAACCCTATTTCGTGCTCTGTCTATATCATGAGTTATAAGTCTTGACCCAATGCATTGGAGGTAGATATAGTTCCCACCAATATCATAATGAAATCATACTTACAAGTTTAGAAAAAACAATTAATAACCAATGAAATTAAATGGCTATCATAAACATGCAAACATATCATATCCTATAGAATGATAGAGGATTTATAACCATTACCTTAAAAATTACCCATAAAAGAGAGATGGATTTTATATACATATAACCTATGATGGAGAAATGGGTTTCATAAAGAAAATTAATTTAATCATAAATTCTTCCAAGAAAGGATACAATTGGACTATTTATAACATTAGCTAGAATGGTATGAGTAAAATCAATTGAAGTCATCTTTGATGAAAAATAATTTTTAAATACCCTCAAAAAATTTCTTGAGGAAAATATGTTTTCTTTTTTGAAAAATAAATTTTAATATAGAAAACCATTTAGAAATTATTTTCATAGAAAATTACCTAAAAACCTGTAAAGAAAACATGAAATCATTTTTAAAAAATTTTTCGTTGAAAACTTTTAAAATAAGATTCAAATCATTTCAGAAATATTTTTTCCTTAAAAACACTTAAAACCATTTAATGAAATCATGAAAAAAATTTCAAAACCATTTCAATGAAAATAAAATGAAATAATTTAAATAAATATTGAAAAAAATTTGAAAATCCATTTTTTTGACTCTTGTAAATGAATATGGAAAAGTTAAAGGAAATAACTTTTTTGAATGAACTTATAAAACTAGTAAATAAGACAAGATTTTTTTTTGAAATAAGTATTCAATGAAAATATAGGAAAGAAGTATAACGCTTTTTTTAAAAAAATTTCCTTTAATGTTTCTTTTAAAAATATTTCTTAAGGATTAATATTTTTAACAATTCAAATAGAGTTTCAAATTAATTATGATGGGTAAATTTGTACATGTAGAAGGTAGTAAAAACAATAATAATTTTACACAATAAAAAGGATAGAAAAGATCCTAGTTAGAAATGATAAATGAATATTACCATTAAGAGATTGGTACAGGACAAAAATATTAAAAAAGTCTTTTAGATATTATAGGGTAATGGTATAATAATATTGGAAACCACTTCCTGAGAAAATAGATTTCTTATTGAAGAGTGTAAATATTTAGGCTTTTCTAAAAAAACATTCTTAACTATAATATATTCCAAAGAGTAGAATATGTTACCAATAAGAGAATATATAATGATATAGTGGTGGAAGATGAAACTAATGAATATTCTGGAGAGATTTGTCATACGATTTCCTAAATGGAAGCATGAATAAAAAATCTCAAAAAGCAATGACATTGTTACAATAAACAATTAAAAAAAGTTATCTTGGGATATTTCCCCACATGTAGGAAATAAAATTAAATGAGTCATATATTATCATAAAAATATATAGATTCAAGATATGTCTTGTAAAATTGATGTATATTCACCACAATAATGTATTTCGGTGCATAAAAAAACATGAGTCTCAATGAAGGAAAATTAAGACCCAACATTTTTACCGATTTGGTAACTTTTGAAACATAAACACCAAAAAAGAAGGTTCATAAAATGGGAATTTTAAATCCATTATATTTATGTACATGATAAATATAAAAAAATCATTGTAAATACATACACAACATAGAAGAAATGTGTGGCCAACATAGCATGTCTCTCATATAAATTAAAAGTGATATGAAATCCCCTTACATTGTGTCTTGAATCTCTCTGTACTCATACGGGATTATGGTATAATAAATAAAATTTCATTATAAATATTTTAGAGAATCACATTATTATATTTATTACCAAATATTTTTCTATTATAACCTTATATTACCTTGTTGTTAATGGTCATATGTTAAGGTTTCACTTAGGGAAATATCTTCTTTGTTCTTCACATGTGACTTAATTTGTTATATCGTTGGTCCATATACATATATAATTATTCAAGTATCTAGAAAAAAATAAAAATATTAGGTATATATATATATATTATATTTTTATTAAATTATTTTATAGCATAATGAATAATTAATTTTAATACACCATTCATGGATAAGGTATGTCGTATGTACACATGAAGATTGTTTTCGTTTCAATTATAGTATTGAAAGAAAGAATGGAAATGAAATATGTATGTATATTTATGTGTATATATATATAAATAATTATTAAATTATAATTTATATATAATTTATATCATATAAATTAATCAAACTCATCCTTAATACATTCTATTTGTGTGTGAACAAATTACATCTCTTTATAGGGTAGGTAGTCCAAACATCCTCAAATGAGATTATCGCATTAAAAAAAATGGGAAGTTAGGAGTTGATTATTTTAAAAGGAAGAAAAAATATTAAATAAAAAATTAATATAATATATGAAATATATAAACATATTTTCCATAAAATTTTCCATAATGATTGGAGGTAAAAGATAAATGAACAATCATCATTTCGTGAGGTAGTACTTCTCCATACAGAGAAACAATATCTTCAAAAACCAATAAATAGATATTTTTTCTTGTGTAGTTTATAAAAATTTCATAACAAAATCATTGTCTCTATAGTTTATTGTTTTTATCTTACAGTAATGTAATAAATAGAGTGTAGGGGTGGAGAAGGAAAATAAATGGATGGATCTTGAGAGAAGATGTTACCTCTTAATCGGGTAACTCCGTTTGGTTCATTCAAAAATGATTACATGAGAAGTTTTATTCCCAATGTGAGTATTAATATATGAATAAATGTTTTTTGGGATTATACTTTGGAACATCATGGAAAAAATTATATTTTTTAGAGGTTTGAGGACTTGGTATATGTGGTGTCATTTTACAGTGAATGAAAAGGAATCAATTGGAATTTTTAGAAATAAGTTAGGTGTGCAAATGATCATAGCTAATAAAAGTAAAATAATAATCCAAACTAAATAATATATGGTTTATGAAATATAAATAGATTGAAAATGTGTTTTGGAACATTTTAAAGGTCATTTCGGCCCTTAATATTAAGGTTTAGTCCCTAATTGAGATTAATTTGGCCTTAAGTGCTCTGATAAATTTTAATCACTTTTACTAACAATGTTGGTCTAAAATTAACATGTTATTATTATAATCTAATATTAGACTGAATACAAGTTTTTATACAGCATTTTTTAAACCCAATCATCAAAGAAGAAAAATTAAGATTACTGTTAATCACACATATGATATGAAATAACGAGGTTTTAATGTTGGAAAATGTTTAAATGTTTATTATGATTTTATATTCATTTTCAAAGTGAAATATATTCTAATAAATTAAATTGTACTAATTAATGTAATATTTATCTAATAAGACATTAAAATCTACTTAAAAAATCATTTATAATTAATAATTACCCAGACAAAAGCCTACTTTTAACTAAAAACAATATTTTTGTTATTCATCAAAAAATTAAGTTTCTTAGAAAAATCCAAAAAAAAATCCATTGGATAATTTCGACATTATTAATTCGAAAATTAATTTTATTTTATAAAATTTAATATCTCAATGTTTTTAATGATAATTTAATTATTATAAGCGGTTTATTCCAGAGAAAAATATTTTTAAAATAATAATAAATTACCAAAAAATGTATCTTTCATTATCAATATGATTTATTTTTATAAAAAAATTATAACCAATATTTATAATGTAATTATTAATATTTTTATAAATATTTTTATTGGTTAGGTTATAATTATCTCACATAATTAATTAAATTAAAATATGTTTCATAGAAACTCTAGGTTGTGTGCAGCGTACGCCATGTTGGTGTCGCAAGCCAAGTTGGTATTGTGTGTAGCACAAGCCATGTTAGTATGTCATGTGAAGGTATTGGTTGAGTTAGTGTTTAAATATGTATATTTAGAACTAATTTCAATATCATGTTAAATTAAAAAAACAGAAAATAATAATTAAATCTAATAAAATTCCAAATCTCTCTGTTTTATGTTCTACCACCCTTAAAATAAATTGCACCCCCAAAATTAGTATATTTTATAAATGGTTTAATACATGATTTTTCTTTCATATAAACCCATATAATAAAACTTGATACTAATAATTACCTTAAAAAGGATATTTATAACTATAGTGGTTATCCAAAGTAATATAGAACTTGGTTTCTACATAGGATAATATAGCTTGGGTGTGAAGATTAAACATGGATAAAAAGAGTAAATGATTATATGGAATGATTGAGGACATAAATCAAAAAATTGAATGATAAATAAAATGTTGAAGAACTAAACTAATCAATATTTGATGATTTAAAATGCCATTAGTGCAATGAAAATTAGTTTATTAGGACCACAAATTTTTTCATCACTTTTTGAATGATGAGTTATTCTTGATAAATTTATAAAAACAAATTTTCATTCTTGTGTTTTTCTTTGAATAATTTATAATACATCCATTACCTCATGTATTTACTGACTATAAATTATATTTGAGGGATAAATCACTAAAATATAGTTTTAAAGGATCATAAAGACCATATAAGATTAAAAAGTCTAACTATTTGTCTTCAAAAAACATGTATTGATATTTAAAAAGTAAAACTTATAGTTCATCATAAATAATTATTAATTGAAAATAAATATACATTAAACTTGAAATAATGTAATCCAATGGTAGGCATAATACCCATATTATCCTTTTGTCATGGGTTCAGGATCCTTATCCTTAATGGACATGAGTGGTTGTCACCCGACACACATGGTATCCTTTTTAAAACCTCACTAATAAAATATATAAGATGGAATTACATGACATAAGGTTAATCACGAATTATGATTTTAACCATGGTTTACAACACAATCACATTTCACAAATATGTCCTCTGAAGCATAACTTAATCATTTCATGAATATTTACACATATAAACCTTCTTAATGGTGAAACATAAACCAAAACATTTGAAAGGGAGTTATGAAATTAGAATAAAATTGATTCCCCTATATAAAAAAACAATCTCTTGGTTTTCACATTATAATCAAGTGATTAACCTCATTATATATTCGATTGAAACTTGTTACCAAGCTGAATTACCATAAATCCTTTTGGAGAACAATCATTGTTCCTCATTCATAAGTGTACTGAAACTATTCCTTAAATGAAAAAATGTTGTAAACATCATTATTGGTATCATAACAACTTATAAAAAATTACTTAAGTAGTTCCAAGGTAATCAATAATAAGCAATTTACTTATTCAAATCACATGTATAATTTTCAATTCAATATTATTTTATCATAAACAACATATAAAGGGTTATGTTTTATTTGAAAAAATATATACATCACATTAAATAACATTCCATTCTATAGAGTACATTCAACATAAACTTTAAAATACTGATAAAAAACATAATTAGAAAAATTCCTTTTTATTTCATCGTTCGTAACTTTTGAATCCAAATACATAAATTCATTTCTTAAATGATCTTTAATCCATTATCAATTCTACATCATCGTGTTACATAATACCTATTTACTTTAACATTTCATTATTCATCTCGTCTTCATCAGTAATGCAACCATTACTCAAACCACCATGTGGATACACAGTAAATACATTCCTCTTGGTAAATTGGGTGAAAAAATGACCATTTTCAGCAGCCATAATACACCAAACCATAAATGGTGACATAGGGAGGAAAAAATTACTATGCATTTCATTAACCAAGAATTTCATTTCTCCCTTGAAAAGAAATTCTTTGTGGCCTCTTTTTCCATAGTCAAAAACACATTATTCGTCCTCTAATACATTCACAAATGTGATTATTTCCACATTATAGAAAAATGCTAATCTAATCTTCTTTTCCCCATGGTCTCTATTAACCAAACACTCAACGAACTCCTTCTTTATCATCCTTAGTGAGTCTGAGATATGGTTAAGGTAAACATTGATAATCTTCTTCCAAGAAAGCATATTAGGAATGATCAAAAAAATATTTCACTCAAGTAATTATCCCACATTGATTATCATCATAAAATATTCTATAACATTCATCATTAATTTTGTTCCCTGTGATTCCCTCCTATGACTAAAAAAATAAGAATAGTGTGATCATTACTTATCCTAGAAAAAACCACATGACCATGAAATTAATTTCTTGTATGATGTCAATATAATGTATACATCAATAATATATAAAACTTTGTACTTACCCTGTCTTATTATAAGAAAAAAAAATTTTAAATCCTTCAGAATTATTTTTGAAGAGTTTGTCAATTCCCAAAGAAAATCACTCGAGAGTGTAAAAGAAGGTGTGTAGTAAGGTCCATTATCATGTACTAGATTACCCTAAATATTGCCTGATGCATATTGTCAGAGTTGTCACCGATAAGTACATATGTTCTGGATCAACATCCACATATAGTATATAGATAGGGATGAAATTCATGGAAACCACTCACCTTATCCTTTACCAAAATTCATGAACATTTTCTAAAATGTTAACTCATTCTTATACTTATCCTTAGAGAAATACCCAGACATATCCATAGAAATAACCCTAGTTGTCTCACTAAGTCTTTTTCATCCTATTTTCCAAATTTTAACTATTCAATTTCTCTAATACCAACTATAGAAACACTCAGGCTTCAATACACTAACAATACATTAAATTTTTAGAGAACATAATCATTACCCTAATAAATTCCCAAATACCATTATTGGGTATAGTTCCTTTGGAAACATGGAAATATATAAATAGGAACATATGTGAGCTATATAATCTCGTATGTGTTTCTTCTTCATTAGAACCCTTCTTATACTTATCAAACATAATACATATCATCGTAACCTGGGTGAAAGGAAACGTAAAAGGAGTGAGCTCAAATTTTCAGTAATGGTAAACAAGGGAGACATTATAGCAATAACATGATCATAAGGGTATAAGAATGTGATCAAGAAAATAGAATATAATAAATTTCATATCAAATATAATAACATAGATCACAACAAAAGGATTTTTAGTTCGTAAGACTTAAATCATAATGAAATAAAGAATAAATGCCATGATATTATAACATAAGACTATAACCTGAACATGTGAAAAACAAATAAACATATAATATGATTTCCATAGTTTCCAAAGATTCACATCCAAGAACATATTTGTTGAAATTTTCCATTATTGGACAAGGTGAAACCCCATTCCATGCCTATATTACTAAACTGAGTGAACCCTCATTCTAGCAAGGTATTAATGAACTGAGTAAAGCCTCATTCCTGCCCAACATTACTGATCTGAGTAAAATCTTATTGTATCTATGTATTAATGACCTGAATAAAACCTTGTTCCAGTCCTATATAACTGAACTAATTAAACCCTTGTTCCATTCTAGTATTACGAAACTGAGCATTCACTTGTTCCATACATGTATTACTCAACTGGGTAAACCCTTATTCCATACCCGTATATCTGATGATATATAAGTCATTACACTATGAATTGGTGGTATATATAGGTCCCAACCATATCATAATGAAATCATACAAACATGTTGCACAAAAAATATCATGGCCCATTAAATCAAATGTCTCTCTTAAACAAGTAATCCTATGATAACCTGTGGAAAAAGACATGTATTATAAACATTCCATCAAAATCATAACCCATAACAGAAAAATAGATTTCTTATACGTATAACCCATGAAGGAGAAATGGGATTCATAATGACCATTATGTTAATAATAAATCATTAATAAAAAGTAAATGGATGGTACCATTAAATCATTTCATATAAATGAGACATTAACATCAATATTTGTCATATTATATAGAAAATGATTTTCAAATATTCTCAAAAAATGATTCTTAAGGATTATAACTATTCGTGTATGAAAATGTATTTTTAATACATAAAACCATATGAAAATTATTTTCTTCAAGAATGTATTGAAAACATATATATAATAAAGGAAATAATTTTGTAAACCTCATTCCATGAAAACATTTAATATAAGCTTCCAAACATTTTAAAACCCCTTTTCATTGAAATCACATTAAAAATTTTAAAAAAAGTGTGAAAATATTTTTAAAACCATTTCCTTTAAAATACTTTTTAAACATATAATAAAAACATGAAAATTTTTGAAAATCATTATTCGTGAAACATATAAAATAATATTAAATACTTTTTGGAAAGAATTTTTTGAAATCAAATTGAAAACATATAAATTAGACTTGAAAACAGTTTTCCATGAAAATATATAAAAGAAATTCAAAACCATTATGAATACCAATTTATGAGAAAAAAAATTTCTTAAAGACTATCCTTTTTTACAATGCACTCGGACCATCGATGAAATGACAATGTGTAAATCTGTAGATGTCTTATGAGGTCAAAAGAACATTCCATTTCCACTATAAAAAGGATAGAAAAGCACCATGTTCAAAATGAGAAATTAATATTCTATGGAAGATATATGTAAAATAAAAAAGGGGTGAAATTTTATTTTATGTATTATAGTGAAATGGTATATTATACTTGAAAACCCCTTTTGAGAACATAGATTTTTGACTAAAGAGAGGGTAAATTTGGACCTTCTTTGAAAACAATTCTTAAATATATTATGTACCAATGAGTAAAAAATGGTACCAATACATGATTATATATTTAAATAACATAGTAGAAAGAAACTCATTAATATTCTTGAGATATAGATAATATTATTTCATCAATTGAATCATAAATAGAAACAATATCTAAAATCAATGAGATTGTCTCGATACACTCTTATGACATGGTATCATAGGATCATAATCTCCATGTAATTAAAGAAAACTTTGTTAAGAATATATAATAAAATAAATTTTGTTGATTCATGATATTTAATTTAAAATTTAAATATATTAACCTCAAAAATGAGTTTTGGTGCATAACAAAACATGAGTCTCAATAAGGATAATTGAGAGAAAACCTTTTTACCAATTTGGTAACATCTGAAACAAAAAACACATGAAAGGAGGATAATAAAAAGGCAATGTTAATTAATAAAAATTTAAGTAAAAGACTCATCGAATACAATCACGGGTAGTACATATACAACCCAAATGAATAGAGGGGGGATTATAACTTGTATCTCATTGAAATTAAAAGTTAGGTGAAATCCCCTTACTATGTGTCTTGACAGTCTCCGTACTCATACAACATTCATTTATAATAAATATTAGTTTATTATACATATTTAAAAGAATATTATTCTTATATCTATCTCCATATATGGTATTATTATAACCTTATATTACCTGCATAGTAATGATCTGACACTGAGGTTTCACTTCGGATAATATTCTCTTTGTTCTTCACATGTGACTTAATTTTCTATATCATTGTTCCTTATAATGATATAAATATGAAAAAAATTATATCATGATATAAAAATGATGTATATACAGTATATGTATATTATAGTAATTTATTTCATAAATAATAATGAAGTAGAATACACCATTCATGGAGACTGTAAGTGGTATGTACACAAGATCATTGTTTCCATTTTAAAAATCTTATTAAATGAAAGTATGTAAATAAAATATATATATATATATATCAATATTTAAATAGCATGAAAATATAATATATATGTATATATATAATATAAATTCATTAAACCCATTCTTATTACATTTCACGTGGTGTGTGAATGAATCAACTCATTTTTAAGAGGTGGTAGTCCACACATTTTCAAACAAGATTATCACTGTAAAAATAAATGGTATGAAAAGATATGTGTAATGTAAATGGAATAAATATTATAAAATACATAAAAAAATATAATATATGGTATATATAAATACAGTTTCCATCATAATTCCCACCATTATTAGTTTTAATGCAGAATTGAGAAATCATTGTTTCGTGAGGGAGTAGTTCATCGTACATAGAAACAATATGGCCAAAATCCATTAGATGGAGGTGTGTGTAAGTTCGGGATATATCCATTGAATATAAACATCCTTGTATATGGATTATACAGTTGTTGTCACATAATAATTTAATAATGATAATTGAGTGGCCAGAGAAGGAATATTAATGGACGGTGTTTGAGAGAAGATGTTACCTCTTACATGGGAAAAAACTGTGGGTTTATTCCAAAAGGATTCATGGATAATCATTCTAAACAATTACAGGATTCATGGTCGAAGGAAAGATTGTAAATAGGCTACATTTGTAGAGCATGGACCAAAATAAAATTGTTTTAGATGTGTTAGAAATAGGTATAGGTGGTGGGTTTTTATAGGGATGTAAAATGACTCTTTTGGAATTTTTAGATTCAAGTTATGTTTTCACATACTCTTATCTTAAAAAAGTCAAAAAAAATTAATTAAAATCTAAAATGGGTGGTTTATGTGTTTATTAAAAATATTCCATATGTAATTTTCCATTCTGTTATGTTTTGGAAATCAAAAACAGATTTTATTAATATTAAATTCTATATTTAAGTATGTTTTTATACCAGAACATTTAATGACCCACTCATACTTTCTAATGAATTACATGATGTTTTATAGATACCTCTAACAATATCTTCCATAATATTTATTAACTACTCTAATTCTTAATGATTTTACAATTTCTAAAAAACATAAACATTCTAAAGATCTTACACATTAAAAAGATAATAGACTTTCTCAAGATATTAAACACTCTCAAAATATTATTCATTATTTTATTCCGATTCCTTGAGATTATAAATTCTTAATCCACACATTTCTTAGATTCTGAATCAATTAGAAAAACATACTTTCAATTAGTTAAGTTTATATATTCTGAATAACTTATAAAAAATGATTCTGAATAAGTGCATTTGTCAGATTCAGAATCTCTAAGAAAAACCGATTCCTAATCAATGCATTTCATAGATTCCATATCACATAGAAAACCGAATTCAAAATCACACTATTTCTTATAGTCTGATTCGTAATAATTTCTATATCCAAATGTTAAATCACTTAATAAATAACTTCATATCAATCTTAATCATTTAATATCTTTCTTAAAGATGACATATTTTCATAATATTATGATTTTATATGTTTCGTAATGATTTTATATTTTCTTTATGGTTATGCTTTCATAACTTCCATAAGGTATTTATATTATATTAATGATATAATTTCATAACATTATCAAACATTACCAATTTTATTAATGCAATATTTAATATATTCAGATCCTTACATATTATTTAAAAGATAATGTTACTTTTGAAAATTATTTTATTATAATAAACGGTGTCGTTGTTTCAGTTACAATATTACTATTATGAATGAATCATGTCCAAGTACCTCCATGATATAATTGAAAATATGGACATTAGAGGAAAATGTAACCCGAAGAGAACTATACTATAAATTACCAGTCATTTGAACGTCTTCAGAGCTATGAAATTTTGGGAGAATTGACACCTTATAGGAGCTCTTCCATTTTATCTTCATACAATATACTTGAAGTGTTCATGTTGTAAATGTCTTCATCAACATACATACTCCTTCAACATGAGTTGTTTTACTTGTTTTATTTTTACTATTATTGTATACAATATAGGGATTCCAAGCATAGGAAATACATTGGTGTCAATTACCTACTTAATCGAGAGCTTCCATGTTGAAGCATGATAGAGGTGCTGATCAAATTGTAGATTGAGGGCTTACGGGGATAGCAAGACATATTCCAATCTTCATAATGAGACCATAAGCTAGTATGGGTAAAAAAGTCATTCATAAATGTATAAATCAAGGGACCATTATCCATGGTTTTTATACCAATATCTAGGAGTTAAAATATTTCATTGCAGTTGAAATACTTTTTTAATTACACATTATTTAAATTCCACTGCATTTTTGTTAAAAATAGAAGCCGTAAATTTCTTACACTTTCTCTATTTTCTTATCATTTATTCAAGATTATACATGCTTTATTTTACAATCATATATATGTTTATATGTTTACTTATTTATTTATAATATCATTATAATCAATCATTGGGCCCTTCTGATCTATTTGTTAAAGAGAGTAGAGGGTTTTGTGAATCTTGTTTTTTTAAATGTGTTAAAAAATGTTTTATTATGGTTAAAAATGAACGTTTTTAAAATTATAATTCACCCACTATTTTAATTGAGTATCTAAATATAATATTTCAATCCTACAATTGGTATCATTGGAGGTCGATGAGATACTGATACTTAAACACATTACCATATGTATATTTTCATTGATTAGTTTAATGACTTTTTTCTAATTATTCAACTTGTTTATATAAACTATTTGACTATAAATACATAATACACTAATAGGTGGAGTGGAAATATTTTTAATGATTGATGGAAGGAATGATTATCAGATCCTTATAAAATCAAAATCCAACAAGGATACCAAATTTTGATGGAAATGATTTTGAGTATTGGAGAGATTGAATAAATACATATATTATTAACACAATTGTAGAAACCTATATTAGGATTACTTGTAATTAAATGATACAAGAAAAATAATTTATATTATTTTCAAACCAAGAGAAACAAGAATATCAATTGAATTATAATATACGAAATACATTATTGTGTTTTATGAAGATGAATATATGTACCCAACTATTTTCATGGGAAAAAGAAAATTGTATTTAGAAGAAATGTGAAGATTCAAATTCTTATAAATTGAATTTTTTAGAAACCCAAAGTTCTATGATTAGAGACGATTATCATTTTTTATGGAGAAAAAATATTTAAAGTACAATAGGGATTTTTGAATATTGTTAATGATTTAAAATAGATGGATGAAAAAGGAATAGATGATGAAATTCATCTTGAGAAGATTATGTATGTCACTCCAAATGGGTGGGAATCAAAGAGAACGACTATTGATGACTTCAGGAAGGCTACAAAAATTACTCTTGATTGGTTATTTGGTACTTGCTTGAATCGTGAGATAAAATTGATGAGAGATACACATAATATTATGCAAAAAGAATGGGAGTGTTTCTTTTACTAAAAAATTTAATCATATGAAATCCATGACTCAGAAGAAATTTGATAATACAAAAAAGTCTAAAAAAGGTGTTATTCAGTCAGAATCATGTTAATATGAATAGTCAAAGAAAGTGTTAGCCATTCCTGCTCGTAGGATGAACATGATTTTTAGAAAGAAGTATTTTCAGAATAGATATAAGTGTATGGATATTAAAGATAAGAAAGATTATGAAGCTACATGTTACGAATGTAATAAAGATGGATATATTAGACATTATTGACTAAGGCTTAATAGAAATGATAGGCATGATAGTAATTTTGGGATGAATTAGAAAAAAAAAATTTCAAGCACAATGGAAATAATTTCTTGAAGGAAAATGATTCATAGAGTTCCACTAGTGGAGACACATTGGATTAATCATCATATATTAAATCTTTTTTGAAGATGAATATTGGTCTTATTACTAGAATACTATTTTAATACCAATGTATCATGGAGAAGATACACAATGATGATTCTTTAACCTATATTCCCAAAAGTGATAATTATTATAATAATGAATATTATGAATCATTGGATGAAGATTCTGCATACTCAGAAAATAATATTGTACCACTTTTTGAATAATACTCTAGGTTTGTTAGGTTACATATGAATGAAAATAATAATATCAATATAAAACATGATAAAAAATTCTAGAATTAATATTTTAACAAAAAAATATCAAATATTTCTATAAATCTAAATGAAAAAATATTTATTAAATTTTTCTATTTCAAAAAACCTTGTAAAATATAATTTTGAGAAGGATAAAAATTATAAGTATCTAGAAAAATTATTTATATGGAAAATGTTTTATAGTGAAGGTAAAAATATAATACTAAAAATTATAAAGATAAGAATTTAGTCATTAGGATAAAATCTCAAATATTTTATTTAAGGAATATTTATTCAAACATTTCATCTTTTAAGTAATTATTTTATAAAATGTATCCGCAAATTTATCCTCTGAGGAATAGTTGTAGATTTTTTTATTCACATTTCAAACACATTTTTAGTCACAACTATTTTTTCCAAAAATTTTCCCTTTTTTCACTAATTTTCAAAGTGGTGAAAATTGGGAGAGAACTTTTTATTTAAATAATTCAAAATCTATATGTTTTCATTAATCATAATTTTTTTTAAAAATTTAAATACCTATGCTTTTACCTTCTATCATTTCTATATACAATTATTTTTGGATTCCTAAATTCGAATTGATTCATTTTTAGGAAAATAAAGGATATACAAAAAACAGTACATGGTACATAGATAGTGTATTTTCCTTGTACATGAATAACTACAAAAACATATTTAAGAAATTTATAAAGTTGTAAGTTGGATGAGTCACTTTTGGAAAAAATTATCAAGGAGAAATTGTGGGTATATGTAACATTTTTTTCTATGAATAGAATTAATATATAATGAATCATTTATTTAGGGTCATAATAACAACCTCATAAGAATAATAAAATTATTTTTTTAAGGATACCTTATGAATTTTATGAATGATAAATGATTTATACATAATTACAAGGATAATTTCATTCTCTCCTCCCATCGGCATGAGAATGTTTATACACTTAACATAAAAGACCATAGAAGAAGTAAAATACCTTTCCTACGTTCAATTGAAGAACAATATTGTCTATAGAATTGAAGATTAGGATAATGTAAACTTTGAATCTTATAAAAATATTCTATGAAATGACTTGGTAAGGATCTACTAGATTATAGATTTGACTCTCTAAAAGTTTATGATCCTTTTGAATATGGAAGGTAACATATATCTATCATTAAATAAATAATTTAAGTCTCAACATTCGATGCATTAATTCTAGTGGATATAGATCTTTTTTGTGAAAAAAGTGGGTGTATTTGAGGGAAATAATATGTATTTGTTATAGTTTATGATTACAATAGATTTAAATGGGTCAATTTTCTAACAAGGAAATCTAACGAGTTTTCTTATTTTAGATAATTCTCATCCAAAGTTAAAAATGAGAAAAACCAACCTTTAATAACAATTATTAGTGATCATGGAGGAGAATTTGAAAGTTCATATTTTAAAACATTTTGTCTTAAGAAATAAATTACTCATAACATCCCAACTCATAGAACTCCTCAGAAAAATGGTGTTGTTGAAAGAAGAAATCAAATTCTGAAACGTATATCAATAACCATGTGGCATGAATACTAAATTTCAAAACACTATTGCGACTATCCTATAAGTACTTCTTTTCATATTATTAATTAAAATTTAATAAGGACATTTCTTAATAAAACACCTTATAAATTATGTACCGGATGAACACATAGATTTTCAGAATTCAAATTATATTTATGAAAAGTATTCACTTTTAAAAGTAAAGATAACTTACATAGATTCAAACCCAAATCTGATAAAGGAATTATCATAGGCTATTTAACTAGTCCAGCGGCTTATAGTTTTTATTTATCAAAATTCATATATTGTTGATGAAATAGTACATGTTAAATAAGATGAAACTAATCCTTTTTAAACATCCTCAACCTATATCTTTAGATTTATTTTAAAAAAATTGATTATCAACCTTTGTTGGATGATTATTTTTTTCAAGAGAATACCCTGCAAAACATTTATGAATTATTCAGTCTAGAATATTTTCTACCCCATGTTGATGAAAATGATTTAAAAAACCAAAGTCAGTTTTTTCTAAATAATCATCTCATTGAAAGTATCATTTGTGAAGTACATCAACAAGTAAGGACTAGATGTTCATTATGAAATTATTTAAGACATATAGAATTCCATTATCATTTATAACCAAAAAGTACTAATGATCCCTTAGATGATGAAGATAGTATTAAAGCGATGTATTATGAACTAAAAGAATTTGAATGGAACAAATACTATTCCTTGGATGAAAGACCTAAAAAAACTTCTGTAATTGGAGTAATGTTGGGTTTTAGTAATAAATATGTCGAATATGAAATCATAGTAAGAAATAATGAAAGATTGTTTTTTAAAGGATATAATCAACCAGAAGGAATAGAGTATGAATAATCAAATTATTCGGTATCCAGACATTAATATATTCGAATTCTCAGAGACTTTGCATCATTCATTAACTTCAAACATTTTCAAAGTTTAGTGAAGTGTGGTTTCTTAAAAATATATGTTCAATAGGAATTTTATTTTAAACATACTCTTAATTTTTAAGATACAAAACATCATTATTATGTTTTTAAACATACCAAAGCATTATATGGTCTTAAACAATCCCTTAGTGCCTGGTATAATAGAAATATATGATTTTTTTAACAAAGAAAATTTGTTAAGGGAATGGATGATCAAATATTGTTATAAATAATGAAAAAAATTATTTAATAATTTGAATTAATGTTTATGATATTCTGTTTAAATCAACTCATCAATCCTTAAATGATACATTTTAGAATATAATGAATTCGGAGTTTGAAATGACTGTGATGACTGAATAAAAAATTTCCTTACATTTTAATTTTGTAAAAAACATAAAGGAACATATATATCTCAATATAAGTATAAAAAATATATTGTTAAAAATTATGGATTTGACAACAGTAATGGTATAAGTACAACAATCGATACTTCAATCACTCCTGATCTTTATGAAGATAGGAAACCAGTTGATCAAACATGTTTTAGGATTTTTATTGGATGTTTCTTTTATATAAGATATAGTTATCTATACTTAATGTTTTTGTTATTCTTATGTGAAAGCTACAAATATAATCTAGAAGAATCCAATTCAAAAGCTTTGAAAATAAATTTCCCATAATTAAAGGGAACTATGGACTTAAGACATTAATATAATTCATGAAATGAATTTTTCTTAAAATGTTTTTTAGATGAAGAAATTGGTGGATATAGAATGGATAGAAAAACTGAATTCAGACCTCTTTATTTCATAGGATATTCATTATTTTTCTAGTCCTGTAAGAAAACAACACACGGTTGCACATTTGAGTGCTGAGGCTAAATATGTGGCAGCTAGGTGGTGTTATTCTCAAGTGTTTTGGATGCAACACAGTATCATAGATTATTTCGTGAGTTTTACTAAAACACAGATAATATGTGATAACTCTAGTACCATATCTTGAATGAAACCAACACATCACTCTCTTGAAAATCACACAGATATTAGGCATCGCATTCTTATGGAACACCCACTAAAAGAAGATACTATATTACTATTTATCGGAATTCAAGAAAAAAATGACAATATTTGTAAAAAAATTTACCTTCTTATAGATTTGAATATATTAAAATAAATTAGGAATGATAACTATATGATAATTTTATATATACACTTTTTTTAATCCATATCATAAAATTAAAATACTCCTTTTCATAGGGGAGTACATTTGGTATCCATAAAATTTATTTTTTGGAACCTAATAATGTTTTTTGGAACCTTATAAAAAATTTTCATAACCATATCATAATGTATTTGAAACCAATTCATCTTACCTATAGTAACAAAACATTAAGGAATATAATATGTCTACAAAAAATATTATCTATAATAAAAAATCATCCTAAAACTCTGAATGGTACAATTTCCCACTTTTTTATCTAACACTTCTATTAAATTGTTTTTCAAATATTTTTTTAGAAAACACATTACAGATTCTAACTTTTATAAATCTATTTTATTTCCTTGATGCCTCAAAATATCAGAACCTATAAATCCTCTTCTGTAAAATTTCAACCATCATATCAGATCAATTATTTGTCAACCGTTTGATCCTTTTTGGAAAAGGAATCATCTCCGTGAGGCCTATATAAATGGGACCCTTTTACTATGTCCTACATCGGTATCCACTATTTTCTCACAAAATCACTATCACCCTTCAAAGCCTTCGTTTTATATTTCAGCTCAACTTCCTTACTGTTCTTAAAATCTCGGAGATATCTACCTAGACATCAATGCATGCTCATAATGAAATTAAAGATTAATAGATATTCAGATATAGGTTTGTTGATCAAGATCTATTACTCAAATATGACCATTTGATTTAAAAAATAATTATGTTTCAATGTTGGGAATATTTTTTAATATTAATGAACAAGAATAAAAAATATATATTATATGAAAATTTTATTATCAAATTCTTCCAGTCAATAGAATTTTCCCTTGAAGGTGGAAAAGAGAAACATCATTTTTAGTGTAATGGAATGACCTATTCGATGAATTATAATAAATATTCTAACATTATTTATATATTTTATGATAGGTAAGAATATTATACTTCCTATAAGATTCCATATTTTGAAGGTAACATTAATAGAGATAATTGTTTTTAATCCTTAGTCCTTAAAAGATTCTAGAACCACAAGCTTTCTAATATTTCAGATAACTTCCTGAATGTTCATTTACTTTTAAAAGTATTCTTAATACCAAGGAAATGAGATATTTCTACATTTAATATCATTTATATCATCATAATAAATTCGAAGATAAATCTATGGATGATTAAGCTGGTTATGTTTATCTTTAATTACGATTAATAAGATAAAGGATTAGATATTCAACACACAAATTCTTGTGTTCCTCGCATCCATGTCAATGCCCATCATGAGTTCTCTAGTTTTATACATAGTTAATTTCACCTCAAATATCAGAATGTTTAAGATCGTTTTTTATGGAAAATTGAAAAGAAGGAAATACCACTTCTGTGTTGAGATGAATGATGTTTTTTATATTTCAGATTCAATTGGGAAGGTTAGAGAAAATTACATGTTGGAAACAAAGAAAAGAAAATATAATGAGTTATAACCACATACATATCATGTTTATCAACCTCTGATGACTATGAAAAAAATTGTACCCTGATGAAGTTATATCTAATTTGGAGAAAAGATATAGAGAAGATAAAAGAAGGAGGTCCAGTGTTTGGAATAAACCCAATTGAAGCGAATGAATTAAAAATTGATGCTAATAAAGAGCATGAGGTGAAGGATATTGATTATAAACATAAAAATAATCTTTTTGATGAAAATTTCATTAAATCCTTTTTGAGAGATATATAAAGGGCCACAGAATAGAATCAAGTTTCAGAATCCTTTCCCTATTAAATGAAACCTCCTTAACAATTACAATAAATTCTTGTAGGAACCCCTTCAATAATGGGAAAGGAATTTGTTCCAAGAATAGTTCCAAATGATCAAGAATAATATGAAGTAGTATAAGAAGATAAATAAGTCAATATATATAAGAAATAAAGTGATGATGTGGTTAGAAATTTTTTTATCTTCTAGGGAAATGTCAGTCATAAAAGTCATCGAAAAAACACCCCAAGCCTCCTCTTATAAGATACAATAAGAGGGAAAATCAGTTGATAAATATATTCAATAATAAGATAATATTGTTGAAATTGAAGTGAATAATATTCCATCTAATGATGATGATATTAATGGAGATTATATTAGTAAATAAGATTTTGGTGGTCATGATAATGATGGTAGTAATGATGAAGACGATGACGATGATAATAATGCTGACTGAATTGATCATGTTTCTTAATAAAGGAATGTTGTTATGTAAACAAATAATCCAATCCATGTGAAATATAAATGGAAATAATGTAGATGATAGGAAATCATCGTAAGGTGATTCAAAATTAGAATACTCTTCCTCCTCCTTAACAAAATATTTTTGTGTTCATTCATTGAACATGTTGTTGAACTCTATTCCTTATTTTCCATATCATGAGTCTAGATTATAGCTTATTCAAGAACCATTATACTAAAATTCAGAATATTTAACTATTATTCTAAAGAAACTAGAAAATCAGGAATGTGATTTCTATTATGTTGTTCTCTACTATTATTCTCATAATCATTCATACAAAGAAATCCCAAATTGGTCAAAGCACATCAACTGTGATGTGAAGGTTTTTGATGACTGGTTTGCTACAGTCAAGGGAGAATTTATATAATCTAAGGAATATATTAAAGATATTTTTAATAGTTTCTCAGAGTAGGGGAAGGAATCAAAAGATATCCAGTTTCAAGAACATTCATATTTGAATGGGAAACCCAACTCTGTCTACGTGGAAGCTAAAATAATAAATTCTTATAGAGATAAATTGGATTAAAATCTTAAGTCAAAAGATGAGAAGATTCACATTCAGTCTAAAATGATCATGTTTTATTAAATGAAGGGTAACGATTATGAAGTGAATATCACGAAGTTCCCATAGTATTGTAATTAGATGATGAAGTTGTATGATATTCTCAAAAAATTAATTCAAAAGAAAGATGACTAATTTCATTCAATTCTGATATTTGGTTTAACAAAAACCTTTTCAGTTTTAAAATGTTGTTATCCATTATTTCGTATTGTTTGATTCCTATAATTTTTAGGTACCTTATACTTCCCTCCGTTTATTTTTCAAAATCACAATGTGGGAGAAGTTATAAAAATAATATAAATACATATAATATAATGTCTAAGGGGAATATTACTTAAATAATACATCCTTAAGATAAAAGGGGGAGTTTTTTCCTTCAAAAATTATGAAAACTTTATAATGTAAACAATACGATCCTTAGGGGATTCATGACATAAAGAGGTTGTATTAATATTCACACTATATCATAAACAAATGGGGAAATAAGTATTTCATTTATTATTCAAATATGAATCATTTAGACCTAAATTTTATATTTATAAATAGTTATTTGTTCTTTTTAAAAAGAGGGAGATTATCTAGTAAAAATTTTCCTAATGAATATTTCCATTCCTTTATGTTTTGGAAATAAAAAACAGATTTTCCAAAAGAAACCTACCTTATTTAAGGATGATTATATGTAAGAACATATAATGACCAACTCATGCTTTCAAATATCATTCAAGTTGTTTTCTAGATTAGTTAAACATCTTTTCCTTATGATAAAATAAGTGTTATTATTCTATAAGATATTACACATTCTAAAGAACATATAATTTCTAAATATCTTACACTTTTTGGAGATATAAATATTTCTTTAAATCATACACTTTCCTACATTCTGATTCACCCATATTTTCAATTCTATATCTACAGATTTCATATATTCGGAATAACTCATAAAAATTGATTATGAATCATTGCCATTGTTAGATTCCAAATAACATAGAAAAAATAATTTTGAATCATGGAAATTCTTAGATTATGATTCTCTTAGAAAAGCTGATTCTGAATTAGTGTATTTCAAACATACAGAATATAAGTGCCTAGCCATAAACCTTACATAATCTTGAGTTATTACAAGATTACACATTTATGGTCTTTTTAGGTTTAGTGTTTTAGAGAATTATAACATAAATCATGAATTACATGTAATGACCCGTAAATATCAAGGAAATTGTTTTCGTAACTTTTTTGGAATTTTACGAGTGTGCAGTTTCTGATGGCACCTGATTCTGAGGCTTGGAGTGCCTAGAATCAATTTCCGAAGTTTGTCTTGGGTACGTTCAGTGAACGAACGAGAGGGTTTTTCTATCTTCGGAACCGGTGCTCAGAATTGAAATCTGAGGGCCCCGATTAAATCGCAACGCCAGTATTTTCTTAATAGGACTTTTATCGTAGGCGCGTTTGAAAGTGAGAGGAAGTAAAATTTTGGGGATTAAGTAAGAAGTAAATAAAATTGTGTACAATTTTATTTTTCAAATCCAAGGAAGTTAAATTCTACCACGGGAAGTTGTTGGTGGGGCCCAAAACCACCCAACTTCCCTTGTGTGGATATATGGGAGGTGGGGGGCACACGAGACCATAACCCCCATGACCTTCCCATAACCCCCTCGAAAATCCCATAACTCTCATAACTTTTCCACCCTCATTAATTAGTAACTCTCAAAAACCCCTATTTAACTCTCCCAACAATTATGAGGACCTTCCCTCTCTTAACTCTTGCCAACATACACTATTGATTAATTGAACCTACTCAATTAATTAATAATGTGTTTTGAGTTTGAATTTAAAATGGCATGTGTTAATAAAATAAATGGATGAGACCATTATTTTATTTTGGGGCTCACTTTGTGTTTGGGAGTTTGGGGAGATAGAGAGAGCCATCGTGAGAATAAGAAGAAGAAGAAAGAAGAGAAAATAATTCAATCTCGTTGAAGAACGACGCATCTTCAACGAAGAACGACACTTCTTTATCGAAGAACACCAGATCCAAGAACAATGACTTCTTCCCTAGATGAGGAACGGTCAATGTGCTGCTTATTCTTTTCTCCATGATAAAAGGTAAGGCCCCACATCTTCGGATACACTCCAGTGTCGCCAGCGAATATTTTCCCCATGACGCCGTCTTCTGTGATGCCCGATTTGTGACGTTAATTATTCGAGTTAAGGGAATTATTTTTGATTTTATCTTTATATATTGAGAAAGGAACAATGAGTGCAGACCAACCTATGCCCGGTTGATCCGCAGATCGCTCGTTCATGCGGGTTGGGTGCAGGGTTAATTTTTGGGTTCGGATTTGAGTTTGTCCTTGATTGAAAACCTGTAACGCGGAGGGCACAAGCTAACAAATAAACCCAGACCCTACGTAGATTATTTTGTTTTGTGCGGATTGATGGCGATGAAGAAATGGGTCTGTAAAAGATATTTGAAGCATGCACAGTGAATTTTGGGTCCCAAGGTGACCTTAGACGCTGACGGTGAGCAAAACGGACCACCGGAGCGCGTCCGGTGGTCCGCGAAAGATGCTGCCGGAGTGCCTCGCCGGCATGGCGGCGCCAACAATAGGAGGCGCCGGCCGGCCGCCTGGAGGTGGCGACACCCAGCACGTCACCGAGGAAGATCCGTCGTGGTTGTGTCCGGGGGGAAAGGTGGGAGATCCCACATGGTTGCGGGATTTGGGATGGTGCTGCGGCGCAAAGCGCCGCCACCTTCAATCATCGGCGAGGGCTGAGCCCCCCGCTCTGCGGCTTCCACTCGGCCGCGCTGGCCGAGCCGTGACCGGTCACGCCGCTCGGCCGCGTCGGTCGGGCCAGTCCGCGCCGGCCGGGCTGCGCCCGCTAGGCCGGGCCACGCTAGCGGGGCCAGGCCGAGTCGGACCCAGCCCTGAGTCGGGTTGACCCAGTTTGGGCCGACCCCGTGGGTTTTTGGCAGGGTCGGTTCGGTCCCAAACACCCTAATTTTGGAGCAGGTTTGTTCTAATGCCCATATCATAGGCTACAGACCTCCGATCGACGCACCGTCTATTGCGTAAGATTCCATGGATTGAGACGGTCATTTAGGTATATTACATTAAAGGTTTCGGTTAACATTGGGTATGACCGAGTTGGTTCAAACATGAAACCAACCGGGCCCTTGGAGCGGAAACGCGTATAACTTGAGCTCTGAACGTCCGATTGACGTGCCGCTGACTTTGTTGGATTCCCCTTGATTAGATGGTTATTTTGGTATACTACACTTGGTGTTTGGATACAGTTGGATTATGAACGGGTTGGATTATATCGGAAATCCAACCGGGCCCCTGGAACGGAAAAGCCGAGAACATTCAGACCGGACGCCTGTTTGACGAACCGTCAGTGGCGTTGGAAATAAAGTTGAGAAACAGCACCTATGAGTATACCCCATGAGAGTTCGGGTCAGATTTTAGATATGTTCGGGTTGGTTCGTACGCGATACCAACCGGGCCCCTGGGACGAAAAGGCTAATAACTCACAGACGAGGCGTCCGATTCACACGTCATCTATTACGTTGAGACCCCTATGACATGGCGGTCCATTGTGATAATTCCGTGTTGGAATTTGTGATACTTGGAGTATCGACCAGTAGCTCATGGAGCGGATCTTTCTGGAGACAAGCGTGCGGAATGCAGAGACCTAGTAGCTGTGGACCTGATTACTGCTTGACTGATTAGACTAGGAGTGAGTCGACTAGCCCAGTGGACAGAGCACCCAATTTTTGGTGGCAGACCCATGGCGGAAGCGCCTGGTAGTTGGCAGCAGACCCGCAGTACTCGACAAAAGGAGTACCTTTGTAGGTTATTAGGGGGACCGCTACTGTGTTTGGGCAGCAAACCCCTTGCGGGAAGCACTACTGTGTTTGGGTGCGGACCTGCGGTACTTGACAGGAGAAGTACCTCAGAAGTCTATGGTTAGTGTGTAGAGCCTCAGAGTCATGACAGGGCCACTGTACTCGATAGAGGAGGAGTTCTCCAGCAGTTGTGGTTTCGATAATGAAAATCCTGGTTTGAGTTGAGTTAGTGACCTTTATTTTTTCCTCATGATTGAGATAGGTTATTTGATAACACGGCTATATGTATGAGAATATACCTAAGTAGTGGTTATTTGTTGATTTCATATTTTTGTGATACCACTTGTTCGAGATGGGTTACTTGATAACTGAAGTATATGTATGGTCTTATACATAAGTAGGGTTTATCTGTTGAGGTCCTTATTTGTGGATATCCTTGTTCGATTTAGGAAGACCTTGAGGGTCTTGGGGTCCCTACATAGTATCGTTATACTCTCCCCTATATGGGCTATGCCTGCAACTCGTTTTGTTGGATTTAGATGACGGACATTGATGACGGAGGCCGAGCGAATGAGGTCTAGATGGTACCCAGAGGTGGACCTCACAATGAGTCAGTACTCGGAGGTGGACTTCACGAAGAGTCAGTTCCCAAAGGAGTTTGACGGACGAGGGAACTTAGGGGGATATCTATACCTACCCTTTAGGTAGGATTCGAGGAGGATGATCCGTGTGCTACACTATCTGTACCTACCCTTCTGGTAGGATCCGTGTTGGACGACCCAAGAGCTACTTCTTTTCTTCCAGCTGCTTGTCTTTTCTGTTGTACTTTCATTCAGTTGTAGCTGTACTTTTCAGTTGGGTTTGTATTTTGGCCCATTTTCATTTCATCACTTTCTTTTGTACATAGTGTATTACTTTCGCTTGTACTCTAGTTGGATGTGTTTATGTTTTTTAAAGGAAAATCCATCCCAGATATCGAGATTTACGCCTTTGGTGCTAGTTGCCAGCCCCTGGCCTATGGAAGGCAGGATTGGGGTAGTCACGGCACGGGCCCTGAGGATAGGTCGTGACAAATTTGTATCAGAGGAGTCAGTTCTACCACATAACATATAACTCTGATATTTTCATTCTCTGAAACAATAGTGTTAAGGGTACCGAGTGTGGTCTTCAGTTCAGGGAGTCCAGTGTTGGTGCGGTAGCCGACGTATCCATACACTAGGATCCTGACTACTGATTTCCGACATAGTGCATAAAAACATTGTTTGTGTGTGTGTTTCCAAAATGTTTTATAGTCAGCTCAAACCAGGTCAGTTCATCGGGTATAATCATTTGAACATGTCACATCTGTTTTTTCTGGATTCCTTTCCATAGATGACCAGCTAGAGCTCTGAGAGATGTATATGCTGACAACCATCCAAGTGTCAAGGCCTCTGTACATGGCCCTCTTTCAGTTGAGGCAGCAGCGGTACTACCATTCGTTTGGCCCCTGATTCCACCAGCCCCAGTAGTAGGCGATGCACGCTGCTTGAGCGCGATGCATGAGGTCCTACGCCAGAGGCCACCCAGGTTACGGGGGGAGATAGACCCACAGGCGACTGCGGATTGGATGGAGGCTGTAAAGGGAGTTTTCATGATAGTAGGTACACCAGCGTACTACATTGTGATCCTTGCGGCCAACCTCCTTCAGGTAGCAGTAGGCAGATGGTGGAGTTGTATGCTCTAGTTTTGCGAAGAGATTACCTTCACCTGGGGATACTTCGAGACCTTCTTCAGGGTGGAGTTTATACTAGTGACTCTACACACTGAGCATGTTCATGAGCTGTTTCCTTTGCTACAGGGTTTACCATGAGGAACCGAGTCATCTGTAGGCAATAGACGGATGATACAGGGGTCCAAGAAGACCAGACCTATAGGTGGGAGACCTCGGGTTATAGATTCGGTTGTGCGAGGTAAAAAAATAGATCCAGTCATACGAGGAGCATGAAGTGCTATGCATGCAACAGATAGGGTCACTTGGCTCGAGAATTCCCGACCTATCTAGAAGATGACCAGCAGACAGCAGAAGAAGGACCTCCCAGGAAGAGGTACAAGTTCGATCGAGGTCGACCGCATGGAGCTCCAGAAGCAGGCAGACATGAGCGGGACTAGATCCAGGCATGGAGGCCTTTGTTTTTGGGGCTTCTAGTTTCCTTTTTATTGTTGTTGTGGTTGTATGTGTCTTTGTTTTTTGAGCTGTAGTAATAAAAGATACATTATTTTGTGATGTTTACTTTTATGTCCACAATGTTTGGTTTATACTAAGAGGATCCGGTTTAAAGCCATTGACTTGACCCTCACTTTTGAGATACCTACTGGAGGAGACCCATACACCACACACTGCTATCGACAGAGTGACTCGACCCTTGGAGGAAAGAGTAACAGTTGGATCTCTTGGTAGTAGCGTCGAGTCCTTATGCCATCCACCATGGAATGAAATAGTATTGTTCATTTTAGGATTGACTTTATTAGGTGAGGAACGTGGTTCATCCAGGGGATGAGACTAGATTTCTCTTTTTCAGTAGAGGAAAAATCTCACCAGATCTTGAAGAACGTAAACAATGAAGGGTGGGAGTGAGTTCTTACAATTGGCTAGTCTCAACCATTGATCATTGAGAAAACGGTTTACGGTTCACTCCACCTCAATAGTCTTAGGTGTGTCATCTCTTAGAAGGACATGGACCAGAGACAATGGTGGTAGCTTGAATTCCACCATGACTATGACTTCGTGATAGTTTATACTCCTCGAGAGGGGGATGTTTTAGAAGATGATCTTAGTAGGACATTGGGCGTTCAACTATTAGGAGTGGCGAGATAGTAGCCGAACACGTTTCAAATATCCTTTTTGGATAGTGATAGAGTCAGCTCATGTAGAACCAGAAATGGTTCAGGCTATCACTGAGAATTCGTAAATCATCCATGAGCGGATGAAGACTACATAGAGTAGACATTAGTCTTTTTCTAATAGGAGACAAGACCACCGGATTTCGAGGGTGATGACCACGACATCAGACGGGTCTCACCTCGACAGGGTCTACGGAGATGTGGCTGAGGTGGCAAGTAATTGTTGAGGATCAATGGACTTTCCAGGTCCCCAGTAGAGTAAGAAAGGTCACTTACCTCAGAGCCTTTCCACCTCAGATGCACCGGGTGCACGACATCATCCACGTATCTCAGCAGAGAAGATGTGTGCACGACCTATCCATCATCATTGACCACAGAGAGCTAGACATCGATGACTGGGTGACATTCACAGGGTTCGACTTGAGGTTGAGGATCAAAAGGAGAGGGTCCTACGGGGATGGTCGATTCCTCTTGTGCGCTTTCGTTGGTAGCATGGAAACCTCCTAAGAGCACATGGGAGCATGAGGCTCAGATGTGTGCTCGGTACCTCCTTTAGTTTCCCTAGTTTGTGTTGTAGCTTTACGGGTACGTAAAGCCCATAGCTGGGAGTAGTGTAATGACCTGGAAATTTCAAAGAAATTTTTTTCTTAATTACTTTGGAATTTTACGAGTGCGCAGTTTCTGACGAAACCTGATTCCGGGGCCCGTTGTGCCTGGAATCAATTTCCAAAGATTGGCTTGGGTACGTTCAGTGAACGAACAAGCGAGTTTTTCTATAGTTTCAACCGGTGCTCAGAATTGAAATCTGAGGGCACCGATGAACTCACAGTGCCAGTATTTGCTTAAAAGGACTTTTACCATAGGTGCGTTTGTAGAGGAGAGGAAGATAAATTTTGGGGTTTAAGTAAGAAGTAAATAAAATTGTGTACAATTTTATTTTTGTTAACCAAGGAAGTTAAATTCTACCATGGGAAGTTGTTGGTGGGGCCCATAACCACCCAAATTCCCATGTGTGGATATGTGGGAGGTGGGGGCCATATGAGACCATAACTCCCTTGAACTTCCCATAACCACCTCGACCATACCATAACTCTCATAACTTTTCCCCCCTCATTAATTTGTAACTCTCAAAAACCCCTCTTTAACTCTCCCAACACTTATGAGGACCTTCCCTCTCTTAACTCTTGCCAACATACACTATTGATTAATTAAACCTACACAATTAATTAATTATGTGTTTTGAGTTTGAATTTCATGTGGCATGTGTTAATAAAATAATTGGATGAGCCCTTTATTTTATTTTGGGGCACACTTTGTGTAGGGGAATTTGGGGGGAGAGAGAGATCCTTTGTGAGAAGAAGAAGAAGAAGAAATAAGAGAAAAGAATTCCTCCTCATTGAAGAACGATGCCTCTTCAACGAAGAACACCTCTTCTTTATGGAAGAACTCCGGATCCATGAAGAATGACTTCTTCCCTCGATGAAGAACGGTCGACGTGCTTCTTCTTTTATTCTCCGCGACAAAAGGGACGAACCCACATCTTCGGATACACTCCAGGGTCGCCAACGATTCTTTTCCCCATGACGTCGTCTTCCGCGATGCCCGATGTGCGATGTTAATTATTCGATGTAAGGGAATTCATTTTTATTTTCTCTTTACCTTTTGAGAAAATAATGATGAGCGTGGACCATCCTAGGCTCGGTTGATCCAAGGACCGCTCGTTCATGTGGGTTGGGTGTGGGGTTAATTTTCGAGTTTGGATTTGTGTCCGTTCTTGATTGAAAACCTCTAACGCGGAGGTCACAGGCTAACGAACAAGACCGGACCCTCCGCATATTTTTTTGATGTGTTCGGATTGACATCAATGATGAAATGGGTCCTCAAAGGCAATTTGAAGTCTCCACAGTGAAATTTGGGTCCATATGTGACCTTAGGCGCTGACGGAGATCGAAAGGGACCACCAGAGCATGTCTGGTGGTCCGCGGAAGATGCTACTGGCACGCCTCTCCGGCACAGCGGCGCTGACAATAGGAGGCGCAGGCCGGCTGGAGGCGGCGGCGCACAACGCGCCACTGAGGAAGATCTGTCGTGGTTGTGCCACGACAGCGAGGTGGGAGATCCTGGGCGACCGTGAGATCTGGGATGGCACGACGGCACAAAGCACCACCAGTGTCAATCAGCAGCGAGGGATGAGCCCCCCGCTCCGCGGCTTCTACTTGGCCATGCTGGCCGAGCCGTGGCTGGCCACACGGCGGGGCCGCGCCGACCGGGGCGGGCGGCGCCGTTCGGGCCGGGCCGTGCCAACCGGGCCTGGCCGCACCAACCGGGCCAGACCCGGTTCTGGGTCGGGTCGACCTAGTTCGGGCTGACCCCAGGGGTTTTGGGCCGGGTCGGTCCGGGCCCAAACCCCCCATTTTCAGAGAAAGTTCGTTCTAACACCCATATCTTGGGCTACAGATCTCTGATCGACACACTGTCAGTTGCGCTTTATTCCTTGGATCGATACGGTCGTTTCCATATATTACATTCAAGGTTTTGGTGAACTTTGAGTACATCCGGGTTGGTTCAAACACGAAACCAACCGGTCCCTCGGAGCCGAAATGCTTATAACATGAGCTCCGGCCGTCTGATTGACTTTCCGTCGACTTTTTTGGATTTCTCATGATGACATGGTTCTTTAGGTATATTCCACTTGAGGTTTGGATATAGTCGGAGTAAGGCCGTGTTGGATTGTATCCAAAATCCAACCGGGCCCCTCGAATGGAAAAGCAGATAACATTCATACCAGACGTCCGTTTGACGAACCGTCGGCAATGTTGAAAATCACGTTGAGAAACGGTCCTTATGAGTATACCCCATGAGAGTTCGGGGAACAATTGAGATATGTTCGGGTTGTTTCATACGTGAAACCAACTGGGCCCCTGGGACGAAAAGGCTAATAACTCACAGACCGGGCGTCCGATTGACGCGCCGTCTCTTGCGTTGAGACCCCAGTGACAAGGCGGTCCTTTGTGATACTTTTGTGTGGGAATTTGGGGTACTTGGAGTATCAACCAATAGCTCGTGGAGAGGCTCCTCCCAGAGACGAGCGTGCAGAGTGCGGAGACCTAGTAGCTATGGACCTGATTACTGCTTGAAGGATTCGACTAAGAGTGAGTCGACTAGCCCAGTAGATGGAGCACCCGATTTTTGGCGGCAGACCCATGGCGGATGGAGCGCCTGGTAGTTGGAAGAAGACCCACAATACTCGACAGTAGGAGTACCTCGGTAGGCTATTAGGGGGACCGCTACTATGTTTGGGTGGCGGACCCCTAGCAGGAGGCACTAATATGTTTGGGTGGGACCCACAGTACTCGACAGGAGGAGTACCTCACCAGTCTAAGGTTAGTGAGTAGTGCATTGGAGTCGTGACAGGGCCACTATAATTGAAAGAGGAGGACTTCTCCAGCATTTGTGGTTTCGATAATGAAAATACTGGATTGAGCTGAGTCAGTGACCTTTGTTTTTTCCTCATGATTGAGATGGGTTACTTGATAAATTTGGAATATGTATTGGCATATACCTATGTAGTGGTTATCCATTGATTTCAAATCTGTGTGATACCTCAGGTTTGAGATGGGTTACTTGATAAATTAGGTATAAGTATGGGCTTATACCTAAGTAGGGGTTATATATTGAGGTCATTCTTTGTGGATATCCTTGTTGGATTTAGGGAGACCTTGAGGGTATTAGGGTCCCTACTGAGTATCGTTATACTCACCCGTACACGGGCTATGCCTGAACCTCATTGTGTTGGTTGCTGATGACAGGAAGTGATGACGGAGGCTGAGCATACGAGGTCTAGACGGTACCCAGAGGTGGACCTCACGACGAGTTAGTACCCGGAGGTGGACTTCACGAAGAGTCGGTACCCAGAGGGGGTTAACAGACGAGGGCACTGAGGGGGATATCTGTACCTACCCTTCAGGTAGGATTCGAGGTGGATGATCTGGGAGCTACGCTATTTATACCTACCCTTCAGGTAGGATCTGTGGTGGACGACCCCGGAGCTGCTTCTTTTCTTCCAGCTGCTTTTCTTTTCTATTGTACTTTCGTTCAGTTATAACTGTACTTTTTAGTTGGGTTCGTATTCTGGCCCATTTACTTTTCAGCACTTTCTTTTCTACTTAGTGTATTACTTCCTCTTATACTCTGGTTGGATGTGTTTATGTTTTTTAAAGTAAATTCCTTCCCAAATATCGAGATTTGTGCCTTTGGTGCTAGTCTCCAGCCTCTGGCCTATGGAAGTCGGGCTTGGGGTAGTCACGGCATGGGCCCCGAGGATGGGTCGTGACATTACATTACACATTTAAAAATTTTGGTTACATTAAAGACAATATTCACTTCTCCCATCAAAGGAAACATATATTAAAAAACATGGATTCTTTCATGAAACTTCCTTGACACTATCATCATGTCATGTAACATTCCCTTGACCTGTGAAAAACATTTCAAAAACATGGGATGAGCATAAAAATTTCAGTAAGGTATATAAAAATACAGAATTAAAACAATAGTCCATGTATACATAAGAATCAATGAAATAATTCTTTACTCATAAAACATAAGCACTCTTAACATACCTCATGAAATCATGAATAACTCATAGAAATCATAAGACATAAAGGTAACCTAAGGCATTCATGACATTATTACGTAGGGAGTAACCCTCACGGTTACGTTTGGAATACCCATCACAGTATATCCCCCAAATCTCTTCAGAGAAACATTAGCATTTAACCCCTTCATGTTACCCAATGCATTAAGGAGCTATATTAGTCTCACCCGCCCTTATTTTATCACGGAACCACCCGTCTTCATAAACAATTCCAAAGAACCCTAACATAATCGTTTCACATAAAAAATGCATAAAGGAAACATAACATTTCCCCATTTCAATCACAAGATACTATAACAACATGATATAATAAAATCATTATCAAACCACTTTCAATTCCCAAATAAAATAAAAGTATAAAATGGTATTTATTTTTCATTTTAGAAAAATTTATGGCTTGTAGAGGAAGCTGAAACTCAAATAATGGTCACAGCAGCAGATAAGTCGTTGTCGCCGCATACGTACAACAAAAACATTCTCTTTTTTCGTTTACTAAAACGATTCATATAAAAAAGTTCCTTTTGAATAAAAGTAAAATTCAAAGGGTTTTATACACCGTATAAAATATGGATGTCTATAAAACAAAATATGCCTCAATAAAAGGAGATTGAGACGAAGTATCATACCTCGTGTCCGACTTGACTCTATTGTTCTTTAATATCCCGAATAATAAACATGAGATAATTTATAATTTCATAAGAACCTTTTTCATGTTCATTATTACTTTTATATCACTTATTACCATTTTATGAAAATTATGTAATTTTTTAAGTTAATAACGGTCGTTTTGTCGATCATTGGTAGTTTGGTCAAAAATAAACTCCTTATAATTACAGGTTGTTCATGTGGTAAAATATCCATTATATCCCGAATTATATTCATGATTTAGATATCATATATATCCTATATGTCCAGTATATACTTGTAATAATATATTACATAACATTTAGAGGTAATAAATGAAATGCACCGTTCATGGAGATGGTAAGCCATATGTACGCATAAACGCTACTTTCATTTCTATTTGATCATTAATTGAATGAAATCATAATGAAATAAAGGTATATTATAATTACAGTGTTATATCATATATTATATCATTAACTCCATCCTTTATATGTCCCACATATGGAATTAATGAATCAAATCACTTTGAGGGGGTGGTACTCCGTTCTTCCTAAAATGAAGATATCACGTTTACCCATAATGGAAACCATAAAGGAATTCCCTAAATGAAAAATAAAGAAGCATAAAGGAAACATAAAAATAATATATATCATATTTAAATAGAGTTTCATCTTAATTTCCACCATGAAATGTGTTAAAAGAAGAATGAACAATCATCGTTTCATGAGGCAGAAATTCGCCATCCACAGAAACAGTATATTCATTAACAATTAGACCAAGGTGTATGTAAGTGTAAATTGAATACATCTCATAACAACATCCTAGTATATTGAAGATACTAGTTTTATTACAAAATAAATGAAAAAAATATTCTAGGGGGTTGGAGAAGAAAAATAAATCAAAAGAACACAAGTTAAGACATTACCTTTAAATCAGGTAACTCTTCTTGGTTTGAACCAAAAGGGTTTCTTGAAGAGCTTTCTGCCTATGGTAAGGCTTCTAGGATGAATAAGGGGATGTGGAGAGATATAATGAGCATTGAATGGCCGATCCAATGTATTTAGATGTGTGGGTAAGGTGGTAGAGGTGGGGGCCTTTTATAAGAGGGAGGAGGGGCACTCTTGGAAAGTCAAGAAATGTTACTTTATATTAAAATGAGTTTCGGATTTTAAAGGTCCCACATTGATATATTTCGAGGATATGGTAATAAGGGTTCGAAATATACTCATCCAATAGGTTTTTTAATAGCGTAAGGCTTAGATTTTACATTATCTTTTCATTTTATTTAAATCGTTTATTAATGAGGTAATCGCCGCATCATTATGGTGTAATAAATAATTTAATTTATATAATGTCTAAAAATTATAAAAAAAATAATATTATATAGGAAATATTTTTATCTTTCCAATAACTATTTATATTCCAAGAGATAATTTTTGTAGAAAAAATTAAAATTGTTTTACTTGGGTGATACATACTTTGGTGATATTCTCCTTTATAAATAAAATGATAAAGTGTCAATATCACCCAAAAGTGATTCCATGGTGTCCCTAAGTTTGGAACAAGGTATCCCATGGTCGTCTATGACACAACCAGTAGCATTATGACACATTTTGGGGTCATTTTTTATTATTATGATATTATTTTATTATCCTTAACTATCCGATTACTAATTAATCATGATAAATAAAGATAATTACCATCATTACTATTCATAGTGTCCAAAAACAAAAGTTTCTTAATTACATAATATGTACCATCTGATTCCAAATATTGAATCCAATTTACCAAATTCCAAACACAGAAATTTCAGTAAATAATTTAAAAATAATTCCCGTTGTCAAAATATATAGTGGGTTTTTTAGAAACAATTTCTATCAAAAGATTGAAAATTGTTTATGTCCAATTTAAAAGTAAAATTAATTATAATGTCCAAAATTGGATTAAATGGTAAAAATATATTCTAATTAAAATTTAAAACAAATTAAAATTACAATATAACCATATAATTAAATTATATTAACATGCAATTTTGAAGTAAAATGCAGTATTTTTCACTATTCATTAAAAAATGAACATTGTCAGAAAAATACCAAAAAAATTTCCAAACTAAATTTCAATGTCCCAATCCTAATGAATAAGTTTATTTTGAAAAATAGAGCTTATTAAATTTTCACAAGTTTGATTTTAAATTGTTTTCCTTCAAAAGGCGGTAAAACAATCTTTTAAAAATATTAGAGAATTCTATGCTTAAGATTGGGTTTATTCTCATTTAAGCCTTTAAAAAACTATCTAATTCATAAATAGACATAGATAAAAAAATCTATTATTCATTACTTACTTGGGATGTTACATCCTTTCCCCCATTAGAAAATTTTTTCCCCGTAATTTATTAACTTATCTAATAAGTGGGGGAATTTATGCCTCATTGCATTTTCGGATTCCCATGTTGCCTCTTCAATCATGTGGTTCTTCCAAAAAACCTTTATTTGATGAATCACCTTATTCCATTACACATTCTCCCTATGTTCATGAATCTAAATAGGTTTTTTCTCAATATATAGGTTCTCTTCCAGCTAAACTACATCTGGACTCAAAACATGAGATGGATCTGGCATGTACTTCCTTAACATTGAAACCTGAAAAACATTGTGTACCTCAGATAAACTTGGAGGTAAAGAAACTCGGTATAAAACTGATCCAACTCTCTCAAAAATCTCATATGTTTCAATGAACCTTGGACTCATCTTTCCTTTCTTCCCAAATCGCATCAATCTTCTCCATGGTGAAACTTTGAGGAAGACATGATCACCTACCTCAAAAGAGGGATCCTTCCTCCTGTTGTCCGCATAACTTTTCTGCCTGCTCTGAGCTGTTCTCATGTGTTTCTGTATCAGCTGAACATTTTCTACCAACTCTAATAACAATTCTAGTCCCATAAACTTCCTTTCACCAACTTCATCCTAAAAAGCTGGAGTTCGAAACTACATCCCAAATAATTCCTCAAATGGTTCTATTTGTAGAGTAGAATGAAAACTGTTATTTTAAGAAAACTCGACCAAAGAAAGATGTTGGTCCCAACATCCTTGATAATCCATCGAACAAGCACGTAGAATATCCTCCAATGTCTGAATTGTTCGTTCCGACTACCCATTTGATTGAGGATGAAAAGATGTACTATGATTTAATTCAGTACCCAACGACATCTGAAGGCCTTTCCAAAAGTTAGAAGTAAACCTGGGATCACAATCAGATACAATGGAGATAAGAAGTCCTTGTAACCTGAATATCTCTTTATGATAGAAAATAGAAAGTTGATATAGAGAAAAAGTATCTCGTATAGAAATGAAATGACCGGATTTAGTCAAGCGATCAACAAGAACCCAGATTTCATTATTACCTCGAGGTGTCTTCGGCAATCCAACAATTAGGTCCATGGATATATTCTCCCATTTCCACTCTGGTACTGGTAAAGGTTAAATCATCCCTTTCGTTAACTGCCGCTCTTCTTTAACCTGTTGACAAGTCAAATACTTCATATTAAAATGAGCAATATCTCTTTTCATTCCATCCCACCGGTAGTACTCCTGAAGATCTCTATACATCTTAGTACTGCCAGGATGAACTGAAAACGGAGAACTATAAAGTTCACATAACAACACTCTCATTAACTATGAATCACACGGTACACACAATTTCTTCCCAAAACATAAAACCCAATCATTATCAATGTTGATTTCAGAAAACGTACCCTTATGAACCATCTCTACCTTTTTCTTCAACTCACTGTCTTGCTTATATACTTGCTTAATTCTTTCTGATAGAGAAGATTTCATTGATATCTAAAACAAAACAGAAGAACATCCTGCACCAACAACTTTTATGAATGATTTCATCAAATCCTTAAACCAATGTACCACATTCCAAACAAAAAATTGTTAATGAAGCATTAATTTTTGGACTCACAGCATAAACCACTTTATTTTTTTTCTTGATGGTAATGAATTGTACATTCATAATCCTTGATTAATTCTAGCCATCTTCTCTGTCTCATGTTCAATTCTTTATAAGTGAAAATATTCTTTAAAATTTTGTGATCGGTATATATTTCACACTTTACTCCATAAAAATGATGCCTCCAATTTTCTAAAGAAAAAAAATAGAAGATAATTCTCAAATCATGTGTAGGGTAATTTACCTTATGAGTTTTCACCTAACGTGAATCATAAGAAATTACCTGATCATTCTACATTAGGTTGCAACCAATTCCTTTTAATAAAGAATCACTATAGATAAGAAACCCACCATTCCTGGAAGGTAGTGCCAAAACTAGATCATTCACCAATCTTCTTTTCAATTCTTGAAAACAATCATCACAGTTTTTTCCCAGATAAACGTAACACCCTTCCGAGTTAGCATAGTCATTGGACTATATAACCGAGAAAATTTTCTAACAAACCTTCGGTAATAGCCTGCCAAACCAAGAAAACTATGAATATCAGTTACATTTGTCGGTCATGGACATTCTTCAACAACCATTGTTTTTGTAGGATCAACAGTTATTCCATCTTTAGAATCAATGTGACTAAGGAAATAAATTTTTTGCAACCAAAACTCACACATTCTGAATTCCCCATTCAATTTCCTTTATTTAAAGGTTTTCAAAATAACCCTTAAATGACTTTTATGCTCATATTTAATTTTATAAAACACCAAAATATCATCAACGAAAACAACCACAAACATATCCAAGAACTCCTGGAAAATTTTATTCATAAGGTCCACGAATAAAGAAGTTGCATTGGTTAGCCCAAAAGGCATTACTACGAATTCATAATGGCCATATCTTTAATGAAACACTGGCTTCAGAACATCTGATTACTTTACCTTCAACTGATGGTTCCCCTATCTCAGGTCAATCTTTGAAAAATACTCAGCTCCATGGATCAGATCAAACAAATCATCGATATGAGGAAAATGATATTTATTCTTAACAGTGATGTTATTCAAGGCTCTATAATCAATGAAAAGTCTCATAGAACCATCTTTCATTTTAACAAATAAGATAGGAGAACCCCATGGGGATGTGCTAGGTCAAAAGAAACCTTTCTCTAATATATATTGCAATTTCTCCTTCGACTCTAAAAGTTAAATTTGATCCATTCGATAAGGGGGTTTTGAAATTAGATTAGCATTAGGAACTAATTCAACAGTAAATTCAACATCCCGATCTTGTATTATTCCAAGAAACTCATTTGGATAAAAATCATGACACTCATTTACCACTGGCACATAATTAATCTGAACGGTTCCTTTGTTTTCAACAATATGTGAAAGGCAACATTCATTTCCATATTTTACAAGTTCCTCACCCTCTTGATATGTCATCAAGATTAAGGGTTCATTCTTGTACACAAACTGAAAGACTTTCTGAAAAGAAACTTCTTTTTCTCTACAATAAATCTTAGCTTGGTAAACAGAGATCCAATCCATTCCCAGGATAACATCAAACTCTAATAGAGGTAAAATAATAAGGTTTTCAAATTGGTTCTTTCCACGGATAAGGATAGGAAAACTCTTAAAAATTATTTTTTCCACATTATTTCCCCCAGGTGTTTTTACCATATGTTTAGGAGTCATTTCGTGAGATGGAATTCCCAATATACTAGACAATTTTTCAGAGATGAAAGAATGTATAGACCCCGTATCAAACAACACATTGGCATAATCTGAGAAAACAAACAAAGTACCTGATACCACTTCATTTTCGGTCCCAACATCTGCTGAAGTAGTTTCCAATGATTTCACCACTCCTTTTTTCTTGTAGTCTGACTACTTCCAATCACTCGAGCTTTTTGTCGGACACTGGTTTGCATAATGACCCATCTCATTGCACATGAAACATTTCACTAACTATAAATCAAAGTTGGTCTTACCGTCACCCTGATCTTTTTCAGTGCAATCATGAGCCTTATATCCCATCTTAGCACATCGGTAGCACTTTCCAGAATTCATAAGACATTCCCAAGCATGCCTTTTACCACATATATCACAAACTGGAAACTTTTTTTTCTTACCATCAGACCTTTTGGAATAAGTTTTCCCTTTCTCCCGCCACCTCAGTCTCTTCTTCTGTTTGTTGTTATAAAACACTTGATTATCCGATAACTCCATTTCCACCTTCTCAACAAATTGAACAAGATTTTAATAACTCTTGAACTCATGAGAAGCTAAATACCTTCGATATTTTGCCTTTAATCCCGAGTAAAAATGATTTATTTTACTATTAAGGTCTCGAATAAAATTTGGAGGATAGCTGGCCAATCGAGTGAACCTTTCTTCATAAGAAGCCACTAAGTCATCCTCTTTCCTCAATTCCAAGAATTGTTTTTCCATCCTATGTCGAACAACCCTAGGAAAATAATTATCAAGAAACATACCATTGGATTCATCCCAGTCAAGTGCATCAATCTCATCAGTGTCCCTGATATTTTTAACCATCGACCACCATTAATCTACTTCACCCTCCAAACGGTAAATAGCAAGACTTACCATTTGATTTTATGAACACACCATGACATAGAAAATCTTCCTTAGTGATTTAATCAACCCTTTATCTAGAACAATGTTAGATGATCCTCATGAAATGTTCCACCACTAACATGTTCTCTGCAGTTGATCTGGCTGATCTTTTTCATGGATACCACCACCATTTATCGCTTGAGTCAATTGCGCCATTAGTGCAACAAACTGTTCAGTTCCAATTCCAACCATCTCAGGATGCTGATTCGGAAGGTCATTTCCTTCTGTATTCCTTCCTAGAACTGGTTTCTTGTTTCCTTTGTAGAAAACCATTCTGAACAAACATGTCTTAGATGAAGCAACATCGTAATCTTCAAATTCTATATAATTTCAATTTGACCATAAAAAATTTGGATAATCATTTAATAGAATTCAAACTCATAAAGTTATCTAAACCGACCTCTGATACCAACTATAAGGCCCCAGCTTTAAACCTTACTTAATCTTGAGTTATTACAAGACTACACATTGAGGATCTTTTCAGGTTTAGTTTTTTAGAGAATTAGATCATAAATCATGTATTACATTCCAAATTTAAACAAGGTGGTTACATTAAAGTCAATATTCACTTTTCCCATCAAAGGAAACATATGTAAAAAACATGGATTATTTCGTGAAAGGTCCTTGACACTATCATCAAATCATGTACCTTTCCCTTGACCTTTGAAAAACATTTTTAAAAACATAGGATGACCATAAAAAGCTCAGTATGGTATATACAAATACAGAATGAAAACATTAGTCCATGTATACATAAGAATCAATGAAATCATGATTTAATAATAAAAAATAACCACTTTAACATACCTCATAAAATCATGAATAACTCATAGAAATCATAAGACATAAATGTAACTTGATGCATTCATGACATTATTACGTAGGGAGTAACCCTAATGGTTATGTTCGAAATACCTATCACAGTATATTCCCTAAATCTCTTTATAGATACCTTAGCGTTTAACCCCTTCACATTACCCAATGCATTGGGGATCTATATCGGGCTCACTCGCCCTTAGTTTATCATGGAACCACTTGTCTTCATAATCAATTCCCATGAACCATAACATAATCGTATCACATAAAACATACATAAAGGAAACATAAAATTTCCATATTTATGTCACAAGATTTCAAAAACACATTGATATAATAAAAAAATTATCAAACCACTTTCAATACCAAAATAAAGGAAACACATAACATGGTATTTATTTTTCATTTTAAAAAAAGTTTATGGCTTGTAGAGGAAGCTGAAACTCAAATAATGGTAATGTCGGCGGAGAAGTCGTTGTTGCCGCATACGTACAACAAAAACATTCCCTTTTTTTATTTTTTAAAACACTTCATATAAAAATATTCCTTTTGAATAATATTAAAATTCAAAGGGTTTTATGCATCGTATAAAAGAAGGTTGTGTATAATACAAAATATTCCTCAATAAAGAGAGATTGAGACGAAGTCCCTTACCTCGTGTCCGAATTGACTCGATCATTCTTTAATCTCTTGAATAATAAACTTGAGTTAATTTATACTTGCTTGAGAACCTTTTTGAAGTTCATTATTCGTTTTATATCACATATTACCATGTTATGAACATTATGTAATTATTTAAGTTAATAACGGTCGTTTTATCGATTATTGGTACTTGGGTCAAAAATAAACTCCTTATAATTACAAGTTGTTCATGTGGTAAAATATCCATTATATCCAGAATTATATTTATTATTTAGATATCATATATATTCTATATATCCAGTATATTCATGAAATTATAATATTACATAACATTTAGAGGTAAGAAATGAAATGCACCGTTCATGGAGACGGTAAGCCGTACGTACGCATGAACGCTACTTTCATTTCAATTTCTTATTTAATGGAATGAAATCATAATGATATAAAGGTATATTATAATTCTAGTATAATATCATATATAATTTCATTAACTCAATCCTTTATACATCCCACATATGGCATTAATGAATCAAATCACTTTGAGGGGGCGGTAGTCCACAATTCCTAAAATGATGATATTGTGTTTACCCATAATGGAAACCATAAAGGAATGCCATAAATGAAAAACACAGAATAATAAAGAAATCATAATCATAATATATATCATATATATATATATATTTACATCTTTATGGGCACCATGAAAGGTGTTAAAATAATATTGAACAATCATCGTTTCGTGAGGAAGAAATTCGCAATCCACAGAAACAGTATGTTCTTTAACCATTAGACGAAGGTGTGTGTAAGTGTAGCTCGAATACTTCTCATAAAAACATCCTAGTATATTGAAGATATTTTTTTTTGTTAAAAAATAATGGAATTAAAAGAGTCTATGGGGATGGAGAAGCAAAATAAAACAAAAGAACACATTGAAGACATTACCTTTAAATCGGGTAACTGCTCTTAGTTTGAACCATAATGGTTTCTTGAAGATCTTTCTTCCTAAGGAGAGGCTTCTAGGATGAATAGATGGGTGTGGAGAGATAAAATAATCAGATATTGGCTGATAAAATGGCTTGAGAGGTTTGGGTATGGAGGTAGAGGTGGGGGCCTTTTATAAGAGGGAGGAGGGGCACTCTTGGAAAGTCAAGAAATATTACTTTATATTAAAATGATTTTCGGATTTTAAAGGTCCCACATTGATATATTTCGAGGATATAGTGATAATGGTTTTATATATACTCATCAAATAGGTTTTTGACAAGTGTAAGGATTATATGTTACATTATCTTTTCATTTTATTTAAATTTTTTATTAATGAGGTAATCACTGCATCATCATGGTGTCATAAATAATTTAATTTATTTCATGTATAAAAATTATTAAAAAAAAATACTATGATCTATTAAACCATTTTATCTTTCATATGACTATTTCTAGTCCATTAGATCATCTATTTAGACAATATTAATTTTTTTTTACTTGGATGATACAAACTTTGGTGATATTTTCCTTTCTTTAAAAATTAAATTATAAAGTGTCAATCTCCCCCAAAAGTGATTCTATGGGGTACCTAAGATTTGAAAAAGGCATCCCATGGCCGGCCATGACACAAAAGGTATCATTAGGACACATTTTGGGGTCATTTTTTATTATTATGATATTATTTTATTATCCTTAACCACCCGATTACTAATTAATCATGATAATTAAAGATAATTACCGCCGTTAATATTCATAGCATCACAAAAAGAGTCTTCATTACATAATTTGGACCTTATAATTCCAAATATGGAACCCATTTTACCAAATTACAGACACATAAATTTCAATAATTAATTTACAAATAATTTTCATTGTCCAAATATATAGAGGGGTTTTTAGAAACAATTTCTAACAAAAGTTTGACAATTGTTAATGTCCAATTTCAAAGTGAAATTAATTATAATAACCACCATTGGATTAAATGGTAAACATATATTCTAATTAAAATTTAAAACCAATTAAAAGGACAATCTATCCATATAATTAAATTAGATGAAAAAGTAGTTTTGAAGTAAAATGCAGTATTTTTCACTATTTATTAAAAAATGAACATTGCCATAAAAATACCCAAAATCTATCCAAAGTAAATTTCAATGTCGCAATCCTAATGAATAATTTTATGTTGAAAAATAGATCTTATAAAATTTTCAAAAGTTTTATTTAAAAATGGTTTTCCATCGAACGGCGGTAAAAAAATCTTTAAAAAATATTAGAGAATTATATGCTTAAGATTGGGTTTATTATCATTTTAAGCATTTAAAGAACTATATAATTCATAAATAGATATAGATAATAAAATCTATTATTCATTACATATTTGGGATGTTACACCAAATCGCTCAGAAAAACCGATTCTGAATCACATTGATTCTTAGATTGTGATTGACAATAATATCCAGATTCAATTCTTATGGAACTTATTTTCTAATTTCATATCATTATTAATGTTTTAATAAAATTATTAGAGTTTTGATATTTCATTAATATTATGATTTTAGATCATTCATAAATATTCAAAATTTCGTTAATGTTATTCTTTCATTACTTTCATTAGATTTTTATGTCCCCGTAATGTTATGATTTCAAAAAATTCATAAAGATACCATATTTTATTAATTTAATATTTATTACATCCATATTCTTATATATTATTGAATAGATAATGTTACCTGTGATTGTTATTTTCATATACTAAATGGTGTTGTTGTTACAGTTGCAATATGACCATTATGAATGCCATAGGTCCATATCCCTTTATCATTTTAGGGAAATTACGACCATTGAAGTAAAATGTGACCATTAGAAATGTCACCTATAAATAAAAAATCATTTTATTGTTTTCTGATCCTTGGACGTTTGGTAGAATTGAAACTGTATGAGAGAAATTGCAGATTTTCTTCATTTAAAATCCTTGAAGAGTTTTTGTTGTGAACAACTTGTTTCACATACCTAAATCATCAACATGATTTAATTTCCTTATTTTATTCTTAATGTTGTTTTATAAAATTGTGGGATTACAAGTTGAAGAAAGGTAGAGGTGTAGATTACCTATTTTATCTAGGGCTTCCATGTTTATGGAATAAAGTGGTTCTAATCACCTTACAGACTGAGGGCTTGCGGGGATAGCAAGATAGATTCTTATCTTCATATCAAAGGTTTCCCCCTTGTGTGGGGAAGACAGATTTTACTGAAGGTATAAATCAAGGGACCATTATACATGGTTTTTGGTTACCCTTTTCTTTGGGTTAAAATATTAAATTACAGTTGTTCTACTTTTTTAATTAAAAGTTCTCTACATTCTTCCACATTTTGGTTAAATATTTAAAGTTTAACTTTCTTAAACTATCTCTATTGTATTAACTCCGATTCTAGATTCCATACTCTTTAAGATATAATCTTAATTATGAGTAACTATGTGCTTATTTATTTATAATATTTTTTAAATTGGTCCTTGGTTACTTCGGATCTGTTTGTTACAGATTTGAGAGTGTTTTGTGAATCTTGTTTGTTTAACAATGTTAAACAATGTTTTCTTTATTTTAAAAACAATTGTTTTTAAAATTAAAATTCACCCCCTCTTATAATTGATTTTCTACATTTCATATTTTGATACTAAATTATGGAAAAATTATGGATATCCAATGGTAGTTTTAGAATTTTATAGATTATTTACGCCAGTAATTTTATTTTTTAGTCCCCAATTAATCATAATTTGGATTTAACAACTGTGATTGATTTTAATCACTTTTACTAATTATTTTGGTCAAAAATTAGAATAGAATATTTAGACTTTAAAAATTAAAATGTATTCAATGGTGTATGTTGTATTTTTGAAATTCAAATTATAGAAGATGAAAAAATAAGATTAGCGGTAATCCTACAAATGGGATGAAATAAAGGGGTTTTAAAGTAAAAAAAAATCAAAGTTTGTTAAGATTATATATTCAGTTTCAAAGTGAATTTGAATCTACTGAATTTTATTTTATAAATTGATATAATATTTTTCTAATGGGATGTTAAAACATAATTAAAATATCATTTATCATTTATATTTATATAGTAAAAAAGAATCATTTAACTAAAATACTGTATTTTTTATTTGTCATCAAAAAATGATGTTTCTCATAAAAATACAAAAAAATCACCTTTGGATAATGTCTATGTTATGAATTAAAAATTTATTTTTTATAAAAAATTAAAATTTTAAATATGTCAAACATTACTTTTTTTATTAGAATTTGTTCACTCGAGAGAATGATATTTTTAACATTAAAGGACTTCACAAAATGTGTTATCTTTCATTATAAATATATTTTATTAACATAAAACAATTATAACCAATATATAGAAAGCATTTATTGATATAAATAAAATAGTTTTTAATTATCAAGTAATAAATCTATAATTTAATTTATTATATAAAAATAGGATTCCAAGAAAATAATTGTTGTGTGCATTGTATGCCAAGTCAGTGTCGTATGAATAGTTGGTTTTGCATGTAGTGCAAGACATGTTGGTATTACTGGTGAACAAAATATTTACTTTAGTTTTTAATATGTATATATAAATATACTACTATTTCCCATGTCATGTGTGTCAAAAAATATTTAATTTATAAATTAATTCAAGAAAACAATTCTCTAAATCTCTGGCGGTTACAACATCACCCTATCCATGTTTCATTTCCAAATTCCATTTTTTATATAGGGGTCTTATGAATTATTAATAATAAGGGAGTACAATTTTTTTTCCTGAATTAGAAAAAAATTTCCCTAAGAGTGGGGAGGTGTATTGAATTCAATAAAAATTAATGAGAACCAAGATCTATCATCAAAATATATATAGGAAAGTACCAAACAACATGTTTATTCTGCCTGTATCCCCACAATACCTTTTAAAAAATCTATAAAAATAAATAATATAATCTACTAAAAACCAATAATATATTTCCTTTGATGAAAAACATGATATTGATAATATTCATTATATAGAAAAGTTCTCCCAAAAGTCTATTCATGTCCGTAAATCTGAGAACTAAGAAGAATTCTATGAAATATGGAGATGGAGGAAAAATAAATGATAATCACTCAGGTGATATGGAATGTGTGTCTCGAGTTCTGGTTGGGAATTTATAACCATCATCAATCCATGAGAAATATTAGCTACATGTTATATGTTTTGAAGGTATATAGTCTTCCAAAGTCTTCAGTTTCTGATGGATGTACTATCAACATACCCATCAATATATACATAACACAAGATTACATCACCATCCAACATATTGTTTTTTCTTATACTATATTATTGAGTGTACCACTACATTCACATACCTGTGAAACCATGACTAACATGACAGGGAGATTGAAATCAATAACCATTTGTAATTTAATGGGGTCTTAGGAAAACTAGCCTCACATGGAGCAGGATAGATGAGTTTTTCGTTTGAAATCTCACACGGTGTGATCACTATCTTAATTTTTAAAACCCATAAACACTATAAAAATCCACCATCACCATCAATAAAAATTAAAATACTAGAAACGTTTTCAATGAAATCCTTTTCACAACCTCCAAGACTCTAACAATCATAACTATCATCCTTTTAGGACTTGTCAGTAGTGACTTAAGGAATAAAATCCAAATTAAACCCCTATTTCATTTCCTCATTATCCAATATTTAAATTACACTCAACATACATAATTATACCCCTAAAAAATATCAAACAAAAATAGTTAGGTTTACATTTTGATACCATTCTTGTGAATCAGAATGGGAGAGAGTGTGTGGGGGGGGCACAAGAGAGTTGAAGTAGTTCACAATGTTCTAATCACCCCATTAACTTTTATCATATATATTTGTAACATTATAATATTTTTACCCATCAACCAGTTCTCTGTACTAGAGTGACACAAATACTTGGGTGAATATCACCCTATACTAGAGGATTCCAACAAGTAGGTGGGTTATGGAGAAACCATAAAGACACTATATACAATATATCAGAGTTTGAAATCTCAAAAGAAAAATAAGTATCTTAAATAATAAAAAACCATTAGTGTATTTAGATTAATAAAATTGTAAAAAAAATTAACAAATAAAATGAAATCATATCGGTATACAGAAAATATAAAATAATCTCTAATTCTGCTGATCAAATTAAAAATAAATAAGTAAAATTAATAAGGAATTCATGGTATATTGCTACCCTAATCCATACCTTATTTCTAGTTCCTAATTACATTTTATGTTTCTTGATGCTAAAATCTTGATCCTCTTCCAAACCTGTACATGTAAATAATGGAAGTCGTCTTGGGTACCCCAGTGCAATGCTGTCATTAGCAGGGTGTGAGTGCATAACCTAGTAGGGAACCAAAAATATGGTCCCATACATATTTGAAATGATGTGATATATAAAATACACATTCTCAAAAGAACATAATGATTAAATTATAGGAAATCAAAAATAAATATACCACTGTAATTACACATGTATATGAAATTGATCAACCATATAAGATTCAACTAGTGTTAGGGGAGCATTTGAGAAAATAACTATATTATTCCTAAAATAATTGAACTAAGGCCAAATCCATAAATATGGTCATAGGGAATATAGTATGTATGTATCAGTAGACTTGTATGTTATTCTGAATGGCTCAACTACCAAATTACATGCATAGATGTCATATCAAAGAACACCAATATAAGGAATGGATCATAGATGATTCTAGAGAATCTTATGAAATCACAAATTTGATATTACTCCACATCACCATGATGACTAGCTGTATCACAAGAATATTTAGTATTCCAACAAGATACTTATAAAGTCACCATGCTTGAGTAGTTAGATCCTAGGAGTCTCAAATTAACAATGAAAAAAAAATCATACACAAAGCCTATATGACTGGATCCTATACATGATGGGAATCCAAATGAGACATAGAATCCGAGAAACCCTATATTGAATTTATGTTCAATCATGATGTACTATTAATTCTTATGTGCCTCAACAACCAAATCATAGGAATCATATATTTGAATCCATCAGGAAGCCATCCCATCAATCACAACACATCATTATCAAATGAGGCTCAAAATATTAATCTCTTTAAGGGCCTCTAAGGATCAACAACAAAATTATCACATCCCTTATTCCCCATATTACATGTCACAAAAATTATGTCATGGTATACAAAATTGCATCAAAAATAACAAATTGGATTCATAAATAAACGATAGAGGTTTACTGAATAAGAAAACTTATGATTATTTTCCAGAACACCTCAAGCTCACATTTTTATTGTGGATTCTAATTTGACACTAGATTCCGTTTAAATCTCAATCCAACCCACATAGTAAGGGTTGGTATAACATCAACACACCTACTAGGGTTTAATTTGTAACCACAACAAATAGGAACTCTACAAGGTGACCTTATTACATGTCCTAAGCCTTGGTTCAACACTAATCATGGGATGATATCACATTTCATAGAAGATCCATACATGGGATGAACACATCGACCTTAGGGATTCACCACATTAGTAAGGGTCTTGACAGACAGGTCATGTACAACATCAATGTCAGGATTTATCTCGAATGATTTTACCATTCAACCTATTAATAAGTATCATAGTCTAATAACCTAAAAAATCACATATCATGTGAATGGGTTGCTCACACCACAACCCAAATAAATGATCCTAACAGACCATTGGTATAAAAAAGTCCCTCATATGTTTACTCAAGACATTTATCTCAAGACTACCAAGACCCAATCTTGTTCTTTTCCATGGGAATGTAAATAAGGAACAATAATTCATAATTAATTAAATTTCAACTAAGGGACACCCCTCCAGGGGGTAAAATAATATTTCCAAACCAATAATGTCAAAACCTCGTCCATCACTAGTCAATCCCAAAGGAAACTTTCCAAGGGCCCGGGTGGATTTGGAACTTTATTCAGTACACATAAGTCATTGTATTTAATATGAAAATTCTCTATAAATGTAATCATAAAATTAATTAATAACAAATGATAAATTCTTATACTGGAATTACTATAGAAATCATGAATCATATTCAGAATATATATGTCATATGGTGAGTTGTAGGACCCCATACCTTATCAAAAATCAAGTTCCTCTTTTAATTTCTCAATTTCAAAACTCCACTGAGGGTCACCAGGATTGAGAAATAATGGCCAAGATCTTCCAAACTCATATGACCTCTTCTAACAAAAATAATTCAAAATCCCATGTTGAAAAAACCATAAAATATAATTTAAAATTTAAAATAATTTAAGAAACATTTAATATAAATTATGAAAATTATCTGAAAACTCACCGGAAACCATCATCATGATAGAAATGTGTCCAATATTCTTCACGATTTCCTTAGTGGACCACCGTAATTATCGAATATGAAAGTGATTTTATGCATCACTAATTCAATATGAATTTAATGTTTTTTAAAAAACCTATAAAATTTCCCAATGGTTACATTCCTCATTAAAATGGTGTTTTAAAACATCAAGACAATATCTCAGAGGATCAAATACTATGGATGAATTAAATATTTATTCATATATTTTGATTCCTCAATGAACTAGTGGAATCGCAATTGAACACTTATATTATGGAGGTGATAAAATAAATGATAAGAGGGAATGCAAATAACAGGACTATAGATTTGAATAGGAACCTTAAAAAATTCGAAAATTATAGAATAAACCCACCTTAAACACGGTGGGTGGAATGAATAATAGGTGAGAGAGACCATTGTAAAATGATCCCAATATGATAGGGATTGGGTGTAACCTTTATGAAATGAACAGGTAGAAATTGTAACTTTCCCTTTTAAATGGCCTACTAGCTAGTTGGTGGAAATCCAATGTCTATAAAGTGGATTTTTTTACTAGATTACTATATCCCATAAACCCTAGTCAACCTATGATTACCCATTATGGACCTTGAGTCATATCTATGCCTTATTTCATTTTTAAAGTGATTATTTTATTTGTTTTAACTCTGTATATCTTATAGAGAACCCCAGTTCCGGTTCCATCCATCCCACTTTTTGAAATGTTTAAATTTATTATAGAATTTTATACTTTTTCAAACAAGGAACATATTATATAATCACAATATAACATCTATTTACTACGATGAACTAGTATAAGTTCTCCAATATACCTCAACTGGAACCAATCTCATAATCTAATTCAAAAGGTGGTATTCCATTCCTATGTTATTAATGTGCATCCTAAGAGAATTCACAGCATAAGGTGGTAAACCCACTAAATAGTGATCCATATTTTTAATTCATTATGGAAACACTTATAATTCTTTCTCTAGAACAAATATAACATGAGACACCCATGTGTATTCATCATACTAATCACCGAGTATATGGTGTACCCTAACAATATATTTGAATAAAATTTTAAATTTGAGCAATAATGCCTTCCCATAATTTTTTTTATAATAATGAATGATTAAAATAAATTTACAATGCTATAGATGTGGTTCCCAATATCTACCATTGCACACCTATGAAACAACCCATCTAAAAATGGTAATATTATTCAACCTAAGGTAGAGAAGTTATAGGATAATTTAACAGAGGTTAAACCAAAGGTGGAAAATATTATCAATCCATTGAGAAAGGATATATTAATTCCCCGTGTCTTAGATCAAGACCCCATGGGCTTAGTGGAAAGTAGTGTGGTTAGTGGGGATGGCACTTGTAATTCCAGACATGGCACCAATGAACTGTTTTTGTGAGAAGGTAGTGGTATCAATGCCGAAGGAGTCTCACAACCGACTAGCGAATGAATCTCTAAGGATGATCATGACTGGGTAGAACCATGACATGGTTCTGATATCCTATTGATCGATAAACACGGGTCCTAACCATTAATGACCATGTCGTGCCTCAACATGAATAATCGTACTGATTACCTCGGTGAAGATGGTCGGGTGGAGGGCATCACCAATGGACTCCCCAGAGCATATTCAAGAATGGAGACCATAGATGACAATGTAATGGAAGACCATTTGTAGGGTTTTCAGAACCCATGGACAATGAGAGGAAATAAGGATAGTAGGGAGCCAATGAGTATTATTTCGAACAAAAGAATAAAACCAAGATTCGTAAAGACTAACTCGTGCCTTCCTAGACCCATAAAGACCCAATCACCTAAAAAAGGTGGTAACCCCAAGATACAAGATCTCTAGGCAGTGGGTGTTAGTAAAAAGGATGAAGATAATAGAGATCATTGGTCTATAGTTGAAGTTAAAGATGTCATAAAGGGGAATGATATCTCGAAAACATTGGTGTTTTCACAATGGGATGTGTAAGAATAGTAGTATGGGGACCTTCCTGGGGGGGTATCCACTGCATTATGAGGATTTGTGGTTGGGGAGGAGGTTGAAGATTCCATGGTCATGTCATCTGGATACCAATAGATTGGTGTATCAGTAACTGATAATGTTTTAGAACTACTTATTATATTTGGAGAAGAATTAATGGAGAGGTTTCTTATGATTAAGTCCACAAAAGATGAAGCATGTAAGATGATGATAATATTTATACACGTGTACAATGATAGTGAATAAGTTGAATAGATCGATAAGATGAATGTTATACTGATCAGAGGCTTCTATAAAAGGATGATCAACATTGATGAGTACTTGAAGGATGGGGATAATCTGGAAAAAAAATTTGGAGATATAATAAAATATGGTCCAGACTTTCAAGTACCATACCTTTAATATAAATTATGTTGGGAGAATTCCTTTTGAAGGCTCAAGCTAACTTTCAACATGTTTTTTGTTTACTTTACTGTTATACCCAGGTGAAATTTTGGTTTTTTTCATTTCCCTAAAATTATTTTGATAAAAAAATGTTAAAATTAAATTCAAATATTATCAATTTTTTTAAAAAAAATCCATGAATTTTACTAGGAATTTTTCTAAAATCATGAAAAAATACAAGTGTACCAATGATCTCAATATAAAAATGACACCTCATATTCTCTTATCTCCACACTGAAGGAACCACATGTTTAATAAAATCCTATCCCCAATCCATTAAATAATTCTATCTTAATGACCAAGGGTACACTTCTTATCCCAAACCCATCGAAGAAAATATTTTTTTATAATCAAAAAGAGGTCGTACAAAGAAGAGGAATAGTTCTAATCACGTGTTTTCATTTTATTTATTCTCCAAATAATTATAATATAATTAAAATATGATGATATATTAATATGAATATATTAAATATAAAAAAAATTAATTATTTTAAATTAATTACATAAATACATATCCTCTTGTATCAAATGGTAAACGGAATTATTTGTAACGACCCAAACATTCATTAATGGAAATCCCTCGTGATCTAATCAAATGATTCTCTAAGTAAAATGTTTATATAATATGTCAAATTCTTTGGTTTTATGGTATGAATTGTCACCGTTGCTAATATAGCCTGTGAAAAGTGATCACAGGATTAGTATAAATATAGGGCTTTAACGAATCCAATTTACTCATACAACGGAAGCGATGGCCTCATCCAGTAGACGAGCCCCATAAGAAGCCCATTTGTCAGAACTTGGAAAATATGTGGAGTTATTAGGATATGATCTTGACCATCCCATGCTGATCTTCAACATGTTATGTTTGAGCGGGACCACCTACTAGATAAGTGGAAGTTGATCGAGATTACCACCCAATCAATGTTATCCGAGCCACCCAAAGAGTCTGTCACCATCGCACACCTTACTCTTTAGTCTGATGTGGGTGTAATAAGGGGTTATGTCACAAGACCATACCACTATGATTATTTACATTATTTTGGTATATAATAATGAATATATTTTCATGATATTTTTGTTACCTTGTAAATAGTTTTTAAATCTCAAATAGTTTTTTTTAGTAAATATTCAACTACGAAATATGTTATAATGAATTAATGGATTTTTTTATTAAATAATATAAAAATAAATTATTATTATTATTATTAAATTAATTTTTATTAAATATAAATGATTTTATAATTTTATTAATGCAATTGTAAATTTTTAATGGTTTGAAAGCCATTTTTGTCAAAAGCCATGATTTTTCGATAAATGTCGGTTTTTGTTTTAAAATTGAAAATTAATATATTTAAAATATTATATAGAAAAAATGAATATTATTTTTGGAATCAGGACGTTGAAACTATCAAATAGTGAAATTTTTTTAATTTTTTGAGCATCAAATTTTTGTGTGAAAATTAAATACCGTTTAAATATATAATGTGTTTTGGGACATCATAATGACCCAATAGTGATGTAATAAAATACTATAAGCCTTATGTTCGGCTATTATATGTTTTACAATTAAATTAATGTGATTTTGGGTTTATTTGACTTATTTTACATAGCATTAATGGACCCTTAAAATACTATTAAACATATAGTCTTTTTAAATTGTTTTCCATGGGTGTCTGTCTCACTTCCTCATAAGAAACCCCATTATTTTAAATTTTTTGTAAATTGGCCTTATAAAATATTTTTTACCACTCCTTATTGGAAAAAACCATGGGCCAAAACTGTGGGCTGGTTTTTAGTTTCAATTTTTTTAATGTGAGTTGTCACAACCCTAAATAATAAAGAATTCACTAACCTTTGCTATATAAACCCATCCAATCTCCCACTTTCTCCTCACTCAAAGCCTTTGGTGTTCATCCAACCTCTTACCTACTCTCCCTAGAATCTTTTCAAGGTGCCTCAAGCTCCCAAGAAGCCACTCGTAGGCGTCACTCAAGCCTTTGGAAGCACACTTCCATGTAAAGGGGTTTTCCTCCTTTCTCAATTTTAGTCCAATTTTTGTAATGTTGTTATGACCATCATGTTCTATGAGGATTTACTCATGCTCCATGTGCAATGATCCTTGTATCATGCTAATTCCATCTTATGTGTTGTTCCCACATTTCAATGTCATGATTATAATGCATCCTCATGCCTTAATGTTTATGCTTCTCTTGTGATCTATTAATATGCCAATTGTCTAACATGTATTGTATTTCTCATGTTATTCCATGATTATTCCATTACAGGGCTTTATAGATCACCCATTTCTTATTCATGTCATCAGGTTATCCCATGCAATGATAAGTACGAGGGAATGTACGGGTCATGTAAAGGATGTTTTCAATAAATATGTTGTATTTCATGTTTTAAGTTGTTATGTAATGTTCCAATGTCCCAACGATACTAGACATATCGATCTCCCATGTTGTATCAAGTGATGGTTTTATGTAATAAATCATGTTTAAGATTGTAATAAAATGTTGGGTTTTCACTATTGGTATCAGAGGATAGGTTTAGTTATTTTTGGGATTAGGATTAGAAAACCCTAGTGAAGTCTTAGAGACAAGACTATGTATTATAAAAGAAATCCCTAAATTTTTGTGATTATTGAGTAAGTAGTTTGTGAAGAAAATATATCCCTGTCAAGAAATGAACAGGTAGAGGTGGCTCTGACACAGATGTATCCTAGTGGTATATACCGAAAACACCACTATGAGCTAGACTCAAATAGGAACTCGTGCACGACAATGGGCCTTACTGCACTCTGGGTTACGACACTCCCGAGGGATATGCTTTTGTAAATTCAACAGATTGTATAAATCATTATTAATTGACAAAAAATTCCCTAAGAATATATGTTAGAAAGTAGATCACAGATAACATAGACTGAAGCCAATAGATTCATATGTTAAGGAAATAAAATTTATTTATATGTCATCAGTTTTCTCCTTGTAATAACCATTATGTGTTACCCCTAATTTTCCTTTTATTCCAGCCAATAGCCGGTAATAAGAGGACTCGGGCTAACAACTGATGTGACGATCAATGTGATGACTGTACTAATGTGATGCCCAATCCAATGGGCATAGGAATTGCGAACATTGTCACTATTTTATCTCATCTAACTCAATATTTGAATAGATACAAGGGTCAAGAGGAACATTAAACCCCCCCCCCCCCAAGACAAGTCTCTATGGGGAGCCTCATGAGATAATGACCTCTTACTTTAAATGGATCATCTAATCCCTCAATCCCTGAACAATGTATCCACTCTATTGAAAAGATATATTCTATCCTTCAATGTTCTGAAAAAGATATATTTCACTTATTTAATTATCGTATGGAGGTAGAAGCTAATCAATGGTGGAAGTTGATAAAAAATTTGAAGCCTGAGGAGGAGATTGAGGTGTTGGAATGGAAGGATTTCCAGAAGATGTTTTTTGATAAATAATTTTTTCACACCCTCTATCTTAAGATGGAAAGTGAATTCCTTTCCCTAAAGAAAAAAAGACGATTAATCTATAGGAGATTATGAGTAAAACTTCATACGGCTTTCACACTATGCTTATGGATTTTTCGTTACCCCCAAATGCAAGGTTGATAGCTTCTTTGGTGGGATGAAAACTAGACTGCGGAAAGAACTGGAAATCGGTGACTTCGACAGCTATGAGGAAGTTGTCTGATGTGCCCTCAAGGTTGAAATGGACATCCTAGAATCTCAGGGGTATCACAGGTATAAGAATCTTAAGGTGGACTTCAATGCTGGTGGACCGATGGATAAATCCTATGGTGCTAAGAAGATCCAGCACCCCACCTGACAAAGGTGCGGAAAGAAGCACCGCAGAAATTTCCTGAAGGGTACAAGAAAATGAATTATGCGAGGAAGCGAAGGGGACCTAGCTGTTGACTGTCGGCAAGAAAGTCCCATGGCTGTGATAGAGGAGAGGAACACTCCGTTCGAACTTCAACACGTGGTTCATTTCTCCAACTACAAAAAACCAGGCCATCTTGCAAATCAGTTCCCTAAGACAAGGGTTTTCAGTTGCCACAAACAACCTCCATGGCAGGAAGGGTGAGCTTTTTCCATCACTACTCCCAAAGCGAACCCTAAAAATGAAGTGGTGACAGGTACACTAGTTATTCATTCAAGAATAGGGAACATACTTTTTGATTCAGGTTCTACAAATTCTTTTATATCTCGAATGTTTAGTAGAACAAAACCATCTCCACCAAAAATCATGGAAGTGAAGATGTTGGTGAGTACCGAAAATGGGGCGATTGTTGCATCCCATGTATATAACTATTCTCCAATCATAATATGTAGATTAAACATCCCAGAGAACCTCCTCATAATCCCTATGGTGTAATTTTATGAGATTCACAACATGGATTGGATTTCCTTATATAGCGCAAACATTAATTTTCGTGAGAGGGAAACCACTCACCATGTGGAGAATCGACCCTTGATTCGTTACAAGTTCAAGGAGGAAGATGAATATTCATTAAATACCTCATCTCAAGCATGAATATTACTGGACTATGAGCATGCTTATCTGGATCAGATGATTGAGTCCTAGGAAACAACCATCCTTGAAGATATGCCTATTGTGAAGAAATTCGCTGAAGTGTTTCCCGAGGAATAGTGTGGTCTCCCTCCCAGAAGAGATGTTGAATTCTAAATTGATCTTACACCCAGGAATTTCCAATATCCAAAACTCCATAATGAATTGATGTTATTGCAAATGAAGTGTTGAAGAAACAACTACATGAGAATCTGGATAAATGGTTTATACACCCAAGTGATTCAACATGGGGTGCACCAGCCTTCTTCGTCGAGAAGAAGGATGGATCAATGATCCTTTGCGTCGATTATCGTGAGCTCAAAAAAATCACGATAGAGAACAAGTATCCTCTCCCATGAATTGAATACTTGTTTGATCAGTTGTGTGGAGAAAAATACTTCTCTAAGGTAGATTTGCGGTCGGGATATTATCAATTAAGGGCGATAAAGGAAGATATCCACAAGACTGCATTTTGTACAACATACGGGAACTATGAATTCATAGTAATGCCTTTTGGACTCACTAATTCTCCATCAATATTCATGGACTTGATGGGTAGAGTCTTTAGAGAATCCCTCGACAAATTTTTGGTAGTCTTTATAGATGAAATTATGATATACTCCAAAACCATATAGGATCATGTGGAGCATCTAAGAACTATACTAGAGTCCTTGTAGAAGGAGAAGCTCTAGGCCAAGTACAACAAGTGTGAGTTCAGGTTGAAGGAGGTATCATTCATAGGCCATATCATCATAAGCAATGGGATATCTGTGGATCCCTCTAAAACAGATGCAATTGAGCGATGACCGAGGCCAATATCGGTAACATATATCTGTAGATTCTTGGGCTTAGCTGGATATTATTGAAGATTCTTGAGAGTTTTCTCACGATTTTCCAACCATCTTACCAAGCTAACTCGGAAGGCAGTAATGTTTTCTTGGAGTGATGAATGTGAAGAAAGCATAAAGGAGTTGAAAAAAGTCTTATCACTGCGCCCGTGCTCACTTTAACCACAAGTGGAGAACTTTTTGTGGTATTCAGTGATGCTTTGAAGAAGGGCTTGGGATGTGTGTCAATGAAAAATGGAAAAGTCATTTCCTATGCTTCAAGGAAATTCAATGTTCATGAACATAAATATCCAACACATGACCTCAAGCTGGCTATAGTGATCTTCGCTTTCAAAATTTCGCAGCATTATATCTTTTTAGAGAACTGTGAAATATATACGGACCAGAAATGCCTCGAGTATATTTTCACAAATAAATAGTTGAATACATGCCAACGAAGATGGTTAAAGCTAATCAAATACTATGGCTGCTCAATCCATTACCACCCTGGGAAAGAGAACAAGGTGGAAGATGCTCTAAGTAGAAAGGACCCAACTATTCTATCGTTGATGAGAATTGAAAAGGATCCAATCTTATTAGATTTATTGAGGATGGAAATTGGAATCATAAAGAAGGGAACTGTATCAATCCTTTCACAAATGATTTCTCAACCATCAATTTTGGAATTTATAAAGGATGGTCAAAAGGATGATGTTGGAATTCAAGAAAAAATGGATGCTATCGGAAAAGGGAAATCCTCGGAGTTTAATGTTATTGAAGAAGGAATTGTGAGATTTGGGAAAAGACTATGTGTTCCATCATGTTCGGAGCTGAAGAAGGAACTTTTGGATGATGCACAGAGATCAAATTTATCTATTCACCCAGGAAACACAAAGATGTATTGAGATCTCTGAGATCATTATTGGTGGTATAAAATGAAGAAGGAGATCGTTGAATATACATCAATGCGCCCTGTGTGTTAGCAAGTTAAGGTAGAGAGGCAGGAGTCTAAGGGGTTGATGGAACCATTTCCCACACCAGAATGGAAATGGGAGAGCATCACCATTGAATTGGTCACCATACATCCGAAGAAATACAAAGGAAACAATGTAATCTGGGTTGTTGTGGATCGTTCTAAAAATTCTTCACAATTCATTGCTATTCGGGAGGATTTCTCATTTGAACAACTGGCACAGATATATATATATATCAGGGAAGTGGTAAGGCTGCATAGAGTACCACTATCTGTTTTTTCTGATCAATATCTATGATTCACCTTTATGTTTTGGAAGAGTCTTCAACATGCTATGAATACTGAACTGAACTTCAGTACGGCTTATCATCCTCAAACTAGTGTCAAATCCGATCAGACTATCCAAAAACTTGAGGACATGTAGAGAACATGCTCAATGGAAATTAAAGGATGATGGGATCAACATCTTCCTCTGCTTGATTTCTTTTATAATAACAGCTTACAGTCGACCATCCAAATGGCACCATACGAAGCCCTTTATAAGAAAAGGTGTAGAACACCAGTGTGTTGGGATGGGGTCGGTGAGTGTAAGCTGCTTGGAGAAAAAATGGTCAAAGAAATTGTGGAGAAGGTGAAAACCATTCAGTAGCATATCAAGGCTGCCCAGAGTCGACAGAAGTGTTATGAAGATAACCATCAACGAGACCTTGAGTTTAAAGTTTGAGACATGGTTTTTTTATGCATATATCCATGGAAGATTGTCGTGAGTTCTGGAAAGAAATGGACGCTAAGTCCAAGTTTCATAGACACCTTCAAGATTCTTGATTGTGTTGGGGTTGTGGCCTATCGACTAGCACTATCACCTACCATGGAAAAAGTACATGATGCATTTCATGTATCCCACTTAAGGATGTACATACCGGACCCTTCACATGTACTCCCTTCAGAGGTTGTATGGTTAGTGGATGATCATTATTATGAGGAGAAAAAAGAAAAGATCTTATAACAAAGAGAAAATGTTCTATGAAATAAGAAAATGACCCTCAACAAGGTGTTCTGAAGAAACCACATGTTTGAAGAAGAAATGTGGGAATTGGAGGAAGTGATGAATTAGAGTTACCCGCATTTGTTTTAGTGTGGGAAAAGGAAATTTCGAGCGTGAAATTTCTTAAGGGGGGAAGATTTCCATAACACAAATATTCATTAATAGAAATCCCTATTCATATAATTAAATGCCTCTTTATGTAAAATGTTTATATATAATGTCAACTCCATTGGTTTTATGATAGGAATTGTGACCGTTGCTAATATAGTCATTGAAAATTGATCACATGATTAGTATTAATATAGGGCTTTAACGAATCTAATTAACTCATACAAAGGAAGAAATGGCCTCAACCAGTAGATGTGACCCATACAAAGCCCATTAGTCTAAACTCAGAAACTAGGTGGTCATTGGGCTTTGCTCTTGACCAAGCCCAAGCTGAGCTTCAATAGGTTAAGCTCAAGTGGGACTCTACGAGAGAAGTGGAAGTTGATAAAGATTACTACCCGGGCAATGTTATTTGAGCCACCCCAAGAGTTTTTCACAATCACACACCATACACTTTGGTCTTATGCAGGTGATATAAAGGGTTATGTAACAAGAACATATCACTACTGTTATCTACATTATTTTTGGATATAATAATGAATTTATTTTCATGTTATTTTTGTTACCTTGTAAATAGTTTTTAAAGCTCAAATAGTGATTTAGTTAATATTCAACCAAGAAATCTATTTTGATGAATTAATGGATTTTTGTAATAAATAATATTTTAATAAAATATTATTATTATTATTAAATTATGTTTTATTAAATAAATGATCATATAATTTTATGAATGCAATTATAATTTTTATTATGTTTTGAAAGCCATTTTTGTCAAAACCCATGAATTTTCGATAAATGTAGGTTTTTACATTAAATGTGATAATTTACATATTTAGAAAATTAATTAGATAAAATGAATATTATTTCACGAATTAGGATTTCAAAATTATCAAATGGTGAATTTTTCACAATTTTCTGAGACAGTCAAAATTTTGGGTAAAACCTAAACACCGTTTAAATATATAATGTGTTTTATGACATCATAATGACCCAATAGTAATGTAAAATATTAATATAAGACTCATATTCGGCCAATATATGTTTTACCATTAAAATAATGTGATTTTGGGTTTGTTTGACTTATTTTACAGTGCATTAATAGACCATTCAATTCATATTAAACATCTTGTCTTTTTAAATTGTTTTCCTTGGGACTGTGACTCACCTCCACCTAAGAAACCACATTATTTTAAGAAGTTCTGAATATTGACATATAAAATATTTTTTTCCACTATCTTTTGGAAAAAATAATGGCAAAAAACCATGGGTTGGTTTGTGGTTTGAATTAGAGTAATGTGAGGTGTCCCAACCCTAAATAATAAATAATTCCATAACATTTCCTATATAAACCCACCGAATCTCCCACTTTATCCTCACAAAAAACCATTTGAGTTAGTACAATTTCTGAGATACTCTCCCTAGAATCCTCCCAAGGTTCCTCAAGCTCCCACAAAGCCACTCTCAATCATCTCTCATGCCTTTGGAAGCACACTTCCAAGTAAGGGGTTTTTCTTCATTTCTAATTTTTGTCGAATTTTCGTAATATTGTTATTCCCTTTCAATTTCAATTAAAAATGTTGGGGTATGGTTTTTCACCTCCCCCATACTTCCCTATTAATTTTTGAATTATGGGAGACCCCTTTTTTCATATGAAATTCCTCCCATGTAACCCGTTATAATGTCAAAATTCGGAATGGAATTTCTCTCTCCTCAATTACATTCACAAAATAATTTTTTTATCATGAATATAAATTAAAGTAAAAGAGTTGGTACATGAATATATATGACCCCCTTAATCTCCATATCATGTAAATATGAGTAGACACCCCTTTCTCTCTCATCAACCATTTTTATGAATTCTTACGTCACGCCGTTACGCTGCTAAAATTACATCGATTTTCTAATCCAATGTCATTGTGTAGTGAATACCATTCTCATTTTCCTATCAAGGGTATTCACCTTTATTCACATTTACATATTTATTATAAGATTCAATGTATGAATTCCACATTCCTTTATCATGGAATAAATGTTTATGTTTTATGAATCCATGTTATTTGATACATGTGGCACACTTATTCCTGAAATGTAATGTTTAAGAATGGTGTGCTCTCATAGTGCTCCAATGCATTGGTTAAAGTATAGTATCATGATACATCATGTGCAATGGTTGTTGACTCATGATAATTGAAGTTAAACTAGGTTTTACTCGTGCTTCATGTGTAATGAGGATTTACTCATGCTCCAGGTGCAATGAGCCTTGGTTCTTGCTAATTTCATGTTAAGTGTTGTTGCCACATTTCTATGTTATGATTATCATGCTTTATCATGAATTTATGTTTATGCTTATCTTGTGCTCTATTGATATGCCTATATTCTAAAATTTATTTTATTCCTCTTTTTATTCCAGGATTATTCCCTCACTGGGCTTTATAGCTCACCCATTTCTTATGCATGTCCTCAGGTTATCCCATGCAATGCTAAGTATGAGGGAATGTGGTGGTCATATAAATGAATTTTTCAATAAAGATGTCATATTTCATGTTTTAAGTTGTTATGTAATGTTACTAATCCACAAATACACTGTACTACTCAATCTTCCATGTCGTATCAAGTGAAGGTTTAATGTAATAAATCAATTTTATGTTTGAAATAAAAAATCAGGGTTGTCATATTATTGATAATGTGTACGGTAGTCTACAGCCTCACGAACTGAGGTAATTAATTGTCCATAAATGCCACACACAAATTGATATAAGGATTTATTTAATTTATTTATATTATAGTAATGATACAATTATACATATATAATTAAAATATGATGTCTACCCTCTTAAATTAAAATCTTTTTAAAAACGGTAACGTCGCTCATGTGTTCGTGAGGACTAAAACCTCCACAGAACGATGTGATATATTATTAATTTTATTTTGAGATAGCTGATAATATGGTTTTATTTGATAAAAATATATTATATCTATTATATAAAAATGTTTATGAGTAGTTTAATTATTATTTATTTTTCTTTCATTCCATTAGTTGACAAATATTGAACTAGTGTTCTTGCATACGTACGATCTGGCATCTCTGTGAACATTGTAATTCATTTTTCAATCAGTACAATTATATATGAAACTGAATACGTAAATAATTACTATATATTATATTTATAAAATTATTTTTATTCTAATCATGATGTATCCATGATTAATTTGAATTGAAAAAATCTAAAAAACCCTAACATGTGTGAAAAGTGATGGAGTTATTTTTTTAAATGTTGATTTTAATAATGAATTTATAAAAATTAGGTAATAAATATAAATAATATATATATATATATATGGTATTATATATATATTATTGTGGGTTTTTAATTTATTTTTAATAAACTTATATTTATAATAAATGAGTTTTGATCATGTACGAAGAAATTCGAGACTTGATGTTATGTATTTCCTTCTAATTTTTTTTTATTGCGATACACATTCCCTAATCATGACTTGTTTCATTAATTTTGGGTATATAATGTTAATGATTATATTTTTTGATTATTATTTTAAAAAATATAGTGATTTAAATAATTGTATATTTTTTTCTTTCAGGTAGATTCTGATTCAAAATATAAAAAAGTTGAAAGAGATTTATGTTTCAATATAATTTTTTATCATCACAATTATTATTATTATTTTGATGAGATTTTTGTTCATTTACCTCATATTATATTTTAAATTTTATTCTCCGATGAATATTTATGTGGAATAATTTTTTAAATTTTATTTTTCTCTCATTATGAACTAAAGAGACTAAAATAGTTTTTAGTAAAATCGCCACTATTTTTCTCATCAACAAAATAAATTTTCTCTTTCAGGTCCATGTATTATAAAATTTTATTAAAGAATAATTTTGCATCTCTAAAATGATATTATAAATTCATTTTTTTCCATGGTTTACTTTTTAAAAATGTATCCAATGGAATCATCTTGTAATTTTTTGAATGAGGTGAATTTAATTTTTACTTAAAATGTGAAAGGACTCGTTGTTTTAACATATTTGGCATGAATAAAATATATTGTCATCAAGAAAACCAAATGATTTGATGAATCCATTAAAATAATCATATTTTATTTTCAAAACAATTAGTTTAAATTTTTTTAAAATCATTATTCTTAAATATGTGATTTTCAAAGTCAAATTTTTAGTTTCCTCAATAAAATTTTAATGATATTTTAAAAGTGTTTTTATTTACCAACAACAAATACCATTGAAAATACATATGTTCTATTTGGGATACTATCCTAGGATACCATTCTTGTTATTTTTCAAAATGGTTTATAATTATGAAGGAAAGGAGTTTATGAAATATATTTCTTTTCACTATTTAGGATATGATGACTTTTTGATAAAATACATTTCATCTTCAGAGGTTATTCTATAAATAATGTTATATTAAACCAATTTATTTTCAATGTATAATAAATTGATGATATGATTAATGATTTTATTACCAAAATATATATGGTATTCATTATGTCATTGGTAGAACAAGAATTATATATCCCTTTATTTCATTGGGTAAAGTATTATATATCATGGGATAATTATAAGATGCATGTTAATGTTATTGATCCCATATGGGATGAAGGTGGTGATTCCTAATCTGTAATTATATGGGAAAAAAGTAGGTATCCATTACACACTATTATTTGAGGGTCTATGTAGTTAACATTTCCATATGATATGGCTTATATACTTAGGATGTTAATTTCATTTTAGGACATGAACTCATTCCTTGTGATTGATCTATTATGAATTATAACCCATATGATTCATGTAATTTGAAATGATAATGCATTATCCCATGACACAAGTTTATGATATTTGAAATGTTATATTTTAAATATATATGTAATTGACATGATCTTATACTATATTATTTATCATATTTTTCCTTATGATCATCGATTAATATCACCGATGTTTACCCTTATTAAAATTTTGATCTCCCTATTTCTTATGTTTCTTTCCCCTATAGTATAAATTGAGGTTTTAAGTAGGGTATACCTATGATGTTTACTAAATGGAGAGATATTTATTAGTTATTATGAATAAATTTTATGAAAAATGAATATTTTTTATCTAGTCTCCAATGAAACTAGACCTTATGGCCCTCGGGCGTGTGGCTAACCATCCTAGTTCAACCTCAAACACGACACCTGAGTTAGGGAAAAACAAGTCTATAGGGGAATTCTTGATCAATACAGGCTGAATAAAATCATCCTGGAATCATGGATAATTCATTGGGGATGTTTTTTCCAATTGAATTAAATGTCAAAAATACAATACATAATAATTTTTACCATAAATAGGTGAATCTATAAACCATTTAATTGAAATAAATTCATAAAAATAATATAGATATAACTAAAATTGAACAAAAATTGTAATAACTATAATATAAACTAGAACCAAAATATAGCCCAATAAATTCTACATGTGACATACTGATCACCATCATCAATAAAACAAGAATGCACCATAGACATACACAAAAAAAGATGAATTTACCAAACATATTGGGTCTACCTATTATAAGTGGAACAAGTAGGGAATACGAATAAAATATCTCAGAATATTAGTAAAAAATATCCATAAATTTATTTCGTGAAATAGTATAAAATCATAGTTTTAAAATAGCGATAGAGAAGATTGTTTTTTATCAATTAGAGAGACAATAACATCATTCATTTTTAACAACCCCATATTCAGAACAAAATTTATAATATAAAAACATTCCAAATAATTATTATATGAATCAAAAATGTGATGCATGTACATGGAGTAAGGAAAATAAAATATTACTAAAAATAATGGATACATTACATCAATAAGATGGAATCAGAAGTTATAATAGAAAATTAAAAAACACAATGAAAAATAAAGACAAATAGGTATGTATTCATGGGAATGTACTAAAAATATAAAGAGGAAATTCATGATGTACATAGTTCAAAACCACCCATGAGAGTATAGATCAACACCATACTCACTAACAAACATGTCTACTCTAAATAAGGCTCACAAATTTTAAATCATAGTAAAATTATCCTCATTCATATGGGTTTTAATATATCCAATCGGGATTAGAATGTAATCATCACGAGATCTTATAGAATAAGTATAATATTATAATTACAAAAATACAATACTAAATGAGAAGTTCATCTTATTATTTTAATTAAACATAACCCACTGATTTCATTGTTCATTCCTTTCCCACTCCCTACCACTATCTTTGAGGTGGCCATATCAGAGGAAGGATAACCATGAGTGTCACCATCATACATAAATCATTTCGTAAGTTCCAACATGGATTAAAAATCATACTATTTCAAATCAAATTTAGAAAATATTAAATGGAAATAACAGGATGTAATAAAAATAAAAATAAAAAGAAAATTTAATGATAAATGATTCCCAAAAAAAATTCCCAAAATAGAGGGGAAAAAATCATTCATGCTATTAAGATTCCTAGTGGGCCTTTTTATGTCTTGGGGTTACCATGTAATATATCAAGGTTTAAACTAGGAAATATTGTGGATAACACGCTTGAAAACCACATTTATAGGTCATCTAGAAAACAAAAAACAATTTAAAGAAACATTACATGTTTTTCAATGAACCAATTGAATGAATAAAGCGAATATGGAGAGAGAAGATGGAGAATATATCATTTGTTGTTCCATGACATCACTTATAAATTTTAATAATGCTTCCATTTTTTAAATGTAAATATCTATATATGGAAAACATGAACATATATGCATTCCCATGGTCACTAGAATATAAATATGTAATCATAAGAATGAACATAGATCCAACAAATGTATCATAATGACCATCATATAAACAAATCTTGAGTAATTGTGTAAGAATCAGACCGTTAAGAGGAACACATAACACTTTCAAAACTCAATTTCACAGGTAACATAGGTATATCAATTTTCTAACCGGGTTGTATAATTATATTAAATTCGAAATTCCGTTTAAAAGGACACTGGTAATTTTCTCTAAAACTTTTAATGCCAATAAATTAAATACACATATTAATAAAAAAAAATACATTGAACCCCCATTTCCAAAAACCTAATAAAATTCCATAATAAATAATCAAATCACATGAAATACATGAACGAACATATTTTGAAATAAATTAAGATATATAAGGAATTTAATAGGATTATATGGAATGTAAATGGATATAAACTCTAACTTATATGTAATGTGAATGTGATGAAACTCTATGATAAAGAATAATAAGCGCTAAAGAGAAAACTGAACTCCTAAAACATAGATAATTAACCAATATAATCCAACCCTCAACCCCTGTTTCATCAATAATTGAACCCAATCATGAAAGGGTAAGAACACAAGAGAGAGAGAGAGATTAAGAGAGGAGGAAATTACTAAAAATCGAATGAAACACACCTAGAAACCATGACGAAACATCAATTAAAATAAGGAATCCATGGGAAAATGGATTTCAGACACCTTCCATGCACCATAATCATGAAAAATGGGAGGAGGTTTGAAATTGGATAAGAAATAAAGAGTGGAAAACATGTGATAATATTTTTAATGAATTTATGTATGTCTCATGGTTTAGCAGAAAAATTTCGCAAATCATTCACCAAACATGAGTACCCTTCTAGAAGAAAAAGAATATTGCATGTTCTATCCATGTGATTTGAGAATTTGTCTTCCATGAATGAAAATTAGATCACTCAAAATATGGTCATCCCTACTTTTTTTCACATGGTTCCCTTTATCCCTGTGAAATTTGGGTGCAATGTCTCAATCACCACCAATAGGTTTCACTGTTTCTCATTTTCCTCACATGGTCTGGGCCAAACAATGCACATACCATGTGACAAAAACCATTAAATAACATAATGAACTAGATACACCATTTTCATGTACCATACACATGGTTTCTCCCCAATCAATGTAGATTATCTCTGAAGACGCCCAAAACAACCTGAAACTAGAAAAAGTGAGACACTCTCGTATAAAACTCAACCCTGGCAACAAAAAATTTGAAATTTCAATCATAAAATAAGAATAAATGAAATGAAAGAAATATTTGGTCAATGTGTGATGATTCTACCTGCCAAAAAAAGTTCTTCACTTATAAATTCCCCTATCGAAAATAGGAACAATGATAAACACAAAAACTAAACGAGGAAAATGAATACATGATCCCTACTATGGAATTTAAAATATAAAATCACATTTGACTAGCTATAGAAATAAAAAAATAGAGAAAACCATGGGGAAATATTGAGGGGCCAGCTGACCATTAATAAAATATATATAACAATAGTTATGATAATGAGACTCCCAGCAGGGGGGAAACTAACCGAAGAAACTAAAACAAATCCTTTATCAAAACAAGGATTCATAATTTTCAAATGATAGAATAATCTGTTTGAGGGAATGGAGCAAGAATGAAACCATTCATGAAAATACCAATGGTTCAAATATTGACATCATTAAGGCATAATTACAGAAATTAATAGGAATAATATACTACAAAGATTCTTGAAATTGAAGGATTTTATAAATAAATAAAATATAATATAAGAATCTTAAAAGGATCCCAAACTGAAATAAATGATGGAAATATGGAGTTAAAACCCCAAAAGAAAACCCCAATATGTGAAAAGCTTCAATCTAGGGCATATGGATGGAACTATGGAGACTATAAGAACCAATTTCACTACTATCATGATCCACTAGCCTCTGACTAAGAATTTATTTTATATAGATGAAACATGATAAACATCTTAGAGATACCTAGATTTCCATATAATCGAAAAACCGTTATGGGATTTCATAAAGACTTGTTTGAATTCCAATATAGACCATACTAAAATGGGATGTGTGAGTTCTACATTTATTAAAAAACATGAATAGATAGGGTATAATTCTTTGAAATAGTTTCCTCTAGTACACACATCTCACTAAATGATGGCCCTTATGAGCGCAAATATAAACTTGACATCCACATACTATTTCAAGTCTCCTGTAATGTAAAATTGTTAAAATTATTATTCCACTATATTCTCATTATCCAATGTAATCATATGATAGAAATTGATCAATAATTATTGAAAAAAATACACCAGAAAAAGAAATGATATTTTATAAAATTCATTGATTCTATATATAGAGAATGGAAAACCAACTCATTGAAATGATCATCATAGGACATCAACATCTTTTTACCATGATGAATAACCAATAGCTCTACCACTTTATTCACCTTTACTTACTTAGGTAAAACCATTAGATAAAATTAATCTTAAAAATTTTCTCGAACATCCCAAAGTGAAAATGGTTGGAAAATCACCTTCCCCCATTATAAATGGAGACCTTAAAATGAACCCAGTACTGCTCTCTCCCTCACATCCTTAATATTTCCCAAATACTGGAAAAAAATTTATAAAATTTCTAGCCACTACACAAAAATATCATAACATTATCAACACTAAAAATAGGGGACACCATATAATAGATTTACACCACCTCCTTATTAGGATTTTGGGAAAAACCAACTACCAGAAGGGTCCCCTCAATAACCATTTTGAACTTTTTAGGTTACATAATCAAATTAACATAACAAAAAAATAAACAACGTGAAAAAACTCAACAAATAAGGAATAATTTAATCAAAAAAATCAGGGTCATCAATTAAATCATCAAAAAATAAACCAATATCTTCCATCTGAAAAAAATATTTCCAATCCAATATTTCAATACCATTTTAAATACAAAAATTTATTTTCCAACAAATATAACATTTAACTTTTAATGGAAAATCCTATTTCTAGAATCCAGTTTTATTTAAAAAGACGCTCACAAAAGTAGAAAAAAACCTATATAATTACAAAAAAGAAATCCTCCAAAATGGAGAACTAGTGGAAATGCATCACCTGAGCACATTTTATAGGATACATGTGTTAACCACACACTAACCATTATAAGAATATTGAATTATTATTTTAGGCTCTAAATGGTTTGTTATTCAATTTATTGTCACCGTAAGACACCATCTCTATTCTTTTTTGATCATCCAAACCATACAAGTCAAACAAGAACAAGAAATATAAAACAAAAACCAATAAATATATGGTCCCAAACTACACATTGTAACTCAAGGGTTTGGAAAAGTAATATTTCATGATACTCTTCCTGTACTAACCTATTGATTAAGGAAAATATCATATCTAGTTTAAATAAGACAAGAAAATAAAAAAGGTTTCCTCTATTACAAAGGGTAGACCCCAAAATGGTTACCAAAGATGTTCTATGAAAGATCCTGAAGGATGTACCCGATCATTGTAGGCAAAGGACAAGCATTTAAGAATAGTGGATAAATTTTTTGGGATGATTTTTAATAATAATAAAATGATTTAAATAAAACACAGAAGCATTTTTTTCATAAATAGAATAAATAACAAATAAATGAAAATAAATTAATATGTAAACAAAATCAAGATATGACTATATTAGAACAAAATTAGAAAACACTAATGCCCAAACTAAAACCAAACTAGACATTGACATGATCTCTAAATGAGAACTTGATCACAACCATCCATAAAACCAGACTGCACCACGTCCTAGCCTAAAAAAAGATAAACATACAAAATATATTATTTCCAACATCACCGTGTGGCCCAAGTAGGGTTTGAGAATAAAAAATCTAAATAAGTAAGCACCATAGAATCTATATATTCCAATTCCAGAAATATTCCACAATATCTAGTTTTAAAATATAAATAAAAAATATGGTTTTTATCATTTATGGAGCCAATTAAGTATATAGTTTTTAAAATTAATTTCAATGAAAAAAATATAAACACATTCCAAACAATGAATATAAGAAAAAAAAATATAAACATAGTACATATAGTGGATAAAATAAAACATAACTATATATTAAGGAAACAATAACTGTTCAAGAAGGAATCACAATGAATAAGATTAAAGGGAAACCATTCAAATATAAATAGAAACATACACATATGTAATTAATGGGATGTTGTAAACATCTCAAGATGTTACCCTGGATTTACTCAATTTGGACCAACATGTTAGTGTATGGTGAAACTATATAGAAAGTAACCAACTTACCTACTCTAATATGGCCTTTCCTATAGAAACCTCAACATGGTTAATCCTCTTTTTATGAAGCTTTAATCCATAAAATTAGGGATAACATGTCATATTGTCTTGAACCACTAGATGGAGTCTAGGAATTAAAAGGTAATAGCGCAATGGTGAGTGCGGATTTTATAACACATGTCTCATTAAGAATAACCTATAGATGCTATTAAACATGCATTTTTAAATCTGTGACACCATCTATGCAATGAAAATATTATCTGATTGAAGAATAAATTTTTTTCCATTGATACATAAATTTTTTTTCAAGTTCCAACCAGGCCTAAAAAGCATAAAATTTCAAATCCATGTTCACAAACATCACAACATTAAAACGAAGTGTTAAAATTTATAAATCCAAAACATATTATAGTGAGAAATATTTCCAACAAAACCATTCCCAAAACCAAGTTGAAAAACATATTTACACTGAAAAAATTACAAACGATCTTCTTAAAGTAATATTATTAACAAATCATACTCCAAGATGAAATCCATGACATGTTTTGGAAAACAAAACTGGAATCCACATTTTGATTTTATTTGGAAACATCTAATTAATTCATCAAAACATTCAAATTAATTGAAATAATAAATTGAAATAAAAAATGGAAGACATAGTGGGAATATGGGGAACAGTTATTTTGAAATTCAAAGACATAAATTATATATTTTATGGATGTTATATTTAAGTGAATGTGTATATCAATATGATCACCATGTAAACATATGGTTATGACCATGTTTACTATCTTATTAAAGGATAATAATACGAATTTTCCATGATGCCAATCAATTAATCACATCACGATTCACTCCAATACTCATGGAACATTACTTAAGAATCAAACCATAATGTGAGACCCAAAATACATACAAAAGACAATTTCGAAAGTAAACAATGTATATAAAATTTCCCAATAATTCAAATAAAATTATAAATCACCCAATTCATTTTAAAATACCACATGGTAGTTTAAAAAAGTTATAATGCATATATATTATATATATATAGTAATAAATATATAAATCCCATGGAGACCACTTTTTTAACATACTAAAAAGAAGAAAAAAAGATAAAAATCACAGAAACACCCCATAGGATTGGAGATAAAATTTTGACATAAATTTAAAAATTTCAAGAATATAATTGAATGATATGGAATGTAAATGTATAGAAACACATAACATAACTATGTATGAATGTGATAAAATTGTAGGAGAAGTAATAACAAGACCCAATGAGAAAACCACACACCGTTACATCCAAATAGTAAACCAGCATAATTGATTCCTTACCATATGGTTTAGAAAAGAGAGAAACCAAAAAATAAATAAGAAATATTTAAGAGAGGGATACTTGGAGAGGAAAATACAAAGGAATCAAAATAATAATATAGTGGAATCTTGTAGGAGTATCAAAGGAGGAAGGAGAAACAAGGTATGAATGGAATTAGACCCATTATGTGAACTCAAATCAATAAAAAATATGAGGGTAAAATTTTTATAAAAAATAAGAGAAAACATATAAATTTCTGTTTTAAAATACATAGGTTAGTTAAATAGTTTTAAATAATGATTTACCTAAATATATGTTAACTGTGTGCACCATACTAGAATGAGGATACACCCACATGAATTGGACACTTGTTTTGAAAAACTATGCTCCAATCCTATAGATTATATCTATTAAAATTATAAAATTATTTTATGATGTATTCATAGTTACCTTTAACCATACCGAATCCATGTTCTAGGTTTTAGAGACAAGCAATATGTTCCATGGTTACTATATTCCCATACATTATTATAGTGAAACCATGTGAATACTATTCATGAAAAACCATAAAAAATGAACTAGAAACAACTTTTTCATTAACCATTCACATAGTGTGTCCCTTGGACTTGAAAACTAACCATACTATTTAGAAAAAACAACACAGAACCTTCAAAATAGAAAAATATCTTATCGGAAACACAACCCAAAACTCAACCAAAATGATAAAAAAAATATAAATATAATTTTTTTTGGGTATTCACAATTCATAACATCACTCTTCAATTATAATTTCACCCATCCAAATTTGAAACAACTCCAAAAACTAAAACTAAATGTGGTCAAACAATGAAATAATTCCTCGTGTGAAGTTTTAACTCTAAAATTCACAACACACCAACTCTGTAGAAAACTATAATATAGAAAACAATGGAGGAAAAAAGAGGGGAAATGACATCATTTATAAACTAACAAGCACTGTGCCACTAACACTATTACTATGAATATGAGGGGAACCCAGTGAGAGAATCCCAGTAAAAAAATAGAACAAAACAACTATTCATCATTTCAACATAATACCGGAAACTTCACGATGTCATGAAACAAGTATAAAACCATTTTAAGAAAATAATCACCATTCAAAGACTAAAATACAAAAAGAATAACTGCCAAAACAATTCTTGGAATAACAGGCTACCATGATCATTAAAAAAATAATGTTTTATGAAAAATAGAAAAAATTAGTAATGTAAAAATAAATGGTTCCCTAACTAATGACTTATAAGAAATAATAGGCTAAAAGCCCATATAACAAACATTTCTTAACTATATCAATAGATTTACATTAGAGACTATTGCTTGAGCCCTGATTTCGAGATGAATATTCAATCCTAATTTTAAAACCTATTATCCCCGGACCAAGGCATATGGTGAACCAACATTAAGAAATTATTGAAGTGGTATGGAAGAAAAAATTATTGAAAACCATAGGAGTATTATAGAATGATGGATCTGAAATCCCAAAATGGCCAAAGCAAAAGCACATGAGCATATGGCTTATCAAATGAGAATAAAGTAATAATAATAGAAATGTCTTGGAAATTAGTTCCTCTAGTTCACAAATTTCATTATTTGTGGAACCTTCATGTTCTCTAAGAGAAACTAGAATACTACCTATAATGGTATACCCTATGGAAACGATCTGAGATAAAAATGCAACATCCACTTTCTTCTTGAATGGGAAAATATCTTTATGAGAGACCTCGATCATATATATATTATAAAAGATCCTGAATGAAAATATTATTCTTTAGTAGTTTTTTGAAGCTATATAATGTGAAAAGGTATCCTTTTCTATGATATGATCAACATATAACCTCAGTGTCCATTGACCTTTTCGAAAACCCAAGAGATATTACACTTTAATCATCTTTTCCTACTGATTTACAAACAATTCGATGAAATATTTCCTAACAATTTACCCAGATATACCCAATTGAAATGATTGATTGATAAACATCCACTAATAAAAATATATACCCTCAAATGAACCTATAAAACACATAAACTCACAACCTCAATAGTTCCCAATGAACTAAATAACACTTCCAAATTTATCAATCCAATATAGAGTGTAGTGTACATTGAAAACCACATAAAATAAGAACCATCTAATAATATCCTGATGAATCCACCTCAATAGGTGTAGATAGACAACATACAACTGGATGTGACCCCTCTAAAAATTTTGGAGCACTCTATTAGAGAAAATATTTTTAACATTATAAACACAAATCTAAATCATCACCAACCCATTATTCATAAAATAAGGGACATAAATAACCTAAACACCAATATCATTAATCAAAACATAAAAAAGAACATCCACTTTCAAAAATCTCAATTATCATTATAATTTTTCAAAATAATCTAAAATAGAAAAATTATATTGAAATTAAAAAAACAAATGTCCTTTAAATGTCCAAAATTATATCCATAAACCATATTAAATTCATAATCCACTCATACAAACCAAAATCGAACCAATAATATTACCAAATCAAATGATCCAAAATTGGGAACAAGATTATATGCACAACAGAACCACATGGTTTATAAGACCATGTTCAAAGAATTAACCAACAAGTCAATGATTATTGAGCCATGTATTTGTGATCCATATCATTCACTATACAATGTAATATCACTATATAAAAATGGTCCACTTACAATTTCATCCCAAAAAATATAAACCAAACATAAACAAACAATATAAACCTAGAATACCAAAATAAAAGACTCAATTCACAAAAAAAATGGTAACATAAAGATCTTGTTGAGAAAAAGTTAAAAATGATTTTCTTATACCATGATGTCATGTCCTAATAATTCAATCACCAATCTAACTGATACACTAATTAATGAGGTTCTCCACTAATAATTATTGTCATGATCCACCGAGGGTTGAACCCAAACCAATTATGCAAGAAATATTCCGATAAGGCCTGAGGGGTGTCCCCAAACACCTTTAGGTGACAAAAAGAATCTATGAAAAATAGATAAATCTATGGGGAATATTTTTTATGAATAAAACAATTGAACTAAATAAAACAAAAAATATTTCACATCATAAATAAAAGTTTCTATAAATCACTAATTAAAAATGAATATGTAAATAGATTACAGATAAAAATATAGTGGATAAAAAATAGAAAAATATAGACAAAACAGAAACAAAACAAAACCACGACATGATCTCATTGTGTCCGCTTAGTCACCAATATCAATAAATGTATCCCTCTATATAAGAATACTAGAATAATCTAAAATCATGATAAATATCTAGATTCTACTAATATCTAGTGGAATAAGTAGGGTGTTATCATAAAACTTTTCTATAGTTAATAAATAAATAAAAAATATTTTTCTTTTCTCAAAATATTATATAAAACCAAATTTCAAGATAACTGTTGAAAATATGTTTTTCATAATATAATTATAATAAATCATTTATCCCTAAAAACAAAATGTGAAAAACAAATTTCTAATAGAAATGAAATCCAATTTTTTAAAAGAAGATATTAAAATATAAATCTAGTGTAGGTATTATGAAAAGTATATTACAATAAATTTACATAGAAGAAGCATAAGTAGGCATCAAAATGTAGAAATAAATGTAAAACACTACAAATTTACAAATCCAAAACAGTTTTAAATGATATCCTTTTGTCAAAATTTTAAAAATAGAAAATCATTTCCAGTTAGAACCACTATTCCCAAAACCATTCCCATATACATGGAGAAACATTTATTCATAATCAGATGCGTCCAAATGGGCCATTTTTAGTTGTATGGTTAAAAACCATTTTAATGTTCTAATCATTACTTGTATTGGTAAAAAAGTATATAATTCCATTTAAATGTCATTTGAAAACCATTAATTTCATTATGGAAACATTGAATGTTTTTGAAAAAAATATTTGAATGAAATATGCCAAAAATTGGAGGGAAGATGAGGAAAAGTGATTTTGAATGTCAAGACCATCACATATAACATTTATAGTGTTTATATTTATATGAATTTGAATATCTATGTGATCCCCATAGAAAAATATTTATATTACCATAATCACAAGCCTATAAAATGATAACCATCAAAATTTCCTTGGGTTCACTTAATATAGAACCAGGCAAATGAATCCAAAACACTTGATTTCTCATGTATGATTCAAACCATAATTTTCCTCCCAGATGAAATTCAGAATAAAAATTTACATGTCACCCAATTATAAAAAATTCCAAAAAATGGCCATATAACAATTTTAAACTACAAATTCCTTTTGGAATACTAGTTGGAATTTTATCAAACACAAGGCATGCATATACACATTGGCATAAATAAATAGTCTCTTTAAATACCTTTACTGAAAAACTATTAACAACTAAATCCATAAAAGAACATACAAACAGAACACAAGGATAAAGAACACATTTTAAAATCACATTAGAATTCTTAAGAATATGATTGATTAATTCTTAATGTAAATAAATGGAAACACATTTCCCAATGATTTTCAAATTAAATTTTTCTATGGGAGATGGAAGTAACAAATCCAAAGGAGAAAACCACACAACCAAACATTAAAAGAATCAACCAACATAATGAGAACCCCACAGTTGTGTTCAGAAATGATAGAACAAATCCATTAAACAAGAATAAAATAATATATCAAGAAAAGGACTGGAGTAAAATTCCAAAAAATATAAATGAAAATACCTTTTATCCTAGGATGATCATTAATTTTCGATGGATATCCATAATATGATGTGTTTGGGGACCCTTTCATGTCCCTAAATTGAGAAAATGGGGAATAATTTCATTATGGGGTAAAAAGGAGGGAAAACATGGACACAGAATTGTTAAATAATTTGGTTGTGATGAATTATTTAGATGCACATTTTACCAAATGTTTCCCCAAATGAGTCAATACTATGTGATGGGGAGACATCCACAAAATCTAGCATCATTGTTCAAGAAAATATATGCCAACATTAAAAATCAGACCAATCAAAATGAAATACTTTGTTTCATGCTTAATCCACAATTCCCTCTAACCAATAGAAGGTCGTCCGCCAGGGCTCGGTAACAAACAACAAGCCACATAACTACACATTTCCATTAAATATTATCGGCCAAAACATTCATATACCATGAATTATAGACCATGAGTGAATAAAGTGTCCTAAAAAAATTTATTCATTCACTAGCCACATGGTTTCTCCCCACCATAGAAACATTTTACCAGTATTTATTCTCCCCGTAAAACAATAGATACTAAAACTAAACAATGTAAAATGAAAAAAAAATTGTGTGGAAATTGAACTCCAAAGTCACACCTATCTTGATCTATAGAAAACCACAATAAATAAAACAACATGGGAAAAGAAAGAAACCATCCAAAAAGTTTGGAAACCGACTTGCACAATAATAATGACACTGAAACTCATAACATGAGAGGAACCCTGTCACGACCCGTCCTCGGGGCCCGTGCCGTGACTACCCCAAGCCCGCCTTCCATAGGCCAGGGGCTGGCGACTAGCACCAAGGCGTAAATTCCCGGTGAACAGGGAAGGCATTGCCTTTATAAGTAACATCCACCACAGAGTCAGCAAGCAGAAGTAACTACCAAGTGCGGAAAAGTAAAGGGGGCCGGAAATACAAGCCCAACTGTAAAGTACAACTGAAAAGTAAAGTACAGCAACTGAAGAAAAGACGGCGGCCTCGTGTCGTCCACTGGTAATCCCACCTGAAGGGTGGGTACAGATAGCCTCCAGGCTCCTCGGGTCCCACGTCCGCTCCGAGCACGTCCCGCCCAGTGGTCCACCTCCAGGTACCGTCCTGCTCCACGCCCAACCGTGATCAGCGCTGTCCGTCGTCTGCAGCCAACACAACAAGGTGCGGGCATAGCCCGTGCAGGGGTGAGTACAAGCTACTCAGTAAGGACCCCGAGACCCCCGAAGGTCTCCCGAAATCCACAAAGGATATAGCACAAAAGAAAGATGCAATCACGAAGTAACATCTGTCTCGACTTAGGTATATGCCCATACATATACCTAAGTCCCCAATTCTAGCTCTGCTCACGAGCTCAAGAACAACTCAATCCACAAAGGAAAGCAAGACTCAAATCCACAAGGAGAGTAAACAGGAAATCCACAAAGGATAGTTCAACACAATCCACAAAGGAGAGTAAGACTCAAATCCACAAGGAGAGTAAACAGTAAATCCACAAAGGATAGTAACATAAGATTCAGCTCAACCAGGATTTTCATTATCGAAACCGTAAAAGTTGAAGAGCACCATCTCTGAAGTGTACAGTGGTCCTGTCACGACTCCGAGGTACTGCTCACTAACCTAAGACTGCTGAAGTACTCCTCCTGTCGAGTACCGCGGGTCTGCTGCCAACTACCGGGCGCTCCGTCCGCTGAGGGTCTGCTGCCAAATACCGGGCGCTCACCCAATTAGCCTACTGAGGTACTCCTCCTGTCGAGTACCGCGGGTTTGCCGCCAACTACCAGGCGCTCCGTCCGCCGTGGGTCTGCTGCCAACTACTGGGCGCTCCGTCCACTGGGCTAGTCGACTCACTCCAAGTCGAGTCGGTCAAGCAGTCGTCAGGTCTCAGTCATTTACACGGTCTCCGTACTCCGCACGCGCGTCTCCACCGTCGCGGGTCTGTCGCTACACCCAAGCGCACACACTCCGTAGAGTATCGCGGGTCCGCCGCTACAACCAAGCGCTCCACCGCCAAGGGTCTGCTGCTGCATCCAAGCGCACCACCACTGTCAAGTACCACGGGTCCGCCGCTACACCCAAGCGCTCCACCGCTCAAGGTAAAAAGAAGATTCAGCTCACACAGGTTCGGTAGCACTGTTCCACGTAGGATCGCTGAGTGCAGTAGTCGACGCAGTCCACTGAGGATCTCTGCACAGTCGTCGCCGCAGTCCACGAAGGATCTCTGCTCTGCCGTCGTCGCAGTCCACGGAGGATCTCTGCTCTGTCGTCGTCGCAGTCCACGGAGGATCTCTGCTCTGTCGTCGAAGCCACAGCCAGCACTAGGGTTCCCGCACTTAGCGAGCTCGTTTAGGAGGGTCCGCTCCACGAGCCGAGAGGCTGATACATCAACTGACACGTAGTCCGAAGTTGATGTATCCAAAAGTTCCGTATCGACAACAGGATCTCAACGCGACAGACGGCGCGTCAATCGGACGCCCGGTCTGAGAGTTATTGGCATTTTCGTCCCAGGGGCCCGGTTGGTTTTTAGGGCAAAACCAACCCGACCGTACTCCGCCTGTATCCGATCCTCGGGCGGAGCATGCCAAAAGTTCCGTCTCACTTAGAGGAATTCAACGAAACAGACGGTGCGTCAATCGGACGCCCGGTCTGTTAGTTATTGGCCTTTCCGTCTCACACCCAACCTGGGAAACTTCCCAGGAGGTCACCCATCCTGATCACTGCTCTAGGCCAAGCACGCTTAACTACGGAATTTTAACTACGTAGACTCCCGAAAAGGAAGGTGCACCTTGAGTATAGTATACCGAAACGACCGTCTCGATCCAAGGATCGCGTAGCCGCTGACGGTTCGTCAATCGGAGGTCCCAGGCCCAAGATATGGGCGAAAGACCGAAGAGGGCCCGAAACGGGGGTTCTGGGTCCGGGGCGACCCGGCCCGAACCCCCCCTGGGGTCGGCCGAACCGGGTCGGCCCGGGCGCGGCCCGGCCGACCGGACCGGCCGGCTCGGTCTTCGGCCGAGCGGCCGAAGAGCCGCCGCGGGTCAAACCCGCGGCTTTGGGAGAAACGCGGCCCGCGCGGGCCGCGTGCTGGTGGCCGGACCGCGGACGCGGTCCGGCGGTTCGCCGCCGCCGCGGCTCGGCCGCGGCGGACTCCTCCGGCGGCGCGCCGGGCGCCGCCGCCTCCGGTCGCCGGCGACCCGCGCCGCCGTCTCCTTCCGCGGGCCGCCGGAGGTGCTCCGGTGGCCCGATTTCTTTCCCGTCTGCGCCGTTGCTCCTCCCGGGGGACGATCTTTACTGCGGAATCAACAAAATGCCCTTGCCGCACGGTTCGTCGTCGTCCGCCAAATCCGCACAACAAAAGAGATCGGCGGAGGGTTGCCCGGTCTTGTTCGTTAGACCCGCACCCTCCGCGTTTAGTCAAAATCCACGGGAGGAATAATCAGCAACAATTTTAAATAAATCAAATTGTCGGAGATCATGTTCTTCACTTTAAAAGAATAAACACGGGGAAAAAGATAAAATAATCCAACATCCCTTACCTGTCGTCGTCGTCGGACGAGAGGTCGTCGCGGAATTGCTCGTCGCGGAAGAAGGGGGGATCGTCGCGTCGTCGCGGTATCCGGCGTCGCGTCGCCAATCTCCGGATCAAGATCAAACAGATTTAATTAGTTTAAATCCGTTGATATCGAAATTAAAACGGGAGAATTCAAATGATTCGTTTCTCACCTTAGTTGCCGAACGAGGATCGGCCGCAGAAGAAGAGGCGTCGCCGAAGAACGTCGCGGGTAGGGCTCGTCGACGTCGCAGATCTCGGTGTGCGTTGTCGAATTCCGGTCGCCGGCGTTCTTCGCGTTCTTCGCGTTCTTCGCGTTCTTCGCGTTCTTCGCGTTCTTCGCGGGGAGAGTGGAGGTTCAGAGGAATTGCACAACGATAGCAATCCTCCAAAATAGACAAGTTGTCTATTTTATTATTTTGCCAACAAACGCAAAACGCGTAAGTAACGACCCATTTAATTCGTTGAATTAATTCAACGAATAAAACAGCCCATTTAATTCACGAAATAAACCGCCCAATTAAATGGTCTGTTAAGAATTTAAGAAAACGCGTCGGTTGACTTTTCAGTTACTTTGACGGGTTTTCGCGGGTGCGTTACTTAGCGAAAGAAACGGCGGGGCTCGTGCGGGCTCCACCGCACAAATATCCTACCAAGGGGGTAGGATATTTCTGGATAGCCTCCTATCCAGTTCCACTCAGTTCAAGCCGCCCTTAAGTGGCTTCAAGTGGCTTCCAAGCAGCTTAAGTGAAATAAAATAAAGTTGTCGCACAAACTTTATTTTATTTCTGACTTAAAGCCGCAAAATTTAAAAACCACGTCTGAGGAAACGCAACTCCGGAAGAGGCGTTTCTAAGCAAATACCGGCGCTGCGATTTCATCGGTGCCCTCAGAATTTGATTCCGGGCACCGGTTCAAAAGATAGAAAAACCCGCTCGTCCGTTCACTGAACGTACCCGAGCCAAACTTCGGAAATTGATTCCGGGCACACCGGGCCTCGGAATCAGGTGCCGTCTGAAGCTGCGCTCTTGTAAAATTCCAAAGAAAATTAAGAAAAAAATTTCCTTGAAATTTGCGGGTATTTACATTACTCCCACCTCAGGGCTTTACGTCCCCGTAAAGAAACATCAAAAACTAGGGGAACAAATGGGGGTACAGAGCACGCATCTGAGCCTCCCGCTCCCAAGTGCTCTCCTGGAGGTTCCCGTGCTGCCATCTGATGCGCACAAGAGGAATCGACCGCCCATGTAGGACCCGCTCCTGTCGATCCTCGATCTCCACTGGGACCTCCGCAAAAGTCGCCCCATCGTCCACGTCCAGCTCCCCAAAGTCGATGATGTGCGTCGGGTCGTGCACGTATCTCCTCAGCTGAGACACGTGGAAGACGTCGTGCACCCGGTGCAACTGAGGTGGTAGAGCCAGGCGATAAGCCACCTCTCCTATCCTGCTGAGGACCTGGAAATGCCCGATGGAGCGTGGAGACAACTTGCCGCCTCAGCCAAATCTCCGTAAACCACGTCGAGGTGAGACACGCAAAAAGACGTGGTCACCATCCTCGAACTCTAGTGGCCTCCGCCTCCTGTCAGCATATGACTTCTGCCGGCTCTGAGCTGTCCTCATCCTCTCCTGGATGATCTGGACCTTCTCTGTCGTGGCTCGGACCATCTCTGGTCCCACAAGAGCTGCAAGATTTCTTCTTTGCCGAAAAGAGAAATCCGGTCTCATCCTCTGGATGAACCACATTCTTTGCCTAAAACAGTCAATCCTAACATGGATGATACAAATCCATACCAAGGATGACGTCGTAAGGCCTCGACGCTACTACTAAGAGATTCAACCGTTACTCTCGCCTCCAAGGGTTGAGTCACACTGTCGGCATCAGTGTGTGGTAACTGGGTCTCCTCCAGTAGACGTCTCACAAGTGAGGGTCAAGTCAACAGCCAAAACTGGAATCTCCAAGTAACATCACGAAAGAGGACAGGAACGAAAAAAAAATCACAAGGGTATGCGTCCTTTATTATTGCAGCTCATATTACAAGACGCTACACAAAAGCAACAAGGAACCAGAAGTACAAAGGATGTATCCACTAGTTCTGCTCCTGTCCATCAGCTCCCTGGGCTCCATGATCGAAGGCCTCGGCTGCCTGAAGCTGAGCTGTCCCCTGCGGTCGGGGTGGACCTCCTGGTGGTGGTGGTGGTAGAGCCTCAAAGCGTCGTCCACCACCTACTGCTCGGCCAGCTCCTCTACCTCGTCCGTCTCCTCCCTGCAGACCGCCACGGTCGAACCTCTGTCTCTGCCTAGGTGGTTCCTCAACCGTCTGCTGCTCCTCCGCATGGCGGGTCGGGCAGTCACGAGCCATGTGACCAATTCCGCCACAGGAGTAACACTGCCCACTCTCGGCACGCCTGGCTCTGACTCCACCCCGGCTTCCCCGCACAACTGAGCCTGAGTCGTGCAGTCGGCCACTGGTAGGTCTGGTCTGCCTGGAACCCTGAGTCATCTGTCGGCTACCTGCTACCGAAGACTCCGCTACGTGCCGCCCTGCGGTGGGTCTCTGTGCTGGTGTAGACTCAGCAAGGAAGCTCTCGATCAGAAGGGCCCGCTCTAGCACTCCCGTCTGGGTCGGAATGCTGAGGGAGATCAGAGACGCCCGAATCTCCTGTCGCAAGCCCTGCTCGAAGGTCCGGGCCCGGAAGAAGGGGTCCCGTACCATGTCTGTCGAGTACCGAGAAAGGTCGGTGAACCTCGCCGCGTACTGAGCGACCGTCATGCTGCCCTGCCGCAGCTGTAGAAGCTCCTGGATACGCACCGCACGAAGGGTGGCCGGGACGAACTCCGAGCGGAAGAGGCTCTCAAAGTCCGTCCAAAGAAGAGATGCCTCATCGTGCACCTGGAGCATCAAGCTCCACCATCGTCCTGCCGCCGCCTGCAGGAGGCTCGCCGCGAGAATCACCATGAGATCCGCTGGTGTCCTCACTAGCCTAAAGTTCCGTACCACCGCCTCTAGCCAGTCCTCGGCGGCCTGGGGGTCCGCCTCACCGCGAAACCTGGGCGGTCGCTGGCTCTGAAACTCATGCAGTGCCCTGAGGCGACGTGCATCGTCAGCGTCTGGTACTGGTAGCATCGGGGGCTCGGCGGGTAAAGCTACCGCCGGTGCCACTGCTGGCAAAGGGCCCTGCACCGAGGCCTCGTCGCTCGGTGGGCTGCCGTCGCGCCCTACACTCGGAACCCTAGCTGGCTGTCGTCGCGGGGCCATCCTGAAAAGGAGAACAAGAGCACCACAGTCAGAACAATATACCTGGTGAGCTGGCACAAGTAATCACAAGGAAAACTTGAGACTTTCATGAAGCAGATCAGTATACCCGGTGAGATGACACAAGTAATCATGAAGAAAACTTGAAACACACATGCAATCAATGTTTTCGTGCATTAAGTCAGAAATCAGAAGTCAGGGTCCTGGTGTATGGATACGTCGGCCGCCGCACCAACACTGGACTCCCTGGACTGATAACCACACTCAATATGCTAAACACTATTGCTTCACACAGAAGAAAGAACAGAGTCTGCGGTAGAACCGACCACCTTTGATACCAATTTGTCACGACCCGTCCTCGGGGCCCGTGCCGTGACTACCCCAAGCCCGCCTTCCATAGGCCAGGGGCTGGCGACTAGCACCAAGGCGTAAATTCCCGGTGAACAGGGAAGGCATTGCCTTTATAAGTAACATCCACCACAGAGTCAGCAAGCAGAAGTAACTACCAAGTGCGGAAAAGTAAAGGGGGCCGGAAATACAAGCCCAACTGTAAAGTACAACTGAAAAGTAAAGTACAGCAACTGAAGAAAAGACGGCGGCCTCATGTCGTCCACTGGTAATCCCACCTGAAGGGTGGGTACAGATAGCCTCCAGGCTCCTCGGGTCCCACGTCCGCTCCGAGCACGTCCCGCCCAGTGGTCCACCTCCAGGTACCGTCCTGCTCCACGCCCAACCGTGATCAGCGCTGTCCGTCGTCTGCAGCCAACACAACAAGGTGCGGGCATAGCCCGTGCAGGGGTGAGTACAAGCTACTCAGTAAGGACCCCGAGACCCCCGAAGGTCTCCCGAAATCCACAAAGGATATAGCACAAAAGAAAGATGCAATCACGAAGTAACATCTGTCTCGACTTAGGTATATGCCCATACATATACCTAAGTCCCCAATTCTAGCTCTGCTCACGAGCTCAAGAACAACTCAATCCACAAAGGAAAGCAAGACTCAAATCCACAAGGAGAGTAAACAGGAAATCCACAAAGGATAGTTCAACACAATCCACAAAGGAGAGTAAGACTCAAATCCACAAGGAGAGTAAACAGTAAATCCACAAAGGATAGTAACATAAGATTCAGCTCAACCAGGATTTTCATTATCGAAACGGTAAAAGTTGAAGAGCCCCATCTCTGAAGTGTACAGTGGTCCTGTCACGACTCCGAGGTACTGCTCACTAACCTAAGACTGCTAAAGTACTCCTCCTGTCGAGTACCGCGGGTCTGCTACCAACTACCGGGCGCTCCGTCCGCTGAGGGTCTGCTGCCAAATACCGGGCGCTCACCCAATTAGCCTACTGAGGTACTCCTCCTGTCGAGTACCGTGGGTTTGCCGCCAACTACCAGGCGCTCCGTCCGCCGTGGGTCTACTGCCAACTACTGGGCGCTCCGTCCACTGGGCTAGTCGACTCACTCCAAGTCGATTCGGTCAAGCAGTCGTCAGGTCTCAGTCATTTACACGGTCTCCGTACTCCGCACGCGCGTCTCCACCGTCGCGGGTCTGTCGCTACACCCAAGCACACACACTCCGTAGAGTATCGCGGGTCCGCCGCTACAACCAAGCGCTCCACCGCCAAGGGTCTGCTGCTGCATCCAAGCGCACCACCACTGTCAAGTACCACGGGTCCGCCGCTACACCCAAGCGCTCCACCGCTCAAGGTAAAAAGAAGATTCAGCTCACACAGGTTCGGTAGCACTGTTCCACGTAGGATCGCTGAGTGCAGTAGTCGACGCAGTCCACTGAGGATCTCTGCACAGTCGTCGCCGCAGTCCACGAAGGATCTCTGCTCTGCCGTCGTCGCAGTCCACGGAGGATCTCTGCTCTGTCGTCGTCGCAGTCCACGGAGGATCTCTGCTCTGTCGTCGAAGCCACAACCAGCACTAGGGTTCCCGCACTTAGCGAGCTCGTTTAGGAGGGTCCGCTCCACGAGCCGAGAGGCTGATACATCAACTGACACGTAGTCCGAAGTTGATGTATCCAAAAGTTCCGTATCGACAACAGGATCTCAACGCGACAGACGGCGTGTCAATCGGACGCCCGGTCTGAGAGTTATTGGCATTTTCGTCCCAGGGGCCCGGTTGGTTTTTAGGGCAAAACCAACCCGACCGTACTCCGCCTGTATCCGATCCTCGGGCGGAGCATGCCAAAAGTTCCGTCTCACTTAGAGGAATTCAACGAAACAGACGGTGCGTCAATCGGACGCCCGGTCTGTTAGTTATTGGCCTTTCCGTCTCACACCCAACCTGGGAAACTTCCCAGGAGGTCACCCATCCTGATCACTGCTCTAGGCCAAGCACGCTTAACTACGGAGTTTTAACTACGTAGACTCCCGAAAAGGAAGGTGCACCTTGAGTATAGTATACCGAAACGACCGTCTCGATCCAAGGATCGCGTAGCCGCTGACGGTTCGTCAATCGGAGGTCCCAGGCCCAAGATATGGGCGAAAGACCGAAGAGGGCCCGAAACGGGGGTTCGGGGTCCGGGGCGACCCGGCCCGAACCCCCCCTGGGGTCGGCCGAACCGGGTCGGCCCGAACCGGCCTGGGCGCGGCCCGGCCGACCGGACCGGCCGGCTCGGTCTTCGGCCGAGCGGCCGAAGAGCCGCCGCGGGTCAAACCCGCGGCTTTGGGAGAAACGCGGCCCGCGCGGGCCGCGTGCTGGTGGCCGGACCGCGGACGCGGTACGGCGGTTCGCCGCCGCCGCGGCTCGGCCGCGGCGGACTCCTCCGGCGGCGCGCCGGGCGCCGCCGCCTCCGGTCGCCGGCGCCGCCGCGCCGGCGACCCGCGCCGCCGTCTCCTTCCGCGGGCCGCCGGAGATGCTCCGGTGGCCCGATTTCTTTCCCGTCTGCGCCGTTGCTCCTCCCGGGGGACGATCTTTACTGCGGAATCAACAAAATGCCCTTGCCGCACGGTTCGTCGTCGTCCGCCAAATCCGCACAACAAAAGAGATCGGCGGAGGGTTGCCCGGTCTTGTTCGTTAGACCCGCACCCTCCGCGTTTAGTCAAAATCCACGGGAGGAATAATCAGCAACAATTTTAAATAAATCAAATTGTCGGAGATCATGTTCTTCACTTTAAAAGAATAAACACGGGGAAAAAGATAAAATAATCCAACATCCCTTACCTGTCGTCGTCGTCGGACGAGAGGTCGTCGCGGAATTGCTCGTCGCGGAAGAAGGGGGGATCGTCGCGTCGTCGCGGTATCCGGCGTCGCGTCGCCAATCTCCGGATCAAGATCAAACGGATTTAATTAGTTTAAATCCGTTGATATCGAAATTAAAACGGGAGAATTCAAATGATTCGTTTCTCACCTTAGTTGCCGAACGAGGATCGGCCGCAGAAGAAGAGGCGTCGCCGAAGAACGTCGCGGGTAGGGCTCGTCGACGTCGCAGATCTCGGTGTGCGTCGTCGAATTCCGGTCGCCGGCGTTCTTCGCGTTCTTCGCGTTCTTCGCGTTCTTCGCGTTCTTCGCGGGGAGAGTGGAGGTTCAGAGGAATTGCACAACGATAGCAATCCTCCAAAATAGACAAGTTGTCTATTTTATTATTTTGCCAACAAACGCAAAACGCGTAAGTAACGACCCATTTAATTCGTTGAATTAATTCAACGAATAAAACAGCCCATTTAATTCACGAAATAAACCGCCCAATTAAATGGTCTGTTAAGAATTTAAGAAAACGCGTCGGTTGACTTTTCAGTTACTTTGACGGGTTTTCGCGGGTGCGTTACTTAGCGAAAGAAACGGCGGGGCTCGTGCGGGCTCCACCGCACAAATATCCTACCAAGGGGGTAGGATATTTCTGGATAGCCTCCTATCCAGTTCCACTCAGTTCAAGCCGCCCTTAAGTGGCTTCAAGTGGCTTCCAAGCAGCTTAAGTGAAATAAAATAAAGTTGTCGCACAAACTTTATTTTATTTCTGACTTAAAGCCGCAAAATTTAAAAACCACGTCTGAGCAAACGCAACTCCGGAAGAGGCGTTTCTAAGCAAATACCGGCGCTGCGATTTCATCGGTGCCCTCAGAATTTGATTCCGGGCACCGGTTCAAAAGATAGAAAAACCCGCTCGTCCGTTCACTGAACGTACCCGAGCCAAACTTCGGAAATTGATTCCGGGCACACCGGGCCTCGGAATCAGGTGCCGTCTGAAGCTGCGCTCTTGTAAAATTCCAAAGAAAATTAAGAAAAAAATTTCCTTGAAATTTGCGGGTCTTTACAAACCCGACATAATTAAATAAAAACAATCATCAAATCCACCCTAGATTCAAAATTTCTACATAAAACTATCATCTCTACCAAGAAATAACACAAGACTGAAAAACTTACAAGGAAGGGATAACTACTCAGTGATTATCATCAATAAGGCATAATAATCAAAATTTGAAAGAATAAAATTCTACCATGATCATTAAAATAAAAAAAATCTAAGATAAACAAATATATTATTGGAAACATAAATATTTTATAAATGACATTATATATGATATTATTGGATGAATAACCCCAACAATATAAATTTTTTTGACTACATGAATAGCTTTACTCCTAGGCCTATGGCTAGAGTATTGGTGCCTATAAGATAATTCTTCCTCGTAGATTTGGTCTGTAGCCTCCGACAAGGACTCCCTCTTTTTGGGTTACAATATGTAGAAATACACTATGTTTTCTACTGGTCCACATCATCATTAAACCATTAGATAGTTATGGAAATATAGCTTCAAATTCCTAACCTGGACACCATGATATCACAATTTTAGGTGGCCCATATAAAGTGGATCATGAACTGACTAGGTATACTTATCATAAACCCGTTCCTTTGGTACACACTTTTCACTTGATGAGGAACCTTCATGAGTTCCAAGAGAAACTAGACTGAGAAGATATTGACTCCCTCACCTCATTAGGAGCCTAAAAAAACAGACTACCAAAAGAGACCCCAGAGAAACCATTTGGGCCTTTATTTTTAAATTATTATAAATTACATAATAATAAAAAAACAAAATAAACAAAAACCTAATATTGAACCATGAAAGGATACACAATACTAAAACAAAAATGTCTTAAATCAAAACATCACAAAAAAAGTAAAATGCATTTAAAAATCCCATTTCCATTCTAAAACATTAAATCCATTTAAAATATAAAAATTATATTTCTATTATAAAATAAATTTTCCATTAAAGGGATACATCCATTTAAAAAAACTGATTTCAATTTAGAATCCACTGACATAATAAAAATTCTGACCAATTGCATAATAAAAAATAAATTATATAAAATTTGGAACTAGTGTTTATCCATAATCTAGCCACATGGTTTAGAAAACCATGTTCTATGAATGAAGTAACCACTGAATTTTTATTGAAGCATATATACATGATCCACATTCTTTTCTAAACCATGTATAATCATTTTATAACACCATATCACTTTTTTATTCTTCATCAGACCACAAAAATCAATAAAATCACTAACGATATAAACCCAAAAACCCAAAACACTGGAACCAAATCCCAGACTACCCCTACTCATTCAAGGAATTGTAATAGAAGTTGTTTATTATGAGCATCCCAGAATGACCTCCCAAGTTTTTAGAATACTATATATAGGTAAAATAACACCCAAAAATCAATTGGTTACATTGATAGAATTCAGTCATGATCCAAAATGGGTCGCCCCCAAACTGGTCACCTGTGATGGCTCATTACAAGGCCTGAGGGGCATTCCTGATCCCATAGGCTGATGATAAGCATGCCTTCATCATTGATAAATTATTGGGGATGATTTTTAATAATAAAATAGTATAAATTAATAACACACAATAGAGTTGGCATCATAACTAAAAGTGTATTTAAGTCACAAATCTAAAATAAATAGAAAAACATAATCTACATAAATCTAGAGTTGAATAAAATATATGAAAAAGGAGAGAAAATGGTGAAAATATACTAACCTGGAATGATCTCTAACTGACCTCTTAGTCACCACCATCCATAAAACTGGCATGATCTATAGGAATTCCTTAACAAAAGATGGACAAACCAAATAACTCGGATATACCAATTCCAAGTTGTTCAAGTTGGTTTTTAGCATAATTCATGTAACACTCCATGTTTTAAATAAAATAATCAATATTAGTAATAATAATAAATCAAATTTGTAATTAAATAATAAATTATTCTTCATTTTTTAAAATACTAAATTTATAAATGTGGTATTATTAATTAAAATATGAAATTATAAATAATAAATATATATAAATAAATTTTATAATTATAATATAAACATAAAAAATATAATTTAATAAATTAGTGTTTGAAATTATTTTTAAACATATTGACATATAAAATTTTATTGAATTAATAATATTAAAAAAACAAAATAAAATATAGATGTTCTATTTTAGGAAAATAAAATAAAAATATTAATTTTGTTATGATGATTAGAAAATAGATTATTTAATATTTCATAATAATAAGATTCGATAATAATATAATATTTTTTTAAATGATATTTTTAAAAAAATTTGTTTTATTGACAATAATATTTTATTATTTGAAATTTTGATATTTTATGAAGGAATTATGAACCGTTATATATACTCATATTACTATAAAGATAATAAATCATTATTGAAATTTCAATAATAAATAATTTTATGTTAGCATATAAAATCACATATATGTTTAAAATATTAAAATTATATTATTTATGTTTTGAAATTATGGTAATTGATAAAAATGAATATAGATCCTCATACACCTAAATGTATAATGACACGATATATATATATTATAATAATTTATTTATTTAATCAAATAAAAATAAAAAGATTGAAAATTTTAATTAAAATAAATAAAAAAGTGAAATGAAATATCAAAAAATGGGTGAAATAATGAATCGTGTTTTTGGGTAAGGGTTCTAGTTTATATGAAGCCATCGAGATTCAAGTGAGTTTGATCACAGTGTGACCGAGCAGTGGTCATTGCTAAGGGATTCATGCATAGAAGGAGAAGTCGATATTGAAATGAATCAAATCTAGAGGATTCTATTCATTCAAGTCAATCATCGAAGAGTTAAAATTGACTTTGAGGTTTTTACTTCGGGATGCTGAACTCAGATTGAGGGGTTCGAAACCTAGATCAGCAAGTATGAGTCTAAAATCATGCATCTCAGATCAGTTTTGAGTCGCGTTGATGGATTGAAGTTGGATATGTGGTTCAAGTGAGGTGTTCTTCTCTGATTTATTCTTTGCAGACCGGTAGGTTTTTCACATTTAATTATATATATTATTGAAACCATTTAAAATTGGATTAATAATTCCCATCACGTCTATTTCATCTGCATTATTCTATCATTGATGGATATGGTCGATATGGTTATGTTGAATCATACAAATGTATGAGTTTTAGGTACAACATTCGTTTTTGGATATCATTTTCAAAGATAAATTTTTTTATTAGTTTGCGGCTGTGGTTGAATATGTCATGAAGAAGTATTGAAAATGTTCGAATGATATCTAATTTTACATTTTTTTTCTTCAAAATGAATATAATGTAACTATTGAGTGCTAATTAAAATATAAAATCTTGGAAAAAATCTAAAATATTTATATCTCAAAATCTTACTTGCCCGGAAAGCCTAACCACTAAACCACTACTTTTGATGGAGATCCCTCGATCAAATTCCTCAATGGTTTTATATGGATTATGATAATTAGGATATATATATATATATATAAACATGTATATTTGAAAATGAAATAAAAGAAGTTCTTCCGTATTCATTTCTTACGATAGCTGTCTGGTGTGACTTTGTTGAGCGGGATGGTGGGACATGTCCCTTGTGATGATTGACAACATTTGAGGGATGATGTATATGAATTTTCATCTAAGACTAATAATAATTATTTAATTTAAAATGATTTATTGATTATAAATTACTTCTTATGAAATTATATTTTATTTTTTACGAGATTTTAAATAAGGGATTGTCATTATTTACAGACTGTTTATTTATCTCAAAAGTTTGATCTTAATTTTATTGCATTGTGTATGGGAATCCCTATTTTGTGGTTTTTTTATTTCCATCCATTAATTCCAAGGGATAGTTTAATTTTATTTTCAAATATTTCTCTTCTTGAAAGTCAAATTACAAGGGTCTAACTATTTTAGGATACCTTGATTTCCATTTTATTTGAGGTAAGGGATATTTTCTAATATAGTGTTATTAAATTTAATATTCTGATTTTATTCATGATTTTTTTTAATTTTATTCTATTTTATTAGTCTATGTTCTATCATAAAATATATATATACATCATTGTTTATAAATACATTAGATCTAAGGATTTAATACTTTATATTTATATTGTAAAATTTTAATTTCTTTTGTCAATTTATCACTGATTACAAAAAAACTATTGCACCTTGATTTATGTATTTAATAATTTTTATGTTTTAATCTAATTCCATGTCAATACTACCATGTGATATTTACATGTATAGATGTTTTGATTTAATTTTATAGATTCCATGTGATATATATATGTAACATATGTTAATCGACATGTGAATAATTTTTTATATCATCACACCAATATAATTAATAATTTCATATGTTATATTAAGGAAATCACAATTGCATTTATCCATGACCATGTGATTATCATAATATCTACATTCCATGATTTCTGATTTCATTCAGGGTTTTCAATATAATTTTGTTCTTTTCAATTTGTGATTATTATAAACATGGATTTCATTAAGCATTGAAATGTTTTCAAACTTTATGTGAAATATATAAACATTTGTTATGATAAATTATTTATAAGAATTATAAATTCATTCTGTGAAGGAAATGATTAATACATTTCATACAAAGTCTTATGACAGGATGATTGGTTGTAAGCCAGATCACATGAATGTTTATATATTTGTATATATATTATTATATATAAATATAAGTGTATAGTAATGTTTTGACATGTTCTAAACAATCAAAAACTCTAATGAAAGTATATATTAGTAATGAAAGCCTAAAATGTTTTCTGAAAATATTGAAACTTAAACGTTGTAAATATGGATGGATGAAGGGGAGTTAACCCATCCTTTGCTATATGGGTAGGCCCGGAAAACCTTCAATGTTTAAATAGACGAAACATTTTTTTTCAGAGGCCTTCTTAGTATTTTCTCAAGAAGCACTGGTTTATTTTGAAGTACACTCAAGTGTAATAATTTTTAAAAGAGAAACTACTTTTACATGTTTTAAATAATTTCCAAAAGCATATTTATCTTCAAAAGAGTTTTTTTATATGATTCAAATCAATATGTATTTATCAATGTTATTTCCAATATTTACTAAAATATTTTTTAATGATACTTCCAATAACTTTGGCTTAAGAACGAAATATTATTCTCAAAAAGGTTTTTCACTTACCCCTTACTGGTCAATATATTTCTCACCCATTTGATTCTAAAATGTTTTTATAGGAATCATAGATGTTCAAAATCAGACTTCGACACATTTGTAGTAATCCTTCAGTGAATGTGTAATGGGAATTTGTTTTACTTTCTTTTAGCTCTGATAAATGTTAGGTATTGTCTAATCCTCCAGAACCAAGACTGTTTAAAGATCCTTGTATGGGATAAGTGTTGTGTAATTTTTCAATTACTTGTATAAAAAACATTAAACTAATTTTTCAAGCACTTATTCTAGAAAAGCGGTCTCGAGGAATTGTAATTGGTATCATAGGAATGGTTTATACAATTTTATAGATTTTATATTGCATTTGAAAGAATAAAAATCTACACAGTAGAAATTTTTTTGGATAGTTATATACCATTAGATATTTTTTAATTCTGAAGACGGAAATTCTGATTTTTCATAAGTTCTATGAAACAATTTTGAGGGAAAAATTCATTTTAAGAAGTAGAATTTAACACCCCAAGTTTTATATAAAATAATCATTGTTAGTAATTATTATAAATCAAATTTGTAAATAAATATTAAATTTTTATTAAATTTTAATTAAATATTACATTTCTATATGTTTTATTATTCATTAAAATATAAAATCATTATTAATAAATATATATAAATACATGATATAACTAAAATAAAATCAATAAATAATATATTTTTGTAAAATCATTTTTGATAAGATTTTCAAACGTATTGACATATAAACATTTATTAAAATCAAAATATGACGAAAAAAATAGAATATATAATTGATATTTCAAAAAAATTATTGTTAATTGTTATTTTGTTTTGATGACTAGAAAATTAATTATTTATTATTTTATAATAAAAATATTCAATAAAAAATTAATATTTTTTTAAATTATTTTTTTATAAAAGCAAATTTTTTAATTTTTTTTATTATGTGATATTATATTTTTATCTAAATGAATTATGAACTACTATAAATAATCATATTATTATAAAAATAAGAAATAATTTTTGATATTAAAACAATTAATCATTTTATGATAAAATATAAAATCCCATATATGTTTTCAATATAAAAACTATAAAATTTTTGTTTTGAAATTATGATAATTGAAAAAAATGAATATAGATATTTATACAAAAATATATATATATATATATATATATATATATATATTAAGAAAAATGTTTTACTTAAACCAATAAAACTAAAATGATTAATAATCACAATGAATGGAATTAAAAAAAAGTGAAATGAAATATTAAAAAATAGGGGATATGATGAATGTTATTTTTGGGTGAGGGTTTCGGTTCAAATAAAGCCTCCGGGTTTCGGGATATTTTGATTATAGTGAGACTGAGTGGAATAATTGAAGGAGGATGAGTGTGAGCAGTGGTCGAAGCCATGGGATTCGAGTGTGGAAGGAGAAGTCAGGATCTAATTCAATCTAATATAAAGGATTCGATTCATTCAAGCTAATCATGGATAAGTAAAATTGACAATGAGGTTTTTACTTTGGGGGGCTGAACTCCAATTGAGGATAAAGAACCCTAGATTTTCAAGTATAAGTCGAAAATAAATCATCTCCAACCATTTTTTAGTCATGTTGATGGATTGAAGTCATATATGTGGCTCGAGCAAGGTGTTATTTATTGTTTTGTTCCTTACTGACCGGTTGGTGTTACACATTTAATTCAATATTTTTTGAATCATTTGAAAATAGGCGTAATAGTTCCCAACATGAAAATTTCATCTACATTATACTATAATCGATTGATGTGGTCCTTATGGGTATGTCGAATCATAAAAATGCTTGATTTATTTAACTACCTTTTTTTGAAGATCATATTACATGATATAGTTTTTTATTAGTGTGTAGATGTAGTTGAATGTGTCGTGAAGAAGTATTAACCTATTTCAAATGATATATAATTTTAAATTTGTTTTTTATGCATACTTTATATCATGTAACTGTTGACTGCTGATTATAATAAAAAATACTAGGAAAAATTGTAAAATATTAATATCTCCAAATCCTGCATGCCCGACTAGCATTACCACCGAACCACTATGTTTGATGGAGATCTCGAATCAAATTCTCCAATGGAAAATATATGGCCTACGATAAGCATGATATATATATATAAACATATATATTTTAAAGTGCTATAAAATTCGTGCTTCAGTATTCCTTTCAGGATGTAGTAGTTTGGTGTGTCTTTGTTGAGCGGGATAGTGGGATGTGTCCCTTGTGATGATAGACTCTATATAAGAGATAAATTATTTGAGTTTTCTTCTTAAAAAAGCTTCAATGAATTTTTAAAGAATTATTTATTCTCAAAAAGATGTTATAAAATTCAATTTTATTTTTTAAGGGAGTTTTAGTAAGGGATTATCATTATTTTTAGATTGTTTATTTATCTCAAAATTTTGATTCCTGTTTTATGGATATGTGTAAGGGACTCTATGTTTCATAGTATTTATATTTTTTCATTTTCATCCATTAATTACAAGGTATATATTAATTTTCTTTTAAATTATTTTTCTTCTTTTAATCCTAATTTCAATGAGTTAACTATTTTAGGATACCATGATTTCCATTTTATTTGAGGTAAGGGATATTTTTCTATTATACTATTATTAAATAAGTTCATAATATTGTATTCCTGAATTATTAACTTTTATTATATTTTATTATTATTTGTTTTATTATAAAAGATATATACATATATTTTTATAATTATATTGGAACTAATTATTTAACAGTATATATTTACATTCTCTAAATTTAATTTATTTTTTCAATTAAAGACTTATTCTAAAAACATTGTTGCACCTGGGTATATGTTTTTAATAATGTTTTTATATAATTCCATATCATTACTCTATTTAATATTTACATTTATCAATGTTTTGATTTAATATTATAGATTCCATGTCATATATAAATTTAACATATATTTTTCGACATGTCTATAATTTTTTTATAATATAATTAATATTTTTTTATATTATATTAATTACATCACAATTGCATTTATCCATGGACATGTGTTTTGTATAATATCTACAATCCATTATTTTTTATTTCATTCATGTTTTTCTATTTAATTTTATGGTTTACTATATGATTTTATTATAAACATGGATTTCATCATTTATTGATTGGTTTTATAACTTTATGTGCAATAAATAAACATTTGTTATGCTATATTATCTATAATAATAATAAATTTATTATGGGAAAGAACTATTTGAATACATTGCATGAAATGTCATCTGGAATGAGTATGGGTTTATTCGAGATCCCATAAATGATTATATATTTGTATATATATTATAATAAATAAATGTAAGTGTATCTTAAAGCATTGGCATGTTCGCAACAATCAAAACTGCAGTTAAAATATATATATGTAAGGCAAGCCTAAAATGTTTTTAGAAAATCCTACAACTTAAAAATTTTAAATATTGAAGGATAATGGGGGGAAAACCCATCCTTCACTATGTGGGTAGGACCGGACAACCTTCAATTTTTAATTAGCCTAATTGTTTTCATCAGAGAATTTCATAGAATTTTCTACAAAAGCAATGGTTTATTTTAAATTACTCTAAAGTGTATTTTTATTCAAAAGTGAAACTACTTTTATAGTCATTATATTAATACCAAAAGCATAGTTATCTTTAAAAGGGTTTATTTATATGTTTTATAGAAATAATAATTTATTAATGTTATTGTCAATTTTTACCAAAATATACTTCAAAAGTACTTCCAAAATTTTTCGTTTCAAGATGTAAAAGTATTTTCAAATAGGATTTTCAATAACCCCTTACTAAGAAATTTAATTCCCACCCATTTTTTAAAATGTTTTTCACTAGAATAAGATATTTTATAAATTATAATTCAATTCTTTTGAAGTTATCACACATCGGAAGTGTAATAGGAATTTGTTTTATTTTTGTTCTACTATGATAAATGTAAGGTGTTGTTTAATACCTCAGAACCAAGAACAGTAAAAGATACTCATATGTGTTATGAGCTAATTTTTTTTTCAATTACTTGTATAAAAAATTACAATGAATTTTCAAGCACTGAGTCTGGAAGAACAGGATTGGGGCATTATAAAGCATCACAGTGGGGAAGATCCATAGACTGGATACATATCCTTTCTTGAAATATTATATGATCCCTTGTTTTAAAATATTCATAGAAAATACAGTTATTATCATTTAAGGACCCCATCACATCATGCCATATAAAATATCTTTTGAAAAATAAATTTTCAAATATAAATACATTTCAAATAACGAATAGAATAAATTAAAATACGGACACAATACATGTTATCAGTGAAATGAAAATTAACTAAAAATAAAGGATACATTGTATGAGTAACTAGGAATTAAATATCATAAATGTAATATAAAACACCAAAATGACAAATAGTTGCATAAAAATATGTAATCGTGGTCATGTATTAAACATATAGAGTGGTGAACCTAGACTTATTAGCATATGACCCACCATCTAGTGTACAATGAAACTACATAGTCAACAACCATATTGAATACTATAAACAAGCCACACCAGTTGGAAATACCAATTGAAATATCTTCATTCTGAGGTGTCTAAAACATCTAATCTTGACTAGAAATAAATTTTCACTCATACATATATTTTAATAATTATAATACCATGATATTAGTATAATGGATAGTGGGTAGATCATCATAAACTTGGAATTAAACATATCCCACACATTCCAATAACAAATTCTTTCCTATTCCTATACATAATATATAAAAAGTACATCCTTATATAAGTAAAACCTTATGGGTTACAATAATACATAAAACCTTTCATAATTTCAAATTGGGGCCACACATCATACATGTTTAATGAAAGTTTGAAATAAATCACAACATACATACATAGACATAAAATATAAAAATCCAATACAATTTTCAAATTGAATATTTCTTCTGAAAACCATATCCAAAGAGACTGTGATAAAATTGAGGATTCTCAGAAGAAGACAGAAGGGCCTTTCTATGTCACATGGTGACTAAATTCTAAATTTGGTTCATTCTATTTCTAATTTTTGAAAACACACTTCAAACATAAATTTTTTAATTCATTGGAAACTAAAAATCCAATTAAGGAATCATTGGGTGTTTTTGAAATAACCATTTGAAAAAAATAAGAGAAGAATTATGGGGTGGATTGAGAAAGGTTATTTTTAATTTCAATGACATCACTTACACATATTTTGTATTTTACAATTATATATATTTTTAAATATCTATGTGTGTGTGTGTGTGAATGATTTGAACATAAGGATTTTTCCATGTTAAGTAGTATAGATAAAGATGACAATATGAATTTTTATGGGTTAAATAATGTTGAACAATATGCATCACAAAAAAACACAAGAGTTCTCAAATAATCATATGGAATAATGTTCAACAAAAAACACATTCAAACCAAAATTTCACACGTGGCCGAAGCATATAAATGTATAAACAATGTCAAACTTTACTTTAAAATACCCAATTCCATTTTAATTACCACAAGTAATTTTATCAAAAACATTTTGTGCTTATATATTTAATAAACATATGCATAACTATTGAAATTAGATGAACCCCATTTTTTGGAAAAATTAAAAAAATGTTAAAGAAATAAAAATTCTAAAAACACCCCACAAGAATGGTGAAACTAATTAGAAATAAATTTAGAAATAACAACCATATAATAACAAGTTTTAGAAAGGAAATGGATGGAAACCCCAACTTCAATGATGTAATGATGAAATAAAACTCAACATTAAGGATGTACAAGGACAAATAAGAAAACACCACAACCTATCATCAAATAAAATCTACCAACATCATAAAAATCTCTACCTAGGTTTAAATAAAAGATGGAATACCGCCACAATAATAATAAGATATCGAGACATAGTGAAGAGGAGAAGTTAAAATACAGAAAAAACCCTAAAAAACATACCTTGGTGTCTAGGAGAGGCTCAATAGGGGTAGGATATAAAATGTAAGAGGGGTTTGGGACACATTTCTTGCACCAAAATTGAGAAATTGGGGAGGATGGTTGAAACTTTATAAATAAAGTGCATAAAACAAGTTCGACCATGTTTTTAAAAAAATGTGTAACTCGAATTGTTTTGAAACATAGATTTCCAAATCGTGCACCAACCATGAATATCCTAAACAAATTAAGCCAAACCAACATGTTTTAAGAGCATGTATTGAAAAAAAATGTTTCAAATGTGAAAATTGGCTTTGTAAAAATGGCAGACTCCCTCAAATGCTTTGCACATAGTTCCTTCTAACTTTGTATAATCTGTGTGTCAGGTGTTGGTCACAACAAATATGACACAAAATTACTCCTTTACCTCATACAGTTTAGCCCAAACTATTCACATACCAAATTGAAAAAAAGTAAATAGGAACACACTTTAAATCCACAGATAGCATGGTTTCTCAACCAAATGGGTACGCTAACCATGTAATTGGCCAAAAACTATCTAAAACTTCCAAAACGTTAAAAATATCCCTAGAAACCCATCTTGGATCTCAAACAAAAACATACCATACTGAAAATAAAATAAATATAAATAAAATAAATGAAAATCATATTCAGGGTGTCATAATGTATATATTTATGGAATGTATTCAAAATTCATCTAAAAAGGTATGATATTTATGTATGAAATTCAAGGGTCATTCAGGTCTATCGTAGAGAAATGTTTAGTTAATATTTGTAGATTATGGTAAGAAAACACATGTATAACCCCTTCGGATAAGTTTATATAGAGGATGGAATTCTAATATTTGGTAAGAAATAGATTATATAGTATTCATATATATTTATATAAATATATCTCATTGTATTAAAACTATTGGTGGATATATTTATGGAACAAATTTACCAAATAGTTACAACGTGAAAAAGAGTTCTTCAAGTATATATTTGGGATCATTCTATTGTATGGTTATTGTTTCTATACTGCACACCAAGTTTGAATCTCTAAAGGTATTTTCTTGGGTTAATTCAAATTTTCATTACAAAATATTATGAAGGACATGAAATAATAATGATAATGGATAACCTAGTTTAAAAATAACATCTAATATGATGAAAATATTTTTCATGATTAATAAATCTTGTACTGTGTTTAGGATGTTATAGTTTAACACTATGAATTTTTTTACTCCCACTTTGACTTTTGGTTTTTTTCAATGGATAGAACCAAATGAAATCACACTAATAATTAATGTGACAGAAAGATCACTTATTTTTTACCTAATAAGCATAGTTTTTTTAAACTGGGATATTGAATCTTTTTTCAATTCTCCTCAAATATTATCCATCCATGAATGTAGATACGATTCCAATCATTCAATGGTATGAAAATTTATATTTGAAGATTTGTTTAGTCATTATCTATATTATTTTATTGTATCTTTTTATACACTAGTATTTGAGTAATGGATTGGACCACTGATAATATATTTTCTATTCTCCATTGATCATATACAAAAAAAATCATATACTTTTATCATTATTATTGAGAACAAGATCAATAGTGAAACCTTATTAAGAATACCATAATAGGTAAGGAGGTGAAACTATGGAATTGGGTTAGTTAATGTGGATTTCTTGAATTACATCCCTTATATTCTACATTCAATGATAGATAATAAATTATTATTCTTAAAAAAAAATAATGGAAGATAAAATGGTACTTATGAGGAAGATTTTAAAATACTTAAAATGTATAATTTTAGTTTAAAATTGAACCATAAAAGATAAATTTATCAATTGTTTGTTATATTAAACCCAATGGAGAAAAAATAATTATATATATGATACATTATTTTCAATGAAAAATATGTTTTATTTTGACTCAATAAAGAGATCGAAATTGGAAATTCCCACAGTTACCATGGTTTTGATATCAAAATAAAGATCATGTCTCATGAAATCTCAATATAATTACATGGTGGAATGATTTTGTAGGAATATACATGGTATAAATTTTAGATGTAACATCAAAGTAGCTGCTCGAATGAAACCGGGAGGTCATTTAAATGTGTATAGGTGATTCAGTAATCTTTTGATTGATGAATGGATATGAATGAGATGATTAATGAAATGGAATAGAATAAGATTCAAAAAATATCCTCCAACAATGATTGAATTCATAAAATGTAAAATTTATAAACCATGTGTTAACTGTGGAATGAATCTAATTTATTATGGTAATGATTGGTGTTTGAAAGCTCATAATAATAAAAGGAAAAGTGAAAACCCATGGAATCATGATTGTCAAAGTATATTATGATAGTGACATTGGGAAAGGTACAATAATTATCCACTCTAGTATAGATAATTTATTATAATATTATGGATCTACCCACAATTTTATACCTACGAAATTTATAATATTTATCGAATTATCATCTCAATGACTAAATATTTATTTATCCGTCAAAAATACCAATTGTACGATTGCCCTTATCTTGTTTATAGTTTTAATCTAATTAAATTCTCATGGCATGTTCTTAATAAAAATATTTTTATTCTATATTTAGTTTAATTTAATTTGAATGTAGAAATGGATTTTATTTTTTAATATGGATCCAATATCAATTTTTGAGAATGAGAATTCACATTATAGATTATAATTCATCCCATTCCCCTATATCATTTGTTGATGAACACAAGTATCCAATGGAAATTACATCATTCATGTGGGTGTTAATCCCTAAAAATGAAGGCCTTTTATCTCAGATGGATGGGTTAAAACTCATAATCATGTATTTTAATATTGTTAAATAATTTGTTGATGTATTTTCAAAATATTTTTATACACTTACTTTGATTTATAACATTTAGTTTTAAATAAAACTCATAGATGTTGATATACATATTTCAAATAATCCTTGGAGAATGTCCACAATTGAGTTTTAGGAATTACAAAATATACTCCAAAAAATTCATGAAGAGATATTTCTTTTGAAAATTGAATCAAAATGGTAGAATGTGTTTTTTAAAAATAAATATAGATAAATGAGAGGAAATATTTATTATATATGACTTAATAATATCACTATAAATAATAAGTATCATATACCCTTTATGAATGATTTTCATTATAAATAATGAGGGGATAAATAATATAAAAAAATTATCATCAATTAGGGTACTATTATTTGAGGATAAGAATTTAATATATACCCATGATATTTTTTGTGAATGGTATAGGAATTATGTATTTATAGTTATTCTATTTATACTAAGAAATTCCCTTATTATCGTCATGGAATTTATTTTTATAATATTTAAAAATTTCTAGGATCAGTTTGTGGATGTCCATATAGATGATATTATTATATATTTAAATATAATTTAAGAGAATGATACTCACTTTTGAAATTTAAATAAGACCCTAAGTAATATATATTTTATTGAAAATTTAACATGGCTTTATTTTTACATCAGAATTTTTTGTGTTTGGGTTATATAATATTATGTATGTTTATTTTAGAGAATCCTTTAATGAAAAATTTATTATGAAATGGCCACGTCTAAATAATGTTGTTGATATATATTGTGTCCATTTTTTAAATGATATTATAATTTTTTGGTAGAATTAATCATAAATATCTATTGCACTCACTATGTTAATGAGTTAGGATGTCAAGTTATTTTGGACAAATAATTGTGAGGAAAATTTCAAGGAAAAAAGGGAATATTAGGGAGTTAACATATGATTAAATTATCATACAGTAGATGAGGTTTTTTAATCAATATAATTTCATCAATGAAGATAACAGGTGGAGTTCTATTGTAGAATGACATATACATAATGTATGCCTGATCAAAATTGATGGTTCATGACTAAAATTAGCCAATTAATTGTTTGGCGTTATCTAGGGGATTTTTTTCTTCGATGATATGGATTAATTATATTTATTGAGATAAATGTGATATGTATACTAAAAATAAAATATTCAAGTATAAATAGAGTAAAAAAAATTGTGAAAATTCACCATGGCACATGGTTTGAGATGATAAAATATTAAAACATCTCAATACATTAGAAACCTGGGAAGATAATGAAGGTGGTATTTATGTTACACAGAATGGATTAAGCTAGAATATCAATAATTACGATCATAAAAAAATAGTATTTTGGATTTTAAAATGAATGATCTATAGATATTAAAGGAATATGAGAAATATTATCTTTATCCAATTAGTGGTCAACCATATATCCAAATGAAAATCAAAGACGTGCATAATAAATATGTGTAACTATAGAAGATTGTCATAAATATTCTTAAATTCAACCATGATTGTGAATGATTTATATGGTTGAAAAACTGTGAATTTTTTTCATCAATAATTTTTTTGAATACCGAATTTTTAGTGGAAGCTCCTAGTTCATCGTTATCTATCCACCATTTAAGTGTGAATATGATTAATGATATGAAACACAATTTATTATTGAAAAAATGAAGTGAGATATTGTATAATATATATCTTAGTGCTTTTAATATTATCAAATAATCCAATAGATATAATATTAAAATGGAATTTTACAACCATTTCCTATACAAAAATTTGAAATCGGAAAACATCACAATGGATTTTGTCTTCAGACTCACCAAACCATTTAGAGAAAATATTGTTATATGGGTGGTAGTGAGTAACCTTTTTATGTCAGAAACATCATTTATATCATATATGATTTCTAGTTTGATCATCATGACATAATATAAATTAAATAAGGGGCAAGGTTTCATGGAGTACCATGATGTATTGTATATTTTTGGGATCTATGTTTTACATAGATGTTGTGAAGAAGTCTTCAGTAGGAAAGAGAAACAATGTTTTGTTCGACATTGTTTATCATCCGTAGTTATGTTTTTAGTCTGATATAACCATTCAAACCCCCAAATATTTTTTCATATCATATAATCTATAATACAATTGTATTTAGGATCAACACATTTATCTAGTCATGTTTTGTTTTTGAAAAAAAGATATTTCACTAGAAAATTAAAATGGATCCATATAAATCCACCTATGTAACTGTGTGTATAAATCTATCATGCTAGATTGTTTTTGGAGGAATAAATTAATTGGGACATGATCTTGATTAATATATTGTATAAAAGAATAGTTTCATTCATTAGCACAATACTGAAGAAAAAATTTAGTATAATAGTTCATATAATAATCATCTACAAGATCATGAGTTCAAAGATGGTGAAAAGATATTTCAAAGAGTATTTTTATGGAATAAATTTAGGATATTTATAAATAAAGGAAGTTCAAGAACATATTATATTGTCCCTTTAGATTTTATTGATTCATTCATAATGTTATCTTATATTATTGTGCTTCCACCAAACCTCTCCCAATTTGACAATGTCTTCCATGTATCAGTCCCAGGGAAGTACATAGTTGATTAATCACATGTATGAAAATGAGAGGTCATAAATCTAGATCATGATCTTACGTATGATGAAACTTCTATAGAAATCCTATAGTATATTGTTAAAGTGTAATGACCACAACCCTAGTAACCCAATGTCAATGCCTTACGTTATTAAACATTATTAAAAACAAGGAATAATATCCCGAAAATATAGAGAGTTTAATATCCTTGGTAATGTACATACAAACATTGAGTCATTCATTAAATTTGAGTTAAAAAATTACAAAATAATTTATTGAATAACATTATTCTCTCTAGAATATCCTATAATATCATTATTATAATTCAACATTAATTCTTTGAAATGAAAAATAATAATGGCGAGATCAATTTCTCAATATTATTTATGTAATTTGGAATCTTTAATAAATAATTAATAATAATCAATATGAAATGTTATATAACTAAAAACTATCCCTTTTAATCAGTAAAATGAGATTAAAATTCATGAAGATATAAAATAATTATGAAAATAACATTGTCTATTAGAACTAAATTCCAAATGAAGTCAATTATTAATAAGAATATTTCATGTTTGAGGTACATGAAAATTTCTACCATCACGATCTATCCTATATATATTTTAAAACTACTAGGTAAAAAACCATCAAATAACATTACTATTAGGGACTCTCACAATAATTTTTAAAACTATATGTAAAACCCAATTTAATTTCAATAAATTATTTATCTCATGAATCCTTTCAAGGAATTAATGGGATACAAAATGTTCCAAACCCACCCTTATCATCATGGTTAAATCATTCGTCATACATCAAATAGTTGATTTAATTTATGTGACATAATTCGTAAAATTAAATATATGTGTTGAAGTAATAATAGAGATTATCCACATTTACCTAGTAAATAAAATAAATATAAATGTAAAAAACACATATGTAAGAATGATAGATGGTTTAAAAAAAATTATACATGATAAATAATATGGAATTTTTTTTCAAATTTCATTCATGATGATAAAAGGAATGAGAATATAGTTAGGGAAGGATAATGACTAAAAAAATGAACCACGATGGTGGATGTCAGTACATTCATTTTTATAATGATCATAAATCATCCAAATAAATAATAGAGATGGTATCAGTAAAAATATATACACATTGGACAAATAATATAAGGATTTTTCATTGATGAATATTGATATAATAAAAATATCACTAAATAAAATTTTGAGGATAATTCTGTTCTCATTTTGTGAATCACTTTTTTTAAACATAGACCATTTTGAAAGTCCTTCACATTCAAAATAAATTATTTTATAAATTATTTTCATTAAAATGTAATTATAAAATTTCAAAGGAATATATAATGAAATATTGACCATGAGGGAGAGTAAATCTGTACATTTCATATAATTTAATTAAAATGTTCACTTTTTGTTGTTAAAATTTTATAAATATTCCTTGTTTTTATGAAAAAAAGCTGATTCTTTCACATCTTCCAAAAATTAAAAATGAATTTGTTTTAAAATAATATAATATTTCTTTTAAAACATTTTTTATATAGTAAAAATTGGTGAAGTTTTTTTAATATTAGAATTTAAAAATATCTTTAATATGTTTTGAAAAATATTTTTAGATAAAACTATTTTGGAAGAAAAGATATTTATATCTAAAGAGAGAAATGATGTCAGATATTCTAAAAAATAATCTATAAATTAATTTTAATACTAGAAATTGAAAAATTTGAAATATTAAATAAATAAATCATGAAAAAGAAGTGGTGAATAAAATTAAATGGGTTTATTAGTAAATTTTAAAAAAATGTCTTCAACTATAATTAATGTGTGAACTCTTTTGATTATAATGATATTTTAGAATATATATTTATAATGACTATAGGGTTGAGTTGGGAATTAATCCATGAATATATTATTTGTTTAAAATTAAAATACACATAAAAATTGGAAATATAAAATAAGATAGTAAAATATATTTATGCAAAAAATCTAATAAGGACATATTCAATGATGTAGAAGATTAACCCAGTGAATAGAAATTGGCTGAATAAGTATCTTACTTCGTGCTTCATATTGATTGTAAATTCTCCAAACAATGGTATTATGGGTCTAATTTTTTATAAATTACACCTTAAAATTATTAGTAATTTTAATATCTTATATGATCCCTTAATAAAATATTATTAGTTATTCGTTATTGATATTTAGTTTTTTTAATTACTTTGTGTGTCGATTGTCTTATTTTCATTGGTGTGTTTCATCATCAATGATCTAGATATTTGGAATATTGTATAGTTATATCATCTAAAGGGTTATAATAGATACAAAATTATTATAAGTATCTATCAATTGTTCTTTATATACCAGTTATGAATGGTTCTTCTAAAAACCAATGTACGTTATGATCAAGGAAATGGTAAGAAATACTTATGCATGAGTAATATTTCCATTTTTAGATCATTATAGAAATTATTTAAGTAATATATTATCTATAAGGAATTATAATATTTTCATATATTAATATAAATTTTTTAAATATAATTATATACATCATTTATTTGGTGTACTGATGAAAAGAGAGAAACATAACTTCATGAAGGTTGTAGCCCATAATTACACAAACGATGTTATCATCTTTGAGTGAAAATGTTATAAATGATATGCAATATATCAAAAATATGGATTAATAAATATTTCATGAATATTAAAATTAGTTCATTTTTATCACATATAAATATTTACGTTAACCTTTTTACATTTCTTATGAAGCATTAGTGAATGGTGAATCACATCAATTTGGAATGCATCAGTCCGCCATACACATGAGCAAAGTTAACATATCTCAAATGGAATGAGATGTATAATGTTATATATAATATAATTAATCCCTATATATAATTTTATTACATCTATATATATATATTATCCAACATCATACCCAACTATGACGGGTTGTAATGAAAAAACGATTGACCTCAGTTCAAGAGGCGGTAGTCTATCGTATATACAAACAATGATTTCATAACCCGTATGATAAAATTGGAGATAGATTTTGGTTATAAATTTATTATAATAACATAAAATTAAATTAATTATACTTATATATTATATCATTACAGTTTAATAATAATTTATGGAGTCGAATAGTTAAATAAAATAAAAATTGTCATTGAATAACCTTACATATTTTTCATGTAGCGTATATAGGTTTAAACAAAAACATTCCTATGATGGATTTAATACCAAAAGAAGTATTATAATATTAGTGGATTTAAGGTGGATATTTATTTGGTTAGGTATTTTAAAATGCTCAATGGCCGGAAGGCCTGAATATTAGAAGAGAGGGGACGAACTTTTATATGTGTGGTGAGTGGGGCACTTATAATTGATTTAAAAGATACAACCATGTGCTTTTTTATCATGAAAGATCTCAAAAAATTTTACACTATAAAACATAAAATATATATAGTTTAAATGATTCCATATATTTTTTTCTGTAATATTTTGTAGTTTATTTTTAACAATTATCCTGTTAGTTTAATCTCCCAACAAATCAACATTTACCTTAACTAAAGTAATTAATATAAAAAAATTTCTCATTTCATTTAGGTAAAAATATATGTTAACTATTTTAGAAATTATAAATTATGCTAATTACCAATATGGAATCATCATTTTTTGAAAATCAATTCACATAATTGGAAAAAAATTATAAATTCAATCTTATAGCCATGAAGGGAATGAATGTTTTGATAGAGAAAATATTAAAAGTATTTAATAAATTATTATCAAAATAATTTTTTAATATGATTCAAAAAATATTAACATGATTAATTTATATATAATTGAACTAATGTAACATTTAAAAAATTAAATTTCATTGTTTTATAAATAATTCAATTGAAAATTATTTTTTCAATTAAAAATCATTATATTTTACTATTCACTACAATGTTAACTGTTTCAAAAAAATCCCTAACATTCACCACATACTAATTTTCGTATTTAATTTTGAAAAATGATGTCTTTTATTAGAAATAATTTATCAATAAGAGTTATATATTATTTTTAAATTATGTAGGCAAAGCTCATTTAAACAGTGATAAAGATAAATACACTAATAGAAAACATTTATTTTTATTCATCAATATTCTTATTTTATTACTACTATATAGTTAATTTTTTTTATTTACTTATCACTATTAAAACCCTTTAAATTAATTAATATGTTATAAATTTTATATTATATAATAATATTTTAATTTTATTTCACTTTTCATTTAATCTAGGGGTTTTATATAAAAAAAGTATGTGTTTTATATAAAAAAAGTAAAACACAGTGTCGCATTTAGTGTAAGAAAAACATAACATTGAATTTAAATAAATATACTGAATAGATTGAATTTATTCTAAAATAAATATATTGTAATATCTAAAGGGATTATATTTTCTTCTAATATATGTGAATCGTGTCACTAATACTATTGAAAAAAAATTCATTACAATAATATAATCGGGGGGTTTTAGAAATTTCTTTGAAACAATACCATACATAAGATTAAAGTTTATGGGAATAAAATAAAAATATGTTGTATGGGAACATGAGAATAAAATGAGGCTAATGTATCATCAAATTTTTTTATTAATGTGACTGACTTTAATTGTTGAAATTATTTTTATGTCGATAGAATGTAATAGACAATGATTTTATGAAATATTTTCATAAAACTAAATTTAATTTCATCAAGAGCTCGTTCTACATGTAATACCATGCTTTAATAAACATTGGAATTCTATTAAAATATGAATATTTATTGTGAAATTTGTCAGCTAGACAGTTAATGGGAAGGTATGAATAGGACTAACTAAACTATGAAAGATTTATGGTATACATATGTGTAAAATTAAATCATTGGTTATAAATTAATTTGAAATGAAAATAAAAACATATTTATAATAATCGAGTTTTTTATGAAAAAATTATGCATGAAATTTTTGTTTACATTAATAAATTAAATATATTAGTATTGATTAATTATTTTCATAAAATTTAACAATAATATATCCAGTGAAATTTTCTTCAATCATATAATTTTTTATTGGAATGGTATTAGAATAAATCCTCTTTTGTGCATAAAAATGATTCTTTATAGAAATTTGTTTATTGTCTTATTCACAATTATTTTAGAATTATATTTTGAATATTATATAAAATTTATTTGAAAATGTTATTATTTTTTAAAATTATCTTATATTTAATTATTTGTTATAGTTCGAAATGAATAAATTTTGAAGAATAATGAAAATTACTAATTTTTATTAAATATTATCTTCTTATTTGAAGAATTTGAAAATTTCTATTTTTTTAAAAAATATTGTTAAAATGTAAAATTAGATTAATTATATTATTATTAATCTAATTTAGTTAATTAGAATAATTTTTTTGTTAAATATTGATAGAAAAAAAATTATTTTTAGGAAAAGATTTTGTATTTAAAACCACTTTCAAACGCATTTCTTTGGCATAGTTTTAAATTAAACATTACCTCTTATGTGAATTGAGTTTGATAAAATAGATTAAATATTTCTATTATTCATTATTAATCTGATTTAATAATTTCAACAAAATTTTTGTAATAATAAATAGTAAAAATAGTAAAAAATATGATCTGATAATTAAGGATAAAATGGAATTATATGGAGTAAAAATAAATCTTATTAGAGTTAAAATGAGATAAAAAAAATTTGGAAACCTCATTGGATGGGTTTTATAACTCGCCCTTGTAACCTCATAAGTTGATTCATTATTGTAGGATTGTTTTTATATTATTACTAGAAATTAATTTAATTATTGGAAATATTACAAGTATTCCATTGAACATAATTTTAAAATTAGACTCATTTCTCTCCTCTACGGGATTCACAAGATATTTGATCTAGTTAATACATACAAAACTACCTTCACACATTTGTACACATGATCTAGATTCTACTATTTTATCATAAAACCATATTAGGATGGGATTAGGTACAATCTTAAAGGGGTCTTCTGAAGAAGAGGTATAGTTTTTAACCATGCATCTTTATCTTATTTCTTCTTCTACCGCATTAAAAACAATTAATCTATGATGATATAATGAAATAATTATATTACATATAGATATAGGTTATTATTTTTATATAATAATTTAAATATGTTTTATTTTTTATCAAATGGGTAATGATACTCTCAACCAGGTGTAAGATGGTCTACAACCTCATAAAGTGATGTAATTCATTTTTTTTGGAAACTTCCCTCACAGATATATAGTGAATGATTTAATTTATATATATTATATTTATTAAATAAATATAATTTTTTTATATTAATATCACAAATCCCTTCTTACCTATTAATAGATGAGAAAATGATAAGTTCGCTCAAGTGTATGTGTGGTCTACCACCTCCAAAAATCGATGTGCCATGTTTTGTAAATCATTTTTACAAGGATGGTAATAAGGCCATATATAATGAATATATGTGATATATTTTTTATCATACCAACCTGGATAATGAAATCATACACCAAATCCATCTATCATAAGGTTTAGTAATGCAATTAAATAGAACAAGTCTTGTATATAAAATATCAGGAAATAAAACTAGAGAGATACATGGAAGACAATAGTAAAAACATATCAACACAATCCGATAAAAACCTGATAATCCCGAATATGTTAGTAACAAAAGAGCCACAATTCTCCATGTGACTAATTGTGACCATTAAACTAACCTAAAAAGAAGGAAATGACTGAATGTGAAGCTAACAGTAATCATGATACCATTCCATTTAGCAGTATCATACAATATAACATCTATAATCCCACAAAGTAAGAAATATTGGGATTGATAATAAAGACAAAAAGGATACAACTATAGTTTCAATAAAATGTCTAATAAATAAATTCAATAATTCTATCTTATATAAAAATAGTTTTTACTATGAATTTTCATAAATACAATTCATCTATAAATCATTTTCTACAATGGTATCCATTAAATCCTTTCATTTGATCAATCCAAATATTTAACAAGTAGAAGAAATATATGTATGAAATAATATTCATGAATCAAGATGAATTTAATTTAACACATATATGTGAAATAAAATATCATTTAATGGTATGTGTTATAGCCTCATAACAAAACCTATGAGACAATATCCATGATAAAAAACAAGCGATAAATTACTATAAATGAAAAAGAACCTCAAATTGGGCCATATACTATGCGATAATTCATTATAGACACTCAAGACCATAAACATGCAAAAATTTGAATCCAACCAATATTGACTCTAGCCATAGTTAATCGATATCAAAAAGGTTACCATCTAGTCATACCACACACACTATGGATACTTGTGTCACTTTCCTAATGTAGAATATGTTCTCAATGTTAATATTTTGTAAATAAATATTTGAAACAATTCTCATAATTTTATAGAATTATTTCAAGTGAAAACCAATACTTTTAGATGATGGAAAATCTATTTCAAAGTAATGAAAATATATTTTCTAGAATATTTTTTGGATAAAATTTCATTTCTATGAAATCCTCTAAAAACACATATCAATTAAAATAAATTACCAGTCCAAATTAGTTTTTAAATAAAAAAAAATAAATTCATTCATTATCCCATTGAATATAAATACGTACCTCTAACTAGTATAAAAATAATGTCCTTTGATAGTGGTTGTATGATATTATGACAAAGGCCATAAATGGAAATTTTATTCCATGAAATTGATTGTTATCAGTAAAAAATCATTATCAGATCTCAAATTCGAACACATATGTATCCAAAAACACATATATTACCAAATCTAATGAAGTTCCAGTATAATGTTTTTATATATATGCATCATAGTTCTAACAATGATCAATCACCATACCAAACAATCGAAAAGGATTGGACAAGTCAAAAATGACCCCAATGAGATTCTAGTTCTAGATGGAGAATGTAAGAAAAATTTTAAAAGAAAATCAACCTTGTAACATACTAAATTCCAACATGCATGATTATAGTATTTGTAATCCCATTACATGTCTTGTAATCCATGATTCTAAATTACGGGAAAAAAATAATCACCTTTTTATTAAAAACCTAATTTTTTACATTACATTATGTGAACCCCATACACAGAGTAGAAATACTTCATGCAACTAACCTATATCAAAAAATATTTCTAGAGAACATTTTATGGGGTGTAATTCCTTCACATGGAATATAATAACACAAATTAATTCTGAAACTACATGTTTTATGATGAAAATTCAATTTCCCTTCTCTGAGTGTTCTCCTAAAATTTGATGAATCCTGAAAATTGATTGAAAAATTTATAACCAGATTACATTAATACAAATAAGTAGTCATCATATAAATTTTGTTATTTTTACTTAGAAAATAATTTTCCTCCTCGAGATTACAAAAACACACCCAAATATGTATGATAATAAAATCATAAACAAAGTCTTACAAAAAAAGGGTAATAGCGTGTAACTATATCTCCAATAAAAATTATTTCCTCCCCCAAAATTACCACATATTTCTAGTCTCATAAAAAATGGAAGAGACGTCTGCCTCATCAACAATTCCCTCTCTAATATCTTGTGGCTATCCCATCTACAATGCCACAAAACCATGATTGGAATTATTTTTTATCTCATAGTACCTTCTCTCAATGATCCATCATATTGTAACACATATCATATTAAAAACATTTCCAAAAACATAATGTCAATCATAGGTCCATATTAGATGTAATAAGAATGAAATGCAAATAATTTCTCATATTATATTGATTATAAAAGTCCCCAAGATATTCCACCTTATTCTTCTCCTTGATGTGGAATAAATTCAATAATTTTATGAGTCTACTAATGATCAATGAAATATTATATTTAACATTATAAGTATATGGAAGACCAATTAATAAATCCATGGAAATATCTTCCCATATCAACACTATAATGGGTCAAGGATGTAAAAAAACTTTTGGGTCTATGTTATTCATCCATAATTTTATGGCGTGTAAGGATACATGATAAAAAATCAAAAATTAACCACATCTTCTCTTACCACCAATATATGTCTCAATTCTGGAAGAAATTCGGTATGTACTGGGTTCATAGAACAAAAAATTTAGTGTATGCTGCTAAAAGACAACATCCATTGGGAAAACAGAACAAATAACATATTAAGTAAGCACGCATATCCACTGAGAGACTTAGACAACTCACATGAGGTCCCCCCACCATAAAGGCTTTCAATAATTCATTGGCACTCAATGTCTGTCACCTACTCAAGAAAAAAATAAATCTTCATAATATGATTCAACTTTAATCTAATCAAAGAACGCATTCCCCCTAACTTCTTCAACACTCAAGATCATCTAATTCAACAATCTCATTAGAGTCCACTACCCATCCCATTCTATCATTGACTGTGTCGGTAATTTTCTTCTCATCGCATCAGATACAAAATTTATCTTCCCATGAGTGCACCCAACAAAAAAAATACTTTTATGATAATATACCCAGTGTATTTTTCACAAGTTCAGATCCTTACAAGTTAAAATATATTGCATACACTTATTAACTGAGTACATTCCCAAACTCTCCCCAAAGAGAGAGTTATACCACAGTTTGGGTGCATGGATAATTAATATTAATTCAATATCATTTTTTGATTTTTTTCTTATCATGAGAGAATAATTGGAGTGAGGCATAAGCAACCACATATTTTCCCTATATTAAGAAACATCCCAAAAGTGTACTAAAAGAATTTAAAAAGTACCACAATCTAATCCTTATTCTAGAATAATTTGATTTGGTGTTGAATACTACCAAAACATTATCTCATTGAAATATCTAAAAGAGTTCTCAATCCACTCAAACATTAAACCTTTATAGGTTAATATATTAATAAAATATGTTAATTTCTTGAGATAATGAACAAAACTACTATTATAACCAACAAAAATCAAGAATCTTCATATCTCAAAATCATTTTTTCTCAACTACCAAGGAATAAGTACATGTATATTTTTAGGAATAGCTAAGATTAACTTATTAGATATCACATTCCCCATAAATTTAAATTCATGGATCCAAAAAACTGAATTGTAGAGCTTACTATATCGTCGATGTTTCATAAAATATCATCAAATGATATGATATTGGGCCATGTGATCTTCCTATAACATATATTACCCCAAAATATCACTGACAAACACAAAAAAATGTTCCAATATGTAGCAGGAAATCTTTTTCATCAAATTCATAAACAACCAAGGAGTGTTCTTCATCCAAAATGGAATAACAACAAAATGCCTATATCGATTCCTTCACAATATAAGGTGTATATACTATTCTTGGAGCTGCAACTGGACATACCCATGTTGCATGTCAATCTTTGAAAACCAAAATTACCCTCTAAGTCGGTCAAAATTATCATCAATACTAGTAAATGGAAATTTGATCTTAACATTCACCTAATATAACTTGTGATGGAAAATGAAAAGTCTAGGAGACATGTCTTCCATCTTAGAAAAAGAGGATTGGTGAAGCCCATGGTGACAAGATTGGATAAATTTATCCATTATCATCTAGATCCAAATATTGGACCATAATATACTACAACATAGTAGGTTACATTTGATACGATTAAAATTTTATAGGAATCATAAAAGGGAGAAGGTAAATTGTGTGATCCACATATCTCTAAAGTGATAAACAAGAATAAATCATCCAGATAAACCTCAGATAATTAACTCACCACAATATGAAGTTGACCACCCAAATAAGATTCAACAGCATCAATAAAAATCTCTAACAAATGGCATGCGATTACCATAACATAAAGAATAATAGGCCCTTCCCATCCTAATCTAGAGACTCACTCACCTAGAAAGACATGAGTGACCCAATTAGTAGATAAGAACTATACACATAAGTGAATACAATATATCTAGAAAAAAACTACAAAATCCAGTCCACATTTATAATCATGTTGAATATTTCAAGATCAATTACAATAAATTCCCATTATACCTCAAATTTTTCTATCACAACCAAATATATAGGACACTTCAAAACATCTTCATAAGACGATCCCAAAGGGTTGGAATGTTCCAACTGGTGTAATATATGGTTTGATATCATGAACAATAAAACAAATAAATATTATGAAATTAATTATTGTGTATCACCTATATCATAAAAATCTATCACCCTAGATTATGAAATAATCATCATTCCTCTAAAGGTAACTAGCCATACATTTGGTTTCTATAGCATAAAATAACTCACATAATGGATTCTAGTCTTAGACACATAAAAATCCCCCTATGCCTGAGGATTTGACCCACATCTCTAGGAAACATGAGAATGTACATGTAAAACCATGGTGAGATTAGATTCACACATACTTCCATGGTAAATAATATAACAAACTAAATTAAATGGATTGATAATCCCAAAGAGTAAAATTCATTGGATCCTCAAAAAATATAGCCCTGATATTACCATGCTATCAATCCCCCTAGAATTATTCTTAAATATAACTAAAAATCATCACGTTTCCTTTTCTTGACATGAGAAGCACTCAATTAAATAGTTTCACCAACTTAAGATCCACCCAAACCTTTTTCTTAGATCCTCTTCCTCTTCCATATATCCATTTTCAAATAACTGTAAAAAATACATAAGGTACATGATAATAAACATTATCAAAATATCATTCCGTACTCCCAACTCAAACCTCAAAGCCTCTGGAATCTCATTTGTGTTAAGCAATGGTTCTATATTCACCATCTCCAAAAAACAGACAAAATTCTATAGAATGGTATGGTTCTCATGATCCATGGTCAGAAAATAAAAGCTCTTTGACATGCCTACTGTTTTTGGGTAAAAATATATATTATATATTTTCATAAAAGAGTCCCAGATATGGTTATCATGCATCCTAACCTCCACAATAGAGTCCCACTATTTCCTTCTCATTGCCTCATGTATTTACGTGTAAAATCCAACATTTGAGTCTTCAAGTGTCTCAATACGTTCAATCCAGTACTCATATTCATGTGGTCCTTCTTCACCAAAGAAGTTCGGTGGATTTTAAATTGTATACATAGATCCATGATCCAAAACATGTTTAGGTTTCCCAAAATAAAATTGACCTAAATCTGGAATACTAAGGATTACAGCTTCTCTCAAAGAAGAGTCCATTAGAGGATTCACATATAGAAACACTATCACAGCTACAAATATTTAATTTGCAAAATCTCTTCTTAGAGGAATTTAGTAACAAATATAAGGTAATAAACAATTACCTTTCAAGAACATTCCAAAATTCATAATACCACCTCATGAATTAAAAATAATGCATAAAAATAACAAGAATTCAAGGAAATTTGAAGATTTTGTCAAAAATATTAATTTCAAAAATTTAATAGGTAAATTTAAATAATTTTTTGACATAGTTAATTCCAATGACCTCAAACACCAGGTCTCAAACCTAGTAAATGTCCCTGACCACCCCCTGAAACTCAGGTTCAGTCTTGACCGTTAGCTGGATATGCACTTTTTCTATACATAATATATGAACTATAACGGTCGTATATGATGTATACCCAATTCACATAAAAAATCATAAATTTTAACCCACTTCTTGATGGGACATCCATATGATAATAAAATGTAACTGAACAACCTGGGTCAGCCCATCTATACACCTGATCTCACCATAACATGTTTAGGTGAAGCAAGAAAACAGAATTAGTCATGTCTATAATGAAAAAATACATACCACTAGAGGACTATATAGAATAAAAAGATAAAATAATATCCATAAAATCCATTAGAAATATGATAATACAAAAATTATTAATAAATCAAGAAAAAAAGTCTCCATGTGACTAATATTGACCTCCATACCAACCTAAATTGATGGTAAAGTTCATATATGGAGCTGAAATACTACATGTTGCACGTTTCATTACCTATATCCTACAATACAACATCTACCACTACCTAATTTAAAACTTAGTGTGTGAGGAAAAATACATGTTGGATACCATAATAGATTATACACAAGGTCTAATTAAAATAATGTATCAATTTTTTCCTTTAAAATAAAAACAGTTTTAAATGGAATTTTAAAAAATTTAATTCATTTATAAATCATTTCACCCTTTGGTTTTCATAAAATCTTATCGTGTTCCAAAAAACGAAATATGAATAGTAGAAGTGATATAAATTGGAAATATTACCTATATATTACAAGGTATGTAATTTAACACATATCCGTGAAATAACCTATCATGTGATGTTATGTGATATAGCCTTATAATAAAACACATGAGAAAAAATCCTTGATTAACAAAAAAATGTGATAAGTAACTATAAATAACTAAAAACCACATTTTGGGCCCTAGCCTATGGGACTGTGATTACTTGACACTCATGATCCTAATAATACATAAGGATGGATCTAACTAATATAAATTCCCACCACATTTCATAGATATCCAAAATCATTCCCCATTGTGGTTCCACACAAGCTTCGGCTACCTAGGAATTTTTCCTAACTAACCAAATGATCACAATGTTTCAATTATAAAATTCCATATACATACCATGGAAACAATTTTATAAACATTTTCCATTATATGAAAATTAAATTTGGTGTTTGAATAACCATTTTCATGTCATAAATATCTATTTCAAAAAAATCACCCATTTTACGAAAACATATTTCTTTTCAATTAATACTTCAAAACCAAATGTCACTATACATAAATGAACAACCCAAATGAAATTACAAAGAAAAATAGTAAAATACTTGTATTAACCCTTTTAGAGAAATAACTACCTTATTATATTATAAACCAATATGCCTTCAACAACAATAATTGGGAATACTGGGATTAGTATATAAAAAACACCGAACACCTCGAAATTAAACTGTATCAATATAAAACACTATATGATTTAAAATAAGAAAAAAACTCTATCCATTTTCAAAGCTACAACCAAAACTAGAAAATAACCCTAAAGAGCATTAAATGGAGAAATTGACCAAAATTATAATAGTGTTCAACCGATGAAGAAAATGAATATGTAAGTTTCGTTGGTATCAAAAATCACAAGAAAGCACGTATAATTTAATAGGGATATCATATAAAATGGAAAAAAATAAAATATAATATTTCCAGTTCCCAAAAATTCAAACACTTGATGATTACACAATGTGTAATCCCATTATACATCGTTCAATCCATTTTGCTCAACTACATCGAATGATGAATAATTTTTTTTTAAAAAACTTTTTTTTTATATTTCAAAATGTGAACCCCATACAACGTATGTAAACCCTTCACACCCAAAACCTGTTTCATAGAATATTCTTAGTGTATAATACATGGAGGTTAATTCCTTTACATGATGTGTATACACCAAGAAAACTATAGAAACAATATGCATTATGTTTAAAAAATCAAATACCATTCTATGAGAATTATATGATCTTGAAAAGAACTATGCTATTCTATAGACATATTTATACGTAGAATCAATGAATTAAAATAAACTTTCATCCATTTAGTTTAGAATATATTACCCAGTAATGGATCTACAACCCTGAGAATCCCATAAACGCACACAAAGAAGGACAATAAACTAGGAATAATTAAGGGAGTACATGAAAAGCATAATGGAGAGTTAAATATATGATATAATAATTATTTTTTGAATTATAGTTTTTATTTATCATTTTTTGATAAATATTTAAAAAATATATAAATAAAATTATGAGTTTGTAAGACCAATTGTCTCTATGAATAGTGTAATTCATTTTTATAGCTCAATCTTTTTAGAAAAATTTATAAATGTTTATAAAAAATATTTATGATATTTATATCATTTTTTAAAAAAATTATATGATATATCAATTACTAAATGACAAGAAAACAAACTATATATAAAATATTTATGAAAAATGAGCCAATTATTAGCTAGAAAAGTGATTTTTTAAAATAATTGCTAATAAATTTATGAAAATAGGTTATATGTAAATCATATATGGTATGATATATATGATTTTTATTTTATAATAGTTATAAAATAAATATTTATTTATTATACATGTGTTTATAAAATCTACATTGAATGGAAAGACTTTAGGTATGAGATTATAATTTCAATTTTATATTTATAAATAATATACATATTCAATAGTTATATCATTCATGTGGTGTATATGCATCCCATTAATTTCTTTTATGATGATTATAATTAAAGCAATGTTTATTTATATATAAATTTATGTTTTTTCAATCATGGGGTTTATGATTCAAATGTTACAAAAGTGGTAACTTCTTTAAGTTATAACTTAATTGTTTATCATGATTGTTTTTTTGTAGTGCTTATGATAATGAAATTTATTGGTCATCCTCTCAATAATATAATGAATATTTTAATCCTGTAGTTATTTCTATAGAATACATGTTTTATATTTAACCTCCTTTCTTTATGAGATCTAGACACCATTACAATGTCTTTATGGAAAGTTGACTTTAGATTACCCTTTAGTCGAAAATTTATTCTATTCCATGTGCATGTTTTATAAAAAAAACGTTTATGGATATTTTTAATACTGTTAAATGATTGTTTAAAGTATTTTTTAGCAATTTTTTTCTTTAAAAAAATTGAAATTAATATTCTCTTAATTTTTTAAATGAGATATATTTTATATTTTACCATAAATATAAAGGAATAATTATTTTTATATTTATGGCATGAATAAAAAATTTCCTACTTTTATAACCACCCAATTTATTGAATATTTCAATATAAATTTCATTGATTATTTTAAAATAAAAATAGTTTAACAATATTGTGGTTCTTTTTATGAAAAAAACCATATTTTCATTGATGGAAGGTTATTTTCCTGAAGAATTTTTTAATTATCTTTTAATTTTATATCTATTCATCAACAAAAAATACACATGAATTTACAAATGCTCTTTTGGGGATATGATCTAATGATACAATCTTTATTCATTATATGAATGATTTATTATTATTATGAAATGGTATTCATGAAACCCATTTCCTTTTCCTAGATTTTTATATAATTAATTCTTTATGGAACTCATATCTTCATGATGAATTATGATTTGATGAATGATTCGTGAAACTCATTCCATTTTCATAGGTAATGATACAATAATATTATTAATGGTATTTTGGACCATAAAATATTGTATTTTATTATGTAATATGTGGGACAAGAATTATATTTACATCAAATGTGTTGTATAATTTATTATATCTCGTGATATAATTATTTGAACCATATCAATGTACATAATCCGGTATGGTAAACAAGTCAATGTTCTTGATCTTTATGGGATGCAGGTGGTGATTCACAGTCTGTTATGATATTGGAAACAAATATGGATTCTTTATCAACATTGATTTGATGGCCTTATTAGTTGACTTTGACATTTTATATGGCTTCTATAATTATGATGTTGCCACAATATTATGACATAAACCTATGAATCATGATTAATCAGTGATTATTTATCTCTATTATGACTCATTAATTCTGAAATGATAATACACTATTTTATAAGTCAATTTTATTATATTTGATAGATTGTGTATAATCATTGAAACTTATAGACCTGAACTAATATGGTTACTCTTATCATATACTTTTATAATATAATTGATTGATATATCCTATGATTACCACAATTGATCATAAGAAATCATCCATTATTAGGATTCCTTTCCCCACGTTATGAAGAATGGTTTTAAGTATTTTATTAATATTAAAAGTATTAAATTGGGAAATATTTATTGATGATGTGTAATATTATTCTAGAAATAAGAATATTATCTATATAGTTTCTATATACAATAATCCTTTGGGTTCCTAAGGTGTGTATTTGTGATTTTTTTTTATTAATCTAAAAATATTTAATATTTACATATCAAATTACTAGTTATTTCAATAAATAACATGAAATAAATTGAATAACCATATATACAATGGTGTTAGTATTATAATAGGTTACCAGAAACAGGGTCCCATATACACCAGAAATATATAGACATGTGAATATGACATTCTCAAATTAGAATAATAAATAAAAAAATGAATTAAATAAAAATAAACCATCATCAACCCATAAGTATGGGACCTCCATTGAATATACCAACTTCAGCTAGTGTTGAGGTGTGTCTGAGCACATCACGATATTTCTCCAACCATAATAGACTCCATTTCAACTAAAAATTACATTACATAGAAAATAAAAAACATATTTCTAAATGAAAGATTATCTCACCATGAATATCTCAAAATAATGATCCTTGGCATCCTAAGAATATCTCCAAACTCAAAAAATTCATAATCTTGTTATACTGATTCACAAATATTATTGGGAAATCAAGGATTATATTTAGTTTCCACATCAAAATTCCAATTTTTCATATCCAAGTCAACACTGTCATCCCCTATAGTTACCAATTATTTCATCTGGCTATACAATTAAAATCCTATGGGTGACCTAGGAATCTATCAATAATAATGATAATAAAAAATAGTTACCCAAGATAACATGGTTGGATCCTAGACATGCTATAAATCCTTAGAACCCTTGATATACATGGAATCCCATTTAGATATTAGGATGAATATCATTTCCATGAAAAAAATTACATGCCTCTGTCAAGATATACTAGGATAGTGAACATGGAATCAATGATATCATCATTATATCTATCAAAACACACTAGTATCACATAATGATCGAAAGATGGATCCTAGGAAGCAACAGTTTGAATCCAAAACATAAATATTATAACCCATGTATCCCATACACTATGGGAAAACAGACTTTTCTGACAGGCTTTTGCGACAGGAATTTATCCCCACGCAAAAAGTCCTTAATGGATGTTATTTGTGACGGTGGGTTCAACCTGTCGCAAAAAACCTCTTATTTGTGATGGGATTTAGGGTCACATCGCAAAAGGTAATGTGTTGTTTGGCGCGGGGTGCGCGCCAAACCGTGAGAAGTTTTTTTGCGATAGGAAAATCTCCCCGTCGAAAATGTCAGCGGGGATAAATTATTTTTTGCGACGGGATCATAGTTCGTCGCCAAAAGTGTGTCGGCAGGACACTTTTTACGATGGGACCGGTCGCAAATACCAACAGCGGTAAATGGTTTTTTGCGATGCGATCTTGGCCCATCAAAAAAAGTGTGTCGGCAGGACACTTTTTGCTATGGGTCCTATAACAAATATCTTTTTAACCACCAAGAGAAATTAATGTGGGAAAAGGTATTTGTGATGGGGATCCCATCACAAATAGTTCAATCACAACTAATCTAACCAATATAATCCCCTATGTTTCTCTTTGTCATTCCCATAATTCTAATTTCCATTATCTCCCTCTAAACACCATTTTTTGAGTATATATTTGTCTAAGAGTGTTTTCTTACGGAGAAGGTGTGAAGTCATTTACATCAATAGGAGATCTAGTTTAAAAGAATTTATATTTTATTTTATTTATTATTTATTTTATTTTTGATGTTAATTTTAATTATTTTTGTTACATGTAATTAATAATTAGTTCTAATTACATCTAATTAGTACTTAGTAGTTGTAGTTGTGTATATAAATAATTGCTTGTGTTTAGTAATCAGCAGTAGTAAATTGTAGTTATTAATACCAATTAACGCTAATTAGAAATAAATAAGAATAATTAATAATAAATAGGAATAAATGGTTTTTAAATACGAATAATTAGTAATAAATAAGAATAAAATATAATAAATAGGAATAATTAAGAATATATCGAAATAAATTGGAATATTTAGTAATAAATAAGAATAATTAGTTATAAATATTAATTATTAGTAATAATTAGGAATAATTAGTAATAATTATAAATAATTAGTAATAATTAGTAATATTTATTAATAATTATGAATAATTAGTAATAATTAGGAATAATTAGTAATAATTTGGAATAATTATTAATAATTAGTAATAATTAGCAATAATTAGTAATAAATAGGAATAATTCGTAATAAATATGAAAAATTAGTAATAATTACGAAAAAACGGAAATAATTAGGAATAAATATAATTAAGTATGAATATATAGATTTAAATAGCATTAAATAGGAATAATTATCAATAATTATAAATAAATAGTAATAAATAAAAATAATTAGGAATAATAAGTAATAATTAGTAATAATTAGTCATAATTAGTCATATTTAGTAGTAATCTATATATATATTAATCATAGGAAATTCCCACTACCATGTGTCCATCTCCAATGCCTCCACATCATATTTTCTCTACGTGTCCTCTCTCCAGTTACCCATGTCGCCCCGCGCGTTACCTCATATTCTCTCAGCCTCCCAATCCCAATCCCGCTGACGATTTCTGAGGTCCCGACCGAGATTTCCCACGACCCCGCCACTGTCATCCTCCCTCTCCTGATCAAACTGTAGTCAATAGCCCTCATTCTCTGACCTCCGCCTTATCCTTAGTTGAACTACAATCACTTCTTATTTCATTCTTCCGGTCGTGGACGGTATTATGCTGTTTGCGACCTAGACTTGCCCCAAATTCCTGATGCCTACATCAATCTCCTCCCGATGCCTACATAAACATTCTCCTGACGCATGTCCCACTGCAATTCCCCAACCCTCTATTATATGGTTATAATGAACCACCGTCGTTATCCCTCTGCGATTCCCCTCCCCTCCAATCAAAGGGTCCTGCAAACCGCAATGTCATCCTCATGATTCTGTTCCTCTATTCCATGGGTTAGTTCTCGCGAAACCCCTCATATCTTTCAATGGATCCCACACCTTCGATTTTCAGTTCGTAGTCGACCAGGTACTCCTCTACCACACGCTGCCTCCCTCCATTTTATGGTTCCCACTAGGATTTATTTCCACTGATCCTTGTGTTCGTACTCCCATTTCACCTCCAACGGTGCTCCTATGATTCTGGAACCCACTATTATTTCTCCTTGTTTTACCTCTACCATGATTCCTAAAACTCTTATTTTCATTTCCCCTCCAGTTACCCTTTTATGGTTCCTGCTACGTTACCCCTATATTACTGCTCTTAGGGTTCCCGCTCACATTTCCCCTCCCACCATCTGTACCCGCAAAACACAGATGTTTTCTTCCTCACCAATTAGGTCTTTTTCTTCTATAGATCATCCATACCATTGACCTCCCTTATGCTTGTGATTTTTGTTGACTATTCTAGGGTTCCATATGCATTTTTAGTGCTCCATCCTCCACGTTGTGCAACCCATTCAATATTTTCTTCACCAACTAGATGCTTCGACATCTCCAGGCATCCTCTATTCCTCTGCAATCAACTTCCCACCACTATGAGACTCTCCTTGCTACATTTTCCAAATTATCTCCACCTTCTATGGTATCTACATATTTTTATTCGATAATATATAGTTTCTGGCTATAGTATGATAGACAACTGGTTCACCATAGGAATATATTTTGACTGATTTGGTGTTTTTTCAGTGCCCAAAAGTTTGCAATAGATCGGCAGAAGCATGGGAGTCTACAAAAAGGCTGACCTTATGCAGCTTGTGGTACTAGGCCATCCAATAGAGATTAAATTAGAACATGTCATCTTTTATTTATCCGTTTTCTATGTTCATTGAATCCCATTCTATATTTATATATTGGTATTGAAAATATAGTCTTTCACATTTCATCTTCACCTATAATTTTATTTTCTTCAAGGTTTTATGATTATATCTTTATTAATTATGATGAGATATGAATACCAGGCTTTTATATGATTGTATAAGGTTTCTGTGCATATTTATGGTCATAAACGATTGATTTTTTTTTCTTCCAGGTGGCCAACTCCTACTCACCCCTTCATGTCCAAGAAGTTTCCCATTCCACAGTTTGAAGTACGATGAATCACTTTCGTCAGCCTCCATTTGATTTAAGTTATATGATATGCTATATTTAGTTCAAATCATGCAAGTAAATTTTTTTCCATCATCTATGTTTTGTTTGTATCAATTTATTATCTTATTGTATCTATGGTTTTCATTTGTTTTGATATTAAATTTGGATATGCATTATTAGATCAGTCATTTACTTCGCACACATTTTGTGTTCCTTTCTGAATTTTGTTGGCTTAGGATGCTATAAAAGAGGTATTATGTAAGGTTCTCTCTATGCCAATTCGACCACATTGTTCCATCACATGCGTTGTATGCCCTAACTTGGAATTGGGACCCATTCATCTACTCGTATGAATTCCGAAGTTAATTTTTCTTATTAATGATTATGGTTTTTGTATGTGAGCATGCTCATATTCGTTGGACTGTGATTGTGTTTTAGTTTGATTTCAGATAACGCAAAATTTGGGCTCCAGAACACCTATCAATACCTGTTCGGCTACTGGAATCATTGGACGGGATGCCCTGACTTGCGAATTTAAAGAGGTTCTCTCTTAGCCAATATCACCCCTTCTCTTTATGATTTTGAAAAGAACATGAAGTAGATGACATTAATATCCCTTTTAAAAATAATGTTGGAACTTCCGGAAGTGAATGATCGCAATGATAATAGATGTGTAGTTTTTATTGTTGGCTTTTTATCGGGCGTAAAAGTTGATGCTATTCGATTAGCACAGCCTTTGGAGGTCTCAGTACTATGTTTTTTTTCTAAACTATTACTTTCTAATTCAATAGGAATTATCTATGATGTTTGCATGTAATTTTAAGAATTTATATTAGTTTTTTATTCCTTCAGCATCACTTATCACTATTGGTTGATATATTTGTGATAGATATCAAGGATTTTTCAACTTCTGTTACACACTATGGAAGCCCAGTTGCAATTATAATACTCAGGGTAAGTTGATTTATTTTAATTTTCATTCACCAACTTCTTCCTCCTTTTATTCAACATCACCCCTTCAATGGAGATGTTTCCTCTATTTATTTCGAATCTGTTATATAAATAAAATTATAGGCTTCATCTATTGGAATGACGCCCATTCTTGATAGCTTGGGTGAGTAGTCGTCTTAGTACATAATTTCGTTTGTTTCATTCTTATCCACCTTTGATTCTTTTTTTTGTAGGTTCTTGATTACTGTACTGTATTGATGTTACTCAACAAAAATACATCCCTACTTCATATGAGTTATTTTGGTTGTTTCTGCCTATTTAAAAATATTAAATTTCTAAAATATTTTCTCAGCAAGGAAGGTTTCATATTGTAAACATTTTATAAAAAATTATTTGTTAATTAAAATTATATTATCTTCTCTTTCTGTTCATCGAAACCCTATTATTGAACTCTTTTCGACTGCTCAGGAAAACCCATTCCAGGGATGATAAGTTCTTAAAATCATTCATTCTCTATATGGGTGGTAGTTTTGTTTTCGGTTTGTTTTGGTTCAGATTCAGTTCAGGGGCTATTTGATACATTGCATAAAAATGATTACTGTGAAGTGAGGATAATGATTGTTGTGAAACTAACATTTAAGTTTGTTGTATGTAATACAATTTCATGTTCAAAATGAAGATAATGTATCAATGCTGTGTTTGGGGTATATTTAACATGCTGGTAATGTCATCTCAAAATCCATGAAACCTATTTTCAGCTATTAAAACAGATGTGTCATGTTTTTAAAATTACTCTTGCTTTGTATGAGTAGTTTTTTTTGTTTATCTTGATTGAGATTAAATTTCTGGGTTGGTTAGTATGTTTTATAATAAGTGATCGATGGGAAATTGATTAAAATCCACACACCTCCCCCAATTCCTAGTTTTTGAGTTTTCGGTGTTTTTTGATGTTGATGGTTCTCTCAGAGTCTGGGAACTCATCTCTTGGATTTATAGGCATGTATTTGTCTCAATTTGAAGATTATTTAGTGTCTTTACTATACTATCTATTTTTATGTGGTTGTGATAGTAAATTGGTTCTTTTTATTATGTGAATGCTAATATTATTTGAGGTTTCATTTGACAACACTTACTAAAACTTCTTAGAGTGCTTATAACTTTCTTATAAGTTTTATACACAGTTTTCAGCAGTGTTGTCAAACAGAGCCTGAATGTCTTGGAAAACACCATACTAATTAAAAGCAGTTTTTGTGCATGTCCCAGATGGATCTAGGTGGAACGTGGGATAATAAAAATGATTGGTGATTGGAGAGAGTGGGATATCAAGGATTTTGCAACTACTGTTACACATTGTGGAAGCACAGATGCAATTATAATATTCAGGGTAAGTTGATTTCGTTTAATTTTCATTCACCAACTTTTGACTCCTTTTATTCAATTACACCTTCAATATAGATGTTTAATCTATTATTTTCTCATCAATTATATAAATGAAATTATTGGATTCATCGGTTGACATGAATACCATTCTTGATAGCATGGGTGAGTAGTCGTTTCAATATTTAATTACATTTTGTTTCAATCTTATCCACCTGTGATGCATTTTTTGATTGTAGGTTCTTGAGTACTGCACATTGGGTTCACACTATTATATGGATTGATATCATAGAATTTAAATCATGATAGGATATCAGAGTTCATTTTATATCAAGTACACGAAGCCAGTGACATTTAAAATGTTATATATTTTCATGGAAAAAAGAATAAATGTTGCCTGCATGTTAGGGGGATTCATCACCATATCTGTCTACAGATATTGATTTCCCAGAAAGTGTATATATTAATATCTATGTACTAATATTTTTTAATGTATATGTATAGATATTGAACTTTATTTCATATATTTACATAATATCTATATAGAGATTGATATAGTAGGGATGTTGGAAATGAAAATCATATATTTGTAGATAATATATGGTTCCAAATTTCCCAACCAATGTAAGAATTCACTTTCACTACCGTAGTAGTTTGGATGAACCACTATTAGAGTGGAATCATTGTAGTTAGGGTTCTCCCTATATTTTATAGGGTTTTATTTCAGGAGGTGGATGCATTAGAGGAGTAGGATATGTTACATGATTAATAAGAGATACAATATGTGTTCAACCAGAAATAATGTATTATATATATTCACACTTATAAACTGAATTCTCTTGCAGTGTTGTTTTACTATAGGGAAATATAGGTTCTATATGTGTTCAACCAGCAATAATGTGTTCCTGCCTCTTTCCATGCAGGGATCATGAAATTTTGAATCAAATTGCAGTTGCAACTACTCTTGTAGTCAGAGCCACCACCATTCGGTACACATTTGGTAAACATTTGATTCATGTATCGGTTTAATTATCCAAAGCAAATTTTCCATCAAATTTCATAGAATCTAGGATAAATCTATTTATAATTGGTGATTTTTCTAATTAGATTCATCTTCACCCCATCATTAACAGAGGTCCACAGACACCCAATATGGAGTCGATGCTATGACAGCTATAGTGAAGATCCAAAGATCGTTCAGCAGAAGAGTGATATTATAATAGGTTTACATGGAGACATTCCATCCAATTACCCCCAAAACTTTCCTTATTTGGCTGGACTACATGCACATTGCACACTTCTTTATTAAATAGGTTGTGATTTTTTACCATAAATTCTATGGTTGTTTTCTTTAAAAATTTACTATATAGATCCTTAAAGAATCATATATTACATATGTACTAACATAATTTGTAACTTTTTTCACACATTTTTTTGGAATTTTGGAAAATCTTCTTCAAGAATTGAGTTTATCCTGTTGGCCAGAAGATAGTCTGTAGAGGGAGGTTCTATGGAAATATTTGGAGGGATATTCATCAAAAAATGAGAATGAAGAATTATATAGAAGTGAATTCCACTAGAAGATATACATATTGGTTCTATATTTAATATACATCATGGTTTTGGGTTTCATGGATGGTGTTATTAGGATTTTTGGATTCTTATGGTTTCCTATAAGATAAATTAGTGTATTTTGATCATTTCAACCCCCTTAGTGGTATCAAACCTCTTTCACGTCCTTGGATAACAAGGTCATGTTCTAAAATGAAGAAATTGCATGAATCATTCATGATGTATAAAAATAGAGCACCACATTTAATAAGAGATGGTGAAAATTGTTAAATATGACAAGAAGATGAAATAGTTAGTATTTTGGCATTATGATAGATGCTTAATTAATATTACATGGTCTAACCACATAACCCACATAATGTTAACCTACTATGAATGTCACACAAGTGTCCTGGAAAACATGTCCACTACATTAGTTTAAATCACTCGGTAAAACTATTTTTTATCAGTAGATACTAACTCTTATTTTTATTTACAGTGAGTTTTCATCCAATTTTATTGGAATTATTTTTTGGTATCCTACTTACTCTAATGGAATTTTCTCCCAGTTTGTAGTACCTTACCAGGATCAGGTCTGAAATAGATAAAGGGTTGTCCACGAAACAAAAAACAATTTCCTATTTAGAGGGATCCTAGTATTTTCATTTAGAAGGGTTCCAGAGGTAAATATATTATTATTCAGCACACATGCACTGTCTTACAATGAATCATAGGTTAAAAAGGTGTGTAGAATTATTGAATTTGTTTCAATATGAAGAATTAATTACTATTTCATAACCTTTGTAAGTAATGTAAATTTGTAAAATGGTTTATATTTTTGAATGGGGTGTCAAACTTTTTCATAGTGGGTTCAATTTGATTTGTTTTTCCACTCAGTCAGCCTTACTGTTACATCTATTTCTTCATGAACAATTTAAAATAATTTCGACTCATTCAATGTTGGTTTGATGTAAGAAATTATGCTTCTAGTGGAGGAAGAGAAGCCCAGAGTTGTTCCTAGGCATCCTGAATTTCTGTATAGTTGATACAGATTCCAGTTTGGGGATCTGGAACATCTTATTACAGTAAATACTACTCAACATGTAACTTCCTATGCTCAATTACTTAACTTATGTTCCCCGTTATTCAGTATTTCATTTATATATATTTCTTCATTATGTATTTTATATACAAGTTTTCTCATTATGTAACTTTTTTTCCTCATAATATGTTACTAATTCTCTTACATTCTAGGTTCTCCTCTTTTTTCTACATGTATGGGCACACCAAATCAGTCCACTCAAGTACTAATTATTTTTATTCATTGTCTATTATTTTCATTATATCACAGGAGTAGACATTTCTTATTTTTAGGCACGTGTATGTTGAATTATTTTTGAGTTTCAGCATGTTATATGGCTTACAAGTGTGCTGCATTCCAGGTGTACGTAATTGCAGGTGACCTGTCACAGAGAGGAGCTTATGTGATTTTTGAGGTATATCAATTTTAGATCCGTAACTAGTCTATGTTTTATGTAGTATAGTTCTGTGAGTTCATTTTGTTTCTACTATTAATGTATAAGAAATTAGGACCGGTCTCAAAGTTGCAATTATTGAGATCCCCAACAACACCAGCAAATTTATTCAGGCACCCTATTACACCATGATATACTATTTATTATTACATCAGGTTTTTTCGTTTTCAATCCATTACATATATAATTTATGATACATGTTATTATTTTCCTTTTCTATTCATAATTATCTATCACTAAAGCTATTATTTTGAGATATTTTAGGTCTGATACACAAACAGTGGTAATGGGTTTTGGCATCATGTCACTATAGAACAACTATGGAAGATCCTGTGATTGGAGCATTTTCTATCCTCTACATATTCATGGAATGGGGTGCGTTGATGCAGCATTCCGGTGACTTTGTGGTCATTTCTATCTTAATATTTATCTTTTGTTTATCACATGTTGTTTGTTACTCTAAGATTTCTATCTCAAAAAATGACTTCCTATTGTACCTTCTTTTCCTTTATATGTACCACACATTTTTTGTTTTAAACATTTCCAATATTATTATGATTTTTTATGTTTCCAAACTGGTATTCTATTATTGATAATATTAATTTTTTTATACTGTCGTGCGAATGCACGAGCAGAGTACTAGTATTTAATAAATAGTAAGAATTAGTAAAAATTAGTAACAATTAGTAATAATTATGATTAATTAGGAATAAATAATAATAATTATGAATAGTTATGATTAATTATGTATACTTAGTTATAATTAAGAATAATTTGGTATAATTTGGAATAACTATGAATAATTATGAATAAATATGAATAAATATGTATAAATAGGTATAATTAGGAATAACTAGGAATACATAGGATTAAATAGGAATAAATAGGATTAAATATGAATAAATTGGAAACAATATGATTAATTAGTAATAATTAGGAATAAATAGAAATAAATAGGAATAAATAGAAATAAATAGGAATAAATATGAATTATTAAGAATAATTTGTTATAATTAGGAATAAATAGGAATAAATAGGAATACTTAGTAATAATTTGGGATAATTAGTAACAATTAGGAATAATTATAAATAATTAATAACAATTAGTAATAATTGGTAATAATTTGTAATAATTAAGAATAATTAAGAACAATTGAGAATAATTACGAATAATTAAGAATAATTAGTAATAATTAGGAATAATTTGGAATAATTTGGGATAATGAGGAATAATTAGGAATAAATAGGACTACTTTGGAATAATTATGAATATTTAACAATAAATAGAAATAATTAGCAATAATTAGCACTAAATTTAAATAATTAGCAATAATTAGAAATAAATTGAAATATTTAGACATAAATAAAAATACATTCCAACAAATAGAAATACATAGAAACAATTAGGAATGCTTATCCACAATTTGGAATACAAAGAAAAAATTAAGAATAATTTAAAAAACGAGGAATAATTAGAAAAAATTAGGAATAATTAGCAATAATTAGGAACAATTAGAAACAATTAGAAACAATTAAGAAAAATTAGCAACAATTAGGTATAAAATCAATTGTAATAAATTTTAATAACTTATAATAACTAAGCACAATTTCAGATGGATTGACGACACTCCTTTTTCTCGATGCCTCTTATCATTTCAACTTTCACCGAATCAAAACATTATGAAATGTATGATTCTATGTATGCATATCCAATCTAATATTTAAGATATTGAATATGTATTTGTAGGACCACATTATTAGACTGTGTTCAAATGGTGACAGTTACAAGTAGATGATTCATCGATGAAAAGTGGGATATTTTGTCCAACGATTCGTTTACTTGCAAATTTCTCACAGAGAAATCACTATGATGATTCTACTTGGAGGTTTTCATATTTATTCTCGTATACGAGAATGAATATGCGTACCTCTGAAAAGATTCTTCATTTTGATTTATGTGTGAGAAAGTGGAAAGTCAATCATCCCTCAGTCAAAAGAGTAGCTGTCAATCCACTGGAAATTGTGTCGCCCATAAATAATTGTAATTTTTAATAAGTAGATGTAATTATTTATCGTTTTTTAAGATAGTGTTTTTATAATTTTAAATTATTCAAAAATAGTAATGATTTTATATTTTTTAGAATATTATGGTACCTGGAAGTCGACAACAGTCATTATTAGATGATCGTACATGGATAAATGAGCCTAGAAAGCCTAATAGTTTTGGAATAAATCCTGTATATATTGAGGGTGTTGAAGCTTTATTTTCATTTGCATCATCAAAACTAGAATATGTTTCAGAAGTCACAATAAAGTAACTTTGTAAAAAATGTTCTCTGAAATGTTTGACACATTTGACAAGGTTGGGAGACATCTCTAGCGATTTGGTTTTTAGGTAAATTATGTTTTTTTGGTATGAAAATGGTGAATACAGTTCCATAGAAGATACTGATTACATGATTCTGAATCCTTTGCGGTTTTAAAATTTAGTACAAGATGTTGGAGGTCCATCTGTTCAACAAACTGAAACTCTAGATGATGTATATTTAACTCATGAGTTGTCATAATGAAAATTTTATGAGTTTTTGAGGAATATTGAAGATTCATTATATCCCGGTTTCAAGATAAGAAAATTAAAAGTAGTTGAAAAATTTATGGCTATTAAATCAGATAATGCAATGTCAAACAACTGTTTTGATCAGATACTTTCATTGGTTAAATCACTATTACCTGAAAGAAATGTGTTTCCTATAGAATACTATGAGATAAAGAGGGTGGTCCATAATCTAGACCTTAGTTATTAGAAGATTCATGCATGTACAAATGATTGTATCATATATTCTAGTGAAATGATTCATTGGATTTTTGTCCCACATATAGAAAATTGAGGTATAAAGAAGCTCAACCAGGGAAGTCTGGATCGATTCCAGTAATATAGTTGAGATATTTCCCCCTTACACCCAGGTTGCAACATTTTTTTATGTATCCAAACACATCGTCAATGTGGTCATGGAACAAATCCATGATTTCAAATTATAAAATATTGAATCATCCATCTGATGGTGAAACATGGAAACATTTGGCCGTCTGCATCTATATTTTTCTTTAGAAGCCCGAAACATGCGATTGGGTGTTTCTACTGATGGTTTCTATCTGTTTGGTTCTTATGGTAGTCATCATTCATATTGTCATGTCATTATAACTCCGTACAATTTACCTCCATGGATGTTGATGATGGAGCCATATATATTTTTGAACTTATTAATCACAGGACATTCAAAAAAGAATATTGATATTTCTTTGAAACCACAGATTAACGAGTTAAATGCATTTTAGAGTGATGGTGTTAGTACATATGTTGTTGCTGTTAAACAAAATTTCATATTAAAAGATTCTTTGATGTGAACGATTAGTGAATTTCCGGAATATGGTATGTTTTCTGATAGGAGTACACATGGTTCAAAATAATGTTTTTACTATATAAAATACAATAAAGACTTTATGCTCATCAATGGAAAAACAATGCTATTTTGACTGTCATCGTAGATTTCTTCATACCGATGACCCTTTTCGGAAGAAAAAATCTCATTTAAGAAAAGGTACAATTAAAAGGGATGAAACGTTAAAAATGATATCACGTACAGAGTTAAAATCATTTGTATTTTCATCATTTCCTATCATATTTGGGCCAACAGTAAACCAACAGAAAAATCATGGCTTTGGGAAAAAAGATAATTGGATAAAAAGATGAATTTTTTGGCATCTTACATATTGGTCTGATTTGATGGTCAACCACATGTTGGATGACATGAACATTTACAAGAACTGTTTTGATAATTTATTTCATTTACTTTTGGATACACCAGGTAAGACCAAAGATTCTACAAAGGTACGTTTAGATCATTCCGAAATTTGCAGGTGACCAGAACATGAACTATTTGAAAATGTCAGATCACAGAGAATAATGAATCCAAAAGATGATTAAACACTATCCAAAGATATTAACATGTTATTTTTTCAGTTGATTGCATATTAGAGACTTTCAAATGGCTATGCTTCCAATTTGGGCAGATGTATTAAGAATGGTTATATTACCAGATTGAAAAGTAATGATTGTCATGTTATAATGGAATGACTTATGCCATTTGTATTCATAGGATTGTTAAATTATATGATTTGGGATTTGATAACAGACATATAAAATTTTTTTCGACACATTTTATAGCGACGACATATTACAATGTGCTACGAAAACAGGAAGAAGATATTGTTGTATTTATAAGTAAACTTGATACAATAATTTCACCGGCTTTCTATTAGTAAATGGATGATATAATATTACATTTTCCACATGAAGATAATTTTGGAGGTCCAGTACAGTTTTGATGGATGTACCAATTCAAGAGATGAATGGAGAAATTAAAAAAAGTATGTAACAATGCATCAGTTGAAGGCTCAATTGATGAAGCTTATTTGCAAGAGGAAATTTCTTTTTTAATCACTCATTATTTGTAATCTAAATATCCCTCAAACTGAAATCGCATGAGATGATATGAGGGGAATGCTATTGAAAAAATGGAAAATCAATTAATAATTTTTAATCATCCTATTCTTGGATTCGGTGGAGTTCCCGAACGATGGCTTTCAGATGACGAACGTCACTGAAATCATTCATATGTTCTACTAAACTGTAAAGAAATGAAATCATTTGTACTATGAGTGATTCTATCACTTAATCTATAATTTATGTTATATTAGTTAACCTTATTTTATTTTTAGGTTATATGATAATCATATCAAGAAAAATCTTCCCCAAATTACAGTAGCTTCTCTTGAAGATTGCAGACAACATTTTTTTCTCAATCGTTTAAAAACTGGTAACATACATTATTGATGGTTTAATATCAATTATATTTATTATTTATTATAATGATAATTGTTTTACCAATTTTCAGGTGTCTCAATATGCAGATAAAATTAAAATGAAACTATGAATATTGAGTAACCCACCATCTAAAATGTTTAAACCTTTTACTGCATATGTGGTGAATGGTTTTTGTTTTCATACAGGGGCATATGAAGAAAAAAACAATGAACAATTGAGTTTGTTTGAGAGGATCTCATATCAAATAAAGTTAATTTGACTTTTACAGCATTCTAGAAAAAATTATTGAGCTGTGTTATCTAGGACAGAATAACATAACAATGTTTAAATATCAGTGGTTGGATATTGTGAGAGGCTTACGTGTTCATCCGACTTATGGAATCATCGACATTAAATGTAAAAGTCTTCTTGTTGTAAATGAACCATTTTTACTAGCCTAATGAGAACATAATCTAAATTACAAAATGTACTATGCTACTTCAAGAAACTTGAGTGATTGTTAGAGCATAATAGAAATGAAATCGTGGGAAAATCAGTTCATTCAAACTGAATGTTGTCCCACTGAAGCGGATAGAATTGAAATTTTTCGAGAGACTGATCAACATCTTTTTTTCACTAAGAGACGTGAATATCAATGGTGACACCCCACAATTAAGGATTGATGATGACGAAGATGTTAATGATGTTAAAAATAAATTTGAAATGACAAGAGATGATGAAATTAATACTCATATGGATATTGATTATGCTACGAGGGAAGATGAATACATTGAAATTGACAACTATTGAGATGAGGATGAAGATGGACATTGAAACAGTTAAAATCCGGTTATAAATATAATTAATTTATATCTATATATATTAGTTATTTTAAAACTATTTGTTAATAACAAAAATTTTGTGTTTCAAATGGATCCTGATCTATTTCACGAGATGTAGGAGGTTGAGCTACCTTTGGATGAGGGGGATTTTGTATCATCTGACCCTCAGACTATTATAAGTTCAGGGAGTACGCGAAGGGGGTGAAATCATTCATGACAGATGATTCTTGACCTTATCTATAAGCAACATCCATGTCTAGGCTTCCATCCACGCACACAGAGGTATGCTAACCTGTTTATTTTAGTTATCATTAATTAATTTATATATATATATATTAATTAATTGATTATTTATTCTATTTTCATAGTTTTGTGCATGAAACTATTTGATTGGGGAGTACTATCATGCATAATTATTTTTCTCAGCCATGGATCACATGGGAACAAATTACCGTTGATGTGTGGATCGACATGTTCAACCATTGGCTGGTACATAAATAAATAATATTTATTTTAAAATTTATTTTATTAATAAATTGATATTATAATTTACTTTTAGGGTTTATGGTATCCCATCGATGATAGCATCATGACGTTATCTATGAAACATGGTAGGTGTCTATGAGTGACCGTTTCCATCTGTGTTTGCACAATTTGAGAAGAATGGCCATTAATAAAGCATGAGTGACAGAATTTTATGAGTCATGTAGAGCCCACCGAATAGAGTGAATTTAATCTCATGTTTGGGAAGGATTATATTTACACGAGTTGGGTGGTGGATTTTAGAGGACATCTTCAGTGGGTTGGCAGAACTAGGGGAGACTGAAGATGACACATTGAGCTGGTAGCCGTACATTAAGTACGCATAGACAACACCTGGTAAGTATCTTTTTGAAAAAATTTATATAAATTTAAATATAAAGAGTTTATTTATATTTTTGTAGGAATTATAGAATACCGATATTACGGAGTACGATGTTTATCAAAGGACATACGGTGATCCAGCCACTGGAGAGATAAGAGGTGATCTTTAGCTTCAGAATGGGGTTAGTATTTTTTTCAGCTTGAAAATTAACTACATATAATATTTTCAAAATTTAATTTCAAATTGGAATTGAATAATTCATATGAGGCTGATACCTCTCAGACACAGGCTTAGAGTCAGGATGAGACGACTGATCAGAATAGTTCCCACCATTTCGATGAGGCGGCATGGATGTAGGAGACTCAGTATGGCTTTGAGAAGGGCCGAGTAGTTCGTATCAGCTCTCATTTGACTCCTGGTACTTATTATGTAACAGTTGCAATGTCAGCGTCCAGCTCGAGAGGAGCTCGTAGAGAGGCATCATCTACTTCTTCATATTATCAGGAGTAGTGACTAGCTCATACTGAGCTTATTGTGAGTTTTCAAGAGGCAGCATAAAGAGATGTGTCAGCATCAGCAGTAGCAGTAGTAGCACGAGGAGGAGATGCGTCGATGGCAGCAACATCATCACGAGCAGATGTTGTACATGTGCCATCTACATTTAATTTTAGGGGTGGAGTTTCCTCCACCATATCCTATAGCTCCTGCACCTCCTCCATAAGATGACCCTCAGTGGTTTTTTTAAGTTACAAAAATTTGTTGTAGTATGATCTATTTATAGTTTATATTTTTTTATTGCTGCAAATATTGCATAATTTAATTATTTTTTTATTTTTAACGTTTTATAATTTATTATTACTATTATATTTTTTTAATATTGGTTTATTTTATTAATAATAATAATTACAATATTTTATGAATTTTTTAAAAAAATTTGTAAATATTTGGAATTTTTGATTGTTTTTAATTTTTTTATTATCTTAATATTATTAATATTAATATTTCATTAATCATAACTTTATTAAATTTATTTCTTTGGTATTATATTTTTTAATTTTTTTTTATTTTACTAATAATAATAATAATTGATGATTTTGGTATATTTTTTTGAGAATATTGAGAATTTTAATATTTCTTATTTTTAAAATTATTTTAATAGTATTAATATAATTGTTGCATTAATAATTATTTTATTTTTTTTATTTTATTTTTTTATTTAGTATTTGGGAAAGGGCCTTTTTTAATGTTCTTTCATCGTAAATTGTTTATGTATATATAATGTATAAAATCAAAAACTTATTTCTGAAGGGGAAGTGCCCCATCACAACTTGTGATGGGCCCGTCGAAAAAATAGTATTTGCGACAACGATTTATGAAACGGGATATTTGCGACATGACCTCATCGCTAAAGGCTATTTGCGATGGGATACCGTTGCAAATAGCCTCTTTTCTAGTAGTGATAGTCCCTTTCCTAGGAATTTTATATTGGAATTCATGGCTGCATAAAAAATTTGTGGGTAAATAAATATATAAAATATTGCTGTTTTGGAAACTCCAAACACTATTCACAACCCCATAAGATTATATGTTTAGTTTATTTTCTATGGTGATACCCACTTCTAACTCTACCCATGTTTAAACACACATGATTTATGTTAATATAATTGTGGAAAAATATTTAAATTCCCCTCGTTCATTCGAAGGGAGATGTACCCCTATAGGGGTCTTTATTCTTATTCTCAAGTCATTTTTACTCACCCATAATGTGATGGTTTCATAATATTTATGGAATTTTCATACATGGTATGACCTCATAAGAGGTTGGGGTACACCACATTATAATTTTTCTCGAGAGATGGCACATACCCTACCTATATGTTCACCTTCACTGGTGTTGGTCCACTCATTCATTCTATTAATCACTCTCGTTGTCTAATAGTCATGAAAAAAAGATATCTATTTGGAAGGGGTGCTCTTCCTATTACCCAGATCACTGATCCTAATATTCATTAGGCATCAAAAAATCTCTTCACATGTCCCTATAAGGATATTCACCACATGTTATCCCATACCCAGAATAATCTTCCAAGAGATTTTATTTAATGTCCACTACATCATAATAATTTAAATTCTAACTTAGTAACATCACTAATGTGGGTAAAAGTATCAATGAGAAACCAATTAATTCACATCCACAAGTATCGATGGCTGAGGAAACCATGATAGGGAACAGGGGATCGTGTGTCCATGGGATATTACTATGTTCACATAAGGAAGAAATGTTAACAAAAGTTTCAATTTATTTTAAATAATGTAATATAGTAAACAAAATAGGTCAATTCCGTTAGTAGAATGATTATACATCTGATGCATCATAATAAAACTTTATAAATTCCATTTGATGTGTATTATGAACACCTACCTAATTGTGAATAAAATGTCCTTCTTAAGGCCTCATTTTTGAATCCCCTCAATGAATTGTCGAGACCAATACAAGACCGAATGAGCTTTTCCAAAATCAACATTTCACTACCAAAGAACAAGAGTTCCCCAACCATTCCAAAAAAATGAATAACTATTTATTACATCATTTATAACTAATTAAAATATTTAATCTAAAATTGGATTATTTTATAAATATTTATTAGATTACCATATCATGGGAGAACTGAAACCAATTACCCATGGGATATCAACATAGAAACCCAAAAATAATCCCTATTTAAATTGCTCTTATGAATCACTAATTTAATAAGAATTTAATTTTAATATTAAAGACAAGCATAAAATTACCCCTAATGAGTAGCCTCATTGAAACCTTAATAAGTAGTTTTTGAACATCCTTTTTGGTCATCTTCTATAATGGCTTAATAAAACTCTCATCCATATCATCAAATTACTCCATGATCTGGTATAATAAAATTTTATACCCTAAAAATTGAAGATAAATTCATAGATTAATGGTGGGAAAGAAATGAAAATATAATGGTGGTGCAGGCATAACTCAAATCATCTAAAACCACCTAAAAGCCCCAAAAAACATAGGTGATGAAAGTAATAAGGGTAAGGGGGGTCTGCATCTATGTTAAAATATATATACTTGGGAATGAGGTGATACCCCCTTAGATATTACCAATGTGTAAAATGAGTAATTTTAAATTATAAAAGCATCCTAGAAGGAAAGTGGAATTCATACCATTAGTGTGTTGCTATAAGCGGCTGGATACCAATAGCTTAGTCACCCCTGACCTCCTTTGATGCATCATTGAGTACCCTTACCCACATATGATCCCATTTTAATTACTAAAATACTACATTTAAGGAGTTACAACTCTCTTAATCTTATTATCATTCCTAGTTCAAAATATAGGGGGCCCAGTAACTGAAAAAATCAAATTCAATAAGGAATATTAATCCTACATGTGAACAAAATATTATAGTGGATGAGTAATTCTAATTTTCCCAATAGTTGGGGGTAATGGTATATGTCCAATTTGATCAATTGGTTAAGGTTTATCCACCACTACAATTTTAGCACCCATAGAGGAAGTCTAAGGAATGTTGAATAGTGACATTCAAAACAATGATAGTAATTCAAGAAAAAATCATTTATTTTTGGAATAAAAGAAATGAAGAATAAAAAAATAAAACTCAATTAAATTAACACAGAATATATAAACAATAAATTAATTGGTCAAACTAATGATTTATAATTATGTAACTCATGATCTATATGATTATTGGGATCTATCAAGGATTCCAAAATTTTTGAAGGATGAGTACTGTGATTTTCATTAATCATTAACAATTAGTGATTCATAAAATTTCATAAAACCAAAATTTATTGGATTAAATTATTTTATAAATAGGATAGGTTAGATTTATGATATTTTATACAAAATTACAAATAAAACTATTCATTGATTCTGGAATCCAATAAAAAACATATAATATATTTGAGATAATCCACCCAATACAATTCAAAATATGGTGATGAATTTTCTATCCATTTAGTTATTAAGGAGATATTGATAGTTCTTCTTGGTCTTAGGAGGATATAGTAAATATTTATATATTATATTTTATATAATACATCTATGAATTCTTGGAAATATTTAGGAGAATAAGACTTTTTTACAATGATAGAAAATATTATTTAAATATCCCAAAGTCTCAAATAAATAAATTTGGGCATATATATACTAACTCCATTAAACTGATTTCTTTCTAAAAATCTCAACTCACTCAAAATATTGGGGAACTAGGCCTGAATCTTACTCAAATTATCACATATTATCTCAAAATTATTCATACTATAATAGATTACACGAAAATAATATCCCCATACCCTGAATAATCATGTCCTATTTTTCCTTGAGCTCTATTAGATACTCAATAATGGTAGTAATATCCTAAATGTCAAACTATTCCCATTTGATAATTCCATATGAATCATATACATACCTCTTTAGTTACAACACATGGATTATTTTTTCATCTAATATAATTACATGGGCAATTCTTCAGGATATTAAACCTCACCCCCCAATGTTGGATCAATAATATGATAATAAACATTCGGGTATAGTGTATCCTGGAAAAAATATCTAAAAATGAAATCATGGGGATACCTTTAATAAAAAATGATCTTTATACAGGATCAACTGTGGAAAATATTTTTATTTAGTGAAAGTCTCATAATATCTATTATTTATCAACAATCGGTCTGGAATTCTAGTTACCCATAATAAACATAGAATTATTTTATATTAACTGCAAATGTTAAACATTGTAACTCACAATTATTATCATAGACATAAGATCTAATGGTTTTTTTTATTTTATGATTATCTATATAATTCACTTATTTTATGACACCTATGAATATTTTCCTATAATTGAACTACACTACACCCCCTTCTACACTTCTTAGAAGTTATTCTCATCATCAAAACATGCGTAATTGAGTCATAAGAAATGGGTGAGCTCAAATGTGATGTAAGACTAAATATTATTAACATCTAATAATGTGCGGGATCATAAGAATTTTAGAAAACAAAAAAATAAGGTAAATAATAAATAAAAAGAGAAGAGTATGGAATTGGAATATTCATCTTTAGTTTTTAATAAAACAACATTTTATCTCAAATAAATCATACCTATATCATGAAATAAGAATGTGAAATCATGAGACAACAATCATGATCCATGGACCATTACATAATCAAATAAAATATATATGAGTGGGAACATAGGAAAAATAGAATAAAAAATAACTATTAGAAAAAATTATGTGGATTCATTATATTGGGTGAAAAACCTATAAGTGCCATGATTAATGTTTGGAGCATATACAATTGGTCCCACCATTTATATTGTGAATAAACCCATCTATTCCCAGTCTATGTTATGTAATATGATATAATATCATAACCAATGTGTTGGATGGGTATTGTGTACTACACCAATAAACATCCATATATTTGTGTTACCAATGAAATAATTCGTTATTAAATTCATAATAAACACATGAAATGATAAAGGTTCTTATAACATTTCCAAATGTTTTCACATAAATTGTGTTCAAGAATAATATCATTTGATACCAAAAACTAAATCACCTAAAAATATAAATTCAAAAAGTAACATATATCATGATTCAAAAAATACTACTCTAGAAGAGATATACCCATTTTAAATAATTATTAAAATAGGAGAAGAACAAAAATGAATTGTTTTTTGTTAAAAGCATCATAACATAGTCTTAAAAGAGAATGTTATGTGTAAAATTAAAAATTATAAATAATTATTTTTACATGAGGAAATCATTAAAATAATTATAAAAAATTGTAATAATGGAACTATAATGAGAGATAGCATTTCTTTCAAAAACAATTGAGTGAAATAGAAATAATATAACCACAAATGAAAAAAAATATCAATATTACAAATACATTTATTGAAATTAAAATCGTAATAAGAGTAATGAATACTAAATTTTGTAAAATTTATTCATAAATGTTATGAAAAAAATATATAAAACATATTTTTATATAAATATATGAAAATATATAATTGGAGGAATTGTGATAATAGATCAAAGTAAAAATGATCATATGAAGAGGATACAAATTCTCTTTAAAGTCAATAAATTTTATGAAGAATAAAATCCATAAATGAATATGTATTATGTGTGAAAATTTAATTCAATATAACATAATATGTAATAATTTTATAATAAATTAATAGGATAGAAAAAAAACTTTTAAAACTATAGTAATAAAAAAGGCATGATTACTTTATATGAAAGGATATTGAGTTAATATTTTTTTTACGATTTTCTTCAAACATCCTTGAAAACCATTTATCATCAGGTATCATAAGAATAACCATATTATTAATATATTTATTAATCATAGTAATTTTTATTAATCTATATTATCTTCAACTATAATATTTTATTATACATTCATTAGAAAGATATTTTTTTTATCATTATATTATTTGTGGTCTTGATTGTTTCATGCAATATTTTAATTATAGATCTCAATCCACATTCATTAGTACCAATTTAATCATTCATATATTATCTATGATTATATAATATATTATTTATAATTATTATTAATTTTTTAATTTCATTCCGTTGATTTTTTTTTTCACAATTCATGAATACTAAATCAGGGAAGAGTTTGTTTCTGTATTTTTTAACAATATAAATGTTATATTAATTATTATATAAAAAATAATATTCATCTCTAAAAAATAATAACGTAAAAAATTATATATATTAATTTAAACATTATTATAATAATCTATTTATAGTGGTGATGGAAAATGAAACATTTCATTCCATGGATGTGGTAGTCTCTTTGAACACCCAAATAATATTTTTATTTTACATTGGAATGAAAAAATCAAATTTATATATATTTTCATAATTGTAATAATGTTATAAATACATTAATTATTAAGTAAATAATCATTTTAACTATATATTTATTTTTTTTATAAAAAATAAAACATTTCGTTTGAGGATTTTATATTCTACAGGTAATGTAGACAATGTTTATGTTTTTCCTTGGAAAGGGAAAAGGTAGATAAAGGTTACTCAATCAATAATAATATTATGTTAATTTATAATTATGATTTAATTATATTTTAATTATATAAAATATGTTAAATAATGGGTATAAAAGTAATATGCTTTGAATAATTATTATAGAAGAGAAAATATAAATAAGGTATAATTTTATTTGAATCTGGAACGATTCTTCATTTAGAAGGGATTTCATAAATATATAAAGACCATATTAAGATCAAAAGTGGAGATAATTATTATGCATTTAAATGAGGGTTATATTTAGGAAAATATTAATTTTGTAATAATTTATGTGATATTAGGAGAGTCCTTTTATATGTTCCGGGACATATAAATTATTTATATATAAACTTTTAATGTTAATAAGAATTATTTTTAAATGTAAAGTGGATCCAAAGAGAAAAATAATGGACGATAAAATTATATAAGGTCAATAAATTAAACAGAAAAACATTTTGATATTTTTTGTATCATGATTTAAGAATTTTACACATTAAACAAAACACTTTTAGCATTTTTTTACTTTTACCGTGGTACCTAATTTTTGACTAATTAATTTTTTTAGGCCAAAAATAAAATGTGTCTATTAACATAATTTTGAACTTATGATTCCAAATATTAAATTAAGTTTCTTAAATACAATTTCTAAATTTTTTTATTAGTAATTATATGATAATGATTATAAAACACATTAAAATTTGTTTTTTAAAATGATATACATTAACATTTTAAAATATATATTGTTTTTTTGTAAATGAGGAATAATATTTTTTAATGCATATAATTACATATAAAATTATTCTTTGGTAATGAAAAATGTTTCATGAATATTATGTTATTATTATATCCTAGTGATATCATAAATTTTATTGTATTTTTAGAAATGACATTTTCCCACATTCACCACAAAATTTATTCATCTAAAAATAATAAACAATTATGCCTATTTTAATATTCAATTAAAAAAATTTAAAAATGAATTTCATTTTTTAAAATTAATATTTTAAAATTTTTCAATTTATATTTTTGATTTAAATAAAAAATTCAATGAATTTTTTTATGAAAATGACCAGTCCCAAAATTTAATATTCTTATTATTATTTCTATTAGTTTTTATTAAAATAATTTTAATATATTGTTTATATCAAATATATATTTTATTGTCATTTATCGATTATATACATATTATTTGTAAATAAATATCTATCAATCTTGAAAACCAAATTTTAGAAAAAAAAAATACAATATTAAATATTACAAAATATTATTAGTTGGTTAGATATTCTAATTGGATTTAATTGATGCATTAATACTAAAATAGAATATTTGTTTTATTTCAAATTTTAATTGTGAACAGTATAAAATATATGATATATATACATATATTTTTAAATTTACAATTTCATGTTTATATCATAAAAATTTATATTTTTAAAACACCTCATGATATCTACATAATTTATAAAAATAATATAGGTTCTGGTTCCGATCATGGTTAGTGGACTATAAATAATTGATCTTATGGAAATTTAAAAAAATAGATAATATGGAAATTTAAATGTGTTTTAACATCCCTCAAAATCTAATTTTTTTTAAATATAGTTATTGGGTTTCATCTTGGGCTATGTCAAGAGACAACCCTAGAGAATCTATGAAAATTCCAAGCATGAAAAAATGAGATTTGTAATGGAATATTCAACTATTATATTTCATTTCTAATATATTATTCATTTATTCTTTAGTATGGTTACTTTAATTAACACTATAGTATTCACTAATAATATTAATGTATCCATATTTTCATTATTATCTAGATAATTCTCATCTAGGGATTCATATAAGAAACACTATTGAAAAGAGTATTTATTTATATGGAAATTAGTACTATAATTTTGTGGCACTGAATTATCCCCCTATTAAATAAATTTCTTCCTCATAATTTTAATTATCATCCATTAAAGAAAATATATATCCGTGTCTTAATGATATAGCTGGATAAGTACATAATATCTATAGAGATATCGACTTTATATACTTAGGGATCATATATTATTTCTTATAATATTATTACCCTAATATTTTATATTACTCGAATCATATGAACTCATCATCCTCCAATATTTAGAATCATAGCAATTATAATAGAATTACATTCTAGAGATAGTTCATAGTCATCATTTCACTCATAAATGAACATTGGTTTTTTTAAATTTTTAAATGTGATGTGCATATTTTAGATTTTAATATAGAGACAACACGATGAAAATGATACATTTCGATAATCACATAATGTTCATATAAATGAATAATTAATAATATTTACATAAGAAACCTTCTTATAAACCTCCGATTCGAATATAATTATTTCTGTTTTCATCAATAATCAAATCACCACGATAATGATTTAAAAATATAATAAATCATTAGAGATATAAAATAAAATATATAATCAATATACACTAATATATCCAAATTTATATATTGGAGTATAATTTGACATTAATAATCATGATCTTCATTAGTAATTTTCATATCATAATCCCTTCCTTTTACCTTGGTCTACAGGGAACTAATTATTATTATCCATGTTCATCCATGGAATAATATATTAACATAGATATTTTCTGTATTCTAAAAACACGATACATTAAACTATTTATATTACTAGAGGTTGAACTTAATGTCGTTCCATCGTGTTAGTCAAACTCTTGATCACCCCTAAAAATTATCTACTCCATGTCCTCCATTTCCACGTATAAAACATTATTTAGTTCATTCAGAATATTCTGACGTGAGATTATAAAAATATTAATGAAATTTAAGAAATTAAATTTTATTTATTAGTTGGTATTTATCACTATAACATCCAAAAAACCACATCCTCCACTTCTTTTAAATTTTTTTAAATTTCAGTACGTTCATGTTTTTAATCACAATAAATGATAGTTTGTGGGGAATACCTAGCAGACTTCTCACCGTAGTTATTATTTTATTCACTGTTTCCTTGGAAAATCCTTGTATTATCCATAGAACCCATCATTAATAAATTTTCTTATATTTCCATCAATTTACCTATATATATGATATTTAATGGGAAAAATTCCTCATTTGATAAGATTATAAAATAGAAAATCAGTTGTAAAAACCCAAAATCCTATATTCCATAGTTAGTAACTACTTTATTACATTTTCAATGATTCAAGGGAAATAATCCCAAATTTAATATCAATTTATTAGACCAAGTTATAATTATACAGACATGATTCCCCTTTTATAGTGAGAATAAAATATAATGCATAAAAAATAAAAGATCGGTATACAAGAAACACATTCAAAGGATTATTCTTCATACCATGGGGAAAATAAATAAAATAATCCTGATATCTAATTATTATTAACGATTGATTATAAAGGATGATATTATGATTAAAAAATGAATGATCAATATGGAAACGTAAATAACTCAAAACACATTACTTTTAATAAATAACATTTCTGAAAAATGAATCCATAGATATATAATGTTATGAATCTCATGGATAATAATAACTAAATTCTTAATAAAGGACATTATTTCTATTTTATGAAATGATTTCAAACTCGAAGATATCATTATCATCAATTCCTTGTTCCGTGATAGTTTAAAATTATTGGTCAAAAACCATTTAATTTTTCAAATTGAATTTTTCCTAAAAGATATATCGATATATCAAGGGGATATATAATTAAAGACCACATCTATCACTAAATTTCCAATTCATTACACATACATCAAATGATAAATCTAATTCATGAAAAATATGTCTTATAATAAAATATTTGTAATTACTATTGAATATGAAATATAATTATTTCCTAATTTAATAAAAATACAATGAAATTAAAATATTTTATGTAAAAAATTTATACAGTAAATGAAATAATAAAATCCATTATATAAATAATATATTTTTTATTGAAATTAAAATATTAAATTATCCTAAAACATTTAATGATTAAAGATAATATTAATATCAAAAAATATATATTATTTTCTTTAGTTCATCAAAAGTTCAGGGTTTGAAATAAATTCATGAATTTTGAAGAATACTAAAAAATAATTGGGAAAAATGTCCTCAAAAGTGTATTATTGTTCATTAATTTTAAATAATTTATAATAATATATTGGGTAAAATTGGTTATAGAGTGGAGGAGTTCCATGAACACCATATAGGTAAAAAAATATTCATTTTGACATTTTTCTAAAATAAACTCAAATAAAACCTTTCAGGAAAATACAATAATGATTTCTTTCAGAGCATGTAAAAATTAATTGATAAAATAAAATTTACTTAATAAATATTTTTTTTATAAATAAAACGATCATTTTTAGTACAAATTGTAAAAATATAGATAGAAAAAAATATACCCTATTAAAATGAAGAAAATGATCATATTTTTATTTAAACAAAAATATTGAAAGAGTAACCTAAATTGAATAATTAATAAAAATTTATACATTTATAATGTTGTAAAATACATCAACTAGGTTTTATATACATCTACAATGAATAAAGAGGTTCATAATTACTATATTTTCTGAATATGGTGAATATTGAGATGAAATCCATTACCTTATGGTTCCCCATTAGTGGATTAAGATTTATCTTCTTATATAATTAATTTAAAATTGATAACAATTTTTACCAGAATAATATAAATACTTATAATAACACATATTACCATATTATAATATCTTATCACACATTTGTCAACAAACCATTATTATTATCATTGTTTGGGATGTTAATTGCTTTAGTTTACAATCCATGTGTTTTAATGGATATTCTAGTACGTATTCTATGATTATGGATTTATAATGTCCTTAATTTTAATAAATATATAAATACCATATATATCCATTAATTCTATCCTTATAACCTTCCAGGTGAAACATAAATGCAATATAGATCACATCGCTTCATAAAGGTGGTGGTTCACACACACACAGAAGTGACATTATCTTTTTCAATGTGTAATATGGTAAGATGATATATTTGATATATAATTCATTATTTAATAATTATTTCATAAATATAAAATATATACATTTTTTACATTTTTAAAACTATTTATGTAGTGTGATAATCAAACAAATAGGCTTCTACATGGATACAGTACGCCGTATGTATGGACGAGTGATTTTTAATATTTTTGGATGGAAGAGACGTGGAAGAAACTTATTGTAAAATAATTTTAAAAACAAAACAGTAAGATTATTGTATTTATTTATACTTTTTTATGGTTATAATAGATTTAGAGGATGTTTAAGTAGGAATAAATTTTAAAATGATTATATAGATGATTACCTATTCTTCAAGAGAAAACCTTTAAAACATCACTGAAGGGACATCTTGTTAATTTTTTAAAACAAAAATCGCAGCCATAACGTATATAAGGATTTTGAAAAGATAATTTCTTATTATTTTGTCTTAATTATTTCGTCAAAGTGTTGAAATGATTTTTGAGAAGTGATATCCTTTTATAAGTGAAGGGTGCGGTATTCATGGAATTTTTATATTAAATTATTATAAATTATTTTTATCTGAAATAGAATATAAATTGTTATAAATTGAATATTATATGAGAATGGGTCAAAATAATCTCATGCAGTGAAATTGGGTAAGTTTTTCAATTGTTTTCACTCATATATTATAGTTTTGACCCTAATATAACACTTATGACAATTATTGTACTTTTATCAATTTCTATCATATAAGGGAAAAATGTGACCATAAAATGAATGAAATCCTCTAAATGGACCATTTTTTGATATATTTTAATCCATATATCCATTCATTTAGATGATTATTAATTTTTAATCAATTTTAATTCATTGAAAAAGCTATTATTCTTTATAAATTATCATTAAAGTCATTTTTGAATCAATTAATTTAATCATAATTTTAATTAACTTAATAAAAGTAAAATATGAATATAATTCTTAAAAATATCAAAATCATGTTATGTATATCTAAAAATTTCATCGAAAATAATAATTAATTAACATTATATTTGTTTTAGTATTTTTAAAAACATTAAATAAATAAATTAATGATTAATCGATGCAATTCAATCATTTAATTTAATTATTTCCCGAATAGAATTAGATTTAGATGAACATGATAAAAATAATTTATCATTTATATAAATTTTTATATTATAAAATAATTTTTATTTATCCCTATCATGAAATATTATAAGTATTTAAAGGGGAAAATTATTTTTTGTCTCTCATTTTTATATTATAATGTTAACAATCATTGATAAATGGAAAAAGGAAATTTTATTAAATTATTGTTGAAATAGTTTCATTAAATTGTTTTATTTCATGTTTTGGGTAGATTTGTATTCCTTATGAAATTATTTTTAACTATAATTACACAATTTAACCTTACTATGATGACAATTATTTACAATTATAACTATAAAAAATGAAAAAAAATAAAGTGAAAAATATACCAATTTTTGGACCTCCTAATTCAAAATAAGGAATTCATTTTCTTATATTAAATTCCAATAATTGGAAAAAATAATTTTATTTTAAATAAAACACAATTGAATATATTTTTTCAAAAATTGTCTCTTATTTATAAAATTATTTTTAGACCTAAATAATGTATAAAATTAATTAAATATACAATATTGGGTTTATTAATATAATAAATCAAGTTATGTTTCAACTATTTTATTTAAATATTTTTTTAAATTCATGATTCAAAATAAAATTTTCAATAAAAAATTATTTAGTATATTCATTGAAAAAAAATAAAAAATGTTAAAATAAACCTTAATAGTATTTACATATTATTTTCGAAAAATTTAATTTAATTTCATAAAATATATTTTCTAAAATAAGATTGTATTAATTATAATTTTTCTCACTAAGAGAAATAAAAATCATTTTTGAAGAAAACTATTTTTTTTAATAATAAAACGACTTAAAAAATAATTCTTTTTTTTCTATGCATGAAACAATAAATCATTTTCGAGTATGAACTTACTATATAATTAATAATGTTTTCATTCAAATTCATATTTTCTAATTCTAATTCTATATTAAAAAGTACATATTTAATACAATAATATTATTGGTTTTGTTTAGGCTTGGTGAAGAATATTGTATACACTATCTAACACAGTAGTATTAAAATTATGGGATATTAAATTATTCCCTATAAAAAGAAGTTCATCATTGATAATTTATTGAATATTTCCAACTAGAAAATTGTTGGTGGTTCATATTCCTGACATCTTCAAACTCCCATGTTTCATCTTTTATTTTAGGACTTTTCCAAAGTACTTTTACTAGTCAACTCATCTGATTCATCATAACATTCTCTCTATTGACCATAATCAAGATAGTATCCTTATGGAATAAATATATCATGTTCTATTTATATTTATATTAATGTTATTACAAAAATTTGTTATTTTATATAATTATTTAACAATGATTTGTGGAACACATTATTTATTTCTTAGAGGTTTAGTGGCATTTTAATTTAGAAATAAATTACTCCAATTCATTCTATAATTCTAAAATATTTTATGTACATTAATTTTTTACCATATTAAGAGAAACATTACAACACACTTACATTGGGGAAAGTCTATTTAAAAATGATCACCCACTTGAAATAAAAATATTTCCTTCACATAGTGGTGCCATGTTTTTACCTACTTTGAGCTTCATTAATGTGATACGAAAGAGAACATACCTTCTAGATTGTCTCCTAAAAATATATATGTAAAAAATTCATTCTGAAAATTCTTCACATAATGTTAGTGGTTAACATCTAATTTGATAAAATTATTCATATCATTCCATTTGAATGGTTTAATGGAAACTCTAGCTATCAGAAACCTATAAAAAACAGAAGTACTAATCCCATATACCATTAAATTAATGTAATCATGACCTCATGATGGCTTCTATTTTTTTAATAGGTTATTAAAATTTTCCATCATTTTGAGTATGATAGGAAGTTCTCATATGATGATCATTATAAAGATCCTATTGTAGAATTTTGTATAATTTTTATGTAAATCATTTATCACTATTAACATTATTGAAATAGGTGCACCATAATGTCTGATATCTTCATTAATATACATTCTTTCAAGGCACTAAATATGTATATAATCTTCTATAGATATGACATGTGAATATTGAGTAAGGGGATCAATAATAACCATTATTATTTCATTCATTATATGTTTCTTTGGTAATATAGTGAATAATTATATTGTAATTTCTTCTTATTTCCACATTAGAATTGGTTGAGGTTTTATGAAACCTATTTTATGATATCTCTTAGTCGTCACTTATTTAGAAAATAAGCATATAGACACATATTCAATAATTTTTAATATCATATAATCCAAAGAAAAGGGTTATAATAAGGATATTGGATGGATTTTATTGGTGGAAACATGTCTTTTTACAACATCCTCTTCATTTATTTAAAAAATTCATCTTGAAGGTCACTCGCTTGATGTGTGAAGAAAGAGAATGAGTGTTAATGTGAAGTGATTGTCATCTTTTTACAATAACCTGAAATTTTTATCGGTTTGGTGTTTCTCTGGTGTCTATCATCTATGTTCTATTATTTGATAATGGGTTAAAGTGCATCTCGGCAGCAATGGACCCCTTAGACACCAGAAAAACAAGAAGTTCCCATTAGGCTGACAAATATTTCATAGGTATTATTACTTTAAAATTTACATATTCTTTAGATCTTGATCTACAAACACAATGGGATCCTGATGGAGCCTCACCTCCCAGGAATGCACATACATTTGTTATTTTTGGTTCCTTAAACACATCTCCTCTTATTGATTCACTAGAGTCAGAGATAGCATGTGATTATAGGATTGTCGAATCTGATCCCACATATCATGTGAGCAATCTAAAGGTGTTCATATATAGGATCTTTTTAGAAGTAGACAATTTGGTTCTAGCATGTTTCCAGATGAAACCTTCCATGTCGTCTTCTACATATGATACATCCATGGGGAAGGTGTTGTCTCAAGCTTCTGGTCTAGGTGTTTTTCTAGTTGGGATCTTTCCAATGTCCTCAATCGAGTCCTATAACACACCAATCCATTTAAATTTAATCTAAGCCCCTGAGTCTGATCACTATACCCAGGTACTATGATGTCCTAGGTCATCATACAATATTAATCTCGTTGATATAACTTCACATGATTGAAGAATCAATCATTATAAATCCAAATTTCCCTTCAGTTGTAGAAGATAACCATCCCTCCCTGTTTAGCAGATTGGCTAAAATGTCACTAATTTGAATCATCAATGACATTAATTATCATATATAATTACATATAACTATGGGAATATGTGAAGTGTTTCATCATTATAGCACAAGTGATTAGTCTTCAGTTATCAATTATGGTAATTCTTGAACCGAAGGAAAATTCATAAACTATATCTTCTTTTACAATAAGACTCTTTTTGGTGAACACTATATATGGGAGTCAACGGAATAACCATTTCTTAGTTTTATATAAATATAATAATATTATTGAACATGTGGAGATTGAAACTAATCATATTATAGAGAGGGCCACATTAGTATGGGATAACTTCTTTTTCTCGTTTTTCAATGAAATGTGTGAAATAGATGAAATAGAAAACACTGTAGCACTATATTTCAACCATTAAATTAGGCTATCTCACCTGGTATGTCACCAGTATCATCAATTGCATTTTTCATGTGTCTAAAAATAAAAGATGATTATGGTTCTCATTGGGATCCCTGGAATATTTTTATTATTTTCACTGTTTCAATTTTCTGATGGATATAGTAATTTATGAGGACTCATTTATAATGAGAAATAATTATAAGATGAATAAGATAATTTGGGGAATACTAGATCACATCTTATCTAATTTCTAGGGCATGGACTCAATCCAAAATAGATATCTAACACATCTCCCCTAAGTGATGTCTAATCATTATATCAAATTGATTCAACTTATAAGGAGAAAAATTAAGAGCACATGTTTTTTTCTACATAAAAAATTGGGAACATGAAGATTCATTCCTTCATACCTTTTGAAGCACCATGTATTAACTGGTATAGGGACTGGCCTAGGAATGAATAAATTTTCTTATAAAAAGAATCAAGTAGGATCTCTGAGAGTCAAATTCCATCCATCCTAATAGTAAATCCATTCACGAAACATTAAATCCACGGATTCGAATGTTCTGTGGCTATCTCCATGAGATCTTGGATGGTGAATTTTTTTCAATTTTATTCTATAATAAGGGGAATCTAATAGAGATCTGGTTTTCCATTTAGAGGATTTCCAAGGAGAAGTAAATATTATTATGGGAAATAGTGGGATATAGAAATACCAGTTATTTTCATGATATATTTTTTGAAATTATTGTTCATGGTAGAATAAATTTAATATTTAATTACAGATTTTATATGCACAATGTGGATGTGGTTGGAATTATAGAGAGAAATAATTTTAATATCTCATTGAATGAGATCACATATTAAAATCGGTAGTATTGTAAGGTTTATAGAGTAATCTTTCCCCTAAAATGTTCCTAGAACGGTGGATGATATAGAAAATTATTACATGGATATTAGTCATAGATAATGGGAGATAAAGGAGGTGGTGGAATCATTAAACCTTGAATGTGAATCGGTAATATATGGTTTTCTAGGGGAATTCAACATCTTTTATTGTGGTGTAATGAAGACATAATTAATCAATCTAATACATAACTTATTCTATAGTAATGATATTAAAAATGTATCTAGTGTATAAAAGATCATATTTATTCAAAAGGTTAATTATATGAATCTAGTTGTCTATTAAAGACCCATATGTCTTTGTAAATTCACTTATAAAATATTCACCTTCCTCATTAATAGAATGATGGGAAGATTCTTATAACATTAGAATTCAAAAATTATCATGGGATCATTAAAGATATAATCATTCAATGTGAAATAAACTTTTCTAAAAAGGTGGCTGATGTTATAATATGAAGTCCCTCCTATCCAAAATCATTAAAAATAATATTTTGAATCGGGATTATGGCCTTTTTTGGGTACAATATTGTGATTATTATATGGAAAATGGGATTCATAGAGTGGGTTTTAAGTCCAAATTTTAAGTCCTTTTCTTCTTAGTAGATGTTATTCTCACTTATGGGGAGAATTTTGGATTATTCAATTCATTGTGAGGCCTCCTCCAAGGGATCCCCATTCACCCAACATGTGAAATATGGATTATGAATCCCTCTCTAGAAATATTTTAAGGAAATATTGGTAGTAGGATTATATTACCTTTGTGAAATATATATTGAAATGAAATCATCTCACATCTCATGTTCAATGATGATAATAATTATCATATTAATGGAAGGATTATTTCCATATAAATATTTAATCTGACTGTTAATACCAACTATATATGGAGTGAGAATAATAAAAACATACTAAAAAATTTATATATCGCAAAATAATTCTTATCATGCTATGAAAAAACATCCAAAACTATATTGGCATGCTAAAAAAGAAGAATACAATAGAAAAAATAGGATAACACATTTATAATAGGAGAGTCAAGAAAGGGAAATTTTAGAGTTTTATCACTCGGGTAATAGAGATCTATATAATTAAAAGAGGAAATATATCAATATTATAAGAGGGATCATTGGATAATAACATTATTACTTATATACTAACTCACGTGTGATCAGTAATCAATGTTACCAATGGTAACATCACCAAAATTGAATATATTGTTAATACCTCCATGAGTGATAATAAAAAGGTGGAAGGTTCCACTAGGAATCCAAAAAAATAATGGGGAATCCAATTACTAAATGATGTGTTAATATGAGTAACATGAAGGATACAATAAAATTCATGAAATACAAGATCTTGAGGTATATTATTTTTAAAAATAATATATAGGAAAGGATCTTGAAAAAATGTTACCTACATGATTGGAGTATATAGAAGGAGTGAAACAAATCCTCTTGAATTTTTCCCGATGAATGATTGAATCCTTTTAATTTCATATAGATAATGTTCAATGGGGTTTCGGAAAGGGAAAATAGTTTTTGGAATGATAAATTGGAGGAATATCGTTAGTATTTTCTAGTATTAACTACTCTGAAAATATCAAATAATCAGGCACTGATGAAATATTGTATCATCAACACTGTTTTAAACAACTAACATAATAGAATGAACTAGATCATACAATAGATTGATGACCCATATAGATGCTTTTTAACTAGCACAAATGTGGGGTTATTCATCATGAATATTATCGAGACATAATCTATATAGCATAAAATTTGGATGACTATTGGAGTAGACTATAGTGAAAAGAGATTCCTAAACATTTAAAATTCCTAATCAGTAGAATTAAAAACAAGTCTTCTACCAATCATCACACTGTTGGTACTATGGGGGATCTAATAGAGAGATGAAATTTTACTTGTTCAATGAAAGTGAGTGAGCTCTCTTCAAATATGTTCTCGTAATCCAGCGTTTCACTTTTTTGATTTAGAGTTTTTCGACCACATATTTCATTTCCTAATGGTCCATACGGTATAGAAATGAAGTAATGAATGGTATTTTGATCCATGGTGTTCACAATGGTGTTATGGGTACTATGGGAGGCCTAGAAAAAATGGGGGGACAAATATATCTCTCTTGAAAATCAAAATTCATGTTCATTATTTGGTCACAGATCTAGATTACATTTTATATGTGGATGCTTTATAATGGAAAAAAAGAGGATAGATAAAAGGGGCTTGACTATTGTTGATAATAATAGACATATTTGAAAAGGGAGATAGATTTAATAGAACTCAGTCTGTATGGGGTTCAATATTAATATAAATAGGTCTTGAATTCTTGTTCATATGAATGAAGCAGTTTGGTACATGCTGGAAGGGGCCCAGTGATTCATGGATTCATTTATTATTACGATGATAGAAACTTCATAAGAGAAGAAATATGTTCTCTCCATAGTGGCCTCTCCCTATATAGATTTTTTAACATTTTAATTTGGGAATTGGAGACAAATTCCAAAATACTCATGGACTCCCTCAACCACATATTCAATGTTCCATGGTATCACACTTATCATATCATGAAATATAGGATCCTTATAGGATATGATATAGAAGATCAACACATGTGGTAGGTGGGTAACATGGAAACAAATATCTTAGCAATAATAGTTGGAATAAATGATAATATAATCATTTTAAACGGTATCTATGCATTGAATGATGAATTTAATTATTTTTATTAAAGGATATCTGTTTCACATCCACCACTTAATACCCCCTAGATATCATAATTTTTTTAACAAGATAGATTTAGGAATTAAGAATTCTATTATAATTATATTATTATCTTAGGTGTATATGGGAAAAAAATTAAATTTCAAAATTTTATAATTCCATATTCACATGAAAGGATAGTCTATTTCCTTCCACTGATCGAATTAATTTTATTTTAATTATTAGAATCACAGGGTTGAGAATTTTAACCTATTCTGAAAATATAGGTTGATAATATTTTTAAAATGGAGTGATGTTTCCAATTCATCAATAATTCCCATAACCATATTTACTAAATACATGATTGTAATTAATCTATAAATCCTTATATTTTCATGAAAACTATGATTATTCTTTCTTAATACATTTGCTGAATTTTATTCCTTCCTAGGGTGGTAGTGTATTGAGAAACCATGATCCTCAATTACCTCAAGCCATTTTCATTTCCTAATGTTGATATATTTCCCTAAAAATATTTCATTAATACTCATATAATATATGATTAATGAACATATTTAACTATATGGATAATGTCTCCATTTCATCAAATGAAATATTATGGCTTCCTACTCAAGATCATGAGTTTGATAGTTCTGTTAACGATACTTTAACATTCATGATGTATATCAAATAAAATATTCATTTTTCTTAAAGACCCAACATTTCCACTTGTTAGATGATTCACTGTATGTAAAAATTACATAATTTCATGATAGTGGTGTTAAAATTAGATCTTTAACCAAACTAATCATCAATTATTCAAAAAATTCATCACAATTTTTTATGAATAATATATTAATGAATTTACAAGTATGTTTGGTTAATAGGTTATCCAAATATGAAATTTTTTTTAACAAATGAATAATGGTATCATACCAAACCAATTAAACTATATACCTTAGTAATGTTCACTAGTGTATTCACACTTTTCATATTTCTATATTTTCAAGATCAACTTATATTTAATTATTGGACACAATATGGTTATTAAAATTAACTTTCTCAATCGATAATTCACACTTTCTAAATATCCTATATAGATCTTTTCATATAAGAGTCGTATGACCTACCTACATATTATTCCCCTGATCCTTATAGGATTTATATTACACTCAAATATCATCCATAAATACCACCATAAATTACCATGATTTTCCATGATTGATTTATTCATTCGATTCATGAAAATAGACATTGATTTATTCAATCCAATAAAAATTTATAGAAAATTTTATTAGTCATAACATATTTGGAAGTATTTATTTAATATACATTCATTATTTACTTATAGTTGATAATACCAAGAATGTATATATATATTTGAATAATATTGATCTTCATGAAGTCGAAAAAAATCATCAATTTAATGGAGATTATAATTTTTACTGATCTTAATTAAATTTAATTTCGATAATCAAGAAAAATAAACATAGATCAATTTTTATCATAATAAAAAGAACAATAAATAACCATAGTAATGTACGAGGTCATATAAATCCATTCTCAAATAACTACTATAATTTTCCATTATCACCATTAATCCCCATATGACCATTTTATAGGGAGTATTGGATATAGTTATTGCTTCAGTTATTAAATCTATACAAAACTGAACTTCACATTTTGTTGGATTTACCGGTAATTCTTTAGGAAATATCTTAATTTTATTTTTTATAATATATACGTTATCAATTCAAATATCACCTTTTTCACCAATAAATTTTTTCTGCTCATCCCCCAAATAATATTACTCATAAGAGATGTTAATGGTGGATATAGGCATGTATGGAATAATGAATTTCACACTATAAAGGTAATGAATTATATATCTTCATCGTTGATCATAATTACATATTATTTGTAACAAATTATTTCATTATATTATGAAATCTTATCTAAACCTATTATTAAATCAAATCAACAGTAGGAACAATATTCAATTCTACAAATTTGGCATGTTTATGTGTCATAATGGGAATTGACGTACAATTCCTTATTGTAGTGAGATTTTAAATATAGTTTTTACAAAAAAATCTACTCTTAATGTTCAATTGTTATATATAATTTTATTTAAAATATAGAATATATAAACTAGTGTGTTGATCAAAAAATAAATAATGAATTTTTTGAATTAAAGGATATGATTAATTTATTATCCACCACATCATTGAGAACATCAACCTTAAATGTAGTGTTTAAATAAACATAACCTTCTCTCAATTACCTCCACAGTGGTATATTCCCCTAACTATTAGAGAATTTGTTTATATAATTATCCATTTATCTATATTCAATGCACTGTATAACATTGATTAATTTCATCCCCTTTCATTTACTCGAGAAATGAACCTTTTCTGCACACATTTATCAATATACCATTCCATTTAATAATTTTACATGATGCTTCATTCCACAATTTTCATATGATGGGAAATCTTTTTCTCCCCTCTTATTCTATGAAACATTAACTTTTTCCTGGTTATGATATATCCTCTTCTTCTTAAAATTTCCCTTAATTATATATGATCTAAAAATCAACTTATTATTATGATTGTATATAATACTATTACAAAATATGAGAAAAAGTAGAAGAAACTAGTTCCTTATATATGTTTTTATTGTGTCCATTAATGAATAAGTAAATAATTATTCATGGATTATATATATGATCCATAGAATACCTGGATATTCATGTAATGGTATATTCGGACACCACTACACTTTATTCATCCTTTTTATTTAATATGAGAAACGTCATCTCCATTTAAGTTCACTTCTCATGAGGTATATATTAATCAATGAATATTATATTAAATGATCTCCACTCTATATGTTATATTTCATCATCCACCCAATTATTTTGGATTAATGAACATTGTTGATCATTTTCTCCTCAAAGATGATACAGTTTCATGATTATTTTTTTCTTATTAATTGTATATTAAAGAGAAAATTTATATCCAAGATGATTGATCAATTTCTCATGTACCATTGGATTAGAAGTACCACTAAAATATAGAGTATTCTATCGAATTAAATGATCCAATATAGGTGTATCATGCTATATATAATCATGTTAATCCATATTTGAACTATTATTATACAATTCTTTGGTCCTCTACCCTAATATTTTCATGATATGCTCAGCTCCAACACCAATTTTTTGGATTTTTGATTGTGGGAATCACAATATTAACTAAGATCATTGACTTTTTTACTTATATTTTGCACCAATACTATATAATAGAAAAAACTATGGTATATCAATATATCATTAATACTAATCCACAAAATAAAAATTGATATTAAAAATTTACAGATACAATAGGGGTTATCATATTACTTATTTTAGATATTTTTATTCAAAATTTAATTCCACAAGCTTAAATTAAACATACTCTAATATCATTTATTATATCCCAATATCTAGAAAACTTATTCTGGAATCTAATTTATGAAATTAGAATAGATATAATGAATCAATATTTTATTTTAGGATTACATTCAAACATTATGAAATCCAAAAAAATTATTACATTACTTTTTGTTTGAAAGTACAAACATAGGTTCATTTGATGTTTCTTTTTATTGAAAATAGGATAAATAATACATAGAGACATAAAAAACAATTCTAATGAACAATAAGGGATTCATCATAGGTTCATAGTATGTACATTTACTACATCACATAACCTCGAGGTATAGATCAATGGAAAGGGGGAGCATAAAGACAATTAAGGGAATGAAAGAAAACATTTTATAAGTGATCATGAGAATAATCGATAAAATATGAAAATTATCATAAAGGAATGAGAAAAAAATAGAAATATCATATTATAAGGAACATGATTCTTAACATTTAAATGTTTTAAAAACATTTAATTGAGTCGTTCATAAGAAAATCACCAATTTTTATCAACAAGGTGTCATAAAAATTACAAATGTTATTCACCATGGTTTCATAAAACATGTCATCTCTAGAGATTAATTTCATGAAAAAATGAATTGGATATTATAAGGTCTCATCTTTAAAATTTATTAACTAATTTGATCTGAATAGATCATAATGAATCATTTTAGAAATAACATGTGGAGATTAAATGAAATGGGTTTCCTATCAAAATCTAGATGTTTTAAAAAGTGGATAGAGACATGATTTATATGTCATTATTAACCAATTAAAAAGGAATGTGGTTTTAATGTATGTTAATCAAAAAATAAATTTATAATTTTAACATCTAGTATAATACCCCCTTAAAATAAAGATGTTTGGGTATTCATAGAATAAAATAAAAACTTTTCCTGTGAGAAAGAGAGAAATTTTGAGAAGAAAATTATATAGCATAATGGGTATGAAATATTATTTTAGAAAGCATTTAAAATAAAGATAAAAAAGGAATCACATTCATAAATTCATCTTAATAAATTAATGCAATAGAATAAAATATCCATAAAGACTGTGTAATTAAATTTGAATGACATGCTAGATAAAAAAAGGAAACATTAATAGAATGGAGAAGTTCTGATTTCTCTTACCTTGAAGAAATTTCCTAAAACTTGTTGATCGAGAACATGGGGATTTAATGAAACCATAAGAGTACTCCATGCGTGGTAAAAAAAATATTAGTATGTTATTAATTTTATATGAATTTATTTTTATAACCGGGAATGTATTTATAGTAAAAGAGGATGATTTGTTTGTTAATTTACTTAGATTCCAAGGTAGTGGTAAATGAAAAAACATGGGATTTACCTTGGTATTTTCCCCTAATATTGGACACTTGGGACACCAAATATGATATTTCATTCCACAATAATTTAAAATACTCTTATATTACTTATTACATAACTACGATATCATTAAACATATTTAATAACACAATCCATATTTTTCAGTATTCAGAAAAAAAGAAAGTATTGTAGAAAATTTTCATAAATTCACAGAAACCTTATTTTGACATGATCATTTCAAAAAAGATACTACATTTATCATATTCATAATCTAAATACTATAAATTTTACCGATTATATAAATAACTTTTATTAATAAAATATAATATCAAATAAAAAATGCATAATGAAGTTTCATAGTAAACTTTATGAAACTTTAAAAAATAAAATTATTTAGAAATTTTTATTTAAATAGCAGAGTTTTAACATAATTATTTCATTAAAATAAGTATTATTCAAAATATATTAGTATATTATAATAATTATATATTTTTTAAAAAAGAAATTTTCTATCTGAAAAATTAATTTATCAAACATCGACTCATGGTTATTAAGAAAAACTATTCTTAAAAAAATGATATAAAACAAATTTGTTTATACAACATTAATACATATTTTATACGTAGGTCCTAAAATTATACCCATAATAACACCCAAATAATACATAAGGGTATGGTGTGAGATGGTGATCTATTTTTCAAGTGGACCAGATAACACTAAACTAGGGTTAATTACCACTAATTTTAACTTCTCCCATATGTGATTTTATTCAAGCTTAACATGTTGAATCTCATCTTGGGATTTCTCAAGAGTGATGTACAATGATGATAAAACCCTCCCAAGTTCTTGAAAATGGTAATCATATGGTATGAATATATTGTTTTAGGACATCATTTATCCTTTATTCATTAATGGACCATTATCATTTTCATTTATAAAATTAATTATAACATTAAAACAATTATTATGTTTATTCATGTTTCATATTTACCAAAAATAATATAATGGATGAAACAAAATGGTAACTTTTTAATTAAAAATAATATTATTATAAGAGATATATAGTTTTATTGAGTATAATATAAAGAACATTTTTAGGAAACAATTATCATTAAAAATGTCTTCGTTGTTACATTCTTCCCCCCAAAAGATATTTTTTCACAAAAATTTCATCTCCTTCCCTGTGTTGAGAAAATTAGTTGGTACTTTGTCATCATTTCTTCCACTAGTTCATATGTGGCTTCTTCATATTAATGGTTCCTCCACAACACATTAACAAGGGGTTATTCTTATTGAATAGAACCTTCTGTCTATATTTCCAGATCTCCAATGGATGTTTCTGAAAAGAGAGGCCATGTTCCAATTGTACCACATTATAATTCAATACATTATAATGGTTAGTAATGCACTTCCTCATGATATATATGTGTAATACATCATGAACATAATCTACATTTTACAGAATTTCAGGCCTATATGCTACTACTTCTTTGCGATCAAGGATTTCATTGGGTCCAATTAACTTGGGGATGATCTTCCATTTCCTCCAAAACCATATGACTCTCTTCAAATTTGAAATTCAAATAAAGAATTTGTCACCCAAATCAATCTCAATTTCCCTTCAACAGTTATCATCATATAACTACTACTGACTTTGAGAATAATTTATGTGTTGCTGGATGACATGATCATTTTTGTACTCAACTTCACATGATCATACATAAGAATATTTTTCTCACCATCTTATTCCCAGGAAATCGGAGTTCTACATCACTTTCCTTATAGATATTCATTGGGTTCCATTTAGATAGTCGAATGGAAGGTAATGTTGTATGAGAAATCTACAAATGGGTGATTTCAATCCCATGAAAATTCAAATTACATTGATTATGTTCTAAGAATTTCGTAGAGTATTCAAATATCGCTTTAGGATTGGGCCTCAGTTTGAGGGTGATAGGCCGTATTAAATTCAATATAGTATTCTGAACATGTTGAACACTTCCACAAAATTATGATGTGAAACTTGGATCATGATCTAATACGATAAGGAGTATCACTATATAAAGACTTAAAAATTATTTCACCTATATCATTGAATGTTTTTCAAAAGAGAAATAATCCTAAAGAGAGATAAAATGGGCAGTCCTTGTGGGGAGAACCACTATAACCCATATCACATTGTTTCTATTGAGTTTTTTGGGAGACTACTGAAAAATTCCATATTAATATTGTCTCACATCCATGTTGGTATGGGTAGTGGTTGTATTAACCATTTAAGAAGTTATTATTATTCTATCAATTTTTGACACACTAGAAACCTTGTAGAGCAGTTGTAAATATCCCTTTACATGTTATCCCACCAATAACAACGACGAAGGTCCCCATAAATTTTCATGCTTCCATCTTGTATAAAGCGTTCATATCTAAAAAATTAATCCATAAAATACTATTTATATCCAGAATATATGGATCACATAATGTTGTATAAAATATAAAACACCGTATTGATCAATATTTAACTTATGAAACTTCACATACTTCACATACATTAACTTCTTTTGTAGAAAAGGATCATATATTTGAAATTTATTAATAATCTCTAGTAATGATGGTTGAAAAATACTTTATGACAATTTTTATGATGCCACTTATAGCATTATTCCCATGTCCAGTTCTACTTGGTCTATTATCAATGAATCTCCTCGAATCCTCATCATTTCCAACACAATAATGTATTTCCTAATTAACACATCAAAGACATTTTTTCACTATTATGGTGATAATTAATTGAAGAATCAAAATATTTTAGATGTTATAAACATCACCTTTGTCTCATGTACAACTCCTTTTGAGTTAAAATATAAAACAAACATTAGTGTTCTGTGTATATATCACATTTCACTAGAACAAGATAGTTCCTCTTTATCTTCAAATAAAAAAACTATGGCTACATGCAGTTCATGAGTAGGATAGTACTGCTCATATAGATTCAACTATGTTGAAGCATATGAAATATGTAACGCTCCGAACCTGGTTACCCAGAGTCGGTGACTTATTTTAATACATTAGCATTATTACAAGGAATCAAGTCCCAAAGGACCAACCAGTTTAGCAGTTTATGATAATAGATTATATACATTAATGTTACATTACAATTTATAACATTCGACACAACATAAATAATATTTTATGAACGCCATTTTTTCCTTAGTGTAACCCTGAATATCAATCACAATACACTTATTTGAATCATGGGAAAAATAAAACATAGAAATGGGTGAGCTCAAATGCTCAGTATGGGTAAGAAATACAGTGGAAGATAACATAAATATTGAGCGTGGTGAATAATTGAAACCACAAGACTGTAACAATAATAAAAATCAATACTTTTATGGTAGGAACATGAGCTGAGTAAATAATGTCATAATAAAACATAATAAGGGGTATTATACTAGTCTAATGACCACTTGAACCATCAATATTATTTTCATAATGAGGTGCTGTATAATACCAAACATTAATTTTTGTGTTAAGGCCTTCTGCCAGGAACTATGGGCTAACTGTTACCGAACCCAAACCCGGAGAGCCTCTGTAACTAGACTCCATCCCGGAGAGCCTCTATAACAGGACTCCAACCTGGAGATCCTCTTTAACTGGACTCCATCCTCGAGAGCCTCTGTAACTGCACTCCATCCCAGATATCCTCTGTAAGTGGACTCCAACCCGGCGTGCCTCTATAACTGGACTCCATCCCGGGGAGGCTCTGTAACCGAACTCCATCCCGGAGGGTCTGATGTAACCAGACCCCAACCTGGAGGGCTTACTTTTACTAGCCCTATCCCAGAATATACAAGTCCAATACATTCATCATATGAAAAGGTTGAAATATAACATAAACATTCGTATTAAAACTAGCATATGAAATGTTAATATGTTAACCATAAACCAATAATGGTATATGAATAGAACATCCATAGTCAAACATATTACAAAACCTTTAATGCAATATGGTAGTTTTGTATTATAATAAATCAACTTCAAATAAACATAAAATCTATCAAAGGATACTGACATAGATTGAATTAGAACCTTTTTTAGAGAAATATCTTTTTCTATTTTGAAATCATTTAAGAATCACATAATTATAAAGAAAATAATTTTTTGGAAAATTTTATTATAAACATTTAAGGGATGCTTTTATGATGTTATAATGGTGGAAAATAGCCGCACACACCATATATGTTAAAAAATCATTTTTACCTTAATTTTTTTGAAAAGGTCATAAAGTACCTTGTTTGGAAAACATCAGAAATATTTCTTTATAAATATCATATAATAGTCGAAAAAGGGTATAAATGAAATTAACCCATAGTTTATAAAATAGTAATAATGTTTTGAAATATTTTTTTAGAAACATGGATGTGGATAAAAAAGTGGTCCCATTAGATAATTACGTATAAACAACCTCGGATGATAATGAGATTGTGAAATTAACCCTTACCTATTTGTAATCAATAAAGTCGTATGAGAAATAGTCAATAAACACCAAGTGAATCAAAAAATATCATGAATATAAAGATAATCATGATAAAATATATCAAATGGCAGTACAAAATACACGACATGCAATAAATAAGTGGTGAACAATGGAAATATCATGGAATTAAAAGTGAGATAAGAAACCCCTTACCTCGTGTCTGACATGACCCATTCATTCTTTAATATCATGAAAAATAAACTAAAGATAATTTCTACTTTATTAATAACCATTTTCAAGTGTATTATTCCTTTTATATCACTTATTATCATGTTATAAACATTATGTGTTCATTTAAGTTAATAATGTTCGTTTTGCCGATATTTGGCACTTGAGTCAAAATAAACTCCTTATAGCTTCAAGTTGTTCACATGGTCAAAAGTTCATTATATCCAGGATTATATTTATGATTTAGATATAATATATATCAAATATATCCAGTATATATATTTATTTATAATAGTACATATCATTTTGTGGTAAGAAATGAAATGCACTGTTCATGGAGACGGTAAGCCGTACATACGCATGAACACTACATTCATTTCTATTCCTCATTTTAATGAAATTAGAAAAAATGATAAATATGTATATTTTAATTCCAGTATAATATCATATATAAAATCATTAACTCAATCCTTTATAGATCCCACATATAGTATTAATGAGTCATATCACATTAAGGGGGAGGTAGTCTGCACTTTCTTAAATTAAATTATCGCATTTACCCATAATGGAAACCATTAAGGTATTCTATAAAAAAAATTAAGAAGAATGAAGAAAACCTAAATATAATATATATCATATATAAATAATGTTCCATCATAATGGCCACCATGAGAGGTGGTAGGAGATAATTGAACTATCATTGTTTCGTGAGGCGTTAGTTTTCCATCCACAGAAACATTATGTTCCTCACTCATTTGATGTAGGTGTGTGTAAGTATAATTAGAATCCATATCATAACAACATACAAGTATATTTATGATACTCTTATTGTTATAAAATAAAGTAATAAAATGTATTTAGGGGTTGGAGAAGTCAAATAATAGAAAAGAAGTTAAGAGAAACTCTTACCTTTAATTTGGGTAACTTCATTTTGTTTGAACCAAAAGGACTTCTTGTAGTGCCTTCTTCTTAAGGTAAGGATTCAAGGAGTTGGAGAGGGATGTAGGGAGATTAATTTTGCATAGTTTGGACGAGCCTAAAGGATTTATATGTGTGAGGAATTGGATATAAGTGGTCTCCATTTATAAGGGGGAGGAGGGGAACTTTAGGAATGTGTGAAAATATTCTTTTACTATAAAATGATATTTGGTTTATAAAAGTCCAAAAATAGTTAGGGTCAAAGATAAGATGACTCATGGTCGAAATAAAATCATCCACTAATAATTGGACATGTTTTGAATATTATTTTAATATTTATAATCTAATTTATTTAAATCATTTATTAATGAGGTAAATACTGAATCATTATTGTTTCATAAATAATTTAATTTAGTAATTTTCAAAAAATTATAAAAAAATACTATTATGTTGGAAATATTTTTATATTTCTAATGAATATTTATAATCCAAAATATTACTTATAAAACACCATGAAAAAATTAACTACTAAAAGATTTATGTTTATGTCAATTTTTCCTTTACTTTATATTAATTAATATACCGTGTCATTATTATTCATAAGTGGCTCCATGGGGCCCCAAAATTGACCCAATGATACCCATGGTCGGAAATTAATCATTAAATAAAGTTATGAAATTTTCTAATATAATTTTTATTTATTACAATATTCTTTTTACCTTGAATTACACAATTTACCTTTAACCGCGGTAAATAAAAGTGAAAAGTTACTATTCACCAAAAATTATTTTCATCTTATTGAACCAAATTTTAATTACTGAGGTTAACCATGTATCTCAAATTTTTGAAATTCAACTAACAAAAGCCGTAAAATTATGTTTCATTCTAATTTGCAAACACTTCTAGGAGGTGGGTAAAAGATGGTAAAAAGTTGAATAAACTTTTTATATATCTAAACTTACAATAAAATGACTCAAATGAATTATTTTTAACTTATATAGGTATTATGTATCTATATATTCTTTAAATAAATTTAAATAAAAAAACTAATTATTTAAATAAAAAGTCGATTTTAACCAATAACTCAGTGTTTTTCACTATTCATCAAAAATTGATTTTTTCTAAGAAAAATACCAAAAACTCAACCTAAGATATATTAGTTATTCCTAATTCAAAAATTATACCTATTTCAAAAAATTTCAAAACATATATTTTGCATTAATTAAAATAAAATTAATTCTTGTTGTTAAAATAAATAGCGTGTTTTTAAGCAACAATATCTATCAGAAGATTGACACTCGTTTATGTGCAATTTTAATGTGAAATTAATTATAATGACCTAAATTGTATTAAATGATAAAAATAAATCTAATTATACTTAAAAACCAAAAAATTCATAATTCAACACTATAAATTTTTTCGATTAATTTTTTGTAATTAAAATTTAGTGTTTTTCACTATTTACTAAAATATACAAATTATCCGAAAAATAACAAAAAATTATCAAAAATAAATTTTTATCTCCCGATTCTATAAAATAAGTTTATTTTTTCCAATTTAATTCAGAAAAGTGTCAATTATTGTATTTAAAAATGCTTCAACCTCAAAATGATGTAAAATTGCACTTTCAGAACAATACATCCTGTATCTAAAAATTGAATTTGTTCTTATATTTTGTCTAAGAAACACAAAATATGGATGTTAAATATATATGTAGTATATAAAATTCAAAATGCAGTTATTACTATTCATAACCTCTTTTGAATGGTTATATTGGTAAGTCGTCAGGAGATTGAACTCGATGTTGCGTGTAGTGCATTATATTGAATTACATTGAAGAAATAACATACTATGAAATATTGGGGTGTTACATTCCTCCCTAATTCAAAAAATTTCATCATCGAAATTTGAAATTGTTCTTTGAAAATAGATGGTTGAAAATATATATTAACTTTCTGGAAAAACCCACATAAAAAATTGGGTTAATAAAATTTAGTCTTAATAAGAGGAAAAGGGGAATTAAAAAGTCATCAACAAATTATGATCTCGATTAGGAGAAAATTGGTGGAAATTAGGGGCACATAATTGGAGGAAAACATAAATATTTATAAGGAGTGATTTAGTTCATTAGTCACAAACAATTGTTGAATTGAGGTCCTCAAAGCCATTAATCTATGATGATTTAAAATATCATCGGTTCAACGAAACATAAGGTATTATGATAATAAATTTTTAGTTTTATGAACCCCAACCTAATTTTTAAGAAGTAATTTTATCATGGAATAACAGAAGAAGATAAAAATATACTTGACATGTAGAAATCCATCCATTAACTAATTTCTATCACAAACTCATATTTCACTCTAAAAGATAGTAGAATTTAAAAAAGAAGTCTATGTACAGGTTTAAAAAAATATGAATTTATAATTCACATATTAGAACTCTTAAAAAATAAAATAAATTATACAATATCTGGATTTCACATAGTCAAGTGGTAGGTGATAAATCCCAATCACAATATTGTTGTGGGTTCGATTCCCGCAGCTTTCTCCGATGTGACGGGTTGTCACACAGTCTATGTGTTGTTATTTTTATAAAAATCCAAAAAATAAACATAACAATAGTATCTTAATCCATTACAACCTTTATAATTTATCAAAATAAATCTATCCAAAGTCACAGTACAAAATTTATAAGGAAGTTAAACACAGTAAATATCCTTTTTTCCACGTAATAACACGTGAACACCTTAAAATGTATTATCTTAAAACATGGTTGCACTATGAATTACCATAAAACCTTATTGATGAAATTCATGTACCATATCCTTTATATAATACTGGATATATTCTTTATATCGGAAAATATTTAATATCCCAACAATGATGAAATAAACAAACTATTAATCAGTTCTAAGGAAGTCAAGAATATCCAATATAATTTATCCAAATAAACCATATCTTATTCGAAAATCACAACCTTGGTATAAGAACCATATTATGGTTTATCTTTCTCTCAACCATATATTTTCCAAAATTTAACTAGCAATTGTGTCACTTTTCTTGGTTCCACACAATCTCAAGTCCTTAATGAAATAGCACTTTAGTACTATCCTTATATAAAATATAATTCTTATAACATGTGCATCATAAATAAAATACTCAAATGACACAATACTTTAATAAAAACTTAATAAATCTAATCATTCCAATTCATCTTCAGTAGTATCATAATAGAATTAATATCCAATAATAGAATTTGGGGAATACTCTAATGATTTGGAAATTGATTCGCGTAGTGTCCCAACTCCTTGCAGATGAAGAATTGTACATTGGAATATTTTTTCTTACCCTTGAATTCACGTACATGGTGTCCATTTTCTCCAAACCTATAATAAACTACCATTCCCGAGCAGAATTTACAAAGGTGATTATTTCCACAATTATCACATATGGAAGGTTCCTTCTTTTCCCTCTTCCCTTTATCCAGCTTTCACTCTTCCATTATTTTCTTCTCTTTCTTCCCTTCAAATCCATAAGACTTATAGAATTATTTAATTATCTTATTAACACATGATATTTTTTTATAATATGTTGAGAATATATGGGAGACTATTTCCCTTCAAAATGTCGGTTTAATACCGTGAAGGATACGAATCTTATTAATATTTTGATCATAAGTATTACTGGAGTTCACATTCCTTCTACTAGGTTCCATTTTTATACAATGGAATAAACTAGATTAGTTTATGAATCTAAATACATAATTAAAAACTTGTAAAACAGTTAACAGAAACTAAAAAGTTTATGTATATAATTCATAATCATAAAAATGTTTTATTTGAGGAATTATATACTCATAAACACATCATAATGATTTGTAATGAAAATAAGAATTATTATAAGTATATCCCCTAAGAGTGTCGTATCCAAGAGTTCAGAAAGGCCCATTGTCGTGCACCAGTTTTAGTTCGAGTCTTTCTCAAAGCTGTGTTTTTGGGTTTTACACCTAGGTACATTTGTACCAGATCCTCCTCTACCTGCTCGTATCCAGACATGGATGTATTTTCTTGGAAAACTCACAAAATCTTTACATTAAAAAAATTATAGAATATTATTCTATAATAATCCTCAAAGTCTATCTTAGGGTTATTTGTTCTAATAAGAGTTTTTCTAAATCTAGAATCCACGGTCATTGCTAAACTTTCTCTGATACAAACTGTAATGCCCCGACCCCGGTTACCCTAAGTCATTGTATTATTTTAATACATTGGCATGATTACATGGAATCAAGTCTTGAAAGACCGAGCAGTTTAGCAGTCGTAGAAAATAAATTACATACATGAATGTTACATTACAGTTTAAAACATACAACAAAACTTAAATAATCCATTATTTACACCATTATTCCCGTAGCTTAACCTTGAATATCAATCACAAATCACTTCATGGAATCCTGGGAAAAATAAAACATTGAAAGGGGTGAGATCAAATGCTCAGAAAGGTTAAGAAATACTACAGAAGATGACATAAATATTAATCATGGAGAATAATTGAAACCACATGCCATTACTAATAAAAAACATGAATACTTTTATTGAAGGAATATGAGATGAGTAAATAATGTCATAATAAAACATAATCATGGGTATTTTAATAGTCTAATGATTATATGATCCATCAATATTATGTTCAAAATAAGGTAATGTATAATACCAGCTATTAATTTTTGTGTCAAGGAAACGTGCTAGGACCTATGGGCTAACTGTAACCAGACCCAAACCCGGAGAGCCTCTGTAACCGTACTCTATCCTGGAGAGCCTCTGTAACCGAACTCCAACCTGGAAAGCCTTGGTAACTGGACTCCATCCCGGAGATCCTATGTAACCGAACTCCATCCCAGAGAACCTCTGTAACTGGACTCCATCCCAGAATGCCTCTGGAACCAGACTTCTTCCCATAGAGCCTCTGTAACCAGACTCCAACCCGAAGAGCCACGGTAACTAGACTCCATCCTGGAGTGCCTCTATAACTAGACCCCAACCTAGAGGGTCTGCTATAACCGGACCCCAACCCGAAGGGCTTACATTTATCGGTCCCCAACCTAGAACATACTAGTCTAATACATTCATCATATGAAAAGGTTGAAATATTACATAAACATTCTTATTAAAAGTATCATATAAAATATAAATACTTTAACTATAAAGCACAAATCCTATATGAATAACACATCCATAGTCAAATATATCACAAAAACTTCAATACAATATGGTATTTTTTTATCATAATAAATCAACTTCGAATAAACTAAAAATCCATCAAAGGATGTTGACAAACATGAAATCAATACATTTTTTAGATAATTATCTCTTTCTTTTTTGAAATAATTTAAGAGTCAAATAATTATAAAGAAAAAACTTATTTTGAAAAAATTTATATATGATTTTATGTAAAGAATAGATGATGTTATAATGGCGGAAAATAGCTACACCTACAGTATATGTTAAAAAAAGTTACCAAAATTTTCTCGAAATGGTCATAAAGTACCTTGTTTGGAAAACAACAGAAAAATTCCTTTATAAACATCTAATAAAATACAATCAAGGGTATAAATTACATTATCCCATAGTATATAAAATATTAAGAATGTTTTGAAATACGTTTTTAAGAAAAATGTATGTGGCTGATACTGTGGTCCCTGTAGATAATTACTTATAAACAACCTCGAATAATAAAGAGATTCAGAAATTAGCCTTTACCTCATTGTAATTAATCAAGTCATCTGAAAAATATTCAGTAACCACCAAATGAACCACATAATATCATGAATATAAATAGAATCATGATAATATATATCAAATGGAAGTACCAAATACACCACATGCAATAAATAAGTGGTGAACAATGGGAATCTCAAAGAATTAAAAGTTAGAAAAGAAACCCCTTAACTCATGTCCAACATGACCCGTTCATTATTTAATAACCTTAATAATAAAATAAAGTTAATTTATACTTGCTTAAGAACCCTTTTTAATTTAATTATTCCTTTTATATTACTTATTACCATGTTATAAACATTATCTAATCATTTAAGTTAATTATGTTCGTTTTGTCGATATTTGGCACTTGAGTAAAAAATGAACACTTTTTACTTAAAAGTTGTTCACATAGTAAAAATTTCATTATATCGAGAATTATAATCATGTTTTAGATATCGTATATATCATATATATTCTGTATATACATGTATTTATAATAGTACATATCATTTTAGGGTAATAAATGAAATGCACAGTTCATGGAGACGGTAAGTCGTACGTACGCATGAACAATACTTTCATTTCTATTTATTATTTTAATGTAATTAAAACATAATGATACATAGGTATATTATAATTCTTGTATAATATCATATATAATAACATTATCTTCATCCTTTATATGTCCCACATATGGTATTAACAAGTCATATCACTTTGAGGGGCGGTAGTCCGCACTTCCTCAAATTAAATTATCTTGTTTACCTATAATGGAAGCCATTAAGGAATGATATAAAAAATAAAGAAGCATGAAGAAAACATAAATATAATATATATCATATATAAATATAGTTCCATCATAATTTCTCCCATGAGAGGTGGTATAAGGTAATTGAAAAAGCATCATTTCGTGAGGCATTAGTTTGCCATCCACAAACAAAATTATGTTCTTCACCCATTAGATGGAGCAGTGTGTATGTGTAGTTTGAATCCTTCTCAAAACAACATCCATGTATATATAGGATACATTTTTTGTTATAAAATAAAGGAATAAAAAGATTTTAGGGGTTGGAGAAGTAAAATAATAGAAAAGAAGTTAAGAGAAACTGTTACCATTAATTTGGTTAACTTCCATTGGTTTGAACCAAAAGAACTTCTTGAAGTGACTTCATCCCAAGGTAAGGCTTCTAGTAGGAGTATAGGGATTTATGGAGCTTAATTTTGTAGAGTTAGGACGAGAAAAAAGGTTTTAGAGGTGTGAGAAATTGGTTAAAAGTGGTCTCCTTTTATAAGGGGGAGGAGGGGCTCATTAGGAAAGTGTGAAAATATTATCTTATTATATAAGTATATTATATTTATAAATGTCCAAAAATCATTTGGGACTATGATAGTATTACTAATGGTCGAAATAAAGTCCTCCAATAATAATTGTACATGTTTTGGATATTATTTAAATATTTATAATCTAACTTATTTAATTCATTCATTAATGAGGTAAATACTGAATCATTATTATGTCATAAATAATTTAAATTATTCGATGTCTAAAAATTATATAAAAATACAATGATGTAGGAAATATATTTAACTTTAAAATTAATAGTTTTAGTAAAAAGGATTATATATATAACACCATATAAAAATTAATTACTAAAAGATTTATGTTTCTGTCAATTTTTTCTTTACTTTAAATTAATTAATCTTAAGTGTCATTATCATTCGTTAGTGGATCCATGGGGTCCCAAAATATACCCAAGGATGCCCATGGTCGTCCATTACTCATCCAATAAGGTTAGGAAATGTTTTCAGGCAATTTTGAATTATTATAATATTCTTCTTACCTTGAATTACCCTATTTTTCTTTAACCGTGGAAAATAAAAGTCAAAAGTTACTATTCACCTAAATTTATTTTGATCTTCTTGAACCACATTTTACTTACTGAGTTTAACTGTGTCTCTTGAATTTTTGAAATTCAACACACAGAAGCAGTAAAATGATGTTTTATGCAAATATGCAAATACTCCTAAGAGGTGGGTAAAAGATGGTAAAAAGTTCAATAAACATTATATATATATAAACTTATTAAAAAAATGACTCCAATGAATTATTTTGAACATATATATTTATTATGTATAGATTTTGACCTAGAATAAAATATAAATAAAATAAATGATTATTTAAATTGAAAGTCGGGTTTAACCAATAACTCAGTGTTTTTCACTATTCATCAAAAATTGATGTTTCTCAGATAAATACCAAAAATTATTCCTAAGTTATATTTGATATTATGAATTCATAAATTATGTATATTTTCCTAAATTAATCACATATAAGTTGCATTATTTAATTTAAAATTAATTTGTGTTGTTAAAATAAATTGCTTGTTTTTAAGCAACAATATCTATCAAATGATTGACACTTGTTTATGTCCAATTTCATAGTGAAATTAATTATAATGACATAAATTGTATTAAATGATAAAAATATAATCTAATTATACTTAAAATCCAATAAAATGCATAATTTAATAATATAAATTATTTCTATTAAAAATTTGTTTTTAATTAAAATTTAGTATTTTTCACTATTAACCAAAATATGAAAGTTATCATAAAAATACCAAATAAATTTCAAAACTAAATTTATAACTCCAAAATATATATATGGAGTTTATTTTGTCATATTGAATACATAAAAGTGTCAAATATTGGTTTTAATAAGGGTTTTCCCTCAAAAGGCAGTAAAATTGCACTTTCTGAAAAATACTTCCTTTATAAAAAAAATTGAATTTGTTCTTATATTATGTCTAAGAAACACATAATATAGATGCTAAATTATATGGAGTATAATAAATTTTAAATTCTGTTAATACTATTCATAACCTATTTTGAATGGCTAGATTGGTAAGTCGTGGGGCGCTTGACCTTGGTGTTGCGTGTAGTGCATTTTATATTATTACATAGAAGAAATAATGTACTATGAAATCATGGGGTGCTACCAAATCACATTTTAATTTTTCATGAGGAAACACCAAATCACATTCATAGTTTCATCACTAAAAATAGCGACTCTTTCTCCAATATACGGTACTGTTATCATTGGTGCTGTAAAAAATATCTTCTTTAGATAATGGAAACATTCATCGCACTCCCTCTTCCAGATGAACATTTCCCATTTTATATTTTACATGGTTAGAGGATTATAATTTCATGAAATTATTTCGAACACCTCCTATAATATATCACTAAACTAAGGAAACTACGAATCATAGTAATTTTTGTAGGATGATAACACTCCCCCACAACCATTTTCATGGAAAGATAAATAGGGATTCCTTAATTGGTTACAATGTGGCCCAATAATTAATTTTTTTTTGAAAAAACGTCACATGTTCTAGAATTTTCAATTAACTTATTCTTATACGTATTCAATTTAACCATTAAATAATTCTTATGATCCCAATTAATTTTAGATTATATAGAAATATAATCCATAAAAACTACAAAAATGTTATTAAGGTAGTAATTAAAGACTCTATTCCTAAAATCAATAAATATTATAGGATCGGTAGTCATGATGAAGGGAATAATAAAAAATTCATAATGGACATATCTTGATCAAAAATTATTCATTGGAATATCTTACATCTTCACCAATAATTGATGATAACCATATTGAGGAACACTCCTTGAGAAAAATCGATCCCCATGAATGTGATCAAATTAATCATCATTTATTATGAATGGGTACATGTACATCACTATGATCCTATTAGGTTCTCTATAATCAATTCATTTTTTCATTGATCCATACTTTCTTATTCATAAATATAAATTGTGCTCCCTAAGGAGACACCCATGGTTTGATAAAACCCTTATCCAAATGATTCTGTATTTCTTTCATTAATTCTTCATGCTCCAAATTCTCTATTCTAAATGGTGTCTCTGAAATATTCTTGGAACCAGGCATGACCACAATGGAAATCTCTACATCTCTCCCTTGAGGAGGCCTATGTAACTCCTCTAGAAAAACATCAATTTATTCATAAATGATATGTAAATGTTCAATTCATTCACATTCACTAAATTTTTATAGTCACTAGCTGTTTTAATAAATATATATATCACATGCACTTCTGGACAATGAATTTTTGATGATATCACTCAATTTAAAAAACTGTAGGTTTTCCCTTCAAGAATATTGATATTTTATTTCTTCTATAGTTTATCATATGATTATACATTGAGAAGCAGTCCATCACTAGTATAATGTTTAATTCAAGCTGGGGAATTTCAACCATATTTTATATGAGATTAAGGTCTCCAAAGTACTTAAAAGTGTTTTTATATAGATATGATTCTTGAATAATCCCTCCAGGAGTCCTAAATGAAATTTCTAATTCTATATGTTCATCTAATGATACTATATTATTTTCAAACATGCTGCAAATGTTGGAATTCATAGAATCAAAATCTAATAATGTACTTGATATCTTTGAGGAACAATGATAGAACCTATTACAACATAAGGTGGATCTTCTAATTCAGTTGTCATGGTATAAAAATCATCACCTTATTCCCTTTTCCCATAATGAGGTTAGTGGTTATTCATCTCTATTACCATCATAATTATAAATGATTGGAATCATGCCCATTATATCCACACACGAAGTGTTGGACACCAGGTTAGCCATGATGAATCTTCCCAGTATCATTAGTATTGTGAAGCTGAGGCTTCACATCACTATTATAGTTCCTAGTAATATGGAAATAAATTCTATAGTTTTAATATTTCATACTTCAATGAAATTAGTTCTGTGAATGCTTCTTCACACATTTTTTTAACATGGGATGTTTCACTTGCATTCCTCATCATCCTTGATAAAATATCATCCCCATTATTATCTCTAAATATATATACGTTTCATTCTATCTTTGGGTCTGTATCATCTATAAAAACACCAATTCATCTATCATAAAACTCTTTATGATCTCTTAATAGTTTTCATAGTCTTGTTTTGGTAATATTTTCCTATATATTTGGTCGTATTCAATTGATGAATCTATCTATATACCATCAGGATCCATGATAAATATAGATGTGCAATGAGAATGTCTATTGAAATTCATGTCATAGTTTGAAACATATTAATTTTCCTTCTATATAAGATCAAATAATTCCTTCTCCATTTTTGTTCGCATTGATTGGGGGAAATATTTTCTGATATGGATTCCTTGAACTATTCCAACTATATTACATCATCCTCCCCTCTAGGATTAGTGGTTTTTACCAATGTCCACCTTCGGTCAGCTACTCCCACTATATGGTATTTAACAAATGTGAATTTATCTAGTTATAAATAACGGAGTATATAATAGTTCTTTTATGTATATATTATCCATTGTTCCACAATCAATGGGTCAGTAGTTCCCCGAAATGAAGGTAATCATTGAAATATAAAAGAATCAACATAATGATGTTCCCAAAAAGTTAAAACTTCTCTCTCATCTTGATTCAAATTATTTTTCATAACATTAGTTTTTTTGATTCATTATTCTCAAGAGGGTTTCCATATCGGCTTTCATCGAAAGGCCATCATCCTCTTTTCCATTGGGAAAACCATTTACATGGTTTATCGTATTTCCAACAACTTTCTAAAATAAGAAATCATTACTGAGAAAGGATTTCCATTTAGTAATCTTATAATTATAAGTAAATTTCACAAAAATATGGATTAAATATGTTATTCTTTTATAATAATTACATTTTCTATAAAGCCTTTATAATGGTTCAAAAAAAATCTTATGATTAACTGAACATATCTCTTCAGAGTGTTAGACTAGTTGTGAATTAAGGCTCATTGTCATTTACAAGATTACTCCTAGATAGGTCAGACACACCGTATCAGTGTTTTTACACCTAGGTACATATATGATAGAACCACATCTACGCATTCATATACAGGCATGAGTATCTATTCCCAGAAACAACATACATATTACTTTACCAATATATTAGGATATTTCCCTATATATTAACTTATCTATAATTTCCATCCTAAATCTTTAAAAATATTAATTTTAATCAAAAAATAAAACATAATTTGATACCAATATTAGAATCATAAATTTTTTATATATAACTTTCCATTACATTCCATAAACAGAGGATAATTTATAGTTTAGTTTCATTGAAATAATATATACGATACAGAAAAACATAGAAAATTCATTAAATCCACTTGAAATTATTTATCATTGCTTCATACTAAATACATATAATGCATCTCATAACCTATGTATATTTTTTAATGAAAATGATTATAATAAGGACCAATAAGGGAAAGCAATGTATATAATTTATAAGTGATCATTATATTTATCGATAATAACATGAAGAATACCATTTAAGAATGAGAAAAGGAAAAAGTGAAATATCATAGTAAAAAATAAAAATAAATCAGATCATTGAAATATGGATAATAAATAATTTATTCCTTCATTTGTATATCTCCAAGGCTTATCACTTAGGTTTCATAAGTATTTCCATGATTATACACCATGGTATCATAAAACATGTAATATTTAGAAATTAAATTATTTACCCAATATATTGGTGATCAATTAGGGTGAACCCTAGGTATGTTTAAATTAATGTGAGCTAAAATTATCATACTATTTTTTATTAAAAAATAGCCCTTTTAGAATAAAAGAAATGGGTTTCATATTAATTTCATGATGTCTTTAAAAGGCGATTAATGAAAAGTTCATAATGTCATTATTAACCCAAAAAAGTATAAGGTGTGATTAATATATTTTAATCCCATAATAAAATAGTAATGTTTTACATATTAATGATTACACATGGAAATGAAAATGTTTTGGGTATTCATACATGAAAATAAGATACTTTATTGGGAGAAAGTGTAAAATTTTGAAAAGAAAATATAGCAGTATAATGAGTATGAAACATGGTTTTAGAAAACATTAAAAAGATATGTTACAAGGGTATAAAATTAAAAAATAATAATCTTAATACAGTATGCAGATATAATAAAATAGAGAGAAGAACATTTTATGAAAATTTTAAAGACTTCCCACTTAAAAAAGAAAACATGAATGGAAAAGAGAAGTTGCGATTTTTTATACATTGAAGAGTGTTCCTAAAACATGAGGATATAGATTTTGGGGTCTAGAGGAAACCGTGACGGGAATACATGGGAGGAAAAAATATCTAGTATATTTGTAGGATTAATTTTATGTTATACGAAATTGATAAATGGGTTAGTATTTATAATAAAAGAGGAGGGTTTGATTATTAATTTCCTTGGACAACTAGGTAGTGTAAATGAAAAACAATGGGATTTACCATGGTATTTGACATTGGAATTGGAAACATGGGAAACATATTTTTATATTATAATCTATAAGATTAAATAATAATATTATATTAATTATTACATCATTATTATGTATTTAATCATAATGAAAATCTTAATCTGTATGTATATTATTCATGAAAAATAATATATTGTATTGAATTACATAAATATCACCGTAACCTAATTTTGAAATTATGATTCAAAAATGACAATTATTTTATCATAATAATTATCCAAATATGATAAATTTAACATTTAAATACAAAATATTTTATTTAATAAAAAATAGCGTCTAAAAAATGCATTCTGAAATTGAATACTAAAATTTTTAACACATGAAAAAAATTATCATTTGTATTGAAATAAGATTATTTTTACTATATTATTTCAATTAAATAAGTATGATTAATAATATCATAGTTTATTAAAATATTTATATCTTTTAAGAAATATAACATTTATGTCCAAAAATTCAATATATCAAATTACAACTAATTTTTCTAGTCAATACTATTCTTAAAAAACATATAGGACAAAAAATTTATTAATAAAATGTTAGTAAAAATTATGAAACTAGGGACATTAAATTAAAATTCTTATAAAAACCTCATATAAAAATAGTGTAAGGTGTACGATAGTGATAAATTCGTGGAGTGGCATAGATATTATCACCTGATGTGTAATGTCCACTAAGTTGAACTTATCTCATAGGTGATTGTGATCATGCTTATCATGCTGAATCTCGGCTTGGGAATGGTCAAGAAAGAATCCCAGTGATCCTACCTCACTCCCAAAATCTGAAAAATTGGATTTTTATATCACAAAACTATCTATTGTAGCCATCTTTCCACATTTTGTCATTAATTAACTTCTATAATTTCTATTTCTAAGAAAAATTATATCATTAAAATTATTTAAATGTGTTTCCAACATTTATTTTAAAAATATTCATATAATGGTTGGATCATAAATTTCACATTTCAAATTTTAATAGCATCATTATTAAATATATATAATTTCTTAAAAGATAATATAACTAACAAGTTTAGGAAACAATTATCATTTAAAATGTTCTGGTCATTACATACATGATAACCATTTTATATTGGGAATAAAATAATATATATATAAACTAATAATTCAACATCTATGAAAAGCATTCAAATAATTACTATTTATATCATGGGGAAAAGAAATAGAATAATTTTGAGCTCAAATGACTTGTAAGGGTTGAGTACAATGGATTCTATTATTAGTAAATAAGGAATACTCCACATGGAAAGGTAAATAACATGAAACACATGTTATTTAATCAATAAAATTTAAAAAATGTATCAATAGATAAAATTATATTTGTAAACTCATATACAATAATTACAGAATTTTAAATAATTTAAATTAATATTATTGGACTTCATGATTTAAAAAATAATGAAACCTCAAACATCCTGATCTTTCTCCGATTTAGTTTAAAACTATGGATACAGACCCATTTTTCGACAACTGATTAATCTCATGATACATGCCATGGTTAATAGGGGCTATATAATATATTTTCATAACCATAATTTAATGTCAAATTAATTCCTTATATATCGAATGATAAATTTAATTGATGTACAATATGACTTATCAAAAAAATCTACATTGTGTAATGAATACAATGTAACCATACTTCCCCAATCAATCAATTAACATCGAAAAAAATATTATATTAAAATGGAATACCCATTAGATAAAATTAATATCAGTGATGAAGATAAAATATATTTTTTAGGTAAATTAAAATATTAATTATCACAAGAAATATAATGTTTCAATAGAATATTAATAACCAAAAAATTAAAAAGTCCACCTTCATTTCAAAAGAGAAAAATATTTTTAAATAAATTATTGTATTTTATAGAATAATTAGTAATAGACAAAAAATTAATAACTCAAAAAGAATACATTTTAATAACGTCTAAATCATGTAGCAGAAATTTCATTTTTTAAAATAGTAATGTATAAGAGAGGGTATGTTAATGTCATACAAGTTAAAAAATTATTATTACTTTTATCTTTGATAATTTGAAAATGAATCATTTTTGGATAACAACATAAATGTCTATTAAAAAAATTAATACATAGAAAATAATATAAAATTTACACAATAAATCATTTATCTTAATAAAACACAATTTTTTAATTCAATTTAGAAAATTACAGATTTTGATGATACAATATACCAGATAAAAATTAGAGTAAAATAGTTTTTTCATTGAATCATAACACTAGAAAGATAAAAAAATTGGCTCATTAATAATTATTAATTGATGTATATTTATTTGAAATATCTTGTATGGGTATTATATACACCATATAAAAATAAATTATTTCATATTACAAATTCTAACCCAATAGAGTGGAAATTGAGATGCAATTTCTCTCCACTTGTTTCCCCTTAGCTAATTGTTCTTTATCCACTTATATAATATTTTTAAACATTTTAATAATTTAGAACTAAATTATATTAATATTTATAATATCATATATGATTCTATTAGAACATATTATCTCCGTATTTTCAATAATATTTCATTATTATCATTGTATTGGTTATAATCTTCTGTATTTTCTAATTCATGTTTATTTGTGGAGGCTCTACCCCTATTAATTTCATTATGGTTCCATTATTTATATTATATTAAGAATGATATAATTATCATATATATCCATTAAATATGTCTTTATTAACTTTTATGTAAAGTAGATGTAAAAAATGCATCACATCAGTTGGTGGAGGTGGAAGTTCACACATACACACGATCAACATTATCATTTTCCAATGGATTGTAAAGTAATAATATATATATAAGATTAAATTTATATATACAGATTTCTTTCATAAATATCATACATATAAATTTATTTAAATCTATATAACCACCCATGTAAAGTAGAAATGAAAAATGAATCACACAGCTATGTGGAGATGATAAGTCATACATTTGTATGAGCGGTGTATTTAATTTTCATAGAATAGAAGAGATATAGAAAATGGTTATACCAAAATAATGAAATATCTCAGTATTTTAATGATACAATATTTATTTTTTATTAAGGTTCTAATATATTAAGAGTATTTTTGAATAAGAATGTAATTTCAAAGAGTCATTATAGAGGATTAAACCTTCTTCGAATGAGCTCATTAAATATTCTCTTCCTGGACCCAATGTTTATCTTTTCACAAGACCAAACCAAAATGAAATAGGAAGGATTTTTGGAATCTAATTATTAAATATTTTGTCATGATAAATTGATCAATGTGTTTTATATAAATTATTGAACGGTTGTCTTTTTATAACTGGGGGGAGGGGAATTATTTCGATTTTATAAAATATTAAATTATTATTAATTAATTTTTTACATTTTATGAAAAATTCACATTAGTATAATATAAGATAATTTTTATTCCATTTAATATCATAAAATAATATATGGAGAGATTTTGTTTATGTTTTCACCATTATGTTATGTTTTAATCTTGAATTAACCCTTCTTATATTTATCACACTGTTAATTCTTCTATCCATTAGTGGTAATAAATTTTAAAACAAAATGAAAAAAGACCAAAAAATAGACCATGTTTTATATATTAATCCCTTAACCATTATAGTTTATGATTATAATATTTTTATGAATTTTAAATCACTTAAATTAATTTTATTTATTATAAAATATCATCAATGTTATTTTTTGACCATATTCATTTAATTTATTTTTTCATAAATCATGAAAAGGGAATTTGAATATAATAATATAAAACATCACTATAATGTTATATTTTTCATCATGGGATAAAATAATTATTTCTAATTATATTAGATTAATAATTTTTAAACTCATTTCCATTAATTGTTTTAATTAATTAACCATTTTATAGACATTTCACAATAAAATATAGTAACAAATTCATTACTAAAAAATAGTAGTAATTATCCAATATTTAAAAATTATTTATATTTCAAATTTATATTTATAATCACATGTAAGAAGTGTTCATCCAATTGAAAAAATATTATCGATATTAACAATAGAAAACTGAATTTTTTTATATCTCTTACTTAAATATTACAAAGGTAAAAATAATAGATAATTTATAAAAAGGTCATATATTGTAATATTTTATGATATTGGATGAAATATGTTCATATATATAATTAATGCATGTTTTGGGTTGATTTTTAATGAATTATAACGTGATTTTTATCATTAATTACACAATTTCTCTTTAACATGTTGAGAATTATTTTCAATTGTTATTATTTATAATGACAATAAATAAAAGGGACATATATAAAGAAATTAAAAATCATTATTTAAAAAGTATAATACAATTTTTAACATACAATTTAAGTAATTTTATTAAATTAATTTAATATTACGAGACAAAAAACAACAAAAACCTGTTTTTTTAGATAAATTACTTCTAATGAAGTAATGTTTTTTTGATAAAAATTTAAAGTATAAATTCATTTAAAAGGATATAATTTGATTACTAAAAATTAAAATGAAATAAATTTTCTTTTAAAATACTTTTAAATAATAAGTAACTGTAATTTTAACATACCAATATACGCTTTTCAATATATACTAGTATTTTTCAATTTGGATTGACAAATCAAAGCATTTAAGAAAATTTCAAAAAATAACACTATGATAATTTTAATAAAATTAATTAAAAATTGATGATAATTTCATAAAATTGAATAAATTTATATTATTTTCTCATAATGAGTGAGAAAATAAATTTTGAAGATAAAATTTAATATATGAATAAAATTACATTACTAAAAAACTAAGTGTTTACATCTTAAAAATCAATCAAAAAGTTTTTATTGAGTCTGAACATCAAATATATTTCATAATTTATTTATTATTATTCATACATCCCAAATAAAATAATATGATATTGTGATCAATTATTAATAAAAATAATTTGTGGTTTATTTAAGCTTAGTGTTTTTTATTGTATATGATATCGAACATTGTGTTTATAAAAACTAATTATATTACACTTCTTGAAAAAAAGAAAAATATTTAACCTAACATATAAATTATTATTTTTCAATATTGGTTATCTATGGTAAATTTTCTATTAGACTTTCGAATTTAAATATATTAAAATATCTTGTAATGGTTTATAAAGATTGTATGAATCACCAATATTATTCCTCCCGGGAGAGTCAAAATATATATGATGCTATTTTTATTACTAAAATATAAAGTAATGATAAAAATTAATACCCAGAAACCCTTTTTAGGAATATTACCTCTACGTTCTTCTATACCCTAGCCATCATCCATTTTATTTTATATATACATTTAGGTCATTCCATGGAAACCACAAACTATCTACAATACCCAAATTTCATGATGTTATCCTACTATTAGGATTTTACATGGTGTTTTTGGTAATTTATCTATTCCAAATAACTAATAAATAAAAAACATATCCAAAATAAAACTAATGACTACTTTGAAACAAACTAATGTGACTAGGGATAAACAAATATTTATGATATACCATATACATATATTTAAAATTACGACTCCCCATTAATATCACATTCCAGAGAATTGATGGATTATTATCATTGATTATTTCCCATATTTGAAAAATATTTTATAATAAATGTGAAACCTTTTCTATTATAAAAAAACACTACCCCCTTCTATACATCTCATAATTTATTCTCTAATTTATAACATGGGTTATAGAAACATATTAAAAGGGTGAGGTCTGATGCTTAGTAATGTTAACAATTGTCAATAGTTCATTATGGGATTGATCCTAATCATCTGATAAACTATTGTCAAGGGTGAAATATCTGATTAAAATAAAATCGTACAATAAAAATAGTTGTATTTATATATTTTTAGATGAATATGTAATCATAAATGAATAACATAGATACAATGAAATAATAATGTAGAATAATTACAATATTATTATTTTAAATAGAGAATAAAATAGAAATATGACATGGGAATATGGGAAATCATGGAAAACATAGTGTAACAATGAATTAAGGAATAGTCATAAGGAAAAAGAATAATCAAATTATGTTAGTAAACATGAAAATACACCATTTATTTTGTTAGCCTATAAAATAAGTCCCCCCATTGACGTTGTGAAAACATCCATGTTTATCCATTATCCATAATAAAATTTGATAAAAAAATATATAAAATGAATTTGAGGGTTATATAGGACCTCATGAATCATCATTTATTCATATTTTTTCAATAAAAAATCACTAATTTAATATTTCATAATGGACCCACATTATGAAAATGGATTTACAAACATTTCAAAATGGTATAAAATATTATTAAATCAATAATAATATCAGTTTAGTACTAAAATTAAATAATTCAAAAGGATAATTTCATAAAGTTAATAATTCGTTGATTCAAAATACATGAATCCATTGGATACAAATCCACTTTTTGTAATGATAAAAAGGTAAGAGAAATACAAGATGTTTTTTTTCAATAACTTAAAAACATTTTCATGCAAGGAAATTTTTCAAACCACATTTAAAATCTACATTCAAAATGTTGATATGAAGACCATTATTATAAATTATTTTTAAATAAACAACAATATGTAAAAATAAAGGAGAAAAAATGTTTATATCAGTAAATGTGGTGTGGGATAAAAATGAAATAAACATGAAAGAAATGAATGAACATTTTTAATGCAAAAAATACATCCCTAAAATACAAAATCATATAAAAGAGGGTTAAATATTCTATTTTAGATTTGGTAAAGAATAATTACATGACCAATTAAAATAATATTTATTTTGATTTTATAACAAGAAAGGATAACATTTTCATGAACTTTTAGTACATAAATGGTTTACAAAGAACTCATTTAGAGTCGTGGGGAAAATATTGTTAACCTCATTAAATATTATTTATAATAATATTTATAAATAAGGATTTATTAGATGTGAAAATTAAAATAAATATAATAGAAGGAGTTATATTATTATTATATCATCACATTATAATAGAAAACAATCTCTTAAACCCACAGTTAAATATGATTAATTACACATCTGTAAAATTAGTTAAGTCAAGGAAACCCATTACCTTTTACTACTTACAAACTCTAAATCTATTTTACCTCTATTATAATATACATAAAATTATTAATAATTAATTTAAAAATATTAATAATATCTATTACAAAATATACTCTAAAATGATAATTATTTATTTTTCACTTTTTATTTAGTTATAGTATATTTTGACCATCGTATTGTTATTGATATTGATTTTTTCTTGCGTACTTTAATATTTTATTTCTGATACTTGTTCATTTATACCATTTTAATAAATCTATTTTTATATAATGATCTATAATATATTATTTATAATTACATTAATTTCATTAATTTCATACCATGATAATATTACACAAAATTCGTGAAGACAAAATTAGTGGAAGGTATTTTTCATTAATTGTTTAAAAAAACATTAGAATAATAAGAATAAGATAAATGTTATCATATCCTTTACAAAACATTAATAATTCATAATTGTAATTTTAAATAGTTAAATAAATTCTTATATTTATCAGTGTAGGGTAGTGATGGAAAATTAAATATATTGGTCCATGGAGGAACCATTCTACATGTACAAAAAGATGAAATTTATGTTTTCCAAATACTTGAAGGAAGGTAGAAATTTATCATTCATTTTAGAATCATCAAAATGTTTTAAATATCATATTTATTCAATAAATAATTTTTTTCATCCATGTAAGGTGTAACATTCAAGTAAATAAAGATTAAGACATAGTTCATATTTATTAATATTTATGAATTTAATATTAATTTTACCTTAAAGGGGTTTCTATGTTCGTTTGCGTACCCGATACACAATAACAAGTTTCTTTGGAATCCTACGTTTCACACTAATAATATAATATTATAATTTTAAATGGTAGTTAACTCCTGGCCGTTTTATTAGTGGGAATGAAAAAAACTAACTACAATATGATTATACATGTTTGTTAAATGTATTTACATTAAAAGGCCGATTTATCACCTTTTAATAGCAACCCCATTTTAAATATAGTTTTGGTCACTTTAGTACATTATAATTGACCAAATAAAATCCATATTTATAATGGGGACATCAAAATTTACTTTGTGTTAATTTTTGGTATTTTTATGATAAAGTTAATTATTTAATGAATAGTGAAAAATATTGTATTTTAATTAAAAAGTTCATTTTAATATAATTTATTTATATGGTTGGATTATATTATTAATTGGTTTTAATTTGTAATTATAATATATTTTTACTATTTAATCCAGTGTTGGTCATTGAAGTTAATTTCACTTTGAAATTGGACTTAAACAAGTGTCAATATTTAGATAGTTATTGTTTCCTAAAAACACTCTATTTGTTTTAACAATATGAATTAATTTTAAAATTAATTAATGAAACTTTAATGTTTTTTATTTTTCAATATAAACATAATTATTTATTTTTGAATATCAAATACAGCTTAGGCTGATTTTTTTGTATTTTTCTGAAAAACATCATTTTTTGATGAATGGTAAAACCACTTAGTGGAAGTTAAAAAAATAACTTTTTCATTTAAATGAAATTTTACAACTTCTGGGAATTTAATTTCAAAAATTTTACATACATGGTTGTTTTAAAGAAGTAAAATTTGTTACATTAATATTAAAAATAATTTTTGGTGGATAGTAACTTTTTACTTTTATTTACCGCGGTTAAAGGTTAGTAGGGTAATTCAAGGTTAAAAGAATATTATAATAATTCATAATTTCCTTAACACTTGTTCAAAACTTATTGGTTGAGTCATTTACGACCATGGGGATCTTTTAGTAGTTTTTGGGACCCCATTGATCAATTTGGGTGTTATAATGACATTTTAGATTAATTAACTTAATGTAATGGAAAAAATAACAAAAGAAAATATCTTTTAGTAAACTAATTTTTATAAGGGGTTATATAAATTATCTATTAGACTATAAATATTCAATAAAAATATAAATTATTTCCTACATCATGTTATTTTATTTAAAATTTTTTGACATCATAGAAATTAAAATATTTATGACACAATAATGATGCAGTATTTACCTCATTAATAAATTATTTAAATAAATTAGATTATAATGATTCAAATTTTATCCAAAACCAATCCAATTACTATTGGATGATTTTATTTCTACCATGAGTCATCTTATATTATACTATAATGATTTTTGGACCTTTTGAAAACGAATATCTTTAAATAATAAAATAATATTATCACAGTTTACTAAAGTGGCCCTCATCTCCCTTATAAAAGGAGACTACTTCTAACCAATTCCTCAAACCTCTTAAGACATTTTTATCATCCAAAATCTGCCCAATTAATCTCCCTACACACCTATCCTAATCCTAGAAGCCTTACCGTAGGCAGAAGGCACTTCAAGAAGTCATTTGGTTCAAACCAAATAGAGTTACCCAAATTAAAGTAACAGTTTCTCTTAAATTATTTTATGTTATTTTACTTATCCACCCCCTAAAATATTTTTATTACATTATTTTTTAACACCATAAGAATCCTAAATATACTAGGATTTTTATATGAGAAATATTTTAACTACACTTACACACAACTCCATCAAATGAATGAAGAACATTATGTTTCTGTGGATGGTAAACTAATGCCTCATGAAATGTTAATTGTTCAATTATATATTACCACCTCTCATGGTGACCATTATAATGGAACTGTATATATATATGATATATATTATTTTTATGATTTATTATGCTTCTGTAATTCCCAATTATATCAACCCCTTATGATTTCCATAGTGGGTAAATACGATAATCATATTTGAGGAAGTGTGGACAACTGCCCCCTTAAAGTGATTTGACTCATTAATTCTTTATGTGGGATGTATAAACGATATAGTTAATGATATTATATATTATATTATACTGGAATTATAATATACTTATGTATCATTATGTATTAATTTCATTAAAATAATAAATAGAAATGAAAGTAGCGTTCATGCGTACATACGGCTTACCCTCTCCATGAACGGTGCATTTTATTTCTTACCTCAAAATGTTTTGTAATTACATCTATATACTGGATATATCTGATATATATGATATCTAAATAATGAATGTCATTCTGGATATAATGGAATATTGACCTCGTGGACAACATGTAAATATAAGCTGTTCATTTTTTACTCGAGTACCAAATTTATACAAAACAAACGTTATTAAATTGAATGATTACATAATTTTTATATCACTGTTATAAGTGATATAAAAGTAAAAATAAATTTGAAAAAGGTTATTAAGAATATAGAAATTAACTTTAGTTTATTATTCAGGAGATTATAGAATGATCGAGTCAAGTCAGACAGAAGGTAAGGGACATCGTCTCAATCTCCTTTCATTGAGGCATATTTTTTTTAATACACGATTTATTTATACGCTGTATAAACACCATTTAATTTTAATTTCATTCAAAGGCAATCTTTTTATATGAATCATTTTACATAATGAAAAAAATTAATGATTCTTTTAACATAAGTGGTGACAACGACCTTTCCGCCACTGTGAGTATTATATGGTCTTTGGCATCCTCAAAAAGCCAAAATGTTTTTAAAAGAAAATAAATACCATATACACTTTTATGTATTTTCTTATTGAAAATGGTTTTGAGAAATGATTTGTTATGTCAATAAATTTAGGTGATATATTGGGATTGAAATGTTGAAATTTTTTCTTTCCCTTATATTTATTTTATGTCTTATTATTTTATAATTGTACTTGGACATTTGACAGGTGGTTATGTGATAAACCAAATGACGGGTGGTGTCTTGAATACCAGGATGGGTGGTTAAGTCATAACCTCTAATGCCTTTGGTTTGTAAGTCAGCCGTATGTCTATTCCATTTAGTGATATGTGTGGAAGTCGACTGTATGGTTATTCCATTTATGTATGTTTATGTCCCAATATAAAATTATTTGTTATGTGTTCTTTATAGGGTTTTTATGGTAATATTTTGGTTAAAAAATGGTAAGTAATGATCTTTTATTTAGTGAAAAGTATTTACTACTATATAAAGGTGAAAATTATAACTTATATTAAAATATTCATGGTTTACATGATGTTTTGAAAAACTAACTCTTTTCCCTATTTGTGTAAACCTTACTGAGCTTTTTATGCTCATCCCAAGTTTTCGAAATTTTTTTCATAGGATATAATGTGGAAAAGGGTCAAGGATGGGATTAAGGAAAAGTCATGTTATCTTAAACCTGGAACTATACATGACACTTTTTTTCAAGAGTTCTTATTTTATGAAAAAATGGAAATTGTGTAAAAGTGTCTATTTTGTAATATTTTGAAATATACCAGTTATGGCCTAACTCTCTAAAAATCTAAACATGAAAAGATCCTAAATGTGAATTATTCATTTAATTCAAAATTATTTAATTTTTTAAGTTCGGGTCCTTATTGTTGGTATCAAAGGTTGGTTTAGAAAACTTTAGTAGTTAAGGTATTGTTAAATTAATATCCATAATGTAATTTATGTTAATGATATAGAATTTACATATTACCATGTTGCTTAGCTGAAGATAATTCTGTGTTAAGAATGGTTTTTCTTATAGGAAATATAAAAACTTTCCTGGGAAGGCATACAGAGGGAAATGACCTTCCAAATTATCACCCTAAGATGGCCAGAATCATAATTGAATAGTTTTTGCAGCGATGACTCAATTGACTTAGAAGATAAATGTTGGTTATGTTCTTTGATGATATTTTGGATTATTCAAAAATTAAAGAGGAGAATGAAAGTCATTTAAGGGTTGTCTTAAAAACCTTATAAGAAAAGAAACTCTTTGGGAAATTCAGTAAGTGTGGGTTGTGGTTACAACAAATTTCTTTCCTTGGTCACATTGTTTCAAAAATGGTATAACTTTTGATCTTGATCTAACAAAGGTTGTTGAAGAATGTCCAAGACCCACAAATATAACTGATATTCTTAGTTTTCATGGTTTGGAAGTTTATTACTAGAGGTTTGTTGAAAAATTTCACGGTTATCTAGTCCAGTGACTACGTTAACTCGAAAAGGTGTTAAGTTCATCTGGAAAAACGAATGCGATGATTGTTTTCAGGAATTGAAAAGAAGTTTGGTGAATGTTCCAGTTTTGGCACTACCATCAAGAAATGGTGAGTTTTTTATCTATAGTGATGCTTCATTGAATGGACTGGGTTGTGTCCTAATGTAGAATGATCAGGTAATTTCTTATGTTTCACATCAGTTGAAAGCACATGAGTTAAATTACCCTACACATGATTTGGAATTAGCTGCTGTTGTTTTTTCTTTAAAAATTTGGAGGCATCATTTTTATGGATTGATGTGTGAAATATATATAGATCAAAAAAATTTGAAGTATATATTAACTCAAAAATAATTAAACATGAGATAGAGGAGATGGTTGGAATTAATCGAGGATTATGATTGCATGATCCATTACCATCCGGGAAAAACAAATAATTTGGCTGATTCTTTTAGTTGAAAAAGAAACTCTTTATTGACCTTTATATGTCTGGAACAAGATCATTTTGTTTTTGATTTGATGAATTATGGCATAGAAGTTGTTGGTGCAGAAAATTCGTCTATTTTGTTTCAGGTGTTAGTAAAATTATCTTTATCAGATAGAGTGAAGCAAGCGCAGAAAGAAGATAGTGAGTTGCAGAAAAAGGTAGAATTGGTTCAGAAGGGTAAGTTTCCTAGTTTTAACGTTGATAATGATTGTGTTTTGAGGTTTGGGAAGAGATTATTTGTGACTTTTGATTCACAATTGAAGACTGAGTTGTTATGTGAAGCTCATAGTTCCCCATTTTCAGTTCATCATGTCAGTACTAAGATGTATAGAGATCTTCAAGAGTATTACTGGTGGGATGGAATGAAAAAATATATTGCTGAATTTACTGTGAAGTGTTTGACTTGTCAGTAGGTTAAATCTGAGTGGTAGTTACTGAAAGGGTTTCTTCAGCCTCTACCGGTGCCAGAATGGAAATGAGAAAATATATCCTTAGACTTCATTGTGGGATTACCAAAGACAACTCGAGGTAATAATGCAATCTGGGTTATAGATGATCGATTGACTAAATCTGATCATTTCATTCCTATTAGAGATACTTTGTCTCTAGATCAACTTGCTGGATTGTATGTCAAAGAGATAGTCAGGTTTCATGGAGTTCCCCTCTCCACGGTATCTGATCATGATCCCAGGTTTATTTATAACTTTTGGAAAGGCCTAAAAAAGTCATTGGGTACAGAATTAAATATTAGTAAAACATTTAACCCTCAATCTTGTGTGGAATCAGAAAGAACAATTCAGACATTGGAGGATATGTTACATTCTTAATCGATGGATTATTATGGAATTTGGGACCAACACCTTTCTTTGAATGAATTTTCATATAATAACATTTTTATTCCAGTGTACAGATGGTTCCATTTGCGGCATTATATGGAATGTGTTTTCGAACTCCAGCTTTTTTGGATGAAGTAGGTGAAATGATGTTTATGAGACCAGAATTTGTAGAAGAGATGACATGCAAAGTTCAGTTGATTTAGAAGTACATGAGAACATCTCAGAGCAGCCAGAAAAGGTATGCACATAACTGGAGGAAGGATATTTATTTTGAGTTAGGTGATCATTACGTTCTCAAAGTTTCACCATGGAAAAGTGTGATGCATTTTGGTAAGAAGGTATTGCTGAGTCCGAGGTTCATTGGACCTCATGAAATCCTGGAGAAAGTTAGAACAGTTGCGTATAGAGTGGATTTACCTCCATGTTTATTCCAGGTACACAATGTTTTTCATGTTTCGATGTTGAGAATGTATATGTCAGATCCATCTCATGTTTTTAGCCCAAAGGTAGTTCAGATGGAAAAGAATATCTCTTATGATGAACAACTAGTCCAGATTCTTGACTGTAGAGAGAAAGTGTTGTGGAATAAATTAATTCACTAGGTAATGGTTTTGTGTAAAAACCATAAGATTGAAGAGGCAACGTGGGAATCTAAAAATGCTATGAGGGATAAATACCCCCATTTATTTGATAAGTGAATAAAATTGTGAGGATGCAATTTACAAAAGGGGGGAAGGATTTAAAATCTCAAGTAATTGAAGAATAAGACATATTTCAAATTTATTAATATTTGTGAATTAAATATTAATTTTACTTTAATGGGGTTTCTATGTTAGTTAGCGTACCCGATACACAACAACTCGTATCTTTGAATATTACGTCTCACACTAATAATATAATATTATTATTTTAAATAGGAGTTAACTACTAGCTGTTTTATTGGAGGGAATGAAAAAAACTAACTACAATATGATTATACATGTTTGATAAAGGTATTTATATTAATCCAATAAATGTTAGAGGCTTAAAATGTGAATGAATCTAATTTTAAGCATAATTTATATTAAAAGGCTGATTTATCGCCTTTTAATGGTGAACCCTTATAAAATCTAGTATTGGTAACTTTAATAAATTCTAATTGACCAAATAAAATCCTTCTTTATAATTTGGACATCAAAATTTACTTTGTTTGAATTATTGGTATTTTTCTGATAAAGTTCATTTTTAATGAATAGTGAAAAATATTGTATTTCAATTAAAAAGTTCCTTTTAATCTAATTTATTTATATGGATAGATTATCTTTTTAATTTGATTTAATGTGTAATTAGAATATATTTTTACTATTTAATATAATTTTGTTCATGGGAGTTAATTTCACTTTGAAATTGGACTTAAACAAGTGTCAATCTTTTTATAGTTATTGTTTCGTAAAAACACACTATTTTTTTTACAACAGAAATTAATTTTAAATTTACATAATGGAACTTTTATGATTTTAATTTGGAAAAATAAACATCATTATTGAATTCGGAATATCAAATTTATCTTAGGATGAAGTTTTGGTATTTTTCTGAAAATCTTCAGTTTTTGATGAATAGTGAAACTACTTAGTGGTAGTAAAAAATGAATTTTTCATTTAAATGAAATTTTACCACTTCCGTGAATTGAATTACAAAAATCCGATATTCAATATTTTTATCAAGAAGTAAAATGTGGTTCATTAATATGAAAATAATTTTTGGTGAATAGTAACTGTTGACTTTTATTTAGCTCGGTTAATGGAAAATTGGGTAATTCAAGGTTAAATGAATATTATAATAATTAAAAATTACCTTAACACTTGTCCAAACATTATTGGTTAAGTCAATTACTACCATGGTCATCTTTGGGTTGATTTCATGACCCCATTGAGCCACATGGGAGTGATAATGACAATTTAGATTAATTAAATTAAAGTAAAGTCAAAAATGACAAAAGAAAATACCTTTTAGTAAATTAATTTGTAGAAGAGGATATATAAACTATATTTTCCACTATAAATTTTCATTAGAATGCTAAAATAATTTTGTACATCATCGATTTTTTTTTGAAATTTTTTGACATCAAATAAATAAAATTATTTATGGAAAAATAATGATGCAGTATTCACCTCATTAATAAATGATTTAAATAAATAAGATTATAATGATTAAAATATTATCCAAAAGCTGTCCAATTCCTATTGGATGATTTTATTTCGACCATTAGTCTTCTTATCATTTACTATAATTATTTTTGGACCTTCTGAAACCGAATATCATTATAAAATAAAATACAATTATCACACTTTTTTTAAAGAGCCCCTCCTCTACCTTATAAAAGGAGACCAACTCTAACCAATTTATCACACCTCTAAAGCCATTTGGATCGTCCATACTCTGCCCAATTAATCTCCCTACATCCATCTACTCCTCTTATAAGACATACCTTAGGCATAAGTCACTTCAAGATGTCTTTTGGTTCATTTCAAAGGAAGTTACCCAAATTAAAGGTAACAGTTTCTCTTAAATAGTTTTCATTTATTTTACTTCACTAACCCCTAAACTCTTTTTATTCCTTTATTTTGTAAGGACACCAGTATCCTAAATATACTAGGATGTTTTTATGAGAAATATTTAAACTACAATTACACAAAACTTTATCTAATGGATGATGATCATAATGTTTCTGTGGATGAAAACTAACGCCTTACGCAACGATGAATGTTCAATTTCATCTTACCGCCACTCCTGGTGGAAATAATGACAGAAATGTATTTATATATGATATATATTATGTTTATTATTTACTTATTCTTCTGAAATTACCAATTATATCAAGACATTATGGTTTTCATAGTGGGTAAAGACGATAATCTCATTTCAGTAAGTGTGGACTACTGCCCCCATAAAGTGATGTGACTCATTAGTGCCTTATATATGATGTATAATGGATAAATTAAATGATATTATATAAGATATTATACTGGAATTATAACATATTTATTTATCTTTAAGTTTTAATTCCAATTAATAATAAATATAAATAAAAGTAGTGTTAATGCGTACGTACGGCTTACCGTCTCCATGAACGGTGCATTCCATTTCTTACCTCCAAATGTTATGTAAATACATGTATATTTTAGATATATTTGATATATATGATATCTTAATAATTAATTTCATTCTGGATATAACTGACTATTGACCACATGGACATCTTGTAAATATAAGATGTTCATTTTTGACTTGAGTACCAAATATCTACAAAATGAACGTTATTAAATTGAATGATTACATAGTTTTTATAACATGGTAATAAGTGATATAAAAGGAATAATAACCATATAAAAGGTTATTAAGCATGTATAAAATAAATTTAGTTTATTATTCAGGTGATTAATGAATGATCAAGTCACTTCGGACATGAGGTAAGGGATTTCATATCATTCTCCTTTCATTGAGGCATATTTTTTTTTAATACACGATTTTTTTATAGGCTGTATAAACACTTTTGTTTTTTATTTCATTCAAAGGGAATATTTTTCTAGGAAGAGTTTTACTAAATGAAAAAAATAAATTTTTCTTTTAATGTAAGCGGTGACAATTACTTTTCCACCGCTGCAAGTATTATTTAATCTTTTTCTTTCTCAACAAGGCGAAATGTTTTTAAAAGAAAATAAATACCATATACACATTTATGAATTTTGGTATTGAAAATGGTTTTAATAATGGATTTGTTATGTAAATATATTTAGGTGATATATTGTGAATGAAATTTGTAAATGTTTTCTGTCCTTTATATTTTTTTATGTATTATGATTTTATAATGGTGCATGGACATTTGACGGGTGGTTAGTTGATAACCCAAATGACGGGTGGTGCCGTGAATACCAGGACGGGTGGTTATGTCATAACCTCCAATTCATTGGGTATGGAAGTCAGCTTTATAGATATTCTATTTAGTGATAAGTGTGAAAGTCGACCGTATAGTTATCCCATTTATGTATGTTTATGTCCCAAGTTACCTTTACATGGTATGTGATCTTTATATGGGTTTTATAGTAATATTTTTGCTGCAAAAGGGTAAATAATGATCTTTTATCAAGTGAAGAGTATTTACTACTTCATAAAGGTGATAATTATTACTTAATTTAAATTATTCATGGTTTACTTGATGTTTTGAAAAACTAACGGGTTTCCTTCTTTGTGTATCCTTTACTAAGATTTTTATGCTCATCCCAAGTTTTTGAAATGTTTTTCACAGGATATAATGTGGAATAGGGTCATGGATTGGATCAAGGAAAAGTCATGATATCTTAAACATGGAAATTTACATGACTCTTTTTTTCAAGAGTTTTTATTTTATGAAAAAAATAGAAACTGTGTAAAAGTGTCTACATTGTAATATTTTGAAATTTAAAAGTTATGGCCTAACTCTCTAAAACCCTAAACCTGAAAAGATTGTCAATGTGAATTATTCATTTAATTCAAGATTATGTAATGTTTTGAGGCCGATTCCTTATATAAGGAATTAAAAAATTAAAACACAACTTTCATTGAAGATGTAGTAAACACATAACACGAGTGACACTTTTAATTTTATATGTAATGGGAAAAGGGTAGATAATGAAAATTGGATAAATATAAAAACAATAAAATATTATAATAATATTTTTTTCACTATATTATAAATTTTAAAATAAATTTAATATTTTCTAGTATAATTAGAAATTATATAATTTTTATATAGGTTAAAATATATACATAAAATATATTGGATTAATGTGGAAGTTCTATTGAATTCGAAGGGATTTTAGGAAAATATATGAACTAGGAGATGTAGAACATGTTATATGATTATTTAGAAAAAAATTTATGAATAGAATATTAGGGAAATAAAAATTTTTAAGTTTATTTTCATGGGGGTGGGAGGTTCCCTTTATAAGTGAATGGAATTGTATTTTTCTATGAATACATCATTATAATAAAAGAAAAATAATTTCTTCATTAAATATGAATAAAAATTCAAGCAATACTAATGGGTAGGATAATGTGCAATCAATAAACCCCTTAAAAATATTTGGAGACATTGTTTAATATGTTTTATTTCTTTTACATCTTATATTTAACCCTATTATCAAATGGACTTTTAACATGTAAAATAATTTTTACCCAAGTAATTTATTTTTATGCCTAAAATTAAAATTCATTTTATTTCATAATTTTTAACCTCTTATTAAAAATATTTAATCAATTATATTATACAAATTTTTCTAGAATTATTTGAAATTAATTCAAAAAATAAAATTTATATCACATTAAAATAAATAGAGTTAACTAATAATTATGTTCTAAAATGTAAAATTTATATTCTTGAATTAAACATAATTGTAATTTATATAAAAATTTACATAAAAAATACAAAACTAGGATACCAAAAGGTTTAATTATTTTTATATTATTTCTTATATCCAAAAATTACTCTAAAATATTTGGTATATCTAAAAATGGTATTTTAAACTATTCACTTAAAAATCACATTTTTTAGAATATTACATCAAATTCATCATTAGATAGTATTTATAGGTTAAATTTAGAAATTATCTACATTTTTTAATAAAAAAAATTTATTAATGTGAAATTTTATTTTATATGTAAATATAAAATATATTGAAACTTGTTTTTATTATAAAATTTCTTTTTCAAATATCAATTATTATTCTTAATATTTTTTATAAATTTAAAATTATATTATTAGTAATATATTATTCATATAAAATTTTATTTTATCCAAATTTAACTGTAATATATATGGTTCCATTAAATAAGAAATCAGAGTGAATTAAAATTCAATTCTAGAAGAAAATAAATTTTTAATCCTAAAATTATATAACTAGTAATTAAGATATATTAATTGAATTTCATCCGTGAATTAATTATAAAAATTAAAAATTTATTTAAAATTAATGATATGAAATTTATGAAAAATTAATTATAAATATTTTTATTTTGTTCATTAATTATTAAATATTAATAACCTATAATATTCTATATACATGATCCATCATGATATCCTTACAAGACATGAATTTTATAATTCCCAATGGAAGTCATGGGAGTAATTTTTGATAACATGTATCTAATGGAAATTTAAATAAACGTTAACTTCTCCCACAAAAGACCTCCCTCATATAGTAATTGTTTGGGTTGTGATTTCGATTGTTCTGTTGTAAGGAATATAGAAGCTACCAACTTCAATGATTGGACAAATAAGCTTCATCATTATGAATTATACTACCTGATTCCATTTCAAATACATTCTAAATTTATTTTTTAATTTTGTTACATCTATTTGTAGTATTATACATGAACAATTTGATATTCTAGGTATGTTATAATTATATTATGGTTTATTTTCACTGAATGTTAAATTTAAAAAAAAGATATTAAATATATTATTTATTTAAAGGGAAATTAAAAATAAAATATTGGGGTGTTATAGATATCAATCCACAATTCCTATTATTTAAATAATAAAATACTCCCTTATAAAATAATCAATTATGAACAACATTCACTTGAGTGGATAACATATTAGTATATTATATTTTTCAAAAGTTTTGTCCTGGGAACTCCGTAGTGGTAGATATTGAAGAAAAGTAATGTATAGATAGTTTTTCATCCCATATTTTGTTAAAATTTTAAAAAAAATATCGAAATTGTATTGAATAACAAAGATATTTATCCTCATCGAGTCTACCATATAGGGTTTAAATTAATTAATTGATCATAACTGTGTAAAAAATTAATCTGTGGGATGCTCTAAACTATGGTGGTAAATCAAGTATCTCTATTTGAAATGATCATTAGGTGAAATCCATATTATCAAATTGTCTCATCTAGGTATATAGGTTAAAAAATTCATCCAAACAATACTATTTACTTATCAAATAGACCAATATATGAGGTTATTCAAGGATCACCAATACAGTATTGTGTTCCTTCACTAAGAATGGGGGTTTAGTAATAATTTTCATTGATATAACAAAAAACATTCACACTGAGAACATGAGGGGTTGAAATGATCTAGATGGAATGTATTAATCTACCTTCACTTAATAATAATTGAGCCACTGTTATTTAATATATATAAAATGCTTCTCCATTCTTTCACATAGAATATATATCTTGTTATCTTATAACTTTATAACCATACCCATACATGCTATCGATTGGGAGGTTTAATACTCTCACAAAATATCCTCATGAAACATTACTAGAACCATAATCTTACACTTGAAGATGATGATGTGATCTTGTCCATCATAAATTTCATTAGGTGGATCAAATGGAGAGATATGATTTTATGGGAACTCATAATTTGGGATTCTGATTATGGTTCCTTCATAATGAATATGTATGGGGTGAACAAAAATTTATGGACGATTACTGATATCTCCCTCATGCACCAAGGATATAAGTATTAAGGATAAATACATAGATGATTCCTCTATTAGATGAGTGAAAAAAATCATACTATGGGCTTGAAAAATGTTTTTTTCCTTCCATGAATAACATAAAATTTCAAATTCAGACTTATAATGACTGTATATCCATCACTTATACCATTTTTTAAGGTATCTCTATGAAAAAATGTACTTATGACTCTTATGAATGATTTATACTCTGAATCCTTAAATAAAAATATCACACCCTCATGTCATCATGGTGAACCCAATTTTTGTAATCTAGTAGTCATGGGTTATCAATTTTTCCATGTGATATCATAGGTTTATATACCTCTATTTAATCATAACACCCGTTACATCATCACACAACTAATCCATAATATTTTCATTTTTTATAAAACCACTCCCTCAACTGCTTCCTATAGAAGTCTTAATACAAAGTATTCATTTTTTTTCTTAGCTATAGATCATTAAAATCTATTTTTATCAATAATACCACCTAATGTGATTACCAATCTGTGTATGATATGTATTAACATCTATGTTCCTACAGAAGTTCACAATAATACATTGTTTAATGTTTCTTCTTACGTGGACTATATAAACTTTGAACATGTTATTGGTCTGATCATAGGAAACAAAAGCCACAAAATTTAAATGGTTAATTGTTATCCCGCTATTTTAGATTACATGACCTAACAAATAGACATACAAAATATAAAACATGAACATATAAATTTTACAATAAATCATATACCCCTAATGTGAGTAAGGTACACACCTAATTTTATTTGTATTCCCATACTTTGATGAATTATTTATATTTATTTTAATGATGATATTCCACAAAATATGTTTTAATAAAGATTAGAGGAAACAAATCACAATTTCCATGAATAGAAATGAAAAATATATACAAAAATAATGAAATAACCATGTTTTTTAAATGTAATTAGAATACTTGAAATCCCATATTTAGGATCTCTACCTTGAAACAAAAAAATATAGGGTTATCCAAATATATGATGAACGGTTTAAAATTGTTACAAAAACTATAGCATTTAAAATAGGTAATTGTTATGTGAAAGAGGGTATGTTTTTATGATTTTTATGGTGTTTAGGTGATCATATTCTATACAAATAACCAAGATAATAAAATACCTCTGGAAAACAACACTGATACCTTAAGAGAATTACTCTGGGTTACGTAAAATCAAACACTAAATGGCCACTCAACTGGACCATAAATTTCTTGTTCTCAATAAGAGAAACCAATAAGGAAAAAAATATTAGTCATGCAATGAGATACATAGAAACATATATTTCAATTAATATATGAGGGGGTAATCATAGAACATTATATATAAATACATTGACATTCTCATCCAAAAAAAATTATCACTATATGTGTCTACATCGAACACATTCATTCTCTATAATATACAGGTGATAAATTGAATTTTCCAAAATTAATTTCCTACCCACATAAAAAAATCTCACTTACCCATAACAAAATTTATTAATAAATCAATAGAACAACATGATACTCAACGATGATATCATTATACACAAGAATGGTTTTCTTTTATATATTCCATACCCCTGATTATGGCATAAGGATTCAATCTGGATCCCTTGACGATCCATAAAAGTCTCCATAAACTAAGAATAATATCACAACATCTTTTGACATTTGTGAGTGTGTATTACCATCTAATACGATTTCCTGGGATAATAAATGTTATGGTAATTTGAAAAATAATATTATTTTATTCATTTATTTTGTTTCATTATCAATGACGATTCAAAAAATAAGAAATTACATCAACTTGTAAAATATAATGACTGGATTGAACATCATATTATCGAAATTAGACATAGAATTATTATGAATTTCCATAAATTTTAGAAGAAATTTACTAGAAGAATAGTTTCATCTAACTCACCCCATGTTTGTAATGAAATGATTTTGTCTAGAAAAATAAAATCATATTGTACATGGATAAGATATAAATATTAGGATTCTTTGTTTTTTTGAATACAAAATAAATCATAAGTCCATTGTAAAACATGTGATAAAATCCCATAGAAGGAAATGAGAGGATATGGTGATGCCAGTCATATTGAAGAAAATCCTCTTCCAACATATTATGAAAGAAATATGTTAATGCAAGTAAGAGAAGTTACACTAAATTACATTTTAATTCATATGATTCTACAGATGCTCTTTAACATAATCAATGTAATGAAAGAATTCGTGAAAAGAAGAAAATGTTTGTGGAAGGAGGACATGACGTCAATAAAATAACTATTTTATCATGTCATTGTATTCATATTTATTTGAAGGTTGGGATAATTTTCCTGATTATAATGGAAAAAAACCTACGGTTCTTGTTTTCATTCATCCAAATAATTTGAAATATATACATTTTTAGAGAATGAATATAGTGGTTACAGATATTTTATTTACATTGTAATTATAAGACTAATGATGTTGTGGAAGACCAAGCTACTCGAACTGGTATATCAAACCTAGCGTGCCAACAATTTTTCATTACAGTATTTTGTTTCCTTATAAAAAAAGATGAATATTGATAAGAATTTTTTTAAGAAGATATCAGTTTATTATGTGTTTACATGAATGATTTTGGGATAATTTAATAAGAAAATGTTTTTGAGACGTAGATTAATACATAATATATTCATCTATTTCCCAAAATGATGTTTGGTTGATTAAGTCAAGTGATAAAAAAAATGTTTTGAATATCTCTATCAAGTGGGAAAAAAAATTAGAAAATGTAGAGTATTGTTTGATGAATTTTTAAAGGTGTATTCAATTATAGAAAATAATAATTCTTCAACTTCCATGATTTTGTTTTCCTTTGTTTATATTAGTAGGTATGGACCAATGAAATAAGATTTCATCTGTTCTGAGTTATTTAAAAGTGCGTCTAGAAAATAGGATTGAAAAATTAACTACATCGACATGAAGAAATATTAATAGAAACATTTAATTAGAAGGAGACTAATGTTCTCTACGAATATTGAATCTATATATTAACTTATATAGGAATGTTTTATAGATTATCGTAATGGTAAAATTTCATTAGAATTTCAGAATGGATGATTGTATTTGAACATGGTATTATTTATAAAATTCAAAGCACTAATGAAGTAAAATTGTGATTGAGAATTTAGTGACAATTTACATTGAAAAAAGACAAATATATATTAAATATTTTAAAACTATAGAAGATTCAAGAAATTAGGTAATCTGGGAAACCCTTTTAATAATTCTATTTAATCCATTTTTTAGTTTCTATAAAATGAGTATAATACATTTTATATTCTATGTCCTGGATCTCTGATGATAGATGAGAGAGAAGCTCCAAAATTCTACCAGGAAGAAGTTTTTGGAATGAATTTTTTAAATTGGGTTTCTTACTAAAATAAGAAATGAGAAGAGGAAAAATCCAAATTAGTTAATATATATTTGGGCTGGGTCATTAGAATGATATTCTAACTGAGATTTATAGAATTAGAATAAAATATGTTTAGGATTCATTATACGGTATTCGGACAAAGCATTATTTTTGTATTGAGAAATTAGACTTGGTATTCAGACAGGGAAAACATACTGAGTATTACTAAAAGGTCTAGTAAATTTATTACTAGCTTCTAGGTATCATATTGAATAATTTTTATAAGATTTTATTTCATGATGTTCATCAAGAAGAACAATAACACGATTGTTACAAATATTAACATACATCATTCCATTCTTCTTGAAAAACATGCAATTTTATATTGTCCCATGTTCTACACAATTGTAAGGGCATATCCAACTCACTGAATTCAAAACTAAAGGACTTATTTCTAGTGGATTTTTTGGTATTGGAATATTTCAAAAACCATACCAATGACATAGATACTCTTATTGAGTTGTGAACATTATAAATTATTATTCTCATGTGGATGTGTTGTTGCATTGTTTTTAGTGGGGAAATAAATCATTAACATGATTAAAAGGTTGTTACAAAAGTAAGGAAATATATAAGAAAAATACATCACTGATTTACCCCCTCCATCTATCATTGATAAAAAAATTATGACTGGGAAATTACATGTGATGTCCGAGGTATGGTTCCATTTATATATTTTTTGTAGATGTTTTCAAGGGAAGTTTACAGAGTTTAAATTGTGTAGATAATAAGGTGATTTCAATCATCATTAGAAATAATATCAATATTTTAAATATAGATTGATTATTTATCTTCTGTATCTTCGATATAATGTTATATAAACTAAAATAAATTGATTTTCTCTTCTTAATGATATGGTTCCTATTAAAAAAAATCATAAGAATAATTTTGGGAGTTATGGAGGATATATTTTTTTTTACTCTCTTCCAAGAATAAAAAAGTTTTTTTTAAGAATGTATAGTGTTTATAAAGCCAATGGTATCTGTGTATAATTGAAAAATATTTATGAAGGCAATAAAATAGTGAAGAAGGTAGAATTAAAAATTTGGATATTGAAGTATGAAAATTCAAATGTGGTTTCATTTAAATCAGAAGGTGTGTTGATTACCAATGTTAAATTAAATTGTTAGTACAATCAAATTTTTTGGTGAGAATATGTAAGATTAAACCATTATTGAGAATATCATGATAATTCATAGCAATGTGTTTAATGATATATTTTTTGTTAAAAGTTTAATATCTTGAAACAATATATATGGATGCAAAGTACTCTCATGACTTATTATATGATAAGGGAGAATATTATGAAAGGGAAAATAAAATTGAACAATGATATTTATTTCAAGGATTTAATGAAAGAACCATAAAAGATGGATTTTGAGAAAGTTGATATTGTTGAATATAGACCTAAAAATGAGTTATGTAAAAACATTGATGACTTATTTTCCTTGGCTTCTAAAAATAATACAGGAGTAAAAATTAAATATAAAGGGGAATTTCCATTGAAGTATTTTAGTGTGGTTCTATTAGAAACATTACAGAAAATTATCCTCGAAGAAAGAAATAATATGATTGTGACTAATAATAATGTAGGCCAAGAAGGTCATAAAAGTATCACGGTGATAATGAGAAATATATTTCAATCGGGAATCAAACAACGTTCTGCAAATACAAATGGATATATTTCTTATATGATGATGTGGAAAATTAATATAGTGAAAATGCATCCAAATAATATATTCATGATTATGCTGAGAATACATTTATGGAAACATTTATTGATGATGATTTTTGAGGAATGTTTTTTTATGAAGAAAACCCCAATTAGAATTAAATCTAAAAGAATAATTTATAGAATTACATGTGACGAATTGGAGTTTTGGAAAACGAAATAGGAAACTATGAAATGATAATTTATCATCAAACAATATTAATGTTTCATAGTGAAAAATTAAAGATTATGGAAAATATATATGATTTGAAAAAATAACGTGGGAATGAAACTAATTGTAATGAAAATATAGAGGTTATGTTAAATGATAATGAAGAATAGTTTGAATATTTTCAGTACGAACATGATATAGCTAGATAGAGAGGCACATGATTAAAAAAATCAATCTCTGAAGGTCTGGAAAGTACCAACAATGGATAACCTAAGAAGGAACCTCAAAATTTTATTTTTAATTTATATAAAAAAGATATAATTTTTTATAGAAAAAAAAATTTTGAAATTTTTATATTGAAATGAAATATTGGAATGTTTGGAATTTGGACAATATCATATAGTGGATGAAGTCACAAATCACTAAAAATTTAGAGTTAAAAAAATTCTATTAATTTTGGTATCGATAGATCTGATTAGAAATACGAGAAGAAAACTAATATTTCGGTTGATAATATAATGCTGGGTGGTTATGAATGTTCTTACAAGAAAGCCATGAGTGTGATTGAGAAACATATTCACAACTTCGGTCAATATGGATGTTTTCGAGTAAAATATTATTTCTATGTGTACTTCTGGTATTTTTTTTATCATAACACATGAAATATATGTATTGGTTTAATCAACAAAATTACAATTGTTGTATAAATTTTATAAGGACTAGTTTGAGGGGAGTCAATGTATTCAAAAGGAGAAGTCAGAGAAAGTTGTTTAAATGAAATCCAAGATGGATGATGAGAAATTTGAAAATAGATTCCATCCTAGGAAAACTATTTGTGATAGAAGTAAAAAAACCTTGAAACATTTCTAAGGGATATCTTATTTTTTTATTAGCACATCAAATTTTTGTTAGGAAATCATAGAAGTCGTTGACAAAGAATGAAAAGGAAAAAGAACAATCCCTTTTTGTAGAAACTAGTCCAATATATATGAAAAGAGAAAACCCATTAATTCATGATTGTAGTTGTTCTTATCATTTGAATATAAGATTTAAATTTATAAATAATTTGAAATACATCTGAGGAGGAATAGGGTAATTTTGAAATAATGAATCTCGGAGAATCAAGGGTGTTGGAACATTGATCATTGGGAATGAAAATATGAATATCACGAAATAATTTTCTTTTGGGGAGATGGAACACTACATACAATGTGATTCAAAACTCTCTAATGAGGGAAAAAATCCTTACCAAACATATGGATTTTTTTGTAGTGGTTTTGGAATATGGAATGATTTTTATAAGAGGAAAAAATGAAAAATGAAATTTATTCATGTCATTGAAATACCAAATTCTTTTAACTAGGGAATGGTGAAATAGAATATATGTTAAATAAAAAATTTGGACACATATGTCAGAGAAACATTAGAAATTTATCGATGTGAGAATGATTCAAAGGAATCCATGAAATTTCAATAAAAAGAGATTCATGTCATACTATTTTTCAGAAAGTAATATTACAAACATTGTGCATCAGAAAGTTGATATTAAAAAAAAATTCCCCCAAGAACATATTTATTCTAGCATATGTGGGGAAATGATAAAATAATATATTAATGTATATATATACTTGATCAAAACCATTGATTACTTGATATTAATTACTTATGTTATGTATATGAAATATAAGTCATATTCTCTGATCATATTTAAAATTTTCATAATGAAATCTGAGTAGGAAAATGAGTATTCAGTGAAGAAGTTGAGAAATAATAATGGTATGGATTTCCTATATAAATTATTTGGAAGTTATCTTGATAATTATGGAACTCATAATGTTTTTATTTCACTATAAACACCTTATTAAAATTGGGTTTCTATAATGAGAATGAAAACATTGGTGCAAATGGAGAGATCTATGTAACTTGGATGTGGTCCATAAAATTAATTTTGGAGGAAAGACATGAGTACTATTTTTTATATTTAAAATCGATGTTTCTAGGTTCTATATTTAAATATGATTCCAAAAAATATGTTATATGATAAAACTCTATGTTTTAAACAAATATAAGTTGTTATGAGTCCATAAAACATAAAATAGAATGGTGGAAAACATTGATTGTATTAGAAGATAGTTATAAATAGATTTTTTCTAGGTTCATCTTTAGAAGGACTAGGATATAGTTGTTTTAAAAAAATACAAATATTTTATTAATATGTTGATGTGAAGGTTATTGAAAAGGTTGAAAAAGATAAATATACTCGAGTTGATAAAGATGTTAAAAAGGATGATTATTTTTGTTAATACTTTTGATAAGGATACAAACATCAAAATTCCTACTCAAGTAGAAGAATCAGACTCAGTTATATTATGTGATGATAATGAGTCTCATAAATCTCAATTTATAGATAAGGAAAACATTTTATGCAGAACGAATTATTGGGGAACAACATAAAATTGTTCAAACAAGAAGAACAATTTCACATACTTCTCAGTATTCCATAGTTGAGTTGAATGATGGGAATAAAGATTTGAATCATATAGAATATGTTTAGGATATAAATTAAGAGCAAGATCAAATATAAAAAAAATGATACCTAGGAACTCATACCAAAATTAGATAAAAACATTTCATTGTAAATAATGGGTTTTCTAAAAAATATGATTTATGATGGTGATGTTATAAGAAGAAAAAGAAAGATTAGTGTAAAAAGGATACTCATATATATATGGAATTAAATTTTAAGAAACTTTTTATCAAAAGTATTGGATAGAAAAATTCATAATCAGTCAGAATATTCTGGCCTATTTTATCCCACCTTTTTAATACACAATGTTACATATCATTTTAGTGAGAAATGATATTTTATGGTTTAGTGTCTTGTAAAAAAGGTAAATAGTACAAGAAAACATAAATCATAATTATTCTACTAATTAATGGAGTATCTGAGGTTGATCCTAAGTATATTTATTTAATCACATAACCTAGGGACATAAATCAATGGAAATTGTGATCTTAAGGCATAGTAACAGATAACAAGGGAAATAGTTTACTTCTGGTGTTGAGGAATATCAATAAGATCCTAATGATATAATAAGTGGATGATAAATTTGAATTTATTAAATAAAATAACATGAATCATAACATTTAAATGTTTTTCTAACATTTAATTTAGAACTTCATAATCATATCACTAAGGACCACACCCAATGTGTCATAAAAATCAACATGGGTTTTCCCAAGCTACCATAAAACATGTCATCACTAGAAATTAAATTCCTCACAGAATGAATTGAAGAACTATGTGTAGGACCCTTAATATGACATTATTTTCAATTGTTCCACATATATCATCATCAAACATTTTGCGGATAACCCTTGAAGAAAAAAATAATTGTTTTTTATATCAAAATCATGGGGTTTTAAATAGTGCTTAAAATATAATATCTTTCAATCATTTTAATCCTGCGAAAAATGAAAGAGGGGTTCATGCATGATAATACTATAATTAAAATACATAATTTTGAAATTTATGAGAATACCCCTATAGAAAATTTAGGGTTTTTTATTTACAAATAAAAAAGGTAATTTCATGATAAAAATAGAGAAATTTTGTGATGAAAATCTGACAACATAACGAGTATGAAAAAATTGTCTTAGAAAACATTAAAAATATATGAGACATGGTTATACCATTCATAAATATATAATAATATATAAAACAGATCTAATAAAATGTAATGAAGAACATGTTATTGAAATATTAAATACATACAACATAAAAACGGAAACATGCATGAATGAGATGTTGAGAGTTCCCTTACGAAATTTCTTCATCCAAACTGCATCACATAAATGGTCATAAAACCTATTGACAAGAAAAAGAAGGGTCTATGATAATTTTTAAATAATATGGATAGTAAGGGGAAATCAAATTAAATACCCAAACATATGAAAATGTAAATTAAAAATTCATAACTTAAAAATAAGTTCTTAGAAATAGAAGGGCGGTAGATTTTGTTACTGTGAATAGTGACTGATAAAACTCATATATCGGAACATTAGGGTGTTCAAGAAAACATGGAATCGCTATTTGGGAGGAAATAATGTTATATCATCGAGGATAGTGAATTGGGGATGAAAAATAATGTTGTACATTTTGGGAATTTATAGAAATATTGAGGGTGTTTTTCATCAATTTCTAAGGACACCTCAATAATAGTATTTTCAAAAGCATGAGATTTTCTACAGTATTATACCATGATATTAGAAAAATGGAACACTTAAAAAAATATTTCAATAAAAAAGAGTGCACCATAATTTTAAATTACATATGAAATCCTTATTATGTCATTAAACATAATGAAGACAAAAAATTGTATTTTTTTACTATTCACTAAAAAATAAATATTTTAAAAAAATATCATCAATTCACTGTAACCTAATATAAACTTTATCAATTAAAAAATGAAATTTATTGTATTATATGAAATCAAAAATTTGATAAAAATAACTTTTATCTTTATAAATAGTTAATTATTAAAAGTAATGGTGGATATAAAATGAATAGTAAATTATTTGACACTTTTAAAATGTAAAATTTTATTAACATTTGTAATTAAAATGGATTTTTTATAAAACTTTTTCATTATAATAACCATTATCAATTAAAATATAACTTAATATATTAATTTATATCTCTCTGAAATGAACTTTTTTTACCCAAATAATCAATTTATCAAATTCCATTTCAAATTTTTAGCAAGAATATTCATAAAAAAGAAATGACGAAATAAAAAACATAATTTAAACAATGGGATTAAATTTTAAGTGAATAGGGCCTCGATACATTACTTCTTAAAAAACACACATATATCTTAATGGTAAGGAATGTGATGGTGATGGTCTCTTGTGGTGGCAGGAATAACATCCCCCAAGTAGTAATCTTTACTAACATGTACTTCACCCTTCCGTGATTTGTTCACGATTAACATTTTTAATCTTATCATGGGCTTGGTAAAGAGAATATACAGTTTTGCTACCTCCTTCCAATGCACCAAAGAATGGGATTTTCATGTTATGATTCTACCAGACGATTCCATCAACTCTTCCCTCTTCATTAACTAAAAAAATTATCACTTCTATCTATAATAAATAATCATAATGTTATGAGTATGGTTTCCAATGGCCATATTGACCAATGGTCATAATTGACCTGCTTTTATATAATGGTTGAAAACTGATGGTAACATTATCAAATAAATAATTCATTATAAATGAGGTATAATTTTGTAGTGTAATAATATAACACACATTTTTTAGGAAACAAATATCATTAAAAAAAATTTGGATGTTACATTATTCCCCAATTAAGAAAATTCCTCCCCGAAATGTCATCTTCTTTTCTTAGTAGAAACGACTTGGATACTTATACCTCATTATTTCCTCATGTTCCCTCATAATTTATTCATTATTTTGGATCCTCCAAAATACCTTATTGATTTAGGTAGTCTTGTTGCATTGAAACCAGTCTCTACTGTCAATGATCTCCACCGTATGCTCCATATAATTGATGATAGGCTCTTGTTATACCATATCCAGATTCAGTACGTGTGAAGGTTCAGGTGGGTACTTCTTCAAGATAAATACATGAAATTTTTCCTGAAATTAATATATTTCATTGTGGATGTTCTATTTAATGGTATAATACTCTTATGAGGTCAAAAATTTCATGGGGGCCAATGTACCTGGAGCCAACATTTCCATTCGTTCCAAACCGCACGACTTCCTTCCATGGAGAAATTTTAATGAAGACTTTTTCACCAACATAAATCTCCAAGTCCCCTCACTATTTATCATCATATAATTTATAGAGACTTTAGGAAGTCTTTTCATGTTGTTGGATGGACTATACCTTTTTTTCATCTATTTCACATTATCCGGCACAAGAAGCATTCTCCCAACAGATTCATCCCAACAAGTAGGAGTGCTACATCGCTTTCCATACATAACTTCATAGGGATAAATTTTAATACTTTATTGGATTTTGTTGTTAGAAGAGAAGTAAATTAATGGTATATATTGATGCCATTATCAATTAAATTCCATTAAGAATATTCTCAGTATGTACTCGAGTATTAGAATAGTCCTTTCATATTATCCATCAGTTTTGGGGTGAGAGGCAACAAAAAAATTCAATTTTTTACCGATAGAATATTGAAAACTTCTCTATAATTTTGATTTGAAACATAGATCATGATTGAATATTATAGAAAGTTTATATCCATGTATCCTTACTACTTATTCTATGTATATCCTGGTGATTTGGTCAAAAGAGAAATCATCCCAAATAGCAATGAAATGGGTTGTCATGGTTAGACAATCCACTATAACCAATATTTCAATATTTTTGTGGATTTGTTTTAGGAATACTAGTGAAAAAATCCATACTGATATTATACCAAATCCATAATGTAATGGCTAGTGGTTTTAATACCCCTCTGGTAAGTTGTCTCTTAGACTTCAGTTGTTGACACACCAGGAACCGTGCAGTGTAGTAAAATATCTCCCTTTTCATGTTATCTCACCAATAATGGTCACGAATGAACCTATTGAATTTTTTTTCTTGGATGTATATATAAAGTAGATCTTTGAGCTTCATCAATCAACTCTTTATTTATCTCTGAATTATATGGAACATATATACTTGTATGAAATTTTAGTACTGGTTCATGATAAATATTGAACTCAGGACACTTTTGATTCTTCATAACATATATCTTTAATTGTAACAAGTGATATTACTTTTGAGATATGAGGATATTCTCTAGTAATTATGATGGGGAATTCATTTGGTATAAGGTTGATGATGTTCCTACCCTTACAATTCCCATGTTAGTTTTACTAAGCCTTTGATAAATGGATCTCCTTGATTCCTCATTATTTCTATCACAGTAGGGACTTTCCTACTTAATGAATCTATGAAATTGATCACAAATATAGGATTATGATGAATGGAATTTCCATAGTATTTAATATAATTCATCCATCTCTTATGTCTCATGTTCAATTACTTTTTTCTGAAAACATTGTTAAAATATTGAGGGCTAGTGTATATATAATATTTCTCATGAAAAAGATAGTGCCTTCAAATATTATGAGAAAAAACAATAGCAGCTAGCACCACGTCATTCATAGGATAGTTTTTCTTATGAGGTTTTAACAATCAGGATTTATATGAAATTACCTTGTCATTTTTTAGGATTCACCCAAGCCCTTAAAGAGGTGTATCACTAAAAATAATGAATCCTTCTCCCATGGAGATTAGATTTAACATGGGCCCAGAAACCAGTCTCTTATTCATATCATGGAAACATTCTTAACACTTCTTTTTACAGATGAAATTAACCCTTATTGGTTAGTATATTTTAATGTCATGAATTTTTTTTTCAAAATAATCTTATAATATCCTACTAGGCGATGGAAAGTGCAAATTTTAGTTACTATTGTAGGATGATGCCACTCCTGCACAACCTTTATCTTTGCAGGGTCAACTAAGATTAAATATTTTAATATGATGTGACCTAAGAGAAAAACTCATTGTACCAAAAATTCACATTTTATAAAATTTTCAAAATGATTATCCTTCCACAGTGCTTGAAAATTAACCCTTAGATGATCCTTATGCGAATCATTACATTTTGAATATATCAAAATATCATCAATATAAACTAAAAAAATGTTATTAATGTAGTCATTAATGACCCTATTCATCCAATCTATATAATTATCTGGATAATTAGTCAAGCATAAGTACATAACAACAAAGTCATAATGCACATATCTTGATAGGAATGTAGTCTTTGGAATGTCTCTATCATCGCCCTCAATTGTTGATAACCAGATAAATGGTAAATCTAAGAGAAGAACTAATAACAATTATTTTTATAAAATAAATCATCAATTATTAGAATATCGTAATTTTTTTCACTGTGATCCTATTATGTTCTCTATAATCAATTTGTACTCTCATTGATCCATCCTTCTTATTCATAAAGAGAACTAGTGCTTTCAAAGGAGAGACACTTAGCTGGATAAATCCCTTATTCCAAGCACCTTGGAGTTGATTCATATATTCCTTAAACTACACAATGACCATTCTATATGGGGGTTTTATAGTATCATAGAATAGGGGATGGCATCAATTGAGAAATATCCCTCTCATTCTTAGGGATGTAAAGGTAAATCATTAGGAAATACGTTAATTTATTCTTGAATGAATGGGAAATTTTCTATTAATATACATTCATTTACATCTTCATCATAGTTGATAATTTACATAAATTAAGCTATGGGTGGTGCATCTAGAAACAACTCATATTGAGATATCTCTCATATAATTATTGATGTAGATTTTCCATTCAATACTAATAATATTTTATTGCATCGGCATTTTATATTAGCATTATACATTGAGAGACAATCCATCCCAATTATAATTTCAGATTGCAGCCTAGGAATCAGTAATAAATTTGTGACATAATTGTGATAAGTAAATTAAATACTATAGTTTCTATACACTATTCGTGGTGGGATAACCCCACAAGGATTCTTTACTGATAACTATACTATTATAAGTTTTGTGGGTGATTCTAAATTCATTGAAAACTTTTGACAAAAAAGGAATATGTAGAACCAGAATCGAACAATCTACTTCCTAGTTTTGGTAGAACAACAATAGTACCTACCACCACATCATTTGGAGCTTCAACATTAGCTGTCGTGATAGAAGAACCAAGATTTGACTCCATTGGTTTATTTTGTGGTTGATCGTGATCACCCTCCACTACCCTCATATTTCTTTACTGATTGAAAAATTTCCATAATTGTACAGATTAGAATAATTGGACATCATGTAAGGATTGCTCTATCTTACCTTTTTCATTATTTTGGTTAATTTCAGTCTTCACCTTAATATGATTGTTTCGAGAGATATGCCCATATCTTCCACACATGTAGAATTTATTGGTCCCAAGTAAGAAGTTCCCCAAATTCATCATTAGAAATTTTTACAGGATGGTTTCACACATTCTCTATAAAATTTTACTCTTGAATAAAAATTCTAATTTGGAGGAAAACTTCTCTTCCTGAATCATACATCCTCAACAATCTTGAATTCATCTATATTTTCCATTCATTCAACTTTTTGAGACCACTTCATATTAGAAAACCATCATTTGACCTTGATCACAATCAGTAAAAATTACTAATATCTTCCATAGTACTAGATGACCAATTTCTTATGTATATGAGGTCATAGTCTACCAAAGAATTTATAAATCTTAAAAAAATGATCCATGGAAAACCTAGAGGTGTAATTGTAATGTATTTTGAAGATCATCTCATAGGTTCCAATAGATTTATTATAATTATACTATTTCTCAAGGAATTCCTTCTCTATTTTCTATCTTATCGAATGAGGGAAATACTTAATCAAGAAGATTACCTAGAACATTTCCCACACCATTGCTTCAATGTCACCTGTTGGACTCATGTTTTTCATTAGCGACCCCAACTGATTAGCTTATCCTTTTATTCAACAAATAGACAAGGTTGAATTATCTTATTCTAAACAATGAAGTACATAAAATATATTTTCTATAGAGTTTATCCACTGTTTTACAATCAATGAGTCAGAAGATGAAATTAAAGTTGTTGGTCGATGACACATAAAGGACTCATGGTAATTTTGTTCCCTTTATTGTGGAACTTGTATCTCATCTGGATTGAGGTTATTTCTTATAACTTGAGTAAGTTGATTCCTTTTTCTCATCATGGTTTCCATTACGGTTTCCATCAAGGGGCCCTCAACTCATAGTCTATCACACTCACCATTCACGAGGGTTCTCTTTTACCAAATATTTTTTAAAAGAAGAATACCATAGAGGTAAAAGTGTTTCATTTAATATTTTTATATATCTAATGAAATTTAATCTCTTAAATCATCATTCCTAAAAATCTTATTCTTTAACAATAATTACATTTAACACAAATCCTTCAAAATGGTTCATAAAAAGCTTCTGATAAACAAAACATATCCCCTGGGAGTGTCAATCCAAGAGTTAAGAAATTCCCTTTGTAATGAAACAGTTCTCATTTGTTTGTAGATGAATGTGATGTTTTTTGGTTTTATCCCAAGTACATTTGTTCTAGTATAACATCCACTTATTCATATCCATATAAGGATTTCATTGTTCGAAATCAACTTAATTATTAACTTAAAAAATACTGGGATGTTTTCCAATTTTTAAACCATTGTATATGTATTTTAATAATGGTTGTAAATTTTAATTTCCATAAAAAACTAAATTGTTCATTTATAAAAACATTTGAAACCGACCTTTTTATTACATAAATTGACATTGAATTTTAATAGTAGAGGATATTTTATGGAATAATGTATTAGAAAAAATGTACATAATAAATGAGAACATAATGCATTCTTCTATTACACATGAAATTATTATTCAAGGTTCATCCTAATGTAATTTATTTAATCTCAAAAACTGGGGACATACATCCACAAAAAGGGTGAGAAAAAGACCCAATAAGTTATAACAAGGGGTAAAATTTAACTATAATCTAAAGGAATATCAATAATAACATAAAAAATATCATAAGGAAATGATAAAGAATTATATAAAAAATAAAATAACATGAATAATAACTTTTAAATGTGTCTACAACATTTCATTTAGACATTCATAATCTTATCACTAACTTTTATCCCCATGGTGTCTTTAAAATTACAATGTTTATTCACCAAGGTATCATAAAACATGTAATATATTGTGATTAAATTCATGACTTAATGAATTAGAGTTCTATAAGGGGGAACCCTTAATAGGTATTTATTCTTCTTCAATCCATATTTATCATCATTAGAAATTTCATAAATGACTAGGTTAAAATAAATATGTTTCATATCAAAATGGGCACATTTTAAATAATTCATAAAAACATGATCCTTTTTCGATTTTAAACCCCTAGAAAAGGTATGCTGGATTCATGTATATTAATCATAGAATTCAAACATATATATATTACATTTGTGTAAAAACCCTTATATAAGATAAATTTTTGTGTATTTAAAAAGAAAATAAATAATTTCTCGATAAAAATATAGAAATTTTGGCAGAAAATCCGTCAACATAACAGGTATGAAACATGATTGCATAAAACATTAAAAAAAGAAGGGACAAGGTAAAAGAATTCTTAAATGAATAATAATATATTTAAGTGATTTAATAAAGTTTATTGAATAAAATGGTGTGGAAATATTTATTAAATACTATATATAAAGGTATCATGAAAGGAAAAAGAAGTTGAGAGTTCCTTAAATAATTTTGGCACCCTTTCGACGACACTTAAAAATTAATAAAACATGTTGATGATAGAAAATGGGGCCTCTAATAATTTTTATAGAACATGAAATATAAGGTGGTTATGGAATTAAATACACCAACATAATAAAATAAAAATTAAAAACCCATAACAAAAAATGGAGTGATTGAAATGAGACGAGTGATATATTCCTTGACCATGAAGAGTTAATTATAATACTCGGTGATCAAGATGTTTGGCACATGATAACACATTGGGATAAATCCTGGGTAGGTAATACTATCACATCATCTAGGATAGTTAATTTGGAATTAAATTTAATGGATTAATGTGTTAGTATTTATTGAAAAACTAAGGGAGTTCTTTATTAATTTCAGAGGACACCTCAGTAGTGGTATTTGCATAACCACGGGAATTCCCATGTTATTTTCCCACGGTATTGGCCACATGGGACACATCATATAATATTCTATTTAACAAGATTATACCCTCATTTTAAATTAATGTTTACAAAATTATGATGTTATTAAACACACATGAAACTCAAAACTGTATTTTTACTATTAATTGGAAATCAAAAATATTTTATAAAAATCCCATAAATTCAATGAAACCTAATATTTACCACATGAATTCAAAAATGAATTTTTTTCATAATAATAACTCTCTAAATATAATAAAACATACTTCTATCTCTAATGATTCTTATTTGTTAAAAAACATAGTAGATATAATATGTATAGTAAACTACACAATGCAATTTTTAACACAAGAAAAAACTCAAATTATTTAATCATTTTTAATTACTAGGGGGTTTTTTATAAACTCATTTTAATTTAATATTAATTATAAAAAAACTGTAGTTTTATATAATAATTTATAACTGTTATAAAAGTTAAAATGTTTCCTAAACAAATTAATTTATTGAATTGCTTCTCATTTTTTTAGAAAAACTATTCTAAAAATGAAATTTATGAAATAAAAATTAAATTTAATCAATGGTATTTTATTTTATGTATCTAGGGGCATGACACATAACCCCTTAAAATACAATCGTAGGACCTGAGGTTAAGGAATTAAATAGTTATGGACTCTTGGGGTGTCATAGATAAAATCGCTCAAGTGGTAATCTCTTCTCACCCTAACTTCTCCTATAGAATATTTCATTCAATAACATATTCATGCATGGCTTGGGATTGGTTAAAATAGAAGTCCAGTGACACTACATCCTTTCCTAGATCTAAAAAATGGGCTTCTTATGGCACAATTCTACTAAATGAGTTCAAATTATCTTTTTTTTTCTTCATTAACCCAAAATTATCATTTCTATTTATAAACAATAAGCATAATGTTAAAAGTATATTTTTCAACGGTCACATGGGACAATGATCATAATTGGCCAACAATCATACAATGGTCGATACCCAAATGGTCACATTAAAATATACTAACTTCATTATTATTTAGATATAGTATTTTATCATAAAAATATTACACACAATTTTTTAAAACAAATTTCATTGAAAATGGTCAAGTAGTTAAACTGAACAACAAGGTAAAAATTTCAAATGGAAAATACATCTACATTTTTTAATGGGGATGTTGATTAATATGTTTACATTGAACACAATTGTGGATTTTTTTTTGGTAAAGATGAATGTTGTGTTTGTAAACTAAATAATGATATATTTGGGCTAAAACAAGATCTATGAACATTGTATTCCAAATTAGATACATGATTTAGGATGATTAATTTCTTATAATTAAGAGATTATAGTAATGTTTACATCACGAAATATCATGATTATTCCCTTATTATAATTTTCTATATTAGAGAAATTATCTTTTTTAATAATGATGAATGATCAAGTGAAATATTTTCTGAATAGATTAATTAGTTTTTTTGAAATATCCATGATGGGAGAACTGATATACTTTATTATAATAAAATATTCTAAAAAAATAAGAAAAACAATATTCTTTATATGGGAAAGTATGCTAAATAACATCCTAATATTTTCAACATGGAAAATTTGAAACTAGTTTCTAAACATTTTTAATTGGAGAAAAAGTTGTCAAAATATGTAGAAGGAATACAGGTTGACCAAAAAGATTTATGGGCATTGATAAAAATTTTATTATAGTTGATTGAATCAGTTATGATAACTCATAAGGTATTGACTTGTTTATGTATTCAAATACAGATTGTGTAGGTAATGTTGAGGATTGAAGATCCAAATATGGTGGAGTTTTTGTTATTGGTAAAATTTTGGTGAATTGGACTTCAAAGAAACAAAATTTAGTAACTCTATGTTTGGATGAAGCTGAGTATGTTTCTTCAACTCAAAATAATACTAATAAAATGTGTATGAAGACTCATCTTGAATACTTTATTTGTTCATGTAATATTACCCTTTCAATTGGTATTTGATAATCAACGTGAAATAAACCTTATGAGTAGTCTAGTACAATATTCTAATTGAAAACATATTGATATCAAATATTATTTCATAAAATGAAATGTTGGGAATAGTGAGTTGAAGAGGGGGTATGTTTGTATATCGTAACACATTACAAACATTTTCACAGATTCATAACTAAAATTAATTTTTTTCTAAACCAATGTTGCACATGGTCATCTAAAATAATTTATTCAAGGATAATGTATGTGAATTTCCCTTTCAATTCTCTTGTCATTGTATAGTATTATCAAGAGGGGAATTGTTTGATAAATCTTTCATTAAATAAATCGTGTATAAAGGGGGAGTTCTGGCTACACTGTGATTTAATCATTGTAAATGTGTAAACTATTATAACTATTTGTTGGAGAGTTTAGCGAAAAATATTATTAAGAAGGAAATTGAAGGTGTGAAAAAATTTGTGAATAAAATATGAGAAATTTATTTGGATTATTATTTTTGAACAACTTGGGTTTTTTGTAAATGATTTTCATTCCCAAAAATGTGTTATATCAGGTTTTCTTGGAATATTTTATAATTAACTTTAGAATGTTTAGTGATTTATGAACCTTAGTTGAAAAAAATGAAAATGGGGCAATTTTTAGGACCAAAACCATAAGGATTGTTTTCTTATAATATTATATTAATTAATAATCATTGACATTTGAGAATAAGAGAAATCAACTCAATTTAGAAAATATGATGATCGTTCTTACCATCATATTCATGAAATTTGAATCAACATTCTTATGAATTTCTATCAGTTTGGGCCGAATCTCTGTCGAATAAAAGGTTAATCAAACTCATCATAAGATTATAATGATAGGATGGTTATAATGAGGAAGTGAACTAGATTTTACATGGATCCAATATAATAATAATAATACTTTTTTTTAATTTCACTCAAATCATAGGTATGTTGTTAAAATTTGGATGCAATTATGATGAAAGAATATGAGAGAAACATTCTTCCAATTGTATTCTGGCCAATCATATCTAGAATATGTTAGAGAAATGATAATTTTGTATGAATGGGAAGTCACAATAAATTCCATTATCACTTAGTTGATTCTATTGATGATCTTCATTGCATTCAAATTCATGAAGTAAATTATTTATACAATAATATTTTGATGAAGGATGTTTTCGAAGTAAATTATTTCTGGTCTCTGAACATCAAATTCATAATTTTTAATATCTAGGAATGTTTTCTTGATCAAAATGGGATAACCTAGTGGTGTTGGTTTTTAGTCAGACCAAAAAGACAAAAGAAATAAATTTTCATAGAATGAATTTGTTGGTTAATGTGATGTCATTGGTATTTAAATCCGAAGATAAAATATTTTTCTAAATTTAAAGTATTTGTAACTCATCCGTTGGTCATTGTGTACCACAAAATTTACTTTATATTTTTTTTTATCCTTCTAGAAATAGTGGAATATTGGTGACAATTGTTTTTGAAGAATTTATGTTTTTATAATGAATTATAATGGGATATGTTGGAAAAATTCAATAAGAATAGTCTATTGATATTGAGATCTATCAAATATATATTTAACCATTCTTCTTAAAGGTTATTTGTTTATTGAGTCAACTAATAAATAAATTTTTTTTAATATTTATATCATATTCCTCAATATAAAATATGTATAAGAGCATTTTTAACATAATTCTTTTTTAATGTGTTGTGAAACGGAGAAGTGATGCTTTCTTGATGTCACAAGAGTATGTTTTCATTTTTTATTAGTTGTAATTAGGAAATTTAGTAGGATGTCTTTAGTTCTAATTAATTTAAATATGGGTTATAAAAATTATAGTGACCAAATTTCCTCATCATAATGAATAAATTTTAATGGAAAAACATAATTGGAATTATACTGATGTTCTGTAAGATGATTGATGTTGTCTATTTCATCATATATTCTAGTAGTACATAGAATTTTTATGAAGAAACTATATTGGGATACAAGAATGGTGAATCAAATTTGAAATAGATATTTATTAGAAAATATAAATCCTTGAAGAAGTTAATGAGTGAACCAAAATTGATGGAAAATCAAATTCATGAACAAGTCCAAGAAAAATCTATGAGTTAAAGAAGATTTAAAATTTAAGAAAATTGGTAAAATGGTAAAAACTTTTCAGAATCCATATAAAAATAATTTTTAATGTCTATGGAAGTAGATGGATACTTTTTGTATTTTAGAGCACAAATAACTCATCTAAGAGTATTAATAGGCTCTATAGTTCTATAAGGAGATGATTCTAGATTCTTTTTTGTTGAATAATTTTTTGGAAAGGATTACAAAAGAGAATAGAAAATATAATATTTAACTGATCATTGTATTGGGCTGGATCATCAAACTAGTAATGAGACTGGGATACCAAGACTCATATTAGAAGAAGATTATGATTTTTTTGTAGTATTCGAATAGTGTATATTTTTGTTATTGAGAAATCGTACTTGTGAATCAGACTACAAAATCATATAGATTATCATTACAAACCCTGATCACATATTACCAACTTATTGGAAAGAAAGTGAGTTTTTTTTTAAATATCATATTTGTGAATGTCAGTCAAAAGAGTCGTAAAATGTTTGTTACAAAACATGTATTAAATCATTTCATGGTAGTTGAAGCTAAAACACTATTATGTTTTTTTATTGATCTACATGAGTTGAAGAGAATATAGGGATTGTTTTATTCGACACAAAGGATATATTCCTAGTGGATTAGGGGGTATTAGATTGATTCCTAACCATACCAAAAATGTATCTATTATTTTTGAGTTGTGATCCTTGTAAAATATTGTATTCTAATGGATGTGTGTTCAAATTGGTTTCATCAGTGAAAAAAATCATTAATAGGATGTAAAGGTTGTTTCAAATGATAGGTAACACAAAATAAAAATTTATCATTGATTTACCACCTCACCCTCTCTATGATTGAAAAATATTAATTGTGAAATTATAATAGATTTTGAATAAGTTCTTTGTAGATTTCTAGATCGAAAACTAAAACTAATTAAATAAAATACTGAATCTTGTTGATGGTGATAAATTTTAATTTTATTGTAAATAATATAATATTTGGTAACATGACCAATGTTTTGTTTACCTTGTCCATTTCCCTTTTATGGAAACCATCAAATCTAAAACAATATACTGATTCATAAATAAGTGAAAAGAGTTGTAAATAAATTATAATATAAAGATGATGAATTTGAAAAAAGTGATTTATTTTGTTTTGGAATAATCTATATGTACACATAAAGGTGGAGTAAATACATGGAATATGGTATCAAATTATATGATAAATACACTGAGTATAGAAACCCTAGCTCTAATGAAATCCTAAATAAATAAAATGATAATGTAATAAAATTTTCTATTGTTTCTAATCATCAAATTTACCCTTTTTCATAGTAATGATGGAATAAATTTTCACATCACTGTAATAATAATTTTAATCATATTGATTCATCTATTGTACCATATTGAATTGAATACTACTATTGTTACAACTTTCTTTGAAAAATCACTAATATTCCATAGTTATTCACTTGTGCTACATTTCCACTGAAATATAGCACTACTGTATAGTACATAACTCTATTATTTAACCCAAATGTATTTAATGGATCTATATATACTCTTCCAATGATCCCTAGAGAATTTATATCTACCTAGGGAAATGACCAATAAATCCTATAGCCTAGAAATGATGTAGTTTAGGTATTAGTAGTGGGATTTCATTATTGTGTTTCTCACAAATGGTTCCTCAAGGTGCACCACCATACACGTTGACATAATTTCTGCATATTGTATTTATCTGAATGAAATTGGGAAGCCCCTAACCAATTAACTTACATTGGTTAAAATATCTATCCATATGCCACCCAAATGATATTCTATTTCACATTGGTCAATAATTCATAATCCATATTCCTTTCTCATTTACATAGGCTACAAAAAAACTCTATCAATTAGTTATATCCACATTGAGACATTTTGATAACTGGTCCCAGATACTATGATCTTCAGGTTTATACCATTGGTGATATGACCTATTTATTCCATCCAAACATTGCAGTTAATTACACTACTCTGGGAAATCTAATAAAAATTTTCATCATTAGATATTCAACAGTTAATAAACTCATGATAACTAGGTCCCAATTCATTTTTTTAAATATGTTAAAAAGAAAAAATGGATAACAACGGATTGAACGACTCCAAAAAGGATATATTTGAACATTATAATCAATTAAATTGACTACAAGTCAGATAAATTATATAAATTATATGGTTATAAAATTCAGGGGGACTGTATTATTTACATGCTACCTTGATAAATGGCCAATTTCACTTAGAATATCCAAAACCATTTAATCATTAGGAAATATAATAAGAGAATGGAATTCTATAACTCAATCCATGGAAGAGTATCCACATAATGTATCTAAATCACTATCTCCCAATAATGAATTTTTTCACCCAAACAAATATTGAATTCCAAAACCAATATAGGATAAATTGGTATATAGAACACATGGAACACCTAGGTCACCACCAATAATTTTTTTTGTTATTAAATTTTAGTCTAACATTGTAACCTATGTGTCATTAACAATTTAATGTAATTATAGTCACATAGACTACAACCATCATCATTATATATGACTAAAACGATCCATTACACCATATTTAGATGATTTATCATATGAATGGTGGGTGAAAAGTATACTAAAAGAATCACAAGTGATGTAACATCTCCCTCCTCCCCAGGTAATGATATCTGAAGAAATTCAACCTTTATAATGGCACCTTCAAATTTTAGTTCAGTTATAGTAGACTAAATTTATGAGAATGAAAAACATTAACCAAGAATATTAACCTTACAAAATATATACTTGGTGGAATCATGTATTTGTAAAAATAAATCTATGAATATTTAAAACTATCCCAGTGAGTAGGATTAAGGTGGACATATAAATAACCAAAAAAAATACTTTTGATGAATGTTACATCATATTCGTACCATGTGACTATTTCCATTTAGTAAAATGATGATCATTTTGATATCAGAGTCTTGGTGAAAGGATGCATTTTTTGACACATCCACACTTCAAGCATTATTCTTAAAAAATATAGATGAATCATTGTGGCCCAAGTGTGATGCCTGAATTCCAGAGAATGTTCACTACATGACCTCAAGTGCACCTCCTCATACCCCAGAGATTGAAAACTAGAAGAAATGGTCCAATATTAATCATGTTGATACTAAATCCTCTTTTATCAGAGTTATAGACATGAAGAAAATTAATTAAACATTAACTAAATATCATATAACTATAAATATAATAGTACCAAGAACACGAGATTACAAACTAGAAAAAAAATGTCAAAACCAAATAGTATATATTCTTAGCTAATGTACATGTCATGTTTCTATACTACAAGTAAAAAGTAAATACACTATAAACTATCATGTGGGTCCCAACCCACATTTTATTCCCTCATCCATGATCATTCCCCAACTCATTCATCAAATATTGGGAATTTTCCCTTAACCTATAATGCAAAAATAATGTCTATTTGGGTACAAATTTGGAAGCTGGAGTAGGGTGTCAAAAAAAATTAGTTCACCACCAACAATGGTTCTTAATGAAATCCAGTCAATCACAGCGTAATAATTTGTTTAAATAAATTAGTACAATTAATTAATAAACACGTAATGTCGTTATCAAATATCTTTTATTTAACCACAAAACTCCTAGTCACCTGAGGACACTCAATCTTTAATACCTTCTTCAGACTATGTTGAAGCCTGAACTATTCACATTATCAATTAAAAATTAATTCAATAAATGAGATTTTATTATCCATTTTAATTCAATTCACTAACTCGGTTAATTGGGACTATTTTCCAAAGTCAATCTTATAGGAATATATAATTTTATATAGCACCACATTTATATTTAGTTTGTACGTACATGTAAACATCTCATAGGTATTGAATAATAAGTCCATGTTCGATACAATAATAACATGCATGAACATTTTAAATCAATTGGTATTTGGAGAATCAGCCCTTATCCCACACTCTTATATCAATCAATCACATATATCACATATATATCACATGTAACAATATCACATGCTTAACTTTATCATATCAGTCAATATTAATCAACATTAATCCTTTCATTACAATAAATCCAATTAATTAATAATATTAATTAATCATAATCAATCCATTTATTATTTCTAAAATTAAATAACCACATCAATCTAATTATTTATTTCAAAAATTTATTATTTTTCATCATTAAATTAATTAATTTTCACAATTAATTCATCACACCCCATCCATTACAAAATATCATGTATCAATAATTAATTCAACACTAGAAAATTCTTTATTTATAACATCAACATCCCAAAATTAATTCTAAAAATAATTATCACCAATTTATTATATAAATATCCTATAAATAATTCTACCATTAATCATTCTTGAATACCTAAATTCCATTAATACCCCATTAATCATTTCACCTGATTTAATTACTTAATCAAGAAAATTAATTTATAATTAATAATTGATTTTCTAAAATCTCATACACTAAATTAGTTCACTATGAGAATTTAAGATTAGACCACCTACCACAATTTTCTGAAGAACAATCACCCAATGAAAATCCCCAAAAATTGAGTGGCACCAGGATGTGGATCTAGATCCAAATCTCAAAACACAAAATCCAGAATAAAAAAATATAGATTAAGAAAATATAGATCTAGATATATAATCATAGATTGAGATATCAAATATATATATATATATATATCATTTTAATATATATGATTTCATCCTTTAATGAATATAGAAGGAATAGAGGATGCATGAGAGAATAATGAAAGAAGAATCCAGTTAATAATATAAAAGTTTCTTTAATTTAGGATTTGATTAAAGAATAAATATGGTATCAAATGATTGGATTCATCCAGAGTGCTCTGATAATGTGTATAATGTCATATGGTCAAATTGGTTTTGAAATAGGTGATTTTTGTGTGGTTAGGGAAATTTAATATAATTATGGAGCTTAATTAATTCATATGGGTTGTTTCTCAGGAATGGTAGTATGGTTTTCCCTAATCGTGCATAATCCAATCACCTATTACATTAGGGGTGCATGGATTCCCCTTTTATGAAACACAATTTGGGAATTCGTGTTCCCATAGTGTGTACCAAACAGACTAGGGTCGCATGCTTTGTTAGGATGGCACCCACTATTTGATCAAATAGTATTGCAATCATACACATCCCTTTTTTCATTTAATTATTCTCAAAATTCATGTAAATACACCCCACTTTATAACCCAAAAAAATAATATAAGGACAAATTAATAATTGAAAAAATATCATGTTAACTCTATAAATGATCGGTATCTTACCATAAATCCACCTATAACAACATTTCCTGGAGTTGAATTCCTAAGAAACTATAAGATTAAAAACAAAAAGATCATACGATTGGGCCATCATAGCATGTATACTATTCCAAGTTTCCTCCTATTCTTGACCATGATTTCAATATAAACAAACTATCAATGTGATCTTCCCCCCTATACTTTCTCACTATGATCGAACACATCTATCATATACTCTTCAATGGAATCATCAATATCAACCACAACATCAACCAAAAAAATCACATGATAAGATTCTTCATACTAACACTAAATTTTATATACATGGATGAAATTATAAATAGAACTATAATTTTATGAAAGGAAAAATGTGTTCACCAGATGTTCGATTCTCTCCACAACATCAAATGGTCCAATGAACCTTGGTTCCAACATTCCCTGTCCTTGTATCCTATGGAGAAACAATATTGGAGAAACCCAATGGAATAAACAATCACCCTTTTTAAAATCTATAGATCAACTAAATGCATAACAATGTGACTTCTACATTGTTTGAGCCATTTCTGTATTCAGTAGAATCAGGTGAACCTCTTGCAACGTCTCCCGCAAGAGACTCGGTCCCAAAAACACTTACACTCATGCCTCCACCCAGCATAGAGGTGATCTTCATAGACTACTATAAATAGCCTCATGTGGCCCCATATATATTGTTTTCTAATAACTGTTTTTATATGATAACTCTACTAATGCTAATTTATTCTCCCAAGATTCACCAAAGTCAAGGACACTTACGTAGAATATCCTCAACCACCTGAATAGTACATTCTGACTTCCCATTACTCAATGGGTGGAAATTAATACTCAATAATACCCATGTAATGAGTTCCTTATATAATAGCCTATGGATCAATTAATGGAAATGTGAGACCCAATCTAAAACCGTAGTCTATGGATCCTCGTGTAGGCAGACTATCTTCTGAACATACAAATCTACTAGCAGCTCAACTGAGAATGTTTCCCATATAGGCATGAAATATGTAGCATTGGGTAGTTAATCTACAAAAGCCCATATATAATCATTCCTCTTTGGAATATTGAAGAGACCAACCACAATGTCTATTATCACATTTAACCACATCTATTTTTGAACGACCGATGGCTATATAAAACCACCATGTCATTTATTCTTATCCTTCACCTGTTGACAGTTGTAGAATTGTGTCAGGAACTCTCTTATCAACATTTTTATGTCTGACCACAAAAAAATCATCGTAGATCATGGTATATTTTTCTAAATGTTGGATGTACTGCCCACTTCATGGCATGAAATTCATGTATTAACTCATCTCACATACTCGTCGATAGAACAACTCGATTCCCGAAGTAGATGATCTCATCCTTAGCTATTCTGAATTATGAAGGTAACTCCATACCATCAAGTAATTCCCTTATGTTATGATATTCCACATCCTCATACTATCTATCAGTGATCCATCTAAAATTTATAGACTCTACTGAAACTGATACATGATTTATGTGCTCAGGACTCACATTCTCTATCACATGCATCTCATCCATTATGTTCGTCTTCTTCTACTCATAACTAGAGTCTATAATTATCTATGTATAAGTTTTCTTTCTCAAAAAACCATCCACAATATTTCAGTTCCCATGATTACATGCAAGCTCAAAATCAAATGATTGTATATGTACAACCCATCACCACTTCTAGATATACAAATATCTCTATGATAAAATATAACTCAATCTCTAACAATTGGTAAAAAAAATGCATGCTTTTCACCAACAGATAATGTTGAAAACACATTGAAGCATGGACTACTACTTCTAACATGAGGTTTTGTATAGAGTAGTCTCATTCATGTGGCCTGAACTACAGAGACATGTACAACAAAACATGATCTCCCGACATCAACATGGCTCCAATTATGATTTGAGAAACATCGAAATAAACCTTGTACACCTAAAAATGCTATGGTAGTATCAATATTGTTACAAATGTGAAATGATTCTTCAACTCCTAGAAGTAATTATCACATTATTTTGACAAATATTGTTTTACCATTTTTAGCCATGAACAAAAGTGTTTCTTCTATAAAGTATATGGCTTGGAGGAATCATGAATAATAACAATCTAGCCCCATTAATAATTAGATATAAAATACAGTTTTGGGATCTTCCAAAGGATCAACTAAATGTACATTCTCTAGAAACACAAAAGAACCTTCTTTTGAGATAATGTGACCAAATAAGTTTACCTTATCAATCCATAATTAAAAAATATATAGCCTGGCATATAAAAAATGCTCTCATAGAACAATCAAGATAGTTTAAAGATGATGGGAATCACCTGCATGAGCCTTAGAGTACACCAATATTCAATCAAAAAAAATTGATCTAGGAATGTATGAAATATTATTTTCATTAATTCCATAAATTTTGTTGATGTATTCAATAACCCAAATGACATTTCGATGAACTCATATAGGAAATTCCTACTTCTGAAAAAAGGCCTAGGTATATCAGTAGTCAAAAATCTCTGATGATGATACCCCGATATCATGTCAAACTTTTATAGCACAAAATATCCTCTCAATAGGTCAATAACATCATCGATATGTAGAATAAGATACTGGTTCTTCCCTGTCATGTGGTTCTACTTCTAGTAATCAAAACATTAGAGTAAAATAATAACCTAATTCCTTAAATATAGAATAGGTTATTCCCAAGGTGACATGGTCAGAAGGACAAACCCTCAATCCTCCAACTACTCTAGTTGATTCTTGAGCTCTGGATGCTCTATTAGTTCTATTATGTATAGTGGAATAGAAACTAGATCATCCCCCGACATGATCTCAATGATAACTTCCACATCCCTATTTGGTGGAATCCCCAAGATGTCTTTGGGAAACATGTCTTGATACAGTACTAATACTGGTGGTAAAACATTAGGTTTCACACCTCGGTCATCTATTATAATAATTGAAACATTGGCTATGAGATCTTCAATTTAATGAGTAATTTTATCCAGTCGGTCTGCCTAGATATCCCCTTATCCGCAGTGTAAAATGTTCTCAACCATAGGATAATTAAAATTAACCATCCTCTATTAGATAATAATATGGACTTGGTATGTATCATGCCACTGCATACCCATAATTATTCTAAAGCCAAACATATGAAAAATATAATGATCCTAATTGAAATTATAATTCTTGATCTCTAGAAAACTGTCCTTGAACAAACAGATATATCTAGACCGTACTCCAAGTGGTTTATTTTTCATCATTGTCCCACTCAATAAATCCATAACTAAGCTCAATCCACTAACAAGATTTAATGATATAAATAATTTGACAAGAGAATTTTAAATAAGGATATATATTATTTATAAGTTACAAAAATCATAAATCACACTGTTTGTGGCCCATCCATGATATACAAATGTGTGGGATGAATGGAATGTAGTTATCCTACACCTCTTCCATGAAACCCAGTTTGATTCCCCTAAGATGCACCCTCTACTAATATGGGTGCTCTTGCAATGAACCACCACATCCACTTCCTCCATTACCTTGAATAGTAGAAATCTAGTTTCCATTTTCTTATTCTACAGAATATCCCCTTCCTGCACCCTGGTTATATCCAGCTCCTCCATAAAAAAATTTCTATTGTGATTTCTTGTATAACCTTTACTGATGCCTCGTATTGTCACATGTCATGTACTCTTTTGATGATCCATAGTAATGTTTATTAAAGTGTTACAACCTTCCACAATGGTAGAAAGTACTCAGGTATGATCATGACTAACTGATCTCTCTGACTGGACACTTTCCCTCCCACTACTCTAGATATAAATCTCATAAAGAGTATAACTTTTCAATGAAGTCTCGGTTCCTCATCATTTGGAAAAAATAACCTATCCTCCCGCATAATCCCCCATCATGTTGCCTTCAAAAATTAGAGTATGATTCCCCACTTTCAAAGAATTATTTATCATGTATTTGTTCACCTATGAATTAATTTGACACTTATTTTTGTCATGAAATCTTTTTTCCATAGTATCCTTATCTTCTTCTAATACTGTAGAAAAGCACTATAATTATTCCATGCATCCTATATATAAAACCGCATACATTCTTGCATGTTTCATTCTCATGAACTCAGCTACTCTCTCCTGACTCGATATATCTAAAATGAATTTCCCTAGAAAATGTTCATGAAATTTTTCCATTACAATGATTCCAACTATACATCCCAAGCATTGATTTCCCACCAACACTTATCTGGACCACGTAACATGTATTCATCTAGCTTGAATGACCTCTCAAAATGAGTCTCGACATTCGGAAGTATAATATGTATAGACTCAATCCATAACTCATCTCCCTTAGGTCAACCCACACTAATAAAATTTGGAAGGTGCGAAAACCGGATCTCCCTTTTTAGATAAATCTAGTTGTTCCCAATCCACGCTAGGTCTCTTTCCATGTATTTAATGAAGCGATCAATGTTCTCTTGAAATTTATCCCTCAATTCCTCAACTACAACAATAGGTTCCTCAGGTTTTATTACTGGTGGAGCATCTCCAGCCATGTCATCCTTTCATGTTATCAACAAGAATCATCGTGGATGCATATCTATACAATGATAATCCCACACCTTAAGACTAATAACACAACCTTTTCACATTTAAATAAGAGGAAATTCATAGTAATATCCCACAAGCCTTTTCCCAAAACCACCATAAAAATTCCAAATATACGATTTATCACTACCCTAAACCATATTACACCTATTTTATAGTTTAATAGGGTAAATACATTATCATAATCATGTTTATCACTACAAAACCATTTTATATTATCCTGAATCATTTTACAATCTTTTTAAATTTCATTTTAGGTGACATTTTCATTTCAATTTCACCCATGAAAGGAATGTAGTTCTTGATCAAAAATCTATCCAAACCCCATTTTTTCGTGTCTGCCTCAAATGATGTATGTAAAAATAATCCTGAGTGTGGGGAATGATGCATGAAATCTCATCTCCCATACTATATTGTTCCATGATCCAACTCTCAATAATTACACAGAATAATAATCACATCCTAGAACAAGTGTGTAACCAAAGGTGCAATAATATTCTAATGTAAAAATCATCAAAAATAATAACAATTACACCCTAGGAACTTGGGTTTTCCCCAATACGTGGATGTGAAAATCTCATGCACAATCTCGTATCCAATTCCTAACTCCTCCTAGTAAATTCACTATGTTTACCAAAAAAGTATGATAAATGATGAAATAAAAGAATTTCCCCAAAGATACCACTTTGTAACGACCCATCCAGGGTTCCAATCAATGTTTCCTTGAGCTTGTTCACCACATGACCTCATGAATTCCCCCTTGAATTCCAATGGAAATGGACTAGCAGCAAGTGTAAAATATATATCATTGGGATATTATAAACTATTTTATAATAGTGATAAATGAATAGAAAAAATTTATTGAATAATATATAACTATAAGAAGAATATTACCATGATCATAAGATAATGAAAATGGATGGAAAATTTCTAAACCCAATAGTAGAAAATCCAAATTAATGTACATGTCATGTGTCCAAACTAAAACTCAAAATTAATGAAACTCCAACTCCATCGAGGGTTATGATCCCCATCTTGTTCCACTATTTCTGCCCTATCCCTACCACAATAATCTATCTTAAGGCCTTTTCCTAAGAATGTGATACATATATAATGTTTATTTGGGTACAGATCTGGAATCCCGATTAGGGTGTGAGTACATGTTTGTTGGACACCTCCAATTTTGTATAAAAAACTAGTCAATAAAAATGTTTGTAGATATATAAAGTAATAATTAAAATTGATAAATAAATAGTTTATTACATTATTAAATATTCTTAATTTATCCACATAAATCTCGAGATACCAATGTCCTCCAAACCTCAATACCTTTATCAACCCATAAGTGAGTTTGAAATATTTAAATTATCAATTCTAAATTCATTCAATAAATGGGATTGAATTATACATTATAATTAAATTCATAATCATGAATACTTGGGATCATACCCCAATTCCAATAATATGTGATATAATGTCGTGTCTCACACCAAATGGGTATTTGGAGCATCAGTCTGTATCTCACACTCCATGGGTATTTAGAGAATCAGTCCCTACCATAAATAATAACCGCATTTATGCAATTTTCCATTATATTGGTAATTGGGACAGTAGTCTATGCCCCAAAATCAAATATCAATCAAACACATATATCACATATATCTTATATATCACAATATCAAGTGATTCACTATATTATATCAATCATGAATAATCAACATTAATATTTTCATCACAATAAACCCATTTAATTAATCCAATGGTAATTAATCAAAATAAATCAATGAAATAATTCTATTATTAGTTAATGGCATCTATCACATTTTTCAATTCACCAATTAATTAATATTTATCATTACATTAATTACATTCAATAATTAATTAATCAGATTCCTTCTACTAAAAAATCTATTATCTCAATAATTATTTAACCAGTTAATTATTCATAATTTAGACCATCAATATTACACAATTAATTATAAAATTAATAATCCCCAATTTAGCATATTATTATCATATAATTAGTTAAAAAATTATTTTTGTATAGGTACATGAATTCGTAAAATCTAACATTAATCAAATCATTCATTTTAATTAATAAATCTAGAACATGAATTGTTAAAGAAGCCTAATAATTATAAAACTAGTTAAAATAATAAAATGAATTTGGGAATTGAATATTGGACCAATTAAAAAAAATTCAATGAATAATCACCCAATAGAAATCTCTAAAAATTGAACCACATAACGATGTATATCTAGATCTGAATATGAAAAACCTAAATCAAGATTATAGAAAATTAAATTCATGAAAATAAGGTTCTTGATAGAGAGGAATAGATTTAGAACTCACAATATATATATATATCTATCCAATAAATAGTATTTAATCCCGAAAATAAAATAAAAGTAACATGAGAAGCAAGAGTGAATAATGGGAGACAAATCCACCTGCTGGGAGTGAATCAGAGTTTGATCTGAGTTTCCCTTCATGAATAAAGGCAGTTGGGGAGGCATGAAAATCATATGTGGAGCTCCAAAAACGCGGATGGGGATATATGGACTAATTGGTGTAAAAATATTTGATATATGGGGGATTATGAAAATTTTGAAATAATTTTCAGGCTGAATTAATTCCCATAAACAGTTTCCTGGGTAAGGGTGAAGAATTTTCCAAAACTGTGCGCCAACCGTGAACATATTATTTTAGAGTTGCATGGTTTATCCATTTTGTGGGAATGGTTTCAAAACCTGTGTTCCTTCAATGTGATCCTCAACTATCTTGGGTTTCATGTTTTGTTGGCCTAGGGCACACGGTTGGTTATAACCGTGTGCCAACCATGTATAACCCTTTATCCCTTCAATTACTCTCAAAATTCACCCAAAAAACACCTATGTTATAAGAAAAACTAAGTGTTCCCAAATAAGCACAAATGATTACATGATAACAAGCCCCAGTTAACTCTCATATTGGTTTGGATCATACTAAAGACTATTGGATGTCATTTCCCTATATCCCCAAAACATCCTTACAGTATTATTACAAAAGAAACATACCAAGTATTGACCAATATTGATTTCAATATGACATGTTTAGACCCAATTGGATCCATCCTAGTCTTGTGATAATCAATGTGTGTCACCCTATGCCTTCATACAATATTCTTGGGGTATATACTTCAACATTGAAGACATTAAACATTATTGGGATTCATTAACCATGGAAACCACAATGCAACAAATATCTCTATAATAGAACATTATTATAATATCTATAAAATGTCTAAATATTATAAAAAATGCATATGACCCATCTTGAACGTCCAAATAGTATGAATGATGTAATAACCAACAATTTCTGGTCAAACTAGTGCCAAATATCCAGTATAAAATATTAGAATATGTGAACTAGGTGTTTGGAAAACTAATTGATGCATATACCATGTAAACCACCACATTATTATATCTTTATAAATATTAATAAATTTTTAACAAGAAAAATAGAATGAAAATAAATCAACATTTAATTTCTTCAGAAAAAATATAATAATTTATAACAACATTGATACATTGTGAGAGTGAAATATGAAATAGTTTTATTAAAATTATTGTAGAAATAAAACCACATGTTAATAAATAGGCCATAATCATTTAATACATATACTTGGTGTATTCCTAGAGGTACATTTCAACAATTTTAATTTTGGAATAATGGTAAAACATTATAAATATAATAGTAATTTTTATAAGGATGTACATGTATATAATGAATGAATTTTAATAATTCATGAATTATTATATATTAAAAAATAAAATGAAAAATATATATAAGGATGTTCAATATATTGGGGTTGGATATATGGTTTTCAAATATATTGTAGTTGGATATGTAGTAGTAGGGTATAATTTTACCCAATACTTATATTGAGTATTTTATAATTAAAATTTCAAAATGTGTTACATATTAATAATTGACATGTAATTGAAATAATCATATTTTTACATCAATTAAAATATACTTAATCATCTTTTAAAAAATAAATCATTTAAAAGAAATTTCTATCTTACATACTATATTCTAAAATTAAATATATTGATTTTCAAGAATAATTTTAATTAAATATAATGAAATAATTCAAGAAAATATTTTTAAATATGTAAATATATTTAGTTTAATAAATAAATAGCTTTTAAAAACAAGAATTTGATATATCATTGTATGTGAATAATATATTACGTATAAATGTAAATTTTGTTTTTAAAAATATGTTCTTATTTCTTAGTGGAATTTATTATATTTAGAATTAAAAATTTTGAAAAATATTTTATATTTCCAAACAAGTGAACTATAATTTGGAAAACAATTATTTGTCATTATAAAATTTGAAAACATTTAATTTTATTATTAAATTATTTTTTACAAAAAAAAAGACTTATTTGTTTTATGTTTACTATTTAAAATTAATAATAATATTGTCTAGAAAATTAAATCAGTTAAATGGATTTATTTTATTGTTTAATAGAATTGTATTTATTTAAAAGGATAAATTTAATTTTGGCGGTAAAGAAAACCAAATAAAGTAAGTGTAAAATGTGTTAGGACATGATAATAAAGGGATATATTCCTGAAATATCAGTAAAATTTTACCTATATTATTTTGATTATTATATGAATTGTCCATATCTATAATTTCCCAGCTTGGGAGACATTAAACTGGTTCCCTATGGTGATTCATCATAAGGCTTCAAGTGCATCTCCTCATTTACTAGAGGGTCCCAACTAGTATAGGGGGTCTATTATTGTTTTATTAAGAGACTACAACCCCATATTATAGGGAACAATAAAAACAAAAACAAATAGTAATTGTACACATCAATGTACATAGAATGAATTAATAAATTGAAATCTATGCATGTTTTAATAAGATGAAATAAATTAATGTCCCAACTGCCATGGAATACATTAAACATGGATAATCCATTTTGGAATTACATAAAAAATAATGAATTGAATATAAATACATCAGGCTCCACTTACAACTCTACCATATGCTATATACCCGGTCTCCAATACCATTTTGTGCTACATAAGGCTAATGAATAGACTCCACATGAGAAACTCCTCTCGATCATGCAGCCCAAACCCCTTTCCCTATCTATTATGAATATATGTTCATATTAAAATTAAAAATATTTTTACCCACATTTAGGTTTATGTATAGGGGTGAAAAATACATCACTATAGGCAACCCCCAATGATGAACTTTCAATATGCATTCATATGAGCATGATTATGTCAAATAGTCATCCCAACCATATCAAAATAGAAATAAATACAAAAACCCATTCTCTGTTATTGGGATTGATAGTATGATCGATCATAACTAATTTTTTATTGTTGGGGTATCCATATTCACATATCATTGATCATTAATCCTAGAAACATGTGGGCTTCACATCCATATCATTCCCAACAAACCCTTGTAACCCTTTTTATGGATATCCTATAGTATGGATTCTTAATCTTCTACATCAAATACCATGAAATAATGACTCCATTAATTATATAATTATATGTACGTCGACACATTAGGCTTAGGTAATGAAACCATGCTATAATAGAACTACTTTGAATAGTGCCAGTTTGATATCTAACCCACATATCAAAGTAAAATTTCCAATATTATTTGCATGAAACTTACACTATACATCAAAAAAATATTTCCTAGAGTGTATATTTGAAATCCAACCAAGGATGTAGAGAATAAATCTATCATTATCATCCACCTGGTATAACAAAATTTCCTAGAGTGCCATCATGTCTCTTAAACGATATTTATACTACAAGTGACTTGAGCCTCACACTTACACCAAATTCATATACTATATTATTCATTACTAGAGCCCCATTCCTTTATTTCAACCATGTATATGGATCTATATGTCCACCTATCACAACTATATTAAAAATAAACATTCTATAATCCTCTATCCAGCACCCAAAACATGGAAAAATCTACCAATACTGATAAAATGCACCATATAAAATATCTTAATCCCTGGACAAGGAACATAATGTTATACATTCAAACTATGGATGTGGAATTCCATGTTAGACATATAGAACTATATATGTGAGTCTTTAAATAAAACTCTACCAAGCATAGATATGATGAATTGTTTTTTACATAATGAACCATGCATATGGAGAATCATGTCCATCTCCCTCAATGATAGAAACCCGTATTAGGAAACTAAGCCCTAAAATGTGACCACAGAAACTTATCAAAATAGACCCAAGTGTGTAAATAGAGTCTAAAATGTAAAAACAAGATAAAAAATATCTTAGGATGGTTCAACATCTCATCCACATTTCCTCATACAACAGTTTAGTATACAAAGGAACACCTAAAACTATTACTCCCAAAATAAATACAACCTATAATAGTCGATCTTATAGTCGGAAAATCACATGGCCCTTTCAGTCAAAACAAATTAAAAGAAACCCATCATGTTTTCATTACAAATAGATAAAAGTCTGGGGCATCCCACTATGGATTTTCTAGGCCAGTACAAAAGAAGATACATCCCTATTATAGTTCTCTTTAACAACTAATTTCTTGGGACATTTCAAATATCTCATGGGTAATAAATCATATAACACAGTATGTAGCATCTCATGACATCACATGAAAAAGAGATAAACATAAAAATGGATTTATCATCCTAATTATTCACTTTTTAATACAATCTAGGTTTTCCAGAACACCCATCCAATTAGTCATCATGAGTTACAACCTAGCCCCACTAACCAAGGAAAGTCCCGATATAAAAGTAATCAGGAGCTACACAAAAGAAACACCATATCCTCTAATAATACTCAAGACTACCACCTGGGTACCATCACATTTCTCTCTCTCAAGAGATATCTAAACGAAAATATTATAGATAATCCTCTCGTTCATAACATAAATTCACCATACATGCTATTATAAATATTCAATACACCAAATGGGTCCACCATTGATTTTTTTGACAAAAAACACTCAAAATGGACCCCCTTTATGGAAAATTCTATCTTAGGGACACAGAATCATCCAAAACACCCAAAACCGATAAAAATTAAAATTACGCAGTGTTTACATCGAGTACAAAACATATACTCTCAAAACTCTGACATAAAATTTACTTCTACATGTCCAAGTAACACATTGGTTTTGTCCATATACTAATACACTTAAAAGGAATAAATGGGGTCCGGTCATGTTAAAAAACATGAATGTTTCATGCCTAATGTCTTGGAATTTATGTCCACATGTTCATTCAACATCCATGTATGGGGTTCTTTCCCATGTCCATGACCACTTTCCCATGTCCATGACCACTTTCCCATAATCCACTACATGGTGTGTATCCACTACATGGTGTGTGCCTAAAAAATGATGTTTAGTTCTAAACAAATATATTCCCAATGAACGGGCCACATGGTCATCTCCCACAACACTGAGTGTACCAACAATTACTAATAATTAGTTCCAGAAATTTCATTTTCCATGAGAGGGAAGAACACATGGTATGTGTTCCTGAACAACATGATGTGTTATCATGATTTTTGAATAGGAAACCTCTGCAAACCTCATGAAACCCCAATTTTACATAATTATGTATAGATCATACCCAATGGTGTCAATAAAATTTCTAAATGAGTTTTAAAAAATAAAAATAAGAAATATTTGGGTATCATTGATGAAATCCCAGAAATGATTGATTATATAGTGAAAACGTCAAAGCTTCGGGTCCATAATCGCTTGTGGAAGATAATACACCTCAATAAGAATTATGGAATATGTCTATATGCATATCTTTACCACTTCCATCATCATATGACCATAATCCAAGGGATATTTAATGAACCTATTATCAACCGTGGGAAGAAAAGTGGGGAGGTGGGATCGTTTTAATAAAAAAAATTAATTAAGTAAATCAAATTAAATTCAAATATAAAATACATTTCGTGAGTCCTAGAACCCATAGAGGGTTTATAAATCACTTATGAAATCCCCTTATTGTGGACTCAAACTCCTAGTCATAATCCCAAACCAATTCTCCAATCAAAATATATCACCACCCAAACTTGCCTGAAAATTTTGATATTTAATTTAATAAAGATAAAATATTTTTACATAATATTAACATCATATAGTATCATCAAAATGTTTTATTATGGTAACTTCTGTATTATAAGACCAAAATAATGTTAAAAAAATACTCAAGGTCATTTTAATGGTGAAATTATCATTTCACCCTTTATAATGCTCTAAACCAATAAGAAATAAAATTTCTGATCAATATCAAATACCATGAAAACCATGGGTCTTTACAACCTCACCACTATATCATTTCTAATCCACAGGGGTCCTTAATTGTATTCAAACCTCCCATCTAAACCATCTAATGTAATTAATTCGTACCCAACTCATTATTTTGTACTCCACATAGACAACCATGTTTCCCTATATATCTCTAAAGACATAGATTAGAACCCATAAGTGGTCAAGCCACCATTTACACCATCACTAAAAACCAAGCTTGTGCAAAAACATAGCCAGCCATCTGATGGTGTCACAACATCATCTAAAAATTAACATGAAACCCATGGTTCTCCCCAATATTGAATATATACTACATTATATGATTTCTATACATGACACTTCCCACCATAAAATTCTCAAATCAATAAATATCCTTAGAGGTCCACTAACCCACTAGATCTAATTTCCAATGTACCCTTTATAGAATCCTCACCCCTACCCATACATTGGCCACATCATCATAATAGATATGATACTCTCGGCCGTAGAACAATCCTTATTTTCCCATAATAATTGAACCTAAACTCGATGTCACATTACTCAATGACCATCGAGCGTCATAAGTAGGCATGGCCTTATCACTCTAACCCGAGTGGAAAAACATAACATTAACTATCGCCCATTCCCATATTAAAAAAATGGAAACTATTTTTTTCACTAGAATCTAGTCCATCACGAGGACCTCAACCGTAAATAGTCCATGGTGAGTATCCCGTTATATGATTTTACTTACATAGATTCATGAGAATATCCTCCCATGACACAATTCATCTAACCAGTAGTGGAATTTAGATATCATGGTGTTTATCCTAATCTCCCCCAAAAAATTGAAAATGGTGTCAATATATTTGGAAAGATCATATTGTTAATATTAAAATAATATTTATTTAATGAATAACACTAAAAATGCATCCATTACAGAATCATCCAATTATATCCTAATGGACATGGGTAACCATTCCCACAAGTCTCATAAAAACACATCAGTTCTCATCAATCTCACAGCTACCACCATAACTCAAATAACTCAAGAATACAATTATGTAACATATAATCCACAATTTGAATTACTTTGTGCATCACCATACATTCTCACCTCTATGATATCATTAATATCAGAAAAATCACTTTATTTTTCATAACCCTACCACATTACCTATTTTCGATTCATGTGAGTCACATCCCATAAAAATTAGTCCCACTATCTCAAAACGCAATACCTTAATCGCCTATTTTTATCTTGATCCAACCCATAACCACTATGCACAAAATTATTATAAAACCATTTCCTAGTATAGGAACCTACCCAACCATTCCCCTCATATAACCGACCACAAGGCCAAATCACATGTACAAAAGTGATCCCTCTAAAAAGGCATCAAATATGCCTAATACCCATACTGGGCCATAACCATCCAGACCACCATCAAAATTACCACACTTCCACATATTCCCCCACACACCCAAAGGCATGTATATCTCGATCAACCCCTCTCAGGAGAGACCCTTGATTGTAAAATTACATTGACACCCTAAAATGGAGTCACATCCATGATGTCACCAGACTATCCCACATCACCCCTCTAGTCAAGTCAAGGCACACCACTTGTCACTATGTCCGACTACCTTGGTATTAGAAAAATTTTTTTGGCTATACACAACCCATAGGGAATGAACAATTCTATTGTATAGACATGAAATGCAATAAATTGGAAAAAACCCATAACTAGGGTCTCACATAAAAAAGATTCGATATTCCATACCATCTTCACAAAACTGAGGAAACCATCCACATAGAAAATTATCACATCATAATGATCCATGGATGACTAAGACACATACATATACAAATATAAATATATAGAGATCAAAAAAATAAACACCCATAAGGGGTCCAATAGTTAGAAATCAATTCCAGGATGATCAACCATGGTCACCGAACTACTATTCCAGTGGACCACGCCATTTTCCTTTCCCTCAATCATCTTATCATAGATCCACATGATTGACCTATTAATAAGATCCATTTACAATTCTTCCTTTCTATATATAATTCAACCATGTACTTATATAAAATAATTAGTTACGAAGTGATGTTGACACTTAACGTAGTCTCAAGCATCACTAAAACCACACACTAGAAATCCTATATCATGTAGATCATATGTTACTATTATGATGTATATGATGAGTCATATTTTATTGGAAAATATTAAAATTTAAATCATTAGCCTCGTTCCAATTGGGCAAGAGAAAAAATCCACCACAAACCATAAAATCTAAACAACATGTGCACATCCCAAGGAATAAATCACATATTACCATAGAATCAAAAACAAAGAACATTAATCTCCGGCCATGGTATACTTAAAATTCTACTACAAAATGTGTTCTTGGAACACCATCCTTACATCCATCAAAATCTATATCAAATTCCAAATATATATTACAAAAAATCCAACGTAATGAAATAAAATTAATTTCACACCCCATATACTATTTTGTAATGTCCAAGCCTTAAATACTCTAAATATTTCACTTGATAGGATTAACCATAAGACCTCAAGAGTGCCTTCTCACAAAATAGAGGATTCTGACTAGTCATGGGTGTCCAGTACAGTGTTATGGGGAGGTTATAACCCTATATCAAGGTACAAAATAACAACAGAAATATCCATTCATCACACACATATGAGAACACAAAACTCATAAATAAACTATCATAGAAATATGTTGTATTATTTTGAAATACACCAAATTAATTAAAATACATCCCATATAAAAAAACTAATCACCCACAAGGTCGGACAAATATAAAAAATTAACAACAGAAAATAAATACATTAGGATTGACTAAAATCTCTAAAACAAGCCAAAAACAGATCTCTAGTACCAAATAGAGCTGATGTAGCCAAATAATTAAACTCCACGTGAGTGGCTCTACTCAATCATGAAACTCTGTTCCTCCCAATACATTTTTCATTTGTCCTCAACCTAAAAGAAGATATAAGTTTTACACGCACAACCCATGTTTCATGTATTGGGGTAAGAAATAAACATTAGTTGGCCACCCACAATAGGGAACATATAATATAAAATCATATGTTAATGGTCATGTCATATGATCTTCCTATTCAAAAAACAAAAATAAAAACAAAACAAATACCATCGTAATTCCTTACACCAGAGACACTGATCATCTATACCTACATTGAATAGTGTTGTGGTATATTTGAGCATGAATCAATGATTATTCATCCAAGGTAACCTATGGTATTTAAATTAATTTAATCCATAAAAAATCAACTCAACCTAGGGGACGCTTCCAAAAAATTATTTCTATTTTGGTTCCCAATAAAATTTATCCATTTACATTCTCTAATGATGTTATTTTTTATCAAGTACTTAGTATCCAGCCACATAATTCCAAGGTACTCATACCATGATTTAGAATAAAAAATACCCAAAATTTCGGTATGACATCAAATCCACTTTTCACAATAAAAAGTTCTTAGAGTATATGTCTGAAAACAAAACCATACCACAAAACAATAGTTACTAGTTATTTAGTATGACATCCATCAAAGGATGTATAACATCATTCAAACTTCCCGTACAAACTTTTACTCCATATTTTTTTGACTGTCATAAGGTCACATTAACAATAAATAATAATACAAGTGTATAAGGCCTCACTCAGAAACTAAATCCATAAAGTATATTAACCATGACCAGAGCCTCTTTTGGGCTCCTCAACCTCATATTTTGATCTCTATATCCATCTTTCCTAGCAATATAAAAATAAAAATTCATGGAATCTTGTTACTTAATGAAAAAATGGACAATACTATATGTTCTGGTATAGAAAATCATATTTGATATCATACCCCATGGGAGTGGAATGTCATGTCCAAGTTTTTAAAGCTCATATGTAGAAAACAGTGTCAAAAATATGGAACCATACCTTTGGGGCATCCTTTAAAACTCTCTCAACCGTGGATGTGGAGGGTTGTATTTGACATCTAAAAACATACGTTCAAAACATCATGTACAACATTTTCAATGATGGAACCCATATCAACAAACGAGTAACTAAAACATGTTCAACAAATAATATCAAAGTACCCATGTGGTTGAAAAACAATTATTTTCCAAAATAAAAGAGAATTCATATCATGTGTTGGTTAAACCCCATTCCCATCATCAATATATTCCATCCATAAGTACATATATCCATTCGAGTCCCAAGGGAACACCTAATACTATTACTACCCATGAACATTTAACAACTATGGGTTGGTCTATCTGTTGGGTACCCACAGGGCCCAATGGGTCAACATGTAAATATAAGAACTCATCCTAGAATGTTCATCATAGTTAAAAATCATGACCCACCCCACAATAGATCTTATAGGTCTAAATATAAGTGAAGACATTCATCTTCCAATCCTTGGTCACAATAATTCTCTTCTTTCAACGACCATATCTCGGGGCCATAAATTCTATAGTAAATATATATCATTTAACAGAATCATAGGATATGTTGATTAACATTTTAAGGGGGATATTTCCCGTCTCACTTCAATTTCATGCCACTATTAGTTACCATAAACTCCCAACCTATCCATCACCTCGAGAGGTAACCAAACCCCACTAATAAGGGACATCACCGTTATAACACTAATAGATAGATTTGAAAAACCCCATGTTTCATCCTTTAATCATTATCATAACCCTCATTGTGGTTCCATCTGATATCCCACTATTAAGAGAAATTTGAACACAAATATTTGAGGAAAAAAAGCCTATAAAAACATACTTTCCCCAAACCACCTCTTTGAATTCCTTGGAATGACCTAAGGGATTAACAATAATGTTTATAAATAAAAAATGATCATTATGGACACATCATATGCCCATGTATAACTCTGGAGAAAAAATATTTCCAATCCCTCCAAAATGAATCAAATGGGAAGTACACAACTTTTACCATGAACACACAGTGTGTACTCTTACTCCTCAATCATAGCCATATACATCTATATGTCCTTGATACACGTGGTATCTATTTGTGTACTACTACATGCCCAAGGAAGAGAAGGTATGTTCTTGTATACCACTAAACATCATGTCATATAGAGTATTTTGATGTGTACATCCTCATGGCCATAACCCCCATACAGATGCACATGGTTTGTTTTCCAATGTCCTTGGCCATAATGAAATGTCCTTATATATGGTCTGTTCTTCTACTACACGAAGTGTTGTTAAAAATTTCATATGACTACTAATTTAAAAATATATTCATTTCCTACTACATGATGTGTCATGCTAGTACATTTTGTGTTTTCTTGAACCACACTACATATAATCAGGCTGTCATAATTTGAAACCATTGTGAACCTCTTAAAACCCTCATTTTCCCTCCATTATGTTTTTAATAGGTATTTAAAACATTAAAAATAAATATTTTTTCTGAATCATAGAATAAAAATAAAAATTAATCCTACCTTACATTGAAAATTTCAATGATCTCGATCTATATACTCGCTCATAACCAATTACAACATGATTCAGCCTCAATAACAATAATGTATTATTATTATTATCACAAACATCACACTTCAATTTTATTTCATCAATCTCCCAATGGAGAATCCCTCCCCCACCATACATCCATGGATTCCAAATACAGGGGGTGGGTGTTTAAAATAATTAATTAAATTAAATTCTCACATAAAACTAGTGTCCCACATTTGGAAACCGAAATTTGTTTTATATCTCACCTATGAAAAACCCATCATTATAGAATAAACTATAGAGTCATAATCTCAATATGATGTTCCATTTAAAATATTTCACCTCCAAAACCGACATAAATATTTTAATATTTAATTACTAAAACTGATTCAAAAATTGAAATGACTTGTAGATCCACCATACTGTTATATGAGGGTAAACATCATATTCCTAGACCAAAGGAGTGGTCAGAAAAAACTATCAATGAACATTTTTAGAAGGAAATGGTGATTTAAACCTTCATGAACCTATGAAGGAAAAAATAATTTTTTTTACACAAATTCAAATTGTAGATAAAACACGGGTCGTTACAAAATTAATTATTTGTTCAATGTGGATCCAATTTCCCTAAAAAACTATATTTAATTAAGTTTTATGAAAAGATTATTTTTAGAAATTCCACTGAATCTTCTGTCTAATAGCATTATTCTATACCATTATCAAACAATATTTCTTAACTTTTTAATCACTAAACCAAACATTCCAAATTTTTCTTTAGGAATACAAATTATGTATTTTTTATTTTTTGGTCTTAGGAATTAGGATTCAATTTTTTATTTTGAATTAACTTGACTGAAAATAAGAAAATTAATCAATGTAAGTATCCAGTTCTTGATCAACATTTACAATTATAGGATATTATATAATACTTATAGGTTTAATAGACCACATCATTATTTTCTATTAACACTTTTATAATTTCATAAAAAAATTATTACTATAATATATCTCCACACACTTATAAATTCCTTTGTATAACATGTTTTTTTTCCATCAACACAAAATAGTGTTTATATAATATCATCGTGATTCACAATACGAATAAGTATCATCACATAAATATTAATAATATATAATATTAATGAAAAATTTATGTTATGAATATGGTTATTGAAGGGTGACAGAAAAATAAATAGACAATAAAATAAATATGTTTTTACCAATAAACTAAAAAAACATTCAAATCAGGGATTCCATTATCAAAAACCATAACTATATATTAGAGATAATTAAAATAGGTCTTAATAATTTATTATGATAGAATAAGTCAAGTACATTTAACAATTAGTTATTGATGAAATGGAAATCAACAAATTATTTCCAACAACATCATTTCGAAGCATATATAAAATAATTAAAAAAATATTCATGTTATAATGAAAATAAATAATAATTAACTAATACATATGCAGAAAATTATTATAAATCAAGTGTATAATAGATAATAGATATTAATAAGGTTATTAAATAAGTAATTTATATGTTTTTCAATATTATATATTATGATAAATTACTTTCACCAATGTTGGGAATGAACGTAAGGGTTTCTTGTCTCATTATTCATTCCTCAAAATATGATCAAATTTTAAAAAATATTTCATAAATTATGAAATATATTATGATCGGTGTGTGTATTTTATCCTCATTATAATTTAGTATATTAGATTTAATGACACGGTCATGTTATTTCTATAATTTACATTTGATTCATATATTTTGAAAGACATATGGGGTTTTCCAATGTCATATATATTTTGAGATTTTTTATATATAAATTTATTTAATGGAAATTTTTTTCACCATTTTCATTAATAAAATTTTATTTTCTTCTCATATGTTTATTTTTTTGATTTTTATATTTCTCATCAGAATTTATAGACCCATGGGTATTTAATTAACTTATACTGACACTTGTAATTGGAAGTGATCTTTTCTCTACTTTTCATATTAGAATATTTATCATCCATGTATCAGTTCTTAATATTTTTTTTATAGATATCCTTGTCAATATATATAATATTTTTTAACATGAATAATTTTTTAATTTTAACATATTTTATGAAATTATGAAATTAATATATTATAATATTTTATATTTGGTTTCTTTCTACAATCATTTTTTTCTATTCTTCATAAATATTTCTTCTTCACATTTTTATAATTATTTCAAGTAATTTCTATTTTCATTTTATTATTTTATAAAATAAATATTTTATTAATTATTTCGAGGATAAATAAAAACTTTAAAATTTATTGTATATTTATTCTTATTTTACCAAAGTATTTATTGTTATTCTACTGTTTTTTTAATCAATGAAAATCTGTGTTTATTGATTATTATTTTTCATGGGGGATCATTTTAAATAAAATATTTTACATTATTTATTTGGACGATTTATTTATACCTTTTAAATATTATCTTGAAATCTTATTAATTTTTATTGGAAATTTATATTCGTGTTTAGTTATTAATGTGAAAATGCTCATGTTGTAGACCTATGTATGGTTTTTCATTGGATGAAATTTTGGGGACTCATTGTATTGAAATCAAATTCGTTTTCTATATATTAAATACTAAGAAGATAATATGAATTGGAAAATGTATTGATCCAAATATATGATTATTATGGAATAGTTATTGAATACAATCCACCAGTTTATAAGACGTTTTCAACTCTCTGATTTTTGTCTTCCTAGTGATCCTTTACACATGTAATTTTTTTCTAAGATTATATTTATTCCATATTCCAATGTTATATTTCATGGATCATGATTATTGGGGATTGTTTCCACTTTGAAATTCCTTGTTTCTTATTATATACCAGAATACATATTTTATTATTCGGGACTTATGTTCTTTGTTTTTTCATGTATGATTCCCTTATGTCATGATCAGGTAAATTGATAATGTATGTATACCCTCAAGTTAGAATTATGTGTAATTAAGATATGTGAGTGAAATATATTTTTTAATGCCATTACTTCGAATCCAAGATATCCTTTATTATGATTCCTTTGAAAATTTTATAAAGGAATGTATGAAAATTGATATTATTAGAATGGGGAATCATGTATAGTGTAATGATAGAGAAATTATTAATGGATTGAAAAATAAGGTATTTTGTATTAAAACATCAAATTTAGTAAGAATATATTTTATGGGGGTGTGATATATTGTGGGATGTAATGAATATTATTGTATGATGATTTATTTTTTAAATATTTCACAGTTGATTTATCTCAATTTTTGTTATTATTGTATTTTATTAAATTTATGTATTATGTTAATAATAGTGTAAGGATTAAAAAATAAACCAATGTTTCCCCATATGTAATTTTTGTTGAACCCTGAGTGGGAATCATATAAAGATCTCAAATTTATATAATATCAATGAAGAGAGTCAAATGTTGAACAAATTTTGTTATAGGTTAAAATTAATTTATCAGAGTAGTTGAAATATAGTATTCATTTTCAACGAAATATGATTGTGTATTTGGAATATTAATTTTTTAGGCTCATGTTAAATTTTTTGGTTTTATTAATAAATTGGGGAATTAAATCTAAAATTATGTTGGTGATGGTTCTATTACTTATTTAAAATATAATACTTTACCCAAATTCTTTGTGATCCTTTATATCTTGTATATGAATAAGATAATTTATTCTGATTCTCATTATTGGATATTTGTTTTTTATGAAATATCATAATTGTATGATGATTTAATCTCTTATTTATTATACCAATATGATTGATGTTTAGGGGTATTTAGTTCCAATAAATCTTATTGTTATCCCTTTGGAGGAATTTGATATGACTATTTACATGGACATGATCTCCATACCAATATCCCATAGAAAATATTGAAGAATATAACACGGAATTCTAAAAACATGAAACAATTTTCTATCCATCATTCCAATGCAGTGGAGTGATCCATCATAAAAAATATAATTACCAAGAATAATTCCAAATAAATATTCAACTAATATTATGTAATATGATGAGATTAACTTATATGATTTAATGATATAATGATAGAGGATGAAATGAATGTCATACCTCTCATGGTAGGTGACCATGCTTCAGATTCCACTAGTGTAAACTACACTATGTAAAGACATCCATCCCAATCTACTCTATAATATTTGGTAATAGTTTTACCACCCTGCATAACATGTGAATGATATTTAGTAAAAATTGATTAAATTTATTGATTCGAAGACACTTCTGTATGAGTGTAATAATCACTACATCCATGGAACACATTTTTGTAAAACAAGATTAAGGTGGTTGTATTTATTAAAATAAATTCATGTATTGGGTTATTCCAAATTGTTAGGATTTGAAGGGCAAGAAATACCACACTAATAGATAACCGCTATATTTTTTCATGACGGAATAGATAAAAAACTCTAGAAAAAAACTAAACACCCTTACTATAATCCCATCTCATTCCAGATGACACACCTTGGATACCTCCCACTAAAAATGAATCTGATCCAAAAGAGATATTCAAATATAATTCAACCTTATCCATAACTACTGTACCAACCTCCTTGGAAAATTATGGTATTCATAACAGAATTTTCATTGATTTAATATCATTCCGCAAACTCATATTTCTCATCTTTGACTTTTGGTAGTCAATATAAATAATCTATTAGTATTAGTGAAAAATATACTTTAAATGAGTATAATACATAATAACTAAACTTTCCTCATTGTCAAATGTATCAAGTTCCTTAATGTTTGACACTTGTAATATAATTTTATAAGGTTTTCGATTTAATACATTATTGAAAGTGGTTCAGGTACGATCCCCATATAATGTATCTTCCGTGGTAGATTCCCACTATATTATTCCCAATACATGAAGGATAAAATTAGTGATTCCCACCATTAAGTCCTATGGAGTCTTCATGAAATTGAAGATACACTTAATCTGTTTGATCCACAAATTATATTATTAGGGTCCCTTATCATCATGGAATATATTTGGATTCAAAATGAAAAATTTAGAACAATTTTACACTATTCATCAAATGTTTCTAAAACCTAAATAACCAATAATTAGGTTTGTATGAATTACTTACTTTACCAAATAAGGGTCTTCTAGTGGATTTAACTATAAATCATTTCTCATAATGTCCACTCCTAGATCCATATATGCTATTATGTGAGTTATTTTATAATTATAAAAAATTATATAATCCAATTATCTTAATAAAAAATCTATAAATCAAAATATCTCCTTGATGAATCAATATTAATGTCCTTAAACCAAAATAATTTATATTAACTATGTCTTTAATGGACAAGAGTCAACAATTTATAAATTAACTTATTAATCATGATAAACCAAAAAATAATGTCCATGAAAGTAACCCAAAACATCAAAACCAAATGTTGATTAAAATCCTAGACCACCCATTTTTACTCAACATTAAAAATGTAATAAAGTTGTTCATGAACACTACATGACTTTAAAAATGAATTATTATAGTCTTAACTCTTTTCTATCACAATCCATTAACTAAACCCTAAAATTTTTATCACACATATAAATGATATATTATAATAAATTTTTTTGAAACAAAACAACTTAAATAAACATAACATGTCACCTAGTATATCCCTCTACATGGCCTAAATCATATTCCAATCACCATGTTTTTGGGAAAATACGTTTGGATCAACACAAAAAACTGATGAATTATTTTTCCCTGAATAGACAAAAAAATATAAAATGTATCATGTATAAAAATATAGTGTGAACAAAAATATTATCCAAGGGAATATAGTAAACATTAATGAAAAATAAAAGGACAATAATAATGAATAATCCTAGAATAAAAACCAAATAATAATTAAACTTTTTCTTCATGTGAAAATCCTTCACTACCAACCCAACCTACTATGAATAATTCATCACCCAATAGAATCCATAAATAAACAATATTATCTTCCATTTTAATATGTACTAAAAAACTAAAATATTATATATCCAAAAGAATATGATTGGTTTGAGGGAAACTTTCAATATGATACCATTGATAATATATATAATTACTAAAGCAATGATACCATTAGTTCTATAATTTATTCAAAACATTTTTTAAAATGAATTTTCCATTAAATATTTGTTACATAAAACACCCTTTAGTTTTTCATATAAAACAATATTTATTGAGATCCATGAGAATAAGATTATATAAATGATGTAAAATATAAATGGAAAAATTTATAATATTAATTTCATAAAAGTTACACTTTTTAGAAACCCCTATTAAATAAAAACTAATATACATTAAACTATGAATATATTGGTGTCTAGAGAATGAGAATATGGTATGAGACAAAAATAATAATACTAAGACTATAATAACACTAAAAATTCTGACATCGAGTCCAACCACAATATATCTGTATAAAAGCCATACCCCATGTTTTTGTAAGTGTAACTAATATTTTCAAATATAATGACATCAAAATGTAAAAGATCCCAAATGTTCTTTGTTTTCTTAAACACTTAAGTAATCCAGGTCCACATTTTTTAGTAATGTTTCTTTTAGAAAATTATCCCCAAATATGTGATCAAAAATCATTTTTACTATAGAAAATATATTTGACACTTTTCATTGAGCACATGATGAGTGTAAAACTGATTTAAAAGAAATCCCCCTTTTAAAATCATTTATAATGCCCAAAAAGTCCTAATTTTACAAAATAGCCATTATTGAATATAAATATATAATTTTTTACAAATTAAAATTATTTATTATAATATTCAAAATATAATATAATAAAACCAATTTATACGGACACCTACCTAACCAATGTAGTAAAACTGGACACCTTTGAAATTAGATATTAAAATCAAGGAGATCTATTAATCACCATCCAATATTAATAAGAAGCTTACAAAAATCACCATCAAACCCTCTATATCGAAAAATAAAATTTTAATTACGTTCCTAATGATCATGTTGAAATGTGATAAGGGATATATTTATAAAGAAGATGGGAAACTATGTGGAAATATGAACATTCCCTGAATAGATCCACCCAAATTCATCTAGAATTATTAATGAATAATGGGGAGAGTTCATTAGTGAATCACAAATATAAATGATCATGATGAAGAGGAATTAGGATTATGTTGGAATTAAAATGACTTTGAGATTTTGGGAAATTTTCTTATTTAATAGTTATAAATAAAATCACATCGTTAAGACACAATTCTAGAGACATTATTTTCCAACTGTGCATTAGATTCTTTCTATTGAAAACAATGTTCCTGGGTTTCTTTGGAATAACCATAAAATTAAACAAACTATTATAATGATCTATAATATCCTCTAAACCAAACCCATTCACCGACATGGTTTGTCTGTTGAATCACATGGTATGAAAAACCATTATCCAAATATGATTATTAAATCTAGAACCAATCGATTTATTTCCACATGGTTATTTCATTTTTATAACTAACTCCAATCATAAACTATGAATCTAGGAAATCTTCTCCCAATAATTTTTTTACCCTGAATACCCCAAAACCATTAAAACCTAAAAATATAAAAAAGATTAAAATTAATCATATTTGTTATATAGAGGGAATCCTGCAAATTAATATATATCACTGACCCTAGTTAATATTAATACACTAATAATATTTTTCTCATATATGTGTCTAATTATTATCATGATAATTTTTTCTCACTTAATCTATTGGAGTTCAATATTCATTTGAAATCTTCTTCTTGTAAATAAAATATTCCTTTGAATCCTTTCTTTCTATTACTATATATTAAGATATATCCATCCAATATTGACTTATAGTTTGTATGGTTAATTCAATTATATCTTGGGGATGCTAATACACTAAGTATATATAAGATAATTAAAAATATTAACATTATGTTTCTTTTTTGGTACATGTGAATCTATGGAAACATTAAAAAATGATTCTCATAAAAATTATTTTGTATTTAACATAATGGATCCACATCATAATTTAAATTATGATATGCAATTGTAAATTTATTTGGAACATGGCTATTGTTATTCATTTACCTTGAGAAAGATTTATATAATGAAATAATAAGATATGTAAAATATTTATAAGACTATTTATCGATCTTCCTTATACTATCAATATCGCTAAGAATTAAGTCATGAATTTTTTTGTTTAAAAGTACCCATTATTATATATTAATTTATTGATGAATACTTGAATATGACATTATACAACATACTAGCTGGAAGTATCCTATATCCTTTTCCATGTTCATACACTATATTAATATATCAGTATAAATATTTCATTGTATAATATAATGATATTTATAAATTTACTAGAAGCATTTCCTTACAATATATAACTACTATGTAACTAAAAAAACTCAAATTAATTTATTGAATCCTTTTTTTCAAAATTATTCTTTTTTTAAAAGATGATATGTCTTATTTTTATAATATATAGTGCTTTATCTATAAGATACATAACACTATTTTGGGTATTAATTATTTTACTATTATAATTTATTAAAAATAATTTATCATTTCACTTATTTGTATGAGTCTGATATTTCATTTTGGATTTACTAATTGGATATATTTTATTCTAATAACGTGAGATTTGGATTTTTAATTTTTTTATTAATAACGTGGGTGAAAACATTATTTTCAAATGCTTATGTGGTTGTATTTTTTTGTCCATACATAAATAATGTTTAAGGATGATGTTTTTAGATTATATTACACATGTTATAAATCTTTTCTAGATAAAACATAAACATGTTCTTAAATATTTCTTGTTTTAATTACATCTTTTATGCTTGTTATGTAATAAAATGAATGAATAAACATCCATATTTAATTAATCATGAAAATGAAAAATTAAACCTAAATAATTTGGTTTGTTATGGAAATTTTCTTATATAAGGTTTATGTGTTAGTTGATATATCAAATCTGGACCCTATGGAATAAACTGGTAGAATCATGTCTAGTTCGAGTTGTAGTGTTCCATCTATCGACCTATGAATATCATGGAATTTTTTTTACCTAATCTCTAAACTTCAACAACCTCAACATTCTTGGATTCTATATATATAGAATTATAATTACTCACACATAGTTGAGGGGAACCAAATAATTATATAATGTTTTCACATAAACATTAACATTGGGAATAGGGGCCCATTTTTAAATAGAGGTGGGAATGGCATTGAGGACATAATTTCATTTAGAGGAATTTTAATAAAACAAATGAAATAAATTAAACAAGACCAATCATATGGGTACGTTGGATTATGATCATGATCATCTACAAAAAATGAAATAAATACAAAAAATGAATATTATCTATCATTCATTCCAATTCGTTACATATTATTATGATAAGCACCGAAAAATTAATACAATTAAATAATTATTTAATTAATCTAAATTAATAAATATATGAAAATCATGGAATCCCCTTCATAATAAATTTAAATTTAATTTAATTATATACAATCATAGAGAATATTATAAATAGCTATCATAAGTATGATCTAACGGTATTTTTTATAGTATTTGAAATAGAATGTTACACACAAATCATATAATGTATTAATTGGTGTGTAGAGTGTCAGTATGGATATATTCAAAATATTTAAGACACAATGAACCTAAAATATTTGAAACATTATTTTAAATGATTTTATTAAGTATGGTTTAACTAAAAACAATACATGGAATGTTATTAATTATTGTGGTATAAATATAGACCTTAAAAATTATCTAAAACAAAATACATGTTGTGTACACTAGTTACACTCAATGTAGTTTCTTATAATTCTATTAAATTTTTAATTCCAGGTAATAAATCCACATGGCTAAAAAATTATAGAATATAGTCCAAGTTGATGGGTAATAGTTAAATAGTGTGTAGACCTAACCACACACAGTTCAATGGCTTATACATCAAATTACATACGATCAGTGAGTAAGTTGAATATAAATATTTGTGATTTACATGAACAAAATATTTCATGTAATTTTATATTAATGAATAAATAACCCATAAATTCAAAATTAATAACAAATGAAGATAATCATTCAATAATTATAAATAGTTATGAATTATTATGTGTCCACTCTAATTCCTCAGAAATATTTTAGGAATTGTGGAAATGTGTATTGTGTGGTATCAAACATGTATATTTTTTTCAAAATTGATAAATTATAAATGCTAGACATTGAATTGGTTATACCTGACCAAATTATTAATTTTATAATTAATTTAAAAAAATTTCATAATTAATAACACCTGATCATCATATATATTTTCTAATTAATTTATATATATAATGAAAAAAATGGAAAATGGATTTTATTATTCAATGTAAAATTTGATTTACCATTTCTTATCATACTATCATTGTAGTAGTAGTATTGCAGGGTATAATCCCTCAAAAATTAATTCACTCTTTTTCTATAATAAATGAACATCTTCATAAAAATCATCGTGTTCAATGATAGAATATTCTATTTTGTGAATCATTCATTTTTAATCATAGTAGAATCCTTTGAGGTATGACGAAATCACTATAGTTATACCAATACATGGGAATATAGTGGAATAGGATCACACTATATTATTGATATCATTATTACAGATGTGCACCCTATGGATTTAGACGATTCTTTGTAGAATTGATTGGAAAAAATAATTAGAATGTTATTTCTAGATAATATTTTAATGATATTAAAATATATCTAGTTTTAAGAGAATAATTATTTCACATAGGACCATGTCATAAAATTACTCTCTCAAAAATCCCATGTCTAAATAATAATACTATTATTACAATTTATATAACATGTGCAAAAACTGTGGATAAATACCCAAAATCTCCATGAATTAATACATTAATATTTATTTAAATAATATTTATCACATCATCTTTTACCGTAACATTATACTCGGCCCAGCAATCCAAATCAATAATTTCCAATACATGAATACAAAATTCATATATAAAAAATATTTTCAATGAAATATTCTTCGATAAAAATATTATATATACAAACATAATGAATAAAAATTTATTAAATATTTATAATAAAATATAGTAAAATATTTCTTATCATGTAAGTAAACAAAAATAAATAAATATTATACATTTCAATAATTAATAAATATATGGTGAATAAATAACTTTTTATATCAATTTCACATAATATTCTCATGAAAAAAATGTTAAAACATACATGTGGTTTATTAGAAATGATTAAATATTAAACCATATAAGTGAATAATATTTAATTAGAATGATAAATTAAAATAAAATTTTACTATGATTCCAAATACACAAAGTGTGTGACACTCTAAGACTATTTCTTAGTGTCATTAAGTATAACTACCAAATGGTCAAGGTTGGAATCCCGAAACATTCAAAGAAGACAAATTGAAATATGTTAAATCCTATATTGATAATAACCACATAACAATCAACAATATGTAACATAATTACATTTTACATATATATATTTAATTAAGATGGTTTCATATTAGCATTATCATCCAATATGATTAATGACTATTTCATTGATAGTCTGGAAAAAAACATTCCAAAGTAACAAAAAATGTAGAGAGACATAATCATGTAGTTTCATTCCCATCAAAAGGCATGTTATATCTATATTCGTCAACTTAACAATGTGATAACTATTTTCTTATATTATTAGGTTGTGTAATATTAGTCATGACATAAACACTTTATCGTACCTCTCTATGATTATATGTTATCATGATTTTCATCCATACATCAATGTATTTTATTGATGATGTGATGTAATAAAAATATTAAAATTTAATTATCATTACAAGCGCATATATATAAGAACAGATGATGAATCATATAAATGTTGATACCCTTCATATTTTTCATTTTCTTTTATTCACATTACATGACATTTTTTAGGTTGAAAATTATGAAATTTAAACACATTAACCTATGATAAATTTATACACGATAGCCTGTATCATTTTTGTCACATCTAATAATGTATTTTTTCCAAAGAACACTTATTCAGAATATTTTCATAGCATATCTATGTTATCAGAATAACATGAATATATTATGACAATTAGTGAGATGGGTACCCTTGTTATATTATGTTATTCCATGTCTCATAGAAAATTGAAATTAGTGATATAATATATTAATTAATATTAAATAATAAGAATAATATGGCCATCTAATGAACATTGCAGTTTGTTCTTTGGATCCAACTCGATCAAAAAGATCTTACTAGTTAATTATTTTAAGAAATAGTATTTATCCCATTTCATTCAAGTTGGTTTATTTACTTTTTATTTTTTATATATTTTAATTTCCCATGTGGAACACATATGCATGATGTAATGTAATGAAGTGGGATGACCCATAATTAAATATCCCCCTATTAATTGGAATATTTCTCATATCTCTTAGGATAATTTTTATTGGGCTATATATGGTTCTATTTTATTACAATTTAATTATTTGGGTAGGTTGAGTAACCCTAATATAAAATATTCTCATGATTATTAATTGAGAACTAGAATAATATTATGATGATATTCTTTACATTGATCCCCATTTTATCATTATTAATAAATTTTTTCATATACCAAAAATCCACATTATTGTCTTTGATAATTTCATTTTAATATTATTTTCTAAAAATTATTAATATAAATATTGTTCATCCCATTATAGCCCCATTTATCCCATTCAAGACTATATTCCTCGCCCGATATTTTACATATCTCACTTTGATGACAAAAAAATTGAAATGATTTCATTTGGGGTTTTTTTCCATTTTATATATTGGAAAATTAAATACATTGTTTATATTTTAGTTTTTTTATTTATCTCCTATTTTACCAATGATATTGAACCTACATATTTACGGGAGGGATTTCGAGATATTTATTCATAAAATAATATATCATTATGTTCATATATATTGTGTCAATATTGGGATCCCTCTTTTTCATTATGGATTCCTACATTTTTTAGATAATATTTTTTAGAGTTTATTGTTTTATAAATGGATGTTTTCCAGTGGAAATAATATATCTATTTCAAACATTGGATAACCATAGATATCATGATATTTTTATGTTGGGGGGAAAATATTTTAGAAAATATTTGGGATTGCGATCAAGAACATGTGAAAAAATGGCATGTTTTCATTACTAGAATTCATGTATGACTGATGTTATTAATATTATAATATGGATATTTATACTAGAATAAATAAATTATAAGTAAAATCATTAATTTATTGGGAGTTCACTAGGCCTCTATAGGGGGGATGATTCTTGATATAATTTAACAATTTTTTACTGAATATATTGATTTACAATAAATTGGGGATCTATGAATGGTAACACAATGTACATAAAAACTTTTATGATGACTATGTTTATAATTTGATGTATGATTTTAAGGATAAAAATGTAGATGAAATGTTATTATATTATACAAGAGAGTCATATCTTGTGAATGAATTTGAGAAATGAATAATAACATGGTCACCTCTCTACCTATTTTAACAAATATTATTCCATAGAGACCATTACAGTGAGACGTTTAATAGTATTAGTGATACATTGTATTCTAATTAACTATTAAAATCATATATTATTTATTTCTATTTTTTTATCATTTTATTTTTTTTCAGTTTTTTATTGTTTGGACCTCTTTGAATTAATATATTGGTTTCTTGGACATTTAATAATTGCCATATGTTATAAGGAAAAATATTTACTACTCATCAAATTTTAATTAGGTATATTTATATTTTTATAATTATCATAGTAATTGGTTTTAATATGACCATATAGTTATGTTGGATAATAAAGAGTTGATCAAGTTACCCTAATACATATGGGAAATGGGATAATATGTTTTTTAAACTTGAAAATGTTTTTTATTATGTCATTTTTAGTGTTTTATTTGTAATATTGTATATCAATAGTTCTTCATGTTCATTATATGTTAGGAAATAATACATATGTGATTTTATTTCATACATAATCTGAGGATATATATTCTTTTTGGGTTATAAGACACTTAGAATATTCATTTAGTGGTATCCACATGTTCACTAATTTTTTTTGAGTTAAGTGGTTTAGGTATAACATACCAGGTGAATAAAAATATAATATTTACATAATTATTAACATTTATGAATTAAATATTAATTTTTCATTAAAGGGTATGATATGTTCGATTGATTACTTGATACACAACAACATGTTTCTTTGAAATCTTACGTTTCACAGTAATAATATAATATTATTATTTTAAATGGTAATGAACGCCTAGCCATGGTATTGGAGGGAATGAATATTACTAGCCACAATATTATTGAAATTTTTTTGAATTTTTTTACATTTATCCAAAAAATGTTAGAGGCTTAAAATAAGAAAATAATTCGATTTTAAGCATAAATACTACAATATTCACTAAAAGGTCAATTTACCACCTTTTGATGGAGAACCCTATTTAAATATATTTTTGGTCACTTATATATGTTATACATGAAAAATAAAATCCTTCTTTATAATAGTTACATCATAATTTAGTTTGGGTAAATTTCTGGAATTTTTCAGATAAAGTTCTTTTTTAATGAATAGTGAAAAATACTGTATTTTAATTCATAGGTGATTTTTAATATAATTTACTTATTGGGTTAGATTATCTTTTTAATTGGTTTTAAAGTGTAATTAGATTATATTTTTAACAATTAATCCATTTTTTTATTATAATTATTTACACTTGGAAATTGGACATAAACATGTGTCAATTTTTTATTGTTATTATTTCTTAAAAAACATGCTTCTGGTTTTGACAGCAGAAATTAATTTTATATTAATTTCTTCCACTTATGTGTTTTTAATTAAAAAAAATGAATTCAATATTCGGAATCAGGAGACCAAATTGTGTAATTATGTAACTTTAATTTTAAGACATTATGAATATTTACTTCAGTACATATTTTATTTACCATGGTTAAAGGGTAAATCTGGTAAATAAGGGCACAAAATATTTTAGTAATAACATAAAATTACACTAACATGTGTAATAATATTATTGTTTGATACATATCCCACCATGGTCATCTTTTGAACGATTTCGGGACCCAATGGTGCCACTTAAGATTGATAATGACACTTTATTTTAAATAAATTAATGAAATGGAAAAAATTACATAAAAAATATCTTTTAGTAAATTAATTTTTAGATGGGGTTATATAAGTTATCTATTAAAATATTAATAATTTTTGTAATGTTAAAATGATTTTCTACATAATTGTAATTTTTATAATTTTTAGTCATCAAATTAGTAGAATTATTTATGACACAATAATGATGCAATGTTAACATTATTAATAAATGATTTAAATAAATAAGATTATAAAGATTAAAATAATATCCAAAACCTATCCAATTATAATTTGATGATTTTATTTCGACCATGAGTCATAATATATATGAATTTAATTAGTTTTAGACTTTTTTAAACTGAAAATATTTATATAATAAATAATATTTTCACACTTTCATAAAGAGATGCTCCTCCCCCTTATAAAAGGCATCACTTCTAACCCATTCCTCACACCTCTAAATCCACTTGTATCATCCAACCCCTTCCCAATGAAGCATTAAAAATCACTCTCTACTGTCAAGGAGCCTTGTATTAGGCAAAAGACACATCAAGTAAACCCTTGGGTTCCAACTAAAGGGAGATAACCATTTTAATGGTAACATCTTCTCTTAAGTCCTTTTTGTTTTATTTTACAATACCAATCCCCAAAATTCATTTTTTCCTTTATTTTATAATGACAGCGGTTTTCTAAATATACTAGGATGTTGTTATGAGAAGTATTCTAACTACCCTTACACACACCTCCTTCTAATGGGTAAAGAATATACTTGTTCATATCATACGTGGGACATATAAAGGATGAAGTTAAAGAAATTATATATTATATTATACTGGAACTATAATATAACTATGTATCAATATTTTTTCAATCAATTAAAATATGAAATAGAAATTAAAGTAGAGTCCATTCTTACGTATGGCTTACCATCTCCATGAACGGTGAATTTAATTTCTTATCTCAAAATATTATGTACTATTATAAATACATATATATACTAGATATATATGATATATATGATATCCAAATCATGAATATAATTCTAGAAATAATGGACTCTTATCCACAAGGACAACATGTAATTATAATGTGTTCATTTTTTAATCAAGTAACAAATATCGAAAAAATGACCATTATTATCTTAAATGATTACATAATGTTTATAAAATGGCATTATGTAATATTAAATAAATAATAAACATGAAAAAGGATTCTGAATAAAGTATAAATTAACTTATGTTTATTATTCAGGACTAACAAGAAACAAACAAGTTAAGTCGGACACGAGGTAAGAGGATTCATATCTCACTTTTAATTCCATGATATTTACATTGATCACCATTAATTTATTTCATGTGGTGTATTTTTTACTTTTATTCAATATATATTATCATTATTCTCTTTATATTCATTTTATTCTGTGATTAATTTGGTGGTTATTTACTTTTGGTCAAACGACTCGATTGATTTCAACGTGGTAAGGGGTTTTCATCTCACTTTTTATTTCCAGGCGACTTACGCTATATTCGCCACAATTTCTTTTTGTGTGGTGTATGTTCTACCCATGATTGTATTAATTTTTTTGTATAATTATATTTATGGGTATTTACATCTTTATTTTATGATCCTTTTTTATGGGGTGTATGTTTTATAAGTTACCAAATCTATAAAGGAATTTCAAATTTCAATTTCCACTCATTGGGATTTACACATACATCATTAATTATTTTACTCCAAGATTATGTGATAAATCACTATTTATTTACTTATGTATTAATTTCCTCTCCCCTTTGTGTGGATATACTTTTGATACACATAATCACTCCATTGATAAATTTTCTTGTAATCGATATGAACTTGATAAGAGTAATTTTAACTAAATCTCTATTCATTGAGTTAAACATCCAAGTCATTAGTGTTGTTTTAACAAGAATATGTGTGAATGTACTATGATTTATTTACAATGAAAATCCTATCATATTTAGTGTATATATTTTTCACACATAATTAGTTCATTGGTTTATCCTTAACCTAATGATACGATCTTTATAAGGGAATTCATCTCATCTTTCATTCCATTGAGACTTCTTTGTTGTTATGCACCAATTCACTCTTATATGGTGTATATAATATCCTTTGGAACATTATATCATGAATACCTTTATTCTAAAAATGTTATAATGTTCTTATTCAATTCTATTCCTCAATTATTTGTTTTCATGATTCTCTCATTTGGTTAGAAACTCATTAACAAAAATATTATTTTCAATTTTTTTATGATTTATTTTTATAAATATATTTAATTAATGTCCATTTTTTATAAATGGTTTTAATGATTTATTTATATGTACATTAATTTTTTCAAATGATTATTTATTTAAATTTTTCAATGTGGTATGTGACACTTCGATTCAAAAATATATCTATTAAATGTTTTTAATGGTTTTGAAAATGGTTTGATAAAGCATTGTTTATTTCAATATCTTGTTTTGATATAACGGAATGTGGAAATGTTAAATTTCCTTCATACTTGTGTAATGTTTTATGATTATGTTATGGTTATTGGGAATTGTTTACGTATATGGGTGGTTATGTGATAAACCAAGGGTGGGTGAGCCCAAGATAGCTCTCCAATGCAATAGATAACATGACGAAGGTAAACGTTAATGATTCTTCTATGAGATTTTGGCAATATACTATAATGGGTATTCCAAATGTGACTCCCTATATAGATGTGATAGCAACAATGTAAGTATGTTATGAATGACATAAGTTAACTTTATGATTTATGATTTCTGTATATTAATCATAAATCTTATGATTTCATGCGGTATGTTATGATTGAAAAATATGGTTTCATTAATTTGTATTTATTAATGGGAAAATGTTTTACTTCCTTATTTTATAACCCTTACTATGATTTTTGTGCTTATACCATGTTTTTGAATTTTTTTCACGTGAAATAAAGAGGAATAGGGACAATGATTGGATCAATGGAAAGTCATGATGTCTAAAACATAGAACTAGACATGTTTCTTTTTAAGTGTTTTTATTTTAGAAACAAAAATGGATACTGAGTAGTAGTGTCTAAATGTAATATGCATGTTTTTATTTAATATTTATGGCCAATTTCTATAAAACTACGAACCTGAAGATATTTTTAATGATAATTCATGACATAATTCCAGATTATGTAATGTTTAAGATCGGGTCCTTATAGTTGGTATCAAAGGTCGGTTTCGACAACTTTAGGGATTATGAGTTTCCGTTAGACACATGGTTAGTCCCTATGACTATTATATAAGTTAAATCCTTGTTTGATAACTTTTTATGATAAAATAAAGTCAGATACAATTTGAAGGAGGAGGATCTCCAACGACATTCATATTTATTCCGGATGACTTTCCTACAATAAATATTGCAATGTCATCTTCAAATGATTGTGAAACTTTTTCTAGCATACAACTCACTTGCATGGAGTTTTTTGAGATATCCAAAACCCTCACTATACCTCGATATCATCGTGGATCAAGGGTTGTATTTAATAAAATCCTATTTTCACATTATTCTCGTATTTTCAATAAAGGTAAATATTATCAATGAATTTTCAAATATTTTACCTTATCAAAATATTTTGAAGCTTGTTATGATTTGAAAAAAGGATATGATGAAGGATACCCTTGCACAGCTTATTTATATCTGGTTTTACAATATATTCTCTCATCACATACCAATTGTATTTTAAAATGAACATTAATTGATATTTTCAACTCATATTATGTCCAACAGTTTTATAAAAATCATGTTTTATCATATGTTTTGAAATTTTATGGCATACATGATTATTTTCCGAAACTGTTTTTTGGAAAACACACATATGACCCATGTTGTACAAGGTGTATTTGGATGAAGGAAGAAAATGATTTTGAAGGATCTCTACACCATTATTACAATGCATGAACATTCTACCAACGTGAAAACGATGATGATAAAACCATATGGACACCATGATCAAGGCATGATTTTATATCTATTGGGAATTGTTTTATTTTATTATATGGAGGTGAACAAAAATGAAAATATATAATTTATTGAGGAGTTATTTTATTTCAATGAAAATGAAAGGTATAAAAAAACCTTTGAGGTTAAAACATATTCAAGATATTTTTGTGTTTTATAAAAAGGAAAACATGTATGATGGGTGACGACCCGTCCTGTCTAGTAACGCCATGTGAATCGAACCCACAATCGAAGGGTGATAAGGGTTCCTCGCTAACCACTATTCTACATGATGTCCCTTTTTAGTGTGACTTATTATTTTATGTCAAATGATTTTATGGATCATGAATAAGTTTATTTGGGAACTTGTCAAATTTATATCCTTAATAGAAGAGAACTATTTGACGAATATGTGATAATGATTATTTTAGAAGTTGTTTTCACTTTTGGAAACATCATATGCTTAAGGGAAATAGAATACTATGGGATCTCATTTGGGGAGTAATGGTTAAAATTTTGGAAGAATCTATGTTTTTATTGTGTACATATAATGATTTTGTTTATTTACTGAAATGATTATCAAAGCATTGAAAATAAGTGATTATGTTAATTACTTTATAATATGTGACTTTATGAGTAACTAATGTTATTTAGAGACAAATGTTATGATTTATCATGGAAGATTATGTGATTAAATCCTTATGAGATTTTGGTTTCAACCTTAGTTTTAATTAATTTGTATAATTTTATTGAAATTTATTTATTGAATAGTATTTGTTGATCTTTGTGTAATGTTTGGTAAATTTTGGAGATTAAGGGTAGTTTTTTTTTGTAAATTTTTATCATTTTTAGGGATTATCTGATCATCTACAAACCATTTGGGGTTTTAATTGTTTAAAGACATGGGAAAAATATAGTTCATCTTCTATGGATTATGTGATTCTCTAGAAGTTTATTATGGCACTTTCAATGTGAACAAGTCATCTTGATTACTCATCGTTTGATGAAATAAATGAGTTTAGGGTAAGAATTTAGTAATGGTGGAAAGTCTACCTGGAATGTAAGTATGTTTTCTTATATATTTTTCAATTCTCATAAATAAATTCCACAAAATTATGAAACGTAAAATAAAACGAAAAACATTGTTTATTAACTTTTCCTACTAGGTAATCAAAGACCATTTAACTCATCGTATGTTTGTGATTTTTGGGTCATTATCTTTCACTTAATCTGGTTTTATATCACTCTCCATTAGAAAATGTCAATTTTTTCCCTATTATATCATGGTTTTCCTACATTGAATCCTAATATGGGTTATCTTGGGTGACCTTTGTAATTCTTTCTTTATTTTAAATTGATAGTTTTATTGACTCGTTTTCTGAAGTGGGACTTTAAATGAAGTTTCTGACCCCAATTTTAAAATTGCGAGGACGCAAATCCGAAAAGGCAGAATGGTTGTGACATCCCTGGAAAATAAAGAATATAATATTTTGATAATTATTATTATTGGTGAGTTTAATATTAATTTTACTTTAATGAGGATTCTATTTTTGATGGCTTACCTGATAAGCAAAGAATTCAATTTTATGCATAAATACTCTAATATTCACTAAAAGGTCGATTTACCGTATTTTGATGGTGAACCCTATTTAAATATAGTTTGGATCACTTTTATATGTTTTATTTGACAAAATTTAATCCTTTTTTAGAATCGGGAAATCAAAATATACTTTGGGTAAATATTTGATATTAATCTGATAAAGTTCATTTTTAATGAATATTGAAAAATACTATATCTTAATTTAAAAGTGATTTTTAATCTAATTTATTCATATGGTTAGATTATTTCATTAATTGGGTTTAATGTTTAATTAGAATTTATTTTTACCATTTAATCCAATTTTGGTAATTGTAATTAATTTCACTTTGAAATTGGACATTAACAAGTGTCAATCTTATGATAGTTATTGCTTCTTAAAAAACACACTTGTTGTTTTGACAGTAAGAATTAATTTTAAATTAATTTCTGCCACTTCTGTGTTTTAAATTTTCAAAAATGGATTAAATATTTGGAATCAAGATGTCTAAATTTTTTAAATAGTTAAATTTTATTTTTCGACATTTTGAATATTTACTTGAGTAAATATTTTATTCGCTATGGTTATAGGATAAATTTGGAAAATAAGGGTAAACAAATATTATTATAATAATATAAATTTACCCTAACATGTGTCGTAATCTTATTTTTTAATACATATCTGACCATGGGAATATTTGGGTCAATTTTTGGACTCCATGAATCCAATTAAAGGTGATATTGACACATTATTTTAAATAACGTAAAGAAAAGGCCAAAATGACATGAAAAATATATTTTAGTAAATTAATTTTTAAATGGGGTTATATAAGTTATATATTAAACTATAAATATTATCTATAAATCTAAAATTATTTCCTACATCAAGTTATTTTTATATAATTTTTATACATCAAATAAATAAAATTATTTATGACACATTAATGATGCAATGTAAACCACATTAATAAATCATTTAAATAAGTAAGATTATAAAGATTAAAATAATATTCAAAACCAATATTATTCTTATTGGATGATTTCATTTATACCATGAGTCATCGTTTCATAGACATTAATTATTTTTGGACCTTTTGATACCGAAAATAATAATATTTTCATAATTTCATAAAGATCCCCTCCTCCCCCTTATAAAAGGACACCACTTCTAACCCATTTCTCACACATCTCAATACCTTTGGCTCATCTGAACCCTTCCCCAATAAGCTCTAAAGAGCTATCTATTCCACCTAGATTCCTCAACATAGTCTGAATACACATATGTAATCCTTTTGGTTCAAACCAACGGGATATACCCAATTTAAAGGTAACATCTTCTCTTAAGTCCTTTTGTTTTATTATACATATACAACCATCTAATTTATTTTCATTACTTTATTTTATAACAACACCAGAATCCTCAATATATGAGGATTTTTTTATGTGAATTATTTGAAGTACACTTACACACACCTACATCTAATGGGTAAAGAACATACTGTTTTTGTGGGTGGCAAACTAAAAGTCACGAAATGATGATTGATCAATTATCTCCTAAAGCCTCTTATGGTGGAAATTATGATGGAACTATATTTATATATGATATATATTATGTTTATTTTTTCATTATTCTTCTGTATTTTTCATTTATACCATACCATTATGGTTTCCATTACGGGTAAAGGTGATAATTTTATTTGAGAAGTGCGGACTACCGTAACCTCAAAGTGATATTACTCTTTCATACCATACGTGGGACATATAGAGGATGAAGTTATTGAAATTATATATTATATTGTATTTTAATTATAATATAACTATGTATCATTATGTTTTAATTCAATTAAATTACAAAATATAAATTAAAGTTGTGTTCATGCGTACGTACGGCTTACCATCTCCATGAATTGTGCATTTCATTTTTATCTCCAAATGTTATGTATTGTTATAAAAACATATATATATATACTAGAAATATATAAAAAATATGATATCCAAATCATTAATATCATTTTTAAGATAATGGACTCTTGACCACATGGACAACATGTAATTATAAGGTGTTCATTTATGACTCAAGTACCAAATATCGACAAAATTAGCATTATTAACAAAAAAGATTAAAAAATGTTTATAACATGGTAATAAGTGATATAAGAGGAATAATAAACATGAAAAATTTATTTTAATCATGTTTAAATTAACATTTGTTTATTATTCTGGAAGAACAAGGAACAAACATGTCATGTCAGACACGAGATATGATGTTTCTTATCTCAGATTTAATTCCTTGAGATTTCCATTTTTCGCAACTAATTTATTTCATGTGGTGTATTGAGTAATTCCGTTTGATATATATTATAATGATTATATTTATATTCATGGTATTATGTGATTAGTTTTGGGTTATTATATTTTGGTCATACAACTCGATTGATTACAATGGGGTAAAGATTTTTCATCTAACTTTTTATTCATGTGAGATTCCGGCTATGTTAACCACTATTTTCTATTGTGTTTTGTATGTAATTCCCATGATTGTATTCATTGTCTAATAAACATAAATTTATTGTTATTTAAATCATTATTTTATGATACTTCTTTCATGGGGCGTATGTTTCGTTACATACCAAATGTATAAGGGAATTTCAATTTTCAATTTTCCACCCATTGGGCTCTATGCATACTTTATTGATTATTTTACTCAAAGATTTTGTGTGACATCACTATTTCTTTACATATGTATTAATTTCCACTCCCCTTTGAGTGGATATAAATTTGATACACATAATAACTCCATTTATAAATTTTCAAGTCAGTGATATGAACTTGATAAGAGTAATTTTAACTCAATCTTTATTCATTGAGTTAAACATCCATGAAATTGGTGATGTTTTTACAAGAATATGTGTCAATATCCTATGATTGATTTACACTGAATATTCAATCATATTTATTGTATTTTTATTTTTTGCACATAATTACGTCATTGGTTTATCCTTGATCTAAGGATACAATCATTATAAGGGAATTCATATCATCTTACATCCCATTGAGACTTAATTGTTGTTATGCAACAATTCACTCTTTTATATTGTATATAATTTCCTTTGGAATATTATATCATGAATCCCTTTATTCTCCTGATGTTATAATTTTATGATTCAATGTTATTCCTAAATTATTTTTATACATGAGTCTCTCATTTTGTTAAAAACTTTTCAACTAAAATATCATTTTAAATGTTTTAATGATTTCTTCTACTAAATCATTATCATTAATGTCCATGTATTAAAAATGGTTTTAAGGATTTATTTATATGGACATTAATTTTTTCACATTTAAATTTATTTGAAATTTTCAAATTGTTATGGGACACTTTAATTCAAAAATGTCTTTATTAAATGTTTTAAATGGTATTGAAAATGATTTGATAATGCATTGTTTATTTCAATATCATGATTTGATACCTTGGAATGTGGAAATTTTATCTTTCATTTATACTTGTGTCATGTGTTATGATTATGTTATGGTTGATGGGAATTCTTTACATATATATGTGGCATCATGATAAAACTAGGGTGGGTGAACCCGAGATAGCTCTAAAATGATTTGGGTAACATGACAATGGTGAATGTTAATGTTTCTCCTAAGAGATTTTTGAAATATACTGTGATTGTATTCCAAATTTGACTCACTATGTTGTTGTGATAGCTACAATGTAATTTTATTATAAACTCTAGAAGTTACCATTATGATTTATGATTTCTGTATATTATTCATAAATCATAAGATTTCATGTGGTATGTTATGATTGAAAAGTAAGGATTCATTGATTTTTATTTATTAATGGTTTAATGTTTTCCTTCATTATTTTATAACCCTTACTGAGCTTTTTGTGATTATCCCACGTTTTTTAAAGTGTTTTCACAGGACATAAAGTGTAATAGAGATAAGGATGCGATCATGTAAATGTCTTTCTATCTAAAACATGGAAGTAGACATGTTTCATTTTAAGAGTTTTTTAATGAAAAATGGATATAGAGTAGTTGTGTCTACATGTAATATTCAAGTTGTTATGTAATAGTTATGTCCTATTTCTCTACAACTCTAAAACTTAAAGGATCCTCAATGATAATTTTGTACATATTAAAAAATTTTGTATTTTTGAAGGCCAGGTCCTTATATTAGAGGAAACGTAAGAGGACCTTTAACTATTTAACTAACTGATTAAATGGAATGGGTTTTAGTAAACATGGATAAAAATTAGGTTCTTTAAAGGATAGTGTATTATCTTATATAATGACATATTTCATCTAAATACAATGTTATGTAGGGTGATGGATCCACATGATATTTTATTGTGAGTTTAAATAACTGATAATTTCTATTTTTATTATTTTTATAATATTAACATGGAAAATGGAACTAATTTTTTTAATTCATGATAGTATATATAATTTTTTTTCATTATATGTATTCATTCATTAAATATTAAATATCTTATTTTTATTTTTTATATTATGGTATTACACTATTTAATTTATATTATTTTCAATGATTTGAGTATAAAATGCATAATCAAATATATTATATATTTAGTAAATTTGTCCATTTTCTTTTTATGATTTAATTGAGGGAATAGTTTCCCCATGATTTAATTTATCATTATCCTCTATTCAATAGACAGTAACATAAATGGTGATATCTTTGAGGTATAATAGTCATCCTCATTGGTCAAGGAATAAATTTAAATTGAAAATAAATTATATAAAACTATAATATTTATATTGTTTCTTATAAATAAATTATTTATTTAATGACATGGTGATTATTAGAAATGAAATAGCACACACACTTCTATTTTAGTAAGGACATATCAATCCCCTTCAATGTGTAACCCAATACATAACCATCCCATTAGAATTTAAAAGATAAGGAAAATATTTTTATTTCTCAAATTCCCATTAATTTAGGATTAAATCCCTACACCGTTGTCCAATCCTGAGTCATCTTAAACTGAAGACTTCACCACTGTATAAGCCATAGATCATAAGTATCTCTAAACCACCACCCCCATGTAGAAGATATAAGTATATCAACTCAATTAATATGATGAATTAAACGGTGACTTCACAACATAATAAATAATAGAGATGTACAAAAAAACAATAAAAACATATGAAATATAATATATAAAAATAATTTTAGCAATTCTATTCAAACATAAAATCATTATTTTTGGACATCTTCATTTATTATTTCTCACTACTTATTTACTCCCTATATTTATTTCTTCTTATTTACCTTTGAGTTATATTCTTAGATAATTTTGAAACTCCACTTTATAATTATAATTTCTGGATTCATAGTCAATTAATTTATACTCTCCTACCACTTCTATTTTATACACATTAATTAAATGTCTACTATTTAAAAAAATGAGATTTTTTCTTTAGATTTTTACATTATTAAAATTATATTATTATGTTATGAAGAATAAATATTACATTTTTAATTAATATAAAATAAAATACTGAATATTATTAATGTTTTAAAGAACACAATTAATTGGAAACATTAAGAATATAGATCTTTTCTCAAACACCCTTCTCTTGGATCATAAAATATTTTTAAATTTTAATAAAATTTCCAAATCTATATAAACAAAAAAAGATTATAACCTCACATTGTGTAATATTAATAATAATGTGAACTCAATTATAAATTTATAATTGGTTTTATTTTTTTTAATAATATTTCAAATATTAATCCTATTAATTAAAATATAAATAATTAATTTATAAATATATTATTATTAATTTAATATTTATACCACAAAATTAAACTCAATTATCTCATATTTCACAAAAAAGAAATTAAAATTCATATTATATTTAAAAAATATAAACATATACTGAAAATATTAAAAATATAAAATATATTATTCCATTATTGATAATGTTGTGTCCCACAGATAGTTGAATGGTTGGTAATGACCACATAACACACTACATAATGTTATAATATAATAGATAAGAACGCAAGAAATGAATTAAATATATTTTTTTACCAATGATCATGAATATTTCAATCCATATTTTTGATTACCTTTTTCTCATTTGACTATACTTATCGATTTCCACCACCATGTTTTCATCACTAACATCAAGTTAGATTCTATATTCTCCTAAGAATGGATCCCTTTTATCACCATTTATAGTTTTTTGAAACATCATTGAATTACAGGATCATTGACCTACAACCTCATTAATATTAATAACATGCATAGTATGCTGTTTATAATTTACATGGTACTGAGAAAAATTATATATTTTATGTTGGATCATTTTTTGGTAATTAAATTTAAACTATATATTTTATTAATAATTTTATCTTAATTGTGTAATTTCGGTGTGGGTGTAATTTTAATCATTTTAAATATAGATGTTTCTCCCCATTTTACACAAAATCACACCAAAGCATAGGGTAATCATATATCTTAGTGTACATCTCTAAAAATTACATCAGATTAAATTATTTTGTCTCTAACTCCCTTTAATTATAAAATCATTCAGTGATACACTAAAGTAGTAACTAAAAAATGTTAACTGCAAAATATTCCTATAAATAATAATAATAATTTACATCATTTCAGGGATAGAATGAGTTTAATTCATGAATATTATAGATTATTTAAACTGTTCTAAATATTTTTGTATTGGGAGTAATTTTTTTACGAATATGGATACACCAATGTTGTGTTTGGTTAAACAAATGTTTCAATATAGATATATTAAAAAAACTATATGTTTCAAATAAAAATAAAAAATTTATTTCATAAAAATATATATTTTTTACATATGTATACTATAATAAGTATATGATCATTATTTTATAGTGAAAGACATAATTGTAGAAACAAAATTAAGAGAGGAAGATTAAAAAAATTATCATATAAATTAAATATATTTATGTAAATTAGATTAGATGTATTTAATAGTATTATAATAATACAAGTATTATAAAATATAATATACTGAAATATTAAGCATTAGAAATGTAAAAAAAATACAAACTTCATAGATTAAAAATATGATATATTCATGTACATGATATGATGAAATAATGAATTAATATGAAGAAAATAAATATGAAAAAAATATCATAGAGTATAAATAAGAAATAATAATATTCATATTGTGAAAATTGAATTTCATTCATACATACATATTCATGTTTTATTACAAATTATTTATTTTTAAATTAATATTTATTATTTAATCGAGTGGGATGCAATTATAATTATAATTTATAAAAAAATATAAAATAGTCACTAAATAATATATAATTATAAACAATTAATAACCATTAAAAATTTAAATCTTATCAAAAATAATAATAAATAAATAAATAAATAAATGTTAAATAATTATAAACATAATTTTAACATAATAATATTTTTTCCCGTTCATAATTAGATTTGAAACAAAAAAATTAAAATAATAATTTTTATATAAAATTATGAATAAGTTAAAATTGTAATAATCTAATTCCTTGAATTCACATGATCATTACTAGTATTTGTTTGGGGGTATTAGGATATTTCTTATATTTTTAATTGTTATCAATATAGGAATGTTTTTTATTTTTCAATTTTTGTTTTGAATGTTATCAACATAAAATTTCGGTAATATATTACAATAATAATTACATTTTCCTTTGAAATATTTCGTAAGTTGTTTATATTAGCTCCCCTGATTCCATAATTGTGTTCACATGATTTTTCAGTGAAGGATTTTTTGAGACATAACTAATGTTGAAGATATTTTGGAAGTGATTTTCTTATTTTGTTAATTATATGATTTATTCATATGTGGTTAACATTTATTTTCAGTTTTATACATTTATTATTGTCAAAAAACATCAAAAAAAATTGTACATTATTTTTATATCAATATTTAAAAATGGATGAGTTTTAAAATATTTTATTACCAACGTACAATGTGATGCATGATTTTTTTTCTTTCTATTCAAAGTAGAAATAAATGATCCAAAAGAATAAAATAATGAAAAATTATTTATCATTTTAGGAAATTGATTCAATAGCCATAAAAAAACCAATACATATAATATATATGTATGGATACATTTTAGGTATTAAATGTTTTTATAATAATGTATATTTTGGAAATAAAATAGAGTGGATTTTATTCAAAATGAATATGATAATATTGTTTATTAGTTTTCATCAGTACATCATTTCAGGCTCAAATTTACACATAGTTTGGAGGATTTAGTGGATTAATTCATTTATATAATTAAATTACCATAGATATTTGATTACATATAATTATAATTAGTACATTTATCAATTGACTAATCTGTATTAATTAAAAAATTATTATTCTGAAATTAATTAATATTAGCTTGAATTAACTTAATTGAATTTTTTATGTTTTCATTATTAAATAATCTTTTAGTCATTAATAAATAAACATTAATAAATAGTGGTCGATACAAGAAATATATGTGATGCGGTAAAATTTAATGATATAGGGATGAAATTAAGTTAATAGATTTATATTATACTATACATGAATATAAATGGTGACAAAATTTGCAATAAAGTAGGGGATTATTTTAAAATGGTTTGAAATGTGGAGGCATGTTAGAAAAAAAATGGAGAAAATTATTATTATTTATTATTTTCAACATCACTATAAAAAATATCATAAATAATTGGCGGTTAATCTATTAGAATAATGGGGTTGATTCAATGTTACATTTTTTAAAATAATGACTAGGTCTAGTTAATTTTTCTATACAATGTATATTCTATATATTACCATCCCTAAAATGTAGAATTTATAAATAATTATGCAATATAACACTTAAATTTTATAATGATTTCTCCTAGATTCAGTGATTAAATCATTAATGTGTTTGAAAAAACTCTAAAATAATGGTTCTTTATAAATTTCACTATTAAAACATTATATTTTTATGTTATTTAATGAGGTCAACTCACAACATGATGAAAATTATTATCCAATATAATTTAGTTAGGATTGTAAAAAAACTAAAGCAAAATTAATAATTAATTGTTGTTTTGGAATAACCACTAATCAATATAGAACATATTTATAAATAAAATTTAATAAACAAAAGGGGTTTATACACCATTAATTGTAAATGAAATATGTGGTTATTTACAACCTTCTGTATATAATTATATTAATGGTAGTTTATAAACCACTAAAATAAATTTCTAAATTAGTTAAATATATATTTTCCATTATTTTTAAAAAAGTATTATTGAATAATAATTTTTTGTCAGTTTTTATAAAATATAAATTATATATATACAAATATTTAAAATAAAAAAAATTCATGGGTTCTAAAATATGACAAATCATTGAATTACAAAGGTTTTATTTCCCTCGTTTTTAATTTAATAATTTATATAAGAATAAAATTTAATAATATATGATTATATGTATTGTGATCTATAAGGACACAACCACTAGAAATATTATTTTTAAAAATAGTATTTCATTAAATGTAAGATAATTCTAGGTAAGTGTGAACATTAATTGATATTTTTGAAATATAAAAATGTAAATAATAATTTAAAATATTGAAATAAAAAGATGATGAACTATAATATATGATCTACTTATTAATATAATCTTTCATCATATTCCCTTCCATTTAGATAAATATGATCATGATACACACATCCTCTATATGACTCAAATATTTTATCTAAACAAGGTGAAAATTTCATAAATCATTTGGTGACAGACTTTTAACAATAATAACTATAGTCATTGAATCACATTTATTCTGGAGGACCCTCTATCCAAATTAAAAAAAATACCTCTTTTCAAGTGTAACAATACAAAACAATACATCCAAATCAATTTCGAATCCCATGAAATTATCAATATTTCATTAAATATTATTCAATTTTTCTTACAATCTACCACAACCAAAGGGTCATGAAGAACAAAGGCAGGAAAAAACAACCTTCATAATAATAAAAAAAGAAATAATGGGATCCAAATTATCATACTTGTACTAATATAGTTTCCTAGACACTTTTTCCACACCAAGAGGCCAAATATTATTCAGGTTATTGATTATTTTATTACTAGTAACTATTTGATATTATGAGGCCTATATAACATCTATGAAATAAAGTCACATATATTATAATATTGTGTCCCCATTTCTTTAAATTTAATATTATTCTAGGCATTTTATATGTAGTGAAATCATGAGGCAATATGATCCATAAATAAGATTATAAACATATATATTTAGGTAAATATCTACAAGAGTATAAAGGTTGCATTTTAAGTCACTTGTATTAGATATTCTAAATATAATATCTCAAAAAATATACCTCCTAATATATATTGGAAATTCAAATTCAATGTGTAAATAATGGTATTAATATAATTATTTATCCAATATGATTAAAGTATATAGTTTCTTAGATCCATGTAATCAGAAACTATCATATTTTGGGGAGTTTTTATTGATTTTATTTATAGAAGGATCAATTGATAATTATTAACAAATATATTAATGTATTATTACAACAATTTTTGGGGGAGATCAAGACTATAATGTGATCTAAAATATAGACTATTTTGGAAGTAATTATTTAAATCATCTTAAACTTGAGTATCTCTCTATAAAATTTTATGATAAATTTTTTTTTAAAATATAATATAGAATGATATTAATGAATTAACCGAAAAAATTCATGATTGAGTCAATAGAGAAAATATCCAAACCAATGTGAATATATTAGATGTCCTAAAAATGTGTTAAGAAAAAATTATATGAAACAAATTATATTTTATTTCATGATGGAAGTAATTTTAAATCCAATGAAATGGGTATGAAGGAGATTCCTAAGCCATTACATATTGTGGATAATATATAGAAGTGTCTATATTTTTTCATCATGTCACATATTTTTCAACATAAGAATATAATGAAACCATTTATATTCTAGATAAGATTCTAGTTAAATCAAAAAAAAACTGCCACTGAACAAATAATTATTGTTGATATTGATTCCCCCAAGATTAGTATGTTTGGTACACATACTCAATGAAATATTGACATGTTTCTTAAGAAAAAACCAATCCTAAATATTGTTCCTTTTTTATTCAGAATTTTAAACATGTATTCTTCTTCCATTTCTATAAATAAAATGAAAATAAATATTTAGACTATGGATTGATATTGAGAATAGAATCTTTTTGGAGTGGTAATGCTAATCTTCTTTATATCATTACAATTTTGTAAAAAAATAGTAAGATTAATATATATATATATTATAAATTTATTTGAAGATATAATATAATATAAAATAATTTTTTAAATGTATTATATTATTGATTAATACATTAGATAAATATATATTTATATGAATTATAATACACATAACACACCATTATTCATTATATAAAAATTATGAAAATATATTATATAAATCATGTTATGATTTAAATATAAAAATATAATATATATATATATAACATATATGATAGGATGTGTATATATTTCTATTTTCACATATGTAAATGAGAAAACATACATTTTGATAGAGTGGTGTATTTCACGTATTTTTATTTTGATTTAGTGATCTCTTTAATTTCCAGGAGTTTTAACTGTGATGTTTAATTTTTAAAAATAATATTGTTAATATATGTATTGTGTGTGATCATTGAAATGGTATTAAAAATAGTGATGATGATTATTATTTTATTCCTTTGAGGTTCAATATTTGGAAACACATTTACGATAAAATATTGTCTTCCACCAAGGCATTTGTCCTTTTTATGACATTTTTTAACTAGAATGGTTATTCTACTGGGGTAATTCACGGATTGGGGAAATAATATAGGTTTACCCATACAAGTGGATTGTATGAAGATGATTTGTTAATGTTTTGAACAATCCATATGGTGACTTTTTGATGTGTTTCTGTGTTTGATATTGAACATTCAGACCATTGTTGAATTTTATTCCAAAACATATATCTAAATTATATGAGGTGTCTGGGTGTAAAAAAAATCCACATTTCCTCTTTTTTTACCTTTATTATATGGGGATTCCACTTTTTCACTCTCTCCATTTGAATAAACCAATGGTTTAGACAAGGTTTTCTCTCCCTCCCTTATTTATTTATTCCACAACACATTATACTCATTCCAGGTGGATTTTGGAGTGTATTCTCTTTCATCATCATATTACCCACTCTATTCTTCTCCCAAATAATTTTAATTATATTTTTTATCTTAAATCCAATAAGATTAATTTGGGATGATATTAGGGTTTGGGGTGACCAACTCATTTGGGATTTTGTCTTTATATATTTCACTAGAGGTTTCTCTACTTCTAAGAGTGTTTTCACTAAAAAGCGATGACTTACCTCTCTATTTTACTTGAAAAACAGAATATGTTTCAATGTGTTACTATAGATTTTCATTTTTTGTAATATTTATTATTATTAATATTTTTTTATATTTTATACTTATTTTTATGGTAAAATTGATTTTATAAATGATTGGTAAATGAAATTATATAGGAGGTAATGGATGTTATGTGGTTTTATGGATTTGAAAAAGGGAATTTCTATACAAATTGTTTCTCAATTCAAAATAATGATTTATTAGAAATTTATATGAGATTTTAGAAAGTAATATTACCCCCATTTGGGTAATTCCCAAAACAAATGTGGATTATCATTGAATTATTTCAATGAGAATAAAATGGCCTTATTTTTTCAAGTGGATTAAATGTTTATTTTTAATGAAATTTTTTACTATGAATTTAAATGGTTTAACTTTAAAAATTCATATGAACTAAAATTTTAATTGATGAGAAATGACTCTGTATTTCATGTAAATATTATTAATGGGTTATGTATCACATTTTAATGGTTTGGAAATTATTTAGGTGTGTGAGAAACTCTCGATAATAGAATAACAATTCAAAGAATAGACAAAACCCTTTAATGGGAACTATTTATATTATGTTTGGATATGAATAAAAAAATTAATTTTTTATTGATTGGATGTTGGAGCTTTGGGATATATATCTTTTCCAATAATGTATATATTTAATAATATTTTTTCACTCTCGTAATATTAATTTCACCAATTGGGTCACCATGCATTGATTAAGATGTCTAGATTTATGACACACATAATTGTTAGATGCTTCCATTCTGTCCCTAATTATGTGTTAAGTTAAGTGGTTTTGTACCAATTCTTTGTTGGTGGTAGTCTAGTTGAGGGTTCCATGTTAGGACCCAATATTAGTTGATAATTGGTTAATGTTTACTAATGGTTAGGTTTGTCTCACTATAGAACCTGGTATTTTACCAAGGAAGTAGATAAATCCATTGGATACATTATTTGATTCCACTAGATCTATTAGTTCTTATAGATACATCTATTTTTTTAATGATATGGTTCAGTGGAGTTAATTTTACACTCCTAATTTTATTTTTTTATTAATTTTTATTAAAATTAATCAAAAATTGGAATTAATATTTTTTGTATAAATATATCATGTGGATCAAATTTTAGGATGATTAATCAATAAAAATGTTCATAATGTTATCATTTTTATTTTAGGAAAAAATTTCCAATGGTATTATAAAATGAACATTACTTAGATATTTTACCCTTTTATATAAATGTATAATAACCGAATTTCCAAAATAAATTTCATGTTATAATTAATATAATTTTACTCATATATAATTGAATAATCACTTTGGTCAAATATTATTGGTCTTGATTTTAATCACACATGTGTATACACCATTCAATGTATATTGTTCAAATGGTTTTACTTTTAGATTACTTTGATCTCTCGATCATAATGTTGGGAGTTTTTGTTTTTTATGACCTATGGTTGAGTATGAATAAAATAATATAGGGTTATAGGGAGATGGATGGTAGTATATTTTTGTGGTTTTTTATATCATTTTGCATTGGGGGATCATATATTAGCGTTAATGGCCCTAATTTCCATGAAAAAATTGGGTTTATTTATGTGATTGTGAATATTTATTTTTGGTTTATTTTTTGGATGTCCTTATTTTTTATTAACTATTGATATATTTTTATGTTATTTTTATTGAAGTGTATATAATTTAAAGTGCAAAAATAATACCATGGGTAATTTTTTGAGATCATTCCACATGTTTCCATCCCAAATAGATCAATAACACACATCATACATTATTTTGGGCTTGATAAAATGTTTGATTTATGGGAGACATGTCTAGTTCATCAAAATTGGTTATCAATGAAACACCATTATGTTGGAAGTTTTTATACGTATAATTATAATTAGGATGAACATTGGGATGTTGTTTCAATGTATGGACAAAATTAAAAACACCACTTATCCTAACATAAAATCAACATTCCATGGAATTACGGGAATTTTTTTTAATCTTGATTTTGAATAGATCTAATTTATTTTGAAATATATGATGGTTTGTTAATCCCTGATGAGTAAATTGGTGATTTTGGAAGATTTTTTGAGTATTTATAGTAAAAATATTGAAAAAACCAAATATTCATAGTTAGATTTCCTAGTCTAGTAATCTTGGTTGATCCCATAATGAATTTGAAACCAACAATTATATAAAAAACATAGATGTGTTTCTATAGATTACAATCTTCATATCCCAAATAGTTCACCTTTTTTCATTTTTGAAATATTTTCCCTCAATTTTGTTCAAAACAATTCTCACGTGTGGGTCAGTGGTGGGATGTTAATTAAATAGGTTTTTTTGAATTTACATGATTCATTTTGTTTTTTTTTATAATTTTGTTTTTTTATTTATCATTAAAATTTTAATTGAATGTTTCATAAATAATTTTTCCACATGAACACTACTTTAATTAATATTTTGAAAATTAGTTTTTATGTGTGGAATGTGGTGATTTATTTTTGATATTGGGATTTATATATTGGAGGTGAAAATATTTTATCCATGTGGTATGTTTTAAATATTGTTATTTATAATGTAGAGACCCGAAGCTTGAAGTACATTGACATTACATTACATTTTCAGAATACATAGTACATAACAAAAACACACACACAAGGATCGTAATAGTTTAGTGTCTTTGGAAACTCGGAGTATAATCTTCTAATCCTGGTGAAAGATCATCAACATCTCCCATAAAAATCATCCCTTTTGTTATACCTAAAACCTTTCTTTATATCCTGGGGAAAAGTAAACATAAAAGGGTGAGCTCAAATGCTCTGTAGGGATAAACAAAAAAATATCAATCACATCATATTCATAAGAACATAACAATTTGGAAATCTTAACCTGCGAAAGAGAGCATAATTTCATAACATGGGATAAATCATAGTACTGAAATGAAATCCCAATAATCATAACATAAAACATGAAACATTGTTGCATACACACATAATCATAGAGAATCATTTCTTGTTAGTCAAGACTCATTGCCAAGACTGTCTTAGTGGACAAAGTCCCTTTCTGAACCGAGTCACCCTCATTTCAGTCCTGTTTCACTGAACCGGTATAACCTACCATTCCAGCCATGTCTATCTCATGAGATATAAAATCTTTACCCAATGCATTGGAGGGAGATATAGGTCCCACCCATCTCATAATGAAACCATTCTTACGTGTGCCACAAAATCGTAAATCATACATCATTTCATAACCCATGAAATAAAATGGGATTCTTAAACATCATGCCATCATAACATAATCCATAAACAATTGATATAATTTCATTATAATAAAATTGAATCCATTTAAATAATAAAGAAATTTTACTTGAAACATACACATATGAAATAATGTCATCTTAGATGTAAAATAGTTTTGACAAAACACTTGAAATGAATTCTTGAGCAAAATATCCTTTCTTCTTTAAAATCATGTTCTTTTCACAAAATTACATGCAATTTTAAAAGTTAAGGGTTTTATTGAAAATAATCATGCAATATTGTAGAGGAATTTTCTTGAAAATGAGGCATTATGAAACCGTAAAAATCCATTCACGCCGTATAAGTTAAAAATAACATTTTCCTCGTACTTTTGTCGAAAAAGTCAAAAGTACCTTATATGGTAACCAAACGAAAGATTACATTCATACAATGTGGTAAAAAGTAAATAAAGAGTGAAAATGACTTTAAAAATCCATGGAAGAATGGTAAACATTTTATGAAATAATGTTTAGAAATCATGGTCATGGATGATAAACGTAACCCCAGTAAATACTAACGTATAAGGAATCTCGGATAAAAATGAGATTGAAAATTTATCCCTTACCTTTGGTCCGATTTTCTTCGTAAGTGTCCGAACCACCTATATAATGATTTAAATGATGTCATTTAGTTATTACAGAATTATATTCATTGTTATTATATCATATATGGTTCACTTATGACTTTATAGTACCCGTTCTTTTGTAAATTCATGTTAATGTAGCGTTTTGGGTAAAATCGTCTCATTTATCGTAGGTGTTTGGACTTGTTGTTCTTGACATTATTATTACTTATATCATGATTTACTTACTTCCAGAATAAAAAATATGATTTATATATCATATATATTCAGTATATATATATATAAATAATAGATAGATAATTGATATGAAACACACCATTCATGGAGACGGTAGTCCGTACGTACGCATGAATGCTGTTTTCCTTTCCTTATTGTCTTAAATGGATGTAAGTAGATTACATATATATATATAAATAAATCCAGTAGCTTTATAATGTCATATATTTCATTATTATTTCTTATATATACTTTATAATTATTCTTAAATGGTTAACATGGAGAATGAATCTCATCGCGTCGTGGAGACGGTAATCCGTATATACGCACGAGCGATGATATCTTTTCCATAATTATTGAATTGAATTGGAGTGGATGATACAATATATCCGAATCATTATGATGTTATAATAACTATGTATAGTTATTCTTTACACCATATTACCCATCCATGTAAGGTGTTGGTGGAAAAACAGATTACACCACGGCGTGGAGACGGTATTCCGTACGTACGCACGCGCGATGATTTCGTTTTCCGTAGGATGGATAGATGGTGAATTAGGATTGTTTCATACTTATAATAACATATCAGTATATGAGTGATACTGATGTTATTACTTCATAATGAAACAACCTAAGAAGAAGAAGTGGAAGAAGAAATAAAGGTGAAAGAATTGGTAACGGAAATTACCTCTTCTTTGAAGCGCCTCTTTGAGACCCCCTCTTAGGGCACTAAAATTGGTCTTTGAGGAAGAAAAGAACCTCTAGGATGTTTCTAGGGAAGTGGATAAGAGAATTGGGCAGGGTTTGGCCGAGCATGAAGGCTCAAAATTGTGTGAGGAAGAGAGGGAGGAGGTGTCCTTTTATAAGGGAGGAGAGGGGAACCTTTGGAATAACTAAAAATATTATTTTATTATAAAGTCATATTCGATTTTAAAAAGCTCAAAATTGATTTATTCAGAGGATAAGGTTGGGATGGGTCGAAATCCTCTCATACAATAGAATTTAGATAAGTTTAGGTTCCTATTTTATACTTATCATTTAGATTTAACATTATGTTAAATAATTTTACTTTTACCGTGTCTTCTTGTTTTATTTCACTATAAGGTCAATAAACTTACTATAAGAAAGAAAAAGAACCCCAAATTGTTTATTATTAATATATATAACCTTATCTAAGTCATTTGGCCGATCCTTAGATTTTTAAAAATAACATAACAATTAATAATATAATATTTGTTTTAAAAACTATTTTATGTCAATTTTGACACTATTTAGTAATTGATTTTTGTAAAAATCCTAACAGAATGATAAGTTCGAAAAAAGTTAATTAAATCAGTACTAACATGTCATATTAACCTAGAAAATTAGTGTAATTCATAAAAAGTCTCAAATTGTATTTATTTGAGTATTTATAACATCAATTATATCAATATTTCATTAATAAGATAATTACTGCATCATCGTTGTGTCATAAATAAATTAAATTATTTAATGTCTAAAAATTACAAATAAAATATCATTATGCAATAAATCTTTTTATATTTCTAATGAATATTTATAGGCGAATTTATCTTATGTATAACCCTATATTAAAAATGTTTTATTAAATAAACTTTGATTTTAACTCTTTTAACTCTTCTTTGAATTAAATAATAATAAATGTCCTAATCTAATCCAAGTGGGCCTAAATGGTAATATTTTATTCCTAAGCTTGTTTTTGGTCGAATTACACATATCCAATAGAATTTGGACATGTTTTAGGGTAATAATAATATCATTTTTACCCTTAATTACCCTATTTACTTTTAACCGTGGTAAATAAAAGTAAAAAGTTATTATTCACCAAAAATTATTTTCATCTCATTGAACCACATTTTACATACTGAAATCAACCGTGTTTCTTGGATTTTTGAAATTCCACTCACAGAAGCGGTAAAATTATGTTTTATGAACAATTCAGTTTTTTTAACTACCACTTAGTGGTTTCACAGTTTATCAAAAATTGAATGTTTTCAGAAAAATACCAAAAATTAGGCCTAAGATATATTTGATATTATGAACTCAAAAATGATTTATATTTTACCAAATTCAAAAAATATCAGTTGCATTAATTAATTTAAAAATTAATTCCCGTCGTCAAAACAAAAGGCGTGTTTTTAAGAGATAATAATTATCAAAAGATTGACACTTGTATATAACTGGTTTAAATGTGAAATTACTTCCAATGACCAACATTGTATTAAATTGTAAAAATATATTCTAAATATACTTTAAAACCACTCAAATTAATAATTTATCACTATTAATTATTTCGATTGAAAAAGTTGTTTTTAATTAAAATTTAGTAATTTTCACTATTCATCAAAATATGAAAGTTATCCGAAAATCACCAAAATTTCACCCTAATCTAATTTCGTTATTCCAAATCCATAAATGAAGTCCATTTTGAAAAATAAAACTTACAAATTTCAAAAAGTGGTTATTACTATTAATATCTTAATAGCATATCGTTGTTTAGCGAAACTTGGTGTTGCGTACAACACACGCTATCGTGGAAGGTCGTGATTGCGTGTAATTCAATCCAGGTCAGAGATGTGTGTTGTGAAAGCTCCTTTTGGTGTAGTGTATAACACAAGACATTAATGAAATTAAAAATAATATTTTTCATAAAATCTCGGGGTGTTACATTCTACCCCCCTTAAAATGAATTTCGCCCCCAAAATTCATCGGGGTTATAAATGGTTTACTATTCGAAAGTTTTTTAATCGAAAACCACATCGTAAAAAGGAATACCAAAACGAATCGTTAAAAAAAGTATGAAATGTAATGGTTACCCAAATAAACTAATCACTGGGTTTCCACATAGGTGAAAATATGGATAAGGAAGAGAAATATAAACATCATGTTCTGATGGAGAGTGGTAGAGAACATGTCTATGGAAAAGCTAGCAATCACAAATCCATAAATTTGTGACGATCTAAGGTACCATCTGATTAATCAGATATAAGAGCACTAGGACAACATTTTTGGTTTTCAAGATCATTTCCCTAAAGTTGAAGAATTTGAATTAGAATAAATACTTACTTTATTTTGGTACAATCTCACTGTTGTTCGTGCCTTGAACAATTTCCACTTCATCTCTTAAATAAATGATGTTGAATTTGTTATTCGTGAAGTGTTAGTATGAAAGGTCATTCCATCTGTCTCAAACAAAAGGTTAGCAAAAGTTATTAAATATACATAAGTCATTCTTTAGTGACATTAATCATATATGGTTCCTAAAATGGACTTATACTTCATATATCATACTGCTTAATAAAATAAAACTAGTTTCTACTAAACAGGGACTTCCTGTAGGCCAGTGGTAGGCGATAAAGGCCAGTCGCACTTCGGTTGTGGGTTCGATTCCTACAGCCTTGTCCAACGCGATGGGCTGTCGCACATCCTGTAGGTTTTCCTTTTTCTAAAACTACATTACTATAACTTCCCATCAATAATATCAAAAAAAAGTTCTATCCTTAAACAATACTAACTTATGTCCAACATAATCCATTCCAATATTTAGTCTTATCTAAAATACTTCGGTCCACTCTCATAACATAGTGAAAACGATTACCAAAGATTTAATACCATCGTTGATCCCCATATATCGTAATAATGAATTCCTATCTTGTTTGTCACATTCCAATCATTTGAAGGCCTTAATCATGTATTCCATTGAACCTTACTGAAAACATGAATGTAGTTAAAAGTTAACACTTTCCACAAACCAAAATATTCAAAATTATTTATAATCAAACCATGATATCACTTAGTCCTTATATCAATCATGAGCTCATGAATACTGTCAGACATTTCATTTTCTCTTTATCACTTCATTATGCGCATATCATCCACATTCCAAAAAAATATCTGAATAACCTTTCATTGTTACTCATACCATTCATCATAAACTTTCAAAACTTAAGGAAAGACAACAATGTAACAATCCTTATATGTCTTTTTATTCTATAGTACAACATTACACTTGATAAACATGTAATCATTCCACTACCTTATTAAACCATTGACCGAGCTTCAACAATTCTTTCATCTCACATATCATTTGTAGTATCTTCATCACCATCAACAAAAATACTACCCATACGACCATAGTGATTCTCTTCATGAGACATTCTCGTAGGGCATTGGTTTGCATAATGCCCGTACATTCCACATTTAAAACATTTAACCATTGTTGATGTCATAGCAATGCCATTAACCTCATCCATGGTGTTAACTGAAACATTTCCATTGCACTTACTGGCTTTATGTCCTTCTTTTCCACACCCAAAGCATCTTCCAGTTCCTTTGAAACATTCTCCTTGATGACTCTTCCCACATGATTTACATAGGGGAAATTGAACTTTCTTTCCTCTATGATCATCATGAAACTCCATCGTTCTCTTATTAGCCGAGTCAGGAAACTTACAAAATTTTACTTTATTGATCATCTTATGAGATTTCTGATTCGGCATAATAATGATGTTTGGACTTCCAAATCCCATTTCATTTGATTGCTTATGAAGAATATCATTCCATTGTCCATCATATCCTCCATTATCGTGAATCATCTTGTTTCCAGCCATTTTCTAAAACCCAAAAAGAATAGTGTGAGAGAAAAAATCAAAATAAAGGGGGAGTAACTTCAATATCTAATATCTTAGGTTAAATTCTATGATCGTTACCGTAGTGCTAGGACTATATCCTATATGTATACTTATCCTTAGGTACATCCCTAGACATACCTTAGAAATTTCTCTAGGGATCTCACTACCGTTTTCGCGTCCTAGTTTCCAAAGGTTGATTAAACCTTTCCTCTGATACCAACTATAGAGACCCGAAGGTTGACGTACATTGACATTACATTACATTTGAGGAATACGTAGAACATAACAAAAACACACACACAAGGATCATAATATTTTAGTGTCTTTGGAAACTCGGATTATAATCTTCTAATCCTGGTGAAAGATCTTCAACATCTCCCATAATGATCTTCCCTTTTTTTATACCTAAAACCTTTCTTTATATCCTGGGGAGAAGTAAACATAAAAGGGTGATCTCAAATGCTCAGTAAGGGTAAACAAAAAAAATATCAATCACATCATATTCATAAGAACATAACATTTTGGAAATCTTAACCATCAAAAGAGAGCATAATTTCACAACATGGGATAAATCATAGTAGTGAAATGAAATACCAATAATCATAACATAAAACATGAAACATTTTTTCATACACACATAATCATAGATAATCATTTATTGTTAGTCAAGACTCATTTCCAAGACTATCTTAGTGGACAAAGTCCCTTTCTGAACCGAGTCACCCTAGTTTCAGTCCTGTTTCACTGAACCGGTATAACCTACCATTCCAGCCATGTCTATCTCATGAGATATAAAATATTTACCCAATGCATTGGAGGGAGATATAGGTCCCACCCATCTCTTAATGAAACCATTCTTATGTGTGCCACAAAATCGTAAATCATACATCATTGCATAACCCATGAAATAAAATGGGGTTCTTAAACATCATGCCATCATAACATAATACATAAACAATTGATATCATTTCATCATAAGAAAATTGAATCCATTTAAATCATAGAGAAATTTTACTTTAAACATACACATATGAAATAATTTCATCTTAGATGTAAAATAGTTTTGACAAAACACTTGAAATGAATTCTTGAGAAAAATATCCTTTCTTCTTTAAAATCATGTTCTTTTCACAAAATTCCATGCAATTTTAAAAGATAAGGGTTTTATTGAAAATAATCATGAAATATTGTAGAGGAAGCTTCTTAAAAATGAGCCGCTATGAAACTGTAAAAACCTGTTCACGCCGTATAGGTTAAAAATAACATTCTCCTCGTACTTTTGTCGGAAAAGTCAAAAGTACCTTATATGGTAACCAAACAAAAGATTCCATTCATACTATGTGGTAAAAAGTAAATAAAGGGTGAAAATGACATTAAAAATCCATGGATGAATGGTAAACATTTTATGAAATCATTTTTAGAAATCATGGTCATGGATGATAAATGTAACCCCAGTAAATACTTACGTATATGCAATCTCGGATAAAAATGAGATTGAAAATTTATCCCTTACCTTAGGTCTGATTTGCTTCATAAGTGTCCAAAACTCCTGTATAATGATTTAAATGATGTCATTGACTTATTAAGCAATCATATTCATTGTTTTATATCATATATGGTTCACTTATGACTTTATATTACCCGTTCTTTTGAAAATTCATGTTAAAGTATCATTTTGGGTAAAATCGTCTCATTTATCGTAGGTGTTTGGACTTGTTGTTCTTGACATTATTTTTACTTATATCATGATTTACTTACTTCCAGAATATAAAATATGATTTATATATCATATATATTCAGTATATATATATATATAATAGATAGATAAATGAAATGGAACACACCGTTCATGGAGACTGTAGTCCATACGTACGCATGAACGCTGTTTTCCTTTCCTTATTGTCTTGAATGGAAGTAAGTAGATGAAATATATATATACATAAGTCCAGTAGCTTTATAATGTCATATATTTCATTATTATTTCTTATATATATATTATAATTATTATTAAATGGTTAACATGGAGAATGAATCTCATTGCATCGTGGAGACGGTAGTCCGTACGTACGCACGAGCGATGATATCATTTCCATAATTATTTAATTGAGTTAGAGTGGATGATACAATATATAAGAATAATTATGATATTATAATAACTATGTATAGTTATTATTTACACCATAATACCCATCCATGTATGGTGTTGGTGGAAAAACAGATTACACCACGGTGTGGAGACGGTATTCCGTACGTACGCACGCGCGGTGATTTCGTTTTCCGTAGGATGGATAGATGGTGAATTAAGATTGTTTCATACTTATAATAACATATCAGTATATGAGTGATACTGATGTTATTACTTCAAAATGAAACAACCTAAGAAGAATAAGTGGAAGAAGAAATAAAGGTGAAAGAATTGGTAACGGAAATTACCTCTTCTTTGAAGCTCCCCTTTGAGACCTCTTCTTAGGGCACTAAAATTGGTCTTTTAGGAAGACTAGAACCTCTAGGATGTTGCTAGGGACGTGGAGAAGAGAATTTGGCAGAGGGTGGCCGAACTTGAAGTCTCAATGTTGTGTGAGGAAGAGAGGGGGGAGGTGTCCTTTTATAAGGGAGGAGAGGGGCACCTTTGGAATAACTAAAAATATTATTTTATTATAAAGTCAATTTCGGTTTTAAATAGCTCCAAATTGATTTATTTCGAGGCTAAGGTGGGTATGGGTCGAAATCCTCTCATCCAATAGAATTTAGATATGTTTAGGTTCCTATTTTAACCTTATCCTTTAGATTTAACATTAAGTTAAATATTTTTACTTTTACCATGTCTTCTTGTTTTCTTACACTATAATATTAATAAACATACTATAAGAAGCCAAACGAACCCCAAATTGTTTATTATTATTATATATAACCTTATATAAGTCATTTGGCCGATCCTTAGATTTTTAGGAATAACATAACAATTAGTGATATAATATTTGTTTTAAAAACTATTTTATGTCAATTTTGACACTATTTAGTAATTGATTTTTTTGAAAATCCTAAAAGAATTATAAGTTCAAAAAAAGTTAATTAAATAAATACTAACATGTTATATTAACCTAGAAAATTAGTTTAATTCATAAAAAGTCTCAAATTATATTTATTTGAGTGTTTATAACATCAATTATGTCAATATTTCATTAATAAGATAATTACTGCATCATCGTTGTGTCATTAATAAATTAAATTATTTAATGTCTAAAAATTACAAATAAAATACCATTATGTATGAAATCTTGTTATATTTCTAATGAATATTTATAGTCGAATTTATCTTATATATAACCCTATATTAAAAATGTTTTATTAAATAAACATTGATTTTAACTCTTTTAACTCTTCTTTGAATTAAATAATAATAAATGTCCTAATCTAATCCAAGTGGGCCTAAATGGTCATATTTTATTCTGAAGCTTCTTTTTGGTCGAATTACACATATCCAATAGAATTTGGACATGTTTTAGTGTAATAATAATATCATTTTTACCCTTAATTACCCTATTTACTTTTAACCGTGGTAAATAAAAGTAAAAAGTAACTATTCACGAAAAATTATTTTCATCTCATTGAACCACATTTTACATACTGACATCAACTGTGTCTCTCGGATTTTTGAAATTCCACTCACAGAAGCGGTAAAATTAAGTTTTATGAACAATTCAGTTTTTTTAACTACCACTTAGTGGTTTCACAATTTATCAAAAATTGAATGTTTTCAGAAAAATACCAAAAATTAGGCCTAAGCTATATTTGATATTATGAACTCAAAAATGATTTCTATTTTACCAAATTCAAAACATATCAGTTGCATTAATTAATTTAAAAATTAATTCTCGTCGTCAAAACAAAAGGCGTGTTTTTAAGAGATAATAACTATCAAAAGATTGACACTTGTTTATAACTGGTTTAAATGTGAAATTGCATCCAATGACCAACATTGTATTAAATTTTAAAAATATATTATAAATATACATTAAAACGACTCAAATAAAAAATTTATCACTATTAATTATTTCGATTGAAAAAGTTTTTTTTAATTAAAATTTAGTAATTTTCACTATATATCAAAATATGATAGTTATCCGAAAATCACCAAAATATCACCCTAAGCTAATTTCGATATTCAGAATCCATAAATGAAGTCCATTTTGAAAAATAAAATTTACAAATTTCAAAAAGTGGTTATTACTATTCATAACAGCTAGTTTTAATAATATCTTAATAGCATATCGTTGTTTAGCGAAACTTGGTGTTGCGTACCACACACGCTATCGTGGAAGGTCGCGATTGCGTGTAATTCAAGCCAGGTCAGAGATGTGTGTTGTGAAAGCTCCTTTTGGTGTAGCGTATAACACAAGACATTAATGAAATTAAAAAGAATATTTTTCATAAAATCTCGGGGTGTTCCATATAATGTTTTTAATGAATTATTGAAAAATTATTAATTTTTATTTGAAGGAAATCTATGACATGTAATGTGGGAACCCTCTCAAAACTCAAGACAACACAGAACATCAATGTACACAAGATTTTACAATACCATTCTAGAAAATTTATTATCATTAGAATAATACAACATATATACAATCCCTTCAACTGAGGTTACTATTATGTATGGATCATCCATGATGATATATTAGATGAGATATCCCATCTTATCCCAAGTATGAATATACACTTCAAGAAATATTTCCCCTTCAATTAATATGTGTTTCAGAATATTATCATGTTCATTGAGACAATAATATTTCACTTCATTGTGAAGAAATCAAAGAAATCCATTAAAAATTTATTTACACCCCCCTATGAAAAAATTAAGTTCAAAACCAACAATAATATAACTTACTAATAGTAAAATATTATCCCCAAAAAAATTATTTATTATTGTCCTCATTTTCTACTTCCATCAAAATATAATCTATAGTCTATAGTTCGTGTTTTTCATCAACTACAACTTTTTGTTCACTTGTTAATATTTTTCCATTACTAGTTTATATTTTCCGCGTAATCCCAATAATATATTAATAGTACTTATCTAAATATCACCTATTATTTGGATTGTAAAATCCATTTACCTCCACCACAAATTTCATTCCTTTCTTAAATATTTAAGTAAGATAATCATTTATTTGAAACTCTTCATTATGTTTATTAGATCATGTATTAGTATCATTTCCCATATCAAAATTATTATATTACATTCTTCTACCCAGAATTTTTTTCCAAAAATTGGAATGAAACTTCATTAATAAAACCCCAAATGGATTTCAACAGTTCACCATTCAATGATGATTTTTTTTTCTTAATTTCTATCAAGATATATTATTTTGAAATGACATGTTGGTATGTTTGTTATTTTTCTCTAAAAACCCACACAAACATTATTCTACTCCCACTTTGTTTTTTTTTTCATTATCATTAAATACATAAATGGGTTATTTAAAAATATATATGTTTAGGTTTTTTACTTGATTTATAAACCAATTTAACGGTTTTAGTTTCATGATGAAAAGTTACAAGATATTTTATTTAATAAAATGGTATAATATTTTAATTTTTTATTATAATGAAATATTCGGAATGAATTTTTTTAAATTTCATATAATTTATGAATATTTAAAGTAATAGTTTTATAAATTTCATGGTTGGGTTAGTTATATTAGAATATTATTTTTGTTTATATTTTTTTTGAGTGATTATAATTATAGAAATGGATTAATAAAGCGTCGTGTATTTTGTATTTATATTATTCCCTCATAATATTATTTAATTATAATTTGAATGAGTATAGGTTTTTTTGATCATCATTATGGCTCCACATAATATTTATTACTACTTCCTTCAACTTTATATTCTTCCAAAACTCTAGGACTAATGGAGTATTTTTATTCTATATAGTCCTTGGACTCTATACAAATCAACTCAAAGAAAAATGGTCTTCATTATAATTCTATAGATAATATAACTGAAGTTGGTCTATCTTTTTATTAGGAGGTATTTTCTTCATCACAATCAGCCAGTGTAAGTTATAGGGTTTTTTGTGAAGCAACTAGTGATTCCATATTATTTAAAAAGAAATAGTTGGATGATCCCATGCTGCAATATCAGGTTGGGTAGGGACTATATGTTTAGAAGAATAAAATGAAGGGAAATATTGATTACATTCAATGTTGAGACCAGGTAATTCAATGTGGTTTTGTACAAATTATCTCAGGTTTATTTACTTATAAGTAAATATATGACAACATCACGTTTTTTATGTTATTCAATCCAAAAAAGAAATATTGTGGGTAATTTTTTATGGTATATATGATCTTTTGTATCATTATATCATGTGTTTGATGTATTTTTATGTATCTTATGTGGATGGTATTGAATTGTGAAATTATTTACTTTTCAAATTTCATAAATGGTAATTATTGTGATGTATGTTGGGTTGTGGGTACCTTATGGCATATGTTTATTTGGGTATGATCATGGGAGAATATTTCTTTTAGGATTTTCTGATCATGATTAATGGGACACTACGTTGGTTTTGTAATATTCAATACTAGTTTTTTATTGTTTGGATTCCCATTGGATTTTGTTCCTAGTGGAGGTTATTGTTAAAATATTGGTTGTAGAGGAATAATGTCAACATTCTATATTTAGTGGTGATAAATGATTGTGGTGATTATTTTCTTGTGAATTTTTATATATGTTCTTAGTGATTGTTTTTATTTTTTGATGATTGGTTTTTATTTAATTTTATATTCATTTATGTTATATAACATGACATCTTCATGGACATTAAATATTGTTGGGGGTAAATATTTGGGAGGATTCTATGTAACTTAATGGAAAATAGATATGGTGGTTAGTGGTTTAATCATGTTTCATGTATTTCTCTAGGTTCAAATTTTTAAATTAATTATTTTTCTTGGGTAGTTATATTAAATGGATTCAATATCATTAATCCATTCATGTAATTAAATGCGGTTTAGATATTCCTATTGGTGTGGGTGTTTTTTTAAGGAATTCATGTACATGATTTTATTAATGGGTTATGGGGAATGATTCCTTCAGTGTTATAAAATATAATATTTATTAAAAATGGAATTTTGTATGTAGAAAGTGGAATGGAAGGGAGTACTCTCGAATCTGTAAGCCACTATATTAACAGATTTGATATTAATATTTTTTATGGTCCTTTATTTTTTTGTTTTATATGTGAATTATACCATTTCATGGTTTTTTATATTCATCTATTGTTCATGGTATCCTCATAGTTTTTCAAAAATATCTATATGAAACCTATGTTATACGTATGAGGAATAAGATTATGACACATTGTATTGGAGTACAAAAGGAATGCTTCACTTATATATATATATTTTAGTACATTATTGAATGTTCATGGTTTTTATACACTTTAAAATTATTCCCTAGAAAATCTATAGAGGTTTACCCATATTTATTGGAAGTGGGACTAAACAATTTCCATATGTTAGAAACAACATTAATGGAGCCATGATAACTATTCTAAATCATAAATTTTTTTCCAATGGTTTGTAAAATAATTGTGAACCAATGCAGTCAAACAATGTGAGAATCCTATGTGTTCAATAATTTTTACTATCCCTTTTACATTCAATGGATATATGTTTGTTTTCTCTTTTTTCTCTCCAACCCATTCAGATTACCCTTAGTAATAACCATATATATATCTACCACCATCATTTAGTTAATTCTTGTTTTATTAAGATTATTTCAATAAGTTTACATGGGTGATAATTGTATTCTTCTTATTTCATCCTCAATTATTCTTCATACCTAATTTCTTTGGATTATTTTCTCTTATATAAACTATTATATAGATATTGGGATAATATTAGGTTTCAAATAGAAATAAAAATAGATTTTTAAGTTGTTAGGTATTTATTGGGATATCTCCTTTCATGTTGGAGCATTTCACACTGAAGGCAATGACTTCCATCATGATAATTATTGAATCATATTAGGTTTTCTCCTATATTTCCATAATTTGGAATGTAATTTAATTATTTTGGTTTATCTTTTTTTCATTTGTTTTGTTTATATGTCATGGTCAGATGTGTTTTATAATTGATTTTGAATTTATTTTCACTTAATTTAAAGGTTATTATATGGTTTTACAGATTTTATAACGTGATTTGTAGCTCCAAATTGATGAAAATTATTCGGTGACTTATTAAAAAGGGAAATGATATCTTTGAAATTTATTTAATCAAATTTGGGTAACAACATTGTCATTAGTCATTTTTCATGGAATTATTTGAAATGGGAGAAAATTTATTTCATTATTCATGTGGTTAAAATATTTTTCTTTTAATAAACGATTTTAGGAGAAATTCAATGGGTTTTTTTAAACATTCAATTTAAATTAAATTTCAAAAACTATAAATGCCCCGACAATACTATTCAATTTTATTGAAGGATATTTTCTTATATTTAAATGGTTTTTTAATATTAAATGTGTGTAAGACCGTCTTTTTTCAAGATAATGTATACTTTTCCTAGATTGAATAATGAAGGGGAATTATATTAATTGTATTATATAGTAATAATATGATTGGGGCTAACTATTTTTATGGAATTGGAGGTGAGAGGGATTTATTATTGTTGTATATCATCCATGTTTATATTTTTTATTGATAGCTAAATTCATATTTATTAATTTCATATGATCACCAAAAACTGAGTTAAATGTCCAGATTTATGTTCTTATTTAAAATATATTACTATAAGGGTCCCCCTATTTTGGTTATAGGGCTTGTAGAAATGAACATTAATTAAACATCATGTGGTGGATTGTTGAGAGGCTTGTGTTATGACACGACATATGTCATTAATTGGTCCATGTTTCTTATAGTCTTGGACTATGTGACATGAGGACCCACTATATTCCCATTATTTTAAATGAACCCAAGAATGACTTTTTTACCCTATCACTATTAGATTTTAGGCCACTATTTCATCCATTTTTTCATTATCAATGGTGTTATGTAGTGTTTATTTATATTTTCTTCATTTAGTATTTTTAAATAATATTTTTGATGTAATTTAAAATGGGAAATTTATTATGTTTTTTCAATGTACATATTAATATGGTATTTTTTTTATAGTGTGATCGACCGTGGAAGTGTTTATAATGTTATAGTTTTTATTTAATGGAAATGTAGGTAAATATTGTATAAAATAAGCATGAATGTGATATTTTACTCTAATTATAATTTTTTTATCAATCACATATTATATGATTATATTTCATAATAGAAATAGTGTATATAAATTTTAATTTAATTTCATATCACCTGTACTGGAATCCTAGTAGGTTCAGTTTCACTAGAACACCCCAAGATTTTAATTAATTTGATTTTTTCGATACCTTGCAATACACCCAACATTAAGTCTAAATTAACATTAAATTCAATAAAGTTATAATGCATCCATTCAATTTCTAGTGTGAATTGGAATAGAATATTTTAAAAAGTAATTTATTATGCTTTAAAATAAATAAAATTATTTAATAAATAAGTACACTAGTATTAAAAAATCATTTATATGCATCAGAAAGAAATTTACTCTCAAAAATAGCTTTATTTGGTTTTTTATAAAACAAATTATATTATTATTCTTTCAAAATTTCAAAATGTATTCGAATAAATTTAAAATACTATTCAATTAAACATACCCAAAATCACAAAGTGTGAATTGTTTTCAAAATTTTAAATTCAATTATATTTTTTGGTAATAATTAAAAAATACATATTTATAAAAATAATATCATTTAATTTTTTTGAATCACGTAATTTAAAAGTATCATTATATTTTTTATTCTTTATTTGAGTAATATATGATCCATTTTATTTTTGATACTAAAATTAACTCCGTTTAAATAATAAATATTCAAGATTTTTATATAAGTTAAATATTACATTTAAAACACATTTTTTCTAAAAAACAACCATTGAATTTTTTACGCATATAAATTAAAATTTAATTCTTCCAAATATTTAAATTGAATATTAAAAAATGGATACCATATTTATAAATATTTTTCTCAGATATGGAAAGTAGTTCCCTTTTATTTGGTTATTATGAATAGTATCCTTAGAAAATATTATTCTCCATGGTAAAGGAAATATGGGTAAAATAATATTATAAGCATGAAATAAGGTTTCAACATCAACCCAAAACATTTTTTTATCATTTTATTGAATAAATTCAACCATAGGCACTAAAATTTTGAATATATGGCATATTGTTTTATTTTCCTTCGATAAAGAAACTCAATTATTTTTGGTAATTAATACTCAAAAAGTCACTCTTTTTAATTTAATAAATCTAAAAATGTTACATAATTAAAAAAGATGATAATTTGTTTTATAAATGATTATATGAATGAATATTTAATATATTTAATATGGAAACTAATTATAATATCTAGTGATCTAATAATTAACATAAATTCTAACACAACTATGATGTAGAATTTATTCAGTTTTTTGAAAAATAAAATAAATTATTTTAAAAAAATTAAATATAACAATAATTGTGTAAATTATGGAGCCTAGATAATTTAATTTATAATAAAACTTTATTTGGGATGTTTGAGATGTATAAATTTTAATTACATCACAATCATCATGTCATTAATATCTAAATAAATTTCTAGGATTAAAAATGTCATTAATAATATATTATGTTAAATAATATTTTTATTTAATTTTTAGTAAATCATTAAAATATGAGAAGAGGAAAATAGGAATATAAAGGGTAAAAAAATTAGATCTCTTTATGATTTATTATCTAATTTATAAATTAGAAGTATGTTATAACTCATTATAATTGAATAATTTATTGTTGAATTTACGGCCAAAATGGGTTAACAAAAGGATTAAGAAAAAATATATGGTTTAAATGACACTAAATCCATTCAAAATTTATTCGGATGAATATGCTATGAAGTTAACCTAAATTTAATCAAATTTATGTTCATTTTGAATAATGTTTCTTGATAATAACTAAGATAAATTTTAATTTCATCATTAATTCCATGTGTTTCATTTCCCCCTTATAAAATGACACCCACTATCCCATTCTTCTACACCATGTGGAGAAATATATCTTTCCCAAAACCTACACTATTATCTTCTAGACAACCATATTCAAGAAGTATAAGTGATTGTATTATTAAAAGACTAAACACTGGGTCCTCATGAAGGGGATAAAGAAGGCCTATTGAAGAAGTCGTATTCTTCCTATAAAACATATTTGAATCTATTTATTTATATACCGCCCATAAATCAATGGAAATAATCATAAAATAAAAATAAATTTTTTTAAAAACTATATTTAAATGTAATTATGATTAATTAACCAGTAACATTCACACTCTATTCAGTGAAATTGGATGTGAATGTAACACTCATACATATGTGTGTACTTCTGCCTCCACGTAGAAATATAGATCAATTTACATCCCCATATTTTATAAATGGATATTATTATGTTTTAATTTTGATAAATAATATTTTTGATATAATTACTATTAAGGAATTATAATATCATATAAACTATCTAACATTGTTGTTCATTGGAAGATGATATTATCGCTTGTGCGTATAAGTGGACTACCACTTCTATAATGACATGTGATTAGTTTTATAGTGAAAATTTAATGGATAGTAATAAGTGTATATTTAATTAATATAATATATATATATATATAATATATATCAATTAATTTTTAAAGGAAAAATTTTATTTACCTATCTTTTGTTAGACCCCTTATAAAGTGAAAAAATAATTCATGCATATATTTGGCCTACCATCTCCGAGAATCATGTAATTAGTTTTTATTATATAGATTTTATATATTAATGTATATATATAATTAATATATAATACATTAATATCATTAATAACATTATGGGGATGATGGAAGCACGATCAACGTACAATGACCAAAAATACAAAACCAAAATTGTCATGATAAAATGAAATAGATAACACATAGAAATGAAAATTTGAAACAAAAATGTGTTGATATAATATAGGAATATCATATATGAAATTATAATTTTGTATATGTTTCTATTAATGAAATAATATAATTTTATAATGTTTATATATGAGGGTAAATCACTAACAAATAATGTGGAATATGAGGTAATGGTTTTCCTGTCCGACTTTTGTTTCAATGAGACATATTCGATATTCCCCAATTGTTTATTTTAGGTGGTGTATTTACTAAAAATTTGATATTTTATAACATTAAAACAATTATTTTAATTTCATTGGAATTTTTTTCTATCATGGGGGGTAAGAAACAAAAGATACTAATGTGGAATGGGGATTATGTTGCAATATCATTATTTTCTGGGATTGTTTTGGATTATGATTCTAACGATGATTTTTTATGATCTATCACTCAATAAAATCATGAATTTAATTTTACTATATTAATATTAATAGAATAAATTTTCTTACTTCATGATCATTGAACTAAATTAATAGATGGATCTTCATGTTTTTTCATTATCCATTCTACCATATTCATTATTCCATAAATACTCAAAAGATCATTTAAAGCATGTGAATCTTGTAAGGAAACTAAGATCAACCTTTATTTGTTTTCTTTTACCAATTATATGAATAAGGATATTATCAATTATATCATGGATCAATTAATGAATCTAATTATATAATGTTATAATAACAATTAATCATGGGAATCAAGTATTTATCTAGTTTTCCATGACATTTAAAAATATCGATCTTGAGTCGGAGGAATCCATCTATAATGTACCTACGTCATAAAATAACAAATGACCCAGTGTTAATATAGTTGGGGTTTCAATATATGGTATTATGTACTGATAAGTAGAAAAATCAGGAACAATATTTTATATTAATATAGAATTTTTTTTAATCACTTACATTAATTGATAATTTTAATTTAATTGTCAATAATCATGATGATTATGAGTTAAGTAAGTGAATTTCATTGTCTTTTATGGTGAATAATTTAATAATTGTAATAAAAATGTCTATTAAATGTGGTTATTTCCCTATTGAGGACCCCAATAGAGTTTTTATTGGATGTGATTAGATAAATACCATATGAGGGGTTTGACTCAGGTTATAGTAAAAACATTTCTCACATAAATCAATCTATTATTTCAAAATTTTATTCACCTATATTGGATCACATTATACAGTAGAATCATCCATTTTATTTACAAAAGTAATACTCCATTGGTAGTAAAATAATAGAATAAATCACTAAAAAGGTATTCTGAAAATTTTTTATTAATGAATATGAAAATTTTACTTTTGTAGATTATTATTTGAAACCAAATTTTGATCTTTTATATACTTTGATCCAAAAACTATAGGGGTTGATAATGTTGAATTCATTGATTAATAGAACATTTAATGATATATTATTCACAAAATACATCCTTCTTTAACAATAACCAAAATTTGAAAGGGAAATACTAAATCTAATTAAAAAAGAATAGAAATGTATTGTTAGGTACAGGGAAATCTATACCTGATTATAAAGGCATTAAATGGACTACAATCATAAAATAGAAAGTAGTATTTAACAGTTGTTTTATGGAATTAAGTTATTCTTCCATATTGATCATGTCTCTCAAACCATTTCATCATATGAAGATATGATATCAATTTTTATCAGAACCGAGAACTCATTCTCTATATAATATATTTATGAATGAAAGAAATAGAATAATGGGATGATTGAGTACTATGAAAAATTTTATGAGGAAAAGGAAAATTTTGGGCGGGTGTTATATCACACAAGTAATAATTATTGAAATAATGACACTTGTACTTCCTTAATTGGTATAAGTTTTTGATTCATGGGTTTATAATGGGGTTATGACTCTCCTTAATTTAATGGAATGAATGAAACTATCTCTATTTAATTAATTATTAGTAATAACATGGGGAATTATTCAAAATGATATCTCAAATGTTAAGGAATGATACCATAGAAGAAGATAAGGGGTGAAGGACAAGCTTATAAAATTAATACGATTAAATATGAAATATGAAAAAAGTTGTAATATGTATAATAAACTCATATTTATAATATTAATGATCGATGAAATCTTATTATTGATATTTGATCATCCCATAATATTATTTGGAATGAGTAATCAATCCAAACACGTGGTAGAAATATGGTTATCGATTGGTTTTTGTTATGATGAAATTTTTTTCACTAATTGAAAATATGGTTTTTATTATTGCATATGGATTTTAAATAATCATTATTTTTTGGTTTTATTTAGTTTCGAGGGTATAATTTTTTAATTATTTCATATATTAATATAAGAGGAAGATCCTGAAAATATATATATTATTTTACTATCATTTATAATGAACTGATGGTTTCTACACCTCTCAAAAATTTATGGGATTGAGGTCATTAATGTTCACATGGCCATGTTATATATAACTCACTATTAGACCATGTATTTTATTTTTCTCATCCATATGTATATTTTTTTCCCACAAATTTTCTACTTATCTGAAAACGAATAAATCTATAATTTCGAGTAATAATTATATTTCATACATCCCTTATGAAAATATGTTTTATTTTCCATTACTGTTATGTGCATTTTAAGCAATATAATTTTTAATATTTTATACTCTTTTACCAAGACAAAAATTTTAATGGTGATATTTATTTATGGGGGTTCAATGTAACACCCTGATATATTAATAAATTTGATTTCATCGATAGCTTTTTGTATGCACAACATGAGTCTAAATGAACTATAATATATTAAATAACTATATAATATATTTTAAATTACAGTAGTGAATATTAATAACCCGATTTTCTAAATAATGACTAAATTTTTAGATTAATAAAATATAGTTTTAAATAAGTACTCATTTTTTAGTAATGTCATTTTATTCTGTAAAAATACATTTCTCCGCATTATTTTATTACTCGTTATTGTGAGTAAAAAATTTAATTTTATTAACACATTTAAAAAACATATCTTAAAAAATGAAATCCAATTTGAAAAAATAATATTAAAATTTACACTGGGTGATTTTTTTGAAATTTTCTAAAATGATATATTTTTCAGTGAAGAATGAAAATGTATATTTTTCATATACTATATTTTCATTTTGTTAAAATAATTAATTTAATTGTCATGTTATATATTGGATTTAGTATTAATGTTATATATAAACCATCTAATTTATAATAATATAATTAATTCAATTTAAATTAACAATATTCTGTATTTTTATATAAGATAATTTTTAGTCTGAAAAGACTATGTTCAAAAAACTATTTCATGTTGTGTTATATGAATTTATATAAAAAATGGTTTATTCCACATATGTGAATTTAATTTGGAAAAAAGGATATGATATTTGGAATCATGAATATAATATATGGAAAAGAGGGCCCTTTAATTATTTTCCCTTTTTGAATATTAATAGTTGTAAACAATTGACCCCTTGGTAAGTGTAAAATGTGTAAAATTTGAATAAAATCATGAGATATTTTATCAAAATCTACCCATATATTCAATTTATTTTATTTTATGGAATATATTTGACTATATATGCATGAAAGTATTATAAATTGTTTTTTGGTTACATTTTTCCTCGATAAGGAAATTTGTATTATTTTAAAGAATGAAAATTTAAAAATGTTACTCTCTTAAATTATATATATATATAAATTATTATTTTTGGATAATATGAGTATATATTATGTTTTAAATTATTAAAACATAGTTGACTAATGTTTTATAATCATGGTTATTTATTTACAATTTTTAATAGTTGAGTAAATACATTAACTGCTTACGCATCACCGATATAGTATTTATACAATTAATAGTAAATAACAACAAATGATTTTAAAAATATTAAAATTAATAAAATTTGTGTGATTTATAATTCCTCATAATTTTATTGTTTAAAATAGAATATGAGGGATGTTTTAGTGACTTATATATTAATTAAATTACTATATTCATGTCTTTAAAGTAAAATTAAATGAATATTGTCAAAAATTAAAATAATGATATTTTATGTAAATAATATTTTATTATAATATTTCATTATCAAAAAATATTAAATGTGGACTAGTAGAATTTAGAATGGTCAAAATATTATATCTATGACCATTTATGATCTAATGTTTTACTTATAAATAAATTTATAACTCATTAAGATTGAAAAAGTATTTAATCTAGTTATGTTAAAATATGTTAAATAAGGTGTTAAAGAAAAATATAATATTTAAACATATTTCAAGACCGATATAAATTTTATTTTATGGTGTAATTTTTACCTCATAATTTTTTAATAATATTTTTTTTCCATTTGGAATCATTTTTAGTGAATTAAATTATTATATTTCAATTTTTTAAAATTCAAAGTGTGTCCTTTTCCTCTTTATTAATACGACATCCCATATCTCTTTTCGTTTCTGAATATTGAGGAATATAGGTTGACCAAAACATAACCAATTTTCTTGTAAACTCCACTCTCCATGAATTGTATGTTTTTTTCAAAAAGTCCAATCAAATAGTCTTTTAGAAGGGATATATAGAAGGCGTGCGAAGAAGAGGTAATCATATTACTAGACCTCTATAAATTTATTTTCTTTTCTAAATCGTTAATGTATATGTTATTTTTTATAAAACAATAACATCATTATCCTAAATATAACTAAATGTTATTATGAAATATGTTAATACCAATATCCATTATTTATTTCATCAATCAATAGTATCTCTTATACATTTTTTTGGACTACCACCTACTCAAAGAGATAAAATTCCTTTTCTATCACCACATTTCATGGTTGTTAATTATAATGGGATTAGTATTTATATATTATATTTATAATATAATTACTAATTTGTAATTATAATATCATATCTTCCATTATATTATCATATCCTATTGAAAATAATAATGTAGCATTTGTGTTCATGTGGACTACCATATTCATGAAGCGATTTAATTTATTTTTTAGTTTCGAATTAAATGGATGAAATTTATACGATTTGGTAAATATATATTATATACTTGTTATAATAATATTTTTTAATGGTTAATTATTTACCCTTCATTCGTTATAGATGTTTTAATGTGATTGATAAGTTAATGTGTGTGTAGATCTCACCATCTCCCTGAACAGTTTAATTCATTTTTCTACCTATACATATTATAGTTAAATAGTAATATATATATATATATTAAATATATCTGACATTTATATAATTAATATTACTCTAGGTTAGATGGAATTTTTATCAATGTATAATTCTTTAAACTATCAAAACAATATTCCCATAAAAATTTATACGGTTAACACTGAGAAATGAATACTTTTAAAGAAAGTGTGTTGAAATTTTATATGTGAATCATATATTAAATTGTAAGTATTTAATTGGTTATGGTTTTTACTTATAAAAACATTAAATTTACAATACATGAAAATAATATTACTTTCAAATCATGTTTGATTTGAGGTAAGGGTTTTCTAGTCTCACTTTAGTTTTTATGAGACATATTCCAAATTCACCACTTCATTCATTCTAGTGGTGTATAAAATATCTCATTGATATGTTATATAATTAATCACAATATATTCATGGTATTTAAATTTGGATTTTAATTTATATATATTGTGTTTTTTAATTGAAAAATTCTAAATTTGTGGTGGATTAATGTTAAAATTTATGTATTTACTAGGAATAGTTATTATTAAGGTTCTGATGATGAAATTTTTTGATTTATCCCATATAAAATTATAATTTCTATTATTCTCTATTTATTTATATATATTAAATATTTTCCTTTAATTTTACTCAACTTAATTACCCAAGAGACCAAGATAATATTTTTATTAAATGCTAATATTATTTCTCTCATTGGTCTAAAATCCATTTTCTTCAATATATATGTTTTCAAAAATCATTTTCATAAATGTTATTAATATTCACTTATTTTTTTTAACAATTTTTACCATAGATTTATTTTTTAAAAATTGGTTTAGAATTAAATTTTTTATATAACTAGTTTCTTTTTATTCTTTTTACATAAAATTTAAAGGGACTATTTATTTTAAGGTACTTGATAATAATGGAATTTTATGACATGATTAATTTTTTAATTATTTCTTAAAAAAAATTCAACATTTCATGTTTAATAATTGTTTTCATTAATTTTTTATAATATATATATTTTTTAATAAGGTTCTTCAATGTAGAAATTGAATTTTTTTCATATGAAATGTTTTGATGGTCTTTAAAAGGTATTTCGAACTATGTATAAAAAAATTAATGTTACTAGGGATATAATCCAATGATGCGATATTCAATTATTATTTGAATGTTTTATGGAGATATAATATTCTAGATCAATATTCTATATTCAATATTGATAATTACTGATTTATAATGAATTTTTAGAATGAACTATATTGATCATTCAAAATATAATGAATTCATATGGTGTGAATGTTTTTGGAATAGTTATAAATCACTATATGATGTATAGATAGGTCTCGTGAGAGAAAATAAGTTGGCATGATTTATAGGATATGTCTATAGATCATGTTTAATAATTTTTCATTTTTATGCCTTCCAATATGTTTATAATTTCTTGGCATAGAGGCCTTTAAAAATGATAATATCCATATTTATAAGCCATGATGGTGAGATTCATGATTTTTCTATTTTGAGGATTTTCTCACAAATTTATTAATTTCCATTATAAAGAATTCTGTTTTAATAATCCATGTTTTCTCTATGTTGATATTTTTTTTATTCTCAACAACTTCATGTTATTTATTATATGTTATGTGTTTACATTATATACTCTTCCATATTAGGTATTCCATATTTACTCATAATAGATTTTTGTATACCTAACCTTTACTAATAATTTGATATCACCCTTTATTTTTTTCCATTCCATATTATATTTATAAAGATAGTATAGATGATATCAAGGATACAAAATTGTTTTCTATGCTATGTTTTAAAATTGAAAATGTTTATTATAAATAATGTATGGATCTTAGATTCCATGAATACTAATATAATCCGTTATTTTTTTTGAGAATTATAGAAAAAAATAATTATCGTACATAGATATCATATCTTATTAAATTAATATTCATTACATAATACAATGATTCACCATAGATTCATATATTTATACTATCATTGAAAACATGGATTCAAATAAAACATAGTTATATTGAAATTATAGGATCTGCAACAAAATTCATCATAAATATGGCACACATTGTACATATCATAATTATTACCTTTAATCACAACCTAGGTGACAGAAACATTAGGAATGTTGATCTCTAATAATCTGTGTCGGAAAACAAAGGACTTTTCAATGATAACATAATCATAACAAGAATATATGGCTATGATAAGATGAGAGGATAATTTCAAAATGATACCCTACATATCATATTTCATAATCTTGAACCACTGTATAAATATTGGTATTTAGAAAGACATGAATCATAATAGAAACAAATAATATAATCCATGTGATCATAAAACTGACATAAGAAATAATTTTTGGCCTACATCTAAGATCAGAAAATATTCCCATATTAATAAAGTATAATTTACAATATAATCATAGGGGATATCATTCCCACCCTATGATATCGATGTTTTCAAGGATTAATCTAAATACTGACACAATGGTTAGAGTCCCTTACATAATAGAGTTCACTCCCCATTCCATCCATTTTTATCTCATTATATATTAATCTTTACCAAATGCATTTGAGTGATATATATTTCTGGCCCACCTGTCATATAAGGAAAATAATACATAGGAGTTTTATAAAATCATAAAACATTCATCATTTTATAAATTATGTTAATGAAAAAATATTCAAAAACATTTCATCATAGAATTATAGAATAACCTGTGGAAAAGAATATATATTCATTATTGTTTCACTGTATCTTAATAAACCCATGGGACTAAAATAAAATTCATAAGATCATACTCAAATAATAATCATCATCAAAATAAAGAAAATGTATATCCTCATTGGACTATAATACAAATAAATAATATGTAACATAAAATGATATTATCGTAGATGAAATATTCTTTTAAATATACACTAGAACATTAATTAAGGGAAATGAACATTTCCCTTTGAAATGAGTCTTAAAAATTATAAAATAATCCCATATATGAATGAAAATATTTTTATAAAAATTTGAATCTTATAATGTAATATTTAATTAATTGATCAATCATGGCTTCTGAATATTCTATGTATGTTATGTATATTAAAATAATGATCTCTTTCAAAAATTCTAAAAAAAAGTAAAATGTACTAAATTCATAAAATAGAAATAAAATTCAATTTTATACATTTTATAAAAATGAAATAATGGGTAAATGTGATTTGAAACAATCATATTAGAATATTAATATAATTACAGAAAACATTTTAACAAAACATGGAAATATAAGGCAAAAGATTTTAAACAAATGGGAAAAATAATGTAGATCATCCCTAAAAACATTTATTTGGCCTATTTAGTTCTTAAAGTGAATAAGATAAAAGGTAAATATTTATTCTTAAGAAATAATCAATGAAAATTCAATTAATCAAATTAATTAGAGGTAGATAATAATATCTCATCATTAGAAACATAATCGTAAAAAATATCTATAATCAATAAGATAGTAACATATAAACCATAACTAGATTTTGGAGTTATTGCAAAGTGATTTAAAATATTATATTATAAATTTCTATTTATTAAATATATTAATTTATATACTTATAATATCATCTATGATCTAATTATAACATTTCAACACATATTTATCAAAAAATAATTCTAAAATGATTGTTTTTATTGTGGAGTTTCTTGTTTTTTCATAATAATTCTTATTAGTTAGCTTCATTAAAGGAATCATTATTTTGGTACAATTATATATTTATTATTAACAATGATATATATATATATATCATATATTATCATTATATATAATCAATGATTTATAAAATACACAGATAGAAAAATGATTTACATCATCAATGGATATGACCAGTCATATGTACCCATGAATGCTATTTTCACTTTTCAAAAGATGTAATTAAATAAATTTTAATAATAATTCAAAATTCAGGTAATATTATTATATCATATATATCATATATATTTATCAAATCTATCATTATTGTTATATCTTGACCATCATGAAGGAATTACCTTATTTAAAGTTTTACTTTAAATATCATGAATTTGTTAATTAAGAGTTCCTAAAGAGTATTGGGGCCTCAGGATTGTTCTATAGTTTTGGATCAGGAATGCAGGGGAAAATGGGCCATCTAGGGGAAGGTTCATGGTTGGAACACAACTAGAACACAATTAATTTAATCATCTGATGTGGGAGGCTAATTTGTGTAATTTTGGATTATGGAATATAGTACATTTATAAAATGGTTTACAAACCATGAGAACCTACCTCGATAACCATGATACCCAAAATTATATGTATAGAGTCTTTCACATGGTTTGAAGATGGTTTTGAAAAATATACACCCCTTTAAATGATTAGAAAATACAAATTTTTCACTTCAAAATTTTAAGTTCCCCCACATTTTTCTTCACCATTTCCTTTATTTCATACCTAGTTACAAACCCAACTGGCCTAATCTTCCATGATGTGATAAAAATTTTACCCAAACCCATTTTTAGAACTTTTTTTATGGATCTAATCTCTAGGTGACTCTAATCCATCTCATGCACATATTTACGGATTTGGGTTTGCATCATTCCCTTATCTCTATCTGATTCTATAAAACCGTATTTCTTGAATGAGATATAGGTTTATGCATCAAAGTGAGGATGAATCAGGATATAATAATTTTAATAAGATTTTTTTCATAATTTTATTTGAGGTAGGTGGTCCTTAAGTCACATCCAATGTGTTTTATATGGATTTTGGCATTTAAAGTTGATTTATTTTTTTCTCTTGTTTGTGTTCCTAGTGCTGCTACTAGGATTTGATTTAATGGATTTATATATGAAAAATGTAACAACTCATTATCCATGATGGATGCATGTTGGATGAATTTACCAATTTAGGGCCACCGATGGTGTGTTCCAACCTTTTGGATAATGGTTAGTGCAAGTGTTAAGTGTGAAATAGATTTACGGTTTACTAGTACCCAAGTTAAACTTGTTAATTGAATTTTTGATGATCATGGAGGAATAATGGGTAGTTGTTCCTCTATGTGGGCAGTGTCTAAGGGTTTTTTATCATTACATGAAAATTATAAAATGAGGTCCATGGTAATGTACCATGTGAAGTGTGATTTGTACTTAAAATGCATAAGCACACTAAACATGCGAAATGTTAAATTTATAAAACTTATTAACATATGGAATGTTTTGGATATGATAGTTTGGAGAATATTGGGGAATTACATTATATACATAGTTATTTTTTCATATGAAATGGGAATTTGGAAAAATGGATATTTAATGTAAATGGTGAATGTGTTAGTGGGTTGTGGCTTAATGTTGATCCCATGTGGGTTGTCCTAGATTGTGATTGACAATGGAATTGTATATTATTTGTTTTGTTGTGGTATATATATAGTGATTTGAAAAATAAGTATGTTATCAAGGCTTGTTAGACTGGGGTATAGAAATTAGGATCTATGTCCATGGATCATGTTTTATTAAGGCTCAAAAATCAACCGAAAAATACACAGAATAGCGAATAAGACAGAGTCCTATTCCCTAGAATTTACAATTCGATGATACCACAAGAAATAAGCCATCATGGTGAGTGCTTTGTATTTTTAATGATGTCATTATACATGTTTATGTAATTAAATTCATTTATTTCCCCAATAAATTAAATTTATGAATTTCCAAACCCATTGATGAAGTGATAAAAGTGAACTATGTACTAAATTTGGTATAAGTATTGAAATTGGGAATAATTCTAGTAATGCCTTCAGTGGGTCTTGTTTAGTATAGGTAGGGAAGCTATATTTATTTATTATTTCATTAAATAGGTTTTTAATGAACAATATATTGACCTTATATTTTGTAGACACCCATTTGGGTGACAAACTAAGTTGTACACACACTCTACTTAGGACTCCATTGGGTACTCGAGATGACTTCAGGATTATAGGATTGGATAAGAGGAAATTCTATATACTTAGTGATTGAGTAGGTAATAGGACATGAATGACTAAGGTTCTAGACTCGGAGTTAGGACCATTTTTTGGATTCCACATTTTGTCTTTATTTTTGGTTTTTCACCTTATCACTATTTAGAATGACATGCCATATTTATTATTTCTTGTTTTCTATACCTATTTTTGGGTGATGTTAGTTATGCATCTGTACTGGTCATTACACATTTTTTCAACTATTTATATTTTTTATATTTTTAACCTTACTATAGTAAAGAGTGTATAGTCTATAAACATTTACTCATTTAAACCCCCGGTGTAATCTAGAAACATCAGGCATAAATGATGGCGCGCTTAAAGTCATGTGTAGATATGTATCGTGGAATTGTTTAGTGGAACCTTTTTTGGGGACATTACAATTTGGAATCAAAGGATGTATTTTCATTGACATACTATTTAGGTATGGTAGAAATGGTATTAGAGATGTGGAAAGACCTAGTAATGAGATCATTCTTTGGAGTAGCTAGCCCTTCTATAAGGGAATCCCCAAGTGATCTAGGGTGGGAATTTTTTTCCTATTGTGCATTGTCGCATTTGATTATATTTCACCATTGGGTGATGTACTCATTTTATGATGAGAATTTATAATGATATTTTTTAACAAGAACACAATCGCATGAGGATGTGTATTAACGTAACATTTTATGCGTCAATGAATTTAAGTGGCATGCTTCATAATAGGCACACACAGGATGGGTTTGTGGGGTTTGAAATGTATAATTCATCACATTTTCTTAAAATTTTAATGAAAATTGTGTGTAATTAAATGTTTCCAATAAAAATTGAAATTCAATGTTTCATATTAGTTAATGAATGGTCTAATAAATGTTTTTCCAAGTTGAAATGTGGAATGTAAAAATTTATTGAATTTGATGTGAACCTAGAGGAACTCATTACTTTTAATGTATGTAAATAATTATGTAATTGTTTTATGTCAGTTGTGAGTATCTATATTAGTTAAATCATATAAATTTATATGTCATGTGTTCTAAATCACATGTTTGGATTAAAGATAAATTCCACCACGACATCAAGTGATGGTTCTGTGAGAAGAGGAAGTTCTTGAGAATGATCCTCTAGTATTGGAGTAAGTTAATGGGGTGATAAATGATGGTAGAGATGTGATGATCCATGATAATATTTTTGCCTTTATTCATATTATGGAACATTTCCTAGGGTGAGTCGTGATTAGAATGTTTGAGATTACTAGAGAATTTCAACTACAGACCCCTCTGAACATTACTAGGTAGGGTGGGGAAGAGTCAGGCATGTTTTGGATATTCTATCCAGATTATTTTCAATATTTTAAATACTTCTACTTATAATATGGAAAATTTGGATACCTATATATTGAGAGGACAGGTGAAGCATTACCGGGATATCATGATTCATATCAAACATGATGAATAAATGTTATAAAAAGATTTTTCATAAAATATTTGTAGAATTTTTATCCAAACACGATGAAGAATGAAAGGGGTGTGGATTTTATGAGTTGGAATCATGGGAAAATGTATGTAATAGATTATGCTAGTTTTTTTTACTGAACTATGATACTTCATTCCCGTATTAGAAAGAGACGAGGCAGTTGAGGTGAAACGTTCCCATTATAGCCTAATACATGAGATTACGTACTTGGTGAATATCTTCTGAATGAAATGATTTATAAATGTAGTGGATCATTCCCATATCTCATAAGTAGTATTGAAGGGAGATTTAAATAATGGACTTCTAGTTCCAATTATATGGTAATTTGGTTCAACTTTTGAGGGGAGGAAGAATCATTTTGGGGGGTTCCATAATAGTGGACGTTCTCAGAGTAGTCCGAATAAAGGGTCATCCTATCAGGGTGGAGATTAGCTGTTTTGTAATTACCATGGTGGGACAAGGAACATGTGAGGTCAGTGTCTCCAACCACTATTTTACTGATAAGAATGTGGAAGAATGGGGCACAAACAATGTTTATTATGGATTCCTCAATATTATGGCATGGATAAATGCTTGCAGTAGGTACCCAACACAAGAATGGGTTGGAAACCCCATAGTAGAAATACATTTGTACTTCTATGGGTCTTACAAGATTAGGATGTGTACATGGTACTCTAGGGTGAGAGAATCCATATAGAAAGGGCAGTAAATTTCCAGGAATATTGGAATGAACTCAGGACATACTAGAAGGTTAGAATTACACAATTCAAACTATACCCAGATGTAGAAAGGTTAGATAATATATAGTTCGAGGTATGATTCTTGTAGCTAGAACCCTTTCTAGAAGTTTATATGACATGAGTTTCACAAACTTTTTCATTTAGTCTCAATTTTTAGCTATCTTTGGTTTATTGATGGAGTGGGTGTATGCGATTATGTCTATTGATACTATATTTTTAGTGTGGGTAAACAATATCAGACAATGTGATTGTTTTTCTCTATAATTTGTAGGATGAGATTATTCAAGGGACTTGTTCATCAATCTGCGGTCATATTTTTGACAAAATTATATATATTTATTGGTTGGTGGCATATCATAACCCTCACTGAGTATTACCACCATAGGGTAACATTCATTTCTCTTGAGGGAGACATGAATGTCCAACATATTTAATGGGATGTTCTAATGGGCCATGTAGGGATAATTTTCCAATAGTTGGTTGAACTCATCTTCAAGATTTCATTCCTTGTGCTTGATGATAGAGGGGTGGAGTATATTTTCTATTGAAAAATTGTAGATCTATTTAAGGATATTTTTTCTGGGGATTTCTCCGGGCTACCACCTGATAAAGATGTGGCTTTCACTATAGATATTCTCACTATGGTGGTACTAGTTTTCATTCCTCTGAATATAATAAATCCAACTAAAATAAAAAAATATAAGGTTTTGTTAGAGGAGTCAGCGCATATAAGGTTTTTCTATACATGTACGACTCCATGGTAAACTTTTGTGTTATTTTCCAAGGAGGATGTTGAATTGTTACAGTTATGTATTGAATATTAAAGGTTATAATACATGAAAATTAATAAAAGATACCAACTTCATTGAATTGATAATATAATTTACTCGTTCAGAGGTTCATGAGTGTTTTACAAAATTTATTTGATTTTGGGACGTCATCATCATAGGGTGAGACCATCCGACATACTGTAGGCTACTATAAAGGGTTGGTAAATGTTCTATGAGTTTGTGGTGACTCCATTAGTATTCAACAATGCACCAGATATGTTAATGGATTTAAAGAAGCTATTAATTCATAATTATCTAGATTAGTTTGTAGTTGTCTTCATCAATGATATCATGGGGTATTCAAAAACACATTATGAACATTCCAAACATCTTAAAATTATATTAGGCACACTAGGAAAGAATAGTCATTATTCATTCTATCTAAATTTCAGTTCAAATTTTGTAATGTTAATTTCAAAGGTCACATCATCTACTAGGTAGGTGTGTTGGTGGATCTAGAGAAAGTTAATGTTGTTGTTTCTTGGGAGCTTCCCAATATTGTTTCTGATGTTTACAGTTTTCTAGGTATTTTTAGTTTTTACCAAAGGTTCAGTAAATATTTATCTCATTTTGAAGCACCAAATTTTGTCTTAACCATGAATGGAGGAAGGTAAGAGTGTTCCAAGTCATTCGATAATGCATTAATAGAGGTGACGAGGTGGTTGATGACTGAACTAATCCTTATTTTACATGAGCTCGGTTATATGTAAGATTTTTTTTGATTCATATGGTGTAGTACTTGTGGTAGTGTTTATGTATGATGATCGGAATGCAAAATATGGGCCATGTTTTTTGAGGCCTCGTGAAATTAATTACAATACTCATGATCTTTAGTTATCCATGATGGTTTATGATTTGAAATGTTGGAGGCACTACATGTCGGGGGTGGTTCATGATGTTTACCAACCATAAAATAGTAAATTATATCTTCTGTCAGTGTGATTTTATTATTCAGTAGTGAATATGGGTATACAACATGATTTATTTTATCATTGAGTATGATTAAACGCTATATAAGGTGAATATAGATATGAATTCCTCGAGTCAGATGACTCAGAACCATGTGGTTCAAGAATCTAACTATGAGTGGAAAATAATGGCCCTATTTTTTGAGATACACCTAGTGGTGAAGGATGCACACTGGAAGATGGATTTGAAATCCATATCAGTAGACTATTCTCTTTTCAACCAGTTAAATGGGAGTTAACTTATTGTTCCAGAATGTTTATCTATAAAGGAAAATCGTAATGTTGTTGAGTTAGCTTCCTGTTGGGATATTAGTGTTGATGGGGTTGTTCATGTTCAGGGACATGTTGTGGTGAAAATGGGTATGTGAAATGATTTGATACTTGAGTATCATTATTCATTCTGGGATGTTCACCCTAGTTTGAATAAGATGTATCATGATAATCATTGAATGTTTTGGTGGCTAGGTATAATGAAAGTGGTTGTGATTTTTGTGGTGTGATGCCTCACCTATTAGTAGGTGAAGGTCGACAATCAGTTCCCTGGTGGTTTGTTGCAACCTTTTCTTATTATCGAATAAATACAGGATGATTTCATAATTTATTATGTAATAGGAATTTTGAGGACTCCTTGGAAGAATGATGAAATATGGATAGTTGTGGATTAGCATACTAATATAGCATATTTATTTCCAATATAGGAGACTTTATCCATTGATCAGTTGGGTAATGTTTATGTTCATAATTTATTGTGGTTTCATGGAGTAAAAGGGACTATAGATTCATATTGGGATCCACGACTGAAGTATCACTTCTGAGAAGGATTAAATAATTTCCTTGGTATCCAATTTTTTATGAGAAATTATTTTCCCCCAATGAAATATGGGTTGTATGAGGGTATGATTTAGGTGTTAAAAGTCATGTTCAGATCACGAGCCCTTGATTTTGGTGATTCATGGGAAAAACCCATTCCACTTTCTGAGTTTCCTACAACAATAGTTTTCAGGATATGATTTAGATGTAATCATTTGAGATGATTTATTGGAGGATGTGTAAAACTCCACTGTTTTGGTTATAATCTTGGGATTCTAAGATGTTGTGACCGTGTATCGTTCATGGGACATCAGAAAAGGATAATTTGATACCAAAACGCATCAAATTGGCACTAAGTAGAAACAATTAATATTCAAATTTTCATCATAGAACCCTTGAGTTTGTAATGAGTGATAGTGTATATATTCAAGTGTCACCATGGTTGGTCCACTTTTGGATTTAGAAACATGGAAATTTGGTAGCTAGGTATGTGAGACCGTTTGATATTGTGGACAAGATCGGTCCAGTGTCATACTAATTGGATCTTCTAACAAGGTATATTGTTATAAATGATGTTTTACATGTTTCAAATATTTGGCATAATCACCCAAACCCATATCACATGGTTGAGGTTGAGGATGATGTGCTTGAGTATGATGTGTCCTTTGAGAGACATCCTATTCGTATTGTGCATCACAACAAGAATGTTTTGAGGGGTAAGTTTGTGGCATTGTTTTGTGTTAAATGGTAGCATGGAAATGTTAATGAAGAAAAATGGGAGAGGGAGTATGATATTTTTTCCCAAGAACACAATCTATTTATTTTAATGCTTATTGATTCCTGGAAATGGGGCTTCAATAAGATCACTTATAATGTGGGGGAGTTTGTTAAATATTGGAAATAGAGGATGTAAATAAATGTTTAAATTTGTTGTTAAATATATTTTTTGGTTAATTAATTTTTTTTCTGGTGTCTTTGGGGACATTTTGGTGTTCAAGGTGTTCATAACATTAAAATAGGTGAAACCAAGAAAACATGTTCATAGAGCATGGATGGATCTCAGTTTTGTAAACCATGTGAGGTGGGAAGCCAAATTGTGCATCTTTGGATAGTGTCATGTAACAAAGTTGGTGAATAGTCTGTAAACCGTGTTATTCTACCTATTTAACAATGAGAACCAATTTTACGTCGACAAATGATTGTGCATGGTTTTCATATGGTTTGGAAAATAATGGGGGAAGACTATACTCCCAGGTAAAAGTTGGAAAAATTATCATATTTCCAATTTTGGAATTTATGTTCCCACTCATTTTCTTTTCCATTTTCATCCATTCATCCCTAGTGATGAATCCTAGTCAATTAAACTCTTATTATGTGATTTTATTTTTATGTTATGATTTTTTAGGACACTAGTTTTTAGATCAATGCACTAGGTGAGTCTAAACACTCTCTTTCTTCTCATTATGGATTAGGGTTTTTATATTTTCCTTATCTCCATCCAATTATCTAAAATATTGTTTCACTAGTGAGATATAGTATGAGGGTTCAATGTTTGCTTAAATCATGGTTTAAGTCTTTTATTAGGAGTGTTTTCATCAGAGCATTTGAGGTAGGTGGGTTACGTGATATTTCCCATGGTTTTTATATGAATTTGTGAATATAAATTTGAGTTCTTGTTTTCACTTTATTGTGTTCATAGAGCCACAAGTGGGATTTGTTATAATGGTTTCCTAGATGAAAAATTGAAACGCGTATAATCCCTAAGGGATTCAAGGAGGATTAATTGAAAAATGTTGGGCCACCAATATGGTGTGTTGACCTTCCTAAACATAGTCAACATAAGTGTTATGTGTGAAATATTCTTATTGTTATGTAGATACCAACGTAAGCATATCAATAGATTTTTTGATTATCAATTATGGAAAATTGATATGTGTTCTCAGTTATGGGTAATATAAAAGTGATGATTTTCTAGACACGAAAATTTTTAAACTATGTCAATGGTAATGTACCTAGTAAATCGTGATTTGTACGAGAAATGGATAAGGTGGATAATACATTAGAAATGCTAAATGTGTTAAATTAATTATCAATTGTAAATGGAGGGATAAGTTAAATGGTATAATGTAGTGGAATTAGTGAATATGATTCATGATTTAGTCCTAAGAAATTAGAATGGGTCTAAATCCCTATGTAATGTAAATGGTAAATGTGTTACAGGTTTTTTGCATAATGTAAATCCCATGGTTGTTTTCATGGAATGTAATTGACATTACAATTAGTTATTTTTTGTTATGGTATCCTATATGTGTGGTGAATGGGTCAATAATATTTAGAACAAGGCTTGGTAGAGTGGGGTTTTGACATGAGGACCTTCATCCATAGGTCGAGTTAGATTGAAGCTCCAAACTCCACCCCAAAATGAATGAATTTGGGAAGGGGATGATGTTCTAATCCCCAAATGGTATCATTAGATGAGTCTACCTATACTAAGGCTTCATGGTGATTTCATTGTATATGTGATTATGTAATTATCCCTAGTGAGATAGAGAACATGATTTATTACCCCTTATAAATTAATTGATGAATTTCCAACCCATTGATGAAGTGATAAAACTGAATAAGTAGTATTGTTACTATAAGTATTGAAATTGGGAGTATTGTTAGGAATGGATTAAGTTATATTTTTTAACTTGTGGTACACAACCTATCATTATTTATGTCACGACCCGTCCTTAGGGCCCATGTCGTGACTACCCCATGTCCGTCTTCCATAGGCCAAGGGCTGGCGACTAGCACCAAAGGCATAAAACCTGATGAAGGGAAATAATTGCATTTATATAAGTAAACAAACACACAACAGAGTATGAAAGATGAAGTAAACACTATGTAAACAGAGAACAAAAGTAAGTGTTGGAAAGTAAATGGGCCAGAATACAAACTCAACTGAAAGTAAAGTACTACTGAAAAGGAAGTACAACAGTAGAAAAGTAAAGTAGCAACACTGAGCCGTCCACTAGAAATCCCACTTGAAGGGTGGGTACAGATAGTCACCTCACCTCCTCGGGTCCAGCTGTCTGCTACGTGTACGTATCACCCAGTGGTCCACCTCCCGGTACCGTCCAACTCCACGATCCCCCACCACAATCAGCGATATCCATCGTCTGCATCCAACACAACATTGTGCGGGCATAGCCCATGCAGGACTGAGTATAAGATACTCAGTAGGGACCCCGAGACTCCCATAGGACTCCCAGAATCCATGAAGGATAAACCAAAAAAGATAAATATAAACACGAGATAACAATTAAACCTACTTAGATATATTCCCATATATATACCTAAATCATCAAACCCAGGCCGGATCCAACTCTCAAGCCCAAGAACAACCCAGTCCACACAGGAAAGAACAACCCAGTCCACAAAGGATAACACAAATCAATCCACATAGGAAAGCACAACCCAATCCACAAAGGATAACACAATCCAATCCACAGAGGAATTCAAGTCAATCATATCATGGATAATTATTGAATGTCAAGACTCATCTCACACAGGTATCCATTTAGGAAGAGGGGTGTAAATGATTAGATATAGCCTCTGAATCATCTCCTCTACCAAACCCACATAGGATCCAAGTATAGTAGTCATCGCTGCCGAACCCACAAAGGATCCATGTATAGTAGTCATCGTCGTCGAACCCAAGGAGGATCCCAGCACTGTAGTCGAACCCACGGAGGATCCCAATATAGTAGACATCCTCGTCGAACCTACGAAGGATCCCAGTACAATAGTCCTCTTCATCAAACCCACGGAGGATCCTAGTACGGTAATATTCCTCGTCGATCCCACGAAGGATCCCAGAATGGTAGTCATCCTTGTCGAACCAACGGAGGATCCTAGTATGGAAGTTATCTTCGCTGTAACCAGCTCTAGGATTCCCACATACAGCATGATCATTTCCGTGAGGGTCCGCTCCCTGATCCAAGAGGGTCAATACATTAACTTAAACTATTTCCGGAGTTGATGTATCCCAAAGTTCCGTCTTGTCAAAAGGAACTCAACGTGACAGACGGCACGTCAATCAGGTGCCCGGTCTGAGAGTAATTGGCTTTTTCGTCCCAGGGGCCATGTTGGTTTTAAGCTAAAACCAACCTGACCATACTCCAACTGCATCCAAACCTAGATTGGAGTAATCCAAAAGAATCATCTCACTAAGAGGAAACGAAAAAAGTAGATGGAACGTCAATTGGACGTCCGGAGCTCAAATTATTAGCGTTTCCCCTCCGAGGGCCCGGTTGGTATCGTGTTCGATCCGACCCAGCCGTACCAAAAGTTTTCTGAAACCTTGATTGTAATATATTGAAATAACCTTCTCGATACAGGGATCTCTATGCAACTGACGGTGCATCGATCGGAGGTCCGCATCCCAATTTATGGGCGTTTGAACGGATCTGTCCGGAAGCAGGGGGTTTGGGCCCGGTCCGACCCGACCCAATACCCCCTGGGTCGGCCCGAACCGGGACGACCAGACCCTGGTCCGGGTCCGGCCCGGTTGGGAGAGGCCTAGACCGGCTGGCATGGCCCAGCCCAGCCGGCGCTTCCTGGCCTGGCATGGGGGTCCGACCCAGCGCGGGCGGCCCGATCTGGCGCGAGCTGTTCGGCCTGGCACGGCCGGTCTGGCCCGACGTCGCTGGTTCGACCCAGTGCGAGCGCCTATGCGCTGAGCGGACTCAGAAGGGGGGTGGGGTGCTGCAACCCTCATTTTTTAACAGAGTCCCCCATGTGGAGGGGCCCTCCCTTGCCTGCGGTCGGTGGTTACAACCCCCAGTCTTCCTGAAACAGCCAGCCACGTTGGGTGGCCAGTGTGGCTATCACGGGACCTTCCGGTCCCGCCTCCAGCTGGTGTTGACGGCCGGCCGAGCCCGACCCCCTCTTTCGAACCACCGCGTCCATAGTTGTGGCTCCTCTTCGGTCGGCACGACGTGATGGTGCCCTGCCCCTCAACCACGTCCCACCCCGGTCACGGCCTCCTGGTGCTCCGGCGTGGCACAATCGTGCCGTACCCCTCCTCCACGGCCCGGCCTTGGCCGCTGCTTCCTTTGAATTCACCAGCACGGCGCGACGGTGACACACTCCTTCTCCGCGACACGGTCCGGCTGCGGTTCCCTCCTTTCATCGTGGTGTCGTAGCACCATGCCGCCTCTATTCCAAACCATGATGAAATTCAACAAAAATGGGGAGGAGGTTCGGCCATGTTTGTGCGGTCCGACCTCCTCCTGTTATATTGATAACAGGCGGCCAAAGAACGAGTAATCTCATCGACAAAAAAAGCTCAAATTTAATTGATTAAATTTGAACTTAACCCCTACCTCAATGAAATTTTTTGAAGCTAGCGTCGCGGAAAATGGTGTCGTGGGGTGATGCTCCGTATACGTCGATGGAGAACGTCTGAGGAGGAAGGGAAATATCCCTTTCTTTGACATGGAGAAAAGATGGAATGGTGTGTCGACATTCTTCACGTTCTTCAAAGAGTAAGATGACGTTCTTCAAAGTAAAGAGCTCTCTCTCTCTCAATTTTCCACACAACACAACCTCCCAAAATAAATTAAGGCTTTGCTTTATTTTATTTACACATGTCAACATTTCAAAACATCAAAAGTTAATTTCTCTTAATTAATTAATCTTGAATAGAATAATTAATTGGATGTCAAGTTGGTAAATTTATTGAGGGGTTAGAGGAGTTAGAATAATTTGAAGGGGTGGGACTCATGTGGGCCCCACATCACAAATATCCCAATCAAGAGGAGTTAGGATTTTATTGAGTACCACCCCAACATCCACACATAGGTTTAAACCAGTTAGTAGAGAAATAAAATAAAATTGTAATACAATTATATTTTTTTCCTCACGTTTTTTAACAACTAATCCCGAGCAAACACGCCTTCATAAATGGTGCTTATAAGCACATATCGGTGATGTGGTTTCATCGGTGCCCTCATATTTTGATTCCGAGCACTGGTTCAAAAGTTAGAAAAATCCAGCTCATTTGTTCACTGAATGTACATGAGCTAAAATTCGAAAAATTATTCATGGCACAACGGGCCTCGAAATCAGGTGCCATTAAAAACTGCGTACCCGTAAAATTCCAAAGAAATTATAAAAAAAATTTCCTTCAAATTTACAGGACATTACAATTTACTATGTATTTTCATATAACATGCATGAATTATATATTGAATAGATATTTTGTACACACTATTTGTGGTGGCCTGCGAAGTTGAACTCAGACCATGCTCGGGCCACTGTTGGGTACCTGAGCAGATTTCAGGCATGTAGCTCAGGACATGCGAGAAGGCCCAATGCAAGGGGATTGAGTTGGGAATGGAATGAACACATATTATTCTCTAAACAAGGAGTCATGATATTTTTGGGATTCCTCTCTTAGTATTTATTTTTAATTTTTAAACCTACCATTGTTTAGAATGAACATACCATGTTTATTGATTGATGTGGTCTATTCTTAGTTTTGGGAGATGTTAGTAATAAATGATTATTAGTAATTTCACATTTTTACTATATTTATTTATCTTTATCTGATGTGGATTACTATGGGGATGAGGGTATAGTATCCCCACATGAATCATTTAGATCATCACTGCTTATCAGCTACCTTTGCAATATAGGGATGCAAGCTTGAGGTCTTTTGGAGCCCCAGATCAGGGAACTGTTTAGTTGAATATGGTTCCTAGACATTACAAAAATTAAAATCCATGTAAATCATAAAAAAAATGAATCACATCTCTTTTTGGAGGTAGCAGTCGAAACATACGCAAAAACAATGTTATTGTTTTCCAATGGATTAGAAGGTATGAAGATAGATTTGATATTTTCCTTAAAGATAGATAATTACTTCATAAATATCATATCAAAATATTAATCCCATAATAATACACATATATAAAATATGGAGATGGGGATTCGATTTTATCTCTACATGGAGATGGTAAGTGGTACGTATTGACAAGAGATACATTAAATTCCCTTTTGATGGTAAAGAGGTTTGATAATGTTGATCTTCCTAATAATAATAAAATTTCAATACATTTTGGATAATATGTTAAATATTTAATAATAAATACATGTGATTTATAGGAGGTAAAGGAATCATTATTAAATAAAGTGACCAATTATGTTGATTATATATTCATTAAAAGAACATCTTTTGATATCCTCTAATGGGCCATAGGGTCGGTATTTTGGGGTGAAAATAACATATAAAATTTGAATAAGAAATTATAGAAGATAATTTTTGGGGGAGTTTTAATGCTAGAAGGATCTATATGGTGTAAAGGATAGATGAGTTGGGTGGACATTTGTATGTGGGGTGAGGACAAATATGAAATTTCATAAAAGATTTAATAAAATAAATTCATTGTTAATAAAAATTATTCTAAGTGGAAAGGAACTCAAAATAGGATTTAGAATCCAAATAAAATCATAAAATTAATTTGAGAAATATTTTGGTGTCTTTTTAATCATTATATTTTCTATTAACCCCTTCATTGATAAATTTTATGCTTAACCGCGATAAACACAGTTTTAATCTTAAAGGGTTATAAATATTTTGATATATGGAAAATTTACTCATAAATATACCATAGTTGATATGATCAACCATATTCTATTCACATGGGTGAAGATAATGTATTTTTTTATTTTGTCATTTAAAAAAATACTATTTATTATGATATAATTTAATGTCAATTTTAGTACAATTTATTTAATTCGACTTCTACAACACCATGAAAAAAATGGAATTCAAATATAATCATTTTACAAATAACTATTATTTCCTATGTATATAAAAAATTCTTATAATATAATAATTAAATTAAATTTTATTACTTTTACTATTTTTAAATCTACCATTTCATTTTTCTATTTATTAAATTAACATTTCATTGGCATTTTATAATCATTCAAGTTATTATTCAATAACAAAAAATTATAAAGAAAATATTATGATGAAAATAATAAATTTTCGTATGATTAAGCATTTAGAACCGTACATTTCATCTTCTAATATTTATATTAAAATTAATTGTTATTAAATTCTAGATATCAAAATTATATATATATTATTTTCCTAAATTAATATAAAAGGTCATAATAAAAGAAATATGTTACCAAGTGACAATGTATTCTTTATATTGGTCAACATTTATGAGCCCCACTCTTAAATAAGGATAATGAAATGTGTTTAAAAAAATTTAAGGCCATATCCAAATGTGTTTTCCATCCTCCAATATTAAATTTTTATCGTTATTTTCATTCCTCTTTTAAATCGTTGAGTGGGAACCCACATAACCAAAATCAGAGGTAAATATAAACAGCCTATTAAAAACCAAATCAATCCAATGTCAAAATTCGAAAAAATAAAAATAAAAATTCTAATATCAAAACCAATGACTATCACACACATATTATCAAGCCTCAAGCCTAGTGCACTGACCCAATAACTGAATGTCACAACCTCTAACTAACCTCTAGAAATCACTATCATGATCTATTTTTCTTTTGAACAACATTAATTCACAGTATAGTTACCAAATTTACAATTTAAAATTTCACTATGAAATAATATAATTAATATCAATAAAACCACCTAGATTTGATAAACTTCTCAAAACACATGCGGTTAGATCCTTAAGCCTTTACCTAAACAGATTATCGCACATGTGACCTTATGATCCTATCTACCAGTACAAACAGTAGATGACATTTATAACACAATAATTGAATCATGAGATCACCAATATAAGAAATCAATGTTAGAAGAAGATACCACAAACCATAAAACTCAATCACACCACCATTTTCATCTACAAAGTGACATACAAAATCACCATCATTTCATTAAATATCTCCAATAGATCCACAAATGACTTGAAAATTGGAAATACCTAAACACCATGAATCAAAATAAACAAAAATTAAGAACCATCTTCGAGAAAGCCTAGATAATTGTAAAATGGTACCACATATCATGCATCCTAGGACACCATACTATTCACACAAACACAAAATAATATATTATGGGATCATATTTTCCTTATTTATTAATAAAATAATCCTATTATTAGGATATATTCATAGTAACACCTTTTAAACAACTACAAATTCTACATCTCACCCACTATTTTAGCATAATGTTTCTTTCAACTTCATACTTCTATTACGTGATGTTGAATCGTGTGGCTGTCTGTACCAACTCCTTATCATTATCATGTATGAATATATTTATTTTCATATTATCATCACTTAATGTAGGATTTCTACAAATCCAACTATTTAGGGGTTTATAAGGATCAATCAAAATAATTCACTGAATGATATTGTTTTATGAAAAATTGGTAAGAGGAGGGTGTTGATCCCAACAACCCTTGAATTATAGAGAATATGATAACAATATATCCTCTACAGTTTTAAACGACCTCTCATATAGACCATATATTTAATAATGTTATATAGTAATGAATCCAAAATTTGTATCTAGATCCTACATAAGAATTCTCAGGAACATTGAGGTAAACTATGGATCCCGATCAGATAAAATAGACTATGGTAATGTATAAACCCATAACTCCTTGTCAATGTATATTCAGAAAATAATTTCAAGAAATTAATCTCTTGTGAAAATAAGGAGCTGTGGTAAATTTTTATGGTTATTTACTAAAATCTCAATTTCTTTATTCCCAATATAAATTTTAAGGTATCTGATGGAAAAATCCATAGTGATTTTTTTCATTTCCATTATAGCTTGTGTAATAGTTGTAACATCTTTTTAGACTTTAGTCACTCAAACATAATTTGATGAAATATCAATTACTGAGATATGTACTTGGAAATATATCTCATAATTATTTACAAGCACTAATACTCTTTCAAATATTTAAACATCATCATAGATCTCGAATGAATAGTTAATTCTGAACTATGAGCCTCTTACAAAATATTCTTCATTAAAAATAGTATGTAACATACATATATATTGTTCATGAACCTTATCACATGATCATAATCATGGTATATCTGAGGAAAAATGATAACTTTATCTTTTAGTACAAAATCATCATATAGTTCCTCTTTAACCCTCACGTGGAAAGATGATTAAACACTCTTTTGAGAATGATAGTATTTCATCCCATCATTCAAAAATTTCAGATAAATCGTTTTAAATATAGAAATATATAATATTTTGGGATCCTCATCATAGATAATAAATTATGATCCTTTCAACTCAAAATATTGACACCATTATTTTCATTCCAATGTTGTTAATTTATTGAGTAATCTAATCATTAATTAGCATTAACTATCTTCTATATCTCATATTCAACTCTTTCTATATGAATATATTCTTTTATCCATTATTATTAGTATATATATACAATAATATTATATAAATCAACTTCATCCATATCTTTAATGAAAAAATTACCCTAGCTAACCATAAATAACTAGTTGGGTAATTTTTCTTAGGAACAGTCAATTCTAATTTCGCAGAAGCTATCACAATATCATTCTTTTAGGAAATAAAATCCATAGAATTCTTTAATACATCAATATATATAAAAATACCTTCTCCCCTAAATGGTAATGTATTAATTATTGAGTTGACTAACTTTCTTGTTAGTAAATTAAAATTTTCCTCACATTAATTTATCCAAGGGAATATGGTTCCCTTGTGAGTTTACTTTGTTAGTGGGTTTATCTTTATTTGAGATATTATCCCTACTGTTTAAATTGTAAACATATATTCCAATAAAAAATTAGTGTAAATCATAGTGTTTGGAATAGGAAATAAATCATTAACAATCATCTCTGATAGATCCACTAGTTAACCTTTCCATGAGATTATATGAATCAAAATTGAGACACATTATATCAAAAATTCATATTTTTTATTATTTACAACATATTTTCATTCCAAATGGCTTCAATTATATTCCTCAAATAATCTCCATGCACATAAATTATCAGTTAATATATTATCATATCTTCATTAATGGTGTCTAAAAATAGTTCAATGTAACCTTTAAAGACTATTAATAAAATAAAAGAAGATGTCATGAAAAGTAGTAAGACCCAATGAAATCACAATAACTTCTTAGTGTCTACAGATTAAACAGAATGTTTTTCTTCGTATATCATTATTTTTTAACCTAAATTCATTATATCTAGAATAAATATCAATCTATGATAAGTATTGAGATGTATACAATTTATCTATAAATTTATCAATTCTAGGTAGAGGATACTTATTCATGATTATTAACATGTTATGTTCTTGATAATAAATCTAGAGTCACATTGATCCTATTTTATTCTTAACAGAAATAACAATATTTCTCGAATGTAATTCACTTGTCTTGATAAATACTTTATCATTATTCCCCTAGAGATTATTTTTTAATTCCAACAAATAAATCATATCTATTATATATATATTCTTTATAATATTTTTATTACCATGTATGACATCTATTGATTACTCAACATGAAGATTCAATGGATGTTTAGAAAACTATAATTGGAATAATTCAACCAACTATTGTATTTTATTCATGTCATAAATTTTGAGTTTCTCTTTAACCAAATAAGATGAAAACTACTTTTTGGCATTGCATTGATTGATGATTAGTGGATTGTTTAGAATATGAAACATCACAATCCTTCCAAGATAATTGATGTGTGCATTATGAAATGAAATCAAATTTACTCCTAAAATAACATCAAAATTTTACTGGAGGTAGAAAAACAATATTTCCAAAAATAATGACCCCACAATCATAAATAGGATAAGAATCATATACATGATATGTGATCATCAACTGTTAGGGGTATTCAATGTAAATTCCTCATCTAATCATTGAAGATAAAAATTAATAGTCCTTTTGAAATTTAATAATTTATGAATCTTTATATAACTATGATAAGAGATGATAAATAAATATTTTAGAATTCTTATTACCACGTAAACTTCATTATTCTATCTTAAATTGAAAAATAAAAAACCCATTTATCATAATTATATGGAATTATTAATCAGAGTGATCAATTAAGAAAAGTCTTTCATGGGATGTCTAAATCATTGCAACATATTATCAAATTCTGAAACCATGGGATTAAAGAAGGTTTTACATGACCATAATCCATTCAAATACCATATAAAAGTTTATAAAGAATATTTTTAATTAACCCAAGCATATCCCCCAAGACTGTCAACTGAGGTGAGGAATAAGAGAACACTCACTATGCACCAGAACGATGGTTCATATATACTCAATACACAACATTATATGTGATTAACTATGGATGAATATATTCCTGTCTTATTTAAATTTGTAGTATTTATATGGGGATGTCTTTTTTGGACAACCACACTCCATTATTTTTCATAATGTATAAAATTATCATATACTTGGATTATCATAAGGGTTCTCACAAATCTTTCCTCGTTCTTGATTCCAATGTTTACTATATCTTCTTGTATTAACAATATTATAACCCAAAAATTTCATAAATAGATATTACATATTACTATATTAATATTAACTACATTACATAAAGATATATTTTATAATATTATAGTTCTTGTGGAATTGGAAACATGGATACATAAATAACTAGTTTACATGTGATCTACATCATATCCCTATAATTTCATCAGAACTAGAACCCTTCTCTGAAATTTCAAACTTATAGAATTTCTTCAAAACCCATGTAGATGAAATATAATAAAAATATATCTTGGATTCTCAGTAAGGATAAACAACAATGATTTCAATGATCCTATAAACATTAAATGAAAATAAGGGTTCATGAATATGAGTATAAGAGTAGAAATTGATACCATACAGTACATAGAATATAATAATAGGTCGTGGAATAAAGTATCTTATTTTATAATACATGAATCATAATGGAATCAAATAATATAATCCATGAGTTTATAAAATTGTAATATGAAATAAATTTGTAGCACACATATAAGTGTATGAAATCATTTCCGAATTAGACAAATATATTTTAAAAAAAATTATACAAGTGGATTAGGATCACTACCAAAACAATCATTGTAGTCAATGTTCACTCCCAATACTGTCATAGTGAATATAGTGACTTACTAAATTAGTTTCATCCATGTTTTAATAAAATTTATCTCATAATGTATCTATCATTACCCAATGTATTAGTAGGATATATAAATTTTTCCCCACCATTCAAAAAAATAGAAATCATAAATATTAGTACAACATGATCATTAAAAAATCATTAATGAATAAAAAATAGAGAGGAAACATGCTTCATAAACTTTTCATCATTGAATCGTAGAATAACCTATTGAAAAGAAATGTGTTCCAAAAATATATCATCATAAATTAAATAACATGTGGGAAGAAATGGGTTTCATAGAATAATAAAATATAATCATCCTAATAATTTATCAAAAGAATGAGAGTTTATGGTATCATCTGTTCATAACCCCAAAAAATAAGATGTTACAACAATATATGTTATTACAGATTAAAAATATGTTTATAAGAACACTGGAACATTTCTTATGGAAATGATCCTTTTTCACTTATAAATCACTCATTTGAAATATAAAAAACTTCCCAACTATTAAAGAAAACATTTTATTTAAAAAAATAGTTACTTATAAAGTATGTTTCAGAAAATCAAGTCGTAATGATCATGGGAAATAATGTTCATGTCATGTATGAATAAACCAATATTACATTCACTTTTTTGGTACAAATTAAATAAAAAACACCTTTAAAAATGCTTAGAATTTACCTTTGAAAAAATTTCTAAAAAACAAACCATTGGTATTGAATAAATTTAAAAATTATAAGATAATATTAACAAAACTTTTGATTTTTTTAGAAATCATGGTCATGGGATAAGAAATATTTTAGACCGATTAGAGAAATGAGGTGGATTTCCCTAAAAAAATTCTTTTTTTCTCTTGAGTTCATAGATATAGGAAAATTAATTAAAAACATGTATTCTGCAAGAATAACCATATCATAATAAAATAAATATTATTATTGAGAGTTATATCCTTAAATATCATCATTATGCAAATTAATTTTAAATTATCATAGTAAACAATGGGAATATAACATAAAACCCTTATGTAGAGTTTTATATTCATCGAACAAATTCTAAAATACTAAATAATAATGTTAAATTTTATATACCTAAATAAAAAATCATTTAATGAGTAAAAAAATCTTATGTAATCCAATTATAACATTTTTAAACCAATTAATTAATAATTCCAATTTAAAATCATTATTTTTTTATGATTATTGTTTCATGTTTGAAAAGAATTACAGTTCAGTAGTTATGGTCCATATAATTTGATAATGGTTATAAATGAAAAATAATAATTTGGACCTAAATATATTATACATTCATTATATATTTAATCATTAATATAATATTGATATATAAAATTTATTTACACTATTAGTGGAGAAATTTGGTCATTCATACGTATAAAAGTTGATTTCAATTATTTACTGATGTATTGAAAGAAAAATAAATAATAAATCACCTTTCCAAAATCATTATTATATTATATATATTATATATATTCATCAAATCTATCCTTATATCCACCCATGTAAAGAATATATTGTAAATGAATCACATCACTTTATGGAGGTGGTAGTCTACTCGTATGCATGAGTGATGTTATCATTTTTCATCCAAATGGAAGGAATGAAGGAACGCATGATATTAGCATTTTAGAATCATAATTATATCATAAATATCAAATATAAAAATTCATCCCTTTATAAAAAATGTTTATATAATATAGTTATGAATGATGAATTGTATTTCTGCGGGGAGATGATAAATCATATGTAAGCATGGACAATAATTCAAATTTCTATGTGAATGGAAATTGGAATGATAATGGTGGTTTTATATGAATAATAAAATTTCAATATATTTGGAATATTTAATTAACTATTTCATTATTAATATCACATATTTATTTGATTTAAAATAATAATTAACAAATATAGTGATCAGTTAATGAGATTAACTCTTCATTATATGAACTTTTTTGGATCTCCCATTAAGGACATTTGGTTTTGTATTTTGGGGATACCATAAACTATTTAATGTTAATATGGAATTTGAAAATATAATTTCCTATGGTTATTGATCTAAAAGGCCCAATTTTAGGAATTATGGGAAGGGAGGTGCGTCCTTTAATTTTTGGGGGAAGTAAAACTACTGTAATTTCACAGAAGATTAATATATAATAAAATAATTTCCAAGATAACTACTTCCAAATTAACATTAATCCCAAGAAAATTATTCTAGGTTCTATGAATAATAATCCAATGAAATTTAGATATTTTTTATGTCATTTTATACATTGTTATTTTTATTACCCTCTTTGTGGATCATTTATTACGTTATCTATGGTAAAAACTATTTCAATAATTAAAAGGAAAGTCAAAGATTTGGGAGAGACCAGTCCCAAAAATATTTATTATAAAAATATTAAAAGTTACAAAAGGTCAGGTGGCATAAGGGATTAATCACATCAAGTAATGGACCACTCCACACATGTAATCATACAAAAAACTAGTACAAAAGTTGGGTTCTCTGAATTCCCACCGTATACTTGCTTCAGGAACCACACTTTTTTACCATGAATCTAACAATATGTTGGATTATCTATACACTGGAAAATCATTCAAGTCTACATGATTTACCTAGTTCACAAAGTAAACCCATTGGGGTAGGAGCTTCTATGGGAAACTTCTCTTTCTTTACTTTTGTGCTACTAAAATGTTTGTTGAGTCCAATTAAATCCATAGGGAATGACACATATTATGGAAAACATATTTAGTGGCATACATAATGAACCAAAATTCAGTTTCATATGAATTACCTATCCCAATATATTGATTAAAACACCATTTGGAAACCCCAGAAGGTGTTCAGAAAATTTCTTTACAACCCAATGGTTCTTGGGCACCCAAGGCCACACCATCAAAATTATCTTTAAGACACCACAAAATGGGGGTATCAATATAATATATTTTAGAATAAGAGGTTTTTTTGGTTTACCGAAAACCCCTATAAGCCTCAGGATATTTAGATCATCAAGGTCATTGTTTATAGCCCCTGTTTAAATTTCAACAGCATCCCAGACATCCCTATATAGGAACATCAATGAAATGTGGTTGGATGTATCATTTTTGTAAAAAAATGAACATTTCAAGCCCAACATATAGAAGAAAAAATATTTTCAATACACTTTATCAACATGTGATAAATATCCTTGCTCAGCCCCATTTTACAACACAATTCCATCAACTCTCCCAACAGCCTCCCAATTTGATGTTGTAGCTCGAACACATTTTCCACATAATACAATAGGGTTATGGAATACCTACATTCAATAAACAATTTTTGAATTTCTTCACTAACATGGATACATAGAGGGAATTCTGAGGAAATTCATTTCCTATCATTCCTTAATTAATCACACGAGGGAAGCTTATTTTTCTATTAATTGAATACAAAATGTGTTGGATATGAATAAGAATTTAAGAAAATTATTCAATTACAAAAAATATGAAATAAGTTCATAGGATAAAATTAAAATAATATACTTCAAATAATAATCTATTACTTGTCATATCCTCCATTCACACATATATATGAAAATTTATATATACAAATGTTAAGATTATGGAATTTTGTATTTTTTATTTTATACCATTAATAAAATGGAATATTCAAGTAAATATATAACCAATTACTCATATATTTTCGAATCAGATGTAAATGGAAGAAATAAACCCATCTAATGGGTTTAAGGAAGGTTTAAATTAAATTTTAATGTCGTATCTCAATGTTTTAAACATATTTTACTAATTTTTTCTATATCGATGTAAAAAATATTTACTATGGTTAAAATTCATTTTGGTCAATAATATAAGGATTATTTTCCAAATTTTATCCTCTTGATTAAAAATATAAAATAAATATTTTAATATTAAAATTTTAAAGCTCATATAAATTCATTTTAAAATATGTCATGAAAATGTGATGAAAAATTTTATTACTGAAAAATTTCTTTTGAAAGCATAACATTTGATATATATTATTATATCATTAATAAAATAAGATTATATGAATGTCAAATAATTTCATTCAGAATTTAATATATTAATATTATTAAAGTCATAAAAAAAATTGATCAATTAAATTAATTAAGATAAAAATATGTTACATTCATAAAAATAGATTTTCAGAAAAAGAAACTCTTTTATATTCAAATGCTTTTTTATATTCATTTATAATTAATTTATATCTAATTAAATAATTTTATAACTATTTAATAGATTAATTTTTTATAACATGGTAATTTATATTCAAACCAACCAATTTATTTCCAATATTATAATGTTATACTACAATATAGTTCATTTAGATTCTTGATTTCATGTTTTTAAATATATGAAAGAAATTATAATTATTTGAAAATAAATATATCATAAAATATCATGTTTTTATAAGATACCTTTTATCATATACCAATGTAATATATTAAACACTATTTTGGGTTACTAGATTTGTGTATTCTATATTCAGTCACACCCTTCATACAATATATCTATGTATGGAATTCTTATGGTTTATATTTTAGGTCCCCTGGCTCTAGACTTCCTCATGTTGTGAGATCGTGTTGTTCATGTGGTATGAATGCGTTTTTGGATTATGATCACAAATCAAATGGTGATTAATGTGAGATGATCATTATGGGTTTTTTATCATGTTTAATTTTGGAGGCTTATAAGTCGGTTTTAATGACCTTTATGACCTGTATCTATTTAAATTTATTTATCTGATACAGCTTCATTAAAAAAAACTATTTTTGGTTGTTCATGATTATTTATTAATTCATACTCTTTTTAATATTTTCTTTTATTTAAATTATGGACATTTATAGGGTGAAATCATTAACACTAGTAATTATATATGATTATGGAAGTTGTTGTTATCTCGGGGTGATTGGGAATGCGCCTCAAGCCCTATAATAGGCTACCTCGAGTGTCCTATTTCGGGGAGACCCAGGTCAGTTTTCAATATATTTGAATTTACATTAATTATATAAAAAAGTTGTACATTATATTTTTTTGTCTCAGTGTCTGTTCTTATACAAATAATAAAAAGTATTTATAATTTTTTTATTTTGATATCTATAAGGATAATATATAAATACCTATGAATACACATGTTGATGTACTAATATGGATTTAAAATTAATAAATTTATTTCTAGGTAAAATTTTGTAATATATATATATATATGTACCTATACACTTAACATAGATTGATTTTATTTTATATAAATATTTTTTATATATAATATAAATTTCATCCATTTTCTATATGTTAGAAAAATAAATATTTTTATATTACTATATAAACTTATATAAATAAAAATAGTAATATATATATATACACTTATATAAACTAAATGTTTCAATATAATATTATTATATATATAAATATATGATATAAAATAAATACATAAATTAATGTATAGTATATTTGTATTTAATTTCATATATAAATAAATATAAATTATAATTTAAATACACAAATATATAAAATATTGAATTTATTAAATGTATCATGTATATTTAAACCATAATTTTTTTATAATATTAAAAACATATTTAACGATTTTATGCTTAATATGTAATGTCACCACATAATTCGTCATATGACAGTGATAAAATCCTAAAAATGCCATTAGGGAGATTTCGAGTCCGTTTATGGCTGATGTTGTAGGCAATGAAATAGGCAGGGTTGAAAACGCCCAGGTACACACTAGAATAGCCCAAGTTGATGGTGACTTCTTGCTATCAAATAGTGGATATTTATAACATCGAAATTATATTGATTTAGCCTTGATCGATATTTTCTAGAATAAAGGTGTGTGTTGTACATTAATTATAACCTCCAAAATATTTATTAATATTTAGTTATTTATTAATTTAAACATAAAAAATGAATAATAATAATTATTAAAAATTATATAAATACATATAATTACATTATATTAGTAAACATGTATATCTACAAATATTTTTCTAAATATAAGTAAGTATAGATTATTATAAATTTATACTTTTATATATAGAATATACAAATCCATGTATAAAAAAACCCTTAAAATTTTTATAATTTTAAAAAGCTAAATGATAATGACCCATGTATTATTATGTATTAATATCTAAAATTATAAAAACCTATAATAATACTATTTAAATATATATATATATAAATATATAAGTGAAATATATAAATAGAGTCTATAATAGAATGTCCTTATTTTTTAATACATTTTGAAAATATAATATATAATTTAAAAATATTAAAAATAGTTATATTTATGTATAAATATACCAATATACTAATGTGTATATTTTTTTAATATAAATTAATTTTAATAAGTTTCATTACTTATATATATTTTTGTTAATATATTTACATATATATATACATATTGAAAAAAATATGTGTCTCTTTATGTGTCAATATATAAATTCAGTATAGATATATTTGAGGTAAATTGAAGTTCATTTTTATAGTAATATATGAAAAAAATTATTAACCTAAATATTATAAATTTATTCTAAATATACAGTTACAATATACAAATACAATAAATAAATACACTACATAATATCATAGATTAATATAATTATAAATACATTATAATAACAAATACATATAAATACCCATATATATTTCTATATTTATTGTTTAAATATATATAAATATTATAAACAATATATATAAATATAAAAAATTATATAACTCTAATACAATATATAATCATATATATATATATATATATATTAAATAAGTAAAATTATTTGTGTAAATAAAAATTAACGAATTGTATTTCAATAGATTTTATAATTACATTATATGAATTGATTTAAATATCAATTAAAAATTTCTTTTGATATGTTATATACATAAATAATATGAATGATTTAATAATAACTCTATAAATATATATATGTGTGTGGGGGTGTGAGTCTATCTCTATAACTATAATGTATATATATTCATATATATATATATGTACAAATATTAAAAATTATGAAAGTATTTATAACCATCAGATATTTATATATTTGGATATATATGGTTTACATAAGTATATTTTTGAAATGTTTTTATAATTTTATTTTAAATAAAAAATTATATAATTTTAGTAAACTATATATATATGTTTGTGTGTGTGTGTGCGTGTGTGCGTATCTGTTTTGAATACTTAATTATTTAAGTAAATGCTTAGACACAAACACACAAATAGTAATTTTTAAAAATGAACAATGACGCATATGAGATAGTTTTATTTTATCATTGAATATTGGTCACTTGGGTATTTTCATGATGCCCAATTACAAAAACCATTCCCCATGGAAATAGAAAAGAACTCGTTGATCCCGAAAGCCCTATTACAATCGGTTATGGGTTAACGACCATCACTAAGGTTATGTGCCACATGTTTGAGAGACATTACACCTGTGGAACCAAGTTGAGGATAACATTTTTTGTCTTATCAGTCAATGTGAATGACGTTTGATGTGACATTAGATTACTAAAAATTTATTGATAATCCTTATGATTAATTTGATATTTGTTTGTGATGTTTTTAATAAGTTAAGGAAATTAAAAGTTATAGGATTTTGATATTGTAATAAACATCTAAATATTTAAATTTATATATTAATGTATGAGTTATACATATTAAATAAATGGGATTTTATATTTTTTTTGATAAAAATGTAAAATTAAATATCCACCATATATCACAAAATATTATCTTCCTTAATATAATATTTATAAATTAAATTTCCCCCAATGCATTAATGTCACGCTAAGAATATTGTGGAATTTGAAGAATTCCAAAAATTTAATTTTTGAAATGCTTGGGTCATTAAAAAATAAATTTTTTCAATGTATGAATATATTTTCAAATTTTTAATTGTCATTTTTTATTTTGAATAGGTATTTTTTAATATTTAATTTATATCCTGAAATGATTGTAAGAATTTGGTTAGTTCTACATTATATTATGATCCCATCGAAAAATAGTTAATAAAAATATAGAAATATGACCCAAACATATCAATGTTGTGAATATCACTATGATATATAATGATAAGATAAATTGTATTTAAATCCCATTAGTGTGTTAAAAGATATAAATATTTGTCCCTACATCTCTATAAATATGAGATTCCTATAATAATGAATTATAAAGAAGGATGTTTATTTGTACAACCCTTTTTATATTTATTACTGTGTTAAATACAATGAATGTACATATTATAATGTTATCTCTAAGATTAAAAAATTTGAAATTTTATTGAAATTTTTATGTTTCTCAATTCTCAGACATCACTAGGTCGAAGTGTCAATTTTTTATTCAGAAAACTTGTTTCAAACATAAATATGGGTTAAAAAATCCTTATATATACCCTGGAAAATAATATCACACTTTGATGTAATGAAAGGATATAAAACATGTTAATTTTGATTTTATTATGTGGTAGAAGTTATGCCTCTATTGGAAAGAAACATTCTATGTGTGGTGAGATAGTGTTGTGTGGAACCATCACCTCATGATATAAGGCATCATGATGTAATTAAGAAAATTATTAAAGTGGAAGAAATATTATTCTAATTCATGATATATTGTTTTCCATTTAATCACTAATAATTTGTGATAATAATAGAAGTATCATGGAGAGTTACTACCGATATAATTTCAGATATTGAATGGATATTAGAAACTAAAAATGATGGACTGAGTATATGATTATTTGATACACTTATCATCAAATAATAAATATTTCATGACTAATGTTTATTCATATTAACAATTTGAAAATTTTCTTCTAGGGAGATGTATTGTATATTTGAAAAACTATTGAAAAAGAAATGGTTTCGATGTAGTTGTTACAATTATTAAGAAATTCAATATATGAATAATAACCTACCCAAATGGACCGAAGTCCTTCATTTTTATGGATTTTTGATAACCACCCTTTCAATGAATGATGGATAACACTTACAAGGCCCATAGTCTCAGGGATTACATGACCTGTAGTCTTAGGAGATAACATGACCTGAAGGTCTTACAGAATTCAACCAGACTATCAACAAGGAACTACCCATCCCCAGCATCTGAATCATGATAGTTTCTCTCCACCATCGTAAGGCCATCTGGCTAGGCTTCACGTGAAAGCACAGGCTGGTCCCTGGGGCATGTCCATACCCTCTCATTCTGAAAAATTCATTTGGTTCTACTCTGCTGAGTGCACCTGGTCTGAATCCTCTTATGGGGATGCTCCTATTTTGTAGTGTCATTTTTGGGAAAGTGAATGTGTCCTGAAGGCCTTGAGGGGCCCCGAAGGCCTTAAATGGGGCATCAAATCCATACTGACTCGATGGACTAGGTGGCCCGGAAACCTTAAGGACTCCAATCCCAAACTGGTGTCCCAAGGTGAATATTTTCAACTGGTACAGTACCGAACAATACCTGCTATAGTAATTACTACAGTTCCTACTACCATACCCATATAGTGTATAGTCCTGCTATAGTCCCTGCATAGTTTACATTTCTCCTACAGTACCCACACAGTGTACATTCTTCTATAGTAACTACCACAGTACTACTCCAGTAACCCTGGAAATATGCCTCTACCTAGTTTTGAACCTGGCTCTGGTTGATGCACTTAAGGATACCTCACCAACTGGGATGAGGCTCATTTTCAATGTATGGATAATATCATTTGTGTATTTATTAATGTTAAGAGAATTATTTTTATAAGAATAATATTTTTGTAATTTTTCACCAAATATACACGTATGATACATCTTTAAGGAAGTGTTTCACCTTTCATTGATTGGAGTTGTTTAATAGTCTATTATTTTCTAATTCTAGTTTTTATATCTATCTCTTTTTTCATTTCAATCTCTGTATATAAATAATAATAAAAATAACATAATTTTGTGTTTAGAGGGTAAAGAAAACAATATACTAGGATATATACTTCAATCATATTGGTTATCAGCATTAAAAATAATTCTACTTTTTTTATTTATTCATTATAATTAGTTTAATATAGCATTTATGAATATACTCGTTTATGGTTTGAATTTGGATGAATATTTATTTATATGAACTCTCCCCTACCCCATCTATGGAATCATAATATCCCATGTGAAACAATTAACTTTGTATGATACCCACGGTTGGATCACAATGATTTATATTGTTATTTTAAATTATCACCAAATCATCATTATAATTAATGTGATTCTTACATTTGACCTGAAATGTTTCTATATTTGGACAGGTAATAGAACATATCTTCTATAAATAAAATTATTGAAAAGGATATCACTACAGCAATCTGAGGTAATCACATCAGTCTATTTGCAATGAGGTCCAATCGTAAATGAGATTTTGTGTTGGGGTCCTATCACAAATACCCTGTTGTAGAAAATAGCGGTGCAACATTAAATTTTTGAAACGGGGCCATCATAAAACTATGAGTCAGAGGATGCATGTACCCCATCACCTTGTGCTGCAGCTATTTTCATCGATGCATCTCCTCCTCATGATTCTTCTACTACTGCTGCCCTTGATGCATATTTTACCCATACTACTGCTGCTGATGTCGCTACTACAGACAAAAATCCTCCTACTACTTCTTCAAACTCTCTATAATCTAATTTTGCGCTCGTAATTGCTCCTAATACTGTGATCCAAAATATGATGCATCTCCACAAGCTCCTCTAAAGCTGGGTGATAACATTGCAGAAGTACCATTATAATTACCATGAGTTAAATGGGAATAGATACCAACTACTTGGCCCTTCTCGAAGGCTTACTTTGTCACCTTCATCCATGCCACCTCATCGAAATGGTGGGAACTAGTCTGATCTGTTATCTCGGCCAGAATCTCAGCCTGTGTCTGAGAGATCATGGCCTCAGAGGACCCCTTCAGTTCCAATTTGAAATTAAAATAGTGATAATATCGTATAAAGATAATTCTCAAACTGAATAGAAAATAATAATCACCACAATCTCACATTTGTGATCACCTCTAATCACTCCAGTAGATGGATTACAGTACATCACCTGATAAACGTCGTACTCTATAATATTAGGCTTCATGACTACCATCATGTATATAAAATAAAATATTTATATTTAATGTTATATACAATATTTATAAAAGATACTTACCATATTCTCTCTATGTGTTCTAAATGTATGGCCACTAGCTCGATGTGTCTCCTCTTGTCTCTCCCAGTTCTGCCAGCCCAATGAAGATCTCCTCTAAAATCAACCACTCAACCACTGTGACCACAATCCTTCCCAAATGTGAGATGAAATTTACACTGGTCATTGATCTATACACGACTGATCAAACACTATCAGTCCGGTTTGATTAATGGTTGTCCTCCTCAAATTGTGCCAAAACTATCAGAAACACTAATGAATACACCTCCCATGCCTCATGGATCGCATCATGCATGCTATCATCGATGGGATACCATAAACCATAAAAAAATTATAATATAAAGTTATTAATGAAATAAATTTCAAAATAAATATTATTTATTTACATACTATCCAATGGTTGAACATGTTGAGCTTCAAATCAATAGTAATTTATTCAATTGTGATCCATGGATGAGAAAAATAATAGAGCAAGATAGAATTCCCTTGTCCAGTAGAAACCTATAAAAAACAGTAAAATAAAATAAATAATCAAACAATTAGTGTATAAATAAATTAATAATATCTAACTAAAATACATAGGTTACTATACTTCCGCATGCGTGGATTGTTTCCAATACGTGGATGTCGCTCAGGGATAGGATCAGGAATCATTAGTCGCACAAGACCGCACCCCCTTCGTGTACCCCCTGAACCACCAGTTGGATGAGGGTCAAATGAACCAAAATCCCCCTAATACAAATATTGCTTACCCTCCTGCAACATACAAAGTAGATTGGGATCGATCTTATCTGTTCATCTGAAAAGGATGATCGGTTGGAAAAATCAGTGATGACTGTCAAAATAAAACGTTTTTTCCATCGACGAGCATTAATGGTCTATTGTCTTTCATAATGTACAGACATTATTTCAGACCATGTGTACTCATACCAGATAACAGTCCATATGCCAGGAAGTGTGTAGTTTTCCATATCAATGCACCTTTTATTATGAAATTTTTTTATTCAGCAACATTATATGTACTAACACCATTACTTCACAATGAATTTAAATCATCAATCAAAGGATTCAAATAAACTTCAATATTTTTGTCAGATGGCCTGGGATTAATAAGTCTAAAAAGATGTAGGGATCCTTCATCAACATCCATGACTGTAAATTGTATGGAGTTATAAAGACATACCAACATGAATAGTGACTACCATAAGAACCAACAAGACTGAAACCGTCAGTAGAGAGACCTGATTTCATGTTCTTGGTATCTATAGAAAAAGAGAGATGCAGTTAGTCAAAATTCTACCATGAATCACTATTAGATGGATGATTCATGATTTTTCTAGTTTAAATCATGGTTTTTTGCCATTACATCACTAATGTAGTGTTTTGAGACATAAATAAACAATACAACCTTGGTGTAAGAAGGAATTATCTCAACTATTTTACAGGAATCTATCCCGACATTCCTGGTTGATCTTCTTTATACCTAGATTGTCCACATGTGGGAAAACTATCCAATTAATCGTTTTCACTAGAATATTAGAATAAATCACTTTCACATTCATGAATTTTGCGATAACTAAGGCCCATATTTTGAACCAACCTATTTTTCTCATAGTAATTTTTAGGAAACACATATCCTTCGAGTAACAGTGTTTTAACCAAAGAAAATATATGATCAAAAGAGTTGTTTAACAATACATTACCTGATTTAATAATCATAATTTTTAAAATCCTATATAATATTCTTATCATACAACTAAGATATAATGCACCATCAACTGACCTCAACCACTCATAAAAATCAGATGGTATCAAATTAGGATTTAAATCTATACCATCCTGATCTTTTGTTTGTTAAACAGATGGACCTGCATCATTATGTAATAAATTTTGATACCATTTTGGATCTAGAATCAAGATATTAGTAACTTATCTTGAACTTAGTTCATCGTGTTCACACCAAAAAACATAATCCGGTTGAAAACCAAAATGAAAGATAAGTCTCTCAACCCTGTCAATAATGTCAAATGTTCTTAGAGAACATTTTTTACTAGGAAACATAATTTTGCCTTCAGAGACAAATTCTGGTTTTGATGATCTAAATGATACGAATTCATAGACAACCTCAATTTATACATGATTTAAACCGGAACCATTTGGATTTTAGTGCTGATTTATCCAAGCATGATCATTTAATAATTACTATTGTTGAATTCCTTGTTCAATATTTTTTTTTCAAAATATAGAATCATTACTGTTTTGAAAAATTATAAATTAGAAAACACTATAAAAAAATAATATAAATAATTACAATTACTTCTTAATAATTACCATTAATTAAGGACGACACAATTTCTAGTGTATTGACGGCTACTCTGTTGGCCGACATCTCATTTATTGGAAAATTTCTCACAATGAAATCACAATGAAGAAATTTTTGGAGGTATGTATATCCATTCTCATGCATGAAAGAATGGATAAGAGTACCTCTGAGCATATTATTCATTGTGATTTCAGGGTGAGAAAGATGCATGTAAATGAGTCTTCCTCTAAAAGAGCCCCTTTTTCTTGGATGAATCATATTCTTGCCACTTTCACTGCCAGAAAACATAATAAAAAATGAGGTCATGCGAATGCATATCCAAACATGTGCTAACAATATTGGATATGCATATGTAGAATCATATTTTTCATAATGTTTTGAATGAGTGATATTTGAATGGAGAAGAGTCATCGAGCCAGTGGAATGCTATCAATCTAGTTAAAATTCTCCCATGTTATTACAGTTTTTTTACAAATGATTTTATTTTTTATTATTCTTAATTATTTTTAATTATTCATAATTATTCAAAATTATTCATAATTATTCATAATTACTACTAATTATTTTTTATTTTAATTAATTATTTCTAATTATTACTAAGTAATACTAATTATCAATAATTGTTATTAATTAATACTATTTATTACTTTTTAATATTATTTATTACTATTTTTTATCGCAAAATATTTTTAATTATTATCACAAATTATTACTAATTATTTATGAATAATTATGAATAATTAATACTAATTTTTAGTATTTATAACTTTTTATTGCTGATTACAACTAATTATTAATATTTATTACTAATTATTACCATTTATTGGTAATTATTAATAATTTTTATTATTTATTACTATTTTATACTAATTATTACTCTTTATTACTATTTATAAAGAATTATTTCTTGTTATTACTAATTATTACTAATTATTACTAATTATAACGAATTATTACTAATTATTGCAAATTATTACTAATTATTACTAATCAATACTAATTATTATGAATGATTACTAATAATTACTAATTATTTCTAATTATTACTAATTATTATTAATTATTACTATTTGTTAATAATTATTACTATTTATATCTATTTATTACTAATTACTAATAATTCTTACTAATTATTACTTGTTATTATTAATTGTTACTAATTATTTCTAATTATTACAATTTCATACTTTTTTTACTATTTATTAATCTTTATTACTATTTATTAATAGTTATTACTATTTATTACTAATTATTACTAATTATTACTAATTATTACTAATTATTAAAAATTATTAATAATTATTAATAATTTTTAATAATTATTACCATTTATTACTATTTATTAAGATTTATTACTATTTATTAATAATTATTAATAATTATTACTAATTGATATTAACTATTACTAATTAATAATAATTATTACTAATTATTTCTATTTATTACAATTTTATTTTATTTATTACTATTTATTACTTTTTGTTACTATTTATTACTATTTATTTATAATTATTTTTAATTATTACTGATTATTACAAATTATTACAATTTATTACTATTTATTACTATTTATTACAATTGATTAATATTTTTTACTATCTATTACTAAGAATTACTAATTATTAATAATTACTACTAATTATTACTAATGAATAATAATGATTACTAATTGTTACTAATCATTACTAATCATTACTAATTCTCACTAATCATAACTAATCATTACAATTTTTTACTAATCATTAATAATTATTATTAATTTTTAGTAATCATTATTATTTATTATTATTTATTACTATTATTACTAATTATTAATATTTATTACTATTTATTTGTATTTATTTCTATTTATTAGTATTTATTACTCATTATTACTAATTATTAATATTTATAACTAATTATTAATATTTATAACTAATTATTACTAATTATTACTAATTATTATGAATTTTTACTAATTTTAACTATTTCTTACTATTTATTACTATTTATTACTAATTATTAGTATTTATTACTAATTATTATTATTTATTAGTATTTATTAATATTTATTATTATTTAATACTATTTGTTACTAAAAAATTACTATTTAATACTAATCGTTGTTATTTATAACTAATTGTTTGAATTTATTACTAATTATTAATATTGATTAGTATTTGTAAATATTTATTACTATTTTTTCCTAATTATTACCACCATTTCATAATTATTTCTAATTAGCATTGATTACAGTTAATTTCTGCAAAGTACATCTACTAATTACTAATTATTGCAAATTATTTATTTACTTTACTAATTATTGTTAATAATTATTAATTAATATTAATTAAGAATATTTCGTACTAATAATTTCAATTTATTATTACAAATAAATAGTTATAAAATAACAATTAAATTCTAATTTTATTTCAACTAAACACCAATAATTAAAATTAATATAAAAAATAAAATAATTAATAAATTAAATAAAATATAAATACCTTTAAATATGACCTCTTGTAATTATATACAGTTTCTAAACATCTCGTAAAAATAAAACTAACTTCGAAAATTTTTCACTCTAAAATTAGTGTTTTGAGAGAGTGATTGTAGGAATTGAGAGGAAGGAAAAAATGGATTGGGTATATATAGGATAGATTAGTGGCGACGAGAGTATTTGTGATGGGATACCCATCACAAACAGTACTTTTTTGCGATGAGACCCGTTGCAAATACCTTCAGTCGCATTAATTATTGTCATCAGTTAAAAGGGTATTTGTGAAGGGTCTTATCACGAAAAGTGACCAGCTGACATAGTATTTGTAATGGGAAATCATGTTGTCATAAATACTATTTTCCATCGCACCGTATTTTCTATGGGACCCATATCAAATACCCTCCGGTGGATGCACTATTTTCAACGGATAATTCCCTTATCGCAAATAGTATTTACTGCCACCCGGTATTGCGAAGGGAGGTGCCTCCCCGTCGCAAATACCTTTCTGCACATAACTTTTTGTGACGGGAACCTAAGTCTTGTCGTAAATAACCCGTCACAAGAAGTAGTTACTACTGTAGTGTATTATCATTCAAGGAATCTCTATTAAAAAAGAGACTAATTACATGACTATTATTGATAAGAATTGTTTTTTGAGTTATAAAATGGCTAGGAATTTTCTTTTTTAGTCATTATTTAATATGGAAAAAAATTAATATCATATGATCTATGGATTATTTTGATATTTGAGAAAAAACATATAATTTTTTCAATAATTAAAAACATGATGGAAGAAAAGTTGTAATGTTTATGAAATAGTTTGAATATGTCATAATGCTATATTACTACTATGTTGATGAATTCATTACTAGATTTATTTTAATTTTTCTTGTTTTTAGAGAATATGGAGAATTTATTGAATAATTCTTTTTGGTAAAGGCCCATGAATGTAATATTCCAAAATTGATTGATCCGAATATCTCAACACATGAAGACAATTTACTTGATTATATCACCATTGATGAACATCATTGTAATATCATTAATTATGAATTGAGACGAGTTTCTACTATCAAAAGAAATTTCAATATAGAAGATGAAATTTATTTTACAGAATTTAGGGATTTAAAAAGGAATTGAAGTATATTTTTTTGATGAAGAAGATAATATGGAAGATTATTTTTAGAATTACTATGTAAATTTAACGAACTTTTAAATAGGTAATAGTATATATAAAAGCGAATTTCTTTTGAAATTAGATTTCTATTGAAGAATTGGGCATTTCTCCACTTCTGGTCCCATGAATATCAAAAATGAAAATGAAGATAATAAAGAAATTAATATATTCTATAATAAATTATGTTTACTTATGAGTTTCTAATCTTAATCAAAAGTAATTAATAAAATATATCATGACCCCCATGACTATCAATGATTACCCTACATGGGTTGGCAATGAGAGACATGAGATTGTTACTACCTGAGACTATCCTCTATCAGGCTCCATGTTGGTAACTAGCATCGAGGGTATAATAAAAATATAATTAGTGGCATTTCCCTCTAAGAGAACATACAGAATAGGGAGATAAGATAGTTATAACAATAAAAAAACTTATTATAAATATATATAAAAGAAATACCAAGTGCATTCATGTAATGTCATATAGTAAAAAAACTACTATAAAGAAATCTATAAGTTCCAATTTGGAAATAACGTCATCAGCCACAAATCCCAAACAACTCCTAAAAAACAATTAGCTATTAGTACCCCACCTGATCATTAACCTCCACCCACTAAACTAAGAAATGTTTTTACATACAACTATTGAACATAATTGTATACTCAGTAGGATCCTCCTCAGACCATCCCATGAAATAGATAAAGAATTCAGGTTAATCCAGAGTGAACAATAGGTTATTATAACTCATCACCTAAAGTGCTATACTATTCTTCAATTTACATCATATCTACATCCCACCATGTAATGGTGAATATAGATCATATATTATAGTAATATAAAATTAAGGGTAACCCTCAACTACTTCTCCCATGTTTTTCCACCCCTCCCCCGTTGTTCACATCATGGTCCATTTCTCTATAAAATATGCTATTTCGAAGTCATTATTGATAAGTATCACAACATCCTCCATGTGTATCACATCATCACATTAACCCACCACACATATCTATATAGTATTCATGTATTTTTTAGGAGCTATCAAATCACGTATATAGTGTATCACACATTACTTATTATACCATCCCATAAATTGAGTATCATACCTCAAGATAACATAGACTTCACAGATCATATCATTAGTAATATACTGGGATTCTGTATCATGGGATATATGTGTGTAAAATAACCACAATCCATTACAACCCTCTATATACATATACAATGGGAAACTGACCTCCTTATATACAAACACATTAACTATAAATAGAATATATTGGTATTAGAGGGGATAATTAGTCATACATCGTCCCACTATGATGATATGGCAAACACCCTCCAAGAGTCCCCGAGGTTTTGGTCTCCCTAACCTAAATGGGTGGGGAACCATAGGAAATCAAATAATATACACGATATAATATTTACCACAACATCATTTTCGGATTATCACAGTCTTAGACTCTATTCCATGTGGTTTCATTAGGATCACCTAGTTACAACTACTAAGACTTGATATCCAATATGGAAATAATAATATTAAATGGATACAATAAATTACATTACATTCATTTTAAAAACTAAATTTAGGTAAATTACTTCACTATCCATTAATTAATAACTAATATTATTAAATAGTAAAAATTTATATCCATCATGCCAAGTCCATTCGCTCTAGGCATAAACAAAACAATGTCTTGGTTTCTTATGTGTAACATTTCATTTTCATTTTGGAAACCCAAAACTTGTTGGTTATGTATTTTATTATTCATTATCAACATCCTTAAATAATACATGAAATATTGAAAACCATCCAATGATAAAACCAATTATTTACAATCAACCACAGACATCATGTTCCCCCAATGGTGGGGAAAGAAATGCACATAAAACAAGAAACCCAACTACAAACCATTAAATAGAATCATTTAAATTATGAATATATCATTATCGCATCAATATGTAATCCCACATTCAATATATTACATCATATCAAGTATCATCAATGGGACCCACAATCATATCTCAATCAACCATTCCATTATAGGATTAAAGTACTTCTATATTATATGAATATTCAAGCCATATATAACATTATCCATCCCAATGTCAACCATCCAAGGATTGAATAACATAACATGTCTCACATCCCTTGAAAATCGTAATTTATAAAGAAAAAAACCATAATTAACTATCCAATTGTCCCTAAAACTGTTCCTTTAACATTCACATGAAAAAGTTATCTCACAACCCCATAAACTAGGTGTTCAGCTATTATAGTCAAACAAGTACTCGTAGTCCCCGTGATTTATCATTAGAAAAGAACCAATTTTCATTCCATCTTGACATAACCAATTAAATATTACTAGGATCCATGTATTGAAAACATAAGGCATCATCTATAATAGGATATCAAACTCTTAATCTTTCTCTCAGAAATCATAACCAATTTCATCAAAATATGAGAATAAAAAATATAATTTCAATGGAATTATTATTATTTTTATTATCAACAATAATTATCCTGATTGAATTTAACTATCAATTATTTTATAATATGTAAGATCAATTATGAATGAATCATGTGAATTAGTTCGATTTGATTATCATTAAGTTAAAAAAGAACACTAGAATTATTTAATCACACATCTTATTTAATTATTTATCCAACCAATTATCAATTACCAAAAATATATTATTTATCCATATTAAATGAATGAAACATGCTAAAAATCATAACAACATGATATATAGGCGTATATTAGTTAGAAACCTATCTAGCATATCATGTGGTAAACTGTTATCACTATATCAATCATCGACATGTAATCACAATAAATAATTCATTATAAATATGATTAAATAATTATTTGTTTAATTCCATTGTTATCTACTATTCTATCCCATGATAAATTTATAATTTCATGAAAATAAATAAATATTTGTTAAATCCCTACCATTATAGACTCAACGTTAATTTATTGGGAACAAACCAATGTTTCTAATATCCAATCACCTCTCTAATGAGTAGCATGGATCAACATATATTTATTTCTAGGTGTCAGGGATAAATAATTATCAAAAGTTGGATCGACTACATTTAAAACCGTATATGTTAGGTACAAGTGGAAAGAGTGGAAGAGAATTTGTCTTGGGGGTCAGGTAATTTATAGAGCCACTTAGAAATAAAGACCACGATGCAACCCATTAGACCATACCACAAATCTTTTAGGCATATGTAACTCTATGATACATCTTGACAGAACACACCACAATGACCATCGATCAATACTGATTACCTGGATCTATGGTATAATTTATAAATATGCATTTATAAGTTACATCCCAACCACGAGTACAAATATTCATGTCTGCACATCTAATTAAAAGACTAATCTATAGGGTATCGACCACGATGTAGCTACCCCCAAATTTGGAAGTACCCTTTAAATTCCACCCATGTTATCACATGATTATGACAAGGTTAACTACACTGTATCCACTATCACTATTGTTCGTATCCTATCTCCAATCTAGGACAATGTTATGTTTTAAAAGGACCCTTATTTTTCCTAAATACCGTTAACCACCCCCCATGTTTCTATAATATCCAGAACTCAAAATGTAATAGGATAATATAATCAATTACATTAAATTAGATATATCCCAAACCATTATATTCCTCAATAATACAAAAAAATATACTAGAGATAAAATTATATGGGTCACCTTAATACCTAACAATTAATTAACCTCTCAAGGATCTCACCATCATAAGATTTCTCCACCTCATCATTAGAACAAGCGAAAAACCATGTAAAATCAAAAAATATATTCAAAATGCACTCCTGATAAATATACCTCTCAAACGATAAAAATGATACTAACATAAATGAACTAATATCGAGAAACCTCATGAAACGTAAAAATTTCACCATCCTCAAATGAACAAAATTAATGATGAAGATAAATACAACAAACTTTTTGAGGTGCTATGCATATTTCTTTCAATCATGTTATGATGTGCTATTATTGACCACTATACCTCTACAGGATTAATGTCATGGGAATATAATTCCAATGATAAAACTTATCTTGTTGGTCTAGGGTCCATAAAAGCCACTCCTTGAATGTCACAACATCATCAACTTTGATCCCTACCCAATCGATGAAATGAGATTCAACAAGAATGTAAAAAAATGGTCAATAGTTGAAAATTATCATGTTTATAGATCATATGTGGTGTAATTTCATTATGATACACCATGGATTAAATGTTAAAGAATACATCTAATGTCCCAATAGACCAAAAATAATGTTTACTCCCCTAACAAAACCTTATTTACGCATGATGAGGAGTCATATTAAACATCACATACCTCCAACATCAAACCCTCTAGGTCTACTCCTATTATCAGTATAATATTCTTGACAATCCTTCACTATCTTCATCCATTCATGAACCATATAAACTAACATTATCATATTCTTTACACTCTCAAGCCTGATAATTTCATACACTTCAAATGTAGTTTATCATAATGGTGAATGGAAAGGTCGATTGTAAAATGATTCCAATGGATACATAGAAATTGTTACATAAAAAAATTATTTTATGAGAAATCAACAAAATATAGTTTCATCATCCATGATTCTCAAAAACAATGAAATTGTGAATGCAACATATCTTCCAAATTATGGATTTTCCACTGTATCTGACCATCTTTCTACTGATGTAAAATAGTTCAATGGAATATCTGAGATCCAAAATCATGTCGTATACAACGTGAAAACCTATAATAAATGGAAGATCTCAATCATAAATTATCATCTTTGGAAATCAATGGATTTTCCCCACCACCTCTAGACACATTCCTAATAATGAATCCCCAATGCAAGACTCCATGATCACTAGAAATTTTCCTAATGAGCTCAGATTATCTAATATAAACAATATAACATCATGGTCTCCATAAAAATTAAGTAAAATGGAAATTAAGTCCATAGAAATTTCCTCCAACATCCACTCGGGAAAATCTAACTGTTGGATCAAACAACTTGTAACATGGTTTTAGAGACCCGGTCCTAGATAACCCTAATACAGTGTTTGATACTAAATAGATTATCATGATTACAAGGAATCATTCCCCAAATAACCAATATGTTTAGTAGTCTTGGTAATCATGATACATAAATGATAGTTGTATTACAAATGGATACACTAATTAAAATATATTTTCTTCTTCTAAACAAATAAACATTGATGATGATCTCTAATAAATCATGTATATTCCATCATAGATTTCATAGTAACATTCATGAATTATTAGGGAAAGAAACTTAATAATTGTTAGTTCAAATGCTTAGAAATGTAAAAATATAACGGAAGCAACAATAAATCAATGTGAATAGTAAATATGGAATGGTAAATAAATGAACACAAAATACATGTAATAAATAAACTGAATGAATGTACATAATAAATATATCAATTTAATAACTAGAAACCCATGCAATTCAAATTACAGTATAAGGCATAATAAATATGGAATGGTGTGAAACAAAAACACATTCCTTTTAATAAATAAGAAAAAATTAAATTTATCTGTAGGAATGTCGATGAAAAATATCATTGATGAATAATAAATAAAATTCAATAAGGTAAATTGATTTCATTTCAAAAATCATGTATTAAATACGTGAGGAACTATTACCAACAATTCTGTTCAAAGGAGGGTTTGAAACCAAGGGTATAAAACCATATGTGAAATTATTCATCTCATGAGAACATGTCAATGAATCGAGGAGATATATAATGTTTGGGATCCACCCATAATGTCCATTCCAAATCATTCCTAAATTTAATACTAAAAATAACTAATATGAATTATCAGATAACTGTATTGTATGATAAATATGTATCTATCAATAATTCCACAATATATAAAATAACTATCAATGTTGTAACCATGTGTAAAATGGTATGCGGTTTCGGAAATAGTATTATCCTCAAAACACTAATTGGATATGAAAGGGAAATTCAAAGATCAATGGTCATAGTAAATTTAATACATCACGGTGACAATCATATAAATCAATGATGTGAAAATGAATACTCTCCTTGGAAAAATCAATAAGAAACCATCCAGATGAAGAATAAAGATGGCATCAATAAAAAACCAAGTTGATTAAGATGGAGGGTTGTCATTGTTGATAAATAAAATCTATTTTATAAGAATATTATTTAGTAAAATATCATTTTATTCATAAAAACCATTGAAAGATTTTTTCTATAAAAATAAACCTTTTAAACATTAATATGAGGCTTTAACGAAATGAAAATGGATAAGTCCATACAAGTCGTACGAGGTAAAAATAATATTCCTTTTTTTTGAAAAATGTTAGGAAATAACTCATTAAGAAAGGGACAAGAATATTCATTTAAAAAGTTGTTAAAATAAATAAAACGGTAAACATGAATTTAAAAAATCATTTAAAAATAATTTTTAAAAACCTTTTAATAAAACCTAATTTTTAGAAAAAACATGTTTTCTAACTAAATAGAGATTTAATGTTCGGATTTTAAAAATACAATTTTGAAAAACATCTTAGTGCCAAAGAGTTTAAAAATTGAACTACCACTTGAAAATTCTAATGAATAACTATATTAGAATTAATGTTTTTATTAAATAATGTTTATATAATTTCCATTAATCGAAATTCCATTTAGAGATCATTAGGATTTTTCTTGAGGAAAATAATATTTAATCTTTATGAAGTGTCATATTACACTTTGAATCATTTTTAAATCATAGTCCTCATAAAGTAATAATATTGAATGAAAATATTAAATTCCATTAAGGTAAAATGAATTCATTATATAATATAAAAATGGCATATATACACCCCACAAAATATTTTTTAGTGAAAATTACATTTATCTTACATATGTAAAAGGTGAGATGAGAATCCCTTACTAATGCAATAACAAATTGATTGGAATACCCAAATGTAATAATATTTAAATAAAACATTAGAATACCACAAATATAATATAACACATGACATTATATGTAAATGTGGCAACAATTACACCTTATATAATAAAATAGTTTTACAACTATTAAATATGCCTCATGTAATGAAAATGAGACCAAAATCCCCTAACCTAGGATTCCGTTTGTATGAATGTCCTTTAAATTAATGTATTATAAAATTTTGTTAATTTATATATTATTATGAAACTTTTACATGTTTATAATTACTTTTAATTAACTAATTACCATGTCGTTTACAACAAATTACACAATTTAGTTTTTTTCCTGTGTTTTTGACTAAATTCTGTTTATATATCCAAACACCTATTCTTGGTCAACTATAGTCAAAGGGGTTGTTATATAACATCTCCAGAATTATAACCATAATATAATTATAATATTTTTACATCAATTAAACTTTTAAAGTCAATATTTAATTATGCTTATGAAAATAGTAATATGAAAAAAATCATGGAGACGGTTGGTCGTAAGTACGCTAGCCTAAGATTCCAATTTTTAAATGATAGTTATGTAAAGATGGTATGTAACTAAAATCATTATAGATTTTTCATTATATAATGAATATTATATTATTCAATCGTATATACTTTTATATATAATTATTTTTTTGTAAAAGGAATCACATCTTATCACGGCGGAGGTAGTTCACACGTCCACGAATAATGTAATCACTTTTTATGTGTGTGAAAGGGTAATAACGAAAATAATATATATATATATATATTAAGAAATATAATTATTTACTGAATATAATATATATTATGTGTGTGTATAAAATTTTTAATTCTGTTCATTAATTTATACATTCCATGTATCATGCGAACGAATTACATCTCTTTGAGGGGGCAGTAGTGCACACTTCCTCAAAAAAGATTATCATATTTACACAATTTGGAAAGCATAAATGTATGATATAAATAAAAATTAAACAAGTTCAAAACATTTTAAATATCATATATATCATATATAAATGTTGTTTCTATCATAATGGTAACCATATGATGTGGTAATGGAAAATTTAACAAACATCGATTCATGAGGCAGATGTTCGTCCACCAGAGATACATTATGTTCGTTACCCATTAGATAGTGGTGTGTGTATGTGTAGGATAAAATATCAGAATAAAAATATACATTTATATTTTTTATTCATGTTTTGTTTTAAAATAATATATTAATGGTATTTTATTGGTTGGAGAATGGAAATAAAACGATAGATATTGAGAAAAGACGTTACCTTTTAATCGGGTAGCATCATTTTGGATTTAACCAAAAGGCTTTGTTAGAAGGGTTTCTTCCCAAATGGATGGTTCTAGGCATAGGGGAGGGATTTAGGGAGAATATTTGGTCAGATACTGGTCAAATATAAGAGGTTGGATCAATGTTTGGAATGGTTATAGGTGGTGGCCTTTTATAGGAAAGGAAAACGATTCACTTGGTATTTTTAAAAATAAGATAGGTGTGCACATGAACATAATTAATTTAAGTAATAAAAAACCACAAAAACTAAATAATGGAAGTTTAATGGCTGACATATATCCATAAAATTATTTTTTTACAACTAGAATGGTCATTTGGGGTCTTTCTCATAGGGTTTTAGTTTGTTTTTCCTAATTACACCTTAATCATTGTAAATAATTTTATTCACTTTCACTAATAATTTTTTTTAAAAATTAAGTTGAACTTATTAGACAACAAATATTATATTTATTACAAATTAATATGTTTTATTTTCAAAATTAAAATCAGAAAATATGAAAAAATTATGGTTAATGCTAATATCATATATAAAGGGATTAATTGGTTTTACTAGAAAAATAATCCATAGAATTTTATGTTTTTATATTAAATGTAAACGTTATATTGATTATAATGATCTAAATTATATTATTAGATGTATAATTTATCTATTTTTACTCTAACACAAATTAATTATATAATTTAACTTTGATAATTATTTAATTGAAAGGGAGGCCTTAAACTAAAACACATTGTTTTTCACTATTTTCAAAATATTGATGTTTTTTGGAAAAATACCACTTATTAATCCTATGATAATTATGAAATTATGTATTCATAAATGATGTTTATTTTTTGAAATTTAATTCATAAAATTTTCTAAATTAATATTTTATATAGGTTCACTATTATATGGTAGTTAAAATGCCTTAATTGGTTTTTATGTGAAATATTGGGTTTTATCTTATCTTATGCTTACCAAATCTGTTGGATTAATATAAAAATAATTGATTGAATATAAAACATATTTATTACAATAATATCATGAATTAATTTTAATTAATTTAATATATTTGCGAATAACGACATTATGAACATAAAAATAATTCTCTTCAATGAAAATATTTTTAATATTCAATAGGTTATTCTATTCATTTCTTGTTTATTTGTAATCCATGATTTAGTTTTTAAACCATATATTTTCATAATCTAGTTAATACTATTCACACCATTTATTTTATATCTTATTATAAAAAATATTAATGTTTTAATTAAAGATTGTTTCTCGATAAGACTCACTATTGCGTATAGAGAAAGCCATAAAAAGGTCACTTTTTCATGTAACACTTGATATAGAGAAAGGTTGTTGTTGCGTAAGATGTAATCAATCTCAGGGTGAGATGAATTAAAAGCTAACTCCTTATTTCATGCGTTGAAATATATATAATATATTTTAAATAGTAAATATATTATAATGTATAAGAATTTTATATTACATTACGAGCATGTTATTTTATGTCATACTTGTTATCGATTACAAAGATTATACATTAGTTTTTTTTGAAGGTGTCACATTTTACCAAATCTATTAAAATTTCATCCTCGAAATTTAAACCGAATCTTGGTAAAAAAATTGTTTGATATTTCTTCCATTGATATCCCACATTATGAGAAGTGTTCCTTAAATATCTTCTATAAAAGAGACAATTGAAAGTACAAATCTTATATGGAATACCATGTAAATGGGACTCTATGTAGATGAACATTAAAGTAATATAGATATACATACATGGTAAAAAAGCGTAAATATTTATAGCAAGTGAATGGCGTCATCAATAAAAAACATGCGATTGATCAATGGAATGTTGATGGCCTAAAATCCATAAATCGTTGATGATTTATAAGATAATAGATTAAACATAAATTTAGGTATTAGTACAACATTTTATTTCCAATTAAATTTATTAGTATTGGGTAATTCTTTAACAAAAAATAATATAGAAAAATATTCATACATGATAGGTTTCGGTATCATATAAAGAATCATAAAATTTGGTTGTGCATCAATTAAATTATAATTCATTCGTTTTCTTCTAATAATTAATTACGAATAATGAATTCTTTATAAATGGATCACTAAAAAAACAATTAAATAATAATTAGAAGGACAAGTCTAATTATTCGTCCTTAAATACCATCCAAACATATTTGAATGTTAGATTGATCCCTAATCTAGAAATGAAATATTATTGGTTCATTATAAACATTTATTCATTAAATTGTTTAACTATTAACAATGAAATCTAACAAGGACATTGTGTATGTCATGGGACGGCATGAAATCCTTATCATTCATTGGTCTGGGGTTCATGTACCATGGTGTTTCCTAATTTAATTTTTTGTTAACTGAATTACATGCTTTCTTCTTCTAAAACCTAATTAATATAATTTCAAAATAAAAATATGATAGACAACCTTGAAATTATGTTAATATCTAAATATAATTTTAACTAAGGTTTTCAATACAACATTAATACATAAATATATAATCCAAATATTTACACATAGATCATTCAATTGTCTAGATTTTATCCTATAGGTGAGGCAATTGACATGGGTAATGTCTAGTTTCCCCACATTTACGACAAATAACTATAATGGATTTCGTAGGATGAGTTTCATTTACTTCAATTGTACTCTTCATTTTCCCTCCAAAATACATTTCTTTTTTTCCTTATTTCCACACATAAATGTTTTACATGTTCCATTGATACACTTTTCTGGGTGTCTCCATTCACTCTTCTCACATATAGAATGTCGATCCTTCTTTTCTACACATTCTCCACCACTCAAGCTCTTATCAACCTCCATAATTCTCTTCATTGGTGCACTCGGTAGTTGGTAAATGTATATATGGTAAATAATATTTCATGAAATCTAATTTTACATAAAAATGACATCCATCACTCCTGTCAACACATCATTTGGTTTCTCAATTTCAATATCTTGTTATTTATGTTCACTGTTAACTTGAATCATTCTGATTCCATCCCATGATTAAAACCAAGAAGAAATGTTTTAGAAACAATAGTCATAATGAGAAAAGTGTATAATTTTCTATAAGATATGTAAATAATGACACCTTATTTTTAAAAAAACTTACGGTTATCTATGATTATTCATTGTCAAGATCCATTCAAATTTATCACATTGGTTTGTAAAAAACATGGATTATCCTATGTAGATCCCCCCAGAGTGTAAAAATAGGTTCCCAGTAAGCCCCATTGTCATGAACCACATTCCCTCAAGTTAATCATGGAAATCCTTGTTGATGTTGTTAATCTTATGTACTTCTATATGATAACCACATCCACCTGTATTATCCAGACATATATGAATAGGAAGGTAGACCCAAATAATATAATCTTCATCAAAATTATAGGGCTTTATCTATACATATTCATATTATACATTAGGGTTATATTCTCTAATTTAGGTTTTCATAAATATAGTTCCCAAGGATTTTATAATACATCCCCTAATACAAAATGTTGCAACCCTTACCTAGATAGCCTAGATCCATTGTCTAGTAATAAATAAATTGGAACTATTACATGGAATCAACCCCTCAAGGTCTGATTAATTTAGTAGTCTTGATTAATCAATTACATAAATGAGGATTGTATTATAAATGGATACACTAATTAAATATTTTTTTATATTCTAAAACAATTAACAATGAGTAAAATCTATAATACATCTAGTATATTATTTTATAACATTAATAGTATGGTTACTGGATTCTTGGGAAAAGATGCCAAATAAGGGTGATCTCAAATTCTAATTAAAGGAAAAATATAGCAGAAGAAACAATAAATAAATATGAATTATCAATATGTAAAAGTAAATAACATAAATCACGTTTCATGTAATCAGTAAACTTAATGAATGTACATAAGAAATTAGGAAAGGTAATAACTAGAAGAAAACTCTATTAAATTTACTTGGTAGGGAAGCATAAATATGGATAATCATGAAACTAAAATCATTGACATTAATCAATGAACTAAAATCAAATTTATTTATAGAAATGTCAACGCCACATCTCATGGATGAATAACAACTAAAACTACTATGAGTGAAATTTATTTCTTGTCTGATGTCATGTATCAGGCACATGGGGACCCATTACCATCTTGACCATTCACAATATAATTTAAAACTAATGGTAGAAATCCATTTGGGTAGTTATCAAACTTTTGAGTAAATATCGACACATCGAGGAGCTATATAATGTCTGGGCTCCACCAGTCATTGATAGTACAAAGCATTCCTCATATTGAAGAATAAAAACAACGAAATTTACTTATCAAATATTCATATTGTATGAGAAATATAGATCTATCAATAATTACACAATTAAAAAATTAACTATAAATGTAGGATCCGTATGTAAAATGGTATATGGTTTAGGAAAAAGTAATATCTGTGAAACATGAAATGGATTATAGGGGGAAATTCAATGTTCAATGATCATAGAAAATTTTCATACTTTAGGTTGACTATAAAATAAATCAAGGATGTGAATTTAAATACATTACTTGGACAAATAAATAGTATACCATTCATAGGAAGAATAAGGATGATATCAACACAATAAACTAATGTGGAGTAAACTAGAGTGTTATTGTTGTTGATTAAAAAAAATATCAAAATTTAATAATATTCATGAGTAAAATTTACATTGATTTCAAAAAACTTTTGAAATTTTTTTTCATTGGAAATAATCCTCTTATACTTGATAAAGAATATTGAAGTTAATGGCAATGGATGAATCCGTACATGTCATACATGATAAAAATAAAATTCCTTTCGAACAGAAAAAGGTAAGAAAATTTTTCATTAGGAAGGAGAAAAGAAGATTCTTTTAAAACAATGTTAAAAGGAAAAAGGGTTAAGTTAAATTTTAAAAATAATATAGAAATATTCCTGAAATCCTTTTAATTTAAACATAGTTTTAAAATAAAATAGGTTCTCTGACTAATGAGTTATATAAAGTCGGTTTCTCTGAAAAAAATATCAAAACAGCATAGTACCAAATAGGGTAAAATTGTATTAACACATGGAAAAGGTCATTAATAACTACATGATAATGAAATGTTTTACTAAAAATTGCATGTATAGTTTCCTCGAATAGAAATTCTATTGAGAGGTCATTGGGATTCGTCTCGAGAAAAATAATTTTCAAACATTTGAAAGAAACCCTTACCACATAAAGACTTTTTTAAATCAGAAACATCATGAAAAATAATATTGAATGAAATCATAAAATAAAATGAATGGAAAATGAATTCATGATATAATATAAAACTATCAGTAGATACACCATTCAAATTTTATAATTAGTGAACATGACATTTATCTCACGGATGTAAAAAAGAGAGATAAGAATCCCTTAATAATGTATTAACAAATGGATTGGAAAACCCATAGGTAATAATCCTTTAAAAACAATTAAATACCATGAAGGTAATATAATTCATTTTATTATATGTAAATGTGGAAGTAAGTACACCATATATAATAAATTAGGTGTACAACAATTATGTATGCAACACCTAATGAAAACAAAGAAAGAGTCCCTTAACTTTTGTTTTCATTTGCATGAACATCCTTTAGCATGCTGTATAATAAAATTATTTTAATTTTAAAATTTATTCATAAAAATTTTCATGTTTCTAACTACTTTTATTTCAGTTGATACCATGTTTGTAATGACTACAAAAACAAGAAGTTTGTGTTGGGTATTATTGACCAAATTCGGTTTATGTGTCAAAACTAATATTGTTGGACATCTATGGTCAAAGGGGTTATTAATTAACATATCCAGAATGATAACCCAGAAATTATTATTATATTTTTAAATAAATTAATCATTCAAAATAAATAATTAAATATGGTAATGATAATTATAATATGTTACAATCACGGAGACGGTAGGTCGTACGTACGCATGAGTAACATTACCATTTTTAAATGATCGTTGTGAAAAGAAGTTAATTAAAGAAAATTATTCCAGAATGATAATTATATAATAAATATAATATTATTTAATTATATATACTCATATATTGAATTATATTGTGTAAAATTATTCACATCATGGCAAGGATGCAGTAGTTCACACACCCACGAATAACATCATCAATTTTTAAGTGTGTGGAAGGGTAATAAAGAAAATGATATATATTTATTTATTTAAATAAAAGAATTTATTTCTTAAAATATTATTTTTTTATGTCTCATATGATTAATTATATTAATTAATTTATACTTCCATGTTTCATGTGAATGAATTATATCACTTTGAGGGGGACATTGACCACATTTCACCAAACGAGATTATTATATTTACAAGTCATCGAAGCATAAATGTATATTAAAAATAAAAAGTATAGAAGGTTGAAACATTATAAATTACATAAATATCATATATAATTAGTGTTTCCATTATAATGTCCACCATAAGAAGAGGTTATGGAGAGTTGAACAAATATTGATTCGGGAGGTAGTAGTTTACCGTCCACAGAAACATTATGTTCATTACACATTAGATGGTGGTGTGTGTAATAATAGTTTCAACTCATAGAATAACAAAATTTTAGTATATTTATGATGATTTTGTTTATATAAAATAATATATTAATCTGATTTTATGAGTTATTGAATGGAAATGAATCTTGAGAGATTATGAAAAGACATTTCCATTTTATTCGGTAACATCATTTGGTGTGAACAAAAAGGCAATGTTGGAAGGTTCTATTCCAAAAGGGATTATTTTGGGATGTGGGGAAGGATGTTGGGAGACTATTTGTTCTGTTATTCTCTGATATTAAGAGGTTTTAGAGGTGCGAGTAATGGGTAGAGAGAGTGTCCTTTTATAGGGAATGAAAAGTTCGCACTTGGTATTTTTGAATAGATGTTATGTGATCATATGTAACTACCTAATAAAAGTAATACGAAACCTAACAGACTCAATAATTTAAGGTTAAGGGCCGTGATATTCCCATAATATGAGTGTTTGAGAAGTGGTTAAGTCATTTAGTCCCTTCAACGTAAGGTTTTATTCCATTTTTATGCCTAATTAAACCTTAATTAGTGTAATTAATTTTATTCAATTTACCTAATAATGTTTTTTGAAAAAAAAATTAAGTTTATATTATTATACCACATAATTATATTGATTAAAAGGGTGTATTTTATATTTTCAAAATTCAAATCACAGAAGAATAATAATTTTCATTAGTGAAAATCTCACAGATATACAGATTAACTTGTTAATGTAGAAAAATGTTCCAAATATTGTTATTATTTTTTATACAATTTTAATGTTATATTTATTCTAATGAACTAAATTATATTATTATACATATAATTGATAAAATTTTACATTAAAAATAATTTATAATATAATTTATCATCGGTAATTATTTAAATTAAAATGCACTTTTTAACTAAAACGTAATATTTTCACTGTACACTAAAAAAATAATATTTCTTATAAAGATCCCAAAAAATCCTCCTATGACATTTTCCAAATTCTGAATTAAAAATCATGCTTATTTAATCATATTAATTTCATAAAAGTTTCATAATAAAAATTTAAAAATAGTTTCACGATTATAAGGTAGTTAAAATCCCTAAATAGGTTTTTATGTGAAATTTTGGGTTTGATATTATCTTATTCTTCTCAAATATAATCGTTGAATATAAAAATATTTAATGAAATAAGTAATATTGTTTAATATAATAATACCACTCACAAAGTTTATATAATAATTATATTTGGGTATAACATCTTTGTGATCAAAAAAATAGTTTTTGATAAGAAAATATACTTTTAATATTCAATTGGGTTTTATATTCATTTATAGGTTATTTGTAACAAATTATTGAGTTTCATAAATCATATATTTTTCTAAGAAGGTTAATTCTATTAATAATTTCTAGATAATATCTTATTTTATAATATAAAATGTTTTAATGGCTAATTATTTCTCACTATGACTCAATACTTCATATTGAGAAATCTATCAAAGAATGATGCTTTTGAATGTAGCAGAAGCTATATAGAAAGGTTTTAGTTGCATATGATGTATTCTATCTCAGTGTCACATGCATCTCAAGCTAACTCATTGTTTCATGCATTGAAATATATAATATATACTTTAAATAGTGGATATTTTTTAAATTATACAGATATTATATTTCCTTAAGCCCATGTTGTCGTGTGTCATACAGGCTATCAAATTATAAGATCATACTATAGATTGTTTATGGTTGTTACAATGGTGATCAATCATCAACATCCGGCATACCAATCATTGGTACACAAACTCTAGATCATCAAGCTTAAACACATTTCTCCCGAAATAACAACCAAATGATTGGTACATCAGTCCCATATAAGATATACTTCCTAGTTTGAGATATGTAACTCTTAGAAAACCATATCATACATCACAAATGGGACAAAAATAATCTCCAGGAATAAATAAATTGGGTTTCTGATACCCATACAAACCATTAGGGAAATCAAATAAAATATCATATCCTCTCTATACCTCCACCTCAGAATCTTATGGTTGTGACTCCTCTACCCATTATACCAAAAAAAGAACCATCAGAAAAAAAAAGACATCCTCTACCTCAAACCATTTCCATATCCATATGCATCATCGTGTTAACTTCCATCACTCTCATGAAATACCTAGATTCACTCATGAAATCACAACATGAATTCCTACACATTTAATAAGCTACAATATGTCCCTTTCTTGATGTATATGAAATATTAAATTCATAATGATTCATGAATTCCATCCACCTTCATTATAATAGATTAATTTCACACATATAGAAGACATTATTTAGGAACATATGATTTTTAAATCATTCATGATGTTCTTATATAATGTAATTTAACAGAAAAATCAAGGAGAACACTATAACTACTGACTAGTTATCAGGGGTGGCACAATTAAGCTAATGGGGATATAAGTGTAGGGACCCATATGAAAGAAATAATCTATAATACATTGAACATAACCCAAAAAAATATGATATGTTTCATAAAATTAAACAAACTGATCTTCCTTTATTGGAAAAAAAATATTAGAGTGCTGCCCAAATCTAATTTAGGTTCTCAATAACTATCTGACACAGGTCGTTCTACAACAATGCCTAATGAATTATGATTAAGTATTTTAGAATAGTTTTAACCCAATAAAAATTATCTATAAACCACATGTAATATATTACATGTTAAATGGAACTTATCACCTCTTCCCCATCCATATGGGCTTCCCATGAAATATATACCTCTATCTTCGAAGGATCCAAAACAACTCCTTCTTTGGATACAACATATACCAAGAAGAAAACCTCACAAGCCTAGAACTAAAACTTCTATAAAATCTAAAATAGTTTCTCATAATGATCTTCTAAAAAATTGGCACCATGAAGTTATTTGTATTCCCCAATTGATATATATTACACAAGGATTTCATTGAATAATACCACCATAAACATATCAATGAACTCTATGAAAAATGAATTTATTTAGTCAATGAATGGTGATATATATTTCATCACAGCAAAATAAATCAGAAAAAATAATCCTAGCACCCATAAAAACAATTAATTGTAGTCATTATTATATATTAATCTTTTACTCTCATAAATTGTTATCCTGGACACTAATATATCTTTTATAACAAACATGTTCTCCGACACTATTACAAAACCATCATACTGTGGATTGGGATTGTGGTTCTTCAATGCCACCTTGTTCAAGAGATGATAATCAATACAATACTTCAATAAAAAAATTCCTTCTTTTTGAACAATACTAGTGTGCTATAGGGTGATACACTCAGACAAAAAAACATTACTACAATAGATCATCGTTCAATACACAAAACTCTTGAAACTGAAAAGGACCCATCCTATAAACATACATTGAGATATTAGACATTCCCAACTATATATTTACCCAAAACATTATCCTCCTTAGTAGGGGTACTATCACTACCACTTCAGGATGTAACCTTGGGTAATCTTACAAAAACCAATGAAACATCATCATATAAAGAGCCATTTTACTCATCATCAACTCAACAATCAAAGATAACAATGATTGGAAATACCTCATACCAATAAAAGATTCTTACTAGCCAATTAAAACCATATCCCCTCTATAAATATCATAAAAACCGAACTATATTATAATATAATACACAATATCCAACACAAAAACATTGAATCCATACTAAGGATGATGTTATAAGTTTAAATTGAAAAACATATAATGTATCCCTTGTGTGGGACTTCCATAAAACCATATAACATTCTCTACAATCATTATACAAATCAACTTTACCTCAAACTCAAATAGTTTATGTCAATGGAGTAGGAATCCTATTGAACTCATGTCCCAAATCACGTATTAGGCTATGTGATAGGAATTATTTCATTTCTACATAATCAAACAAATGATACACCAATGTAAAAAACAAGAAAAAGGTACCACAAATGACACATGGAAAATTCAATACAAGAAATGATCAGGGATGAAGCTATCTATGACCTTCATGATGGACTCTTTGACCCTACTGATGACCACCTACACAACCATGATCTTCAATTTTAGGAATACAATCAACATGGGGATTTTAGAATTACCACCCCATATTATCTCTAATGATATCTTAACAAATTAACATACTAATGCTACCTCATTTAGAAACTGCAGCCATCAATGTACCAAAATAGGAAAATATTTAACACCCTGACTGCATAGAATGGTTGGGAACTCTGGTCAACGATGAACTATACTACCAAAAATAAATCTTTTTTGTGACCCTTATCATTAGTTTGAGAGCCACTACCACCAAATAAACAAAACAATGAGTGATTATAGTCACCCCCCAGATAACAATAACTAATTTTTAGGATACTTGGAACCCCAAAGCAAATATATACTTTATGTGGAATCACGACCACTCACTAATCAGGATGATCTAGTTTTGTCTAACATGCCTTGAAAATTATATTCTCTATAAAACACATATATATCCATAAACAACCTGAATGTGGTGACTTGGTGATAGATATTTGGATTAAAACTTCCTTAAAATGCCTTATCTGGGCCTCCAAATCGAGTAATAGTTCAGAAGAATATTCGAGAAGGTTCTAAAAAGGTAACCCAAACTCCCGAATACAAGAAGACCTCTTTTAAAGGGTAATAATCTAATGACAAATAGATTCCTTTTCCATAAAATAAATAACATTTTCATGTAATTGGTCTGATAACATAATTATAGAGATTATTGAATCCCCATAATCCTTATGTAACAATATCCACTACTACCTCATTACCTCATAATGGATCATCACAACCATTGAAGCTGAGATATTCTTATGAGTATGAATCAAACTGAATGTGTTCTCGTCCTCAAGTATTCAATGAATATATCAAAAATGGATCACTTTTACTTCTATAGACTCTTATGATGAAACTATTAGAGTGGACTCCTACATATATCATTGGCATTAACCTATACTTTATAATAATTTAATGGAACATCTTAGTGAACATATTCAAGGAAAACATTATGAGGACATTAACATAGTGGAATGAATAAAAATTATAAAATGGTTGTACTCATATTCCATTAATATGGAATTTTTTAATTAAATAATTAAATATTTTATAAATTTTTAGGGTTTTAACCTATCCCAATGACCACTCATTTCAAACATATGAACTAATATGAATGATGCATCATTGTTTCATAGGTGTATACCCCACAACTACTATAAATCCATTTAGTAATCCTAGTAAATATAAAAGATCTTTTATTACATCACACGGGTGAAAAATTACCCATTTCTTAGCTGATGTACTTTTCTTACATTGCTCACTAAGCATGGATGATACAATTTACATATGAACTAATAAAAACTCACTGGGTCCAAACACCATACCCTATCATATAACTAAACCATAAACTCTGATAAAACCGTATTACTACCCCCTTCTCCCATCCCCCAATGAGTATCCCACCATGCTAGAAATAAGAGAAGTGATATGGTAACAATCCAAGTACTTGATCAAGTAGGTCCAGGGTTGGCGACTAGCACTGTGGGTACAATATACACACAATTCAAGGTAATACATTCTAAGTGGACTTGTAAAAAAGTATGATATTTAAAATAAACCCCATAAAATCCAACACACATATATTAATTAATTCTGATTCACATATATGTAATGTGATTAAATATTAATATAACTGAAAGGTAAATTGAATATACAGCAATGTGAAGAAGATAGTGACCATGATGCCAAAAAATATCCTATAAAATCTTAAGTATCTAATATCTTTCATGATATAAAACCAACTCTTAGAGACCTAATAACTATTTACATGTATGTGGTGAGTATAAAATTATACCCTATAGGATCCTTTCAAGATCCTGTCATGAGAATGATAATGAAATCATGATGAAGTGTGTTGAACAATATTTTATAATAACATGCCACCTAAATACGAATACTATATTAGTATACTTTCTATGGTTATCACTCACCTGGTAATACATGAAAGATATAAATTATTATATAAAAAGTATCATATATACCCCACTACCACTTCACCCAATGTTTTCACTTCTGCACAAATTTATCATGACCAAATCTATCCCTCTATAAGATAAACTGCCCCACAAACACCGAGTCTGAAAACCACAACATGCACTATGTGCATCATTTCGTCTAACCTCACATATCAAAATATGATCCAATTACTTTTTGGTATCCACAAGTGACTATAATATGTGCATCATACATAGAGTATTATACTATCCCATACATGAAATATGGTATCTCAATCTACTTAAAATATAATGAACGCACTAGTAATAGTTCCTTTGGATGCTGTAACTAGGGATACATATGATAGAGATAACCACATTCAATAAATATCCTCAACATTAAAATATATAGTGAAACTAAACATTGTGCATAACAACCCATAAACAACCAAGATGAGAGATTTGGTCCAAATTTGGTAGTTATCCATCCATCATGCCACATCGATGTTGGGGAAAACACACTCTAAAAGTAAAATGGGTGTCTCTCACCCTAACCGATGTGGGTGAGGTAGCATATGAAATCACCAAATATATTGGATATTATATAGCTGGAAAACACATTATTATCATAAAATAATTTTAGACTCAACTGTGTCTAATGTCACCTAGACTCATTACTGTTAGTTCGTATAATATATATACAATTAGTACATAATAATTTCATTGTTCTATATAAGACAACATTCATTTAATTTGAAAAAATTTATTTAAATTAACTAAATCATTATACATTGGATAAAAATTAATTTTTTTTGACAATAATCATTATTATCCATCAGGAGAAGTTCATTCCCTTTATAAATAATACAAAAATTATCCACTATTTCTCAAGGTAACATGTCATTTTTATTCCAACATCACCAACCACATGGGTTAGTTCATTTCTTTTTCATTATTAAAATAATTCCAAAATATAGGTACTTTAGTAAAACTATCATAAAATACCACTAAGAGGAAACATTCATCCAAGAACATCTAGCTTCCTCATCAATGGGAGAAAATGTGGATATATATAAGAAAGTCAGCCATCGTATATTAAAAATATTTTTTCCCACAAGCATCCAGCATTATCACATTAATGGGTGATCATATATTCAACCAATTAAATCATCTTATGTATCATCCCTAACACCCACAATCATATCCCTATTTATCTCTCCATCACATGTGTTAACTGCTGCCACATCAACCGGTCCTACCCAACCCATATCATATCAACCACTCAATACTCAAACAGCCCATGAAAAATCAGTGAATATTTATTTTCATACCATTTATATAATAATTGATGTGAAAAATTGAGTTTTAGAGATTTCCACATCGAACCTAGTTTTTTACCTTTAGATTAGATTAGTCTATGTATTAATTTCATTATAACGTGTAGATAAATTTGCATCTATTGCAATACGCCTTCTATTAGTTCACGTGCGATGAGGTTCTTTAGTATTTATTTAACATTCCTTAAATTAGTTTTCTTAATAATAATGTTTCCAATGTTTATTAATATGGTATATTAGTGATATTTTTTGTTATTATTTTTAAAAGGGTCACTCATTTTTGTGTGTCTTCATGCAAGTAAATGTTATTAAAGTGGTTGGTTTAATTATAATAAAAAGAGGGTAAATGTATTATCGAATAAATATGAATTTGAATGTTTATTATTATATATTTTTATATGAAAATAAAATATTATAAATTAATTTTAAAATAGATTTAATTCAATTTTATTTATAAAAGATTACATACATTTATTGGTGAAATTCTAATGTGATAAATTTGACATGCACAATGCAAACACAATTTGGTGTTTTGAAATTTAATGGATTTATTTTCAACTTATCTAGTTATATAATTAAGCATGTTTTGAGTCTTATTTGTTCATGTTGGATGGATGGGTATATGTTTAGTGACCATGTTTGGCAAGTAGATTGATGGTAGTGGTTTATAGTCGTATTTTTTTACCACATTTTATAGTATTAATATTATATAACTACCAAAATATTATTGATTTCCTCCATCCCTATTTGTTTATTTATATGATGAATCTTGTTTACAATTTTTATTTTTATATATTTTTTTATTTATTGTTTAATTATAAATTAAGAAGATTTATTTTATTTTAATTTAAATAAAAAATGGTTAAATTCTTCCTATAGGTTATGAATGAAGTCACTAGAACTAGTTTTCAACCTATGGCAATACAAAACATGCCTAAAATATGATGTGGGAAAACTCTAATGTTTAATTAATTGGATAGCCATGTTTTACATGAAAAAATTGTGTCAGTATGCCCCCATATTGTTTCACTAGTACATAAACCTTTTTTTACGTTGGTTTTCTTTATTTTTATCATGAGTTTTTAGGCGACGTTATTGCGAACGACCATAAAAATATGATTTTTACATCATTTATTTGATAACCGAAGTTAAAAATGGGGTTTTAGGGTTTTTGATGTCGATTTTTAAAAAATAGATACTATATACCTTGTGGAAATGGTGTTAAAAAGCAAATTTTGACATCGGTTTTTGAAAACATCTTCGATAAAAGTAAATTTTTTACATCAGTTATTTAAAAACCGACGTTATAAGTAATATTTAACAATGGTTTTTAAATAATCGATGTAAAAATTGTTTACCATTTTGTAGGTAATTTTTTATGCTTTGATATGAAATGGAGTAGGGCTCAAACGGTGGTAAGGATCAAAATTTATGACCATCAATATTTTTATTTTTTTAAGGAAAGATTCAATGAGCCAACCGTAGCATCATCTTAGAATGAATTTTTTTAATACGTAGGAGGATTTATAGTTTTTCCATGATATAAATCATTATCCATCATTATAATAAAATATTAATCATAAAATGGTATATCAATTAAGATAACTTCTCATAGAAAATAAAAATCATGGGAAAATAATCACAAATATCTTGAAGAGATCGCAGAAATAAGAAATTGCAGATTCACGTGGAATATCAAAAAAGATGAGTTGGTGGAACTATTATGGTTGAGTGAAATGAACGTCAAATGTTATATTAATTTACAAAAAAAAATCATAAAAAACAGAAATGATGGATAAATGATTAAATATACCTTGATGTGATCCCAGAAAGATGAAATAATATATTCAGATTGAAAATAAATCAAGATGAGTTGGGGGAATGATAATAGTTGAAATAAATGATTTTCAAATTATTATATGTGTATAATGGAAACATATAATTACGATGATAGGAAAAAATGTGGTATTAAAAATTTTATCCAGCAATTCGAAATTTCAATGTTGGGATATAAAAAAATTGAAATTTCGCATCCACGGGATATTAAAATTATCATTCACATTGGTTTTATGATTACCTTCATGAAAAGATATTACAATTTTCCCTTTTTACACATTGGTTATTATAATAGAGACGTGAAAAATAAATTTTCATCTCCTTTTCATGTTGGTTGTTAAATAACCGATGTGAAAAATCGATTTTCATGAATTTTCTACATCATTTATTCGATAAACCATTATAAAAGATAAATTTCACCTAAATTATTAAATAACCGACATTATATAAGTTTACCACCAAGTACTTCAATTATCATGATTTAGTTTTATAGGTCATAGAGCTCAAATAGAGTTACAGATTAAAAGTTATGGCTTTCAGAACTTGTCTTTCCCTAATACATCATTTAGAGATGATCATCTTTTGAAGGCCGTAACTTTTAATATGTAACATTGTTTCATCTTCATGGCCTGTACCATTAAATATTTGAAAATGAAATAAATGTTTATAAACATTCTTAATGTTAGTTATTTAATAACTTATTTGAAAAGTAGCTTTTAATGTTGGTTTTTAAATAACCGATATAAAAAAGTCATGAAAATTGATTTTTCAAATAAATTATTAAATAACCGACTTGAAAAAGTGATACAGATTGAATATTTCATGACAGTTTTATAAAAACCAATGTGAAAAATAAGTGAAAATTTTAACATCATTTAATGTAAATGGATTGCCACGTCGGTTATTTTATTACTGATGTGGAAAAGTGAAGTACAATGATTTCTCACATCGATTATATAATAACATACGTAAAAAATCCGAACAAAAGGATATTTAATGTTGGTTCATAAATAAACAATGTGAAAAATCAGTTAATATTTATTTTCATGCCATTTATATAATAATTGATGTGAAAATTCAAATTTCTGAGATTTTCACATCAGTACTAAAAGACCAACGTGAAAAAAGGAAACGTTGAAAATAATATTAGTACTAGCTTTTTTGGTGAAATTGGGTATTGTAGATCATTATATGGTCTTCAATTCTTTAGTGGAGTAAAAATACTTGTGTTTTGTCAGTTAAACTTTTCATTGATAATTAATATTCTATCAGAGTCCATAGTATAAGTCCTGGTTCTATGTTTTATTTTTAGTATATATAATATATATTGATATGTATGATAATATTTTGATCCACGATGACTATTCTAGTGATATTGAATGATTGATTTAGTTTCTTAGGTAAAATTGGTGAAAAATGGATTTTAACAGTTATCTCACACCATCTGGTAATCCATAAATATCCCTATATAATGTCTCTCTATCCATAACCAAATAGAGTTTACTATTGTATCATGGATTACTATGATCTGTGTCCAAATAGTTCACATCATCACTTCTTATGTAGAAATTATATTTTCCCTCCCTTTCAATCCAAAATGATATTCATGGTGTGAGAAACTAGTTTGATATTAATTAAAATAGTTTTTTGGGGACATTTTGGTGGTTTATTATGGTTTGAAGTCAATTTTTTTAAAATTTTATCATTTTTTGAAATAAAATTTGGTTATCAGTTTCCAAAATTAATTTTTCATGTAATCTATACATCTTTTTAATTTGGGTTAAGGGATTGTTTTGGGTGGAAATGCAGGTTTTAAATTATAAATTGGTTTTCATAAGACATTTTGGAAAACTTTTTAAACAGACCATGTGTTTTAAAATTTATTATTTAGAATGTCTTCTATGAAATTAATTTTGAACGTAAAATTTTGATAGTATTTTAGGATGAAAAAAAAGAATTTTATCAATTTATATTTTTATCGTGAAATGTGTTTATGGGGGTAATTTATTAATGGATTTTGAGGACTATTTATACATGAGTTGAAAATTTTATGAATAGTATGTTTTTGTAATGAAATGCTACAAGATGTTTTATCGTATAAAAAATATTAATTTTAAAAAATATACACAGAATGAAATGTTTTTGATGAAAATTTTAAATGGTGTATAAGGTTTGTACATTTAATAGAAGGGTTCTATATATTTCTTGGTTTACTAGGTTATATTTCTATATGTTTTTGTTTCTCTCAGTGTTGGGTTATTGAATTTATGGAAAATTGATTAATAAAGGTTCATATATTGTTTATTTTATTTTATTTCTACTAGAGGGTCTTCAAAGAAAGTTTAATGTCCATTAATTAGGATGATATTTATTATGAATCCATGTTTCATATTGTATATCTTCATTTTCATGTTGTTTCAAATCAGAATCCTAGCTGAGTGGTTGATTTGTATTATTAATAGTACTTGGTATTATTCCAATACTTATCATATTTTATTAGTCTCCATCATGACTATGGAAAATTAATTTATGAGTATGATCTATCACCATACGAGGAGGAGTATTCTGAGGAACAATCTATGGTGGTTATTCAGTTTATTTCATCTAATGAAACAAGGGATGATCCGTTGTATGAAATAAGAAGTTGTTCGAGACCATGTATTAAATCTCTATAAGTAGGTTATGTCTCCATGATAGAAAAATAATATGAAGAATCATGTATTCTTATATTGTGTATAACCTAGGTAATCAATGTTATTTTTGAAATATTTGATGTCGTGTCACTAATGTGGTGGCATATGATATCATGAATGTTTTTGTTTGTAAGTTTTTAACATGGTAAAATATCTATTTTAATTTGTTATTATGTTATTTTTGTGTTTTACAATCTTTGTCTCATGGTTTTTAAGGTTTCTAATTTTGATATAGGGAATTTTAATGAATATTATTCTTCTTTTTGAGCACTTTTTATTGGATGTTGTTCATTGGGATTTGTGTTGTGTGGTGGGTAACCCAAGGCTTATTTATTTAGCGGTTCCATCGTGGGATAATTTTATGATTGTGATTAGGTAATGGGGATCATTGTGGCCTATGTATGGTTGAGCGCTATTATGTGTATGTTTTTTCATTTTTAGATTTCTATGGGACTACATTCTGAGTGGATGTCTTGGTTTACTTATTTTGTGTAATTACCCATGGTATAGAGCCCATGTTTGTTCATGGTGATGATTGTGGTGTTAAGTTTATTTTTGACAATTATAGTAGCTCTTATTGATATTTATCATTTTTGGATTATGAGTTCTCATTATGGTTTATGTTATATAAATATTTCCCATTAGGAATCTCATTGGAAATTATAATTATTTTGGTTGTGTATGTTTGTGTGTATTATAGGAATATTCTGTGAGACGATATCTCTTGGTAAGTGAATTGATGGACTCAAATTCCATTTTCTTATTTGAACATTTTACATCTATTTTAAATTATTCCATGTTCTATGAAAATTTCCCCATTCCCTATGGATTTTTGATTCGTAGTATTTGGTTTTGCTATATTTTGAAGTGTGGGTGTTGTTTGAGTAATTACTATACATGATATTTCTAATAGATCATATGTATTTTTTCATATTGGTTTTCTTTTATATTTTATTTCATACTATGTACTTTTTATGGGATGAACGTTGTAGGGTGGTGATAATTTTTAATCCCTCATGTTACTATATATATGTATTTTATATTATAATATTTATATTTAGGGTCCTTCAAAAACAATTGGACACAATGCTTTGAATATTATATTTTAAGGAGACTTTTCTATGAAAAACTTTTTCATGATCACAATAACATTAGTAAAATCCATTTGAATTAACCATACACAAGTTTGTGAAGTAAATCAATTTGGATGAAATTTTTATGAGGAAGTTGTGTTTTTTCATTTAATAGAGAATTTTTAGTTAATTTTTATAAGGCCCCATCCTTAAACCTTACTTAATCATGAGTTATTACTAGATTACACATTGAGGATCTTTTCAGGATTAGAGTTTTAGAGAATTAGGTCATAAAACTTGCATTACATTCCACATTTAAATAAAGTGGATACATAAAGATAGTATTCATTTATCCCATCAAAAAAAACATATTTAAAATAAAACATGGATTCTTTTTTGACACTTCCTTGTCACTATCATCATATCATGTACCTTTTAATTGACCTGTGAAAAACATTTCAAAAAAAACATGGGATGAGCATAAAAAGCTAAGTAAAGGGTTATAAAAAATATGGAAAGGAAACATGAGTTCATATATACTTAAGAATGAAATCATACTTTACCCATAAAAAAAAGGCACTTTAACATACCTAATCAAATCATGAATAAATCATAGATATCATAAGACATAAAAGGTAACTTGAGACATTCATAACATTCTTACATAGGGAGTAACCCTCATGGTTACATTTGGAATACCCACCAGAGTGTATTCCCTGAATCTCTTCGGAGAAACCTTAACGTTTAACTCCTTCGCGTTACCTAATGCATTGGAGAGCTATATCGGCCTCACCCGCCCTTAGTTTATCACGGAACCACCCGTCTTTATTACAATGCCCAAGAACCATAATATAATCTTATCACATAAAACACGCATAAAGGAAAAATAACATTTCCACCATTCAATAACAAGATATCAATAAAACACATTGATATAAAAACATTATGAAAACCATTTTCAATACCAAAATAAAAGAAAAGTAAATCATGGTATTTATTTTTCTTTTAAAAAGAAGGCATGGTTTGTAGAGGGAGCCAAAATTCAAATAATGGTCCCAGTGGTGGAGAAGTCGTTGTCGCCGCATACGTATGACAAAAACATTCCCTTTTGTCATTTAGTAAATGCATCGTAGAAAAAATATTCGTTTTGAATAAATGTAAATGTCAAAGGGGTTTATACACTGTATAAAAGAAAGTTGTGTATAAAACAAAATATGTCTCAATGAAAAGAGATTGAGACGAAGTCCCTTACAAAGACGGTATCCTTAGTTTAAGGATAAATCAATTACATAGTTATGTGTGAAAAACTAATACACCAAATATAAGTGGATATTAAGTGTAAAAAAACAGAGGTTATTCACACATATTCATAGAACTACATATTCAAGGAGTACAAGTTTATCCCAAAGAATCAAATTTGGGTTAAGAAGTTCCTTTGCAAAAATTTGACAGCCTAACAGCGTCACTTCAAAATTCAGAAAAAGAGTTAATGAGAGATAAAAAGGGTATCTCATCACTTGGACATAAAATTTACATCAATAAGGATATATGAGAACATATCCCAACATAACAATATGTAAATTAAAAGTCCCAACAAAAGAAGTATTTTAAAAAGGGGAGGGTGAAAGGTTCCCTTACCGACTTGGGTATCTTTTGAAACATACACCCCATGAATGAAGGACAATAAAACATTGATGAAAATACTCATAAATTAAATTATATTACACAATGAGTAAAATAATGGGCAGTACATACACCACTCAAAGGAAAATGTGGTTAATTTAGCATAAATCTCATGGGAATAAAAGTGAGATGAAAAATCCCTTACGAAAACTCCGCAGCCTAACGACGCCACTTAAAACTTCCAAAATGGATTGATGAGAGAAAATAGGGTCTCTAATCATATTAAAATAAATTTTACATAAAGATGAATATAATAGAACATCCCCTAAAATAAAAAAGAGGAGCGTAAAATAAGTGACATAAAGGAGAGTACTTAAAAAGAAAGAGAGAGGTTAGATCTCTAACGAAAATTCGGCTGCCTAACGGTGCCACTCAAAACATCCAAAATGGATTGATGAGAGAGAATAGGGTCTCTAATAATATTAACATAAAAATTATAGTACGATTAATATAAATGAACATCCCAATCATAGGAATGATTAGCTTAAAAGGAATGACATAAAAGCGTGTACTTAAAAAGAAAGAGAGGAGTAGGATCCCTTACCTCGAGTCCAACTTGTCTTGTTCATTTCTTTATATTCCTGAATAATAAACATTGGTCAATTTATTATTGCTTAAGTACCTCCTTTAAATATTATTATTCAGTTCATATCACATAATATAATGTTATAATAATTGGTTAATAAAGTGAGTTCATATCAGACGTTTTTGTCAATGTTCAGTGAATGAGTAAAAATTGAACTTGTTGGAAAATAATTTTCCATATAGTTATAGGTACATAATCTCAAGAATAGTATTTATGTTTTAAATATCATATATATCCATTATATATTCGTTTTATACTATTCTATAGCATTTGGAGATAAAAAATTAAAACCACCATTCATGGAGACGGTAGGTCGTACGTACGCATGAACTCTACTTTCATTTTTTTTTGTCATATTAATGGAATTAAAACAAAATGATAGATATATATATTATAATTCTAGAATTATACCCATCATTTATATGTAATATATTACCTATATATCCATTATATATATGTACTTATAATAGTACATAACATTTGGAGATAAGAAATGAAATGTACCGTTCATGGAGACGGTAAGCCGTACGTACGCATGAACGCTACTTTCGTTTCTTTTTTTATTCAATTGAATGAAATAATAAAGTTATAAAGGTATGTAATTATTCCAGTAGTATAAAATATGTAATACCATTAATTAAATCCTTTATACGTCCCACATATGGCATTAACGAATCAAATCACTTTGAGGGGGCGATAGTCCGCACTTCCTAAAATGAAGATATCGCGTTTACCCATAATGGAAACCATAAAGGTATGCCATAAATGAAAAATACTGAAGCATAAGGAAAAAATAAACATATTATATATCATATATAAATATTGTGACATCTTAATGGCCACCTTTTAAGGTGTTAGAAGAATGTTGAACAATCATCGTTTCGTGAGATAGAAATTCGGCATCCACAAAAATAGTATGTTCATTAACCATTTGAAGTAGGTGTGTGTATGTGTAGCTCTAATACTTCTTATAACAATAGCCTAGTATATTTAATATACTGTATTTGTTACAAAATAAATGAATAAAAAGAGTTTATGGGGTTGGAGAAGAAAAATAAAACAAAAGGACACAAGTGAAGACATTAACTTAAAATCGGGTAACTCCCTATGGTTTGAGCTCAAAGGATTCCTTGGGAACAATTATTCCAAAAGTGAGTCTTCAAGGAGTTAGGGAGGTATGTGGAGAGACAAAATGGGAAGGGTTTGTCCGAGCCAAATGCTTTGGAGGTGTGGGTAAGGAGGTAGAGTTGGGGGGCTTTTATAAGGGGAGAGGAGGGTCACTCTTGGAAAGTTATGAAATGTTACATTATTTTAGATTGAGTTTTGGATTTTAATGGTCCCACATTGATGTGTTTCGAGGATAAGGTGATAAGGGTTCGAAATACACCCATAAAATAGGTTTTATACATGTGTAGGTCTTAGATGTTACATTATCTTTCCATTTTATTTAAATCGTTAAATAATGAGGTCATCGCTGCATCATCATGATGTAATAAATAATTTAATTTATATAATGTCTAAAAATTATTAAAAAAAATACTATGATGTAGTAAATCTTTTTATATTTCCATTTATTGTTTATAGGCAAAACTCTGGCTTGTATAACCCCATGTAAAAATTGTTTTAGTAAAAGAACTCATGTTTGCGTCAATTTAATTTTAACTTTAAATAAAAAGGTTTTTATGTCATTTTCCAACCAAAGTGGCTCCATGGGGTCCCAACGTTGAGCCATGGATTTTATTGGTCGGCCATGACACATCCAATGAGGGTAGGACATGTGTCTAGGTGATTTAATTTTATTAAAACATTATTCTTACCTTAAACTACACTAATTGCCTCTAATCGAGATTAAAAACTTAATAAGATACTATTCACCAAAAAATTATTTTAATCCCATTGAACCACATTTTACTTCTTAATTACAACCATTTATGTCGGATTTTTGAAATTCAAAGCACAAATATGGAAAAATTTCATTTATACGGAAAAGTAGTTTTTATAAGTACCACTTAGTGGTTTCACTATTCATCAAAAATTGAAGTTTTTCAGAAAATTACCAAAACTTCACCCTAAGATATAATTGATATTCAGAATTAAAAAATGATTTATATTTTACAAAATTCACAACATATAGTTTGCATTAATTAATTTAATAATTAATTCCAGCTGTCAAAACAAATAGCGTGTTTTTATGAAACAAAATGTATCAAAAGATTGACACTAGTTTAAGTCTGATTTCAAAGTGAAATTAATTCCAACGACCACTATTGGATAAAATGGTAAAAATATATTCTAATTTAACTATAAAACCAATTAAATCGATAATCTAATCATATAAATAAATTAGAATAAAAATAGGTTTTGAATTAAAATACAACATTTTTCACTATTCATTAAAAATTGACCTTTTTCGAAAAAATACCAAAAGTTTACACAAAGTAAATTTTGATGTTCTGATTCTAAAGAAGACTTTTATTTTGTAAAATATAACACATAAAATTATCAAAATGTGTATTTAAAAGAGGTTCTTCATCAAAAGGCGGTTGACCGACCTTTTAAAGAATATTAGAATGTTTACACTTAAAATTGGATTCATTCGCATTTTTAATCCTCTAACATTTTTTGTATTAAGTAAAAATATTTGACAAACATATATAATCATTTTGTAGTTAGTTCTGTTCATTACCACCATTACAACGGCAAGGCGTTAACTACTATTTAAAATAATATTATTTTATTATTACAGTGCAACGTAAGATTCCCAAGAAACTCATTGTTGCGTGTTGGGTACGCCACCGAGCATAGCGTCCCCTTTAAAGTCATATTAATATTTTATTCACAAATATGGATAAATGTGAAAATTTCATACTCTTTATTTACCTGGGGTGTTACATCCTTCCCCCCTTTTTGGGAATTGCATCCTCGCAATTTTAAAATTGAGCTTGGAAACTTCCTTGAAAGTCCCACATCGGAACAAGAGTCGGTAAAACAATCACTTTAAAATAAAGGATGATAAGTACATAGGTCACCCAAGTTAACCCATACTAGGATTCCATGTAAGAAAACATGGACATGGAGGAGAAAACATAGGGTCATTTTCTGATGGAGAGTGATAGAAAACATGTTTAGGAGAAAGTTAACCATAAGAAAATCACAAACTTGTGATGGGTTACACAGTATTTGAATCCCCAGTAGGAAAATTTAACAGAAAACATTTCTGTTTTAAGTTACTTTTTATTGAGGAATTTATTCATATGGAAACATAATTACTTATCATGTTGACTTTCAACTTTTATTATATTTCTTACACAAACTCATATTTTCTCCAAAATATGAGTATATAGGAAGACTTGTTCACATTAAGAGTACTATAATCAACTTCTATAGAATCAGCTAATCCACAAAAGAGAACTATATACTTCCCATGTCTTTAGACTTTAACCAAAACCAAAACCAAAAAGGTTAGTACAAGATCAGATAATCCAGAAAAGGATGTCCCTTTATAAAAAGAAAATCTATTCTTAATCTCCAAAATTTTGTCTAACAAAACCCAAAGTTCAACGAGGACCATCTGATAAACAATTTTTCCATAAAATTCTTCAATGTAAACCAAACTAAGATTGAAACCCAAATATTTTAAGGATTTAGTCACATAATCTTTCAATTTAAATCATAACATTTATCTCCAAACAACATCAGTTTCTCTTAATGTCTCGTATTGAAAAGTAATTAACCTAATCACATATCATCTATGATAGGTTAATAAATTACCATAGATAACCCAAAATCAGCTTAATATTAATTCATAAAATCATCTAACTAAAAAGAATTAGTCAAACTAACCAGGTACTTCACGTAGTCTAGTGGTAGGTGATAAATACCAGTCGCACTTTGGTTGTGGGTTCGATTCCCGCATCTTTGTCCGACGCGACAGGTTGTCACACGGTCTGCGTGTTTTCCTTTTTATAAAACTCCAAAAATAACCCTAACAGGTTTTAACGTCAATAGTTTCCTTATACCTTTCATTTTCATCCAAATTCGTTACGATCTCAACATCATAATTCTTGAAGTCTTATTTCACCACCATAAGATAAAATAAAACGATTCCAAAAATGAACAACATCATACCTTGATAATGGCATCCACTCGGTTTCATCGTCATCTTGCTCACGTAGGTAGAAGTCCCATGCATTACAACAGTGATTTACAGATCCTTCAAAATCATTTGCTTCCTCCACCCAAATACACCTTGTACAACATGGGTCATATGAGTGTTCACAGAAAAATAGTTTTGGAAAATAATTATGTATGACATATAATTCCAAAACATATGATAAAACATGATTTCTATAAAATAGTCGGATATAATTTGAGTTGAAACTTTCTATTATTGGTCCTTTTAAAATACCATAAGTATGTGCTGAGAGACTATATTTTAAAATCAAATATAAATAGGTTGCGCAAGGGTCTCTTTCCTCAACACCATTTTTAAAATCATAATATGCCTCAAATTCTTGTGATAAGATAAAATATTTGAAAATACCATGATAATATTTACCTTTCTTGAAAATATGAGAATATTTTGAAAATAGTATTTGACTAAAAGCAACCCATGATCCACGATGATAACGTGGTATAGTGGAGGTGTTTGATATCTCAAACAACTGCTTGCAAGGGAGTTTTATGCTAGAAAAAGTTTCACAATCATCTGAACATGACATTGCAATAATTATTGCAAGCAAGTCATCAGGAAGAGATAGGAATTTCATTTGAGATCCTTCTCCTTCTATTTGTAACCGACTTTACTTGACCTGAAAAAAAGTTATAAAACAAGGATTTAACTGAAATAATATATATAGGGACTAATCATGTGTCTAACAAAAACTCCTAATCCCTAAAGTTGTCTAAACTGACATATGAAACCAACTATAAGGCCCCAGCCTTAAACCTTACTTAAGATTGAGTAATTACACGATTACAAATTGAGTATCTTTTCAGGTTTAGTGTTTTAGAGAATTAGGTCATTAAACTTGCATTAAATTCCACATTTAAACAATGTGGTTACATAAAGATAGTATTCAATTATCCCATCAACAGAAACTTATTTAGAATAAAACATGGATTCTTTCATGACACTTCCTTGTCAATATCATCATATCATGTACCTTTCCCTTGACCTGTGAAAAACATTTCAAAAAAAACTTGGGATGAGCATAAAAAGCTCATTTAGGGTTATAAAAAATATGGAAAGGAAACATGAGTTCATATATACTTAATAATGAAATCATACGTTACCCATAAAACACAGGCACTTTAATATACCTCATCAAATCATGAATAAATCATAGAAATCATAAGATATAAAAGGTAACTTGAGGCATTCATAACATTCTTACGTATGGAGTAACCCTCTTGGTTACGTTTGGAATACCCACCACAGAATATTCCCTAAATCTCTTCGGAGAAACCTTAACGTTTCACTCCTTTGCGTTACCCAATGCATTGGAAAGATATATCGGGCTCACCCGCCCCTAGTTTATCATGCAACCACCCGTCTTCATAACAATGCCCAATAACCATAATATAATCTTATCACATAAAACATGCATAAAGGAAACATAACATTTCCACCTTTCAATAACAAGATATCAATAAAACACATTGATATAAAAACATTTTTAAAACCATTTTCAACACCAAAATAAAAGAAAATAAAACATGGTATTTATTTTTCGTTTAAAAAGAAGGTATGGTGTGTAGAGGGAGCCGAAATTCAAATAATGGTCATGGCGGTGGAGAAGTTTTTGTCACCACATACGTATGACAAAAACATTCCCTTTTGTCGTTTAGTAAACGCTTCGTAGAAAAAATATTCCTTTTGAATAAACATAAAAGTCAAAGGGGTTTATACACCTTATAAAAGAAAGTTGTGTATAAAAAAAATATGCCTCAATGAATGGAGATTGAGACGAATTCCCTTACAAAGATGGTATCCTTGGTTTAAGGATAAATCAATTACATAATTATGTGTGAAAAACAAATACGCAAAATATAAGTGGATATTAAGTGTAAAACAATCATAGGATATTCACACATATTCATAGAACGACATATTCAAGGAGTACAAGTTTATCCCAAAGAATCAAAATTGGGTTAAGAAGTTCACTTGCAAAAATTTGACAGCCTAACGGCGTCACTTAAAAATTCAAAAAAAGAGTTGATGAGAGATAAAAATGGTATCTCATCACATGTACATATAAATTTACATCAATAAGGATATATGAGAACATATCCCAACATAACAATATGTAAATTAAAATACCCAACAAAATAAGTCTTTTAAAAAGAGGAGGGTGAATGGTTCCTCTACCGACTTGGGTATCTTTCGAAACATACACCCCATGAAAGAAGGAAAATACAAAATTGATGTAAATACTCATAAATGAAAGTGTATTACAAAATGATTAAAATAATGGGCAGTACATACACCACTCAAAGGAAATTGTTGAAAATGTAGCATAAATCTCATGGGACTAAAAGTGAGATGAAAAATCCCTTACGAAAACTCGGCGGGCTAACGGCGCCACATAAAACTTTTAAAATGGATTGATGAGAGAAAATAGGGTCTCTAATCATATTAACATAACGTTTATAGAAAGAGTAATATAAAATAATATACCCCAACATAACAAAGAGGATCTTAAAAGAAGTGACATAAAGGAGAGTACTTAAAAAGAAAGAGAGAGGTTAGATCTCTAACCAAAATTCGGCAGCCTAACGGCGCCACTCAAAAATTCAATAATGGGTTCATGAGAGAGAATTGGGTCTCTCATAATGTTAACATAAAAATTAAAGTAAGATTAATATAAAATAATATCCCAATCACAGGAAAGTTTAGCTTAAAAGGAATGACATAAAAGAGTGTACATAAAAAGAAAGAGAGGAGTATGATCCCTTAACTTAAGTCCAACTTGTCTTGTTCATTTCATTATATTCTTGAATAATAAACATTGGTAAATTTATAATTTCTTAAGGAACTCATTTAAATATTATTATTCAGTTCATATCAGATATTATAATGTTATAATAATTGGTTAATAAAGTGAGTTCGTATCAGACGTTTTTGTCGATGTTCAGTACATGAGTAAAAATTGAACTTGTTGAAAAAGAATTTTCCATGTAGTTATAGGTACATCATCTCCAGAATAGTATCTATGTTTTAAATGTCATATATATCCACTATATATTCGTTTTATACTATTCCATAGAATTTGGAGATAAAAAATAAAAAGCACAGTTCATGGAGACGGTAGGTCGTACGTACGCATGAACGCTACTTTCATTTTTTTGTCATATTAATGGAATTAAAAGAAAATGATAGATATATATATTATAATTCCATAATGATATCCATCATTTATATGTAATATATTACCTATATATCCATTATATATATGTACTTATAATAGTACATAACATTTGAGGATAAGAAATGAAATGTACCGTTCATGGAGACGGTAAGCCGTACGTACACATGAACGCTACTTTCATTTCTTTTTTTTTGTATTCAATTAAATGAAATAATAAAGATATAAATGTATATTATAATTCCAGTAGGATAACATATGTAATACCATTAATTCCATCCTTTATACGTCCCACATATGGCATTAACGAATCAAATAACTTTGAGGGGGCAGTTGTCCGCACTTCCTAAAATGAAGATATCGCGTTTACCCATAATGGAAACCATAAAGGTATTCCATAAATGAAAAATACAGAAGATTAAGGAAAACATAAAAATATTATATATCCTATATAAATATAGTGACATCTTAATGGCCACCTTTTAAGTTGTTAGAAGAATGTTGAACAATCATCGTTTTGTGAGGCAGAAATTCGCCATCCACAAAATAGTATATTCTTTAACCATTAGATGTAGGTGTGTGTATGTGTAGATCGAATACTTCTTATAAAAACATCCTAGTATATTGAACATACTGTATTTGTTACAAAATAAATTAATAAAAAGAGTTTAGGGGGTTGGAGAAGCAAAATAAAACAAAAGGACACAAGTGAAGACATTACCTTAAAATCGGGTAACTCTCTATGGTTTGAGCTCAAAGGTATCCTTGGGAAGAATTTTTTCCAAAGTGAGGCTTCAAGGAGTTAGGGAGGGATGTGGAGAGACAAAATGGGCAGGGGTTGGCAGAGCCAAAAGCTTTGGAAGTGTGGGTATGGAGGTAGAGGTGGGGGCCTTTTATAAGAGGAGAGGAGGGGAACTCTTGGAAAGTAAAGAAATGTTACTTTATTTTTGAATGAATTTCGGATTTTAATGGTCCGACATTTATGTGTTTCAAGGTTAAGGTGAAAAGGGTTCGAAATATACCCATCCAATAGTTTTTGGACATCTGTAGGTATTATATTTTACATTATCTTTCCATTTTATTTAACTCGTTAAATAATGAGGTCACCGCTGCATCATCATGATGTCATAAACAATTTAATTTATTTAATGTCTAAAAATTATAAAAAAAATACAATGATGTAGTAAAACTTTTTAGATTTCCATTTATTGATTATAGTAAAACATCTGGCTTGTATAACCCCATGTAAAAATTGTTTTAGTAAAACAACTTATGTTTGTGTCATTTTAATTTTAACTTTAAATAAAAAGGAATTTATGTCATTTTCCAACCAAAGTAGCTCCATGGGGTCCCAAAATTGACCTATAGATTTTCTTGGTCGGCCATGACTCATCCAATGAGGGTAGGACATGTGTCTAGGTCATTTAATTTTATTAAGACATTATTTTTACCTTAAACTACACTAATTACCTCTAATCGCGATTAAAAACTTAATAAGTTACTATTCACCAAGAAATTATTTTAATCCCATTGAACCACATTTTACTTCTTCATGACAACCATGTATGTCAGATTTTTGAAATTCAAAGCACAAAGATGGAAAATTTTCATTTAAACGAAAAATCAGTTTTTATAAGTACCACTTAGTGGTTTCACTATTCATCAAAAATTGAAGTTTTTAAGAAAATTACCAAAAATTCACCCTAAACTATAATTGATATTCCGAATTCAAAAATGATGTCTATTTTACAAAATTAAAAACATATAGTTTTCATTAATTAATTTAATAATTAATTCCCGCTGTCAAAACAAATAGCATGTTTTTATGAAACAAAATGTATCAAAAGATTGACACTAGTTTAAGTCCGATTTCAAAGTGAAATTAATTTCAACGACCACTATTTGATTAAATGGTAAAAATATATTCTAATTTCACTTTAAAGACAATTCAAAAGATAATCTAATAATATAAATAAATTATAATAAAAAGAGGTTTTGAATTAAAATACAACATTTTTCACTATTCATTAAAAATTGAACTTTTTCGGAAAAATACCAAAAATTTACACAAAGTAAATTTTGATGTCCTGATTCTAAAGAAGAATTTTATTTTGTCAAATATAACACATAAAATTATCAAAAAGTGGATTTAAAAGAGGTTCGCCATCAAAAGGCGGTTGATCGACCTTTTAAAGAATATTAGAATGTTTACGCTTAAAATTGGATTCATTCGCATTTTTAATCCTCTAACATTTATTGTATTAAGTAAAAATATTTTACAAACATATATAATCATTTCGTAGATATATATGTTCATTCCTACCATTACAACGGCTATGCGTTAACTACTATTGAAAATAATATTATTCTATTATTAGAGTGCAACGTAAGATTCCCAAGAAAATCGTTGTTGCGTGTTGGGTACGCCATCGAGCATAGCGTCCCCTTTAAATTCATATTGATATTTTATGCACAAATATAGATAAATGTGAAAATTTCATACTCTTTATTTTCCTGGGGTGTTACAATTTTTAATTCTTTATGGTTAGATATCTTAGGATATTCATGTCTAGTATAAAACTATAGGACGTTACCCATCTAGTAGATTTGTTAGATTCATGGGTTTCCTATGGTTGTAAAAACATAATATAGAAATATTTTGATGTTTTCTGCAACTTTATATCTTTGTTTCTTATAATATGAATAATGATTGTAATACTATGTTTACAAACTGTACAATTTTTATAGGTGTTTAAAAATTAATTTTACCCAGTTATCATTCATTTATTCTTATGTGGATTTACCTTTTACATCCAACTAATTCTAATGTCCCTATAGAAATAAGACAATTCTCTCTTTATCAGTCATTTAGTGAATCCAAGATACATTATGATCTTTTTAAATAGATTCCGTAAGATAAGATAAATATTCCTATTATTTCCTCATTAATTATTATTCATACCCCATTTCAATGTATTTGGTTTTAAACCATAAACACCAATATTGATAGTTTACAAATATTGGTGTTTGGTTAACGTAATCAATGGGGTATTAGTCACTAAAGGATTATTGGGATGCCAATTTTCATCATGAAGAATTCATGTCCAATGGTGATGAATTTCATCTGTATTGTATTTGAATCAAGTTAATTGATTTTTTGTGATTCAATAGTTTTAAATTTTTGGTTTATGCTTGAGATTCATAAATGATTTATGTATTGTCATATCCTGGTATGTGATGGTCAAATGTATTTTTAATGTTTGTTGATCTAATTATCACATAGCCCAAAGGGGTGTGATATGGTGATTTTCCTTTCAAATGTAAATATAATATCCATGTGTTCGTGAAAATTATTCATTTTCTTAATTACAAATGGAAATGATATTTTGGAAATGTATTTAATCCTATTTTTCTCACACCCTTAGAAATTGGTGATTCTCATACAATTGTTATAGCGAGAATTAAATATATTAACTTTTTCTGGTGATTTAAATGGATCTTTTTAAAAATGTTTACTGAAATACATTTTAATGTGTTGATATTAAATATTACTTTGAAACTTTATTTCTAATTACTATAAAAGTCTCTAGATGTTAGGATGGTATGATGTTGAGTAGGATATACTCTGTAATACCAAACAAAGGATCGAAATTAGAATGATATTATCAGATACAATAGGGAGTGAATTTTCCCCTTTAAAAATTACTTTAGGAAATTTTTAGGATGGTTATGTTTAACATAGTTAATAAAGATAATTCACTAGACCTATATGAGTACTAAAGACTTTCTAGATTTTGGAAAAGTGATTCCGAAAATGAAACTTAACTAATATTATAAATATTAAGATTCTATATTAAAGTGTATATAATCTAACTATATCAGATTACAAAGACGAGGAAGTATAAGTAAGTATATTTTCATTAACAGTACAAAATGTAATAGAAAAACAAAGTAGTAAAAAATACAAGTAACAAAAATAATTCTTTTAACCCAATGAAAAGGGTATCCAACAACCATGGATAAAGGCCCATTGATTTATACTTTCAAGAATTTCTGTCTTACACACACTAGGGTAAGCCCTAGATACGAAGATGAGAGTCTGTCTTGATATCCCCGCAAGCCCTCAACTATCAGGTAATCGACACCTCTTTCATTCCCAGCATGGAAGCCCTCATCTTCAAGGTGATGGAACCTTTGTCTTCCTCTCCCCGGAAGCCCTCGATTGTAATCCTCAACATTCAGAGTCACACAGAGTAATTATTCACAAGGAAAATTTTGAACAAGTCGTTCAAACCATCTGCACGAAGCGTGAGAGTGTATAAGAGCCTCTATCTCTAGAAATCACATCAACAACATGTAAGCATAGTTCTGAAAGTTGTTTCAAAGTTGTTGCTTCTTTTCAAATGAGCTCTTATTTATAGGTTAAGCTTCAACGGTTGGCTCCCTCCTATAATGGTCCCATTATTCCTTGAACTTCGGAGGGACCTGTACACGTGTCACTCAACCAACTGTTAGTCAATAACTGGAATAATGACAGTGTTTTGAAATTAAAAAAGTGTAAGAATAAGTAAAACTGAAGATCAGAATGTAAACAAATAAAAGTTATGAGTCTAACCAAAATGGAATTCGGAGTTTGTAATAATGAGAAATTCGGATTCTGTTTTGTAGGAATTCGGAACCTGAATTCTGTAGAAATCCGGAGTCTGAATATCTACGGAAATTCGGAGTCTGGGTTGACTATAATTCAAAATATGAACTTACAGAGTTTGGAGTTGAATTTATAGAAGTTTGGAGTCGAAATCATAGAAGTTTGGAGTCGAACTCATAGATGTTCGAAGTCAAACTCATAGAAGTGCGGAGTCTAACTCATAGAAGTTCGGATTCAAACTCATAGAAGTTCGGAGTCGAACACATAGATCTTCAGAGTCCATAATTCAGAGTGAATCTTTATGAGAATTCGTATCCAAAATTTGGAGTTGAACTTTATGAGAGTTCATATCCAGAATTCGGGGTGGAACATCATTAGAGTTCGTATCCAGAATTCAGAGTGGAACTTCATGAGAGTTCGTATCTAGAATTTGGAGTGGAACTTCATTAGAGTTTGTATCCCGAATTCAAATGCTAAAATAGAATGTTTCATATCTATGTATTATATGATTCTATGGTTTTTGGTATGAATCCGATTTTTTATAGTTATGAAATATAATTATATGAGCAACGAAAATATAGTAGGGGTAAATTCTTTTGGGAAAGAATGATTCCTTATAGAAGTAAAATATATATTATCTTAAGTATATGGTGTTTGTGATTTTCAAAACAAAAAGGAATGGAAAAATTCATAAGGAAAACCTTATTGACTCAACAATCTCTCACTTTTTGGAAAATACAAAAAACCTTTTGAAAAGGAATATAAAAGGACTTTAGAAAAAAAAATCTAGACTTTGAAATTAAAGCTTATCTCCCTTTTTTCATGGATAATGGTGAATACGACTTACTACCCCTAAGGATTTCAAACTCTAACGATCTTATTCTAAATTTATGGATTGGTGTTTTCATTATAATAGGAATTAAATACTTTTTAATGAGATACTCCCCCTTCGATATGGATAGTTCTACTTAGGAATTTTTATTCTCTCCTTTAGATTCTGCCTTGTCCTCCTTTTGAGTAGTTCTTTTTCCTTCTCCCCCTTTGTGATTTTCAAAAATAATTGAGGGAATGGAAAAACAATAATGTACCAGAAACATTAGTAATGACCTGAAAACTACACAAGAAACCAAACTTTTAATTATGTTTGAAAATATTTTTTACAAGGAAAGACATTACAACAACAAAAATCAGATTGGTCTATTTGGCTTCCTTTTCCTTGGGGATTAACCTCTTCAATAGAGTTTTCATCTTCTTCATGTATTTATGTTCCTCCTTAGCTTGCTTCTCTAAAGCATTACACCATTCATCTTGAGCTTTCAGGACCTTAGACTATGACTTAAGAATTTCATCCTACTTCACAAGACTTTCTTCGATCTCAATATGGAGATCTCCTTCCCCTTTCCAGTTTTGAGCAACTAAGTTAAGCTTCCCATTCAGATCCCTTACCTGTTGATTCTACGAATATTTCTCAAGGGTCATCCTATCCTGAAGATTCTTCATTTTGGAATCCTCGGTGTCAAAAGATTCTTTCACATCATTCTAAAAGGTATCAAGGTCTATCATGTCGTCATCTATTTTCTTTGACCATAATGTCATTTTGCTGCATGACTTTCTGTAAACATCATAATTGATGGGAAAATTTATATGCTCTGCTTCTATATTCACGCACTTATCCATAACCATGGATAAGGATTATGATTTATGATTTAGGCTATGTTGAATTATCTGGAACCTGGAGTCTATGGTGGGAAATATCAGAATTGAATCCACCAACTTCTTTAGAGACTCAACTACAAAATCGTGACCCAATGCTGATGATTCCAAATCAGAAACCTTGCTCAGGGATTGTTCTTCTTCAATTTCCACCAACATTCTTCATGAAGATCCACCAACATCCTTCTTCCCTATAATATCTTTTGTTGGGGTGTCCATAAGCACTTTCTTACCCTTATCGGAATTCGGAACTGCCTCATTATGAGATTCATCCTCGCTTCCAGATACATGAACAATCTTATCTTCATCTAGTTTCCCCTTCTCTTCTCCTTCATTAAGAGAAATATTTTCAAAGAATTCTTCCTCAGACAACTCATTTTCATTCTCTTCCAAATTGACATCATCTCTCTTAACATATTTTTCATCTCCCTTTCTCAGAGTGATAAAATTTGAGGACTCGGCCTTAGAAGTTTGAAGTGGATGTTTTTATGATAGGTCTTCCTTCTCTTGATAATCCAAAACAGGTTTAATCAAGTCATCTATATCACCATTGTCTTCCTCTTCTTCTCCTTCGTCAACATCCTCTACTTATTTTATTTCATCAATAACTTCTTCCTCTACATCTTTTCCAACCTCTTCACCTTTAGAATTTTCCAGAGTGAAGTAATTTTTTCAAGGGGTCTCCGATAATGGCTGAAGAACAAAAGTTTCCGGTACTGGAATCTTATGAGAGGATATTTCTATGTCTCTCAAAAGAGATTTTACTACTTCAGGTTCAGACTACTTCTTCTTCAGCTTATTTTCTTTTGTTACCTTCTCAAAGTATTCAACAGTCTTCTCCATTAAGGATTTAGCTTCAGTAGGGTCCAATCTGAACTGATGGTCCCCTTCTTTCCTTTTCTCCTTATCTTCCCTCTATTTAGCAGCCACCTCATCTGGAAATGAATTCTATTTTTTTCGGCTTGGGAGGTGCGGATTGGGTTTCCTTGGTTTTGGGGGTCTTGTCTTCATAAAACACTTCTTTCAATTTCCCCTTTTTACCAACCTTCTTCACTGGCTCACCATTCTCCACATTTTCTGGATTGGTTTCAGCCTCTTCCCTGGAAAATTATAAAACTCAACTATTTCCTTGTAATAGTGCATATTCATCCTTGTCATGGTATCATCACTAATAAGCATAACCTTGAAATTTTGATCCTTGGACTTACATGAAAATCTTGAAAGAATCCAGACACTGAACTATCATCATTGATAGTAAGGCAGGGTACATAATGATTTGAGCTCTAAAATTTTCCTCCTTGATGTTCTTGATTGTCACAGGCACATGCCTCATCAAATTTATTTTTCTTAGATTCACCAAAATTTATATGAAATATATATCACATTTCTTCAGGGTATCATTGTCACCCATTCTCAGAACCAAGATACCTTCTACCCATAGCTGAAGGATCTGAATATTAGAAGATAGATGAGAAATATTTGCTGTCTTTACATCATCAAGCCCAAGACACTCCAAGGAATTCACGTTAACAAAACTGCCTAGAACATCCAGAAGTTTATATGAGAAAAATTCATCTTCATCATCATATCCCAGCCCCACCAATCATGCTTCCTTTGTGTAAGTAAGTTTTTAAGTCTTGACATAAGACTTGAAAGAAAATTTTTCTCCTCCCTCTTCCTCATAGATGCTTGATGATTCATAGAACTCTATAAGTAACTATGGATATACCACATCTTGAACACCTTTCTTGGATATACATACATCTTCCCAACCATTCAACTTGATGTTATTAGAGATGATAGAATCATACATGTAAAAGTTTCGATGGACCAGTCTTTTTCTGTACACTTGCCACTTTTAAATTGGCTACATGTAAGACATATCATGAGAAGTTTATTCTACAGATATTCGTAATGAAGGAGTTCTGAGAGATTTGGAATGAGCTTTAAGAATTGAGGAAGAGCTTCAAGATACGAGAGCTTGGAGATCGATGTGGGACACAAATGGGGTGCCCTTTATATAGGATTTGAAGGTGACCTTTGAACTTCCAAAACCAATCTGACGGTTGAATATTTATCTGATTTGTTCTGACAGTTGAAAACATACCCACAAGGAAATCTTGAATCCTATTTTTTGATGTTTTAAAAACATTATGATTTAAGAAGAAACGAATACAAGAAATTTTATAAGTAAATGAAACTACCAGCAATTAAAAATGACTAAAAAACATATGTAAGGAAAACATACCATTCATATTGGCTTGGATGTTTATTCTTAATAGGTAATATTATTCTTTTAGAAAATTTAACTACGAAAAAATCACTACTAAAAACTTACTACAAAAAACTATGAGTAGAAAAATTCCCATTACAAAAATTCTCATTATGAAAATTCTTGTTACAAAAATTCTTATTATGGAAATTTTCATTACAAAAATTTTCCTTACCAAACTATTGTTGACAAAAATTTCTAGTAAGAAGGATTCATTACAATAATTTCTAGTCCAAAAACTTCATTACGAAACTTTCTAGTACGAAAACATCATTACAAAAACTTCTAGTACGAAAACTTCATTACGAAAACTTTATTAGGAAAATTTTCATTACTAAATTTTTTTTGAAAGACTCATTACGAATTTTTTTTGAAATACTCATTAAGAATTTTTTTTGAAAGACTCATTATGAAAATTTTTGAAAGAATCATTATGAAAAATATTGAAAGACTCATTACGAAAAATTTTGAAAGACTTCTTGTGATTTTTTTTTTAAAATCTCAAAATCAAATGTACTCCCTCTATGAAAAGGAGTTTATTACTGTAAGGATAATGGTTCAACATTAAGTTAATTAAGGAACATTACCTTGTAGTTATCATTCCTATTTCTGTTTAATGTAATCAAATATATCGGAGGGTAAGGATTTTGTGAAAATGTCAGCAAGTTGATCTTTCATTCCAATAAACTAATGAATGATATCTCTTTTTAGTGGGTGACCCCAAAGGAAGTGATGCCTAATATCTATTTGTTTTTCACGGGAGTGATGTGAAGGGTTTTTACTAAGGGAAATGGAACTTGTGTTATCACACAAAATTTGAGTCTTAGTAAAACTGAAGCCATAATCTGTGAGTGTGTGTTGCATCAACAACACTTGAGCACAAAAACATCCAGCTGCTACATATTCAGCTTTAGCAGTGGAGAGTGCTACAGAATGTTTCTTCTTGCATGACAAAGAAACTAATGAATCTCGTAAGAAATTACAAGTTCTGGATGTAATTTATCTATCCATTCTACATCCACCAAATTCAGCATCTGAAAACCTATTTAAAACAAAAAAAAAATTCTAGAAGTATAAAATAGTCCTAGATCCATGGTTCCGTTTAAGTAGAGAAGTATTATTTTCACAGCATTTAAATGAGATTCCTTAGGATTGGATTGATATCTTGCACATAAGAAAAATATAAACATCAAGTCTAGTCGAATAACATTAATGTAAAGTAAACTTAGTATCATACCTCTAAAAGATGTTCGATCTACTAGTTTCCCATCTTCATCAAGATCATGTGGGTATGAGGTACCGATAAGGCTACTTATACTCTTAGTGTTTTCATACCCATACTATTTAAGAAGATATTTAATATAATTTTGTTGGGATATGTAGATTCCTTCTCATTTTTGAGAAATTTGTAAACCAAGGAAAAATGTTAACTCACCCATCATACTCATTTCAAACTCATATTTCATTAGATCCGCAAATGAATCAGTTAAAGATTGATGATTTGAACCAAATATAATGTCGTCAACATAAATTTGAACAATAAAAACATTTTTCTTATCTTTCATTATAAAAAGGGTTGGATCTGAGTTTCCCTTAACATTGTTATTTTGAAGAAAAAATCATGTAATTCTATCATACCAAGATCGTGGGGCTTGTTTTAGGCCATAAAAATCTTCGGTAAGTCTAAAGACATGATCATGATATTTTGTGTCTTCAAAGACAGGAGGTTGTTCAACAAAAACTTCCTCTTGAACATAACCATTAAGAAAAGCACATTTCACATCCATTTGAAAATGTTGGAAATTGAAGAATGCTGCAAAGTTAAGTAAAATATGAATAGATTAAAATATACCTACTAGAGCATAGGTTTCTTCAGAGTCTATTCCTTCTTGATTATTATAGCCTTTAGCAACTAATCTAGATTTATTTCTTACGATGATTCTAATTTCATCACACTTATTTCTGAAGACCCATTTTACTTCAATAAAAGAAGTTTATGTAGGTCTTTCAACCAAGGTCTAGAATTTATTCCTTTAGAATTCATTTAGTTCATTCTGAATGGCTTTAATCCAATCATCATCACCTAAAGCATCATCACTGCTTTTTGGTTCTAATCGGGAAAGGAATGCTAGATGTTCTACTTAATTTTTTCAGCAACTTCTAGTCTTTATAGTTTGATTCACATCACCGATAATACTATCACTGAAATGATTCTTAAGAAATTACTGATTTGGGTTTTGTAAAACATGTTCATCATCATAGGGTATGAAATCTTCTGGGGTAAATCTTTCAGAAGAATTTTCTTGAACATTTTCTTTATCAAAAGGATTTCTATAAAAGGTTGATAATCAGTTTTTGAAAACACATCTGAGGATGTCGGTTGGGGTTGTTTGAAAACAAAAGGAACAGTTTCATAAAATTTGACATGTATTGTCTCTTAAATAGTACATCTATTTTTGTTCAAAACTCTATAAGCCTTAGATGTTTTGGAGTAGCCTAAGAAAATTCCTTCTTCAGATTTTGGTGCGAATTTGTGTATGTTTTATTTGGAATTCAGAACGAATATTTTGCAACCAAAAACCTTAAAGTAGGAATGTCTAGGTTTTCTACCATTACATAACTCAAAAATAGTTTTATTAAATAAAGGTCTAATTAAAACTAGATTTTTATTATAACAAGCAGTACTTACAGCTTCATCCCAAAAATGTTTGGCAATAGAATACCCACTCAACATGGTTCTAGTGATCTCTTAAAGAATTATATTTATTCTTTCAACAACACCATTTTATTGAGGTGTTCTGGGTGCTGATAAGTTGTGAGTAATACATTTTCTACTACAAAATGATTCAATATCAGAAATTTGAAATTATCCTCCATGATCACTAAGAATAGTTTTAAATGGATGGTTTTTATCATTTTTAACTTGGGCTCTAAAACATTTGAAGTACAGAAAATATTTTTACTTCCTTTCTAGAAAATAGGCCCATATGAATCTAGTGTAATCATCAACTAAGACAAATACGTAGTACATTACCCCAATGCTTCCAGTTTGTGTTGGACCAAAAAGATCCATGTGCAAAAACTGTAGTTCATCAGTTGTTAGGACTTAACCTATTGATTTAATACTTGATTTATATTTCTTGCCATATTCACAAGCTTCATCGACTTTTGAAGAATCAAATCTAAGCTCTGGTAGATCCTTAACTAAACCTTTCATAGAGTGTTTACATATGTCCCTAAGGTTATACTGTCCTAAACTTTTATAACATAACCCATAATGATCTTCCACTGCACTAAGGCAAGGTAAGTCTTGGCTCCTAAGGTCTTCTATGTTCAGTGTATAAACATTCTATTGTCTTTGGAATGAAAGAATAAACTCTTCCTTGGAATTGTGTACTAAGCACTTATCATTCCTAAAATTCACAAGGTGCAATTCTTGACATAAATGACATATGTTGATGAGGTTTCTATTAAGACCTTTAACCAAAAAAACATTTGAAATCAAGGTGTTTCCAAGAAGAACGTTGTTACCTATACCAATAATTTTTTCCTCAGCATTATCTCCAAAGGTTACTTTTACTCCTTTCTTTTTGATAATCTTTCGAAATTGTCTTTGTTTCTAGTCATATGTCGGGAACATCCACTATCAATTTACCAAGTATTTTTGCTGGTACATTACCTATTTTCCTAAAAATAAGAAAAAGTAGGGTTTTCGGAATCCAAACATTCTTGGATACATAAATTTCAGAAATTAAAATTTTGGGTACAAACATCTTCTTAGAAAAATAAGCCTTATGAAATTAGAATGATTTTGTTTTTTAAGGAACAATTATTTCCCCAGTGACCACCTGATTGAAACTTTTTAAAAATTGGGGCACTTTGAGGAACAATGTAGTTTTTACTAAAAATCGGTTTAGAACTAGTGTAATCAAAACCATAAATATTACTTCGAGGTCGAATTTGTGAATAAATTTTATCAAAATTTTCTTTACCATGGCTAATGTTTGAAAAAAAATTCCTTAAAGAAAAAATTTCGTATTTGACTTCAATAAATAAGTTCTTGTCTTCAATAACATTTAATCTAGAGCTATGCTCTTAAAAAACATTATTAGAAATTACGTTTTCTAGATCTTTTGAAATTTTATTCTTCTCGGAACATAATTTCTCAAGATTTTTTGAAATAGATTCAAAATCAGCATTTTTTCTTATCAAGATCTTAAGAATGATTTGATATATCTCTAGTAAGAATAGTATTCCCAGAGTTTTCCTTATCATGCTTTTTCATGAGTTTTGAGTTCTCAATCTCCAGAAGTTCAGCAAACCTAGAAACTTCTTCATAGGTAGGTAAATTATTTTCTTCATTAGAAGAAAATTCTTCATCTGACGAGTTATAATATTTTCTATCAGTAGAATTTAACGAAACATTGGACAAGGATTCAACATTGTGTACCTTAGGCAAAAAAGAATGATTATCAATAGGTATCCTGGATATAAGACCAAGATTCTTCTGTCTAGAAGATTTATAATCAGAAGATTCATATGAAGAGGCACCACTACTGGCACTCCAGGTGTCATTAGCTTTCATGAAATTCTTTGCTATGGACTTGTAAAATTTCTTTTTGTTCCTTTCAGAATTCCGGTCTTTTATTTGTTTCTTCCTGAGCATAGGGAAATCACCTCTTATGTGTCCAGCTCTTTTACATTCATATCATATGACCTCTGAATCTTTATTATCATTCCTTTCCTTTTTCTTATACTTGGATTTGAAATTTCTCTTTCCAGCTATATTGTTCATCCTTCGAGAAAGATAAGCTAACTCATTTTCTGAGAATTCACACTCACAAGATTCAGATTGGATAATAACCTTCATAGATTTGGATCGAGTAACTATTTTAGGAGTCTTAGATTTCATATTATTTGAAGTTGTAGTAAAAGAAACACTACAATTCCCATTCTTCTTCTTTATGTTGTCAGAATCTCTCTTCATTCTACTCTCATGTTGAAAAAGAGTTCCAAACAGTTCATCAAGTGAAATTTGAGTAACCTTTCGTTTTTCATGGATAACAGTTCACTTTAATTCCCATTCATTCGGCATAATATCTATGATCTTGTCAACAATAGATTTATCATCTAGACCTTTCTCTCCCATAGATTGTAACCTATTCAAGATAGTTATGAATCTCTGTTGCACATTGCAATTTGGTTCTCCATAAAGAAAATTAAAACCATGACACTCAGCTCTGAGCATGGTTCTTCTAGTATCAATTACTATTGATGTACCAAAATTTGTAACCTCAAGTTTCTTCCATATACAATTAGATGTTTCACAAGAAGAAATTGGCTATATATATTCCCATTCATTGACCAAAGTAAATTATTGTGTACCTTATAGTTGAGTGGGTATTCATGCTTTTCTTGATTAGTGAAAGCACTTTCATCCTTGTCAGAAATTTTATATCCTCCAGTAAGAATGAAAATGTTATCTACCACAGAAATGATAAAGAAAGTCTTCATACGATCTCCCCAATATTCATGATCATTACCATCAATGATTGGTGGTCTAGTAGGATTTAATTTGTCGATAGAACCAACATTTAAAACTGTCATCCTTAAGAAAATATTTTGAACACAAACTTGTTAGAAGTAAAATTTTGTAATCAAGGAAAAATTGTATCTCTAGGAAAAAGTGAATCCGAACTATATGAGTCTGAAAAACAGATTCTGAAAATTATGAATCATAATGTGTGAATTCAAAAATGTGGATCCGAAAAAGATATTCTGAGAATTCTCTTCTGAATCTAATCACGAGGTTAATTTATATTTAACCAAGTTCTCTGATACTAATTTTTAGGATGGTATGAACCTGAGTATGATATACTATGTAATACCAAATGTAGGATTGAAATAAGAATGAAATTCTCAGGTAAAAGAGGGTGTGAATTGTCCCTTTGAAGATTTCCCATAAGAAATTTTTAGGATGGTTATTTTTAACAAGGTTAAACAAGATAATTCACAAGTCCTCTATGAGTACTCAAGTCTTTCTGGATTTCGGAAAAGTGATTTCAAAAATGAAACTTAACTAAAGTTACAACGATTAAGATTCTATATTAAAGCGTGTAGAATCTAACTATATTATAGTACAAATATAATGATGTATAATAATGTATACATTCCTCAAGAATCCAAAATGCAGGAGAAAAACAAATTAGTAAAAACTACAAGTAACGAATAATAACTCTTTTAACCCAAAGAGAAGGGTATCCATCAACCATGGTTAAAGTTCCCTTGATTTATACATTCATGAAAGTCTGTCTTACCCACACTAGGGTAAGCCCTCGATATGAAGATCAGAGTCTTTCTTTCTATCTCCGCAAGACCTCAACTATCATGTAGTAGGCACCTCTGTCTTCATCAGAAAGGAAGCCCTCAACTTCAAGGTGTTAGAACCTCTTTCTTCCTATCCTCGGAATCCCTCTATTATAATCAGCAACAATCAGAGTCGCACAAAGAAAGTCTTCACAAGGAAATGTTTGAACAATCCATTCAAATTTTCTACACGAATTTTGAGAGTTTATAAGACCCTCTCTCTCTAGAAATCACTTCAACAACATGTAAGAATAGTTCTCAAAGTTGTGTCAAAGTAGTTTCTTCTTTTCAAATGACCTCTTATTTATAGGATAAGATTCAATGGTCGGCTCCCACCTCCAACGGTCACATTTTCTCTTGAACATCGTATGGACATGTATACGTGTCACCCAACCAATGGTTAGTCAATAACCGAAAGCACGACATTGTTTTGTAATGAAATAAGCATAGGCATAAGTAAAACTGAAGTTTGGAATGTAAACAAATAAATTTTTGGAGTTTAACCAAAATAGAATTTGGAGTCTATAATAAAGAGATATTTGGATTCTATTTTGTAGAAATTCCAAACCTGAATTCTGTAGAAATCTAGAGTCTAAATTTCTAAGGTAATTCGGAGTCTAGTATGACTAGAATTCAGAACATTAACAACTAGAGTTCTTAGTTGAACTTATAGAATTCGGAGTTGAAATCATAGAAGTTTGTAGTCGAAATCATATAAGTTCAGAGTCGAAATCATAGAAGTTCGGAGATGAACTCATAGAAGTTCGGAGTCGAACTCATTGAAGTTCGGAGTCAATAATTCTGAGTGGAACATTATGAGAATTCATATCCAGAATTCAGAGTGGAACTTCATGATGGTTCGTATCCAGAATATGGGGTGGAACTTCATTAGATTTCGTATCCTGAATGAAGAGTGGAACTTCATTAGATTTTCTATCCAGAATTCAGAGCGGAACTTCATTAGAGTTCATATCTAGAATTCGAATCCTAAGACAGAATTCTTAATATCTAAGTATTATATGATTCTGAGTTTTTAGGTATGAATTCTATTTTTATAGTTAAGAAAAATATTTATATGAGAAACGAAAATATAGTAGGGGTAAATTCTTTTGGGAGGGAAATTTTCCTTATAGAATTAAAATATAGGTTTGCTTATGTATAAGGTGTTTGTGATTTTTAAAACAAGAATTAATTGAAAAAGTCATAAGGAAAACCATATTGACTCCACACTAGATTCTGTGTATATTTCTATTATGGCCCATTTAGTACAATTAAATTGTTTCCAAATAATTTGTGTGTGTGTGACCAACTTTTTCCTTCACTAATTGTGATTGGTTCCAATTATTTCCCTATGGGAAATTACTTATATTATGTTGGATATGTATAATATGGTTTGGGTTGTTTTATTGAGGAAATTAGTTGTGAGGGAGATTTATAATTGATATATATGTGCTATATGTTTATTTTTATTTTTTCTCTCACCTCATATTTCTTACATTTATTTTCTCTTTGAAAACTATGATATTTGCCAATATCTATTCTACACTATATAATCACATGGTATTAGTGTCCCCTTGTTATGTGTTAGGGATAGTTGGGGAATTCCCTCGATTCAATGATGGATGTAAGCTATCCAGCAATCTTGTGTTAAAAACAAAAAAGGTCCTTAGTTTGTCAACATTTGGTAATATATTGGACTATCACACCTTAGTATGTAGGGTGTTTCCCACGATAATTTATGACCCACGAGGGACTTTCATTCTTTCCGCTAGAGCAATTTTCATATTGGGGATCATGTCTTCCTTTTTTTCAATAATGATGTGGGACCTTCGTATTGATTAAGATTTCTTTTATTTATTTATTAATTTATAAAATTTATATATTTTTATTTAAAATGGGTTATTCATAAAAATTTTTGAATTTATATTTAAAATGGGTATTTTTTTGGAAGTCATTGATTGAGGTATTTTTTTTGATTTTTGGAATTAAGAAAAATGAATTTAAATGTTTTATATAACAAAAAATAAAGTGGTTATTGTCTCCTATTAAATATTAATGTATGGAAAATTTAAATTTATCTAAAATTAAAAATCATCATCAGTATAACTTCATTTGTAATGTTTTTCATAATCTCTTTGTTGATATCAACTTGGGGTTGGTTTATCTTACACCCAACATACAAATTTTTTTATGTTGTTCTTATGATTAATCATTGGAAGTTCACTAGCTATGTTCTTCCTCATGTTTGGAGTTTATGTTATGCATGTGGGATGGTTGGGAATATTGAGAGTGATCATGGATCACGTGATGATTTTTTGTAGTAGTTAATTGGGTGTTTTTAGGTTATTTTATAGTGGGGGGCTTAGCCATCCTCCTTAATGACCATGGTGATCAATATGAATTTAGGTTCATTTATGTGATAATAAATAATTATTCTATTTCTATATTCTATTTTTCTATATACATTTTTTATTTCATACTCTGTTTGATGTTTTTCTAAAAATCCATATCATCTAGATGGGGAAATGTTTCCCACTAGTTATATTTTGAGACCCTAACACTACATTCCTTCTAAAGATAATGGTGAATGAACCTCATGACATGTTGTGGGATGGAATAGGCATCATGTATGAGGGAATCAAGGGATAGTTCATGGAATATAAGAATATATATTAAATTTTATAAATATATAAATTAATAATTTTTCCAATTATTTTTTTGTATGTGTGTGTGGGTACATACATAATGGAAATGTACTTAAATATTGGTGTGTGGATATATATATATATATATATATATATATATATATAATGTTAATTTCTAAATTCTTACTAATAGACATATATATGTTAAAATATTCATTTAATAAAAATCTATTTATTTTTATTAGAATGAATATAATAAATATATTTATATATTTACACATACACATTTAATATAAATGTTTTTATTATCTTATAGTTTTAATTAATAATAAATTTACATGTATTTTCATTTCTACATATTATACAAATAATATAATAATATTTACTTTGATACACAAATATATAATATATATTTTTGTAATCATTTGTATAATATAAATATATTTAGTATATTATATAGGTTTGCATTAATATATATTATTAAAATATAAAATATATAAATTTATAATATAAATTAATTTAATATCATATACAAGTCGATTTTAAAATATAAATTTTGTACAAAAATATTTATTATAATATCTTTATTTAATTAATCCTATAAATTTGACACACTTTAATTTTTATAATTTATATATACAATCTTTCATATTATTATTAAAATGTATGATTACCTTGTAATTAGGCATATGAACATTGTTCAAATCCTGGAAGTGTCGCTAAGGAGGATTTATGGTCTATTTAAGGCTCATGACATAGGCGGTGGTGCAGGAAGGGGTGAAAACACCTGGGCACATAGTGGTGGATTTTTTAGTATCCAAATTTTAATGAGATTGATGTGGAGTCGGTACCCTTGAACTATATTTTCGGTTCAGAGGTGTGTGTGTGTGTGTGTTGGTTCGTTTCTTGTAACATCTAAATAATTAAATCATATATAATTTTTATATAATTATAATAGATTCCATAATTGAATATTTATATCCATTAATTATATAATTATTTATATATGTGAATATGTATCTAAATATATTTATATATAGTATTTTTAAAATTTATTTTTTATGTGTAACATATTCGAATCCATGCATAAAAAACCCCTATAATTTTTTAAATATATAATAGAATGAAGATAATACATATAAATATGTATATATATATATTAATATTTAAAATTATATAAAATTATAAAAATATTATCTAAACATATATACATATATGTACACAATAAGATTGAAATATATTAAATGACGACTTTATTTATAAATACACTTAAATAATATAAAATATAAACACAACATATAATTATATAAATATATTAATGTATACATATATAAATATAAATATGGTTACAATTTTATTTTCATAATTAAAATAAATATTTATAATTTTTTATAATTTTTTTATATTAATATATTTAATTAAATATATAATGGAATATTAAAAAAAACTATTTTTGAGTGATAATATAGAAATTCATTTTATACATATATATAATGAAAACAAATGTATGTTATAAAACAATTAATAATTTATATTATAAAAAAAATACATAATGAATCTATTGAGGAATAAAAAAAATTATAGAACACCATTAAATAAATACTCAATGTGATATATTACATTAATATATTTTAAATTTTTTTAGAATTACAGGAATATTAAATTGTACCCATATATAAATGTATTCATGACTAGTATATATGTCTATTATAAATAATTTATATAAATATAGTTAACTATATAAATTTTTTATATTAATATATAATTAAATACATTATATATATATATATATTTGAATTCAATTTTTAAGGATATATTCCAATATATTTTATAAATTCACATAGTAATTTTATATAAATCATGGATAAAAATGTATATCAATACATTATTAACATAAATAATATATTTATTTAACAAAAAAGAAATTCTTTTTGTGTATATATGCAATGTAATGTATATATAAATATGAGTTTGTATATATAATTAATTATATTAATATTTATATGCTTTATATATTTACATTTATATTAATATATACAAATATATATATATATGGGTTTTTTAAAGATATTTTTCTAAAGTTATTATAATAATATTTTAATTAATACCTTTCCTAATTGGGTTATACTATACATCTATATATAATATTTATTAAAAATAAATGTTTATTCAAATTTTTAAATATTTAAATTATTAAAAATTTTGTTAATTAAATACACACACATAACAAAAATTTTAAAAGAACTTTGACAGAACATACATATTTTATTTTTTTCAAATTACATTTGTCACATATAGATTATCATGACTCATTAATGAAAAAAAACTTCCCAGGAGACCGATATTTACTTTTATAACCCCCTGACCCCCTCCATACAAGGGTTGTGGGTTTGTGAACATCATCATGGGTAACTCTTCCATGTGTGTGTCGAATTACTCCTACGTAACCCAATTCAGGATGATATTTTCAATCTTCTCAATACATATGATTGAGTTTTTTTTGTCATTTTAGATTACCTACTGTGGCTTGATAATCCCTATGAAGATTTGTTGATTTTCTAATAATTTTTTAAAATATTATCTAATTTAAATGTTTTATATTTTTAAAATATGTCAAACATATCAAAATATAATTGTAACTTTAATGTTGTCGAGAAACTGTGAGTTTTATTTGGGAGTATGTTGATTAATAGAAAAATGGGTTGGGAATGCAACCCTAATATAAAAGTAGCTTCTTCGACAAATAATTGAAAAATTATGAAACTCCTAAATGTATACTATTCAACCTCATAATATTAATAAATGTGAAAAATCCCTCTAATTTAAGCATCAATATGTAAGTATTATTCAAATATATAATTCTTCAGTTTGACTCAATTTTAACATACATAATAGTTAATTTGATTAATTTTAAAGGTAGTTTATATGTATAAATGAAATGATGTGAAGCTCATGCAAATTTATCTATGACCACAGTATGTAATGGTTTTTTTAGGAATAAATAAGTTTTATTTATTACTAAAAGTATTATTTAGTGACTTTTTCAACGACACTATGATTTGTAAAGGTATATGGCAGGATACATAAAGATCATCATGGTGTTGAAGAAAAAACAAAAAGGTCATTCCATTTCTAAATATATGAGCTTCCATAAATAATGAAATCAAGAGGATTTTTATTTATATGATGCGAGATCAATTATATTGTGATTGAAATATAAGTATTTTCATTATAATCATGATATATCAAATATTAACAATGATGGAACTGAAAATAATATTTTAGATATTTAATGCTTTAAAATCATGATGTTGAAGTGTTATTTTGTGACTTAAGAAACCATTTTACATAATAATAAAGGGAGGAAGATATATTTCTAATCATCTTAAAGGATAAGAACAAACCATTAATTTATATTTGGATGTAAAACAATTTTTTAATCTATTATTTGAGCGTAGTTAGGAACAAATACGGGAACACCATAATTTGTGATGAAGAAAATTTATAGTGAGAACAACACTTCATGTTCTGGGACAAAGATATGCAATAACTCAATTAAGTATGTGATCCTGTGTGTTATCAAAAACCATGATACATATTGTTTTATTTTATTAAGTATATGTTGTTATAATAGTACATGAATTATGGGGACTTAGTAACTATATGTTTGGATATTATGTGGATATTAATAGATGGGTTTTATTGATCGAGTAATTTAGTTTTTGATATTTTTAATGTCATAAAACTGATATCTACAGGTTAAATTTATTTCATGTTAAATGAATAAAATTTATTTTGAGGTGGGATGATAATTATATTAAAAATGGGAGAAATCTAAATTCGTGTAATAATTTTTTCCAAAATTCAGAATAAATATAGTAAGTTGATAATAACCTTGGTTAATTTTTATATACGTATAAGTGATATAATATGAGATTCAAAGTATTATAATTATGGTCCACACTCATGTTGTTGACATTACATCAAAGAGGTATTTCTATTTTGATTTTAAGAAGTTGGTGCATGTTCCTTTCCAAAGTTGGTTATAATATTCCTAGCACATTTCTTGAAAAGGGAATTTCTATATCAATTGGTTATAATGAAATTAAACATGAATGTATTTTTGGTGAAAAAATTCCCAATAAAAGTGATTTAGTCTTCAATCTTATAGTATAGCCTCATTTAACATATTCCTTTTATCCTTTTTATGAATGAACAAATTTAATTTTAAGAGATCTACTCTCAAATAACAGGTTAGTTGATGGGATTTGGATGAGAAGTTACATACATGAATTAACCACCATTTCCTCTAAGTGTTAATCATTTATCAGGAGATCCTATCAATTTTTATGGGCCCATCTTGGGAACTAAAAGTTTTATCTTTGTTATAAGGTTGTTTCCTAATCCATTTTCAATGAATTTTGTCCAAATTCTATAATTTTGTATTATACACCATATGATAACTATGAACTTCATCCTCCCAAGTGATATTCTTTGGCATTTCATGAGGCAACACAACCATTTTGTTTGGGTATGGGGTTATAAGGACCATGACACAAATTTTGCGAAATTTATAAGTATGAAACATCTAAATTAATAATAAACACCCACATTTATAGATAACATTATCAGTGCAGACATTGAAATTTCACTATAGCATAGTTGAAAAGAGAGAGTTATAGGGATATATAGAATCTTATACATTGGATATAGATGTAGTATATTTTCATATAATTCATTTCTTTGTAAATATTTCACCCAAGACTTATGTGGCTACATTACATTATTTGTGATACAATGGGTGGTTCGAGTAATGTGTCATATTGCAATTACTATGCAGTTATTGGATCATTGAATCACATTCCTTATTAGTTAATTTGAACTAATTTTTTCTTATGTATTAATATTTGACAGTCACCAATTAATAGTGATCACGAATTTTTAAAGGTGCCTTCTCCTCCATGGATGTTGGGACCATTTCCTAAACATTGTAATTCTATGTGCCTTGTGAAATTCTAATAATTATTTTGTTTATCTCTTTTCCGTTCTTATATTCATTTGTAAATCATTTTGTCATTGGGGAATAAATAATTTCTATTGAAATTGATTTCAAATATTGATTTTGGATTTATCCAATTGAATTAAGTCTACAGATAGAGGAAAAGCGAATATTCACAAATTTTTTGGAATAATATTCAGTTACTAGACGATGCATATTGAAGTCTAACTTTACTAGAAGAATTTTCATTTGTCACTACAGAGTCTAAAAACAATATATATTAAAAAGATAGATTGGAATCTACTACATCGATCAAATATGATATTTTTGTACCTTACATTAGCCAGAAATGTGATGGTCAACATTAGAGAAGTGATTTGGATTGTTTTTTTGAAGAGATACCTTATAAATATGTACGAGAATCATTCTTCCTTGAACAAAGTGTACCTAATGTGATGATTCTTCAAATTGAAAATTATTAAAGTGCGTATTTTTTTAGATCATTTTAACAAAATCTAAATCATCACAAGTTATCCGACATTGGGGGGAATTGGTCTCGATGATGAATTATGTGCACTATTTTTATTATTTTCATTTGCTAATTGTTTGGAAGTGACACTAAATGTTGTGGACAAATCCTTAGGGGAAAAAATAATGTTGTAATGGATGTGTGGGACTTAATCCTTTGAGATTATATCTGAATAAGATAAACTAGAAGATTCAATGATTCTAACAATATATGTGGAAATAAGGGCATGATATGAACAACAAGATAATCATATAGAATGGTATAAATGATGATTAATTTGTAAAGAAAAGGAAATTTGGACATATGCTACACATTATATTTCCAGTAAGAAAGGGCATATCAAGAATGAGTTAATAGGGAAACATATAGAACTTGAAACCAATATCGTAATCATGGAGGCTAAAGGAATTGATGATATATTGATGATGAGCATGGATAGCCCTGTAGAGTGTTGGATTTTTTACTCAAGGGAATCTTTAAATTATATACCAGAGAAGGGTTTCCAAATAAAATATTTTTCATGAAATTTTCGAATGGTCGATATTTTTTATGATTAGCCCTTTTAGATTATGGGGAAAGGATATTTTTTGATTAAAACAAAAAATGTGTGTATAATTGTTCTTGAATATGTAATGTATATCCCTAGACTAAGAAAAAATATTCTTTCTTTTCGATAACATTTTGATGTATGATTGAGTAAAACATTACCTAGTGGGGCATGTACGAACAATAAATGAGATATGGTCATAGATTGGGAAGTAAATAAAAGCACCCTATACAATATGATATAATAATTCAGGGAAAATATTGCATCAACAAATTTGGATGGGGATTAAAAATGGTGGGACTAAAAGATAGACAACATGACTGAGAAGAGAGTGAAGGTGACATAAAATGATATTGATACCATATTTTAATTTGATAAATGTTCTCTTTAGTGAAAATTACATCAAAAAAATGTAGAATATAATATCCCTCGAAAAATGAGGTAGAACATTGAATATTTGAAAGGTGGAATTGGTTATCACTTATGTATGGGTGCCTACATTAGTACATTCCTTTGAAGGGTAACTATATTTTGTTACATTTATCTACTAATCAACTAGGAATGGGTTTGGAGTATTGGAGGTTCATGAGTGGTTAAACCCATGATCCCACATCCCATTGATTAGGTTTTGATATGCATAAATCCCCTATCGTTATTTATGATGACGGTTGTAAAACATGCATTGTGTGGATTTGTGGTGCTTCTTGTAGGATGTAGTTAAGTGGTGACACATGCATGATGCATGCCAAGTGACATAGGCAGTATTTTGTAGGCATGGAACTACACGAGGCCTTCAGTCCATGTTTTCTTATCGCATGGACTATTGCCTATGGGCTCTGAAATACGCATCCCTATACCTTGATAGAAAGATCACTTCTCTGTTATAATAAAAAACATGTATTTATATCCAACATTAAAAAAATGTATTGGTTTATATTATGAAAAGAAAAAATGATGTGTTTAAGGTTTTTCAAAAGAGTAAGATCATCATATGGAATATTTTGGAAATATGATGGAATGGTTTTAGGTATAACAATGTTCGGGAGTATGGAATTAATGAGTTAAGGAAGTTCTTTAGTAATAATGTATTTTGGTGGGAGAAAACATTTCCAAATACACCACAATATAATGATATAGCTTAATGCATGAATAGAATGATGAATTAACTTTTATAGAGCATGGGACTTTACTCAAGGATAAAAAACACATTCTTGCGTGAGTCAACGATCATGATGAATATCCCATTAACGGGATTCCATCTATACCAACAAGATAATGTCTACCTGAGAATATTTGGTTGGGAAAGGAGGTAAGACTCTAGAATTTTTGAGTTTTTGTCTATTTGGAATATGTACATATTAAAGATGATGTAATGGAAAATCATGGTATAGAGTTATAATCATGATTCATGGTAATGGTGCTGAGGGTTTCAATTATCTCTTTTGGGTATGATAAGAACAATATTTTAACGAGAATCCAACATGTGATATTTAATAGATATGTTACATAAGAAGACTATTGTGCAGTTGATTTTGATATAGGGAATAAGGAATCAAAATTCCATGACAAAGTGGAGGTTGAATGTGTACATGATTATGTCACACCAAAACTAGTGGTGCCTAATCCTATTATGGACATGATGGGATCATCATGAGTGATAATTCATGTTCATATGTATTAATCATCCTTACATTATTATTTATAGAGTAATGGTGGTGAACCATAATGTTTTTAAGAGGAAATTCAAATTAAGGAGTCCAAAAATTTGGATCTAGATATGAAGGATACTATTTTTCAATTGAATGACAGAAAAACATTGGAGATAACACCGTGTCCCCAAGAAATTATAGAACTATATAACAAATGGGTATATCATGTCCACAAATGACATTATCATAAGAGGTGATGCAATTAATGAATGTTTGTGATATGATTTCAACAAAAGGATAGAACTCTTTTAAGACTTTAACCCTATTGAATATTACTACCATACATGTGTTTCTCAATATTAGTGCATCAATAATTTGATTTTTTTATCTTGATGTGAAAATAAGTTTCCATCATGGGGATATAGAGGATGATATTTATATTATTTAACCAGAGGGATGTGTTGTTTCATGAAAAGATGACCTATTATATAAACTACTAAAGAGCATGTATGGGATATAATATGATCCCATGTAGTGGATTAATATTTTTGATGAATTTGTGACAAAATATATATATAAATGATAGGGTATTGGTCAATATTCAATATTACTTATTTTTTGGACTAATTTATTATATTGATTCTATATGTTGTAAAAATTGACATTACAAGGTCATGTATGAAAAGGATTGATGGGATTAAAGGGAATTTGGATGTATATTTCGTAAAGAAATATCTTAGAGATACTGAAATGATTTTGGGAATGAATATAAAGATATATCTTGCATCATGAAACATAATGGTATTGCATGATGACTACATCAGAAAGGATCAGAACATATGAATTATGTTAGAATCAAAGAGTGTTTCTATTACCCAAGAATAATATTTGAATTTATAAAAATAGAAATCACCAAATATAGAAAAAGTGGATGATTACATGGAAAAGGTTCCATACACATCAGTTATTGGACGTTTGAGGTATGTTATGGTCTTTACCTAACACGATATTGATCATGTGGTGAGAGTTTTGAAAAGGTACTTTTATAACCATGGAATGAAAATTTTTGAATCTTTGAAGAGGATTATAAGATACCTGAAGGGAATAAAGTGAGTATCAATGTGCATTGGGATGTGAAATTCATTATATGGTAATGTGGATTAGGACATTTGAAGTGATTCCAACATTAGATGGAGTACCACAAATTATGCATTTTCTTATAGAGGAACTGTAGTATGAAGGGTATATTATTTATAGATGGTGGGGGAATAATCCATCCTAGAAGTAGATTATATTACTATAACAAAATATGAAATAGATATGATTTTGCTAAATACTGTTATATATGAGATGGGGAGAAATTTAGATGAATATTTATTACATTGTGACTGGCAGACTGCTATACATCATTAAAATAACCATGTGTTTAATACTCATTTGAATGAAAATTATTAGATGTAAAATTTTATTAGAGGATTGATACATGAATAGATTCTAACATTTAGGAAGATTTTTGGAACAAATAATCAAGAAGGCATGTTAATGATGTGAATGGTAATATACAAGTTGTGGATATTTTTTGTACCTTTGTTGGTCTCCACTAATGAATGGAGGAGCATAGTTAGAATATGGGATAAAATGATTGGAGAAAAAATGGACACAACTATTATTTGATGAATTCCCATCTTGAAATTTAGTTTGTTAGTGGAAATCATGAACTAGTGATTGATCAATAAGAGGAGCTCACATTGAGAATGTTTTTTATGATAGTAGCATCGAAGTAGGTTATCATAGTACATCAGGCTCCACGGGGGAAATTTTTGTAATGGAATAGCTTGATTTATTTTGGATAATTTGGATCGGATTAGTGCATCATGGAATACATAGTAGACTATTTTTCCATAGTGTGGTCATTGGGTTTTTATAAGGAAATGTTCCCCTTCTATGGTGGTATGGGGATAAAGCACTACTGTCTAAATTTTAGGACTATATAAATGGTAAATCTCTATATGATTGTGGATCTACAAACCCAATAGTGCACTATAGAAGTGAGGAATTTGATTTGTCACTCTAGTAGTGCTAATCAGGTTACATGGACATGGTACTGGAGTTTCTTAGACATTGGAGACAATGATACGACAGATTCAAATACTCATGGGAACCAAAACAATATAATTTTTCAATTTGGTGGCAATGGTACAATAACCATGGGGACATGTGTGGATATGCCACTATATCATATGGGACTTTATATATTGTTGGTATAATAGTAAATCACCTTCATTATTATCCCATTATATCTAGGTTTTGTAAGTATAAAACTTTCAAATTGTCTTGTAATTGTGATTCTAAATTTGTAATGTTTTAATCCTCTCGATGGACATAAAGATAATTTCACAAAACATGTAAATCATTGTGTTTTATTATATTTTTCACTTAATTTTTTTCCTCTTTCAATCACGATTTCATTAGTTACAACCCATTATTAAATTTAAACACCCATTTTTTTACCCACCACACTTATTATAATTACGTATCATTAAATATTTGTTAACATAAAATGAAATCATGTATTTGTTGATAAATTTTTCTATATTTTTATAGAGGTAATATAGCCACGCCTTCTCTGAAAAACTCTTGAGGTTCAAGAATCAATAATTTATTTAATCGCACTTATAGATAATACAAAGACGAGGACTCTTATTGATATGAAGAATAGCAAAAAATGGTGTAAATGTATAGAATTATCTCTATTCTTCAATAAATGAGAAAAAATTAAAAATGGAATGTGATGTATTTCCAATTATGAGACTTGAGATGAAAATAAGAGTATTTATGAATGAATAAATATTTTAAAAGAAGAATAATAATTAATTTATTGGCCTTATTTATATGATTTCAAAATGAATGAAGGTTTATTTATGGTATAATTTTTTACTATAGTCAATTTAATTTTTGATTCTTTTACATAATATGATGAATGTCTAGAATAATCGATTATAATAGTGAAAAATGGGATAATACATCAATAATAATTTGTTATGTGACATCTTTTTGTAAAGATAATGATCTTCATAATATCACTATATATAAATTTCATTATATTTTCATTATTTATTATATAATAAGAGGAGAAATAATCAAAATAAATTCATAAAAAAGCGAGAAATAATTGTTAAATAGTTAAAGGATTGAAAATCGGTTGAGGGGAATAATTAATCTATAAAAGAAATGTTTATGAAAGATTATATTGAGACTAATTATTTGATGCTAAATAAAATTGTAAGCGGGAAAATTAAAACTTCCTTTAAATTGATTTATCTATCAATTAATTATAAATTTATCTACAATGTGTCTATATAAAGTAATCAAATAATAATGATGATTCTATAATTATACTCTAAAATAATGGTTGTCTACAAATGAGAAGTAAATCTCAATAAAAAGTAATGAATAAATTTTCAATAATGTTTTTGTAATGTATTTCTGTTAATTGAAAATGGAATATATGACGCTAAGTAAAAATGGAATAATTATGAAACACTTATGTAGCCTTCATAGATTTTCACCAGTACTCTAAAATTTGATGGCAGTTAATCATTGGATGATGAATAAAAAAATAATTATTGAGTTTTTTGTTGAATAATTAGAATCATCCAAGGATAAAAACATGATAATGGAGGTCAATGAGGGTTTTAAGAAGATTGGGTGCCTAATATATAACTATAAACATCTCAAAAATAATTCTGATAGCAATTGAACAATTAAGATTTAAAATGAAATTCATGTAAAAAATGATTGTTGAAATGTTTAGAAAGATGAAAAATGATATTATTGATAGGTTTATATATAATATAATTAATTGGTATATGGTAGAATAACAAATAATTTTTATGGTTTTATATATTAAGAGGGGAGAAATAAATATATATTTTTGACTAATCTTGTGGTGTTCAAAGATTGGGTGAGTTTTCAATGAAAATAACATCATGTATTTTTATTTCATACGTTTATGGACATGAGAAATGTATTATGACTAGTGTTTTACATCAATTAAAAAATTTCCATTCGAAAAATTCTAATGGGAAAAATAAATCGATATTAGAAAAAAATATATAAAGTAATGAAAAATTATTCTCAAAACTGAATGAATAAAATTCCTAGAGAATTATCTATATTTACACCCACAATTTATATTAATGATATCTATATAATGTTTTCCTGAAAACAATTCATAGGATATGTATGATTAGATTTATGAATTATGAAACCAAAACATTTATTTTAATGATAATGGTATGAAGGTATTGATGATTTTTTGGTGTGTTTGGACACAATTCTTACAATTTCTAGTATGACATGTATTTACATTTTCTATTCACAAAGAATCAACCAAGAGGGAGACAGAAAAATTGAGGATAAGTACATGTATGATCCTATTTCATGGCTTTAATATTTATGATGTGCAAGAAGATTAATTTAGGAAAATAATTGCTAATAATTCATGGATAATGATTAGTTGTTTTTAAGGAGGTCAAATCTACATTTTATATGAATCCGCATTAAAAAGAAATACTATTTTTGTTGATGAAATTTTAAAAAATATAATAATAAAATCAAAATATTATTTTTTGAGGTGGTGAAGAATAATTTCGTGACTTTATAATGGACATTTTTAGATCTGAATGAGGTGATATTTAGAATTAATTGATTTTGTATTGACTAAAATATTCAAGTATGATGAATAAATTATTTATAAAACAAGGGTACTTGTTTCCGGGTAGAGAATACCAAACCTATTCCTACATGAGTATATAAAATGAGAAAATTTTATTTTATTTAAAACATGGTTATATTATCTTAAAAGGGAATGACATAATTGAATTTAGAAAGGATTCATGATATATTTCAGGTCTAAATAAAGTAACTATTAATTTTTGTAACACAATTCAAAAATTTAATATGTTGAATAAATTTCACAAGGGAGTCATAATCCGAACTCAATGTTTGGTATAACATTTCTAATAAAATATCTATGAACCTCTAACCCACAATCCAAAAAATTGAGTTAAATATTTCATCACGTTCATTGATGAATTAAATCGAATAATATTCATACTTTTAATTTCTCTTAAACTCAATCATTGACCATATTAAAATGTTGTATATGGATATGTTGATTGAAAACATGTTGCATTGCAATAAAAAGGTGGGAAAATAGTTTTTTCTTGAGTAATTCTTCAAATAGTTCTCAACAATATCATGATAAAAATTCCATAATACCAGATTTCAATAATAAAAATTTTACATAACTAACTGGGGTGGCTATATTAAGAAAAATATTATTATATATTTTTCTAAAAATATTCTTACTAAGAATCTCACTTCATGATATTTATAATTTCATGTAATTACTGTGGTTGGAATCATTCCATGTATGTGATTTTTAGTAAAAATGTTCCATGATCAATGGACACATAATTATCAATACCAAATTATTAAAAAACTACATTATAGTGTTATAGTATTTCACATGAAACAATTAAAAAAATAACATCATTGGAAAATCCACCCAACATATTCAAATATTTATTGAAGAATTTATTAATTAACTATTAGTATATTTTTATTTTTTGAATAATTATTTATTTTATTAATTATCTAAAATATTTTTTTACATTATTCGGTATTTATTGAATCATAAATATAAAATCACATGAATTTTTTTTTAGTGATAATATTATATATATTATTTAAATTGAATAATTGATAACTTTAATGATGTGGGCCTATTTGTGGGTTGTTTTATAGGCTAGGAATAAATAATTCATTCAAAAATGGAACCATAAATAGTTCATCCACCTAATCTAAAAACATATGCTGTGTAAGGATAGTTAATTCATGCAATAGAATAAGCTCACTCATCCAGGGGTGTCCATAGGTAATGACTATTTATAGGATATGAAATTTGTGTTGGTGAAGAGTGTAATATAGAGTTTTGGTTTACAGAATCCTTAGGATTGTGAAATTTAAAATCAAAAATTTATATAACATTTCTAGAAATGTTGTTGGGCGAATTACCATAAATCAAACATGATTTGGGATCCATCTGAAAACATTACAGTTCAAATTTACACTACATTGAAATATAGTTCCTCATCTGCTTCTAAAATGTTAACTTAGTACTTAACATATAACATCAACATCCATTATTGAATATAAACACTTTTCCATATATCCATGGTACCCAAAAAAATCATAACCCAACAAAAATTTATACTCACCTCTAAATAAAACATCAATACATTTACTGGATTATTCTCTAGAATGATCAAAACAGCTATTACCACACACAAAAACTATGATTCACTAAAAAAATTAACATTATCTATCTTATATACTCTCAATAAATTACTATAGTCAGTTAAATGAATAAATTTACAAAGTATGTTAGATTTTTTCCACATCCATTAGTCCTTCATGTAGCTTTTTGAACACAATACAAAACCAAATCAAGATACTCTCAAATATAATCCACACATTAATTTCAACCATTAAAAAATTTATATGAGAAAACCTCAAGGGAATAATTAGATATAGATTATTCAAGTTTTTTAATACCTAGTTAAATACCACTATCAATCAATACACCTAGAAAATATCCATTTAATGAGTTATTGTGGAAAAACAATTCCCAATGTCTATAAAAAGCAAAGGTGGAAACATTATGTTTAGTCCCCATAGTAGTATCTCATTATTTCGAAGAATTATATAATTATATTCATTATTTATACTATTTAATTATATAAATTTCAATATAGAGTATATTATTTATGAACTGTTACTTCATTATCAATTTTTCACCATTATAATTCCATTTTTTTATTTCTAAAAAAATAATGGAAATTCTCAAGAAAATGGTGGAGTGACATCCATTGGATATGTCCAATAGAATATTTCTGATAAAATGTCACCACTCACCATTGTTTAGGTATGGATTCATTTATAATAATTCATTTTTTATATAGAGGGTTATTTATATTATTTTGAACTCACATAGTTATATAATTTGGTTTCATTTGAACTTCAACATTTATTTTTCTATCCTAAATAATTCATCATATTATATATTATGTAATTTGGTGTGAAAATACACGAATGATATGAAAAGTGGTAAGTTATAAATTAAGTTTCTATTTATAGTTGAGGAATAATAATCACATAAATTTTTTGAGGGGGTGAGCCTTTTGTGCCAAAAAATATCTATAATGGTAAAATAACATTCATAATCTATATTGACTGTGGGAAAATATGAAGGATATGGAGGTGATCACCATATTATTCTTAATTAATTATTAAAATAATTATCATACTATTAAAAACTGAGGAAATTCCTTTTCCAAATAATTTTTTTTCTCTTTTTTTCATTTTATGTCTTGTCAAAAAAACAAACCAACCACAATTTTTCATTCATTCAATTATAAAATAATCAGAAAAAACATTAAACATTAATTAGAGAAATTAATGTTTCAATAATCTCAAATAGTTTGTTAACCGTGGATAGCTATTGTTTTTAATTCTTGTTTTATAGAATTTACTATTTTGGACCTATGACATTCCTCTATACCTCAGCTCCAAAGGAATATATCCAATGAGTAATTCCAAATTCTAATTCACATTACAAATAGAGTTAATTAAGTTTCCATTTAAATAATAAAAATTAGTAAATGTAATCTATTTTTTCATTGCTCTTTGATCAATGTGATACAATTATACTGATCCCAAGGAATATTGGATGTGTTTTGGGATCCAGATTTCGAGAGGATGTATTCAAATAGTTCACAAGGGATCTAGAGTAGTAATTGAAATAATAACATTTAGAATTTGTATCCAAGGAGAATAATAAATAATAAAAACATTTTATAGAGTTTCTTCAGTAAATGTTTGGGGAAAAAAATACACATTCGTAAAAAAAATTCAAGACATAATTGTGCTGGATTGGAATTTGAATATCATTCTCCAAAAAAATATTTTACTCATCCTGATAGTCCTTGTAGAGGAATAAAATATTTAGATTCACCAATTAATGGGGGTGTAACAAAAATTGGATTATTTATTTATTTATTATTTTACATTGTTTGAAATCGTATTCACTTCCACTCATTCCAATTTCATATTCAGAATCTATGATCACCCAATAGAGCGAAAAAAACAGAGAATATCCCCCCATCAAGGAGATGGTGGTGGTTGATTTTTCATGAAGATACCACCAAGGACGTTATAATTAATGTATAAGGGATATTTGATCATTACATCAATCTCTAAATTCCCCAATAATAACCAAAACATTAATTATTGAGGGTTTTTAAAAATAATGTTTCAATAATTTGTATTATCCCTTCCCTAATCATATTTTCTATTCTAATCATAGGGGATCAGATATTTATTTATTCATTTGGTTTTCAACTCCTTATTTAAAAACATAGACAACGGAAAAATGTTTTCAGTTACATCATATAAAAACTATTCACCTTTGGGTTGGTTTTACATAATAAAACAACATGATGATGGTATTGAAACTATAGATACTAATTAAATGAATGGTTCAAGAATCCTTTTTCATCAACATTATCATTTCAATACTCACATTTCATATATATACTTTGTTTATTTTACCTTTACGGATTATGTAACATCGGTGAGTTGGATCCTAATATAATCCAAAAGATAAAATAATAATGTTATATATCTCTAAAAAAAAATTATTTATTGATAAATATTATTTAATTTTTGATGTTCAATTTAATCATGAAATTCATGGATTGGATATTTTCAACATGTTATTGTGTGTATTAATTCTTCTCATTATTATTTTATTAATAATAGATATTTACTATTTATTATGTGCATGAGTGAATGATGTTGTAAATTCATCTTGATTTATAAACCCTCAATTATGTTAATTATTAAGTTTCTTTTATCATGATGTCTATTCCAATATCCCCACTCCTGACTCACTAGAAGTGATTGGATCCTAAAATGGATTCCTCTAGAGGAACATTCTTCACCCATTTAATATACACGGAATACACCCCCTTTATCAGCCCAACCAAATTTTCATGTTAAGTATCATAGATGTTGAATATACTTTTAATTGTAAAAATATCATCATATTATAAGGTTTATATGGTGGAATCCCTAGAAATAATTTTTTTGTGTCATTTTTAAAATATTATCCTTAAATTGATTATTTCGACTAACTTGTAAAACTAGAATGGGTTCTAATCAGAAATGTAGTGTCAGGGTGAAATTCTTCATGCATTCTATGTATTATTTGTAGATATTCTATGGATTCTTTTTGGGAACATGCACTTAAATGGTGTGATATTCTAAGTCGCATTTTTCCAATGATAGACATTTAAATTATACATATTAAATCACATGGCTGAGAAATTTTACAATTTTTTTTAATAACTCTAATCATGGGGATTTGAGTAGAAATATGACAGAATCATTGAGTTGATAATGTGGGTAATACCATAGGCACGACAAAACCGTATAGATAGGGTACATTTTTTTTGAAAAATTTATCATGAGCATAATTAAATAAAATAAATTAAAAAAGTTGTTTTTACGCAACTAATATAATTTCCAACAAGAATACGAATATGTTAATTTACATAGGGATTACTGCTAAACAATGGTGACTAAGGGGACATTGGAGGAAAGATTTCGTAGAATATTACAATAGATTGGAATATGATAATTTATCATTGATCCAATAGTGTTGGGGGATATCCGCTACAATGGAAAGAAAACATTTCTTCATCAAATTTATATCCTAATTATTAGTCCGATGTTTTTCTTTTTGATGAACATCTCATTTATTAATCACAGATAAAAGAAGACACATTCCACAATGTAAATTGATATTCACGTATTATATACAATTATGTTGATGTAATTTTTATTTATTAATTTTGTTTTTATCCTACATTTTTTCCTTCTTCATTGATGAAAAATGGAGGCCGAACCAACAATTACCAAATTTCATTTCACAAAGTTCATTGATTATGGTTTTCTCCACCTTTTATTTGTCCTATCATATTTTTATTAATTTTTTCCGATCATACAAAAAATACATGGTTCTGATCATTGTATGTATAGTGACCAAAGACTTTTATATATTACATTACATGATTTTAAGCATAATTATTAATCATATTACAAGCCAAGGATCTTTATGTCTAGTGTCTTGGAAGACTAGGTACACAAAATATAAAACATGGGGCCAAAAAATATAACATTATTTAGTCTCCATAAGGATATAATTATTTCATTTGAGCCCTTACATATTCATAGGGTACCCTAGAGAACACATAAATAAAGGGATGAGATAAAAATCCCATTATGGGAATGAACATAAGGATACATCTTAAGCACAAGAGTTAGGAAGCATGACATAAGGATAACAAAACATGGAACATATGAAATAATATCATATAAGAAGGGGATCATATTAACATGGAATCATATAAATGTGGAAGAATAAAAAAACATTTCTTTAGTATTTTTCAAGGCTATCCGCCAATCCTGTTTCCCATTTTAGTAAGTGTTAAGGCTAACTGCCAATCCCGTTTCACAACACATCTCATCAAACTTAACATTACCCAATGCATTGGAGTGCTATCTAGGCGCACCCATCTCAAAATATTCATGACTATTATTTCCACATAAATACTCTTCCCACATAAAAATTCATTCCACCTAAATAATCCTAAATAATCAATCTTTTAGAAACATAAGGACACCCATGGAGTGAATTAGGTACCTCAATCATGAAATAAAGCATAACCAATGAGTGTATCATTTAAGTGTCCATAAAATAAGGTTATTAGAACATACATGGAAGTTTATAAGGTAATATAGGAATATAACATTATAGGTGGTGTCAAATAAGAGTTACAACATATAAGAAATGTATTTTAGAAACATTAGTATTAAAACATTTCTGTGCGGTTTTAAGGAAATTACTATACAGATTTTAAAATAGTATAAGGGACAATTTTTTATATAAAACCTGAATTGAAACAAGATAGTTTTCATAATTAAAATTCTCTTATTAAAGGAAATGTTTTACTAAAACATTGGTTAGGGTTCACTTGAAATTGGGTAAAAATTCTGGAAGTTCATTTAAAATGAGTGTACTAATTTGGATGTATCGACGAGGGATTCACATAAAAGAAAGTATATCCCCAAAAGAGAATGAGATATGGTTCTTGTAACAATATTTTGGATCATATAAACTGAATTTATATGTTTTACCAAAAGTGGAAAAGACAACTACATTTTGGGAAATAGAATGATAGAGGGACCATATGGAATAAAGGATATTTGGGTAGAATCCATTACGGTTTATCAGCATGGTATCGGGTGTAACTAAGAGTGATTGATGAGAGAGGTAATGAGTTTTTAATAACATATAAAACATTTGTGAAGTATGAGGGAGGTGTGAAAATATACCCCATCACTTGGTATTACAGAAAAAGTCATAACATAGAGAACAATCTTGATTAAAAGTTAAAAGGAGAGGATCCCTTACCTACATTCTGGTGGTGACCTCCACAAGTTATTAATGACATGAATAATCAAATTAGGTTTATATATAAATAATTCCAGAACCTATTTTATCAATAATTGGTTTATTATAATCATTTTATGTTTATTAATAGTATTTTTGATCGGTTATTAGGTTCAAAATCATAGTTCGGTCTCCTTTGTTTGCTTGGTTTTAATGATTGGTTGGCTAATATTCACGTTTTTCATAAACATGTTAGATGAAGGTGGTTTACCGAAATTGAATATATATAATATTATTGAACATATAATATATTACATGGTTTTATATTTAATTTTTTTACTTATAGTGAAGTCTATTTATTATATAAAACTAAAGTGACTACCGTTTTTGATAATTGGTGGGTTTGATTACAAGAAACATATTTTTCGTTATAACATAATAGAATTTTTACATGAAAATTTATGAATAAAAATAGTTTATATTACATATATATATTCTGGTTCAACCATAAAAAATGGTTTTATGACCAGATTTAATGATGATAATAGAAATTGATAAACTGTTGTCAATGAATGTTCTATATTAGCACATCTCAATCAGTGCTTTCAATTCATTCAAAAAAAATTGCGAAGAGATAAAAGATAATGATGTATCCCATTAGAATAATACAATTCTAGTACATTTATGATACTTTTTTAACATACCATTTGTGTGATGGGAGGTGAGGAAAGAATAAAAAAAGAATAGAACTTATGAGAAAAGAAGGACTTGGAAAAAGGAATTTACCTCTTGAGACTTCCTCCTTTGAGAACCACTCAAGGGGATAGGTTTTCAGATTATGAATAGTATGGGAGCTTTTCGATGTGGGGAGTATCTTGGGGATGGATTTGGGAAAAATATTGGCAAGGAACATGTCTTGAGAGGAGTGAAGTGAAGAGGGGGTGATAGGGGTTTTGTAGTGGAGTTGAGGAGGGTTTTCATAATTTATTAATCGTTAGTTTATTGTTTTCTCACAAGACAAGGAATTATAAGTAATACATTACCAAGAATAGTAATAAATGCATCTTAATTCGAAAAAAATCATTCATTAGCAGATCATCATCAATGACTTAATTAATCCATTATTTAGCATTTATTTTGAATTATCAGAATATACTATTCATAAAAAATTCATGTATTTCAGAAAAATCCCAAAAATTCACCCCAATCATTTTTTGACATGTAGAATCCAAAAATGAAGTCCATTTTTCAAAAATAATTTTCTAAAAATGAATAATTTACTATTTCATTAGATTCATATTTTATTATTAAAATCCATTTTTAAAACACGAATTTACTTATTCTAAATTTATGGCACATGATAATTTTACATGAATATTGTTTTATGGATAACATAGTTAGGGTTACTATACATTAGGGCATTTCACTATTCATAAGGGTATGTTACTCTTCAAAAGGGTAGGTTACGATTCACCAAAAATATGTTTTCCATATCAGACTCCAAATAACTTACTGATTACAACCATGTATATCAGGTTTTCAAAATTCCAAAAACAAAAATGAAAAACTTATGAATAATGGCCACATAGCACCTAGTAGTTCATTATTTTGTGTTTTCATGTTATTTTATGACATATTTATAAGAAGGTAAACTTCTATTGAAAACATTGGGTCATTACATTCTTCCCCCCTTATGAAATTTCGCCCTCAAAATCTGGTTTTACATTCTAGGCCATAAACCAATGAAGGTACTTCTCCTTTATCACCTCATGTGGTTCCTAAGTAGCTTCTTAAATCATTTGGTTCCTCTACAACACATTGAAAAGGTGGGTTGTCTTTCTATGCAGAACTTTATCTCTTCGGTCCAAGTCATCAATAGATGCTCATCATAAGAGATATCATATTCCAGATGCACAATCTCTCTGTTTAGTACATATGAGTGATCAGGTTTGTACTTCCTCATGAGTGATATGTGAAACACATACTGAACTCGAGTCATATTTGTGGGAGGTTCAAGCCGATAGGCCATGACTCTTATACGGTCAAAGATATCAAAGCGTCCAATGTACCTTGGGTTTACCTTCCCTTCCTTTCCAAACCGCATGACTCTCTTCCATGATTATATTTGAAGGAAGACTTTATCCCTAACATTGAACTCCAAGTCCCTTCGACGGTTGTCAGCATAGCTCTTTTGCCCACTCTGAGCAGGTTTGATGTTTTTCAAGATGACTTGAACCTTCTCTGTCATCTATTGCACAAGATCTGGTACAAGTAGATTGTGTTCTCCCACTTTATCCCAATAGGTTGGAGTTCTACATCGCTATCCATACAAAGATTGAAACAGAGCCATATGAATACTTGATTGGAAGCTATTATTGTATGATATCTCAATCAATGGTGGATTCTTATCCTATCCACCTTTTAATTCTTGAGAGAATGATCATAGCATATCTTCAATAGTTAGAATAGTCCTTTCAGATTAGCCATCAGTTTGGGGGTGATAGGCTGTGCTCAAATTTAAATCAGTACTCAAAGCGTGTTCATGACTCCTCTAGGATTTTGATATGAACCTTGGGTCACTATCAGAGACAATTGAAAGTGTAACACCATGCAGTATCAACATATTCTTCACATATATTTTTTCATGTTCTTCATGTGAGATTTCCATGTGAATAGGGATAAAATGGGTAGTCTTGGTGAGTCGGTCAACCACAACCCATATCGTAATATTTCCCTTCGACATCTTCGAGAGACCCGTGACAAAGCCCATTGTGACATTATCCAATTTCACCATGGGTAGAGGCAATGGTTGCATTATCTCTTTGGAATTTTTTCTCTCTACATTAACTTTCTGACATTCCAAGCACCAGGATATATATTATGTAATAACCTTATTCATGTTATCCAACCAGAAGTGTTCTGGAGATCTCATTACATCTTGGTACTCCCATGATGGATAGAGAATGTTGTTATATGTGAATTTTCCAATAGCTCTATATTTATCCAAGGTGATGGAGGCATCCAAATCTTCCTTCCAAACCATATCACACCGTCATCATTGATATGGAACTCTGGAATCTTCCTTTCCTTTACAACATTGACCCTATTATGTAACTCAACATCATACCTTTTTGCTTACTTAATCTTCTCTTGAATGGATGGTAGCACAATAATTTGGGAATGGTATGAGGTATCCCCATCCATTATGATTTCTAAATCCACACATTTAAAATCCATGAAGATATGGTCCTTCTCAATCCATAACATGGATAGAGTAGCAGGTTCATTTTATCTTAGAGCATTAGCTACCTTGTTCGCCTCTCCGAGATGATAGTGAATCAAATGATCATAATCCTTGATTACCTCTAACCATCTCTTCTTATTCATGTTGATCTCATTTTTTGTGAATATATACTTTAGGCTCTTTTGGTCGGTGTATATGTCACACTTCTCACCATAATAGTAATACAACCATATTTGTAAGGAAAAAATCATGGCTACCAGCTCTATATCACGTGTTGGGCAGTTCTTCATCATGGATCATCAACTGTCGTGAGCCGTAGGATATCACATTATAAGTTTTCATGAGTACACAACCTAATCCTTTTTTTGAAGCATCACTGTATATCACAAAACCTTCACAATTTTTTTTATTGTGAGTACAAGTGATGTGATCAGCCTTCTTTTTCGCTCCATGAAGATTACCGAACATTCTTCTATCTTGAAACAAATCACCCCCTTTCATGTCATCTTGGACATTAGGCTTGAAAATCGTGAAAAGTTTGTCACGAATTGTCGATAATACCCAGCTAGACCCAAAAAGCTACGGATCTTCGTTACAGAAGATCGCCTAGGACACTCTTCAATTTCCTTTGTCTTGGATGGGTCCAAATATATCACTTTTTTGGTGATAACATTACCTAGTAATGGTACTTTTTTCATCCAAAACTAACTTTACTTTTACTTTGCATACAACTTATCACTTTGCAACGTATTTAACACAGTTTTTAAATTCTCCTCATGTTCCTCCTTGCTCTTGTAGTATATCAGCATATCATCAATAAAGACTACCAAAACAATTTCATGGTAATATCTAAAGGTTATATTCATTACATCCATGAAAATTGATAGAGCATTAGTGAGTCCGAAGGGCGTCACTATGAACTCATAGTGTCCAAACCATGTTTGAAAGGCAGTATTTGGTATATCTCCCTTCATCACCTTTAGTTGGTGATATCCTGACCAATGGTCCACCTAAGAGAAATAACTGGCCCCATGAAGTTGATCAATCAATTTATCTATCCGTGTATGGGGATACTAGTTTAGTATAAGGATTTTATGGAGCTGATGATAATCAATGTAGTGGCACATTGATTTGTCCTTCTTATTTACAAAGAGGACTAGCACACACCATAGTGAAGCACTTGGGAATATAAAACCCATCTCCATATTATCCTGTAACTACTTCATCATCTCTACCTGCTCTACGGTGTCCATTTTATAGGTCTCTTGGAGATAGGTAGAGATCCAGGGATAAGATAAATTTAAAACTCTACATCTCGGTCAGGAGGAAGACCAGGAAACTCTTCAGGGAATACATCAGTGTAATCACTCATGATGGGCATGTCTTTAAGCATGATTCTCTGCTTTGTCTAAATCATTTGAGATATATATGCTTGCTTATAAGGCAACAAAATCCACAATTGAGATGAAGATTCAAAAGGAGACTCATGTTCCTCCTAACATTTATAAAGAATCAGAGGATGCTTATGGATTTTAAAAGTTGTATCCCTTTACTGACAGTTGGTGTTGGCTTTGTAAAGAGATAGCCAATCCATGGCCAAGATTGTGTCAAACTCCACTAAAGTAAGTATTAAAAGATTTACTAGGAGGTTATGTCCACAAAAATTAAACGTAGAGGAGTTATAGACCATTGATGCAGTGATTACCCTATTTGATGTTCTCACAAATAAAATTTTCTCCAAATTTGTGATGTGGTGTTTGAATAGTTCAACTAAACTTTCAATATGTGAAATAACGCATAGAACCCGAATCAAATAGTAAGTCTAACATTCATGAATGAATAACCAGCATACATGTCACCACATCATTTTACGACTCCACCTTAGCAGTCGTGATAGCTTAATCCATTCTTTATTGCATTGGAAATTGTTGTTGCTTTTCTTTGACAACCCTCGGCTTAGGGAAATTGTTCACATAATTCCCATGATCCTTGCAATTGTAACACTGCCCTGAAGGCTACGTGTTGATATGAACCTTCCTTTATTTTTCAGAATTTGCAGGATTATTCATATCCCTTCGGCAGTTCATGGCCAGATACCCAAACATTTGACATTTGAAGCCATTCTTGGATCCCTTTAGATAGTTACCATGATGCTTCTTCCCACAATTTTTTCAAGTGGAAAACTCAGGCTTCTTTCCATAATAAGAATTGTTTGATGAACCACCCACGTTGGTTTCCATTTTTTTCTTCTAGTCACTGGTCCCAAGAGACCACTAATAGTCTCCAATCTCATTTTCCACCTTTAGGGAACAACAAACAATATCATCATAACATTCAATGTCTCGAATTGCCAAATATTTTGGTAGACTCATCTTTAGTCCTCTAAAGAAGCGATCCACCTTGATTTTGGTGTCCATGATAAAGCCAGAGAGGTACCTTTCAATCCTTGTAATTTTTTATTCATATGACACAATGGACTCATCTTCCTTTTTCTTGAGTCTAAGGAACTATCTTTCCATCTTGAGATGGAGGGTTCAAGGAAAATATTTGTTGAAGAACATACTCTTGAATTCCTCCCAATCCATATAATCAATTTTAACATTGGAATTTGTATTCATGATCAGTTTCCACCACTGATCTGCTTCCCCATCAAAATGATAGACTGGCAGTACAACATTATCATCTTCCGAGAAATAGTGAAGGGATAATATGTTTTAAATGGTGTTAATCCATTTTTTCATGAGGAGGGGATCATAAGATCCTCTATACATGGGAGGCCTTTTCGGAATGAAGGATTCTATGGAAACATTCTCTTTCCTTGGATGAGGAGGAAATTCTGCATGATTCAAGTTATTATTCATAACACGAGATAGTTGATCAAGTACATTCATGAAGTTTTGAGCACCCGATCCCATCAAATCAGGCATATCGTTAAGACAATATTCAAATTTATTATCACATTTTGTGTTGGAACATGATCTTCTATTTCCCCCCCATTAACTAATAAAAATAACGTATAATTATAGTTCATTAATACATATCTGTTGAGCATAATAATGAATCTTTGAAAATTCAAGGATAAACTTATAAATAATAAGAATATCTTAACTTGTGATTCCATAGGTTAAAACCAAGGATATCCTATATCTATTTATTGAGTTATATTCTTATTGGATTGTTTCCATTTATAATGGTTTGTACTGATATCATGAATCTACCAATGTATATCCCCCGAGAGTGTCGTAACCAAGAGAGTAGCAAGGCTCGTTGTCGTGTACCGGGATAGCCCAGGTCAAGCCCAAAACATCTTATTGGATTTTTCACTCCTAGTAACATCTATTCCAGAGCCACCTCTATATTCTCGAATACATACAGAGATTTATTTTGTTGATAAACCACTTACCCTATACTTACCAAATTTTTGGGATGTTTTATTATACATGGTCTCAACCATAATGTTATCACTAAGGTTCTCTATTCATAATCTCCAAAAATAACTAGACCATTCTATAATACCAACTATAGTCACCCAAGCCATTAATATATAACATCAGATGATTTTAAGAATAACTATAAATCATAATACAATACATGGATCAAAAAGTCCAGTGTCATAGAAGACAAGGTACATAAAAAATAAACCTGGTTCTAAAAAACAATTCTTTATTTAATCATCATAAAATTCTCCTAACTTCCTCTGAGCCCTTACATTTTCATTGGGTACCCTATGGAACACATGAAAAAATGGATGAGCTAAAAATCCCAGTAAGGGAATGACATAAGGAATAACTTAAGAACACGAGTTATGACGCATGACATAATGAAAACAAAACATGGAACATGAGAAATCATCTAATAAAAGCATGGGGTTATATAAAAATGGGTTCATATAAATGTGGCAGAATAATAAAACACTTATTTAGTACGGTTCAATCCGAACATCCAATTCCATTTCTGATTTTAGTGTGGGTCATGGCTGACCGCCAATCCCGTTTCACATCAAATGTCATGATACATAACTTTACCCAATGCATTAGAGCGCTATCTGGGCATAATCATCTCATATTTTTCATGAATATTATTTCTAAATAAATGTTATTTCCACATAAATATTCATTTTACATTAATAATCATACATAATCAATCATTCATAAACATAAGGTCACCCATATAGAGAATTTGGTACCCCAATCATGACATAAAGCATAACTATTGAGTGTACCCAGAAAGTGTCCATGAAATAAAGTTATTAGAACTTAAACTGATGTTAATAAGGTAATATAGGCATATAAAATGGTAGGTGTGGACAAAATAGAAGTGAAAATATATAATAATTGTATTTTAGAAACATTATCATTAAAACATTTTTGTGCGGTTTTAAGGAAAATACTATAGAGCTTTTAAAACAGTAAAGATGACATTTTTTTATATAAAACAATAAATGAACAAAAAATATTTTCATTATAATAATGACTATTTTATAAACACAATGATTTCTGAAAATAGAGGATAGTGTGCACTTTAAATTGGGTATAAATTCATGAAATTCCTTTAAAATGAGTGTGCATGTTATGAATTATCAAGGAGGGATTCACTTAAAAGCATGTATATCGCCAAAATATAATGAGAGATGGCTCATGGAACATTATTTTAGATTATATAAATATAATTTATATGTTTTACATAAAAATAAAATGCACCTATAATCTGGTAAAAAGAAAGATAGGGCAACCCGATGGAATAAAATAAGTTCGGGTAGAATCCATTATGGTTTATCGACATGGAATCAGGTGTAACTAAGAGTGATTGATGAGAGAGATTAGGGGTTTCTAAACACTTATAAAACATTAGGTAAGTATGGTGGAGGTTATAAAATATACCCCATCACATGTTATTACATGAAAAGGCATATCATAGAGAACAATCTTGACAAAGTTTGAAAAGGAGAGGATCCCTAACCTTAATTCTGGTGGTGTCCACCACTTGTTATTAATGACTTGAATAAAAAAGTTAGGATTATTATTTAATTATTTAAGAACCTATTATATATGTAATTGGTTTAGTATAATTATTTTACATTCCTTTATAATTATTTTTATTGGTTATGTGGTTCAATTTCAGTGTTCAGGCTAATTTGTTTGCTTGGTTCTAATAACTGGTTCGCTTATATTCATGTTTGGATAAAAATGTAAGATTAAAGTGGTTTTAAAAAAATAATGTAATAAAATATTATTTAACATACCAGATATTACATGGTTTTTCCTTTAAATTTGTTACTTAGAGTGATGTCAAATTATATTATAAACCCCAAGTGACAACCGTTTTTGTTAATTAGTGGGTTTGATTACAAAGATCATATTTCTCTTTACAACATAATACCATTTGTAAAAAAGATTACAGAATAAGAATATGATATATTAAATATTTATACTCTGATTCAACCATAACAAAACATGTTTCATGGCCAGATTTGATGATGATAATAGAAATTTATAAACGGTTGTCCTTCAATGTGCTAAATTAGCACATCTCAAATGGTGTTTCATTTCTTTAAAATAAAAGTCGAGGAAAGTAGAGAAGATAATGAAGTATCCCCTTAGAATAATATCATTCCAGTACATTTATTCTACTAGAGTTATCATACCATTTGGGTTATGGGAGGTGAGGAAATAATCAAACTGAAAATAACTAAAAAGAAAAGAAGGAATTGGAAAGAGGAATTTACCCCTTGAGACTTCCTTCTTTGAGAACCTATTAAGGGGAAATGTTTCTGTATTATGAAGAGGATATAAGATTTTGGAAAATGGGGAGGATCTTGGGGAGAGATTTTGGTAGAATATTTGCAAGGGACATGTCTTGATAAAAGGGAATAAAAGAGGTGGTGGGGGGGGGGGGGTTAAAGTGGAGGAGTGGATGGTTTTCATAATTGTTTAATCATTAGTTTATTATTTTTGCCCAAGACAAGGAATAATAATTATTAAATGACAAATAATAGTAATAAATTAATTTTACTTCTAACCAAATGGGATTCCATCAGTAGATTATCATCAATGACTCAATTAATCAATTATTTAGCATTTATTGTGAATTATCAGATTCTACTATTCATAAAAATTTCATGTATTTCAGAACAATCCCATGAAATTATACCTAACCATTTTTAGATGATTAGAATCAAAAAATGAATTCCATTTTTTAGAAATAATTTTCTAAATATTAATATTTTAATATTTAATTAAAGTCATATTTTATTATTAAAACCCAGTTTTAAAACATTCATTTACTTATTCTAAAATAAATGAATACCATAATTTTACATGAATGTTATTTTATGACTATCATAGGTACGGTTACTATCATTAGGGTATTTCAATATTCATAAGGGTATGTTTCTTTTCACAAAAAATTATATTTTTATTTTCAGACTACAAATAACTTACTCATTGCCACCATGTATATCAGATTTTAGAAATTCCAAACACAGAAGTGAGCAACATATGTTTCAAGACCACTTAGAAACTAGAATTTCATTATGTTGTTTTTTCATGTTATTTTATGAAATATTAATAAGAAGGTATATTTCCATTGAAAACATTGGGTCGTTACTGTATGGCCATTATTTATTGAAACAAATCAATATTGTGTGTACATAACTTGATGGTGGTTGTAGATCAATGACCAAAGAAGATGATGAGTAGATCAATGGAGGGCTATTCCAAATATAGGGATGATAACTATATCTAGGTAGTGGTACATGGAGTTATGAATAAAGGAGGTTTTTACTTAGTGCATTTGGAGGGATGATTCAATAAATAGTAGAATGGATAATTAGACCAAGATCTAGGATCTATAGAGGGATTTTTTTGGGGAATAATGGTCTAAGTGATAAATGAAGAGGATCATCAGAGAATCTCTGGATATTGAAAAATACGAAGAAAAACATAATTTTAGTCGATTTTATACACCGTGTGAGCCCATTCAGTGGATGCTGAGGTTATTGGATGAATAAAAGGATAGGATGACAAGGGACCCCTATCACATAGTACATTCCCCCTTCATAGTGGCATGACATGTACATTAGGATGTACATGGTCATGGGAAATGGTTCATTTCCAAGTGACACACCATGAATGTGTACATATACATGGAAAAGGTTCAAGAGAAATTGGAATTCCATTCACATAATCAGGGTGCCATGACCTATTCCCTGGGGCCCATGTCATGACATACCCCAATCTTGCTTCCCAAAGGCTAGGGGTTAGAGACAAGAACTGAAGGAATCAACCATAAAATGAGAGTCATTTTGCTGAGTACCTATAATCAGACACACAATCACATACCAAAGATAGATATGTAAACAAGAAGTACACTAAGGGACCACTGAGTACAAGTACAACTTAACATCAAATGGGCCAAAATACAAACCCAAAAAAAAGACTAACTGGAAAATATGATAGTACAAAAGAAGCTCTGGCTCCATCCTATGAACCCCCAACTGACGGGTAATTAAATAGTATCTTCTAAAAGTCATAGAAGTATGCCCCACATTCATGGTCTCAATGGGATCAACCTGCTCCTGGGTCAAAAAATAATCCATCGTGGTGGTGGTCGTCTGCATGAGACACAACACATATGGGAAAATCCCATGCATGTTTTAGTAAACAATACTCATTAGACACTGCAAAAAACAACAAAAAAAATCTACATCCATACAATAAATAATTATCACTAATTTTGATTGTAGTCAAGACTTCTCCAACTATTTATTTTCTAGAATATGAAAGTAGAACGATTAGTCACATCATCGAACACCTAGGGATACTAGAGAACTCCTCCTCAATGAGTATAGTGGGCCTCTTGGGTGACATAGATGTCACTCACCACAAACCATATGACTGATATGATACTCATTAGTGTATAATATTGTGTGTATGTTGGGACACATAGATATCGCTCCCCACTATGGGCATGTTGGGTCACATAGAAGCTGCTTCCCACATATGGCCATACTAAGGTACTCCAATTGAGTACCATGGGTCTTCCAGGTCACACAAAAGAATCTCCCCAATGTGGGCCTACTGAGTCTCATTGAATCTGATTCCCACTAGGACATAGTATTAGATCCACATAAGGTCGATTATAAGTAGTCTTTATGTCTCAACAAACTACAATTTTTCTGCACTTAGCACGATTGATCTTAGGAGAACTGCTCCCCAATCCATTAATTGAAATTAAAATTCCTTGAAATTTAAAATATTGTACTCCAAACTATCAGTATAATAGTGAGGGTTCCAACGCCCAAAATTGCTCGACAGTCGGATGCACAATTTTCATGATATGGGGACATTTCCAAAAAAATGCTCTAATGGGTCTTGGTCTAGTCCGTTGGGCCGCAGGTCTGGCAGGTTTGGCGGGTCTGGCTAGCTGGTCTACCTCTTTTGCAGGACCGAGTGTGGCTGAAAGAGGAATTCGACTCCCTGCTCACCATATGGTAATGTGACGACGAATTTTCTCTATACAGTCATGTAGTCCTACCATCTGGACTTCCGCACGAGGTTGAAGACCATGTGTCTCTAAAGAATGAAGATCAAAGTTGCAGTCCTCTCCGACAATGCGGCTACTCAGCCACATCTTCCTGTACCTGCCTTCAACATAGATTGTTGACTAATTTTTCCACCGCAGCTCGGTCTGGCCGCGGTGCTCCTCCTAGCGTGTCGTCCTATCGCACCTCCACCCAACTGTGGTCGCCGCTGCAGACAACTGGCACCAGTAGAATACTCTAAAAACTACATAGTCTTCTCCAGTGTTCTGATGTTCACACTGACTCTACCAAGATCCCCTCTGGGGTATTTCCTTCCCTGTTAAAGCCTTAAACATTTAATTCCACCATTTTGATTATTTTTCCACCATGAATGAAAAATGTGGAGGGGTTCAGGCTATGTTCATGTAGTCCTGTGTCATTCGCGTTAGATGTTTAAAATAGGGAAGGCTTATGAAAGATGTTCTATCATCAAAAATACAACCCCAAATAGAAATCATAGAAACATCACATTGCTCCATTAATGAAAAATCCTGGGATAAATCATTTTTTCGTAGACCCGGATTTATATTTTCAAATGAAGAATGAGGAAAACATGAACAAAAACAAACCCATAACTTGATGTAGTTAAATGTTGAAGCAGTCTTCCCACAAATGTTCAATAAGTCAAAGGCATTTATTTATTCTGATATCTGTTCATCGAGGTGCATCGAAGTTATTAACATTCCACCCGCGTTTTTCATTCATTTTTGGGGAAAAATATCATAAGAGGCTTGTCAGAGAATCATATTTCATTTAATTAAAAATTATCCATGGAGTTAGTCCATGAAAATGAAACACATAATAATGTTTCTATTATTCTATGAAATTGCATCATTACACTAATTCATTTATGAAACAGCATATATGTTACACATCACATAAAATGTCGTTACGATACAACATAACAGTCCATTAAGTGTCTCCCTTTAATGTGGCTCGTCATCTAATTGTAGTTACATCGTCTACCTCTCAATGGTGAGAAAATAAATAAAATAATAGTTTAAGTTATTTTATTAATTTTCAGAAAATAATGAATATTATATCTTCTATTCAACCCTTTCTGATCTAAGTTAAGTAATTTCTAGGAAAATATAGCAGTTCTAAGTTCTATTGTGCCCTCAAATTTTTTATCCGAGCACCAGTTAAAATGTTAGAAAAACGCACTCACACGTTTACATAAGTGAACATAAATAAACTTGATAATTCAATTCTTGGCTCACCGGGCCTCTGAATCATGTCTCTTGTGGTCTCAAAATAATTACATATTAATTAAATAAAATATCTACCAAAATTCTGGGATATTACATCCAACATACCTTAAATATTTACATACATGTAATCAATAACAAGGTCTCAACAATAAAATGGGGGTATTGAGAAAAAATCTCAGCCTCCCACTCCCATGTAATCTCATGGAGATTCCCGGGCTTCCACCAAACATGCTCTATAGGAAACAACAATCCATGATAGAACCACTCTAGTTGATACTCTATAACCATTGGGAACTTCAAAAATTTCCCCCCATTGTCAATTTCCATCTCTACCCAATCGATGATGTGCGATGAATCATGCACATACCTACTCTGTTGTGACACGAGAAAAAAATTGTACCCCAGGTTCTTCTATGGGGGATGATATAGGTATTTCCCCACCTCCCTAGCTCTACTAAGGATCTGGAATGGACCGATTAATCTCAGAGATAACTCTCCACCCCAACAAAATCTCTTCAATCCCTGTCAGGGAAATATCAGAAAGAAAACATGGTCTTCGTCCTCAAACTCCCAACGTATCTGTTTCTTATTAGCATATTATTTATCCATTCTCTATGCAGTCCTCATCTGCTTTGGGATGATCTCCACCTTCTCAGTGGTAGCCCATACCAACTCTGGATTCTTTAGGGCTGACTCCCCTAGGAATTTCCAGCATAGATGTGATATGCATTCCCCCCATAAAATGTTTTAATTGGTTACATTACAATTGATTATTGATATATATTATTGTATGAAAACTCCACCATTTGTGGGTGTTCCTCCCAACTACAACCATAATAAACTACACAAGCACAAATCATGTCTTCCAAGGTATGTGTGGTCCGCTCTGTCTGACCATCTGTATGCTAGTGAAAACCTATTCCCAAGGGAATCTGAGTGCCGAACACCTCCTAAAATCCCTTCCACAACAATGATGTAATGTGTGCATCATGTACTGAGACGATCGTCGAAGTCACCCTATTCATCCACACTATCTTTTAGATGTGGAGTCACACCATGCCCTCTACAGATCCCTACACCCAGATGGGTAGTAAGTTATCTGACATGGTGTGTCAGTCGATGATCACAAAGATAAAATCATGGAACCTATATGTGTGTGGTATTCTCATAGAAATTTCCATGGAGATACCGTCAAACTTCCATTCTGGTATCATCCGTGGTTCTGACATGCCTTCCTGGACCAGATTCCCGACCTTCACTTCCTTACAACTGAGGCCTCAAGAGATAAACTCGGCCACCACATTCTTCATCCCTGTCAACCAATATAGAGATAAGAGGTCATGGTACATCTTCGCCACACAAGGATGTACCACCAAAAGAGGATGTATGGAACTCCCTCAACACCTAATCGAATAATGTCACTTGTACTATGGTAAATCTTCTAAAAAGGATGATGTACTCCCCACCTATCTAAAATCCATTAGAATCCCATCCGGAGGATATCTATGCATTTCGGGTCTCACTGTCAAAATCCACAAGTCGTGACTCCCAGAATCACTATAAGAGTGGGGGAGTGATTGTCTTTAACTGAAGGTAATTTTATCCATCATCATTCATGAATGATATCTACATCCCAAATAGCATCTCTATTGACTCACTCAACTGGTGTAAAACAACCCTCATGTTGAGCGTGTCTCCCACAATGTTCCCCTTATCAGAAGTATAGACTATTTCGAATTCATAGTCTTAGAGGGAATTAAGTCCTCCCAGTTGTCTCAAATTCAGGTCATTTCATGAGAATATATTCCTCAGATTCTTGTGGTCAGAGTAGACGATAAATTGTTCACACATCAAGTAGTTCTGCCCCATCATCAACTCAAATTCCACTGATGCTAACTATAGGTCATGGTTCATGTAGTTCTGTACATGATACCTCAACTGGTAGGAGAAGTTAGTGATCACCTCCAAATTCTGCATCCGGACAAAACACATTCCATTCCCTGATGTGTCAAGTTAAACTACATACCCAATGCCCTCTTCTAGTACTCTCATGACGGGGGCACTCTTCAATCTTTTCCTCGGCTTCTTTAAACTGTACTAACACTTGTCTATAAAAATGAAGGTTTTTCATTTCCATATCAATGATTATAAAGGTGTTTCTACTCTAGAAATGATGGTCCTGATCCTATGGAAGTATCCATCCAACCATGATAAACTTCGCTCCTCAATCACGCTCCTCGGTGGCTCCCAATCATGTATGAATTGTATCATTGCCAGATCCACTACAAAATCATCCTCTACAATGAATTGTCCCAAAATGTGATACTTTTGAATCAGGAATAGGAACTATCAGATATTACTATAAATTTAGTGCTCTCAGAGTGAATCTAGTACTATTAGTAGGTGTAGAGTGTGCTCCTCCTCCAACATCAGGTACAAAAAGATGTCATCAATGAAGACCACCAAGAAATGATAGAGGTAAGGCTATAAGATCATGTTCCTAAGGCCCATGAACACTTATGGGGAATTGGTCACACAGAAGGGAATCTCTAAGAACTCATAGTGGACATACCAACATTTTAAGGATATCTTATATACACCCATTTCTTGTACCTGAAGCTGATAGTATCCTGATCAGTTGTCTATCTTAGAGAACCACCTTGATCCCATGTGCTGATAGAAGAGGAAATTGATCCATGGAAGTTGATACATGTTCTTCATAGTCACCTGGTTCAAGTGCCGAAAATCCACACATAACGTCATGCTCTCGGCTTCCATCTTGGAAAACAATACTCGGGCTTCCAATGGGGAAACGATGGCCCACATGAAGCCATTCTCGTACATGTCATCTCGATTTACCCTCAATTAATGATGCTCCATATGAGAAATCCTATATGACTATGTGGATATTGGTTTCATATCAGGGTATAGGTCAATTGGAAAGTATACCTCCCAATGAAGAAGTAGTCCTCGAAAATCCTCAAAAAATACATACTCATACTCATCCCCCACTACAGGAAATCATGGAATCATATCATCTACCTCGTCGTGAGTAAGGCCTGCCAATTGTTGAGTGATTGAATTTACCCTCCTATGAGAAATTACATCATATTCTATAAAGGTTTCCATATCTCCGGTGAAGGAAAATCAGGTCCCATCTTCACATACACACTGCAGATTGTGCCTAAAAAATGATCTATGCATGGATTGTCGACAATCAGTCCATAGTCAATATGTTGTTGTAAGGCGTCGACGTTGCAACTGTGAGATCTCAATCAATTCTCTCGCCACCTAGTGTGATCTAACATTTCCATAATTTTTTTTTTGTCATCGAATCCCCCCAACAGAAGTCTATAATCATAAGGATCGAGCCAATACCTCCACAAGAATCTCCGAGCCTCAAACGCGGTCTGTGGTAAGGAAAGTGTCACCAAAACCAGTATCTATATGAACTATAGTTATGTTTGATAAGACGTTTATAGTACCTCTAATCATATTTGGAGTGTTTTTTTGTAGGCCTCCATTGCCTAATTCTGGCCTCACCCCTGTTTTCCAGATCCCTTAGCCCATGGTGGACCACCTGGGGGTGGTGGAGGTAGTACCTCAAACTGTAACCCACCACCTACCACTCGGCCTAATCCCCTGCCATTTCAACCATCTTGCGGACCTCCTTGCTCGAAAATATTCCACTTTAAGGGTGTTACCTCAACCGTCATCTTATCTTTTGTGTGGCGGGTTGGGTAGTCACGAGCCATTTTTCCCTACCAGTTGCACGTGAAGCCCAGAATGGTGTCCTACTGAAATCCAATGCATTGGGAGACCCTCACTACTGACTCTAAGTCCCGGGGACATCCCCTAAAATACCTATCCTACCTGGGCCCTTGCGTATGCAGACTTATTCTCACCGCTGATGAATCTTCCTCTTAATGTCTACTGGTGGATCCGGATTTCTGTGCCATCACTTCTAGAAATATCTCCACAAGAATTGATATCTCTATTAATCCAGCCTGAGTGTGGATGTTGGAAGACACCATGGATGACTAGAACTCCCAAGTGATTCCTTGCTCAAATGTTATAGCCCTTAAGAAAAGGTCTCACCCCATTTTTGTGGAGTAGCAATAGAGGTATATAAACCCGCAAGGTACCCTGTCCCGGAGGGGCTACCCTGCTCTATGCGAAGTTGCTCTGGTATGTTCACCAAGTGTAGTGTTGTGGGAAAAAACACCTCTCAAAAAAGTTTCTTGACGTCATCCCATGAATGGTTCACCTTATAATGTGTCTTGATGGTCAATCTCCACCATCTCCCTGCCAAGCCCTGCAGAATTCTCACGGCCAAGATCACCATTTGGTTAATTAGTGTCCTCACTAAGAGGAAGACCATCATCACTGCCTCTATCTAGTCCTCAACGTCCCGAGGATCCATCTCGATCCTAATCCATTGAGGTCTCCATCTCTGAAACTCATGCAGGGTTCAGAGCCTGTGCGCATCCTATACCGGTAACACCTATAGTAACGTTTGATCAACAGATGGTGGAAACACTAGTGCACCACAATGTGGGGACATCTATGGCATTGGTCCCAAAACTGACGCCTCATAGCTAGGAGGTTTTTCTACATCATCACATATTAGAATCCTAGATGGATGTCTTCCAGGGGGAATAAAAAAATAGAATAAGATATAACATAGAATGAAGCTTATACCTGGTGAGCTGGCTCTTATTAAAAAATATCATAAGGAGACACTTATTCAACAAGTGTTTTCTTCTATAGAGCTGAAAAAAATAATTCAGGGTCCGGGTGTATGGATATGTTAACCACCGCACCAAAACTGGACTCCATGAATCTGAATTTCAAAGACAAAACATTAAAAATTGTTACTCCAAAAAAATAGACTCTTGGTATCTGAGTTAGAACTGACCACCTACGATACAAATTTGACATGAACCATCCCATGGGGCCTGTGCCGTGAAAAACCTGAAGCCTTTCTCGCAAAGGCCTGGATTTGGTGACTAGAGGTGGATGAGACAACCTATAAATTCGATGACTTTTATTTAGTACCTGTACACAAGCACACACAACCACAACAAAAATATGGAAAATTAATCAAGCATGACACTAAACAATCACAGAGTACATGTACAACTGAGAGTCAAATGGACCCAAATAAAAACCCATTAAAATACTAACTAGAAAACAAGAAAGTAAAAAAATGAAACATTGGATATACATCCACTAGAAACCCACACATGATGGGTATGTATATTGTTTCTGCTGGAAGCCGTAAAAGTACACCCTTCCGGCCTGGTCTCCCTAGGATCCATCGGGTCCTAGGACACCAATTCCACCATCATGTCGGCAATCGTCTTCACCGAACACAACACGTGATGGTGAAGATTTTTTATGGGTGAGTAACAAAATACTCACAAGAAAAAAAAACATAAAACGAAATTACAATCATCAATCCACAACCATACCAAAAATCATGATCACCATGAATGATCACAATGAAAGACAGCTCACACCAGGTATGTTCTAGTGTAGGAAAGTAGAACCATTAGTCACATCTGTGAACACCATGGATGGATGGAGATCATCTCTTAAATTAATAAAATTGGTCATCTAGGTCACACATAATCCACTCCCCACCATCCTTAAAACTGTTTGGGTACTAATCAATAATTAGTACCATTGGTATGTTGGGTCACACAAAAGCTGCACCCCACCGTTGGCATGTTAGGCCACACAGAATCCACTTCACACCTATAGCCTTAATGAGGTACTCCTCATATTAAGTAACAAGGTTATACCAAGTCACACAGACGCCACTCCCCACTGTACTCATATCGGGTCACAAAAAATCCATTTCCCACTAAGTCATAGTATCAGATCCACATTGGGTCGCTCATCAGTAGTATTTAGGACTCATCCAATTGCAGGGTTTCCACAGGCAGCACGCTTGATCTTGGGAGAAACGCTTACCAAGAAATTCTCCAAAATTTAAAATCCATGAAATCATCTATGGTTTATTCTAAAATATCCATCTCATCATGCATGTTCGAACTCCACAAAGGACTCATCAATCAGACGCCCGGTTTTCACGTTAGGGGTGTTTTCTAAAAAGAGGACAGTATGGGTCGAGGTCCAATATTCACCAGTTAGACCAACATGACCCGACCTAATATGTAGACGAATAACCTATCTCAGACCCATCCTATCATAGGTCCAGACCGTTGGGCCCTAGTTGCAGAATGCTAGACTACTCGGTCCACAAGGCTGGGACAAGCCAGGAAGCTATGTTTGGCTCCCTTTTATCCATGCGGTTGATGTGAGGTTGTTTCCTCCACCGCATTCAAGAGACCATTGATGTAGAGACCCAAATATTAACATACATGGACATTACATTACTTTTTTCGGAATACTTAGTACATAACAAAAACACACACACAAGGATCGTAATAGTTTAGTGTCTTTGGAAACACGGAAAATAATCTTCTAATCGTGGTGAAATATCTTCAATATCTCCCATAAAGATCTTCCTTTTTTACCTAAAACCTTTTTTTATATCCTGGGGAAAATAAAAAATAAAATAGTGAGCTCAAATTCTCAGTAAGGGTAAACAAAAGAAATATCAATCACATCATATTCATAAGAACATAACATTTTGGAAATCTTAACCTGCAAAAGAGAGCATAATTTCATAACATGGGATAAATCATATTAGTGAAATGAAATCCCAATAATCATAACATAAAAAATGATACATTGTGTCATACACACATAATCATAGAGAATCATATCTTATTAGTCAAGTCTCATTGCTAAGACTATCATAGTGGACAAAGTCCATTTCTGAACCGTGTCACCCTCATTTCAGTCCTGCTTCACTGAACCGGTATAACCTACCATTCCAGCCATGTCTATCTCATGAGACATAAAATCTTTACCCAATACATTTGAGGGAGATATAGTTCCCTCCCATCTCATAATGATACCATTATTATGTGTGCCACAAAATCAGAAACCATACATCATAGCATAACCCATGTAATAAATATGGGAATCTTAAACATCGTGACATCATAAAACAATTCATATAAGATAAAGGAATTCATAAAAATATAATTCCATCACAACATAATCAAATCAATGTAATAATAGGGATATAAACAGACCCTTTTATTATTTTAGATGGAAAATAATTTTGATAAAACACTTGAACTCCATTCTTGAGGAAAATATCTTTTCTAATCCAAAAACATTTTCCTTTCTTAACATGTCACACAATTTTAAACTAAAAGAAGTTTATTAAAAATAAACTTGAAAACTTGTAAAGTAATCTTCTTGGAAATAATGTTTTAAAAATCCATTCATGCCATATAAGTTAAAAAAAACATTCTTTTCGTACTTTTGTCGGAAAAGTCAAAAAGTACCTCGTACGAAAAATGACAAAAGATTCCTTTCATATCTTTTACTAAAAACTCACCGAAGGGTAAAATAGGATTTAAACAATTGTAGGTTGATGGAAACAATATTACATATTGAATAAACATGGATTTGGATGATAAAATACACCCCAGTAAATACCAAAGTATAAATAATCATGGATAAAAATGAGATTGTGATATTTCCCTTACCTTATGTCCGATATGCTTTGTACGTATCCGAACCTCCTGTATAATGATTTATATATTGTCCTTAACATATTACAGAATCATATTCATTTTTATAATATCATATATGGTTCACTTATAACTTTATATTACTCGTTCTTTTGTAAATTCCATGTTAACGAAGCGTTTTGGGTAAAATCGTTTCATTTATCGTAGGTGTTTGGACTTGTTGTTCTTGACATTATTCTTACATATATCATGATTTACTTACTTACAGAATATAAAACATGATTTATATGTCATATATATTCAGTATATATATATATATATATATATATATAATAGATAGATAAATGAAATGAAACACACCGTTCATGGAGACGGTAGTCCGTACGTACGCATGAACACTGTTTTCCTTTCCTTATTGCCTTGAATGGAAGTAAGTAGATGAAATACATATATAAATAAAACCAGTATCTTTATAATGTCATATATTTAATTATTATTGCTTTTATATACTTTATAATCATTCTTAAATGGTTAACATGGAGAATGAATCTCATCGCATCATGGAGACGGTAGTCCGTATGTACGCACGAGCGATGATATCATTCCCATGATCATGAACTTGTGTTGAAGTGTATGTATACTATTTTAGTATCACATTATAATAATCATATATAGTTACTCATTAAACCATTATACCAATCCAATTAAGGTGGTGGTGGAAAATAGATTACACCACGGCGTGGAGACGGTATTCCGTACGTACGCACGCGCGGTGATTTCCTTTTTCTGTAGGATGGATAGAAGGTTATTTAGAGTTGTATCATATTTATAATAAAATATCAGTATATAATAAATACCTATGTTATTACTTTATCATGAAACAACTAATGAAGAATAAGTTGAAGAAGAAATAAATCGAAAAAGATCGGTAATGGATATTACCTCTTTTTGACGCGCCTTTTCTTAACCTCCACTTAAAGAACTAAGGATGGTCTTTGAAGAAGACCATGACCTCTAAGATGATACTAGGGAAGTGGAGAAGATATTTTTTCAGAGTTTTTCCGATCTTTAATGCTCAAATTGGTGTGAGGAGGAGAGGGAGGAGGTGCCCTTTTATAAGGGAGGAGAGGGGCACCTTAGGAAAATCTCAAAATATTATTATATATTATTGTAAAATTCGGTTTATAATTGTTCAAAAGGGTCTTATTTAGAAGCTAAAGTGGGTATGGGTCGAAATACTCTCATCCAATAGTATTTAGACAAGTTTAGGTTATTATTGTAACCTTATCAATTAGATTTAACTCTAAGTTAAATAATTTAACTTTTACCGTGTCTTTTTGTTTTCTTACACTATATGGTTAATAAACATACTATATCAAGCCAAACGAACCCCAAGTTGTTTATTATTAATATATATAATCCTATCTAGGTAATTTGGCCGAAACTTATATTTTTAGGAATAAATAAACAATTAATAATATAATATTTGTTTTAAAAACTAATTTATGACAATTTTGAAACTATTTGGTAGATGATTTTTATGAAATTCATAACAGGATGATAAGTTCGAAAAAAGTTACTTATATCTACAATAACATGTCATATTAACCTAGAAAATTAATTTAAGTCATAAAAATTCTCAAATTACATTTATTTGGGCATTTATAACATCAATTATGTCAATATTTTATTAATAAGACAATTACTGCATCATCTTTGTGTCATAATAAATGTTAATTATTTAATCTCTAAAAATTATAAATAAATTCCTATGATGTATATAATTTTATTAGCTTTCTGTACACTATTCATGTTCTATGTTTCATAAGTTGATCCCTAAATTAAAATTATTATACATATGAGATTTAAGAAAGTGACATTTTGTCACATTCTTCGGTATTAATAATAATTAAATTTTTTTCATGGAAAAAAGTCCATAAAACGAATCTAATATGACCCTTATGTTATATGGGTCTACTTTTAGCCATCCAATAGGATTTTTCCAACTGTTAGGGTAATTTTATAATCTTATATTTACCCTTAATTACCCAATTTACCTTTAACTATAGTAAATAAAATTTACCATAGTTACTATTCACAATGCCCAAAAATAAAAAGTATCTTATTAACATAATTTTGACCCACTGATTCCAAATATGGAATCTATTTTTCCAAATTAAATACACAAAATTTGCATAAATTAAATTAAAATTAATCCCGTTGTCGAAAAAACAGGTTTTTCTTTAAAACATTGCAAAAGATTGAATTGATTTAACCTACGAATTAAAGGTAAAATCAATGCTAATGACATACATTGTATTAAATCGTAAAAATATATTCTATTTATACTTTAAAGCCATTCAATATTATAATTTAACCACATCAGATATTACAATGAAAAAATTTGTTTTTAATTAAAATATAGCGTGTTTTTACTATTCATTAAAAAATGAAAGTTACCGGAAAAATATCAAAACTTTATCTAATGTGAATTTTTATATCCTGATTCAAAAGAAGAATTTTATTTTGTCAAATTGAACTTATAAAAATGACAAAAACTAGATTTAATGTGGGTGCGCCATCAAAAGGCGGCAAAACTGCATTTTATGAAAAATACTTATTTTACCCGAAAAATTTATTTTGTTCTTATACCATGTTCTAGAAATGTGTAAGATGAATAATAATGTTATAAAATTCAAAATTTAGTTAACACTATTCATAATGGCTAGTTCATAACAATATTATAATAATATATCTTTGTTTATTAAAACTCGGTATTGCGTACAACACATGCTATCGAGGAAGGTCGCAATTGTGTGTAAAGCAAGCCAAGTCAAGGATGCGTGTTGTGCAAACTTCTTTTGGTGTAGCGTACAACACAAGACATTAATGAAATTAAATAGATTATTTTTCATAATATCTCTGGGTGTTACATTCTACCCCCCTTAAAATTAATTTCGCCCTCGAAAATCTTTGGGGTTATAAATAGTTTACTACTCGAAAGTTTCTTTAATAGAAACCCACATCGTAAAAAGGAATACCAAAATAAATCTTTAAAAACAAAAGTATGAAACGTAATGGTTACCCAAATAAACTAATCACTGGGTTTCCACATAGGTGAAAATATGGATATGGAAGAGAAATCTAACCATCATGTTCTGATGGAGATTGGTTGAGAACATGGCTATGGAAAAGCCAGAAATCACAAAGCCATAAATTTGTGATGATCTAGGGTACCATCTGATTCATCGGATATAATGGAACTAGGACAAATTTTTTCGTTTTCAAGATCATTTCCCTAAAGTTGATGAATTACAAGAAATACTTGCATGATTTTGGTACAATCTCACTATTGTTCGTGAATTGAACAATTTCTACTTCATCCCTTAAAGAAATGAAGTTGAATTTTTTATTCGTGATGTGTTAGCAGATCATGTGATAGAATGATGGGTCATTCCATCTATCTCAAACAAAAGGTTAGAAAAGTTATCAAAATATACATAAGTCCATCTATAGTGTGATTAATCTTATATAGTTCCTAAAATGGACTTATACTTCATATATCATACTGCTTAGTATGATAAAACTAGTTTCTAATAAACATGGAATTCTTGTAGGCCAGTGGTAGGCGATAAAGGCCAGGTGCACTTCGGTCCAAGCTCATAATATAAAGAAAACGATTACTTGAAATGTCATCAACCAAGCATGTGAATACCATCATTTATCCCCCATATATATATATATATTGTTGGTCACATTCCAATCATGTGAATACCTTAATAATGTATTCTCTTGAAAAAAATAATACCCATTGAACCATATTGAAAACATGAATGTAGTTAAAAGTTAACACTTTCCACATACCAAAATCCTCAAAATTATATATACTCAAACAATGATATCACTTAGTCCTTATATCAATCATGATCTCATGAATACTATCAAACATTTCATTTTCTCCTTATCCCTTCATTATGCACATATCATCTACTTTCCAAAATATTTGAATCACTTTTCATGGTTACCGGTACCTTAAAATTATTGAAAACCACAATAGACCAATACATAAATATTTCAATACACCATAAAAGTACCTCGACAACATTATTCATTAATACCAATACATAAACACTTCAGTCAATCCACTTCAATGATTGTCATGGAATAAGTCCTTCCTTGATTTAGAATTAACTTTTTAGGTCAGGGCATTGAGTTGGGTAATGCACATGTTCCCCGCAAATAAGACATTGAACTCCATAACAGTCTGTCACTCTATGACCCTTTTCTCCACACAGATAACATTGGTCCCACCATTTGAGTTATTCCTCAAGGTTCTTCTTCCCTTCATTATAAATCTCAATCTTCCTTTCTTTATGCTCCTCAACATGCAAACATGAATAATAGTTTATCTTCCTCTTCTTTGATGAATAAGGCATACCACTAAATTTCACCTTGTTAGTCATATATCGCGATGACTGATTCGGCATAATAAAAATATCTTTCTCTCTAGGAATTAAACAATTTTGTTTCTCATAGTCACCAACTTGTCCATTGGATTCAATGTTAACCGAATTCTTTCTGGTTCCCTCCATTAACTAAAACACAAAAAGAATCTTGTGAGTGCAAAAATCATGCAAGAGAAAACAACATAGTAAAGGGGGAGTACCCTCAATATCTACCATCTTAGGTTAAATTCTAAGATCATTACCATAGTTCTACGACTATATCCTATACGTATAATTATCCTTAGGGACATCCCTAGACATACCTTAGAAATATCTCTAGGGATCTCACTAATGTTCTCACATCCTAGTTTCCAAAGGTTGACTAAACCTTTCCTCTGAAACCAACTGTAGAGACCCGAAGCTTGACGTACATGGACATTACATTACTTTTTGCAGAATACTTAGTACATAACAAAAACAAACACACAAGGATAGTAATAGTTTAGTGTCTTTGGAAACTCGGAATATAATCTTCTAATCGTGGTGAAAGATCTTCAACATCTCCCATAAAGTTCTTCCTTTTTTTTTCCTAAAACCTTTCTTTATATCCTGGGGAAAAGAAAACATAAAAGGGTGAGCTCAAATGCTCAGTAAGGGTAAAAAAACAAAATATCAATCACATCATATTCATAAGAACATAACATTTTGGAAATCATAACCTGCAAAAGAGAGCATAATTTCATAACATGGGATAAATCATAGTAGTGAAATGAAATCCCAATAATCATAACATAAAACATGATACTTTGTGGAATACACACATAATCATAGAGAATCATATCTTATTAGTCCAGACTCATTTTCAAGACTATCTTAGTGGACAATGTCCATTTCTGAACCGTGTCACCCTCGTTTCAGTCCTGCTTCACTGAACCTGTATAACCTACCATTCCAGCCATGTCTATCTCATGAGATATAAAATCTTTACCCAATTCATTGGATGGAGATATAGGTCACACCCATCTCATAATGATACCAATCTTATGTGTGCCACAAAATTAGAAACCATACATCATAGCATAACCCATGTAATAAAAATGGGAATCTTAAACATCGTGACATCATAAAAAAATTCATATAAGATAAAGGAATTCATAAAAATATAATTACATCACAACATAATCAAATCAATTTAAAAATAGGGATATAAACAGAACCCTTTATTATCTTATATGGAAAATAATTTTGATAAAATACTTGAACTCCATTCTTGAGGAAAATATCCTTTCTACTTCAAAAACATTTTCCTTTCTTAACATGTCATAAAATTTTAAATTAAAAGAAGTTGATTAAAAATAAACTTGAAAACTTTTAAAGGAATCTTCTTGGAAATAATATTTTAAAAATCCATTAATTCCGTATAAGTTAAAAAAACATTCTTCTCGTACTTTTGTCGGAAAAGTCAAAAAGTACCTCGTACGTGTAACGCCCCGACCCCAGTTACCCAGAGTCGGTGCATTATTACATAACATTGACATGATCACAAGAAAGATCAAATCTCGAAAGACCGATTGGTTTAGTAGCCTTGAAAACACTAGATATATTCATAAGTTTTACATTACATCATAAAATGAAAAACTACTACAACAACATAATGTTTCCACAATCCACACTATAATACCCTTATAATATCCCTGCAGGTCATTCATAACTTACATCTTCACATCCTGGGAAAAATAAAACATAGAAAAGGGGTGAGCTCAAATGCCCAGTAAGGATAACAATATAGCGGAACATTCAAAAATAAGCATAAACATTTAAGGCAATGAATTACTAAAACAAAAGCCTTTTAAACTTGAACTTCAACATAGTATGGAAAAAGTAAAATGAAATAATTCCATTTACTTGTTCACATGGATATTCTACTAATCGAATAATCACATGCAAAATCAATAACCACTTTCATAATGTTGGAATGCATAATGCCAGACTATCATAACCACATAGCCAAGGCCTCGTGCCAAGACTACAAATAATATTTTGTCAAGGCCTTGTGCCAAGACACTAGTTTGTCTCATGAGACCTACCGATGCATCGAGGAGCTATAGCGGGCTCCACCCGTCACATATTAAGTCCAATGCATTCCCATATGAAAAGGCTTAAACATAACATAAAAATTCGTATTAAAACTAGCATACGAAATTTCAATACTTTCACCATAAACTATGAATGGTATAAAAATAGAACATCCACAGTCAAACATATCACAAAACCTTCAATACAATATAGAAGTTTTGTATCATAATAAATCAACTTCAAATAATCTTAAAATCCATCAAAGGATGTTGACATAGATGAAATCAAAATTCTTTTTAAAGAAATATCTCCTTTTTTTTGAAATAATTTAAGATCCATATAAAATAAAACATTTTCTTTGAAAATATTCTTATAAGCTTGTAAGGGAATCTTTTAAGAATTTATAACGGCGTAAAATAACCGCACCCGCCGTATAAGTTAAAAAAAACATTCTTACCTCAATTTTGCCGAAAAGGTTAAAAAGGACCTTGTTTTGAAAACGACGGAAGGATTCCTTTATAAACCTCTTATAAAAAGTCAAACAAGGGTATAAATGACTTTAACCCATATTCTAGTAAATAGTAAAAATGTTTTGAAATACATTTTTAAGAAGCATGGATGTGGATGATAAAGATATCCCAGTAGATTATTACGTATAAACAACCTCGGATAATGAAGAGATTGTGAAATAACCCTTACCTTGTACTTTTCCTTGGTTGGGGTAGGTTAACCTCCTGTATAATGGTGAAATAATTGTTATTAAATTATACAAGAATCATATACATTAATATGATATCATATATTATCTTTTAATATTGATTTGATAATAATATCTTAGTATTATCGCTGTTTCGGGTGTGAACTTACTTGTTTGCTTTTGTATGTTTTTTAGGTAAGACATGTTTGTAAAGGATAAGTTGTATATTATTTAAATCCAGAATGGTATCAAGTACTTAAACATCATTTTTAAATCATCAAATGATAATTATACTTGAATGGATATGATGGAGAATGAATCTCATCGCGTTCGTGGAGACGGTAGTCCGTACGTACGCACGAACGCTACTTCCATTTAATGTTTATTTTAAAAGAATCGAATACAAATTATACATAGGTATATTTCTATTCCAGTATAATATAATATTTTATACATGTTACTTAAGTTCATTAACACCATCCTTTATACGTTCCATGTGTGGTATGAACGAGTCATATCATTTTAAGGGGGCGGTAGTCCGCACTTCCTCAAATGAAATTATCGTATGTATATACAACATGAAACGAATAATGGTATGAAATAAAATGGAATTACAGAAGATTATATATAAAATATATATCATTAATATAATATTTAATTAAAGTGCCATCATAATGGCCACCATGAGAGGCGGTAAGATGTATTTGAACAATCATCGTTTCATGAGGCGTTAGTTTGCCATCCACAGAAACATTATGTTCATCATCCATTAGATGGAGTTGTGTGTATGTGTATTTTGAATCCTTCTTATTACAACATCCTAGTATATTGAAGATACTGGTGTTGTTACAAAATAAAGGAAATAAAATGATTTTGGGGGTTGAAGAAGCAAAATAAATGAAAATAATTTAAGAGAAATCGTTACCTTTAATTTAGGTAACTCACTTTGGTTGGAACCAAAGGACTTCTTGAAATGCTTTCTGCCTAAGGGTAAAGCTTCAAGAAAGAGGAGAGGGATGTGGGGAGCTTAGTTGGGCAGAGTTTGGACGAGCCAAGTGGCTTGAGTGGTGTGAGGAATGAGTAGAAGTGGTCTCCTTTTATAAGGGAGAAGAGGGGCTCTTTAGGAAAAAGTGAAAGTATTACTTTATAATATAATTATATTCGTTTTATAATGGACCAAAAATCATTGAGGTCGAAGATAAGATGACTCATATTCTAAATAACATCAACCAATAAGAATTGGACAGGTTTTAGATAATATTTTAATCACTATAATCTTATTTATTTAAATGATTTAATAATGAGGTAAACATTGCATCATTATTGTGTCATTAATAATTTAAATTATTTGATGTATAAAAATTATAAATAAAATATCATTATTTAGGAAATCTTTTTAGCTTTCTAATGAATATTTATAATCGAACATCCAACATGTATAACCCTATGTAAATATTGTTCTTCTAAAAGATGTAAGCTTATGCCATTTTTATTTTTATTTTAACTTTATTAATATAAAGTGTCCCTACCACATACAAGTGGCTCCAAGGGGTCCCCAAATTGACCCAAGGATGCTCATGGTCGGGTATGTGTCCACCAATAAGGTTAGGACACGTTTTAGGGTAATTTTGTATTATTATAATATTATTTTTTAACCCTTATTTACCGGATTTACCCTTTAACCATGGTAAATAAAATATTTACCGCAGTAATTATTCAAAATGTGTAAAAATAAAAGATACCTATTTACATAATTTGGACATCCTGATTCCAAATATGGAATCCATTTTCCTAAATTCAAAACACAGAAGTGGCAGAAATTAATTTAAAATTAATTCCCGCTGTCAAAACAAAAAGCGTGTTTTTAAGAGATAATAACTATCAAAAGATTGACACTTGTTTATGTTCGGTTTAATTGTAAAATTATGTCCAATGATAAACATTAAATTGAATGGTAAAAATATATTTTAAATATACTTTAAAACCACTCAAATTCATAATTTATCACTATTAATTATTTTGATTAAAAAAGTTGTTTTTAATTAAAATTTAGAAATTTTCACTATTCATCAAAATATGAAAGTTATCCGAAATGTACCAAAATTTCACCCTAGGCTAATTTTGATATTCCGAATCCAAAAATGAAGTCCATTTTCAAATATAAAATATATATAATTTCAAAAAGTAGGTATTACTATTCACAACGGCTATTTTAATTAGTTGTGGTGTGTGTTAGAACTCGAGGTTGCGTACAACACACGCTATCACATTATTCGAAGGGAAACGTACCGTAGAAGCTTGGGGTGTTACATTCTCCCCTCCTTCAAATAATTGCGTCCTCACAATTTCTAGGGTATTACTGCATAAAAATACTCGGGTGGTTCTTCATCATAAGTTCCTCGGGTTCCCACGTTGCCTCTTCCATCTTATGATTTCTCCACAATACTTTTACCAGACGCGTCGTCCGGTTTCTCAGTACTTGTTCTCTTGTATCAAGAATCCCGACGGGCTCTTAACAATAGGAAAGATCAGGTTCCAGTTCTAATTCCTCATAGGTGAGTACATGCGTTGGATCAGGCATGTATTTCCTCAATAGAGATACGTGGAACACATCCTGAACTTTGGAGAGACTTGGCGGCATTGCCAATCGGTAAGCTACAACCCCAATTCGTTCTAGAATTTCGAAAGGTCCGATGTACCTGGGACTCAATTTACCTTTCTTACCAAAACGTATGACTCCCTTCCACGGAGATACCTTCAGGAAAACATGATCACCGACTTGAAATTCCAAATCCTTCCTTCGATTATCGGCATAGCTCTTCTGCCTACTTTGAGCTGCTCTGATGTGATTTTGGATTACCTTCACCTTTTCCATCGTTTCCTCCACCAGTTCTGGACCTACAAGTTTTCTTTCACCGACGTCATCCCAACAGGTTGGTGTACAACATCTCTTTCCGTATAACACTTCATATGGTGCCATCTGAATACTTGAATGGAAGCTATTGTTATAGGAAAATTCTACCAGAGGTAAATATTGATCCCACATACCCTGAAAGTCAAGTGAGCAAGATCTCAACATGTCTTCTAAGGTTTGAATAGTCCGTTCTGATTGTCCGTCTGTCTGAGGGTGGTAAGCAGTGCTCAAATGAAGTTCAGTGTCCAGGGATTTCTGAAGACTTTTCCAGAATCTTGAAGTAAAACGGGGATCACGATCAGAAACAATTGATAAGGGTACTCCATGAAGTCTCAAAACTTCATTAATATATAGTCTTGCTAGACATTCCAGGGGTAGATCTTCTCTTATAGCAAGAAAATGTGCTATCTTGGTAAGACGATCAACAATAACCCATATTGCATCATTCCTTCTAGGAGTCTTTGGTAGCCCCATGACAAAGTCCATCGTAACATTGTCCCATTTCCACTCTGGTATGGGAAGAGTTTGCATGACTCCTCCAGGCTGTTGCCTTCCAGCTTTCACTTGTTGACAAACCATACATCTTGACACAAAATCAGCAATCTCCCTCTTCATGTTGTCCCACCAAAAATGTTCCTTCAAATCTCTATACATTTTGGTGCTCCCAGGGTGTATAGAGAAATTGGAACTATGAGCATCATCCAGCAATTCCCTTTTTAGATCAGGTATATTGGGAACACAAAGTCTCTTCCCGAATTTCAAAATTCCATCTTCATACACAAAGTCTCTCAATCTCCCATCATTCACAGCTTTAATCTTCTTTTGGAATTCTTCATCATCGGTCTGAGAACTCTTAATCCTTTCTAGTAAAGATGGTTTGGCAACCATTTGAAAAAGCATTGATGTTTCACCTTCCCTGGTTATTCCCATGTCCATCTTCACTAGATCCATGAAAATTGGATCCCTTTCAATTCTCATATTGTTCAAAACTCCATGGTCTTTTCTACTCAAAGCATCTGCTACCTTTTTTTCTTTCCCTGGGTGGTAGTGTATCGTACAATCATAATCCTTGAGTAATTCAAGCCATCTCCTTTGCCTCATGTTGAGTTCTTTTTGTGAGAAAATATACTTCAAACTCTTGTGATCAGTATAAATCTCACATTTTTCACCATAGAGGTAGTGCCTCCATATCTTCAAAGCAATGATCACTGCTGCTAACTCAAGATCATGAGTTGGATAGTTTTGTTCATGAATTTTCAACTGTCGTGATGCATATGCAATAACTCTATCATTCTGCATAAGGACACAGCCAAGTCCTTTCTTCGATGCATCACTATAAATAACGAACCCATCATTCCCTGATGGTAGAGTCAATATAGGAGCATTGACTAATCTTCTCTTCAGTTCTTCGAAACATTCTTCACACTCTTTTGTCCAAACAAATTTAACCCCTTTACGTGTGAGCTTCGTTAATGGGTTAGCCAATCGGGCAAAATTCTGGAGGAAACGTCGATAATAACCTGCCAAACCAATAAAACTGTGTACCTCAGTTATACTCGTAGGTGCTGGCCATTCTTGGATTGCCTTGGTCTTAGAAGGATCAACAGAGATTCCATCTTTAGAGACAATATGGCCAAGAAAAGAAATCTCCTGAAGCCAGAATTCACACTTGTTAAACTTCCCATATAATTCATGCCTCCTCAGAGTCTTCAAGATAATGCGCAAGTGATTTTCATGATCTTCATAGGTTTTGGAGTATACCAAGATATCATCAATAAATACCACCACAAATTCATCGAGATACTCCTTGAAAACTCTATTCATCAGATCCATGAATACAGAGGGTGCATTAGTCAATCCAAACGGCATTACAGTAAACTCATAATGCCCGTACCTGGTTCGAAATGCTGTCTTCGGAATGTCTTCCTTCTTCACACACAACTGATGGTATCCAGATCGAAGGTCAATCTTTGAAAAGTATTGATCTCCATGCAGTTGGTCAAATAAATCATCAATACGAGGTAGGGGATACTTGTTCTTTATCGTTATAGCAATGATCTCCCTGTAGTCGATACATAACCTCATAGATCCATCTTTCTTTTTAACAAAAAGAACAGGGGCTCCCCATGGAGAAACACTAGGGAGAATAAATCCCTTATTACTCAATTCCTCTAGTTGTTTCTTTAGTTCGACTAACTCTACAGTGGCCATTCTATAAGGGGTCTTCGATATAGGCCTTGATCCAGGAATCAAATCAATAGAAAACTCAACTTCTCGTTCTGGAGGATGTCCAGGTAAATCTTCCAGAAATACATCTACAAATTCTTTCACAACAGGTACATCCTCTATTTGAAAATTCATTTCCTCACCCGCAGTTATTTCATTATCTTCCTCCCCAATAATTGAATTTAGTTGAGCTATTGAGGGTGGATCTAAATAAGAATTAGGTGGTGACGATTCTGCTCTAAAAATAAGGTGTTCCTTATCATTATCATCAAGAATCGTAACCTCTTTCTTCTTACAATAAATCTTCGCATCATAGTCCGAAAGCCAGTCCATACCGAGGATTATATCAAACTCAATCATAGGTATGACGATGAGATCAGCAGATAAAGAAAATTTATGTGCTCTAATGGGGACTGATTCACAAAACATTGTTGCAACGATACTTCCCTTAGGAGTTTTAACTGACAACTCCCTTATTAAATCAAATTGGAAATATCTAATTTTCTTAGCAAACTGGGAAGATATGAAACAATGCGATGATCCAGAATCAAATAATGCATTTGCTAAACTTGAGGAAACCATTAAATTACCTGCCACAACCTCTTTCGGAGCTTCTACTTCAGCAGTAGTGATAGCAGAAGCCTGGACTTGATCCCTCGGCCTTTTTTGAGGTAAGTTCTCCTGACGCTTAGGGCATGCATTTGCATAATGCCCCATCTCCCTGCAATTGTAGCACTGAACGTTGGTAGCTTCCTTCTTCCCCTTGCAATCATGAGCTTGGTGGCCTTTTTCACCACACTTGTAACAGACTCCCATCCCCTTCAAGCAAGTACCAGGATGTTTCTTCCCGCATTTTCCACAAGATGGATATTCAACCTTTCCCTTCTTCCCCTTATTTCCATTCCCAGATTGATCAGCAGGTCTCTTCTTCTCTTGCTTTTCTTTAAAGTCATAAGACTTAGAGAATTCCTTTTCGGTCTTGATAGCACATGAGACAATGTCTTCGTACAATGAAAAGGATTGTGAGACTAATGCTCGACGGAGAAATGGTTTTAACCCATCAAAGAAACGATCAATCTTACTTATTGGGTTGCGAATATAATCTCCAGCATACCTCGCTAACCTTGTAAAGTTAGCCTCATACTTTGTGACATTCTCATCCTCCTTTTGTCTCAGACTCAGAAATTGCCTTTCCATATCTGCTCGATGGTCGCGAGGGAAGTATTTTTCTAAAAACTGATCTTTGAACTCCCTCCATTCCATATTTGATACTTCATCATCTTCCTTCATGTTCTGAATCAATGACCACCATTGATCAGCATCTCCAGGGAGGCGGTAAACTGCCATGATAACTTTTTCCCTTTCACTGCTCCCCAAAGCCTGAAATATTTTCTCTAGGGAATTTATCTATTGCTCAGCTACTAAGGGATTTGTATTCCCATTGAACGTTGGTGGTGGTTGCCTCATGAATCGATCTAACATTGATCCTCCACGCTGCGGATCAGGGTGCTCCATATGGGTAAGGTTATTATTCATAACCTGAGTAAGTTGTCCCAGTATGGTGATTAGCTGATCAGCACCAGTTGCATCACCAGCCCCACTATAATTATCTTGAGCAGGAGGGAAATCCCTACATGGAGTGCGTGCATTGATACGGTTTCCATTTCTTCCACTAGGTGCCATTTCTAAACAATGGCATAAACTAGATCAGTTTATGAATCAAAATACATAATCCCATACTTATAAAACACTTAACATAAATTGAACTATTTATGGATATAATCCATAATCATAAAAATGTTTTCTTTGAGGAAGTATATACTCATAAACCCTTCATAATGATTTGTAAAGATAGTGAGAGTTATCCTAAGCATATCCCCCGGGAGTGTCGTAACCAAGAGTGCAGCAAGTCCCGTTGTCGTGCACCAGTTCCCGTTCGAGGCTAGCTCAAAGCGGTGTTTTCGGGTTTTACCCCTAGGTACATCTGTGCCAGAGCCGCCTCTACCTGCTTGTATCTAGACAGGGATGTATTGCTCGGAAAACTCACAAAATCTCTACAATACCAAAATTCTAGGAAGTTCTTCTATACTAATCCTCAAAGTTCATCTTAGGTCTACGTGCTCTAATCAGAGTTTATCTAAATCTTGCTTCCAAGGTTTGTACTAAACTTCCTCTGATACCAACTGTAACGCCCCGACCGCAGTTACCCAGAGTCGGTGCATTATTACATAACATTGGCATGATCACAAGAAATATCAAATCTCGAAAGACCGATTGGTTTAGTAGCCTTGGAAACACTAGATATATTCATAAGTTTTACATTACATCATAAAATGAAAAACTACTACAACAACATAATGTTTCCACAATCCACACTATAATCCCCTTATAATATCCCTGTAGGTCATTCGTAACTTACATCTTCACATCCTGGGAAAAATAAAACATAGAAAAGGGGTGAGCTCAAATGCCCAGTAAGGAAACAATATAGCGGAACATTCAAAAATAAGCATAAACATTTAAGGCAATGAATTACTAAAACAAAAGCCTTTTAAACTTGAACTTCAACATAGTATGGAAAAAGTAAAATGAAATAATGCCATTTACTTGTTCACATGGATATTCTACTAATCGAATAATCACATGCAAAATCAATAACCACTTTCATAATGTTGGAATGCATAATGCCAGACTATCATAACCACATAGCCAAGGCCTCGTGCCAAGACTACAAATAATATTTTGTCAAGGCCTTGTGCCAAGACACTAGTTTGTCTCATGAGACCTACCGATGCATCGAGGAGCTATAGCGGGCTCCACCCGTCACATATTAAGTCCAATGCATTCCCATATGAAAAGGCTTAAACATAACATAAAAATTCGTATTAAAAATAGCATACGAAATTTCAATACTTTCACCATAAACTATGAATGGTATAAAAATAGAACATCCACAGTCAAACATATCACAAAACCTTCAATACAATATAGAAGTTTTGTATCATAATAAATCAACTTCAAATAATATTAAAATCCATCAAAGGATGTTGACATAGATGAAATCAAAATTCTTTTTAAAGAAATATCTCCTTTTATTTTGAAATAATTTAAGATCCATATAAAATAAAAAAATTTCTTTGAAAATATTCTTATAAGCTTGTAAGGGAAGCTTTGAAGATTTTATAACGGCGTAAAATAACCGCACCCGCCGTATAAGTTAAAAAAACATTCTTACCTCAATTCTGTCGAAATGGTTAAAAAGGAACTTGTTTTGAAAACGACGGAAAGATTCCTTTATAAACCTCTTATAAAAAGTCAAACAAGTGTATAAATGACTTTAACCCATATTCTAGTAAATAGTAAAAATGTTTTGAAATACATTTTTATGAAGCATGGATGTGGATGATAAAGATATCCCAGTAGATTATTACGTATAAACAACCTCGGATAATGAAGAGATTGTGAAATAACCCTTACCTTGTACTTTTCCTTGGTTGGGGTAGGTTAACCTCCTGTATAATGGTGAAATAATTGTTATTAAATTATACAAGAATCATATACATTAATATGATATCATATATGATCTTTTAATATTGATTTGATAATAATATCTTAGTATTATCGCTGTTTCGGGTGTGAACTTACTTGTTTGCTTTTGTATGTTTTGTTACGTAAGACATGTTTGTAAAGGATAAGTTTTATATTATTTAAATCCAGAATGGTATCAAGTCCTTAAACATCATTTTTAAATCATCAAATGATAATTATACTTGAATGGATATGATGTAGAATGAATCTCATCGCGTTCGTGGAGACGGTAGTCCGTACGTACGCACGAACGCTACTTCCATTTAATTTTTATTTTAAAAGAATCGAATACAAATTATAAATAGGTATATTTCTATTCCAGTATAATATAATATTTTATACATGTTACTTAAGTTCATTAACACCGTCCTTTATACGTTCCATGTGTGGTATGAACGAGTCATATCATTTTAAGGGGGCGGTAGTCCGCACTTCCTCAAATGAAATTATCGTATGTATATACAACATGAAACGAATAATGGTATGAAATAAAATGGAATTACAGAAGATTATATATAAAATATATATCATTAATATAATATTTAATTAAAGTTCCATCATAATGGCCACCATGAGAGGCGGTAAGATGTATTTGAACAATCATCGTTTCGTGAGGCGTTAGTTTGCCATCCACAGAAACATTATGTTCATCATCCATTAGATGGAGTTGTGTGTATGTGTATTTTGAATCCTTATTATAACAACATCCTAGTATATTGAAGATACTGGTGTTGTTACAAAAGAACTGAAATAAAAAGAGTTTGGGGGTTGAAGAAGCAAAATAAATGAAAATAATTTAAGAGAAATCGTTACCTTTAATTTAGGTAACTCACTTTGGTTGGAACCAAAGGACTTCTTGAAATGCTTTCTGCCTAAGGGGAAAGCTTCAAGGAGGAGGAGAGGGATGTGGGGAGCTTAGTTGGGCACAGTTTGGACGAGCCAAGTGGCTTGAGTGGTGTGAGGAATGAGTAGAAGTGGTCTCCTTTTATAAGGGAGAAGAGGGGCTCTTTAGGAAAGAGTGAAAGTATTACATTATAATATAATTATATTCGGTTTATAATGGTCCAAAAATCATTGAGCTCGAAGATAAGATGACTCATATTCTAAATAACATCAACCAATAAGAATTGGACAGGTTTTAGATAATATTTTAATCACTATAATCTTATTTATTTAAATGATTTATTAATGAGGTAAACATTGCATCATTATTGTGTCATTAATAATTTAAACTATTTGATTTCTAAAAATTATAAATAAAATATCATTATGTAGGAAATCTTTTTAGCTTTCTAATGAATATTTATAATCGAAAATCCAACATGTATAACCCTATGTAAAAATTGTTCTTCTAAAAGATGTAAGCTTATGCCATTTTTATTTTTATTTTAACTTTATTAATATAAAGTGTCCCTACCACATACAAGTGGCTCCAAGGGGTCCCCAAATTGACCCAAGGATGCTCATGGTCGGGTATGTGTCCACCAATAAGGTTAGGACACGTTTTAGGGTAATTTTGTATTATTATAATATTATTTTTTAACCCTTATTTACCGGATTTACCCTTTAACCATGGTAAATAAAATATTTACCGCAGTAATTATTCAAAATGTGTAAAAATAAAAGTTACCTATTTACATAATTTGGACATCCTGATTCCAAATATGGAATCCATTTTCCTAAATTCAAAACACAGAAGTGGCAGAAATTAATTTAAAATTAATTCCCGCTGTCCAAACAAAAAGCGTGTTTTTAAGAGATAATAACTATCAAAAGATTGACACTTGTTTATGTTCGGTTTAATTGTAAAATTATGTCCAATGATAAACATTAAATTGAATGGAAAAAATATATTTTAAATTTACTTTAAAACCACTCAAATTCGAAATTTATCACTATTAATTATTTTGATTAAAAAAGTTGTTTTTAATTAAAATTTAGAAATTTTCACTATTCATCAAAATATTAAAGTTATCCGAAATGTACCAAAATTTCACCCTAGGCTAATTTTGATATTCCGAATCCAAAAATGAAGTCCATTTTCAAATATAAAATATATATAATTTCAAAAAGTAGGTATTACTATTCACAACGGCTATTTTAATTAGTTGTGGTGTGTGTTAGAACTCGAGGTTGCGTACAACACACGCTATCGCATTATTCGAAGGGAAACGTACCGTAGAAGCTTGGGGTGTTACAGTACGAAAAACGACAAAAGATTCCTTTCATATCTTTTACTAAAAACTCGCCAAAGGGTAAAATCGGATTTAAACAATTTTAGGTAGATGGAAAAAATATTACATATTGAGGAAACATGGATGTGGATGATAAAATGCACCCCAGTAAATACCAAAGAATAAACAATCTCAGATAAAAATGAGATTGTGATATTTCCCTTACCTTATGTCCGATATTCTTTGTACGTATCCGAACCTCCTGTATAATGATTTAAATAATATTATTAACATATTACATAATCATATTCATTGTTATGATATCATATATGGTTCACTTATAACTTTATATTACCCATTCTTTTGTAAATTTCATGTTCAAGAAGTGTTTTGGGTAAAATCGTCTCATTTATCGTAGGTGTTTGGACTTGTTGTTCATGAAATTATTATTAATTATATCATGATTTACTTACTTCCAGAATATAAAACATGATTTATATATCATATATATTCAGTATATATATATATATAATAGATAGATAAATGAAATGAAACACACCGTTCATGGAGACGGTAGTCCGTACGTACGCATGAACGTTGTTTTCCATTCCTTATTGTCTTGAATGGAAGTAAGTAGATGAAATACATATATACATAAATCCAGTATCTTTATAATTTCATATATTTAAATATTATTGCTTTTATATACTTTATAATCATTCTTAAATGGTTAACATGGAGAATGAATCTCATCGCGTCATGGAGACGGTAGTCCGTACGTACGCACGAGCGATGATATCGTTCTCATGATCATGAACTTGTGTTGAATTGTATGTATACTATTTCAGTATCACTTTATAATAATCATATATAGTTACTCATTACACCATTATACCCATCCAATTAAGGTGGTGGTGGAAAATAGATTACACCACGGTGTGGAGACGATATTCCGTACGTACGCACGCGCGGTGATTTCCTTTTTCCGTAGGATGGATAGAAGGTTAATTAGAGTTGTTTCATATTTTAATAACATACCAGTATATAATAAATACTTATGTTATTACTTTATCATGGAACAACTAATGAAGAATAAGTTGAAGAATAAAGAAATTGAAAAAGATTGGTAATGGATATTACCTCTTTTTGACGCGCCGTTTCTTAACATCCACTTAAAGAACTAAGGATGGTATTTGAAGAAGACCAGAACCTCTAGGATGATACTAGGGAAGTGTAGAAGAGATTTTTGATGGGGTTTTCTGAGCTTGAATGCTCAAATTGGAGTTAGGAGGAGAGGGAAGAGGTTCCCTTTTATAAGGGAGGAGAGGGGCACCTTAGGAAAATCTCAAACTATTATTTTTTATTAAGGTCAATTTTGATTTATAATGGTTCAAAAGAGACTTATTTCGAAGCTAAAGTTGGGATGGGTCTAACTCCTCTCATCCAATAGTATTTAGACAAGTTTAGGTTATTATTTTAACCTTATCAATTAGATTTAACTCTAAGTTAAATAATTTAACTTTTACTGTGCCTTTTTGTTTTCTTTCACTATATGGTTAATAAAATTACTATATCAAGCCAAACGAACCCCAATTTGTTTATTATTAATATTTATAAGCTTATATATGTCATTTTGCCGAACCTTATATTTTTAGGAATAAAATAACAATTAATAATATAATATTTGTTTTAAAAACTAATTTATGTCAATTTTGACACTATTTGGTACATGACTTTTATGAAATTCATAACGGGATGATAAGTTCGAAACAAGTTACTTATATCAACAATAACATGTCATATTAACCTAGAAAATTAATTTAAGTCATAAAAAGTCTCAAATTACATTTATTTGGGCATTTATAACATCAATTATGTCAATATTTCATTAATAAGACAATTACTACATCATCTTTGTGTCGTAATAAATGATAATTATTTAATCCCTAAAAATTATAAATAAATTCATATGATGTAGATAATTGTATTATCCTTCTGGAGACTATTAATGATCGATGTTTCATGATGTTTATCACTAAATTAAAATTATTATACTTATAAGATTTAAGAAAGTTTAATGTTGTCACATTCTTTGGTTTTAATAATAATTAAATTATTTTCATGGAAAAAAGTCTATAAAATGAATCTAATCTGACCCTTAGGTTATATGGGTCTACCTTTAGCCATCCAATAGGATTTTTCAAGTGTTAGGGTAATTTTATAATCTTACATTAACCCTTAATTACCCGATTTACCTTTAACTATAGTAAATAAAATTTACCGTAGTTACTATTCACAATGCCCAAAAATAAAAAGTAGCTTATTAACATTATTTGGACCCACTGATTCCAAATATGGAATCCATTTTTCCAAATTCAATACAAAAAACTTTCAGAAATTAAATTAAAATTAATCCCGTTGTCGAAAGAAAATGGGTTTTCTTTAAAACATTGCAAAAGATTGAATTTATTTAACCTACGAATTCAAGGTAAAATCAATGCTAATGACATACATTATATTAAATGGTAAAAATATATTCTATTTATACTTTAAAGCCATTAAATATTATAATTTAACCACATAAGATATTACGATGAAAAATGTTGTTTTTAATTAAAATATATCGTGTGTTTACTATTCATTAAAATATGAAAGTTACCGGAAAAATATCAAAACATTATCTAATGTAAATTTTTATATCCTGATTCAAAAGAAGAATTTTATTTTGTCAAAGTGAACTTATAAACATGTCAAAAACTATATTTAATGTGGGTGCGCCATCAAAAGGCGTCAAAACTGCATTTTATGAAAAATACTTATTTTACCCGAAAAAATTATTTTGTTCTTATAACAAGTTCTAGAAATGTGTAAGATGAATAATAATGTTATAAAATTCAAAATTTATTTAACACTATTCATAACGGCTAGTTCATAACAATATTATAATAATATATTGTTGTTTATTAAAACTCGGTATTGCGTACAACACACACTATCGAGGAAGGTCTCGATTGCGTGTAATGCAATCCAAGTCAAGGATGCATGTTGTGCAAGATTGTTTTGGTGTAGAGTACAACAAAAGACATTAATGAAATTAAAAAGAATATTTTTCATAAAATCTCGTGGTGTTAGAATGGAATTGCACTACATCACTGGCCACTCTGTATGGCTAGACTCTCGAACATGGTCAAAGACTGAATGCCTCCGAAGAATGCATCCTGCAGTTGTAGGCCACTCTACTAACGCGACCTCCTAACCGAATCCGCTTACTTCGGCCACCGGCATAGCCGGTTTTCTTGTTTCCCCATATTGGATCGGGCCGGCCACAATGCTCCCCCAGCATGCTGTTATGGTGTGCCTCCACCAATATGGGGTCACCGCCAGTCACCGAAACCACTAGTAGAATACTCTACAGACCACTGGGTCTGCTCCGGTGGTCCATCCATTGCACCTATTACACCTAGTACCATCATGGGTTATTTCATTCCATATTAAGGCCTTGAATATTACTTAAAAACATTTCAATAATTCATCCACCAGGATTGAACAAGTAAGAGGGGGTTGGGACCTTTTTTTTTGGCCAAGACCCACCACAATGACATTTAAAACAGTGGATTCTTGGGAACGATTTTCTATAAAAAAATAAATCCTGAATAAAAATCCCAGAAACATCACCCTCCCACAAGAATGGGTACCCAAGGATCATCCTGTTCCTAGACTGATCAACATTAGTCATTAAAAATTAAGAATAGTGAAAACATAAACCAAAAAACCACTTCCTCAATATAGTTATACATCAAAGCGGTCCACCCACAATGGTTCAATAAGTTTATGGAATTTATTTCTTTCCAGTTCGATTCATCAAGGTTCTTAGAAGTTGTTAACATTAAGCTGGTGTTCATCATTATTTGGTAGAGAGAAAACATTCCGCCATTTTATTAGAGAATCGTCATCCATTTATCCATCAATTCTTCAATTTGTTATTTTCTTAAAAAGAGACATGTCACAGCATTTCTGGTATACTATAACACTGTATCGTTACACTTTACTTAAAGCATCATTACACTGAAAAATAACAAGCCATTAAGGAGATTACATTAATGCACCTTGTCACCACACGCCATCACCAACTTCCTCCACTAAATGGTGAAAAAAGAAATAATATCAAACTTAATGTTATTTTATAATTTTTTCAAAAATTAAGAAAATTAACTTTTCCATCCATCCCTTGTTGGTCAATGTTATGTCCTTTCTAAGAGAATCTTGGGATTTTGCGCTCAATGCTGCCCTGCAATTTTCTATTTGATAAACGGTTCAAAAGAAAGAAAAAATCACTTGTACATTTACATAATTGAACTTAAAAAAGAACAAAATTCTGTTCTGGGGTCACCTAGCCTTAGAATGACGTGATCATAAAAGCACATTGTCTCAAACTAATTCCATGCATTTTAAAAAAATTGTTCTGAAATTCTAGGACATTACACACAAATATGGCAAGGTGACACTAGTTGGTGAACTTATGTCTCTACACACTGTATAATTCATCTAGACATTATGTATATGGATATTTACCTGAAATGTGAGGCTCTTCCGCACACATAGTCATGGGGATAGTTGGATGTGAATTTTACCCTCAAGTACACTATGTTTATCCCTTAAATAGTGTTTGTGGCTCTTCATATCCATAGTTTAGTCGGGTATAGGTTGAATGTTTTCCATTGGTTCTTTTTCATGAGGATAAATATGGAATTACATCAACATCACATGATTGTGATCCCCGGTAGAGGTTGAGTCTTAAATAGAGTTTTAGTATCCCTTCGTGAGATAAGAGTGTGATCCTATATCATCCATTATTACATATCTTGGGTTTGTGGAGTCCACATGACATTATTCACTAGTTCATTGTTCATCTATATATTAGGAAATATTTGTAGGTTTAGTGGTATCATGTACATACTATACCCTACATTGAAATTTGATCCTTATTGGATTCATGGTATCCCCTAGTGGTTTTGGGCATGAAAAACATTCTATGTATAAGGGTATTCATTGACCAATGAACATTAATGGGCTGGGATGAATGATATATACCTATTCATCGATACTCTTAAATTATCACATGTGACATGGAGTGGATTCTCCTAGAACTAGAATTCCTTTGAGCATAATCCTTTGGTTGATAGTTGGTTATGACATTATAGTGGTGTGCTTTATTTCTTGAATATATCTAGTTTTTCATCATATACATAGATTTATATTTCTTTTATTGTGATGAATATATATTTTTCACCATGTTTTGTGTTTTTAGTGTTCTCTACTATTATTTTTATACTCACCACTAAATGGCCATTTCCCATATGTGTCCTGACTTATGCAGATGATGACCTTTTTGAGGGTGTCTTGGGAGGACATGGAGTAGATGGAGCATAGATATATCTTTATATAGTAAAGTGATTTACTGAGAGCTTGATTTTATCTTATCCCTCTCCCTTATAGAATTTTGGACTCCTTACAGTTTTTTGGTTTGGATGGTATTTGGTCCCATTTTCCACATGTAGTACGATACTAATGTACATTGTTTTGGGATCTTAAATGCATGAATTCATTTTTTTGTAGTTTTACATTTCATAATTGTGTGGGCATGGAGATGTGTTCATTTGTCCATGTACATTTGGATAATTCCTTCCATATGTAGGATATTACTACTTGTCATTGGTAAACTGCCCGTAGAAAACTTGAGGAAGTATTAAGGTAGTCATGGGTTAACATTTGTGGGTTGTCTCATGACGATGTGTTATTAGAGCTTAAGGTTCTACCATAAGACCAGAGTTAGTGATTTTGTTTTGGGGAAACAATGTTTTGTTTTTATGTTAGAATTTCTGGTGAAGGACTTCTATGTTGGTAATAAATCTGAAGTTTCCATACAACAAGGCTTTGATCACGTTCCTTTCGACTCAGTACATTTAAAAAGTGTTTTCATGGAAATTTTTAAGTATGTGAATTACATATGAATGGTTGTGTTTTCAATGACCTTTTTAGTCAGATCACAATATATATTATTTTGATCGTGGTGCATCATGTTTTATTTTAGGATTACTTCATATACAAATCCACTCTGGATTCCACTGGGTGATCATGAGGATGACATACCTAGTGACAATGCATTTATACAGAGAAATGTACTGGGGACAACACCTTCAAGTGGATTACTAGTTATACCACCTCCCATTGAGTCACAATTAAAGATAGGATTATAATTTGAGGATGAGCATACGATGAGTGTGTAATATGTGTTTCATAGAAAGAAAACTTCAAAGATTCAGGGTGAGACATAACCATATGCCGATGAGGACATTATAGAGGAACCACCTATGTTTTCCTCCTTGAGAGGATGCCTATAGGTCAGAAGGAAGACCTTGTGGCGAGTCTACATTAGATCACGTATGGGAGATAGTGTATTTTGATGACTTAGTAATATGACTAGGAAACTATATCCTAGTCATACATTATCTTCTATTAAGAGATTATTTCTATATATTTATGTTGTAATCAGCATACATACAAGAGTGTTTTTATGTCCATCAGGGTTGTATGACCACAGCTGAGTAATCAGCAAGGTTTAATGATCTCTTGTGATACTCTGTGTCTTTAGTATAGGATTATTTATTCAGTTAATGTACCATTTAACATGTATTTCACCAAGACATCATGGAATTAGTGGTATCATTTTTCATTCCCATATATGATACATTTATTGAGTGATCATTATTGGTGGAGATCTTTCTGGATGACCTAAAACCAATCATTAGAGCTAGAAGTGGGTACCCAGTAGCTGATACCTCAACAAAAACATTCCGAAAATAGTCATGGTGATCCAATCCAGTGAAAACATTCATGAGTTGATCCAAGTACACATGGTTAGTGATGTAGGGCCCTGAGGGTAGATTGAGTTAGAATAGGTACGTATAATAGTTCTCTTATTATGGTTGGGTACATTTAGCTAGGGATTTTATGACCCATTGTATAGTTTATCATGATATGTTAGAGGAAACTCCATGTAATAGAAATAGGTAGAGGAATGGCTTCCTGTAGAGAGGTAGATGTGGGAGAGTGGCCTACATGGGAGTAGGGGGTGGTCAATGGTTTGACCTATTACAACCACCATTACCAGGTGGCCTGTTCTAGGCTATGAGAGCTACTGGATTGGGATGTGGCTAGTTTATGCAATCGAATCCCATGAACCTTAGGCTCCCAAAATGATATTAGATAGAATATATGTCTTCTATTTAAGATTTAGTATTGATCAACATTGGTTCGACTCAATCATTTTTATTCAATTATCTATTTCAAGATATAGGGAATTAGGATGTACCATTGGCTCAAACCTTGCAGTTGGTGACATCGACCATTAGTGACTTAGTGTTAATGTGATATGAATGTTAGTGGTAAATCTTTTTATGTAATCTCATCAATGCTGTAATGGGGCCTTATGGAATCATCTTAGGTATGAACTATCTTTCTACATTTCATTCCAAGATTGGTTACTTATATCCGAGGACACAATATGTATATAGTAAAGAAATGAGGTTTTTCTATATGAGTGAATAGGAATCCATGATAGAGTTATATGAAATAAGGGACAAGACACTTCAAAATATTACACATTAGTTTTCTAGAATGGAACTCAGAGTAGGGGATGATTTTGGATATTAGTTTCATGTGGTAGTGGAAGAATACAAGGATGTATTTTTGGAGGGTGTATCTACCTTACCTCCCCATAGAGGGATAGAATCATAAATAAACATGCACCCCAAGATAAATCTGATATTTTTACTGATATATCAGATGGAAATCGTAGAGCTTCATGAGATAAGGGTGAATTTTGAGGGATTACAAGAGAATAGATTTTTGAGAACCATCATTTTCAATTAGGTATCCCCAGTGTTGTTTTTAAAGGGGGATGTGATCATTAGGTTTTGTGTGGATTATTGATAACTAAATTAAGTGACCTTGAAAAATAAGTATTCACTTCTAAGGTTAAATGGACTTTTTGATCAACTAATATGGAAAATATTCTTATCAATGTTTGTCCTCATATCAGGCTATCAGCAACATTTATTAGGTGATGAGGATATATTGAATACATCCTTCAAATTTCAGTATGGTCTTAATCAGTCCATGGGGTTTTTTTATGTGAAAAAATCCCCATAATTGTCAATGTGACTCATTAAACATGTATTTCCTCATTTGTTAAATAAGATTGTGGGGGTCTTCAACGATGACATCCCAGTGTATTCGGTGTCCAAGGAGAATAATCAGAGACACATAAGGATGAAACAGAATACACTTTGAGAGCACTAAATTTTTATAAATTAATTGATGTTGCATTATTTATTTAATAAGTCCACATTATAGGACACACCATATCCGAGGAAGGGGTTTGAGTGGTTCTAGCAATGATTGAGGATTTTCTTGCTTAAGAGCCACCCCAATGTGCTACCAAGGTGAAAAAGTTTTCATGGGTTGGAATTGCAGTATTAGAGGATTCTACATCATTTATCGATAATGGATTGACCATTGAATACATTGAAATAGAAGGGAAAACATTTCATTCTAATGTATTGTTGTAAATAATGATTTAAGAAGATGAGGTAGAGTTTGAAGTGAACTCCATCATAATACTTCTAGAGGAGGGTGTTGAGTATATGGTGTTCTATGCTGCATTAGAGAGTAGACATGGTCATACTCTGATGAATCAGATAGTGGTTATTGCATATGGCTCGTACCTTTTGAGATGATATGAGAAGATCTATGTGGCCCATGATCTTTATTTTTTAGTAGTATTATTCACATTGATGATGTTTCAATACTACCTAATGAGGGAGAATCTAATCATTTACACAGATCATAAGAGTCTCATGTATATATTTTCATAAAAGGATCTTAACGTGAGTTAGATGTGATCGATTTACATCCTCAATGACCATGACATTGAGATTTTATATACTCATAGTTATGGGAAAGTGGTAGAAGGAACTCATTGTATAATATCATGTTCTTAGTTGTTGGCTGAGGAATTAGAATAGTGTTCTTTATTGTAGTTTTACATTTTCGAAAAGTGGGGATTCATATATTTAGTTGATGGTTTTTACCCCCATCGATTTTAAAGAATGTAAATGATTATGAATATGAAAATACTGAATATGATACCTTATATGCTCAGATATCCATAGGACATGCACATGATGGATATTATGATGGTGGGGATAATGCTATCCTTTTAAGAAGATGGATGATGGTACCTTTGGTTTTATTAGAGGAGGAGTTACAGGAGTTTATTGCATGCATTTTTTTGGTACATCGTAGTCTTATGATAATGTACCTAGACTTCCAATGTTAGGTTTGGAGGAAGGGAGTTCCGCAATTAGTCTCTTAATGCCTCACATGTTAGTAGGTGAAGGCTGAACAACATGTTTTAGCAGGTTTAGTCCAACCCCCTAAGCTGAATTAGTGAATGTGGGACGACAAAGTAATGGAATTTTTGAAAGGTTAACCTAGTACGTATATGGGAAAAGATACTATTAGTGTGAGCATAGACTAACTCACTATGTCAGCACACTTATTAGCTATTCAAGAGACGATTTTAGGAGAGAAGTTGGGATTACTCAACATGAAAATTATTGTCAGACTCCATAGAGTTACATCGAATATCTCCACTAACTGTGAGCCTCCCTTCATGAATTATTTATAACGATAATAAAAAGATTCTTTTGGGACTGATTTATGCACGAACACCAAATTCGACCCCCATGTTGATATCCAAACGGAGTAAACCATTCATGTATTTTAGGAAATGATGTGGGATTGCATATTGGTCTTTATCTATAGTTGAGAGGGTCACATACCATTAGTGAATAATGCGTAAAATGATATCCACTATTTCAACCATGGTATATACCATTATTGGATTTTTATGGGTGACCTTGCATGTCTGTGCATTACTAGAAAGATCCATGTGAGTCAGTAGTCATGTGACCAATGTTGGTGCAAGATACTATAAAGAAGGTTCATGTAATCTAGGAATAGAGGAAGACTATACAATGTAATTATAATTCTTATGTGGATAGATTATATAGACATATGAAGTAATAAGAATGAGACCATGTGTTATTGAGAGTCTCAAATTGATGTGGATTGATGTTATTTTGTCATGAAAAAAAGATATCTCTATGATTCAGGGTTCTCTTATAGATACTGCATTGAGTTGGGATGTGTGCTTACCAATAATCCGTACAACCTTAGTTGGACTAGGTTCATGAAGTCTTCCAAATGTCGCATATGTGGACGTATGTGCATGAACCATCATATGTTATCGACTGGGGTGATCTACAGAGTGTCGATAGAGATAAATTTTTCTGAGTACCTTGTAAATATATTGGATAAAAAAGAGTGGATCCTTCTAGGAAATTTTATCCCCCTTGTGCATATCTGGATGAAACACATAAATCTTCAAGAGGGAACCCAGGAGAGTGAGAACTAGATTCAAGCACAACACCCTCATCTTGTTGAGTAAGTTTTTCTCTCTTTAGAATGTAAAACCATATGGGGTTATAATGTAATATCTCTTGTTTCTTATATTATTATATTTTTATAATATGGATTATTTTTGAGTCATGGCGTTGATATGAAATGAAATTATGAGTCACAATGTTCTGAATTAATTTTTAAAATATATTAAATATATTAAATATAATGAATGTGTATTTGTCAAAAAAAGTGGAATAAATACAAAACAAGGGCTAATGTCAGAAATATATGGACAACGTTATGTTCAGACTGCAGGTTTTACCCTAGGTGAAAAATAATCCTTATCAACATGGAATGTTTGTGGAAATATCCTCACAAGTGTAATTAATTGAATGAAATTAAAAAAATAAGATATTTTGTATATTTTGTATATAGTAACTAAATTATATTTTATGTATATGATTATAAAAATTGTCTTATAGTTTTGTGAATAACCTTGGATACTTATGAGTTCTTGTAGGGGAGTTTTCTTAGAAAATGATGACAAATTGGGAGCAGATATTGGGCCATTGTCACAACATAGTTTAGGGATCTCATAAATGATGGAAACATAAATTTTCTTCATCAAATATCAATAAAAAATATAGGTAAAATGTATTTATTTATTATTTAATTCACATTTATTATCCTAGATGAATTTAGATGAATTTCAATAAAATAATTTAATGACGCATCGTTGGAATAATTTAATTGATTTAATTTTTATTTCTAAATTCTATTTTATCCACCTCTTTTGTTTTCATATATGAAAAATAATATAGGCCAAATGAACAATATCCAAGGTTCATTCCAAACCTTACATGGCTGAGGTATTTCTCACCATTTAATCATTTGATCATCATTGGTATTCCTTCTGGACAATGGTTTGACAAATACATGTCTCCAAATAACTGCATGGCCATTCATTGGTGAAACAAATTAAAATGATAGGTACAAAATATTATGGTAGTAGAAGATCATGGACTAAAAATGTTGGTGGATATATCAATGGAGAATGAGGCCATATTGAGGATCTTCTTTCTTCCAGGGAAGTGGAATGTGATGTTCTAAATGGAATATATGTTTTCCCCGTGCATTTTGAAGATGGATCCCCAAGAACGATCTATGTAAATGATAAATTGACATAGCTTATTGATTTATCGAGTGATTTATAGTGAGAATCAATATATTAGTGGTGTTTGAGGGTGAACAGAGGAGAAACTCTACATTTGGAAAAATCCCACACAACAAAGAAGGTAACACGTGTTTACATGCCACGTGGGAATCATTAAGTGATGAATAGGGTTTCAGGATTTATATATTGACTTCAAATTATTTTCCACCTTTCACATGGAATGTGATACATTTGGTGTGGATCCATGTGTACAGTGGGATGTATAAATACATAGTAGAAGGTACACGGCCAAGTGGAATGTATTGTATTTCATTATGGAGAAGGCCATGCCACACTAGAAAGATATCATGTGTATCTTCATTCAATGTACATGTTATACAAACCATATATATAGAGACATACATGTCATGTGAGGATATTCTATAATGTCATACCTGATGATAGGTCGACATGCCCTATACCCCTGGTAAACTCCTTGTACTCCATTCAAGACTGTGTGTAGCACTTTGATTCCATAGAGTGGACCATTATAGGTATAATTTATTACCAATGTCCTTTTGCTTTAGGTATAAGCATGACATCCCCGTGCAAGATTTTGATCATCTATGTAGTCGGACATATATCAAGGGTTGGGGGTATCGTTTAGATTTGATATGCTATAATGTGGTATAATCTATATTGGGCTTGAATAGTGACTCGTTCATTACAAACATTGATATCAATTAAGAATTGAAGTATATTTTTTCAGCATATAACAAATCTACGACATGACCGTGTATGTATAGTGTCTTAGAAAAAGGGAAACATAAACAACTAGTTCCTAAAATATCTACATTGTATATCATTTATTTCATCATAACAAGACTAATTTTTTTGAATATCATACTTAATACCATTCTTCAGGTCTATGGGAAATGAAACATTTTAAATGGTGAGCTCAAATGCTTAGTCAGGGTTAAAATGATATAACAATCATATCATGTTCATAAGAACGTACCATTTTAAAATATTATCATCAATATAAAATAAATCACATTATCATATAAGAGGGATAAATCATAAAAGTGAATTGTAATCCCAATAGTCATAATATATGATATGATTTTTTTTTGGAATACACACATAAGAATCGAAAACCATTACATATTAGTCATGTCTCGTTTCCACGACCATCAAATCTAATAAATTCCATTACTGAAATGATTTCTCTCCTCGTTCCAGCCCTATATCACTGAATTGGATTAACATTTCTGTCCAACAATATCTATGTCATGAAATATAAATCATTACCCAATGTGTTGGGGGGACATATAAGTCCCACATATCTCATAATTAAACCATTGTTACATATTCCACAAAAAAACATTCACTATAGCATAACCCACGAAATAAAATTGGTTTATTAAACCCAAATCCATCTTAAGATAATCCATAAATGGATTTCATAAAAATAATATAACAATTTTCACAGTAAAATCCATGTAATAATTTGGATAGAAACACAAACCTATGGAATCATAGATGGAAAATAATTTAGATATACAATTGGTGCTTCATTCTTGAGGAAAATATCCTTTCATTTTAAAAATTGTTCTCTTATAAAGAAATATCACACAATTTTAGAAGAAAAAAATTTATTTATAAATAACCCTATAATTTGGTAGGGGATGCTTCATGGAAATAAATAATTATTATAGCTTAAAAATTAGTTCATTATGTATATGTTAAAAACATTCTTCTCATACTTTTGTCAGAAAATTCCAAAGAGTACTTCATATTGTAAATTTAAGAAGGATTCCATCAAAACCATGTTGTAAAATTCAAAATGGATAGATATGAATTTAAACATACATAGAATAATAGTAATCAATTTATGAGAATATTATTATAATACATGAAATTGGATGATAAATATATGCCTAATAAATACTTACGTATAAATAATCTCGGATTAAAACGTTATTTGTAAAGTTATCCCTTACCCTTGGTCTGATATTCTTCATATGTATCTGAACCTCTTATATGATTATTTAAATAATGTTACATATTTATTACATAATCATAATAATTTTTATGATAACATTTAGGCTCATATTTTCATCCTTTTGTCAGAATCATTTCATTGTTACTCGTTATTCAGGAATTAACTACTTTATGTTCTTTTGTATGTTTTGTAGGATGTGTTCTTATTTATATTTTTGGATATTCTTATATCATTTAACTAATGGTATTATTATAATATATATCATATATATTCATTCAATTAATTTATATAATCATGCATTAATTATGAATATAATGAATGAATCACATCGCACTGTGGAGAAGGTAAGTCGAATGTATCCACGAGCGGCGACATTGTTCCCATAATTATTGAATGTCATTTAAGTGTATGGTTTATATAATCTCAGAATTAGTATAAGGTTATAATAATCATATATAGTTAATATTTACACCGTTATACCCATCCATGTATGGTGGCGCTGAAAAATACATTACCACACGGCTTGGAGAGGGTAAACCTTATGTATGTAGTCATATTGATTTCATTTTTCATAGGACAAATATAAGGTAAAATAGTTCATTTCAAATTTATAATAACATATAATTATATTATTGATACAAATGTTATTTATTTATATTTAAACAACTAAATAATAGAATGTAGAATAAGAATAAATTTGAAATCATCGATAGTAGAGATTAACTCTTCTTCGACGTGCCTCCATTAAATTTCTTATTGGGCACTATAGTTTGTCTTTTGAGAATTAAAGAACCTCTATAATATAACTAGGGATGTTATAAAGAGAAATTTGTAGGGTTTGGTAGATCATGAAGGCTCAAAATGGGGTGAATATGAGAGAGAGGAGGTTCCCTTTTATAAGAGAGGAGATATTCACTTTAAAAAACTCTTCAAAAATTAGTTTATTATAAATTTAATTTCAACTAAAAATTGACCAAAACATATTTAATTCAAAGATAATATGATTTTTCTCGAATAACCATCATCCAATAATTTTTCAACAAGTTTATAATGTTTTTTTATTTGTTTTATTTAACCCTTAATTTACCCTTTTTAATCTTACTCCGATATCATGTTATTTACACATTTTTTGTTAATGTAATTACCATATCATGTTAAACGACCCAAAAACAAGTTATTTACGACATATTTGGAATTATATTCACAATTTGTATGAATAGTATATTTTTTTTGTAATTTTAGTTAATTTAATAAACTATTTTATGTGTTTAGTTATGAATTGTGTCAATTTTAGTAACTATTGATATATAACTTTTTAAAAAAAATCATAAAAACCTGATTTCTAAGAAAATAATGAACTAATAGAAATATAATATTTCAATATCATCTTGAAAATTCATGGGTGAAATAAAAATAACCAAATTAAATTTGTTTCAGAATTTATAATTCATTTATTTGATTCTTTCATTAATAAGATAATATCAACATCATAATTGTGTCATAAATAAATGTATTTATCTAATGTCTAAAAATTATAAATAATATATCATGATGTAAGAAATATTTATATGTTTCTAATGACTATTTATATACAAAGAGATCATTTATATAACCCTATATTAAAATCTATTTAGAAAAAGATATGTGTTTAGGTTATACTATGAATTACATTAAATTAAATCTTATAAAATACCATTTTCACATCCATATGAATCCATCAGGTTCCAAAAGAGACCCAAGGATGCCCATGGTCGTAAATATCTAATTAAATTTGATTATGACACATTTTAGGGTAGTTTTATAATATTAAATTATTATTTTTTAACATTATTTACAAGATTTTCCTTTTAACCATGGTATATAAAATAATTACGGATGTTACTACTCTTAATGTCAAAAAAGGTACAAATTCACATAATTTGGAAATATTGATTCCAAATATGGAATCTATTTTTCAATATTCAAAACCTAGAATTTGTAGTAATTAATTTAAAATTCATATTGTTGTTGAAATGAGAAAACAGATTTTAAATGATAAAACATTACCAATGATTGATATATTTTTAACTATGAATTAAATTTAATATCAATTATAAAGGCATAAATTTTATTAAATGGTAAAAATATATTCTATTTATTGTTTAAAACCGTTCAATATTAAAATTTAACTATATAAATTATCTCGATGAAGAATGTTTATTTTAACTAACATTAAGCATATAAATTATATCAACACATGAATGTAATCAGAAAAATATCGGAAATTTTTTGAAATTAAATTTTTATGTCCTTATTGATAATAAAATGTTAATTTTTTCTTATATAAATTATTAATGTGTAAAATTATTAATATAAAATTGGTTCTCCCTTCAATGGTGTAAAAGTAACCATTGAAAAAATAGGTTCTTATAAATAAAATATTGTTTTATTCATACCCTATGACTAAAATATCCATTGTATGAATATAAAAATTATTTTATTTATTGTATAACACATATATCTCATTAATTTCATTACCAAATTTAATTCACTCAAACATAAAAATAATTAATTGAATTATATTTTTCATAAATAATTAATAGCCAATGAATTCATAATTAAATTTCATATGTTAGTTATAATTATTCTCACTAACCTAATTGAAAGGATATAAAAGTAATTTTATAATATGGGAATCTCTTGGATTGTTTAAACTCATGATTTCATGAAAATAAATCTACTGAATAAAAAATTATTTAAAGACAATATTTCATAAAAACATCAGGGTTTTATATTCTACCCCATAAACAGATTTTTTACATCAAAATTAGTCACATGAAATAAATTTTTGAGGATTCCTCTCCCTGCTCATATCCTCAAGTTCCCATGTAGTTTGATCAAATTATTGGTTCCACTATTATACATTAAAGAAGCGAGTGGTCATTTTTTGTAGAAATTTTTCTCTATGATCCAGAATCTCTATCGTTTGTTCTTCATAAGATTGATCTTGATCCAACTGTATTAATTTTAAGCTTAGTACATGTGAAGGATCAGTTATGTACACTCTTAGGAGTGGTACATGGAACAGATCATGAACATGAGAGAGAATTATTTGATGTTTCTATAAGTAAGAAACCATCCCTACAAGATCATGTATTTCAAAAGGACTGATATACCTTGGGCTCATCTTACCCTCATTTCAAAATCTCATTACTCTCTTCCATAAAATATTCATAAGAACACCGTATCACCCACTTCAAACTCTAGGTCTTTTATTTGGTTGTCAGAATAACTTTTTTCTTGACTCAGAGATGCTCTTATGTGTTGTTGAATAGATCTGACATTTCCTCCCATTTACTAATCAAGATAAGGTCCTAATAGGTTTATTTCCCCAACTTCATCATATAATGATGGAGTTCTGTACATCATTACATATGGGGATTATTAATAATCCATCTAAATGCTAGATTGAAATCTATTATTGTATGAATATACAACCAATGGTAGGTTTTTATCTCAACCCCTTTGAAATAAATAGAGAAACCTCTCAACATGTCTTCCATAGTTTGAATTTTCCTCTCAGACTAACCATCTATCTGAGGATTATATGTAGTGTTGATACTTAACTATGTATCTAGATCATGTTGAATATTTCACAAGAACATCTATGTAAACCTTGGATTTTGGTCAAATATAATACAAAGTTGTAGTCCATGCAATCTTATGACTTTTTTCATATATTCGGGCAAGCTGATCATAGAGATGTCCTATCTAATAGCAATGAAGTGTTTTGACTTCATAATGTGATCAAATATAACCCTGATAGCATTATTACCTTAGGATGTCTTTGGAATTAGGATGAAAAAGTCTAGAGTGATATTTTCTCATTTCCATTATAGTATGGGTAATAGTTATAACAACCCCTTAGAATTCGGTCTCTCATCCTTAACTTGATGACACACCAATAATCAATAGACATATTTGATGACATCTCTTTTCATTACATCCCACCAGAAGTAATATTTCATGTCCATGTACATCTTTTTTATTCCATGGTTAATAAGGAATGAATAACTATGAGCCTCATGAAACATCTCCTCCTTTAATTCTGGTATTGGAAGAACACAAACTCAGTTTCTGAACATTATTATTTCATCACAATCAAGGTGGAATTCCAGAATATTTCACACCATCTTTTGTAACTCAATATTCTCTTTATGTTCCACTTTAATCATCACTTTTATAGATGGTTTATCATTATTTTTTGAAATATTATATTTCTCCCCTTCCATAAAAATTTCAAGATCTATCCTTTTAAAATATAAAAATCTTGGATTTTTTGTGATCCTCATTCTGGATAAGCTAGCATGGTCTTTTCAACTCAAATCCTCTACCACCTGATACAATTTCTCAGGGTGGTAATGTATTTAGAATTTTAAATCTTTAATCAACTCCAACCATCTTATTTGTCACATTACCAGCTCATTTTTTATGAAAATATACTTTAAACATTTATGATTAGTATAAATATCACACATTTACCCCAAAATATAATGCTTCCATATTTTTAATGAAAATATTACAACAACAAACTCCAAATCATGAGTTGTGTAATATTTCTCATGAATTTTCCACTATCATGTGGCATAATAAATAACCATATCAATTTTTACTAGAACACACCCCATCCCCTTTTTGGATGCATCACTATAGATCATAAACCATTATCCGCTACAAGGTAATGTGAGCATAGGTGATCTGGCTAACCGTATTTTTAGCACTTTTGAATTCTCTTCAAATACTTCTGTCCAAATGAACAGAACTCCATTTCGATTCAACTTGGTGATTGGATTACATAATTGTGAAAAATATTTCAAAAAACGTCAATAATATCCACCCAGACCAATAAAACATCAGATCTCAGTTACTGTTATTGGTCTCGACCATCTTTCGATAACATCTATTTTAGATGGATCCATAGATATCCCCTGTATTGAGATTCTGTGACCAAAAAATGAATATTTTTTAATCCAAAATTCACACATGGTAAATTTGGCATAATGATTATCTTTTCTCAAGGTCATCAGTAAAATTCTCAAGTTGTATTCACATTTTACCTTTCTATATGAATAGACATGAATATCATCTTAAAATTATACCACAAAATGGTCAAGATAGTCTCTAAATACTCTATTAATTATATCCATGAAGACATTATGGGCATTATTAAGACCACAAGGAATCCCTATAAATTCATAATGTCTGAATCTTTTATAGAATTTAATCTCGGATATATCATTTTTTCCCTTAATTAATGATATCCTGAACAATGATCAACCTTGGAAAAGTATATAGATCCATTTAGTTGGTCAAATAATTCATCAATGCGTGGGACAGTAAATGTTTTGTTGATAGTGTTCTTGTTGTGTTTTAAATAATCAATACAGAGTCTCATTAAACTGTGAATATTTTTATCAAACAACACTAGGGATCCCCATGGTGATGAACTAGGGAATATGAATCCATTATCAAGATTAAATGAAGTCAGTTATTCAATTATTGAAACTAAATAAGGTCCATTCTATAAGGTGTCATTGAAATATTAATAGTTCCTAGTGTGAATTGTATTGAAAACTCATCTTCACAATTTTGTGGAATTTTCTGAAATTCCTCCGGAAAGTAATTATCAAACTCTCTTACAATGGGGTTATCCATAATTGTGAGTTTTCCTAAAAAATTGACATAAATAACAATCAATTATACGAATCATGACCCAAAAGATAGAAGAAATTTCTTCCGGAAGTTCATATTTATCCTCGCATCGATAGATAATCATAGATTGATCTCATATATTAAATGGTACATAACTTATTTGTAAATTGATATGAGAGCCATATAATTAAAGAAAATCCATACCAATAATCACATAACATTCCAATATAGAAAGGATCACAGGATTTTTAGGAATCACATTCCCAAAAATAATAATTACGGGAAGAATGGTAGACACTTGATGTGGCCGTTTTGCAATTAGGAGTTGTCACATATGACTCAACATCTAATTATTGAGTTAATTCATAGATACCCATAGAATATTCTTTACAAATAAAACATTAGGTGGATCCATAATCAAATAAAACATTTTCTACTTTATATTTCATGGTAAGTGTACCATTCACCTCTTCATTTTCATACTCCACATCACTGATAGTAATTGCATGTGACATTATTTTGAATTTGGAATTATGATTTTGTTGGTGTCCATCATCATAAATAGCCCTTAGACTAGGGATTTGATTTAAATAATACCCCCTTTACATTCACTTGTATAATTGATGTGTATGATGTGAATTTTGGGTAGCATTTTCATAATTTGCATCATTATGAAAAAATTTCCCATCACACCAGCATTCAGTTGCCTGATGACCTTATTTTAAACACTTATAAAATTTATTAGTCTATTTAAGACAATTACCTCCATGTTTCTTTCAACACTTTGAGGACATGGGAAAACTCACCTTCTTTTTAGTGTGGTCTTTATATTTTACTTTGAGTTCAATTTTTATCTTCTTATAAATGCCATATGACAGATGAGTTACTCCAATATCCAACACATCACTGAGATCAAATCGAACAATCTACTCATATTTATTTAATTACTTTATGTATAATTCTATTTGGAGACATGGTTTTAAGACACTGAAGCATTGATCAATCTTACACTCATGTTGGATAATAATTTCTCAAGTGTACCTTGCAAGTCTTGTAAAAAAAATTTGTAGTTACCAACTAATTCTCATACTTTTTCATAACATTAAGGAACTCCTTCTCCATATTTATTAGAAGATTATGTTGAATGTATTAATTAAAAAAATTAGTTCTTGAACTCTTCCCTTTCCATTGACTAAATTTCATCTAATTGCTCATATTTTTTTATAAGATTACTCCATTTATCAATTTCACATTCCAAATGATATACTACTAAGATTACATTATCATGTTTAGAACAATGTAGAACTAAAAATATCTTTTTTATGGTACTAATCCATTGTTCAGACACTGATGGATCAAAAGTCCCACTGAATGAAGGGGGACGCTGCCTCATGAAGGATTCCACAAAATTTTGCTACCTCTTTTGTTTGTTAGGAATTCCAGAATGACTTATATCTTAGGAACATTGTGTGATCTATGATACATGATTTTTCATTCAATCATCCTGAACAATTGTTTTCTCAGGGGGGGAATCATTTCAGTTCCAGTCACGTTCAGCATTATCACAGTTTATTCAAGTTCAAGCCATTGACTAAAACCAAGAAGCATAGTGTGAGCTACACTAATAATAACTTGAAAACCCCATAATAAGAATATAATATATATTTTGGACACAATATGGTATATCATAGGTTATTAATGGCCATTTATAATATACAAGGATTTTATATCATACTTAGACATATCATTAATGCTTTCTCATCATAGTTTCCAACGGTTAAATTTAAATTTTTTCTATTACCTTCTATATTGACCTGTTATTTACATAAATTAATATCAATTCAGAATTGATGTATATTTATTAAAACATATAAAAAATGATGATATGACTATATATGTATAGATTTTTTATAAATTGGTAAACATAAAAAACTGCTTCATAAAACATCTATATTGTCTTCCATTTATTTCATCATAACTATGATCTTTTTTTGCATACAATACTTAATATCCTTATTCATGTCCTGGGGAAATGAAACCTATCAAAGTGTGATCTCAAATGACCTGTAAGGGTAATAAAATTAAATTAAAATCATATTATATTCATAGCATTAAAACATTTTAATATCTTATCCTTCATATTAAATAAATTAGAATATAATATCATTGGATAAATCATAAAAGTGAAATGTAATAACATCTGTCATTAAATAATAAAAGAAATATTTTTTCATACACACATAAATATTTAAAGTCATTTAATATTAGTCAAGGTTCATTTCCAAGACCATATTTGGAGTCAAAGTCCATTACTGAAACTAGTTCTCATCTCATTCTTTCCCAGTATCAATGAACCAGATTAAGTTTATGTTCTAGAATTGTATATATCACGATATATAAATATTTTCCGAATTAATTGGTTGTAGATATACATCCCACCCATCTTATAATGGATCCATTCTTACGTGTTCCACAGAAACATAAAAACATTCACTATAGCATTACCCATGAAATAAAATGGGTTTCTTAAACACCAATCCATCATGACATAATGCATAAATGGATTTAATAAAAAATATTTTCACCATTTAAATGATAAAAAAAATTAATAATATGGATAGAAACATAATCTGATGTAATGTTAGATAAAAAATAATTCTGACAAAATAGATGAGCTTCATTCTCAGAGGAAAATATCCATTCTTTTTCAAAAATGTTTTCCTTCCTCAAAATATCACAAAATTTTAGAAGATAAAATTTAATGTGAAAATAACATCATAATATATTAGTGGACACTTTAATTAAATAAAGAAATTTGAATGTGACAAATTCCATTCATGTCATACAAGTTAAAAAATATTATTCTTGAACTTTTCTGGAAAAATTCAAAAATATACCTCATATGGTAAACATAAGAATGATTCTTTCCAAACCATGTTGTGAAAGTAAAAATGGGTAAAAATGACATTAAAAATACAAAAATAATAGTAAAATTTTTATGAAAAAATCATTTAAAAACATGGAAGGAGATGATAAATATACCCCTAGTAATTTATCACATATAAACATTCTCTACAAAAAAATGAGATTTGAAATCTTATCCCTTACATTAGGTATGATATCCTTCATATATATCCAAAAATCATATATAATTTTTTAAAAAGTTTTAATTATTTATTATAGAATCATAATCATTTTTATGATATCATTTATGATCATATTTTTATCCATTTTTCTATAACATTTCATTGTTACTTGTTATTCATGTATAAACTGCTTTATGTTCATATTCATTTTTTTTCAGATAATTTCTTATTCCTATTTTAGGTTATAGTTATATCATTTACATAATGTTATTAGAATAATATATATCATATTAATTAATTAGTTTCATTTATATAATCATGTTTTAATGATGATTATGTAGAACGAATCACGTCACACCATGGAGACGATAAGCCATACATGCACACAATTGACGATACTGTTACCATAATTAATGACTGGTATTGAATTGGATTATGTATAGTATCTTTAAATTATTATCAATTTATAATAATAATATATATTTATTATTTCAAACATTATAACCATACATGTAAGGTTGTGGTGAAAAACATATTACACCATGGCGTGAACATGGTAAGCCTTACGTACGCAGATGCAGTGATTTCATTTTTCATAGGATGGATAAAAGGCTTAATAGGATTATTTAATACCTATAGTAACATGTCAGTATATTAGTGACAATCAGGATATTAATATATAATTAAAAAACTCAACAATAAAAAGTAGACGATGAAATAAATTTGAATAAATCGGTATAAGAGATTACATCTTCTTCGACGTGCCTCCATTAAATTTATCTCCGAGAAGTAGAGTTGGTCATTTGAGAAGACAAAAACCACTCAAATGTTACGAGGAATGTTTAGAAGAGAAATGGGAAGGGTTTTTTTGAGTTTTGAAGGCTCAATATGGAGTGAAGAGGAGAAGGATGAGGTTCAGTTTATAAGGTATAAGAGGGGAACTTTAGAAAACTCTCAAAATATTAGTTTATTATAAATTCAATTTCGATGAAAAAATGTCCAAAATATATTTAATTCAAAGATAAGATGATTTTGGTTCAAATAAAAATCTTCTTTTGATTTACAGACAACTTTATAATATCTTTGTATCCTTATCTGTTTGGTTTAACCATTATTTTTTCTTTTTGACTTTTACCGTGATATCATGTTTTTACACTTTATGGGTTAATGTAATTACAATTTCATGTCAAAAAACCCATATAAAATTATTTAGGACTTATTTGGACTTATATTAAATATTTTTCTTGATATTATATTTTATGGAATTTAATATCATTCAATAAACTATTTTTTTGTTTTATGTTTTGAATTATGTTAATTTTAGTAACTATCTATAATATACGTTTTTTATAAAAAATTATAATAACCTGATTCCTACAAAAATAAGTCATTAAATCCAATATAATATGTAAATATCCTCCAAAAAAGTGGGTAATGCCATCAAAATAACCAAATTAATTTTTTTTAAATATATAAATTCATTTATTTGAATCATTCATTAATGAGGTAATCACTACATCATAATTGTGTTATAAATAAATATATTTATCTAATATATATATTTTAAATAAAATACCCTTGTGTAGGAAATATTATAAGATTTTGGTTGAATATTTATAGACATGGATATCGGTTATATAAAGCTATATTAAAATTGATTTATTAAAAGTTACATGTTTAGGATATAATTATCATGACATTCAATTAATTCTTATAAAATGTCATTTTTACATCGTAATGAATCCATAGTGTCCCAAAACTAACCAACGGATGAACATGGTCTAAAATATATAATCAAATAGAATTAGGACACGTTTAAGGGTAGTTTTATAATATTAAATTACTATTTTTTCCCTTATTTACCTTATTTTCACTTTACCCATGGTAAATAAAATTATTAATGAAGTTACTATTCAGAATGTCCAAAAATAAAATGTACATACTCACACAATTTGAATCTTCTAATTAAAATTATGTAATCCATATTTCCAAATTCAAAACACATAGGTTGTAGAAATTAATATAAAATTCATCCTCTTGTTGAAATGAGAAAATGAGTACTAAAAGTTAAAACATTATAAAATATTGAAATGTTTTTACATATTAATTCTATGTAAAATTAATAATAATTGAATAAATAATCTTAAATTCTAAAAATATATTCCATTTATACATTAAAACCATTAAATTTTATAATTTAACTATATTAATTTTCTCTATGCAAAAAAAATTAATTAAAATATAGTGAATTTTTAATATTTATAATAAAATGAATGTTATTAGAAAAATACTAGAAATTTATACAATGTAAATTTTTATATCCCAATTAAAAATAAAATGTTTATTTTTTAAAATATAAATTATTAATTTGTCACAATCTTAAATTAAAATGGGTTTTCCAATCAATGGTGTAAAATTAACCTTCTAAAAAATAGGTTCTTATCCATTAAATAAGGATTTATTCATACCCTATGACTAAAATATCGATTCGATGAATATAAAAAATATATTATTATGTATATGACACATATATATCATTTTATTCATTAAAAATTATAATTCACTAAAAAATAATAATATATAAATGATTTATACTTTTCATTAATTATCAATATCCAACGAATTTATAATGCATTTTCATAAGTTTTTTATAATTATTCCTTCTAACCTAGTAGCTAGGCTATAATGGTAAAATTATGTTAATAATATCTCATGGTTTTATTGAAGTTTCAATTGTGTGCAAAGAAATCTACTAAAGAGAAAATTATTTAAAGAAAATATTTCATAAAAACATCTTTGTGTTATAGTTTCTTGTAGCATCTAGTGGATCTCGGTAGGACCCACTGTCTTTGTATAAGTGTTTTCTTTCACCAGTGCAATTTAATAGGAGGGGATGGTGATGTAGATCTCTTCATTGAGAATCTCTAATAAATCATAGACTATAGAGTAGAGTCTCTTGGAATGACTGTTATATATTGAAGAATCTTTTGGCTCATATTTTTTATGACCACCTAGTGGTGTGGTTTATTTCTTAAGAACATCTTAGTTTTTATATTATTGATTGATTGTGATAATTGTTATTGAGATAAATGTACATAGTTCGTTGTGTTTAGTGTTTTCGGGGTGTCCTTCTAAGTACTGTTATACCCACCCCACCATTGGCATTGACTACAAATGTCGTGTATTATGTAGATCAAGACCCTATTGACAGTGTCTTGAGAGTACTAGGAGTTAGTGCATTTTTTCTAAAGCTTTACCTATCTAGGAGTTTTACAAAGATCATTTATTTGACATAGTCTTCTATCTTGTAGTAGTTTGGAATCTTTATTGTATTTTATTTCTATTGTATTTGGCCCATTATTACATTTTCAATACTTTACTATCATACTCTATTGTGGGATTATATATTCAGGCATCCATTATTTTAGAATTTTTTCATTTCAGAATAATGTGTATCTTGAGATGTCTTTGTGCTTACAGATACTTGAGGATAATTCATCAAATTTTTTGGATATTCCTAATCGATGTCGGTCGCCAGCTCCAGCCCTATTGGAAGAATGTAGGAGGTAGTCACGGTTCGTACCTCTATAGGTTGTGCTGTGACATGGGGATTATTTTAAAAATTCATTTCTTATAAGATTCATAAATTAAGAGTAGTTTTTTGTTTATTGGTCTAATATATCATATGTTTATCACTTTTTATGATATATTTTTATGCATTAAATACTAGAGATTTATAGTAAAAATAATGGCACATTAATGGTGGTATGTATATCATTCCTTAAACTCCCACCCCATTTATAAAATTTCATAATTATAAATAAATTTTTAATAAAAACATGCAATTTTTACTTATTTATTGGAAAACAATGACTATGAAGCACCTAGTTCAATAAAGATTACATTTTCTTATTTGGGTTGTCTCAAACCCTTCTAGTAATCATCTCAATAGGTGTGGAGGATTGAACCGGTTTTAGTCTTCAGATTATATAAAATTATATTATAGACTATTTTCTTCACTAAAAAATAAATTGTTATATCATCGATCAATAACACAATAGTATAGACGTATGTTGGGAGACACATGTTTTTCATGTGATACTGAATTGATTTAGTCCTCTAGAATCTCACACTGATCTTTTGGTGAATTAGTAAATGGTTGGATTAAATTTTTTTAATATACTAATTCTAATATATTTTAAAATATATGTTCTACAATATCTCATTTGGTTTTTCCATTGAAGTCATATTATATTGAGCATATAAGAGGTAATGCTTGGTAATACTTATTTATAATCCACGAGAATAGAATTGTATATTCCTATTATAATAAAAGGTATGTAGGGATTTTTTCTATTTATGTGGAAAAATATAAACACATTAATGTTGTTATGACTATTGGTAAATCCCTTGGGAACATGGTATGGGAGGTCACTGATGTTACTAAACAATTGGTCCTAGCCATGGATATTTTAAAAAAAATATCCATGTACATGGGGCATGATATCCCTAATTATTTTGGATAAAGACCAGACAAGTGAAGAAACTTTATTGATTTTTAAGGAGTTTAGATTGAGTGGTCTAACATGTCAAATTAGATATTTAATTTTTACTAAAATTTATATATTATGGAAGTAACCCTAGGTAGTCTATCGATGGAGTTAAAAATATGTTATTGATTATGAAAATAAAAGGGGAATGAGATTTCTGGAAACATGGGGATTGTATATTTTAACATAGAAATTAGATCTATATTACTAAATGAGATAAATTGGTAAGAGAAATCATGATAAACCCATGTGAATGTCCATTGATGCTCAATTTGTCATACATATCAATGGAATTGGAATGATCATTGAATCATTGTTTTATACACACTAAAATAAGTATGGTATGTTTTTTATTTCAAGGTTGCTACTAAGGATTTAATTGATCAACAATATTGATTACCAGAGACCGCATACAATCAATAAAATTTTGTCGATGTAAGAAATGAACTCATCCCAGGAATTGTATAAATAGTGTTAGGAGATATATATATTCAGATATAACTAAAAAATATTTAATAGACAAAAAATTATCCTAATTATGAGATTTATCTTCTGAATTTCATCAAAAAATACAATCCACAGGCATTATCATGAAAGAGAAGAGGTGAGAAAAGATAATAAGAGAGTAAAATAATCACAACATCTAATTTATGCATGGAAGCATGTATATTATTGTTCATTTTATTTTTATATGATCATAAAATAATAAAAACTAATTCAAAAGGAAAAAATGAGGAATAATAGAATATAATCCTGAAAATTGAATCACCTTCCAAATGTTAGAAATATGGAGGTCGGGTTTAAAATATGAAACCCCTAGATTGATAACAAAGTTGATTATAATTACATTATGATGAAGAGGAAAAAAATGGATGGATAAATCACCAAAATTTGACTCAACATTACCCCATAGTCATGAAACATATTATGATGGGGGGGAGTGGTTTTATGGGAAATTACAAAAACGATTCAGCAAAAAGTAGACATGTGTCGAAATGGCTAAGTGAAAATTCAAGATAAAATCTTTACTCCTTTTCATTGATCTAGTTTTTGGAAAAAAGTTTGAAAATATCCTAAATTTATATTTATTGGAGTTCCATCATGTTAGCTATCAAATAGAGGTGGAATCAGCGCAATTTTTGTTCCACGACCTATGTTATGGCGTAAATATAAAAGGGTGGTCCAATCGAGCCCACCCATAATGTCATTACATGTAGGAAATGTTTCGGATGCCTGTGATTATATTCATCATTTGGCCTAGGAAGATGAATTTTATCCAATTTTCTATGTAATATTTAATAAATAATGATTTTTATCATTTGGAACAATTTATGTAATTATATGATAGAAATTGGGAACTGCTATCAAATTGGGAAATTCTAAGATTGTTTTTATATATATTTTCATCATATAAATTCAAAACAAATATTGATGAAAAAATGATCAATAATGGGATTTTTTAACCCATAAATAATGCAATAGATAATTATAAGGGAGATAAATGATTTTATTTTCGTGTGCGCTCATACCCCCACACATAAACCATTGTACTCTTGTGAAAATTCTTCTGTCCTAATCATGTCCCATTCTAAAATCAAAGATGATAAAGCATCCAATATTAATTTGAAACGAAATTCATCATGTTACTTTTATGAAATAAATTTTCCTATCATTTTTATTCTCTAACATTTGAATTTTTTCAACATCATTTGTTCAGCCATGAAACATGTCACAAACAACCTCACCTTGAAATTTTTTCTCATCACTCAAGGAACATATGGAATCATAGTTATGAGCTTTCCCCCATGTTCATGTGATATTACCATATGATATCCATGATTTAATATAATTTAATAGAAAAAATAGATATGAACTCAATTAGAATTCCATCAATTTGTTTTGAGGTTCAAGGGTTGGTATGATTTAATGATTAAAAATATGATGTAAGAGAGGAGTGTTTAATATGATAAATACAAAACATGTCAAAATCAACATGTGTTCACAATGAATGTGAACACTTAACCAGAAAAAATTGCATCAATTTCAACTCATTATCCTCATTGTTCATTTGTGTAAGTCACAAAAAAGCATTGAATAATACTGAGTAAACATCCCCTTTTTATATTTTTTTTCATTTGTTCTATTTTTATCGATATACAGAAAAATATTTTATTTATATAATTATTTTGGATTTAAAGAGTGATACATGTATAACACAATGATATAATATGGTTTGTAGACCCACTCCCCAAACAAATGTTGGATCCATTTCTATCATCCTGTTATAATAATTATTTCCTAATAATTACCTTGAAAACAACCTCTCCACACACTTAAAGGAAAATTAATGATGAATTTACAGAAGATATGAGTATGTATAGATAAATTTTCATGTAATTTGGCCACCAAGAATGAATTTCAGTGTCTTTAATGTTTAATATGCGTAAAATTTCAAGGTGTAAAATATAGTGGTTAATTGATAAAAGGGATTTTTGAGGAATGATGGACTCTATCATGAGTGGAGCACAAGTTTAATATAATGGATTCAAATAATATCAAGGAATGTTCCAGTTTCTCTACAAGACCCATGACTCTAAAAAAGTGATTAAAAATAATAATATGCAATAAAACCTATAGAATGTATCTTGGGTAATAGATTAAAATAATGATCAATGATAATGAAGAATGGGTTTCAAAAATCAATTTAACACTTTAGAGTGTTTTGAAAATAATAATTCCAATAACAGATTCCATATCAACAGTAATTTGAAAAAGATTACTCTAAAAAATGGAATTTTCCAAAAAATTGATTCAAACCTGGAAATTGATTTTGGATATTATCTGTAAGAAAAAGTTGATGAAAAAATGGAATTAATAAATGGTCCGATAAAATTTATTTTGGATTTTTCATATTTAAATCCTAAATATATTATGTTACCCTCCAACACACATACAAATGACATTGTCCCCAATGAAATCAATTTAAATAAATAGAAAACTAATTAAATTTATGTAGAAGGAAAAACATAGAATGTGTGTAATACACATCATCCATTAGATATATTTACTCTACTGTATTCCTTCTATAATTTTCAAAGACATTTTTTATCCATTTACAATTTATGAAAAACCTCTTTCTAGTTTTCTCATGAAATAATACTATAGAAAAAAAAGGCTAAACATTTCTAATAGAATATGGACCGAGCCAATGAGAACCAATCATTCATGGGTAAATTCCAAAAATTTAATTGTACATGAGGACAATCTCAACATTATGGAACTTCTTATAATGAATCATTCCATCATTTATAGCCTTTGTATTGTCTCTATTGATTTGGGAGTTCTCATATGAATCACATCAAATTTATACCAACTATTGACTCTGTATCTTCCTATGCTCAACTGTATATGAAAGATTCATTTTAAAATTTTTAACATCCCAATATACATGGTGATCCACCTCTATTGGGATGTGAAAATCATTTCCAAATACAATAATGTGTAGTTGAATTCCTATAAGGGTTTTAGAAGCAATTCGATATGCCCAATGTGCACCATCCATGGGAATACTCTAATCCTTCCTATTGGGTTGAAATGTTTTTCCAAGATTCTATTAACATATTTATTTGAAATTTCAATGTGTCAAATTGTTTGTGGGGGATATAAAATTGGGAATTTTTGAATAACCCCAAAAATTGGATCCTTTCATTCACGTTCCAATTGAAGAAATGGGATCCCTGGTTACTATAATTATAAATATAGGAAAACGAAAACAACTGAAAATATGGGTCCTCAAAAAATCAATAACAACTCGAGATCCATCAGTCCTGGGGTAATTTTCTTCCGCCAATTTAAAGACATAGTCAAATAACATTAATATGTAACCAAATACAAATGAATTTGGAAAATTCTATATAATGTCAATGCCCCATGCATTGAAGATCTGATGAAATAACATTGGTTGTGGAGGAATTTCATTCCTCTTGGAGATATTCCCTTTCAATTGACATCGAGTACATGAATTACAAAAAATATGGGCATATCTTTATAAGTATGTCTAATAATGTCTTGAAACAAGGATCTATTGAGATGTAAATTGAGTGCTGATGTGGCCACTACAATCCAACGTGTGGTAGAAGCTCAAAACTAAGGTGAACGCATGGTCACATACACATCTAGTAATAACATGGTCACTAAAAAGTCTCAAAACATATGGTTCATCCCAAATGTTCCTTCAAGAATAATTATTAAGTCTCTATGATTGTGAAGTGGGAAAATCTCTGGGGACTAAAATTCAAGAATAAAAATTGGTTATCCCAAAATTACCATCATGAGTCAAGCTTGCATCTCTGAGACTGTGAAGTTCTAAAATCACTATAGACCAAAGTTGTTTCTATAAAATTCACATTTTTTACATAACTAGGTGTATTTTTAACTCCATCACAAAGGTTCTCATGAGGAATGGATTTTCCTATGGGGAGGGATGAGTCAACATGGTGGTCTATTTGATGGGAAATATTACTAATGTGGTAATTTACCACATTTCCACTCCTCTATTATATCAAATATCATGGTCAAACTCATGGGGGGTGAGAATCCACCAAATGAGGAGGTGATTATATTTAGTTTTATTTAAGTGAAACTGAAGGGGATCTTGATTAACAAAAATTACTTTTCACCCAATAAGATATGTCTGGAATTTTCTATGGAATATAAAATTGAAAGGAGTAATTTTTCAGTCGTGGTGTATTTTTTCAACATAGGGTCAAGGTTATGTGAGGAATAAGAAATGACATGAGGAGACATCTCAACCCTTTGTGAAAAGAAATCCTCAAATATAATGTTAGATTCATCACACATTTAATCTATGGTGATATCTCCACTTGGTGGTTGGATAATTTCAGGTGATGTCAGAATCATTTATAGTTAATTGAATTGATACTAAATTTTTTTATCAAAAACAAATTCAGAATCCTTTCGATATAATAGAGAAAAGGGAAGTACACTATTACTAAAATCATTAATTAATTGGTGGTAAAAATTCAACATGATCCAAGACTGATGAAACCTCTTTACCAAATTTGTGATGATGATTGGAGGAAATTAATTAATTTTTTAGTTTATCCATTTGCATTAAATCTTTTAAAATAACATTCCCATGAACTACCCCCCTCTCTACCATGAAATCATATTTCTAATAATTTAATATGATATATTTTTCAATGTAATGATGTAGGACAAAACCTGGGTGTGACAACAAATCATAAATCAAAGTTATATAAACTATCAAATCATCCATAAAAATACCCATACAATTCTCATAACACTAGTAATAAAAAAATGAACGTGCATCACATAAAATTATAGAATATTTTGATAGTCCAAAAGGAATCCTTCTAAATGAAAATGTATCAAATAGACTAGTAAATGTTTGTTTCATAATCCTCAGAGTATGTATTGATTTGAAATAAAACATGACATCCATAAAAGAAAAAATAATATGAATTACCAGCAATTATTTATGAAATTTTTTCAATTGATGGTAGAGGAAGTTTTTCCATTCACAAGGATTGATTCTGTCAACAGTAGTAAATATAGATTTTCAATATGTTTTTTACATGTGCTAGAACAAACTGATTCCCTTCATTTAACACAATCATTATTCAATTTATTATGAAAAATTTTCATAGTTATAACCCATTTACTATCACATATTAGATAGATGATTGGAAAAAAAGTAATTTTATAACATCCAATTTCACCACTTCATGTATAGTGGGATTTTTCCGATGTTGAGATTGAATTAAGGGATTATCCACATCATCTATATGTATATTATTTATACAAATAAATGGTATAATCCCAGTAATATAAAGCAATGTCGATCAGATCACGTTTTTAAACTCTCTCAAAATATCAAGTTGTTTTTATTCCTTCTGTGGAAGGCGGTTATTGAATATAACAATATGAAATTGGTCAATAACATAAAGATAAGAATTTTATTAATTCGATGGATGTGCTGTGAATTCCATCATTACATATTTTGGAATTAAGGGAGGGGATTTCGGGGTAGTGATATCTATGAAAGTGTCAATCTTCTAATTTTTATTCTATAAGGAAAGAGAATCATTGGAAATGAGATTTTTAGAATCATCAATGACCATGGGTACCTCATATTGTTCACTCTCTTCAATTTAGAAACAAAATTTACAATTTTTTGACCCCAAAAATCTCTGAAATCTTGAACCAAAACTCAAATAATATAATGGTTTATAAGATTAAAAAATGACTTCGAGAATGGGTTGGGTAGAGATGGTTATGTGTGTGTCATTTTAGAGAACATTCATTGAATATACATTATGAGTAGAGTTCTCTTCAATGGGGTTTTTAATGTCCTCAAACATATTAAAACATACAATTTTTACACCAAACAGCATGACAAATGTACCAATATGAATGTTGATCATCATTTTTTCTATTTTGAGGAATGTCCTACCATGTATGAGAGGAGAATTTTCATGGGTTTGGGTATCTTCCATTTCCAGAATGTAGAATGCTACAGAGATAATGATATTATTCCCTCTTATTAGGACATCATCGACTACTCATAATGGGTTTATTATTCTCTGATTGTCATGTGGTACAATGATTCCCATTGGATTAAGAACTCTGACTGGAATAGATATTTATAATGGGTAAAAAATCATGTTAATAACCAAAATCTATCATTTCTCATGTAAATAAGGTCACCCCTTTAGTGCATGATATTTTCAAAGTGCATGGATCATTTAATTTGGTTGGCCTTGCTGGATATATTAAGGATGAGACATTCCATCCTAGGGTGACTCTCTCATTCAATTTCATTCTCAATCAATGGGTGAAATGATCTTTATGAAATTTAGCATAGAAATATATTTCTTTAACTACATCCATTAAAGGTATGATTACTTTCACTATTTTAAATATTTCAAATATTTCATTTTCAATCTCATTATCAATTTTTTTTTGATTTAGAGAGCCTTAGGTAGAACGGTAGAGGAGTAGATTATTTAAGAAAATCCTCGATGAAAAGTTTTCACCCTTTTTGTATGGTATTTCATTAAATGAATCATTTAATGGTAATACAATTGATTTTTCAAGTGAGGGGATTAAATATTTTGATTAATATGTTGAAGGATAAACATAATAACAATTTTGATGTGTAATTACACATATATTACCATTTTCCCTTTGGATTAAAAATGGTTTGGGAAGTTATTTTTCCACAACATTGCATCTTAGTATCACCGATAATGTTTTCCTGTTATTCCACTTGAGTTCATGGGTCTTGAATTAGAAATTGGGTGGGTTTTTGGAACTAGAGGTTCATTGTTTCCATTTTATTCACCATATCCAAAAAAATGTTTTAGATTTGGGTGTAGGAGGATTATTTCAAGATGTTTATCGGTAAAAAGGTTTCTTACTATGTCCTTCTTGGTACATGTTTTGGATAAGGGTATCTCGATTTTTTGACTTTTTTATATTTAGTTTTTTCATTCCACCTAGGGTATGTATTTGGCATGAATGGTTATTAAATTAAAAGTGGTGCTTAATATAATGAATTCACAAGGAATACTCCTACAAAATACTCAGATGAATCCAGTAGTTGTGAGAACATATCAGAAAAATGAGGGTTATCGAAATAAATAACAAAATTTAGTGGAATGGATGAAGAGTGTGAGTTACCTTGTGCATGAGATAATGTTCATAAAAGGGTATTCATATCATGAAATTTATTATCTATCTTTTATTCTAGGTATGAATGACTTACATAATCAACTCCTTCAGATTTTTTAATATATCGTTTAAAAAATTGTTGTGCATATTGAATCATGTTGGCTATTAATTCATGAGAGAAAAAAGAAGTTTTATCATCACAATAACCCCTAGATTCAACATATAGCATTAAAATATCCATTGGGAGAAGTCACACATTGATGTATTGAATTAATAATTGTTCACTAACTTTGTGGTGGAGGAATCATTATCAAATTGTTTGGAATCTCTCCCAATATTCATGAAGGGTCTCTCCTAGTGATTGCATAATGCGCCCAATTTCATTTCTAATTGATGAAGTTCCAGGGAAAGAGATTAAAATATATAAAAATAGTAATTTCATGTCATTATAGACCCCAATTGTAGTAGGAAAATAGTATATCAAAACCTTTCTTACACAATCATGTGAGATAAGGAAGTCTTGAAACATAAGGAGATCCTCTAAATATGTATGGGATTCATAGTAGAGAACACTATGTGAAAATCATTGATATGATTATTAGGTTCATCACCAATATGACCATCTAATCTAGGATGTATTTGGATTTGTCCAGATCTAATCTCAAATTTGGATGATTCTTTAGGATATTAGATGTACATGAGGTGGTACTCTGCATCCGGGGTTGCTAGTTATTTTTTGGTCCTCTTATTTTTAATCATGATTTCATAGGGTTGATTTGGTTCAATTATTTATTGGTTTAGGAAAAATTTGGGATTTATAACGGGTTATTCAATGTTCCATTATTATCATATATTATATGACCTAATTATTGGGTGAATTGTCTTTTCAATTTTCGTGATGAATTCAAGAAGTTTTTCTTTTTCTGATCAGGTCAAGAAATTAAGTTGTGATGTTTAAATTTTTATACATTTATTTCTTTTGAATGATTTTTAAAATAGAAAAACATATTAAGAATAAAATAAGAAAATAAGAGAATTTTATATTATACAATTATAGAGTGATATAGTAGAGAGTGATTAGAACAAACAGGCCAGAAAAAAGACGAAAAAAACAAATATAATCAAATTTGGGGTTGTGATATTTACAAGATTTTTAATTAATGAAGGAAAATAATGAAGTAAAAGTAAATAAAGAGAAAGAATTATCTTCAATCACCTGAAATAGTTCTAAAATTTGATGACATTTTCAATTGCATCAAATTCAATGTTCATTTTCTCCTGCATTTCTACAATGTAGAAGTAACTTTAGGTCATCTCCCGATGGAGCCTTAGATTATTAATATTAAAAATAAGGATTTTTATCAAAATCAAGGGGGTGGTATTTTATGAAAATTTGTGGTTTCTTGATATTAAATCATAAATTTAATATATATTACTAAATGAGATAAATTTTTTGTAGAAATCATGATCAACCTAGATGAATGTCCCTAGATTTTCAGTGTATCATATCCCTTAAGGGAATGGTAAGGATCCTTGATTCCTCAATTTAAACACACTGAAAACAGTATGGTATGTGTGTTATTACTGGGTTTCCACCAAGTACATTATTGATAAAAAATATTGATTACCGGAATCCAATCACAAGTAATATAATTATGTCAATATAAGAACCAAACTTAATCAAGTCATAACAACAACAACTTGATATTATTTCTAGATCTAGGTGTGTCTCAAAATTGTTCTCAATAAAAAAACATGCATAATAAAGGTTCACAAATTCTTTATTTCTTCAAATAATTCAATACACAAGAATAAACATTATTGAGAAGATGTGAGAAAAGAGGGAAACACACTCAAATCATCAAACAATATGATTTATGCCAAGAAGCAAGAGGATTAATGTCAATTTTACTTTTATTTTATAATATGAAAATAATAAAATTAAAAGGTAAAAAATAACAATAGACCATAAATATGTCAGTTCAATCCCCTTAAAAATACTATAAGAATGTAGAACAATATTATAATGATGGAAACCCTTCAAATTGATCCCTATAAGGCATATAAGTACATTATGAAGATGTGGAAAAAATAGATAACGATAGCTCTAAAATTATAATCAACATTACCCATGGTCAAGAAATATATTTGATTGATGTATAAGAGTTATTTTATATAAAATGACATCAAATGTTCCACACAAAGTATCAATGTGCTTTATTTTATTAGTGACTATTCCTGGTATAATTTTTACCCATTTTTAGGTGGAATGTTGACTAATCAAACCATATGAAAATGGAATGAAATTATATGGAAATATAGATTTCACATTTTGATGAACAATTTAGGTGTAATAAGACCAATTGGAGTTCCATGTCCTGAGTTATGGCCCAACCATAGATGTGTGGTCAAATTGGGCCTAAATATAATGTCTTCACATATATACCACATTTAGGCCCATTATGCACACATTCAACATTTGGCCCAATTATATGAATTTAATCCCATCAACTATAGAATCCTATAAAAAGTAATTTTAACATTTGGATATGTGTAGTTAATGATTGGATAGAAATAATTAACTATTATCACATTGGGAAATAGTGAAATTCCATTTTTTAAAAATGTTTTCAACAAAATAATTCAAAATAAATATTGGGTGAAAAATAATTAATAATGGGTTTCTTAAAAACATAAAAATGTAATAAAAATGTATAATGGCGATAAAATATTTTATGTCAATGTCAGTTATAGGATCTAAGGAATATTTTATAAATCAAGGTGAACATTTATTATATTATTGTTTGATGATGGGTTCAGTTATTAGTGGTATCCTTCAAAATTTCCTTTCTATTATAAATAATAAATTAATAAGATTTTTCAGAACCTATTAATGGAATATTAAGATCCATATAACTGATAGATTATATAAAAGAAGAACAAGGGAATCCTATATGGGATCTGAAGCAGAATTCCTATAAATTTCATCTAAAAGATTACAAGATTCAATCTCCCAATACGCGATGAGATCATTTAGAAAATTTTATATATATATTGTTAAATCACTGTCTAGGGGAGAATAGATTGAATTCAATTAAGGGATGAAATATTAGGGACATAATTCTACTAGGTGGTCTTCTATAACTATTAGAAGATATAAAAATTATGTGATAGATTTTTAGGAGCAATGTTTTTTAGTAGAATTTATAAAATGATAAAATTTAGAATGACATGGGAATTTTACCATATATTAAAAAATTCTTCCTGATGTAACTAGATATTTACTTTTTAGTGTATCTGATTTTGGAATTTATTCCCATTTTCCACATCTTGTAATAGATTCTATTTTATTTTTCCATTCTATAGTTTATGTTGACAACTTTTGGTCGATTTGAACTTTAATATCAGGGATTCCAAATAATAACTATAATGATACTTTGTTAAAAATAATGAAAATTTATATTTTATAGGGGAATTCCGTCTTTTTATATAGTTTTATGTGTGAGAAATTTCATTGATGAAATATGGTAATTTTTTTTGAAAATGTTACAGTGAATTTTAATGTACATTTTTTAATTAACATATATTTTTAAAAAATTCACAGGATTATGGAAAATACATCTTAGTGAATAGAATGAAGACTAAATTTAGAAATAAATTAATTCATCAATAAACAACCATTTATATTAATTATTATGTATTAGTTTAATTGGAGTTTTTTAGTTCCAAGTGGAATCATCTGAAAACATCCAAAACATAGTGTTTCTGTGTTTTGGAAAATAAAAATCTATAATAAGAGTAAAAAACAATCTGATTGATAATTTAAATAACATTTAATAATCTACATGGTTATCATAAATATCCATTCATTTGTTCAATTCTATAAAATCATGGGTCTAGATGTAAATGTTTATGTATAATTGGTCAAATGGGATTATTTTTAGTCACAACTACTTATTAGGCCAAAAATATACCCAATCACCCATTGATTAACCCAAATAAAAAACTAGAATAAGAATGGTAACCATGTATAAATGTTTATATTCCTGGTATCTTTTCAGTATAAGGTAATTCAGATTCATATTACACTTTCATCCTAATGTATATCAGTTATATAAATACATTCTATGTCATATAGTTTAATGGGACTTCAAATATATGATTTTTCCAATTTTTATCATAGGATTGCACTATACTGATGAAAATCATTTCAAATAATCATAAAACATAATACATATTGATGATAACCATTTAAGGAATAACTATGTTCATTCCTTTATGGTGATTTATAATTCCACTATCCACATATACTATGAATCCAACATTAATAAATAGTCAATGATGATTTTTATTATTATGAAAATATGATAAAATCCCACTTAAAATAACAATTTTGCATAGTGTATTTTGTATATAATCCCCAAAGACATCTCATGATCCTAATTATTATTCAAATGATCACATAAATGATATGTAATTTTCAAATGTTGTGTTTGGTTGATTGGAAACAATGGGTTCATTTCCCATTAAAAATAATATATTATTTTCATGACAGAGCTCAATTTCTCCCTTAATCATAAAAACCTCACTATATTTATGGCTAGAATCTTAATAAATAATTCTTCATTAAAAAAATATTACATAGAAACATAGTTAGACACTGTTTTATGTATTAACTAAATTCTATATTTAGAGTAGTTAGAGAATATAAATCCATAATTGATATAAAAAATTGTTTGAGATCTCAGGTCTTTTTTTTAGTTTAGAATCTAACATCAGTGAAGCAATTTATACCAATCTAATCCTCACAATATAGATTGTGAATATATCATTACATCTTATTATGTACATAAGTGTATTCATGGGATTAACATAGTGACTTTTATAATGATTTTATTTGAATATTATTTTCTTGAAATAGTATATATGGAATGTCATTTAGTAAATGAAATTATATATATGATAGTTCCTCTAGAAAATTTATATGGAATCTAGTCCATACATTCTATCTCCATTCAAGGTTCTAGAATCATCCTAATAATCATTATATTTAGCACATATAAAATCCAGATTCTAATTTTCTATGATAAATATCTATAATAATTTACAAATATATGCTATTTTTCAAAAACCATGTACTGTCTTCAATCTATCTCTCTAGATTTTCCTACTCAGAATGTAGACTCCTTCACCCAGGTAATCCATCAAGAAGAACATACCAACAAAATTTTAAAAAAATTACATGTTTGGATATCATTTAAATTAAGTAGTCCAACTTACACATACAATAAAAAATATATTGAAACACTAAAATTAACACACTGGTATAACAAATAATCATTAGTTTCTTTAATGAAACCAAACTCATTCATTGCATCATAAAATTTAATATTCTCACTCTATTAATATTTATTTCATTCATAAAACAAATCTTATAGTATACAATCAATAGTAGACTCAATTATAAATTTATATCCACTGGAATGTATTATATACATTACATTGTATAAACACCTATTATTGAAAGAGTTTATGACATCAAATTGATATATTCCATAATATTAAAAATATCACCTGATAAGAAATATATAAATTGAATTTATCATTGAATTTATTCAAAAGGTCACATTATATTATATATCATGTATTTTATATCTCAATTAACACTAATCATGTATTATAGTAAATCAGTATAGCATGAATTTCAGTTTCCATATACAAAAAAAATTATAATTTATGGGTCACAAAAAATTTGGTGAATCTATCAACTTTATATATTTATTATTGTATATGGAGTCTATATAACTTTTAATTTATTTTAAAATTTAAATGAAATTTTAATAACCAATTTTCTTTTAGTAGGTTTTAGCTTCAACATGCATGAACATTAATTTATCATAATTTTATACAATGATCATGATGATTTCTGTTGTACCATTATGGTTTTCATGTTTTATGATTATGTTCTTCTTCGAAAACTCACTTTGGGAATGACTCATCAGTCATCTCCAAAAAAGACATTTTTTTGGATATTTAATTTCCCCAAATTAAACATTCCATCCATTGAAACATCTAATTATAGGATCCTTATCATATGTTACATAATGCTAGGCCAGACACACTTTTTTCAGTATGATATATAAACTCATGTAATAAATTATACTTGGGGTAACCAACAAAATGAAATTTCTATTATTTTGGGATATTTTTATTATATGCCAGATATGAAATATATATAATTCTCTAAAATCCACATAAAATATATATTGAAATGATTTTTACACCATATCTCATATGGTATCTTTATGACTACATTTTTATCATGTACTTTAGTACGAATAATGTACGATTAATATAATATGCCTAGAATGATGTAAAAATGTCACAACAAGTAATCATCGATTGATACATGACTAATAGGGTAACACTATCACTGTATGACACACCATTATCATAAAGTGTTTCAATATAAGTGAGTTATGTAAAAATTCAACCATATTTCTTACAATTAGAGAAGTCATAGAACTAGTGTTCACCACCATGATCTTGTCCGACAATCATAATACTTTTTAATATTTTACTTTGTAATTTACATTATATAACAATATAATTTAAAAAATATTCGTACTTATATCCCATAAAAACCACATAACCATTCAAAATAATGTAATCTTGAAATGTAACTTGTTATCAATAACTTCTACCAGTTTAATAAATATTTTTCCATATACATCACCATTCACTACATAAATATAGGGTGAATAGATTGGGTTGTTTTCATTTTGAGGGGGTTAAGATAAATTATAATCACATTTGGGTGGTTACCCATAACGACCCTGAATGTGGTCACCTTATGTTTTAAGGGGAAATTATCTTCATCACTTGAAAAGGATGATGGGATTTAGAGGTGGTTTAATTAGTAGGGGATTAAACCCCTATAATTAACCATATCTTTAGATTAATTTTCATTATATGGGGGTTAAACCCCATATAATTAAAATAATACTTTTTGTTAATGAATTTTTTTTATCATAACAGATCCTAAAAAATTTCAAATAGAACTTTATGGTTTTCCTGTTATCCTAGATGTTTCTTCTTCCAAAACTCATTCTAGAAATGACTCATCAATCATCTCAATAATAATCCTTTTTTATATCTTGTGGTTCAACATTTTAAAATTTATTTCACTTATCACCTTGAATTATATGTTATTTATCATATAAATCTAATTTCTATTCCATGAACACATTGTTTTTGGTAGGATAAATAAAAAAATTCATATTGTATCGTTTGGATGACTAATAAAAATGAATTTCTATTTCTCAAGGCCAATATTATTAGAATCCATATATCTCATAAATGATTCCCAGCTTCAAATAACCATTAAAGTTATATTGTAACCATTTTCATTCCCAATCACATATGTTCTTTGTATGACTACATTTTATAGCTCATATTTTAGTATGGATGTTGTAGCATGAATCGAATTTCCCTATATTGATATATATATATATATATATATAACTAATATTGGAGGGAATAAAATCTATTTGTGTATGATTCCCCTTGTTAGGTACACCATTAAACAATGGTGTTTCAAGAGATTTGATTTATCAAAAAACAAAATCTATTATATGATTAAAAAACACAGATCTCAAGTATTTACAATGATGATATAACTAGAGAATCATAATAATTTTTTCAATTTAATTATGTTATTAACTTTACAATATCTTAAATTTTTAAAAGATTCAATCTTATGACCCATAAAAACCATACTACCATAAAAACAATGTCATAAAAATGAATTATTTTAACAATACCCACAACATGTTTTCAAATATATAGTTCCATATACATAATCATTTTCGACAAAAAGGAAATTAGAGTGTGTTAAAACCCCTTCTAAAACATTACCAACAGTTTATCGTAACAAATTATTATATGGATACCATATATTGGAAGGGGTGGTTTTGAAAATAGCTAGTAAATGATTATGGGATTTAGTGGAAGTTCAATTATAGGGGGTTTAAATTCCCAATATTTTTTTTGTATTTTCGCATAAATTTTTAGATTAATTGGGATTTAAACCCCCTAAAATTAAATTATTAATTTTATTAAATGAAAATTACTTTATGAGAATTTTTTAATGATCATGTAGATTTTAACCAAACTATTAATTCTTCCCTGTAAAAAAATATCATTCTTCATCCAAAAGTCATTACAAAATTGACCCATCATTCATATCATGAACAATCCATTTTTTTATCTTTAATTTTCCCAATTTAATCATTCTGTCCATTAAAACATTTAGAAATATGATCCTCAAATTAAATAACACAATTTTTGTCCATTAAAACATTTTGGTAACTAAGATAACTAAAATAGAATCCCAATGTATGCTTGTAAAACACTAATAAAATGAAATCATTTTATTTAGGGCCAATTTTATTAGATAAAAATAAAATTTGATATTCTTACGAACCCCATATCATCCTTAAAGAATTATTATTATAATGTTCATGACATATTTAATATGGTATCTTCTTGACTACATTTTATAGTAGATATAATGGTATGAATGATGCATCTTATATATAATATCCATAGATTGATGTAAAAAGTTCACAACAACTAATCATCTGTAGAACAATTTATAATATATTAGATCCCCCTACCAATCCCACCATTCCACTATATTTTTTTATGATAAGTGAGTAATGAAACAATTCAAAAATACCTCATATGATTAGAAAAATCATAGCTCAAGTATTTAACACCATGTTCTAATTAGAGAATCATAATAATATTATACTATTTAATTGTGTATCTTACATAAAATAACCTTAAAATTTTACAAAGATTCCATATCCTATCTCCTCAATTCCAAATAACCATACATAATAATTTCATCTAAAATGTATTATGGTGTCAATACCAACAACTTTTTTAAATAAAAATTGTCCCATATAAATCATCATTGTACGAACAATTAATCCACAAGATCAATGACCTTTTTTATAAGAAATTATTTCATAATTTTAATTAATAAAAAATATTAAAAAGTTTCAAATGATTCTAAATCAAATGAATTTTAATATAATTTTCTAGGGAGTACTTGGATGTGTTTCTCTTTAATATATCCAATACCACAATTTAATGCATAAGTTGTATTATAATAACCATTGACCTTATTATTCTTGTTGATATAGATTATATTATAAGTTTATATAATGTATAAAATAATCACTATATACCCAATTCCATAAAATATTTTGTTTCCACTTATTATCATATGATAACACTATACTAATGAAAATTATATAAAATAATAACAAAACATAACACTTGATGATGATAACTATTTAATTAATATCCATGGTAATTAATTTATAATGCTTTATCAATCTACCATCCATGTTTACTATGAAACAATCATTAATAAATAGTTATTAATGATATTTATTATTACAAAAATATGAAAAATACCACCAAAAATAATAATTTTTCATAGTGTATTATGTATATAATACCGAGATAGATCCCGTGAAGCTAATTCATATGAAAATGATCCCATAAATGAAATGAAATTTTCAAATATTTTGTTGGTTGATTGGAAACATTGGGTCCATTACCGAGTAAAAAAGATATATTATTTTCATGATCGATCTCAATTTCTCCCTTAATTATAAAAACAAAAAAATATTTATAATTAACTTCGTAATCAATAATTCTTCATTCAAAACATTTTAAATATAAATATAGTTATATGTTGTTTTATGTCATACATGGTTTCTAGATTAGAGTAGTTAGAGCTAATATGTCTACAATTGAGAAAAAAATTGAGTGAGATATATGATCAATTTTTTTGTTTAGATACTAACACCTGTTAATCAATCTATAGCTATCTAATCCTCACACTATAAACCATGACTATATCCTTACTTCTTATTATGTATATAAGTGTATTCCTCATTGTTACATAGTGACTATTATTATTATTGTATTTGAATATTCGTTTCATGAAATAGTGTAAGTGGAATGTCATTTAGTGCATGACATTGTATATATGGTTGATCCTATGGACAATGCATAAGGAATACAATCCACACTTTATATCTTGGTACAAGGTTATAGAATAATCTTATGAATCATTACATTTAATGGATATAAAATCCCCTTTCGAATTTTCTATGATAAAACTCTATAATAATTTACAAATATATATTATTTTTCAAAAACTAAGTATCCTCTTCAATATAACTCTATAGATTTCCCAAAATACTATATAGACTACTTCAACCAGGTAATTCATCTTGAAGAACATTCCAGACACATATTTAAAAAATTACATGTTTTTATATAATTTATATTATGTAGTTCAACTTACACATACACTTCAATATAGAGTTATACACTACAATTAGACCACTGGTATACCCAATAATAATTTGATTCTTTAATGAAACCAATCTCATAAATTGTATCTTCAAATTTAATATTCTCACCCTATTATTATTTATTCAATTTATAAAACAACTACTATAGTTTTCAATCAATACTAGAAATAATTTGAACCTTGTAACCATTGAATTGTATTATATACCTTTCATTGAATAAACAACAATTATGGAAAAAGGTTATGAAATAAAAGTGTTACATGCCATAATATTAATAATCTCATATGATAAGAAATATCTAAATGGAATTTGTCATTTAATTTAGTCAAAAGGTCACTTTTTATTCTATATCATGTATTAATATATCATTAACAGTAATCATGTTGTATAGTAAATTAGTATAAAATCAATTCAAGTTTTTATATACAAAACCCAATAAATTATATGGGTCACAAAACATTAGTTTAATTAATAAAATTTAAAAAATTGTTATTGTACATCTATTCCATCAAACTTGAAATTTCTTTTAAAAATTAAATGAAATTTCAATTACCAATGGCCTCTTAGAAGGTATTCGTTTAATCACTTTTGAACATAACATTCTCATAATTTTCTACAATGATAATGATGATTTGTAATGTACCTTTATGGTTTCCCAATTTAATGATTCATTTCTTCTTCCAAAATGCATTTTAATATTTACTCATCATTAACCTACAAAACAATAATTTTTTAGTTATTTAATTTCCCCATGAAAAACATTCAATCCATTGAAAACACTAATTGTAGGATCCTTTTCGTATGTTACACAATTCTTGAACATAAACACTTTTAATAGTAGGATTAATAAATTCACATCATATATTATAATTGGGGTAAATAAAAAATTCATTCCTTTGAGTTTGGAAAATTTTTATTAGATACCTGATATCAAATATATATATTTCTCCCAAATCAATATAAAATATTTATTACAACGACTTTTACACAATATCTCATATGGTGTCTTTATGTCTATATGTTTAGCATGTATTTTAGCAAGAATGATGAACCATCAATATAATATCCCTAGAATGATGTAGAAAGGTAACACAAAGTAATCATCGCTGGAGAAATGACTAATTGGGTAACACTGCCACTCTATGAATCACCACTAACATAATGTGTTTCCCTATAAGTGAGTTATGAAAAAATTATACCATATCTTATATAATTAGAAAAGTCATAGAAAAAGTATTCACCACAATGATCTAATCAGAGCATCATAATACTTTTTACTATTTTATTTTGTAATTAATATTAAATCACTATAAAATTTTAAAATGATTCATAATTATTTCCTATATAAACCATATAAACTATCAAAATGTTGTTATCTAGAAATTTAATATGTTATCAATAACCACCACTTGTTTAATTAATATTTTCCATATACATGTTCATTCACTACAAAAATATTGGGTGAATAGATGGGTTTGTTTTCATTGAGATGGGTTTAGAACAAATTATAAACACATTAGGAGTAGTTACCCATAACCACTTGGAAATTGGTCACCATATTTTTGAATGGGTGGATTTTTAATCACTCGAAAAGGATGATGGTATTTAGGAGAGGTTTAATTAATGGGGTTTCAAACCCCCTATAATTTTTCCATATTTTTCAATAAATTTCTCATTTATATGGGGGTTAAAGCCCCTCTAATTAAAATATTCATTTTTGGTAATGAAACTTATTTTAACAAAATGTTCTAAGATGATAATAAAAATTTCAAATGGACCTTTATGGTTTTTCTATTACCAAGTATGTTTCTTTATCTATAACTCATTCTAGAATTGACTCATCAGTAATCTCAATAACAATCCTTTATTAAGATCATTTTGTTCACAAATTTAAATTTTTTATCAATTATCACCATGAATTATATGATATTTATCATATAAAACAAAATTCTAGTCCGTAAACACAATCAATTTGGTTGGATAAATAAAATAATTTCCCATTATATGATTTGAATAATAAAAAAAGGAATTACTAAAATTTTAGATGAATATTATTAGATACCATATATCTCATATATGATTCCCAACCCTGAATAACAATCATTGTTATATTGAAATATCTTTTTTTAAATATCCCATATGGTCTCTGTATGTCAAAAATTAATAGAAAATATTTTTGTATTAATGTTACAACTTGAATAAAATATCCCTAGAATGATATAGAAAAGTAAAAAAACAGATATTCGAGGGAACTATATATAATAGTGTAATAATATAAGGACCCAGCCTTATTTAGAATACATATTCTTGAATTAAATGAATAATTCACATTGCGGATCTTTTCAGGTTTATAGTTTTAGAGAATTAGGACATAACTAATACATCTCAAAGATTAGAAGGTAGACACATCTACTCAGTTTCCATTTTTTCCCAAAATATAAACTCTTAAACAAAAGATTCATGTCTAGTTCCATGTTTTATACATCATGACATTTCCTTAATCCCATCCTTGAATGTATTCTACTTTATGTCATGTGGAAAACATTTAAAAAACATGGGATGGGCATAAAAAGCTCAGTAAGGGTTATAACCATACAGAAAGAAAACAGTATTCCATGTATACATAAGAATCAATGAAATCATACTTTACTCATAAAACATAAACACTTTAACATACCTCATTAAATCATATGATTTAGGAATAACTCATAGAAATCATATGACGTATAGATAAATTGAGGCATTCAGAACATTCTTACGTAGGGAGTAACCCTCATGGTTACGTTTGGAATAACCATCTCAGTATATTCCCTAAATCTCTTCGGAGAAACCTTAGAGTTTAACCCCTTCTTGTTACCCAATGCATTGGAGAGCTATATCAGGCTCACCCTCCTTTAGTTTATCACAGAACCACCCATCTTCATAAACAATTTCCATGAACTATAACATAATCGTTTCACATAAAACATGCATAAAAGAAATATAACTTTTCCACATTTCAATAAAAAGATTTCAATACAACACATTGATATAATAAAAACATTATCAAAACCATTTTAAATACCACAATAAATGAAATGTAAAACATGGTATTTATTTTTCATTTAAAAAAAGTTGTGGCTTGTTAAGGAAGAATAAACTAAAATAATGTTCACAGCGGCGGAGAAGTTGTTATTGCCGCATACATAAGACAAAAATAATCCCATTTGTCATTTAGTAAACTTCGTGATATAAAAAGATTCCTTTTGAAAAAATGTAAAAGTCAAAGACGATTATACACCATATAAATGAAAGTTGTCTATAAAAAAAATATGCCTCAATGATGAAAGATTGAGACGATGTCCCATACCACTTTGAAGGTTTTAACATTTTAAACCATTAATATCCATTTAAATAAATCCTTAATAACCATTTTTAAAATATGGATATTAACGATAAATATTTATATGAATAAATCATTAATACATTTAAAATTATATTTTAGATTAAGAGTTCGTAACAAAATGAGAGACACTTGAATACAAATAATTGAGAAATAACATTTAATCAGAAATTTATAATATCATGATAATAAAGGGATTCATGATATAATATGCCAAAGGATAGTATATACACCATTTAATGGTGAATTGGTTCATAAAAACAATGAATTCTCAATAGAATTGTAAAATGAGATGAAATCCCTTATAAAGAAGGTATCCTTAAATTAAGGATAAATCAATCTCATAATTATGTGTGAAAAATATAAATACACCCAATATAAGTGGATATTAAGTGTAAAACAACCAGTGGACATTCAAACATATTCATAGGAAGACAGGATCAAGAAGTATAGGTTTAACCCAATGAATTGGAATTGGGTTAGGAAGTTCCCTTGAATAAATTCAATATCCTAACGACGTCACATCAAATTTTAGAAAAAGAGTTGATGAGAGAGATAAAGGGTATCTCATCACTTGGAAATAAAATTTAATGAAATAAGGATATATAATAACATATCCCAACATAATAAGTTGTAATTTAAAAGACAAAACCAAAGTAAGACTTTTAAAAATACGAGTGTGAAAGGTTCCCTTACCGACTTTGGTATCATTCGAAATGTACACCCCATGAAAGAAGGACTATAAAAAATTGTTGTAAATACCCATAAATTGAAATATATTACAAAAAGAGTAGAATAATGTTCAGTACATACATAACTCAATGTAAATGGGGGTAAATGTAGCATAAATATCACGGTAATAAAATTGAGTTGAAAAATCCCTTACGAAAACTCAGTAACCTAACGACACAACATAAAACATCCAAAAATGGATTTATGAGATCAAATAGGGTCTCTCATAATATGAACATAAAAATTACATATTGAGGAATATAAAATACCATCCAAAAATATTTCTTAAAAGAAATGACATAAAAGAGAGTACATAAAAATAAATAGAGAGGTAGGATCCCTTACCTCATGTCCGACTTGTCTTGTTCATTTCTTTATATTCTTGAATAATAAACATTGGCCATTTTATAGTTCCTAAATGACATAATTTAAATTTTATTATTAAATTAATATCATATATTATCATGTTATAATAATTAGTTAATTATATGTGTTCATATCATACGTTTTGTCGATGTTCGGTATATTAGTAAAAAATGATCTTGTTTGAAAAGCGTTGTCAATGTAGTTGTACATACACCTGAACGCTACTTTCATTGCTTTGGCACATTAATGGATTTAAAACTAGATGAGAGATAAATATATATTATACTTCCAGTATAATATATATGATATATGGGTCACATATTTTCATTAATTTCATTCTTTATACATTCTATGTATTGCATGAACGAGTCACATCACTTGAGGGGGCGGTAGTCCACACTTCCTCAAATGAAATTATCGCATTTTCCCAACATTTAATGAATAATGGTTTGTTTTAAATATAAAAAAATAATAATATAGAGGAAATTTATATTATATATATCATATATAAAAATATTTCTATCATAATGGCCACCATGAGAGGTGGTAGGAGAAGATAGAACAATCATCGTTTCGTGAGGCAGTAATTTGCCATCCACAGAAACAGTGTGTTCTATAAGCGTTGGACGAAGGTTTCTGTAAGTGTAGCTCGAATACATCTAATAAAAACAACCGAGTATGTTTAAGATACTGGTGTCATTACAAAATAAAGGAATAAAAATACTTTAGGGGGTTGGAAAATAAAAATAAAATTAAAGAACATTAGGGAAGACTTTACCATTAAATCGGGTAACTCCACTAGGTTTGAACCTAAAGGGTTTCATGAAGAGATTTATTCCTAAGGGAAGGCATATAGGATAAAGAAAGGGATGTGGAGGGATAAAATGATCAGATTTTCACTGAGCCAATGGCTTGAGAGGTGTGGGTATGGAGGTAGAGGTTGGGGCCTTTTATAAGAGGGAGGAGGGGCACTCTTGGAATGTAAAGAAATGTGACTTTATAGTAAATGTGTTTCATATTTTAAAGGTCCCAAATTGATATATTTCAAGTATAAGGTAGTAAGGGTTCAAAATACACTAATCCAATAGGTTTTAGATAGGTGTATGACTTATATGTTAGATTATCATTTCATTTTATTTAAATCATTCATTAATGAGATAATAAGTGCATCATCATGGTGTCATAAATAAATTAATTTATTTAATTTCTAAAAATTATAAAATAATTTATATGATGTATTAAATCATTTTATCTTTCCAATGACTATTTATAATCCCAGAGATCATTTACACAGAAAAAACTATTTTTTTTACTTAGGTGATACATACATTGGTAATACTTTCCTTTTAAAAACATAAAATTAAAATGTGTCAGTATAACCACAAAAGTGATTCCATGGGGTCCTAAAGATTGTAAAATGGCATCCCATGGTTGGACAAGTTACAACCAGTAGCATTATGACACATTTTGGGGTCATTTTTTATTATTATGATATTATTTTATTACCCTTAACTACCCGATTACTAATTAATCACGATAATTAAAGAAAATTACAGTCGTTACTATTCATAATGTCCAAAAACAATAAACTATTAATTACATAATTTAGACCTTATGATTCCAAATATGGAATCCATTTTACCAAATTAAAAAATCAGAAATTGTATAAATTAATTTAAATTTAAATCCCGTTGTAAAAACAAGAGACGTGATTTTAAAAAGTAAAATTTATCAAAAGATTGACTTGTTTTTACATCCAATTGAAAAGTGAAATTACTTCAAATGAACAATATTGTATTAAGTTATAAAAAAATAATTCAATTATACTTTAAAAACAATTAAAATTACAAATGAAATATATAAATAAATTGGATTAAAATAATGTTTTGAATTAAAAAGTAGTATTTTTCACTATTCATAAAAAAACATTATCAGAAAAATACCAAAAATTAACCCTAAGATATATTTGATATTTCAAATTCAGAAATTATTTCCATTTTACCAAATTAAAAACATATAATTTTCATTAATAAATCATAGAGTTAATTCCCTCTATCAAAACAAAGAGCATGTTTTTATGAAACAATATCTATCAAAATATTGACACTTTTTTATGTCCATTTTCAATGTGAAATTAATTCTAAAGACCACCATTTAATTAAATGGTAAAAATTTATTCTAACTACACTTTAAAATAATTAAAAAAAATATAATCTATCCATATAATTAAATTATATGAAAAAGAAGTTTTGAAGTAAAATGAAGTATTTTTCACTATTCATTAAAAAAATGAACATTTGTCAGAAATATACCAAAAATTTACCCGATGTAAATTTCAATATCCCAATTCTATAAAATAAGTTTATTTTTACAAATAGAGATTATAAAATTGTCAAAAGTTGGATTTAAAAAAAGGTTCTCTTTCAATACATGGTAAAATAATCTTTTAAAAATATTAGAGTATTTATTCATAAAATTGGATTCATTTGCAGTTTAAGCCTCTAAAATTTATTGGATAAATGTAAAAATATTTAACCAACATATGTAATCATTTTTTAGTTAGTTCTGTTCATTCCCGCCATTACAATGGCTAGGCATTAAATAGTGTAAATAATTTTATTATATTATTAGTGTTCAATGTAAGACTTCAAAAAAACTCGTTGTTGCGTATTGGGTACACCATCGAGCATAGAATTCTCTTTAAAGTAATATTAACATTTTATTAACAAAGAATGAAAAACATGACAATGTAATATTATTTATTTACCTGGGATGTTACACCCTACCCCCATTTTGGGAATTGCGTCCTCGCAATTTTAAAATTGGGCTTGGAATCTTCATTGAAAGCCCCACATCGGAAAAAGTGTAAAGTTAACTATCACTTTAAAAGAAAGAAAGATAAGTACAAGGGTCACCCAAGTTAACCCATACTAGGATTACTTGTATGAAAACATGGATATGGAAGAAAAAAATGGTCATGTTTTGAGGGAGAGTTATAGAAAACATGTTTTGGAGAAAGCTAACCACCAGAAAATCACAAACTTGTGATGGGTTAAACGACATATGATTCCCCGGTAAGAAAAATTAACAGAAAACATTTTTGTTTTAAATTACTTTTCATTGAGTAATTTATTTATGTTCTTAACTAAAACATAAGTAAACATACTTACTTGTCATGTTGACATTGAAATTTTGCTAGATTTCTTACACAAACTCATATTTTCTCCAAAATACGAGTCTTTCAGATAACATGTTCACATTAAGAGCACTATAATCATCTTCTAGAGAATCACCTAATCCACAAAAGAGAAGTATATACTTCCCATGTCTTTAGACCAAAATCAAAAACAATATTTTTAGTACGGGATCAGATAATATCCAAAAAGTATAATCCTTTATAAAAATATATACTACTCTTAATCTACAAAATTTGTCAAGCATTATCCAAAGTTCAAAAAATACCATTCAATAAACAGATTCCCATACAATTCCTTAAAGATAAAACAAACTATTATTGAACCCCAAATCTCGAAAGGATTTAATCACATAGTCTTCCAAGGTAAATCTTAACATTTATCTCCAAATAACATCAATTACTCTTAAAGTATCATACTAAAAAGTAATTAACCTAATCACATATCCTCCATGATAGGTTAATAATTTCTATAGATAACCCAAAATTAAGTTATTATAGATTCATAAGATCATCTAACTAAAAATAATTAGTCAAACTAACCAGGGATTTCACGTTGTCTAGTGGCAGGTGATATATACCAGTCGCACTTTGGTTGTTTGTTCGATTCCCGCAACTTCGTCTGATGTGACAGGTTGTAAGACGGTCTACGTGTTGTCCTTTTTCCAAAACTACATTATTCATATAACATTCCCCAAAAATCGATAAAATCATAAAAAATAACCATAAAATAATTTAACCTCAAGTTTATCTCATTCCTTTCATATTCCATCATATCATTTAGTAACCCATAATTAACTCAAAAGTAAGGATCATATAAACCATAATGTTTACCTTTATAATTATCACTAGAACTTCTAAATTGAGTAGGTTCTCTCGTACATGATGCATTAGAGAAATCACCAAGGTTAAGGTGGTTGATCATGACTCCTGATAGTTGCTTTAGAATAACCATGATATTTCTCATTGAATCCCCCATTTCATCCAGTCTCATAATCAGAGAACCACCACAGTTTCCTTGAAACCCATTCTCACTTTGGTTCCTACTAGATCCATCTATTTACTAAAACCAAAAATATCTGTGTGAGTACATCAACAAAATCCTCATGCACAAAAGAGGAAGATAAACTATAAGATATAATTATCCAAGTTATCTCAAACTAATTCCAAATTTCATAAATAACAATGACTCTTTCTAATATAATAACCATTGTGGTTATACAGAACTTGTCACTTATGCTTAAAGAACACTCTAACCTCTAATGTTATCTAAACCTACCTTTGAGACCAACTGTAAGGACCCAGCCTTATGTAAAATACATATTTTTAAATTAAATGAATAATTCACATTGATGATCATTTCAGGTTTAGAGTTTTATAGAATTAAAACATAACCATTAAATCTCAAAGATTACAAGGTAGAGACATCTACTTTGTTTCCATTTTTTTCATAAAATATAAACTCTTGAACAAAATATTCATGTCCAGTTCCATGTTTTAGACATCATAACATTTCTTTGATCCCATCCTTGACCGTATTCAACTTTATGTCCTGTGGAAAACATTTCAAAAACTTGGGATGAGCATAAAAAGATGAGTAAGGGTTATAACAATACGGAAAAAAACATTATTCCATATATACATAAGAATCAGTAAAATCATAATTTACTCATAAAACATAAGCACATTTACATACCTCATTAAATCATAAGGTTTAGGAATAACTCATATAAATCATAATACGTAAAGGTAAATTGAGGCTTTTAGAACATTATTACATAGGGAGTAACCCTCATGGTAATGGTTGGAATACCCATAATAGTATTTTCCTTAAATCTCTTTGGATAAACCTTAGTGTTTAATCCCTTCCCGTCCCCCAATGCATTAGAGTGCTATATCGGGCTCACCTGCCCTTATTTTATCACAGAACCACCCATCTTCATAAACAATGACCAGGAACCATAACATAATTGTATCGCATAAAACATGCATAATTGAAAAATAACTTTTCCACATTTCCATCACAAGATATCAATACCACAGATTGATATAATGAAAACATTATCAAAACCATTTTCAATACCAAAATAAAATAAAAGTAAAACATGGTATTTATTTTTCATTTAAAAAATGTTATGGCTTGTAGAGGAAACCGAAACTCAAATAATGGTCACGACGACGGAGAAGTTGTTGCCGCCGCATACGTAAGACAAAAACAATCCATTTTGTCATTTAGTAAAACGATTGGTATAAAAAGATTCCTTTTGTATAAAAGTAAAATTTAAAGGGGTTTATAAAGTGTATAAAAGAAAGTTGTGTATAAAACAAAATAAGCCTCAATGAAAGGAGATTGAGACGAAGTCCCATACAACTTTGAAGAATTTAACATTTTAAACCATTAATATCCGTATAAATAAATCCTTAAAAACCATTTTGAAAACATGGATATTAATGAGAAATATTTATAAGAATAAATAATTAAAACATTTAAAATGATATTTTAGTTAAAGAGTTTTTAATAAAATGAGAGACACTTGATTACAAATAATAGAGGAATAACATTTAATCGGAACTTTATAATATCATGAGAATAAATGGATTCATGATATAATAGGCCAATGGATAGTATATACACCATATAAGGGTGAATTGTTGCATAACAACAATGAAGTCATAATAGAAATGTAAAATGAGATGAAATCCCTTATAAAGAAGGTATCTTTAAATTAAGGATATATCAATCTCATAATTCTGTCTGACAAATATAAATAAACCTAATATACGTGGATAATAAGTGTAAAACAACCATAGGTCATTCAAAAATATTCATAGGATGAAATGTTAAAGAAGTAGAGGTTTAACCCAATTAATGGGAATTGGTTTAAGAAGTTCCTTGAAAAAATTCGATAGCCTAACGTCGTCACATGAAATTTTAAAAAAAAGAGTTGATGAGAGAGATAAAGGGTGTCACATCACTTGGAAATTAAATTTACTGCAATAAGGATTTATAATAACATATCCTAACATAATAATATGTAATTTAAAAGACAAAAAAAAGAAGTCTTTTAAAAATTGGAGGGTGAAAGGTTCCCTTACCGACTTGGGTACCTTTCGAAACGTACACCCCATGAAAGAAGGACTATACAACATTGATATAAATACCCATAAATGAAATTATATTACACAAAGAGTAGATTAATGGGATGTACATACACAACTCAAAGGAAATGGGGGAAAATGTAGCATAAATCTAACGGGAATAAAAGTGAGATGAAAAATCCTTTACGAAAACTCGGCCGCCTAACGACGCCACTTAAAACATCCAAAAATGGATTTATGAGATCAAATAGGGTCTCTCATTATATTAACAAAAAATTACATAATTATTAATATAAAGTACCATCCCCAAACATTTCTTAAAAGAAATTACATAAAAGAGAGTATATAAAAAGAAAGAGAGAGGTAAGATCCCTTGCCTCGTGTCCGACTTGTCTTGTTTATTTCATTAAATTCCTGCTTAATAAAATTTATTTAATTTATAGTTGCTAAAGGAAATACTTTAATGTTTATTTTTAAATTAATATCATATATTATCATTTTATAATAATTAGTTAATTATGTGAGTTCATATAATACATTTTGTCGTTGTTCGGTACATGAGTAAAAAATGATCTTGTTTGAAAAGCATTGTCAATGTAGTTATAAGTACATCATATAAAAAAATATTATTAATGATTTAAATATCATATATATCCATTATATATTCGTCTAATACTTATTACATAATATTTTGAGATAAAAATAAATTAAATGCACCGTTCATGGAGACGATAGGCCATACGTACGCATGAACGCTACTTTCATTGCTTTGGCACATTAATGGAATTAAAACATGATGAGAGATAAATATATATTATAATTACAGTATAATATATATGATATATGGGTCACATATGTTCAATAATTTCATTCTTTATACATTCCATGTATTTCATGAACGAGTCACATCACTTGAGGGGGAGGTAGTCCACACTTGCTCAAATGAAATTATCACATTTCCCCAACATGCAAAGCATAAAGGTATGTTTCAAATATTAAATACAAAAGCATAGAGAGTAAATAAATATAATATATATCATATATAAAAATAGTTCCATCATAATGGCCACCATGAGAGGTGGTAGGAGAAGATAGCACAATCATCATTTCGTGAGGCAGTAATTCGCCATCCACTGAAACAATATGTTCATTAACCATTATACGGAGGTGAGTGTAAGTGTATCTCAAATAATTCTCATAAAAACGTCCTAGTATGTTTAAGATACGGGTGTTGTTACAAAATAAAGGAATAAAAAGATTTTATGGGGTTGGAGAAGCAAAATAAAACCAAAGAACATTAGGGAAGACTTTAGCTTTAAATCGGGTAACTCCCCTTGGTTTGAACCAAAATGGTTTAATGAAGAGCTTTATGCCTAAGGAAAGGCTTCTATGATTAAGAGAGGGATGTGGAAATATAAAGTTATCAGAGTTTGGCAGATCCAATGGCCTGAGATGAGTGGGTATGGAGGTAGAGGTAGCGGATTTTTATAAGAGGGTGGATGGGCACTCTTGGAATGTGAGGAAATGTTACTTTATATTAAAATGAGTATCAGATTTTAAAGGTCCGAAATTTATATATTTCTAGTATAATGTGGTAAGTGTTCGGAATATACTCATCCAATAAGTTTTAGTCAAGTTTATTTCTTATAATTTACATTATCTTTTCATTTTATTTAAATCGTTCCTTAATGAGATAATCGCTGCATCATCATGGTGTCGTAATAAAATTTATTTATTTAGTGTCTAAAAATGATAAAAAAAATACTATGATGTAGGAAATCTTATTATCTTTACAATTATTATTTATAGTCTAATAGATCATTTACACGGACAAAACTAAAATTGTTTTACATGGGTGATACATACTTTGGTTATACTTTCCTTTTAAAAACATAAAATAAAAAAGTGTCACTATCACCTCAAAAGTGATCCCATGAGGTCCCAAAGTTTGGCACAATGCATCCCATGGTCTTCCATGACATAAATAGGATCATTAGGACAAATGTTGGGGACATTTTTTATTATTATGATATTATATTATTATCCTTAACTACCCGATTACTAATTAATCACAATAATTAATGAGAATTACCGTCGTTACTATTCATAATGTCCAAAAACAAAACAATATTAATTACATAATTTGGAAATTATGATTCCAAATAATTAATCAATATATCAAATTCAAAACACATAAATTGTAGTAATTAATTTAAAAGTATATCCCACAATCAAAACAACAGACGAGATTTTAAGAAGTAAAATTTATGAAAAGACTGACTTGTTTTTACATCCAATTGAAAAGTGAAATTACATCCATTGAACAAAATTGTATTAAGTGATAAAATAATAATTCAATTATACTTTAAAAACAATTATAATTAATATCTAAATATATAAAAAAAATTGGATGAAAAGGCTGTTTTGAATTAAAAAGTTGTATTTTTCACTATTCATAAAAAAGACATTATCGAAAAAATACCAAAAATTAACACTAATCTATATTTGATATTACAAACTCAGAAATAATTTTCATTTTACCAAATTCAAAATATAAAAGTTTCATTAATAAATAATATAGTTAATTCCCGCTGTCAAAACAAATAGCGTGTTTTTAAGAAACAATATCTATCAAAAGATTGACAGATGTTTATTCCATTTTCAAAGTAAAATTAATTCTAAAGAAAACCATTGAATTAAATGGTAATAATATATTCTAACTAAACTTTAAAACAATAATAAGATAATCCATCCATATAATTAAATTAGATGAAAAGAAGTTTTGAAGTAAAATGCGCTATTTTTCATTATTCATTAAAAAAATGAACATTTGTCAGAAATATTCCGAAAATTTATCCAATGTAAATTTCAATATCCCAATTCTAAAGAATAAGTTCATTTTGACAAATATAGATTATACAATTGTCAAATTTTGCATTTAAAAAATATCTCCATTAAAAGGCGTTAAAACAATCTTTTAAAAATATTAGAGTATTTATTCCTAAAATTGGATTCATTTTCATTTTATGCCTCTAACATTTATTTCATAAATGTAAAAAAATTTAACAAACATATGTAATAATTTTTTTATTTAGTTCTGTTCATTCCCGCCATTACAACGGCTAGGAATTAACTATTTAAAATAAAATTCTTATATTATTAGTGTGGAACGGAAGATTTCCAAGAAACTCGTTATTGCGTATTGGGTACGCCATCGAGCATAGCATTCCCCTTAAAGTAATATTAAAAGTATATTCAAAAATATTGATAAACATGAGAATGTAATATTATTTATTTACCCGGGATGTTACATCCTTCCCCCTTTTGGGAATTGCATCCTCGCAATTTTAAAATTGGGCTTGGAAAATTCATTGAAATTCCCACATCGGAAAAAGAGTAAATTTAACTATCACATTAAAAGAAAGAAAGATAATTAAAAGGGTCACCCAAGTTAACCCAAACTAGGATTCCATGTAGGAAAACATTGATATAGAAGAAAAAAACAAACGGTCATGTTCTGAGGGAGAGTGATTGAAAAAGTTTTTAGGAGAAAGATAACCACCAAAAAATCACAAACTTATGATGGGTTAAACAGCATTTGATTCCCCAGTCAGAAAAATTCTCAAACAACATTTTTGTTTCAAATTACTTTTCATTGAGGGATTTTTATATATGCTTAACTAAAACATAAGGAATCATACTTACTTGTCATGTTGACTTTCAAATTTTTATATATTTCTTACACACACTAATATTTTCTCTAAAAGATGAGTATTTAGGAAAACTTGTTCAAATTAAAATCACTATAAGCACCTTCTAGAGAATCACCTAATACACAAAAGAGAACTATATACATCCCATGTATTTAGACCAAAACCATAACCAAAATTGTTAGTACGAGATCAGATTATATCCAAAAAGGATAATCCTTTATAAAAAGAAATAGTACTCTTAATCTCCAAATTTTTTCAAACAGTATCCAAAGTTCAAAAAAGACCAATCAATAAATAGATGCCCATAAAATTCATCAAAGATATACCAACTATGATTGAAATCCAAATATCCAAAATATTTAATCACATAGCCTTCCAAGGTAAATCATATCATTTATCTCTAAATAACATCAATTACTCTTAAAGTATCATATTGAAAAGTAATTAACCTAATCAAATATCCTCCATGAAAGGTTAATAATTTCCATAGATAAACCAAAATTAACTTAATCTATATTCATAAGCTCATCTAACTAAAAATAATTAGTCAAACTAACCAGGGACTTCATGTAGTCCAGTGGTAGGTGATAAATACCAGTCGCACTGTGGTTGTGGGTTCGATTCGTGCAGCATCATCCGACGCGAAAGGTTGTCACACCGTATATGTGTTGTCCTTTTTCCAAAACTATATAATTCTTATAAAATTCCACAAAAAATGATAAAATCTCCAAAAATAACCATCACATAATTTAACCTCAAGTTTATCTCATTCCTTTCATATTCCATCATACCATGTAGTAACCTATAATTACCTCAAAAGAAAGGATCATATAAACCCTAATGGTTACCTTTATAATTATCTCCAGAACTTCCACATCGAGTTGGTTATCTCGTACATGATGCGTTAGAGAACTCACCAAGGTTCAAGTGGTTGATCATGACTCATGATAGTTGGTTTATAATAACCACGAGATTTCTCATTGAATCCCCCATTTCATCTAGTCTATTAATCAGAGAACCACCACAGTTTCCTTTAAAACCTTTGTCACATTGGTGCCTGCTAGATCCATCAATTTACTAAATCCAAAAATGTCAGTGTGAGTATATCAACAAAATCATCATGTCAAAAAGAGGATGATAAACACAAAGATTTAATTATCCAAGTTATCTCAAACTCATTCGAACTTTCATAAATAACAATGACTCTATCTAATATAAAAACCATTGTGGTTACACACAACTTGTCACTTATTATTAAACAATACTCTAACCTCTAATGTTATCTAAACCGACCTTTGATACCAACTATAAGGACCCTACCTTTTGTACAATACATATTCATGAAATAATTGAATAATTCACATTGAGGATCTTTTCAGGTTTACAGTTTTAGAAAATTAGGACATAACTATTACATCTCCAAGATTACAAGGTAGACACATCTACTCAGTTTCAATTTTTTCATAAAATATAAACTCTTGAACCAAAGAGTCAGGTCTAGTTCTATGTTTTGGACATCATGAAATTTCCATGATCCCATCCTTGATAGTATTCCACTTTAAGTCCTGCAGAAAACATTTCAAAAACATGGGATGACCATAAAAAGCTCAGTAATGGTTATAACAATACGAAAAGAAATCATTATTACATGTATACATAAGAATCAATGAAATCACACTTTACTCAAAAAACATAAGCACTTTAACATACATTATTAAATCATATGATTTAGGAATAACTCATTGAAATCTTAAGATTTAACGGTAACTTGAGGCATTCAGAACATTCTTACGTAGGGAGTAACCCTCATGGTTAAGTTTTGAATACCCATCAAAGTATATTCCCTAAATATCTTCTGAGAATCCTTAGCGTTAACCCATTCATGTTACCCAATGCATTGGAGAGCTATATCGGGCTCATGCCAACTTATTTTATCACGGAACCACCCGTCTTCATAAACAATGCCCATGAACCATAACATAATCGTATCACATAAAACATGCATAAAGGAAACATAAATTTTCCACATTTCAATCACAATATATCAATACAACACATTAAAACATTATCAAAACCATTTTAAATACCAAAATAAACAAAAGTAAAACATGGTATTTATTTTTCATTTAAAAAACGTTATGGCTTGTAGAGGAAGTTGAAACTCAAATAATGGTCACGGCGGCGAAGAAGTCGTTGTCGCTGCATATGTAAGACAAAAAAAATTCCTTCTGTCATTTACTAAAATATTTGGTATATAAATATTCCTTTTTAATAAAAGTAAAATTCAAAGGGTTTTATACACCGTATAAAAGAAAGTTGTTTATAAAACAAAATATGCCTCAATGAAAGGAGATTGAGAAGAAGTCCCATAACACATTGAAGCTTTAAAAATTTTAAACCATTAATATACATATAAATAAATTCATAAAAATTATTTTGAAAACATGGATATTAATGAGAAATATTTATATTAATAAATCATTAAAAAATTTAAAATTATATTTTAGTTAAAGAGTTTTTTACAAAATGAGAGACATGTGAATACAAATAATTGAGGAATAACATTTAATCAAAACTTTATAATTTCATGAGAATAAAGGGATTAATGTTATAATATGCCAAAGGATTTTATATACACCATATAATTGTGAATTGGTGTATAACAACAATTGAGTCTCAATAGAAATGTAAAATCAGATGAAATCCCTTACAATGAAGGTATCCTTAAATTAAGGATAAATCAATCTCATAATTATGTGTGAAAAATATAAATACACCCAATATAAGTGTATATTATGTTTAAAACAACCAGAGGTCATTCTCACATATTCATATGATGACATGTTCAATAAGTAGAGTTTTAACCCAATGAATTGGAATTGGGTGAAGAAGTTCCCTTGCAATAATTCGATAGCCAAACGACGTCACATCAAATTCTAGAAAAAGAGTTGATGAGAGAGATAAATGGTATCTCATCACTTGGAAATATAATTTACAGCAATTATCATATATAATAACATATCCCAACATAATAATATGTAATTTAAATGGAAAAACAAAAATAAGTCTTTTAAAAATATGAGGGTGAAAGGTTCCCTTACTGACTTGGGTAACTTTCGAAACGTACACCCCATGAAAGAAGTACTATAAAAAATTTATGTAAATACCCATAAATGATAGTATATTACCCAAAGAGTAAAATAATGGGCAGTACATACACCACTCAAAGGAAATGGGGGAAAATGTAGCATAAAACTCACGGGAATAAAAGTGAGATGAAAAATCCCTTACGAAAACTCAGCAGCCTAACGGTGCCACTTAAAACATCCAAAAATGGATTAATGAGATAAAATAGGGTCTCTAATAATATGAAAATAAAAATTACATAATGTTTAAAACAAGATAACATCCCCAAACATAGCTTAAAATAAATTACATAATAGAGAGTACATAAAAATAAAGAGAGAGGTATGATCCCTTACCTCATGTCCAACTTGTCTTGTTCATTTCTTTATATTCGTGAATAATAAACATTAGTCAATTTATAGTTGCTTAAGTAACTAAATTAAAGCCTATTTTTCAATTAATATCATATATTATCATGTTATAATAATTAGTTAATTATGTGAGTTCATATCATACGTTTTGTCGATGTTCGGTACATGAGTCAAAAATGATCTTGTTTGAAAAGCATTGTCAATGTAGTTGTAAGTACAACATATCCAGAATAGTATTAATGATGTAAATATCATATATATCCAGTATATATTCGTTTTAAACTTATTCCACAATATTTGGAGCTAAAAATAAATGAAATGCACCAATCATGGAGACAGTAGGCCGTACGTGCGCATGAACCCTACTTTCATTGCTTTGGCACATTAGTTGAATTAAAACTAGATGAGAGATAAATATATATTATAATTCTAGTATAATATATATTTTATATGGGTTACATAAGTTCATTAATTTCATTCTTTATACATTCCTTATATTGCATGAATGAGTCACATAACTTGAGGGGGCGGTAGTCCACACTTCTTCAAATGAAATTATCGTATTTGCACAACATGAAAAGAATAAAGGTATGTTTTAAATATAAAATACAGAAGAATAGAGAGGAAATAAATATAATATATATCATATATAAAAATATTTCCATGATAATGGCCACCATGAGAGGTGGTATGAGAATATAGAACAATCATCGTTTCATTAGGTAGTAATTCACCATCCATATAAACAGTATGTTCTTTAACCATTAGACGGAGGTGTGTAAAAGTGTAGCTAGAATAATTATCATTAAAACATCCTACTATGTTTAAGATAATTGTTTTGTTACAAAATCAAGGAATAAAAAGAGTTTATGGGATTAGAGAAGTAAAATAAAACAAAATAACATTTGGGAAGACTTTACATTTAAATCGGGTATCTCCCCTTGTTTTGAACCAAAAGGGTTTAATGAAGAGCATTATGCATAAGGGAAGGCTTATAGGATGAATAGAGGGATGTGGAGAGATAAAATGATGAGAGTTTGTCCGAGCCAATGGCTTGAGAGGTGTGGGTAAGGAGGTAGAGGTGGGGGCCTTTTATAAGAGAGAGGAGGGGAACTCTTGGAAAGTAAAGAAATGTTACATTATATTAAAATGAGTTTCGGATTTTAAAGGTCCCACATTGATATATTTCGAGGATAAGGAGGTAAGGGTTTGAAATATACACATATAATAGGTTTTAGAGAAGTTTATGTCTTATATTTTTCATTTTCGTTTCATTTTATTTAAATCGTTAATCAATGAGATAATCGTTGCATCATCATGGTGTCATAAATAAATTAATTTATTTAATGTCTAAAAATTATAAAAAAAATACCATGATGTAGGAAATCTTTTTAGCTTTCTAATTACTATTTATAGTCCTATATATCATTTATACAGAGAAAACTAAAATTGTTTTAGTTGGGTGATACATACTTTGGTTATACTTTCCTTTTAAAAACATAAAATTAAAACGTGTGACTATCACCCCAAAAGTGATTCCATGGGGTCCCAAAGTTTGGAACAAGGCATCCCATGGTCGGCTATGACACAACCACTAGCATTAGGACACATTTTGGGGTCATTTTTTTTTATTATTATGATATTATTTTATTACACTTAACTACCTGATTACTAATTAATCACGATAATTAAAGATAATTGTCGTCGTTACTATTCAAAATGTCCAAAAACAAAAGAGTCTTAATTAAATAATTTGTACCTTCTGATTCCAAATATGGAATAAATTTTATCAAATTCAAAACACAGAAATTGTAGTAATTAATTTAAAAGTAAATCCCGTTGTCAAAACAAAATATGAGATTTTAAGAAGTAAAATTTATCAAAAGATTGACTTGTTTTTACATCCAATTGAAAAGTGAAATTACTTCCAATGAACAACATTATATTAAGTGATATGAAAATAATTAAATTATACATTATGTACAATTAAAATGAAAATCTAAATATGTAACAACCCAGGTAAATAAAGAATATGACATTTTTATATTTATCCATATTTGTGAATATAATATTAATATTAATTTAAAGGGAACGCAATGCTTGATGGCGTACCCAATACGCAACAACGTGTTTCTTGGAAATCATATGTTGCACTCTAATAATATTTTAATATTATTTCAAATGGTAGTTAATACGTAGTCGTTGTATTGGTGGGAATGAATATAAATAAGTATAATATGATAATATAGGTTTGTTAAATGTTTTTTACATTTTAAGAAAAGAATTCAATTTTAAGCATAAATACTCTAATATTCACTAAAAGGTCGATTTATCACGTTTTGATGGGGTACCCTAATTAAAAATAGTTTTGGTCACACTTATACATTATATTGGACCAGATAATAACTTTCTTTAGAATCGGGACATCAAAATTTACTTTGTGTATGTTTTTGTTATTTTTTCGAGGAAGTTCATTTTTAATGAATAATTGAAAAATGTTGTATTTTAATTCAAAAACTCTTTTTAATATAATTTATTTATATGATTAGATCATGTTTATAATTTTTTTTAAAGTGAAATTAGAATATATTTCTACCATTTATTCTAATTGTGGTCATTGGAATAAATTTCACTTTAAAATTGGACTTAAACTAGTTTCAATCTTTTAATAGATATTGTTTCTTAAAAACATGCTATTTTTTGACTGCGGGAATTAATTATTAAGTTAATTAATTCAACTTAGATATTTTTAATTAGTAAAATATACATCATTTTTGAATTCGGAATATCAAATATATCTTAGGGTGAATTTTTGGTATTTTTATGAAAAACATCAATTTTTAATGAATATTGAAACCACTATGTGGTAGTTAAAAAATGATTTTTTTAAATGAAACTTTACCAGTTATGTGATTTGAATTTCAAAAATCCAGCATACATGGTTTTCATTTGGATGTAAAATGTGGTTCAATGTGATTAAAATATTGTTTTGGTGAATAGTAACTTTTGAGTTTTGTTAATCGCGATTAGAGGTAATTAGTGTAATTTATGATAAAAATGATATTGTAAAAATATAAATATATCTTGACACATGACCTAACCTTATTTTCTGAGTCATGACTGACCAATAAAAACCATTGGTCAATTTTTTGGGACCACATGGAGCCATTTGGGGTGATAATGACATTAATACCTTTTATTTAAAGTAAAAATAAAAATATCACAAACATGTATTATTTTACTAACACAATTTCTTACATGGGGTTATATATGTTATATTTTTTACTACAAATAATCATTATAAATCTAAAAATATTTCCTACAACATGGTAATTTTTTTTGTATTTTTTAGGCATCAAAAAAATAAAATTATTTATGACACAATGATGATGCAGTGTTTACGTCATTAATGAATGATTTAAATAAATAAGAATAAAATGTTAACAATAATATTCAACACTTGTACAATTATTATTGGATTATTTTATTTCTAACATGTAACACCTTATCTTAGAATTTAATAAATATTGGAGCTTTAGAAAAAGAATTTCAATTTATAATAAAATAATAATTTCAAGATTTCCAAAAGAGCCCCACCTCTCCCTTATAAAAAGACCCCACTTCCTAGCCATCTCTCACACTTCTCAAGCCCATTGGCTCGTCCACAATCTACTCAAATAATCTCCCAATATCCCTCTCTTCATCCTAGAAGCCTCAATTTGGTCATAATCCTTTCCAAGGAAGCCTTTGGGCTCAAATCGAAAAGAGTTGCCCGTTTTAAAGGTAATGTCATCTCTTATGTTATTTTGTTTTATTTTGCTTCTACAACCCCCTAAACACTTTTTATTCCTTTATTTTGTAACAAAAACAGTATCTTCAATATACTTTGTTGTTTTTATAATAAATATTAGTGCTAAACTTACACACACCTACGTCTAATGGTTAAAGAACATACTGTTTTCGTGGATGGAGAATTTCTGCTTCACGAAACAATGATTGTTCAATATTCTTTTAACACCTTAAAAGGTGGAAATTAATATGTCACTATATTTATATATTATATATAATATGTTTATGTTTTCCTTAAGCTTATGTATTTTTCATTTATGAAATACCTTTATGGTTCTATTATGGGTAAACGTGATATATTCATTTTAGGAAGTGTGGACTACCGCCCCTCAATGTGATTTGATTCGTTAATGCAATATGTGGGAAATGTAAAGGATGTAGTTAATAATATTACATATGATATTATTGTGAAATTATAATATACCTTTATATAATTATGATTTCATTACATTAAATATGAAATAGAAATGAAAGTAGCGTTCATGTGTACGTACAGCTTACCGTCTCTATGAACGGTGCATTTCATTTCATACCTCTATATGTAATGTAATATTATAAATGCATGTATATACTAGATATATATAATATATATGATATCTAAATCATGAATATAATTCTGTATATAATGGATATTTTACCACATGAACAACTTGTAATTATAAGGAGTTTATTTTTTACTATATTACCAATGATCGAAAAATCGACCGTTATTAACATAAATAATTACAAAGTGTTCATAACATGGAAATAAGTGATATAAAAGGAATAATGTACTTGAAAAAGGTTCTTACGAAAGTAGAAATTAACTCATATTTATTATTTAGGTGATTAAAGAACGATCGAGTCATGTCAGACACGAGGTAAGGGATCTTACCTCTCTCTTTCTTTTTAAGATCTCTCTTTTATGTCATTTCTTTTAAGATCATATTTATTATGTGGGGGGATGTTATTTTATATTCCTCTTTACTGTAAATTTTATTTTCATATGATTATAGACCCTATTTGATCTCATCAATCCATTTTTGGATGTTTTATGTGGCGCTGTTAGGCTGCCGAGTTTTCGTAAGGAATTATTCATCTCACTTTTATTCTCCATAGAGTTATGCTACATTTGCCACTATTTATTTTGAGTGGTGTATGTAATTCTCATTATTATACTATTTCTTTAATATAATTTATTTTATGAGTATTTACACCAATATTCTACAGTCCTTCTTTAATGGGGTGTACGTTTCAAAAGTTACCCAAGTCGGTAAGGGAACCTTTCACCCTCCTCTTTTTAAAAGACTTATTTTGTTAGTTCCTTTATTTTACATCTTATTATGTTGGGATATGTTCTAATATATATTTATTGATGTAATATTTATTTCTAAGTGATTATATACCCTTTTTATCTCATCAACTCATTTTCATTGAATTTTAATGTGACGTTGTTAGGGTGTCAAGGGAACTTCTTAACCCAATTTCAATTTCTTTGTGTTCAACTTGTAGTTATTGAATATATCATTCTATTAATATGTGTGAATCGATCTGATTGTTTTACACTTAATATCTAGTTATATTGGGTGTATTTATATTTTTCACACATAATTATGAAATTGATTTATCCTTAATCTAAGGATACCATCTTTGTACGGAACATTGTCTCAATCTCCTTTCATTGAGGAATATTTTGTTTTATACACAACTTTATTTTATAAGGTGTATAAACTCCTTTTACTTTTACTTTTATTCAAAAAAAATATTTTTATATGAAGTGTTTTACTAATGGACAAAGGTAATGTTTTTATCTTACGTATTTGGCGAAAACGACTTCTCCACCACTATGACCATTATTTGAGGATAAAATTCCTCTACAAGCAATAACTTATTAAATGAAAAATAAATACCACATACTCATTTATTTATATTGGTATTGAAAATGGATTTTGATAATGTTTGGATTATATCAATGTGTTGTATTGATTTCTTGTTTATGAAATGTGGAAATTATATGTTTCCTTTAAACATGTTTTATGAGATACGATTGTGTTATGGTTCTTGGGCATTGTTCATGAAATCGGGTGGTTCCATGATAGGCTAAGGGCTGGTGAGGCAGAGATAGCTCTCAAATGCATTGGGTAATGTGACAGAGATAAATGTTAATGTTTCTCCTAAGAGATTTAGGGAATATACTGTGATGGTTATTCCAAATGTGACTCCCTATGTAGTTGTGATATCTACAATGTATGTATGTTATGTATGCCTCAAGTTACCTTCATGTCTTAGGATTTCTTTGAGTTATTCATAAATATTTTTATTTCATGAGGTATGTTAAATTGCTTATGTTTTATGAGTAAAGTTTGTTTGGATTGGTTTTTATGTATACATGGACTAATGTTTCCTTCCCGTATTTTTATATCCATTGCTAATATTTTTGTGCTCATCCCATGTTTTTGAAATGTTTCTCCACAGGACTTAAATTGGAATACGGTCAAGGATGGGATAAAGAAAATTTCATGATTTCTAAAACATGGAACTATACATGACTCATTTTTTCAAGAGTTTATATGTTTGTGAAAAAAATGGAGACTGAGAAGATTTGTCTACCTTGTAATCTTTGAGATGTAATATTTATGTCCTAATTCTCTAAAACTCTAATCCTAAAAATATCCTCAATGTGAATTATTCATTTGATTCAATATTATGTAATTTTTTAAGGTCGGGTCCTTATTGTTGGTATCAAAGGTCGGTTTAGATGACTTCAGAGGTTAGAGTGTTGTTTAAACATAAGTGAAAAGTTTTGTATAACCACAATGGTTATTATATTAGATAGAGTCATTGTTATTTATGAACGTCGGAATGAGTTTGAGATAACTTGGATAATTATATCTTAGTGTTTATCTTATCTTCCTCTTTAGTACAGGATTATTTTGTTGATATACTCACACTGACCTTTTTGGTTTTAGTAAATGGATGGATCAAGCAGGCACCAAAGTGACAATGGGTTTTAAGGAAACTATGTTGGTTCTCTGATTAAGAGACTGGATGAAATGGGGGATTCAATGAGAAATATAATGGTTTTTTAAAACCAACTATCAGGAGTCATGATTAACCACTTGAACCTTGTTGAGTTCTCTAATGCATCATGTATGAGAGAACCAACTCTATGTGGAATTTCGGGTAATAATTATAAAGGTAACCATTATGGTTTATATGATCCTTAATTTTGAGGTAATCTTGGGTTACTATATGTTATGATGGAATATGAACGACATGAGATAAAAATGTTGGTAAATTATGTTATGGTTATTGTTGAAGATTTTATCTATTTTTGGGTAATTTTATATGAATTATTTAGTTTTGGAAAAAAAAAATACACACAGACCGTGTGACAACCCGTCGCATCGGACAAAGTTGTGGGAATCGAACCCAAAACCATTGTGTGACTGGTCTTTATCGCCTACGACTGGAATACGTGAAGTCCCTAGTTGGTTTTACTAATTATTTTTAGTTATATGATTTTATGAGTCAATAGTATGTTTATTTTGGGTTATCTATGGAAATAATTGACCTATCATGAAGGATATATGATTATGTTAATTTCTTTTCAATACGAGACCTTAAGAGAAGATGACGTTATTTGGAGATAAATGTTAAGATTTACCTCATAATACTATGTGATTAAATCCATTAGAGGTTTGGGTTTCAATCCTAGTTTTATTTACTTTGATAAATTTTACGGATAGATTTTTATTGAATGGTCTTTGATGAACTTTGGCTACTGTTTGAAAAAATATGGAGATTAGGAGTAGTTTTTCTTTTTATAAAAAATTATCCATTTTGGGGATTATAAAATCTTGTACTAACCTTTTTGGTTTTGGTTTTTCTTAATGTATAAAGATATAGGAAATTTATAGTTCTATTTTTTGGATTATGTGATTCTAAAGAAGTTGATTATAGTACTCTTAATGTGAACAAGTCTTCCTAAATACTCGCCCTTTGGAGAAAATATGAGTTTCTGTAAGAAATATATCAAAAGTTGAAAGTCAACATGACATGTAATTATATTTTATTCGTTTTAGTTAATACAGTAAATAAATTCCTCAATGAAATGTAACTTTAAACAAAAATGTTGTCTGTTAACTTTTCCTACTGGGGAATCAAATACCGTTTATCCCATTAAAAGTTTGTTATTTTCTGGTGTTTAACTGTCTCTAGACTTTTTTCAATCACTCTCCATTAGAACATTCTGGTTTTTTCTCGTCCATATCCATTTTTTCATTTAATCCTAGTATGGGTTAACTCAGATGACCTTTGTACTTCACTCTCATTATTTTAAAGTGATAGTTTTACGGACTCTTGTTCTGATGTGGGACTTTCAATGAAGTTTCTAAGACAAATTTTAAAATTGAGAGGATTAAATTCCTAAAAGAGGGGAAGGATGTAACACCCCAGGTAAATAAAGAATATTACATTTTTATATTTATCCATATTTGTGAATAAAAGTTTAACATTAATTTAAAGGGAACTCTATGCTCGATTGCGTACCCAATACAGAACAACGAGTTTCTTGGAAATCTTACGTTGCACTCTAATAATATATTAATATTATTTCAAATGGTAGTAAAAACGTAGACATTTTATTGGTGGGAATTAATTGAAATAACTATAAAATGATTATATATGTTTGTTAAATATTTTTTACATTTTAAGAAAAGAATTCAATTTTAAGAATAAACACTCTAATATTCACAAAAAGGTCAATTTATCACCTTTTGACGGTGAACCCTCGTTAAAAATAGTTTTGGTCACTCTTATACATTATATTGGACCAAATAAAATATTTCTTTAGAATCGGGACATCAAAATTTACTTTGTGTATGTTTTTTTTTATATTTTAGATAAAGTTCATTTTTAGTGAATAATTGAAAAATGTAGTATTTTAATTCAAAACCTCTTTTTAATATAATTTATTTATATGGTTAGATAATATTTTGAGTTGGTTTTAAAGTAAAATTATAATATATTTCTGCTATTAAATACAATGGTGGTCATTGGAATTAATTTCACTTTGAAAATTGGACTTAAACTACTGTCAATCTTTTAATAGACATTGTTTCTTAAAAACACCCTATTTGTTTTGACAGCGGGAATTAATTATTTAATTAATTAATTCAACTTATTTATTTTAAATTTTGTAAAATAGACATCATTTTTGAATTTGGAATATCAAATATATCTTAGGATGAATTTTTGGTATTTTTCTGAAAGACATCAATTTTTGATGAATAGTGAATCCACTATGTGGTAGTTTAAAAACTGATTTTTCGTTTAAACGAAACATTACCAGTTCTGAGATTTGAATTTAAAAAATATTACATACATGGTTTTCATTAGGATATAAAATGTGGTTCAATGGGATTAAAATATTTTTTTGGTGAATAGTAACTGTTGAGTTTTGTTAACCGCGATTAGAGGTAATTAGTGTAATTTAAGATAAAAATGATATTATAAAAATATATGTTTATCTTGACACATGTCCTAAACTTATTGGTTGAGTCATTTCAGACCAATAAAAACCATGGGTCAATTTTTGAGACCCCATGGAGCCACTTGGGGTGATAATTACATTAACACCTTTTATTAAAAGTAAAAATAAAAATATCACAAACATTTATTGTTTTACTAAAACAATTCTTACATGTGGTTATATATGTTATATTTTTTACTATAAATACTCATTGGAATTATAAATATATTTCCTACAACATGGTAATTTTTTTATATTTTTTATACATCAAAAAAATAATATTTTTTATGACACAATGAGGATGCAGTGTTTACGTCATTAATGAATGATTTAAATAAATAAGAAGATAATGTTTAAAATAATATACAAAACTTGTAAAATTCTTATTGGATTATTTTATTTCGAACATGGACCACCTTATCGTAGAATTTAATGAATTTTGGAGCTTTAGAAACCGAATTTCATTTTGTAATAAAATAATAATTTCAAGATTTCCAAAAGAGCCCCTCCTCTCCGTTATAAACAATCCCCACTACCTACCCATCTGTCACACATCAAAACCCTTTGGCTCGTCCAAACTCTACTAAAATAATCTCCCAATATCCCTATATTAATTCTAGAATCCTCACATTTGGAAGAATCCTTTCCAAGGAAGCCTTTGGGCTCAAATCAAAAAGAGTTACCCGATTTAAAGGTAATGTCCTCTCTTATGTTCTTTTGTTTTATTTTGCTTCTACAATCCCCTAAACTGATTTTATTCCATTATTTTTAAACAAAATAAGTATCTTAAATATAATAGGATTTTTTAAATTGAAGTATTCTAGATACACTTAAACACACCTACTTCTAATGGTTAAAGAACATACCGTTTCCGTGGATGGCGAATTTCTACCTCACGAAACGATGATTGTTCGATATTCTTTTAACACCTTCATAGGTGGCCATTAATATGTCACTATATTTATATATGATATATAATATGTTTATGTTTTCTTTAATCTTCTGTATTTTTCATTTATGAAATACCTTTATGGTTTCCATTATGGGTAAACGCGATATCTTCATTTTAGGAAGTGCGGACTACCGCCCCCTCAAAGATATTTGATTCGTTAATGCCATATGTGGGATGTGTAAAGGATTGAGTTAATAATATTACATATTATATTATACTGGAATTATAATATTCCTTTATTTCATTATGATTTCATTCCATTAAATACGAAATAGAAATCAACGTAGTGTTTATGCGTACGTACAGCTTACCGTCTCCATGAACGGTGCATTTCATTTCTTACCTCTAAATGTTATGTAATATTATAAATGAATGTATATAATGAATATATATAATATATATGAAAACTAAAACAAGAATATAATTCCGGATATAATGGATATTTTACCACATGAACAAATTGTAATTATAAGGAGTTCATTTTTGACTCAGGAACCAATGATCGACAAAACAACCGTTATTAACTTAAATAATTAAAAAGTGTTCATAACATGGTAATAAGATATATAAAAGGAATAATGAACTTGAAAAAGGTTCTTAATAAAGTATAAATTAACTCATGTTTATTATTAAGGATATTGAAGAACAATCGAGTCACGTCGGATACGAGGTAAGGGATCCTACCTCTCTCTTTCTTTTTAAGAACTCTCTTTTCTGACATTTCTTTTAACATACTATTTATTATGTTTGGGGATGATATTTTATATTACTATTAATGTAAATTTTATGTTCATATGATTAGAAACCCTATTTTATCTCTTAAATCAATTTTTGGACGTTTTATGTGGCGTCGTTAGGCTGCCGAGTTTTCGTAAGGTGTTATTCATCTCACTTTTATTCTAGTGAGATTTATGCTACATTTGACACTATTTATTTTTCATGGTGTATGTACATCCCATTATTATAAACTTTGTGTAACATACTTTCTTTTACGAGTATTTACATCAATGTTGTACAATCCTTCTTTCATGGGGTTTATGTTTCAAAAGTTACCTAAGTCGTTAAGGGAACCTTTCACCCTCCTCTTTTTAAAAGATTTCTTTTGTTATGTATTTTAATTTAAATCTCATTATGATGATATATGTTCTTCTATATCCTTATTGATGTAAAAAATTTTTCCAAGTGATGAGATACCCTTTTTGTCTCATCAACTCATATTCTTTGAATTTTAAAGTGACGCCGTTAGGCTGTCAAGGGAACTTCTTAACCCAATTTCGATTTCATTGGGTTCAACATGTAGTTATTGAATATGTCATTCTATGAATATGTGTGAATGAAACTTATTTTTTTACACTTAATATCCACTTATATTGGGTGTATTTATATTTGTCACACATAATTATGTAACTGACTTATCCTTAATCTAAGGATATCATCTTTGTACGGTACTTCTTCTCAATCTCCTGTCATTGAGGCATATTTTGTTTTATACACAACATTATTTTATACGGTGTATAATCCCCTTTGACTTTTACTTTTATTCAAAAGGAATATTTTTATACAAAGCGTTTTACTAAACCACAAAGGGATTGTTTTTATCTTACGAATGCGATGACAACGACTTCTCTGTCGTCGTGACCATTATTTGAATTTTGACTTCCTCTACCGGCCATAAATTTCTATATGAAAAATAAATACCACATTCTATTTTATTTATTTTGGTATTGAAGATATATTTTCATAATGTTTGGATTATATCAATGGGTTGTATTGATATCTTGTTATTGAAATGTGGAAATTTTATGTTTCCTTTAAGCATGTTTAATGAGATAAGATTATGTTATGGTTCTTGGGATTTGATTATGAAATCGGGTGGTTCCATGATAGAATAATGGAGGGTGAGCCCGAGATAGCTCTCCAATGCATTGGGTAACGTGACAGATGTAAACGTTAATGTTTCTCCTAATAGATTTAGGAAACATACTGTGATGGGTATTCCAAATGTGACTCCCTATGTTGTTGTGATAGCTACAATGTATGTATGTTATGTATGCCTAAAGATAACGTCATGTCTTATGATTTATATGAGATGTTCATAAATCTTATGAATTCATTACGTATGTTAAATTGCTTATGTTTTATGAGTAAAGCGTGTTTTCATTGATTTTTTCTGTATACTTGGACTAATGTTTCCTCCCCGTATTTTTATATCCCTTACTGAGCTTTTTATGCTCATCTCAAGTTTTGGAAATGTTTATCCACATGACTTAAAGTGGAATATAGTCAGGTATGGGTTCAAGGAAATTTCATTATTTCTAAAACATGCAACTAGACATGATCCTTTTGTTCAAGAGTTTATATTTTTTTGAAAAAAATGGAGACTGAGTAGATGGGCCTACCTTGTAATATTTGAGATGTAATAGTTATGTCCTAATTCTCTAAAACTCTAATCCTTAAAATATCCTCAATATGAATTATTCATTTAATTCAATATTATGTAATGTTTTATGGCCGGGTCCTTATAAAATATATAAATAAAATGGATGAAAAAGCAGTTTTGAATTAAAAAGATGTATTTTTTACAATTCATAAAAAAGAGACGTTATCATAAATATAACAAAAATTAACCCTAACATATATTTGATATTCCAAATTCTTAAATAATTTACATTCTAAATAATTCAAAACATATAATTTTCATAAATAAATCATATAGTTAATTCCAGCAGTCATAACAAATAGCGTGTTTTTATGAAATAATATCTAACAAAAGATTGACACTTGTTTATGTCCATTTTCAAAGTGAAATTAATTCTAATGACCACAATTGAATTAAATTTTAAAAATATATTCTAACTACACATTAAAACAATTAAAAAAATATAATCTATCCCTATAATTAAATAATATGAAAAAGCAGTTTTGAAGTAAAATGTAGTATTTTTCACTATTTATTAAAAAAATGAACATTTGTCATAAATATACCGAAAATTTATCCAATGTAAATTTCAATATCCCAATTCTAAAGAATAATATTATTTTGATAAATAGATCTTATAAAATTGTCAAAAGTTGGATTTTAAAAAGGTTTTCCATCAAAAGGCGGTAAAACAATCTTTTAAAAATATTAGAGTATTTATTCTTAAAATTGGATTCATTTGCATTTTATGCCTCTAACATTTATTGGATAAATGTAAAAATATTTAACAAAAATATGTAATCATTTTTAGTTAGTTCTATTCATTCCCTCCATTACAACGGCTATGCATTAACTATTTAAAATAATATTATTATATTATTAGTGTGCAACGTATGATTTCAAAGAAACTCGTTGTTGCGTATTGGGTACGTCGTCGAGCATAACATTACCTTTATAGTAATATTAACATTTTAATCACAAATATTGATAAATATTATAATTTAATATTATTTATATACCTCGGATGTTACATCCTTCCCCCCTTTGGGGAATTGTGTCCTTGCAATTTTAAAATTGGGCTTGGAAACATCATTGAAAGCCCCAAATCGGAAAAAGAGTAAATTTAACTGTCACTTTAAAAGAATGAAAGAGAAGTACAAGATTCACCAAAGATAACCCATACTTGGATTCCATGTATGAAAACGTAGATATTGAAGAAAAAAAACTGTCATATTCTGATGGAGAGTGATAGAAAACATGTTTAGGAGATAGATAACCACAAAAAAATCACAAATTTTTGATGGGTTAAACGACATTTGATTCCCCAGTCGGAAAAATTAACAGAATTTTTTTTTATTTAAATTACTTTTCATTGAGGAATTTATTTATGTGCTTAACTAAAACATAAGGAAACATACATAATTATCATGTTGACATTCAAATTTTTCTAGATTTCTTAGACAAACTCATATTTTCTCCAAAAGATGAGTATTTAAGATAACTTGTTCACATTAAGATAAATATAATCAACTTCTAGAGATTCACCTGATCCACATAATAGAACTATATACTTCCCATGTATTGAGACCAAAACCAAAAACAAAATTGTTAGTATGAGATCATATTATATCCAAAATGGATAATCCTTTATAAAAATAAATACTACTCTTAATCTCCAAAATTTGTCAAACATTATCCAAAGTTCAATAAAGGCTATTCAATAAACAGCTGCCCATAAAATTCTTCAAAGATAAACCAAACTATGATTTAAACCCACATCTCCAAAGGATTTAATCACACATTCTTCCAAGGTAAATCTTAACATTTATCTCCAAATAACATCAATTACTCTTAAAGTATCATACTGAAATTTAATTATCCTAATCACATATCCTCCATGATAGGTTAATAATTTACAGAGATAACCCAAAATTATTTTATTCTAGATTCATAAGATCATCTAACTAAAATGAATTAGTTAAACTAACCCTGGACTTCACGTAGTCCAGTGGTAGGTGATAAATACCAGTCACAATTTGGTTGTGGGTTCGATTCCCGCAGCTTCATCCGGCACGACAGGTTGTCACATGGTCTATGTGTTTTCCTTTTCCAAAAACTACAAAATTCTTATAACATTCCCCAAAAAGAGATAAAATCTTCAAAAATAACCATAACAAAATTTCACATCATGTTTATCTCATTCATTTCATATTCCATCATATCATATAGTAACCCACAATTACCTCAAATGTAAGGATCATATAAACCCTAATGGTTACCTTTATAATTATCATCAGAACGTCCACATCGATTTGGTTCTCTCGTACATGATTCATTAGAGAACTCACCATTGTTCAAGTGGTTGATCATGCCTCCTGATAGTTGGTTTAGAATAACCACGATATTTCTCATTGAATCCCCCATTTCATCTAGTCTCTTAATCAGAGAATCACCACAGTTTCCTTCAAACCCATTGTCACTTTGGTGCCTTCTAGATCCATCCATTTACTAAAACCAAAAAGGTCAGTGTGAGTATATCAAAAAAATCATCATGTACAAAAGAGGAAGATAAACACTAAGATATAATTATCCAAGTTATCTCAAACTCATTCCAACATTCAAAAATAAAAATGATTGTATCTAATATAAAAACCATTGTGGTTATACACAACGTGTCACTTATGCTTAAACAACACTCTAACCACTAAAGTCATCTAAACTGACCATTTATACCAACTATAAGGACCCAACCTTATATACAATACATATTCTTGAATAAAATGAATAATTCACGTTGAGGATCTTTTCAGGTTTAGAGTTTTTGAGAATTATGACATAACTATTACATCTCAAAGATTACGAGGTAGACACATCTACTCAGTTTCCTTTTTTTACAAAATATAAACTCTTGACCAAAAGAGTCATGTCTAGTTCCATGTTTTAGACATCATGTCATTTCCTTGATCCCATCCTTGACCGTATTCCACTTTAAGTCATGTGGAAAACATTTCAAAAACATGGTATGTGCATAAAAAGCTCAGTAAGGGTTATAACAATACGGAAAGAAAACATCATTCCCTGTATACATAAGAATCAATGAAATCATACTTTACTCATAAAACATAATAACATTAACATACCTCATTAAATCATATGTTTTACGAATAACTCATAGAAATCATAAGACTTAAAGGTATCTTGAGGAATTCAGAACATTCTTACATAGGGAGTAACCCCCATGGTTACGTTTAGAATACCCATCACAGTATATTCCCAAAATCTCTTCGGAGAAACCTTAGCGTTTAACCCCTTCGTGTTACCCAATTCATTGGAGAGCTATATCGGGATCACCCCCCTAGTTTATCATGGAACCACCCTTACTCATAAACAATTCCCTAGAACCATAACATAATCGTATCACATAAAGCATGCATAAAAGAAACATATTTTTTCACATTTGAATCACAAGATATCAATACAACACATTGATATAATAAAAACATTATCAAAACCATTTTCAATACCAAAATAAAAGAAAAGTTAAACATGGTATTTATTTTTCATTTTAAAAAAGTTATGGCTTGTAAAGGAAGCCGAAACTGAAATAATGGTAAAGGCGGTGGAGAAGTCATTGTCGCCCCATACGTAAGACAAAAACAATCCATTTTGTCATTTAGTAAAATTCTTGGTATAAGAATATTCCTTTTGAAAAAAAGTAAAATTCAAAGGGGTTTATACACCGTATAAAAAAATGTTGTGTATAAAAAAAATATGCCTCAATGAAAGGAGATTGAGACTAAGTCCCATACAACTATGAAGATTTCAACATTTTAAACAATTAATATCCACATAAATAAATCCTTAAAACCCATTTTGAAAACATGGATATTAATGATAAAAATATATAAGAATAATTCATTAAAACATTTAAAATGATATTTTACTTAAAGAGTTTTTAACAAAATGAGAGACACTTCAATACAAATAATTGAGGAATAAAATTTAATCAGAACATTATAATATCATGAAAATAAATGTATTCATGATAAAATATTCCAAAGGACATTATATAAACCATATAATGGTGAATTGGTGCATAACAACAATGAAGTCACAATAGAAATGTAAAATGAGAAGAAATCCCTTATAAAGAAGGTATCATTAAATTAAGGATAAATCAATCTAATAATTATGTGTGAAAAATATAAATACTCCCAATATAAGTGGATATTAAGTGTAAAATAACCAGAGGTCATTCACACATATTCATAGGATGACATTATCAAGAAGTAGAGGTTTAACCCAAAGAATTGGAATTGGGTTAAGAAGTTCCCATGCAAAAATTCGATAGCCTAACAACGTCAAATTAAATTTTAGAATAAGAGTTGATGAGAGAGATAAAGGTTATCTCATCACTTGGACATAAATTTTACAGCAATAAGCATTTATAAAAACATATCCCAACATAAGAAGATGTAATTTAAAATATCAAAAAGAGGTCTTTTAAAATTAAGAGGGTGAAAGGTTCCCTTATCGACTTGGGTAACTTTCGAAACATACAACCCATGAAAGAAGGACTATACAACATTGATGTAAATACCCATAAATGAAAATATATTACAAAAAGAGTAGAATAATGTGCAGTACATACACCACTAAAAGGAAATGGTGTAAAATGTAGCATAAATCTCATGGGAATAAAAGTGAGATGAAAAATCTCTTACGAAAACTTAGCAGCCTAACGACGCCACTTAAAACATCCAAAAATAGATTTATGAGATCAAATAGGGTCTCTAATAATATGAACATAAAAATTACAGAATTTGGAATATATAAGAACATCCCCAAACATTTCTTCAAAGAAATGACATAAAAGAGAGTACATAAAAAGAAAGAGACAGGTAAGATCCCTTACCTCATGTCCAACTTGTCTTGTTCATTTCTTTATATTCCTGAATAATAAACTTTAGTCAATTTCTATTTGCATAAGGAAATAATTTAAATATTATTATTAATTTAATATCATATATTATCACATTATAATAATTAGTTAATTATGTGAGTTCATATCATACGTTTTGTCGATGTTCGATACATGAGTCAAAAATGATCTTGTTTGAAAAGCATTATCAATGTAGTTGTAAGTACATCATATCCAGAATAGTATTAATGATTTAAATATCATATATATCCAGTATATATTCGTTTTATACTTATTCCATAATATTTTGAGATAAAAAGAAATGAAATGCACCGTTTATGGAGACGGTAGGCCGTACGTACGCATGAACGCTGCTTTCATTGCTTTGGAGAATTAATGAAATCAATACTAGATGAGAGATAAATATATATTATAATTATAGTATAATATATATGTTATATGGGTAACATAAGTTCATTAGTTTAATTCTTTATACATTCCATGTATTTTCATGAATGAGTCACATCACTTGAGGGGCGGTAGTCCACACTTTCTCAAATGAAATTATCACATTTGCACAACATTAAAAGCATAAAGGTATGTTTTAAATATAAAATACAGAAAAATAGAGGACATAAATATAATATATATCATATATAAAAATAGATCCATCATAATGGGCACCATGAGAGGTGGTAGGAGAAGATAGAACAATCATCGTTTTGTGAGGTAGTAATTTTCCATCCACAAAAACAATATGTTCTTTTACCATTAGACGAAGGTGTGTGTAAGTGTAGCTACAATCCTTCTTATAACAACATCATAGTATGTTTATGATACTGGTGTTTTTACAAAATCACGGAATAAAAAGAGTTTATGGGGTTGGAGAAGAAATATAAAACAAAATAACATTTGAGAAGATTTTACCTTTAAATATGGTAACTCCCCTTTGTTTGAACCAAAAGGGTATCATGAAGAGCTTTATGCATAAGGGAAGGCTTCTAGGATGAAGATAGAGATGTGTAGAGATAAAATGATCACAGTTTGGCTGAGTCAATGGCTTGAGATATGTGGGTATGGAGGTAGAGGTGGGGGCCTTTTATAAGAGGGAGGTGGGGCACTCTTGGAAAGTAATGAAATGTTTCTTTATATTAAAATGAGTTTCGGATTTTAAAGGTCCCACCTTGATTTATTTCTAGGATAAGGTGGTAAGGGTCCGAAATATAGTCATCCAATAGGTTTTAGACAAGTGTATGTAACAACCTCATAATTTATGATAAGTATTCTCTTTAATTTATTTAATTTCATGTGTTTTGTGCTACAAAATGATTATCTTTTTCTATACGCCACACTGTATTTTCATGAAGTATACACAACACTATTCTTATATTGTGTTTCACACAATTTCAAGTTCGTTTTATAATAGTCATTCTACGCAACATTGAGTATATATATATATATATATATATATATTCAATGTATAAATGAAATATGGTTGTTTTTTTATATTCAACAACAAAGGACACTTGCACTATACGCAACCCCGATTTGGCTTGCATTACACGCAATTGCGACCTTCCTCGATAGTGTGTGTTGTACGCAATACCGAGTTTCACTAAACAACGATATATGGTTATAATATTATCAAGAACTAGCCATTATGAATAGTATTAACTATGTTTTGAATTTTATAACATTATTATTCATCTTACATATTTTCTAGAACATGGTATGAGAACAAAATAAATTTTTCGGGTAAAATAAGTATTTTTTAAAAAATGCAGTTTTGCCGCCTTTTAATGTCTCAGCAACATAAAATCTAGTTTTTGACATGTTTATAAGTTCAATTTGACAAAATAAAATTCTTATTTTGAATTAGTATATAAAAATTTACATTGGATAGTGTTTGGATAATTTTCGGATAACATTCATATTTTAATGAATAGTAAAAACACATTATATTTTAATTAAAAACAAATTTTTTCTTCGTATTAGTTTATATATGGTTATATTATAATATTGAATGGTTTTTATGTATAAATAGAATATATTTTTACCATTTAATATAATGTATGTCATTAGCATTGATTTTACCCTGAATTCGTAGGTTAAATTAATTCAATCTTTTGCAATGTTTTAAACAGAAACCCATTTTCATTCAACAACGGGATCAATTTTAATTTAATTTATGAAACATTTCTGTATTGAATTTTGAAAAATGGATTCCATATTTGGAATCAGTGGGTCCAAATTATTTTAATAATCTACTTTTTATTTTTGGGCATTATGAATAGTAACTACGGTAAATTTTATTTACCATAGTTAAAGTTAAAACGGGTAATTAAGGGTAAATATAAGATTATAAAATTACCCTAACACCTGTCAAAATCCTATTGGATGAGTAAAAGTCGAACCATATCACCTAAGGGTAGGATTAGAATCATTTAATGGACTTTGTTCCATGAAAATAACTTAATTATTATTAAAACCAAAGAAAGTGACAACATGTCACTATCTTAAATATTATAAGTATATTAATTTTAATTTAGTGATAAACTTCATTAAACTTAGAAAATTAATAGTCTCCAGAAATCTAATGCAATTATATATATCATCTTAATTTATTTAGAATTTTTATGAATTAAATAATTATCATTAATTATGACACAATAGTGATGCAGAAATTGTTTATCTAGTGAAAAATCAAGAATATAGTTTTTATTAAACTAATAGTGACCATAAAATGCACAAAACCCTGACCAAAACTTATTGGTCATGTAAATTTAAACTATTATCATCCAATGGTCTAATATGTGACCATTGTAAGCCGTATAAAAGTGATTATGAAACTTATATTATTTTATTTTAAATGACTCCAATGTTGTCACCTTCATAATTTAATAAATATAACAATTTAAATATTAATATTTTAAGATGATAAATTCGAGTAAAAGTATTATTTTGAAATATAATAGATTTATATTTATCATAGGGTTTTATTTTTAATTTCTATGCAACATATAAATATATTAAATTATTATACAAAAATGTTGTAGTAATTATTTTATTAAGAGATAAACCAAATAAATCGTTTTAAAAATAATAAAATAAATATTATATGAACTATTTAATGTTCTCCACTTATTTTATAGATACATATGACCTTTTATGAATCTATTAAATCTTTTATTTGGAACATATCTTCTGTATATATTTTATTTAAATTCAATTAAATGAATAGTGTCAAAATTGACACTATTGTTATTTTATAAAAATAACATATTATAAAATTGTTTAAAAATCACAAATATATTTAAAAATTATAAATTTAAATTTATATGTTCTAAAATGTTATAAAGTATCCAATTATTGACAATTCACAACAAATAAGTAATTGTTGTTTATAATTTAAAATTTATAATGTTATTACCACAAATAAAATTAAATTGATTAAGTAAGGATAAATCAAGTTGATAATGTTTAAAATTAATTCCTAACATGTCTAATTTTTTTTGGTTGATGATATTACAACCCTATCTTATCTAACTTAGGATGTGAGTCATTTTTTATGTTTTTATGTGGGGTTGGGATTTAATATAAACTAATATTTCTTATATTTCCAAAGGTGCCCCTCTCCTCCCTTATAAAAAGGCACCTCCTCCCTCTATTCCTCACACCAATTTGAGCCTTTAAGCTCGAACAAAACCTGCCCATTTCCCTTATTAACTTCCCTAGAAACATCCTAGAGGTCCTGGTTTTCTTCAAAGACCAATTTTAGTACCCTAAGAGGAGGATTCAAAGAGGTGTGTCAAAGAAGAGGTAATATCCATTACTGATTCATTCAACTTTATTTCTTCTTCCACTTCTTCTTCATTAGTTGATTCATTATGAAGTAATAAAATCAGTATCACTCAAATACTGATATTTTATTATATGTATGAAAGAACCCTATTTCACCATCAATCCATCCTATGGAAAACGATATCACCGCGCGTGCGTACGTACGGAATATCATCTCCAGGCCGTTGTGTAATCTATTTTCCACCACTACGTTACTTGGATGGGTATAATTGTGAATGTAATGAATATATATGATTATTTTAAAGGTTTATTGATTCTTTAATATTATACATACACTTTAATACAATTCCACGATCTTGGGAATGATATCATCGCTCGTGCGTACATACGGACTACCGTCTCCATGACGTGATGAGATTCACTCTCCATGTTAACCATTCAAGAATGATTATAAAGTATATATAATAAGTAATCTTGAAATATATGACATAATAATTCTACTTTATTTGTTTATATATATATATTTATTTCATCTACTTAATTCCATTCAATTCAATAAGGAAATGAAAACAGCGTTCATGCGTACATATGACCTACCGTCTCCATGAACGGTGTATTTCTTTATATTTATCGATCTATTATATATATGTATACTCTAAATATATATTATATATAAATGATTTTTTATATTCTGTAATTGATTAATAATGATCTAAGTAATCATATGAATAATTACAAGTCAAAACACGGATGACAAATGAAACGATTTTACCCAAAACAATCTTTAACATGGAATTTACAAAATAACGGGAAATATAAAGTCATAATTGACCCATATATGATATAATAACAATGAATATGATTCTGTAATAAGTAAATTACATTATTTAAATCATTATAAAAGAGGTTCTCATATGTACGAAACATATTGAACCTAAGTTAAGGGATAATTTTGCAAAACTCATTTTTATCCGAGATTGCTTATTCGTAAGTATTTACTAGGGTAATTGGTATCATCAATGTACATGTATTATAAAAGTGTTTTGATGTATGATTAATGTCCCTTTCTACCCATTTTTACTTTTACCTCATGGTATGGAAGGAAATCTTTTTTTGTTTACCCTACGAGGTGCTTTTTTGACTTTTCCGGCAAAAGTACGAGAAGAATGTTTTTTGAAATTATACGGCACAGACATATTTTTACGGTTTTATAAATCCTTATTTTCATTAAACTTCCCCAAAAGATTTAATGAATATTTTCAACAAAATCCTTATCTTTTAAAATTTCATGACATTTTGTGAAAAGAAAAATATTTTGAAGAAAAAAGGATATTTTCCTCAAGAATTCATTTCAAGTGTTTTATCAAAAACATTTTCATCTTAGATGACATTATTTCACATGTGTATGTTTCAAGTATCATGTATCTATGATTTACATGATTTCACTTTTCTTATTATGAAATGGTATCCATTTATTTTATATGGATTATGTGATGATGGGATGATGTTTATGAAACCCATTTTATTCGTTGGGTTATTATAAAGAATGTATGTTTATTTTGTGGCACAAGTATGAATGATTTCCTTATGAGATGGGTGGGACCTATATCTCCCTCCATTGAATTGGGTAAATATTTATATCTCATGATATAGACATGACTGGAATGATAAGTTAATCTGATTCAGTATTACAGGACTGGAACAAGGAGTGAACTCCATTCAGAAAGGGACTTTGTCCAATAATATGGTCTTGGAAAAAATGCCTTGGCTACTATGGAAATCATTACATGTTCTTAATGGATTCCACAATTACATGTATTATTCCCATGATATTTTATCATGATTTATGTTCCATTATGATCTATGCCTTATGCACTTCCTTGTTTTATGTTGTTGCTCAAGATTTTGATGTTTAAACATTATGTTCATGTTTTTAAGTTCAAATGTATATGGTATGTTTTATTTTATCCATTATTAACCTTACTGAGCATTTGAGCTCACCCTTTTTATGTTTTATTTTCCCCCAGGATTAAAAGAAAGGTTTAGGGTAAGGAAACAAAAAGTGGAAGATCTTTATGGGAGATGTTGAAGATCATTCACCACGATTAGAAGATTACGTTCCAAGTTTCCAAAGACACTAAACTATTACAGTCCTTGTGTGTATGTTTTTGTTATGTATTAAGTATTCCAAAATAGTAATGTAATGTCCATGTATGTCATGCTTCGGGTCTCTACAATTGGTATCAGAGAAAAGGTTTAGTCAACCTTTGGAAACTAGGATGTTAAAACGTTAGTGAGATCCTTAGAGATATTTCTAAGGTATGTCTAGTGATGTCCCTAAGGTTAAGTATACATATAGGTTATAGTCCTAGAATTGCGCTAAAGATCTTAGAATTAATCCTATGATGTATATGACGATGGTACTCCCCTTTGATTATGTTATTTTCCTTGTACGATTTTTGCCTCTAACAGAATTCTTTTTGTGTTTTAGTCAATGGAGGGAACCGGAAGGAATTTGGTTAACATTGAATCCAATGGAAAAATTGGTGACTATGAGAAAAAAAATTGAATAATGCCTAGAGAGAAAGACATTGTGGTTATACAGAATCAGTCATCGTGATATATGATTAACAAGGTGAAATTTAGTGGTTTGCCTAATTCATCAAATAAGAGGAAGATAGACTTTTATGCATGTTCGCATGTTGAGAAGCATAAAGAAAGGAAGATTGAGATTTCTAAAGAAGGGAAGAAGAACCATGATGAATACCTCAAATGGAGGGACATATGTTACCTATGTGGAGAAAAGGGTCAAAGAGTGACAGACTTTTATGGAGTTCAAAGTCTTAATTGTGGAGAACACGGGCATTACCCAACTCAATGCGCTGACCTAAAAAGTTACTTCTAAATAAAGGAAGTACATATTCCAGGAAAATAATTGAAGAGGATGGATTGAAGTGTTTATGTATTTGTATTCAAGAATAATGTTTTTGAGGTACTTTTATGGTGTATTATGAATATTTATATATTGGTCTATTGTGGTTTTCAATAATTTTATGGTACCGGTAACCATGAAAAGTGATTGAGATATTTTTGGAAAAAAGATGATATGTGCACATTGAAGGGATAAGGAGAAAATGAAATGTTTGACAGTATTCATGAGCTCATGACTGATATAAGGAAATAGTTATATCATGGTTTGATTATATAGAATTTTGGGGTTTTGGCATGTGGAAACAGTTAACTTTTGACAGCACTCATGTTTTCACTAAGATTCAATGGTATTAATTTATCAAGAGAATACATGATTAAGGCCTTCAAATTTTTGGAATGTGACCAACAAGACATATCTTATGATATATGGGGATCAACGATGGTATTAATATACTTGTTATATGTAATCTCTGGTAATCGTTTTCACTATAATATCAGAGTGGACTGCAGTATTATGAAGAAGACTAAATATTGCAATGGATTATGTTGGACATAAGTTAGTATTGTTTATGGATAGAACTTTTTTCGATATTATTGATGGGATGTTATAATAATGTAGTTTTAGAAAAAGGACAACCTGTAGGATGGGTGACAGCCCATCGCGTCAGACAAGGCTATGGGAATCGAACCCACAACCGAAGTGCGACTAGACTTTATCACCTACCACTGGCCTACAAGAAGTCCCTTTTTAGTAGAAACTAGTTTTTATATTATGTAGTCTGATATATGATGTATAAGACCATTTTAGGAACCATATATGATTAATATCACCATAGATGGACTTATTTATTTTTGATAACTTTTATAACGTTTTGTTTGAGACAGATGGAATGACCCATCATTATATCACATGATCTACTAACACTTCACAAATGACAAATTCAACTTCATTTCTTTAAGAGATGAAGTGGAAATTTTCCAATGAACGACCAATGGTGAGACTGTACCAAAATCACGAAATTATTTCTTCTAATTCCAATTTCATCAACTTTAGGGAAATGTTCTTGACAACCAAAAATGTTGTCCTAGTGCTCTTATATCTGATGAATTAGATGGTACCTTAGATCATAAAAAATTTATGGCTTTGTGATTGATGGCTTTTTCATAGACATGTTCTCTACCACTCTCCATCAGAACATGATGGTTAGATTTTTCCTCCATATCCATATTTTCACCTATGTTATCCTATAAGGAAACCCATGGATGCATTATTTGGGTATCTATTATGTTTCTAACGTTACTTTTTTTAAATTATGTTTTAGTATTCCCTTTTACGATGTGGGTTTCTATGAATAGTAAACGATTTAAAACCCCGACGAATTTTGAGGGCGAAATTCATTTTAAGGGCGGTAGAATGTAACAACCCAATATTTTTTTATAATTATTCTCTTTAATTTATTTGATGTCATGTGTTTTGTGCTACAACAAGATTATATTGTGCTATACGCCACACAATATTTGCTTGAAGTATACACAACACTATTCTTAGATTGTGTTACACAACATTTCAAGTTCATTTTATAATAGTCATTCTATGAATCATTGAGTGTATATAAATATATTCAGTGTATAAATGAAATATGGTTGTATTTTTTTATACGCAACAACCAAGGAGTCTTTCACTACACGCAACCCTGATTTAACTTACATTACACGCAATTGCGACCTTCCTCGATAGCGTGTGTTGTATGCAATACCAGGCTTCGCTAAACGACGATATATGGTTATAATATTGTCAAGAACTAGCTGATATGAATATTATTTACTATGTTTTGAATTTTAAAACATTATTATTCATCTTACACATTTTCTAGAAAATGTTATGAGAATAAAATAAATTTTTCGTGTAAAATAAGTATTTTTTAAAAAAATGCAGTTTTGCCGCCTTTTAATGGCGCACCCACATTAAATCTAGTTTTTTACATGTTTATAAGTTAAATTTGACAAAATAAAATTCTTTTTTTTAATCAGGATATAAAAATTTACGTTGGATAAAGTTTTGATAATTTTTCGATAACTTTCATATTTTAATGAATAGTAAAAACACACTATATTTTAATTAAAAAAACATTTTTCATCGTATTAGTTTATATAGTTAAATTAAAATATTGAATGGTTTTAAAGTATAAAGAGAATATATTTTTACCATTCAATATAGTGTATGTCATTAGCATTGATATTACCTTGAATTTGTAGGTTAAATCAATTCAATCTTTTGCAATGTTTTAAAAAAAACCCATTTTCTTTCGACATCAGGATTAATTTTAATTTAATTTCTGAAACTTTTGTGTATTAAATTTTTAAAAATGGATTCCATATTTGTAATTAGTGGGTCCAAATTATGTTAATAAGCTACTTTTTATTTTAGGGCATTATGAATAGTAACTACTGTAAATTTTATTTACCATAATTAAAGGTAAAACGGGTAATTAAGGGTAAATATAAGATTATAAAATTACCCTAACACCTATAAAAATCCTATTGGATGACTAAAAGTCGACCCATATCACCTAAGGGTAAGATTAAAATCATTCAATGGACTTTTTTCCATGAAAATAACTTAATTATTATTAAAACCAAAGAAAGTGACAACATGTCAGTCTCTTAAATCTTATAAGTATATTAATTTTAATTTTGTGATAAATTTAATGAAACTTAGAAAATGAATAAACTCCAGAAATCTAATGAAATTATATACATCATATGAATTTATTTAGAATTTTTAGGAATTATATAATTATCATTAATTATGACATAATAGTGGTGCAGAGATTGTTTATCTAGTGAAAAATCATGAATATAGTTTTTATTAAACTAATATTGACCATAAAATGCACAAAACCGTAACATAAACTTATTGGTAGTGTATATATAAACCATAATAATTCAATGATCGAATATTTGACCATTGGTAGCCTTATAAAAGTGATTATGACACTTATATTATTTTATTTTAAATGATTCCAAAGTTGTCACCTTCATAATTTAATAAATATAACAATTTAAATATTGGTATTTTAAGATGATAAATTCGCGTAAAAGTATTATTGTGAAAGTTAATAGATTTATATATATCATAGGATTTTATTTTTATTTTTCATGCAACAAATAAGTATATTATATTATTATACAAAAATGTTGTAGTAATTATTTTATTAAGAGAAAAACCAAATAAATGGTTTTAAAAATAATAAAATAAATATTATATGAACTATTTAATGTGATTCACTAATTTTATAGATACATATGACCTTTTATGAATCTATTAAATCTTTTATTTCGAACATATCTTCTGTATATATTTTATTTAAATTCAATTAAATGAATAGTGTCAAAATTGACACTATTGTTATTTTATAAAAATAACATATTATAAAATTGTTTAAAAATAACAAAAATATTTAAAAATTATAAATTTAATGTTATATGGTCTAAAATGTTTTAAAATATCCAATTATAGACAATTCAAAACAAATAAGTAATTATTGGTTATAATTTAAAATTTAGAATGTTAGTACCACAAATAAAATTAAATTGATTAAATAAGGATAAATCAAGTTGATAATGTTTAATATAAATTCCTAACATGTCTAAATTTTTTTGGTTGATGAGATTACAACACTATATTATATAATCATCGCATATGAGTCATTTTGGAAGTTATTATATGGGGTTGGAATTTAATATAAACTAATATTTCTTATATTTACAAAGGTGCCCCTCTCCTCTCTTATAAAAGGGCACCTCCTCCCTCTATTCCTGACACCAATTTGAGCCTTTAAGCTCGGCAAAACCCTGTCCATTTCCCTTATCAACTTCCCTAGAAACATCCTAGTGGTCCTGGTCTTCTTCGAAGACCAATTTTAGTACCCTATGAGGAGGATTCAAAGAGGCGTGTCAAAGAAGTGGTAATATCCGTTACCGATTCTTTCAACTTTATTTCTTCTTCCAATTATTCTTCATTAGTTGTTTCATTATGAAGTAATAAAATCAGTATCACTGATATACTGAAATTTTTTACAAGTATGAAACAACCATATTTAACCATCTATCCATTCTACGGAAAACAAAATCACAGTGCGTGCGTACGTACGGAATACCGTCACCATGTCGTGGTGTAATCTATTTTCCACCACCACCTTACTTGGATGGGTATAATGGTGAAAGTAATGAATATATATGATTATTGTAAATTTATATTGATTATTTAATATTATACATACACTTTAATATAATTCCACGATCTTGGGAATGATATCATCGCCCGTGCGTACGTACGGACTACCGTCTCCACGACGCGATGAGATTCACTCTCCATGTTAACCATTCAAGAATGATTATAAAGTATATATAATAAGTAATCCTGAAATATATGAAATAATAATGCTACAGTATTTATGTATATATATATATATATATCTATGTCATCTACTTAATTCCATTCAATTCAATAAGGAAACGAAAACATCATTCATGCGTACGTACGGCCACCGTCTCCATGAATGGTGTATTTCATTCCATTTATCGATCTATTATATATATGTATATTGTGAATATATATTATATATAAATAATGTTTTATATTCTTTAATTAATTAATAATGATCTAAGTAATCATATGAATAATTAAAAGTCAAAACACGGACGACAAATGAAACGATTTTACCCAAAACACTCTTTAGCATGGAATTTACAAAAGAACGGGTAATATAAAGTCATAATTGAACCATATATGATATCATAACAATTAATATGATTCTGTAATAAGTCAATTAAATTATTTAAATCATTATACAGGAGGTTCGGATACGTACGAAGCATATCAAACCTAAGGTAATGGATAATTTTGCAAATCTCATTTTTATCCGAGATTGCTTATTCGTATGTATTTACTGGGGTAATTGTTATCATCCATGTACATGTTTTATAAAAGTGTTTTCATGTTTGTTTAAAGTTCGTTTCTACCCATTTTGAATTTTACCCCATGATATGGAAGGAAATCTTTCTTTTGATTACCCTACGTGGTACTTTTTTGACTTTTCCGACAAAAGAACGAGAAGAATTTTTTTTAACTTATACTGCACAAACATATTTTTACAGTTTTATAAAGAGTTATTTTCATTAAGCATCCTCCAAAATATTTCATGACTATTTTCAACAAAATCCTTTTATTTTAAAATTTCATGACATTTTGTGAAAAGAAAAATATTTTGAATAAAAAATGATTTTTTCCTCAGGATTTCATTTCAAGTGTTTTATCAAAACCATTTTCATCAAAGATGACATTATTTCACATGTGTATGTTTCAAGTATAATGTCTCTATGATTTACATGATTTCAATTTTCTTATTATGAAATGATATCCATCTCTTTTATATGGATTATGTTATGATGGGATGATGTTTATGAAACCCATTTTATTCTTTGGGTTATTATGAAGAATGTATGTTTATTTTGTGGCACAAGTAAGAATGATTTCATTATGAGATGGGTAGGACCTATATCTCCCTCCAATGAATTGGGTAATGATTTATTTCTCATGAGATAGACATGACAGGAATGGTAAGTTAATCTGATTTAGTATTACAGGACTCGAATGAGAAGTGAACTCGATTCTGAAAGGGACTTTGTCCACTAAGATGGTCTTGGCAGCAATGCCTTGGCTACTATGGAAATCATTACATGTGCTTAATGGATGCCAAAATTACATGCTTTATTCCCATTCTATTTTATCATGCTTTATGTTCCATTATGATCTATGCCTTATGTACTTCCATGATTTATGTCGTTGCTCAAGATTTTGATGTTTAAACATTATGTTCATGTTTTTACGTTCAAAATGTATATGGTATGTTTTATTTTATCCATCCTTACCCTTACTGAGTATTTGATCTCACACTTTTTATGTTTTATTTTCCCCAAGGATTAAAAGAATGGTTTAGGGTGAGGAAACAAAAAGTGGAAGATCTTTATGGGAGATGTTGAAGATCATTCACCACAATTAGAAGATTACGTTCCAAGTTTCCAAAGACGCTAAACTATTACGGTCCTTGTGTGTCTATTTTTGTTATGTATTAAGTATTCCGAAAAAGTAATATAATGTCCATGTACGTCATGCTTCGGGTCTCTATAGTGTTTGTGTTATATTTTACATTAACTTTTCATTTTATTTAAATCATTCTTTAATGAGATAATCTCTCCATCATCAGGGTGTCATAAATAAATGAATTTATTTAATGTATAAAAATTTAAAAAAGATTATATGATGTAGGAAATATTTTTAGATTTCTAATGACTATTTATTTTCCATAAGATCATTTACACAGACAAAACAAATTTTTTTTGACTTGGGTGATACATACTATCGTTATACTTTCCTTTTAAAAACATAAAATTAAAAGGTGTCACTATCACCCCAAAAGTGATTCCATGGGGTCCCAAAGTTGGGAACAAGGAATACCATGGTCGGCCATGACACAAACAGTAGAATTAGGACACATTTTGGGTTCATTTTTTATTATAATGATATTATTTTATTACCCTTAACTACCTGATTACTAATTAATCACGATAATTAAAGATAATAACCGTCGTTAATATTCATAATGTTCAAAAACAAAAGTGTATTAATTACATAATTTCTTCCTTATGATTACAAATATAGAATAAATTTTATCAAATTCAAAACACAGAAATTGTAGTAATTAATTTAATACTAAATCGTGTTGTCAAAACAAAAGACGGGATTTTAAGAAGTAAAATTTATCAAAAGATTGACTTGATTTTACATCCAATTGAAAAGTGAAATTACATCCAATGAACAAAATTGTATTAAGTGATAATTGCATAATTCAATTATAGTTTAAAAAAACTTAAAATGACAATATAAATATATAAATAAATTGGATGAAAAGGTCGTTTTGAATTAAAAAGGTGTATTTTTTACTATTCATAAGAAAAGAGACATTATCAGAAAAATACCGAAAATTAACCCTAAGGTATATTTTATATTCCAAATTCAAAAATTATTTCAATTTTACCAAATTCAAAACATAGATGTTTCATTGATAAATCATATAGTTAATTCCCACTGTCAAAACAAAAAAGCATGTTTTTAAAAAACAACATCTATCAAATGATTGACACTTGTTTATGTCCATTTTCAAAGTGAAATTATTTCTAATGAACACCATTTAATTATATGGTAAAAATATATTCTAGCTTCACTTTAAAACAATTGAAAAATATAATCTATCCATATAATTAAATGAGATGAAAAAATCAGTTTTGATGTAAAATGCAGTATTTTTCCCTATTAATTAAAAAAATTAACATTTTTCATAAATATAACAAAAATTTATCCAATGTAAATTTCAATATCCCAATTATAAAGAATAATTATATTTTTCCAAATAGAGATTATAAAATTTTGAAAAGTTGGATTTAAAAAATGTTAGCAATCAAAAGGTGGTAAACTAATCTTTTAAAAATATTATAGTATTTATTCTTAAAATTGGATTCATTTTCATTTTAAGCCTCTAACATTTATTGGATAAATGAAAAACTATTTAACAAACATATATAATCATTTTTTAGTTAGTTCTGTTCATTCATTCCATTAAAATGGCTAGACATTAACTATTTAAAATAATATTATTATATTATTAGTGTGCAACATATGATTTCAATGAAACTCATTGTTGCATATTGGGTATGCCATCGAGCATAGAATTCCCTATAAAGTAATATTAACATTTTATTCACAAATATATTTATAAAAATGATAATGTAATATTATTTATTTACCTGGGATGTTTCAAATATTCCCCATCTTAGGTACACCATTCAACTATGTTGTTTAAGGAGAAGTGATTTAAAAAATTCAAAATCTCTCATATTCATACAAAAAAACACACCTCAAGTATTCAAAACCCAAATATAACAAGAGAATAAACAAATTTTTTCCAATTTAATTATGTAAATAACATTACAACTATGGAACTTTTAAAAATAAATCAATCCTATGTCTCAGCAAAACCATAATACCATAAAATATAATGTCATTAGAAGATGAAATATTTTAACAATACCCACAACTTGTTTCCATATTAATTGTTCCAAATAAATCGTCATTTAATACAAAAAAAGGAAATTATATTTTGTTAAAACCATTACAAAACATTACTATTTGTTAATCGTAACCACTGCTTAAGTGGGTTCCGTATATTGTTTAGGTTGTTTTTAAAAATTGATGGTAAATCATTATAGGATTTAGTTATTGTTAAATTATTGGGGGTTTAGAAACCAAATAATTATTGAGTAATTTACTCGAAATTTCTAGAATAATTATAATTTAATCTCCACAAAAATTAAATTAATAATTTTAGGAAATAAAAATTATTTTATCGTAATTTTTTAATGATCATGAAGATTTAAACCAAACCATTGAGGTTTTTTGATTACCTAAAATCGTTATTCCCCCAAAATTAATTATAGAATCAACCCCCATTTATATCATGAACAATAAATGTTTTTGGATCTTGAATTTCCCCATTTTACACTTTTTATCCCATAAATCCTTTAAAATATGGTCCTTCAATTAGAAAACACAATGTATGGCCATAAACCCATTTTGGTCCCTACTATAACTACAATAGTATCACAATGTATTCTTAGGATAACCAATAAAAATGCATTCATCTTATTTCGGGCTAATTTTATTTGATAATATGAAGAGTATATATTGATACAAACCCTAGATCCTCATTAAAGATAAATTTTATGTTTTTTCATACCATTTTAAATATGGTATCTTCATGACTACATTTTATAGTAGATATTTGTTTATGAGTGATAAATTTATAATATAATATAAATATAATTATTTATAAAGTACATGACAACTAATCATCAATGGAACCATTTTTAATATATTAGGACTCCCCATCCCAATCCCACAATTACACTACAGTTTTTTAGGATAAGTGAGTTATGAAACTATAACAAAATCCATTGTATTATTAGTAAAATAATAGCTCATGTATTCACCACCATGATCTAATAATATGATCATAATACTATTATACTATTTGATTGTGAAACGTACAAATAAACACCAAATTTTTTCATAAATATTCTTTATTTTGTCTCCTCAAAACCAAATAGTCATACATAATAATTTCACCTAAAAATTTATTATGGTGTCAATACCCACCACCTTTCTTTAATAAAAAATATTCCATATACATCATCATTGTTAGAAAAAATCATCATATAGATCAATTTCCATTTCTTATAAAATATTATTTCATAATTTTAACAAATAAAGAATATTAAAAAAATTCAAATGACACAAAATCTAATGAATTGAAATATAATTATCCATGGAGTAATTGAATGTGGATATATATTATATATCCAATTCCAAATTTGAATTTATATTTTGTATTATAATCATCACATATATTTATATTTTTTTCTATAGATTATATTATCAGGGTATATAATGTATAAAACAATAACTAAATACCCAATTCCATAAAATATATTGTTTATAGACATATATATATATATAACAACTATTAATTGTAATAATTAATGCAAAAATATTATATTTGATACATGTTATAGAAATGAAACCACTATTTATTGATGAAAAATATTAATTATTGTGTAATTCTGGAAAAATTCCATATGGTAGAAATGGATCATATGAGATAAAAACACATGAATAAACATGTTCACTATTGACGACACATTGATCTGCTAATGAATTTTTCTATTCTCTCATACTTACGAGTATATTCTTATCAACAGAGATGTGTGACACATACATGGTCGAAAATACACATAATATTTAAATAGAAAAATTTATTCATATAAAAATTACATTTGTATGCATAGAATACATATCATTGAGAATAATTCTTATCCTTTTATAACAATCAAAAATAATTTTAATTCCCCAGCCCTTATTTTCTATAACAGCACCTCAGTAGAGATTCCACAACATCCCATGTGTACCTCCCAACACCCAAGGGACTGTCATCCAGCATTAAAGGTTAAAAGGAACAGAGGGGGTACTATAAACATAGTAATCAGAATCATACCCCATAATCATATATAAAGATTAAAAAATATACTATCAATCATTATATTTGTATGCCTAATGTAATAAAAAATTCAGCCATTTGAAACACATAAATAAACCAAGATCCCAAAGTGGAATGAAAAACCAGAGTGTATAAATTGTAAGTAAAAAAATTAGAATCACTATAGAATCCTTTGGAGTCCATTGTGATATAGCTAGAGACGTCATATTCATCACCTCATCTATCATTCATGGGGACCTTTCCCTTACCTGGATCAATATTCATGATGTATGCAAAAAAATTCAAGAAGTCTATAGATTTTTTATGTAATAAAACACAATAGTTACCCTTAAATGTGTCAATAACACATGTTTACATTTCTAATAGTTTCATTCCATTATAATAATAAATGAGAAGTCAAGTATAAACAATCACATATCGAGCACTCGTGTGTTGACCAAGCAACAAAGACCCCTGATCAAACCATTCTCATATCTATACTGTAGGGGAAATGATAATATATTATTATCGTAATGATGATATATAATCATGGTTTGAAAACAATTATCTCTATAGTTTAATGCCATCATTTCTGATCGGGACACATGGTTGTCAAATTCTACCTCCATCATGGGTATGAACTCAATGCCATCAAACCCCATAACCTGTAATAAGTTAGGCCTCAACATTTTCATATATTCCATAGGACTTGGTTCAAGACATAAGGTCGTCATTTGCCTAATACAACTACCACATGTCCCGATTAAATGTATTTATGCCACTACCCTATGTTTAGATGCACCTTCATCATCATCTCATGTCTTACACCTGTCCACTTTAACGAATAGCCATATAATGATGTTCTTCCTATTATGAGTATCAAAATCAATTCCTCCAAGAATTACAATTATTGAAAATTGGGAAGTTAAAATTAAGGAAAACATAAAATTTCATCATGAGAATAAATAGATACAAATAAGTGCAAGGGATAAAAATGAGACATTGTATAATAATACACTCTATTAATCTAATGGAATAAAGCATCATGAAAGCATCACATAGGCTAAAAAATATGAGATCATAATTAACAATGTTCAAATAGTCTATGTCCATTTTAGTTTCATGTAAAATAAACATGAGTATATAAAACCCCCATATGGGTTAGAACATCCAACATTAAACTTGTTTATGACATCATCTAAAACACATCACTGAACTATAACAGTGTTCCAACCAAATTGACCACACACATAAATAAACCATATAACTGAACCTAATTAAAAAATCATGGTTGTAGAATTAAATTTAAGAAGATTATATGTCCTAAGGATATGATCAATAACAAAATACCTCTTGGAATCTGCTAACATTACTATATTAATGATTAATAAATGAATTCCCATCAACAAAATAGATCTATAATCGATCTATAATAAAACAAGGAATTCATCCTTTTATAGAATCATAAACCGTGGATATAGCATTATGATTTTAAATTTGTGATTTATGTAAATGAAATAAGGGAATATCTAGAAGAAATCTGAATAATGGAGGTTCATGGATATTATACATTATTTCATAATAATAAAAATCGTTGGATCTTCCAGAATCAATCATTAAAGGTAATGAATTCTCATAAGAAGGAGTGTGATGTTTATAGATTAAATGGAGATACATGATGGTGGAATATTATGTCAAAAAATAGTACATAATGGACATTAAAAATGATTTTTATATCACAAATCTATGTGAAAATGATTTGAATCAATGGTTTTCAAAATCGTTCACCAACTATGTAAGGATTACTTACACACTTGGTCACTAACACATTTTGATCCCAATGGTTTTAAAATGTGGGATAAACATTATTTTGGCCTCTTGAATGTGATTCAAGGGATTTCATGTGAGGACATAAGGTTTAATAAACTATATGCCCAAACCATTTTCCACCTCAAGTTCCACTCCCACTATTCACAATGTCTCTTAGAGGATGGTCACTATTATCAAAAACTATGATCCAACTATATACCTTCAAATATCCACTAATACTATTTAAAACCTAAAAAATCCCATTGTACTTATATTAAAAAAAATAATAGATCATAAAAACACAATTAATGGAGGAATTTATCTCATAACACACAAGAAAATTATATATTATTTACAATATCCCATATAAATAATTCATGTCACCACGAAGATTCTCTAGGAATTTTACTCAATTATTTTTGGTTACTTATCTAAATTACATGACCTTAGTCCTTTAAAGGCCCACTCCGAGGCTTACATTGAGAGAATATAGATAATAAATCAAGAATATGACATCATGTGAGATATTAGTTATCTGTATGAACTAAGAGAATATTAAACAAAATATTTGAATGAATTACCCAAAATTTTTTAGAAATGATGGAGATATAATTGAAAAATACAGAAAGACATGTTCAAGATAAAAAATCATATTTGAAGAACATGTATCACTTCTGAAAAATAATTCTTTACCAACGGTTCAAAACTGTTGGTAATGGCTGGATAACCGTTGGTATATTATATATCAATGGTTTTCAAAACCCTGTGTAAGTAAGACATATTGATAGATCATTGAAAACAGTTTGTGGAAAATTGTTGGCATATCATAGGATATCCACCATATACCAACGGGTTTACATAACTGTTGGTATAAAATTTTCACCAACGGTTTGGAACCGTTGGAAAAAAGATGGTATAAAAATCCCTATGCCAATGGTTGTAAACTATTGGCATAGGCCATGATGGTATAAAACTCCCTATGCCAACGGTTTACAACTATTGGAATATGGAATGCTAGGAAATAGCAGTAGCAGGGTTCTCTGAGCTGCTGCTTTGAGTGGTGAGGTGCTGCTGTTGCGACCTCTTTGACTGATTTCTAGTCTTGCATTTCTAGAACTGAATAGAGTACATACATAGAATGAAAATATATAAAACAAAAAACATAATTCTAAATCAATTAGTTTCCAACGTCGAGAAAATATACACATATACGATGAAAACATAACTCAAAAGGAAATTATATACATACATAATTGATTTAGAATTCAATTCTGAGAGACAATTACATATGAAATTCAAAATTCAATTCATAATTGAATAATTAATTGAATACATAAATAATTTAATTATCAATTTTGAATAAAATACATAAAAAACGGAATACTTAATTATATGTTTTATACAGAATTAAGAATACACACAAAATTTCATTTTGTATAACACATACACGATTGAATAAAGAAATTAGAATCTAATAACCCCAAAATAAGGAAATGGATAAATTACTTCAACCAATCACAAATATAATGTCTCATGGTTTGGGGATGGTGTGCTTGAACTATTTGATGATGATAACAGGTGTGTATCAATGAGATTGTGTGACTTAGTGAATGCAGTTTTCCTTGGAGTAATAAATGAAATGTGTTTTAGAATAGGGTAGGATTTCTTCACATGAGTAGTGGATTGTGTGAGGCTGGACCATGGATCATTGTGCTCAAATATCAACAAAATCAGAATACGTTTGGTCTTATATCTGTATGCATGTTTTTTACTTAAAACGATGCCGATTTTAAACAAAATTCAGACACGTAGAGTGATAAAATCCACATCGTGCCTTGGATTGGGGCAGGGTTGACTTGTACATAACCCAAATGACTCATGGATCATTTTCTAGAAGTATCAATAGAATCCAAATATGGTCATTTTTCCGTATTCCAGTTGTTGTTTTCTCTTAAAATGTTGACCATTTAAAACATAAGTGAGACACATTGAGTGGTACCAGACACACCGTGCCGCTGATTAAGGCAGGGTTAACTCTTATATGTCACAAATTACCCATGGATAGTTGTACTAAAGTATCAACAGAATCCGAATACGTTTGGTCATTTTTTCGTATGTCAGTTGTTGTTTTCACTAAAAATGGTCTCCATTACAAATAAAAGTGGGACACTTTGAGTGGTACTGGCCAAACCGAGCCACATATTGAGGCACAGTATACTCTTACACGTCAAAAATGACTTATGGATCGTTGTGATAAAGTATCACTACAATAAAAATATGTTTGGTCAGTTTTCCATATGTTTGTTGTTTCTACTTAAAACATTGTCTATTTTAAACAAAAGACAGACACTTCGACCGATACCTGCCACATCGTTCCTCGGATTGATTTGGGGTTAACTTGTACACGTCAAAAATGACCCATGGATTGTTTTCTTGACGTATCAACAGAATCCGAAAGCGTTTGGTCAGTTTTCTGCATGCCAATTATTGTTTTCCAATAAAATGTTCTCCATTTCAAATAAATGTGAGACACTATGAGTGGTACCGGCCAAACTGTGCCTCATATTGAAGCACAGTTGACTCTTACACATCAAAAATGACATATGGATCGTTTTTCTAATGTATCAACACAATCAGAATAGATTTGGTCATTTTTTTCAGTATGGATGTTGTTTTTACCTTAAATAGTGTCCATTTTAAACAAAAGACAGACACTTTGAGTGATACCTGCCACACTGTGCCTCGTATTTAGTCGGGGTTGACTCTTATACATCACAAATGACCCATGGATTGTTTTCCTGATGTATAAATAGAATCCGAATGCATTTGGCCAGTTTTCCATATGCGAGTTGCTATTTTCACTTAAAATGTTGTCCATTTCAAATAAAGGTGAGACACTTTGAGTGGTACTAGCCAAAATGTGCCTCATTTTGAGGCGTCGTTGACTCGTACACATCAAAAATGACCCATGGATCATTTTGATAATGTATCAATACGATCATAATACGTTTGGTTGGTTTTCCATATGGTTATTTTTTTTAACTTAAAACAGTGTCCATTTCCAACAAAAGTGCGACAAATTTAGTGGTATCGGCCACACCATGCTGTATATTGAGGAGGGGTTGACTCGTATACATCACAAATGACCCATGGATCGTTTTCATGAAATATTAATAGAATTTTAATGTTTTTTGGTTTAGTTTTCGTATGGAAGTTGTTGTTTTCACTCAAAATGTTGTCCATTTCAAATAAAAGTTAGACACATTGAGTGTTACCGGCCAAACCATGCCACGGATTGAGCGGCGGTTGACTCGTACATGCCACAAATGACCCATGGATCGTTGTGCTAATGTATCAACACAATCAGAATACGTTTGGTCAGTTTACCATATGGATGTTGTTTTTTACTTAAAACATGGTACATTTCAAACAAAAGTGGGAAACATTGATTGTGACTGGCCACACTGTGCCTCAGATTGAGTTGGTTATCACTCGTGAAAGACAAAAATGACCCATTGTTCATTTTACTAAAGTATCAACATAATCCAAATTCATTTGGTTAGCTTTGCATATTCCAATTGTTATTTTCACTTAAAATGTTTTCCATTTCAAATAAAAGTGAGACACATTGAGTGGTCCCAACCAATCTGTGCCTTGGATTAAGGCTTGGTTGACTCCTACACGTCACAAATGACCTTTGGATAATTTTTCTAATGTATGAACGCAATAAGAATAAAATTGATCGGATTTCCATATGGTTGTTGTTTTTACATAAAATGGTGTCTATTTAAAAAAAGATAGACACTTCAAGTGATACATGCCACACTGTGCCTCGGACTGAGTCGAGGTTGACTTGTAAGCATCAAAAATGACCCATGGATTGTTTTTGTGGTGTATCAATAGAATATGAATGATTAGGGTCGGTTTTCCGTATTCAAGTTGTTGTTTTCACTTAAAATGTTCCCATTTCAAATAAAAGTGAGACACTTCGAGTGGTACCGGCCATACCGTGCATCAGATTGAGGCAAGTTTTACTCGTACATATCACAAATGTCCCATGGATCATTGTGATAAAGTATCAACACAGTCAGAATACATTTGGTCATTTTTCCGTATGGCTGTTGTTTTTACTTAAAACAGTGTCCATTTAAAACAAAAGTGTGACACTTTGATTGGTATCGGCCACACCATGAATCGGATTGAGGTGAGGTTGACTCGTACATGTAACAAATGTCCCATGTATCATTGAAATGAAATATAAACATAATATTAATGCTTTTGGTTGGTTTTCCGAATGCCAGTTGTTGTTTTCACTTAAAATGATGTCCATATCAAATAAAAGTGAGACTATTTGAGTGGTACCGGCCAAACCGTGCCTCAGATTGAGGCTCAATTGACTCGTACATGTCACAAATGATCCATGGATCATTGTACTAATTTATCAATAGAATCATAATGCGTCTAGTCGGTTTTCTGTATGCCAGTTGTTGTTTTCACTTCAAATGTAGTCCATTTCAAATAAAAGTGCTACACTTTGAGTGGTATCGGCCACACTGTGCCTCAGATTGAGGTGGGGCTGACTCATACCCATCAGAAATGACCCATGGATAGTTTTTATATTGTATCAATAGAATCTGAATGGGTTTGGTCATTTTTCCATAGGCCAGTGTTAGTTTTCAATTAAAAAATAATCCATTTCAAATATAAGTGAGACACATAGAGTGGTACCAGCCACACCATGCCCGAGATTGAGGTGGGGTTGACTATTGCACATCAAAAATGACCCATGGATTGTTTTCCTGAAGTATCGACAAAATATGATTGTGTTTGGTTAGTTTTCTGTATCCTAGTTGTTGTTTTCGCATATAATGTTTTAAATTTAAAATAAAAGTGAGACACTATGAGTGGTACCGGACAATGTGGAACTCAGATTGAGGTGTGGTTGACTTGTACATGTCAAAAATGACCCATGTATCACTGTGATAATGTATCAACACAATCATAACATGTTTAGTTGGTTTTCCATATGGTTGTTTCTTTTTCTTAAAACAGTGTTCATTTCAAACAAAAGTGCAATACCTTGAGTGGTACCTGCCACACCATGCCTCGTATTGAGGCGGGGTTTACTCGTACATGTTAAAAATGATTCATAGATTGTTTTTATGAAGTATCAATAGAATCTGAATGTGTTTGGTCAGTTTTCCATATGCCAGTTGTTGTTTTCACTTAAAATATTTTCCATTTAAAATAAAACTGTGACACTTTGAGTGGTACCGGCCACAACATTCCTTTTATTGAGGCGCAGTTGACTCTTAGACATCAAAAATGACCCATGGATAATTTTTCTGAAGTATCAATAAAATCTAAATGCATTTGGTTGGTTTTCTGTATTCCAGTGGTTGTTTTCACTTAAAATCTTGTCCATTTCAAATAAAAGTGCTACAATTTGAGTGGTACCGGCCACACCATTACTCGGATTGAGGCGGGGTTTACTCGTACACGTCACAAATGACACATGGATCGTTTTCCAGAAGTATAAACCGAATACGAATGGGTTTGGTCAGTTTTCCTTATTTCAGTTGTTGTTTTCCCAAAAAATGATTTCCATTAAAAATAAAAGTGATACACATTGAGTGGCACTGGCTACACCATGCCTCGGATTGAGGCGGGGTTGACTCGTACACATCAAAAATGACTCATGGATCATTTTCCGGAAGTATCAACAGAATCCGAATGCGTTTGGTCAGCTTTGCATATTCTAGATGTTGTTTTCACATAAAATTATGTCCATTTCAAATAAAATGGAGACACTTTGAGTGGTACTAGCCAAAATGTGACTCATATTGAGGCACGATTGACTCGTACACATCAAAATGACCCATGGATCGCTTTTATAAAGTATCAACCAAATCAGAATACATTGGGTCGATTTTCTGTATGGCTGTTCTTTTTACTTAAAACAATGTCCATTTTAACCAAAAGTGTGACACATTATTGTACCGGCCACACCATGCCTCGGATTGAGGTGGGGTTGACTTGTACACATCATAAACGACCCATGGATCATTTTCATGAATTATCAATAGAAAATGAATGTGTTTGGTTGGGTTTCCATATGCCAGTTGTTGTTTTCACTTAAAATGTTGTCCATTTCAAATAAAAGTTAGACACTTTGAGTGGTACCGGCCAAACCGTGCATCAGATTGAGGATTAGTTTACTTGTACAGGTCAAAAATGACCCATGGATCATTATTATAAAGTATATATAGAATAATAATACATTTGGTTAGTTTTCCCTATGGTTTTTGTTTTTACTCAAAACAGTGTCCATTTCAAACAAAAGTGCAACACTTTGAGTGTTACCGGCCACACCATGCCTCAGAATGAGTCCGGGATTACTTGTACACTTCACAAATGACCCATGGAATGTAGTCCTGAAGTATCAATACAATCCGAATGCATTTGGTCAGTTTTCCATATTCCAGTAGTTGTTTCCAATTAAAATGTTGTTCATTTCAAATAAATGTGAGACACTTTGAGTGTTACCGGCCAAACTCTGCCTCAGATTGAGGTGCAGTTGACGACTCAATACACGTCACAAATGACCATAATGAATATATTTGGATTCTATAGTGTATTATAGGTTTAAAAAGGTCTTACCTGGGTTTCATTTAATAAGACATTTATCCATCTTTTTATCATGAAACTTTACACGTGTAAAATACTTTGGTGTTTCTGATGATGGAAAAAGTGAAGCATACTCTTCTAAAGTTCTGCAACCACATTGTTGAGTTTGTGAATCATGCACTAGATATTTTCAAAAATGATTACATAAAATTATGTACGTTTGAGATGGGACTAAGCGATGATGTTTGGTTGATGATAGTTCTTTTTAGCCTTCCATCCTTCAGGTGGTATTGGAAAATGTTTATTTTACTAAAGATGACATATTTGGAAGGATAGACTTGGGAGGAGCTTTAGTGGATGTAATAATTATTCAATGTTATTATTTTTTTTATAAAAGGATGTAAAAAAGTGTCCATTATTTGGTCAAAAATAAAGAGTTATACTGAATTCAAAAATATCCATACCTGTCTGAAAAACCAAGTTCAAAATTAAAGAGTTATACAGAGTTCAAAAATTTAAGGGATCAATATACCCCAAATCAAGATCATAATCAACACTGTTATCATCATCCGAATCCTCTCTGCCAACTTTTTCGTCTTCACCATCCTCGTCATTGTCCCCATGCTCATCTTCGGCCCCATCCTCTCCTCAGCCCCATCCTCTCCCTTGACCCCATCCTCTCCCTCGGCCCCATCCTCACCGTCGTCCTCATCCTCATCCTCACCCTCATCCTTTTCAGCATCCTCATCATCACCAGGAACATCATCATATCGACCACCACTAGAACAGCCAATTGGTGCATTCAATAATGCACCCATCTATGACATATATTTCTGACAAGCCACACTGGCCTCTGGTGGAAGTGATGAAGATAAAACATTGATCAATTTCATAAATTCATTCTCCCTTGTTTAAGCATGTTCTTCCAACTCTGTGACCCTTTTATCAGACTCTATTTAATGATAATTGACATGTTCCAACTCTGTGGTACTAGAACGGATACCTGTAGATGACCAACACCTTGTCAAGTCTATATTCTTACCACGTTGGCAGCGTACTAGACCAGAGTGCTCATCTCCCCAAACCAGATATAAATGGTCATGTGGCCTTAAATTTCCAAGATTTTGGGAATCAAGGGCCTCTAAAGAAGCCTTTTAAAAATATTAATAGATTATTAAATTTCAAAATAGATATTAAACATTGAAATAAATAAATTAGAACTTACAATATTTTCTTGTGTCGGTTCATTAAACGCAGTTCCCACTTTTTTCCTTCTGCTCGAGCACAACAATTTTGCTTGATGGATAAGCCCTTAAATATTCAATTTGTGATTCTATAATGAAATTTAAACAATATAAAGTTAAATTATAATCATATATTAAATATTCAATAAATCAAATAATTTATGTAGGAAACAATAAAAATGGCAAGTCCAAAAGAGAAATTAGAAAACACTATATCGTTCCAGCTGCCCATCATGATCTGGCATAGTACTGAACCCCAAAATATGGAGGTATTGCTTTGAATCAATGTTTTTTTTGTTTTTTTCAGAATATTACAAAATAATTTTTTATATTAAATAAGATATTGTTAATGAAAAATATGAAAACTATCATTTAAATACCTCAAATGACATTAAAACCTTAAATTTGGTAGTCGCCCAATGGGTAATCATTTGGCGATATTGATCTTTCAGGAATTCATCCAAGACAGTTAAAGTCTCCAAATCCGTTCCCACTCTATCACACCACCCTACATACATCTCATGCATACAAGCTCTCCAAAACTCTTCGAGCTTCATTAAACGCATTGGTCGTGCACCTTCATCATCTAGGAAGTTAAACTGAAGCTGACACCCAATATATTAATTCATAAAAAAATTAGTACATTAAATCCAATATATTATCTACCCATATATGTTCCCACACATTATCCATGACTTTGTGTGGAAGATGTCTTCAAGAAAGAGGTTTTACCAGAATGATGTCGGAGTATTTGGATAGCATCGCCAAAAAACCCCAACATTCCTGCCCATATTTATCAATCATCTATCCATCATCATTTTATTCAACAATCTACTCTGTCAGGAGGTTCCATACAACATGAAAGCGAGTACGCCCCCTCCCCCACCTCCAATCAGTAGATGAATATGTTATTAACAATATAAAATATTAGTACAAGTTATACTAGAAATTAATTTTGGTATTAAATTTTAATGAGTTATATAAATATACCTTTGGTAATCAGATCAATGGGCGTCACTGGATGTGCAGAAGCTGAAGCAATATCCTGTACAGGTGGAGTGTCCCTCGGTGTACACTCCTCAGCCATATACTATGACTGAGCAGGAGTCGATGAAGGTGGAATATAATAGCTCGGAGATAATGAACCAGTAGCAAAAGATGATGGCACATTCGTCTGGCCAACTTGTAGTGTAAGAATCAAATGCCTAAATATCCACTGTGTCCCTGAAGACACACCTGGATCAAAATAGGCCATAGAAGATACATCTGTGGTAGAGGCATAGTCCAATTGGGTACGACCAATGGATCGTCTAACTCTCACACCACGAGCCCATATACCACCGACCTCAGTAACGGGACCACCAGATGATCCTCTAACTCTAACACCCCCCTCCTACCACCAGCCACTACATTGGGAGAAATATCAGGATCCTCGTCATATATCTCTCATTAAGGGGGTGGATCTTGAAAAAATTATCAACACAAAAGTAAACACATGATATTATATGTTATTGAAATATATACTTGATATAAAATAGTCACAACAGGGATGAGTGGAGGAATGCCTATCTGTGTCATGTGACAATTATTTTCTGTCATCTTTTTCTGTCACCTCTCTCTAATGGGTGTCATTTCCTACAATGAAAACAAATATGGAAGTAATTATAAATAGATAACTAATGTTTTGCAAAAAAAACAAAATATAGAAAAACCATTTTGTTAAAAAAAAAATGTAATGAACCAAAATATTTATTGTGTTTTGAAGGTAAGTACTAGGATACACAGTCTGAATGATGTACGTGAAACATGTAGGTGAGAACACGACTGTATGATTCTATATATTTCCCACCACAACATCGAGTTCACAATCAACTATGAAAATTGAGCTATTGGAGTCATCATAAGTAATAAACAGATTACTTCCAATTGTAGTAGGGATAGTGTCAACATCATCATCACCATCATTAAAAAAATGTATGGGATTTACATCAATAATTACACTGAATTTAGGATGATGATGATCTCTGGCATAACAAACTTGTTTCACCATTAATTCCAATACATATGGTTCATCGTTGGAAAGAGTGTGAGTATTATCAATAACTCGAAATCCACAATCATAAATAAAGGTGCCTTGCCTCATCATTAAATAAAACCACTGACGTTTCATCATCGTGACTCGACCATGCGAGTAATAATCCAAAATTATTATTTTTTCTATGACTCCATAATAAGATACATTTTCAAAATGAGGTCTAATATCCGATGAACTGGCATAACAGTCTATTGTGGAAGTTTTCATAACACAATATTGTTGTGTTCTAATGTTTCTTTCTCATTTAGGGATAATAAATATGTATCCATTGATCAAAAGTGATTTACAAGAATAAACCATGGTATTAGGACCAAAATCCAAAGCTTTTATTTCCTCAGAAATCGAGTCTGTAGGCTAACTCGATACCTGAAATATAAATAAATAGTAAACATAATTAAATTTTATTTTTATTTAGTTATTAAAAAAATATTTGTACCTTCAAATTCAACCAAGTAGAAAACCCTTTGCTATGAAAAGTATCTTTCCTTCTCAAAGATAAAAAATGATGCTTTCTATATATCAATTCGTTATGTTCCCTGCAGATAAAAATAATAATAGTTTAACAAATATTTCAAATTATAAGAGATAAGATAAGAGATACATATAAAATTTACATACTTGATATACTCACCAAACAACTCACAATTGAACAACATTGTGCAATGTTCCATCTCTCGCACTTCAAGGCTTAATGTCGTCAATGTAAATGATCATGGAATTCTTACTGTCTGAGGAAGTGATGGAAAAGTGGGTTCAATTTTATCATACTCTTCTTCTTCATTTCACATTGGTCTGTTTATTATCGTAGTAAGATAGGAAAAATACATTGAGCAAAAATCCATACATTCTTGAGCCAAGTAACCATTCACAGTAGAACCTTCAGGATAATTCCAGTTCTGAACATATGATTTCAATGTGTACATGTTTCTTTCAGTTGGAAACATCCAATGGAAAGCAACGGGTCCTCTAAGAATTATTTTGGTCAGAAGATATAGAGTCAGATGGATCATGCATGTAAAAAATTATGGAGGGAATATTTTCTCTAACTCACACAAAAACAATGGTGTCTCTGCCAACAGTTTTTTCAAGAAGGATTTGGACAACTTATTAGCACAAAGATCTCTAAACAAACAGCACAATTGAATTACTATGACTCATACAATATTCGACATGATATAACAGATTGCTATTGGAAGCATCTTATATAAAAAGAAGTGGTAATCATGAGTCTTCAAAGATTTCATCTTCAAATCTTTTCTGTTTCCCCATTTTGATATATTTCTTGAATAGAAATAATGAATGTTAATTGTCTCTAGCACTTCCAAAAATTGATTTTTTTCAGCAGGTCTCATCACATAAGAAGAACATGGAACTTGCCATTTATTTTCACTAATATAGACAGGATGCAATTCCAGTCTGATCCCCCAATCTACCATGTCATGCCGAGATCATAAATCATCTTTTGCCTTCCCCTTGAAATTTAGAAGAATCAAAAGCAACATTTCACATATATTCTTTTCAATGTTCATTATGTCTAAGAAATGATGTAAGAAGTTGGTTGACCAATACGATAACTTAAATAATATACACTTCTTTTTCCAATTGTAAAAGGTATCATTGGAAACATTTTCCCACTTTCTAGATTTCATTACACCCTTCCCAAATGAATAATTGATATCTTTCAATTCATTAAGCTCATCAGTTCCAGACATACACTGAGGTGGGTCATCAGTCTCCATAGTATTATCAAATCTTTGGAGATTGATTCGATATTGATGGTTCATTGGCATGAATCATCGATGTACCATAAAACTAAAACTATGAAAAAAATTCAGTCATCTCGATCGAGTATTCTTTATAAAAATAGGACATGAAAATTTTCATTTTGTGCTCTATCCCGACATAATTTCATAAGAAAGAAAATCATTGATTGTCCCCATAAGTGCATCACGCATCTGAAATAAGACTTTCAAACATGCATCGTATGTGGGAACTCCCACATTCAAAAGAATTTTCAACTCTTTTATTAAAGCTTTCATGTATACATCTATATCATTGTCAGGATTATAAGGGCCAAATATTAGTATACTCAAGAATGTGTAAGGAGTTTTTATACCCAACCATGGGGGGAAGGTTATAAATGTGTATGAAAGGTGACCATGTGTTGTGCAAAAGAAGAATCTTCTCAAATGGATTATAACCATCACCTGAAAGACCCAGTCTCACATTACACACATCAGATACAAATTCAGGATTTCAAGCATCAAATCTCTACCATGAAAATCCATTTTTAGGGTGAACCAACTCATCATTGTTCTTTTTTCTCTGGGTGTCATTCCATATTATTTTTACTGATATTTCATCATACATGAAATGGTTCTGTAATCTGGGGATCAATGGAAAGTGACACATTACTTTTTGTGGAACACGAGATGGTGTTCCATTATCTTTTGGATTCCATCGGATGTTCCACATTTGATACAATAATTTCTTTCACCAGTTTCCTTCCAAAATAAGCTGATGTCATTCGGGAAAGCACAAATTTTTTTGAGAATCCATGTTCATCATCTAACTTCTATATCATGTAGTGGTTTGAGGAAATATCTGCATCATCTAGAAGTAAGTCCTACAAGAAGGTAAGAATGTAATCAATTGAATTATTTGAAATCCCATACATAGTTTTCCGATGAATCAATCATATTAAAAATTCTAACTTTTTCATTTTACGACATTGCTAATATACTAGAGTTTTCGTAGCATCAGTCAATTTTTTCACCCTATCAACATCATCATTTTGATTGGACGCATCATGTGTGCTTGTATTGAAATATTGTTGGTTGGACATCCATTCCTTCTCATGATGCTGAATAAATGAAAGACAATCATATATAGAACTCTCTAATTAAATCCTATCATTTGGATCATAAACATTTTTAGATTCCATTTTCCCTCCATTGTGATACCACACATAATAGTTTGTTTGGAAACCATATTTGGTTATTTGAAGCTAACTGATTTACAACACAACCAAGGTCTTCCAACACAATTGGAACATGGGTAGTGTACACGACCACTATCTGAGGCCTTATCAAATGAAAAATCTAAAAAGATGTTCAAATAATTTTGAAAATTGGTTGAAATCTGATCAAATTTTGTACATCCAACTTCTATCCATTCTGTAAAAAAATTTCAATAAGTCATTTCAAATAAATTCAATAATATTGAATTTCAATAAAAAAATATTTAGGTAAATGAAATTTTTTTACATTAAATAAAAGCATAACTGACACATTACTCTATATGATAAAATTATTAATAAATACAACAAACTACAATGTATATAAAAAAATAAGATATGGAATTTCTAAGGCCAATATTTAAGGATTTCCAAGTAAGATATTGGAAGTGGATCAATGAATACATAATCCTTAAGGGTCTTGTTGGGAGTACATCAGTTTCATACTTTATCTTCTTCTCGGATATCAGGAAGAGGAGTAGGACGAGGATCACATCAAAAGTAGTTATGGCCTCATCAAGTTTCACCTTAACCATGGATTAATGGATCTTAGGTTTGGGGACGTATATTATAGGTTGGTAGGGTGTATTCATTTAATAATGTCCCAATTGATTTTGGAGAGGGGCCTTCAATAGTTATAAGTATGGATTTGATTAGATACACCTATAAAATGGATATCCCAGAATTGTGACATCCCAAACCAGGATGCCACTCATTAATGACCCGAACCCAGATGACCAATCATTGGAGAGGTACCTACAAGTTCTATTTTGTTTTATCTCACATATGAATAATGATTTTGGGATGTCTGGGGTCCAGAGAGAAGGTGTTGGGGTGTCCGGGGTCGAGGGAGGAGGGTGGGGGGGGGCTGTCCAGGTTCCAGGAAAAGGGGGGGCTGTCTAGGGTCCAGAAAGGTGGGTGGGGGCTGTCCGGGGTCCAGGGAGGAGCGGGGCTATCCAAGGTCCTGGAAGGAGCATGGGGGGCTATCCGGGGTCTAGGGAGGAGGGTCGAGGGGATGTCCAGTGTCCAGGAAGGAGGGCGTTGTCCTGCTTCAAGGAAAGAGGGGGTTGTCCTGGGTGGACCTCAAAACACAGAATGGGGTTCCAATCTATAGTTCTGAGAATATATTATCCATAGTTACAATGATTCAACCTGTAACCATGAAAAAATTAAATCAGTGCCTACTGTAATTTCATGAAATTTTAGGGATATGTGTTTTTTGAAAAGCCTATACATTATAGTGATGTTCTTGAATGATATTTTTTTCGCCAAATGTGTATGGAATTCAGTAACGAGGATGATTTATTCCATTTAACCAATGTTATAGTGTATGTTTAGGATGAATTATTTCATTTAACCACTGTTCTATTTTATTTTTAGGTGAGTTGAGTTAGAAACCATGTTAGTCATGTCATTAGAACATGGGTTCTTCCATTTAACCATGTATTCTGGAATTTCAAGGATGAATGTGTTTTGACTCATCTATTTACTACCTACTCTATAAAATGTCTAACACATTATGTGGGTATACCCATGAAACAAATCGATGCGTAAATGGGACATTTTCAGCACCCCATTTGGCCAAAAATACTTTTCACCATATGTGATTTCCCTTGTATATTTCCATGGCTAACCAAGCAATGTATTGTGTTTATATTCCCATGTACATTCCCATGTACATTCCCAGGATACTAGATTATCGTAGACACTATTTCAACTGCTATACACACCATGTGAACCGTTATACCATATCGTCATTATTACAACCATTAATAACAACTTATTAAACAACATCACTTGTCATAAATAATCAAATTGAACAGAAATCAAAAATAATATTGGATATATCTTGTAAAATGAAGTCATACCTTTTAAATCCTAAATAACCACCCACAACCATGATTAATGACCACAAAGCTCCCTTTTCGGCCTAATCAAAAGTGAAAACAAAAACACATAGTTGCAGAAAAAAACTTCATTTGTGTGAATAATAATAATCACATAGTCCTCTTGATATTTGAATGACGTAGTCATGATTTTAGAGATGAACTTGTATCCTTGAAACCATTTGTGATGTATGATTCAATACATGTGTTTTTCAGATTTTCCGAAGCATTTTAAGGAACCCCAAATCGGTGAAAATGGTCATTGTGTTTTAAATAGTTTATTGAATAACTCATGAATGATGTTGAAGGAAGAATGATTAATGGTTATATTAGGAAAATTAATGTTAATTAATATTGTGAATTGGACATTCTGTGAATTAGTTTCATGAAGAAGGAAGAAGTAATACATGGGAAAAGGAGAGGTCCCATCGAGAGTTCCCTTTGTACATATTTTATTCATAAAGAACATTGGATTGTATAGTTAAGTATTTCTTATTTCTCCTATGAAGAATAATTAGGGACCACATACTATTTTGAAAGGATCTAGAAGATACTACATATGTTCTATTGTGTAACAGATAAGTGAACAGTGTGTCATTTTATATATATATTGATATTGATAGAAACATGATACATACTTATTATGTAATACATACAGTGTACAATAATTAAGATTAATATGATCTTCAAGTTTGACATGATCTTAATGAAATGCGTGATTTTTGATGAAATACTATGAATAAATATTACAAACAATTTCTTATGAGTTCATATAAATGAAGATGTAACATTTGAAGCATTGAAATTTAAATGAAATTGTGAACCTTTAAAAATAGAACACAATAAAGAGACCCCATTCCGTTATAAATAAATATTTGTAATGAAAACATAAATTGGACAATGTGTAAACCTATGTAGTGATTTGAGTACACAATTTTTGAAGTAGTAAATAAAAAAATTCCAAAATCCCTAGAAATAGGGAATAAAGATATCCTTGAGAATAGAAGGATATCCTTGAGAAGTGGTCAAAGGATATCCTTGAGAGGAGGTGGAAGGAGTATAACCAGGCAGCTGATCAGATAGAAGAGGTCTACCTTTGTTGGGGCTTCTAAAGAGCTTCTTGGAGTCAGGCAGTGCTTCTAAGAGTTGTCTGCAATCTGCTTCTAGAACGGGGAAGGGGGGGTCTCCTGCCTTAGTCGAATTTGGGTGTTTTTTCCCAACGGTTATTAAAACCCATTGGAAAAACAATGATTTCCCAATGTTTTGATGAAACCGTTGGTAATACTTAATCAAAATCCACCATTACCAATGGTTTATGAAAACTATTGGTAAAGAACACATATACCAATGGTTCAAAAGAACCGTCGGTATACAAGTGTTTGGAAAGTATGACTTCGAGTAGTGTATGTTATATCATAAAACTGATGAAATATAATGGAAAATATAAGTATCCAAAAGGAAATCCCCACCAATGACATCAGAGACCAAATATCTCATAAACTACTCCTTGATCTAGTAATGTCTGGTATGATCTCCAATTATCTCCTTCTGATTTGACAATCATTTTTATATAAAATAGTTTATTATAAAATTTATAGTCTATATGATCCTCCTAGGAGCATGCTATCCAATAGAGAATTAATGAATTTTATATAGTAGTGAATAAATAGTGAAACCAACTAATCATTTAAACTGGTATGTAATATTCTTATCCTTATCATGGATATATCTCTACAATTATCACATACATGCATTCGTTTAATATAAAAAAATTTATGGAGGCACCCCAAAACTACATACACATTGATTTTACACTTTCCCGCATTGTCACATAACCTAGGACAACATTCTCTAACAAGACATGTTTCTTGAAAACAACTGGGACACTGGAAATAACATGAATGATGTTGGTCACATAATATCATCATCAACATATCATCCCCAGATAGTAACCTAATATTTTCAAGAATGAATCATGACCCTTATTTCATGCATTATTATTAAATCCATCATATCCCATACACAATATACATGGAAAAATAATTAAGATGATATAACATAAAATAAATTCTTGTGAAAATATTCATAATTCATTACAACCCTCTAAACAAACATATATGGATATGATAACAAACATTCATAAAACCACATTAAAATACCATGATAAGTGAGCTGATAAAGAGGCTATAGTTAGTTATTTGTTCCATTCCATCCTGGATGATGGGGAAAACACCAAATAGTGTCTATTAAGGTCGGTAACCCTGATAAAATGGATGAGGTAGCATATGAAATTATAACTCATATAAATATATATACAAAAAATCACAACCACCCTAATGGAACCTACCTTGAAATAACCACAATAGTTGTTATTGGTTCCTAGACACCCAACATCCAATTCTATATACTAGATATCATATAAACAAAGAATCATTTAAAATATAATTTCAATTACTTATTTCCCTTGAATAGTTCATAGTTACATGAAATTCTAGTCAATTACCTCCCTCAAAGTATAACCCAAACACATCCATGGTTCTTCTATAATTATCATCTTAGATCATTTCATTCATGAACTATCCCAATATGTTAGATTATTCAACATTAATTATTATTCCATTCTTCTAGGTACCCTATGACTCATCCTAAGATACCATAAAATGATTAACAAAATTAAAAAATTGCTACATCATGTAACGTGGAAATAAAATCATAAATAAGTATCCTAAATGTATGAATTTTTTAAGTCTATTATTTTTCAAGAAAGAATCCTATCTTTCAAAAAAAATCAATAGAAACCCCATCAACAATCCATTCTATTATCCTTTGTTCTATAACCCACACAATATGAATCGCATTAACCATACTATAATCACATAAGAAAACTAATACATGAATCCTATGAATTTCATTCCATATCTATCCAAAAAATCACTCATCATAGGTTCACACCACATTGGATTGTAAGGTTACTCACATAGGGAAATCACACAAGGAAATAAGATAAAAAAATTTTTAATTATGATATTTATGCCCTAAACCAAAAAATCTATCCTTCTTAAATAAATAATCTCAATCAACCCCAAAAAAATATATTTATCAAATAATTAGTTAATTAATATTGCATTAACATATTCATTTATCATATTTTAGAATCTATGGATAGATAAAGCACCACCTATTAAAAAGTAATGAATTATTTAAACATGATTTCAAGCATAAAATATTCTTTCATTAAATTATAATTAATATCATTTTGATTAAACCTGAAATTTTATTATTTCATCATAAATCGTTACCTAGTTCCCAATATATGATAAATTTTATTAACATTATAAATATCATTTTCAATTGATCATGAATTAGTAATCCCATTCATTTTTATAAAATAGAGGAATGAATTATTTTAGTTAAATATTCCTGTTTGATAAATTGTTAAAAAAATTACATCATTAAATTCTTTAACCAATTAAGCATAATAGACATGCTATTCTAATGCATAGAAAACATTCTAATCATATAATAACCATAAATATCCAATTAACTTGTAAAATAAAAGGAAAACTATTATCATTGTTGAAACAAATGTGACTAGTAACAACCAAAGACAATTAATTCATTAATATGATTTTATCTATATTATGTTTAATTCATGAATTACCCAAAGAGTTAATTCCTAAAAACATTATGATTTCACATAAAAACAGGAGATGAAATGAATCCATTACCTCGTTAAAATAAAGATTATTTGATATTAGAACAACAAATGATGATATATTATCACTTCTCTTGCATGGAAGCTACAGAACTGAAAAGGTATCCCACCACAACCAAGCTATAAAAAATAAAAATTATCTATATAAGGAAATTATAGAGAACCTGCTATATCATTGTAAGTTATCATGTTAGGAAACATATTAAAATTTAGAATAACCATAATAGAAGGAGGGAAACACAAATCGAATCACAATAGATAGAACATGCGATTATGTAGACTAATCTATTATGAAAGGGATTAAAAACACCATGAAGAATAACCCATAGATACATGGATTTTTGAGAGAATCAAAGGGGTTTTCAAAAATCCAATAGTTAAATTTAATATATAGGAACACTAACAAGTACAATTTCATGATAGGAATTTCCCATTCCCATATTGAAGGACCCAATTTTTAAGAGTCACCAAAAAATGTTTCTCCTCGATCAGTTAAACCTAGATTAATTTATTCCTGGATCTAAATGTTAATGTCATCAGTTTTGGGGGACAAATTCTTAAAATATAATTCCCATATATTGATGTTGTGAACCGATAATTCATTTCTTGAATCAAAATTTGTGAACCACCCCTTATTTGGAAACGAATTACAATATAGCGAATGAACCACTAACTCACGATATGAACACATGTTGAATCAAGATTCTATCTCTAATACTCCACCAATACCACTACATGCATCCCTCAAACTCTATGGGATTTAGAAACATGAAATGGTATAGGATAGAATTATCTAATAACAAAAATCAGATAACTCTCAAACATTGATAATTCTCAAGTATCTAAAACCAAAAAAAATATGGAAAATGATAAAATGGTATCCTAAAAAACCACCCCAAGAGATTCCACTCTGGAATATCACCGTCACAAGAGCTCACCAACCTCACATAGAGGGAAAAAGGAAAAAACAACACAAAATGAACAATCTAATCCATAACACTCTCTAAGGGGAGATACCTTTCGAAAAATATAAATGATATAACAATGGAATTGAATATGAGAAAACCATCTCCAAATCCAGATAATGGTAAGACTCAATAGAGTACCATTAAAAAAGAAGAGTTATGAATTAAACAACTTTTGATACTGAGAGAATTTATGCTACTCAAAATATCATATGAACTCCCCATTAAAACTATTCCACTAAAATTAAAATATCTATGTTAATTAAACTCTCAAGAAACAATTTCTCCTAGAAGTCCCTGATCTCCATAATATTCTCCTAAAATTTCATATCATCATCAACACTGATCTCTACCAAATAAGGGATGTGAACATCATCATAAGGGAAAAAATAAGATGACACATGTGAATGACATCATTAACACATATTATCTATGGGATAAGTGATATATTATTTTCAAAGACATTATCCTAATCCAAAACCTCAAAATAATATAAAAGAATGAGAATAATTACACCCATGACCAATCCTTCATTGATAAGGATGATGAGTCACTTTTATAAAAACACAATTGACTACATTGAACTCCATATGCCTCCACCTATAATTGGATTCGGCCTTATAAATATCATGCTCAAAGTTTATCCTCTAATTAGTGACCTCAACCATCCCTATGATGCAACAAAATATTATAGATCTATGAATTGGTACCTCTCCAACTGCTATCTAGCATAATGGTTAATTTCTAGGTCAGCCAAACAAGGATTTAAATGGATCCAAAACAATACTCAATTGCAAAATATTATTCAAAGAAATTTTTACCAATGGTATTTTCCTCACCTATGAACCACCAAAATCTAGAGATTCCATGAAAAAATGTACTCAAGAGTCTTGATGGACCACTTTTCATGACCATTTCATTTCATATAAAAAGATACTATAAATCATAAATGATACCATCTATTATAATGGTGACCTATCCACACTCTATAGTTAAAATTTGGATGGTCATATGAGATGATAACCCATGGGAATATATGGATCCTCACCACCAACACAACATACATTCTTTAGAAATCCTCATTTGAGCCCAACTATATATTCCATAAAACGTGAGTTTAGGTTTTTAATGAGTACACTATAAATTCTATAACATCATATACTTTCTAAAATCAATGAAAAATGGTAATGAAGCCAATCCAAATTTCCTCCCACATATAGTGAGGAAAATATAAATGATTTAAATATCCTCTATGAACATGTGGTTCAACCATAACCATCAGACATAACAAACCTTGAGACAAAAACTCATTAACATGATTCTTCAACAAAATACACCCCAATGATGATTTTATAGTTTGGTAAATAATTATCCTTCTTGGATATACCACAATGTGTGATTTTTGGAACCCATGAAGAATGACCTCATGCATCACCAAAAAAATGAAAATCCAAAAATGAAATAATACATGATGGTAATCATTCATAGATCAACTATAAATGGTATCACCACAGAAAATTCAGTTTATTCACACCTCCACCTTAGCAAACCCCGATCCGTGACTCCTCCACCTTCTAGACAATAGTAAAATTTACTATCATCTGAAAATGGTATCCTCTTTAATCAACCACTCCCATATCAAGATAAAATGTGGATATTTATTCAATAACTCCTCTAGAATATCTAGATTCATTCATAGCATCACTATGATAATTTGTAATTAGGGCATCAATAATAACATTACCATTTCCTTATGTATTGTTAATATTTGTAGTAATATTCCAATAAGAGTTCCATCCACCTAAAAATTATGTGTATATCATGGGAAGACACACCTAATGATCTTATGATTACTGAAAACCAAAAATCACTAGTTTATGAGGGTATATCACCCTAACATTAAGAAAAACAATATTACATAAAAAATGATATTCTAGGGCGAATAAGTGAATTGGAAGGGATTTATGTATCGATATCCCTATGATAAAATGATATCTAACACCTTTGGGTAATACTAAATCCAGGATGTGACGCATCATAGAAAACATCAAACCGAACTCATTAATAAGGAAAATGATGGATTGGTGCACAAAAAAAACATATCATTCAATTATTCCAAATAATCCTTACACTATTCATTTGTATAATAATCCCTTATCATTTCTATTCATGGTTATATGGGGATTCATAACATGAGAGTATTCAAAAACAAACCTCCTATAATAACCTTCAAAACTAATAAAACATTACACCACTATAACATTCTTGAAGGTTTCATAATAGTAATCATTAACGTCCTTAAAATGACACATGTATACACTACACCATGATATGGTAGGACCCATGAAACTCACATCATGATCCAAGAACTCATATATTGAAAACTTATTGAACAGATATTTGGGAAAATCCATTAATGGATAAAAAAATATCTGATTAACCTTCCTTAAGCATAGAGAACACAAGGATGTCATTGATAAAAACAACCGGGAACTGGTCTAGGAAATCAAGGAGCACCACATTCATCATGAATATGAACACATTTAGAGTTTTATTTATAGTGAATGACATTAAAATAGTAACATAACAGACAAGAATATATTACAATGATTTATTCTCTTTATTATCATCAATTACATACATCAGATGATATTCTGATCAGTAATCAATGTTTAGGATCTTAATATCTACTTTTATATGATTGAATATATCATAAATTCCTGTGAAAGGATAGTTATTCATCACTGTCACCTAGATTAAGTGTTGATAATAAATTATGATACACAATCTACTATCATCCATCCTAAAAAACAAAACCAGAGCATTATAATGTGAGATGCTCATCCAAATATAATATTATACCAATAGAGCATCAATCTTCATCTGCAGATATCACAACTCAAAAGGCCACATCCAATATGGATACTTAATGATTGAATAAGAACCCAACTATAACTATATACCAAACTAGATATCATGTCAAATAGGAAACATTATAATATCCACTTGAAATACATTAGAGTACTCTTCCACAACATTGGGATACCCAATCTATTTAGCCTCTAATGAAATCATCATCAACTCGTCCATCATGGAAGACTAGTATAAAAGACATCTAAAACAATCCAAAGGTCTTGATATCTAAAAATAAAGACATAAAATCTTTCATGATCATGCAACATGATCTTATGAATTAAAAAATATTCAATAGCTTGCATTAAAAACGTCCAATCCATGTTGACCATGATATCATATCGATTTATCTACATACATAAAAACTATCCCCAATAGTTGTTCTCCCCAATAATTTATCCTTATATATACATCCATTATATAGATAATCATGAACTCAAATGGGCTTAGTCAATTCCAAGAGAACCAAACTTCATCATATCCATAAGAATGGACTAGGACATGGGATATAAAGGAATATATATCTCTTGAATAAAATAAATCATTCCACCATGTAAAAATATAAATGGTTACCTCAAATAATGTGTGTCCCAACTATTAATGATAATTATAAATAACACAACATAATTTTCCATTATCTATGGTATCTCTAACCCTAAGTATTAACAGCTCCAAGGTTGTGAAACACTCACTACGGATGAGAATAATTATCAGGATATGAACAAAATTCCCCATATCCCCCATAATGATCCAAGAATATGGCACCATGCTACTACCTCCTTAGATGAAACTTCCTAAACAAAATAAACATGAAGTAGAATAACCAAAAAATGTTTCCTTCCAAGAATATTTGAGAACTATCTATTCTAATAACCATATACTCCATAAAAAAATTTGAGTTTGATCCCTTATATGGGGGTGTATACCAACCATATCCAGATAAATGATATGATAAGGGATTGGAAATACCCAAAAATGTCTAAAATCCCTTCTATGTAGATAAATAGGATCCCTAAATCCCAACATTTATTATTGGAGAATCTTGAAAAATGTCCTATATTTATATTCTAGTTCTGGACAATGTCCGCTCAATAACCTCTTCATTCTCTACTACCTCAAAAAATACAGACAGACTAAATGGTTCAACCAATAATTGGATGTCCTGATGAAAATCTTCCATAAATTTATTTTCATCAGTATACTCATTTAGAAACTATTCTCATTCATATTAGGAAAGTGTCCCAAAATAGATCCCAAAATCAATAACACTATATATGTTAAATTGAAGGGTAAATATCTCTTAGTGACTTTCCACCTACACAGTTAAACAATGAAACTCATTTTGAAACTAGTCTTAGAACATACCCATTGATAAAGTCACCCACTTGACATCCCCAAGGAATATGTCCCACCTCTAGCTCACTATGAGGGTCTTTAAATAGATCCAAAAAACTAGATCCATAGATCTTCCCTATAGAAGGGTATTTAGATCATGGTGACTTACATTCTGTATAGATAAATAATGAAACTCATATATGGAATTGTATCATAACATCTTTAATGAGAAAACTAGAAAATCATGATCCCCAGTGAAAAATAACCACCACAACCTCACTACTCTATATATCATAACCATCAACAAAAAACCTAGTTCTCTATCCCAGAATACATCAATCAATCGGATATATCAACATCCTCTAACTAGTCCTCTATCCATGCGGGTGATAGGGATCCCTCGTATATTGGAAGACTTAAGCACCTAAAATCTCATAGTTTCCAAGTCTATGTGTTATCACAATAAACCTCAAATCATTATTAATATCATTTCCCTTACAACTGAGCATATTCAGCATAAATCTAGAGAGGATGTCATCCAGGAGCAATTCCCAAAAAAACGAAACTATTAGGTACTCGTAAAACTGAAATATTGAAAATTTAAAAAAATATATTAATGTTAAGGTTCAACATAGTCTAAATGTATACCCATTTCAAACACAGGTCTATAGAATAATGATTAATGATCCTTCACTTGGACTCTATCCATTAACTAATAACACTTCTCTAAGTTTAATCAATAAACTTATAGGATCATGCATAGATTAATAGTGGTACCTGAACAACCATGTACTAACTAGTCCCCCTTGTTTACATAACTTCATAAATCATATTGGAACTGGTTCCCTACCAAACAATGTAGTCCTCACAGATGTGTACCTCCAAACTAATCCCATCTCTAAAACTGAAATGTTTATAAAAATATATGACAAACCATTAACCCTACTCAAATGGTACCCCTATCAGGATATAAATAATATGAGGAAGATAATGACACATAATTTATTCCCCCAATAGAATTTATTTTTCTGAAAAACATCAAAGCTATATCATATGGAAAAAATAAAGGGTATTACCCTCTAAAATTGGTGGAAAATGTTATATATGATAGAAACACCCAACAAATCATGATCATGATAAGAAACATAAAATATCCCAAGTATATTAATCTATGATAACTATAACTACAAGTACTAATGATGAAATCCTTGATAGGGATCTCAAAACTAAAACATCTCCTAAACAAATTGTTCAGAAAGTAATAAATAGTTCAATATCAAAAAATATCCTAAAACTGAAAAATATTTTATATATGTGTATGATGAGACTAGAATAGATACTCGGTAGGATCCTCCATGGATAACCTCATGAAAAAAATGTTGGTTAAATCCCATCAAATAACAAGTGAAACCATCACATCACATAACATTGTATGTTGATTTGTCAACCTCACCAATATAATCATTCACCATGTATCAAAAATGATTATTCACATAATATCTAAAATTATCAAGAATGTATGTCATTGAAACATCCTAACTGGGTTTCTGATCTACCTTGACATCTCATATCCTGGTCTATCTATCTAATAACAAAACAACAATATTTTCTGATAACTCTATGGCAACTGTAACATAACAAGCACTGCGTGCATAGAATTATGTCATCATCAACTTCCAATCTCAAAATAGTAATTTTATAGTTTATTGATTCACAAAATCATGTATGACATTTTTATACCTCATTAAATCACAACACAGACCAAATATTCCTAAAATAATTAATAGGATACTCTATCCGTAGATACATGTGTTTGAAAATTACAACAAGTTATTATACAACTCTACATACATATACAGAAGAGGTATACACTTTATAAACCAACACATAAAACTACTAGGATAATGGATACAATAATTAAATAATATTCAACAATCTATTTGTCACCAACCTGTATGTTGGGGAAAACAACATCCAATGTCCACTAACGCTGATCGGTCTACCGTCATGGGTGGGGTAGTGCATTAAATCACACAACATTTGAATATATATTTATTTATATATCACACACGCACATTATGGGAAATGTTTTAAGACATAACCTCAATTATTTATATCACCTTTCAAAAACTGGGCTGCCAATGCTAAGGACTGCATATCATAAAAACACAAAATCATTTTAAGGATACTTCTAAATAAATTATTAATTTATAATTTCATAGTAATAATAATTATCATTCAATATCATTCCCAAAATTCATAATCTATCCACTTATATGGTTCTTCAATATATATCATTATTTTTAATTCCACTAAATCAACAAAGACATTTGAATACCTATCCTACATTAATTATAATTCCATAATTCTCGATACTCTATGACATATCATAAACTACAGTTAAAAGATTAATAAACCATGTACTACCAACTATGTCATTTTGTAGGGATATTATAGAATAATAAATAAACCCATCCATCCAATTTTTAATAAGATTCATTATCAATAAATCATCATATATTTTATCACAACAAACAACAAACGTTCCTAGCTTCAACCTATTCCATCAACCATAGTGAACTCAGCCATATGGATTTATAATAGTACTCATTATCAAAAAAGAATCTCATATTTCATCAGAACAACCACTTGGTATTCCTTTCTTTATCCCATTCCATCATATATGGGTTCATTCAAAAAAAAGTATTCACATCATTAAATATCCCACAATCATAGGCATCGAGTGAGACAAAAAAATATGCCACATTGCCCATATCTCCACAAAAAATAATCCATAACAAGATCCCATCACGTTGCATATCAAGGATCCATATCAAGAGAATTCAAAAAAAGAATTATGTAAACAACAAATTGTAAATTGGCTATAAAGACCCTAAAGTGAAGCCATCCAAACTTATAAATAAAATTGACTTTCATGGACCTAAATATTTATCAAAAAACTGATTCATTCCATATGACATTAACATATTAATTTTTTACATGTCAGAACCACATGGAAACTATAACACCATCTATTGAAAATCAATGAATTATTTAAACATGCTTTCTATCATAACATCCAGTTTCATCAACTAAAAGGATGAAAATTTTAATTAAACAAGAATCATAATTATTTCATCATTAATCATTAACTTATTCTATTTCATATCAAAATCCCATTAAAATTAGAAGTAAAATATTCAAATAAATCATCTAGCAAGAATATCATTGGTTTTTATATTATATAACAAATAATTGTTCTATTTAAACATTCCATGTTTTTAATTTTACTATAATAAATTCATTCACTACATTCTTCAAAAAAAATCATTATAATAGACATAATATTTAAAATAATGAAACCAAAATTCATAAACTAAAATTAATGTAGATAGGACATAATATAGTTAAATAATTGGAAAATTATTTTAATGGTATAAATAGATGTGATCTATATCTACCAAATCAAATTCATTGACTAATTTTCTTTCGTGTTCATTAAAGATATCTACACCATTAAATGAATTGATAAATAATGATAACATTATGATTTATAGTAAAAAATAAAGAGAATAAATTAATCCCCTACTTCAAGGATTTTGGTGTGCTTTGATAACAGAAAGTCTAATGAATATAATTTATTACATCTCCTAGAATGAAAAACCATATCTATAAGACTCCTCAACATAACCATTCTATTAAATATTCTATGAAATCTATTTGGATAAACTAGATTAACCACCATAACATTAAAAGGTAACATAGATGAAAAAAATAAATAAATCAAACATTCTAATCTAGATATCATTTCATCACTAATGATCTTGAAAACACCCTAAATAAGAACCTCCAGATTCCTAGAGTTTGGAGAGAAATATAGTGTTTTGGAAAAATACTGAGGGTGAGATTTAATTCATAGGAACACTATAAGACTCACTTTCTTAGTGTGAAGAGTTCATTTACATCATGAATGGACATGGTTTTAGGAGTAAATGAAAAACCCATAACCATATTCCAACAAACAAATAATAATTCATTTCACTATCTTGATATTGACATAATGGGGTTTTATGGAATTATTCACTAAATCCAATCCTCATCCACTCACATCATGAACCAGTTGCTAATGTCCTCAATCACACCATGTGTACCACCACTCCTCTTCATGAATTCCAATTTATTCTGAGAACTACTAACATGAATCATAGACTACAACTCACATTGTGAACTACACAAGGATTATGATTATAGCTCCCAAACTCTATCAATCCAACTCCCTAATTCTCCAAATAAGCTCATGCTTAAAACATATAAAAAGAGATTGGATAAATCGATCTGATCCATTACTTAGAATATCTTAGTCTCATTTCTAATATTTTTCCTCGAGACATCCATTAGAAAATTGGAATCGAAAAAGTGGAATTAACTTCTCCCATAACACCTTCTAGATCTAGTCTATAATCAGTATTGGGAATTCCGTGACTATTACATTAGGCTCTAGCTCAACAATCAAAAAGTTGATGTCATGCACAAGATCACACATGTACCTCCAGAGATGAGACACATGAATCACACCATTCATTAAACATTAATTTTTTTTGAATCTTATTTTAGTAGTATTTGGAAATGATGATTTTTTTCCGCATATCTTGGGGCTGGGTTAACTTTAATATGCAATAACTAGTTCATTAATTGAGGAGTAAACAACAAGAAAAATATATCACCAATATAGAACTCAATGGGTAACTCACCATCATTGAAATATTTTTAGTACATATTATTAGTTTGGTCAACTATTTTCCAATAAGTTTTACTCTATTGAAGGTCTCTTATACCCTTCTTGGCCCACCCAAAGTGGCTCACCTTTCTCACTCCTGAATAGTAGCAAGTGACATGAATGACCATTGAGAACCTTAAATAGTGTGTCTATATAGAATCATAGAAGATTGTTTTTTATAAGAAATCACCAAAATTATTGATGAAAATACAAATATTTCCCAAAGTCTAGGACTAATTCTCAAAAAATGTGCTTTAATATCTATATCACCCTCTCTAAATGAACGTCTATATGAAAATGATATGTGGAACTTTGGTTTAGGTGTGTAACTATAGACTTATAAAATAATTTCGAAAACCTAAATTTGAAAAGAACTTATATTTTAGATTCATTGAATAAGGGGACACCATGAAATAATATATTCTCCAAAACATATAACATTACAATGTCATCTACTGAGAGAATTGCATAAATTATTAGAAAATAAGAATCATTCTTCAGCTAATCAACTATCACCCAAAATAAATTGTGCCTCATAAGGACCCAAAATAACCCTCTCACAATGATTATTATTACATCAACCCACTTTTTTTATCAGCCTCAGAACTATCTTAATAAAACCTCCAATATACTGATGCTCAACCTTTATCTTCTAACATGAAATACATCATGAAAAAATACTAGCGAAGTCCCTCTTCATACCAGACCAAAAAAACTCATGTTGAATTTCATGGTATATCATCATTGAAAAAGGATTCACTACACCTATTGAGTAAATTGATTCCTTAATTGGATTCTATTTAGGATGTTGTCACTAAAAACATTACACATATAATATTTATTTAATCATTATTTACTATCAATCCTATAATTATGTGATTTCATTCCAGTCATTCTTGCATCACCATAAACTCAAGATCCAACTAAGAAATAGTATTTATATAGTACCATAATGAATATGTGATAACAAAATTTGTTTATTTAATGGATTAATGATCCAAATATTCATACACAATCTAGTCGTCCATCAAAATCACCATATTTCATTCCATAGATGATTTTATTTCACCATGCTTTTTAATTCATGTGGATTACTACTAAGATAATTTTTAATAAAATTAAATTTTACATAATCATGGTTCATATCAAATTCAAATATTAATAGATACTATACCAAACACATATTCTAAGAATTGAGAAACCACTTTGAAATGATGTAATAAAGGTTCTAATGGTCAATGTAAAAAATAATCCTTTGACAGTAGAGATTATGTCACAAATATATAAAAGAGTGGACTTTAGATTCGAAATCCATGTCAGGTATAAAGTATTTCTTGTTAATGGGTCACAACTAATGTGTCCAAAAGTAAAATAATTGATACATATTCATTAACAAAAATCCTAAACCAACACCTTAGGCATCATGTTACACTATGTTTTCGATCATAGGCTCTGAAATAATCAACATTGGAGTTTTTGATAACCTCATATCCTGCTCAATATTGGAATATTCATATACATTAGTCCATTCAATCATAAACACATCATGGTAATACATTTCATCATTATAGATATTTATGAATGGTATTGAATATGTAGTTTTTAGTATCCATCAAGACTGAGGAAAATGAATATCTAAAAAATATTTCAATGAAACAACTAGGATATCACCACATCCACCATTACATGGTTCATAAAAAGTCCTTACATTATGATCACATGGCTACGAAAACTCCACTCTATGATGTAGAAATTAAACATTAATATCTTTGTATAAAGCTAATTTCCTATATGATTACCAAAAAAAGTCTCAATGTTACTGGAATATGAATCACATGTTTGTAAATATTAGAAGACATCATTAATAAAGAACACATATAACGAGATGAGATATTGGTGGGGAAACCTGTACATGAGATACATGAATAATTATAAGTGATTATTCAATATGATATTTAGGAAAAGTTACTCATATATCACATATATATTCATAGGGACCAACATAAAAGTATCCTCTTCTCTAAACTACAACAATTTCTTACTAGAATAATGTTAAATCATCGAGAACAACAAGGATCCCTCTAACTAACCCAAGAGAACATCAATAATTGGTATTTTTTCTTCATAATCACATGCTTTTTTTCTTTTAACATACAAATATCCATACAATACCATTCAAATACTTGGTGAAAAAATTGGAGCACCCCACAGAGATGTGCTCATTCTCTTGGAACCCTTCCCCTATAGGTCCTAAAGTGGATTCCTGAGCTATCTCAACTCAGTCAGTTCTATATTATATGGAGGATTAAAAATAGTTTTTACTCCAGAAATGAGTTTTATCTCCAAATATACTTCTATGTTAAGAGGAATACATGATATGTCAAATAGAGCACTATCATGATAGTGATAAAAAATATAATTAAATAAAGAGGATAAATCATTTGGTTTTGTTGCGATAGTTAAATCTTACAAAGGAGTCATGAGATATCCAATATGGATAAAATCATAATGAACACTAATTTATTCAAAATATTATTCACCATTCCACTAAAACTAATCTCCTGTAGGTGAAATAAGGGATTCATGCTTCTAATAATATATAATTTTATAATGAAAGATATTCATTCATGACATTACAAGGATTAGACAAAATCAATTCTTCTCAAGGATAAATAAATACAACAAATTTCTATATCCAACAATAAAATTTTAAACCTTAAATATCAACATTGAAAATAAAATTTCTTCCCATGTGGATTGTTGTGGGAATATAACTCATATTGAGAAACGATATGTTATTCGAGACGAGCAATAAATAATATAGATATAAAATAGTGGGAGGAAGATGGTTAGAAAAGTGTTTTATAAAGAGAGGACATGATGAATTACACAATTAAAATGGTAGATAACATCTCTCCTTAGCCATCTAAAACCTAGTTTATCACATACACTCGTCCATTATAATCTCTCCAATCTTGACATTGAGGTTCCTCACTAGCCTAAATCAATATCATTTATGGATTTTAAACATATTGCATTGGACCTCGACCAGATATAAGGTTCATAGATCCGGTCATTCATATAATCCTATAGAATATTGAATTCTATGAACTATAGAATAATTATGTGATATTTCCCAAATTTCTAAACTATTTATGTAATTCTTCGATATTTTATGATTTTTTTCCTTAAATAAATCTAGACTCTTCGATAGAAAACTCTATGTCTAATATATTAATAATATTTAATATCATTATAACCTATCCATTAAATAGATTGTATTAATATGAATGAAATCATTTAAACAATAATTATAATGGTTTTAGATAAATAAAATAAAATTTTTCTTAATTCTTTTTTGTTATTCCAAATAATACTTTTTATTTAAAATTGGATTTATTTTATTTTATGAGAAAAGTATATATAAATATTTTTTCTATTTTAAAAAATTTAATTAAAAAAATTAACATCTCTTTTACAAATATAATGTCCAAATTAACATAATTTGAATTACTAATAATTTTTTTGAAAATATTATTTTCTCAATAAATATTAAAAATTCAAATTTTCATTAAAATTAATTTTTTTTGATTAACAAATTAATAGAGTTCAGTATTATTTTTAAATTGAATTAAAATAATAATTAGATCAATTATATTTTTATTAATCTATTTTTTCCATTTTATTATATTTTAGGTTGAATTTCGTTATGATTACTTTATATATTTAATAAAACATTTTCTTTGATAAATTTAATTTCATCATGTTTAAAATATTAGTTATAAATTAAATTATTATACTTTTCTCAAAATAATTTGATAAAATTGTTTTAATATTTTGAATCAAAATAAGAAATATTAGGTAATAATATAAACTTAATTTTTCATCATTGTGAATTCTAAATCAGTAAAAATATGTTAGCAAATTTAATGATAAAAAAAGGCTACCAAGGGTTATATTGGGGATAATATGACCATAAAACATGTATAAATCTTATTTTATTACAACAAGTAAATAATATATCATCTAAAATTAGATAACAGTCAATTTTAGAGCCATGTTTTTCAATTAGACATTAAATTTTTTTTATTCTTTTAAAAATCATCACTTGATTCCACATCCCCATTTAGTAAAAGACACCCAACAATTCACCTCACTCCACACATCAAGAGGAATTTTTATCATTCAGTATCTACTAAAATAAATTCCTTATATCCCTCTCTAGGATATAGATTCTGTAGTGTTATCAAAAAACCATAATTTGAAGGATTTAGGTATAAACATAATAATGTTCTCTAATGAATATATTTAAGTCTTAACCACGTGTTTTCACATTCTTTCTACAACAAACCTCGTTAAATATATTTAAAGCAATATAAAACACAAAAATATGTATCTAACATATACTAAGGTGTTATTAGGTTAATGGAATATCCTCTATCGATATCCTCTTCTAACAAATGGGAAATGGAACTGTTGTTCATGTCTATAGTGAACTACCACTTCAAGAGCTGATGTAATTTGTTTTCCATCACCACATCTTATATCTATATCATTGATAGATTTAAAGTTTATATATATATATGATATTTAGGACATAAATATACGTTTTTAAATATTATATATCATCAATATTCTTGCCACACAATCTATAGTAAAATGATAAGTTCGCTCGTGGGTGCGTGTAGACTACTACTTCTATGAAAAGATGTGATTTTTTATCATTTTAATTTGAAATATAGTGTAACAAGGATATATTTAATTAATATTTATGATATATATGATGTAATAAAGAATTTATAATGATGAATTATTATTTCCATTTAATCTTTTTGTTCTACCAGAAAATACAATCAAAATTCGTGCGTGCGTACAATCTATATTTTCCATGAATTGTGTAATTCATTTTTCAATCACTATCATATTTTGATGACTATAAATATTTATTTATATAATTTATATTATATTCATATCTATATTAAATTTAAATATTTGATAGTTTTATTATCAATACAAAATTACCAAAACTACTAAAAATAGACAAGAAAAGAGAATCTATTATCACCTAGAACATTGATTTCAATAAAGTATTACTAATAAAGATATGATATAATATTATATGTATGTCACATAATGTATGATATACTTTTGTATATTTCTATAATATATATACGATAAATATATATTAATTATACGAGATGTTCAGACGCATATGGAGGAAGTCAGACCTGATGTATGATTTCAATATTATAATATCATTGTTTATAGAGATTTATTTTGATTATGTATTTGTTGATGAAATTTCCTGATAAACAATCACGAAATTCATGAAATTTATTATAATATATTAAATTCTAGAGATTAATTTTTATTCTTTTTGTTTCCTCTTTTAATGAACTCTTGATACCAAAATAATTCTTTAATGGAAAAAAACTTTATTCTTATCACAGGTCCAAAATATTTTTCCTTCCATGTATATTTTTTCTAAAAATATTATCATTACTTTTTTTAATATAATTTTGTACCATGAGTTAATTTTGAATTTTTTAAATCAATCTTCATATTATTCTCTGAATGTATTACTTTATACTTTTTTAAAAATGTGTAAAATGACTGTTTTCATTTAACATGTAAGACACAGAACGAATTTCACACCATCCATACTATTTCTAAAATGGGTTCATATTTATGATAAATATATGTTTATGAACCCCTTTAATTTTCCATGGTTTATGAAAATATAAATTTTTTAAAACCTATTTATTTTTCATATGTTATGACATATTTATGGTTTAATAATACTAAAAAACATATATATATATATATATATATGATTTTAATTATGCGATATGTGGGACCATAATTATATATCTATACAATGAATTTGGTAAATATTGATATCATAGGATCTAAAACAGCATAGAATGGGGAGTGATCCATGTTCAGTATGAGACTCTTCCCACAAAGATGGTATTGGGTGTGAACATTGACAAATAAGATGGTTTGAAGAGTAAAAAAATCCACTATGATGCTCTTAAAAAAGATCATTGACTACAATGGAAGGGTCTTTAAATGAATATCTTTATTTTAAAAATCTACAACTTGCTCCAATTTTATTCTCCCATAGATTATGTTCTATTGTTACGTTGGAATTCATGTCATATGAACACTTAAGTTTTATTCCCTGATTTAAGATTATGATATATGGTATGCATGGTATGGTTTTTATGATTTTAGGACCATGTTATCAAACCCTTATTAAAATTTATTGTTTATATGATTATTGATATATAAATTTATTTCCATTATTGAGAATTCTGTCTCACCCATTCATATGTTTCCCTTGCTTAGGTTATAAAGAATGGAATTTTATTTGATGTGTATAATAAGGGAGAATGTTATTAATAACATACTAGGAGATGATTTAATAAACTTAAGAACCTTCTATTTATGTATCAATGTTTATAATGTTAATAGAGATATATAATTTTGGAAAATATTATTGTGTTATTGAAATGAATATTAATTTTATAAGATGTTATATCTATTTATTAAATTTATGGGTCACTATAGTGGATTTCAGAAAAATGGTTATTTAATCATTGAAAACTAGGATGAGAACACTGTAATAAGTAACCTTAGGATAATAATGAATAGGGGACTATGCTATGTTATAGTAATCAAAGATGTATATATTTTCTAGAAAAATATCATTGTATGGACTCTAAAAGGGGTTGTGGTTTTGAAACAAATGTATATTTTTAAAATAACCCCAAAAGAGTTTTTTTATTATATATATTTCATTCGTTATTTTTAACTGTGAGTGTTTCATTACTATGCACCTAGTTTGACACTCCCCTAGTATATGATTTGGTTTATTCAGATTTTCTTTATGAACCATTGTGAATTAGTTAAATTGATAATTATATCGAATGAACTATGTAAAACATACTATATAGACCTGAAGCTTGACGTACATGGAAATTACATTACATCTGCGGAATACTTAATACATAACAAAAACAGACACACAAGGACCATAATAGTTTAGTGTCTTTGGAAACGTGGAACGTAATCTTCTATTCGTGGTGAAAGATCTTCAACATCTCCCATAAAGATCTTCCACTATTTGTTTTCTTACCCTAAACATTTCTTTTTATCCTTGGGGAAAATAAAACATAAAAAGGGTGAGCTCAAATGCTCAGTAAGGGTAAGAATGGATAAAATAAACCATACAATATACATTTGAACTTAAAAACATGAACATAATGTTTAAACATCAAAATCTTGAGCAACGACATATAACATGGAAGTACGTAAGGAATAGATCATAATGGAACATAAATCATGATAAAATAGCATGGGAATAAAACATGTAATTGTGGCATCCATTAATAACATGTAATGATTTCCATAGTAGCCAAGGAATTGCCTCCAAGACCATCTTAGTGGACAAAGTTCCTTTCTGAATCGAGTTCACTTTTCGTTCCAGTCCTGTAATACTGAATTAGATTAACTTACCGTTCCAGTCATGTCTATCTAATGAGATATAAATCTTTACCCAATGAATTGGAGGGAGATATAGGTCCCACCCATCTCAAAATGAAAACATTCTTACCTAGGCCACAAAATAAACATACATTCTTCATAATAACCCAACAAATAAAATGGGTTTCATAAACATCATCCCATCATCACATAATCCATTTAAAAGAAATGGATATCATTTCATAATAAGAAAAGTGAAAGCATGTAAATCCTAGAGACATGATTCATGAAACATACACATGTGAAATAATGTCATCTTAGATGAAAATGGTTTTGATAAAACACTTGAAAATAATTCTTGAGGAAAATATCCTTTTTTCTTCAAAATCATTTTCTTTTCAAAAAATGTCATGAAATTTTAAAAGAAAAGGATTTTTTTGAAAATAGTATTGAAATATTTTGGAGGAATCTTAATGAAAATAAGGCTTTATAAAACCGTAAAAATATGTTCGTGCTGTATAAGTTAAAATAATACATTCTTGTCGTACTTTTGTCAGAGAAGTCAAAAAAGTACCTCGTAGGGTAAACAAAAGAAAGATTCCTTCAATACCATGGGGTAAAAGTCACAATGTGTAGAAAAGGACTTTAAACATACATGAAAACAGTTTTATAACACATGGACATGGATGATAACAATTACCCCAGTAAATACTTACGAATAAGAAATCTTGGATAAAAATGAGAATTGCAAAATTATCCCTCACCTTAGGTTTGATATGCTTCGTACGTATCCGAACCTACTATATAATGATTTAAATAACGTCATTGACTTATTATAGAATCATATTCATTGTTATGATATAATATATGGTTCAATTATGACTTTATATTACCCGTTCTTTTGTAAATTCCATGTTAAAGAGTGTTTTGGGTAAAATCATTTCATTTGTCGTCCGTGTTTTGACTTGTAATTATTAATATGATTACTTAGATAAACATTTTTTAATTAAAGAATATAAAACATGATTTATATTTTTTATATATTTAGAATATACATATATATAATAGATCGATAAATATAAATAAATACACCATTCATGGAGACGATAGGCCGTACGTACGCATGAACGATGTTTTCGTTTCCTTATTGAATTGAATGGAATTAAGTAGATGACATAAATAAATATATATACATAAATCCAGTATCATTATTATTTCATATATTTCATGATTACATATTATATATAATTTATAATCATCCTTGAATGGTTAACATGGAGAGTGTATCTCATCGCGTCGTGGAGACGGTAGTCCGTACGTACGCACGAGTGATGATATCATTCCTAAGATTCTGGAATTGTATGAAAGTGTATGTATAATATTACAGAATAAATATAAATTTACAATAATCATATATATTAATTACTTTAACTATTATACCCATCCAAGTAAGGTGGTGGTGGAAAATAGATTACACCGCGGTGTGGAGACGGTATTTCGTACGTACGCACGCGCGGTGATTTCGTTTTCCGTAGGATGGATAGATGGTTAAATAGGGTTGTTTCATACTTATAATAACATATCAGTATATGAGTGATACTGATATTATTACTTCATAATGAAACAACTAAAGCAGAATAAGTGGAAGAAGAAATAAAGATGAAAGAATCGGTAACGGATATTACCTCTTCTTTGACACGCCTCTTTGAATCCTCCTCTTAGGTTACAAAAATTGGACTTTGAAGAAGACCAGGACCTCTAGGATGTTTCTAGGTAAGTTTATAAGGTAAATGGTTAGGGTTTTTCCGGGATTAAAGGCTCAAATTGGTGTGAGGAATAGAGGTAGGAGGTGCCCTTTTATAAGGGAGGAGAGGGGAACGTTTGGAAATATAAGAAATATTAGTTTCTATTAAATCCCAAACCCACTTAAAAACATCCAAAATGACTCATATCCTAAGCCTAGATGAGATTGGGCAGAAATATCATCAACCAAAAAAATTTAGACATGTTAGGAATTTATTTTAAACATTATCAAATTGATTAATCCTTATTTAATCAATTTAATTTTATTTGTGGTAATAAAATTCTAAATATTAAATTATAACCATTAATTACTTATTTGTTGTGAATTGTCCATAATTGTATACTTTATAAAATTTTAGACCATGTAAATTTAAATTTATAATTTTTAAATATTTTTGTGTTTTTTAAACAATTTTATAATATGTTATTTTTATAAATTAACAATAGTGTCAATTTTGACACTATTCATTTAATTGAATTTAAATAAAATATATACAGAATATATGTTCGAAATAAAAACTTTAATAGATTCATAAAATGTCACATGTATCTATAAAATTAGTGTATCACATTAAATAGTTCATATAATATTTATTTTATTATTTTTAAAACCATTTATTTGGTTTATCTCATAAACAAATAATTACTACAACATTTTTGTATAATAATTTAATAAACTTATTTCTTGCATAAAAATTAAAAATAAAATCCTATGATAAATATAAATCTATTAAATTTCACAATAATACTTTTACTCGAATTTATCATCTTAAAATCCCAATATTTAAATTGTTATATTTATTAAATTATGAATGTGACAACTTTGGCATCATTTAAAATAAAATAATATAAGTGTCATAATCACATTTATAAGGCTCCCAATGGTCAAATATTAGACCATTGGATGGTTATGGTTTACATTTACATGACCAATATGTTTTTGTCAGCGTTTTGTGCATTTGACGGTCACTATTAGTTTAATAAAAACTATATTCTTGATTTTTCACTAGATAAACAATATCTGCATCACTATTGTGTCATAATTAATGTTAATTATTTAATTACTAAAAATGTTAAATAAATTCATATGATGTAGATAAATACAATATATTTTGGATACTATTCATTTTCGACGTTTCATGATATTTATCACTAAATTAAAATTATGCAAGTTATAAGATTTAAGAGAGTGACATGTTGTCACTTTCTTTGGTTTTAATAATAATTAAGTTATTTTCATGGAACAAAGTCCATTAAATTTTTATAATCCGACCCTCAGGTGATATGGGTCGAATTTTAGTCATCCAATATAATTTTGACAGGTGTTAGGGTGATTTTATAATCTAATATTTACCCCTAATTACCCGTTTTACCATTAACTATGGTAAATAAAATTTACCGTAGTTACTATTCATAATGCCCAAAAATAAAAAGTAGCTTATTAACATAATTTGGACCCACTAATTCCAAATATGGAATCCATTTTTCCAAATTCAATACAAAAAAGTTTCAGAAATTAAATTAAAATTAATCACGTTGTCCAATGAAAACGAGTTTTTGTTTAAAACATTGCAAAAAATTGAATTAATTTAACCTACGAATTCAGGGTAAAATCAATGATAATGACATACATTATATTAAATGGTAAAAATATATTCTATTTATACTTTAAAACCATTCAATATTTTAATTTAACCATATAAACTAATACGATGAAAAAAGTTGTTTTTAATTAAAATATAGCGTGTTTTTTGTATTCATTAAAATATGAAAGTTATTGGAAAATTATCGAAACTTTATCCAATGTAAATTTTTATATCCTGATTCAATAGAAGAATTTTATTTTGCCAAATTTAACTTATAAACATGTCAAAAACTATATTTAACGTGGGTTCCCCATTAAAATGAGGAAAAACAGCATTTTTTGAAAAATACTTATTTTACCCGAAAAATTTATTTTGTTCTCATACCATGTTCTAGAAAATGTGCAAGATGAATAATAATGTTATAAAATTCAAATAATAGTTATTACTATTCATAACGGCTAGTTCTTGATAATATTATAACCATATATCATTGTTTAGTGAAACCTCGTATTGCGTACAACACACGTTATCGAGGAAGGTCGCAATTGCGTGTAATGAAAGACAAATCAGGGTTGCGTGTGGTGAAAGACTCTTTTGTTGTTGCATATAACCAAATACAACCATATTTCATTTATACATTGAATATATATATATATACACACACTTAATGTTGCGTATAATGATTATTATAAAACCAACATGAAATTGTGTGTAACACAATCTAAGAATAGTGTTGTGTATACTTCAAGCAAATAAAGTGCGGCGTATAGCACAAGATAATCTTGTTGTAGCACAAAAAACATGACATCAAATAAATTAAATAGAATACTTATCATAAAATATCAGGTTGTGACATTCTACCCCCCTTAAAATGAATTTCGCCCTCGAAATTCGTGAGGGTTATAAATCATTTACTATTCATAGAAACCCACATCGTAAAAAGAAATACTAAAAATTCATTTAAAAAAATGAAACAATAGAAACATAACCTATACCCAAATAAAACGTCACTGGGTTTCCACATAGGATAACATAGGTGAAAATATGGATATGGAGGAAAAATCTAACCATCATGTTCTGATGGAGAGTGGTAGAGAACATGGCTATGAAAAAGCCATCAATCACAAAGCCATAAATTTCGGATGATCTAAGGTACCATCTAATTCATCAGATATAAGTTCCCTAGGACAACATTTTATGTTTTCATGATCATTTCCCTAAAGTTGATGAAATTGGAATTAGAAGAAATACTTTCGTGATTTTGTTACAGTCTCACCGATGGTCGTTCTTTGGAAAATTTCCACTTCATCTCTTAAAGAAATGAAGTTGAATTTGTCATTCGTGAAGTGTTAGAAGATCATGCGATAGAATTATGGGTCATTCCATCTGTATCAAACAAAAGGTTATAAAAGTTATCAAAAATACATAAGTCCATCTATAGTGAGATTAATCATATATGGTTGCTGAAATGGACTTATAGTTCATATATCATACTGAAAATTATAATAAAACTAGTTTCTACTAAACAGGGACTTCATGTAGGCCAGTGGTAGGCGATAAAGGCCAGTCGCACTTCGGTTGTGGGTTCGATTCCCATAGCCTTTTCTGACGCGATGGGATGTCGCATGTCCTACAAGTTCTCCTTTTTATAAAACTATATTACTATAACATCCCATAAATAATATGGATAAAAGTTTTATCCTTAAACAATACTAACTTATGTCCCACATAATCCATTCCAATATTTAGGCTTATTCATAATAATGCAGTCCACTTACATATTACAGTGAAAATGATTACCAGAGATTACATATCACAAGTATGTTAATACCATCTTTGATCCCTATATATCATATGATATTTCTTGTTGGTCACATTCCAAACATTTGAAGGCCTTAATCATGTATTCTCTTGAAAAATGAATACCCATTGAATCTTAGTGAAAACATGAGTGCTGTCAAAAGTTAACTGTTTCCACATACAAATACCCCAAAATTATATATACTCAAACCATGATATAACTATTTCCTTATATCAGTCATGAGCTCAGGAATACTGTCAATCATTTTATTTTCTCTATATCCCTTCATTATGCGCATATCAACATTTTTTCAAAAATATCTCAATCACTTTCCATGGTTATCGGTACCATTAAATTATTGAAAACCAAAATCGAACAACACATAAATATTCTAAAAAACCATAAAAGCACCTCAAAAACATTATTCTTGAATACCAATATATAAACACTTCAATCCATCCTCTTCAATGATTGTTCTGGAATATGTCCTTCCTTGATTTAGAAGTAACTTTTTAGGTCAGGGCATTGAGTTGGGTAATTCCCATGTTCTCCAAAATTAAGACATTGAACTCCATAACAGTCTGTCACTCTATGACCTTTTTCTCCAAATAGATAACATATGTCCCTCCATTTGATGTATTCATCAATGTTCTTCTTCCCTTCTTTAGAAATCTCAATCTTCACTTCTTTATGCTCCTCAAAATTTGAACATGCATAAAAGTCTATATTCCACTTATTTGATAAATTAGGCATACCACTAAATTTCACCTTGTTAATCATATATCGCGATGACTGATTCAGCATAATCACAATATCTTTCTCTCTAGGCATTATTCAATTTTGTTGCTCATAGTCACCAATTTTTATATTGGATTCAATGTTAACCGAATTCCTTCTGGTTCCCTCCATTGACTAAAACACAAAAAGAGTTATGTGAGAGGAAAAAATCATACAAGGAAAATAACATAATCAAGGGGGAGTACCTTCGACATATAACATCTTAGGTTTAATTCTAAGATCGTTAGTGCAATTCTAGGACTATAACCTATACATATACTTAACCTTAGGGACATCCCTAGACATACCTTAGAAATATATCTAGGGATCTCACTAACGTTTTCGCATCCTAGTTTCCAAAGGTTGACTAAACCTTTCCTCTAATACCAACTGTAGAGACCCGAAGCTTGACGTACATGGACATTACATTACTTTTGCAGAATAATTAATACATAACAAAAACAGACATAGAAGCACCGTAATAGTTTTGTGTCTTTGGAAACATGGAATGTAATCTTCTAATAGTGGTCAAAGATCTTCAACATCTCCCATAAAGATCCTACACTTTTTGTTTCTTTACCCTAAACCATTCTTTTAATCCTAAGGTAAAATAAAACAAAAAAAGGTTGAGCTCAAATCCTCAGTAAGGGTTTGCATGGATAAAATAAAACATACCATATACATTTGAACTTAAAAACATGAAAATAATGTTTAAACATCAAAATCTTGAGCAACGACATAAAACAAGGAAGTACATAAGGCATAGATCATAATCGAACATAAATCATGATAAAATAGCATGGGAATAAAACATGTAATTGTGGAACCCATTAAGCACATGTAATGATTTCCATAGTAGCCAAGACATTCCTACCAAGACCATCTTAGTGGACAAAGTCCCTTTCTGAATCGAGTTCCCTCCTCGTTCAAGTCCTGTAATACTGAATCTGATTAACATACCGTTCCTGTCATGTCTATCTCATGAGATATAAATCTTACCCAATGCATTGGAGGGAGATATAGGTCCCACTCATCTCATAATGAAATCATTCTTAATTTTTCCACAAAATAAACATACATTCTTCATAATAACCCACCAAATAAAATGGGTTTCATAAACATCATCCCATAATCACATAATCCATATAAAATAAATTGATATAATTTCATAATAAGAAAAGTGAAATCATGTAAATCATAGAGATATGATACTTTAAACATAAACATGTGAAATAATTTAATCTTAGATTAAAATGGTTTTGATAAAACACTTGAAATTAATTCTTGAGGAAAATATCCTTTTTTCTTAAAAATCATTTTCTTTTCACAAAATGTCATGAAATTTTAAAAGAAATGGATTTTTTTGAAAATATTCATGAAATCTTTCGGAGGAATGTTAATAAAAATAAGGCTTTATAAAACTGTAAAAATATGTTCGTGCCGTATAAGATAAAAAAACATTGTTCTCATACTTTTGTCGGAAAAGTCAAAAAAGTACCTCGTAGGGTAAAGAAAATAAAGATTCCTTCCATACCATGGGGTAAAAGTAAAAATGGGTAGAAAATGAATTTAAACATACATGAAAACACTTTTATAAAACATGGACATGGATGATAACAATTACCCCAGTAAATACTTATGAATAAGCAATTTGGTTAAAAATGAGATTTGCAAAATTATCCCTTACCTTTAGTTCGATATGCTTCGTACGTATCCGAACCTCCTGTATAATGATTTAAATAATGTCATTGACTTATTAAAGAATCATATTCATTGTTATGATATCATATATGGTTCAATTATGACTTTATATTACCCGTTATTTTTGAAATTCCATGTTAAAGAGTGTTTTGGGTAAAATCGTTTCATTTGTCGTCCGTGTTTTGAATTATAATTATTCATATGATTACTTAGATCATTATTAATTAATTCCAGAATATAAAACATGATTTATATATAATATATATTCAGAATATACATATATATAATAGATAGATAAATGGAAACAAATACACCGTTCATTGAGACAGTATGATGTACGTACGCATGAATGTTGTTTTCGTTTCCTTATTGAATTGAATGGAATTAAGTAGATGACATAAATATATATATATATATATATATACATAACTCTAGTAGCATTATTATTTCATATATTTCATGATTACTTATTATATATACTTTATAATCATTCTTGAATGGTAAACATGGAGAGTGAATCTCATCGTGTCGTGGAGACGGTAGTCCGTACGTACGCACGAGCAATGATATCATTCCCATGATCGTGGAATTGTATTAAAGTGTTTGTATAATATTAAAGAATAATTATAAATTTAAAAAAACCATATATATTTATTACTTTCACCATTATACCCATCCATGTATGGTGGTGGTGGAAAATAGATTACACCACGGCGTGGAGACGATATTCTGTACGTACGCACGCGTGGTGATTTCGTTTTCCGTAGGATGGATAGATGGTGAAATAGGGTTGTTTCATACATATAATAACATATAAGAATATGAGTGATACTTATGTTATTACTTCCTAATGAAACAAATAATGAATAAAAAGTTGGAGAAGAAATAAAGCTGAAAGAATCGATAACGGATATTACCTCTTCTTTGACACGCCTCATTGAATCATCCTCTTAGAGTTCTAAAATTGGTCTTTGAAAAAGTCCAGGACCTCTAGGATGTTTCTAGTGAATTTGAGAAGGGAAATGGTCAGGGTTTGGCCGAGCCTAAAGGAACAAATTGGTGTGAGTAATAGAGGGAGGAGGTTCCCTTTTATAAGGGAGGAGAGGGGCACCTTTGGAAATATATGAAATATTAGTTTATATTAAATCCCAAGCCCACTTAAAAACATTAAAAATGACTCATATCCAAATAATAGATGTTATAGGGTTTTTATAGCATCAACCAAAAAAATTTAGACATGTTAGGAATTTATTTTAAACATTATCAACTTGATTTATCTTTATTTAATCAATTTAATTTTATTTGTGGTAATAACATTATAAATTTTAAATTATATCCAATTATTTCTTTTTTGTTGTGAATAGTCCATAATTGGATAATTTATTATATTTTAGACCATATAAATTTATATTTAAAATTTTAAATATTTTTGTGATTTTTAAACAATTTTATAATATGTTATTTTTATAAAATAACAATAGTGTCAATTATGACACTATTCATTTAATTGAATTTAAATAAAATATATACTAAAGATATGTTCAAAATAAAAGCTTTTATAGATTCATAAAAGGTCATATGTATCTATAAAATTAGTGGAGCAAATTAAACAGTTCATATAATATTTATTTTATTATTTTTAATCAAAATTATTTGGTTTCTCTCTTAATAAAATAATTACTACAACATTTTTGTATAAAACTTTAATATACATATTTGTTTCATAAGAATTAAAAATAAAATCCTATGATGAATATAAATCCTTTAAATTTTAAAATAATAATTTTACTCGAATTTATCATCTTAAAATACCAATATTTAAATTGTTATATTTATTAAATTATGAAGGTGACAACTTTGGCATCATTTAAAATAAAATAATATAAGTGTCATAATCACTTTTATAAGGATCCAAATGGTCAAATATTCTACCATTGGATGATTATGGTTTACATTTAAATGACCAGTATGTTTTGGTTAGGTTTTTTTGCATTTTATGGTCACTGTTAGTTTAATAAAAACTATATTCTTGATTTTTCACTAGATAAACAATTTCTGCCTCACTATTGTGTCATAATTAATGATAATTATTTAATTCCTAAAAATTCTAAATAAATTCATATGATGTATATAATTTTATTATATTTCTTGATACAATTCATTTTCTAACTTTCATGAAGTTTATCACTAAATTAAAATTAATATACTTATATGATTTAAGAGAGTGACATGTTCTCACTTTCTTTGGTTTTAATAATAATTAAGTTATTTTCATGGAATAAATTCCATTAAATGATTCTAATCTGACCCTTAGGTGATATGGGTTGACTTTTAGTCATCCAATAGGATTTTGGATTTTGTTAGGGTAAATTTATAATCTTATATTTACCCTTAATTACCCGTTTTACCTTTAATGATGGTAAATAAAATTTACCGTAGTTACTATTCATAATGCCCAAAAATAAAAAGTAGCATATTAACATAATTTGGACCCACTGATTCCAGATATGGAATCCATTTTTCCTAATTAAATACACAAAATTTGCAGAAATTAAATTTAAATTAATCCTGTTGTCGAAAGAAAACGTGTTTTTGTTTAAAACATTGCAATAGATTGAATTGATTTTACCTACGAATTCAAGGTAAAATCAAAAATAATGACATAAATTATATTAAATTTTAAAAATATATTCTATTTATAATTTAAAACCATTAAATATTATAATTTAACCACATAAACTAATACGAATAAAAAAGATGTTTTTAATTAAAATATTGTGTGTTTTAACTATTCATTAAAATATGAAAGTTATCGGAAAATTATCAAAAATTTATCCAATGTAAATTTTTATATCCTGATTCGAAATAAGAATTTTTATTTTTTCAAATTGAACTTATAAAAATTTCATAAACTAGATTTAATGTCGGTGCGCCATTAAAAGGAGGCGAAACTGCATTTTTTTAAAAATACTTATTTTACCCGAAAATTTTATTTTGTTCTCATACCATGTTCTAGAAAATGTGTAAGATGAATAATAATGTTATAAAATTCACAACATACTTAATACTATTTATAAAGTCTAGTTCTTGATAATATTACAACCATATATCATTGTTTAGTGAAACCCGGTATTGCGTACAACACACGCTATCGAGGAAGGTCGCAAATGCGTGTAATTCAAGCCAAATCAGGGTTGCGTGTTGTAAAAGACTCCTTTGTGTTTGCGTATAACAAAATACAACCATATTTCATTTATACATTGAATATATATATATATATATACACTAAATGTTGCGAAGAATGACTATTATAAAACGAACTTGAAATTGTGTGTAACACAATCTAAGAATAGTGTTGTGTATACTTCAAGCTAATACAGTGTGTCGTATAGCACAAGATAATATTTTTGTAGCACAAAACACATGACATAAAATAAATTAAAGAGAATACTTATCATAAAATATCGGGTTGTTACACATACAATGTCATAGGTTAAAAATAACGTGTCTTGTTATACATTCCCTATTTATTATTTTTCACGATTTTATAGGTTTCCGCTATGATTATTATTATTCATGATGTGCATTTCTATTTTATTCAATGGATGGAAAATAAAGGAACCATGTTAATTCTAAATTATAAGGATAATGAAACCATTATCGTATTGAGTAACCAAATATTAAGGTATGTGGAATGAAAAAAATGTATTATTATTCACAAGAAATGTTCTCGAGATATTAACCATATAAAAACATCCAAATGAGTAAAAGAGGGAATAAATTTTTTTGAGTCCTTTGTGTGGAAATATCAACATTATTTTAGTTGGTCCATTGATCAACTGGTTTTTTAGAAATGGATCGATACCATTAAAATGATATTTCTAATTCTACAGTGTTCATAATTTGATTAAAGTAATTATTTGTGTATCGTTTGGAAGGAGAAGTAGATTAGTGGGGGAATCTTATCAATAATTTAAGGAAATTGGATGAAATTGACTCTATAATGTGAGATTATTTTAAGATATTATACTTCAATTATAATTATCCACATATTCATTGTTTGAAAATTTATAATGATTTACATGAGGTAAATATGATGGGTGAAGAATCTATTTGTATGTATGGGGAAAATTTCACAATAAATGGATTTAATATGGTATTAGCATTAAAAAAAATATAAGGTTGATATAACCTTCAATGTCTTAAAATAATGTCACAGTGGGGTGTTTTCTATAAGGAAATTCATTTACTATGAATAAATTGTTCAATTGGCTATCAAGATGGAAATTTAGATTTGGGTTACCCATATATCTAATTATTTTGACGAAAAAAAGAATGTTGGGATTCCACGGGAAATTTAATAAATTGAGAGACGATGATGATCTATAATTTATGATCGAATTTTGGAATGAACATGGTTAAATTTTTTCAATGGGACTAGTAAATATATTATGTTCGTTATGATATGTCATCATAAATTTGAATATCGAAGTTATGAAAATAAGTTAAATAATTATGGAGATTAAATATAAGATTAAAATAATGGACCCCCAACACTAAACTGATTCAAATGAAATATGTATCGGTGCTATTCTATATAGTTGTCAACTCTAATGGATAATGGTGACGATTGATGTTAACAAAATCTTAATCATAGAGTCAAAGGTAAATATCGGCCAACTAAAATTTATGACTAACATTGTCATTATGACATGATGAATGATACATTTACCAACCACTCTAAAACTATTTTAGTCTTATATAACTCTTGATATACACTATCATAATTATATGATGATTTTACTAAAGGTATCAAAATTTCACTTCAATGATTATATATTTAATTGGCAGTAAAAAACACTTAATTGTGTGATGAAATTATATTATGACTATAATACTTATCCAGTAGATGTTTGTGGAAAAATTAATTGAACTTATCTAATTATTCCAATTCTCTTTGAATTTGGTGTTATTTTGGTATATATTGGATTTGTCCATATAATTACCACATATATTTATAATTAAGGGAAGACATGATTGATATTCTAAAAAATCCTATGATCCTCTATTATTTTGAAAAAAATTCAAAGTTGAAATGGAAATTAGATACATTTTATGGGTCTTGATTCCAATTCAAAAGTGTGGTTATCTTAGATGTATGTGGAGCATCTCCACAACGATGATATTTCTATCATGAGAGAGTTTATTGATGTATTTATAGAAGAGTTTCATAACCTAACATTGAATCATCTTGTTGAGTTGTCAATAGAAATAATACATGGTTTTAAACCCATTTCAATGATTTAAAATATAGTACCCTGATAGTGTTATATTAAGTAAAGAGGAAAATCGTGGAGAACCATGAAAAGGGATTTATTCAGTCAACTGTGTCACCTAGGGGTGATCATATTCCTTTCATCAATAATAATTATTGAACAATGAGACTCTTAATTGATTATAAAAAATATAACTAGATAAAAATCAAGAATAATTATCCTTTTACTCATATTAGTGAATTCTTTGATTAATTTTATATTTCTCAATTCTTTTACAATATAGATATTTTTTAGGACATCATATTTGTTTGGGAAAATATGGAGGTTATATCCAAGACAATATTTTGTACAATGTATAGACAATAAGAATATATAGTGAGTCTATTTTATCTTACTAAATCCAGTAAATATTTATTGATTTTTTGAATATATTATTTTCATATTACCTTGATCAGTTTGGGGTATATTTTATAGATGTTATTCAATATATTAAAAGATAATGGAAAAGAATTTATATCACATGAATATATTAATAAATACCCTATGGAAATAAAATATATATGGATAATTTTGGATGTGTGAATTATAACCAATAAAGATTAATTTTTGAGTCATATAGTCTCAAACGAGGTTATATATATGGATCCTTAGAATATGGATGTCTATAAAAAAATTACCATGTTGACCAAAAAAACATATATTTATCATTTTGGTTATTTCAACAGATATTATCAACACTTTAGAAAATGTTACATCACTATCGAATCACCTCAACAAATTAACTCAGAAAAGAGACATTTATCATTGTACAATTAAATATGAGGAAATATTAAAGATAATTAATAGAAGTATGGTCATCAAGCCTGTGATTACATTACCCTATATTGAATAATTGTTTTTAATAAACAATGAATCAAAAAATAATGTAATAGGATGACTTCTTCAGTAGAATTATACTATTATTTTTTACCTCATGAAAATTGATTATTCATGGGAAAAATTACCTAACACATGATTTTAAGTTAGATGTATCAATTTTTCATTAAAGAAATATATTAATTATCTATATAGTGAAAACTATTGTATATAACTTAATCATAAATGTTTATATTATATTTTCACACATAAAAAAGTTGAATATGGGAAAGAGAATATGGTTAGAGATAAATAATGATTATGATTTATTAATACGTTACCACCCGAGGATGAGTAATAGGGTGGATGATTGTCTCATTTCAAATGAATATGTTACCTTATGTTTAATAAGGATCCCAAAATAACATATTTTTCATGATATCTAAAGGATGGTACTTGAAGTATTGATTGAAGGGAGAAATATTATCTTGCTCAAATTATTGTTCAACCATCTATCAAAGTGAAAATTAAACAGGCACAAAATAATTAGGTAGAGATTAAAATATGTTATAGACGTTACTAATATCAAAATTTATTATTATGAAAGGATAATTTTTAGGAACTGAGAATGTTTTCCATACATATAAGATTTTATGAAGGATCAATCGGATGATCTTCAAAATTCCTTATCAATTATTCATAATGGAATTACAATGATATATAGATATCTAAATGATTATTTATGGTTTCATGTACTGAAGATATATATTTTTGAGTTTGTATCATAGTTTTCAGTAATTTATTATGTTAATTAGAAGTCATAGAAGCCCAAGGGGATGTTACTAACATTACCCATATAATATTGAATATATGAAAACATAACCCTATATTTTTCATCAGACACCCCAAATGTATAAAAGATATAATACTATCTCGGTTGTATTAAATCACTATAATAATTAATAAAAATTTATTACAATAATATAATATTTATTTTATTATAAATATTCTAGAATATAAATTATGTATGTGGTAAAGTTTCTTGGTGAACAACATCTTGTTTTATCTAATCCAGATCCAAGGTTTACCTTATTTTTTAAGTGAATTATTGAATATAATCTAGATATAGACTGACCTTTCAGTACATATTACCATCACTATATAAATTTCTAGTCTAATAGAACCATTAAAACTCAATAAAATATATTTATGACTATTTATATATAATTAAATGGTGGTTTGTAGCAACTAATTCTTCTAGTTGAGTTATATAATAATAAGAAATTTCAATTGAACATTAAGATGGATAATTATGATGATATCTATAGTAGGATTTTGTTAAATCTATGATATTCGGATGATGTAATAGAATGAAATCTCTTGGTACTTAATCTTTAGGGTTAAATAACATAGAAAATCATATCCATTCAAAATCTCATTAAAGTAGATCAGAGTATAAATAAATGTTATGATGGTAATCGTCAATGAGATTTTGAGTTTGTATATAGTGATAATGCGTTTCTATGAATTATCTAATGTAATAACTATATGTAATTATAGAATAGAGTCAAACTTATGCCTATGTGTATTGACCCATTGGAGATTCTTTATCGAGTAGCGGCAGTATCTTATTATTTTGTGAACCCTTCAGACCACTCTAATGTTAATAATGTGTTCCATATATCAATTTGAAGAATGTTGATACCTGATCCTTCACATGTAATGAACCCAAAGGATATACCATTCGATCATTGATATTTGCAATGAATAGTATTCTGTCAAATCATGTGTTATAAAGATAAATTGCTACATAACAATAATACACACCTGGACAATGGTATATAGAAAATCAAAAACTATAATAAGGATCTTAGTAACATGGGGATGCAATGAAATAAAGATATCCTCGTTTTCTTGTATCAGAATGATAAAATATTGGAGAAAATTTATTTTTAAGAGGTTATAATTTAATGCATTAATATTTTATAGTATATTAATTTTTTAGGAAATTTAATCTCTTCGATATCTATTGATGCACACTACCCTAAATGAAAGTTGGACAATAATATAGTATAATATTATAACCCAACCCTTAAATTTCCACTATTATTATAAATAATCATATTTTAAAAATAGGTTTAATGGTTTTAGATAATGAAAATATATTTTTATGTTTCTATTTTCAAAATGATACTTTCGACTTAATATTTAATTAATTTTAATGATAAAATAATATAATTGATATTTTTACATTTTATAAAAAATAAATTAAATAAATTAAATTCATTTTTGAAATCAATATAAATATTTATCGTTGGGTTAATTTTTTTTATTTTTTTAAAAGATCAATTTTTCGATGAATACAAAAAAAATTATTTAAAAAATGTTTTTTATCCAATATAAAATGTTACCTATTAATTTAAAGTTGATTTAAAAATATTATTATATTATTTTTATTTTTATTTATTCTATTTATATCATTAGAATCAGTTTAATGTTGAATTTGGATACAAAAAATCTGTACTATAGATAATGTTTTATTTAGAAACCCACCTTTCTTCTTATTTACAGGTTTTATATTAAAATAAAGTCTTACACCTAAATAAATTAAATATCATATAATTTATTCTGTATTTTGAATCATCATAATTAAAATTATCTCTGAAGGAATAAATAAATTTTAATCATAATGAATTGTAATATTAGTAAAAACCTATTCACACGGTTAAGGTTAAAACAAGATTATCGAGGGTTAAACATATGATATAACGGTTAAAATGGTGTTAAACCATACCTAAATTATATTTTTATATTATATTTATACCATATCTCATCTATTATTTGTTAATTCACCATTTTGTATCCATTTGGTGTGAACAATACGTTAATATTTTTGTGCATTTCGAAAATTCCATGTGGTCCCTCTCCCCCACTTATAAAAGTATATCCCATATAATATCTCATTCTCTGTCAAATAGACATATTATTTCATACAATCCATGCCAAAATTATGTAACATATACATAAAACCCTCTTTATAATCCTTTTTTTAGAAACCAATAGGGTATTTTCGAAGAATAGTTATTGTTCATGATGATGCATTTTTATTTTTATTTATTCTTGTACCTCATTTAAATTTTTATCAAACATAATTGAATAATAATAAAATTATGTAACATATACATATGTGATATTATATTAATTTCATAACAAAAACCTATATCATCAATCATTAAATGTGAAACAAAATCACTGATTGTGTATATGAGGGACTACCGCCTTAAAAAATAATATTATTTGTTCTCCTTGTCTTTCCATCATGATATGAATATAGTTATTGGTTTAATGAATATTTAAGATATTTAATCCATTATTATACTTATATAATTACAATATCACACCCTTATTCATACCTTCTAATTTTATGGAAAATGATAATGTCTCTCATGATTACATGTGGGCTATCAATTCCATGAAGAGGTGTGATTCTTTTTTTTCATTTTTAAATAATTGGATCATAATAAGAATAGGTTTAATTAATATATAGGATATATATGATTTAATATTTACTTCTGAAAATGGAATAATTTTAATTCTTTCATCTGTCAAAAAATTATAATAGAGTTCATGTGTTCAAAAGACCTACTGTATCCAAGAACACTTTAATTCATTTTTAAATTTCTAACATTAATGGATGATGATAAATATATATAATTAATATATTTTATATTTATATAATGGAGGAAAACAAAGATAATATGGAACAATGATAATAGTATTTGGGCCACAATTATCGAACAAAAACATATACAAAAATGATGATGTTATCACACAGAATAGTTATTTTCTTAATGGATTATTAATAACTAGATACTAAAAGGTGATAAGTAATTCATATAAAGAATGATATATATGATTATGGTAATTGAAAAAATTTAGTGTAAATATTTATTTATTATATAGGATGTTAAAAAATATGGATTCTTTTAGGCCCGATGTAATGGATTTAAATTATAATGTAATTGTGTATCATGATTGTTTATAATTTTGTTTCTAATAATGATATTCCATTATCCCCAATATATAAACCAATGAAATTTATAATCCTTTTTTTATTTATATATATTATATTGTTTACTTTATTTTTATCCTCATTAAAATCAAAATAGATCGAATGAATGTTTTCATGGAAAACATTCATTATTTCTCTCTCAATTCAAAGTATTTGTTCTCCCACATCAATTTTTTATAAAATTATATTTTAGGAAAATTTTTAATATTATAATAATAATTTTAAAGTAACTATTACCAAAACCCCAATATATTATTTATTAATGTTAAATAAAAATAATAATTTATTTCGATCTGAAGAATTTAATACATGTTCTTAGCATCTATCATTGATGATAATGATGTTGGTCATCCAGAAGTGACTTTTTATATTACATTTCATATGTCATTTGATCCATTCATAGAGTCTATATGAAATTGATCCACATGTCCTACATTGACCTTTGACAATTTACTAGTCGAATGTTGGGTGCTAGCATGGTGGCTAAATCATATTGTGTTGTTTTCTAAATTAAGTTTCCATCATGCCAATAGGATTTCTTGTTGTCCTTGAGTATATAAGATTAAAAGGTGTAGAGAAATAAATTCATTGTCCACAACGACTCTCAATTATAAATTAAACCAACAAAATATAAATACCCATCTATTAATAGATCTAGGTATTATGTTAAAATATTAATTTACTCAATACATGACCTTAAATAATAATGCAATCTTTAACAAAACTCGTTTTATATAACAATAATATTGTTATTTTTATAGTGCTTTCTATCTTACATAGTGGTATATATTATTTTACTAGCATGTGAGTTAATATTCATTTCCAAGAGTGATAATGAACACCTAAAACTCTTAGTTATGTTTTAAATACATTAATAAATATTTTATTCACCATCTAATTGGTAAAAAACTGTTAAAATATTAAAAAATGAATTATTTACAATAAAATGAATAAATACTTATTTTATATTCACATAATAAAAAAATTATTTATTAATTACTATTTTATTTTTTATTACCTTATCTATAATAGTGATCAATAAAAATTTAATAATTTTTTTTATTGATATTGAGAATAATAATTATTTATATTAATTAATCTCAAGTAGAATTTAATAGTTATAAAAATAAACACTTATATTGTGACTTTGTAAGATTCTTTTTCATTTGAAATATGTGCTTTCCAAAATTTCATGATTACCATCCAGTAATTGGACATGTGACCCCTGAGAAATAACATAATGTATTAATGATGAAAACCACAAATGAATTCTACAATTCATAGGGCACCAATTTCTCCTGGATAATGAAACCTTACCCATAGGGTTTCCTCCCCCAATTTTTGTTTGTTTTTCCTCAAATCCCTCTCAACCCTTCAACCAACACGGGTTTAACATCATCGATAAATCATTAGAGGATGGTTTTCAATGAATCATGGATCTTCACTATTGAATTTTACAATTCTCTACTCTATCTATGATAGATCACTCTTCAACTTAAACATTATTCCTATGTTGTTTCTACTATTTTCATTGGTTTCCTATTCTCCCTTCTAGCAATTTTAGTCGTGGTAGTTCCATTGATTGATGATCAATGTTGGTAGTGGGTGAGGTATCCCATTATTTACATCGGGTTTTATCTGTATTTTGGAAACATAGCCACATCTTTTGTTGTGAGTGTTCTATGGAAGTGGATTCATGGTGGACATATTGTAAAGAATCAAATTTAAATTTTTTATAATCTTGAGTTTTAGTAAAAAAAAATTATCATTTAATTTTAGGATCTTTTCAGGTTTTTTGTTAAGAGAATTATCTCATGACTCATACATTACAAAACTACATAATATAAAGTGCCTACATCTAATTAGTATCCATTTATGCATAATATAACCCTTCTAAAATGATTTTATTCATGTAAAATCTTCTAACAGTTATATTGGATCATTCCATTCCCTTACCCACCCTTAAGTCATTCGAAACACACATTAAAATGGTTTTTGATCACAAAAAATCCATGTAATGGATAAAAAAATATGGAAACCCATTAATTTGTTGAACACATTAAAACTCGTATAACATTAATCTTTACTTAATGGTTTTTTAAAATATAAAATAAATCATTTTCACATTAAAATGAATTTATTCAATGAAAATAATTAAACACAATTCAATGAAATTTAATCTCCATGAGGTGACATAAGGAATATAATACATAAAATCCTTTCAAAACACTTTTAATTAGAATATGAATTCATTATTCCTTCTAAATAATCATTTCCCAATGCATTATAGGTGTATAATGTGAATAATCTACCATATAAGCTATATCGGGATCATATGTGGGATATAATGGGGATCGACCAATTTTATAATATATATATATATATATATATATATATCTGTATATGTATAACCCATTTTGATGAGAATTAATGTCGCTCAAATCATTATATAGAAAATATAGGGATCACACGTGAGTTATAATGGGGTCAATCCTTCTTATAATATGTAGTGAGCTCACATGCTTCATATAATTATCATGAACCATATTAGAAAATAAATTTCACCATAAAACACTTTAAAATCAATTTTTTATCCATATGAATAACACATTCGGATAAAAACACCATTTTTATTTAAAAACTAATTTTAAATACAAAGGCTCCATTTTCGTTGAAAACCCATTTTCAAAAAAAAAACATAAAAAGGGAATGGATGATTTTCTTTTAATAAGTCATGTATTATCGAAAATTATGATATAAATTAAATATTATTAATAGTGGAATACATTTTATTATTGGCATGTATGCTATGAAAAGAACATTACTTTTTAATTTTTCATTTTCCCAATAAAACAGTAAAATTGATTCATTTTGAAAACCATAGAATAAAATTAAAAAAATAAGGAAATTTTCATGTAGAATAATATAATTTATATTTAAATATAAAAGATTAATTCTTATTTTTACATGTATGAAATGATCATGAAATCAAATTTTAAAACATTTAAAAATTTATATTTAATTAAAAGTTTCATATACAACTTTGAAACATTTGAATCATAAAACCCATGATGAAATAATCATTAAAATACATTATATAATAATAGAATAAAAAAATTAACGATAATATATGAATGTGGATCTATATAAACACATCATTAAATAAGGTTCGGGGTATAACATCAAAAATATGCCTCAATTAAAAGAGATCAAGATGAATTCCCTTACAATGAGTCTGAATTGACATGTGTGTAATTATATATAGTAATAATAAACATTTGTTAGTTAATTTTTTCATACAAAAGATTTTTAATTTTTTATTTAATTTTATTTATATTTTTTATCATGGTTTTTACAATTACATAGTCAATTATGTTTATGTCTGATGTTTGGACCACATTCGGCTTATAAGTCAAAACCAATATTGTTGGTTACTATTGTAAGGGGGTAATTATAAAAACATCTCCAAAATAATTATAACTAAATATTTATAAAATTATTAAATTTAGTTTACTTTTAAAACCAATCATGAATGATAGTTATTAATAATGAACAAACATGACAATCATAGAGATGATAGGCCGTACACACGTATAATTAACATTATCATTTTTAATTGATCATTATTGAAGGATGGTAAGTAACATTTAGATTTATAGAAAGGTAAATAAATATCTAATAACATATTATTTAATCATATATTCTTATTTATAATATCCTTGTTATGTAAATGGAATCACATCGCTTCGAGGTGGTGTCGGTCTATATGTTAATGAATAACATTTTCACTTCTAAAATTTGTAAAAAGTGTTAACTATAGGGATATATTATATATACAAAAATAAAATTATGTTATAAATTTAATAAATATTTTATTTATATAATTTTTTTTATTAAATCCATCTGTAATCCATTCTTTATAAATCATTAAAAAATCACAACACTTTTTTGAACCAGTAGTGAATACGTCCACAAACGATGTTATCAAAAGCCCAAAAATGGAAATCATGAGGGTATGTGTAATATAAAAAATATTTAGTAATTAAAACATCATATATATATATATATATATAATATAGTACATATGAATATATCAGTTAATTCATTATTATAAACCATGAGAGGTGATAAGGGAATGGTGAATGTTATCGGGTCATGAGGTGGTAGTCCAACATATATAAGACTGATTATTTTCTATCATTTTTTATTGAAGTGTGTAAATTTGTATCTGTTGACCTTAAAATAAAAACACATCTTTATATTTAAATTATTCATGATATTATATAATAATTATATACATTTAAACGAAGGTGTGGATAAATTTTTAAAACAATACTTCTCATTGATGAATGTTACCTTGTAATTTGGAAAATTTGATGGGTTTTCACAAAGGGACTTCCTTTTTTGCATTATGCCAAAATTTAGTAAACAAGATTCAGAAGAGTGACTTTCAAAATTTATTTTTTATGGATTTTTACGATCTGATGTGACTAATATTTTAAATAATTTTAGAGTTTCAATTCCAATTTATAGTAGATGAAGAGTGTTATTCTTGTATAAAATTATAAACATGATTAGGAGGTATCTATTAAATAATTTTCCACAAATAATGTTCCAAATTAGAAAAAATAGTTAACAAATTTGAAATATAGACATTAAATGGGTTTTTGGAAGTGTTTCTAGGTCATTTTCCTTATGAGATTAATGATTAACGAATATGTATACTCATGTTTACCTTAATCACTTCAGTTAATTATAATTCCCTTTAGTTCTATAATTGGTTAAAAACAGAATTTAGAATATGAAAAATAATAAAATTTTGATATTAAAAACATGGAATACATATTTAAAAATTATGATGACAAATGTGTTTGAATTAAAATTAAAATTTATCTGGTAGACTGTACGAAACAAAATTTGCAGAAGTAAAAAGTACAAATGTTTGAAATGTTGTATATAAAATTACAATGTATAATTTATTTCAGTGAAATAAATTGGATTTATTGATGTATAATTTAAAACATTATACTTTAAAAAATTCTAAAAATATGATTTAACAAATAAAAGAAATTAAAAAATAATATAGTTTTCAATTAAAATTTATTGATTTCAGTATTCACCCAAAATAGAAATTTCTTCGAAAATTAAAAATTTTCACAAAATAAATTTTCATATCCTTCATTCAAATATAATATATAATTGTTAAATTAAAATTTTTAAAATAGTCTAAATATATTTATAAAAAAATTCTTCCATAAAAATGTATCAAAACTTCTTTTTGAAAAATAAACATTGTTTATGCTTAAAATTTTATTTTTATAATATTATACCAATAAAACACATTTATGAAATTTAGTAATGTGTTATTTAATTTAAAACATTTAAATTTATTTAATATCATTCACTAATAGTTTCTAATTTAATTTATTAAAAAATCCATTGAAATCAAAAAAATTTATTTACTAAAAACACATCATCTATATTCAATAGGATTTTATCATCATTAATTATTTACAACTGAATTATATTTATAAATGTTTTTAAACAATATTTTGATAATTTATTTAATCTTAATAATTCATGGAATTATATTATCGTGGTGATAAATTTAATGTTTAATAATAGTATTAATTCATTATTATTGTATGGTAAGACCCGGCTTTTTGTGTAACACATGTTACTAGAGAAACATGATATTCCGTACAATTCATGATAGTATTAGTGTTGTGAATTATTAATTAAAAAAAAATTTCTTTCGTAGAACTCAAGATAATGAAAAAAAATTAGTAAGTCTAATATGTGTTATTTAATTAAATATTGGGATGTTACATACTACAACCATAATATTAATTTCTCTTTTGTATCTATTCTTTTTATCATAGGTTTAACAATTTTAAAAAATTACATAAAGAAACCCACATTTAATAAATGTATTACTAAGAATAATCTAAAAAATTGGAATGAAAAATTTGAAGGTCATATCATAAGTATGTTTTCAAATTGGAAACAATTTGTGGGAAGTGATATCATGGATTTGGAATGAAGAGTCATTTAAGTGGAAATATTATTCTATTTGTTTTTATGTCATTAATTCCACGACCCATTCTTTAGGTATATTGAAATTATTTACTATATAAAATGTTTATAAAGATATTTTATTTACTTTGTAATTATAATTACAACATTTAAACAACTTCCAATATAATATCATATTTTTTCTCAAGAAAAGAGTATTTATGATTAGTTATCCATGCAAAAAGAAATAGAATAAAACTCTAATGGATAACATAATTCTAAAAATAATAACAAGAAATTACTCAAATCATTAGAAATTAACAAAAAAATATGTTTAGAACAAGCTAATACAATTCCCATAATTTTAAAATATTCTAGTGATTATACAATACACAGTGCTCTAATATTAAATATTGATAACCCAATTTACAAATAAATAATTTTATACAGATATAACCCTAATGGTCACCAAAACCATTAAAATTAAGCGCACAATATTATTGGAATTCATCCTCAAATAATTTTTTAACATGTATTCCATTCATATATAAAAACACATAAATATCTCCCTAAGTATTCAAATTATTTATAACATTAAAATCGGGGTTCTTAATATAATGGTGTTATGATCGACTATCAAAAAATACTGGGATCCTTGGAGATATCTTCACTTCACTAGATAGACCATCTTCAATAGTATAAATAGAAAATGATTTTCCACCCCTTTTAGAATATGTTCCCTATGATTTAATCCCTGATTAAGTAACTCATAAAACATGTTAGCATAGTGTTCTAACACTTTGAAACATAAATGTCACACTATTGACTATATATCTACCATATAATTATTGTTTTCATCAGGAATATATTTTTGCAGTCACTATCATTATGAAAAAAAGTACCACACTGGTAACACTTTATAGATCCTTAAATTCATTCCCAAAAATGAATTTTACCATACATGGAAAATGGTTTTGTCTTGACTCTATAACAATATGTTGTCGCTTATCTATCTCAACTTTCACAGCCCAACGAAAAAAATTTCTAATTGTATCGAATTATCATGAATCCAATTACCTTCATAATCATTGTTTTTATCCATAAAAAAATATATTATTTTAAAAATAAATAATTTGAATAATTTCTAGAAAAAACCCTGACAACCTTGTGATTATTTTATCATATGTGGCCAAAAAATATTTATCTTTTTCCTAAATTAACTGAAATGTTTTTCCATCAGTAGAAGAAAAACCTTAACTAAATATTTACAAAGTAAAATATCCTTGAATATATCCTATTAAATTTAATCAAGATCATATTTCTCCCTGGTATTCTAAACCAGAGAACAACACTAATTCAATTCACCTTCCACTTTATAAATTCTATGTGTTACCTTTTTGTTTTTTTGAACATCTCATGAATATAAATTTCATATCTAAAGAATTAATCAATCATTCAGATACCACTTGGTCAGATGATCTATTGAATAATATATTTTTTATTAATGAAATTCTACAAGAATTAATATGTTCCATCACGGAAAATAGGTTACTCTCTAGAATGAAAACCACTATCATTTATAATTACTTTCGACTAATCCATCAATGTAAAATACTTATATGTTCTAACTCCAACTATCTGAAGATAATTAGTAAGAAGGATATATTTCCCTCAACTCCTTAAAAATAAAGGTTCCATATTTCTTATATGGAAAAACATTCTAAAATATCCATATTTTTTTAATAATAAATAAGAAAATCCTAAATTTTTATTTCATTTCAACTTAACCATAAGGATAAATGTTTTATGGGAATGATATTAAAACTATCCTGAATTTGAATGATTTCAAAAACATCATTTGATTCCAAATATAAGGACCCCATCCTGAAAATTAATTAAACATGATTTTTATTCAATAAATTACATTCTATCCCTTTTAATCTCTTTTCAAGGATACAGTTTTATAAAATTATTTCATAACATAAACATTACAAAACCACACAATTCAATGTTGACACTTACGATTAGTATCAAATTTTCATTAATATAATATTTTAAAAACGAATTGTGATTTCGTTCAGGAAAAATCATCTCAACATTCAACATTAATCCCTTTCTCTTATTAATCCTTAAGTCCAATGATAAAAATTTAATAACATTAGTTGATATCATAAATCAATCTAATGGATATGAACAATATGGAAAACTGTTAGTCTAGTGTATATAAGAAAGTTTATGTAACATTTTCCATTATTTTCAAATATTGTATGCATTTAAAATAAACAAATTGTAATAAAAAACAAATATTTTTATCAAATAAAGTCCTTAAATCTCAATTAATGAGATTAAAATTTATTTAGGTGACATATATAATCATATAAAAAAACCTTTAATTTTTTTTGGAATAATCATACAACTGAGTTCAAAACTAATCTTTACCCATGGAATTAGAGATCTATAATATGGATTTCCCTTCATAAAAGCTATATTGAGCTCACCCAAGAGATTTAATGGGGATCAACCATTTATATAAAATATATCAGGATAATCCATTTCTCATGAGATATACAATGGCTCAATCCTCTATATAAGTCATATAGTACTCTCCTGTGAGATATAATAGGGATAAAATCTTTTTACAAGCTCCATCTAGATCAATAAATTCCTATAATGGTCAAATAATATAATATGAAATCACATTCATAAAAAAACTCATAAAAAATCTTTTAAACACATAATGAATCCACTTTCAGATAAAAATACTATTTTCTTTCAGAGTACCATTTACCAAAATAAGACACCCATTTAATTGAAAAACCATTTTAATACTCAAAAACATATAAAGTGAAAAAATAATTTTCATTTATGGAAAATTTATTATTTAAATGAAATATAGAAATTAAATAATATCCATTATAATGAAAAAGGTGTTTTTACCATGTTCATTGTTTATATAGGATTCACTTTTTTAATTTGTCAAAACATTCTGTATAAAACATGTAAACAAATATGATTTGAAAAACATTGAATTATATTAAATGTATAAATACAAGTTACTTTATAACAATTTTATATATATAGACATATAAAACACTATCATGGATATTTACAGGAAAGAAAATGATTTTAAATTCAATCTTCAAAGATATAAAAATTGATTTTGAAATCAAAGTGTCTCATACCACATTGAAAATTTGGAAACATAACCCCATGAAAATATAAAAATTAAAAAATATATTAAATGAAATTAGAATAAATAAATTCATTATATTATTTTTGAAAGCTTCTATATAAAAAAATTTAAAAATAAGTTCAGTATATACCATCAAATTATACCTTTATCAAATGATATTAAGAAGAAGTCACTTACCTTTAATCTGAAATACCACATGTGTCTTTTTCATCTTGAATAATAATGTTTTGTTAATTATATACATTATTTAGAAACATTTTTATGTTATTAATTTAATAAATTTAACATAATATAATGTTTTTATACAATTACTTAATCAATTCTATATACGTCAGATCTTTTGACAATATTAGGCTTCAGAGTCAAAACGACTAAAGTTGGTTGACTTTGGTCAAAGAGGTAATTATGTAAAATTATATAGAATTATAATAATGAAAAAATATTCATATTTATGAATAAATTATACTTTTAAATATGGTAATGATATATGGTTTTGAAAAATAACCCAATGTTACAATCATGGAGATGGAAGGTCATATGTATGCATGAGTAATATCCCAATTTTTCAATGATCATTATGGATATAAGGTGTGAAAATTTTAGCTATCATTAATGATAATTATATAATAAATACCACATTATTTAACCACATATACTAATATATATATATATATTTGTGTGTGTGTGTGTATTTAATTATCCTTATGTAAAATTAATCACATCCCTTTGAAGTGGTGGTGGTCCATAAGTCCAAGTAAAATGTTATCACATATTCATTGTCTGAAAAGGTAAAAATGAAAGTGAAATATTATATTTAATGAATTAAAATTATGCCATTAATATAATAAATATTTCTAGAAAATATGACATGTTTTTTAATCCAACCCTATATCCATTCCATGTAATATATGAAGGAATCACATTGTTCTTAGGAGGTTGTAGTCCACACATTCAAAAATGATTTTACTGTATTCCAAAAAAATTGGAAAAAATGAAGGTATGTGTCATATAATTATTTAAAATTCATAAATTCAGCACATATATCATATATATCAAATAAAAATAGTATTTATATCCATATCTTCAACCTTTAGTGGTGGTAATTAAAGAATGAACGAAATCAGTTCATGAGGCATTATTCTCCGATACACAAGAACGATGATTTTATATCCCATTTAATGGAAATGTGTGAAGTTATAGGTAATAATATTAACATAAAAAGATATATATTTATTACACTATTTTTATTATATAGGAATTATATAAAAATAAATTATGGTGTGGAGAATGAAATGAAATGAAAAGGCGTGTTGAAGAATGCTACATCTTCTTTGGAAATCTCTTTTTTGTTTGCACCAAAGGACATACCTAGATTTATTTCTACCCAAATATATGAATCTATAATGATATTAAGGGTTTTTAAGTCATTTTGTAATTTTTTGATGATCCCCAATGATTTATATGAGTGTATAATGGGGTAGTGTAAATTTCCTTTTATAGTCGAGGAGGTGTGGCATTCTTGTAACCATGAAATGGAAAACACTATTAGGATGTTTCACTTACATAATATGCATGAAATAATGAACCCAATTAGTCCAAATGTATTATACATGAAAAATATTTATGTACAATGCATTTTAATCACGTTTGTATGACATTGGGCACATTAAGATTCAATTTTAATCAAGATGAAAACACTTTTTACCATAATCGCTATACTTAATTTTAATTTCTCTCACTAATAATTTTGGAAAAAAATATATTGAGCTTAATATAAAATATTAAATGTGATGAATAATAATTTGGAACCAATTTTTTCCAATAATAGAAGTGGAATGTTTTAATTTATAATTAATTCCATATATAGGAAAAACAATGAGTTTTTAATGTATAAAAGTTCAAAACATTGTATATTTTTATACAAAATTTCAAGGTGAAATTTATTTCAACAAAAAGTATTATTTAACAATTTATAAACTAACTATGTGTACATTGATACCATTTCAAAATGAAATTTATCAATAATAAAAAATTATATGAAAATACATTTTTCAATTAAAACACACTAGTTTTCATTATTCATATAAAATGAAACCTCTAATCAAAACACATAAAATTCACCAAATGTAAATTTTGATATTTCCCATTGAAAAATGAAGTTAAAATTTCAAAAAAAAGTTGATAAAAGTCACATAATTATTTTTTCAAATAAGTGTTTCATTAAAAGATGTTAAAACTGCCTTCTAGAAGAATAAAAGTTTTCAATGCTTTAAACCGGATTTCTTCTAATTTTATTCCTATAAAATTGAATATATAAATATAAAAATATATATTTATATATGAAATTTAAATTTCATTTAAATAATTCAATAATAGTTATTAAATTATATTTTTTATGAAAAATTAACATTGTGGGAATAAAAACATTATTTCATAAAAAATTCATTATATTTAATATGTTTTTATCTTCATTGTTTCGTAACCAAATAATAAATTTTATAAAAATGTGTCATTTTTTTATAATATAGTTAATCATAATCATTCATTCCATTCCAAAATCTAGGTGATAACTATAATGTAAAATACTAATATTAGTAGTAGATAGTTGTCATGTAAGACTAGTCCTAGTGTGTAACATAGTTTCTTTGAGAAACTCGATGTTATGTGAAAACCAAGATAAAGATGGAGTTGTGTATTATTTTATATAAAATTCGATCATATTTAAATCAATCATATGAATTAATTGAAATAAATTTTAAACAATATATTTCTTAAAATTTAAGGATGTTACACAGATGTCATGTGGTTGGGTGGGAGTTGAGATTCAGAGTTTGGAATGACAAGGTGAAGAATTTCGGAGATATATGGACTTTTCATAGTAGTGGTATTGTACATTGTTGGATTTTTGATTATACCCATTAATGAAAATGTCTTGGAGGCTATTGGGTGTTTCTGGTTTCAACAACGGTTTAGGGGAACCTATTTATCATGTTCGTTGATATTGGTTTTTTGATTTATGTATGGATTATGTATTATATACACTGCATTTTGGGAATGTTTATTATTGGTGTGCCAATTTTATTTTGATAATTCATATTTTTTGATATTGTATGATAATTAATTCTTAATTATGAAGTTCTCAATGTGTGGGAAGCCTTAATAGAGGGATGACTGTGATGATACCCATCATTCCTCCCTCAGTAATAATTTTTTGATGGATCAATTGTCATCATGAAATCAACATTTTCATTATGTACTCATTATTGTTTTAATATGATTTAGGTTGACATCGTAGAAGTTCCTTAAAACAGTTTTTTTTGTGGGAGGCTCGACAGAGAGATATGTGTGCTGGAATGTTTCATCTGGACATCTCCCACATGTCTGTGTGCGATAGAGGGGTTCTCTACATCACTATTCTAGACCAGCACAATGCATCTTTTTTGGCTTGTGGTGATCGAACATCATTGATGAGTTTCAATGTTGTATTATCTACTAGATGTGGGGGAGGGGGAATTTGATTATTTCCAGGACATATGATTCTGTTTTTACATTTAGAACCATTTTTATACCTTTTTTAATGTTTCACCATGTCTTCTTTTTTCCTCTATGTCATGTAATGGGTTCCATATTTTTTCTAAAAAATAGTGTTAATTTTTCCCATAAATAGGAATTTAATATGATCATATTGAAAAAAACATATAATCACTCACTATGTAATATATTCACTTTGTCTCAATATCTAATAATTCAAGATTAACATCTAGGTCACCATCCTATATTCTTGATATTTCATTGACTTTTTTAAATAAAAAACGTTACATCATGGATATGGAATTTATAGGGAAAAAATATTTCATTCAATGGTCCCCGATTTCAATATCCATATAGATGTATGAGACAAATCATATTTCAGGGTATCTATTAATAAAATTTAATTCATGATGCACCTAATGTTCCCTACTTCTTACCAACATGTTGTATGAATTATTTTCAATGTAAATATTGGTTCATGATTCATGACATGTATTGATGGCAATATTAATGCCCAAGGGCCAACATAGATGGTTGTAGATAAGAGTATTTGATTAAAAAAACAATTCTTATAGGTAGGTTTGTACAAATAGTCACTCATGATGGTGATTACCAAACATGAACATTAGGGGAGGATGCCATATTTTATTACATTTACATGCACCAGAAAATCTATGTACTATGTTCACTATAATATTATTTTATCCAACTATAAAAATATATTTATGATTTATCATCATACTATTACAAGGTTATTATCATAATGTGGAACTAATATAACCTTACCAATGTGATAAATACTCTAATGAGTATCACATCAATGTTTTGTAGAAGATTAATCAATATGTGAAATGATATTAAAATTAATATTAACTTCTTGGAATATTCATATAAAACAATGTAAAAAGTAGTTGGTCCTAGGGCACCAACTCTAATAAACATCCACTTTCACCAGAATAATCTAATAATGACAGGTTATTCCACAAATGTAAAACATTATTTTATGAAACATGTCAATAATTTCCCTGTATACCAGTTATCTCTAGAAAATCCATCAAATTAAGGATATATCGGAGTATCCGCCTATTCTTCCCATGTGAAAATCCTAAAATCTTAACAAAATCCATAGTCAAATGTTATCATAATATGAAAAATCCATTCTTTTGGAATAACCAAAATTTGGAACATGATTTTTCTAAAAATTTTATTATGATGAATCGATAGCCATAATGAATTCAGATTTTGGATATATGGGAATAATGGGGTTTAATATTTTTCTATTTCATATTACTATATCCTTATCATTTATACAAGATCATGTAGAGCTAAATAAATATAAGTCTCCAATTTCCTTATTTGTTAGTATATTGACTTATCCAGACCCCATTAAGTCATCCAATTCTTCATTTCTATGTTTTTAGGATTTTTCTAACTATAAGTCTATGTAAATATGTTAGATCTACATGATATAAACATTTAATTACATATTCATTATTAATATCAAGTGTTAGTACATATCTTGAAACATAAAACTAATTCGTAGAGTATAGTATTTTAAAATTATTTTAATACCCATAATTGTATCCTATGCCCATGCATGTTCTATTAGAAGGACTATATTTCGAAAACAATTCAGTGTTTAATTGTTTTAACATTTAAATTTCAATAATATATTAACATATCTACTATTACTAAAATTAGAGAACTCATAGATCAATTTGTTAGATCATGTTCTCAAGAACATGGTGTGTACTTTAAGACAAACGTTGATAAATTCCTTTCATTATACCAATCAGGATGGTAAGACATTATATTTTTTTCCATCTGCTATTAAAATAAATGTTTTAAAAACTTATTGTGCTCCCACTTAATTGTTCAATAAACATATCAGTCATTCATTTCCAAATAAATATTTATTTATTGCAATGAATTTTTAATTCAAAAATTAATTTAGTTAACCTTCATATCTAATTGAAAATTATTGATTTAATAGACCCATTTTGTTATGTCTAGTTAAAATATACCATATTGTATCCTTTTGGTCACATTATGTAGAAATATACTATAAGGATTCATCTAAATGAGGTAACCTTGACTATCAAAATCATAATATGTTAATCAAATAATTATTCTTTGATAGGTTTATTTTATTAATGGTTTTATCTATGATTAGAGGTGAATTTTTTTCATTACAAACTAATCGTTCATTAAGGAATTATTCTATTTTTTAAAATTTTGTATGATCCATTTCTAGTTTCCCTAAAATACATACTAGTAATATAAAGTCTTAAAAAAATAGATTATAGAATCCATGAATTTGTAAAGATGGAATCCATTAGTTGAATATATACATACTTTTGAAATGCATTGTATTACAATTTACTTATTTATTATAGGAATATTTATTCTGAAGCAATAATATATGTATCACCCACCACATTTAACATAAAAAACTTGGTGGTTATGATTTCTTACATTGTAAATGTCTCTAGAACTGATCATCACACTTTGCTCATTTGGGTACTCTATTCCTATAGAAACGCATATGCGTCCTAAGCCACAGCCAATTAAATTTATGTACTCTTTAGGTCAAAGTACCCAGATAGTGTATTTTTATGACTGAGAGGGGGATTGGATTAATCATTGATACTCCATTTATATTATATTCCTCTTCAACTGAATCAAAATTATCCACCTATTAAACATTTCAATTCCATACAGAAGAAAAAATATGACTAACATCTATAGGAACACAAAAAATTACAAGGATAGCTTTTAGATAAGAAAAATCAAATCCTTAGTATGATCTGGAAATAATCAAAAACCATAAAATCTTCTAGAAATCCGTCCATGGATATTAAAAAGTTGGTTATACGCTTTCAATCATTTATCAATATGCATACAATTCTAATAGTTTGTGTGCACCCCCTTAGCCAAAAAATGTTAATGAAATCGTTATATAAAAACTCAGGTTACAAGTTTTTATTTTCACTTAAACAAATGTACTCAATTGAAATACAAATCCTCAATTACTTACCCAAAATAATTGTCAGAAACTCTAGAAATTTCTTATGATAACTCTGTCCGATTATCTGGGGTTAGATTCTCCAAGTCCATGTTCTCTATGTACGATTCTTCCAAAACAATTCATCTTGACTATTTTTATGATAGAATTCAATAGTTAAAAATTTTCCCCACTAAAACTATTTATTATGATAAAACCCAATATGATTTTTCCTCTATCTATGATACACAATATGGAAAGAGTAAAACGAATTAGTCCCACTCAATACAATAATCCACCAAATATAATTTTTACTTCTTCATCAAAACATCTTAAAAAAAGTATGGTGCAAAGACATATTCTAATCAATTAAAACTAGGAGATTCTCTCAAATCAATACTAATTCAATAATCAGAAATTTATAGTGTATTTTTAAAAATTTATAGGTGACCCTCTAGACTATTTGGTGGGAATCCCTTCAAAATTCCCCGTATAATCACATTCACCTTCATATCAATTTCCCCTAAAATATAAGGTGCATTTTGGCTTTATTACCTCTTCTAGAAGCTTCTAGATTCTTCTAAAATCATCATATACTTCTCAACAATTAATTTGAATAATTAGTGTGACTTTAATACATGAGTTTGATTTTTCTCAATCATATTTCTTCAAAATAATGCTCTGTATCAATTGGAAAAATATGTATGATGAATTGGATATAATTATAATGTTATAAAAATTATTCTTATAATATAATTGAATCAAAATCATTCATTTGAATGTATATATTCACCTTGAAAATTTATTCAACACTTCATTATATTACTCTTGACCCACCTGGATACCTAAAAAGTAATTAGAAACTTTCAGAATGGTTCACTGAATTATTGATATCATTGTCTCATTCAACAAAATTTTCTAACTTAAAAACAAACAATTTATGAAAAATTCTATTCTTTAATCATGTCTTCCTTCATGACTTTATATTCATTTGAGAATGAATTCAGAATCATCAGAATTTATATAGGACGTATTGACACTCTCCATTAATTAAAAATTATTTCTTTTCAATATCACTCAGGTATAATATTTTCTAAATATAACCGTGCTGGATAAGTTTTTCTAGAATATTCTCTTTTCTAGGTATAATCATTCTAAATAATATCATTCTTAGTATGATTTGACTAGATACAATTTCCAGTATACAAACTTCTCTTGATAATTTCATTTATCTATTAGGTATGAGTATGATCATACTAGGTATGAAAATGTTATAGCATGTCTGATTGATAATAGAATACAACAGAATATCATCACCACATCGTCAATTAACACCACCTCAAAATCATCATTCACCCAGATATGATTTTTCTTGGTATAAAAATTTTTTAGCCACTATGACAGATAATTATATGTTAAAGTATATCAGTACCCCCTCACCCATATACATCATCTCATCTAATACATAGTTCATTTACCATGATTTCACAAAATGTTCTCAATTAATCATTGTGATTTATGAGAATTCCAATGGGGAAAATAATCATTGCAATTAATTTTATCATAGTCATTAGATTCTAGGACATCATAAACACAACCACTTCCTGCGCACCAAATTAAATGTGAATCCGGTGGCCATTTACTTCCAACAAAATCAATTCTCTATACTATCAATTATCTATTTCATGATAATGATCAATTCCTCATAACGATAGGCATATTGAATTGGATAGTTCAAAGAACATAATTCTAGTTATTTCGAAAACAAGGATGTGATTCATTTGAAAAAAATATATATAATTCTTTTGAAAAAAATACTCAATACAATTTTTACCAACGGAAATGTGAAGTGATTTTATTTTATCAATTCTTAAATATATATCATGAAAAAAATAAAACACATGAAAACCATAACCTTCATCATCTTCTTCACCCTATAGATATCCTCTTTTGATTTTTTTCATCCATGTTTCATAAATTACTGACCAATGTATCCTCACGAAATTGATTTCTAATCAATAATTCAAATCCTATATAAGCTAACTTATTAAAAGAAATATAAATAATTTGAGAAAATCCATGTTGTAAAAATGTATTTATTATGATAATATATTCATATTTATTTCTCATATCTTCTTTAACCTTCCTTGAATACGAAAAAAACCATTCCTACAGCCACTCTATTTTTTTTTCAAATAGTTCACTAACCAAAAATTGCTTAATTCATATCACAAATCTGACATTTATGAAATATATTATGAGTAAATAAAATTATCTCCCATTAAATACAATCCAAAGGTATGATGAGAGGGAGGACATATAAATGTATCTCAACCTTGATAAGAATGTATTTGGACACCCATGTTCAAGATCAATCTAGAAAATGGTTCCTTAGGTATAGGTTTTGTGAACATGTTATCTACTTTCTCCAATTTTCCAACATACATTATCTTCAATTGATTATTCTACACAATCTCTTTGATGAAATTATAATTTATAACAATACATTTTGAATTAGAATGTTGATATGGATTCCAAGTGTGACTGATTTTACATTAATTATCACAACCCAAGAGAAAGAGTATATTCACTTCAAAAAGTAGATATTCTAATTGATCTTTCATCCACATGGGTTGAGTAAGATATTGATTGGCAGAAACATACTCATAATTATTTATACAATGATTTACTGAATTCTATATCAAATAATTACAACTAACACAATTAATTCTCAGAAAGAAAAATCCACCAAATGTGGATTTTTTATCATTAACATTTCATTCCGAATCTACAACTGAATATCGAACCAAATGAATACTATCTATTAAGAAATAACTGATTCTGAATACTTTTATCCATCTAATGTATCTGAAAAATATTTTTCTAAAAATAATATGTTATTCTTTTTGAGTATTATAGAATCATACACATAAGGTAACAACATTAACAATTCAAGGACCTCATACTGTCAAATACAATTGGCTTCAAATCAAAATCCTATACTCTCTTTTATCAACATATTTTCCTTCTCCATAATTATTCATATTGTTTCCCATTAAAATATGAGTCGAAATATGTTTTTATTTTTCCATGCCAATCCTTGTCCGATGTTATTTAGCATACATTTATCACGACAGAAAAAAGTATTATTTATTTTTTATGATTTGTGACCCAAGAGAGTATTTCATTTATCATACCATGGACACTTAAAATACCTTATTTATTTTTTTAGAAAATATTTCAAAGCATTTTTCATCATTCCCAACAATGATATTATCATCAAAATAAAAATTGAAATAGGGGATACTATTTACATTCTCTAATATAAATATTCTTATCCACACTCACTTTCTTAAAATTCATTTTCCTTAAGCATGTATCAAATTATGAAAACATATCCCTACATGATTTTTTATCCCATTGAAGGCATCATTCAATATGTATACATAGCATTCGTCATTTCAAAAAAACCATCCACAAGGTTATTAATTATAATCCTCCTCTTCAATATCATCAATCTAGAATGTAGATTTAAAATCTAATTGAATGATCCTGGTGCCTCGTTGTGCAACAACAACAAGAAATATTCTAATAATTTTCATTATGGACAATATATAAATGTTTTTATAAAAAATATTCTGTCAATCATTCAATACCCTTTTCACAAAAATAAATATTTGTTCCGTTAACTTCACCTTCTTCATTTTTCTTGTTCTGGAATACACATTTTGGAACAAAGATGTATTTGTTTTCTGGATTGGGTATGAGTCCCTTTGAAAATTTCATTTCAATCCAATCCAATTCTTAATTCACAGTTTGAACCTATTCCAAATTATCAAAATATTCATTCACATCATTCAGTTACACATTTGAATATAGAGAAGTATGTGTAATAGAATTTCTTGTCCTTCTACTTTGAGCCTTTTAATGTTGTTCACCAATTATATAGTGATATTCTACTTACTTAATCATCCTAGGAAGGTATTTTCAAGTGTATTCCTAATTACTACTAACAGCTAAGTCTGATTGTTCTTATTGAGTTGGGATACAATTTTCTATATTCATATCAAAAAAAATTCTTCATCTTTCTAAACGTACTTGTCTACCTGATCATGTTTATCTTCCTATACATTTTCAGATACATTCACATTAACTAAATATACAAATAATTTTTATTCTTTATTGAAAAATTTTTATCCTCTTACATCTAGAGTATATCCTTGAATGATTCTATCATCTCCTTTCTACAAAAACATAACTTAGTTTCCAATTTTATTCTTTATATTACCTGGGCAGACAAAAATTCTAAAGTGTTTAAATCTTGGAGTTTTTCCATAAAAATGATTATAAGGTGCCATACCTAAATGAGGAATATTGAAAAAATGGTTCTGAATAAAAACATAAGTACTCATGTATTCCCGCAAAATGTAATGAGAATGAACTTGTTCAAGTAATATAGTTCTTCCCATTTCAATCATGCTTTTGTTCATTCTTTCTGCAACCCCTTTTGTTGGTGATTATGTGGAGAAAAATAATCATGAAAAATTCCACGAATATGAGGATAATTTTCCAAATATTGACTTCAATATACACCAGAATTATCTCTTTGTAACTTCATCATTGAATACTCACATTCCTTTTCATATATTCTACATAAAATTATAAATATATTCAAATAAATTATTTTTTTCATATACGTAACACCAGAAAGGTGAGTAGAATTTTCAATGAAATTAACAATGTACTTATCACCATTTGTTTATTAATTTGTCATTGAACCAAAATAATTGGAATGAAACAGTTATGGTGATTTTCATGAAAAAATCTCAACTTTAAAATGCACACCATTTGTAATAATTTTATTCTAGAAGATAATGCAACACAAATATCATATTCTTGGAAGGTCTGGAATGTCTCAAACATTGTATTTTTTAGATTAAATTCACATGAATGTCTCAGACACTATATCATTTATATTACATTCTCAGGTATCTCAGACGCATATATATAAAACATTTATGCAACAACTGATTTTCTTCAATCACTCTCACGTGACAATATTTTTTTATTTTATCAACCTAAAAAAATTACCTTTTTTTCATTGTTCACTTTTAATAATCATCCTATCATTTTCACTCATTTATAAAAACCCATCATTACTAAAAATAACATTTTTATACTCTTCACACAATAGTGAAAAACATTGAAAATTGTTTTTTTCCCATCAACGTACACATTTTTGTAGATTTTTATCTTTTCCTTTCCAATGATGGATGAGCCAACCCCTTTTATATCTAATGATTCATCTTTTTAAAATTTTACACAAAAATTAATAAAAATTAAAATTCATAAATAGTTTCAAGTGATCTTTCATTTGTGAAGAGAACCCACTGTAAAATATCCATGGTCATTATCCCTTTAATGGATTTAATGGAGTATCTTCAATAAGATTTGTATCTACATTACTTTCTTTCTTCACTTTTGGGTTCTGAGAATTACTCATTTTTTTCTAATCCAGTATCAAGAAAAGGAAACATTTTGAAAGTTGTACATGTTGATCAAATCTCTCCCAAATAGTTTTCAAGGGTTAAAACCTATTTCAAAACTTCACTTCCTCCTTTTCAGGTTTCATCAAGTCAATGTTCTCAATATTATTTTTTGAGGAGATTGAATCCCACTGAAACTATTTATTTCATAACCTATGGGATAGTTGAAATGATGATGGATAAAAAAATTCTTCTGTGTCCTAATCCCCCACAATACCAGAAGTATATATAAAAAGAATACTTTTTCTTTTAAAATTCCATACCGGTCAGAATTCTGAATACAATTTTCAGCCACCTTCTTCTGTTTATTTTCTGAGTTATCTACATTTACATTTTCAATCAAATTTTTAATATTCATTTCATCTATAATTGAATATATAGTATTTGAATCATTTTTGGATTTAGATAAAATATTTTTATACTGAGGATGTTTTGTAACATCTAAATTCTTCACCGGGGAAACCTACATAACCTTTCCACAATTCTTTTTTTAGAAACAGTACCATTACTCCTCTCACTCATTTAAAGGTAACTTTTTTTTAACCTTCTCAGGTATCTTATTATGACATGATTAACCCAATTTTGTTATTATGTTTTGGAAACATATATTTTATCTATTTATCTATAGAACACATTTTTCGACATGTATTAAATATTCTACTTTTGATTTCAATTTCACTTTTAGATTCTCTTTATAATACATTACATCACCAAGAGAATTCATAAAATAATAAACCTCTTTTGACAACTTTTATTTTTCAAAATCAAAACAATATTGAATTCTCATGCAAGAACATTCACCTTCTTGTTTTTATTTATTTTGAAATATTCTGATATTTCTAAAAAATTCATTCAATTCTTTTTTAAAAGGTATTTCAAGATGAGTTTCGTATTCATTAAAACTACTGATTCCAAATAATCAACCATTCACTATTGCAATAAATATGTTTTTAATAGCATACTCATATAGTTTTTGAATTCAACATAAGTTCATTATTCTTCATTATCATAAAATATGAAACTTATTCATTTAGATATGATGGATCTTTTTTTCCTTCTGTTTTTCAATTTTTTTGTCTCCATATTTCTTAGATAATATTCAAGGAAAAAATTCTTCTTCACAACTATCCTCTTCATTTTTTCATTGAGGGATGTTTTCTGTAAAGTGGCCAGCTCTTCCAAATTCAAATCATTTTAACGGAATTTTCCATTTGTATTTCACTATACCACTTTTCATATTTTTAGAAAACAACGATAAAATATCATTTAGATTTTTACACTCCAGATTTTTAGAGTTAGAATCTCCATCTTCTGCTTAAATAATAATCTTTTTGATTTTTTTCTTTTCATCCTTGTATGATATTTCCCTATCTTCTTTTTCTCTCTCTCATATCATGGTCTCTTCCCATTTCATAAGTAATAAGAGTAATATGAAAATCATCAAGAGATAGTGTTTCAGAATCTCTATCTTCTCATGTAGAAACTTTTGCAACAAAATTTTTAGGATGGATTCATAACATATTCTCAACAACTGTAGAGTTATCCATATTTTCACCAAGATAGAAAATAATTCTTATAATTTCAGTCATCCTAGTATTGAATTCCCCAATAGATTCATGCTCACCCATATTCAAATCATCACATTTCAATCTCATGATTTATAACATTAAATTGATCACTTTTGAATTGACAAAATATATGAATTTAAATTTTTCATATATACCTTTGGTCTTGGAAAATCATTTTAATATAATGAATTAAATTTTAGAATTTGATGAAATTTTTTCATTTTCTTCTGTTTCATAATTCTCCAGATTCGTCATATCAATCGGTGTTTGTTGAGCTTTATCATCAATGGTTGGAAACCCAACTATTTTAGCTTCACGAACATCATATATTATATTCATAAGATAATTAAACATTATATATTTAAATTTTTTATAAATCTATTAATAGAATACAAGAATAAATTTACTATTCACAAAATTTAAATTCTTTATTAGTAAAGACTAAGTGAATGGATTGTAACCTCTAATACCACTTAAAACTTACTAGACATTGTATTTCTATCATTGATAAGGAAAGGGGTTAATTAGGGATTCTATTTGTAATTTATGTTTCTTTCTATTTAAATTATCCTTTAACTCCTATTAAATATTTCAATTACATGAGGAAAAACAAATCCAAAACCCATCTAATAGAATACAATGATTTACATGGTTCACCATTCAACAAGAATGAATATGTCTATGCTATGGTTTGAAAATGATCAAATACCATAAAATCCACTATGAACCAATCATTGTATTATAGTGAGTTGGATATACCCATCCACTCATGTAACACATTGTAATCAATTCCAATATTGAATGTGCCCCATCTTATCACAAATAGGGTAATAAAATATTTATGTAACAACCCATGTTATCTATTCATATCTTAAATTTAACAAATATATTCAATTGAAATAAAAAACATCAAAAAAAATACCCTAAAACAATGTAAGAACTACTTAGACTATGCAAGTAAAACTCATTCTTTTTTTTCTGGGGTGCAATTATTTTAGTCTGTTTTAAGTGAGTATGATTTTTCTAAAACAATTCTTCCAGTTCAATTTTTGTTTAAAATAAAGTAGAAAAAATTTAGAACCACTATACATCCTGAGTGTGATAAAATGTTGTATGATTCATCCAACATCAGAGAAACCCAATATCAAAATCGTGAAACTAATTAATCCAGCCCAATACGATGATTAGCAGGATAAAATTTTCACTTGTCCATCAAATCCTATTTAGAAAAATATTGGTACAATGAATTTATATTCTCTCAAAATACCTAGATATTATCTATCAGGAATAGAAAATATGGCATTAAAAAAGTACAATTTACTTTTATTGATTTATAGGTGACCGTCGAGAATATTTTTAGGGAGTCCCCAATAATTTCCTACTTAATCAAATTCACTGTAATCTCAATTTCCCATAAATTCTCAAGAGAATCTTGACGTTGTCATCTCTTCACAAAACCTTATGATTATTATAAAGTAATCATCTCATTGTTCCTAAATTCACAGGAATCATCGGTCTGGAATCTATAAAAAAGTCTAATTTTCATCAATTTGATTTCTTCAACACAAAAATATTATTCAATTGAATTAAATTGTATGGAGAAATTAATACCATTATAATTTTATAAAAAGGAATCACAGAACATATTTGAATGAAAATATTTCATTTGAATGAAGAATTCCCCATTTAAAAATCATTCATCACTCTCTTTATTTTCCTATTGTAATATTTGGAAACATGAAATGTAATTCAACAATTTTCAAATGGTTGAAAAAAATTTTGATCTCTTTCTCTCCATGTCCTCTATTCACCCACATAGAAAAACAAAAATTTCATTCAAGATCAGGTTATTGTATCATGACTTACATGATGAGATTAAATTCATTTTATAAAAGTTTTTTCATCATTAAAATTTAAAATGAAATGTATTTAAGCATTCGAATCATTATTTCAAATTTATGTTCTTGTCATCCTGAGAATGATCTTTTTGGAATACGTTTTTTTTTTCTGGATATGATATTCTGGAAAACTATATTTCTAATGTATGATCATTCTAAATATGATACTTCTTAAACTAATTAGTATGGATACAATTTATAGAATATATAATTTTTTGAATATGCTCATATTCCTCCAGATTTAGAGTACGATCATCTTGGGTACAAAAAATTTTATATCCTATCAGATGGATAATCCGATGCGACAGTAAATCAGCACCACCTCTAACTCTTCGTTCACCCAGATATGATTGTTCTGGGTATGTAAATTTTTATATCATGTCAATTGGATAATTGAATGCTACAAATAATCGATACTACCTATTCAATCTACATCATATCTTCTTCTATGATTTTCATTTATGATTATGGCATCACAAATTGTTGGTTCAACATTGTGATTTATCATAATTCCAATGCAGAAAATCATCATCATAATTAAATTTATCATAGTCAGGTGACTCCAATACTTCATTAAAACAACCACTTCCATCACACTCTTTAGATTAAATATGGTTTCCATTTTATACCAGCAAGATGCTTTCTCCATGCATCTGATTTTCTCTTTATAGATAATAGTCAACTACTAATTACTATGGTAAAAGTTTATATGGATGTTTAGAAAACATGAGTGAAATTATTTAGAGAACATGGATATGAATCTTTTGGGAAAATGGATCTGATTATTTTGAAAACAATCCTCAATATGATTTTTACCAAAAAAGTGACGTGATTTTATTTCTCATAGTCTTCAACTAATTTCGTAAAAAAAAATACAACACATGAAAACAATCACCTTCACCATCACCTAGGTCCAAACACTACACACATTTAAAGACTAAGAATTAATTTATGGAAATATATTCGATCTTTACTAGAAGATAAAATCCTTAGTGTCTATATGATCATTAACATATATGCACCTTAGAGTACAGATCATCATTTGTAAATAATGTCATATTTTAAAAAATTATTTTCAAAAATTAATTATGATAGAATTATAATTTCTTATTCTCATATGAAATTTGAAATGATATACATTAGAATATATATTTGTAATATGGTTTGTTGTTTCACTAAAATTTATAAAGTATGTCTTGATAGAATAATGAAATATTTTTAATCTATATAAGACCCATCATTGATCATACTTTTACTTTGGCCATGAAATTCACGTATAAAATAAAATATGAGTTAAGGATAACCTATTATATATATATATAACTTATTATTAATTGGATATTTTTTTCACAAACATGATATATTTGATATTCCACAATCTATACCATGTTCACTAATTCTCTTCAATGAGAATTTCTAAAATTTATTGATGTAATTTATAATGTTACCTTTAATTTAAAATGGATTATATGGCTATCATGAAAAAAATGAAAAAATATTTGTGATGAACATATATTTAAAAAAATTTGTCATATAAAATTTTATAATTAGTTGTTAAATCCAATTTTTTATCTCAATTTAGACTAAAAAACTTTTATGGGTTTAAAAAGATTAACTACATTATTTGAAAATTAAAAAAAATTATGTGGATACAATCATATGAGTGTCTTATATTTTATATTCATTATTCACTATAATGGATATGTGTAATTCAAGAGTTGTTGATGTATTAGTTTAGTATTAAATTACGATACCAACATTTGTTCCAAAAAAATAATGTTACTTTGTGTCTAAATGAATAGTGAGAAGAATGTTTTTGTAATACATATTCCAAACATTGATAAATCAAACTTATAAATATGAATCAATGAGATCCCCAACCCAAAAATAGGAATAACCAAATCTTAGATACTTTTGACGTAACCTAATAATCATTCTATAAATACTTGATTCTATAATTTTAAATATATTTATATTTAAAGAAAAATTTATTCAATACACATGAATTTATTATAAAAATTAATAATTTATATAAAATTGGTTTTTTATATTTCTTCTTCAATTTATAGAAATATGTTTTTTTGGTTTCCATTTATTCCAAATAAGAATACAATAATCTTTTATTCATTTATTCTACCATGGAATATTTAACCCCATTGAATGAATTAATAAATAATATTTAGGAATTAGATTTTCAATGGGATATTAGACCTTGTATTTCCGAAAATGTACCAAAATTGGTGGAAATGATGTTTCAACTAATCATAACCAACATGGTAAAATTTGGACAAATGTTTTCTGAGTGAATTTTTTCATTATGTTAATCGGAGATCATATAAATGTGTATAACGTTTATGGTAGTGATTGAATGATAATATTATATGATAAATTATTATCTAGTGTATTACCACTTTCACAAAGCAATTAATATACACATTCATCTTGAGAGAACGATCAATATATAGATGTCCTTTTTTCAGTTTACACTAATATAGTGTATTTCAAATCTTATTTATTCCTAACTTTTACTTATATTTTTCTTGAGAATGGATATGGGATATTATGGTGTTGTTATCCTTGGATTTATGTGTTCTCATAAACTATATAAAAATAGTTTATAATTTAATTAAAAAAACATAGGAATCAGCATAAACATATTTATCATAGGAATCCTTTTAACATTATCTAGCCTTATGGGGTGGAAAAAGGAATAATGAATTCAAAAACAGAATAACAAATTTATTATATTAATTCATTCTATTAGTTATTGTACCTTATTAATATACTTTTACTAATGAGGACATGCATGAATTAATAAATGATCACATTATAATTCATCTTTTTTCAATTTTCAACAAAAAGTAAAATATATGATTAATAATTTAGTTTTCATATAATTATATGAGACATAATAAATTTAATCTTATTAATTATCCCACTATTTTAGGAAGTCACAACATTGATCAAAATTAATATCATAATGTCGTGTTGTTTAGAAATTCAAGTGTAAAATATCCATTTTCCACTTCTCATGACTCTAACAAGGGTCGGTCAATCTACATGAAGGCATTTTAGTAGTTATGGAATTACGCACTATGGTATTGTTAGTTCATGATCCTTTGAGTGGAATCCCCAATCTAGAAATAATAAATTGGAATTTCTTATCACTATCGACCCATTTACATGATGTTTAGAAGGAGATACATCTATTGATTAAAAATGGTTTATTCAACCAAAAAAATCGTAGGAAATCCTATTATAGAAGTATATTTCATGAAAAGGGTTGGATATATACAAATTTTAATAGTCACCATTCATAATCAGTTAATGGAATACCATGTAAAAATTAATATTTAAATAATAATGTTTTTGATTATTTCGTGTAAAATTATTTTCTTTTATATTTTTTAATTTATTTTTATTTTTATTACGATTTAACTAAAGTGATTAACCATATTCTGATGAAAAATTTACTCATAAAAAAATTATTTATATTCCAAATCTGAATATTAATTTATATATTTATGTGATTACTTTCAGTCATCCTAATAAAAAATAATACATAAACACAAATTAATAACTCGATCATGCACTTTTATAACAATTGACTTACTTAGTGGCCAATAAATCGACCTTCAATATAGGGAATGTAACTTTATGGGAGACTATTCGTATGAGATTCACCATTAAACTTTTCCACATGGATAATGACTAATTCATTAATGTATCAACTCCATCTTGAACCACATATACTTTCCTTGGGATACTCTATTTCTCACATGTATTTATTTCTCACATGATGGGAACCAAAGGATCATTTGAATGTAATTATATAAATAACATTAGACTTGTGTGTTCTATATAATAATGGTGGAATGAATGAATAAAATGTATTTATATTTAATATAATAATTAATAATTATAAAATTAAACAATAAATTAAATTAAATAATGTAAATACACATACATGTCTTTTTTAGGCTCATGAACTATTATACAATTTCATTGAGCATGAAAAACTAAAACTTATTAACATTTATTTCATGTTTTTTATTATTAATATAATAATGATTTCACAAATCAAAAAAACAAATAATTAATTCTTTTTATCATAATGATCATCCAAATTATGTTAGAGGTACACATCATCCTAATTACTCACCAACTAGTTTAACTAGAATTTAGGACATTGGAAATAGTGAACCACTCCATGTACAATCTTAGAACACACAATGTATGTCAATATTACTGATGGTTGATAATCTCAAATGGTATGGATAATGTTAATAACAAAACTTTATGTGAATATATCATAGCTAAACCATGTAGACTACAATGTTACTCCAACTACACCATATATAATCAGATTAGTTGTGTATATGTTTGGATCAGTCTACTAAAGGTGTACAATAAATTCACCGCATGTAATTATTGTTTAGAATGTCCTGTATCCCGTGACACATCTAGATATATTTTACCTAGGTATATGGAATTTACATCAGATACATTACATGTAACCCAGTCTAATATGATAGTAATCTTATCACATAAAAATATAATATCTAGTCATTATTCATTTTTTCAAATACCATTAAATAATATCAAATCATGAACGGTGATAATTAACATCTTGATAACAATTTAATTTAAATCATAATAGAAAATTGATAATATAGAAATAAATTATATAATTACAAATACATTTATAGATCAGTAATAAAATTAATAATTAAAAATTTGATACACTACGGCTCTAATACGACTTAATGGTTTTGGAAACAGTTGAAGTACCTTTAGTGGGTGATATATTAGAATTTTTCGAAATTTGGAGCCTCATAAAACCCTGATAGAGGATATTATTTCACTAAATATATAATCAATTTATGTAGATATGAATCAATGAATACAAGTTCATAGGATCATTCTTTGATGGTGAGGATGCTGATCATCTGAAAGACACCTTTCAGATTACTTTTGTTTCAAGGTATGATACATGTTTATAATCCATCAAGCAGTGAACCACACATGATCCATTGACCTATGGTTAATCACTAATAGAATGAAAGGTGCTGGTTTATGGGGTCAATTTTCTTTTTTTGTTGACCAGGATCACTTGTCCTTCAATATTGTAGGATTTTATATCGCTTATGAGAATATGAGGGGAAGATGAGTCTGGAGAGAAATTGTATGTCCCTCATGACTCTCACTTATCGGTTAACCATTAATAATAATCATTAAGTCTATTTTTGATGCTATTTTTTAGGTGAAAACATTATATAATTTTATATCTTCCATTAAATAATATTTTAATATTTAACATACCTTATTTAATCTTATAATAATAATAATATTGTAATTTAGTTTCATGTTCTAACATACAATATATTAAATATTATTTTACCTTCTAGTATAATAATATTTATTGTTGGAAAAGATCTTTATCCACTCAAAATTATTTGTATTTATTGAATAATTAAATAAATATTATATTCTCTATCCAATGAATAATTATTTTTTAAAATATTAAATAATTCAAAAAATATTTTATTCACCATCTAATGAAAAAATATTTATCATATATTCAAATTATAAAATAATTTTTTTTTATAAATAAATAATTATTTATTATCGTGAAAATATTAGTGGTCACTAAAAATTGAATAAAATTATTCATCAATATTATTAATTTTAATTTTTCAATTAATTAAAATACAAGAAAATTTATTCATGAACAACAAGAAAATATAATTTGTGACACTCCATGATTATTTCTCACTCAAATTTTATACATCTCCAAAAATTCCATGATTACAATCTCAAAACGAGTCATGAAACCTAAGTGAAAGAAACTATTGTCACAATGATGAAAATATTATACCAATACTCATTGTTTAATATAATCCATTTATCTGAATATATCCTCAGTTATGTTTCACATATGTGCCATCAATCTATATATTGTATATATCTTTGTTTAACTACCTAAAGGAAATGTTTTTACACGATATCAATATATGTACATGAAAATTATATTTCAATTAAAAGTCCATGATAACAACTGCCATAATGATAGAAAGTGATTTTCCTTTATCGAATTGTATATTACTAACATGTCCTTTGTGATGCAACAAACATACCATACATCCTAATAACATATTGGGTTACATATTTTTTTCAGTAAATATGTGTGCATGAGTCATTACTATAATTAATGATAATATTATTTTCTATGGACCTTTACAGATGCAGAAAGATATGATTATCCAATGATATCAAAACATTAATAATTCATACTTGTTGGAATTATTTAATAAACCACTGCCATGGATATTATGAATTGAGAACTTCATGAGATGAAGATACATCTTCTTATTAGTACTTTCACCTGATAGTCTATATTCTATTAGCGTTATCATAGCACATTATTCAATTGTAGAAGTACATTTAAGAGCTATAATAACATTATCTTAAGGTCCACATCATAGAGGGGAATTTCAATGAACTTAGGAATATGAAATATTCTGTAATGAATTATCACATTTATGATATATATAATAACAATAAATATAACACAAGATATTTATTTTCATATTCACTTCATTGAATATTCCTAAAATGAAATGTGTAAAGTTGTTACTTCTTGGGATCAAAATAAAAAACAATTTACCCATGATTCATTTCTTAAAACTCGTCTTAAAATGAATATTATTTTTTCCAACACAAGGTACATTGAGAAGTTTTATAAAAAAGTAAATTAAATGGTTTCTTTTCTCAAAAATGACATTAAAGTGATTTCACACAATCATGAACACTCAATCCTTTGAATATTACTTAATATTTTATAAATTATATTTTCAATGAAAACATTTTCCTTAATATTTTAGAAATTTTCGATTTTATCAAAGAGATTTCAAAGAGAAAAGATTACATTGCTCAGAAAATGTCCCAAATGATATTTAAAACAAATTTTCTCATTTATCATGAAATCCATGGATTTCATATACATTTATTTTAGGGATATCATACAATAATATAGTATTTATTCTATCTAATGATGGATTATGTTTACAATTTTATTGTTTTTGTAAAGCTCCTTTGTTTTACACAAGTTAAACTATAATGAAATATTTGTGAAACCAGTTTCTTTTTTAAGGGTTAGGATTTGACAAAATGTTTTTTATATTTTGGAATACATATATATGATTTTTTAATATTTTATGTGTGGGATTAAAATTTAAAATCTCTCTATTGTTATAACACTCGTATATTTTAAAAAGGAAAATATATTTGATTTTATATATAACACACAACATAGAGTGTCAATTAATCTTGAAATGTTATTATTTAAATAAGACCATTATAACAAAGACGTTAAATTTATGAGTATAAATACTATTAATTTATTTATTAAATCTATATAAATGTAAATGTATAGAAAAATTCCTACTATATAATTACCCCATTTTTAATGAAGATAATTTATTACCTTAAAATTTATTTTTCTTTAAAATTTATTATTTTTACTTGGTGTAAGAAAACATTATAATTAATTTATATAAATATTAAATATTTAATTTAATATAATGAACATTAATTTTTAAAAGGGATTGTAAAAAATAACTCTAGATGATATTTTGGGAATTTTGTGAAATGATTTATTTTTTACTTATGTGTGAAAAATACTGATTTTTCAGATATTACTATTTATTTTAATTATATCAAGTAATTTACATGTATAATTTTATTTTGGATTTAAAATTAAAATTATTTATAATTATTTATAATTATAATAAAAAATATAATTTCATTTTAAAATTTAATCATTAGTAATTTCATATAAGTCAATATTTTTATTATTAACATGGTTTCCTGTAAAATTATTTTAACTTTATAATTTTTGTAAAAATTATTTAAATAAAATAACCCCAATAAATGAAATATTTAAAATAAATTAATATATTATATATCTAAATAATTTATTTTTAATTAAAATAATTATTATTTCTAGTAATATAGTTAATTTGAGATCAATTATATCATGAAAAGTGTATTTTTTTTAAAAACTGTTTTACTTTAATATTTATTGGTTTATATTTAAATAAAATACTGACACATATGTGAATTGAATTTTATAATATTTATTCATATTTTAAATCCTCACTTTTAATTTGTTATAATATTTTTAACATAATATTTTTCAAAAATAATTGAAAAATATTAAAAATTATTTATGCAGGTATAGTTAAAATAGTGTTTTTTGCATTACATGCAAGTATGTTAAAATTGAGTTTTTTCAAACATAGTATTTTAATTTGAATTTTTTTTTCATATAGATAATTTTTATGTCAAAATTATAAAATATTATCATTTCTTTAAATGATAAATTCTATATGTAATAAATAAATTAACCGTGGTGAAAAACTAAAATGTTAAAAATGAGTAAACATGAAGGTAAAGGTAATAAAATATTAAAAAATTATTATTTTATATATTTGAGATTCTAATTGAAATTTTCTTTCATAAAATCATTTTTATCAATTTCATAGGCACATGGATTGAATGTGACTTCACATTATTGAATAGTTATGGGTATTCAAAAAAATGTCACCCCTTATAACTTTTAAATGGACTAGTCATATCTTATTTCCATAATAAATAAATGAGTTTTCAATGAAAATACCCACATATATCCATCCGTTTATTCCATTCACATGTCATAGAGTCCTTTGTTTTATTATAAAACCCACCATTGAAGGATATTTGTGAAAGCCTAAAGTGTTTATCCGAAGAATATGTATCATTCTTAACGAATGATTCTATTTTATTTCTCCTTATGTGTCAAAAAAATATTAAAAATTATTGATAATGTGATACAAAATATCCTATATACTTTGATTATATTAGGTTAATTTCACAATCTAAATACATCCCCACTTCCATTAAATGGGAAAAACCCATCATTCATGTGTGGTGGACTATCGCCTTGCGAACTATTGTAATTCATTTTCCATCATCACATGTCATAGATATTTATGATGGTGGATTATATAGATATGCATGTGTGTGTGTGATATAAATGAAAAATTCTCATTCTGTTAATGAAATAAATCATATATTTTCTCACCATTATATTTATAGAAAAATGATAATTTCATTTGTTCACATGTGTCGATTACCATCCCCATGAAGCAATGTGATCCATTTTTCATTACCACATCTCTTGGATGGTATTTATAAGTTCATTGAAGGAAATATTGTTATATATATGATATAATTATTATCCATAAAATATAAAGTAACAATTAACTTATTTCCATCAAAATCATTTAAAAATCTAAACATTACTCATCCTTATGCATAGCCTAACATTTCAATGATGGTAACATTGAAAATTTATCAAAATCATCATTAATTATCATTTTTAACGGTATTTTATATTTGTAAAATAAAAATTATGTCATGATTATTATTCTAGATTATATGAAATAGTAAAATTTGACTTTAGTTAATATTCCTTTTCAATTTTTGACATATACACCAAAAATAATTAAAACATCCCACGTGATCTTAAATGACTTATTAATTGAATATAAAATGATTTTTTATAAAAGAAAATGACAAATAAACATTATTTTATTAATAAAGTAAATAATTAACAAAATTTTATTATTCTGAAATATATAGAACTCACGTGACAAGTCAGACTTGAGGTAAGGGATTCCATCAAACCACCCTTTTATACAGTTTATGAACATTATATCTCTAAATAACATACCAAATATATTTAATTTTATTCAAATAATCTAAATTATATATATATCACATATATACATAGATAATTATCCCTTCCTTTTATGGGTTAATACAAGCATTAACTTCATTTCTAAAATTCAACTCTACTATTTCCATGGGTAAGTTTTATAACTTTGAATTAAGAGTCATTTATTATGAGGAACACATAATCATGTACAATTAAAATTGGTGCACCTAGATAAAACTACAATGAAATGTGTAAATATTTTTTCTAATAATATTATAGGTAAATGATCTGAGAGCAAAACAAATCCATTATAATACTTTTCCCACCATGGGATTTCATAAATGGAGTTTTCCATGACTCAAGTTTATTTCATGTTATATTTTTATTAAAAATTTACCATATTTCTATGATCTAATTATACCATTTTCATTACATCATTATTCCATTTTATTACTCATAGTATCTATCTTTTATGATTTCATGTTATACCATCGATTCACACAATATGTTTCCTTATATGATTGTTCCCTAACTAGGATATTTGGCTCATCCAATTAAATTAGGTATTTCCCAAGGGACCCGTATAATGTTATAGGATATAATATATATTTATGATCTCATTATAGTGAATAAAAAAATATTTTTATTTTTGGAATGATTTTTATGGATCATAAACCTAGTCATCCAATGATACATGGATTCACGATAATTGGGTCGTACCTAATGAATATTTTTGTTATAAAATTATGTAATAATATTTGTACTATTTCGGTATTAAATATATGGTATCAGAGTAGGGTCTAATATCTTTTTGGTGTTAATAATATAATTATTTTGTGAGAACAAAAGTTATAAATGTAATTATAGGAAAATATCATGAAATTTTGGTGAAGGACAGAACTAATTATTTCTATGTAATCAGATACAGGGTTATATACAATAGCGTATGTGCATATATAATATTTTTAACTATGTGTAATAACTCTAAAAGGGATTATTTTCTATTTAACTCAATCATCACCTACAAAAAGATAATTTGGCCTTCTGACACACTATGTTTGAAAATCCTATGATATATTATTTTGGAAACTCAAAATATATTATTAAACCATCATATATGATTTGAATGAATGATTATAAATTAAGGAAAATGAAAAATAGAAGGTGGAATTGAATGAAAATAAGTTTTAAATATTTAGAAATATAATATATTATTTTTCTAAATTGTGAAAATTGTTTCTCACACCCAAATTATTGCTTTAATTCAATGGCTATAACAAAGAGGGATGTTTTTAGTGAACAATGTGATTGAAAATTAGGTTATTATGATAAACCAAATGGGAAGAAAACCAATGTGAGAGATACTATGAATACGAATAATTATTATTTATGATATATTACTAACAACACTTAACATAACTAATAGTATGTCTCAAAAAAATAATATAAGAATAGAGTCTTCAATGATCTTGTGTAGAGGAGACCATATAAAGATGAAGGCTCTATTTCATTCATGTCAAAAATATAAAAAGGGAAACATAAAATAATTCCTTAAATTAGAAGGAAAATGTTTAATATGTGAAAAAAGAATGGAAGAGAACCAATAATTTAATAATAAAATGTAGGAGTAAAATGTATAAAAATATATTTCATCATTGAGATCCACATATCTTTAAATACATTAAATGTAGGGAACATGGGAATTATTAACTAAAATTACGTCTTTTATAGGTTAAAAATTAATCCATGGTGTGAAATATGTTGTACAAATAATTGAGGTGAAAGTATTCACCTATTGGGATTTGAGAACAATTTGGTAGAATTATTTTTTCAATGACGTTTTTGATTAAATAATCATTAAACATGTAATGATTGTGTATTTATTTTGAATCAATTTTTATTTTATAGTATAATTATTATAACCCAGATTATTTATAGAAATAATTATAATATACGATTAGGGAATAGAAACTTTTTGTGAGACACGAATAGTTATTGGTGTTATTTAGGGAGAAATATTCAAATTGTTTTCAATGAACATTCGATCCAATAATTAATATATTTATTTTTCATCAATATGTAGATATATTTTTATTAAATTTAATGTATGTTATTTATCAAATGATTTCCGTTTAACTATGGGTGATTTTTTAGCCTATAGAGATCAATGATGTATTTTATTTTATAAAGGTCTGTGAATTTTAGGTATTAAATAAAATTGTTAATAAAAATTGTTTTCAGTTAATGTATAGTTATTGGAGGAGAAGTTTTTTTATCCTTTTATGGATTTATTAAATGTTAAAATTTTTATTTTTCTTCTTCAAATAAAAAAGAATCAACATGAATGCTTATCATTTGGATAATGATATGATATTATTGAAGAAAGTTATTGGAGAATGGAATTTTACGTGTAATGTAAGTAAATATTCAAAAAAATTCATTGATTATATAATAAGTAATTCAATAAATCTGGAAAATAATGTTGAAATGAAAATTTTATCATATTATATTCATTTTCAAGGAATAAATGAGACTTTTACCCATATTAAGTTTATGTCACTAAAGTTGTTAAATTTCTCTTTAAAATATTCAAAATCACAATCTATGAGTCTTTTGGAATTAGTTTTCTCATTTGTATTCCACTTCCCACTAATGTTCTGTCATTTTAAAACCTTGTAATGTGGGGAATTTTTTAATTATCTTTTACTCTTACTAGAAGATGTCTTGATTAAACCTTTTTATGATGTGTGATTTCAAAAAAGTTTTTTTAAAATTTCAAATCCCTTATTATCAAGATCATGATAAAATATCATGGAGGATATATATATAAATATGGGTAATTGAACAACCCCAATATTTAAAATAGGAAGAAACTTTTAATAGTATATACAACATGAAACACAAAGCCTAAATGAACAATGAAATATAATTTTTTAAATATAACTATAAAACCCAGACATAAAATTTTTGTCTATGAATCTATTAAATGAATTATAAAATATATAAAAATATTTTAATCGATATAAATTTATTAATTAATGACTATGAAATAATCAATCAATTTTTGATGATGGAATTTTTTTATTCAAAAAAAATACATTTCATTTAATAATGTCTTTATTTCTGTTATGTGAAAACAATTATAATTAATTTCCTATAAATTTGGATATGTTATTTTATACAATAGAAATAAATACTTAAATAAACTTATCAATATTATCTTGTGGTCATTTTTGGGGTTTTTTAAAATGGTTGATTTATTTATTAATTGTTAAAATTACTGATTTCTCAAATACCCTAATTTATTTTCATTAAATAATGTAATATAAATGTATAATTATATTTTGAATTTAGAAAGAATTTGATATATAGAAAATGTTGTTTATAATTATCTAAATTATTTCATTTTGACTAGTTATTTTCATGATTTTTGTATTATTTTATTTTTATGCTTATAAATGCGGTTTTTATTAAACTGTTTTTATGCTTATGATGTCTATACATTTATATTAATTAGAATTATTCCTAGAATGGAAATATTTAAATGAAATATATATATTATTAATATATTAATATAAATTTGAATCCTTATAATGATGATTTCTATTAATATATTTGAAAGAAGGTTGTTATTTTTATTGAAATATTCATTTCCTCAAAAACACTGTCTTTTTTATTATTTAGGGGGTTTAATATAAAAATTTATTATTAAAACTATTTTAATTTAATTTGATAAAATGACTTAAATATTTTTATTCCCCATAATTAATATTATTTTATCATATCTACTATTTTTTCATATTGAATTGTAAAAAAGTAAAAATTAAAAACCATGTTTAATAACAAAGCGATGTTATTCACATTACATGTTTTGTTTTTAAAATTAATTTTCATCACTCATATTATATTTATTTCATAAATTTTATATTACATCAAGAATAATTGGGTAAATTTTATAAAATATTTATCACTTTTAATTTGGGCTTTATGTATAAATTACATAGGTCAAAAACTAGCTATCGTGGTAATAAAGTAAAATAGTAAATGTGACTAATACTGATGGTAAAAAAATAACTTGTAATATTTTTTCATTTTTGAGGTATTTTTTACCTAATATTTTATAAATTTCAATTTTTAAAAAAATTTATTCAATTATTCTGGGTGTGAATTCCCGTTATTGAATAGTTTTGGATATTTAGAAAAACGTCATTTCATCTCAGTTAATGAAGGGAACCACCTATCTTCATTCATCCACACATTTAAAACCCTTTATTGTAATTCAAAGAAAATATACCTCCCATAAATAAAAACAATTATTTTATACAATTATTTTATTTCAAAACCCCATTTAGAAACCTTTTTTTCAAACCTAAAGTGGTTTTCCAAAAAAGATGTATCATTCATAACAATAGTTTTTGTTTAATTTATTATTCAACCTCATTCAACTAAAATTAAATTATTAGTGTATCATAACATCAATATATACCATATAATTAGTTCGTATTTTGTTGATTTAATAAACATGATCTATCTCCTATTACATCAAATGGGAAATGAAACAATCGTTTGTCTGTACTACACACTACCACCTCGCAACCCGATGTATTTTTTCCATAATCACCTCCCAAGTATATTTATTATGATAAATTTTATGAATATGTGTGATTTATTGATGAAATATTTATTATTCAAATAATTGATATATCATACATTTTCATACCATTAATTTTATAGAAATATTATAACATATTTTGTTCGCATGTGTGGAATACCACCTCTATGATGCAATGTGATTATTTTTTCATTAACAATTCACATGGATGATATATATATATATAAGGGAATTTAAAAAATAGTATGACATATATATATTATATAATGATCATTCCATGGAGATAAAATAAAACTAAACATGATTCCTTCATGTTTGTTGAAAAATGGAAATGTTACACATTTGTAAGTAAAACCTACCATCTCCATTGTTGTAACATTGTTCCAAATTCAAAACAATATATAATGACTTGTTCTTAATGTATTATTATGATATTAAAATGATTAGTATATGATGTTTTTTAATCTATAAAGGTTTAAATAATAATCTCTTTGAAGTTTGTTAACTTATTGAAATTATTTGGACATATGGGCCAAATATTGAAATAACATCCAACATGAACCTAAATGATTAAGAAATTAAATATAATATAATATTAAATAAAATGATCTGAATAAAAAAATGAAAATATTTCTTAATAAATTAAATAATTATCATATTTTCATCATTCATGAATATATAGATTTTATGAGACAATCCAATCATGCAGTAAGGTATCTCTCTAAACAAACAGTTTCTACGAGTAATGAACATTCTCTCTCCCAAAACCACTTTATATCTATTTATATATTTTATGAAATGATTAAATATTCATTATATATATTTATATAATATATATACAAATCCCATTATCCCTTCCTTTAATGGGGTATTATATTCCATAAGTTCATTTCTTAAATGAATCTCATTACCTTCAATGGGAAGTTTATATGTTTGTGCATTAATATTGATTTGCATTTTTGTATCAAATATGAATGTACATGTTATGATGAATATTATAATATCAAAATCCAATGAATTTATGGAAATATTTTTTCTTTAGAGACATAATATATGTAATTAGGGTGTAAACTTTATCTATTATAGGACTTTGTCCACCATGTGATATTATAATGGCAGTTAGCTTTGACTCATGTTTATGCCATGTTATACATTTCATCAAAAAGTTATATATGTATAGTATCTTGTCATACATTTTTAATTAGGTCATACTTCCATGTAATAAATAATTATTACTCTATTTTATGATACCATGTTATTCCTTTTACTCACACATTATGTTTCACTGTCTTGTTTATTCCATTATTGGGATCTTAATCTCACCCATTAAATTTATGTATTTACCCAAGTTATTATATAATTTTTAGGATATAAAATTTACATTGAATATAATTATGGTGAATTAAATATGTATATTATATTTCCATACCATTTCAATTCATTTTGAAGATATAATTCTAAATACACAAGGCCTCATGAACATTGGGTTATAGTTATTTGATTATAATCTTTAAAAATAAAAAAATAATATTTGTGATTGTGTTGGATCACAATAAATTCATTTGTTAATGATGGATTTATAATTATATTAACATGATTTAATGGATAGTGAACCTAGTTTGGTAAGGGACTGTATCTACTATTACTGTCTTCGGAGTGAACCTTGACAACATCGATGGTTTGGGGACTAAACATATTCCACTACAATAGTCTTAGAAATGAGTCTTGACTAATAAGTGAATGATTAACTATTCTTATGTGCATGATAAAAAATCTATGAAAAATTCTAATTTTTTGATCTCCAGTATTTTATTCTTTAATTAATTTATCATTATTGACTTATGGCCTACTAGGATTTATGCCATGATTCACGATTAGGATCTACTATATCTACATTATGTATTTCAAATGGTTTTAAAATGATATCATACACATGTTCTCATGAAATTTTTATATAATCATTTATATCTCACCTTTTTAACATAAAAAATATATTAATTCTGAACCATTATTTTGATATATTTATAGAGTTATAAAGAATGTTATTATGTGTGATATGTATACAAATGTTCATGTTTTTAAGAACATAGTAGAAGATGATGTTGTTCACTTATAAAAAAGTTTTTGTGTATCTATGTTTTAGAGGCACTAAAAATATATGATTCTATACTGGATCATTATTTTATTATAATTAATATTCATCTAATAAAATTTGATATATGCGTATTAAAAATATGGTTCACTAAAATAAAAACATTTATTGAGGTGTTGGGAAGAAACTGTGGAAAATTCATATATTTGAAAAATTGAAATACAATGGAACTCATCCAAATGTAGATGATGAAGAATACTCTAATAAAAATTCGTACCACTATCTTTTCTCATGTATTTAGAATTCCTATTCCTAATACATGATGTGACACTCACCACATCCTTATAAGGTTATCCCACATGAATAATAAATGAAGGAAACATGATTTATTGACCCTCCTCATTTTCTTTCTCAATAGTCAAGGAAAAGTGTATAACCTCTGTGTATTTTTTCACGTATAAATTCATCACATACAATATAATGTCAATAATAATAAAAATATCAATGTTATTGCAGTTATATTACACATTTCCGAACAAGATGGTTGAAAAATATAAATTTCTGGTGATATTATAGAAAAAAAAGAAATTGTCATGGAACCCTTCAAGAGATCTTGAAATTATTCTCCAAAATATTAAGAAATAGTTATCCGAATATTAATTTCCTAAATTCCTCCAAATAAAGAAAATGAGGTATTCCTTTTTCCCATTAAAACCCATAATTGTTTTGGGGTCACTTATAGCATAAATTCCACTAGAATGACCCATATTTCCTTTAGTGTCTCTACCAGGTCAAATAGGTCTTCGATGATATCTTTCCCATCCGGGAAATCGTATGGTAATATTGATTCTAGAAAGGATGAATGATATTGATGAATTAAGTCACATGTGTATTAAACTAGAGTACTCTATCCCTCTATACACTAGTAAGGTAAAATCGAATAGAATTCGGGTTGGGGTGGCTCCAACACCGAGACCACTAAAACATGTGCATGAGAATGGTCTGGTGCAGCATCATGCATATCCTATGATGGAAATAAGAAATCTTACCATGTGGGGTAAGTCATAAATCATGGAAGAATCATTTTCTGAAAAACCTAAATAACATTTATTGCACCCACATATACAATTTTATTAGAAAAAAATAAATAGTAAAGCGATACATAATGGCTTTTCATCAAAAGTCCTATCATTGGAGATACTGAAAAACAAGTTAAAACACACATAGTGTTATCAAAAGATAATGAATATTTAGTAGTACATACTCATTAGTAATAATCATATATATAAAAAACTATATTATGTTGAATTTAAACTTTCTAATTTGATCCTAGATATATAGAAATAGTAGAAAAAAATTATCAATTAAAATATTACATAGATCTATCTCAAACTGATAGAAAAAATCAATCAATCTAATTTAATAAAAAAGGTGAATCATAAAAATAGTATATATATGGAATGTGATCTAATTTAATTAATCATACTGGATCATTACTGCCAAATTCTATAAAACAATAATTGAAATCAAATTCCCAATAACTAAGAGTTCAAGGACACATGAGTTGTCAAGGAACATGGAATCTCACAAACTGGTATACCACACTACCAATCTAATTTCTAACATGTTCCAATATAACCAATAATAAATTATATGAAACTATGGCTATGATAGAATTTTATAACGCCCTTACCATGTTTTCATGAAAAAACCTATAGTGGAGATGCCATAAGAACTTATACACACATATTTATACACATAAAATAATAAAAATAACATACCCAACACTCTTGTTCTAACTAAGATGAAAAAAACCATATTCACTCTTGGTTCATATCTATATAAAAAAGATAGTTGTATGACCCCATGTCTGGATATGTTTTTAATTTTATATGGAATTTAATATTTCATTTGATGGATGGGTCAATTGTTGAATAGTTATTCAGAAAAATGTTAAAAATGTATTAATAATTAATAATTTTTTTATAATTAGGAAAAGTTATCAAAAGGTGGAATATTTTTTCAAATGAACTTTGGATCCTTCATGTTATATTATTAGAGCATTAGTGTTTTTTGGTAGGGGTGAACCATTTGGTGTGCATGTTTTAGGAGAAACTATGTGACACCTTGATGTGCATGGGGTTTTAAATCACCACATGAGTTCCGAAAAACTATTCTACTTTCTACCATGAACAAAGATAACCATGATAAAGTGAAAGGATAATGAGTTTATGATACCAATTTGCAACACACTAACTCAAATTTTCTTGAACACCAGAGTGGATATCCATTTTGACCTCATAAAAACCTCCAAAAACACATGAAATCATAAACGATAAAATATGGAAAAATATGGTCCTAAATAAGATAAAACAATCCCCAATCATAGCTTCTTCATATCCATTCAATAAGTACTATTTTAAGTTACCATGTTTGTATGATATTGAAATATATTAAGGAATTTAACATTTCATTTACTATATGAATCATCTCTTGAATCAGTATTTAGATAGAATTTATGAATGTTTTAATGCTTTAAATTATTTTTTTAAATAGAGTAATAATGATTTTGGAGGGTATTGATTGTTTAGATGAAAATTGTAGAAATCATGTTATTCTATTGGAGTTTCAAAGCTTTCAAGTTGTGGTGAATTGTTTTGTGTGAATTTTTTTGGAGAAACTTTTGGACCACATGATGCCCAGGGTTTTTTTAATTCATTTAGAACAAATAAAAGTTTTATTTTATGGTTTGATCACATTTTGTTTCAAACCATCCAATGAAAATTAGAAATCTTCTAAGGTGGTAGGAAATTTGAGGGATGGAAAATGGGATACATAAGGATTTTCACAAATTGTGCACCATATTATAGAGAGAAGGTAGTGAAAATAGCATGTTTGGCGCACAATTTGGTTAATCTTGAGGACTTACAATGTGGGGAATGGGGTGATGAAATAATGGGGTGCACATATGGTGCATGTATTGATTAACTGTGTATCTATCCTGAACTACTTCCCATAATTTCATTAAATGGGGTATTTAACATAAATTTCACCTTAGAATGTTTTGCCACTACACCCATCATCTCCACAATTTGGTGCTCAAGAAAACATGGATTCCCAACCACATTATTCAATATACAATCCAATTATTGGTGTTTTGTTAATAGAGTTGTATATTCATCTATGTTATTTTTCATTAACAAATGGATTCCCTTAAACTTTCTATTTATCTTCTTTGATTTTTGTCTTCTTCAATTCATGTTTTGTTGGATATTCCACTAGATTACTATGGTGTCATCTGTTTCTCAAAGGAATTTTAATTTGTTTTTATAGAGTACATCCTATTATGATTTCAAAATACCATTTTGTGGTGCTTTATTGAGTTATGTAATTATGGTGAATTTTACATAAGAGTTATCAAACGAATAAATTCAATCAACTGTTATAACGATAACAAATCTTAATGATTATTTAAGGGTAGAGTCTGGGGTCCATTATAGACCTCCCATGCCAGTTTCTTAGAGTTTCAAAAATATTTCAGTACAATATTATTTTTCACACAATATTCCAAGATGGGGTTTAGTGCATTAATTAATAAAAATTATTAAAATTAATTAATTATTTTTTCGTATAATTAGGTATGAACTTTGGTGATCTTGAATATCTTGGTTGGATGAAAAATAGGTCGGATGGGACATGGACAGGGCTTGAAGAATCCACTAGACCATGAATGTATTATGAAAAAATTTATTAATTAGCATAGTGTTGAAATATCTTATCCCAAGCACATTGTTATTTAAGTAGATGTTTATGGGGTATTTCTCTTAAATCCATTGTGTGGTGTTCTTTCATCGTTATATTAAGTGAATGGTTGTGGCGTTATATTTATACCTTGGATATTCTAAGGTTCCCATTATATCTATTGATGTTTATAATCTTAAAGGTATAATATCCCTTAGGGATTGATATTTCATAGAGACATTATGGTGGGTTTGAAAATGGTAAAATAAGTTTATTTTGAGATTAACTTTGTATGTCATGCTTGTTTTATTGAGTAAATTTTTAATTTAAACATGTTAGTATGTGGGGATAAATATATAGAAATATCTGAAATGATTATTATAACTCCCTTATGTGTTATGATTTTATTAAAATGTAAATATGTAGTTTGAAATGGTTTTTAACATATGCATTAGGTTTTTTACCCAGTATTGGATGTAAAATGGGAAAAACATTGATTGAATGAGATTATTACATTATAATTTGTTTTTAACATCATTATTTTTCAAAAAGGTGAATAATACATTGATTTCAACTATTGACATGAAATGGGTGTGCGGATGATCCTTTGATGAATGTTTTTATGGAACTTTTAATGATTATAACAAAAAGAAGTAGTTTGGACTTGTTATGGTTTGAATGTACCACATGGATCATGGTAAAAGAAAATGGTTTAAAAGTGTGTATGTTGTGGTCTTCAAATGTTTTATACAGTCAAAATTTTTATCCTCGAAAATTGATTATTGGTGAAATGTATAAAAGTGTTGTTCGGGGAATTCCATAAGTTTGAAATGTGATGTTGAACACTATTATCAACATCATTATTAGATTTTTGGACATGGCGGTCCACACACAAGGTATATGATTTTATTTATGTTGTCCCACATCATTTTTGGTTTTTTATTTCATGGAGTCTCAAACCCATGTTTGGGATGTTGGTCGTGGTGGTGAAAACTATCCATTGGGGTTATATAAAAAGGAATTTTTTAGCGGTAGTTAGATTAAAGAACTAATGTTATATGAGATGTTATTTTATATTTAATTTTTTAGTTTCTATAAAGAGGTTCCAATAATGGATGATACTATTTTTTGTTTCCTCCTATAGTTATTGAGAAATTAATAGATATGTTTGTTCATATTGGTATATTTCACCCTATAGTATTCATTTAGATGAATAGTTTTAGTCAATGAATGTTGGTTTTCTATGGTGTCACTGTAGAACCTGATAGAAACTATGTTACATAAAAAATTGTTTCTTTTGAGATTTATTTTCCCTTAATAAAATGGTTATTTATTTCACCATTGACATGAATACACTATTAAAATAACTGGATTTTATTTATACATCTTTGGTGGTGGTCTACTCAGTTTTAATCACACCTTTCTATAGACATTACTACACATGGGTACTCAAGAATCTCTAAATTTTTTATTGAAATCATGAGTTTGGGATAAGGCCATATTGATATAGGCATGATTTTCTAGGATATATATGGTGATATTAGGTGACTATATGAGGTTTTGATTGATGTTAAAGTAGAGAAATTTATCCTAGTTTTTATAATTCTCTATATTATTGGGTAAAAACCCTACTGGGTGGTTAGTGTATGAATTGTATGGGTGTTCGGGCCCTTACAGAATTTCACCTATCATACAGCCATGATTATAATTTAATGTTATTATTGTGATCAATTTGTTGATGTTGACAAATCATTATAATTATATTCACTCTAATTTGATTGAATATTGATTATTTATTTTATTACTATGAAATCATGTACAGGAGTATAATCCATTTAAATTACCACATTAGACCCCATATTCTTGTTAGTAGCCTTTGGTGAATAAGGTGGTGCATTTTTGGTCACATAGAGACCTAGATCGAGGGACCAATCTATTGGAATCCAGTGCTAGATGATACAAATTAGTATTAAAGACTTCATATTCCATTTGTTTTTTGATTTATTTTTTGTTATACTAGAGATATAAAAATGTGTCAGGGACTATGACAGACATCAGATTGGTGTGTCTGGAGAAATTGTTTTATGAAGTCTTGTACAGAGTTCAAGGATTGATGTTCCCAGTCCACAATGTTATGGATATATGTAATTTTTTTCATAAGATACACACATGTTTATTATATTTCATGGTTCATAATGGATTACCAGATCTTTTCCATTAGAATGAGGCATGTTATTTTTTTATTAAATAATATAATATAGAGAAATGATTCGTCCTATACGACATGATAGGAATGTAGGATCTACATGTTATAAGATTCTTATGTGTGATTTTATAAATTTTCTTATGAAGGAAGGATCGATGGATCTATGGTGAGACACTCTATCATGTGGAAACATTTGTGGTCCTCATTCATAGTTAGTGAAATGATTCTAGTGGGCCCTAAATATGTAGGTATATAACATTGGGACATTTTGGGTGGTTTTTTTAGGTTGGTTTTGTCACCTAGTCATTCAGAGAGAGGTTTTATGTGAATATGAACAAAGAGGACTAGTTCGTTGGATATGTGTGGTTGGTTTTTTTTGGGAACAATTTTATAGTGAGAACCTAGAGATGAGAATTTTGAAATTTCTAGGTTTTATAATATTGGGATGGGATCATGATTTATAACTCATGAGTTCTTGACTGTAATCAGTTTTAATGGACCGATGTTGTTGGACATAGAGAATTTTTGTGTGACAATACTGGTTGAGCTATGAGGGATAATATTAGAACATGGTCAAAACAATCTTTTTTAGGACGTTATTGTCATATGGGTTTTAAGGGTGACCTCTGATAGGAGGAGATAGAGTTATGTGTTCCCATGGGTGTGTGAGGCTAGGTTGGATTCTTGGACTAATGAAAAATAGTTCACCAAAGATGTTGCTTAATAAAAAATCTAAAATAATGGAATGATCTTTTATCTAGGTGAAGGAAAAAAATTTCTTTTTTGGATTCAATCTTGTGGTAGGTTTCAAGAGGTTCAATATTGTTTGTGTAGCTATCCCAGGTGATGATTTTGTAGGTGGAATGTTCTAGATGGGTATGAACTTTAATCGGGAGGATATGAGGTGATTAGTGGTATGTTGTGTTAAAATAAAGTTTTACATTATTTAGAGACCATATATATGAGGAATACATTTCATGTTTATTTTGAGAGACATGAAGATGATTGGTTTCCTTTAGGTAAAAAGAATATGGACTACTGATGCTTTGGGGGTGCGTGTGGTTACTAAAGGGGGATGTGTTAGGTGCCCTTTCGAGTTACCTCTAGATAAATCACTAGGATATTTGACGTCATAAATGAAAATATTTGAACATTTAAATGAAACTATAGAGAGAAGTGGTAGCAATGTGGTTTTTCTTCATAAGAATCATTTGGTTTTGGGGAGCACAAAGTGTGATCTAGATTAGGTAATATAGGAATGTGGGGCATTATGTCTTGTGGATAGGGCTTGTGATATGAGTTTTTTTGAGAAGTGAATCACTAGAGTCATAAATTAGATGTGTGGTTGGGTCGCACAACAGTGTGTGGTATTCTATTTCTAATGGGATGTTGGAATTTTGAGCAGGTGGTTACTTGTAGTTTCATTTTTCTTATGGATAAGATATTATAATATTGTATGCCTAGGTGATTTCTTTTAGAAGTATGAATGAGTAGGAAGAGAACTATTGAGGGTTTGATGAGAATCATTCGAGAAGGGTGGCATGTGTCCTTTTAAAATGGTTTTTATGTCCATAATGTTATAGGTTTTTTCATAAATGGATGAGATGTGGTGGTTTTCATTGACGGTATCTTAGTGTGATCTTAGTGATAATTATGTACAATATATTGACCACATATAAATTATTATGATAGATGATCTTCTATAATCCTTTCTATCAAAAATTCTTTTCTAGTTTTATGATGGAATTCCCTAGAGTTATTCATTAGGAGTTTTAAATGTGAATCTTCATGGGGGGATGTTTCCCATCAACCATATGTGAGTAAGTCTATATAGTGGAGGGGTTGTTAGAAGACATTGTGGGTAACATTCTTTAATTTTGGAGTAGGTGATGGTTAATGTTTCATTGTGTCACTATAGTTAGTGAATTAAACCATGTAAAATCTTGTGAAGAGTGATAGGAGCATGGGCCTTGGGGATTGAGGATTCTTTGTTAAGGTGATGATAATGACACTACTATAGTGGATAGTGGCAGGTCAGTCACTAATGTACGACCCTCACGAAGGAATGTACATAGGTGGTTGGAACCGGCTATATATCTATAATGGTGTAATTGTGATGTTAATGAAAATCTCATGATGTATACTATTTATTCCAACATGGAACTAGTTAAGGTGGATGATCGATGTGAGGTTTGGATTTTGGATTTATGTTGTTATAAATGGTAGTTTGAAGTGTTTGTTCTGGAGAAGCATCAATGTGCGTGGTAGGGTACAATGAAAATATGAGTCACTAGAGTACTTGACTATGGAATCTCATATGGAGTTGGGTATGGAATCTTGGAGATGTGTTCCTATGATCATCAAGTGCCATTTGGTGTGAATTCAACGTTATTGAGTGTAGAGAAAACATTCCATAAATTATAGCCATTAATTTTTTAAATGAGTTTTCCAATGATAATCTGACATAGGTATAAAAAGATGTGGGTGAGACTGTTGTAAATCACATATACCATTTACTTTTGGAAATAGTATATGTGTTTTGGGTGTTGATTCACGATTTTGAGGAATACATGGATTTTTTATAATATGTTCATGGTTGGTGAATATGTGTCCACATTATTTAGTCATCTATGAAGAGGGATGTTTCAATGTTGGTTGGATTTGTCATGTACTTGGGTGTACCTTTAATGGAACTAATTAGATATTGTAGTGGGAGGGTAATTTATAAGTTATTTTATATTTCCTAATGAAGGAGGTTTTACCCATTTAATGTTCATGGTTTTAAGATGAAAAATATGATGGGGAGAACCATAGATCTAACAAGTGGTCAATTGGTGTGCACGGTTTAGGATAAAACAAAACACACCTTAATGCCTAGTGGATTTTTTATTTATTCTTTCCAAATAATTTTTGAGTTTCAAATTTTAATCATTGGTTTGGTGAATCCATGAATGTTAAAGGGGATACCAGGTGGTGTGGTGAATTATTTGAGGCATGGTTCATAGGATATTCATGTTTTTAGACAAACAATTCCCATTTCTGTAGAGGGGAGGATGTACAGACATCACTATTGGGGAATGATTTTTATAACCATGTAGTGCATTGGTTGTTATATCATTGCAGGTACATATCTAAAACAAGTTTTGAGTAACTATACTCTCAACACATATGGAATACAAAAATTTCATTAAATTAGGGGTTTTACAGAAAATTTATTTCACGATTTTAGCCACCACACTATCCTTCTCACCAATTTTGTTCTCACAAAGAATTAGGTTCCCAATTACATTATTCTTTCAAAAAATCATGATTTGTGGTTATTTTATTATGATTTATTAGTGTTTTTGGTAGATTATCATTTTTTTTATTCCTCTCTTCTTCTTCTTTCTTCTATTTTATTTACAGACTCTCTAGTTTAGGTTGGCTTGAAGATCCCACCAAATCTTGGTAGAATCAGCAATTATACAAAGTGATTTTGATTGGCCTATGTATATGAGATCTTGAGACAATTTCATCTTGCACCTGCATGGTTTTTCATTGATGTATGAATCCTAGGTGAATATTTCTTATTTTAACACCAATAAATTAAATTTTTAATTGTTTTAATGGTATATCGTTTCAATTATTTTCCCGAGAATGGTTTTTAGAGTCACTTTTCGACCATAGATAGAGTTTTGATATAATTTTAAAATTTTTGAGTGCACAATGAGTTTAATATAATATTTTTAGGTTAACTGAATATATTAATTATAATTTAATTAATTAATTAAATATTCTTACATGGAATGAGGTTAGAGCATGGGTGACTATGGAGAGCGTAGGTGTATGATGAAGAGTATTGAAATGATTTGGATGGGCCTTGTCATGGATACGAGACCTTGTAAATGTTATGAAAATCATAGTAATTATTCTATGTGTTCAATGATCTTTTCAAGTAGTCTTGTTAATTGATTTACATTTTTATGAGGTATTTTTCTTAAATAAACTGTACAATGTGTTTTATTCCTTGGTTTATGTAAATGGTTGTGGGAATTAAATAGATAACTTTCATATCACATGAATCCTACTGGACCCCTGGATATTTATAAGTATAAACTTATGGCCTCCCGTGGGGTGTGAATTTTCGTGGAGAAGGTGAGATGGGGTTGAAAAATTGAAAAATAGGATAGTTATGAGAATAACCTGGTTAAGATTTTTGGAATGATTGATTGACGATTTAAGGGATACAAGGTAGTATTTAGTGATAAATGTTTACAAATATGTGAAAGGATTTATAGAACACTATTATGGTTCATATATTTATGAAAATTTAAATGGGCATTCAGAAATGGTTATAAACATGTTCATAGGGTTTTACCCCGTATTGAGTGTCAAAGGGGAAAGACTTGTTTTGTCATGATTTTTGTTAAAAAATGAAATGTTGACCTGAATTTAATTACTAAAAGGGGTTTGTAATGGGATTTAAAATTTTTTTTTGAAATGGATCTCTGTATTCATCATTGGTGAAATGATTTGATGTCTTGTTTAATAAAATTAATGAAAATGTAGACATAAAAGTTGTTTTATTGTGAGTTTCATATAAGAATTTTAGAAATTGATAATAATTTAAAAATAAATCTACTGTGTATTTCAAATTTTTTTATTGTCAAAATTTTGAACTGCAAAAATTTATTATTGGTGAAATGGTTAAATTTGTTTTTCATTGGATTATTCACAAATGGAAAGTGATTTTGGTTATGGTGGTCTACATAAATACTTGGTTATTGGTCATTATAGTCAAAACATTTGTTTTATTATGTTTTTCATGGTTGTCCACATCATTATTTGGTTTTTGTCCATATCATTCAATGTTATTGGATGGAATTGTTATATGAGGTGTTCCATATACCTGTTTGGATTTTTTGACAAAGGTTCCTAGAAATATTGTTTATTTTTTATTTGTTTATTTGTTTAAACAATGATCCAAGAATGGTTGATATTGTTTGATGTTTCCATAAAGTGTTAATAAGAAATTAAAATCATTGTACATTAGTTATAGTAAATAAGACCCTGTGATTTGCTTTAATTGACCGGTTTGGGTCGATTCATGTTGCTTGGTCTAGATGTTACCTTAAAACCTTAGATCCCCTATGATAATAGAATTTTTTTTCAATTTAGTTTAAATTTACTTTAGTGTACTTATTATTTATATCAGAGTTTACCTTCATAAACTACTTCTTGGAATGGTATTTGTTATAGACATTATCGGCGGTATCCTACTAAGTAGTACTCACTCCCGTCTCAGGCTTCCACTGAACATGGGTATGAAAGGAAATCACATATGTTTATTCCAAGATGGGGTTTGGGATTCGGCCTTATAGAGTGATGCATGATCTAGAATGACAGCTCAGATGGGATCAGGAGACTGTATGAGGTTTGTATGGGTGATTCGATTCCTCCATTTTTCATGGTTTTAATTATTTTGTACATAATTGGATAAACAGCCTACTAGGGGTCAATGTATTGATTTTATGGTTGTTTGAAACCATAATTCATTTAACTAGTCATTCATATTTGTTTAAACTATTTAGTTTACATTCCACTATATTTTTGGGTGTTTATTTATCTTTATTTTTTTTAATTTTCATGCTCGATGATTGGTAATTTATTATGTTAGTATGCACTCATATTTGTGAGTATAATGACCACACAATAGCTCCATATACCCTTCTGTTGTAATGGTGTTTACCAATTCTTTATAATGATTATTTGGATGAATAATAATATCCCAGACAATATATAATACCAAAACACTATGGTTTGAAATTTATGATGAGGTCATGACATGTTATATGGGAAAAAACACCCTTTCCTCAGGGGTTCAATGCCCCCAACCAAAATTTTGGGTAACTATAGAAATTTTGGATCTCTATAGAACAGATTACTAGTTATGTTAATAGAACACTATGGCAGCAAAAAATTACAATTGTAGATTGTGATATGTTATAACAGCTATGAGTTCATCCATCCACTAGTTAATAAATCTCCACAGAATTATTTCCACTAAAATTGTAGAATTTTAAAATTTGGTGGGTGAATCAATATAGCATCGCAAAAGATATTTGTGGTTAGAGGAGAAAAATATTACATCATCCTTTATATATTTATTTGTTGGTGGTTTTATCATGCTTGAAAAGTCTATTTTTCTCTCTATATTTTTTCTCCATAGTTAGTAATGTTACTCTACCAATCTTTGGTCATAAATATTTTTTTGGTACCACGAAAATCATTATGTCTGTGTTCATATATTTATTCTCATTTATTTCTATATTTTCTTCATCTAAAAACCTATTCTCCCTATGTGACTCCTCACATATTTCAGCAACACCCCTCTAAAATATGGAATCATCTAGAAAATAAAATTGGGGAAATAGTATAGTGGCATCTAGTTTGGGAAATTACAATAGTCATAATGGTTGTTTGGAGTGATCAAAAAGTTTCCACAAATATGGTAATCTAGTTTCTAGATAGTCACAAGCCATTAATTCAGATTGGGCCATCAATAAATCTAATCCTGTATTAGTTATGGAGAATTCATCAAGATGGTCAGACATTGTAACTAGTTGTAGGTCATACCATAATGATTCCATATTCTATCAATGGCTTGGGTTAGCCCACACAGTCATCAAACCACAAATTTATCTTCCACACTTCTGGAATCAAGGTCATCATTAACCTACCATGTGATATATCATTCATTATGGATAGCCCATGTGTCACAAACTCACACTATGTGGGATAAAAATATCATGATGATCCACGTACTCTAGGTACTAAAAAATACATCCAAAAGAATTGTATTGTAACATGATATGGAAGTTTACATAAATTAGGAATATACAATGTCATAATATGAATCTGTAGCCGCATACATGTACATGTCATTAACATAAAAATGGTATAACAAGATTCAGTAGAATAATCATTGAATCACACATCATCAATGGTATCATGGGCTACACACCTATATACAGTTAACATCAGTAATTTATGAAAAATATATACCAACACAAGTACCATGTTATGGAAAAAATGAGTATACAAGGAACCAATATAGTACTGAAAATTTTACCATAAGATTCTTAATGACATACTCCAAAACATGTTGAGAAAAGATACTAAAGACACAACCGAATTCATCATGCACCCTAAAAACCCTATAAGTGATCCCAACTAAAAAACGCATGGTCCTTGAATGAGATTAAAAATTATTTTAATCCTAGGGGATTGGAATAATACCAACATAACCATCATGATCATCCATCATCAATATATCCATGATAGATCAAATAAAGAATTAAAACCCACAATATCTATCATCGATCGTTCAATGATCTATGATTTCATTATTTGATGGAATCCGAATCCATAGATCTGTCCATGACATTCTGACTCTATAATATATCTTATGTGATGAAATGCAGATCTATAATAAGTCCAATTTAAAGAGATTTTGGGATTAAATATATTTATTCTTGATCATCCACACCCATGGATTATCATAAATGAATCTTTTAAAGGATGAAATTAAATGGGGAAGGTCTATGGAGTCTCTTGATTAGTGAGGGGTATAGTAAATAAGAATAATTGGTCAAAAAAGGATCTTAATGGATGTTAATTTGGTTTATTTCTTCATTATATCATGAACACATGGTTGGGTCACATGGTTTTAAAATTAATGTGCCAGCTATAAAAACATAATACCTCTGTTGGGAACCCATATGGTTTGGTTACGTGGTTTTTCAAACTATGTATCAACAGTTATTTTGAAAAGTGAAGGTGTGGTCTGGTTTTCCTTGTGCGGACATAGGATTTGATAAATTGTCCTCCACAACCATAATTTACCCCATGAACCTCATCCATTATCTCTTATATTTCTTATAGAATCATCACGATTTGTCAAAACTAAGATAAAAATATGATCATTTAAAATCCGTCTAAAACTCTATGAAACCCACCTACTTCCATGAACTGACCCAAAAAAATCATATCTAAAAAACCCATGAAAAAAGATTGAATTTAAGAAGACATAATCCTAATAATTATAAATTGGTTAATATACTATTATAGTTTACACCTGTAATAGTTTTCAAAATAATATTTTTCATCTATTACATAATCTATAACAAACATATATTTACGGATGTGTATCATTTTTTTATCATTTCATCAAGAAGTAATAATGAGTGTATTCCTAATAATAATTATGACACTATATATTATATCCATTTAGTGGGTGGAGATTAATATTTCACGATGACATTCCCAAACTATGATTATAGATTAATTCAATATTATATATAGTTTTCTTCCTTTTAAATCCTATAATATGTAACACTTGAATAATTATGTTTTCAACTACAAGTAATTTTCATATAAATTATTCTAAATCAATACATCTAGGAAAAAACATTGGATAACCTATTTAATTATCACATGATGATCACATGATATATAAGTATTTAATTATTACACGGACCTATATTGTGCCTTCCTTATAAAAGATAGTTAATGGGAACATAGTGGTTAAAATTTCCATAATTAATTCTAACGGTCTGGCAGAGTGTTTTATTTAGATTCTATATCACACTATGGATTTAATGGATTTCTTTTAGTCTCACCACTACCATATGGATCCTAAAAATATTGAATTAATATTTTTTAATATCATGATTTATTTATAATCTGATCATTTAATCGTATGTTTATACATGTTTCCAGGGATTGAGTTTTAGAATTTATTTTCTTTCTAGTGCATTATTTTATTAAGACCATATTAATGTGTTTCTATTTACCTAATATATATCTTTTTTTACTAACAACAAAAAGATAAATCAAATATATTTATAGATATATCATTATTTCATTTTCATAAGGTACATGAAACACTTTTATGTAAAAGGACAGGAACAAATAAATCTAACACCAAAGAATATGTATTCCATGACTGGTAGTCAACCCCAAATTTTATGGACATGGAATAATTCTCCATATGATTGAGCAATCTAAATGAAATTCCATCTACACATGGATTATTACAAAATAAATATTTCTAAATTAATATATCAATTACACCTAATATATATTATCAATAAAACTCAAAATTCATTCTTGTAACTCTAGTAAATACAATTTTCAATGTTGATAAAATAATATCCTATATTTTAATTACTATAATGAAAATATTATATAAATGATATGAAAATTTATAATAATCATTTAAATAAATTTAATATAAATCATTATATATTGAAATCATATAAAAAATTTATATTAATGTATATTAAAATAAGTTTAGTATAAATAAATAAACAATTCTACTACATAACATGAGTTATAACAACATGATATAATAATTTATTTTCAAAATATAAAATGTGGTTTGACACCATGGTGATGTGATGTTTTCAAGAGCACTTTGGAAAAATAATTACTCTCATTAAACAATCATGTTATAAAATTCTACAAGTCTTTTGGTCTCTTCATCTAACAAGAGAATATAGTATTGTCAAAAAATTTATACACTGAAGAACACAAAATTAAGTCACATTAAACTTTTCTTCAAGAACTCATCAAGAAAAAAAATGGGGTTTTAAAATCATCAAAAACATGTTGTAAAATCATATTAAATTTGAATATGTAAAATTGATATGATATCCACATAATGTTTCTTTAAAAACACAATATCTAATTATTTTTCAAAAACAACTACAAGAATTTTATACTATCCATTTTTATTAAAATGAATAAAATTTCAAATAATAGCATAATACCTTTCTAACCACATTGTTTTGTAAAAAAAATTAATAAAAAAATACATGAAAAAATAACAAACACACAGGTTATATTAAATCACATAAATCAATTTATTATTTTCTACATCCATTTTGTAGATTAATATTTGGACAATGATATGATACAATATATGGGTTTCATGGGACATGTTTTTGGCTATTATAAGAGATTAAAAACATGAAATCCATGTCAATATCATATGGTTGACCAACAAAAAATGTTAATGTTGGTAAAATCCAATAATGGTGTGTCTCACTTTCTAACCATTAAATAATCATTGGAATTGAGTTTAATTAATAGAATTCATATATATACACAATTTTAATACTTTTTTATCTTCCCACCATCCACATGAATATCCTAATGTATTGGTATAACCTAATATCATCAAAGAGTGTGCTAAAACCTGCACCTTAAATAAAAATTTAGAATAAGGCTTCGTAGAGTTTGACATATGTGATAATATTATCATGTGTCCCAATAATGTGATTTAGATCTATTATATTAAACCTTATATCCAATGAACGTGAAATTTCAAGTTCATATTACTTCAAACAAAAAATATATTAGACTCCTACATAACTAATTAACGTAAATGGAAAACATGTCATATGTACACATTTTCATTGCACATAATCTCATGATGTGTCTCAATAAATAGATGAATGATAATCCATATGATTGTTTTGATTAGAAAAAATGTTATATTGTCTTATGATATACTACTACATTTTCCCAATCACCATGAAAATATATAAATCATTTAATTATGAATATGAACATACCAATGTCTATCCCTTATTATAACATTTTAACATTATTTCTCATATAGTTTTTATGATAATGTGCCCTATATAGTCTTCCTATAATGTATTAATCTTGATTAAATGATATATTTAAATATTTTACCATGACAGATAAAAATTAATTATTCATTTATGTTTATATTTTTATGAGTTATTTTATTCATGATTTCAATACTGTTGAAATATAAAAACATAGGCCCAAACCAAGAAAATTAGGTTTATAAATTACTTGGGTATACATGATGTTGACCAAAACCTTATATATTTATTTCTAAAACATTAATAATCTTCCCCATAAAAATTATATACTACCCCACAAATGAAAAATAAGGAAGAGTATTCATAATATAGGAATTACTATAATTACAAGTTCAACATAAAGTATCAAAGGTCGGATCTATAAATTCATCATATCCATCACAATATAAATATGTTTACATATTCACAATTCATGACTATTTTTCCATATTGATCTTATTGTTGGATATTAAGATCTATTTTTAAGAAGTATGTTCCATACGATGTTCATAATATTTTTTGTATTGAAATATATTTATAGGATGATTTCAAATATAAGATTATATTTCAATATAATGTAACTAGATATTTAATCTAAGAAGAAATATGAAATAAATTTGAATTATTTTATAAAATTCCACAAATGTATGAACAACTATATTTAATGAAAATAATTTCAAAAAATTTCAATTAAAGAATAGTTATGTTCAAAATTAAAAGATAACTTACCATTGATTCTTTTTACATACTATATTATATTATATCTTTTATTTAGTCCTTAAATAATACATGGGAACATGTATACTGAGTATATTTAGAATAAAATAAGATTATTACTGTCTTTTATTGGATAATTAGTGTACTTTTTACCTGCTTGTTTATTGTTCCTCTTTATAGGAATTAATTTCCTAATTCACAGCTTTATCATTATGACTATAAAAACTGAGTTATCACCACAAAAACATTAGAGGATAAACCAAAATCCTAGAAAAATTTCAATCAAAATATACAATAAAATATACACATAAAAACTTTGATTCACTAGTTAAATCACCGATATTGAAACACCAACAATCCACAGAAGAAAAACCATACATGAAATTAGGTAAACATGTCACCACATACAAAAAATATAAAGCTACATAGAATCCTTAGTAAAGACTAGATCCTATAAAAATAAAAATCAAGAGCCACCACAATAGTGCTAAGAACAGATAATTATTTCTAAAAATTTATATTAAACCATCTAAAATGGTGGAAACTGTTACTCAATCTTTACTAAATGGGAACACAAAAAGGGTATACAAAAACATACTTGTTAAGAAAATAGATTTAGTGTCTCACAAAACTATAAATTGGGTCTTTTAGAAAAAATATTAGTCGGTGGATAATATCATGAATAAAGAGTACAAATGAGTATAGAAAGCTAACACATATGAATAAAAAAACATGACGTGAAGGATCTATAAGTGGATCATGAAACTACACTGATTTCAAATAAAAAAGACAACCACAATGTATCACAAATTATATTATCAATAAAAATTGTATAAAAACCCAGAGCTATATTTAAATCCAACTCTGATTTCCATATCTATCATTAATAAATGAAAATTCCCACCAAATTAAATAGATAAAAACCCAAAAATTCAATGTAAATAAAAAATGAAAAATGAAATAGATATACTCGGATGTAATAGAAGAGGAATAGGAGAAGTTAATGAGGATATGTAAATTGAAAATGGGAGGGACAAAATTTTGGATAATTAATGAATAAACCTATCTTGGAAAATAGAGAATGTGTTATGGGTGGGGTTGTAAAGGAATCATATTTTTCCATAGTTGACAAATTCCATAAATTTTAAAAACATGAAAAACATTTTGAATTATGAGGACAATTATTTAAAATATATATTTCCGAAAATTACAATATTACTTTTCAATCATTATATGTTTTATCACCTTTATATGCATAATTAAAAGAGACTCATTTTCTATTGACACAATTCCACAACATTATTTCCTGTAAATAAATAAATAATAATTCCTACAAATAATAATTTAGTCAACCATTCATGAATAAAAATTTTCTCTCCCTTGATAAATTTGGGAGATTTGATGTGATTTAGCATATAAATCATTGTAAGAGGAATTTGAGTAAAAACCAAAAATATATTTTCAATAATGCTCTATATTCCATTTAGTTGTTGTTTTTTGTACTATCCTATCATTGTCCATTGTATGTTTCATTCACTTGGTTCTTCCTAATTACATAATTATCCAATAAAAAGCAACCAACATGAGTATAAATATTATATAATAAAATTATATTAAATCAACATAAGAAAATAATTATTTAATCCTATGATATCGAGTCATATATCACCTTTTATTAAACATAGAGTGCCATTTTCTTCAATTTTCCATTGTAACCAAATCTCATTTTTTAAAAATTAATCCATAAGAAATTATATTCAAACACTTAAATAATAACATTTAAAAAAATATCTATTAATCTTATACCCAAAAAACAAGTCACCATTAAATAAAATAATATAATAACCCTTACAACTAACAATTTCATTTATCTTTTTTCACTATGAATATATTATTCATTGACTATCAATTTTTAATTTAATAATCAGCTACTTATTTACTAACCCATAATGATATGAAAAAAATATCATCAATATTATTTAATGTCAAAAATATAATTATTCAGAAATATAGGTTTTATATAAATATTTTAATACTGACAATCCTAATACAATTAGGATTATAATTTTATAGTATTCTGAAAAAACATACAGACCTCTCCATAACATGACCCAAACAATCAATCCAAAATTATATATTTTGTCTCATAAATAATTTAATTATTATACTAGTAAAAATGACTAAAATAACATATTTGAATTCCTTATTCGTCCTACTCAACTATAGAACCCAAAAATATCATAAGAAAACAATAAATCATAATATAAATCTCATTAAAAAAATTATTAATATACACAAATATTGATGTGAAATATATTATTATTAATGATGTTTAATACTTTTTATCAATATTATATAATTTCAAAAAAAACTTGTATATTATCATAATGAAATATTAAATCATAGAACATATAAAGGAATTAATTCATTACATATATCAATAGAATATCAATAGGATCATAAAAAAGTAATATAAAATAAAAAATTCAATATAATAATTATTATTTTATCTATAATTATATTTATATCACATGTAATATATCTTAATCAGACATAATAATTATGGGATTAAATAGAATATATATTCATATTATAATAAATACATTCTCAATGTAATGTAGGGATATATTACGGGAACAACCATCATCATCTACAACGACTATGAACATTAACTTGATTGAAACCCAAGATGTATTAATTTACATCAGTACGAATTACAATTAATGTAACAGGAAGAAAATAAAGTTAATAAGTTAAATGGGTTAAAAAGTTCTCCATTGAAAATAAAATGAAATATATTCAATGTATAGTATTAAATAATGATTTTAGGTAATTATGAATATAAGTTAATTTATTCATAGATAAATTCAAATTGACCTAGATATAAACATCTACCGAGGAGTACTAAGAAATTGTTAAAATTTAACAAGAAATATCCATTAAATGTTTATTATTATATAGAGATAAATAATATATTAATTTCATTTCATTAAATTTGAAATTTTTTATATAATATTTTTATAATATTGAATAAGTGACCTTCTATTTGAATGTATATAAATAAAATTAATGATATCAATGAATGAAACCAATGATACAAAAAACTTTTGGGAAGAGAGATAGAGAGAGATATATTATTATTCCTTTCCAAACATATAAAATAATATATAATAAATGAAAATATATATTTGAAAATTTAAAATAATGTAATATATAAATAATGAATCATGAAATTATATATAAATTGATTAATAAACACATGGATTATAATGACATAATCCAAAAGTAAAATAATTAAACTTCATCTTACAAATATCAATAAGGGTGGAGTATGAATTATTTAGAGAGAGAAATATTTTTATATCACATAAAAATGATGATATGTCTACGTATATTTATAGAATTATTAAAAATAATATTTTAATTATGTATATATATAAATAATGTAAAATACAAATGGTGATCAACTAAAATCCATCACCCTAAGTCATACGTTGTTCAAAAAATAGTAAAACCATTGATAATAATGTTAGTTTTATTATTCCCGAAGAGAAGAATAATATGAATACGAATTTAAATAATTATTCCCAAATAAAATTTATTTATCACTTTCTTATTAGGTATTTATGGTTTATATCAATCATGGGTTATTATTAGTTCTAATTGTTCCATTGTATTTCTAGTGTGGTTCTCTCAATAATTATTCCTTCTTCAAAAGATATTAATGTATATATTAGAAACGATATTATAATTAGAAGTATATAAGGATTTACAAAGTCACATTATTTTTCTAGGATTGTTATGAGAATGAAAAGAATGTGTGAAATCTATATCTTATGCATTTCCTATAACATTGCCAATAGTGATGAGTTATATTATAAAAATAATTCATTTGATAATAGCTAATCTGAAAGCATTATTAAAATTTAAATTTTTATTATACAATATAAATAAGACTTATTATTTTTTAGGCATCTATAGTGATAATTAAATTTATATACTGTCATTATTGATGTTGTTGGATGAACTGATCAAAACATGAACTTACCATGAAGATTAGATAATATTAAAAATAAATATGTCATTATTATGTTATTATATCATTATTATATTTATTTTTATTCCTTATTAAAATTGTGATGAATAATATTCATGAAATGGTTGTGGAAAAATATAATGAAAATTTTAAAGATAATTACGGTATTTATATAAAAGTGTTCAATAATCCATTAATTTCATTCTGTAATAAATAATTTGTTATATCACATTGGCACTAAAAATAAAAAGGTGCTATTATTAAACAATAATTTTTTCCATATATATGTATTAAAATGGATAATGGAATTTTTTTAGATTGGTTGAGGTAGAACACCATAATAGATATAATTTTCAAACATTTTGAAAAATAAGAAGTAGATAATGGTGAATGAAGTAAATTATTCTAGTAAAATTAATATTAATTTAAAATTTTAATGTGATTTATAAAAATATAATCTACACTTTTAATAATGTATGTTGTAATAATTTTTTTGAATTGTAAATTAATTATACCAAAAAATCCCAATTAATATAATTTTAAATGGAAATATTTTAATTATTATTAAAAAATATCTACTTCTTTATTTGAATCTATAAAATTTACATAATTTATACCTCATCATAATTATGAATTCATTCATATCATTTTTAATTTTTTTATTTTACCAATTTTGAATAATTATGTTACCATTTTTTACCTTTCCTATATTTTGTTAACATGGTCTTAATATTTCATAAGAGTTTAAATAATTAAAATAAAATGAGTATTAATTTATCTAAATAATATAATATTTATATGGTTTTTCTATAAACATTATTATACATCATTTTCTATATTATTCTAAATTTATATATTATATACATGATATTAAATTTTAAAAATATATTAAATAGTTAGTTAAACTGAAACATTTATTTTAAAATTTAAAAAAGTGTGTTACAAAACCACATTCCAATTAGATTGATATATATATATATACAATATAAAGTTAATTGTCTTTTCATGTACAAAATCTTCTAAAATAAAAGTTATTTTTTGTTATTGATCAATTAAATTATAGAATCATATTTTAAAAGGTTATAAATGTTCAATATGGGCATTATAACTTATTTCAAAAAGGAATACCAAATCGAATATGTTACAAAACATATTCCAAAATTTCATTTCATATATTGAGATTAAATAGTAGATGAAATTTTTATAAATATTGATACAAAAACAATCTGGGTCTAATTTTCTCAAATAATGCATCAAGTGAGAAAATGTATGAAAATAATGTGGCATGGATAAGTCCATAAAGACAAAAAATGGTTTAAAGATCATCCAAGGATGAATTCCATAAGTATACTCCCATGATAATCTTCCTTTAACAACCCATATGATTTTTTTATACACTCCCTTCATAATATGAAAAAAGGATTCACTAATACCTGAGACTCTATAAGGTACTATCATCTCCACTTTGGTACATTCCATTTTAATAGATCATATTAAATAAGGTCCTCAGATGTATTATTGGTTAATGTGTAGGGTGAGAGTACAAAACATCAGAGGTGGCCATGAACCCGCTCTTATTACATTTTTATCCGAAAAATAGTTTAATGAAAAAACAATCAATAGAATATGTAAAAATATTACAAAATAAAAAAACTAGTATTGAAATGTTATATTTCACACAATTAAAATAACATAAGTAACTCCCTATTCCGAGATTTTCATCACATTATCATTCCTACATAGAGAATAATTTTATATAGATGTACAGATATAGGTAGGGTATTCTTATAGATCATCCTTTTAGGGTGGATATTTATACAATTTTTAGAGGGAATCAAATCCCTGGAAAAGGGTAAATGATATACCATGTTGGGGGATAATTGGATCTAATGGCATATAAAATTCAGTATAAAAGAATATGGAAGTATAGGCCCAACCCATAAACAATCCCCAATAGTATTGGAATTTTATAATATATGCATAGACATTATATGTCACTTATAATATTTATACTAACCCCCAAGAAACATGTTTAGATAACCTAACAATTCATGTAATTATTTCAAGCAACATTACCTATAATAATCTTTTAAAAAATAATGAAAAATATAACTCAGACATATTTAAGAAATTTTGGTTTGAAACTAAAAATTAAATATTTTGAAAAAATATGATAATACTACCATTTAAATGTTACAAAATGATCACTATGATCAGGCTCGACAACCATTATAACATCATTGAAAAAAATTATACCATATTAATTTAAATAAATTAATTAAAATATACTCAATTATAATACAGTCACTATTAGATGAATTATCTTATCCCAATAATGATTCTAAGTGGTCCCTTGTTGAATTTTATAGTGGAAGAGGGTAATTCCTACCAAGAATTAACATAGTGGCCTCTTCAAAGTACGATAGGAAGTATTATCTCTATAAGCTAACATGGATTTAATTTGAAAATAATATGATTAAAATTTAGTGCATACCTAAATGGATGATAAATTTAATTAAGTAAAAAAATTATATAGTATTATATTTATAAACACAATGCTTCCAAAGTAGATAGGGAAAAAGGAATATTAGGTATTTAGAGGATTCAATGGGCTCTAAAATTTATGGATGATATGATACACCCAAATTCTTGGAAAAATGAATCGAAGAATTTAGTTCAGGAAATTTGATAATATTCCATGATGATTCATAGACATTATGAAGAAACAATGTCAAAAAAATAAAGGATTATGTATTGATTCACATAGAGATCTTGACATGGGATACTTTTTTTGATGTAAAATGTAAAATATTGTAAATTAAATGATTTCAAATGAACCATTTATTTATTGGATAAAATTTTGTCATTAAAGGAAAAAAATTCCCCTTATTAATTTCTGTTTACATTATAAACTACTGGAAATATTTTATAATCCACCGTTGTCAATGTTTTAAAAAATAGTACAACCTCCCTTAAATTTAACCAATTTAGTACCAAATATAATGCATAAATAAGTATATGGTGGTTCTTATAACAGTGTGGGACTTCTCCTTTTTATTTTCATCTAAATCTAAACATGACCATTGTATTTTTTAATCCTCTTCTATAGTACCCCAACACTTGTAATATGAATCTAATTGTTATTTTAATATAGGCGTAAAAATTTATAACAAAAAATATACAATATTTTATCGATCATAATAAATGTAATAATTCATTAATCGTTACATTATGTTGGGAAATGATGATATATCATATGAAATAATGAAAAAATTATTATTTCCCCTTGAAAAATGCAGACATCATATATTTAAATACTTTTTTCCAAATGGAAAAGTTAAAAAATAAAAATCAATGAACATAGATTCTCAATAAGGGGTAGCATATAAATGAATATATCATACAAAATTATGGATAAACTAATCTTTCAAGAATCCATAAATACCATAACATCTACTATATGCATGGATTATATGATAATAAATACATTCATTGATAACATTAACTAATATCATTATGATAGAATTTATAATTATTGATATGATAATATTAATTTTGAGGCCTCAGGATAATATATCGTACATAAAAAAGGTAGTTTATATTCCAAATACCCAATTAATTTGTCTCACGGGAAACTACAATGAATTGAAGTCTACTAAATTTAGAACCCTACCAATAACATAATAAGTCCACTTAATATATCCTATTTATGAAACTCCAAAATAATAGTTAAAATAATTTTTATGAAGGATCCCCACACCTTATCATTTATAATTAATTATTTATTTATCATATTTGTGTAATGAATATAAGAAATCTCATTTTTTTCCTTATTTATCATGTAAATATAGAAATATAGAAATCCATAGAAAAAGATAAAATTAGCATGATATTAAAAATTTAATGGAATGTAATCATATAAAATGAATTAATAAAAGGTAATAGTGAAAATTTTATTCCCGGTATTGGTATATTGTTTTGAAATAGTCAGTCAATATGGTTCTTTAGAACGTATGTGTTACATTAGTATTCAATGGGACTATATATTATGTATTGATGTGTGGAGGTTGTTATGGATTCAAATGATGTTATTGTATTTCATTATTGGACATTACTCATTAAATGTGTGATGATAGATATGAAGATGTTTAAATTTAAAATAAATGTTTCAATAGTAATTAAATTATTGAAACATTTTCAAAATTATATATAAGACGAATATGAAGAATGGAAATTGAAGAATTCCATAAAAATCCCATTATTGTATGATCACTATAATACATTCTAGAAAAATTAATTTAATGAATTTTTATAAAAATATCATGAAAAAACATATTTATATTATTCATGATGATGACATTAAGAATAATCCGGATTTATTCTTTTATTCTATATGAATTTTTTAATTTTTGAAACACATGTTTTGAATATGGTTAAAAATGATCAATTACCTAATCAAGATGAATAGGTCCCACATCCACTTATTATGTAGTTAGTCACACCACTAGTTAGAAAAGGTGGTGCCATTGGTGAGTAAGCAAGTGCTTGAATGGGTAGATGGGTGGGCATGTGTGATATTAGACAAATAGTACCCACAGAGGTGTGTATGAGTTTGAACATAAGTTGCTAAATACATTTTCTAGGGTATCATGGAGGCATGATGGTGACAATGTGAGTTGTTATATGAGTCAAACTCCTTTGTGCATTTAACGTTCTAAACAAACACCTAGGTAAAAAGGTAGAACATGGTTGCAGTTAATATAGTAATATGGAACATAAGAAGCACAATACAATTCAGCCTATTAAAAAATTATTGAAATAATGTTGGGTATAAGATATATTTATTAAGATAAATTAAATCACTAAATTAATTGTACTCTTCCAATATATATTGGACATTTATTCCTTTCACAATAATCATCCTAAAATTTATGAGGTGAGGTGATCAAGAAGAACCATGACTGGTGAAAATAGATAATTTTATGATAGTATATGTAATTATATGATTTTTTAAATTGGATTCAATTATTATAATCATTATATATGCATCATGTCATGTCCTAAATCAATTCACATGAAAACTACCATGATGAAAACAATATCTGAAATAGTTTATTATGATAAAAGATCAGATTAATGATCATGGATGAGATAAATAATATATTCGTGGATTTTCAATTTCATTAATACGAATTGAATAATAATGTTACTGGGGAATCCAACAATTAGTTTTCACATAGAGTTTTATTGATGAATCCACATTGGGGTGTCTAACCAACATTGAATGCTGTTTTAATTTATATTGATCCTTGTAAATACTTTTTTATGCTCTTCCATATATTAATACTACTCATGATGTGATATTAAGATTTAATTATTGAGTATATAGATAAATTTATCAAGTTCAATATATTTAATTTAAATTGGATAATTATTTATAAAATTGAGGGCACCACTAATTAAATACAATTTTAGTAGAACCTAATTGGTCATTCGAATCAACATATTCTTAACAAATTAATTAATTATCTAAATATTATCCCCTCGGATTATCCAACCTAGTGTGATTTTAGGACATCATGAAATTTAGTAATAAGAGTTATTGCCACAAGGTTCGTCATATATAGATCGTACATCCACTTGATTGTATCCAGATTGGGACATCATTTCAATGAAACAACACACTATTTATATTTCCAAATTTTTATGATGGTTTGTTAACATTGGATTGTTGGAGCATTATAAATTATTAAAAATATGGAATAATAATTGAGAATGGTGATTTGTAATTAATATTAATTTTATGAGATTATAATAAAAAACAATACATTTCACATTATAATGGGTTGGAAATGGAAATATTTATAAAATAAATGATAGAAGAGGATAAGAACACTAACCATAAAGTGTGTCTTATTAAGGTTTAATAAAAACAATGTAGAACCATAATAATTTCATAGATATACTCCTGATAAGAATAATTAGATTTAAATATTCCCAAATTTATTTTTCGGGGATGTGGTGATTATAAGTTATTTATTCATGTACAGGAGGGAATTAAATGGTTAAATGGTTATTATTTTTTTATTTATGGAAACTACTATTGGTTAAAATTTATTCCAATTAATAAGATTTTAAATTTAATATTAACTAAATAGTTATAGTGTTGAAATACCTCAATCACATATTTATAGGTTAATGATCTATGTATTATAGGACCATTAGGATTAATTTTAACACTTTAACTAATTTTTTCATTGTCGTGGAAAACAAAATTTTTAAAACAATACATTATTTTTGAGAATAGAAATTAAATTACCCTGATTAAAAATTGATGACTGTATAATTTCATATAAAAAGTTTATATTTCTTGATTCTATTTCATAATTATGTAAAAATTAATTCTATAAATTTTCATTTATAACACATTAATAATTTCCTTAAGAATTATATCACATATGTTATAAAAATGATAATGTAGGTTTTAAATTTATGTTAATATTTTTCAAGGAATTATATTAATACTTAAAAAAGATATATATCAATAAACATAAAATTCATAATTTTTTAATTCTTAATCTTTTAATGATTAGTTCATTAATGTTGTGGTTCAAGTGAACTTCATAAAAACACTTTTCTATATCAAAATTATGTATTTGGAGCCTAAAATTCAAATAAAATTTTTCTAATAAATATATTATTAATTCCATGTCATATATCTATATTTATAAATCATTAAATATATATATTTATCTGAATTAACCATTATATTAATATACAATTATTTTATTTATTGTATTGTATACTTGATTAAATATTGGTAACATTACATTAGTTGAAACCATGGTCTTACATTCCACCCATAAATAATTTCATCTTTGTCAATTGGGTTCTACACAACAGCATAAAAAATTATGGGAAATTATTATTTATTTAGACCATTAGATCCAATTTCAATTCCCCCAACATGTTTTTCCACTTTATAACTCTAAACTATTTTCTTATTTATTCCATAACCTATAATATATAGAGTAAATAATCTAGGAAAATTCAATATTTGTGGAAAAGTAAGGTTATAGATATTATTCATTAGTGGTGAGTAGTCAAGATGGTTTTGCAATGTACCGTAATAGCTTTAGGACATTGAAGACATCATCCATGTTAGAGTGGTTGTATAGAATAGAGAAATTCAAAATAATAACCATAATTATTTAGAATCTCTAAAATGTACAAATGTACATTAAGCAAAGCATTATTTTTGAATAAATCCTTCAAAATCCATTCCAAGGTGATACATTGAATAATACATTATCCCATTATAAGGTTTATATTTCCTTCATTATTTTGATTTAATATATTTTTTATGCTTTGACACATCTTAATATGAAATAAAATATATCATACCTTATCTGATCTCTCATGAAATTATAGAACAACAAACCTCATTTCTCCAACGGGTTGGAGTACAAATTGTTTTTCTATAACTTTAATTTTAATGTTACGTTTTTATACATTAATAGTGTCAATTTTTTTTTAAAAATACCACCATATAATGTTTTTAGTATATTATCCTTATAGTAAATGTGAGAAAAACGTCATAATGTATTATAAGGTTTGGTTGGTCCTTTTACACCATATGTTTATATTAGGATACTAAATAGGGAAAACAAGAATCTAAATGTTAATGTTAAATTTATTGCTCCTCCACAATTTCAATGTGAACTTATTATCATGATAAAAAAAATTCTATAAGTTAATTTTGAGGGGTCATTACTTAAGTAAATTAGATTTTCTATGAAATCCAATGGTATGATCCACCCTTATTACAATGAATTGTAATGACATTGTAAGATGATCCAAAATGACCAATATATCATCATTCATCCTAGGATTCCAAAAAAATTACAGTGAGAGGATAAATTATAATATTTTAATCTTTCAAATTTGTGTTTAAAAGGTTTCATGTATTTTCTTGTATGCTTAATTTCAGAAATTAACTAAGGGAACAAAAATATTATTAGAATAATCTAAAATTTTCTACGTCATACCATACCTCTAAATTTTTTTAAATACCTATACATTATTTTACTACTAGGGTTAAATGAATAAAATTTATCTTCATGATTATTCATGAAATTATATCTTTATCTTAGGTATTGAAGTTAGACATATTATATTTCCAAACATCAATATTATATATTTATAAATAATGTTTTTAATCACCCATTTTCAATGAAATAAAATTTAATTAGTCAAACATTATCATTTTGTTGATAAATATTTTTCTTTATTTCAATTAGAATGTGGTGATGTTAACTTTTTGTGCAATAACTATAAGGAAACACATATTGGATACTTGAGATGTCTAACTCCTGCTATCATGTTCTCTTATTCATACAGGTATCTGACTTTAACATAGTCCATTATAGACATGAAACAACATGATATATTTAATTTTATTACGATTTATTTTGATAATGATAGAATCATCTTCAATGAATCCTCAATTGGAAATTTATTCACCACAGATTATCATAATTCCCAATTTACTATCTTAATGGGGGATCACTCAACTATAATGAAATTAATGATAAATATAATTTTCTATAATGTATAACTTGAAGGATTCATTTGTTTTGGTGATGTGATTAGATAAGAGGAGATTAATTTGACATATATATGTATTTTATTACAGATTATGAATGAGGTAACTTATTTGAATTTGTTCATCAAATGGGGGTGGGTATCTTTTATATAGAGAGTCTTTAGAATCCTCAGTTTCCATAGAGAATATATGACAACCAATCATGATTTTTTAGGGTCACGATTACAGGAAATGGGGAGTAATGTAAAAGATATGAATGTGATGGAAATAATTTGGTTTTATTGATTCTTCTGAATTTTTAAACTTGTGAATAAGTCATGACTTGAATGCATCCCTGCATCATGTTTTGTTATAAATATATTTTTAAGGTTTTTAGCGGTGTACTTGTGATTTACACTAAAAAATTAAATAATATTCTCACATTATTTATCATTGTGGTTGGTATGATACCCATTTACATTAAACATAAAATTCATACCCAAGTTCATTGGGTTCCATGGTACCCTAAATGTTCCAGACTTAATCTCACCATTCAAGGATCATATAGACATGGGATCACAGGAGCCACTGTCTTTGACTCAGAGGATCGATTATAATAACCTACAATATCTTCTATGTCCATGATAATACACTATTTATATAGATCAACTCTCATATTAATGTTCTGGAGTTTTTTCTCTCTTATAATATCACACTGGTTGAGATTGAGTAAGAATCATCTTTGATCCTCAATTCTCTTCAAAATTTGATTTCCCAAACATGGTTTATTGTCTCATCATATCCATAAATGAAAAATCCAAATTGATCAGTAGAAATTGTTCCTCACTTTGTGTAAATTGAATAATTTTATATACTTTAAAGCTTAAAAGGGATCCCAGGATAACCTATGTGTGATATTTTTTAGCATGTAGTCAATCCCCTATGATTGTACATACCCATTCTATGTGGATTATCTTAAGCATTATTAGTTTATTCCACCATTATGTTTGATTCACCCCCTATGGTTTATATTGAAAAATTATTTAATTTTTATGGATGGTTAAAACATTAATAAATAAATGACTATTTGGTTTTTCTCCTCATGACAGATATGACCGAATGATATTTCTTACCCAATTCATCCAAAACCATCTTCACCTTTTTAGAGTTTTAGTAAATTTAAAAATCACAGTTCTTGAGTATTTCCATCTATACCATCATTCTCATATAGATATATTTTTCATGTAAATATACACTTAATTTTTTTCATATATATATATATGTCACAATTCTAATAATAATTATAGTACCTCTAAATATTAAAATAAAAGATTATAATTTCCTACTAAATATCCTCAGTTGAATATTTTATTTAATGTGTTTTCAATAGCCTCAATTCACATGAATTAAAACTATCATTTTTTATTATACATCATGGTTAAATATTTAATGTAGAAATATATATTTCGAATGATTATTATTAGGATGGATTATTCCAAAATGGTTAATTTATAAATATAATATTTATTTCCGGAAAAAATTATTCAAATAAATTTTTCCAAGATAATATGCCCACATTACATGTCAACATGGTTATAAATTAGATATTATGAACAGAAATATAGAAACTACTGATGGTAACCAACTACACCAAGGAAACATTATATATGAATTATTTTAAATGGAATAACCTAATCTAAATCATCCTTTTTCTTTTTGGTGTAAATAATTATTCCAATCATTATATATGATTTTACCATGAAAAAGAAACTTTTTGTACAACAATATTTTCACTAATATAATTTCCTTATTATTTTATTCTCTATTACACCGTCATGGATGATATTTAAATAGTATTAATGATGTTTATAGCACATATAGAATTTCTAGATATAATTAAAAAAACCCCAAATGTTTTATTTGGATAATCCTTGAATAATTTATTCATATGGTCCATGAACATAGATAATGTATTATTTACCCCAAATAGAATCAATGTGAAATCTTAACACCCATTCGAAATGAGAAACTATAACATTTGAATATCATATTTCCTAAAATTTAATTTATGATGATAATAATAGAGATTAATAATTTATGGTTATTAATCCCCCTGATTTTGTTCAAATTGATCATCAATGAGTAGTATATGATAATTTTTATGAAAATAAATTGCATTTTTCACCCTATAGTCAATACATAAACTAAAAACACATCCATCATCATCAAAAATAATAATGGTACTCCCCATGGTAAAATACAAGGTTGTTTAAATCAATTATCATAGAAATATTTTACCTAATTCATTACATAAAATAATTCCACCTAATCAATTATATAAGGAGGATTGGACATGTTCTCAGCATTAGGGAAAAGATCAATAGATAATTTCACATAAATTTTATGTTGATAACTATGTAGTAAATTTGTACATAAAACCATAAAATACCATTATATAGATACGTCCAGTATTCACTAGATATACTAATTATTCATGAATTCAAATTATATATTGATATCATTAATATGATCCACTAAAAAAGGTTGTAAATAAGACTAATTCAGTGAATCCTCTTCTTCCAAAAAAGGTATTCTATTATATCCATAGGTTTTGTAATCAATTTATCAGGAAAATAAATTTATTCATTATATTTTTAAATCCAATCCCTAGAATGTGTTATGTTTTTGTTAACCATTGGTAATATAATATTTTATGTTGCATTATAGTTTATACCATGGTTACTTCTATGGTAGGTTCCCGTAATTAATGGATATTTACTTCAATATCTCTACATCTCCTTGAAATTGAATAATCGAAATTGGGGGATCCTTTATTTACCATTAAATCACGTTCATTATTAAACTTTTCTATGAATATGTAATAATGTCACATTACCTTAATGAAATCCCCATGGTTTATCATCAATCAATTATTTATTGATTTTAATTTTGATCCTCTTATATTCTTATATTCCAATTATTTTCTACACTTCAGTCATTTTCATTCTTCATCTCTTACATCCCTTCGAAATAAAATGGCTTAGACAATTCGTCAATATCATGATGAATTTGTTCTCTATGTCCTATACTATGGATAGTGTTTTACATACTATTACCATTAAATACCAAGGACATATCCCATAAAATAAGTGATTGTTCTTGTTGGAAAGACTACATACATAGTATGATTCATGTATTTATATCATTTTGAATTTTCCTCAATATCAATAATAGGTTCTTCATTCTTTTAACATAACTTAAATATTTTCCATTCCATAACATCACATTCATAACTAGGAATGTACTTTTTAAAGAATATATTTTTGAAACATTTCAATTTCATTTTTCCTTTGTAACCTTCCTTCAAATTGTTTTGAATCTAACATTACCATAGTTTAATATTTCCCTTTATATGATATACATCAATGATATACTAATACCATTTAATGTATCCCAAATTTAGGAACAACTACATTATGGTTCTAATCTATGTTTCAAATACAAATGGATTTTTCAATCAATTGAATGGATTACATTATTTTTGTATGATGTGGTTCAAAATTGTTATACCATTTTTTGAAAAATTTGTTGTTATTTATAAGAAATGTTTTTGGTCAAAAAAATTTAGATATTTATAATATATTTAAAATATACTATAGTCCAACATTACCCTCATTAAGATTCTTAGGAGTGAAATCCCGCTATTGATTAAAAGTGTGGACATGATTTAAATTCCTTAAATTAACCAAAATCTATTAATAATGGAATATAATTTTTTAGATTATTAATTAAATAGAGAATTATAAATAATAGTATATAATTCCTTTATATTTATAGTAAATTATTCAATTCTCATTTTGGAATCATTCTAGATTGTTGAAAGGGTTTATCATAGGAATATGTTATGTACCTATTTTCATCAAAATCTATTTCCTATGAACTTCACATACATTGATTGTATTCCAAATATAACACAACAAAACCATATAACATAGAGAATAAAATTATTTTATTTAATGTGTGAATGTAAATAGATCTTAATATCAAAATATAAATATCCTTATGTCAATTGAATCCTAATAAATAATACTATTTAATTGAAAGAATGATACATCATATGAATCCATGAAAAAAATATACTATCCTATAAAAAAATTACAAGTCAAACAAAGAAATCGTTTCTGTTTCCTGGTGAAAATGATAAAAACCACTAAGGGGTTGTAATACCCTATGGTTCATAGTGTTTATATTATTATTGTCCTTTTCTTATTATGGATCTAGGATGAGTTTACGTAGTTGAAAAAATGAAAATTAAATGTTTTGGTTGAATTTTAATTGTTTCATGGTTATCCATCACGATTAGTCATAATAATGAGGTTCTTGTATGGATTCTGAGGAGAGTCAATGGTGTGGTGCATGTCTTGCGCACGTTTTGTTAAACTGTGCAACAAGTGTGCAATTTTGATCTATAAGTTGGTCGCAATGAGTTTTATGGTTTGTGAATGGTTTTCTTAATTGTCAATTTTCATATAGGGAGTCATGTGATGTTACTAGTCCTAAGAAGTGTATATCACACTGTTATCCCATATTCTGGAAAACTGTGAACAAACCTTGAGATTTGACAATAATTTTAGAAATTGATTTTATTTTATTATATAACTTTTCCCTTTTATTGAATTTCCCCACATTCCATTCCCCCTATCATGTATTTTCATCATACGAGGTGTGCATCCCCCCTCTTATGGTTGGGTACCTACCTCCCTCTTGATATCTCTTCCATTCTAAAATATACAAATGATTAATCACAAATATCACTCAATACGTTGAGATAAGACATTCTCCACTCACCACCTCTGTTTATTTAGTCATGCATCCTCTCTCGTCACCTGGTTCAATTCAGTTAAATACTATGACATGTACTAATCCAATTTAGATGGTTTCTACTGAAGTTATGTTATGCAATGGGTCTATCTGGACCCCTTCATGGGTATGATACCATCATCCACCAAAATCTAAGTGGATTAGTTTATTTCATCCTATTTGGTCCATCTTAGGTAAGTATTTTCTTCAGTTGTTTTTTTAACACGTTTCTTTTGGTTTCTATTAGTCATTTAGGGTTCCTAGAAATTTATATATAATGTTTGTTGGCTTCTTGGAGGGTTTAACACACATAAAACGGTATGTGTATATATATATATCATAAATAAAAATATTCCCTCATGGAGTGGGTAATAAATATTTTGGAATAAGGATATACATATATATATATATATATATATATATATAATAGTGTATGTATTTGCGAGTGTGGGAAGTCTCCCTTAAAAAATTCATGTTCATAAGTATTATGGAATTATCCTCTTCACTTTGAGGTTGGTTTCAATATGCAATTTGTTTCCATTGTAATTATAATATGCTTATTCCCCTTTTAATTCCCTTTTTATTCATGTATAATTATATGAGACAACAATATAATTATTTGAAACTATTTTATTATTCATTTTCATTTTCTGGAATGGTTGGTTTCATTTAATCCATGTTTTATAATTTAAATTCTAATATTTATATATGATAAGATTATCATGAAATGCATGTGGTCATTTTTAATGGTCTTAAAATTGGGACTGTAGTTTTCACCCCATTGGCCTTCAAGGAGTGAAAATGTTATTTCAAAAATGGAATTTGGACTTAATTTAGGTTTTTAATGCAAGTGACACCAAAAGGGGTTCCCTTTGTTATTTAAATAGGGGTTTGAAATGTGTGAACATTTTAATTTTTTTGGGAATTCATTTTTTTATTCTATAAAAGTCTGTTAATATAAAATGGTTTCATTGGGCCTTGTTTTGGTTTTTAGAGAATGATATCTATTTCTGGTCGGTGGTTTTGTGATGTTATTAAAGAATGGGTGGGGTTTTTCAAGAATGAACAAGTATATTTCATTGTGCAATGGAACATGGTTTTGAAAGGGGGGATTTACACATACTTTATGTTATATAAAAATTAAATTATGTTTATCATTATGAAATTTATTTGATCATTAGAATTTTTTCAAAATTTCTTTTTAGTGGGATTATTTTCTAAAGGATTTCCTTGTACAAAACATGTGTTTTTGGTGTTATAATGTGAAAAAAAAATTCTTGACTTTTTTTATTATTATTGAAAGTGTGTATTCTTTCCTCATAAATGATATAAGAATGTCAAATTAGTATAAAATTTTTCTTAAATGTACTTGATATGAATGAAGACATCATTGGAACTTGTGATGTGATATTGATTTACCTTACTGAACACTCTCATTACAAATTGTTTTTTAGTTTTTCATATGATTTATTTGTTTTATATAGGTTTCTTATTATTGTTCTTTTGGGTTCTCTTAGTGAGAAATTATAGATTAACTTACTAATTAATTAATTCAAACCATCATGATCCCCATGGGATTCATAGAAAATATTGGGTTTGGGATTGTGACTACCCATGGGGTGTTTAATGGTCATGATCGTTCCCTCTGTTTGTTAACTATGAAAATGGTGGAACATGATATTTTATCCTATTTTTGTTATGTTTAATAGGTTAACGAGGGCTCAGGAAAGGAAATTATGTGAATTCGGTTTAACAAGTTAACAAGGATTTTAAGTGAAATTAATTATAATTTATTTCAATTAACAAAATGGAATAAGTTAATTTTTTGTAAAATTTTAGTAGTTTACTGAGAAATGATTTGAAAATGGTAATTGTGTTAATGGATTAACGAATAATGGTGATTCAAGTGTAAAATGAAAAGTGAAATGTGATTTTTATGTGTTTGGATTATGATTAGTTGGTAATATTGAATATGTGGTGGATTAATAAATAATATTCATATGCACATTGATTTATTGTAAAGGGTACTAATTGAGGTTCTATTACCATGGGTTGAGTTCAAATGGGGCTCTAAAATCCACCATATAGTGCATAGTTTAGATAAGGGGACAGAGCTCTATTCCTTTAACATTTGAATTCCATAGAGACAAAGGCTTCGAGGTGAGGATAATGTGTTTTTATGGTGTGTTTATCCGCAGTGATAAAGGGATTTATATTATTCCTTTTTGCGGGTAAATGTTCAGCTTAGTCTATAGTGTAAATGAACCAAATGAATAATCCATTCGACATGTGATGAAAATGAATTAATTGATGAAATTCAAATAATTAAGAAAATGATAAAAGCGTAAAACTTTATCTATTGACACTTTATTTATTATTATTTAATTTTCCATTCCTTATATATTTCTCTATGTTTTCTAACACACGAAATATTGGTTCGGATGATTAGAAATAGAATTCTGGATCCTTTGATATGTGCACTACTGGATTGAGATTTTTTCAATTTGTTATTGATGTTGAGGGTGACATGTTTTTCATGTCGTATTGAGATATCTTTTTACCGTTGTGTTTATTATTATATGATTATGACTATATCATTTTTTCATGCCTAGTTGGATATTAGATTATGTTTTGACTATGTGGCATTGGGTGTTTATTTATTCTTATTTTAAAGTTCATAAATGTGGATATTTTCATTTAAATAGAGAAGGTGGATTGTTTTTGTGAAATAGTTATGGTTTTTGGTAAGGCTTAGGTAACTCTCTATTATTTTCAAAATGCATGTGTTTGGTTTTTTGGGGTAAAATACGTATGTTTTGGATGTGGACTTAGATACGATTTTTTTCTAATGATAATTATGATGTAAAGAAAACTTTATAGATTTATTTTCAATATATCATTGAGTTAATTTTATAGGGTACTTATTTCATAGTTTCGGTGGGATGAGGGGACCAAATGGGATTTTAATTCTTGCATATATCTTTCCAGTTTATTAATTGGTTTCTATTTATTCAATATGTCTAGCATGGTGGAGTTGGGTATTGTTGTTTTTTTTCTTTTCATGGTTATTTTAGTTATTATTACTTTCCTACATTTATCTATTAAGATAGTTTTATTCTTCATGGACGGTTTCGATCTTATTGAATTATTTCTTATAATTCGATTTTTTTATTTTTCATATATTTAACATTGATTTTTGAGAAATTATTCCCAAAATATTTCTGACCATTATTAGGTGCTAGTTTGTAACTTGTGTTGATTTGGAAGGCCCCTCGTGCTATATGGAGAATCAAGTCAAGTAGGATGGAATCCGAGGAAAGTTCTTTACAAAGTTGTATTAGATCCTATCTTCCTAATGGGTCCTATGAATAGTATAGCTAGTGTTATTTGGGGATATTTATGTAGAATAGATACTAACATATCATAATTTGAGAGGTAAGCATAGGGAGGTTCATGATTTTTCATAATTTCCATATGTATCATGTTTTTTGGGGATGTTCGGTGTCAATCATGGATTTGATTTGTTTTGGGATATTTCGATGAATTTTTAATTATTGTTGTTTTGATCCCATTTTAGAATTTGTGTGATATTGGGGATCACCCTTTTTTTGAAGGTGGAAGGGATAGACAACATGAGTTGGGTGGTCAACACGCATTTCATGGGAAACCATGTGGTTCCAATGCAGTCATGTCTGACTTTATATGGAGCGTGAAGTAGGGTTGCAATGTGTTCTTGCAACAATAAGAAAAATGAATTCATAACACTATTTCCATATCTGGTTGGCCTATTTTGTACTCCACATGATTTTGGATTTCTCTAAGGGTGGTTTCCACTTGTTCGAGGTGGATTGAGGAGGGGTTTGTGATATGGTTTTCATGATTATAATGTTGGTTCTTGTGTGGTGGTTGTGTATTCTAGGTTTTCATAGTAGTGATTGAGAAGTAATATGTATTTTAAAGTAAAACAGTTACATTCTTCTATGGTTTTTTATAAAATGGGGATGGGGTAATTTTATTTGTTTTATAAAATGATTTATAAAAATGGTGTCCTCCTTATGAAATGTGTTTTTGTATGGAATGTGAATTTTGAATGGGAATCAATGAGTTATTTGTTTTTAAAATTAAATGAAAATTTTGACATGCATTCATCTAGTTTTCCATGTCTGGAAATGTGTGGGTTCCAAAATGGTATTTCGGTTTTAATGTTGGATGTCTTGGTTTTTGGAAAATATCTATGTGGAGGGTAATTGTTTTCAAAAACATTGGTGGAAATAATGTTTTCAATTGAAAATTTCATTTGGTTGTTTTTTTGCCGATATTGATAGATTTTTTGTGCCTTGTTATGGTTTAATTTTTTTTGATTAATTGATTTAGATGGAATCATTTGGTTTGTGTTAAGAGGTATATATTTATGATGTCTATGTCTAGTGTAATTGTTTATTTCCCTCAAAATGGTTGAAAGTGTTTTTTGGATATCTAGTTCTTATGCTGACTCTGAGTGGAGTAATGGATATAAAATAGTCATGGTAAGAGAGTATGATTTCTAGAATATAAGTTTTGGATGTTATTTATGATTTCTGTTGTTTTAGTGATCCATTATTTTAGTGGATATGGTATTGTTATTTTCCACTTCGGATGTCGTTGTTTAGACCTTATGGACATTGCACATATTTTCTTATTGAGAAATTGGGTTTCTAATTGAATGAAAATGAGATAGGATTTGGGTGAAAAATTGGGTTACTAGGGTGTTTGATTTACCAAGTTAGTTTGTTATACAAGTTGGTTTTTGACTATGGAAGTTTTTCATGCACCGTGTGGGGGTGATCCATTCATTCGAGCCTAGGTTAACTGCATGTGTTGTTGCTCGAGGTGAGATCTCTTATCATATTTCGAGGCTCCTCAGGGTGGTTCTTTATTTTTTTTGTATGGGAGATCATTTTCTTAAGGATGTGTCTATCCTGGATATATAGTAGTTCATGGTTACTTGTTCAGGTAGTTTTTCTAGTTCCACCATTCTAGATTAGCATTAAATAGTTGGTAGACCATGTTAGATGTTCCCGTTTACAATTAGATATATTTTTTGAGGTTCTTGTTCTAGTAATACATAGATACATTGATATTTATTTGTTTATTGGAGTGATAGTTTTTTTATTTCAGTCATTTCAATTGATTTTATGGTGCGTCAATTTTGTCTTTTGGTTAGTTATTCATGGACCATTCAATTATTTATTTCTACTCATTTGATGTGGACATTCTAGGAACATAAAGTGGAATTTTGGGGAGATTGTAATACCCTTTGTTTCATTGTGTTTATTTAATATTATTTAGTGGTTGTTTTTGGAGGGGTCAGAGTTTATTTAGTAAGGGGACCGGAAATTTCAATTTTTTCATTCCTTTTAGCAGTTTTGTGTTCAGTCCACACTTTTAGTCAAAACTGTGGGATGCCCGTGTGGTTTTTAGGTGAGATAGTGGTGTTGCACAAATCACGAACATGGTCTGTTAAAATGTACGACTAGTATGTGGATTGAATTTTTTTGTTGGTAGTACCAAGTTGCAGGTTTTGAGAACATTTTTCAAAACCATGCATCTTCCTAGAGGTAATGGTGAGAGGGTGAATGGGATATGTAGTGGCCCATGCTCAGTGAGCGCGTAGTCTGGTAAATAGTGCCCAAACCATGTGAGTTTCCTTGAATTATAAAACGTAATTTTTTTTTCAATTTATTTTCATTTACCATTTTATTTATTTTTCTATATATTTTCTCCCTCTTCTCCTTATGCATTTCACAAGGTGCGACTAGCACCTCCTACCTCGTGCCTCCCTCCCTCACACCCTCTTATCTATTCGATGATATCCGTAGGTTACATCATGAATATCACTTAATCCATTGAGGTATGACTTTATTCCCTCATCTAAACCCTCAATTTGTGTATTTTTTATTTCCCTTTACCCAGTTACATTCAGTGAAACCCTAAGTAATATTTTAATCTAATTTTTTTTTTGTTTCATCCGATGTTAGGTTATCTGATGTGTCTCTCGGGATAGCATTGTGTGTATTCTAGCTTTATTCATTAAAGGTGATATAGATTATTTTGATTAGGTAAATCTCTACCATCTGAGCTCTGGTTTTTCTTCCATTCTTATTTTTTTTACCTTTATTTTGAGTTACTTTTTTTATTTATAGTTCACATATATTGATCTAGAATATGTGGGGTCTTTTGAAGGGTTTCACTCGCATTCATAGGTATATATATATATATAATCCTTTCACATATTCCCTCATTAATCGAGGAATATGTACGATATATTAAGTGTATAAATATAGTAATGTATTTGCATGCAAGAGTGGGGTGGTCTTCATCCAATGTTTCACCTACCAAAGTATTCATGCCTGACCCCATTCTCTTTGATGTAGGTGTCACTGTGAAATTTTTTCCCTTTGGATCCCTAATATTATTATTCCCCTTTTACCTCCCTTTTTATGCAAGAGTAATTATATGTTATAGCCTTTTGGATATTTAATCATATTTTATTATTCCTTTTACTTGGAAAAAATTGTTGTTTTCATGTAATCCATGCATTATAATTCATATGGGAATATTTATTAATGTTAAGAATTTTAGGAAATTCATTTTGGGCTTTTTAATGGTCTTAATGTTGGGAAATGGGTTTTCACCCGATTGGTCATTATTGATTAAAAATTTTATTTTCAAAAGGTAATTTGGTCTTAATTCAGGTGGTTCCTCAATTACTAAAAAAGTTGTTTTATGTTTTATTTCATATGGTAGTTTGAAATTTGCTTGTGGTTTACCTTTTATTTGAAATTATGGGTAGGGTTCTTTAATAGTGGTCCAATTGAAATGGGTGTCCTTGATCCTTGTATTGGTTTTCAAATAATCAGACCCATATGTGGTGATATGATTTATAATGATTAGAAATCATGATTGGGGTTTTACTTGGAATGAATGGAGGATATGTTTGTAAAATGATACTTTTTTTTTAATGGGATTTTACACGTACTTCATGTCTGATAAAAATTACATTATACGTTTTTTATTTTAAAATTCCATTTCTCTTTAGAATTTGGGAAGAATGGGTTTTATAGAGGGATTGTTTTTTTGGATTAAAAGGAATCATTTCCATAAAGGTATATTTTAGGTTTATAAAGTGAAGATGGAGTTCCATTTACTTATTAGATTTTTCTAGAAAGAGTGTATCCTTTCCCTTGGAATTTTATCTGAATGTAATTCTTTTGAAAAGAATTTCAAATGTACATGATATGAGTGAAGTCATGGTTGGTACTTTTAGTGTGATATTGATTTTCCCTTATTGAGCCTTTTTTTGTAGATGATTTTTATATTTTCAATGTGATTGGAAAATTTTCTATTGGTCTCTTCATATTGTGCTTTTATGTTCTCTGTGTGTGATATGATATACTGACTTATTAAATAATTAATTGAAACAATCCTGATACTTATGGGATTCATGGATGTAGTTGGGATTAGGATTTAGGATACTGATTGGCGGTTCCGTATACATGAACATGGGTACATGTTGTTAAATATGAAAATTGTGGCACTTAATAGATTAACCAAGTATTGTAATATTTAACAGTTTAGAACGAGACTATGAAATGAAATTATGAGAATTGTGTTTAATTGGATTGCAAGGGGGTAAATAAAATTTAGAATAATTGAGTTAAATTTTGAATATGGAATAAGGTAGTGTTTTTAGTAATGATAATGGGTTAATGTGATATAATAAAAAATGGTAATTGTGTTAACAGGTTATGTCTTATGGGTTATTCATGTGTTAAATGAAATGTTAAATGTGATTGTTATGTGTATTTATTTTTTTGGATGGTTATATTGTATATGTGGTGCATAAATAAATAATATTAAAATACACAAGGATCAGTAGTTTGGGGTATTGACTGATGTTATATGTCCATGGGTTATATAAGACTATGGATCTATACACCACCACACAATGCTTGGGTTAAGAAAATGGATTGATCTCTATTTCCCTAATGATTTCATTCCACCCGAACTGAGGCATTGAGGTGAGGACAATTTGTTTGTAGTGATGTTTTCGTCCCTATTGATATACAGACTTAGTATATTACTGTTGACACCCATTCCATAAATGATTCATAAAATATGACAAATGGAATCAATTAGAATGAAAAGAGTTGAAATACATGAAGAAAAATAAAAATTTTAAAAGGCATGAGTTTTTGGTCACCTTAGTCTAGTTGAAACTCTATCGGCGAACAACCTACTTGTGCACCCCCCCCCCAATATGTCATGCAACCTACTTGTGCACCCACAATATGTTGTGCAACCCACTTTCATGCCCTAAGATGTCGCACAACCTACTTGAACGACCAAATTCCATTCACCCAAGGTCCTATTTCTACATATAAATAGACCATTGGGGTCTTAAATTGTATAGAAGAATTTCCTTGAGGCCCAATTGTTGCTTCGGTCACCCTAGTACTTCACCCCAGTCTTTCAAAACATTTATGGAAGTTTATCAACACATTGATCTTGTGATTTAAGGGAGGATCATTGGAATTAAGTCCTTATAGTGTTTGAAAACCATAACACTAGTGTTCTTAAAGCTCCCAACCTATAAAATTCAAAAATACATCGCATGCCTATTCCTTTCACGGGAACAAGAGTGACCTACTTCTGGGATCACCTGCAAATACTCATTAGGGCTTGAGCATGGTCTCACCCATGTATTAACACATAGGTTTTTTGTATCATAAGTGAAAATTTGGTCCCCCAATTCTACATGTGCGCCCATAATTTTTCCCCTTCTCCTCCAGGGAACTCCTTTTTGATGCACTTACACTCTTCAGTTCATATGCAATAAATCCATCATCAAATCCATTAATCGCAAGGATTCTTCTTCCTTCTCTCCTTTATCTAAAATAGATTCTGTTTATACATCCAACAAAACCTCCTAACTTATCAAACCAGTGTGAAAGGCACATCAGTGTGTCTCCTATTTTTGTTTGTATTTCCAAAATCATATTTTTCCCACATTTTATTCACAATGGGGTCAGTATTCATGGAGTGTCTGTGGATTTGTATATCAAAAGTCACATGGACCTTTCTCCCAAAAACAGTGTTGGGAAAATCATAGTTTGGAGGAGGGTTTGGGTCCGGGCCTTTCCCTTCTCAATGAGACGACTAGGAACCTCAGGTCTCTGGTAGAGAAAGTACAGTTCACAATTGCTTTTATACACATGTGTAAGAGAAGTATCCCTCCCCTATTTGGATAAATTTTAGGTAAACCATCCATGAATAATCCCCTAGATTTTCTTATAGGAGGTAGCATCATTTATCCTCCTCTCTTCTTCAGTGCCAATGACTAGAGGAGAGATGGGAACAGGGACTTTTGTTACCCCTTCCCTCCCCCATTTGGATTTGGCGCCATGGAAACCATCCTAGTATAATCCCATAACCTTAATCCCTTCTACCTTACATTGGACCCTTGCCCAATGTGAAGAGATCAGATGGAGGGCTTTTTTCCCCACCCTCTTCCTGTGTCAACTTTCCATCGTCCACCGTAGCCACAATTGGCTCGCCCTCTTCCACTAGAGAATGAGGAAAAACATGAAGGTTAATGTTTCATTGTTGAATAATTCACATCCTCTTGTTTCTCACAATGATCATGAATCACATGGTATTTGAGACTCTTGAGGATTACAACATGTACACAAACAATCACTAGAATAAACTACAAGTACTCTGATTCGTATTCAAACCAGAAAACATATGAAGCCATTTCAAGGCACGAGGACATTGGATATCCCCTTTTGGAATCCAACCCTAATTCATTTAATCTGGGCATCCTCCATAAGAATAATCATCAAATAAAACCACTCAAATCACCGAGGAATAATTTGAAGAATGTAAGCCCACACTGATTTCTCTCAATGGACCATACTCTCTTATGCGTCTTTTCAAACTACATGTGATATTATTCTCATCCACATGGGATACATAGGAAGCCTCCTTGTGGTTCAGAACCACAACTAAAAATCAACCTTGTTCTCATTGGGCCTTATTCCCAAAAGGGTCAAATCTTACATGGAAGACCATATCCTTTCAATGTTCCTTTGGCTACTTTAACAAAAGTCCCATGTCAAACATTTTCTAAGTATCTTTCTCTTAGATGTCCATACCACATAACATTAAACTGTGTGGATTGGTCTTTATAACATGACTATAAAAGGTATGATGTGTCCCATTCAATGGAACCTAACTATGCGGGTTCTGGTTCCTTTTACAAGGACAAATATGTAACACATTTTAGGGGTATAATCCCAAGTTCAAACCAACCCATCATCTCCCTATATGACAGAAAATTCCAGAGTGCCCCACTGAGTGGCTTCAAAACATATATCAACATAATTATGATTAATAGAATCTTGAAATAGTATATTAGAGGATACCATTGATGGAGAACCTCAAATACAGACAGATATCTCTACTGATGAAAAACCTTGAATACATATTGATTATTATGAATTTTAAAAATGTTAATAAGTGATTGAAATTTTCACGGCAAACATATTCCATACATGGTGAATTAAAATGGATTCATGAATATATATTAAATTTATAATGAGAGTCCCAGAGTAGAAAGTAATTCCCCTCAAAAGGGTGTGATGAGTCTGACCTCCCATCCTCTCGACAAATGTACGTTCTTATGTATTGTAATTTATAAAATTAAAAAATGCATACCTTTTAAAATCATGTCCTATTTAAATAATTAACTATTGGAGGTTTTTGGTTCCATAAATAAATCCAATGGAAACCACCTGGAAGCAGGGATTCATAAAACTATAATACATGTTTCAAGGAACTATGAAAAAATGTGTGAACCTGACATAAACCTTACCATGTTAATAATGATACCCACCTATTAGACCCCCATCAATTGGTAAAGTAAATCTAGAAAATGGAACCAATAATAGATGTATCCATCTAAAAATATGTTTCTCTAATAGTGTTTTTTGTTGTTTCACATGTTTCTTATAATTCCCTTTACTCCAAAATGGATTTCTTCAAAAAAAACATTTGTGAACATCCCTTCCACTGCTAAAGATGGATCCCCAATCCTGGTATGGATGTAATCACCATCCCAGTGTGTTCAACGCTGGGTCTTTAATGTTAAGGTGAAGGAATTATACCAAAATGGTACAATCCCGACATTGGATGCTTCCCGTCAGGCTCTCTATGTCAATAAAAATCCTCGATCATCTAGCCAATGATGAACAATAATCAAGAAACAGATGGTTCCAACAACCTTCTTCAACTGTTTCGGGTCCTTATCCCCATAATGAAATAATTAATCCCTCTTTTACTATAAGGAGGTGTTCATGAGGTCACTCACAGCCTCAATTCAACAATGAAGGAGTCCTTCATGAGGACTCCCACTAGCAATCCCCAACAGAATCACATGGTAAACCCCCAACATGATGTGGGTGTATCCATTGGATGTTTGGAACAAGTATACTAAACAAGGGCATTCAAGAAGAACCACCAAGGTCAATGTCTGGTCAATAGAAATATGGTTATTATATCTACCCCTTCCGGAGAAGCCCATCAACCTTACTTAATGGAAATAAACGAAATGGAACATACACTCGTCTGTCCTAATTTTTCTACCCAATAGATTCATTTGATAGAAACCCACCAATCCCACCAGATAAACATAGTGGAGAACCATGAATAGTCACATGCACCTAATTACAAATTATCATCCATTCAGCAGTCATGTCTGAATGAAATTAAAAAATATCATCAATCCAATGTGGTGCAAACTGGTAAAAAAGAACATACATCTGTTTATAATCACCAATTTTATCAAAACTCTCGTCTTCCAGTATTGAAAGATGGTCTTCAATAATACTTGATGTGAAATAGCCAACATGCACATACACCTGCTAATGTTCATAATGACTACCAATAGTCTCATTTGGCAGCACCCGGAGAAGTCAGTCAGAATGATCGATGACAAATCTAGGGAAGACCCAACTCTCTTCCCCCATACACGAGTACTGTGAATATCTATTTATATGAAAAGGACGAAAGGTGCCTGCACATACACCTACTCTCGATATGTAATGGATGTATATTCTCATTCTGGTTGCAGAAGTCACCAAACATATCCTGTCACTGGTTAAAAGGCTGACAGAAATCCCAACCCATATTCTGGATGACTACCAAGATATTATAACAGCTACATCAGTTGTACCAAGGAAACAGACACAGAAATTTTTCCCCACACATGGGATGACACATCGGCATGCCATATCAGAGAAGATACAAACTACTGTTCTATTGTATAAGGTTCATGGGGAATACTCCCCCATATTATATAGACAACAAAATCAGGACCATAAACCCTTTCTAATTAGAGATAATCAGTCCGTTCTTGTAACAAATCAAAGTAAGGCTCATAAAATTTCCCATTATCACCACTTTTAATTGCAAGTGGCACCAACTAATTATAATAGTTCATATATAGAGAATTCGCGCCAATCACTTTTTTAAAATCAAATGTCAATCAATGATTCGGCACCTCTTAATACTGATGTTATTGAATCCCTCAGACATTTATCTATTGTATCTCAAGATCCTACCCTCTCATTACACACATATGGGAGTGGTAGTAGTAATTATAATGTTCCTCATCAAAAACATCATCATGAAAACTTTCTTTATTAAATTTCGGTCAATCTAGAATTTTTATCTTTGGATGAGATCCTTGAAAACCCTCCATGCGGCTAGAAGACCAAGAAGAAGAAGATTTATCCCTTTCTATAAACCATCATGGTGATCCTCTCCATGGTGTCATTCACTACAAATGTCTTTTTCACAGTAGTATTTTTCATTTTCAAAAATATTATATAATTGAAAATGTTGCGAAAACAATGCCATCCTTTCTCGAGGAACATGAAAACCATATGCCCATCATGTATGATGCTTTTTCATTTACAGGTGAAACACATTCTCAACAAAAAGACATATTAAGGGAATGATTATTCAACAAACCTCCCTTAGGTTATTTTTCTTCAAATACAGAGCATCCACTTTGGTCGGACCATGTGGATAATCCTCTAGTGAAATATGATGAAGATGTGTTAAACATGAATAAAAAATTAGCTACGAGGGAAGTACCAGTCATGTTATGGTCATAGGAAAATTATCATTATATCATTAAAGAATTGATTATAGAGGATTTTATTCCTGATATCCTCCATAACTTATAGATGAATATTCATCATTTGATATCTAAAATAGTACCATATGATGAACATAAAAATCATGTAAAGGAAATAGAAGGGTTTGCATACCAAATTGACTTGTCATCTCTCTTAGTTTCCCAACATCCAAATGCTGAAAAAATTAGAGAACCCTTCATCGTGACAACCTACATTCTGTAAAGAGGATAAAACCATTAATTTTTTATTCCCCATTAAGTCTTCGTATCATAGGATGGGGTGAACGAGGAGAATTGAATTTCCCTACACTTCAAAATCAGTGAAGTCTTCAAAATGTGGTCACATGCTATATAATTGCACACATTCGGCCACAATCAATTTATTTTGTATGTAATAAAATATATGATCAAGAACAGGCCTCATCCGGCTCTCATCAGAGTCAGGACTTAGGAAAAGAAGATGTTGAGTTACTTATACATCAAGCATCTGAGAATCATGAGTAGGCATCCCGCTTAGAGGATATCAGGCGTCAGAGAATGGAAATGTCTAAAATTTAAAATTGATCTTATGAAATAGGTTATTTGAGTGGTTATCGGATAGTGAACTCAACTATTTTCTGAACCATAATTCACAAAATTAGACGAGCAGTTGCGAGAATTTCAGCCATAGCAGTTCAAGAATCACCCCAGCTTGCAAGCCTTGGGGATCATTTAACTCAACCTTTAAATTCATTATACAATCTTCAATGATTTGAATACTAAGAAGAACAAGAACAATCCAATCTTGTAAGACTGAGGGATTTTTCACATTAGTAGTCCCCTCTTCAACAGAAGTCAGTTTTCTCCTGGTTAGGGAAGAAGCAACCAGGAAAGCAAAAACTGAACTATCCAATGATTCCCTTTGAGTTATTTTCGGCAAAACATTTCTTAGGAGTTTATCATATAGAAGAATAGTGTCTCATGGAAGACATTGAGGGATACAATTATACATAAAAACTAATAGAATGACAACGATGCATTATGAATTAGTGAATGTTATTAACACCACTATAGAAGATCCTCACAAAAACTAGTATAGTTCAGGGGAATCAGAAGATGAAGATCTTGTCTATAATACGATACACAATAAGGAAAATGAAGAAGGTGTACATACTTGAAGTCAGGGGATTACATAGAATCTATGTATGCCTTCAAATAACTAACTCCCAGTATTCTGAAAGGCATTTAACTAGGGGAAATGAAAAAGTCAGATTGCGTCTCACTTTTCCACTAAGAATTGTCAATCTCATTCGCATGAAGATAGATTTTCACAGAATGAAGAGGAAATGAAGTAGTTGTAAAGACTCAATATATAATTACATTGAATCAATATTTCTTGCCAGCCGTACTCCCCAGGAAGGTCCCCAACTTTCAAATCATATTTGAGCTCCTTAGCAAAGTGAATTTTCAGTAACTACAAATGCAGAAAATGAATTCCCTCCACTAGGTACACAATCAAGGTAGGACCAGATACATACTAATAGGCTTCTTCCCATAGGATATCCTAGGAAAATATCAGCATCAGCATCAGTGGATTTTCAAGTCGTTGTACTAGCTCTAGCTCCAGTTGTTATACCTACATAGGTTTCAACTCATCCGAATGTTCCCCAAATTCATATGAACTCAATTGAGTATTTAATAACTCCATTGGAATCTATAGAGGAACAACGTGAACCATTTCAGTCAAAAAAGAGTGCTTACCCTGAATGGATGGATGAAATTCCTCCCCCACTAATTTTTTTGAATACCACCTTCCCCATTTTTAATGGTTCATGAGATCCAAAAAAATAACACATTTGGTCTCTCATTGTGTTCTCGTGATTGGAACTTCTCAACAACAAGATTTAGTAATGTTTAGGTGTTTTTTTCAATCATTACAGAGACTGGCTATTTTCAGGTGTACAAGTTTGAAATCTCGATCATTTACAGGATGGGAATATCACAGTTAGAATATACTCCTCCAATTTATCTCAACTTTACAAAAGATGGAAGTTTTTGATATTACCAATTATAAAAAATGGGAGAGTTAAGGAGTTTTATATTTCATTCTGTTGTTGAATGGATTAACATATTGAATAAGTTTAGAACTCCATCAAGAAGAGTTGTTCACTACAGGAAAAAGGGGTTTTTGCGACAGGTTATTTGTGACGGGGAAATCTCACCCGTCGCAAAAGGCTTGGCGCGCAAAGCGCGCCAAACCGCGGGAAAGTCATTTGCGACGGGTGGTTACCACCCGTCGCAAATAACCGGCGGCGGTAAAAACTATTTGCGACGGGAACATACCCTGTCGCAAATACCCGGCGGTGGTAAAAACTATTTGCGACGGTAATATACCCCCTGTCGCAAATAGTATATCGGCAGGTTAATATTTGCGACGGGACCCGTAGCAAATAACTATTTAACTGTTGACCGTCATAAATGCGGGATCAAGTATTTGAGACGGGACCCGTCGCAAATAATACTATATGCGACGGGATAGCCGTCGCAAATAATCCCGTCGCAAATAATCTAACCTATAAATACACCCACCCGTTTTCTTCCATTCATTCTCAACTTCTCTCAAAACTCTATTTTTAGAGTTCACAGTTTCTTAAGTTTAATTTTTATTTCCAGATTTGATATTGATGTCTTCAACAACTATCGGAGATCAAACTCAGATCAATTTTAAAGTTATTTATTTTCTTTTAAATTTAATATTTAATTAAAATTTTTTATTAGTTTTATTTATTTTTAATTAGTTGTAATTTAATTGTGTTTATATTGTTTTGTTATTTAATAAATTTAAATTAGTAGTATTAATTGTTCATAGTTAATGGTAATTAGTAGTAATTAATAATAATTAGAAATAATTAATAATAAATATGAATAAACCTCCCCCATGCGCGCATTAACCATTACAACTAAGCCATTTCATTTTTTTTATACATTTAATGATCTATCTATATATATATATAGTTATATTTATTCGTATATTAATATAGATTTATACTAATATAAATATATTTGGTTATATAAATATATATATTAATATATTTATTCTTATATTAATATATATTTATTCTATATATATATATATGTAGTTATAAGTTTTTATTCGTGTATTTATTTGTATATTAATTAATATATATTTATAAGCTTAGTTTTAAATAAATTTATAAAATATGGGTTTTTATGTATATGTATAAATAAATAAATAAATAAATGAATACATATATACAATAGATACACACACACACACACACATATATATATATGTATAGTTATGAATGAATACAGAGGAATGAGGGGGTGAAAATCCACCGAGAATGTTAAAACGACTATAAATTCTAATCCGTAAGTCCGTTACAACTCCACAACCAGTCAAATAGAAGAACATGAAACGATCTTCGATATGATATGCGGTACAGGCCAAACGGACATCCGGATCAGATTTTATAGCCATTTGAATGTTTAAATGACCATAACTTCTAATCCAGAAGTCTGTTTCAGCTCCACAATCAGTCAAATCAAAGAACATGAAACTATCTTCGATATGATATATGGTAGAGGTTTATCGGACATCGGGAGTAGAAGTTATAGCTATTTAAACAGTGAAAAATCGGGGTACCTAGACTAAAAACTCAGTTTTGGAGGCCTTCTGGTCATTTGCGACAGGAATATGACTCTTCGCAAATAATTTTTGCGACGGGCCCATCGCAAAAGATTTTTAAAAAAAATCAGAATCCTATTTGCGATGGGTCAATTTCCCGTCGCAAATATGTGTTTTTTCGATGGGCCCGTCGCAAAAAAAATTAGTTGCGACGGCGTTTTCTGCAACGGGCGATTTGCGACGGGGCCCCGTCACAAATATCTATATTTCCCGTAGTGGTTGTCAATCTGTGTGGAAAATCTGTGTGATGAGTTATGAACACCATTAATCCATGTGAAATAAATAAGAGGGTTTTGAGACCTTACTTCAATCGCTAAACAGATAGAAAACTCTATTATAGAAACAAAATAATAAAACTTGTGTTATTCCATCAGTTCTGAGGAGGAGGTTAGGAATGGTAGAAGCTGTTATTGTTACATTCAAGAAGGCACATGTACCTACTACTACATCATGAACTCTATCATACTAAAGGGATCCGACTCCTAAGCACTAGAAGCAACGACAGCCTCATAAAGATGATCAAATAGATCAAAGGTGGAAATATTTTAAGGAATTAAAGAACAATGATTATTCTTTCTGGAATGATGAAGTTCTTCGATATTTCATCTCAGCTCTAGAAACCAATTCTGTTTCATTATAAAGGCGGAAGAAACAAAATAATTAAGGAGATGAAGATCTTTCGAATTATTGTCCCTTTCTCAAGCTGTGGGGACATCCCAATTAAGAGTGTTTTGTTTTCAATGATCTCCTACATAATATAGAAGAATTTGTACAAATGAAACTAAAAATATCATTAGCTCAAGTAGGATCTGTTACTTCTACCGATACAGAGGAGGAGGGAGAATGAAATGAAGTAAAAAATAAAAATGTACAGAAATATAATAATTGGATGATCAGGAAAAATGTCAACTGAACTCATGCCATTTTATGAACACAGTTGAAACAACCAATTGTGTATTCCACCACCTCTTCCATAGAAAAACCTACTTCATTAAAAAGTTTTTTCTCAAAGAATTGAAGTTATCATATAGACAAAGAGAATTCGGGAAAAGATTAGCTCACGTTAAGGCCAAACATGTCTTTTCACCATAGAATATTTCATTCCATCTATTTCATAAACTTGGGTACCTCCCAACCAAATGACACAACAATAATTAACCTATCATGAAGAATCATCGGCAAATGAAGATTTGATATTTAGTCTTATTAAAGTTATCCATTTAATGTATCCTTATGATTATAGTGATTTTGTTTATAATGAGGCATAATTCCTTTTACTTAATTGGGGTACTAGAAGAAGAGGCCAATGTCAATGATATAGGGGAATACATGGGAATTATAGAAATCACTATCTTAACTATACCCCTACTCGAACCATATATGCGGCAGGAACACGTGGAACAACCCTTCTGGAGGCTCAAAAAGTACTACCAGTTTCTTCCAGGCAAGAAAAGATTGGTTCTGACACAATTATTTTGGAAGACTAATTAGAATATACATAATCTTCTTATCAACATGTGAATAGACCAGGTTAGACTAATCTACCAAATCCAGGAGTAATTCTAAATTCTTCTCCGACACAGAATATGTCTACATTAGAAGGATCAATTTCCAAACCACCTACCAAACAACATATCCATTGTTGGGAAACACAAAAATTTGTACCAAAACTATGATGTCATGAATGAATTACCCCAATTACCAGCCATGTTATCAATTATGGATTCTTTGAATCTGTGAAAAGATATTCTAGATGCACTCATTGAGGCTTTTTCAAGTCATCAAGATTTTGAATATGATGTTACAGCTAATAAGGTATTTTGTATAGAGAATGATCTTATAGAATGTCATGTAGTAATAACTTTTTCATTTGAATAAGGAGATGATTTTGTGATGGACATATCAGAAACCTGTATTTTTCTAGAACCATCAATTACATAGACATATAATAAGCATTCATTGAAAATGGCTTCAAAGTTGACTTCATTCATGTTAGTACACTTCGTTGATTGGGCATGACAGAATCTGAATTATCTCCTTCCACTTTAATATTGAAAGGATATGACAAGAATGAGCAAGAAAAACTTGATGATTTTACAGTCAGAACTCAATTTGTAAATTTTGTGTCTAATTAAGATTACATGGTGGTTTGTAGGGAAACAACTTTAAAATTATACTTGGAAGACCTTGGATGCATCAATATGCATCCATACCTTCGTCATGCCACCAATATCATAAGTACTATTTGAATGGTCAAATCGGGACATTATATGGTGGAATGTCTACATTCAAAACATGTGAATCTCAATACATTGAGGTATAGTTTTATCTCACAAAATGATAAAAGTCTATGAAAATAGAAATAACCATAGTTAATTCTATGAATGGATTGGAAAAGATCCCAAAAAATCCATTCGTACTTTTGAGTACAGATTATGTGATACCCATCAGCGAAATTGAATGTGTAAAACCATATCCAATAAAATTTCCAATGACTTCCATAATGTTAATTATGAAAACTGCACCAGATAGCATGGGAGAAATGGTTGATCCCCTAAGAATTGATGGAATCATAAATATATATTTCTTCATTTCATCCATAGAACTAAAACAAGACTCTACTTCGTCAATCAAAGTTGATGAAATTGTGAAAATGATAGTGAATGACAAATATGTTTATTCTCAATACATTATCTCCACTTTATTTCCCCACAAAGACCCTTCTTCATTAGTAGGTTCAGATTTGATGGCCTCTTCTTTGGGATTTTAAAATATTTACTCCTCCTTTAACTCTGGGAGTTTTTATTTTACACCTATTATGAAAGTGGAAACAGAAGAGGTAACGTGTAACAAAGAAGAAGAGTAAGATCTCAGGGATTCTCCTCTAACATTTGAGGATGGTGTCTCTAACACTTTGGATGAGCTTAGAGAAATAAATATGGGTACATATGAAGATCCACGCCCCACTCTAATTACAGTAGACATGACCTATAATGAGAACGATGTGTATACATAATTTATAATAAATCATCGAAATTTATTTTCTACGAATTATATAGAAATTCCAAGTCATAATCAAGATGTATCCACTCATCATTTGGGTTTCTAGAAAAACATCATGGATTCAAGTAGGCATCAAGATGAACACACCCAACTCATGCCTCTAAAATTGATGTTTTAGTTGATAATCATATAATGGCTCTCAATTTTAGGGAAGTTCAATATCTAAAATGTCTTTCCAAAATTGACCCTGTGAAAAATTAAAATGGGAAAATGAGAGTTTTCATTGATTTCAGAGATCTTAACAGGAATTGTCGAAAAGTTATTTTCTTATTCCAATTACGGTGATTTTATATAAGGCAACGACTGGCTATGAAACTCTTTCCTTCATGGATGCATACTTTGATTATAATCAAATCCATATTTTCCAAGAGGATGAATAATTTACAGCCAACAAAGCCCCTCAAGGTGTGTTTTTCTATAGCATAATTCCCTTTGTCTTTAAGAATGAATGTGAAGAATATCCACGTTCCATGCGTCATATCTTCAATCCATTCATAGGGAAGTTTGTTGAATGTTATGTGGATGACTTGGTGGTTAAATCTAGACAACATTACCATCACTAGGCTGATTTGGAGACTTTATTCCATAATCACCAGCAACACAGTTTGAAGATGAACCCTTGAAATGTGCTTTCGGGGTAACCACAATAAAATTCATTAGCCTCATTGTATGACATCGTGGAATCAATGTTGTTCCCGATAAAAAAAATCAATCCTTAGTATGTCACCTATTTTAATATTGAAAGTATTAAGATGAATCTAAGGAAACATGGCCTATCTTCGTCACATTATCACCAATTTGGAAGGAATATGATTAACCTTCACCAGATTAATGAAGAAGAGAGTCCCTTATCAGTGGAATGAAGAATTCAAAGAATAATTTGATACTCTAAAAAAATATCTCATGATTCCACTGTTATTAACGCGTCACGTTGATGAAAGACCAATTATTCTCTAAATGACATCATTAGAGTGATCATTAGGTTCCTTCCTTGTCCAAAAGAATGATGTTGGGAATGAAAATATTCTTTACTATCTCATTAGACCTATGATTGATACAGAAACATGATACTCAAGTATTGAAAAGTGATTCCTAGTATAAATCATTGAAGATCATAAATTAAAACATTACCTACAACATCATGAGGTCCTATTGATATCTCACAAAAACTCGATCAAATTTATCCTTAGTCATCCTATGCTTATAAGGCGTCTGGAACAATGGGTGGTTATTTTTCAATAGTTTGATATCCAGTTATTGCCTAAAAAACCATTAAAAGGACAATATCTACTTTTCTCCCTTACTGAGCATCTATTTGTAGAAGATATATCATTAAATACTGAGCTTCCTGGTAATCAGGTCCTCTCTATTCTGGATAATTACTATACATGGGAAATTCACATTGATGGTGGCTCTATATTTCTATGAGGGAGGAGAATGGTAAACCTTAAACTCTATAATGTTGGGTTAGGATTTGTCCTTATTCCATAGAAAAGAAATTTTTGTCTTATTCCTTCTTGTTGTCGGAAGGTGGTACCCAAAATGAGGAAGAATATCAGGCTCTCATCGCAGGTTTTTAATTCTCCCTTCAGGTTCAAATGACTCACTGAAAGGTAAAATGTGATTTAGAATTGGTAATAAAAAGAATGAATATAGAATATTATATCAGAAAAGAAGAGTTAATCCCTTTGTGAGATTACGTCATAAGGTTAATGAATGAATTTACCTCAGATCCAACATTTTCTTATGTCCTGTGAACACAAAATTCCCAAGCAGATGAACTAGATAATGCAGCTATAGCCTTGGAAGATCCAAATTGGGATGACACTATCATTAGAATAGCCCATCATTGTGTGGTCATGAAATTTGTTCAAACTAAAATAGAGAAAATTAATGAAATTAGCTCTATTTCTAAACCATATGGTCATACCATGGGATGGAGAACATCCATTACATAATATCCTTAAAATTTTACACCTCCACTAAATAGGTCTGAAAAAGAATAGATCTAGCGACGAGAAGCCAATTTTACACTTTATGATATCCCATACCACCAAAATATACTCTTAAAGCGATGCATTGATAGAATCCCTTTAAAATGTATTGATGGAGAAAAGACTACAACACTTATGAAAGATGTAAATTTAGGAGCTTGTGGTGCTCAACAGTTTTGGCAGAGACTCTCTAACCAATAATGAAGGCTTGGATAATTTGGGCCTTCAATGATGCAGGATTGTACAGATTTCACTAAACATTGTCATCCATTCCATGTGCATGACAACTTCATTCATCAACCTCCTGATTTTCTACATGTAGCTAAATACTCTTGGCCATTTTCCACATGGGGAATGGATGTATTAGGACCTTATCATCCATCCAGGACTAATCAATTCAAATATATCGTTATTTCTACTAACATCTTCTCTAAATGGGTTGAGGCAATACCTCTCAACGAATTGGGAGTTAAAATAATTATGAGTTTTTTCAAAACTAACATCATCACCAAATTTGGTTTCACTCATACTAGTTTGGCGGACAATGACACCAATTTCTGTTCTACTGAGGTAAATAATTTTTATAAGAAACATAATATTGAATCCAACCCTTCATATCGCTATCATGCGGTGGACAATACACAGATAAAGGCCTTCAACAAGACCCTATCAAATATAATCTAGGAAATTATGGATAAAGATAATAAATCATGTCTTAATTTACTTTTGAATGCTTTATGTTCTTATTGGACCATTACTTATACATCAACCCAATAAACTCATTCATTGGTATAAGGAACTGAATTAGTTTTTTCAATAGAAATGCAATTTCCTTCACTCATAGTTGCAATCTGTGATCAGTTTTCTATAGATGAGAGGTCTCAGAAACGGTTTTAATGAACTAGAATGAATAGATGAGAAAATATTTCACACATTGTATCCATTAGAAGCCTATCACAACAAAATAGAGTGATATTTTTACAAGAATGTTCATCTCCATTCATTTCTTCAAGTAGAATTTGTGTTGGCCTCTAGGAATCCAATGATACCAGGGAAGAAACCTTCATAGAATGATCCAAAGTGGGAAAGACATTATTCCATACACAAGGTCTACTCAAATAGATCTTGTTCCTTAATCTCAGTGGATATAAATCTTATAATAACTCCATACAACGCGAGATTCTTAAAGAAATACTTTGTGTAGTTAAAAAAATTGTCATCACTATATGACTTAAAAATATACAGTACCATTTCATTTCTGTTAGACATTAAACTCCAAATCCCTAATATCCTTGTTGCAAGACATTAAACTACATAACAACCATACACATCTTTGTTTCATAATGTTAAAATGTGTAGCATCATTGGTCTTCCCTGTAGGACATAAAACTGCCCAGAACAATGTCCTCCCTAGAAGACATTAAACTCCACAATAAAATGTCTTTATTTCAAAAACTACATATGGCTTGATTCTCATTTTCAATGAGATACGTAGAGAGGCCAAAATATCCAATTTTTGGACTATATATAATTAAAAAATCTTCTAATATTTTTTCTCTTCATGTATATAAATCAGATCTATACAGAGTATTTCCTTATGATATATGATTTGGTCCTTATTCTATTTTACTTCATAAGATTAATTGTCCTCTTAGAATGTGTCAATCACTCATTCTTTATAACAATCTCGATTGGCATGAGGAATTATTTTTTAAAAGGACATTGTACGGCTTGATTCTCATCTATTTGATATATGTAGAGACATCGAGATATCCAATCTTGGGCTCAACCGAGATGATATAAATACTTTATTCCTTGTATAAGAATCAAATCTTCTTAGGGAATGTTTTAAGAAATATGTATGTCTTGATTTTTCCCCCAGTAAGACACATTGTGACATTTGGGGTTTATCCCTTAATCTAGTTACAATATTGATTTCTTTTCAGATTAGTTCATTGGAATCCTTACCACATGACGTTAAACTGTATGGAAATATAACACCCATATTCTTCATTTACGTCACCTTTTCATTATAAAAGAAACCCTTACTTCTCCTTGTTTATCAAACAGAGCATAGATCACATGGGCTTAAGAATTTGGTAAAAGAATTATTTTTATAAATATGGTGTCTCAATTTCTTATGGTTTTATTAATATCCTCACATCATGACAAAAAAATACATAGTATAATGTACTCATTTCTTGAGATAAAACTGCATATCCCAACATTAATTCAGAGGAAACAAAGAATGTATCTATTTTACATATGAGTCAAATTTATGTGATAGATATCAAATTCCCATCCAATATTGATTCAAATATTTATCATGTGAATTAAGAAAAATGCACTTCAGTATTTCACACTCATAATCTAGACTACTTCCAGATCCTCATAATCATTTCTACGGTCTCTGGTGATAGAGTATGTAATTTTTAAGTACTCTTTTGCTTGACTCTGTATTTCATGCCCTTAGGTGGCCTTACAAAAGTTGCCTACATAACAAGATCGTCTGCCAAAAGAAGCCACTATTTGTCTATGCAGCATATGCCCTAGTTGGACATACATAACACAACCCCCATAACAGTTTTTTCAAATAATGGTAAATTCATTCATGGTTATAATATCTTTTTTCTCTTCAAACATTGTTGAAAATATTCATGAATCTGTATTTTCATTCATTTATTCAGGTATACTAGTCCCATTATTTTTTCTCATGATCTAAATGTCTCATGACCATGGTTTACGCATTTCTCTTACCATGTAGTGAATGAAATCTGAAATATCCTTGGTATCACCTAGAAACATATCATATATGGTTTCTATTTCTTGTCCTAGTTGAATGACCTAAAACTAAAGACACCATAAGTATTGTGTTTGGGTCAGACCTTCGTAAAATTACTATTCCTATGATTTTTTGGAAATCCTTGTCGAAAATAACCTTTTTATATTCATGTAACTTTCTCCATAAAACAAACTCAATTCATTTTAAAATCTAAATCCAAACAGAAATTATTCATCTTTTTGTAGTAGAATGTCAAATTTTTGTGATCTCTTATTTCTGATTATGTTGCATGTTCCCTTCGGTGACCTAATATATGTTACCTACATAACAGGTATGTCCATAAAAAGATGCCCCTATTAGCCTATGATGTATATTCCCTAGTTGGCCCTACATAATACATCCCCATAATGTGTTTTTCAAGTAATGGTAACTTTTTTCTGGGAATAGACTTACAATAAAGCTTTAAGCCCTTTTCCGACATCATTTCTCAGTTCCATAAATTCCCAAATCAATGTTTACAATTTTTCCTTTTATACCTAAATATGATATTATGTTTCCAAACAAGTTATCATGAAATTGGGAGAGTTTGTTACCATTGGACAGAGATGAATTCCTTAAATTAAAGCCACCCAATGTCATCACGACATGACTTAAAGCTGCACAATACCAATGTCCTCACTGCATGACTTCAAACTGGACAATATGATATTAGAAATCCCACATTCTAATAAATCATAACCATTCCTCATACTCAAGATTTGATTACAAATTGGTTTCTTATCCATGACATATATCAGTGTAAAATATCCCTTTCATTCTTAAAATTACATTCCATGGAAAAACCACCCACGATGGTCTTGGGTCACTCAAATATTACATCCCCCCTGTCTATCAGAAACAAAATGTTTAATTCCTAAATATCTATTTTTCAGGACTATATAGTACATTCCATAAGGTGGCCTTGCATATGTTTCCTACATAATAGGAATATCATCTAGAAGATGTCCCTATTTGGATATGCATCATATTCCCCAGTTGGCCCCGTATAATACAACCCCCATAATGTGTTTTTAAAAATAACAATATCTTTGTTCTTATAGGGGAATCCCCTTATGTTGATACATGTTTTAGATTTTGTGACCATAAAAATAAATACTCCATGGTCCCCTTGGAAATATTTAAAGAATTATTAAAGTAATTCTTATCCACAGAGACTTATTTGGGATCTAATTGCAAAATTTATGGTCAAATCTATTCAAACATAAATAACAGACTTTATATCCCAACATGCTTGACTCTAAAATTTTAAAATATGTATTACTCAATAGATTGAGAACCCGTGAAGGGAACTCTAACCAAAAGTCGAGTCTCAGCTCACTAAAAATACTTTTTTTACAGTTTAGGTTATATTGAGAAATAAAATGTCATGATATACAAAGATTGTGGGATAGTCCATACAACCCTAGAAAAATAAAATTATGATTACTCAGCCCAATGGCCTAGGTAAAACAAAATCATTTAGTGAATATAAAAAAAACACACTTATGATTGATGAAAAAATACATTTCATTCATTAAAATTCTCATAAAGAAGTATAAAAAAAATTGGAGTCTCTCTCTTATAAAAAAATCTGAAATTAAAAATATCATTCTACATAATTTCTCTTTTGTTTGACAACCTCTTGGGACCCCATCAGCTTCTTGTTGGATCCCTTTTATTTGTCCAGCCTTGCTCTCTCTAGCATTACTAAGTGCTTCTCTAGAATCTACAATAGATTTTTCACCATCCTTCTAGACTTCTCTTAATGAGCTATGAAGTTGATCGAGATCCCCTGTAATGATATCCAACTCCTATTGGAGTCGTAGCTATTGAATATTCTGCTCATTTATTTTCTACTTCATTTCCTTCAATTTTGCAATATGATTAGTGTCAACCTGGGACAATGCTACTTCGGACTCTTCCAAATTGATTGATAGTTTGGATTTTATCAAGTCTTGTCAATGATTTTTCTCTTGCTACCTCTTCAAAATAATCTCTCTCACCACAGTATGAATTTCATGGTATTCAAAACTACCAAATACAAGTGTGATAAACAAAGATGAAAGTCGTGGAATTATTGAAGGTAGTTCATCAAGGGGACTCTCAGATATTATCATCAAGATGTTTTTTCATGCTTTTTGATGAGAAAAGTTAAGAGCCTTATGTAGTTCTCGGTCAAATTCAGAATCAATGTCATAATGTGTGGTATATTCTAGGACTAATGCACATAAAGGAGTGTCATATTCTCTTCCTTCATGAACAACAATTATAAAACCATCCTATGTTGTTTGGACTAATACAGAGGCTTCACCTCTAGACTTATATATTGAAGTTGATAGCCCTATATGGTAAATCAATAATTATGGAAATGATTTTATTCAGGAAATAATAGAAGTGAAATCATTCACAATATAATTACCCATTACCTAATATTAGGTTAGCTGATTGAGATGAATCCTCCACAATGTTCTCAGTTTTAGCAATTTTTTTGATTTCTCTATATGAGGAAATCTATATTTAATAAGCTCAAGATTTTTCGAGTGAATCTTAGGAAGACCTGATATCTCAAGATCCACCTGATCCAATGCATCCGAAAAGGCGGGGTTGACGTTAATATCAAAAATTCCTTGGAGAACCACTATAGAAGCAGTTTCTTTATATGGTACTGCATATTTCAGTCAACCATTGATAGATGGTTAATCGTAAGAAGAATAACTGTAAAAATAATGAGAACTAGTGTCTAGTTGATTCTATACAAGGAACTACAAAATATTCTAAACAATTTGATATATTAACATATTCTAATAGTTCTTTAAAAGACATGATGAGGTTCATCAATTCATCTAGTGATATTTCAGATCCCATGTTAGCCTCACCCATTAGAGCACATGGCATGTTTACTTTACAACCTTCCTTCAGCAACCTTTGACCCTGAGTAGCTTTTTCAACAACAATTTTGGGGTCTATGTTAGTTGTTTCGAGATATTTAAATGCATGTGATGAACCTAATATAGGAATACGAGAATTGTTGGGAACATATTTTGGTTCCTTTAGCTTTAATATCTATTGAGGAACCACTGGATCTGCAAGAATTTGTGCTTGCTTAGAAGCACCATCCACATTTCATTGAGTCTTATCATTTGTTTCGTTCAAAGAATAAATAGATGAAGATCCGATAATCATTAAATGTTTAAAAAAAATTCATGAATAAGGACTAAAATTACTTATTATTAGGGAGACTCACCACTTCTATGAATGTTCTTAACCATTAAATTATTTCTTTGGTTCTTTTTCAACTCCTCCTTTATAAGAGGTATTTAATCATCAACAATAAAGACAGGTATCAATGATTCTAGTGCCCTATTTATTTCCTCAACTATGGTCTATTGGCCTGGATATATTTCACTTGATTCACGGGGTATTCCAGTAGCTCCATGAGTAGTGCCTCTAGGGCTATACTATGGTGAAGGAACATTAGTTGTCTTTATATTACGCAACTGTATGTTATGATGATATTTCTCATAAGTAACAATGCATTCACAAAATTTAAAGTTGAAAAATGGAAGAAATTTATAGAGAAATGAATCTTACATCCTTAGGATCTAAAAAGTCACACCACTCTTCGTATAATGAAGGATTAATCTCTTCGGTGGTACCACGATCTATCATTTCCTTTACCCTCATTGTCATAGAAATTGGTACATATGTGGCATATATGATCATTTTCAGATCTCGAATGTAGGTTCTGAACTCATTGGTATTATCCTTAAAAAGAATGTCAGAATAATCCCACAAATCCCATACTCCTAGAATATGTAGTCCTTTGCACAGATTCATCCACATGGTTTCAACATCACAGTAATGATTCTTCCATGTTCATAAAGCCTCCAGTAATATATATTCACAATGTATGTCTGAGGTCTATGAGGAGGATCTTACAACCATGGACATGAGTTTCTTCCCATCACAAACGGTCACAGATGTGGGATTAGAAAACAGAACTCACCACTCTTCAGAATGATTGATACTAGGTCTCCATAATAAGACATTGGTAGGGATTGACATAGTGGTTCTCTTAATTAGGATTGGAGGGTTTTATTTGTCACAATCTATCTTCGGTGAATTTGGTGCACTGTCACCTCCAACCTTAGATTATTTCATGTCAGCGCCTGATGATGGAGAATTAAATTCGAAATGACAAGGTTCCTTCTTGCTACTTATCCTTATCTTCACTCGAGGGATGACATGATTGAATACCCTTTCAGGGTATGATGAATCCCAATTTTCAGCATACAAGATAATCAATTTTCTTATTGCATGAGCGACAGGTAAGTTAAATACTTCCCCAGTCTCCCCATAGATGTCATCGACCATAGTTGTCAAGAAACCAATGGGTGTTCCACTAATATGAAATGCACAAGAGGGGATACAATATTATATTTTAGACATTTAATTTGATGCACAAATATATAAGGATCATAGGCCTTAGATATGAATTATATGTCGATTCTAGTAGCCAACACTCCATCTCTTCTAGCTATCAAATATTCCCTCAATTCCCTACTTGTCATACTATCATCAATAAATTTCCCTATAGGCATATTCCCATTAGAAATGAAATGAAACACCTTATGCGTGATTAATCTAGACTTGATCTCATAAGCTTTCAATGATGAGGGTGAAATACTTGAAAATTCCTAAACAGATGATTGGAAATAACATTCAAACATCTAGTCAGATGGGTATAAGTGGGACCCCTTTTTTCTTCCTTATTAAAATAATTTTTATCTATTCTTCTAGATGAATATCCCCCCTGTGCGAGTTTTTGTGGTTACTAAATTCTTCTGTTTGTTAAATATTTTCACAAACTCTTGAACAAAATCTTTTCATTTTCAGAGACATCTCATGTCACCTTCGGGGGAATAAAATCATCATATATGTCTCCATTGATTTGAGATCTAGAAATCTTATAAATGTCCCATAAGGTGATTCCTACCTCTCCATCTATTAAATTAATGGAATTAGTCTCTGGAATTTATAGAATTAATAATTCCCGCACAAAATCATTATTCCTATATATATTGATTTTCAAAACACAAATATACTCATAAATCTCGACGACTATTAAATTATACACAAATTCATCACATGTCTCTCACACCCATTATGCTCACAACCATGCGGGTTTTACACCTCCTCCTTTGTAGAAGTCCCAACTTTTCTTCCACCACTGGGACTGATATGTATGTGAATTTTGAAATATGGATGAATAGTAGTGTGGCGACAGCTTGGGCGTGTGTTCCTTCAAATCCGGAGAACACAGGAAATGATGCATAATATGACCTTTATCTACTATACCAGCATTAGCAAATGAGACCCCGATAGAAACATTAGCCAATGAGTGGTTTTTATAATCATAAAACCTTGAATGTCATACATAGTTCTTTGGATCAGGAATATTAGCATCCTTCAAATTGAAATATCTATACAAATTTATATAAGGGATTAGGGGAAAATTAAAATGATACTTCTTCATATATTATTCCACGTATGAAAGGTTCGATTCAAATATGTTAAAATAATCATTACCAATGACATTCTTCATGTCATCATTACTATTGTTTGTGAGCTCATCAGTAGTTCCAATTCTATTGGGAGCCATTGAACTTGAAAAAAGATAGAAATAATCTTTCAAATGTAAGTTCATTTTTTGGTGTTTTATAAAAAATTGGAAATTTTTTAAGGAGAACAAGTTTAAACCTGGAGATCAAGTATAAGTTGGAATGCAAGTATGGCACCCCACTTATAGCGCACAACTAAAAAAATGTATACAAGAAGAACGATGAAACTGAACTGCCTAAATAGAAGAAGACTTGCATTCCGAGAGCTAAAAATTTCGAAGCTGTGAGACTTTTTAAAAAAGTGAATCTATTATATATAACAGACGTAAGTCACCCTGCAAGCCAAATGTCTTATGCGTTTCAAAAATGCACGCCCAAGTCTACTTCAGTGCCAATACTTGCACACCCCATTGGTCTTTTCATTCTCATACATTACTTTACCTTAGTATAGGATCCTATTTTCAATTTAGATCCATTTTTGAAGGGGGGGGGGGGTTATTTTGACATACCATTATATAAAAGAGTCTAAAATATGAAAATGGAAATCCATTGGAAATAAACTATGTAAAATACCTGAAGAAAAATCAAGATTTTCAAAGGAATGATTTTTTGGTCGCCATAGTCTATCTGAAACCTTGCCGGCGTGTACGCTACATGCATGCCACCAATATGTCACAAAACTGACTTTCTCACCCCAATATGCCGCACATCCCACTTTTGTGCCCCCATTTGTAACGCAAACTAATTGTGTTCGAAAAATCCTTTCACCAATGGTTCTATTTCTACATATAAATAGACCCTTAGGGCCTTTATTTGTATGGACAAATTTCCATGAAGACCAATTTATGCACTGGTTTCCCATGTAACTCTCCCCAGTCATCCAAAGAATTCAAGGTAGCTATTTAACACCTTGAGCAGAGTATTTAAGAAGGGATGATTGGACGTAAGTCATTTTACTGTTTGAAAACCAGAACACTTGGATGCCTAAAATGGCCAACCTCCCGAATTCTGAGATACATGCACTGTGCCTATTCCATTAAAAGGAACTTGAGCACCCTACTTCTGGGATCACCTATGACTAAACTTTTGGGAATGAGAAATGTCTCTTCCATGTATCAACACATAGGTTTTTTGTCGCATAAGTGAACATCAGGTCGCCCAAGTATACTTGGGCGCCCAATCTTGTGTGCCCTTTTCTACTTTGGTGCCCCTCTTTGATTCACTTACTCTCTTCAGTTTAAAATCCATAAAGCCTTCATCAAAGAAATTCATGATAAGGATTATTCTTCCATGGATCCTTTTTATGAAAGGAATTATACTGGGTACTCCATGAAACCCTCCTGACTTATCAAAAAAATTGGAAAGAAAAATTTGTGTGTCTCTTTGAATTGGGTTTGTATTTCCACAATCATAGGTTTCCCACATTTTTTTCCCAATGTGTTTAGGATTCATGTAGTGTATGTGGGTTTGTATTACCACTATCACATTAACCTTTCTCCCAAAAATAGTTTTTTGACGTTCCCGATTTTGAGGAGGGTTCGGGACCTGATCTCTCCCTTCTCATAGAGAGGACCTGGAAGAACAGGTATCTACTAGGGAGGGTACAGATAAAACTTTATTTCCGCCAAAGTATATGAGACATCTCCATCGCCTACCAGGATATATTTTAGGGAAATTATACTACAATAACCCTATATCTATTTTTGTAGGAGGTAGCATCATTGCTCCTCCTATCTTCTTTGGTGCCAAAGATAAGAGGAAAGATGGGGACATGGAATTTTGTAACCCTTTCCCTCTCCTATTGGGATTTGTAACCATGGGAAGCCATCCTAGTATAAGACCCTAACCTTCAACCCTTCTTCCATCCAATGGACCCTTGTCCAGTGTGGAGAGAATAGAGGGAGGTTTTTTCACCTCAACCTCTTCCTATATCACCATGTCATCATCCACCATCTCCACTGTAGGCTCTCCCTATTCCTCTAGAGGAAGAGGAATATTTTTAAAGTGCAGGAGTCGTCGTTGATTCTTTCACATCCTATTTTTTCCCACACTGAACATGACTTGCCTGAGCTTAAGGATTCATGATGATTACAACATGTAGGCAAACACTCACTCAAATGAACTACAATAACTCTGATTCCTATTAAAAATATGATATATAAGAAGACCTTTCAAGGCCTGAGACCACTAGATATACTTTTCAGGAATTCAACCCCTATTCCCTTAATCTGGGCATCCTCCTGAGGAATAATCCACAAAATAATCCCCCCAAATAAACACGGAATCCTTTTCAGGAATTAATAACATAATGATTTCTCTTAAAAGACCATACTCTTCTATGATACTTATCAAACTCTGTGTACTTTGATTCTATTCCACCTAGGATATGTAAGAATCCTCCTAATGTTTAAAACCCAGCACTCTAAATCATCGTTATTTTCCTTGGTAATTATTCTCAACATTGTCTAATCTTACTTGAAACCACGTATCCTTTCCAAGTTTCGTGGGATTTTTTACATAAATACTACACAAAACATTTACTATGAATCTTCTGCTTATATGGCCAAAATAAATTACATTAAACTATAGGGATAGGTCCTTATCACATGACATTAAACTATATAATCTGTCCCATTCAATGGCACCGAACTACATGAGTTATAATTCCTTTTACAAGGACACGTTGGTAGAAAATTTTATGGGTATGATCCCAAGATCAAACCCAACCTTTATATCCCTGGATAACAATACATTCTAGAGTGCCACGCTGAGTGGCATAAAAACTAGTATCATCGTAATGATGATTAAAAACATATTAAAATAGTATATTAGACGATAACATTGATGGAGAACCTCGAATACATAAGGATATCTCCATTGATGAGGAACCTTGAATACACAATAATGATTCTATGTTTTACATATGTTAAAATGTGATTGAAAATTCCAAGAGAAACTAATGCCATACTTGGTGAATTAGTAAGGATTCATGAAATTATCCATAATTTATAATGAAAGTCCCAGATTTGACAATAATTCCCCCCAAAATACTATGATGTTTTGGAATACCATCCACTCAACCAATTTATGTATTTATGTTTTGTAATGATTAGACATAAAGAGTGAATGCCTTTGTAAAGTAGGTCCTTTTTAGATAATGAGTTTTTGGATGATTCATCTTCCATAAATAAATCCAATGGAAAGCACATGGATGAAGTGATTATTAAAACAAGAATACACATTTTAATGAACAACAAAAAATTTACCTTATTCATGCTAAATGATTGGATAAATCCATATTTTAAATGATGAAAATGCAAACCCCATTAAACATGTGATCAAAATTAATAAAGTGTTGAATTGGAAATAATGATAAAAATGAATAAATTGAATATTGTTAGCTAATGAACCATTTTTTATTATTATTTACATTATCAATACAGATATAATTATATATTTGTTTCCAAATCATGACCTATAGGTCAGGATGATTGTACATGGCATTTTGGACACCTAGGGATGTTCACTTCTTGGTTAGACATATTTGTTTATTTGATTTAATTTTTTGTAACCATGTTTGGAATGATGTACTGAGATATCATATTCATATAGTGTTTATTTATAATATGATTAGGATTATTTCCTTTTTTCCATTCTTTAATGGATATTTTAGTATGTTGTGCCTAAGTTGTATTTGGTGGTTATTTGATTCTGGTTGGAAATTATTTTCAAGTGCATGTAATCAATTAAATAATACAAGTAGGTTTTTTAGAAATCATAAATGTGTTTGTGGATTTTTGTAAGGATTAATAATTTGGATTTGAATTCAAAACCCATATGTTTTCTTTTCTAGGAAGAAAAAGGAAAATATTTTTGATGTTCTCCTGGATTTGATTTGTTTTTTCTAAAGAAGAATATTTATATATAACCTACATCTAGATTTATTTTCAAACTATCACTGATGAATTTCCTTAGAGAGAAAATTGCATAGTTTTTGTGGGATATGGTTTCCTGTTGTTCTTTAAGGTCATGCCTATTTCATTCCAGGTTCATAGTTGGTTTCTATTTGTTCTTCTCTTCTATGATGGGGGGAGATTTGGGTGAATATTTTTTCGTTCTCATATTATGCCTGTTAGATCTTCTTACATTATTTCATCAATAAATTTAGTTAGTTTCTTATTCCTATTCTACTTTCATATTATTTAATTATATTAGTTATTAAATTTAAACCTTCTGATGTTGTTTAACTTTTATTTGGGAAAAATGGTTCAATAATTTTTTTTGATGATGCTTATATGCTAGTTGTCAGCCTGTGGATATCGAGACTGCATATCAGGCCTTGGGGAGAGTTGGGACGAGTGTCAGGTAAGATATAATCCTGGTCATGTTCATTATAGGGTTGATGTAATATTTTTTTGGGTTAAAATAGAGGGAAACCAATAATAAATATGTATGGAATCATTAATAATCTATAAATCATTAAATTCAACAACATATAATTTCCCCATGGTCTACATAATAGAAAATAAATACATTGATTAGAATAATTCATCTCATAGGGACCTAATATATAAAAGAAGATATATTAATATTATTATTGAAGATATAATCAAAGAGATCGAATATAAAAGTGTACTATGTACACAAAAACAAAAAATTAGTGTTTCATGAGACCTATTGACTCATCAAAAAAATATATAATTCCTAGTCCCTCTCATCATATAACAAGACCACTATATACAACCTATGAAGGGAACAGTTATAAAATACATGACATAAAATTTGAAATGGAACCTCATATATAATAACGAATAAATAATATATAGTTTTCAATTTTAGAATAATTTATATAATGAATATTAATATTTACTCATTTAATTGGATTATTTTATTATTACGGTGGATATCCTCTAAAAAACATATAATTATTATGGAATTTACAATATAGTGAAATGTACCCTTTTTTATGGAAATCTTATTGGTAGCACTAATGCATACTTTCACGGTTTTGGGAAATCAATAATAAATAATCCCCAATTTTTTTTTATTATGTTCAGAAATTATCCAATGTATATCCCCAAGGAGTGTCAAAATAGTTGTGAATTTAGGAAATCCAATTTTTCACTAAGGGGAGGACGAGTTAATACCCAAACAAACTAGTATCAGGGTATTTAACAATTGTTTCATTAGATCTATTGGATTAATGAACACAATTGTATCTATATAGGGATTTCAATTCTAGTAAACCAAACAAAATTATATTACCATGATTTTAATATGTTTTAGGGGTATATGGTGTTTTAGAATTTAAATTGCTTATGATGATGGTATAATGGGAGGGAATACTTATATATCATTTTTAATATAATAAGTAATTTATAACTATGGAGAATAATATTATTTAACATTTAAAAGTATTGTAAATCAATGTATTGAAAAAATGAGGGAAGTGGTTATAAACCATTACATTCCATGGTAGATTTATAACTTGATTGGAACACTATAAAACCCTGAAAACTATTTAATGATTATCTTGTGAGGCATAATATGGGGGAACGCATGATTAATGGATTTCATATGGAGAGTTAAAGGATACTAAAAGGTTATTAATATTCGAGTATGGGGTGTGTTTGATTTTTAAAATACTGATTATTATGTTATATATGAAAAGTAATTTTGAGTGGCATTGATTCAAATTAATTTGGATAATAATTAATGAAAAAAATTAGTAAATGACCTAAAATCCCTCAATAACTTATTTATGGGTGAAATTATTAGTTATCTTAGGGTTTCTTACTTAAATGCTAGCCCTTTATCTTATTTTTTCTTAAGAGTGGTAACTCATTATTTTTATATCAGTAATATATATTCTTTTTCTGAAAAACAAAAATGTTTAAATTATCGAATATTGAAATTTTTATTTCAATAATGAATTCAATATAAGAATATTCTATTTATAAAATTAGTTAAATTTTTTTCATAATCAATTTCTATGTAATACATAAAATTAGTTTTTATAGAATACATAACATATCTACTAAAATAAAAATCATGGGTTTCTGAATATATGAGAAATAATTGCAGTGATTTATATTAATTAGAAAATATATTTTTTATCAATAAAAAAATATTTAAAAATATTTGTTATGATCATATTACTATATGTCCATAAATGTTATTTTATTTTAAAAAAGTAATATTATTACTATTTACCCATAGATTAACATTTAAGAAAACACAACTTTTCACGCAATGATAAGTTAATAATGATGATTAAGAAAATTAACTACGTTTTATAAAAAGTTTTCTATATATAGGTTAAATTTAGTTAAAAACAAAAAACCTAAAACCTATTTCAAAATGGCACACTAAGACTCAAAATATTTTAATAAATTAAAATTAATTATTAATCCAAGATATATGTGCATATTTACTATTCATTAATTAAAATAAGTAATTGATTATTATTAGTAACAATACTAAAAAATTATTTCAATCATTTTATTCTGAACATGAAAAAATCAAATATATATTACCTAAGTGAAATCCCCATTCATACATATTGAAAATAAAATAATCCAAAATAGAAATTATGACTTTTAAATCAGAGGGAATATATAGATATAAATTCTTGGTATTTACTTCCTCACCACTATCAGTCCTCTTAATGTTTAGAATATTTTCTAATATTCTTGATGAAAAAATTATATAAATTTTATCCTTATATATTATACTTACAATAATTTCTAATATAGTATATTTATATTCTAACACCACACCCAAAAATAATTTATTACTATGAATCATAACACTTTATTATTTGAAAAAGTGATACCAATGATATGATACAAATTGTGTGAAATAGATTCAATATAGATAACATCATATCATATGATGTGGGTGATATTGGGTACATACCTAGTCAATTAGAAAAAATAAAAAATCATTTTTATAGAATTAATATTTAAATATAATGGAAACTACTCTATGAATTAGATAAGTCGAATAATAATTTAAAATTTCCCAAAGATTAATGGGGTTATTTTTTCATGTATACAAATATTTAAATGTAATAAAAATCACAAAACATGATTTCACACATGATCACCGATATTGAATTAAAATGGTAATTAATGATGGCCATCATGTGGAATTTTATAGATCTTATATAACACATGATTTTTTACAATTATATATACCATATTTTATACTCCTAATCAATTTTATACCAAGTTATAGATGATTGATAAATATATCTCACATAAATTTGGCAATCAAGAAGTATCCATAATAGAGAACCATTAAGAACAATCTCATTAAATGTTTTTTTGATATAATTATTTGATATTTACACCACAAAAATTATATCCTCCCATGATACACCATATTATAGAATGTAAGATCAATGAATATATTCTAATTTCTATATGGTATAATTAAACATTATATTATTCATCAACCCAGACTCAAAAATCACCAAATTAAACAACAATTTTACCCATGTGTAAAAAACATGATTCCCCTTGTTAGCATATGGAAAATAATGGGTTCACAATTTTGAACTTCTCGATCATTGAATCCTCACTCATTATATTTTTTATCACACATGATAAAAATATTGTTGATGTTTCCTAGTCACTAACCATTATATATGAAATAACTTATTTTCAATCCCACTACAAGCTTGACCGCCACCATATTATATACATAATCCAAAATCATCTACCAAAACATTCACTGTACTCTTAAAGAACATATAAGTTAAATAGTGATAGACAACATAATGGGTTTTTCATTTAAACAAACTCAATACATAAATGATAGGACAAATGGTGCCTTGTTTCAAAAAAAATAAAAGGCCTTCACATGATAAAACAAAACCTCAATGAAATATCCCATTAATTGATCTAAAATTAATGATCATACAAATGAATTCCACATGTGAGTAGAACACACACTTTAGTTAAACACTATAATGGGATTTTCTCATTTGAAAAAGACGTTGAATAATTATAATGTGGATTCTTGTCAGATGGTTTCTTGTTCATCCTGCCTAAAACAATAACAATGTGTCATATATGTTGATATGTCATATAATATCATCCACCCTCTTGTCTAAAAATATTAAATATCATGCTACATCTGCAACACCAACTCTCATATCTCAAAAAGGTCATTACTCATGGTAAAATTCATTTTTACCATCCTAGAAGCCAATGGAAATTCATATTACTAACTACCATTAAATGGAATCATATAAGTAGCCGCAAGAGTCACCATACAATCCTTTTCCCATCTCTATGTAATATATTATCATCGACCACTTGTATGCAGTACTACACCGTTGAGAATAAAAATCACAAAAGTCATTTTTATCACTAAAGACGACATATTTCTAAATGATAGTTTTAAAGTAAAACCTTACCATCCTTATCAGTTAAAAAGAATTAAATTATATGAAATATTGGAAAACATCACATAAGTTTTTACTATAGCATTAGATAACATATCAAATGGAACTAACCCTATCTGAGTGGTTATAAATAAGACCAGTCAAGGGAGGTTCTAGTTACATTAGAGAGATGCATAAATTCAAATATAATATCCCATTGATAATCTAAATTACATGAACCACTACCAAATGATTAATTTTATTATATCATTAACATTAATCATTTTTTAAATGGTAGGAAAAAAATTAATGGGTAACTGATGAATACTTTTATAAGATTAGCTAATATAATATTTGAATGGAATATTTAAATTACCCTTTTCAAGGAAATAAAATATAAATAAATTTCATAGAATAATAGAAAAAAATTAATTTGTAAAACCATGAAATTTGAAATATAAGTTTTGAAATGATTTGTAATCCTTTATTTTAAAAACATTTCATAAATTTGGTTCATTTATTATATTTATAAATAATTTATAACAGATAAACCACTAGTTTTTATAGATGATTCATTTTTTAAATCTCAAAATGAAAATTTTTAGATATATTAAAATAATATTATTAATTAAATCTAAAACAATTGAATTTTGGAAAAGTTATAATGATTTTATTGAGAAATAAGGAGTGAAATATAAAATATATATACAATAAGTACAACATTTAAATATTTAAAAAATATTTAATAGTTATATAGTAAAGAGGTAAATGAAATACAAATTCAAATAGTGGTGATGATAAAAAATTGGGTCACATGAATTATTTCATATATGAGTTCCTAAAAATACTAGAAAACATTTTTGGGAAAAAAATACGGGCATGTAGTGAAAAATATCTATTTGAATGATTGATAGTTGTTATTACGATCGCAAATAATCATTTGAGGTGTTATTTCATTAAAGAAGTTCATACTGATGTATTTAATCCAATTATTTGAGAAAATATATATATTAAAATTGGAAAAATTAATGGATTAAAGGGGGATAGAATATCGTAATGGAAGGGTGATTTTATTTCCCAAGGAGAATGAATTTTAGTTAGGAAATATGTTATGACTCAAATAAAATTTAAATAGAAACAAATCAAATGAGAATGAGGATGAAGTGAACATCCAATTCAATGAGTAAATGTAAATTAATGATATAAAATTAAAAATAAGAAGTATATAGAATATATTAAACTTAATTTTTGATTAAAAATAAATATATCTCAAAAAACTATGAATATAGACCAATAAACTATATCAAATAACATAATATTTGAGGAATGAATCATTTAATAATGAATTTATAATAATGAATTATAAAAAAAAGGGAAATATAATACAATGAAATCATTATGTATAATTAATCAAACATGTAACTATGTTGTTCAATCAAAATGATTGTCACTCAATGTATGAAAATTGAGTTATGACAAACCATTACATTTTTTTTTAATTTTTGAGTTTAAACAATATAAGAGTAACAAAATGGAATATAAAATTGAATCTAGTGGAGTATAAGGGAATAATGATGTAACATATTAATCTGTTTATAGCTACACCTTTATAAAAAATAAGGTGTATAATATGAAAAATGTATTAATTTGTGAAAATTACGATAAGAAACACTTACCATGTTCGGAATATTATATATTCACGCACCTAAATTCCTATATAATTAAATTAATTTTATGATTTAAAATAAAAATTTAGTTATTTATATATATTTAGTTACTGTTTTCCATTTAATAACAAGTATATTTTATTAATTTATATATATATATATTCATATCTTTGTTTTATGAGTTGTTTCAGTCAATATCCACGTAACTCTTTTTTTATTATAACCATGGTTTAATATTTATTACTAAAACATAATGACATCAATAATTTTAGGAGTTTATATAATTGTATATTTTATTAGCATAAAATTTATGCAGATATAAATGTATTTATAAAATTATATCTGATTATGAAAGGTACAATGATTTGTTCATTCTCGGTGGATAAGATTACCATGACCATTTATTAACATAACATGTATAATTTATAATATCATCATTATATAGTATTAATAGTGTCCTCAAAATAATATTTTTCTCTTAATTAAATTCATTAGTACATCCATTTTAGCTGGTTAAGGAAAATAAATTACATCACTTCATGAAGGTTGTAGTCTATAGAAACAAAAAATCATGGTTATTTTGTTTTCCAATAAGGATGATAAAAAATAAATGAGGTTTGTTCCATTAATATAATTAAAATTATGTAAAAAATAATATTAGGGTCATTCTTTTAAAATGGTAAGTGTAGGCTTGGAAGATAAATAATAAAAATAAATGGTTGATGATTGATTAGAATTCAGTTTTAGACTATGAAGGCTCACATTGAAGAATCATTTTAAATAAATTTCATGGGATTACATATGGAAATCATGTGTATTATGTAGTTTAAGGTACATCTATTAGGGAAATATTTTTAGGTATTTATGAAAATATAAAATGGTATACTTTATATTTAGAGGGAATAAGTGATGTCATTTTATATGTTAATAAAGGGACCATTTTGTAACACCATTGATTTTTCAGTAATGTAATGGACTATTCAAGTGTTAATGGATAAAAAATTAAAAAATTATGTAGTATGGGGTGAGATGTGATTAATAACTCATCCACCACCAATCTTATCACATTTTTTAAATAGGTTCTACACCATACACTACTTGATTTTTACATATTTCCATTTTTGTTGTTACCTTGGTAACATGTTTTTACCCTAGTAGTTTATAATTTATTAAAAATATCAGGTATCATATAAAATATTTTTTTATAAAATTAAAATTATTATCTATATGTTCTTGTAAAATTTATAAAAAATAGTTAATTAACTATAAAATCGAAACATTTATTAGACAGAAACACTTTTTTGGTGGATATATTTGGAATGTACATTAAATTATTCTTAATATATTTATTTGTGAATATCAAGTAAATGAGTGTTAATATATTGAAATATATTTTTAAAAACAATATAACATTCATTATTTTTCATATATTAATTTAATATATTTTATAAGAAATTAAAAATTTTAGAAATACAATTCATTAAAAATAATGGTTTCTCTCTTATATAGTTAATTAATGATAATAATATTAATTTAAACTTTATTCCTAAAGATGAATGTGAAATTATTAAATAATTTGAAAATTTTGATATATAATATGAAATAAGTTTTGATAAATTTTATTTTTATGAAAGATGAAATAATTTTTTATTAAAAGTGATTCAAAAAGGTTTCTACTGTAAAATATTACTTATGTTTCAAAAATGTTTGACGTGGGTCTTGTAAAAATAATAATTTATTATTAAATAAGTTATTTAATATAATGATTTATATAAAAGGGCTTCAAAAATATTTTGGTCTCTCTTTTACTATGATAATTTCATAAAAGTGATTTTATAATAAAAATATTTAAAATGTTCACTATTAAAAAAATCAAGTATTTTACAATTAAAAACACTTTTTAAGATAATATAAACAATATAAATCCACAATATAGGTTATTTATTTTAATGTAAAATTCTATTACTCGTGCATTTAAATTTTATAATAAAATAAAATATATAATGAAAAATTTCTTTTAGTAATTAAAATGACATTTTTATACATCTATTGTATTATATATTATGTCAAATAATTTTATAAATAATTAAATTGTGACTAATTGTTTTATAATTCTATATAAATATTATAATAAAAATCATTTATGTAAATCCAAATTAAATTTTTATGTAAAAATAAAATACCTTTTAAAATTTTTATCTAGAAGGAATACTTTTTTAAATTTTGATAAGAAATACAAGAATATGAAATTATTTTATGTTATTATTATTTATATATACTAGATATTATATAGTACTTTTAATTTTAATATGAAATCGTTTTTTTTTTGGTGTATCATTTTTTCAATTATGTTTGTGACATAAGTTGTTGAATATAATATTTTGTTTGGAAGTTCAAAATCTCATGTTGTTACATTTTTAACCTCTTTAAATTAATTTAATCCTCATATTTTCAATTATTAATCATTAATAAATTTCAGTTAGGGTATTCTTAAATATCTATTATTCAAGATATAACTATGAATATTAAATATATATTTAGCTGATAGGATATATAATGTTACATATAATTCTTAAAAAACAATAATTTGTGAAACAATCACATACCATAAAATATATAAACCATGATTATATTATATTAATAACATTTCTTACCCAAAAACATTTTAATATTTATTACATTAAGCCATTATTAATTTATATATTCCTCTATAATATGAATCTTATCTTTTTCAATCAAATTTATTAAGCACTATTTCATATAGTTACACAATAGAAAAATATATATCATAATTCAATAAATTAGATTAAAATGACCAAAAATATCTTCAATGACATTTTCATTTACTCAATAATTAATTCCAAGGAAATCGAACTATAAAACTAAATATTGAAAAAATAAATTTCCCCTTTATCTCCCCAACATCAAGAATATATTAATTATAACATGTGTCCATGCCTCAATAAATGTTTCTCCATTTTTTATAAAAAACATAATACTATCATAAAATAAATTTTTAATTTTATTGAAACCATTTAATAAAATTCACAAGATTATTAATGAAAATACCCTAAAACCCTTATATATTTCAAAAAATACTCATAATTTTCACAAAATAGTATAATAGCATGAATAAATTTAACTTACTAATGAATATAACTATAAGTATCAAAATTTAATTTATTTTAAGATATCAACCTCACAATAATTTTTATTACTAGGAAGATACCATCTTCCATTATAAAAATCATATAATATGGTCCTAAACCATCTATTTGTACTCCCTTATTTAGTTATAATACATAGCTTTTTTACATCCATAAATTCCACAACATTATATATATCCTCTTGTTTGAACAAAATACCATGTCCAAAAGTGGTTGTAAAAAACATCAGAGTAAATGACCATAAGAAATATAAAACTCTATCTTTCAATTGTATTCTTTACTAAAACATTCATTTCATACTTATATACAATTATTTTAATTAAATTTTAATTTTTAGGTTCTCTTGATCTTCTTAGACCAATTTAAATATTTACATTCCCAAAATTAAAATAAACATTACTACATTTTTTTAAACATGAAATCATTAAAACCAATTTTCTAAAAATTTCACAAACCCTTAATCCTTAAAATAATTTAGTTATTAATATATCAATTGATATTTTATATTTTATTAAAATTTATCCATATTAATTTTTAGTATTACTTCATACCTAAATATTTTCAAATTCATCTTAACTGTTCATAAATATAATTCAAACTAACAAAAGAGTACCCCATAGGAGTGTCTAGATTGGTATGGATTTTTAATACCACTAATAATGAACTATAGTATTGGATGGTTTAATAATTAACCCTTATTGTTTCAGGTTACTACACCAAGGTTCATCAATTCCACATTTACATTCACCTTCATGTATTTTGAGAGGGATTCCATTTATTGGGGAACAACATAATCAATATTGAAAAAAATAGAGTGCTATATTAATATATAAATCAAATATATGTCAACATAGAGTTTACATTAATTTTAATACACATTATTCTAAAAAATAACTAACATAATACTGAAAAAAAACTAAACGTCGATATGATAAATTCTATAGACTCCCAAGATAATAATATATTTATTTTACAATATTTCAATATTCTAAACATCACAACTAAAAAATAATCACACAACTCAAATAACAGAATTATTAATGAACTTCAAGACTATCTACAAAACTAATATAAATTACATCCCTTATCAAAATAAATCAATAATTAAGTCACAATACACCATTTTATACTTCTTTTAGGTAATAATAATCTTTATAACCATGGGAGAATATGAACATAACAAAGGTGTATGAATATATTCTCTGTAAGTGTACCTGTGAGTGATAATAATTAATTATAAGAAGTGTATACATGATGAGAATATGTGTATAATGAAGCTAAAAATGGGCATTAAACATAACATATCAAAAATCAAAATTAAATTTAAAAAGTAATTGAGTAACATAAAAATATGTAATATCATAGAAAATATGCATAAACGTTGACTGTAATATATACTTAAAGTAATGGAACTGTATGAAAGGAATATAAAGATTAAAAAAGAAGATATATATGTATTAAATATATCCACAATAAATAAATGTGGAAGAAATCATTTTCCCAGACCCATGTGAAAATTATTGTGATGTCCATGTATCAAAATTTAAAGAAACACATTAAGAACATCCCCCCCTGAAAATATGAACAAACTCATTATTCCCACTTTATACTATACTGGGGAATATAAACATAAAGTAATATTTTTATAGATACATATGATCTCTCAAATTATAATCCATGCATATATTTTCCAAAATAATTGAATCATATAAAAAATTACCCTTGAAAAAAAAATGGGTTTCATATTTATTTAAAATGAAATAAAATAAGAAAAACATTAATAGGTACTTAATAGAAGATAAACCCATTGAATATAAATTGGTAATCAAGTAAATTATTTAAATTAATAGGTTTATACCCATAAAATATCATAACACATGGTATTTAAACCACATAGATAAAGGGTTTACTATTTATTCAATTATTATCCAATTAAATTATGTACAGGTAACTAGGTGAACACACATAAATAAATTGAATAATAATTAGAATATTAATATAGTAATGAAACATTAAGAGATCTACTATTGATATAAATAATTTTTTACGAATTATTAAGCTAGTGATAGAAAATTTTCATTATATAGTTTATACATTTCCTATTATTGAAATCATGGTTATTGAATCAATGGTTAGGATAAGTATAATTTTAGATATATATTATAATTTTTAATTTAAAAATTATTGAAATGGAAACTTTCTATGAAAATGATTTCAAATAAAAAACCTCAAATAGTGGACAAATTATTTACTTTTTATTAACATAAATCAAAGGAATGATGTTAAAAAATGATTGAAAATATATACTAATTGAAACAATTTCAACGTATGTTTAATTTGTTTTTAAAAAATATTATGAACAAAAGTTAAATGAATCCATTGAAATGTAATTATAAAAATTTATATAATGAAAAAAATTTGATATATTAAAACATTAAATTTTTAGAAATAAATGCTAATGGAGTTTTGAATATGAAATAGTGGTTGTAGAGAGAAAACATCGAGTGGATGATAAACTATATATCAGTGATATGTAATACCATTTAGCCTTTTGAATTTTTTATTGAAAATAAACCTCTATTTTCGTGGTATAAAATGATCCTTCTCAAATTATAGATGTAGGTTTTGAAGATCACATGAATTAATCATAATGTGTTCCCAAAAAGAGAGTAAAAGATTATTGTGAATGAAAAATATGTACATATGGGAAAAAATATATATAATAATGAATGCTAATTATAATGACCAACCAAAAATATTAATTTGATATTCTTTTTCAACATATAATATTATTTTGAAAAAAAATGTATATTCACTAGAGAAAAGAGAAATTACCATTGAACAAATTTAACTGTAAGGAATAAATAGATTTATAAAATCAAAATAATTTTGAGAATTTATTACTCATTGATAATGAATTTGATTAAGGATAACTATTATGAATCATATTTCATATAAATTAAAACCCCTCGAATGAGAAATATATTTAAAGTGAACATTTTTTATGATGAATAAATGATTAATAATTTTGTAAAATAGAAAATATATAGTATATACATTATATAAATATTTTTTGGTTAACAAAAGTAACAATTTCATATGAAATATTAATTGATTCTAAAAAACTATGAAGTAAAATAATCAATGATAATAGAATAATTTAATAATTATGTTATAATGAATAATTGAAGGACCCTATAAAATACCATTGTGTGTTAAAAAATAATCCATTAAATTGTATATTTAAAAATAGGTACTCTAGACATAAATTAAATTTTGTTTAGTGGATTGATGAAAATTGAGTTACCATAAACCTATATAACTTTGATAATTTTGAGTAAGAACACCATGAGATAAAGAACATGAAATAGAAAACTGAAAATCCGGAAATATAATACACCTTTATAAAAAAATATTATGGGATTTTTTGAGATCATTAAATATAAAAAGCAATGTATAATATGAAATTTTTATTAGTGGGTGACAATTGAGACAAAATCCATTGTATTGTCTGTAATTCTATTTTCACGTAGATGTAACATTTTGATTAATAAAATAATATATATTATATAAATTACTATGATCCATATTCACATATATTTAATTACTAAATACTATTTATTATCACATTCTATTAAATTATTATATAGTTTTTCCTAATGTTTTCAACTTTATATGGTTTTGTAAATTTATACATAACCCTTTTAGTATGTTTACCATGGTTCATTTTATTGTAGTATAACATCATAATCATTTTATTTTCAAATTTTTATTTATTATTTATTGTATAATAATAAAATTAACTTCATTAAATTCTTCTAAAAGGTATAATCAGATTAGGAATAATACTTTGATATTTTCATTCTATGTGGTTAATTTTATTATGATTTTTTGTTATTAATATCACTTATATGATGTTGAATATTATATTTATATAATATTAATATTTTAATATATATCATTTTTTACATTAAATATATTTTAAATAAATATCGTTTAGGCAGCGATGGAATAAAAAGAACACATCTTCATTGAAGAAGTATCATATGGAAAAGCCTAATCAATGTTTCTTGTTTCTAGGTGAATGAGATTCAATTAATAACAATTTTTAAATTAATATAATAAGACATTAGAATAATAAAAAATCTCAATTACTTATATAGCTATTTTTCATTTCATTTTGGATTATAAATACTTAGAAGTAAATGATAGGGATTTAGAAATACTCTACTTTGGGACATTAAATATTCTATAGAAAGTAACCATGGAAATGAATTTCATATGTGAAATAATGGTGATAAAATAATTAGGTAATTAAATGTATGTAAAGGATAGAAATATTTTTCAGGGTTTTATGCAAATATAGAAGGGTATTTGTAACATTGAGAGGGAGGAAGTGATCTCTTTATATATGTGAAGAAAATAGAACATTTGTGAACACCAATTATTTTTCAATAATGAAATGAAAATATTATATAGTAAATGTTTTAAAAAATGATAAATAATAAATTTTTGGGTGGCATAATTTATAGAAAACATTTACCATTAATTTTATCACATTTTTTAAACATGAATCATTTTCATTTCCTCTTTTTGTTTATATTTTACAATTTGGTTTTTATAGTATGGTAACAAGATTTACCCTTGATGTTTATATTTTTTAAAAAATACAAAGCACATAAAAATAAATACTAATTTTATATACCAATATATCAACTAAATATCATTTAATTAAATATATATATTTCAGAATGATTATTTTTAAATTAAATTATATAATATATAAGAAAATTGTTTTCTAGAAAATGTTGTTTTTACAATTAAGTGTTCTTAAAATTTTTATGTATTGATTACCAAATATAGGATTGTAAATATATTTATATACATGTCTTAAAATAACATTAAATTCATTATATAAAATATAATAATCTAAATCATTGGACAAATACATTACACATTGTTAATAAGAAAATTATTATTAATGCATGTTTCACCATTATCATGATAACTAACCATAATCCTAGTAAAAAAAATTTATGAATAAAAACTAAATTAATCATATTAAATAAATTAAAATATCAATAAAAAAATATAATCCAATTTTATTGATTTAATTTTATTATTGCTAAATCGTAATTTTTAATATGAGCAATTAAATATGGTTTGTTAAGTAAAATATCACTTATTCTTACAAAACGTTTAACATTGGTTTTATATGTTAAAACAAATTATATTTAAAATTTTATAATTACTATATGGTTTTAAGAACAGAATTTTAAAATTTTAAATTCACTCTTGTATCCAGATAATTCAACAAAACTGACATAATTATAAAAATGACAATTTTTTTGGCTATTCACTTAAAAAAATAATTTAAAAAATTATTTCAAAATTTACTCATAAACTAATTTTGAAATTCTAAATCAATAAATAAATTACTTTTGTTATATGAAAAATATAAAATTTATAAATATTATTTTTAAATTAAAATTAAATATAAAAAAAATACAACTTTTATAAGAAAGATGTCTATTTTTAACATCACGAGTCATTTATATTAATTCTTATAAATTTATTTATATTTTAATATTTTCATATTAGTGTAAAAATTTAACTATTATATACTATTATAAATTTTTAAAAATGAAATTATTTATTTATTATCGTCAGAAAAAATATCTTTAATTAAATTTTTCCTCAGAAGGCATCATTTTTTTAAAATTAATTATAGAATAATAATATTTACATATAATTATTTTAATAAGTATTTATCTTTTCATCTACTATTTATTACATTAATGATTTAATTTTAAAATCTATTGGTTAATTTTATTCATGAGTTACATTATTTAGGTGTTTTATATGAAAGAAGCAATTGAAAATCATACTAATTTAATGGTCCCCAAATTTAATGTCATTAAATATCATAACCCTTTAAGGGGAATTATTACATTCGCAAATAATGTTTTACTTATTAATTACATATTTGGTAATATTTATCATATCATAGTGTATTTATTGTTAGAAATAAACATGTTATGAATTGAAATGACTCAGTAATGTGGACATTTTCATGGACCATGTGTTCTCAATTATTCTATTATTATTTTTGTATAATATGGTTTAAAGACACATACCTAGGAACTAAAAAATTTACCCCCATCTCGAGAGGTGGTTGGTGTTGTTCTCTTGTGAGAGATTTATTGAATTTGGATTCCAAGATATCCATATGAGGGAATCAGAACACACATAGTATTGTGTTTCATAACTGATCGCGTTGTCTTGTGCGTCAAATTTGTCGTTTAGTTTTTACTAGAATTTATCCAGTATAACAGCAACCCTAGGTTATCTCTCGATAGAGCATTAGATCATTAGTTGAAAAAGTGGTTTTTTATTATGAATATAGGAGGGTAATGGGATTTAGTAAATCATGTGTTTTGATGATTAAAGTATACATTTGATAATCTAAAGCAATAAAACAAGGTAGAAATGAACAAGATTAATTAATTATGATCAACCCAGGAGAGTATCGTGATGCTCATCGGTTATCACTTCAATATAAATGGTATAGATCTTATAATACATGTTTTGTAAGAAATATTAAATTAATTTTATTGAGTTTATACTATGATACCTTATATGGTTCAGTCGAAAACACACAATGATTTACGAGTCAGTGCTGATGAACGGGTGATTTGTGTTCGACCTCATAACCGAAACTCACCAAGGAAACATATGAAGAACTCAAGGTTTTTATAGGTTTTTATGTTTTTTATTTTTGATAACATTACACATGTTTACAAGTACTTGATAGTTCATATGTGAGATCAATTGACCAATATGAACAAAAAACACAGAACAATTGAATGCGGGATGAAAAAGTGGTGACCGTTGTGTGAAACATAACAAGAATGGGTGCCCCCAAAAAACACTTATGAGTTGAGCATGACATACCAGTACATAACTAATTAAAAAATTATAGTATTATTAAAAAATATATAACAACATGGAATTAAGAAAGGTCATTCAAATACTACAAACATGAAGCTTGGGATTTATATCATATTCTTCCCCGAGTGATCACAAGGGGTTTAGAAACCCAAGGGAGGGGAGGTAGTAGATGATGTTGAAATAGAATTTCACATAGCCTCCAGAACATATTGGAATTTTGATAAGTCTATTTGGGGACTCCAAAATGGTAGCACCTTGCCTCTTGGCCGATCCCCTAAATGTGGTTCCCAATGTGTTCTTTTATAGGCAATTTGGAATGTGGTTTTGAGCACACATATTATATAAAACGTCTTGTGTAATAGTTTTTGGCTACTGGATAGTCAAATATCCCATTGGAAAAAACTGAAATTTAGTATTCCCCATCAGAGATATCTCCACTGAAATTTTGGCATCATATGGGCTAGTGGATCTGAATATATTGATAAAATACAGAACACCGATTTTGACTTGTGCTGATTGTATTCCCGGGATAGATCAATTCTGATGGGAATTTTAATGGAATATTTGTGCTTAGGTTCCGTCATATTAAATGTAGAAAATTAAATTTTGGTTTATCCCATAAATTTTCATTCCATTTGGAATCTCGATTTAGTAGAAGCATGTGTTTTAGTCCATTGGTGTGCTTGGATCATTTGCATATTGACCCATTTTTCATTGACATCATTAGTGGTCCTGCAAATCACCTCTACCTACAATATAAATATCAAAACAAGTAACATTTTCCTTCTTTAATAGTGTTAAACAAAAAATAATTGACTAAAAATTGAGTGATTTTTTTTTATTAAACTTCTAATTTTCAAAACAAAACAACATTAATACAATCGTATAAGGGTGAAATTAAACAATTCATCATGCTATGATCACACCGCAACACCTAATCATTTTCTCTCTTGGGAAAAGTATAATATCCTTATCATGTCCCATTCCTAAATCTTATTTTTGAAAACATCCATGAATTTTTTAAATTAAATTCATCATGTCTCGTTAATGAAAAAAAGTTTCCTTTCCTCTTTCTTTTATCACATTTGAATTTGTTCGACTTCATTTGTTTATCCATAATACATATCATATCCTACCTCACATAGAAAAATTCCCTATTCACTCAAGGAACATATGAAAGTGGATATCTTCCACATTCCAAGAGTTCATGTGATCATACAAAATTCTTTCAATGATTCTATGTTCCCAATCGGTAGAAATTATTGTGCTACCCAAGAGGACTTCCAAAATGTTTTTATGAGGGTCAAGGGTTGGTAGAATTTAATGTTTAAATATTTGAGGCTGAATAAGACTGTTTAATATCTAATGTAAAAAACATGTCAAAATTTATAAAGTGTTCATAATTAATGTACACCCTCAACCCCTCCAAAATTGTTTCACCTCTAACTCACTCCCCCCATTGTCTATTTTTGTGGGTAACAACAATGTAGTGAATAACAATGAGTAAACATCTTATTTTTTCCATTTTTTTCATTTGTTCTGTTTTTTTACAATGTACAGACCTATATTTTTTTTAAATTTATTGTTTTTTTGAGATAAAGTTGAAAACATATGTAAAACAATGATGTAATTTAGATTGTGAACACATTGCTCAGGAAAAAAGTTGGATCCCTTTATATCAATTCATAACAATGATTCTATACCTAAATTTCCGATGGAAACACCCTCTCTCCCACACTTGCTCAAAATAGAACAGGAATATACACTAGAGATGGGTAGGTACAGATATATATTCATGTAATGTGGCTACATAATAGTCATTTCATGGTCTCTATGGATTAAGAAGGTTAAAATTTCTAATTCAACAAAAAATTAAGGTTAATAGTATAAAGGGATTTTTAATGAATGATTTCCTCAATCATGAATATAGCATACTTGAATATTATAGATTCAAACAGAATCAAGGTAAATTATAGTTTATTAACATGACCTGAGACTCTCATGAAATTTATTAAAAGAAATAATATGAAATAATGGTATTATAATGTCTCTCAGTAAAGGGATTAAAATATTGGTCAGTTCTAATGAGGGATAAAATTCAATAATTTATTAAGCACCTAAGAATGTTTTGAAAATAAAAATTATAGAAAAATATTACATATCAATATTAATTTGATTTTTTTCCAAAAATACTGGAATTTTACACACAATCGACTCATGCATGAAAAATTATTTAATATATTCTTTTTATGATCAATTTTTATCTAAAAATACAAAATAATGTAAATCAAATATGAAAAAACGTTTATTTATTTATTTATTTATTTTTTCTTGTTTAATCATATATATGACATATCACACTCCCTCACACATAAAATTTACATTTTCTTCAATTCATATAGTTTAAATAAATAGAAAATAAATAAAGTAAGGGAGAAGGGATGGCCTGCTAAGTTTTGGCATCTGTGTTATCTATCAGTTGGATCACCTCCATGAGATTCTTTGGAAAATCCTCATAGAAGTTTTTGATCCTCTTCCCATTGACAATAATACTTTTCCACTCTTCTCATGAAAAACCTATATATCACCAAATGGGTAAACAAGTGTAACGGTATAAGGACCATACATTGAAAACGAAACTTTCCTTGGTGGTGCATTAGCTTGAAATTATACCTGAGAACCTCTTCACTAAAATGAAACATTCTATACTAAATAATTCAATCATAGATATAATTTTTATTCTCTTTATAGATCTGAGAGTTCTCATATGCGGCATGTCCAATTTCATCCAACTCTTGAATCTACAGCTTCCAATACTCACATGCATCTGAAAGATTCATATTACATTGTTTAATAACCCAATATTCATGGTATTATACCTCCAATAGTAGGAGAAAAAAATTCTAAATAGAATCTTATATGGTGACATTCAGATTGGGGTTTTAACAGCAGTATGGTATGCCCAAAGTGAAACATAAAAGTGAAAACTCCAATATTTCATGTTGGGAAGTTCCGTTTTATCCAAGATTCTCTTAACATCCATATTTGAGATTTAGGATTGTCTGTTAGTTTCATGGTGATATACTATACATGCTTTATTAACAACAATGTACATATGATGAAAATTTTTCATGTTGCGATTGCAAAATTGTGAACCCTGATAACTATTGATGAAGCTAGGTAAACCAAATATACTAAACATTTGGGACCTCACAAAATCCACAACAACTTGAGAGTCATAAGTTCTTGTGGCATTTGTTTCCACCCATTTAGATTCATATTCAACAGCTAATAAGATCTAAAAAATCCAAATGAATTTGGAAAAGGCAACATAAATTCAATGGCCCTTGCATCGATGATCTCACAAAATAACTTGGGTTGTTGGGGCATTTCATTCGTCCTGGAGTTATTCTATGTGAATTGGAAATAACTACATGACTAAAAAATCATTGGTCATCCATATAAAATGATGGAAAATATAGTCAATAGTCAAAGACATTTTGAGATTTACGTTTGGAGCCAATGTGGCCCCACTGTCCATAGTGTGGCTGAAGGTCAAAACAAAGCTAAAATCATGGTCAGGGACACACTGAAGAACTACTTGGTCACAAAAAATTCTCCACAAATATAGGTCATCCCAAATTTACGAGTTAGAATCAATATTAGTTATTTGGGAATGTGAAATTCCGAAATTAGAGGGGACTCTAGATGTTTCTAGAAAATTTACAATGTGTGCATACTAGGGGTAAGTTCCACAATATCACAAAGGTTCCCATGAGGGAAGAATTATCCAATGGGGAGGGGAGAGTCAACATTATGGTCAAATAGTAGATAAATCCTACTAATGTTGTTATCTATTGCATTTAACATTCCATTCTTATCCTTAATCTCAATGTCACACTCCTGGAAGAGATGTATCCATCGAATGAAGTTTGGCTTAGCTTCAGGTATCTTTTTGAGGAATTAAAGGCAAACATGATCAGGAAAGACAATGATTTTGACGCGATAAGATATGAACTGAATTTTTCTGAGGAAAACACAATAGAAAGAAGTTATTTTTCAGTGGTTGTGTAGTTTTCTAGGGCTAGGTCAAGGGTATGAGAGGCGTACACAATGAGATGTGAAGCATTCTCAACCCATTGTGATAAAACTACCCCAACTGAAAAGTTATAGGCATCTCACATAAGCTCAAAGGAGAGATCCCACCTTGGTGGTTGGATGAAGGGTCGGGATGTGAGACTCATTTTTAGAAAATTGGAATCATAATAACAATTTTTATCCAACCATAACTCATATACTGTTTTTAATAACCGAGACAAGGGAAGTGTGATATTACTGAATTCTTTAATGAACCAATGGTAAAAACCAGCATGACCCATGAAAGATCACTCCTCAAGAATTCATTTGGGATTGGTAGGGGTTGAAATTAATTCAATTTTATATTTATCCACTTAAATTCCCTCTTTTGAAATATCATTCCCAAGAACTATCCCTCATTCAACCATGAAATGTCATTTCTCAGAAACTAATACAAGATATTTTTCTATTCGATGACGAAGGATAAAACCTAGGAGAGACAAACATCTATCAAAGGAAGATCCATAATTGATACAATAATATACAAAAACATACATGAAATTCTATAGGTACTCGGGAAATATTCTCAACATACAAACATGAAAAGTACAAGGGGCATTACAAAGAAAAAAAGGAATCCTTCTGTATGAAAATGTGCAAAATGGATAGGTAAATTTTTCCTTTCCATAAACCTCAGGGGCTATATGGATTAGAAAATAAATTGAATAGACATCAACGAAAATATAGTAGGGCTTCCCAGCCAATCGTTCTAGAATTTTTTTCAATTAAAGTTAGAGGAAAGTGGTCCTTCTGTGTTGATTGATTCAGTCGACAATAGTCAATACAGACTCACAAACTATTTTTCACACTTTTTGAAACCAATTAATTCCTTTCATTTGACACAATTGTTATTCCTATTTTTTTAGGAACAATTATCTCTCAGTTAACCATTTTACTATCATATTTGGTATAAATGATCCCTAATGAAATAATTTATTGACATTTATTTTTACCACTTCAATGAGAGTGGGATTAAATTGGCATTGATATTGTCTACCCAGCTTAGCCTCATCGTCCAAAAGTATATGGATTATACAAATAAATGGGATAATCCCAGGAATATCAAACAATGTCTCTCCTATTTCCTTTTTACATTCTCTCAAAATGATGAGATGTTTTTATTCTTTTTTTTAAGAGAGGTTATTATAAATAATTATGGGCAGTTGGTCAATACCATCATGATATGCATATTTTAAATTATATAGAAGTTTTTTTAATTCCAATGTCGGGGGTTTTTGGAATGAGGGATGGGATTTAGGGGGAGTGAGGTCCATGAAACTATCTATATGCTCATGATTATTCTCTAAGGATAGTAAATCTATTGGAATGAGATTTAGAGAATCATTTACGGTCATGGGTACTTCAAAATGAATACACTCATCAATTAAAGAAAAAAAATTAACCTTTGCAGAACCCATAAAACTCTCAAAACATGAACAAAAATAGAAATCATCCAAGGGTGAAGAAGATGAAAATTAATCAGAGTATGGGTTGAGGAGAAAAGTGTGTTTATGTTCATCTATTGAGAGCACTTCGATCGAATAGATAGGAAGAGTGCAGTTCTCTACAATGGGGTGTTTCATATCCTCAAAGATGTTAGAACTATCATTTTACCCATGAAACTCCATGGACAACATACCGTTGTGAGCATTTATGATCATATTTGTTGTTTTAAGAAATTTCCTCCCATGTTTGACAGGGGCATGACCTTGGGTTCATGTATCTTCTATCTCAAGAATGTGGAAATCAGTATGGAAGATTAGATTCTTCACTCTTACAAGGAAATACTCAGTCACAATTATTATATGTGATGTACTCTAGTTATCAAGTTTCATGATAAAGAATGTTGGATGATGTTATCCATCCTACAGATATGTATACATGAAATTAGGAATTACATTAATTGTAGAACCTAAATCATGCATATCATCAGAAAAGAAGTTCTCCCCTATGGTACAATGTATCATGAATGTGCCTGGATCCTTGACCAGAGTTGGCATTTCTTGTTTAATCAAGGATGGAACATTTCATCCAAGGCTGACACTTTTATTCTCCTTTAACATTCGTCTTTGCGTGAAAAGTTCTTTTAAAAATTTGGCATAACGAGGTATTTTGTAAATGACATCCAACAATGGAATATTAACTTGAACATTTTTTAATGTATCCATTATTCCATTGTCAATATAATTATCAATGTTTTTATTATATTTAGATAGTCATTGATGGAAAGGAATAGGAATGGATTTTTTATAGGCATCATTAATGATAATTTGATTAATATTTTTTTTCATGAATCATTTAAAGGATGGAGAAGAGATTTTTCAAGAGGGGGACATACCTATGGTGCAGAATTAATAGAATGAGAAACTTTGTTACCACTATTAAGTGTAACTGCATATATATTACCATTTTCCTTCGCATTGAAAATGGGTTGGGATGGTAGTTGTCTAGAACCTTGTATATTAAGCTCACGGATGGTGTACACCAATTGTCCCCCTTGAGTTTGAATGTATTGAATTGACAATTGTGTGGTCTATTGGAACTGTAGGTTCTGGGTTTCCATTTGTTTCAACATATCCTTGTGGCTTGGTTCAAGTTTTTGAGGAGGAGGATTATTGTTTTGAGAATTTGAACCATTAGAAAGTTGCATACCTTGGCCATATTGATACCATTTTTGATTGGGTTAGCTTGAGTTTCCTCCTTACCGATACTGGGATTGTTCTTGTAACCTGGGGTTTGGATTGTTCCTGAATCGTTCTATCTTGAAAGGGGGTTCTTGTTGGAATGGATTCCTCTAGAACATGACATCACCAGACTCAGGTGACTCTTGAAGTTGAGGGTACTGGTCAGAAAAATGAGTATTGTCAAAAAAACACCATAATGTAATGGAACAAAAGATGAGTATGAGTTACCCTGTTCTTGAGCTAATTGAAATATAATTGTATGCATCTCATCAAGTTTATTATATACCTTCTTCTCTAGGTATGAATGACTTACCTCAGGAACTCCTTGGGTTCATGCAATTTTTTGTGTACCAATTTGATGTACATTTTGAACCATGTAGGCTACTAAGTCACGTGCGGAAAAAGAAGATTTATCAATAAGAGAAACACTAGCTTCATCATAAATCATTACACGATCAATGTGTATAATCCCCTCATAGAAGTATTAAATTAGAAATTGTTCACTAATCTGGTGTCGGGGGAAACATGAGAAAAGTATTTTGAGTCTCTCCTAATAATCATGATGGGTCTCCCCTTGTGATTTCCTAATTCCACATATTTATTTTCTAATTGATGTTGTATTGGTGGTAATGGATAAATTTTCTTGAAATATTCATTTATGGTAATTCCATCCCATTATTGAGGTAAACAGATAGTATATCCACTGTTTGGCTATACCATCAAGGGTTAAAGGGAAGGCCCTAAACTTAATTAGGTCATCAGACACATTTTGGTGTTTCATGGTGGGGAACACTATATGAAACTCTTTGAGACGATAATGAGGGTCTCACAAGGAAGACCATTGAATTAGGGATGTAGGTGGATAAGTCCTAATATTATATAATGTTGGCTACTTCCTCTAGATATTGGATGTATGTTGGATGGAACTCAACATCGAGGGTGGTTATTTCTTTTAAGGTTCTATTATTTTCAACCTTGTGTTCATGGGTTTTATTGGGATTGATGTTGGATTGGTTTACTAATACTTTATTTTCCACAAGGGGTTAATCAGTGTTACTCTATTGACCTTCTTTGGATTCAATAACTTTTGTATGATGTGTATATTCAATTTCAAGGTCAAATTCATGTAGGTTTTCTTTTTCTGACTGGGTCATAAAAATATTTTTTGATATTTTTATAATTTTTTATTTAGGATTTAATATTGAAAAAATAATTTAATAAGGGTGAAAGGAGTATAAAATTTTATTCTTTTTAATTGTAGAGAGTGATGTGGAGATTAGAGGGAGATAAAGAGAAAATAGAGAGTGAGGATGAACTCACAAAAACAAACAAAAATAGAAATAATAGAAAACAATAAAATGGGGGTGGGGTGATGAAAGGAGTACTAAAAAATAAGTAAAACAATTAAATAATATGAATGAATGAAGAAAACAAGTGATCGTTACTTGCTGACAACATCACCAAAATTTGATCGCGTTGTCGAGCGCATCAAATTAGATGTTTAGTTTTTCAAAAATTTCTTCAATATAGTTACAACCCCAAGTCCTCTCTTAATGGAGCCTTAGAAAATTAGTTGAAAAATTGGAGTTAGATTATTATGATAGGTTGAGAAATAAATTTAATAAATATTGGGTTTTGATAATTCTATATTAGAATATAAAAACTAAAACATTAAAACAAGGTAGAAATGAACAAGATTAATTAAATGTGATAAACCTAGGGGAGTATCGTGATACCCATCCTTCATCGCTTCAAGAGAAATGGTATATATATTTAAATACCTTGTTTTTTACACCTGTTAACATAATGTTACTATGTTTATACAATGATACCACCTAGGTTTCAGTCGAAAACACATAATGATTCACTAGACACCTCCAATGATTGGGAGATTTGTGTTCGACCTCATAACCAAAAATCACCAAGGCACCACACGAAGAACTCGATGTGTGGTCTAGGTTTGTATATTAATATTTTATGATACCATGACATAAATTTACATGGCCGTTATTGGGAGTATATGAGTTTAATATACCAATATGAACCACAAAAACATCGCAATTGAATGCGAGAAAAAAGTGGTGAATGGTGTGTGAAACATCACATGAATGGGTACCCCAAAACATGATCATATGTGTTGATTATGAAATACCATTACCTAAATCAATACAAAAATAATAGAGGATGATAAAAAACAACCTAAAAACCTGGAATTAAAAAGATCATTAAAATATTACAAAATTTATGGTTGGGAATTACATCACATTCCTCCTCAGGTGATCACAAGGGGTTTAGAAACCCATGGGAGGTGAGGATGAAGAAGATATTGAAATAGAACATCTAATATCATACTAAACATATAGGGATGTTTATAAGACCCCTTGGGGAGTCCAAAATAGATTCACCTTGCCTCTTTGTCAAACTCATAAATGAGGTGCCTAAGGTGTTCTTTTATAGTTATATATGAAGGTGGTTTTGAGCACACAGATTGTGTAAAACCACTTGTCTCTAGGATTTTGGAAACTATACAGTCGAATAATGCTTTGTAAGAAAACATTAAAGTATTATCCCAACATTATTTCATTACAAACCAATTGTTGGAAATCATTTGTACAAGTGGATCCAGAGATGTTGATAAAATAAAGAACACCACTTTTGACTTATGTAGATTTGATTCCCTGAAAAAATTGTTCTTATGGCCATTTTAGAGGCTGAATGGTGCTTGGGTTCCTTCATATGAAATTTAGGCCATTAAATTTTGGACCATCGCATTAATTTCCATCCCATTTAGATTCATGTTTTACTTTAAGCATGGATTTTTGTCCACTAGTTTGCTTGGATCATCTGTAGATTAGCCCATTTTTCTTTGACAGCATCAGCGGTCCTCTAAATCACCTCCACATACAATATATTTATCTAAAAAAGTAACATTTCCCCTTTTATTTGTGTTAAAAAAATAAATTAATCAAAATTTGTGTGAAATTTGTTATTAGACTTGTAATTTTCAATACAAAACCACTTTAATACATTGGTATAAGGGTGAAATAAAACAGTGAATCGTGGTATGATCATTAGATGTACATATTTTATCCATAAATGTGATTTGAAAAAACAAATGATGACAATTTTATATCCATACATCCATGACCTAGTGAATTTCAATTGTTGAATTTGAATTAGGGACCTATTCATGTCATTTGTATTGTTTCGCCTATAGAACCTATAGGTTGTTGGGATTGAACCTCAAGGAGGCATATTACATATCCTAATTAAGAATAATTGTATCCCATGTATTTTGGGATGGAAATGTAAAATTAGATGTGATTTTTCTGATCCATATAGTTTAACATCATTGAATATTAATGTTATGTAATGCAGTTTAACGCAATATAGTTGGAGTACTATGGGATGTGTTCCTAAAATGGGTTGGGGTTGGACTTACACATTATTTTCCATGTCTTTTTTATCCTATTAGAAGGTCATGAATCATGAAAATTTACATTTTATATCACATGGAATTTGATCCATTTAGAAAGGGTGACATAAAAGGAATATATCGTGTTATGAAACGATTATTCTCAAGATGTATAGACATGTGAGAAAGGTTGAATCGTAAAGAATATAGTCCATTTAGATTGTTTTTATTGTATATAATATTCCCTAATGAGGAAGATAATATCAAAATGAATTTTTTACCCCACGGATGGTTCAATCAAAGGGGATATGGAATATTCAAATAGGATTTATCTTTGTGAATATAGACCAATGTATAATTTTTTATCCAGTGGAATATACCTGATTGATTTTTTATCATGGTGGACATAACCCTATGAGGTTGAGTTGAGGCTTATTCATGGACATTCTTACCTATGTTTGTTAGAAACATGAGTTGATAATACATTTTGATTACTACCATTATAGGATATCCTAGTGAGGTTGAGATTTGGGGATTTCTTATATTAAGAGGCCCATATATATGTTCCTTGTACTTTGAGTGGAAACAATATGTCCACCGAATTATGTGTCTGGTTAAAAATTAAATATTATTCATCCTATATAATAATGATAATCTAAGGGAGGATTTAATGATATGATATCTATGGGGACACATATTTTTTATGGAGGTTTAGTTGAGGCATATTCATGTACTTTCTGAACAATGTTTTGAAGAAACATGCATTGATGATACATTGTTATTCCTACCAAGCTAGGAGATCCGAGAGAAGTTGGGATATGGAGTTTTTTTATATAACGATTCCCATCTATATGATCCATGTATATTTAGTGGAATTATTAAGTCCACTAAAGAATGTGTATAGATAAAAATTTGATATTAGTCATACGAGATCATAATTATAATCCAAGGGAGCTTCCAATGACATGATATTGATGGAGATACTTATTTTCTAGGTAATAAAACATGGTAATTAACATATAGATCACATATGTCTTTTAAAATTACACATGAAAGGATTATTATCATGGGAATTAAATATTTATAAGATGAAAACATATGTTCATAGCATTTTCATGCATCTTAAAAGTCTGTAGAGTGGACTTGTGTATGTAGGCTCAATAGTAGAGGATATAAATTAGATTGGGAACCATTTAGTATAGTTTTAAAATGAATCCTACAAATATGGACCTATGGGAGATTATACACCCTAATATAGTGAGTAGAGATAATGTGTGCACTATTTTAGGGAATATGTAGAGGCTCTCCCTATGGTAGGGAGCAACAAAGAATCATCATTGTATTATTATAGGTTAAATTTTCTATGTGTAATAGGATAGGGAAATATCATCCATAGTTTAATAGTTGGAAAATATTTATCATTAATTTAATTGTTGTTTTGAATTCATCAAAGTATATTGGTAAATGCGTCTCCCAAAATTGATCTCTCAATTTTTCATTATTTTGAGATGTCATCGTAATACCCTCTGAAGGTGAGTTGGGTGAGTGGCGCCCAACTGTTGATCATCCATGATGGGTCCTAAACCATTAGTTTCTATATAATATAAAATAAACAATCATTAAAAATGGTTATTTTATTATACTATAAAAATTATTAAAATACTCAATAGCCTAATCAATTCCCTTGTGTTTTCACCTAATCAATTTTTTGAATAATCTTTGATGACTTGGGCATGAAAATCATAGAGGCCATGGTTTGTTATTCCACGAAAAATGGCTTCATGAAACTTTTGTGGGTTTTTCCGTATAAAAAACATTTATGGTTTCCATGGATTCCAATTAAAAAACTGGAAGAGACTAGTCTATATATTTTGACACATAAGAGGTTCACTTGAACTAGTTTAGAAGATTTCATTATATAAGGAAACATGTGTTCATTATGCAAGATCATATTATAACATTACACACGTGGAATTTAATATTCATTGGTTTCTATATAGATAATGTAGATTGGGATCACTCAAAATGAAAAATTAAATGAGACATAGGCACACAAGTGTATACTCCGGTAATGTTACTTGGGGACTCACATGAACATGGAACACATTTATCATTCCCTTTACATTCCCTTTTATCTTCCATATAATGTTTATATTAATTATTTAATGGAGTTTAAATTATTACTGGATCCTCATTATTGGATCACATTAATAGAGATAGTATCCAAATCATAGGTAAGTACAACTATGGAAATATCCATATATTGAAGTAAGGATCATGTAATCAGGTCTATGTTCGCTAGTTTATACTCTCCCAAACCCAGGAATGAGTGTTTTATTACTCAATAAATAGTGGGGATCTACAAATATATAAATAATCTTGATCTATGTGAATCATGATTCTCCATGCTCGATATTCTCTATGTTCATCCCTAATACCCATCGTTATCATTAGTCCACTCAATTATCACATAACATAGAGTGGTTGGAAAGTTGATTATATCACAAAGCCATATTATATGTCAATGTGTCTTTGAAAATGGAATGGGAAATGTTATATGAGAGAATTTGAAAAATTGTGGCTATATGATTGATGAAATCATACATACAATAGCAGAATGATGGCATCGTAGATTAGTATAGTTATAACATGTAACATAGGCAACCAATTTTTATATTCCATATTTGTGTCTTTTATTCATTATTATAATATAAACTTCTGGTAAATTCTTATTTCTTTTATATACACTATATAAATTTGTCAAGTAATCTTGAACTATAATACAATAAATTAGATAATATCTCAAACATTAGTCATGTAATTGGTTATCAAGAAATATATCCACATCTACATTTTAAACATTGTGTTTCAACATAGATATTATTGGGATTGAATAATTTCCCTCTTGTAAAATTTTGGGTAAATATCACTAAGAGTATATGAAATTATATTCTCTTAAGAATTATTTTCATAAACTTTATACACCAAATGTTATCCTATTGATTTATGATATTCTTCTAGGATCATTGTTTGCAATGTACTCTCACTTGGGATATGGAAACATATACTCTATTAGCACATATCTCAATAAAGAAGAGGTCTCCATAGAATATACAATTCAAAACTAAAAATTTAAACTATATAATAATGGATACGTATTAAAGCCTCATATTTACTATTACTCTACAATCATTCAGTAATCATCCATGCACCAAAATAGAGGTAGGGGTAGACAACACAGTTTTGTGGTATGAAAATGATGTTAAGCCTATGTAGATGTGGGAACACTATTCTATTAGACATGTTCATAGTTAGAAAATTAGTTTAGGGTTATTGTGCTCTATAAAGATAGTTGGATTGTTTAAAATTATATATACATGAATGTTAATCCACTAACATAGCTACACATCTATTATATACCATACAAAAATATGTTCTTCCAAATACATAGAGATTGGGGGATTGAATTGTGGGATGTCCACAGGATTTCCGAAACTTCTATCCTTAGATCCTTGTTTGATGAGTTTATTCCATTGATTATTCCCTATGGAGATATAATGATAAAACCCTCACTAATCATTGAAATACTAATGGAAGATAGAAACCACTTGATGAAGGATCCACACATATTAATAGAAAAGAATATAATTCTTAGATTAATATCTTCATAGTCAGTCTTAGTGATGGGAATTCATTAAATATATAAATGGCCTTTCATCAAAGAAAAAAGGTAATCTTGTAGAATATATTGGATAGAGTTGATGAATATATGATATGAGGAGTGGTTAAATGAAATTATCTAAGACAACTCTCCTCATATAGAACATTCAATATTCATTCAAATGTTGTTAAATATAAAAATATTACATTTCTACAAATAATATAATGGATTGTATCTGAACACATTCATAGTAGCGACCTTGATGGTATATGTAATCCCTATAGACAAGTAGTACATTTTTTTAAAGGATACACTAATTCATATCAAACATAAATAAGAATAAGACACCTTTCACATATTAAGGGTTTCCATGTATTATCATTCATTAAAGTTGAACAATTCAATTCATACGTTCTATATGATGATGTTAAGATCATGGGGAGTTGATTCTAAGCATAAATTTAGGTTATATTCTATAAAAAACTATTTTTATCAAACGGTAAGATGGATTTGACACACATGAGTCTATATTCAGAGTTCAAATTACTTCTTAATTTTTCTCCTCACACTAAAACAATTATCAATTGTAGTGAAAGAGAATATGATGCATATCCATATAATATTACAATATGACATGAAATTATGGTTTCAAGTATAAACTATTATCATATTTTTAACTCACCTCAATATTATTGGATTTCAAATTAATTTTGGTGAATCGTGAATAATTAGTATAGTTGTAAATTGATGGAATGATATAGAAGAATCCAATGGTGGGAAGATAACCATGGTTCATGATGGACCACAAAAATAATCAAGATGAAATTAGGATTTCTACATTGGATTCCATAAGTAGGTTGACACCAATATAGTCATGAGACTAAATGTAATCATATCATTATGAGATATGTGTGATCATTTCCCCTATATAAAATGTTAATTATTCCCTAGAGAGGGGTACAAGGACCACCAAAAAGTCTCTTATGATGTTGATAATTGGAAAAGAATCCAATCACTCAATGAGATATAACACCTAGGATTCATGAAATCTCAATATTTTAGAGACAATAAAATTTTAGTTGGACACGAGTTATTCGATTCAGTGGAAGTGGATCAGTTATCCCTCTTGTGATGAAAGGATCAAAAAATTATAATGACTAACCTACTAAAATCCTCTTTAGGGAATAATTCGGGGAAAACAGATGATCCCTCAAATTATTTTCTCCAAAAGGATATGAAATATTAGATTCATTTCCCAATGAATTTAACATTATGGTTTTTTACTACAATTCATGTTGGTAACCGGATTCCTCAATTCATGAACCAGATGCCACAAGGGTATTTAAAAAAATGAGTTAATCATATAAATAATAGAATGCATATTTGGGATATGAAAATATGGGTGTATTCCATGGACAAATTCTTCCCCATAAGATTATGGTTATGTGGAAAGACAGATCATGGTACCATTAGAGGTGTTGTCCCCCAATATATTGATGTGGAATTAGATTTTGTTAACAAACCTAACGTTGAACATTAGTTTTTTATTTTTTATAATACATCCTCTAAAATCCTAACTAAACTAAAATATTACAATTTTTTCTTTTTTTGAGAATAGTGGTGGTGAATGTATATATGAAATTTCAAGATTAATCCATGTGTGGAACAATAATTAGTGATGTGGGAATAAACACCATTAAAAATGGAATATATATTCTGTTAAAATATTGATGGAGGAAGAAATGATAGTAAATCAATTATCCCACTTCCTATATATCAGTGTCTCTCCTATAGTAACGAGACATTATACACCACTTCATGGGGTCATATTTAAGCACAGTTCCATGTTACTATAAAAAAATCCTTATAGTAGGTAGAGTTCACTCCTAAAAATAATCATATATTTACTAAATTCATATATATTTACAAATGCATGTAATGAAATAATTAATCAGTAATTATAATCTCACTTCTCCTAGTAGTACCCCTTTGATTAAAACACAGAATATTTTATATTGTAATCTCAATATGAACTCCCACCCATAACTATTGGATTAGATGCATAATTGGATAAAGTGAAATTCAATAAAAAATAACTCATCATTCAGAGTTGATGAATTAGATATGAACAATTACTGTATAAATCACATGTAATATCACCCAATTTACTTTATAATTACATATAGGGAATACTACACTCAATAAATCTATTATTAAAATTAATGACAAAATACAAGAAATTCATTTCCACTCCATCTTATCCTAGTTTAAATCAATCAAAAATAAACATGTTGAAAATAATTCCCTCATTCTTGTTAGATTATTTCCCCACACATCGTGTGTGTATAAATCCTAGAAAATATTTCTATATCTACAGGAAATACAGCGAGGTTAACCTAATAGTGATAAATTACAATAATCTCTCCACCCTTAAGGAATAATTTATTAGAGGACTGGTAATGAATGATCCCTATAACATATATATGTAATTTCATGGGTTTCCACTTGATATTTATCCTAATGATAATTTAACTGACCCACTAATCACTGAATTGAAAAACATGGGTGATGGTGTTTATATATATTTTACTCATTTCATGGAAGGGGGAATTTATATTCCCTATTATTGATACATTTTGATGATATGATGGGTTGAGTCCATAAAAATGTGATGAAAGGATTCAATTGGTGATGTAGACATATAGAATTCACAAAAAGAGAGATTGAATCCCATTTACGTGGTTGATGATTTAAAAAATAATTAAATATATATGATCATTTAGAAATTTTTTACAATCATTTCATGACACATATATGATTCTATATTCATATAGAAGTAACATCAAAAGTGGATGAAATAGTTGATAAAAATATAACACCAATAAATCATAAAATAGTATAAATATAAATCTGAACTAATCTAGTATTTAATTTTTAAACGATGATGAACCTATGATCTACTCAAATGGTGTGATTACATAATTTATACACAGTAACCCATAGTGAATTTGGGTGAGACGTGGAGTCAATGGATTTACATTGGACTTCATAAAATTACACATGGAAGGACATAAATATGATGGCCCATATGATCCTTATTGTGGGATAGAATAAAATATAATAAATATCTTCAACACCTATTTACAATTCTAGGATACAAGGAGTTTATTTAGAAAATTATTCCAGCCACTACGAAGAGGATATTCAAAAATAGGAAAAAATCACATAAAAAATTATCATATCCATAGAATAATATAAATTAATTCCCCAGTTGTTATAAATTATATTATTCATTAATATTTTCAATATGTGGTGGATGATGTGATTATATATTATGATCATAGAGAAGAAAATCATATATTCTAATAAATTATCCAAGACATAAACGTGCCTCATCAGGATTTGGAAATAATGAAAATGTTGTGGGGGAACAATATAATTTGATCTAGGATATAAAATAACCAGGAATATATATTTCTATAAATGTAGAAGAATATTAACTTTATGAATAGGATTAAACTATAATTATTGATAAACAATGTATTTTTTGAATGAATCATAGTATTAATGTCCTGAATTTTAGAGTATACTGAGTTGTTTTATAGAGATACTGTAACACAGACTTTAATTCTATATTACTAGATATATTATAGAATAATGATTATTCAACCTTATAATGATCAATTAATGATTAAATAGAACATATATTCATTGTATGTTACTATGTTTAACATATGTATTCGACAACCAATCAATGATAATTTTAGAGAGTAATACCATGAAAAATAAATCAACACTAACGTCGTATAGGGATTCATCAAGTAAATCATTTTCTCTATCACGTTGAGTAAATTGATTAAATATGATTCAATCAAGTATCCACTAATCATGTTTCATAAAATACATGTATTGATGCGGAATATAGATATTGATATAAATTCTCCATATGTTGAAGAATTTCTTGTAGAAAAAATTATTACTAAATATTGTATTCTCCATAGTGTGCACAGTTAGATGGATATAGGTAGGAAATATGTAATATAACATATTACAGAATAATAAACCAAGAATATTTTAATTGGATATGAAATATAGATTGCCCGTGGATGTGTTCTATTATATACTTATAAATTGGTTGGATGTTGTGGCATGTGTACCATCAAAATACACTAATTTTATTCCATTAATATATGTGTGATGATTGACTCAACCATATAAAAATTATAAATATGAATTTTGGAATATGGAATTCAATTTTCATTCGGTCATGAGTATCCTAATATTACACCATCCTATAATTCATATTTTATAATTCAGGATAACATTTATTCATTGGAAGGGTGATATGATTATAACTAATGTAAAGAACCATGTTATCTTCTGTCAAATTCATGTAGGTTATTAATATAGTTCCCACAATATTAAATATATTATTTTTCATGGTAATATCGTTTGTATATGACATCTATGTGGAACAATTAGATGTTATGATTGGAAATTATAACCACGTTACCCTTTTTCAGGGTTTCAACATAAAAAGTTTTGGTTCATTTTCCACTTTCCATGTAGATCAAGTATTCTTACACTATTGTATGTGGATGTTTAGTGATAAATGAATCATGTTTATCCTATATATCACATTACTTTTTTACATTAAAATCACTATGTATCTCTTATTTGGAATATTAATGTCTTATAAATGAAAAAAGGGTTTGCATGGGTTTACTATTGGATAGAATAGAACAAAAGGTCAGGTGTTCTGTCCTGTATCATAAGATTAATAAGATAGATGTTCATAAGAATCAAATACCATCAATATAGAAAACCTTTTGTCCATATACATGAAATTTAGAATCGTGATGATCATACCAATAATGTATCAATAAAAAAATATCATATTAATATACTAAAAATGGGTATCTTGCACAAATGCTGAAAATCATGGGTATTAAAATACCCATGAATAGTTTTATATTACAATTTGAAAATCTTAACCAAATGAGTTTTAATTTGGAAATGACAGGATATTAAATGTATACCCATGATAACCATTTACCATATTAAAATGATGATAGACACAATGATTTTGTCGGAAAATTTCAGGGTTAAAGGAAATACTTCATAAGATTAAAACATTAAAATAGATCTTATTGCCGAATATGGTTAAAAATTCATTAAAATGTTGAGTTTTCCATTAGATATGAATTATATTGAAACAAATTGTTGTAAATTGTTTCAAAAGATTCAAACACATAAGGGAAAATGGCAGTTTCAAGATAAAAGGTAGTGATTAATTATTAAGAATCCAAAAATGTCTTCCAACCCTAAAATTATCATATACTAAAGAATATGTGAGCTAAAAAATAGATCCATTTAAATGACATGTGGTTGGTATAATAAAAATTATTTCATTAATGTTTTATTATACTATTATGGGAGAAAAATAATATATTTAATATTTCTATTTCCATTTAATGGAACCTATAAGAATTTTTCTAGTTTCTATTTGTGCCCTAACTTCTTCCAAATCCATAAAAAATTATTACATGGTGAGTAATAAACATATTTTTCATTGGATTCCATTTCTAGGGTTTTGAACTAAAAATCCTCTAGGTATCATTCATCTATAGTCTAATAGTCATTTAATTTAAAATAGTTAGATACAGATTTTAATTTCCTACAAAACTGAAAAAAAATTATTACGGTTTAATTTTGTAAAATGTTTACCAATTGTTGAGATGGCCATTATAGAAATTATAATGAATACCTGACATAAATATATATACTAATGGTATTATAAACGATCTCATAGATATTTGAAAATATTTTAATGTTATAGTAATTTTTTTGAATAAACAAGGCATACTATCTAGAAATGATTAGTTGGAAACTCAATGTGAATCCCAAGTTCCGTTATACTATATAACTTCTTAGAAATATAGACCATTTATTTGTGATGTGAAATTAAATCCCATATTTTTTATGAGTTAAGAGTCACCCAAAAACTATGGAAATTAAATTGAAATGATGTAAACCATGATATTGTGTAACTGAATTAGTATGAGGATGTGTACCATGTCTTTCAAGGATAAATATTGAAAACAACTGTATAAAAGCTTCTACATAAATAATTTAAGGAGTGTACGAGTAATAGGTGACCTTATCTTAATGTAAAAAAACAATAATATTGTTATTATTTTTGAATATAGTGCATATATAAAATAAACAAGAAAAGCTTTCATGTTGAGTCAAATGTTTTTATTACTAATATCCATGGAATTTTTGTAATGATTAAAATTTCTTATTCAGGATGAGAGGTGAGTTGAAAATGAATGTAATAATTTGGTGATATGAAATAATTTTGGAGCATGATGGATGAAAATGGAATGTATTTGGAAATCATAGAACAAAATTATGAACTCCATATAGTCAATATTATTTGATAGTCAATTAAATCAAATTATCTATATTTTATGGAATAGCTATGATTCTGATTGGTTCGTATCATATCAACTAACATGAAATTATTTTATAATAGTGATGGTACCACCTTCCTTAACAAATAGGATGTGAAATCTATAATAATATCATTAATATAATTCTTTTTTTGTGAATTTTTTTAATTATAAATATAATGTTCCCTACATGTAACCAAATCTATTTATTCTTTTCATGATATTAGGGGATAATTCCACTATAGAGGCAGACAATTTTTGAAAGCATCAACCAAATTTTTATATCATACCAGTGAAAGTGGATTTCTATTGAATTTATTTACAATATATATATCATGTATGATTAATGGTGAGACCACCATATATTTCATGATTTATATAGCTATTTCATCTAGATCTTTATCTATCACAGTTTTTGTTCTAATAGATAATGCCTCAATATACTCATCATGTTTTTGATGGATGTGAAACTATAATGGATTATTGAGAAATTATTAAACACTCATATTCAATAAAGAGATGGCATTAATTATTCCTTTTAAATGTAAAATTGTCCACTGATATACCTGATTACCAACTCCCAGTATCCCGTTATATTTAAATGGGTCACCTATATCATTAGTGTTAGCTCTAATCAAATAATGATGAATTTATTTCATATTTTTATATTGTGCAACATTTTAATATTAGTAATAAATTTAGAGAGCTTACTATACTCGGTAGATGAGTTAAATTATCAATAAACTACTATTGATCTTAAGAATTCCCATTATCCATCCCATTAGGATTATATAGGCACATTTAATGTCAAACTCCAATATGTTGGGAGTTTCATGGTGGAAGAAATACTCATCTTTAGGGATATATATATATATATTTAATTGTTTAAATTATGTTCCATGGTGTGTGTTGTACAAATCATCCAAATTCTACCCTTTCAGTTTTTATGAGAATGGAATTAGATGTAATGTGGTAGCATAATGAAAACCAACCATTCCAAACATATAGAAAATATAATATGATTAAAAACAACATTGATCATATCATCATTAGAATACTAGATGAACCTCGTGATACTATAGATATCATCTCACTTTCTTCAAGAAAAAGGATACCAGAAGGTAGAACATATAGATATGAATTTATCATACCTCAGTATATAATATTTTCCAATTAATATAGTAATACTTTTTATCCTCTCTTTCATCATACATATGACCATATAGTCTGTAGATTGATCACTCTAGATATGATACATGGTGGACAAGAGGCTTCCTCTCTATAGTTGGAATCATGTTTAGTGGGTTTAACATATAATATCTAAGATCATCAAATGAATTATTAAAATAATCACCCTTCATATAGTAATCCATACTCTTCATTAAAATGATAAAATGAAATCATTTACCAGTGATAATGGATTTGAATCATTTGATATAGTTACTATTTCCTTATATTCCCCTTTTCTCCATTAGATTTTCAGAAGAAGGAATATCAAGGAAAACCTAATTCTCCTTTGGATAAAATTTTATACCATGATATAATTCCAAAATGATGATAAATTTCTTTAATGATTCCCTATAGCACATTTTACATGGTTAATCTTCAGGTTGTGTTGCCACCATTTTTTTAAATCTAACTGAAGATCATTAATATGAACATACATTTTATATGAATCAACCATTGTATAATCTATATAACATTCTATGAGTACACATAAGAAGGACACAATTAAATGGCTCAATTTTCTTTAATATGTGGAACAAAACATCCATTTCCAATGTGTAATTACATGATAATAGTATAACCCATAAGTTCTTTTGAAGACAATGAATTCCTCATTGACAAGATCAATCATTATCATATTACATATGAAATATAAATCCATGATGGAGAGGGCCTCGAAAAAAATCCTTATATCAATAAAAATCTAAATTATTGAGATGGGGAATCATACTATTGGACAATGATGGTTGATATTACTAACTTCAAATAAATCAATTATATTACTCTTATTTTTTCTATTTGGATAATATTACAATTACATATTATATTTTCAACATCCAAAATGTTGTTTTCATCCATTGTCTTATCAAAATCAGCTTCTACCTTATCTCTTTGTGATGGGTGTATTTTTTTATATGTCTCTTTATACCCATGGTTTTCGTTTGTAAAACCAATATGATTGGAATCCATAGTGAGATCCATCACATTAAAATTGGTATAGTCCAAGGAAAATTCAATCTGATACTTAATGACAAAGGAGTTGTATTTTTATATCTCTTCAAGATAAATTTTGACCTGAATTAATATATATAATTGATTATACTATGTACACATATTAAATTATTTTTGTTTATTAATTGTTATATATGCACTAACATATTATATCAGAATGTCCACAATGATATCTTATTTTTTTCCTCTTGTTCCTTTCTACTATCAAATGAATAATGCATTGAATAACTTTTTTATTTAAAAGATCACATGTGGAAATTATCATATTTTTGTGGATCACATTTATATTTTTCATGATTTGTTTCATCTAATTCATAAAAACATAAGAAAAATAATCAATTTGAAAAAATAATTTTATGATTATTCATAGATGAATTTGGTTCGGAAGATAAAAGTGCATCAAATAGATTGACCGGTGATCTATTAGGAAATCATAGTGGTAAATATTGTCATGGTATATGGTGATATACATGGAATTTCTAAATTCAAACCACATTCTCTATGATTTTTATTGATATTGTTTTATACTTGATTGAAAATAGCAGTAATGTGATTGGATAATTTGTATCTCCCACATGTTAAAAACATGTGACACGATGACTCCCTATATTGGGATATGTTTTCATAATATAATTTATATAAAACACATAGTCCTCATAAAATTCATTTCAATGATTTTTAGAAACAATCCAAAAAAATGGAAGCTAAAACCTGGATATTATTATATAGAACCAATTCACATCACTCTTTTTTTAACCCTTCGTTATTATATAGGTGTTTATAAAATTCAAATTTGAAATCACCACCATTTTTGTACACTGAAAAGTATATTGATATTATGGTTGATGAATTAATGGTAGGAAATGTATTGAATAATTACCTTCTAGAAAATATGTTGAAGTTTCAATCTTAGTGAACCACTATTATTTTACATTCTAATATATTACGAATAAACTAGGTTCTGAGTTTGATCATTCAATATTTAATTTACTCAATTTTTATACCTTTGGATGGTCATGTTGGATTGATTCAGGGAAACATCAACCAATCCCAATTATAAAAGGATTCAAAATAATGTGATGTTGATCCTTTGATACATTATAGATTAATGTAAGATGGTTTTCAATATTTTTTAGATTACCAGATAAATAAAAGGGGTTAATGTTCCCATTATTGAAGTTTCCCATTGAATATTTTGTAGACAACTATATCTTGTGATTTATATATCATTTATATCCTTTTAAAAAATGTTTCATAACCCCCTAGGTCAATTTAGATCTCATTTTATATAACATTATCAACATCTAAAACCCCTTCTTCAGTTATAGATTGAGATATTGAGTTAGTATATGGATTCCTCATCAGATAATTGGATTTCAATATTGATGTAATTGACATATCCATTAAATTTTACTTCATCACATAAAAATATAGTATGACTGGGAATGTTTTTTGTTACAACATTTTATTATAGTTCATGTACACCAAGTAATGGGTATCATAATTCTAAGATATTTTTAGATTAATTGGGTACCATTATGAGCTATTCTTCCTATTCCATGTTTCATGATATGGATTTCACTAATCCATAGAGGTTTTTTATATGGGAGATTCCACATATGTTTTTTAGTTTTAAATATTTTCCTATATAGTTTATTTAGTTGATCCCTATGTATGGTGTGCACTGAAATGTAAAATATCCTGATCATATTGTCATCAAAAGTCTTCACCCAAATTTTCCAAATTACACACAATTTTGGCTAATATTCTTGTGAACCAATTATAATTCAAGGAATCTATATCAATGTATTAAAAAACAAGAATATACCATAATAAAATATCTTCTAGATAATATCCATAAATAATAAATATTTTTTGTCATGTTTTATAATTATATTCTAAGGAAAATAGTTGTGGTTATCATTGAAAAAAAAATTATTTTTATTATTATTAGTTTTCATAGGTTATTTACCAAAGAAGAAATGATGTATCCCATAATATTTGTCCCAAATAAGGAATAATACTTATTTTTTAGTCCTCGCACATTAGAAGATTCATCTTATTCTTACCTACCTAATAATGTATTTTTATTACTAATTTTTTTGAAGGTGAACAATTATTATATATACTGTAGGGATATGAGCACGATCCATTATTTTAAATGAATTAAGAATAATAATAACTTTTTATATCTTATTAGATAAAACCCATTGTTAAATTTTTAGATCAATTTTTCCCAAATATATATGAAAACACCCTCCAACAACTATGAAATTCTTTTGAATTATTACATTCCTCTATATATTTCCTCCGAATAATAAGTCTTTGAAATCATTCCAAAAAATTTATATCCATGCCACTACCAAATTCTCATGTCTATGATTAATTATCAAGGAATTAAGAATAGTTATATATCTACAGATTAAATTCAAGAAACCATCATTTGCATGATACTTATTATTCAAGTGATCATCTATCACTGTATTTCTCAAAAGTAATATGAATTTTAATAAAAGTTTTCAATAGAGGTTCCCATAGCTTTTTACTAATCCATTCATTACATTAATAAAAAATATATATTAAAAAACACAAAGAGTCTAAAAAATTCATCTACACCTTGATGCACCTTTTTAATATAGTGATCCCACAATGGGAAAACATTAATTAAAAAAGTTTTCATGTGATTTTATGGGTATCTCATTCCATTGAATAATGGTAATGTAGGATTAATATTTTTGGTCAAAGAATAATATGAAACCATCCATTGGTGATATAAAATTAATTCCTTATGCTCTGGTGGTCCTAGTCATTAAATACCATCCCTATGATTAATAATGGATTTTATGGAGTTGTCATTATCTCAAGGTACAATTATTTGTCAGGACTCTTGGGAAGATTCAAGGAACAAAACCAGATATATTCAGTATTCATGTAACATCTATGGATATCCAACTAAATTTCATCTTGTGTAGCTCACCAAAATGAGTGGAAATTTATATTTCAGTGGAAAAAAATATCTATTGAAATCGGGAATCTATGGTTATATAAACCAAATACACATTCATAGAGATGGTTGTACATTTGGACTCTTATCTAATAAGATTTGTAACTATTTTGCAGTTAATATTATTTTATAAAGGATATATATTTACCATAGCATGGTTATTTTACTCAATAAGAATATTTCCATGATGAAATTTAGTTGTCAGTCATTTCATATTCACTAACATGGATTAAAATATGCTAGTATCTGACTTGATTGGATCACATATATGCCGAAGGTGCGATCAGTGGACCCCATTTACATTATGTGATCCTATTATTTTGAACTATAGCTCTTAAAATTGTTACTGTTAACGAATGAAATGTTAAAAACTATCATCCTAGACTCATTTACATGTTTTTAAAATAAAGAAATTCAAAAGATAATTATAAGTGTCAACGCCCATGCATACTCCATGTCATGTGGTTCAGTTCCCCAAGTATGGATTCTTAGACTACATTCTGAGTATCAATAAAAAAATAATTCAACAATGTTTACACGACACATATGGAATCCAATATAAGATAAAAAATTAACTATATGATATGATCAAAATATAATAGAAAACACCTAGTGACCACTTCACCTTCTTATAGACACCATCGATTAATGGATGGATCAATATATCAGTGCATGTACTTATTCATCAATAAAATAAAAGACCGATGTGGATTATTATTCTATTGGTCTTGATTCATCCACCCAAATCTATGATATTTGGAATTCCAAAATTTATATAGATGTAATTTCTATATATATATGATTCATGAACACTCCTCTTCAAAAATGACTCTTCTTGGAGTCTATATTTCAAAAAATGCACAAAGTCTACTCATGTGTATTTTCACTCTCCATTAGTTATATACATTAATGTTTGAATCCTCTTAACATAAATAGATAATCCATCCACCTAGAAACCATAATCCCAAAAACACATTAATGGGTTTAATAAAGAACCCATGACACCAAAATAAATCTCACCACACAATATTCCATAACCGTATCTATATAACTTCAAATGTGTGTTATATCTCTTTATGAATTATAGAATAATTCAACATTTTTTCGACAAATTTGTACACTAAAAAAATACTTCAATTATGGTGTAATAATGGTAAAAAATGAATCCATACATATTCGAACCATTAATGATCCATTCCCGTATCACCAAAATTAATTCCCTGATTTTTTAGGTTTTACATCTTAACACACTATACATCATGTCCTGGTTCATTATTTTTGTCCATCATTACCTCAATGTTATTAATTCAACATGCATTTTCTTCTTCATCTTACTATTATTTCTTGTCAAACCAACCACCATCCATACCTTCTAACACTATGAGCCTCAAGATGGTTTTTTAGGCCATCAAAAATAATTGTTCATCACTTCTATAACACATATTTCATTAGTGGTCAATAATTTTTTTTGTCATAACTCTTTTCTATAGGGATACATCATAATAACAATTTATAGAACCACAATAATCATCAATCGCATTTTTATCTTATATAGAATTATGCAATTTCACTCCCAGAACATAAAACCCATTATACCCATAGTGGGATCTGCAATATTTCATAGGTGAAAAAAATATCCCCCATGGGTCACACTATAGAATGGTCTCATTCAAACATCCAATATTTATAATATTCACAACAACATGACACACTCAATATATATTTCCTACCAATGGAAATAATTCTATATCAACACTGTGACAACCTCTATGGAATGACCTATTCATTACGTTGAAAACATCAACACATGATGCGTTATTTAGAGTCATTTTCTACAACATCATTTTCAAAGATAACATTAGAAGTTACTATAATCAAATTTTTAACAAATCCAATATATACATTCAAAACTTTCATTTGGAAAACCATGAAATCTTCCCCTTTAGATTTTATAATAAATTTCCATCTTAATCTTATTTATTTATTTAAATTTCTAATAAGAATTCTTTATTTTATAGTTTAATGTTCAATTAATGGGCCATTAATTATCCTTTATTCTATTCAAAATTCTCAAACATATTTTTTTCTATTTTAAGAGCGGAATTAAGTCTAAAAGTTCATTAGAAAAGATCATTTTATCAATTCACTCTAATTCTATATAGAATAACCAGATACAGATATCAAGATATGTATTTCCAATGTGTTCAATGTTATCTATAAGAACTTATAATTTGGTACCATGATTTGATAAAGAACATATTTCTCATCAAGGGGAAACAAAATTAACATAAATATCATTCACACATTTCAAAACACCATAAAAAGGTTCAAATTCAAGAATTATAGATCAACCATTTTCTCACCTAAATTTCAAAAAACTCTTACACGTGATAAATATGTTGATAATAATCATATTTATTGAAAATATTTGTAATTATCATATCCTATTTACTTATTTAACCAATTAGTCTCTATATACTTGAGTTAATAACGTTTTTTCGAAGTAGATACCACTCAATGGATGCATCCATATCCTCTTCATGATCGATATGTACTCCATATTCACCTCATCATATTTTCTATTCAGAAATGAAGGAATCGCGTATCTCCTTCAATTCCAGACATGTTTATAAAAGATAAAAAAATTATTTTAATGGAAAATGTAGTGACCTATTTATTCATCAAAGGAAAACCTTAGGTTGAGATATTTCTCTCAAACCAATCCATTTATTTTTTCAATATATTATTTTTCTGATGAAATTTTATTAACCTTAGTAATTTAGTCATCATCGCATCTATTCGATTGGCGTGACATTATAAAATTAACCATTTCATCACATATTTTTCTCTTATTCCTCTTATTATTTGAAGATATATTCTCAATAAAATTTTCCTCTTTTTTTAACACAGAATTCATTCCTTGAATTTTTATCCAAATATTTCCACTAAATCTCTATCTTTTTCTAGAATGTTCCTAGGAAAATACATGTTGAACCTATATCAGTATGCATTTTGTCTATAAATTCCACAAACCTAATAATATACATTTAATTTAGATTACATTGAATGATTATAATTTTGATAGGAATGAAGTTGATGTAGTTCTACTATAACATTTTATTACTAGGGATTCTACTTTTCATATAACATCCAATTAATTCATCTATGTGGATATTTTACTCACAATAATTTTATATTCACATTGAGAACCAATAATTTTAAAAATAAATGATATTTTTTTATTTTAAATTGGGGTATCATTATTTTTTTCCTTCATTCCTCTATTTTCTCCACCATGAGAAGATTACCCACTAATATGAATAATTTTTTTGAAATATTGTCTAGATTTTTTCAAATATATTTGTGTTTTAAAATAGATATATGAAGCGTTTCATTGTTCTTATTCCAAAAAAGTATTTTTCTCCTTATATTTATATTATATATTCTCTCCCCCAACAATTCTTAATTTTTTTATTAATTTCATCGAATTTTGATTACTCAATTTGGTAAGATTTTTTATTTATTCATTACCACGTCCTTTACTTTTATCTACACGGACTCATTTGAGTATCCATTTTACTACAGTCCCTATATTTAATTGTATTAAATTTCATGTGTTTTTTAATATTCTCAAAAAAATATTACACATTAACATTACTTTCCAACCAAAATAATGTTATATTTTCCCAATTGCATTCCCTACTTGAAGAGTGGAAATATTTATCCACATGAGAAACCAGAGTGAATAAATTTTATTTTTGTATATATTTTCTGCATCCTTTCTCAAAAAGATTCATTTTCATGATGGAATTATCTTCATATCCTTTTTACTGATTTTAATGATTTATTCTTCTCCATCATATTCATATTCATCTACATTATTATTTGGAAAAACATTTCAATATTAAAAATAAGAATATAATTAAATCACCCCAGAGATGTTTAAATTTTCCCTCCAAATTTATTTTTAATAATATATTTTTAATGAGTATGAATCTCTACATTAAATCGACATAATTTTATGAATAATTGGTTTCTACAACTCTGTTTACATACCTTTTTTATGAATAAAAAAATTTACACTTTATATTACTTCCTGATATTTAGTTCCTTTCATATTTCATACACAATTAAAATATCATGTAGCTCAACCAATGAGAGATATTATTGATCTTACAAAGCTAATAGCTTTAGTTAAAACAATCTAGAATGTCACTCATGATCTATTTCCTAATAATGGAGTCTTCATTTTTCTCAATGAATTCATGAATATTGTTTACCATTTTATTTACCTTAGTGAAATAGATATAAATATTATAATCATAATCCATATTAATGTCAACAAGTATATTCATATAAATTTTGATCATATATTTTATCATTTTCACATGCCCGTCCTAGAAAATCATAAGTTTATCCTATAACTCCTTTTTAATTTCAACACACATTTACTAAGTGAATAACATTTCTGATAATGATATTAAATTAAAATTTTGTGATTTTCCCTATATATATATATATATATTTCTTTTATAATCATGGGTAAAATGAAATTTATTTTCAACACGTGGAAATCCAATTTTATTTGATTAATGTACCTCATGTTTAGGGTAATGGTGGTGAGGAAGAATCAAATTCTTCTTAATAAGCTATTTTGTTATTTTAATGACTAGAACACCACAACTAATCAAATAATTTTAATTCTCTATTATATAAAATCTTATATTGAATCGTTATAGATAATCTCAATCTAATACCTCTTATTCGGATTTAACTTCACTAGATCCTTAAGAGTTAGAGGGGGTAAATCAATGATTCTTTTTTATTTATGATTTTTTCCCTCTTAAACATTTCCTATTAAAATAGGGAAGGGAATAAATCAAATAATTATATATAATAATCATGTACTCATATTAAAAATAGATATTCTTTCGCAGTATATTATATCTAAATGGTTTGACACTCGTGCCAATTCAATAGTATATTGGTTATTCCCCATACATGGATTCATCTACTTTGAGAACCAATTAAAATTCACACCACATTGTTCCCTTGGAACTTCTAAAATACAGGATAATATACAATGTTACTCAAATTAATTATATAATGAGGATTTAAAACACAATAGGTCCACTTATCTTTTTTCGTGGTCCTCCTCCATAAATAGACAGACCAATAAAATTGTCAATGTACTAATTCTTCAAGAGAATCACCATCCACTGTCCATGCTCAACCCATTGATCAAAAAAAAATACAACAAAATCAATTAAATATAGTCTTAATAATTTGATTAATACATTTATCACACGATATATCCTTCATGAAATGTCCTATTTATAAATTCCTCTTCATGGAGTCAGTCTCTAACAAAATGAAAACATCATTCTCAGATGAATTACTTATTTCCCTGGAATTCTCTCTATAAAAGTGTTAGTACCACTGTCTCCAATTGAGATTCCATGAAAATAGAAAGTCGAAACCTATAAAATCCTTAATGTGTTCCATAAAACACCCATAACTCATCCATAAAGAACCCCAAAAAATCATCCATATCAACTTTCAATTAACTTCTTGTGGGTATTCTCTCTTTAAAAAGAATTAAAATTAAAAATTTATTCCACAAATTATATTGTTAGAAACTCATCTAATTTATAATTAAATCATGGAAAAATACCAAATCCAATCATTATATAATACTTAATGATTAGTTCATGCATCATTATATTGAATTCATTGAAGATTCATATGTCCTAGACAAAAACACCAAACAAAATGTCCTGGTTTGGAAATCATGACTTTTTAATCAATATGGTGATCAACAAGGTAATGAACTCCTACATATTATTATTTTATCATAATTATCCACATTCTTAAAATGAAACGTGGGACTCTTAATGGATTTAAGACTTCTCTAAATTACGTGGTATGGTAGTTTTAACAACACAAAAACATGATGTGGAACTCAATCAATTTAATATTCAAAGTAGAGTACATCACTTCTTATTTTATATGATGTTAAATTTTTATTGATATCACATATTATAATTGTGATCCCAAAAATATAAAATAATTCTAATGTGATGAAATTGAATTATTCCATTATCATTTTCCCCCACTATGATTGGAGAGAGGTAAATTATAGTTACTGTATTCATCCAACTATCTTAAGTGCACATGAAGAAATAAATTCATGATTATCTAAAGGATTTATAATATGTTACTAAACTACTCTAATTTGAGGAAATCACACCTCACCACTACATTAGGATTTAGAGAAAGTTATATTGTTTTTAATTCTACTGGATGAATGAGAACTCTCTATTCCGTGATATGGTTAAAATAATCCCAAGTAATATATATGTTTTTCATGTGATTATAGAGTGTATTTTATATGTTTTGATATATATTGGATGTTAATTAAGCATTAAAAAATATTATAATTTCATATTAGGGAGTGTCCATTTTCCCAAACAAGTATTGAATATTTTCAACAGTGAGTTCGGTCTATATGGCCATATAATTTATATCATACTCAATGATTCATTCCTTTGTCTATCCGAACCATAATTTTTATTCAGTGATATGAGAATCTATACTCCACATTTTTTTTGGATTTTTGATGTCCCTAATACATTATTTAATTGAAATTATTTCTTATACATGATTTATTTTTCTAGTGATCAAAAATAATTTAAATTTTTTTTTCATATACATATTTTTTGTAATAAGACTTTTTGACAGTTTGTAATTTATGGGATCAATATTTTTTTTATAATCAATTGAATACCGAGGTTACAGAAAACAATTTTTTGCATTTTATAATACAATTCAACCCCAAAATAAACTTTTTACCTTGGTAATCATAGAAAATATTAAGTATTGGTGTAGAACTCTTAAATAGTGACTAAATAATATGTTTTTTTATTTTTGATTACATTGTCCTAAATTTGTCCCTTAGTTTTCATACACAATATAGTGGTATTTGGACATGTTTTTATAATTTTGGGACTGGATTCATGTATTATCAAAAATATATTTATCAAATGACCTCTAATTGATGATGGGAATTGTAACACCTTGAGATTTGATGAGAATTTTTTTATGACTTCTGTTATACGCAATACCAAAATAATCTTTCAAAACACACAATACTGACTTGGCTTGCATTACACGCAATCACGACCTTCCTCGACAGCGTGTGTAGTACGGAATACTGAGTTTCACTAAACAACGATATATTATTATGGACTAGCCGTTATAAATATTATTAACTACATTTTGAATTTTATAACATTATTATTCATCTTACACATTTTCTAGAACATGGAGAGAGAACCAAATAAATTTTTCGGGTAAAATAATTATTTTTCATAAAATGCAGTTTTGCCGCCTTTTGATGGCGCACCCACATTAAATCTAGTTTTTGACATGTTTATAAGTTAATTTTGACAAAATAAAATTCTTCTTTGGAATCCGGATATAAAAATTTACTTTGGATAAATTTTTGATACTTTTATGATAACTTTCATATTTTGATGAATAGTAAAAATACGCTAATTTTTAATTAAAAACAACTTTTTTTCATTAAGATAATTTATATGGTTAAATTCTAATATTTAATGGTTTAAATGTATAAATATAATATTATTTTACCATTTAATATAATTTATGTCATTAGAATTAATTTCACATTGAATTCAAAGGTAAATACATTTCATCTTTGGCAATGTTTTAACTTCTAAAACCCGTTTTTTTATCAACGTGATTAATTTTAAATTAATTACTACAACTTCTGTGTTTTGAATTTTAAAAAATGGATTCCATATTTGGAATCAGTGGGTCTAAATTATGTTTATAGGATACTTTTTATTTTTGGGCAGTATGAATAGTAACTACAGTAAATTTTATTTAACATAGTTAAAGGTAAATCAGGTAATTAAGGGTAAATATAAGATTATAAAATTACACTAAAAACTACCAAAATCCTATTGGATGAACAAAAGTTGACACATGCCACCTAAGGTCCGGACTATATTTCATTCATGGTATTTTGACCATGAAATAATATAATTATTATTAAAACCAAGGAAAGAGACAATATGTCACTATCTTAAATCATATAAGAATAATAATTCTAATATAGTGATAAACATCATGAAACATAGAATATAAATAGTCTCCAGAAAACTAATAAACTTATCTACATCATATGATTTTTTTTTTGAATTTTTCGGGAATAAATAATTATCATTAATTATGACACAATAGTGATGTTGAAATTATTTTATTAATTAAAATATCAAATAAATGGTTTTAAAAATATTAAATTAAATATTATATGAACTATTTAATGAGATCCAATAATTTTCATGATACATATTACATTTTATTAATCTATTAAATATTTTATTTTGAACATATCTTCTATATATATTTTATTTAAATTCAAATAAATGAATAGTGTCAAAATTGACACTATTATTATTTTATAAAAATATCATATTATAAAATTGATTAAAAATCAAAAAAAACCATTTAAAAATTATAAATTAAAATTTATATGGTCTAAAATGTCATAAAGCGTCATATTATGGAAAATTCACAACACATATATAATTATTTATAATAATTTAAAATTTAGAATATTATTACCACAAATAACATTAAATTGATAAAGAAGGATAAATCAAGTTGAAAATGTTTAAAATAAATTCTTAACATGTCTAAATTTTCTAGGATGATGAGTGTACAACCCTATATCATCTAATATTCAAATATGAGCCATTTTGGATGTTTTTAATTGGGTTTGGGAATTAATATAAACTAATATTTCTTATATTTCCAAAGGTGCCCCTCTCCTCCCTTATAAAGGGGCACCTCCTCCCTCTCCTCCTCACACGAATTTTAGCCTTCAATCTTGGCCAACCCCTGCCAATATCACTTCCAAACTTCCTTGGAAACCTACTAGAGGTACTGGTCTTCTCAAAAGACCAACTCTAGTGCCCTACGAGAAAGTTTAATGGAGGCACTTCGAGAAAGAGGTAATACCTTCTACCATTTTCTTCATGTTCCATTCATCTTCTAGTCCCTATTCTATAGTTTTTTCATTATTAAGTAATAACATAAGTATCTCTCATATATTTATATGTTATTATAAATATGAAGAAACCATATTTCACCTCTTATCCATCCTACGGTAAACAAAATCACCACGCGTGCATATGTACGGAATACCGTCTCCACGCCGTGGTGTAATATGTTTTCCAACTCCACCTTACATGGATGGGTATAATGGTACAAATAAATAAATATATATGATTATTGTAAAGTGTTATTGATTTTTAAATATTATACATACACTTCAAAACAATTCCACAATCATGGGAACGATATCATCTCGCGTGCGTACGTACGGCCTACCATCTCCACGATGTGATGCGACTCATTCTATATGATCTTCATTTAATAAAGATTATATAAATGAATTGAATGAATGAATATGATATATATTACACTAATAAAATTCTGTAAATTATATGTCTATATCCTATAAATAGTAATAAGAATTTATTCGACAAAACACGCATAAGAACATAAAGCAATAAACACCTGAATAACAAGTAGCAATTAAATATTACTACTAAGAAGATACAAATATGACCATATATGATATCATAACAAGGAATATGTTTATTTAATAAGTCAATTAACATTATTAAACCATATTACAGGAGGTTCGGATTCATACGAAGCGTATCAGACCTAAGGTAAGGGAAAATCTCACAATCTAATTTTTATCTGAGATTGTTTATACTTCAGAATTTACTGGGGAATATTTATCATTCACATCCATGTTTCCTCAATATGTAAGATTATTTCCATAAACCTAAAATTCTTTAAATCCAATTTTACCAATTTTTGAGTTTTTAGTAGAATATATGAATGGAATATTGTGTCATTTTTAGTACGAGGTACTTTTGACATTTCCGACCAAAGTACGAGAAGAATGTTCTTTTAACTTATACGGCATAAATGGATTCTTAGAACATTATTTCCATGAAGCTTCCTTTACATGTTTTGAAGTTTATTTTTAATCAACTTATTTTAGTTTAATATTATGTGACATTTTAATAAAGGAAAATGTTTTTGAAGTAGAAAGGATATTTTCCTCAAGAATGGAGTTCAAGAATTTTATCAAAATTATTTTCCATCTAAGATAATGTAGGGTTCAGTTTATATCCCTATTTTTACATTTATTTGCTTATGTAATGATTTAATTATTTTTATGATGTCTTTTTATCTTATATGGATTATGTTATGATTCCATGATGTTTAAGAATGAAATTTTTATTACATGGGTTATGTTATGATGTATGATTTATGATTTTGTGGAACACATAAGAATGGTATAATTATGAGATGGGTGGGACCCATATCTCCCTCCAATGAATTGGGTAAAGATTTATATCTCATGAGATATACATGGCTGGAAAGACAGGTTAAACCGGTTCAGTGAAACAGGACTAAAATGACGAGTGAACTCGGTTCAGAAATAGACTTTGTCCACTAAGATTGTCTTGGAAATGACTCTTGACTACTAAGAAATGAATTTATATGATTATGTGTGTATTCCACAAATCTTCATGTTTTAAGTTATGATTATTGGGATTAAATTTCACTTCTATGAATTATCCCATGTTATGATCTCTTTTGCAAGATAAGATTTTCAAAATTTCATGTTCTTATGAATATGATATGTTTGATATTTCTTTTGTTTACCCTTACTGATTTTTTGAGCTCACCCTTTTGTATGTTTTCTTTTCCCCCGGCTAGGAAGAAAGATATTAAGTAGGATATCCCAAAAAGGGACTTTAGATATGATGAAATAAATGGGAGGAAAACGTAGATGATTTATGAACCAGTTGTTTATGTTTTCCCAGTTTCTAAAGACATTATTCCTATATGGTCCTTTCATGGTTTTGTTATATGTTGTAAAAAGTATGCTTCAATTTTGATGTAATAACCATGTATATAAAGTAAGGTTCATTATAGTTGGTATCAGAGGAACGTTATAGTCAACCATTGGAAACTCGGATTTGAAAGACTTAATAAGAAACCTAAGGATATGTCTAAGCATAGAACACAATATTAGTGTTTTAGAAATGGCCATGAACAACCTATGATAAGACCTTAAGTGTGAAATATTATTCTTGATTATGTGATTTTTCTATTATAATTAGTGTTTCTCACACTATTCTTCTTGGTTTTAGTCAATGGCTGGAACCCAAAGGAACTGTGTTAATGTGGAATGTGACGGGAAATGTAGTGATTGTCCCCCTGAGCAACCAAACATTATGGGAGCCGGAATGAAAAATCTTGTAGCCATGCTCACACAAATTTCTCAAGCTATGAATCTTCCAGGACTTCCTAACGAGCATTTTAAGGAGCAACATCCTGTTGAATCCTTCAAGAGGCAGCGTCCACCTTCATTCAGCGGGTCTTCTGATCCAGTAGTGGCTGAACAATGGAGCAGTACCACTAAAAAGATATTTTCAGTTCTTCAATGTTCTGAACATGATAAAGTCATCTTAGTAGTATATCATTTTGAAGGTTATGCTGATCAATGGTGGAATCTTATTAAGAATACGAGGAAAAGGGATAAAATTGAGTCCATGGAATGGGACGAGTTGAAGAACATAATTTTCAATAAGTATTTTCCTCGTATTCTTCGATCAAAGATGGAGAAGGACTTTCTTGAACTGAAGAAAAATGATGATGAATCCATTGGTACCTAGGAGGAAAATTTACAAGACTTGCAAGGTACACTTCTAGAATTATTATCCAACCTGAGAGTATGATCGATCAATTCTTTAGTGTCTTAAAACTATGTCTTCGAAGGGCGTTATCCATAATGGACTTCAATAGCTACGAGAAAATAGTTCGATGTGATCTCAGGGTTGAGGTGGAGATTGGTGTAACCCATCATTCACATGGATTTGATAAGATGAGGAAAATGGAATTTAAAGGAAAATCAAAAGACCACACTGAAAAGAAGATGAGTTTCCCCTTATGCTCAAAGTGTGGAATGAAACATGGAGGAAATTTTCTTAAGGGGGAAAGAAAATTTTATAAGTGTGGAAAAGAAGGTTATCGGGCAATTGAATATCGAAATAATGGGAAGAAGATGTCTAATGATGCAAACAAATGAAGGGATACACAGAATGCACCTATTACACTTCAATGTTTCTGGTGCAAGGAGATGTGGCATTGTGCGAATAAATGCCCAAATCCAAAGGTTGATGATGATGATCGACGTCAACAAACTCTTAAGGACAAAGACAAAGGAAAGTCACATGCAATTACTATCGGCGATGTGGTGTACGACACTGAAGTGGTGAGAGGTACACAAACCATCTACACTAAAGTAGCAATTGTTTTATTTGATTCTGGATCCACCCACACTTTTATTTTTGAAGAATTTTCTAAGGCTATCACCATATTACCTCAACAATTATATGTTGACTTGGCTATGACAACTCCTAATGGCATAGTGGTTGCATCAAAAGTTTATAATTCATCTCCAATTAAAGTTTGTGGGAATGTTCTTCCTACAAATCTTGCGATCCTTCATATAGTGGAATTTGATGTGATTCTTGGCATGGATTTTCTTTCTTTATATGGAGATCATATCAATTTCCAAATAATTGAAGTCACATTTCATATTCCAGATCAATATATGATCGTCTATCGATGCAAGGATGACCATAACCTTCCATTGGAAATTTCTTCCATCTTATGGGTCTTGATTCCACTAAATGAAGGTTATTTATCTCAAATGGTTGGAGAGAAACTCACGATTAATAATATTCCCATTTTACGGGAGTTTGACGATGTCTTTCTGGAGGAATTGCTAGGTCTTCCACCAAATTGTGAAGTTCAGTTTTCAATAGAACTCGTACCTGGTGCTTTGCCTATTTCAAAGACACCTTATAGAATGGACCCAATTGAGTTTCAAGAATTAAAGAAGCAACTCCAATATAATCTTGATAAAGGATTCATACGCCCTACTGCGTCACCTTGGGGAGCACCTGTTCTGTTTATTAAGAAGAAAGAAGGATCAATGAGACTCTGCATTGACTATCAAGAACAGAACAAGATCACTATCAAGAACAAATATACTCTCCAACGCATTGGTGACCTATTTGACCAAATACGCGGAGCCCAATACTTTTCAAAGATTGGTCTTCATTCAGGGTATCATCAATTAAGGGTCAACGGGAGGATATACCAAAGACGAAATTCCGTACAATGTATAGACACTATGAATTTATAGTGATGCCATTTGGTCTTACAAATGCCCCTCCTATCTTCATGGATCTGATGAATAGAGTCTTTAGAGACTATCTCGATCATTTTTTGGTAGTATTTATAGATGATATTCTTGTCAATTCAATGAGAAAAGAAGAACATGAAGATCACTTGAGAATTGTATTAAAGACCCTGAGAAAGGTGTAGATTTATACAAAATTTACCAAGTGTGAATTTTGGCTTCAAAAAGTTGAATTTTTGGGTCACATAATCACAAAAGTGGGGATATCTGTGGATCCACCAAAAACAGAGGTTGTCGAAAGATGTTCGAGACCAACAACAGCAATTGGGATCCTATGTGTTCTTGGTTTGGCTGGATATTACCGACAGTTTGTGAAAGATTTTTCAAGGTTATCTAACCCACTCACCAAGATGACTCGGAATGGAGTTAAGTTTGTTTGGACGGAGGTATGTGAAGAGAATTTCAAGGAGTTGAAAAGAAGGTTATCCAGTGCACCGAGGCTCACAGTACCTTGCAGTGGAGAAAGGATTTCGATCTACAGTGATGCATCCAAGAAGGGACTAGGGTGTGTTCTCATGTAAAATGATATGGTGATAGCTTATGCATCATGACAGTTGAAAATCCATGATAAAAATTACCCAACTCCTGATTTGGAGTTATCTGCAGTAAACATTCCATTAATGATTTGGAGGCATTATCTTTATGGTGAAAGGTGTGATATTTATACTGATCATAAAATTTTAAATTATATTTTTCACACTAAAGAAGATGAATATGCGTCAAAGAAGATGGTTGGAGCTGATTAAGGATTACGACTGCTCAATTCATTATCACCCTGGGAAAGCAAACAAGGTGGCAGACGCATTATGTCGACAAGACCATGCTAGCTTATCCATGATTATGATCACTAAAGATCCAATATTTATGGATTTACAAAGGATGGATCTTGGAATTATAATGGATGGGGAAAAATCTTATCTTTCCCAAATAAATGTTCAACCATCTATACATGTGAAGAATAAAGAGGCACAGAAAGAAGATGTAGAGTTACAAAAGAAGGTGAGAAATGTTCCTGAATTCAACCTTGATTGTAATGGGATAATAAGGTTCAAGAATCGGGTATGTGTTCCTCACATCCCAGAATTAAAGAAGGAGCTACTGGATGAAGCTCATATTTCTTCATTCTCTATTCATCCTGGAAGAACGAAGATGTATAGGGAACTGAAAGAGTACTTCTGTTGGGATGGAATGAAAAGAGATGTTGCTGAATATGTCTCTCGATGCTTGGTTTGTCAGCAAGTTAAAGCTGAGGGATAAAAGTCTAAGGGATTTTTACAACCATTACCCATACCAGAATGGAAATGGGAAAAAATAACTATGGAAATTGTCACCGGACATCCTAAAGCATCCAAAGGCAATAATGCTATCTGGTTTATAGTTGATCATCTTATGAAGTCGGAACACTTCATTACTAAAAGATAAGATGTTTCTCTTGATCAGCTTGCCAGTATATATGTAAAGGAAGTTGTAATATTGCATGACGTACCACTTTCCATTATATCGGATCGGGATCTGAGGTTTACCTCAAAATTCTGGTGAAGTCTTTAGCATGATCTAGATATAGAGTTGAGTTTCAGCACTGCTTACCAACCACAGACAGACGGTTAGTCTGAGAGGATAGTTCAAACTCTAGACGGCATGTTGAAATCTTTCTCTATGGATTTCAAAGGTGGTTGGGATCAACACCGATATTTGGTAGAATTTTCTTATAATAATATGTTTCACTCCAGTATTCAGATGGCTCCTTATGAAGCCCTATATGGAAAGACATGCAGAACTCCAACTTGTTGGGATGATATTGGTGAAAATAGCTATTAAGACCTGATCTTGTTGATTAAATGGCAGAAAAGGTCCGATATATTCAACAACACATAAGAGCAGCTCAAAGACGACAAAAATCTATGCCGATAACCGAAGAAAAGACCTAGAGATTGATGTGGGTGATAATGTGTTCTTACGAATATCTCCCTGAAGAGGGTAATGATATTTGGAAATAAGGGAAAGTTTAGCCCTAGATATATCTTTCCTTTCAAAATACTGGATTGTGTTGGAAAGGTAGCTTACCGATTGGCGCTTCCACCAAATATCTCTCAAGTTCAGGATGTGTTCCATGCATCTCTCCTAAAAAGTACATACCCGGTCTTTCAAATGTACTCAACTCAAAAGTTGTACTGCGGGAGCAAGATCTTTCTTATAATGAAAAGCCAATAGAGATTCTGGATCATAGTGAAAAGGTCATACGGAACAAGACCACTCACTTGGTGAAAGTTAAATGGAGGAACCACCAATTAGAAGAAGCTACATGGGAACATTAGGATATGATGAGGGAGAGGTATCCTCATCTGTTTGTAATGATGTGATGAATATCAAAGGTGAAATTCATTTTAAGGGGGGTAGAATGTAACACCCTGATATTTTCTGACAATTCTTTTTATTTCTTATGTTATACGCAACACCAAAGGAATCTTTCACAACACACAATACTGACTTGGCTTGCGTTACATGCAATCATTACCTTCCTCGATAGTGTGTGTAGTACGCAATACCGGGTTTCACTAAACGACGATATATTATTATGGACTAGCCGTTATGAATATTATTAACTAAATTTTGAATTTTATAACATTATAATTCATCTTACACATTTTCTAGAACATTGTAAAAGGAAAAAAATAAATTTTTCAGGTAAACTAAGTATTTTTTAGAAAAATGCAGTTTTGCCGCCTTTTGATGGCGCACCCACATTAAATCTAGTTTCTGACATGTTTATAAGTTCAATTTGACAAAATAAAATTTTTCTTTGGAATCGGGATATAAAAATTTACTTTGGGTAAATTTTTGATACTTTTCGGATAACTTTAATATTTTGATGAATAGTAAAAATACGCCAATTTTTTATTAAAAACAACTTTTTTCATTGAGATAACTTATATAGTTAAATTATAATATTTAATGGTTTTAAATTATAAATAGAATATATTTTTACCATTTAATATAATGTATGTCATGAGAATTATTTTCACATTGAATTCATAGGTAAACACATTTTAATCATTCGCAATGTTTTAACTTCTAAACCCCGTTTTTTAACAACGGGGTTATTTTTAAATTAATTACTTCAACTTATGTGTTTTTAATTTTAGAAAATGGATTCCATATTTGGAATCAATGGGTCCAAATTATGTTAACAGGCTACTTTTTATTTTTTGGGCATTATTAATTGTAACTACGGTAAATTTTATTTACCATAGTTAAAGGTAAATCAGGTTATTAAGGGTAAATATATGATTATAACATTATGTTAACACCTTCCAAAATCCTATTAGATGAATAAAAGTCGACCCGTATAACATAGGGGTGGGACTATATTTATTTCATGGGATTTTTATAATGAAATGATATAATTATTATTAAAACCAAGGAAAGTGACAATATGTCACTCTTTTAAATCTTATAAGTATAATAATTATAATTTAGTGATAAACTTCATGAAACTTCGGATATAAATATTCTCCATAAATCTAATAAAATTATCTACATCATATGAATTTATTTATAATTTTTAGGGATTAAATAATTATCATTAATTATGACACAGTCGTGATGTTGAAATTATTTTATTAATTAAAATATCATATAAATGGTTTTAAAAGTATTAAAATAAAAATTATATGAACTATTTAATGTGATCCACTAATTTTCTAGATACATAAGACATTTTATAAATCTATTAAAGATTTCATTTCTAACATATCTTCTGTATATATTTTATTTAAATTCAAATAAATGAATAGTGTCAAAATTGACACTATTGTTATTTTATAAAAATAACATATTATAAAATTGTTTAAAAATCAAAAAAAATATTTAAAAATTATAAATTAAAATTTATACGGTCTAGAATTTCATAAAGTGTCAAATTATGGAAAATTAACAACATATATGTAATTATTTATAATAATTTAAAATTTAGAATATTATTACCACAAATAACATTAAATTGATAAATAAAGATAAATAAACTTGATAATGTTTAAAATAAATTAATAAAATGTATAAATATTAATTTTTTATGATATTGCAACCCTATATCATCTAATCTTCATATATGAGTCATTTTGGAAGTTTTTACGTGGGGTTGGGATTTAATATAAACTAATATTTCTTATATTTCCAAAGGTACCCCTCTCCTCCCTTATAAAAGGGCACCTCCTCTCTCTCCTTCTCACACCAATTTGGGCCTTCAATCTCAGCCAAACACTGCCCATTTCACTTCACCACTTCCTTAGAAACCTACTATAGGTACTGGTCTCCTCAAAAGACCAACTCTAGTGCCCTAAGAGAATGTTTAATGGAGGCACATCGAGAAAGAGGTAATACCTTCTGCCATTTTCTTCAAGTTCCATTCTTCTTCTAGTACCTATTATTTAGTTGTTTCATTATGAATTAATAAAATAATTATCCCTCATATAAGGATATGTTATTATGAATATGAAACAACCATATTTCACCACTTATCCATCCTAAGGTAAACAAAATCACAGCGCGTGCGTACGTATGGAATATCGCCTCCACGCCGTGGTGTAATATGTTTTCCACCACCACCATACATTGATGGGTATAATGGTGAAAATAAATAACTATATCTGATTATTTTAAAGTGATATTGATTCTGAAATATTATACATACACTTCAATATAATATCATGATCATGGGAACTATATCATCGCTCGTGCGTACGTACGGCGTATCGTCTCCACGATGTGATGCGACTCGTTCTATATGATCTTCATTGAACAATGATTATATAAATGAATTGAATAAATAAATATGATATATATTACACTAATACCATTATTTATATTATATATCTATATCCTAAATAGAGTAATAATTATTTATTCGACAAAACACGCATAAGAACATAAAGCAATAAACACCCAAATAACAAGTAGCAATGAAATATTACTACTAAGAAGATACAAATATGACCATATATGATATCATAACTATGAATATGATTCTATAATAAGTAAATTGAAATTATTTAAACCATATTACAGGAGTTTTGGATTCATACGAAGCATATCAGACCTATGGTAAGGGAAAATCTCACAATCTCATTTTTATCCGAGATTGTTTATACTTCAGAATTTACTAGGGAATATTTATCATCCATAGACATGTTTCCTAAATATGAAATATTATTTCCATCCACCTAAAATTGTCTAAATCCAATTTTATCCATTGGTGAGTTTTTCGTAAAAGATATGAACGGAATATTTTTTTGTTTTTAGAATGAGTAACTTTTTGACTTTTGGGACCAAAGTACGAGAAGAATTTTTTTTTAACTTATACGGCATAAATGGATTTTTAGAACATTATTTCCATGAAGTTTTCTTTAAATGTTTTCAAGTTTATTTTTAATCAACTTATTTTATTTTAATATTATGTGAAATTTTAATAAATGAAAAATGTTTTTGAAGTATAATGGATATTTTCCTCAAGAATGGAGTTCAAGCCTTTTATCAAAATTATTTTCCATCTAAGATAACATAGTGTTCTGTTTCTATCCCTATTTTTAAATTGATTTGATTATGTTTTGATGGAATTATTTTAATGATGTTATTTTATCTTATATGTATTATGTTATGATGGCATGATGTTTAAGAATATCATTTTTATTACATGGGTTATTTTATGATGTATTATTTATGATTTTGTGGCAGACATAAGAATGGTATCATTATGAGATGGGTGGGAACTAAATCTCCTTCCAATGATTTGGGTAATGATTTATATCTCATGAGATAGACAGGGTTGGAATGGCAGGTTAAACCAGTTCAGTGAAACACGACCGAAACGAGGAGTGAACTCGGTTCAGAAATGGACTTTGTCCGCTAAGATAGTCCTGGAAATGACTATTGACTACTAAGAAATGATTTTTTATGATTATGTGTGAATTCCAAAAAGCTTCATGTTTTATTTTATGATTATTGGGATTTAATTTCACTTCTATGAATTATCCCAAGTTATGATCTCTTTTACCGGATAAGATTTTTAAAATGATATCTTCTTATAAATATGATATGTTTGATATTTCTTTTGTTTACCCTTACTGAGCATTTGAGCTCACCCTTTTGTATGTTTTATTTTCCACTGGCTAAGAAGAAGAATATTAAGTAGTATATGCCAAAAAGGGACTCTAGATATGTTGAAATAAATGGGAGACAACATAGATGATTTATGAACCAGTTGTTCATGTTTCCCAGTTTCTAAAGAAATTATACCTATACGGTCCTTCCATGGTTTTGTTATATGTTGTAATAAGTATGCTTTAATTTTTAAGTAATAAACATTTATGTAAAGTAAGGTTCATTATAGGAACGACTATGATTAATTATGATACTGAATGGGTACAATCATGATCTATACCAGTGTTGAATATCTCATTACATTCACTTGTAGTTATAAGATTCCAAAAAAACATATCACTACATTTATAGAGATGAAACAAATGAATTTAAAATACCATTTAGTTTCTAAATAACTTATTATATTCAATCCAATGATATATATTTATAAATACAAGTTCTATCTAATAGATATAAATTGGGTTTTTGGAATAATAGTTTTGTGACAAATCTTAGAACCTCAAGTGTTCTTTGGACTAAGAGCTCTGTTCATATAGAATATAATAAGGCCTTTTATATTATAGGTGGAGAAATAATCAGTCAAATAAATCTTATAAAAATAAAAATATTAAATATGTTGAAATATGTCCATGAAAAATAGTAACTAAAATATCATTGTTGATAAAGTAGTTTATATTCTTTTGACAGAGTGGAAATCTATGAGGAATATGATTTAAGAAATAGATAACATCACCATGTTTGGTATTAATTAAATAATCCAAAAAATAATTAAGTATATATGTTATTAAAAAAATAAATGTAGATTATGAAATTAATAAGAGTGGTGTTTCTTTAGCATCAACACATGGTGGCTTAAATTATGATGAAAATGTATCGAAAAGACATTAAAATAAATTCACATATGACTCTATTTTTTATCCTAATAATGTTGAGAATTATATTATTTAAAGGATGACGTTATTTATTGTCAATATTATATGATATTATCCAAATAAAATAAATGATTAAAACTATAGACATGTTAGGATTGATTCTTCTATGCCTATTTTTTATGAATGTTAAATTAATTGACACATTCAACAAAGATTTCTAGAGTTAAATAAAATAGATTTAAAATATTATAAAAAAATTAAGAACAAGGGAAATAAGTTTTTTTGATGAAATGGTTACATAGTACTCTTGAGAAGTATATACTAATTTGGACTCCATTTTGAATATAACCATAGGGACCCTACATATACAATCCATAAATTATATATTTACAAAAGAATAAATTTTAATTCATTTTTTAATATTTTTTTTATTTCTATTCAATTATTTCAACACCAATATATCAATAAATATTACATATAATGTGGAAGCATTAACTTAGTATGCATTTATTCCACAATTCAGTAATTTTATGATATAATATGTTTTCTTTTCATGAAATGTTTTTAAAAAGTTAATACTGAATTCATTATTCCCTTAATCCATCTTAAAACAAAGGGAAAATTATTTAATAACATGGAATCATTTAAAAATGTTTTAAGGGGAATAACAATGAAATAAAGAAACTCATTAGTCCATAAATACTCATAAAATATTTCATTTTCAAAATTAAGCGTTAATATAAATAAACTTATTATTACCTAAAAAATAAAATTATTTACTCAAATATTAGAATAATAATTTTAATTTCAGAAATTAAATGAAAAATAATTATCACAATGACTTTTTTATATCATGAAAACCCATGATTGTTTTCACAAATATATACATTTCATCATTAGGATGTATCATAAAATTTCATTTAAACATAATTTTAGTAGATTAAAATTTGAAGTAACAATATTTCCATAAAAACACATAGAAATCCTAGATAAAACATATTTGTAATTTAGGATGACATTTTTATTCCCCACATATAATCCCTATTTCGTATAGAATTAGACACACGGTAAATTAAAATAATATATTAGATGAAGCATATATTTGGATAAATTTGTCCCTTTACCTGATGCATTAGAGATATATATGGGCTCACCCTTCATCATGGACAATATAAAAATCAAAAATCATCATGAGCTATATTAGGATCACTCATCATCATAAATAATTTAAATGAACCATAATATAATTCTAATATATGAAATCTTTCATTTCTATCACCATACTCACAAAAATATTTAAATATTTAAATAATCTATATAATAATAATAATAAAATAATAGATATAAATTTTATAAATTAATTATAATTTTATAATGGAAAATTGAAGACTATTATGAAAAATTAAATACATTACACTCATTTAGATGGTAGGCAGTACATACGCTTGAGTAGCATTTTCAATAATCAAAGTGTGTGAGGGAAAAAAGATAAGTATATTTTTTTATTTATAAATGTATTACTATATTATAAATATCATATTATATTTTTAATATAACTTATATATATTATATATATGATATGATGATGAAAAATTAATGACATTGTTTTGTAGACGTAGCAAACCAAAATACACTAGAACGATGCTATATTTTTTCAATGGAAAAAATGCTAAGAAAATAGATGTTATATTTTACTTAATAATTATAATTAGCTAATTAATAATATATATATATATATATATATTAAATGCATATTATTATTTTTCCGTGATAGGTGATAATGGAAAACAAACAATATCGGTCCGTGAAGAGATAGCCTACTGTACAAAAAAATGATTGTTTTATTTCAAATTTTATGGGAAAGGAGATGTATATAGGTTACGATATTACCATAGTATAATATAATTATATGTAATATATTTATTTCATTATTTAATTATATTTGAGATGATTTCATGGAGCTATAAAAACAATAAAATGAAAATGATCAGTTTAAAAATACATATATTCTTCTGGAAAACTCATTAGTATGAAACCTAAAGCCCTGGTTTGATGGTTTTATAATAAAAATAATTGATATATTAAATGAATATTTATTTTAGGCTTGAATTATTTATGGTATTTTTAAACCAAACAATAATTGAGTTGTTGATAATAGAAGAGAGGGTGTGGTATTTATTATATGGGGGAGTGGATACAATTGAAATTTCATAAAAGAATATAACATTTTAATGTATCAATAAATATAATTAAGAAAGGATAACATATGAATATTAAATAATATATGGTGTTAAAATTTTAATCAAATACTTTATATATAATTTTTTTGGTCATAGGATCTCATTTCGCAATAGTTTAACCCATAATAAACATGTTTTATCATTAATAGTTGTTACATATTTTACTATTTTGACTATTCATTACAAGAAAATATTTATTTTAATTTAATATATAATGGTAATTACGATTATCAAAAATATTTAATCCATTTTATCAGTTTTCATTATTAGAAGAGGAATAATTTTATATAAAATTATAAATGCAAAACGATAAAAACAACATGGGTTTTTCCATAAAATTGTGTTTTGAAAAATAAAAAGGCTGTTTGTTTGAAATAAAATATAATGTAGATTAAAATAAAATTAATTGGACTATATTTAATAAAAGTAGAATATTATATTTTTAATTTATTAGAAAATTAAATTTTTTATGTTATAATACTTGAATATAAATGATAGTTTTCAATAAAAATCATCATTTTCAATATTCATTGGAAAAATAAAACTTTTTATAATATTATCTAAAATTTATCATAATATATGTTTCACATTTTGAATTCAAATATCAATTAAATTTTTTAAAATCTAAATTATATAATTTAGTGAAAAATATTTTAAATAAAACAGTATAATGGTTGGAAATTCTAATTTAGATAGAATTATGATTTTTTCATTTTAACTGAAAAATTAAGTGATATTATTATGATGAAAATAACCTTATATAGTGTAATTAATGATTATTAACAAGTTATTAAATTTATTTATTTTTAACATTACTCATATTTTCACTTTTCGCCCTTTATGAAAATACAAACTCAATCTTTTCTTCATTACATAATGAAATGGAGATGTTTTTGGTTTATAGAATTTTATAATTCCCATGATGAATTTTCAATCATATAGATTAAAAAAACCATTAACCCGATTAATACCAAGTTCCAAAAACAAACTAATTCTTTTTCAAGATTCTATGTTTTATGTTACTCATAAAAAAGGTTTATTTCCAATTGAACTACTCCAAGACTCAAACATGAGATTCATATGACACAAATTTTCTTAAGAATGAAACATAGAGTATAATAAGTGACTAAGATAAAAATATATCCATGTCTTCTTGAAATGAAACCAATCCAATCTTCTCTATAATTTTATATTGGAAAGTATCCATGAACATAAATTTCATTTTTTTGAACAAAACTCATATCTGTTATTAATGGATATAATTTAAGAATAATTTGATCGCTGACCTTGAATGAATGATCCTTACTCCTATTATCTAAATAAATTTTCTACCTACATTATTCCATCCATATATTTTGATGAATCAAATTTCCATTCGTATCTTTTTTTTACCAATTTTTTCCCCAACAACGTTCAATAATAGAAATCATTCCTATATATTGGATGTCGACACCGCTTTCCATTTATAAAAAAATAATTTTCTATATGTATACTATAAAGAAAACCTCTATTACAAAAAAACAAAAAAAATCGTAATATTTTGAAACCAATAACCCTGATAGTCTATCAAACAAGACAAAATAAAATCCTTTAAATGCATATTCATTTCCATTGACATTCAATCAGTTTAAATATGAAATGATTTATTGAAATTAAATTCAACAACCAATAAAATATAGCATTATTTAATAAAATTAGAGTTTAAAACACGATAAAGATAAAATAAAATTGATAGATAGAATACATGAAATTAAATTATCTATTTAATATAATGTCTTAGAAGTTGATCTATAAGGCCCCATCCTTGAACCTTACTTAATCCTACGATATTAAAAGATTACACATTGAAGATCTTTTCATGTTTAGAGTTTTAGAGAATTAGATCATAAATCATGCATTACATTCCACATTTAAACAAGCTAGTTACATAAAAGACAATATTATTTTTTCCCATAAAAGGAGACGTATTTAAAATAAAACATTGATTACTTCTTGAAACTTCCTCAACATTATAATGACATCATGTACTTTTCCCTTTTCCTGTGAAAAACATTTCAAAAACATGGGATGAGCATAAAAAGCTCAGTAAGGGATATAAATGTACGAAATGAAAACATTAGTCTATGTATACATAAGAATCAATGAAACCATAAATTACTCATAAAACATTAGCACTTTAAAATACCTTATAAAATCATGAATAACTCAGAGAAATCATATTACATAAAGGTAACTTGAGGCATTCATAACATTCTTACGTAAAGAGTAACCCTCATGGTTACGTTTAGAATACCCATCCCAGTATATTCCCTAAATATCATCAGAGAAAACTTATCGTTTAACCCATTCACATTACTCAATTCATTGGAGATCTATATCGGGATCACCTACACTCAGTTTATCATAGAACCACTCATCTTCATAAACAATTCCAAAGAACCATAACATAATCGTATCACATAAAACATGCATAAAGGAAACATAAAATTTCCACATTTCAATCACAAGATATCAATAAAACACATTGATATAATAAAAAAATTATCAATACCATTTTCAATAACAAAATAAAAGAAAATTAAAACATGGTATTTATTTTTCCTTTAAAATTGTTATGGCTTGTAGAGGAAGCCGAGACTCAAATAATGGTCACGGCGGCAGAGAAGTCGTTGTCGCCGCATATGTACGACAAAAACATATACTTTTTTCATTTAGTAAAACGATTTGTATAAAAATATTCCTTTTGAATAAATGTAAATGTCATAGGGGTTTATACACTGTATAAATGAAAGTTGTTTATAAACCTCAATGAAAGGAGATTGAGACGAAGTCCCTTACCTCATGTCTGACTTGACATGATCATTTTTTAATATCCTAAATAATAAAGTAGTATAATTTATACTTTCTTAAGATCCTTTTAAAAGTTCATTATTCCTTTTATCTCACTTATTACCATGTTATTAACAATATGTAATTATTTAAGTTAATAACAGTCATTTTGTCGATTATTGGTACTTGAGTAAAAAATAAACTCCTTATAATTACAAGTTGTTCATGTGGTAAAATATCCATTATATCCCAAATTATATTCATGATTTAGATATCATATATATAAAATATATTCATTATATATAAGCATTTATAATATTACATCACATTTAGAGGTAAAAAATGAAATGCACTGTTCATGGTGACGGTAAGCCATACATACGCATGAACGCCACTTTCATTTCAATTTCATATTTAATGGAATGGAATCATAATTATATAAAGGTAAATTATAATTCTATTATAATATCATATATAATATTATCAACTCCATCCTTTACACATCCTATATATGGCATTAACGTATGAAATCACTTTGAGGGGGCTGTAGTCCACACTTTCTAAAATAATGATATCACGTTTACCCATAATGGAAACCATAATGGTTTGTCATCAATGAAAAATAAAGAAGCATAAGGAAAAATTAAACATAATATATATCATATATAAATATAGTGACATATTAATGGCCACCATGAGAGGTGTTAACAGAAGATTGAACAATCATCATTTCGTGAGGCAGAAATTCGCCATCCATAGAAACAGTATGTTCTTTAACCATTAGACGAAGGTGTGTGTAAGTGTTGCAAGAATAATTCTCATAAAAATATCCTAGTATATTGATGTTACTGGTTTTGTTACAAAATAAAGGAATAAAAATAGTCTTGGGGGATGGAGAATCAGAATAAAACAAAAGAACACAAGTGAAGACATTACCTTTGAATCGGGACACTCCTCTTGGTTTGAACCAAAAGGGTTTCATGAAGATATTTTTACTTAAGTAAAGGTTTCTTGGATGAGGATAGGTATGAAGATTGATAAAATGAGTATAGAGTGTCCGAGCCAGTGTATTTAGTGGTGTAGGTATGGTGGTAGAGGTGGGGGCCTTTTATAAGAGGGAGGAGGGGCACTCTAGGAAAATCAAGAAATGTTACTTTATATTAAAATCATTTTTGGCTTTGAAAGGACCCAATTGATATATTTATAGGATAAGGTGATAATGGTTCAAAATATACTCATCCAATAGTTTTTTTTGACAATTTTATGTCTTATATTTTACATTATCTTTTCATTTTATTTAAATCGTTCATTAATGAGGTAATCGCTGAATCATCATGGTGTCATAAAAATTATAATTTATTTAATGTCTAAAAATTATAAAAAAAAAGTACTTTGTTTTAAGAAATTTTCTTATATTTCTAATAAATATTTATATTCTAATATATCATTTATTTAGACAAAATTAAAATTGTTTTACATAGGAGTTATATACTTTTGCGATATTCTCCTTTATTTAAAAAATAAAATGATAAAGTTTCACTATCACCCAAAAGTGACTCCATGGGGTCCCTAAGTTTAGAAAAAGGAATCCCATGGTTGGCCATGACAGAACCAGTATCATTAGGACACATGTTGTGGTCATTTGTTATTATTATGTTATTATTTTATTATCCTTAACTACCCGATTACTAATTAATCAAGATTATTAAAGATTATTACCGTCGTTACTATTAATAAAGTCCAAAAACAAAATATTCTTAATTAAATAATATGGAACTTATGATTCTAAATATGTAATCCATTTTACCAAATTCCAAATGCAGATAATTCAATAATTGATTTAAAAATAATTCTCGTTGTTAAAAAAATAGCGGGGTTTTTTTGAAACAATATCTATAAAAAGCATGGCACTTGTTTCTGCCCAATTCCAAAGGGAAATTAATTATAATGACCACAATGGGATTAAATGGTAAAAATATATTCTAATTAAACTTTAAAACCAATAATAAAGATAATTTGTCCATATAATTAAATAAGTTGAAAAACATGTTTTTAAGTAAAATGCTGTATTTTTTCCTATTCATTAAAAAAATGACAATTGTCAGAAAAATACCAAAAATTTATCCAAAGTAAATTTCATGTTCCCAATTCTAATGAATATGATCATTTTGTCAAATATATCTTATAAAAATGTCAAATTTTCGATTTCAAAATTGTTTTCCATCAAAAGGCGGTAAAACAATCTTTTAAGAATATTAGAGAATTCTAGTCTTAAGATTGGATTTATTCTCATTTTAAGCCACTAAAAAACAATCTAATTAAAAAATAGATATAGATATGAAAATACATAATTATTTACTTACTTGGGATGTTATATCCTTCCCATTTTTAGAAAATTGTGTCCCTGTAATTTATTTACTTATCGAATAAGTGGGGGTATTTATCTCTCATTCCATTTTAAGATTCTCATGTTGCCTCTTTAATCATGTGGTTTTTCCACAAAACCATTACCTGTTGAATCACATTATTCTGTAACACTTTATCCCTGTGGTCAAGAATCTGGATAGGTTGTTCCTCATAATATAGGTTCTCTTCCAACTGAACTACCTCTGGACTCAAAACATGAGATGGATCTGGAATGTACATCCTTAACATTGAAACCTGAAAAACATTGTGTACCTGAGATAAAACTTGGAGGTAAAGACAATAGAAATGCAATTGATCCAAATATATCCAGAATTTCATATGGTCCAATAAACCTTGGACTTAGCTTTCCTTTCTTACCAAATTTCATCACACTCATCCAAAATCTCAAAACACAATCATTATCAATGTTGAATTCAGGCAACTTACCCTTTCGAACCAACTCTACCTTTTTTTGAAAATCATTGTCTTTCTTCTGTGAATACTTAATTCTGTCTGATAGAGAAGATTTCGTTAATACATGAAACAAAATAGAAGCACATCCTACACCAACAACTTTTATGCCAATGTTCATCAAATCCTTAACCAAAGGATCACATTCCAAACTCAACATTGTTAATGAAGCATTACTTTTTCGACTAAAACCATCATCCACATTATTTACTTTCCTCGGATAGTAATGAATTGTACAATCATAATCCTTTATTAATTCGAGCCATCTTCTCTATCTCATGTTCAATTCTTTTTGAGTGAAAATATACTTTAAACTTTTGTGATCGGTATATATTTCACACTTTACTCCATTCAAATGATGCCTCAAAATTTTTAAAGAAAAAACAACACTAGCTAATTCCAAATCATGTGTAGGGTAATTTACCTCATGAGTTTTCAACTAACGTGAAGTATAATCAATTACCTGATCATTCTGCATTAGGACGCAACCAAGTCCTTTTAATGAAGACATCACTGTATATAACAAACTGACCATTCCGGGAAGGTAGTTCCAAAACTAGAGCATTCACCAATCATCTTTTCAACTCATGAAAACAATAATCACATTTTTTTGTCCAGATAAACTTAACACCCTTCCGAGTTAGCTTAGTCATTGTACTAGATAACCAGGAAAAATTTCAAACAAACCATCGGTAATAGCCTGCCAAACCAAGGAAGCTATGAATCTCAGTTACATTTGTGAGTCTTCTCCATTATTCAACAACCTTTTTTACAGGATCAATACTTATTCCATCTTTAGAAACAATTTTACCAAGGAAAGAAATTTGTTGCAACCAAAACTAACACTTTCTGAATTTCCCATACAATTTCTTTTATTATAAGGATTTCAAAATAACCCTTAAGTGACTTTCATGCTCCTCTTTATATTTAGAAAACACCAATATATCATCAATGAAAACAATCGCAAACTTATCCAATATCTCATGGAAATTTCTATTAATAAGGTCCATGAATACAGTAGGTGCATTGGTTAGCCCAAAAGGCATTACTACAAATTCATAATGGCCATATCTTGTACAAAACGCCGTCTTCGGATCATCTTCATACTTTACCTTCAACAGATAGTACCCCGATCTCAGGTCAATCTTTGAAAAATACTGAGCTCCCTGAAGATGATCAATCAAATCATCGATATGAGGAAAATGATATTTGTTCTTAACAGTGATGTTATTCGAGTCACTATAATCAATGAAAAGTCTCATTTAACCATCTTTATTTTTAACAATGAAGCCAAGAGCACACCATGGTGATGTGCTCGGTCGAATGAAACCTTTATCTAATAAATCTTGCAATTTATCCTTCAACTCTAAAAGCTCAATTTGAGCCATTCGATAAAGGGGTTTTGAAAATGGATTAGCATCAGGAAATAAGTCAACAGTAAATTCAACTTCTCGATCTGGTATTATTCCTGGAAACTCATCAGGAAAAAAATCACTATACTCATTTACCACTGCCACATCATTAATCTGAACGATTCCTTTGTTTTCAACAATATGTGCAGGGTAACATTTATCTCCATGTTTTACAAGTTTCTCAGCCTCTTGATATGTTATCAAAAGTAAGGGTTCATTATTGTACACAAACTGAAATTGTTTCTGAAAAGAAACTTCTTTATATATACAATCAATCTTAGCATGGTAAACAGAGATCCAATCCATACCCAATATAACATCAAACTCTACTAGAGGTAAAACAATAATCTTTTCAAGTAGGTTATATCCACGGATAATGATAGGAAGATTCTTATAAATTCTTTTTGCCTCAACATTTCCCCCTAGGTGTTTTTACCATAAGTTCACGAGTCATTTCTTGAGATGGTATTCCCAATTTACTAGTAAAATTTTTAGAGATGAACGAATGTGTAGACCCTAAATCAAACAACACACTGGCATAATCTCAAAAAAAACATACAAAGTACCTGATACCACTTCATTTGATGGCCCAACATCTGCTGAAGTAGTTGCAATGGATTTCACCACACCATTCTTCTTGTAGCCTGACTGCTTCCCATCACTTGAGCTCTTTGTCAGACACTTGTTTGCATAATGACCCATCTCATTGCACTTGAAATATTTCACCAAATGTAAATCAAATTTTTTCTTACCATCACCTTGATCTTTTTCAGTGCAATCACGAGCCTTATGTCCCATCTTACCACATCGGTAGCACTTTACAGAATTCAGAAGACATTCCCCAGCATGCCTTTTACCACATTTATCACAAATTGGAAACTGAGTTTTCTTACCATCAGACCGTTTTGGATAATTCTTACTTTTATCCTGCCACCTCAGTCTCTTCTTCTGTTGGTTGTTATGGAACACTTTATCATCGGAAAACTCCCTTTCCACCTTTTCAGCACATCGAACAATCTTTTCAAAACTCTTGACCTCGTGAGAGGTTAATCCCTTCCATATTTTTCCTTTAATCTTGATAAAAAACGATTTATTTTACTATCAAGGTCTCGGATAAAATTTGGATCATACCTTTCCAATCGAGTGAACCTTTATTCATAAGAAGCCACCGAGTCATCCTATTGCCTCAATTACAAGAATTTTTTTTCCATCCTAAGTCAAACAGCATTAGAAAAATACTTCTCAAGAAATATACCTTTAAATTCATATTAGTCAGGAGCATCAATATCATCAGTTTCACAAGTATTTTTAACCATCTACCACCACTGATCTGCTTCACCCTCCAAACGGTAAATTGAATGACTAACCTTTTGATTATTTGAACACCCCATGACATTAAAAATATTATCCAGTGCTTCAATCCACCCTTCAGCCAGCACAGGTTCAGATGATCCTTTGAATAGTGGGGGATGTTGCCTCATGAAAGGTTCCACCACTGGCATGTTCCTCTGCGGTTGATCTGGCTGATCTTGTGCATGGATACCACAACCATTTATCGCTTGAGTCAACTGTTCCATTACTAAAAAACTGTTCAGTTCCAATTACATCCATCTCAGGATACTGATTCAGAAGGTCATTTCCTTTTATATGCATTCCTACCATTGCTTCCATGTTTCCTATGAGGAAAACCATTCTGAACAAACATGTCTTCGATGAAGGAACATGGTAACATTCAAATTCTATATCATTTCAATTTGACCATAAAAAAATGTTTGGATAATCATTTAAAATAATTATAACTCCTAAATTATCTAAACCGACCTCTGATACCAACTATAAGGCCCCAGCCTTAAACCATACTTTATCTTGAGTTATTACAAGATTACACATTAAGGATCTTTTCAGGTTTAGAGTTTTAGATAATTAGATCATAAATCATGCATTACATTCCAAATTTAGACAATGTGGTTACATAAAAGGCAATATTCTTTATTCCCATAAAAGGATACATATTTAAAATAAATAATGGATTCTTTGTTGACACTTCCTCGACACTATCATCACATCATGTACTTTTCCCCTAACCTGTGAAAAACATTCCAAAACATGGGATAAGCATAAAAAGATCAGTAGGGTATATAAATTTACCAAATGAAAACATTAGTCCATGTATACATAAGAATTAATGAAATCATACTTTACTCATAAAACATAAGAACTTTAATATACCACATTAAATCATTAATAACTCATAGAAATCATAAGACATAAAGGTAACTTGAGTCATTCATAACATTCTTATGTAGGGAGTAACACTCATGGTTACATTTGGAATACCCATCACAGTATATTCCCTAAATCTCATTAGAGAAACCTTATCATTTAACCCCTTCTTGTTAACCAAATCATTGGAGTGCTATATCGGGCTCACCTACCCTTGGTTTATCATGGAACCACCTGTCTTCATAATCAATTCCCAAGAACCATAACATAATCGTATCACATAATACATGCATAAAATAAAATATAAAACTTCTACATTTCAATCACAAGATATCAATACAACACATTGATATAATAAAAACATTATCCAACCCATTTTCAATACCAAAACTAAAGAAAATTAAGATATGGTATTTGTGTTTCCTTTAAATAGGTTATGGCTTGTAGAGAAAGCCGAAACTCAAATAATGGTCACGACGGCGGAGAAGTCGTTGTCTCCGCATACGTACGACAAAAACATTTCCATTTGTTGTTAGTAAAATGATTAATATAAAAATATTCATTTCGAATAAATGTAAATTTCAAAGGGGTTTATACACCATATAATAGAAAGTTGTGTATAAAACAAAATACGCCTCAATGAAATGAGATTGAGACGAAGTCCCTTACCTCGTGTCCGACTTGACATGATCATTCTTTAATCTCTTGAATAATAAACTAAAGTAAATTTATACTTTCTTAATAACCTTTTCCAAGTTCATTATTCCTTTTATATCAATTATTACCATTTTATGAACACTATGTGATTATTTAAGTTAATAACGGTCGTTTTGTCAATCATTGGTACTTGAGTCAAAAATAAACGACTTATAATTACAAGTTGTTCAAGTGGTAAAATATCCATTATATCCGAAATTATATTAATGATTTAGATATCATATATATCATATATATCCAGTATATACTTGCATTTATAATATTATATCACATTTAGAGGTAAGAAATGAAATGCACCGTTCATGGAGACGGTAAGCCGTAAGTACGCAAGAAAACTACTTTCATTTCTATTTCATATTTAATGGAATGGAATCATAATTATATAAAGGTACATTATAATTCCATTATAATATCATATATAATATTATTAACTCTATCCTTTACACATCCCACATATGGCATTAACATATCAAATCACTTTGAGGGGGCGGTAGTCCGCACTTCTTAAAATAAAGATATCACGTTCATCCATATTGGAAACCATAATGGTATGCCATAAATTAAAAATACATAAGAATAAGAAAAACATAAAAATAATAAATATAATATATAAATATAGTTAAATCGTAATTTCCACAATGAAAGGTGTTAAAAGAAGATTAAACTATCATTGTTTCGTGAGGCAGAAATTTGCCATCCACAGAAACAGTTTGTTCTTTAACCATTAGACGAAGGTGTGTGTAATTGTAGAACGAATACTTATCATAACAACATCCTAGTATATTGAATTTACTGATGTTGTTACAAAATAATGGAATATAAAGAGTCTATTGGATTGGAGAAGCATAATAAAACAAAAGAACACAAGTGAAAACACTACCATTAAATCGGGTAACTTCTCTTCGTTTGAACCAAAAGGGTTTTCTGAAGAGCTTTATGCCTAAGGTAAGGATTTTAGTATTATGAGAGGGATGTGTAGAGATAAAATCAGTAGATATTGGCCGAGAAAATGGCTTTAGAGGTGTGGTTATGGTGGTAGAGTTGGGGGCCTTTTATAAGAGGGAGGAGGGGAACTCTTGGAAACCCAAAAAATGATAATTTATATTAAAATGAGTTTCGGATTTTAAAGGTCCCAAATTGATATATTTAGAGGATAAGGTGATAAGGGTTCGAAATATACTCATCCAATAGTTTCTTAAAAGAGTAATTATTAGATTTTACATTATCTTTTCATTTTATTTAAATCGTTCATTAATGTGGTAATCGATGCATCATCAAGGTGTCATAAAAATTTTAATTTATTTAATGTCTAAAAATTATAAAAAAATTACTATGATGTGTGAAATATTTTTATCTTTCCAATGACTGTTTATAGTCTAATATATAATTTATTTAGACAAAATTAAAATTTTTTTACATAGGATTAACATACTTTTGTGATATTCTTCTTTCTTTAAAAAATAAAATGATAAAGTTTCACTACCACACAAAAGTGATTCCATGGGGTCCCTAAGTTTGGCTCAAGGCATACCATGGTCAGAAATGACACAAAAAGTATTATTTGGACACATGTTCAGGTTATTTGTTATTATTGTGATATTATTTTATTATCCTTAACTACCCTGTTACAAATTAATCAGGATTATTAAAGATAATTACCGTCATAACCATTCATAATGTCCAAAAACAAAAGGGTCTTGATTAAATAATTTGGACCTTATGATTCCAAATAAGGAATACATTTTACCAAATTCCAAACATATAAGTTTCAATAATTTATTTAAAAATAATTCTCGTTTTTAACAAAATAGTGGGTTTTTTGAAACAATATCTATGAAAAGCTTGGCACTTGTTTATGCCCAATTCCAAAGTGAAATTAATTTTAATGACCACCATTAGATTAAATGGTAAAAATATATTCTAATTACACTTTAAATATACTTATAAATATAATGTATCTGTATAATTAAATTAGATGAAAAAGTAGTTTTGAGGTAAAATGCAGTATTTTTCACTATTCATTAAAAGAATGATAATTGCCAGAAAATTACCAAATATTTATCCAATGTAAATATTAATGTACCAATTCTAATTAATATGTTCATTTTGACAAATAGATATTATAAAATAGTCAAAATATTTATTTAAAAATGGTTTGCCAACAAAAGGCGGTAAAACAATCTTTTAAGAATATTAGAAAAATCAATGCTTAAGATTGGATTTATTCTCATTTTAAGCCTCTAAAACACTAACTAATTCATAAATAAACATAGATATAAAAATCCAAAATTATTTACATACTTTGGATGTTACAGATCCAATGTTATATTTTCTCAAATATTAATAATGTGAGATGATTTAGTTAATCAATCAATATTTAGCCAAGTCAAATTATTACCTTGAGATCTTTTTAGAAATTTGTCCATGAAATCCTGGGATATATTCTTCATTTTCTATTAGGGAACTACCATTGTATGAATTATCCCAGTTGGTAATTTTCATTTATAATTATCTAATTTACATGTCATATTTTTTAACTATCATAAACAACCGCAACCAAATATGGTGCCATTACACTATATTTTTATATTTTGTTTTGTCACCAATAAATGTGGAACAATTTTAACCATTAAAAATTTACAACATCAAAAGTAAATATTTGATCACATAAATAAGAAAGGACCATTTATGTCTATATTTTTAAAGAGTTATGAAAAACCTGTTCAAAAAAATTAGATACATAAAAAAACTACATCCTAAAAAATAGATAATATCCCAATTAGTTCTTCAGATATAGTAACCATCTAAGAAATAACATAATGAAAAACATTCTTCAAAATTTAGGTAAAAGAAAAACATTATAATAGTGAGATAAAATTATTAGTAAAGGTTATATATAGTGGAATTTTTTATAATTAAATAATAAATTATCAATATTGGAAGGTAAATAATCAAAAAAATCAAATTTAATCAATAATTTGAGTGAGTGAAATATTATTGATGGAATAAATTATTATAATTTAGTTCCACATAAACCATCACATGATGTAGAAACTTATCCATGGATATCATTTCGATTCAATTAATAACATTGAAATCAACAATTTATTTTCAGAAGATGAAACAAATATTTTCGAACATCAAAAAATATAATTGAGGCATTTTTTTCAAGACATGTTAATTATATTTTCAATCCCTCATTCCTTGATGTCAAATATAAATGGGCATGTAATTCACCAAATACCCAACTATTATGACATGATCTTATAACCTCCAACAATATGTTATGCCAACATGTTTTGTCTCGTGAGACCTATTGATGCATTAAGGGATCTAAAATTCTAGTCATCACATTCTACACAATAAGGTAACTGCAACATACATATGGGTAAGTAGTAAAACAAAATAAATATGATTTAATAATCAATAATTATCCATATTCAATGAACTATAAAATGTAATTTAAGAAATTTCCCTATTCAAATTCACCATGAAACATATAGAAAATAAATAAAGAGGATATCTTTATAATATAAAACCAATAGAAAATAACTAAAATTAATGTTTATTGTTTCTGGGGAATATAAATACCCTAAAAATGTGATTAAAAAAATTCTTCATAAAAATTATGTTATTTATTTGGAAATTACATTTACAATCTACAATCTAATAAATATTAGAAAAGTAATTTTATCTGAAAAAACATTGAAACATGTAATGTAATCATAAATTAATTGTGTTTTTATAACAGTGTGAATTTAAATTCTTGTTGTAACTATAAAAAAATATATATTTCAAATATTATATAAAAATAAGCCTTTTCTGAAAATGATAATAAGATTATTTTTAATTTTTTTAAGAACTAAAACATATGTAAATTTCATTTTAAAAGTGAACTTACGAATTGTTATAATGTTATATATTTTTTATAAAACATTGATACAGAGAAGCAATTTCTGACCGAAAGAGGAGAAATAAAGACGTATAGTCTTGAAAACACTTTCTGGCCCATTTTTAGTTACAAAGTGAGGTATATATAAATAAAACAACAGTATTCTATAAATATCCATTGGTGAAGAAAAATTAAAAGGGATTACCATATAAATATATAATAATTTTATCAATGTAATTTAATAATAAATAATTATAATTTAAATTGGATTAAAACATAAACCCCATAACACTTTCGTAACTTTTGAATCATTAGACCAATAAAAATAACATCAATTGATAATTCAAATACAATAAACCGAAAGAGATTAATTATAAAACATTAAAATGGGTATTATATACATCATATGTAGGAATATTGTTGTTTAACATAAATTTATTCCCCAAAGAAATAACATTTTTTATAAAAAAACATACAATGATTTTACAATTGATAAATAAATTAATAAATGGAGTAATTATGTATAAAAAATTAAATTTCCCATAAAATAAGTTTAAATAAAAAATTAATCAATTAAATTCCATTTCATACACACTAAAGTCATATGAAAAATAATTTGGATTTAATATAATCAAATGAAAAGAAATTGTGTTATGAAACCCACACTTTTACATATGTGTCACCTTCAATAGATAGATCATAAGGCTTTTAATGGGTATTTATATGACCATACTAATTGATTTGGGATGTGGGAATAAAAGTTTAGAGAGTTATTTGGGAATAGATTTGAGATAGAAACAAAATAAAAGGTTTGTGAATAATGTTGAAGGGAGAACCATTTATGTGAAAAATCCTGTGATGTTTTCTCAGTTTTTTAATCTATACATTCATAGAGGTTATTATAAAAATGAAAAGGATAAACCATATATATGAATAAATATAATATCATTAATTTATTATTAATATTGGTCACAATAGGTTTTCATATAATTTTCAACTCATTTAAAAATAATTTTTAATCATCCTAAAATATTTAGAGGCATTTTTGTCAATATTTATAACAATTGAATTTAAACACAACATGAAAATGGAAAATTTCAATTATAATATAACATATCATAATATATACTTTTAAAATATCAATAAAATTCATATTATATCAAAAAAATATAAATATTATCATTTTTAATATTTTAAAATACTTTACTTAATTGTTTTAGTATTTTCATATAGGGCGCGACATCATGATAGATGTGTTTTAGATAATTATTTTAAATTTAAAATATGAAAATAATTTATTTAAATAAAAAATTTATTCTAAATTGTTTTTTATTTACAACCCTTCATAAATAATATCAATTCTTATTCTTATCATGACCACATATTTAATATGTTATTTCATGTTTAGCACCTTATACAATAATCGCACAAGAATTTGGATAATATTTCTCATATATAACTAATTTTTTTAAAAAAATAATAATAAAAACATAATTTGTACGTAATATTGAATATCCAAATCATTAAAGGTCTTTTTTACTTCATAATTATTATAATTAAGACACCAAATATTATATTTCTAGTTTCGTGTAAGCACATTGTCGAGAGTTCGAATTATTTTTATATATATGATTAAATAAATTATAAATAATATTTTTTTCATATTATTTATGATATATTTACTATATTATCAAACATGATTTTTTGGTAACACCATATGATTTTAAAAATAAATTGAAATGCATGAAACACTGAGTCTCTTCCAAATGACACTTTATTTTAAAGAGATAGTTATGAACTAGATTTTAAACATAATCTTAAAACTTATATTATTTGAATTTCAAAAAATAGAAAAACACAGTTGCGATCAGTAAGTTATTTGGAGTCTGATAGGAGAAATATAAATTTTGGTGAATAGTAATCTCACACATGAATGTATTATAAAAAGGGATATTATAAGTCACAACATGATCATTATATAAGAGTTGGTATTTTTGTAAGTTATAAATATATTTTTGTACATTTATGATTAATTTAATAATTTAAATGAAAATTTATTTTCATGAATTGTAGTCATATATTATTATTTTATTGTTTTATTGTTATAAGATAATAGTATTATGTGTAGATTAATTTTAATAGTGTTATAAAATTAGTTATAGTTTCAAAATTGTTATTTTTTAACAAATTATCTTTTTTAGAAATACATTTCTCATTTTAAAGAATTTAATTTATAAAAATGGTGTTCATTTTTTAATTCGACACATTGAAAATGGTTAGGTGGATTTTTTGCAATTTTTCTAAAATACTGGAATTTATGTTGAATAGTTATATTCCATACTTATTAGATATGCTAAATAATTGAATTTTTTCATCATGACTGAGAAATAGATTATATAAAGGGTCATTGTGTTGAACAAAAACATAATTATTTTTTTTCTCAGTAAAAATATCCAATGCTAATTCTTGTCTTAAGAAAAATAATAATATAATGATTAAAATTAAAGATATCCCCACCTCTCCTCCACTATAAATACCACCCTCACCCCTCTTCCTATCACACCACTAATGCTTTTAAAATTGAATAAATTATTCCCAATCCCATTCCCATGTATCTTCTCCATGTTGATGATTTTATATTCTCTTGAAAATGCCAATACTTAAAGCCTTATAGAGGATCTCAAGGAGAAGATATCTAGAGGTAAAAAGCCTCGATCATTTTCTTGTGTTTTCTTTCCTATTATTTTTTTATTATACTCTATTACCCTCCCCTAATACAAGAGGAATTAATAGTCTAGTATTATATATATTATATATTTTCTGCATGTTAATGGAAAAATCATCATCATTATTTCTATAGTCTTCCACTTATTCAAAAAAATAAAATCTTTGTTTATGATGTGTCGATTTCCCAAAATATAGGATAATGTGATATATTTTCACTTACTTCATTAATAGATATTTTAAAAAAAATAATGGTTTAAATAGATTTAATATTTTATTATATAACCTCTTTTATGTTCTGGAAATAACTTATATGGATAATACTAAATTTTATAATGAAACTAGCTATTGATTATTGAAGAACCACCAAAATGATATATACGAATATCAATAATAATTTATCTTATTATTAATCCTAAAAACATATAACCAAAAAAATTTATTTCATAATATATTATTATAGAAACAAAATAATAAAATTTCATTGCACTTCTAGATTTTTTCTTCTATTCGAGAAGAAAATCCTATACGAACCGACCGTGGAAATCATGTAAAGAACACACCCAAATCAAAGGAAATAACAAAATTTTATTAATAAATTGGATGACTTATGTTATTAAATGATCGTATAATATGTTATAAACAATAATATGTTTCCAAAATATATTAATAACATTTTTTTAACAAATATAAAAAAAATTGGTCATCTTTTATGTAAGATGGGACAGATGAAATAGAATTCTTAACCCAATTTCCATTATGTAGGTTATCCTAGTACATCATTAATTTTTTCATTATAAGATTATTTTTGTAATGAATTAATATTATAATATTATTTATTATTTCTATTTATAGTGATAATAAGTTTTTATAGCATTTTTTTAATTCTTCATTCAATGATATGGTATATGTAAGGGAATCATCATTAAAAATACTCCTTTATATTTCAATTTCATTTTAAAATTCAAAAGGATTTTTTTATAGAAGTGATTTTGTGTTTTGGTTCTTAGGAATAATTTATGATGATTTCTCAGACCAATATCTCCCTACAATTCATTGGGTATGTGTACTTTTGAGGTCAGTTGTATGGTTTCTCCAATTGTAGTTGCGATGGATATAGCTGTGAGGGTTACATTGTAAGGTCACTATCATAGATACAAATAATAAACTAAAAACAATGATTATAATATTAACAATTAATTATCCTGGTAACTTAATGGTTTACTATATTTTATTAAATGTTTTCTGGAAATACAATGTTTTAAAAAGTAATTATATATGGGTGAGAAGTATGTCATTGTGAAAATGATTAAATATGTTTATAATTATTCAAGGGATAATGGTTTTTTATGTTATTTTTATATCACATACTCATATTTTTATTATCATCCCACGTTTTTAATTGTTTTACTTTATTTATAAGTATGTGTAATAGAATGAAGGAAGTTATTTTTGAATTTTATGAAGATTTGAAAAATAAATCTTGTTGTTATTTTGTGTTAAAAAATTAATGTTTTGGATGAAATGGATATTGTTTTAATAGAACCAAAATTTTATTCTTATGGGATTATTTGTACATGTTATGTACTAGATTTCATAAACTCTAAAACTAAAATATATTTGATAATGTAATGAAATTAAATCTAGTGGAAAAAGCTAGATTTTGTAATGACTAAGCTTGGATTATTATAGTTGGTATCAGAGAATGGTTTAGAAAACATTAAGAGTTAGTATGATGTAAGTAGAATTAAATATATGATTTTTCACTTATGTTTAGGTTCAAATGGTATATAATTTAAATATTATCATGATTTTTTGTCTATGATATGTCTGATCAGAATGGTTTTTCAAAGAAGAAACAAGGTAGATGAAATTTGAAGGAACCAAGAGGCTGATATTTTTCTGAATCCATAATAGGGATTGGGGGAAATTAGAAATAATAATATTGTTATAGTAATGACTCAACATAAGAAGTAAATAAATGGTGGTTTCAACCATGCAAGAGAATAACTAGAGCTATCACAATGGAACATGATGATAGTGGGATATTTAATGAGGAAACACCCAACCTTGTTCTGTAGACCTTCTGAACTAGTAGTTGATGAAGGATGGATTAAATCAATTGAAAATATATTCAATGTTATGGGATGTTCATATAGTAATATTTTTAGTCTTTACATTTATCATTTTGAAGGGGATGCTGAGTAGTGTTGGTCAATCATCAGGAATATCATAGATAATGAAGTGATTTAATCCTTGGAGAGGGAGGAATTTAAATTCCTTTTACATAAAAAAATCATAAGGTTGTACAACATAGTAAGGAGATTAAATTCCTTGAATTTGAGAAAAAATGAAAGAATCAATGGATATTTGTGGAGAAAACATCACCCTGATAGGTGTGGTATGCTCCAAATCTTATTTGTGATCTTGATATCAAAATCATTCATTCTTACTATCGATTAAATCCAATATTACAAAAATATTGGCCTCATGAAAATTATAATTATATTAGAATCTTTTTTTGATGTGATGAGAGTTTATAAATGGAGTTTTCTGATGATCACGTGTACTTTGAAAAATAATTAGAATAAGATGTATAGATGGAAAGCGATGAGTAAGAATAAATCCAAGAAATCTGACGGAAGGAATGTCCAGTTTCCAGTTTGGGAAAATTGTGATAAAAAGCACCCTAGGGAGTATCATACCAATACAATGAATTGTATTTCATATGGTAAGTTTGGATATATGGCCTCAGGATTTAAGGAACATATTCTTATGATTAATTCTGAGAATCATTATATATTGTTTTTCAAGAGTAGTGAGATGGTTCAATAAGAAAATGACTACTGAAGAAAGATCTAAATGATGTAATGTATCAAGAATATAAGTATAAAAAGGTAGTGAGATTCATTGAGACTACGTAATTGGATTCTGGGGAATCCAATGTAGTGGTATTAATTAATCTAATTTTTCCCTTGTTTTTCAAAAGTGTTTTTTGATACGGTGTCTACACAATATATTGTTTCTGATAAATTTTTAATTAACATGGAGATTACACCTCTAGAAATGAGATTGGAACTTATGGTTATAACAAAAAGATGGATATTATAGTAAAAATTAATTATAATAATATTCTTATTCATTTCAGTGGATAGATATTGTCTAAAAACCCAGTTTTTTAACCTGAGTAGATTTTGATGTTATTCTGGGTATGGATTGGATTTTGGTCTATAATTATAGGATTGATTGTAGTGATAAGGAAGATTAATTTTAGAAACTGTTTCAGTTTGTTTACAAGAATTAGCCCATAAAATTGATAACATATCAGAAATATGAGAATGTGTTAATAGAAAGAAATTAAATCTACCTTTCTTATATTGTTATAAATTGGGGAAACGTTATAAATAATGATTTTCTTGTGGTAAATGAACACAATAATGTTTTTAATGATAAGTAACTTGATGTTATACCAAGTAGTGAATATTAAATCACCATTGAATTAGTTCAAAATGATAATCCAAATTCAGAACCACCATAACAAATGGCTCAAATGGATCTTCTTTAATTGAAATATATGGGGTATGATGTGCTTGATAAAGGTGTCATTTTTCATAGAACATCACAATGGGGGGATTTTATTTTTCATTGAAAATAAATATGTGACTATGAAACATTTCCTTGATTATACAGCTTTGAATAACATTACTATTAAGAATATGTATTCTTTTCCTCATATTGGTGACTCGTTTAATTAGCTCTATGGAGCTCTATATTTTTCCACGATTGACATGATATCTGGATACCATCATCTAATGTCAATATAGAATGACATACTTAAAATTGTTTTTTGTTCTAGATTTTAGCAGTATGAGTATTTTGTTATTCCATTTGGTTTGACAAAGTACCATATCTTATTCATGGATATTATGAATTGAATATTACAAACATATTTTCATAATTGTTTTTGTATTTATTGATTACATTTTAGTCTTTTCAAAATGTTATGATGATCATGAAAAATATTTAAAGATTTTATTGAAATCTCTGAATGAAAACAAGTAATAAAAAATGTTTATAAAATTTCATTTTTGGTAGAAACAAATTTCTTTTCATGGGATCATTATGAATAAGAACGAAATAACAGCTGATCCTGCCAAAATGAAGTTGGTTAATGAATAGAAAATACCTATAAATGTTATAGATTGTCGTAGTATTATTTGATTAAAAATATACAACTGATATTTTGTTAAAAAATGTCATAATTATCTATCCTATTAACAAACAAAACATTATTAGGGATTAAATTTATTTGGATAGAAAAATGTGAGGTTTAATTTTAGGAACTGAAGAATATATGGATAATTACTTTAGTTTTGGTACTGTATTCCATAAATATTGAGCTTTTCATCTACATTGATTCTTCATTGATGGGTCTTGGTTGTTCTCTATTGCAAAATTATCAGGTAATTGCATATTAATTAAGACAACTGAACCATTGTGAGTTAAAGAATCCCACATAAGATTTAGAGTTAATAGTTGTATTTTTTTTCATTGAAAATTTGGAGACATCATTTATATGGAGACAAATGTAAAATATATACCAACCATAAAATAATGGTTTACATATTAACCTAGAAGGAATTAAACACATGGCATCAAAGATGAATTGAATTGTTAAAGGATTACATATTTGTGATAAATTACCATCATATAAAATAAAACAATGTGGTATATTCCATGAGATGAAAAAGCATACATTATTAACCATGATACATTTAGAACACGACCCCTTGATTAATTATTTAATGAAATTTGAATTTCATGTAGATGTTGTGGTAAATTATTCTATTTCGTTTTAGGTTTCAGAATAGTTATCATTTTCAAATAGAAATATTCAATAATTGAAGGAATACTGATAGTTACAATAAAATGTATAATTTGTTAAAATGTGTATGTTTCTAGAATTTAACAATGATATATATTGTATATTTAGATTATGAAAAAAAAATTGTGTTCCTTGTGTTTCTAAGTAGAAGAATGAATTGTTGTGAAAATTTCATAGATCTCCATTTTCAGTTCATCATAGAAGTACTAAAATTTATTATGACCATCTAGAATATTATAGTGGTTTGAAATTAATAGGGTTGTTTTCGAGGTTACTATGAAATGTTTTACATGTAAAAAGAATAAAACTCTGTGAAAATTATCAAATTGTATGCTTTATACTTTGACAGTTCCTGAGTAGAAATGGAATAACAAATCCATGGACTTCATGTTTGGACTACCATATATATCATGAGGTAATATTGAGATTTGGATTACTATTGATTAACTGACTAAATCATCATATTTTTTTACTATTCAAGATAATATGTAATTAGATTATCAATCTCAATTTTACCATAAATAATTTTTTAGGTATCATTGATTTCCTATTTCCATTATATCTGACTGTGATCCCAGGTTGTCTTATAACATTTTTAAAGTCCTTAAGAATTCATTGTTCATAGAAATAAATTGAAACACTAATTTTAATCTTTAATTTTTTTGATAGAACATGTGAAAAATTCACACACTAAAGAATATTATACAAGCTTGTTCGATAGATTACCAAGGAATTTGGTGTCACCATCTTTATGTAGTTGTGTTTTCTTATAATAACAGTTTTTATTCTAATATACATATAGTACCTTTTGAGGTATTACATGAGAAGTAGTGTCTAACTACAAATTTTTGCGGTTAATTCAGGGAATGAAAGTTGATAGGACAAGAATAATAGAGTAAATGGAAGAAAATGATTAGATGATCCAGAAAAATATGAGGGCATCTGAGAGTAGGCAATAATGTGATGCAGATAATAGGATAAATACATTACTTTTGTGGTAGGTGATCGAGTATTTCTTTGAATCCCAGCATGGAAAAGTGTTATGAGATTTGGTAATAAGTTATAGCTTAGTCCATGGTTTATTGGACCTTATGAAATCCTAGAGAACCTTTTAATAGTTAAATAAAAAGTTGGGTTTCCTCCATGTTTATCTCATATTAGTAATGTTTTTCATGTTTTGATGTTGAAAAAGTATGTTCCAGATTATTCTCTTTTTTTGATCATAGAAGTTGTTCAATTGGAAAAGAAACTTTCTTATGAAGAGAAACCTATATAGATTCTAGATATAAGAGAACAAGTATTTTTTTATAAGGTAATCCACCATGTAATGGATTTGTGGAGAAACCACGTGGATGAATAAGCAACATGGGAACTTAAATATTCTATATAGGAAAGGGACTATAAATTTTTTAATATGTAAATAAATTTGTGAGTATTGAATTTCCAGAAGATGAGGGGAATGTAACTCCCCAACATTTTAAAAATAAATTGAAATTCATGAAACACAGAATCTCTACATCATGAATCTTTTATTTGAAGAGATAGTTATAAACTAGACATTAAACATAATTTTTCCACTTATATGATTTGAATTTCAAAAAATAGATATAGTTAGATCTGATTAGTAAGTTATTTGGATTCAGGAAGGGAAATCATATTTTTTGGTCATTAGTAAACTCAACAATGAATATATAATAAAAAACAATCTTATAAGTTACAATATTATCATTATATATTTGTTGGAATTTATATTAGTCATAAATATATGACTATACTTCTATTATTAATTTATTAATTTAAATGAAAATTTATTTTCATGCTGTTTAATCATAAATTTTTATTTTATTATTTTATGGTGAAAAGATTATTTTTCGTGACCTTGATTATTTTTAAAGGTGTTATTAAATCTGTTATAGTTTTAAAATTATTATTTATTGAATATATTATTATTTTATTTAAAATTTAAATTTCTAATATTTAAGAAATTATTATTATAAAATTGAATTCATTTTGTAATTCGACTCATCGAAAAATGTTAAGGGTGAATTTTTGGATATTTTCTGAAAAACCTATTTTCTTAGGAATAGTGAAATTTGATAATTATAATATAAGATAAATAAATGATATTATATATCATTCATGAGTCATGTGTTATGTAAATGGCCATTTGTAATAACTCACATTCACTTATTATTATTTTCAATCACAATAACCAATACTATTTCTAGTCTTTAGAAAAATAATAAAATAATGATTAAAATAATGGAAAATCCCTCCTCTTGTCCACTATAAATACTCCCTTCACCCACCATCTTCATATCACACCTCTAAAAAATTAATCATTGACTATATTATTCCCAAACCCCATATAAATTCTCTTACCCACGTCTAAGATCTTTTTGTTTCACCAAAATGCATAGGCCAAAATTCTTAAGGAGGATCTATCGGAGAAGAGATCAAGAGGTAAAAATCATCTTTCATTTTAATTGTTTTATTTTCAATTCATTTATTTTATTATACTCTCTTCACATAAAACTATCATATAGGTATTAAAGCATCATTATTATAGATATTGTGGATTTTTATCATATTTTTTGAAAATTTATTCCTCATTTTTCTATTTCTTTCTTCATATTCAAAAAAATAAAATCATCTATGATGTGTAAATTTTATAAAATCATGGATGATGTGTTTTAAATTTCATATACATACATAAAATATGGTATTAAAACCATTTTAATGATGTAAAATGAATTTAATTTTTATTATATATCCTCTTTTATGTTCTATAATTAACTAATATTCATGGAATTAAATTATATAACAAAGCTAGTTTGTGATTATCAAAGAACTAAAAAATGATCTAAATGAATATCATTAATGATTTATCGAATGATTCATCCTAATATAATATAACCCATAAGATTTATTTCATAATCTAATTTTCTTGAAACATATTAATACCTTTTCATTCCACTTCTTGAGTTTTTCTTCCATTTGAAAAAATCCATTACAAACTGACCATGTAAATCGTGTAAAAAACACACCCAAAACAATGAAAATAAATAATTATTATAATATATTTTGTCAAATTATGTTATAAAATGGTCATATAAGGTGTTATAAACATTAATATGTGTTTTTAAAAGATTAATAATAATTTTTAACCATAATATATGAAATTTAATCATGTTTGAGGTAAGATACAACTATGTTAATGGAATTCGTAACCCAATTTCCTTTCTTTTAATTATCCATCATCTTTAATGATATTGTAATGATAAGTTTATTTTTGAAATGAATTAATATTATATAATGTTTTATTTTGTTAATTTATAGTGATTATATATATTATATTCATTTTATTAATTCTTGATTCAATGATATGGTTTAATTAATAGAATCTTATTTAAAAATATACTACTAAATTTCAATTTTTTTTCAAAATTAGAATGGAATGTTTTTGTGGAAGTATTTATGTTTTATGTTTATTTTCAGATTCCTAGGAATTAATTATTATTAAGTGTGGGACCTATATATACCTCTTATTCATTAATTTTTTATATGTTGTAGGTCAGTCGTACGGTTAATCCAAATGTAACTTCGATGGCTACACCATGATTTAGTTGTGAGGGTTACATTTAAGGTTGTCGTGAGGGTTAGAAATCCAGAGGTATCAACGAGGGTTACAATATAAGTAATTAATTCCCCATGATACTATTATGGTTTTATATTTTCACTATAATGTTTTATAGAAATCCAATTTTTCAAAATGTATGTTTATATAGATGAGATGTATTTCTTTGTGAAAATGATTTCTTTTGTTTATATTTATTAATGGACTAATGTCTTGTGTATTTATTTTCATATCCATCACTAAAATTTGCAGTCTCATCCCAATTTTTTTAATTGTTTTTCATAGGTTTTAAGGATGTGTATGAGAAAAAAGGAAGTCATGTTAAATGTTCTGAAATTTTTTAAAAGAAATCAAGTTGTCGTTTTGTGTTAAAAATGTTATTTTTGGGAATAAATGGTACACTTTTTGTGGTAAGAACAATTTTTGATTGTGGCTTGATTTATATGAATTATATACTAACATTTTAAAACTCTAAACTGATTATATCTGTTGGAATGTAAATAAGTAAAACCTGGTTGAAATGTATAGATTATGTAATATGTAATGTTGGGTAATTACATTTTTCTTTTGTTTCATAAATTTAAATATCATATTTATGTTATGATAACATCATACAATACATTGTATCTAAAAAATTTATTTTTTTTCTATTCATCAAATATTGAATTTAAAAAATCATGAAATTAAATTATTTTGATTGTAAAATTTAAATAATTATAATATATTTACATCTTTATAAATAATTCAACACCATAACACAACCAAAATATAAAAATTAATACTTTTAAATCAACTTAATTTTTTTAACTTCTTGTTCAAGAACAATATTAGGGATATGTAATAATTTTACGAGATTAAATCATTACAAATAATTCATTATCATATATATATTATTTTCATACTCATGGAAACCATTTTTTATTATTAATAACCCTTTTAAATCCTCATTATAGATTATTTATGTCAATTAAATCAAAAAGGCTAATAATATGATTTTTTACATTATAAAATATAATAATTTTTTCATTATCAAATGTTTATGGAATCACATTGAAATATTAAATATATTAAGATGAGTATGGATTGAATCAAATTTTATGACAGGATATTTTATATTTTTTTGTTCATTTTAAGGTTTTATCCTCATATTTAACCATTTTTACCCTTTTTACCTGTACCTTGGTGATAAATATTACCATGGATGCTATTGATAGTGAAAAAAAAATAAGGGATCAATTTGAAAAAATTAAAAGACATGATTCAAAATATGGTATTAATTATATGATATTCATCCTCACTAAGTGGAAAAATCGATTTTATATTTTAACATTATATATATCGAAAATAGTTTTTTAGATAAATGGGTTTTTTAGCAAAAAATAAAACTTATATAAAATTAATGTGTAATGATGATTATAGTGTATATAATTATATTATATGTAATTAAATAAATATTATAACAGTTTTAGATAAAAAAATGTCATGCTGTTAAATATTATATATTATTAGTGAATGTCTTACAAAATTCTGTATTTTCACTATTCTCTAAAAAATAAATAATTTTAGAAAAATTACAAAATTTCACCTTTGGATAATTTATATATGGGTATTTGATAAATTATATCATTTTTATAAAATATCTTTTCTAAATTTAATTCATATAAATTATATTTCTATTTTAAAAATAGAAATCATTTTTGAATAAAATCAAATTTTGAAGCATAAAATGACTATTGAAAATCGTGTACTTATTTATTATGTATTAATATTTCTTTATATAAAATATTTTGAAATATTTTTTATACTATGGTTATTAATATTCATTCATAATAATAAAACAATTGTACTATAATAGTCACATTTAACTAATAATTTTTCATTAATCGTTTTTCCACGGTGTTGTGTGTTATAAATTCCATCAAAGTGTTCTTTTTAAAATAATAACTTGTTATCCTCCCCATTTAAAAAATTCTACCCCCAAAACATGAACATGATATCGATGATAAATTTTTCAATAAATTTTTAAAATACCATTGCTGGAAACCCCCATCATAAAAGGTGTTAATAAAACATCATCTTTTAATGAGGGAATCTAAAATATAGAGGTCCTCTATAATTAAAACATAACATTGTTAAAAATAGGATAATGTTTGTCATATGTAAACATATGGGCATGGGGGAAAATTAATTTCCAATTAATTTTGATGTGTGATAGATAACATTGATCATATGAAAATCAATAAACATGATAAATTCATTGAGAAAAAACCAATAATCAATGATTAGTGTAAAAGACCATCGATTAATAAAAAAGGTAATGGTATAACATTTTGGATCAATATCATATTCATATAGTTGATGAATTTATTTACCACCTATAACTTCAATTTATGTAAACTTACTTATATTCCAAGTATAATTTCATCCTTTAATAATTTTCTTTCATAACCTCATATTCGTTTTGAAATATTTACCTTTCAGGATAACAGTTCTAGAATTGAAATAATCTTTTAATGGATCAAAAGATCGAAAAAAAGATATTAATTTATTCCTCAAATAATAAGTCATTATACATAACATAAATTTCTATCAAATGATAATATAATATAGATAAACCATCATATGAGGAAAAAACATTAATCTCCAAATCCTCAACAATAATACTCAATGGTTAAATTAAATATTTCAAATATAATTATTCTTAACATTATAAAAAAAATATCTAACTAAGATTTAAATTAAAATATTTGAATTATTTTTTCACTCATTCTTCTCAGATAAACATATCATTTTTCTTATAATATAGTCAATCAATCTTAAAATATCTCACCAAAAATGTATATACAATTATCATATATTTTCAAAAAACCATTCATTTTACAAAATAATATCACAATAAAATAACATATTATTCAGAAATAAAAATCAATATATATATTTTTATTGAAGATCCATATTAAACTTGAGTATATCTATTTTTATTTTTCGTACAACTTAAATAATATATAGAAGTTCATAAAAACAACAATAGTCACATAGTGGACGAATCTATTTTAAATATCATCATTATCTATATGATAAACCATATCTCCCTACAATGTAATAACCCATTTATCCAAAATAACAATAATTACCTAAACATTGATGAAATTTGAAACCCTAAATACTATCAATTCCTTATATATTATACCCTTAATTAATTATAACATAAATAAATTTCACTATAACGATTACTAATTCAGGGAGTATTATTAACATAAATGTCATCCATAATATAATAAACCATCTTATACATCCATTACTAAAACCTTGAAGGGGTATAGATTCTATTAAATTTCAAATATTCCTTATAATTATCAACCCATGATGGTCTATATAATACCTATGTTAAAATAACATGAAATAATCCTAATACAAAAATATTTATAAATCATTGATCTAATACCAACTATAATACCCTTGATCTCAGATTGCTAGATCTGGTACTAAAATAAAATATTTTTATTTTTTGCATTGATACAAATATATATTGCACCATTTCAACATTACAATACGTAATACACCATTAGTAAATTTTTGATATCTTATAAAACAAAGTAAATTTTAGGATTACAGATATTTAGAATTAGGAAAAACACATACATAATAACATGGATACAAAAACGACTATTTCATAAAAATATATATCATCACCCACTAAGATATTCACAAATAGTAACATTATTAGGTGAAAAATAGTTATAAAATTTCTTGAGAACCATGAGGAAAGGAAAACATAATAAGGGTGAGATTAAATTATCATTAGGGGATATATAAAGTGTAATATATCTTGAGTAAATAAATAATAATCAATAAGATAATGTAAATAATTCAAAACACATCCTACTTAATCATTAAAAGTATCACAAATAATAACCTGTGATGAATAAATTATGTTCATGTAATTTCATATAAATAATCACAAGAGCGCTAAACATATACATGGTTACCATAACATCTAAAATAATCACATAGACATAAATAATTATTTTCAAAATTTTGAAATGTATACGGTTAAACATAATAAACATTCTACAGAGGTCTCATTCCAAAAAATCATAATCATACCACTGTGGCCACATTCCAAACGTCAAATATAAATGGGTATGTCATACAAAAAATACCCAACTACCATTATATTATCTTATATAATTATCTTGTACATCATGACACATATTTTGAGTCATGAGACATATGTCATTGATCATCCAAATACGGACCATTTTGTGACTCCCTATGATCGCCTCCAATATGAAATGGGATGTTGACTGTCCCTGAGTAGGAATATCATTAGAATGTGTGGTCCTATACAAATTTACATGTACACATTCACCCATCTATAAGACTATATAATGATGAAATGTAAAAAACTAATAAACCATTTTTGAATACATCATTATCTCATAACATGGGAATGAAAAGAATTAATGGAATGTAAACAACGAAATATAAAATCCCATCATAAAGAGTCTGAAAACATGTCGAACATGAATGAAAGGATTTGTATTATAATCTAGATATCCAAATAAACACACCCCGGTATGTCTGGCTTAGTTAGAACTGCTTAGAACATCTATGACTCTATCAAAAGGTTTATTGTTTGAAAAAAAACCTAAAAACTATGGAATATTTCCATGCATGTTTGAATATAACAATACCTAGTAGGACACCCTAAAACCACAAAAATACAACAACAAGAATATAAGACAACTCTACATAGTTAAATTTCTAAATCACATATAAAAATAATATCTACATATTTTAAACAAGGGAATAGTGTCTCATAGTAATTCAACAATGGAAATAATATCTCAGGATTCATTCTCTAATTTTACAAATTACACTTACCCTTTAGAATTTTCTCCATTATTTATATGTCACTAATGACGTCCTTCCAAGAGGTCATGATTATAGTGTCTCATCATAGGAAGTATACACTACATATCTAAAGTGATAAATAAAAATATGAGGATCCCACCTAAAGGAATGGTGTACACCACCAACTCAATTTGGAACAACGTTTTATGTAGAGGATCAGTACCTATATAGTATTGGTTATTACATTACCAGGAATTCCACCTAGAGGCAGAATAAGAACACACTCTAGGACTCATAGTCGGAATCCATCTACTATATCTAAGAAGTCCTACAAAGGGATCACAATCCTTTGTCAAGGAAATGATTCCGTAATTAGCAACAAAAATGGAGATCAGGAATGTTACATGTTTTATCATTTCCATGATACAGAGGAAAATGTCTCTAAGACATCCTTGAATGAGTACAAGGTGCGTACTAGTATTTCAGATAATTTTCCCTCATCAAAGAGTCTTTCCTATATAAATGGTCCATGTCGGTGTTTCTATGGATGTATATAGTGTGGTGATGGATGTATACCTCATCCCATGTCCTTGTACCCATATTTTATAGGGTAAACCTAGCCTGGATATGTCTCTTTCAATGTACAAGTCATGTGTGTGACCGTGTACTCCATTCGAGGTTTGTGTACCCACCAAGGGAAAATATGAGCCATCTTAAATTGGGTCACATGTCATGTGAATAACCCATATGAAATGTGACACATAAAAATATTAATAAACCATAGTAATGAAAAGGGGTCCAAAATGGAGGGTTACATTAGAACACACACCATGTACAATGAGATTTCATAGATCTTATGTCTTTTTCTCAGTGTTCTTTTCAGATACTCTAATTTCGGGATTTGATGATGATTCCTTAAATTAAACACATGTATCTGGAATTTTTTGTTTGACAAGCCATACCAACACTAATGGAATGATTATGAACACTGTTCTTTTGGAAATTTAATCCCAAATATTTGATAACACTTTTTTTAAATCTATAAATGAACACCTCATATTCATTCTAATTCACTTCACTCCACCGCATTCAAAAAATAATTGTGCCATAATGAGTCTAGACAAATGATATAGAATCATTGGGTCAATAAATAGGGTCATAATGTTTTATTAAATGGTATTTTTTTCAAAATAATAATGTAATAGAACTATAGTAATGCATCCATATTGAAAAATGGGATAAAGTCGAGAAATTCATATGATAGGAACGAATGTTGGCCATTTTTAGTTGGATAAGATTCTTTTCTATTAAAATTAATAATGAATAACCATAATAAATTAATAAATCTTAAAATAAATCGACATAGCTATACCAATTCAATAAAATGATTGATTAGAAGATCAATACATTGATCAATTGTTTCGTGATCATCATAAGAATTAAAAACAAGGATGAAAATCCATGAAATAAGCATCCTACCACGATTCAGATTAATCACTACTAAATAAAGATGTTGCATCATTTTCATTGGTGAGATCCTTTGATTCTGTTTCCACAACATTCCTTGGTCATTCATCTAGCTGTCAATAGATTGAGAGATATATTTTAACTCTCACCCTCTAATGAATTCTGGTTTATAAATATTTTCCAAAGATTTTTTCATAAAGATATACTTATAAATGAATCTATATTACTTCGTCAATGAATGAAATAAAATAATTTACTATATTATATTTTTCATTTTACTCATGTGATGAAATTTTTGCTAAAAACCTTTTTTGAAAAAGGTTATGTAGCACCTTAAGGTAAAAACCAGGTTCTAAATTTAACTTTGCCCTTCTATTTTTGTCCTGGTCCACTATTTAGATGTTACTCTGTATTTTAAGGAAAATGTGCATGCATGAATTTTAATATATTTAGTTCATTTCAATCATTTATTCTTATTATACCAGGCCATTGAATTAAAGGTTGTCTCCTTTATTGGTCTCCAAAGTAATCCAAAAAATATTCAAAGAAATATATATGGGAAATATTAGTTTCTACATTCACCTCACATTGATGCTTTACATCCCAAAAATCTAAAATAGGGAAACAATAAAAGATGTAGGTATTGAGCACAAATCAGATCCTCCTACACCTAGGTTCTCTTCTAAACAATTATGTTCTACCATAAGAAATATAATAATGGAATCACTTACACATGATGTATTCTATCCTTACAATCTTTTATACCTATTCATTAATTGTCAAATCTATTGCGATCCACGATGTCCTTCTCACCCCTATCAATATCATGTGATAGGATGTTCATGTACCACCTTAGATATGACTCATTCAGGTTTTCTTTACCTAGTTGAATTGTGGTAGTATACCTAAGTAGAATTACACCTCTCTATCTCTAGATATTATCTAGAAATGGATAATGAATCTTAGAGTTATATTTTAACCCAAGACTAATCTCAATATCTTATGTTGAGGTGAATACCCTGGGAAATGATGGTATCCCTCCACAAACACAAATGGCCACCATATCATTTTGGTATAAGATTTATGATTTCAATGGGGAATATTCATCTGCACCCAAATTATCTTCACATTTTATGTAATTTATCAATCTAAATATATGATAAATGTGCATAATATCTTTGGTCAGTGAAATAAATTAGTGATCTAGTGGTTTTCCTATATAATTATTATAATGGAGCTAAAATAATGGTGGAATGTTATGTTCTATTGTACATAAAATACAACAAGGGTTGATGATCCTCCCATATAAGGATAAATTTGAGCATGCTAGTTTTCAACATGTCCTCTAGATATTGAATGGTTATCTAGGTATGAACATCTGTCTCATATTATAATGTCTTGCACAAACATATCTGAGTCCAAAAAAACTATAGACTTCCATTCAACAATCAAGATGAAAAATGAGAATCATGGTATAACATAATTAATTATCCTCTTGGAAATATGAATATCTCATTCACATAAGGGCATCCCAATCCCTCTAATGAACTTTTATCTCAGATAAATTGGAAGAGGGATGACTTAGTGATTTGGTCTATGATCAACAAAATAGAATCATGTCCCCAATATGTATATGGTCTTCCATAATTCCATGGAAATCATATCCCACTTCTACTATGAAACCTCATGGGGTTGAGATAAACATACAGAATCTTGGTGCTCCACCTTCACATACTGACTGGAAAGGTATCAAGAGAAAAACTATATAACTCTCATCTTCATGCCTGTCCACCAAAACTAACATTTGAGTTCCTGTATTTATTCTCACAACCTAGATGTACCTCAAATGGAGTTTTAGGAATGTGTCTCAGAACTTTCTACAACAATATCACTAGTACCATAATGTGTCCAATGAAAATAAAAACATTACCCTCACATTCACAATATAAATCGTGAGCATGCCTAGAGGATATTGATGTATGTAGGGTCTCTAATTTTTTATCCTCATGTTGATAATCCATCACTTGTAGAATAATATTATTGGTTAAAAAAATATATTGTAAATAAGATTCTCTATGTCCATCCACAAAGGATAAAAATAGAAAGGCTAACTACTCTGATGCATTACTAAGAAACTAAAAACAAGTTATCCATCTATGATAATATATAACCACATTCCCCTTACCATTAGTATAGAAAATATGAATTTCAGAATCATGGAGGAACCAAATAATTTTCCTATGTATAATGTTTATGTCGTTCTAAGAGAAGATATAAATGTTTGTTTTATTATAATAATATATTATAAACAACTAACCCGTCATGTGGTGTCAACACATCTTTAGTGAGAAGAATATTGCATCTTACTCCAGCTCATGAGTCATGTAGTTATACTCATGTGGTGTCAAAAAACATGAACCATATACAATCACTTCCCCTTCTGAACAAAAATGAAACGAAGCCCAGTTCTTGATTTATCAAAAACCACTACATACTCACCACCCTCCTTTGAAAATATCAAAATGGGAGTTCTCATCAATATCAAGCTCAACTAAAAAAATTCCAATTTGATCATCTCTATCCATTGGAAAGAATACCCTTTTAGGGAAAATCTATAATGGGATATAATATCCTTGATAATTTAGGTATCAGTCTCCAATAGTGTTCTTCCAATCCAAAGAAACTACGAACCTCCATCAAATTCCTCAGTGTATCCCAAGATAACACAACCTTGACCGTTTATGGGTCTATATCTACACCATATAAAGAGATTAAATGTCTCAAAATCTATTTCTCCTTAATCAATAACTTACCCTTGGAGAGATTATTTAAATTTTAGTGATCCATGAGTATGTATAGAACCATAATCTAGTTTCTCATATGCTCATCCATTGAAATTGGGAATACTAGGATATCATATACGAGGGGAACCACAAACCGGTGTAAGAATGGATCAATGATATTATAAGGCCCCATCCTTAAACCTTACTTAAAATTGAATTAAATGAATAATTCACATTGAGGATCTTTTCAGGTTTAGAGTTTTAGAGAATTATAACATAACTATTACATCTCAAAAGATTACAAAGTAGTCTCTTCTACTAAATTTCCATAAAATAAAAAAAAACTCTTAAAAAGAAATATGTCTAGTTTCATGTTTTACGTAGCATGACTCTTCCTTGATCCCATCCTTGACCCTATTCCATGCCAAGTCCTGTGAAAAACATTTCAAAAACATGGGATGAGCATAAAAACATAATAAGGGATACACAAAGAATAAAAACTGTTAGTTTATCAAAACAAAAAGTAAACCAGGTATACTTTATCAAAGTAATACTTTTCACCTTTATGAAGTAGTAAAAACTCTTCACTGAATAAAATATCATTACTTACCTTTTTGTAACCAAAGGAATACCATAAAACCCATATAAAGAACACATAACATATATAAAGGTAACTTGGGACATAAACATACTTAAGTGGAATAACCATACGGTCGAATCCCATACATATCACTTAATGGAATAGCCATACGGCCAATTTCCATACATACTTAATGGAATAGCCATACGGCCGACTTCCATACCCAATGCATTGGAGGTTATAACGTAACCACCCGTCCTGGAATTCATGGCACCACCCGTCATATGGTTTATTACGTAACCACCCATTAAAATGTCCAAGTACCAATATAAAATCATAAAACATAAAACCAATATAAAGAAATGATAACATTTCTACATTTCAATCACAATATATCATAAATATATTGATATAATAGAATCTTTTATCAAAACCATTTTTAATACCAAAATACATAAAATAGTATATGGTATTTATTTTATTTTAAAAACATTACGGCTTGTTGAGGAAGCCAAAGACCAAATAATACTCGCGGTGGCGGAAAAGGTCGTTCTCACCACGTACGTTAAAAAACATTCCTTTTTGTCGTTTAGTAAAACGCTTCATAGAAAACGATTCCTTTTGTATAAACGTCAAAGTCAAAGGGTTTTATACACCGTATAAAATAAAGTTGTGTATAAAATGAAATATGCCTCAATGAAAGGAGATTGAGACGAAGTCCCATACAAAGATGATATCCTTGGTTTAAGGATAAATCAATTACATAATTATGTGTGACAAATGAATACACCAAATATAAGTGGATATTAAGTGTAAAATAATCAAAGATCATTCACACATATTCAAAGGATGACATATTCAATAACTACATGTCGAACCCAAATAAATCGAAATTGGGTTAAGAATTTTCCTTGACAGCCTAACGGCGTCACATCAAAATGAGTTGATGAGAGATAAAAAGTGTATCTCATCACTTGGACATAAAATTTACATCAATAAGGATGTATGAGAACATATCCCAACATAATAATATGTAAATTAAAAGACCCAACAAAATAAGTCTTTTAAAAAAAGGAGGGTGAAAGGTTCCCTTACCGACTTGGGTATCTTTCGAAACATACGACCTGTGAAAGAAGGACAATACATCATTGATGTAAATACTCATAAATGAAATAATATTACACAGTGAGTAAAATAATGGTCAGTACATACCCCACTCAAAGGAAATTGTGGCAAATGTAGCATAAATCTCATGGGAATAAAAGTGAGATTAAAAATCACTTATGAAAACTCGGCAGCCTAACAACGCCACTTAAAACTTCCAAAAATGGATTGATGAGATCAAATAGGGTATCTCATCACATTAAAACAAAATTTACAGAGAGGGTAATATGAAATAACATCCCCCATCATAACAAATAGGAGCTTAAAAGAAGTGACATAAAGGAGAGTACTTAAAAAGAAAGAGAGGGGTTAGATCTCTTACGAAAATTCGGCAGCCTAACGGCGCCACTCAAAACATCCAAAATGGATTGATGAGAGAGAATAGGGTATCCCATCATATGAACATAAAACTTACAGTAAGAGTAATATAAAATAACTTCCCAATAACATGAAATATGAGCTTTAGAAGGAATGACATAAAAAAGTGTACTTAAAAAGAAAGAGAGGAGTAAGATCCCCTACCTCGGGTCCAACTTGTCTTGTTCGTTCTTTAACGTCCTGAATAATAAACTTGAGTTAATTTCTACTTGATTAAGAACCTTTTAAAAGTTCATTATTCCTTTTATGTCACTTATTTCCATGTTATAAACATTATGTAACCATTTAAGTTAATAATGTTTGTTTTGTCGATATTTGGTTCTTAAGTCGAAAGTGGACTTCTTACAGTTACATGTTGTTCATGTGGTCAAAGGTTCTTTATATCCAGAATGACATTCCTGATTTGTATATCATATATATAATATATATCTAGTATATACATGTATTTATAATATCACATAATCATTTAGAGGTAAGAAATTAAATGCACCGTTCATGGAGACGGTAAGCCGTACGTACGCATGAACGCTACTTTCATTTCTTTGTCATATTAATGGAATTAAAACTAAATGAGAGGTATGTATATTTTAATTCCTGAATTATATTAATCATTTATATGTATCATTAATCATATATATCCATTATATACATGTACTTATAATAGTATGTTACATTTGGGGATAAGAAATGAAATGCACCGTTCATGGAGACGGTAAGCCGTACGTACGCATGAATGCTACTTTCATTTCTATCTCATAATTTAATGGAAATAAATAATAATGATATAGAGGTATATTATAATTCCAGTATAACATCATATATAATAACTTTAAATCCATCCTTTACACGTCCCACATATGGAATTGACGAATCACATCACATTGAGGGGGTGGTAGTCCGCACTTCCTTAAATGAAGATATCGTGTTTACCCATAATGGAAACCATAAAGGTATGCCCAAAATGAAAAAATACAGAAGATTAAGTAAAACATAAACATATTATATATCATATATAAATATAGTGACATCTTAATGGCCACCTTTGAAGGTGTTAAAAGAATGATGAACAATCATCGTTTCGGGAGCCATAAATTCACCATTCACTGAAACAGTATGTTCGTTAACCATTAGATGTAGGTGTGTGTAAGTGTAGCTCGAATCCTTATTATAACAACATCCTAGTATATTGAGGATACTAGAGTTGTTACAAAAGAAAGGAATAAAAAAAATTAGTGGGTTGGAGAAGCAAAATAAAAAAAAGGACTCAAAAGAAGACATTACCTTAAAATCGGGTAACTCCCATTGGTTTGAGATCAAAGGCTTCCTTGGGAAGACTTCTGCCCAGAGTGAGGCTTCATGGAGTAAGATAGGGATGTGGAGAGACAAAATAGGCAGGTTTTGGCCGAGCCAAAGGCTTTGGGAGTGTGGGTATGGAGGTAGAGGTGGGGGCCTTTTATAAGAGGAGAGGAGGGGCACTCTTGTAATGTTACAAAATGTTACTTTATTTTCAAAAAGGGTTTCAGATTTTAAGGTCCCAAATTGATGTATTTCGAGTATAAGGTGATAAGGGTTCGAAATCCACTCATTCAATAGGTTTTGTACATGTTTAGGTCTTAGATATTACATTATCTTTCCATTTTATTTAAATCGTTAAATAATGAGGTCATCACTGCATCATCATTATGTCATACATAATTTAATTTATTTAATGTATAAAAATTATCAAAAAACTATCATGATGTAGGAAATATTTTTAGCTTTCCAATTACAATTTATAATCAAAAATCTGAATTGTATAACCCCATGTAACAATTGATTTAGTAAAACATGTCATGGTTGTTTTATTTTTTACTTTAACATTAAATAAAAAGGTGTTTATGTCATTTTCCAACCAAAGTGGCTTCATGGGGTCCCCAAGTTGACCCATGGCTTGTCTTGGTCGGCCATGACACATCCAATGAGGTTAGGACATGTGTCAAGTTCATTTCATATTATCAAAACATTATTTTTACCTTAAACTACACTAATTACCTCTAATCGCGATTAAAAACATAATAAGTTACTATTCACCAAAAAATTATTTTTATCCCATTGAACCACATTTTACATATTAATGACAACCATGTATGTCGGATTTTTGAAATTCAAAACACAAAGATGGAAAAATTTCATTTAAACGGAAAAATCAGTTTTTATAAGTACCACATAGTGGTTTCACTATTCATCAAAAATTGAAGTTTTCCAGAAAAATCCCAAAAATTCACCCTAAGATATATTTGATATTCTGAATTCAAAAATGAAGTCTATTTTACAAAATTAAAAACATATAAGTCACATTAATTAATTTAATAATTAATTCCCGCTGTCAGAGCAAATAGCGTGTTTTTATGAAACAATAAGTATCAAAAGATTGACACTAGTTTAAGTCTGATTTCAAAGTGAAATTAATTCCAACAACCACTATTGGATTTAATGGTAAAAATATTTTCTAATTTCACTTTAAAACCAATTCAAATGATAATATAATCATATTAATAAATTATATTAAAAAGAGGTTTTGAATTAAAATACAACATTTTACACTATTCATTAAAAAATGAACTTTATCGGAAAAATACCAAAAATTTACACAAAGTAAAATTTGATGTCCCAATTCTAAAGAAGAGTTTTATTTGGTCCAAAAGAATGTATAAGAGTGATCAAAACTATATTTAATGATAGTTCGCCATCAAAAGGCGATAAGTGAACCTTTAGTGAATATTAGGGTATAAAAGCCTAAAATTGAATTCTTTCTGTATTTTAAGCCTTTATCTTTTATTGGATAAATGTAAAAATATTTAAAAAAAACATATATAATCATATTTTAGTTATTTCTATCCATTCCCGGCAATACAATGGCTACATGTTAACTGCCATTTAAAATAATATTATTTTATTATTAGAGTGCAACGTAAGATCCCAAGAAACTCATTGTTGCGTGTTGGGTACGCCATCGAGCATAGCGTCCCCTTTAAAGTAATATTAATATTTTATTCACAAATATGGATAAATATGAAAATTTCATATTCTTTAATTACCTGGGGTGTTACATCCTTCCCCCTTTTTGAAATTGCGTCCTCGCAATTTTAAAATTGGGCTTGGAAACATCCTTGAAAGTCCCACATCGGAAGAAGAGTCGGTAAAACAATCACTTTAAAATAAAGAAAGATAAGTACAAAGGTCACCCGAGTTAACCCATACTAGGATTAAAAGTATGAACACATGGACATGGAGGAGAAAACATAGGGTCATGTTCTGATGGAGAGTGATAGAAAACATGTTTAGGAGAAAGTTAACCACAAGAAAATCACAAACTTGTGATGGGTTAAACGGTATTCAATTCCCCAGTAGGAAAAGTTAATAGACAACATTTTTGTTTTAAGTTACTTTTTATTGAGGAATTTATTCATAAGGAAACATAATCACTTATCATGTTGACTTTCAAATTTTATTATATTCCTTACACAAACTCATATTTTCTCCAAAAGACGAGTATTCAGGAAGACTTGTTCACATTAAGTGTATTATAATCAACTTCTAGAGAATCACCTAATCCACAAAAGAGAACTGTATACTTCCCATGTATTTAGGCTTTAACCAAAACCAAAACCAAAAAGGTTTCTACAAGGTTAGATAATCCAGAAAAGCATAACCCTTTAAAAAGAAAATCTACGCTCAATATCCAAAATTTGTCCAACAAAACCCAAAGTTCAACGAGGGCCATTAGATAAATAATTTGCCAATAAAATTCTTCAAAGTAAACCAATCTAATATTGAAACCCAAATATTTGAAGGATTTAGTCACATAGTCTTCCAAGTTAAATCGTAACATTTATCTCCAAACAACATCAGTTTCTCGTAAAGTCTCGTATTGAAAAATAATAAACCTAATCACATATCCTTCATGATAGGTTAATGAATTTCCATAGATAACCCAAAATCAACTTACTCTTAATTCATAAAATCATATAACTAAAAAGAATCAGTCAAACTAACCAGGGACTTCATGTAGTCTAGTGGTAAGCGATAAATACCAGTCGCACGTTGGTTGTGGGTTCGATTCCCGCAGCTTTGTCCGACACGGCGGGTTGTCACACGGTCTGCGTGTTTTCCTTTTTCCAAAACCATATAATTCTTAAAGCATTCCCCAAAATGAGATAAAATCTTCAAGAATAATCATAACATATTTTAACCTCATGTTTATCTCATGCCTTTCATTTTCCATCATATCATATAATAACCCATAATTACCTCAAAAGTAAGGATCATATAAACTCTAATGGTTGCCTTTATAATTATTACCTGAACTTCCACATCGATTGGTCATCTCATACATGATGAATCATAGAACATACCAAGGTTCAAGTGGTTGATCATGACTCCTTGATAGTTGGTTTAGAACAACCATGAGATTCCTCATTGAATCCTCCATTTTATCTAGTATCTTAATCAGAGAACCACCACAGTTTCCTTCAAACCTGTTGTCACTTTGGTGCCTGCTAGATCCAGCCATTTACTAAAACCAAAAAGGTCAGTTTGAGTATATCAACATAACCATCATGTACTAATGAAGAAGATAAACACTAAAATATACTTACTCATTCACTTTAACTAAAACTAGGACTCTTTCTGAAATCATAACCATTATGGTAATGTCACTTGTTCTTAGAGAATACCCTAACCTCTAAAGTTATCTAAACCAACCTCTGATACCAACTATAAGGCCCCATCCTTAAGCCTTACTTAAAATTGAATTAAATGAATAATTCACATTGAGGATCTTTTCAAGTTTAGATTTTTAGAGAATTAGGACATAACTATTACATCTCAAAAGATTACAAAGTAGTATCTTCTACTAAATTTCCATAAAATAAAAAATCTCTTAAAAAGAAACATGTCTAGTTTCATGTTTTAGGTAGCATGACTCTCCCTTGATCCCATCCTTGACCCCATTCCATGCTAAGTACTGTGAAAAACATTTCAAAAACTTGGGATGAGCATAAAAACTCAGTAAGGGATACAAAAAGAATAAAAACTGTTAGTTTATCAAAACAAAAATTAAACCATATATACTTTATCAAAGTAATACTTTTCACCTTTACGAAGTAGTAAAAACTCTTCACTGAATAAAATTTCATTACTTACCTTTTTGTAACCAAAGGATTAACATAAAACCCATATAAAGAACACATAACATATATAAAGGTAACTTGGGACATAAACATACTTAAGTGGAATAACCATACGGTCGACTCCCACACATATCACTTAATGGAATAGCCATACATCCAATTTCCATACATACTTAATGGAATAGCCATACGGCCGACTTCCATACCCAATGCATTGCAGGTTATAATGTAACCACCCATCCTGGTATTCACGGCACCACCCGTCATATGGTTTATAACTTAACCACACGTTAAAATGTCCAAGTACCAATATAAAATCATAAAACATAAAACCAATATAAAGGAATGATAACATTTCCACATTTCAATCACAATATATCATAAATATATTGACATAATAGAATCCTTTATCAAAAAAATTTTCAATACCAAAATACATAAAATAGTATATGGTATTTATTTTATTTTAAAAGCATTACGGCTTATTGAGGAAGCCAAATACCAAATAATACTCGCGGTGGCGGAAAAGGTCGTTGTCACCGCGTACGTTAAAAAAACAGTCCTTTTTGTCGTTTAGTAAAACGCCTCTTAGAAAAATATTTCTTTTGTATAAAAGTAAAAGTCAAAGTGCATTATACACCGTATAAAATAATGTTGTGTATAAAACGAAGTATGCCTCAATGAAAGGGGATTGAGACGAAGTCCCATACAAAGACGGTATCCTTGGTTTATGGATAGATCAATTACATAATTATGTGTTACAAAAGAATACACCATATATAAGTGGATAATAATTGTAAAATAATCAAAGGTCATTCACACATATTCAAAGGATGACATATTCAATATCTACATGTCGAACCCAAAGAAATCAAAATTGGGTTAAGAAGTTCCCTTGACAGCCTAACGGCGTCACATCAAAATGAGTTGATGAGAGATAAAAAGTGTATCTCATCACATGGACATAAAATTTACATCAATAAGGATATATGAGAACATATCCAAACATAATAATATGTAAATTAAAGGACCCAACAAAATAAGTCTTTTAAAAAAAGGAGGGTGAAAGGTTCCCTTACCGACTTGGGTATCTTTCGAAACATACGACCCGCGAAAGAAGGACAATACATCATTGATGTAAATACTCATAAATGAAGGAATATTACACAATGAGTAAAATAATGGTCAGTACATACACCACTCAAAGGAAATTGTGGTAAATGTATCATAAATCTCACAGGAATAAAACTGAGATGAAAAATCACTTATGAAAACTCGGCAGCCTAACGGCGCCACTTAAAACTTCCAAAAATGGATTGATGAGATAAAATAGGGTATCTCATCACATTACAAAAAAAATTTCAGAGAGTGTAATATTAAATAACATCCCCCATAATAACAAATAGGAGCGTAAAATAAGTGACATAAAGGAGAGTACTTAAAAAGAAAGAGAGAGGTTAGATCTCTTACGAAAATTCTGCAGCCTAACGGCGCCACTCAAAACTTCCAAAATGGATTGATGAGAGATAATAGGTTCTCCCATAATATGAAAATAAAAATTACAGTAAGAGTAATATAAAATAACTTCCCAATAACATGAAATATGAGCTTTAGAAGGAATGACATAAAAAAGTGTACTTAAAAAGAAAGAGAGGAGTAAGATCCCTTACCTCAGGTCAACTTGTCTTGTTCGTTCTTTAACGTCCTGAATAATAAACTTTAGTTAATTTCTAATTGATTAAGAACCTTTTTAAAGTTCATTATTCCTTTTATATCACTTATTTCCATGTTATAAACATTATGTAACCATTTAAGTTAATAATGTTTGTTTTGTCGATATTTGGTTCTTAAGTCGAAAGTGGACTTCTTACAATTACATGTTGTTCGTGTGGTCAAAGGTTATTTATATCCATAATGACATTCCTGATTTGTATATCATATATATAATATATATCTCATATATAAATGTATTTATAATATCACATAATCATTTAGAGTTAAGAAATGAAATGCACCGTTCATGGAGACGGTAAGCCATACGTACGCATGAACGCTACTTTCATTTCTTTGTCATATTAATGGAATTAAAACTAAATGAGAGGTATGTATATTTTAATTCCAGAATTATATTCATCATTTAGATGTATCATTAATCATATATATCCATTATATACATGTACTTATAATAGTACATTTCATTTGGGGATAAGAAATGAAATGCACCGTTCATGGAGACGGTAAGCCGTACGTACGCATGAACGCTACTTTCATTTCTATATCATACTTTAATGGAATGAAATAATAATGATATAGAGGTATATTATAATTCCAGTATTACATCATATATAATAACTTTAAATCCATCCTTTACACGTCCCACATATGGCATTGACGAATCACATCACTTTGAGGGGGCGGTAGTCCGCACTTCCTTAAATGAAGATATCGTGTTTACCCATAATGGAAACCATAAAGGTATTACCAAAATGAAAAAATACAGAAGATTAAGTAAAACATAAACATATTATATATCATATATAAATATAGTGACATCTTAATGGCCACCTTTGAAGGTGTTAAAAGAATGTTGAACAATCATCGTTTCGGGAGGCATAAATTCTGCATCCACGGAAACAGTATGTTCGGTAACCATTAGATGTAGGTGTGTGTAAGTGTAGTTCGAATCCTTATTATAACAACATCCTAGTATATTGAGGATACTGTAGTTGTTACAAAATAAAAGAATAAAAATATTTAAGGGGGTTGGAGAAGCAAAATAAAACAAAAGGTCTCAAAAGAAGACATTACCTTAAAATCGGGTAACTCCCTTTGGATTGAGCTCAAAGGCTTCCTTGGGAAGACTTTTTCCAAAGTGAGGCTTCAAGGAGTAAGAGAGGGATGTGGAGAGCCAAAATGGGCAGGGGTTGGCCGAGCCAAAGGCTTTGGGAGTGTGGTTAAGGAGGTGGAGGTGGGGGCCTTTTATAAGAGGGGAGGAGGGGCACTCTTGTAAAGTTACAAAAGTTTACTTTATTTTCAAAAGAGTTTCGGATTTTAAAGGTCCCAAATTGATGTATATCGATTATATGGTGATAAGGGTTCTAAATACACTCATCCAATAGGTTTTGGACATGTGTAGATCTTAGATATTACATTATCTTTCCATATTATTTAAATCGTTAAATAATGAGGTCATCGCTGCATCATCATGATGTCATAAATAATTTAATTTATTTAATGTCTAAAAATTATCAAAAAACTATCATGATGTAGGAAATCGTTTTAGATTTCCAATGAATATTTATAATCAAAAATATGAATTGTATTACCCCATTTAAACATTGTATTAGTAAAACATGTCATGTTTGTTTTATTTTTACTTTAACATTAAATAAAAAGGTGTTTATGTCATTTTCCAACCAAAGTGGCTCCATAGGGTCCTCAAGTTGACCCATGGATTTTCTTGGTCGGCCATGAAACATCCAATGAGGTTAGGACATGTGTCAAGTTCATTTCATATTATTAAAACATTATTTTTACCTTAAACTACACTAATTACCTCTAATCGCGATTAAAAACTTAATAAGTTACTATTCACCAAAAAATTATTTTTATCCCATTGAACCACATTTTACTTCTTAATGAAAACCATGTATGTCAGATTTTTTAAATTCAAAACACAAAGATGGAAAAATTTCATTTAAACAGAAAAATCAGTTTTTATAAGTACCACTTAGTGGTTTCACTATTCATCAAAAATTGAAGTTTTTCAGAAAAATCCCAAAAATTCACCCTAATCTATATTTGATATTCCGAATTCAAAAATGAAGACTATTTTACAAAATTCAAAACATATAAGTCACATTAATTTATTTAATAATTAATTCCCGCTGTCAGAGCAAATAGCGTGTTTTTATGAAACAATAAGTATCAATAGATTGACACTAGTTTAAGTCCGATTTCAAAGTGAAATTAATTCCAACCACCACTATTGGATTTAATGGTAAAAATATTTTCTAATTTCACTTTAAAACCAATTCAAATGATAATATAATCATATAAATAAATTAGATTAAAAATAGGATTTGAATTAAAATACAACATTTTACACTATTCATTAAAAAATGAACATTATCGGAAAAATACCAAAAATTTAAACAAATTAAAATTTGATGTCCCGATTCTAAAGAAGAGTTTTATTTGGTCCAAAAGAATGTATAAGAGTGATAAAAACTATATTTAATGACAGTTCTCCATCAAAAGGTGATAAGTGAACCTTTAGTGAATATTTGGTTATAAAAGCCTAAAATTGAATTCTTTCCGTATTTTAAGCATTTATCTTTTATTGGATAAATGTAAAAACATTTAAAAAAACATATATAATCGTATTTTAGTTATTTCTATCCATTCCCGCCAATACAATGGATACATGTTAATTTCCATTTAAAATAATATTATTTTATTATTAGAGTGCATCGTAAGATCCCAAGAAACTCGTTGTTGCGTGTTGGGTACGCCATCGAGCATAGCGTCCCCTTTAAAGTAATATTAATATTTTATTCACAAATATGGATAAATATGAAAATGTCATATTCTTTATTTACCTGGGGTGTTACATATATGGTTCACGAGTACCATTAAAACTGATAAGGAATCCATCATTCCAAAGGGAATCATCAATTACTCATAGTAACCATTAAGACATCAAATTACATTTTCATTATATCGCCATACCATACTCATAATTGGTGATAGTTTGATCTGAGGACATCCTTTGAGATCCATCATGACCCTCCCAAATATCAAATAGTTCATGTTTGTCTTTAGTGGATAGTTTTTATTTATAGTTAGTTGGTTTAGGAGAACATTATACACACATAACACCAATCTAAAATATGCATTATAGGTGAACTACACTAGGGAGACCAGGTTTTAAATGATGGGTTGAACAAATACCGTCTTCTACAAGACCTCTGACTACACCCTCATCTCTTAAAACTCTAAAAAATATATCTATTTTTTAATAAAATACAGTGTTTTCATCTTGGGTGTATATTAATGAAAAATTATATCACTCGGTTGGGGGGAATGCCACTAAAATTATCAAGAAATATGTCCTCATACTCTACCAACAATTTTGGGAATAAAATAATCATTACATAAACTACCCCAAGGGTCATACTAGCCAAATTATTAGTAATTTAATGCACCATCTTTTAAATTAGTCCATCTTACACTACCTTGGGTTCCATTTCTACTTCAGAGGTAAATGTAGCCCCATTAACGTGGACTCACCACATCCTCCACCTGAAACAATGTATTTGGGAATGAACAGTAGACAATTATTCTATAACTATGATGACATCATAAGGCATCATCAGTACTAAAAAATAACACAATATAAATTATCACCTCGAAGTGTAAGGTAAAACTATTGGCATAATTGTGTGATCACTAATTCCTCCTCAACTAGAGTCTCCAAGAGAATTTGTTGAGCTAGGGGATCAATCAGAATCTCTATTACTCAAAACATAAAAGTGGAAAAATGTAATTCCATGGGACAACTTCTATGAGTAGTAATTATAAACTATAAGAGAGATGTGTCATACCTCATATCATCCCTAAAGAATATGGGTCATAAGCATCAACCGCATATAGCTTCCCTCACCCATGTCCTCTAATTCATTGAGCCTAACATGGACCACCTGGGGGTGGTGGTTATAATATGATGAAGAATATACAACCAATATATTCTATCCAAAATCCTCTAAAAATTTATTTCACCGTATAATACTTTCCAATCTGAACACATAACCTTCATAAGAGGCACATCCACTATCTCACTCTCAAATGTACAGTGAGACAAACAATACCTCATGTGATGCCCTATACCCCCCCAAAGAGTATATCTGCTTATCCCTAGGCTGAATGGACACATCGTATGATCCCTTAACCATATAACATATATCCCTAGAACTCCTAATGAAATTACTAAATTTAATGTTCTTAAAGATAGATGTTTTCACCTTGCTGTTGAAGTCTCTTATCCTTTGTTCCCACATCCGGAAAACACTATCTGTGTCGACTCATCTAGGAAATTATCAATCGCCAAATATTTCTCAATCAACCCTAAATAGGTTGGAATGAACATAGGTATAATTATTTAATTGATGTCTCTATTAATTCCTTTATCGAAGGACCATTCTTGATAAAATATAACTTGAACCATATCCTTCTAGTACTTAGGGAGTTTGGTGAACTTCGATGAATACTCCACCATGGCCATGTTGAATTGATGGAGTTGTGGAAGGTCATGGATGCATAGAATCTATATCATAACTAGGGATAACTCTTATAAAAAAAACGATCACAAAAATTATCCATGCTAGAGTCCCCTCATTCTGTGACTGAGTGATTAATCCTCACCATCAACCTATAGTTCTATAGAGAAGGATCTCTTGTAGAACCAATATACGATCAGTTGGTGTCAAAAATATTTGGAAAACTCGTGTCACTTCGTCATGACAGTCCTCAACGGCCGATCCTTCATGCTCACCTAAGAACATGAGGCATCAATTTTTTTGAAACAAATAATGTGCACTCTTCCATTTTACCTCATCTTCTGGTATTATAGATATCATCAGCTTCTAAATAGTTGGTGGTATTACCAGTGAACCATCAAGAGGTAACACCTCTATGAATAGACCTTGTAATGATGATTCATCAAATACGTAACAATAACTTTGATCAAGATTCTCAACTGTAGATGGAATACATCATAGAAGAATCCCATAATAGACAAGATAAACCTTGATCAGTGAGTATATATGGATATATAACTCAATATAGACATGTAAACCACAATCAAATTCCATTATGAGGCATGCACCATTGTTTTATCAAAAAAAATTCCAAATGTACAAAGTTGAAATAAAGGTGATCATAGTCCGGGTGTTTAAATACTTCACCCACTGATCAAACACTGGTGCCTCTAGATTGAATGTAGATCTCCAAATGGTTAACATTATTTCCCTAAAACACACAAACTATGGTACTAATGTATGACTAAATTCATTGATACCACAATATCATGACGCTTCTCAGTAGGGTCATTCCACAAATCTATAATCCTACCTATAATAGGCAATGGGATATAGACTTGCATCGAGGAGGCATATCACTAACATAGAAGGACTTATCCTAAAGTATCACACACACATAGACACACACTGACAAACACACACCTTCAATCCCATTAATTTATAAAATATAAACTATAAAAAACCATGATTTCCTATATGTAAATCCCACAACTAGAGTACCATAAGAGGTAATGTGAATTGAATAGGGATAAATAAAATCCCCACACAAATTGTCGAAAAAAGTCCCAAACTGAATGTAATGATGGGGACTGATCTCCAAAAAACCAAATGAACACACACTAGTCTTTTTGAATCACTAAGTGCCACCTTTTCCTGTTACCTATTGGGATCTATAAAAATGTCGATCATTTTCAGAAAATATGACACTTGTTGAAAAATAATTTTCATGGGTGATTATAACAATACCCAATAGGACAACCAGAGAATTAAAATCTTCCATCACCCGACCCATGTTGGTGCTCGAGCAGCAACTGCCTCAAGACTATCTCTATAGGCCAGGGGTGGATATAGGTGTTGAAGAAAAAAAACATAAAAAATACATTACCTATGTATCAATAATGATGCACACATCCAACCTAATGAAAAATTTCATAGGAAATGGAATAAAATATAAAAACCAGCTATAAAAGGAATCCAAATATGCATTGAACACTAATCAGTACAAATACAGAAATGTATCCTAAATGAGAAATGATAAAAATAAATTCCGAACCAGAAAATTGTCACAACCTGACAAGAAATGTAAAATTAAAATAGTTGAGAGAGCCCCACTCCGGGATCCCAAACTACAACCACCGTACTCTGTCCAATAACCCCATATATCTAAGCTCATCTATTGTCACGATCAACTTGTATGTCATCTTCATATGGTATGATATTTGTGGGAAAGTCCCATATAGGGGTGAGTATAAAGATAATCATTAGAAACCCCCAAAATGATGAAGGGGCAGTAATAATATATACAAAGGATGAGGAAATCGGTGGATTGAACAATGCATTGTGAAAGTGTATAGCTTAGCCCAATAATTCTATGAAATAAAACATGTCAAAACACAAGGAACTAAAACTGGTGAAAACAAGAACTTCTCATCGAGTTTCCTCTATCGCTAGAAGGAGATTAGACTCTTACAACCACAACATGCTAGACATGGAATGCATGTGGAATATCCCACATATCATCACCTCTCTTGGAAGGAGGGAATCCAAAACCCAAGAGTTGGTACTAAAATAGTATATATATATATATATATACACTCAGCCAACGAATCACATATAAGAGAGTACGCGGATCTCCATATCAATGCTTAGATGGTGAAAAGAGTATCTAACATTTCTAGAAGGATCCATTAATGATGACTAGCATACTAAATGTCTACGAAAATCATGAAAATAAAAGGGACACAAATCACCACAACATAATACTATCAGCTTTGGATGGCATTGAATCACCCACCTACTTTGAGGTTGCATCACAAGGACATGTCTCAGTGGGGAAATCGTCCCTCTTTCTCATGATTACAAGGGTATGTAAAACCATGCCTCTCCATTGTATCACATAGTCATGGAACCCCAATCTTATAGCAGATGACCTTCTCCCTTTTGATTTAGGGGTGGTTCAACTCTAATTGTAGTCGTAGAGGGGCCATGACCATTCCAATGGGGGGTTATACTCTGATGTCACTGAGTACCCACACCATGGTATCATAAGGGCGTTCCACTCTGATTGAAGATATAGAGGACCCTCTACCATGCATATGGGGGGTTATATTCTAGTTTAATTATATATGATTCACACGCTTGCTAATGGTTATATCAATTCTAGTGTCATGGGTACCCTCACCCCTGTATAATAGGGGTTTTTCACCTAGGTGGTTGAGGTCCAATTTTATATGTCGTAAAGGGGTTCCTCTCAGAACTAACTATAGAGGACCCATGCCCATGATGATGGGGGTACCACTCTGTGGTTGAGGACTCACACCTTGGTATAAGATGGGGATCCACTCTCAATCATAAAAGTCCCACGCCCTACCCAATAAGGGGGTTCCACTCAGATGTAACTGTACATGACACACTCCCATGCTTGTGAGAGGATTCCAGTATAAATGAATCCTTTGGGGTTTATTCTTGATCAAAACCACCAACATGGATCACCTCTTATAGGTGACTTTACCAGAACCCCTCACATCATATCTCAAAATCCCCAAAAGAGGGCACTATCTCGTTCTACAGAAAAAAAACACATAGGTTCAGCCACTCGCAGGATGATATCCACATCCAAAAGAAGTATATATGAGAGGTAAAACATTCATAATGTGGTACATAGTATGTGGTGACCACATGAACTGTGACCCAACCTCATCGCTAGGTCATGAACCCAGCCATTCTCAGGTACTGAAATGTGCACTACTACGAATTCCACTGCACTCCAAGAGTACATTGATCACCTAGACGAAAGGCTGAAGTGTGTGTAATGCTCATTGCTGGAACAAAATGTAGAAAACATTAGATATTAACTTTCCCCATCAGATATACTATATTACCAAATATTCCACACCATCATGACCATTGTGAAAAAACATATATTGTAGACTAGTTATTCTCCTGAATCAGACTCCCGGTTAAGATGATACATCTATCAGCATCATACTGGAATGGTGCTTAATGTGGCCCATTCCATTATCCTAGAACACAACATATAGAATTCAAAATTATGATCCTTAGGGAATAAATAAAAGATATATACAATTAATCAATCAAAAACCAAAACCCACACATATAGTCATGTTTCACCACAAACTCCGCAATCGAGCCTGATAGGGTTCACACCTGAATTTCATTTTAAATATCTGAAATAAATCATGAAACATGAACATAAATTTTAGGGTTGAAAAACTACAGTATGTGCATCAATAAGATTTCCAACGAAATAATTAGGTTTAATTCAAAATTCCTCAATAATAATAAATATTTAATTATTAAATTTATATGTAGGTGATTTGTGAAACCATTCCACGAAAACAAAATATAATATTCCAAAAATAGCCTCAAAAGGTATGTATTGAACATAGGATTAAACATCCAGAGAGAGATCAAAAAATAGATGCTTCATTTATGTATTATGCTGGTTTAAATCTTCACATAAATACAAGCCCACCTCATTGGCCATCTCCATAGACAACAGATTACACAACCCCTCAGCCCCACTACATCCCGACTGACCCCTCCATGACACTGCCGACGACTCATAGCCCATACCACCGTCGTCCATCCCATGTCACCACAAGACCTCAAGAAACGGGTGTCACTTCCACGGACCATCGATCCTCCTTTGGTTCTATAAAAATGAAATGGAAAATACATCTGGGATCTTTCGTTCCCGATCTACACAATCTCATGCTTCCCTCAATGATTCGTATATGTTTCAAAATGCAAAAAAAGTAGTTGTTACTTTCTCTCACCATTGTTCCTCCTTCGTCACTCGAAACTCGAAACTCTCATAGATTTTAAATCCATGGATCCTGACCTTCACCGATCTACTCATAACTAGATGTTTGGATTTTGTTTCAACATGTTGAAATCTTTATCAATGATGAATTCAATGAATGAGTGAATAACTTGAAGAATAATCAATAAAGGAATTTAATGGCCAGTGGACGTGTAATTATGAGCTTAAAAAATTATATTAGAGTAATTAAAATGATAATAAATCAATTTCAACAAACCAAACATCAATTTGGAAAATTTGGATTCCGAAATAAGATTCCTACATAGATTTTGGATCAGTCATTTCATTCAATTCACATTGATCTGCTTGAATATAAAATCCCATCATAATTTTCCAAAAGATCGTTGTCGATTCACCTTTAGGAAGAGAGGGGGAGCTCTTCTATCCATGAGAAGAAATGAACAGAACCATTTATATTTTTATTAACCACATATTTAATGAATTTTTCATGTATCTTGAGAACTGTTGTAGAATCCTAACATCCCATGAACCCTCACCTGAGGTCACACCTAGGTTGAATATTTCCCTACAAACTCAATGGTGGGCTCAGATTTCAAATCAGAGTCCATATTCATATTTTTTTCATCCATAAAGGATAATTTAATTTAATTATTTTATTTATGGGGGTTTCCTAAATACCTTTTTGTACAGAATCCAGGCGCGGGAAAAATTTATAACCCTCCTATGGAAAACATTATGCTCTACAATAAACTTTGGGCACATATCTATGATCTGAGATAGAATTTATAAGATATCTAATTTCATCATTTTGAATCGTATAAAAATAATTAATATTTTTATAAAATTATTTAGGGGCACACTGAGCCCTAAAATCACATCTCATCTCACCAAATAACTTTTGAAATAAATGTAGTAATATTCTGAAGTCTTACAAGGGAAAACGTCCCATACATCATTCCCTCCTTCAATATATCCATCCTCAAAAAAGAAAAATTTGGGAAAGAACGTTCGATAATAAGCTCCGACCTAGATCTACCTCTCACAGGAACACTCTGGTACGTTTCTATATTGCCATATCACACAAAACAATGGGATGGTTTTTCATTTTTAGGTCTTCTCCTATCGATGATGTGTGAAGGATCCTTAATGTATCTCCTCATTTATGGAATGTTGAAAATGGAATCCTCCCACTCATGTAGTGGGGGTAGGGACGATTGATAGGAAACCTCTCTAACCCTCTACATGATCTCGAATAGATCAAAAAACCTCGGGGATATCTTACCTCCCTAGGAGAAGACTAACATGAATTCCCTCAACATATCCTACAACAAATGGATAGTTCACATGGTGTTCCCATCATTCAAGGGTGAAAGTATGTACTAATCAATAGTTGGGTACCAAAATCATCTTATAGGAAACTCCACAATCATCTTTTAAACGTCACGTCATGATCGGGGACAAACATCAAAGGAACCTCATGAAGACCAATGATATATCATATGTACAACCACCCCAACTCTCAACCAAACATTAATTCATGATAAGAAGGAAGTGAAAAGTATTTTTGAGTCTTTCTACTATCATCGGGATGGTGTCCTAGCCCATCACAGTGTGTGGAAGACATGTGATGAAGTCCATGAATATTTCATCTCATTTCCACAATGGGGTTTCAAGGGGATTCAACTGGATTTCCGAATTCAGTACCCTACGTTCACCTGATGACATGTTAGAAAACGTGAGATGAACATAAATACTCTTAATCGCATGTTGGACCACCAAAACCACCACTTAATATACATATACATCTTCCCACACTAGGATTTTTACCTAAAAGAAAAGCATTGAACTCTCAAATCACCTCCTCCCGCATCAAAACTGGAACCATAGTTTATCCCAGAAATAGTGTCTCATGATTCTGTCCTTAAAAATATTACTTTGGTGAATCACTTATGGATATATGAGCCATTAAATATCACCTAGTCAACAAATCAATGTTGGGACTCTCTCACATTGTTGATAAGAAAAGCATTCAACATCATCAAATGAAGAAAAATTGTACCCTTCTTCTCCACCAGGGTATGTTACATTGAAAAATAACTACTCTAAAGGTCCCTAAACATGTAGATCCAATTAATATTTTCTTTGTTTATCTGATAAAATTCTCCCCTTCAACATATTATAGACTATCTCAATATCATAGTCATTTGGGATATTTATCCCCCTTTGCTGCCTTAGGTTCATCTCACTCTGAGTGACGACCTACCTCCGGAACTTGTGGTCTACACAAACAACAAGGCATTCTCCCTGAAGGTAGTGTCCCATTATACTTAGGGAATTGGATACATATTCTAGAACAATGTATTGAGTTTTATAGTTCGGTTCATGGGTTTTCAATCACCTCGACCAGTATATGAACATTCAGAACTCAATGTTACCCACAAAAAAGGTAGATTACTGTACTCATTAAACTATATTAATCTAGGCATAGAAATAACGTGACATACCCCACATTTCTTTGCATCTCTTAGAAAAAGATTAACCCCAACCCAGACAACCCATCATACCTACTAGTAGTATCCAAAACAAAAGGAGTTTATGTAACATCCCAAGTAAGTAATTAATAATAGATTTTCATATATATGTCTATTTATGAATTATATAGTGTTTTAGAGGCTTAAAATTAGAATAAATCCAATCTTAAACATAGAATACTCTAATAGTTTTAAATGATTTTTTTCCACCTTTTGATGGAAAACCATTTTTAAATATAACTTTTGAAAATTTTATTAGATATATTTTTCAAAATAAATTTATTCTTTATAATTGGGTTATTGAAATTTACATTGGATAAATTTTAGGTATTTTTCTAACAATGATCATTTTTTAATGAATAGTGAAAAATACTGCATTTTACTACAAAAATGTTTTTTCATCTAATTTATTTATATGGTAATATTGTCCTTTTAATTGGTTTTAAAGTTAAATTAGAATATATTTTTACCATTTAATTCAATGGTGGTCATTGTAATTAACTTCACTTTGAAATTGGACATAAACAAGTGTCAATATTTTGATAGACATTATTTCTTAAAAACACTATTTGTTTTGACAATTGGAATTATTTTTAAATTAATTACTGATATTTTTGTATTTGGAATTTGGTAAAAATGGATTTCTTATTTGGAATCAGAAGGTCTAAATTATTTAATTAAGACTCTTTTGTTTTTTGGACATTATGAATAGTAACGATGGTAATTATCCTTAATTATCATGATTAATTAGTAATCGGGTAGTTAAGGGTAATCAAATAATATCATAATAATATAAAGTGACCCTAATATTTGTCCAAAACCACTTTTTTGAGTCATTTCCGACCATAGGATGTGTTTTACCCAACTTGAGGGCCTATAGAGTCACATGGGTGTAATAGTGTCATTTATGACATTATTTTTTAAAAAGAAGGGAAATATAACAATGGTTTGTATATCCTAAGTAAAAAAAATTGTTTTTTTTACACAAATGATCTATTATAATATAAATAGTCATCGGAAAAATAAAAGGATTTAATAAATCATGGTATATTTTTTATAATTTGTATACATTAGCTATATAAATTTATTTATGACACCATGATGATGCAGTGATTACCTCATTAATGAAAGATTTAAATAAAATGAAAAGAAAAGGTATAATATAAGACATAAACTTTTTGAAAAGCCATTATATGTGTGGATTCAGAACCCTTATAACCTTATCCTCAAAATATATCATTTTGGGACATTTAAATTCACAAAATCCTTTTATAATATAGAAAATTTCAAGACATTCCAAAAGTGACCCTCCTACCTCTTATAAAAGGCCCCCACCTCTACACCCTTAACAACACCTATAAAGTACTTGTCTCTTCCAACCTCTACTAATATCATCTATCCACATACCTCTCACACTCTCATAAGCCTCACTTTGGGAAGAAGTGTTTCCATGGAAGCCTTTGTCTCAAATCAAAAAGAGTAACCCGATTTGGATGTAATGTCTTCTCATGAGTTTCTTTATTTTATTTTCCTTATTCACTAACCACAATATTATTATTATTTGATCCCATAATAACATCAGTATCCTCAATATACTAGTATTTTGTTATGATATGTATTCTACCTACACTTACACGAACCCCCGTCTAATGGTTAAAGAACATACTATTTCTGTGGGTGGCGAATTACTGCCTCACGAAACGATGATTGTTCAATCTTCTTTTAATGCCTTTAATGGTGGAAATTATGATGTCACTATATTTTTATATGATATTTATGGTATTTATTTTTTCTTTATGCTTCTGAATTTTATTTTTAAATCACATCGTTATGTTTTTCATGTTGTGGAACTACGATATTTTCAACTGAGGAAGTGTGGACTACCACCCCCTCAAGTGATGTGACTCGTTCATGCTAAACATGGAATTTTTAAGGAATGTAATAAATGAAATTATGATACCTATATAACATATATATTATACATTAATTATACTATATATATATATGTCTCATTTAGTTTTATTACCTATAATATGCCAAAGAAATGAAAGTAGAATTCATGCGTATGTACGACCTGCCGTCTCCATGAACGGTACATTTCATTTTTTATCTCCAAATGTTATGGAATATTATAAACTGAATATATACTAGATATATATGATATTTAAATCATTAATACCATTCTGGAGATGATGTACTTATATCTACATGGGCAATTCTTGTCAAACAATTTCATTTTTGACCCATGCACCGAATATCAACAAAACGTATGATATGAACTCACATACCTAACTTATTATTATAACATGATAATATGTGATATTAATTGAATAATAAAATTTAAAGTAAGTCCTTATTAAATTATAAATTTACCTAAGTTTATTATTCAGGAATATAAAGAAACAAACAAAACAAGTCAGACTTGAGGTAAGGAACTTCGTCTCAATCTCCTTTCGTTGAGGCGTACTTTAATTTATATACGACCTTATTTTATTAGTTGATTAATAAACACTTTTGAAATTTAATTTCATTAAAAAGGAAAATTTTTACACGAAGCATTTTACTAAATGAAAAAAGGAATGTATTTGTCTTACCTATGTGGTGACAATGACTTCTTCGCCACCCTGACCATTATTTGACTTTCGGCTTCCTCTAAAATTCATAACTTTTTAAAATGAAAAATAAATACCATTTTTTACTTTTATTTTATTTTGGTATTGAAAATTTCTTTGATAATATTTTGATTATATCAATGAGTTGTATTGATAACTTGTGATTGAAATGTGGAAATGTTATGTTTCCTTTGTGAATGTTTTATGTGATACGATTATTTTATGGTTCTTGGGAATTGTTTATAAAGTCGGATGATTCTGTGATAAACTAAGGGAAGGTGATCCCGATATAGATCTTGAATGCATTGGGTAACGTAAAGGAGTTAAACTCTAAGGTTTCTATGAAGAGATTTAGGGAATATACTATGATGGGTATTCCAAACGTAACCATGAGGGTTACTCTCTACGTAAGAATGTTATGAATGCCTCAAGTTACCTTTATGTCTTATGATTTTTATGAGTTATTCATAAATCATATGATTTCATGAGGTATTTAAAAGTGCCTATGTTTTATGAGTAATGCATTATTTCATCGATTCTTATGTATACATGGACTAATGTGTTCTTTCTGTATTTTTATATCCATTACTGGGCCTTTTATGCTCATAATAATTTTTGAAGTGTTATTCACCGGTCACGGGAAAAGTACATGATGTGATGATTGTGTTGAGGAAGTGTCAGAAAATATATCATGTTTTATTTTAAATATGTTTCCTTTGGTTGAAAAAAAATGAATACTGTGTTTTATGTAATCACCTTGTTTAAATGAGGAATGAAATGCATGATTTATGATCTAATTATATAAAACTCTAAACCTCAAAATATCCCCATTTTGAATTTTTTAAATTACCCAAGATTAATTAATGTTTAAGGCTGGGGCCTTATAGTTGGTATTAGAGGTCAGTTTAGATAACATTAGGAGTTAGAATTCTATTAAATGATTATCCAAAAATATATGTTTTACATTATGGTCAAATTGAAATGATATAGCATTTGAAGATTTCTAGGTTTCTTAATCTAATACATGTTTGTTTAGAATGGTTTTCTATAGTGGAAATAGGGAACCAGTGCTAGGAAGGATTATAGAAGGAAATGACCTTCCAAATCTATATCCAGAGATGGTCAGAATTGGAACTAAATAGTTTGTTGCAGTAATTGAATAGTTGACTCAAGCGATAAATGGTGGTGGTATCCACACACGCGATCAGCCAGATCAACCATAGAGTAACAAGTCAGTGGTGGAACATTTGAGACACTGTAGATGATTTTCGGTGTCATGGGGTGTTCAGACAATCAAAAGGATAGTCTTTATATTTACCGTTTGGATGTTGATGTATATCAGTGGTAGTCTATGGTTAAAAATATCAGGTACGCTGATGAGATTAATGCTCTTGACTAAGATAAATTCAAAGTTATTTTTCTTGAGATATATTTTCCTAAGGATATTCGACTTAGGATGGAAAACAATTCCTAGAATTGAGGAATGAGGACGACTCAGTGGCTTCTAATGATGAAAAGTTCACCTGATAGGCAAGGTATGCTCCCAATTTTATCTGAGACCTTGGTAGTAAAATAAATCATTTTTACTCAGGATTAATGCAAAAATATCGAATCACATTAGCTTCTTGTGAGTTAAAAAGTTATGAAAAGCTTGTTCGATGTGCTGCGAAGCTGGAAATAGAGTTTGCTGATGAGAATGTTTTCTATGACAACCAACAGAAGAAGAGATTGAGGTGGTAGGATAAAGGGAAGAATCCTTCAAAAAGGTTTAATGGAAAGAAAACTAAGTTTGAAATTTGTCATAAATGTGGTAAAAAGCATGCTAGGGAATGTCTTTTGAATTCTGGAAAGTGCATTTGATGTGGTATGATGGGACATAAGGATCGGGATTTCACTGGAAAAGATCAGGGTAATGGTAAGACAAAATTTGATTTACAGTTAGTGAAATGTTTCAAGTTCAATGAGATGGGTCATTATGCAAACGGGTGTTCGATAAAGAGATCGAATGATGGGAAGCAGTCTGAATACAAGAAGAATGGTGTGGTGAAATCCATTGCAACAACTTCAGCAGTTTTTGGGCCATAAAATGAAGTGGTATCAGGTATTTTGTTTTTTTTTCAGATTATGCCACTCTGTTGTTTGATTCAGGGTCTACACATTATTTTATCTCTGAAATAATTTCTAGTAAATTTTGAAGTCCATCTCAAGAAATGACTCCTGAACTTTTGGTAAAAACACTTGGTGGAAATGTTAAGGAAAAAAGAATTTATAAGAATCTCCCTATCCTTATTTGTGGAAAGAACCTACTTGCAAACCATATTGTTTTACCTATAGTAGAGTTTGATGATGTCCTGGGTATGGATTGGCTCTCCGTTTACTGTGTAGTGATTGACTGTAGAGCTAGATAAGTCTCTTTATAGAAATACTTTCAGATTGTGTACAATAATGAACCCTTACCATTGATAACATATCATGAGGGTGAGAAACTTGTAAAAAATGGAAATTAATGTTACCATTCACATATTGTTGAAAACAAACGAACCATTCTGATTAATGATGTGCCAGTGGTAAACGAGTATCCTGATGTTTTTCCTGATGAGATGCCTGGAATAATACCAGATCGAGATTTTTTATTTGCTGTAGACTTAGTTCCTGATGTTAAGCCAATTTCAAAACCCCCTAATCGAATGGCTCAAATAGAACTCTTAGATTTGAAGGATAAATTGCAAGATTTATTAGTTAATGGTTTCATTCGACCTTTCATATCACCATGGGGTGATCCTATCTTATTTTTTAAAAAGAAAGATGGTTCAATGTGACTTTGAATTGATTATAGAGCCATTAATAACATCACTGTTAAGAAAAAATATCTTTTTCCTCATATCGATGATTTGTTTGATCTGCTCCAGGTAGCACCATATTTATCAAAGACTGACTTGAGATTGGGGTACCATCAGTTGAAGGTAATGGAGGTAGATATTTCGAAAACTGTGTTTCGTACAAGATATGACCATTATGAATTTGTAGTTATGCCTTATTTTTTAAGCAATGATCCTGTTGTATTCATGGACCTTATGAATATATTTTTTTCATCAGTTCTTAGATAAGTTTGTGGTTTTTTTCATTGATGATATTTTGATGTTTTCTAAAGGTAAATATTTAAAGACCCGTAAAATTAAGGTAATTTTTTTCTTAATTTTCTTTGGAATTTTACATGAGCGCAGTTTCTGACGGCACCTGATTCCGAGGCCAAGAGTGCCCGGAATCAATTTCCGAAGTTTGGCTCGGGTACGTTCAGTGAACGAACGAGCGGAAATTTCTAACTTTTGACCCGGTGCTCAGAATTGAAATCTGAGGACACCGATGAACTCGCAGCACCGATTTTCACTTAAGGATACCTTTTATGCGGTTGCGTTTTATGCGGAATGAAAGTTAGTTTTGGGAAAAATTAAAAGAAGTAAAATAAAATGTGGAAACACATTTTATTTTTAACTTGTTGGTTAACTTCTCCCAAAGGGAGTTAGGGGTGGGACCCACATCCACTTAACCTCCCTTGAGAGGATTAAGTGTGGTGGGGCCCACACGAACCCTACTCTTCACCTTCTTTTTTTTTAAAAACTCCCTTTAACTCCTCTTTTAATGAACTTGACAACTTGGTTAATTAATGTAGTTGAGTTGTTTGAATTTCAAACCTTTGAAATTCAAATTTTTAATTCTGTGAATAAAATAAGCCTTAGCTTATTTTATTTTGGTTGGTCTCCTTAGCCATCTTGAGAGGTTTTGAAGAATTCTCTCCATCTTCTTCAAACTTTGATGAAGAACACGAAGAACTTTCAGACATCGACGAAGAACGCCACGTTCTCGGGAACCGTCTTCCGTAGCGCCATACCCGTGACACCGACGACGTCTCCTTCCGCGTCATCTCTTCCACGATGGTTTCCCTCAACGAAATCTTCGTCAAAGTGCATCGAATCCTCGCTTCACGACATCAAAGTCCTTTTTCCACGACGCTCGTCTTCCGCGGGTCGTTGACGATCATCGTTCTTGAAACCGAGGTAGGGGTTTGTTGTTGTTTATTTTATTTATTCTCGTTCCTAGTTCTAGCATGACAATCTTGAGAATAAATGATTATGTGCTATCGTCTAACGAGAGGGGGGGGGACCGTAAAAACACGGTCGAACCCCCCTCCTTTTTTCTTGAATGTTTCATGCGGATGAAACGTGATGGCGTGGTGCCGTCGCACCAAGCAGATATCATTTGAAAATTATTGCGCGGCGCCGTCGCGCCGTGCCGTGGAAAGATTATCAGGAACGCGACGCCGTCGTGCCGCGTCAATGGAAACCAAAGGCACCGCGGCCGGAGTGGGGCCGCGGCGGAGGGGCGCGGTGCCGTCGCACCGCGCCGAACGACGAAGCCCTCTGCCGGTTCCGGGCCGCGGCAGGATGTGATGATCGGCGGCCAGCCGGGCCGCAGGTGTCGGATGACGGAAGAGGACCACCCCTTTCCGGTCCTGTTGAGAAGAAGTCGGCCGGCCAAGTCGGGCCGGCCAGAATGGTTAAAACCGGGGGAATTAAGTTCCCCCGGGCTACTTCTTTGGCCCCCCATGAATGGAGGGGGCCACAATTACAAAGGGGGGGCAGCGCCCCCCCCCCCTTTTCTCGAAGGCAGGCCCCCCACGTGAAGGGGTGGGGGGAGGCATTTTTTTTCAAGGTGTGGAATCCAGCCGTGCTGCCAGCTGAGGAAGGGCGGGAGCCTTGCCCCCCGCGCGTTGCACCCGAGCGGTGCCCAGGCCGCGCGGCCGTGCCGGACCGCACCGCCGGCCGGGTCAGCCCGGACCCGGACCCCCCGTTTTCGAATCGACTTCGGTCTTTTGCCCATAACATGAGCTAAGGACCTCCGATTGACGAACCGTCAGTGGTAATGCGATCCTCGGATCGAGACGGTCGTTTCGGTATATCGCACTCAAGGTTTTGGAATACTTTGAGTTCGGCCGGGTTGGTTCGTACACGAAACCAATCGGGCCCTCGGAGCGGAAACGCTCATATCTTGAGCTACGGATGTTTGATTGACGTGCCGTCAGATTTGTTGAGTTCCTCTTAGTGAGACGGATCTTTTGAAATACTCTTCCCGAGGTTTGGACACAGGTGGAGTATGGTCGGGTTGTTTTTTCCTTAAAATCCAACCGGGCCCCTGCGACGAAAAAGCCAATAACTCTCAGACCGGGCGTCTGATTGACGCGCCGTCTGTTATGTTGAGTTCCTGTTGGCAATACAGAACTTTTGGATACATCAAATCTGGAATTTGTGACAGTTGATGTATCATCCTCTCGGCTCGTGGAGCAGACCCTCCCGAACGAGCCTCCTGTGTGCGGGAACCCTAGTGCTGGCTGCGACTGCTACTACTACTGCTACTGTGACTACGACAACGACAGTACAGAGATCCTTGGGGGATTCGACGACGACGACTATAGCACTCAGCGATCCTATGTGGATCAGTGCTACAGGTCTTGTGTGGTCCAGATCCTGTGTGGGTCTGATCCTGTGTGGGTCTGCGCTCAGCGGTACTGTGTGAACCAGCGCCTACAGGTCCTGTGTGGGCCCGATCCTGTGTGGGTCATTGCGGGGGTTAGTTACCTATTGATCCTTCGTGGGTCCGACGACTTAGATGGATCAGAGATCATCTTTATCGTCTTTCGAAAAAGTATACCTGTGTGAGCTGAATCATGTTTCTTTCCTGTGTGAATTGTGTTGTGCTATCCTGTGTGGATTTCGTTTTTCTTTCCTGTGTGGAATACGTATACATTCCTGTGTGGACTGAGTTGTACTTGGGCTCGGAGGTTGGAGCGTATTGGAATTGATGACTTAGGTATATGTATGGGCATATACCTATGAAGTGTCGGTTGTTACTTCGTGTTTGTATCTTCCTTTGTGGTTTATCCTTTGTGGATTTTGGGATACCTTCAGGGGTCTCAGGATCCCTACTGAGTAGCATATACTCACCCCTGCACGGGCTATGCCCGCACTACGTTGTGTTTGTTGCAGACGATGGGCAGCGTTGATCGTGGTTGAGGCTTGCTAAGAAGGATGGTACCTGGAGGTGGACCACTGGGTGGGACATGCTCGGAGCGGACGGTGGGACCCGAAGAGCAGTGGAGCTATCTGTACCCACCCTTCAGGTGGGATTTCCAGTGGACAGCTCGGTGTAGCGGCTTTTACTTTACAGTTGCTATTTTCCCTTTCGAGTTGTACTTACTTTCAGTTTGGGTTTGTATACTGGCCCATTTACTTTTCCACACTTCAGTTGTACTCTGTTTTTACTTAGTGTTTACTTTTCCGCTTGCTTACTCTATGGTGCTTGTTTACATTACAAAGGAAATTCCTTCCCTTTATACCAGGATTTACGCCTTGGTGCTAGTCGCCAGCCCCTGGCCTATGGAAGGCGTGCTTGGGGTAGTCATAGCACGGGCCCCGAGGGCGGGTCGTTACCAATTGGTATCAGAGGAGTTTGGTTCTGCCGTGAACTCTGATCTTTTCTATGTGAAGCAATAATGTTTAGCGTATTGAGTGTGGTTATCAGTCCAGGGAGTCCAGTGTTGGTGCGGTGGCCGACGTATCCATACACCAGGACCCTGACTTCTGATTTCCGACTTAATGCACAAAAACATTGATTGCGTGTGTGTTTCAAGTTTTCTCTGTGATTACTTTGTATCAGCTCACCAGGTATACTTTTCTGACCGTGGCGCACTTGTTTCCTTTTCAGGATGGCCCCATGACGGCAGCCAGCTAGGGTTCCGAGAGTCGAGCATGACGACAGCCCACTGAGTGACGAGGCCTCAGTGCAGGGCCCTTTGTCAGCTGTGGCACCGGCGGTAGCTCTACCCGCCGAGCCACCGATGCTTCTAGCACTAGCGGCTGACGATGCACGTCGCCTTGGAGCTCTGCATGAGTTCCAGCTCCAGAGACCGCCTAGGTTCCATGGGGAGACGGACCCCCAGGCAGTAGAGGACTGGCTGGAGGCAGTGGTACGAGTTTTTAGGCTAGTGAGGACACCTGCAGACCTCATGGTGATCCTCGCTTCGAGCCTACTGCACGCAGCAGCAGGCCGATGGTGTAGGATGATGCTCCAGGTGCACGATGTGGCATCCCTACTTTGGACGGACTTTGAGAGCCTCTTCCGCTCAGAGTTCGTCCCAGCCACCCTTCGTGCGGTGCGTATCCAGGAGCTTCTTCAGCTGCAGCAGGGCAGCATGACGGTCGCTCAGTACTCGGCGAGATTTACTGATCTCTCACGCTACTCGACCAACATGATACGGGACCCATTATTCCGGGCCCGGACCTTCGAGCAGGGATTGAGTCACGAGATCAGGGCATCGCTGATCTCCCTCAGCATACCGACTCAGACAGGAGTACTGGAGAGGGCCCTTTTGATCGAGAGCTTCCTTGCTGAGTCTACACCAGCACCGAGACCCACAACAGGGCGGCACGTGGTAGTGTCATCTGCAGCAGGCAGTCGACGGATGACTCAGGGGTCCAGACAGACCAGACCTTCAGGCAGACGACCTCAGGACACTGGATCAGCAGTGCGGGGCACACAGTGTGGAGCTAGTCTTCCGAGAGGCAGACCGTGTTACTCGTGCGGCGGATAGGGCCACATGGCTCATGACTGCCCGACCCGCCGTGCTGAGGACCAGCAGACGGTTGAAGGACCACCGAGGCAGAGGCAGAGGGTCGACCGTGGCGGTCCGCAGGGAGGAGGCGGACGAGGCAGAGGAGCTGGCTGAGCAGCAGGTGGTGGGCGACGCTTTGAGGCTCTACCACCACCACCACCATGAGGTCCACCCCGACCACAGGGAGCATGCGGGCAGAGACAGGCACAGCTCCAGGCAGCAGAGGCCTACGACCACGGCACACTCGAGATGATTCGAGGTACTATTTGTGTCTATTCCACCCTTGCTGCAGTACTTATAGACATAGGAGCGAGTCACTGTTTCATAGCCACTACCCTTGTTCAGAACTCGGAGATTCCGACAAAGCCGTTGGCCCGATCCTTACGGCTAGAGAATCCTACGGGAGCAGACTCGATGATAACGCACTGGTGCCGGCAGTGTGAGCTTAATCTAGGAGGTGAGAGCTTCGGCTGGGATCTTCTTGTAGCAGCGTCGAGGCCTTATGACGTCATCTTGGGCATGAATTGGTTATCTATGGTCCATGCACAGATTGACTGTTTTAGGCGCAAGGTGCGATGTGTACGCACCGACGGGAGCAGGTTCACCTTCACCGGTGAGAAGGGAGCCTTTGCAGCACAGGATGGACTTCCTCAGAGGAGAGGACATCCCATCACTCATCAGTTGGCTAGCCTCATCCTTGGAGTAATTGACGTGCGGAGTCCTGGTTTTCCTGTAGTGGTGGATCAGTTTGCGGACGTTTCTCCCGACAACGTTCCAGGGCTACGACCTCACAGGGAGGTAGACTTTTATATTGACCTATACCCCGGGACATCCTCGATATCCATTCCATCATATCGGATGGCCCCCGCCGAGCTTCGAGAGCTATGGGTACAGTTGGAGGATTTGTAGGGCAAGGGGTTCATCCGACCCAGTGTTTCACCCTGGTCTTCCCCGATATTGTTCTCCAAGAAGGCGGACGGGAGCGTGTGACTATGTGTTGACTATCGTCGCCTGAACCAGGTGACGGTGAGGAACAAGTATCTGCTGCCGAGGATTGATGACCTCTTTGATCAGCTCAATGGAGCACGGTGGTTCTTGAAGATAGACCTCAGGTCAGGCTATCATCAGCTCAGAGTTAGAGACGAGGACGTGCAGAAGACAGCCTTCAGATGTCGGTATGGCCACTATGAGTTCTTGTTTATGCCTTTCGGCGTAACCAATGCTCCAGAAGTGTTCATGGCCCTCATGAACATGATCTTTCAGCCATACCTCGATCTATTTGTCGTGGTCTTCATCGACGACATACTGTTTTACTCGACGACTGAGGAGGAACTCGCATACCACTTGCGATTTGTACTAGACACACTCCGTGAACACCAGCTTTATGGTAAGCTCTCGAAGTGCCAGTTCTGGATACATGAGGTCCACTTCTTAGAACACGTTATCTATGAGGCGGGAGTTGCAGTGGATCCTATGAAGTTCAAGGTAGTGTTAGCTTGGGAGCCACCTAGGAGCGTGACGGAGGTTTGGAGTTTCTTGGGACTAGTTGGATACTATCGGAGATTCTTGCTGGACTTATCTAGAGTTGCGGCACCACTCACAGCTTTGACGAAGAAGGGTAAACCATTCGTGTGGACAGAAAGATGTCAGCAGAGCTTCCAGGAGCTGAGACAGAGATTGACCAGCGCAACTATCTTGAGGTTTCCTGAGGAGGGAGTAGGGTACGTAGTCTACTGTGATGCATCGTGGACCGGACTCGGATGTGTTCTGATGCAGGAGCGGGCAGTTATCGCCTATGGATCACGTCAGTTGAGGCCGCATGAGCAGAACTACGCTACCCATGACCTGGAGTTAGCAGCAGTGGTCTTCGCTCTGAAGACATGGCGACACTATCTGATGGGCGAGCGCTTTACAGTCTTTTCTGATCATCAGAGTCTCATGTACATCTTCTCGCAGAAGGACCTGAACCTGAGACAGCGACGATGGCTCGAGTACCTCCAGAACTATGACTTTGAGATAGTCTATACTCCTGGGAAGGGGAACGTAGTAGCTGATGCCCTCAGCAGGAGGACTAGCATTCAGCTACATGAGGAGGCGACAGAGCAGCTAGCCTCTTTGCAGATATCCTTCATGGATAGAGATGGAACAGCCTTCCTTCAGTCTCTCACAGTCACCCCTAAACTACTGTAGCGGGTCAGAGAGGCATAGCGTGAGGACGCTGACTGTGAGACACAACGTGCACAGATATCATCGGGACAGGCACCTGATGGTTTCTCCCTTGGAGCAGAGCACGACATCCTTTTCAGAGGACGTACCATGGTACCAGTCGCATTGCGAGAGGAGGTGCTGAGAGAGTTTCACAATTCTCCTTTGGCGGTACATCCTGGAGTGGAGAAGATGTACCAGGACCTCAGACGACAGCACTGGTGGCCAGACATGAAGAAGGATGTAGCAGAGTTCGTTTCTCGATGCCTCACCTACCAGCAGGTGAAGGCGGAGCATCAGGTACCAGCATGCTTGGTACATCCCTTGGAGGTTCCAGAGTGGATGTGGGAGGGAATATCTATGGACTTCATGACTGGACTTGCACGCACTTCCAGAGGTCATGACTCAATTTGGGTGATTGTAGACCGACTCACCAAGTCGACACACTTCTTACCCATCAGAGAGCAGGGCTCAGTGGAGATCATGGGACATCTCAACGTTCAGGAGATTGTGCGACTCCATGGTGTGCCATCATCTATCGTCTCCGATCGAGATGCTCGCTTTACTTCCTGGCTTTGGAAGGTGTTACAGGAGGCGTTCGGGATGGAGCTACGTCTGAGCACAGCCTTTCACCCTCAGACGGATGGTCAGATGGAGAGGACCATTCAGACTCTCGAGGAAATGCTCCGCACATGTTTCCTCGACCTTGGTCACAGCTGGGAGGACCAACTACCCTTGGTGGAGTTCGCGTACAACAATAGCTGCCACTCCACCATCGAGATGGCACTATACGAGGCGTCGTACGGTAGGCCTTGCAGATCTCCTTTGTGCTGGACAGACCCTGGGGAGTCAACACTTGTGGGACCAGAGATGGTCCGGGCCACGACAGAGAAGCTCCAGGTCATCCCGGAGAGGATGAGGACAGCTCAGAGCCGGCAGAAGTCATACGTTGATAGGAGGCGGAGGCCACTAGAGTTCGAGGATGGTGACCACGTCTTCTTGCAGATCTCACCTCGACGTGGTATACAGAGATTTGGCCGAGGAGGCAAGTTATCTCCGCGATTCATCGGACCCTTCCAGGTTCTCAGTAGGATTGGCGAGGTGGCTTATCACGTGGCTCTACCACCTCAGTTTCACCGGGTGCACGACGTCTTCCACGTGTCTCAGCTGAGGAGATACGTGAACGACCCGACGCACATCATTGACCATGGGGAGCTAGACGTTGACGATGGGGAGACTTTTACGGAGGTTCTGGTGGAGATAGAGGATCGACAGGAGCGGGTCCAACGTGGGCGATCGATTCCTCTAGTGCGCATCATATGGCAGCATGAGAATCTCCAGGAGAGCGCATGGGAGCGGGAGGCTCAGATGCGTGCTCAGTACCCTCATTTGTTTCCCTAGTTTTGATGTATCTTTACGGGGACGTAAAGCCCTGAGGTGGGAGTAATGTAAAGACCCGTAAAATTAAAGGGAATTTTTTTCTTTATTTTCTTTGGAATTTTAAAAGAGCGCAGTTTCTGACGGCACCTGATTCCAAGGCCCGGAGTGCCCGGAATCAATTTCCGAAGTTTGGCTCGGGTACGTTCAGTGAACGAACGAGCCGAAATTTCTAACTTTTGACCCGGTGCTCGAAATTGAAATATGAGGACACCGATGAACTCGCAACGCCGATTTTTGCTTATGGAGATTTTTTACGAGGTTGCGTTTTATGCGGAATGAAAGTTAGTTTTGGGAAAAATTAAAAGAAGTTAAATAAAATGTGGAAACACATTTTATTTTTAACTTGTTGGTTAAATTCTCCCAAAGGGAGTTAGGGGTGGGACCCACATCCACTTAACCTCCCTTGAGAGGATTAAGTGTGTTGGGGCCCACACGAACCCTAACTCTTCACCTTCTTTTTTTAAAAATTCCCTTTAACTACTCTTTTAATGAACTTGACAACTTGGTTAATTAATGGAGTTGAGTTGGTTGAATTTCAAAACTTTGAAATTCAAATTGTTAATTGTGTGAATAAAATAAGCCTTAGATTATTTTATTTTGGTTGGTCTCCTTAGCCATCTTGAGAGGTTTTGAAGAATTCTCTCCATCTTCTTCAAACTTTGACGAAGAATGCGAAGAACTTTCGGACATTGACGAAGAATGCCACGTTCTCGGGAACCGTCTTCCGCGACGCCATACCCACGACACCGATGACGTCTCCTTCCGCGTCATCTCTTCCGTGACGGTTTCCCGCGATGAAATCGTCATCAAAGAGCTTCGAATCCTCGCTTCACGACGTCGACGTCCTTTTTCTGCGACGCTCGTCTTCCGCGGGTCGTTGACGATCATCGTTCTTGAAACCGAGGTAGGGGTTTGTTGTTGTTTATTTTATTTATTCTCATTCTTGGTTCTAGCATGACAATATTGAGAATAAATGATTATGTGCTATCGTCTAACGAGAGGGGTGGGGGGCGACCGTACGAACACGGCTGAACCCCCCTCATTTGATCTTGAATGTTTCTTGCATATGAAACGTGATGGCGTGGTGTCGTCGCACCAAGAAGAAATCATTCGACAATTATTGTGCGGCGCCGTTGCTCCGCGCCGTGGAAAGATTATCATGAACGTGACGCCGTCGTGCCGCGTCGAAGGAAACCGAAGGCGCTGCGGCCGGAGCGGGGCGACGGCGGAGGGGCGCGGTGCCGTCGTACCGCGCCAGACGACGAAGGCCGCGGCCGGTTCCGGGCCGTGGTGGGTTGTGATGACCGGCGGCCAGCCGGGCCGCCGGTGTCGGATGACGGAAGAGGACCGGCCCTTGCCAGTCCTGTGGTGAAGAAGCCAGCCGGCCAAGTCGGACCGGCCGGAATGGTGAAAAATGGTGGAATTAAATTCCCCTGGGCTGCATATTTGGCCCCCCATGAAGGGAGGGGGCCACGGTTACAAAGGGGTGGCAGCCCCCCCCCCCCCCCCGTTTTCTCGAAGGCAGGCCCCCCACGTGTAGGGGGGGCGTTTTTTTTCAAGGCGCGGCATCCAGCCGCGCCGCCAGCTGAGGAAGGGCGGGGGCCTTTCCCCCCGCACGTGGCACCCGAGCGGCGCCTAGGTCGCGCCGGACCGCGCCGCCGGCCGGGCTGGGTCGGCCCGGACCCGGAAACCCCGTTTTCGAATCGACTTCGGTCTTTTGCCCATAACATGAGCTACAGACCTCGGATTGACGGACCATCAGCGGTAATGCGATCCTTGGATCGAGACGGTCGTTTCAGTATATCGCACTCAAGGTTTTCGAATACTTTGAGTTCGGCCGGGTTGGTTCATACACGAAACCAACCGGGCCCTCAGAGCGGAAACACTCATATCTTGAGCTACAGATGTCCGATTGACGTGCCATCAGCTTTGTTGAGTTCCTATTAGTGAGAATGATCTTTTGGCATACTCCGCTCGAGGTTTGGACGCAGGTGTAGTACGGACGGGATGGTTTTTCCTTAAAAACCAACCGGGCCCCTGGGACGAAAAAGCCAATAACTCTCAGACCGGGCGTCCGATTGACGCGTTGTCTGTTACGTTGAGTTTCTGTTGGCGATACAGAACATTTGGATACATCAACTCTAGACTTTGTGACAGTTGATGTATCAGCCTCTCGGCTCATGGAGCAGACCCTCCCGAACGAGCCTGCTGTGTGCGGGAACCCTAGTGCTGGCTGCGACTGCTACTGCTACTGCTACTGTGACTCCGACGAAGACAATACAGAGATCCTTGGTGGATTCGACGATGACGACTACAGCAATCAGTGATCCTACGTGGATCAGTGCTACAGGTCTTGTGTGGGCCCGATCCTGTGTGGGTCCGATCCTATGTGGGTCTGCGCTCAACAGTCCTGTGTGAACCAGCGCATAGAGGTCCGGTGTAGGCCCGATCCTGTGTGAGTCATTGCGGGGGTTAGTTACCTATCGATCCTTCGTGGGTCCGATGACTTAGATGGATCAGAGATCATCTTTATCGTCTTTCGAAGAAGTATACCTGTGTGAGTTGAATCCTGTTGATTTCTTGTGTGTATTTTGTTGTGCTATCCTGTGTGTATTTCGTTTTACTTTCCTATGTGGAATACATATAATTTCCTATGTGGACTGAGTTGTACTTGGGATCGGAGGTTGGAGCGTATTGAAATTGATGACTTAGGTATTTGTATGGGCATATACCTAAGCAGTGTTGGTTGTTACTTCGTGTTTGTATCTTCCTTTGTGGTTTATCCTTTATGGATTTTGGAAGACCTTCAGGGGTCTCGGTGTCCCTATAGAGTAGCTTATACTCACCCCTGCACGGGCTATGCCCGCACTACGTTGTGTTGGTTGCAGACGACGGGCAGCGTTGATCGTGGTTGAGGCTTTCTGAGCAGGACGGTACCTGGAGGTGGACAACTGGGCGGGATGTGCTCGAAGCGGACAGTGGGAACCGAAGAGCAGTGCAGCTATCTGTACCCACCCTTCAAGTGGGATTTCCAGTGGACAGCTCAGTGTAGCGGCTTTTACTTTACAGTTGTTGTTTTCCATTTCGAGTTGTACTTTACTTTTAGTATGGGTTTGTATACTACCCATATACTTTTCCACACTTCATTTGTACTCTGTTTTTACTTAGTGTTTACTTTTCCTCTTTCTTAATCTGTGGTACTTGTTTACTTTACAAAGGCAATGCCTTCCCTTTTTACCGGGATTTACGCCTTGGTGCTAGTCGCCAGCCCCTGGCCTATGGAAGGCGGGTTTGGGGTAGTCACGGCATGCGCCCCGAGGGCGGGTCGTGACAAAATAAGAACATGAAAATTATTTAAGGGTTATTTTGAAAAAATAAAAAGAAAAGCAATTGTATGGGCAATGCAGCAAGTGTGAGTTTTGGTTGCAAAAAATTTCTTTCCTTGGAAACATTGTTTCTAAAGATGGAATAACTGTTGATCCTACAAAAACAAAGGTTGTTGAAGAATGGCCATGTCCCAAAAATGTAACTGAGATATGTAGTTTTCTTATTTTGGAAAGCTATTACTGAAGGTTTGTTAAAACTTTTGCATGATTGTCTAACCCATTGACTAAGCTAACCCAGATGGGTGTTACATTTATCTGGAAAAAAGAATGTGATGATTGTTTTCAGGAATTGAAAAGAATATTAGTGAATGCTCTAGTATTGGCACTACCTTCTAGGAATGCTGAGTTTGTTATCTACAGTGATGCTTCATTTAAAGGACATGGTTGTGTCCTAAAGCAGATTGATCTGGTAATTGCTTATGCTTCACATCAGTTGAAAACTCATGAGGTAAATTGCCCTACAAAGGATTTCGAATTAGCTGCTGTTATTTTCTCTTTAAAATTTTGGACGCAACATTAGTATGGTGTAAAGTGTGAGATAAATACGTATCACAAAAGTTTAATGTATATATTCAATCCGAAGGATTTGAACATGAGACAAATGAGATGGCTAGAAATAATGAAGGATTATGATTGTACAATTCACTACCACACAGGAAAAGAAAATAAAGTGGCAGATGCTTTGAGTCGAAAAAGTAATGATTCGTTAACCATGTTACGTTTGGAATGTGATCCTTTGGTTAAGGATATGATGAATTTTTCTTGGAAGTTGTTTGTGCAAGAAATTCTTATGGTTTGTTTCAGGTATCAGTGAAATCTTCTCTACCAAACAGAATTAAGCAAGCACAGTAGCAAGATAGTGAGTTGCAGAAATAGGTAGATCTGGTTCAAAGGGGTATGTTACTAGAATTCAACATTGATAATGATTTTGTTTTGATATTTGGGAAGATATTGTGTATGTCTTGTGATTCAAAGACGAAGATAGAGTTTTTTTTGAAGCTCATAGTTCTCCATTGTCAGTTCATCCAGGCAGTACTAAGATGTATAGAGATCTTCGAGAGTATTACTGGTGGTATGGAATGAAAAGAGATATTTCTGATTTTACTATGAAGTGTTTGACATATCAATAGGTTAATGAAGAGCGACAGTTACCTAAAGGGATGCTTCATTCTTTACCAGTGCCACAGTGGAAATGGGAGAATTTATCCATTGACTTCATTATGGTATTACCAAAGACACATCGAGGTAATAATTCAATCTGGGTTATTGTTGATTTCTTGACTAAATGAGCTCATTTCATTTCTATACGAGATACCTTTTACCTAGATCAACTTTCTCGGTTTTATCTTAAAAATATAGTTAGGATACATGGAGTTCCCCTTTCTATTGTATCTGATTGTGTTCCCAGGTTAACTTCTAACATTTGGAAAGGCCTTCAGAATTCATTGGGAACTGAATTAAATTATAGTACATCTTTTCATCCTCAATCATATGGGAATTCAGAACGAACAATTCACACTTTGGAGGATATGGCACGTGCTTGTTCCTGGAATTATCAGGGATGTTGGGACCATCATCATTCATTGGTTGAGTTTTCATATAATAACAGTTTTCATTCCAGTGTACAGATTGAACCATTTGAGGCATTATATGGGAATCAGTGTTGAACTCTAGCTTTTAAGGATGAAGTGGGTGAAATAAAGTAGATGGGACCAAAATTGGTAGAAGAGTTGGCAGAAACAGTTCAGATGATAAAGAAACACATGAGAATAGCTCAGAGTAGGCAGAAACTTTATGCGGAAAACAAGAGAATGGATCTCTCTTTTGAGGTAGGTGATCATGTCTTCCACTAAGATTCATCGTGGAAATGTGTGATGTGATTTGGTAATAATGGAAAACTGAATCCAAGGTTCATTGGACAATATGAAATTCTAGAGATAGTTGGATCAGTTTCATACCGAGTGGCTTTAACTACAATTTATCTAAGGTACATAATGTTTTTCATGTTTCAATCTTAAGGAAGACAATGCCAGATCCATCTCATGTTTTGATTCCAGAGGTACTTCAGCTGGAAGAGAATATATCTTATGAGGAACAACCGGTCCAGATTCTTGAACAAATGGAGAAAGTGTTGTGGAATAAGTTGATTCATCAAATAAAGGTTCTATGGAAAAATCAATTAGTTGAAGAGGTAACAAGAGAATCTGATAATGAAATGAGGGATAAATACTCCGACTTATTCTATATGTATATAAATTGCAGGGATGCATTTTCTGAAAGGGGTGAAGGATGGAACATCCCAAGTAAGTAAAGTATAATATATTTTCATATCTATGTCAATTTATGAATTATATAGTTTTTTAGAGGCTTAAAATGAGATTAAATCCAATCATAGGCATAGAATACTATAATAGTTTATAAAAGAGTATGTTACCACCTTTTGATGGAAAACCATTTTTAAATCTAAATTTTGACTATTTTATAAGCGCAATTTGTCAAAATAAACTTATTCTTTAGAATTGTGAAATTGAAATTTACTTTGGATAAATTTTTGGTATTTTTCTGACAATGTTCATTTTTTAATGAATAGTGTAAAATACCGGATTTTACTTCAAAAATGATTTTTCATCAAATTTAATTAAATAGTTATATTTTCCTTTAAATTGGTTTTAAAGTTTAATTGGAATATATTTTTACCATTTAATTCAATGGTAGTCATTGGATTTAATTTCACTTTAAAATTGGACATAATCAAGTGTCAATCTTTTGATAGATATTGTTTCTTAAAAACACGCTATCTGTTTTGAAAATGGGAAATTTTTTTTAAATTAATTACTGCAATTTCTGTGTTTGGAATTTGGTAAAATGGATTCCATATTTTGAATCAAAAGTTCCAAATTATGTAATTAAGACTCTTTTGTTTTTGGACATTTGATTTTTCAATCTTCTTTTAACACCTTTCACGGTGGCCATTATGATGTCACTGTATTTATATATGATATTTATGATATTTATTTTTTCTATATTCTTCTAAATTTTATTTTTAAATCACATCGTTATGTTTCTCATGTTATGGAACTGTGATAATTTCATCTGAGGAAGTGTGGACTACCACCCCCTCATGTGATGTGACTCGTTCATGCCAAACATTGAATTTATAAAGAATGTAATTAAAGAACATATAATACCAATAAAACATGTATATTATATTCTAATTATAATATATATATGTTTCATTTAGTTTTAATTCCATTAATATGAAAAATAAATAAAATTAGTGTTCATGTGTACATACGACCTGTAGTCTTCATGAATGGTGCATTTAATTTTTTATCTCCAAATGTTATGGAATAGTAGAAAATAAATATATAATTTATATATATGATATTTAAATCCTTAATACCATTCTGGATATGATGTACGTATAACTACATGGGAAATTCTTTTCAAACAAGTTTATTTTTGACTTGTGTACCGAAAATCGACAAAATATATGATATGGACTCACATAATTTACTAATTATTGTAACATGATAATATGTGATATGAATTTAATAATAAACATTAAACGAAGTCCATAAATAATTATAAATTTACCTAATTTTATTATTCAGGAATATAATGAAACGAACAAGACAAGTCAGACGTGAGGTAAAAGACATCATCTCAATCTCCTTTCGTTGAGGCATACTTCAATTTACATACGACATTCTTTTAATAGTTGTATAACAAACGATTTTATATTTTAATTTCATTAAAAATTAATCTTTTTCAATGAAGCGTTTTACTAAACATCAAAAGGAATGTTTTTGTCTTACTTATGCGGCGACAACTACTTCTCCGCCGCCTTGACCATTATTTGAGTTTCGGCTTCCTCTACAGGCCATAATTTTTTTTAAATTAAAAATAAGTACCATGTTTTACTTTTATTTTATTTTGGTATTGAAAATGGTTTTGATAATGTTTTGATTATATCAATGTGTTGTATTGATATCCCGTGATTGAAATGTGGAAATGTTATGTTTCCTTTATTCATGTTTTATGTGATACGATTATGTTATGGCTCTTGGGAATTGTTTATTAAGTCGGTGGTTTAGTGATAAAATAAGGGTGGGTGAGCCCGATATAGCTCTCTAATGCATTGGGTAACACGAAGGAGTTAAATGCTAATGTTTCTCCGAAGATATTTAGGGATTATAATTTGATGGGTATTCCAAATGTAACCATGAGGGTTACTCCGTATATAAGAATGTTTATGAATGCCTCAAGTTACCTTATTGACTTATGATTTCTTTGAGTTGTTCATAAATATTATGATTTGATGAGGTATGTAAAAGTGCTTATGTTTTATGAGTAAATTATGATTTCATGGTTTCTTATGTATACATGGAATAATATTTTCTCTCCGTATTTTTATATCCTTTATGGAGCTTTTTATGCACATCCCATGTTTTTGAATTGTTTTTCATAGGTCAATGGAATAGTACATGATGTGATGATAGTGTCGAGGAAGTGTCAAGAAATAAACCATGATTTATTTTAAATATGTTTCCTTTGGTGGAAAAAAATAGTATTGTCTTTCATGTAACCACCTTTAATTAAATATGGAATATAATGCATGATTTATGATCTAATTTTCTAAAACTCTAATCCGGAAAATATCCTCAATGAGAATTCTTGAAATAACCCAAGATTAAGTACTATTTAAGGCTGGGGCCTTATAGTTCATGGAAAAAAACTCCACTATGAATTCCAGGACACGATCTAACACCCCCTCATTGAAACTCACCATGATGGCACTAGTCAGAGGGAATCATCCACCACACCTTGATATTATCCACATTGGGCACCACTGAATCACCATGAATGTTTTTCACAAATCACAAAAACATGTCTCGTGGGGGGGCAATCCTCATTGTGTATTAAATGATATGGTGAACAACACCAACACATGGTTACATCGATACCATGTTTCACCCTCGTAAAACCACAAATAAGGAGCTGATAGAAAGGTTCACCTCACATAGTGTCTAGAAATTTCTACAAAAAAATGTTGATGACACATAAAGAATACCTTTTTTAATCTCTGTTATTGTATTGTCATAAATATAAATATATTTTAGCTACTTATGGCCCCGGCTGCTAGGTCCCCACGCCTGAAGTGGGACATAGTGTCTTTGGTGGAAGGACCACATAGTTTCTTCAACCACCCATATCTCCTCCTACTTCTCTACCAACACCACTTCCCCTGAACATCCTTGTCCCTATGTAGGGGATCTTTGATCACAAAATTATCTCTACCATGGCGGTCTATCTACTACCTTCTTGGGATGCTCAGAAAATTTGGTCAGGCAATTTCATGTCATGATACTTCTCCATTCACATGCATAGCACCGACCATCCCATTTTCTATCCATATGACCATCATTGAATATGTCCATGTTCCTAAGTGTGATCATGGGGAATACATCCACATATAGGCCCTTCAAACTGATCCCTTCTAGATGCCATAGATTTCTTAGATTTGTTGTGCTCAATGCCAAAACTTGTAATCTGGAGTCCATATGACAGGAATATCTATGTCCTGAGTGTTTTCTCCATAACCCCGACATAATTGCACATGAAAAATGCTATTAATTTGTAATGTATCTCCTGGAGGTGTCCCTTATCAAAAAATTTGGTTCCGATGTAGCCTTCACATATTATGTCCACAGAGTAGCTTGTATGGTTCATATGCCTAGCCTCATATTTATCCACCTTGATCCTTCCATATTGAATCTCTAAAATCTCATGAATTTGGATGGAGCATATGAAATATGGGGAGAATACTCATGGAAAAACTACTAAAATTCTTCCCAAGAGAGTACCGACTCATCGTACATCTGAGTCACCAAAATCCACCAACACCCAGTTTCTATATCGAAAATACTCTCTACCATATCCACAATCACATCTGTTTATTTCTGAACTAGCACGAAGATGTGGACCACTGAATCTAGCCAATAGTCTACTATCTGGGGATGTGTCTCACTATCTAACCTCATCGGTCTTTGATTCTGGAACACACTGAGTGTGCTCATCCTACACACAACCTCATCCTACTCTGCTAGGACTACCTATAACTCAATAGTTTGAGGTTCTTCTACCTTCCCCCAAAATGATGGAGGGTCATTTCATTGACAATTAACTAAGACATCAACTCTCACATGATCATCATCATAAACGACAGTTGGTATCCTGGATAGATGTCATCAAGGAGGAATCTAGAAACTTATCAAAGAGTTCCATGGTCATATGAGAATATATATATATATCAACTAAAATGTGGATATGACTCCAGAAGTACATTCAATGAATCAATCTTATATGATTCATATATTATTGATCCCTGCAAAAAATATCATAGGGTGTTGAGTCGACATGTTGGTTATCAGGGTCCTGGTGAATGGCTATGTTGGCTACCACACCATCACTAGACACCCTAGACTGAGAGTTGCGCTTGAGACACCTAGACATTTTTTCCCTAAACCTATAAAATAAATATTTTGGGAAACATACAAACAAAATACCATGGGTCGAACCACGTTTAATAAAACTTTTTTAAAACTCAAACAATGCCAAGGTTCAAGATGCAACTACCTCATCTGGGCCCCAATATGCCCTAGGTGGTGAAAAAAGCCGAAGGAAAATAAATCTTGGGGAGGACGTTTCTATTGTACCTTCTCACATGCACACAACCAACTCAATGAATAAGAGAAAAATAAGAAGAACAAAAGATAAAAAATTACTATAAAAGGAAACCAAACATGCATCAACCTCTAATAACTTCATGTACATAAAAGTAAACTGAATGGTAAAGGGAAAAAATACACGACCAACCAAAAAAGAGTCACAACCTAACAAAACATGGATAATTAAAACAGCTGATAGAGAGACACTATTACATCCCATGCTATGACCAACATACATTGTCCAAGCAACCCATATATCCCAGATCTACTATAGACACGATCAACATGTCCATATTTTTTATATGGAATGATACATGTGGGTATGTCACATGAAGGGGTGAAGATAAACATAGTTAGTAGGACACCTGAAAAAAGAGAAGGGGGGTAATTAAGACATATAAAAATAGTATTATAGTAGATCGAACAAGGTAAAATTATAGAGTATATCTCAACCCAGCAAGAGTGTGAAATCAAACTAGTCCAAACACAAGGAGATCAAGATAGTGATATGATGAACTTCTCGTCTAGTCATTGATACATATAGTAGGAGGGTATATTCATCCAACAACAAGAAGCTAGAATCAGATACCATGTGGAATACCCCATGGATCTATGCCTCTTTTAGAAGGAGAGTTTATAGAACCTAAGGTGTGGGTTCTAAAAAAGGATATATATATATATATATATATACTCATTAGAATAATCCTAAACGAGAGAGTAAGGGGATATACATTTCATATCATAGTCCAATAAAAGAGTCTACAAATGTTCTATAAGTATCCATTAACGATGCCTAGCATCCCACATGTCTACCCTGAACATGCATGTAAAAGGAACTCAAATCTCCACACCTAGATATTATCCACTTTGGAAAATGCTGACTCACCCTCATGGTTTTATGTCATATGACAGGGAAGTTTTTCAGTATGAAAGTCATCCATCTTTATCATGAGTCCAATGGAACATCAAACCATGTATCATCATTATCATGCATAATCAAGGAACCACAATTTTTTAGTAGAGGTATGCTGCTCTTGTGCATCATGGGCGGGGGGGGGGGGGTTAAATATATATGTAGTTGCAGAGAACCTACACCGATTCAAATGGTGGGTTCTACTTTGATGTCTTCGAGGACCCTCACAATGCTATCAAAAGTATGTTCAACTCTAATTGATGTTCTAGAGGACCTTCTCCCATGTTGTTTTCTGGTCTACTCTGTTTTCGTGGTAGAGGACCCATTCCCAAGTAATTAGGGGGGGGTCAAATCTATGGTCATGTGGGCTCGGGACTAGGTACAATATGGGGGGTTTGAATGTGGAAATTGAGGACCTATATATTATATTGTAAGGGGGTCCCATTACGAAGTAACAATTGAGGGCCCACACCCATTCTAATTGGGGTTCCACTCAATGGCCAAGGACCTGCATCCTAGTATCATAAGGTGATCCCACTCTTAGTCATCGAGAACCCATTACCTACCCCATATGGGGTCCACTATGATGTAACTGTAGACGACTCACAACTAGGTTGATGGGGGTGTTCCACTACTGAATTGGCCTCTAGGTATTCTTCATGATCATAACTGTTATTGAGCATCACCACAAATAGGCAACACACCCAGAACATCTCACATCATAACTAGAAACCTAATAATAACCTAACAATCACGTTCAACATGAGAAAACACCAAGGATAGGCTACACATGGGATAGTATCCACATCTAAAATAATAAGATATGATAGTTAGAATATTCATAATTTGGTACATGGAATGTGTGGGGACCAGATGATGTGTGAACCCACCTAATCTCATAGTTGTGTACCTGTCCATTCTTTTGTATTGAACTATGCAGTAGTACAATTTGGCATGACACTTTACTCCCATAGTATATGGAACATTCAGTCGAAAGGATGGCGAGTGAAAGATGCTGGTCAGTAGTCTGAAAGTTAGAAAAATTAACTTACTAACTATCCTCCATAGGAAATCCCAGATAACCCCATGGATCAAACCTTCATGATACTTATGAAATAATACACAAGATTGACTTTTCATTCACCGAAATCGGACACCAATTGAAGAACTTTCATCTCTCAGCATAATACCAAAATAGTGTCATATGGGGCTCAAAACACGATCTCAGAACACATCATATAGATCCCACTATTGTGATCCTCATGGAAAAAACACATGGGATCAACTATTAATCAATACAAAATTGACACATGGGGAAAATTCATATTTCACTACAAACTCCAAAACTGGGTCTCGTGGGGGATGAACATTGATTTTATTTTGAGCTCCAAAAATCAGTCTTGAAAAGTCTACCACAATTGCAGGGTCGGGACCCCGCTGATAGAGGGTTGATTAGATGTCATATGTAGGAGTTATTCCTGATACATAAACCACAATGATAATAATTATATTTTTTTTATTTTTATATTAAGGGGATTCATGTAACTGAGCCACAAGACAAAAATATAAAATATCAAAACAAGCCTCTAATGTTCTATCTCAAAACCACATTCACATTTTCATATATGAAATACAAAATGGATGCATCGTTTAGGAGTAATGGGTGATTTAATCGGTGCTCGATGACTGGCCCAGCCCATTGTTGTTGGGCCCGAAAAACTTCATTAGCCTGCAACCTATTATCTCCTACCTCGTCCCACCTTGTTGTTCTGCTGCCTGGAGCCACTAAGCCCGTCCCACATCCCTGTCTTGGAGCCTGTACACCCCCTCTTCCCCGTCATCTCCCTACCACCATGCACACCATGCACTCACCCCACCACATGGTCTATATCCTTCCCAACTACCACCAGTGTGACACCATAACTACCTCATAGCAACAACTATCACCACCGCTGATGGACAACTCACACCATTGGTCCATTTTACTAACCATAAATCCTCCTCAGGTGCACAAAAACCTAAAATGTTCAGAAATCATTGATCCACGTGTCTCAATCTATACGGACTCACCTTTTTCTGTATTATTCATCGATATTTTGATGTGGTTAAAAGAAAGCATCAATTCCACTAACTGTCATGCCTCCTTTAGTGCCCAAAACTAGATACCATCATAGACCATGAATCCTTCGATCATGAAATTCATATATCAATTATTTTCATGAAGTTTGGATGTTGTTTCGACAGACCAAAAAATTTATCGATGAAGAAGGTGTACAATGTGCAAAGAACACGTAGAACAGGTAATCCATAATTAAATCGGTTGAAGGTCGTGTTAGTATGGACACAAAAAAGGAATTCAAAAAATAAAAAATAATAATATATAAATTTAAACCAACAAAAAATCGATTGAATAAATTTGGAATCCAAGAGAATAATCCAACCTGGAATTTGGATCCGTCATTGCATTCGATACACTCTAATCTCCTCAGATCTGCAATCTGGTCTTGATACACTAAAAGATTCCCATTGATTCTCTAATGAGAGGAGAGTATGAGATCCACCAAACATTGGAGTAATTTAATGAAACCCATTATCATTTCCATAAAAACATATTAAAATTATTTTTCATTTCTCTATCTAATGGTTGATAAATATGAACCACGTATTCCCTCTCACATTAGGTCACGCCTAGGGTAAATATCACTCTATAAACACAATGATGTACTTGGATTTCCAATTTGAGTCTATTCTCATATGTTATTTAATGTAGTGTAGAAATAAAATAAAATAAAATAATTATTTTAATTATAATTAGTCATCGATAATGTTTTTAGTAGAAGGCATGTGCCGATAAAATGTTTACCCAACCGAGTGTAAACGTTACTCTCTGCACTCAATTGTGGACTCATATTTCTGATCCATGCAACCATTTTAGAAATATCTTGTTTCATATACACTCATTTTATAAGAATACATATTATATTTATAAAATTAATTCAAGGAACACAAGGACACAGAATGTAATTTTATCTGAGTGCCTACCATTGGAAATATATGTTAAAATCTTATAAAGAAAAAACCAAGCCCCTGCGAAGCATATAACAATAATAGTAATAATACCCACTACATGGTTGTATTTACACATCATATATATATATATATATATATATATCTTTATATACTCAAAATAGAATCACAGTCTCAAGGTAAATACATAATCATAATTCTATCCTAGTATTCCTACTCAAAAGTTCCATATAAGACCCATCTAGGGGAGAAGAAACCACAGTCCAGATACCATTGATGACAACCATTCAAGAGGTCATTCCAATCATGTATAATAATTGTATGTATATGTTGTAATTTTTAAGTTAACAAAAAAATATTATGTTCGAACAATAGGTTATAAGTTATACCAACAAATCGACATAAAATAATCCAATAAATATATTATCAACACCAGTGGAGTATTTGTTTTGACAATACCAAGAATCCCTCATTAGAAAAGAGGTTCACATTGGATCTCAAACTAGGCCACACAAAATGATTCCTACAACTTTTTCCATGTAGTCTAACTGATGTAATCATTGTTCTATGTGTAGGATATGATTCCAAAATAACCCTCATGGAATGGATATTGGAAAAGTAACTGAATTAAACTTGAACAAGATAAAAATAAAATGTGATATAATCATAATATGAAGGACTAAAAAGTTTTTATTATTAATAAAATACATGTACTTTTAACACCAGTTGAATCCAATGGAAATTTCATATAGAATATTTCGTATTAATGTACATGGTGTTCCCATTATCATATACATCTTCTTATGTCCATGTATATGGCTATTCATTTGTACACCTGGAATGACCATGATTTTGTTAGTGTACACGAAAAGTTCCTACCAATGTAACCATGGAAATGTATGTGCACCTGTTATGGTATATGTTGAGCCATATGAAAAGGATTCACATTCTATATGAATGTTCCACATGCCATTTTATACTTAACTTCACCTATAAAACATAACTTGAGAATAGGGTTACCACAAGGTGTGTACCACTAAAACACACACCACGTAGAATGAGATTTCATAGACCCTGCATGTTTATTATCTATCTCCCCATTAGCCCATATGGTTCCTAAAACCACAATCTCAACCATCAATCACAAGCATGGAACTTAGATATAGGGTTTTTTCAATTTTTCCACCACTGATAGATGAATTTTAGCTCTCTATTTGTTGTAAAATGATACATGAAGCCACATCACCATTTTTCTTCATAAATAAATGCATTAATTCCATTGATCTAGTCCAATTTAATCACATCCACAAACTTCTTGTGATATCTATGCCATACAATTTCTAGATATATTTTATCGAATTGTTACACAAAGAAACTATTGGGTGGTATTTGGGTTAAACAACTAGGAAATGAAACTATAGTGATGAATGAACATATAAATATGAAAAAAACTTACGAAAAAAAAGTGATGAAAGAACCTCAACCATGTTTTGTTAGCCTCAATTCATTTCCATTTCAAAAATGTACAATGAACCATAACATATAATGAAATATCCCAATACATCCCCAAATATACACATGTCTCACAATACAATCGAAACAAGAATCAATTCGTTGGTCGATTGATTAGCATTCATTGTAGTAATTAATAACTAATTGAAAAATTTCAGAAAACAAAATCCTATGTTGATTTGGATTCATCCCATCCAAAGATTGAAGCTATGTCAATATCAATGGTGAGATAAATTTATTTTTTTCACACTAGTTGTGGATCATTGATCGGGTTATCATTAATCGATGAGATATCATCCATGCTCTCCCTCTAATGTCTCTAGAGTTATGTCACTCACCTTAATAATTTTTCACAAATGTATACTTATAGCTGAAACTATGTCACTACATTGATAAATTAAATATAATATAATATTTAATTATTTTATTTGTTTTATTCATTTTATTTAATTATTTTATTTGTTTTATTCATTTTATTTAATTTATTCATTTTATTTTCAAGATGAAATTTTCTTGAACACAACATACCAACAATGATTATTTCATACCTAAGGATAAACCCAACTTCAGAAGTCAATGGTGCCATAATATTTCTAATAAGTTCCTCTATTTAGATGTTATTCGAACTCTTCAAGAAAATTTCTTACGTGTTCATTTGAATATAGTTAATATATTTTAAACATTTATTGTTATCACATGTGGCCTTATAATCACAAACAATCTCAATGATTTTCTTTGAAAATAATCCGTACAACATATAAAGAAAATTCATGTAAATTCCATGTTTCTAAAACCTATCATTTAGTTGAAGGGATGTATAATTATATATCATACCAATCACATAACTAGACCAACTCATTCATTGTATGAATAAATAATAAAACACAATAAACATTTCTTAATAATCAAAAACAATCTGTATTTTAAGAACTAATATACGGAAAGCCTATAATTACCCCAATCAAACTAATCATAAATTATATAAAGAATATTTTATGCCAATAAAAAATTACATTATATCCTTATAGGATAAAAATTAAAATAATTTTTTGTTATCATTGACGAATATATATAGTATAAAAAGATCATTGAACTCATACTTGTGGAAAATAATTTTTTTCACGTTGAAATCTACTTAAAAACCCTAAATATTAATAGATTATTTCAAATAAAATATTATGATAGAATGATTTTGGAAACATGTAAAGTAATCATCAGGTAATTGTGTGGAATGATGGCAGGAAATTCCATTTCTATAGTAATTGTAAAAACATAATTAATATTCACACCTTTGGTAAACATTACATTGATTAGTAAAAAATTTATTTCTAATTTTTTTAAAACTAAAATATATGTAATAATGAATATAAATAATAATATATTAGTAATAAAAACATTATTTTTTTTGAAAACATTGATATAGAATGAAAATTTTTTTCGACAAAAATTAGAGAAACAAGGTAATCTTTTTTTGTAAAATAGTTTTCGTTCTTTTTTGGTAAAATTCCAATATATATAATATAAAAAAATAAAAACAACATAAATATCTAAGAGATCGTTCAAATTAAATGCGACTTCAAAATATGGATCATATAATTTTTTCTAAATTAAATTAATCATTAATAATTTAGATTTAAATGGGACTGAAATTTAAACCTTTTACAACTTTGGTAACTTGTGAATTGTAATCCCAATGAAATAATAATGTGAAATTAGACATTAAAATTAGTAATATAAGTATATTCATGATATAACATTTAAAATGGGTAGTATATACACCTAATTTAATATTATAGGTTCATAACCTATTCATATGCCCCAAATAAAAAGAATTTCCGATGAATAACACGTTCAATGATGATTTCATTAAAGTAGTTATGTGAAACCAATATAAATCAACATAAAACATTTTGAAATACTATATAAAATTAGTAGGTGTAATTAACCAAATAATTATAATATATCAAATTAAATTACAAAGTTACATAACTCAATGCCAAAAATTGAGGAATGAAACACATACTTTTCCTTTTATGTCTCCAACCTTAGATTGATCTTTATGGGTTTGAATGGTAGTTTTATAATAGCCACAATGCCTGTGAGAAATGGAAATTGTTTTTATATAAGTATTTGGGATTACGCATGAGACAAAACTGAATATGACTTCTTTTAAATATATTGATTTGAGTCCCTTTATATGGGAAATCATTAATGGTGTTTTCCCAATTTTCAATTTTTAAGGGTCATAGAGGTAATTTTAAAAAAGGAAATTGACACCCATAAGTAAAAAAATGATATGTTAATTAATTTAAAATCAATTTATGTCCTGGTATTAATTTTTTATAATTTCATAATGATTTTAAATTTTTAAAAAAATTAAATACTATTTGAGGTCTTTTTCATCCCAACCCACAGTACCATACGTAAATCAATTCATGAAAATGATGAATATCAAAAAACAAACATCAAAAATCATGAAAAATACTTCATAAATATCTTTGAAAATCATGGTAAACCCCTGAAAAAATAAATATTATCAATTTTTATGATCATTATTTGTTATTTATCGGTTTTAATGTTTTATTATACATCTCGCCAATAAGACAGAAGTGTTTCAGAGAATAATAGTAATTTCTTAAAATAATAAGGCACTAAAATTTAATTTTTTTACTACAGATCAATGCTATCATTTAAATTATTTCATATGGAGAACATATTCTTACTCATATAATAATAATATATTTTATATTTTGTACACCTTGTGTAAGAATTGAACAAAAATTTGGACAATATTCTTGTTATGTAAATAAATTTTTTTTATAATAAATAATAAATATAATTTATCAAAATATTGACTAAAAAATAATTTAATTTTATTTAACATATTATTTACTATCATTAAAGAACCAAATTATACATTTGTAGTGTATCCCAAGCATAGTGTCAAAACTGAGTTTTTATTTATTTGTTATGAAATAAAATTGAATTTATATGGTCAGAATTATTTTAATATGATATGAATCGTATGTTAGCACACATGATTCATTTTATATTTTTAATAATTTTATACATCGTATTTATTTTGTGATAATATAACAAAACAAAATGTATCTCATAAAAAATATTATTTTCCCACAATTTGTCATTTTTTGACATTAAACACTTTAAAAATTAATAGAATTGAAATATTTATTTTTTATACAATAACTAAATTCATTTTAGATACTTAAAAATTAATAATGGCCCTAAATTAGCCAAAAATAAGTCAAACATAATAACGTAATATCAATTTACTTGATATTTTAACAACTGTTTCTCGACCTTGATCAATGATGTATAATTGTTTGAGGTAGTTACATATTTAAAAATAATTCAATTGCATAATAATAATATTTTATTAATCAATGATACCTAATTTATGATCAATTAATTAATTTATTCTCATAAATAAAATATTTCAAATTATACGGACAATGTTTGTCAATTAATTTTTTATAAATTTCATTAATAATGTCTATATCATTATCAATTACAAATGAAATCACATTGTCATATTTTTTAATTATTGATAATTTTGGATGAAATTTACATATCCAATTGGATTAGTTAATGTGTTTGGGTTATATTAATGTTTTATCCCACTATTCTAACCTTGTTTTACCTATTGTACACATATAGTGGTGACAAATATTACTATGGTTTCTATTTGAAAAAATAGAAAGGAGGAGTATTTACAAAATTTTAACATCATGATTGAAAATACGTATTTAATTTTTAGAAATTTAATATCTATAATCTCTAAGAATCATATATATATATATATATATATTAAAATATAAAACACTATTATTATTTTTTTGATATTTTTGTATTCAATTCTAAATAAGTACAAATATAAAAATCAAAATTGATTATAATTAAAATGTAATGAAATATATTATATCATATCAAATAATAGTTGTGTTACATTGATAAAAATTTAAAATCATAAAAATATATTTAAATGAAATTAAATCATATTTTTATAGACAACTATATAATTAATTATTCACTGATAAATATTTATTTTCATATAAATAGTAATATTTCACTCAAACATTTTCATACAATATGATTTACAAGATAAATTTAGTTCTCAAAAATATGAATTTTAAAACTATAATAAATTAGTTATATTATAAAAAAAATCAATAATAATCATTTTTTATGAAACATCATTTTTAAGTCGTAAAATTAATTTACTAATCACAAAGTATATATCTATTATGAATTAAACAATTAATATGGACTCTATAATACTAGTAGAAATATTTTTTTATAAAATGGGTTTTACTATTAAAACCAATCATTATATTTACTAGGTTATAATTTTCACAATTAAATTATAATATTTCATGGTTAGTTTAAGCTCAATTGTATGTTTTATGTGTTATCGAACAAAGTGTCTTTTAAAATATAAGGGTGTTAAAGATTTAATATTAAAATAACTAATATATTTCTTCATTAATTAAAATAAAATATGTTCATTTAGGTATTTGGCCATTATTTTATTTTAGGATGAATCAAAATTTGATATCTATGTTTACCACTAATTTTTTTTTCTTCAACTCTAGGTCAAATGAAACAAATAAATTTGTATTAATCAAAAAACGCATCAGTTATCAGTAATGCATTTAGACGAATAAAATATACTTTCCTATTATATGTCTTTAATATAGCTCATGGTCTTCTATAAATTTGTTATGTATTCTTTCTAACCCTAGAAAAAAATAGAGGGAGATTCTTCATTAATAATTTCAAAGAATACATTCATTAAATTATTAGCAAATGGTCCTGTTATGAATAATACATAGTAAATGTAACATTATATTTCTGAATCAAAAATTTAATTACTTTTTTTTCTTTAATTTTTTGTTAATTAGTTGGAAAACCATTATATTTTTTCAATTCATTGCTTCTCCTCTATATCTTCTTCAAATAATACTAAGTGAATATATACTCTATAATTTTGTGTTCATTATATGTATTTCAAACATTACACCACATAAATTAGTTATCTAAATTCTTAAAAATAAATCATTATATTCTATTTGAAGGTAATATATAATCTAAATTTTCTCATATTGTTTTAAATGATGTGAATCATATGTAATTTATCGATCATTCTATATTGAAATACCACCCCATCATTTTAGTAATGCATCAATGTATAGTACAATTTCACTATTTCATGATGGAATATCAAAAACTAAATATTCAATATTATTAATCCTATTACAAGAAACATTCACTTCATTCCATTTTCAAGATGAATGAAATTTAAATATTGAGAGGAAAGTAAATGATATAGTTATAGAAAGTTGATATTACATAATGGATAACAATAGGGTCAATCAAAGGAAGTGTGGTGGAATGTTCTAGTGATTCTCCTTGAAATACATTTTTTATAATATTTTATGATGTAAATGAAAATAATATAATCTATTATAAATATTATAGATATAGTGTATCCTTATATGAATTAATAAATAAATACGAATATATGGAAAAGAGATAAGAAATAAACATGGAAGAATGTTGTGAGAACAAGGCCAGAACCAGGTTGATCCACTCTCATCCCCATTTCAGAAATATTATAAAGTTGGAAAAAATCAATAACAAACCTCAATGAATGCATACAATATCACATGAGTCACATGAATCCCTCACCTAAATAGTGGATACTCAAGACACAAATGTTCTTCATTAATCAAGCATTCCCCCAAAAACTAAAATGAATCTCTTGATAAATTAATTATTGACAGAAAATATCAAATTATTTAATGATCCAAATTAGATCATTAGATAAATAAACATTCTCAACACACATTTAGAAGAAAAATGAGAGAGTAATAGGGAGAAAAAATTTGGAAGGTGTGTAGAAAACCATTATTGTGAATGAGTTTCATATCACAAAAACCGAAATAACCATCTCAATTAGAAAATGTGGATGAACTAGTGATGATGATGAACATAATTATCATATCTCCAGGAATCATTGATTTTCTCTTCTTAGATCAATCCCCATGAATTATCTCATTATTTTTAAACATTTATGATCAAAACATGATTGGATAAGAATGAGATATATTTTTATTTGCAAAAAGAAGATAAATTTATAAAAACGGAGAAAAATAATGTATGTAGAGAGAAAAATAATTATATGTCCTATGAACTATGAATACAAACCATATCGCACAAATATGTGAATAATCATAAATATAGGGGAACACCATCTATTATTAAAAATAATGAAACGAAAATGTGGTCGATAAAAATCATAACATTCAGTGAAATCCATGCTATATAACATGATGTTATCATCATATGAATTTAATGAAATACAAAATAATGTTTTTATCCTTCAATAAGTAATGACATAGTGACATGAAATATTTATGCAATTCCTATGATCACCTTCATCTTCACATTTAGACAGTATTACATTATGCAATCTGATGAGAAATATGACACATTGTTGTGTTGAGTAAACATTTTCATGTTTGTGATGTTAATTACCCATTTCACAATATTATTTCATGGATGAGATTGAAATAATTACAGTGGGCCTCAACATAATTTGAGACTCTACCATGGATTTATATTTGGTTAGGTTAAGGATTTAATACTATTTTCACATCCACTACCCAATTCACATTACACTTTAAATATAATTTTAATGAAGAAATTCACTTCTTCATGAAACTGTCAAACGCAATCTAATCATTAACGAAAAATTATAGTCTTGTAAAACCTTTGAAATTATAAATCGGATAAATCCAATTTCATTTTCATTATCAATATGGAAAATAATTACATATTCTACATCATTTTAATACATAAGTATTCAGTCAATATCATTATTCATCTTCAATTCTTAATAGATTTATGTTGTTGATCTATAATTAAAATCCTAAAAAATTTATTCAATCATGATATTTCCATCTCCCCAAACTTGTAATAGTTAATGATCATTGACATCAGGTTTGGCCAAATTTCTATTTTTGAATCACCAATTTTGTATTAGAAATATTAGTTTATGATCAGGTTTTTCAAGGTTCAGTGGGATGTTGACCCAAGCTTGTAAGAATCACTCAAATAGAAATTTCAATTCAGAATTTGATAGAGAACCTAGAGTGAAGTTGAAATTAATTTCATGATAGGTTCATTGTGTTTTGTAAATTCTTTCATCATCAATATGTAACAATAAAAAAATATCAATGGAAATCATCAAACTAAGAATAATCAATACTCATGCTTTGACATCAATTGACTCACAATATACCTAATAGAATAATTATAACATCATAATCACATATTTTTTCTAATACATGTAGTACCCTTACCTACAAATATGACTATTTAATGGGGAAAATAAATTCATTGGCCTCTTATTAAACCAAAAAAGGGACTTCCACATGATTTTTTTTATCTTCATTAAATTATTTGTGTCTCTGTTTTGAATCAAATATTCATCCCCATTAGCTTTAACCCCGCATATTTAGTCTTAGACTAAAATAAATCCCACTATGTCTTTCAGATTCCTTAGGAAGAATCAAATCATTTGTTTCAACAGTGATCAGGGTGGTTCATTCAACATGGGTAATCATCTTATTTAATTGGATTGTTTTGTTCCATCTTCCAAGGTCATAGAATGATGTGTACTTTGTGGAATCAATTTGGTCATGGGAATATGGAATTTCAGAATAATGGTAGGCTGTGGTGTTGTCTTTTCAGTCATAATATATAGAAGTATATGGTCAGGATCTTGTTTTATCCTTCATTATTGGGAAGAAATATATAAATGTGTCCTTGTTTTTTGGGTGTTATTTTATTTATTTTTTAATATATATAATAGTAAAGGAGTATGGATGGTGTTTTCTGAAATAGGTTTTTATGGTGGTATAGTTTCCCATTGTTTGCCGTATTTTTTGCCTAAAAACTGCAGGTTGTTTTTAAAAAAGGATGAACTTCCAAAAAATAAGTGAGTAGTATGCGGACAACAAAGGATAGCAAAAACTTAAGGATATTTACATTTTAGATCTATGTAGACTGTGAAGCTTGGTATGAAGACTGTTTAGTAGAAATTTTTCATGGTACGATAATAGTTCACATAAAGGCATACCATTTACGGGTGGAAAAACTTTCATACAAAGGTCTTCATTTTTTGCTGATAGGGTTGTTTCATTCATGGGATGACCATCTTTTGAAGAAATCATGAAAAAATTTAAAAATAGTAAATTGTTTTTTTAGAGAATGATATCTATTTTCCTGGAGGAATATAGTGGTACATGACTACAGAGAGAGAAATAGTTCACGGAAGGAGAATAGTACGCAGTAAAATCTATACCACATCAAAGATTTGTGTGAAACCAACTAATAAATTTTTTAAATATATTTTCTTATATATAGACTGAAAATTCCTTCATTAAAATGATATATTTCATTAGCGAACAACTTTTCTTTGGGAAGAAATTTGGTTATGTCCTAAAGAGTTTGTGGGAGACACTCTCAAAGAGAATACGTTTACAAGGACGATTCCACAAATGGAGAATAGTTTTTTGGAGATAGTTCATGAATGGGTTTTTGTGGGGCTCTGTTTCCCTAAATAGAAGATAATTAGTGTAAGAGTAGGGTCACAAGAGAAAAACATTTTTTGGAAGGAGGGAAGGTCTGTTGAAGTGAAGGAAGTCTAGAAAGGTTATGTTGTCCATGGAAGAAGAACCATTCCTCCAAGCAGGCATTTTATGTGGATGAAGAGTTGGGCATTTGGATAAGAAGTGGTCAGAAGAAGGATAGATACTCTATACACATGAAGGCAGCATTTAGAGTTCAGGTATTTCATGAGAAACTTATGCCATGTCGGGATGCATAGCTTTAGGAGGGCTCAAGGCAGTCCACGGAGCACACAAGGCAGTTAATTGGGGAATACTTTATAAAATTAATTTCTATTAACTATCAATATGATGAAAAGTGGATCTCATATAAGAGTGAAAATATGACATCAAGTGGGCATCTATCCAGAGTTAAATATTCATGATCTCGTGGAAATGAAGTAACCTACATACCCCTAACCTATGAGTAGATCCATTACAATAGCATTGAGAAAAGGAAAAGGATGACGGTGATCCTTTCCACCGATCGTGATCTAGATAATTTGACATAGGGAGTGACCATTGGGAATGCTTTGGGAATTCCATAAATCTTATAATGGCTGTATTGTTTTAAATAAAATTAATCTTATATGAACATAATTATTTTTTAGTGAGCCTTAGTGAATTTGGTACGATCATCACATTGTCGTTCTATGCACTGTGGATGTAGCCTAGTGAGTTTGAACCATAAAAAATCATTGTGCCCCTGGTCTTTCATTATTTATTTACTTTTAGTGCATTATCATCATTTAAAATGGGAAAGTAACTGATCATTATTAACATTTAAGGGGATAAGAAGATAACCTTTCAATAAAGATATCCTGATCTAGTGGGGTAAGAAGATGTCTGAAAAAATTTCTATAACATGATTCACTCACCTCTCAGGGTATATAGGCCCTTTATGGACCCATAAAATGGTTTCATAGCTACGGTTTCATTTATCATATTTGGATTCTATAACATGGTTCAGTCATTTGACTAAGTAAATGAATTGTCCTGGTCTTATCTTGTTGTTCCATGGACATGACGATAAATTCAAAGAAGTAGATGAAATCTTGGGGAAATTGTAAGTGGTGATGTTTCGATGGAAAGTGCACAATTTAGTTTAAGGGAACATCGAGCATACTAAATAATGACTTGGATAAACCAAAATGTGGGATTACACACTATTTTTACTATTCTAACCAAATTATTAATGAACCCGATTATCCAAGTGATTTTGTTACTACTGATGAATAATAAATTATTAGAATAACTAAAGTGGATGTTTTCCATGAGAAAAATGAATTGAATCAGAAACTCGATGAAGAAAATAATATAAATTTTATCTAGATCCAAGCTCAATAAATTGAGGTCAATAAGATTATATTATTTAATAAAAGTATTATTTATGTGGACACTGATCTCATAGAGAAGATTGAATCCCAGGATGAAGAACTGTAAAAGATGTTTACAAAGGTAGAAATTCACAATAATGGTTATTAGGGAATAATTTGGAACATAAAAGAAACTTAGAATATTGTATCCAGAAATGTTGATATTTCAATACATCAATCTGAACTCGTTCAGAAGAAACAATGCATAATGAAATAGAATGCATGATATAATGACTATGTTGGTCAAAAACATTCAAAATTAAAAGAGAATGATAACAATATAAATAAGATGTCATGATAATTGGATATTGAGATAACTAGTGGGAAGACTCGTATAAGAGAACATAATTCTCAACATGTATAAAGGTAAAATAAGATGCCGAAATTTATAGATGATCTAGATTAATTTCTGAAATGAGTGGGGAAATATATTTCCAATGGAAAACCGAAATTGGAGGATGCATTGCACTATCTATTTTATTATCGTTCAGCTATAGATAATAAAGGAAAAAATATATTCTATTTCATATGAAAAAAATAATCAATTGTCTCATCCCAAAGTCCATCTAGTTTTGGGAAAAATGATATTGGATATGATGAGCCCTTTCCCATTCCTAAAAGAAAGATAAATATGAATAGTTCAATAAATGGGAAAAATATTGTAGTTATGGGAAGCAAACCTAAAAGCATTTTTTACATGAGATAAGGACAACATATAATATTTATGTGAAATGCATGGTCATATATCAGGTTTATTTTCCATGAGATACGATATGTTTCATGCCATGAAGAAAAAATATTTCAAATTATAAAAATAAGAAAAAGAACCTTGAGAAATCAGAAATAAGAGTCTCTCAAAATAAAGTATCCAGGATATACTACTATTAATGAAGACAAAGAGAGACTATGAGTATGTGTCATTAAGCTCGAGGGTGCAATGACAAAATAAGAACTCTAGTATCCTCAATGAATCTTCCACGAATGGATAAAATGAGTTATTCATTTTATTAAAGATTTTATAAATTCTCAGATCATAGTAATTTATCAATACATAAAATAAATAAGAAATAGGGGAAGGGAAAAACCCCTTAAGTATATCCCCAACACTATTAGTTTATAAAAAAAGGCCTATATTGTATGACAACGTGATAAGATAAAAAATAGTTTTAACAAAGTAGTGTAATCACAAGGAGATCAATGATAGGAAAGTCAATCACCAACTATATCAAACTCACTACAATTGTACTGTAAATAATGTGAACAATCCTAGATAAAAAAGGGAGAAGATTCCCCAATTGTGATTTAGAATAATGTAAATTCTGTAGAAGACAAAACTGCAATAAGAAATTCTAACAGGACATAACTAACTGATAAAATAAAAATGAAAAATGAATTATTTAAATAATTCTCATACCATTCCATGTTGTGATAAGTGAAGGAAAAAGAGTGTTCCCTCTAATGGAGGAAGATGTTAGGGAATATGATAGGTGAAATTGTTCTTTCTCGAATAATAATCATGAAAATTTGCATATCACTAGATAATCAAAGATTTAGACTTCCAAAAACTGTTTAAAAAACTATATTTAGAAAATGGCCAAACATATGGAATGCAAATAACTTAATAATAATCTTCATGTGGGTAAAAAAATTATCTATAAGTCCAAAATAGTTGATTTTGGCTGGGTAGTTGTAAAATGAACAAAAATAGTATGGTTCTTTCAAATAATGTGTCCAAGGGATGATCCATCAGGATCAACCAAAATCTATTTATTATAGATTATAGAGGTTACCCTCTCTGTATGTATAATAATTATATTAACTGATGTTCAAGTGTTTCATATTCAATATGATATACGATCTATGGGGAAGTGGCATCAAAAGATGCAATGTGGTGATGTTATGTGCTCCAGAATGACAAATGATTCAAACCAATTACTAGAGGTGAAGAATATATATAAAATAACTTATTGAAAGGAATTAATAGTTTATGGATTCATGAGATAGATGGGATTAATTGAGTGCAATGAATAATGATGGAGTTATTAACATCATATCTTATTTCATACAATGATGTACGACTTAGTAAGCTTACCTAGTACTTTGATGGCTCATTGAATAATGGTAAATTCACACAATGAAAATCTAATTGAAGTAATATACAACTAGAAAATGTTATTGAGGTGGAAATGTTCCTCAAACCTATGGTCACAAGTTATGAAATGATACAGGATAATAAAAATGGTTATCAGTCTAAACAGTAGGCCTAACAATTGTAATAGTTTAATAACATAGGTGGAGTATACTATATCACAATAAGTTTAAAACTCTAATTAGTATAAAAAAGAAGAAAGTTGGTTTTCTAAAAGACTAATTTGGAGAAAAGTAGAAAAATTCCTAAATTTTCCAATTTTCTATTTTTCACTAATAACGTGGTATCATCTGACTATTTTTAATATTTCAAGATTCCATAAGAGTTGATTGAAAGTCTTTTCAATAAGTAGACTACCCATTATGAATAATAATTAAACATCATAAATCAACTAAAAAATTAGTGTTAATGATTTATGTTAGTTCAATATTGTATGTTTTCAGGGGGATTGTTTCATGGTGAACAAATAAGAATTTTATCAAAACTAAATAGGACTTTCGAAACAAGATGAATGAATATGGAATAGATATTCAATACAAATCATTCATAGTCTGAAAAGGGTAATCCCAAATAGAGGGTATTTATTTTAATGAAATATTTTCACATATTTCATGGTTATGTATAATTAGACTACTATAGGCCATCATAATGAAATGAAGGTTCCATGTTTTCTAGATGGACAACATGTTAGCATTTCTAAATGGGGTTCAAGAAGATGAATTTATATTTAATATCAAAATGGTTTTCTATTTTATAAATACAAGAACAAATATTTTCATCTAGGAAAATAAATGTATGGGTCGAATAATGAGCCATGATCATGGTATTGAAGGGCAAATAATTTTTTATGAATTTTTTATTTCATCATGGTGGAGTTGATTACAATTTATATGTCAAAAAAACTGTAATGAAAGGATGATAGTTCCATTTTTTTTCAACCGAATAATCTTTTCCAAATCAGATGAATCTTAGTTAAAATAATTTAACAAATTCATCAAAATTGAGATTGAAATGAATATGATTGAAGAACTGATAATTTACGTTGGTTTACAGATAACACGGAGAATTAATGGAATAATCATTTTTTAATATTAATATTCAAAGGAGGTGTTATGATGATTTGGATTGGATATTTTCGAAATCGATGACGAATTTTGTGGAAAGATGGATGAAAATATCAAGAGAATATGAATGAAAAGTGATTAATGTCATAGAATACATGACGATAATTGATAGAGTGTCTTGTATAATAGAGAAATGAAAAATATTGCTTTTTCCGCATTTCAAGAAACTTGATATCAAATCAATCACAAGGAATGAAACATTCTTGCATTAATGTTAATTCTTTTGAATATCAAGGGAACAATAGAATTTGTTTTGAGGTACAATGAAAAATATAAAAAAGAGTTTTTGAGTTATATATATTCGGATTGGGATGGTTCAATAGATGATAAAAAATCAATGATAGATAGTGAATTCTATCATGTATGATAGTGTATTTCTTGGATAAGGATTGACATGGTTTCATTTCATTGATGACAACCGATGCTAATTATACTGTAGCTACTCAATTGTTCAGGCCATTGTTTTGGATGAAGTAGCATCCTGAGGATATGGGAGTTAATGTTATGTCTCAAATCTAAATCCATTATGATAATTCAAGTGTAATAAATATTAGATAAAATATGCACCATCACCCATGGAAAATTCATATTGAAATAAAATATAATATTATAAAGGATAAGGTGGATAAAGGGATTGTGAAGTTGGGGAATGTTCCAACAGAGCAACATGTTTCAGATATTATAATAATGATCTTACCTAATGAATCATTTGAAAGGCATCAACTTGCTTGAGGACTTCAATCGAATCCAAGATCATGAAAACTTGTGTATATGGTACACCATATTCTTTATGAATTGTGTGATTGTTTCCAAATATGATAATATGTGTTCTTTACCCTATTGCATACCCAAAAGGAATGGCCTACGGGTTTATTGAAAAAGTAGGAGAAATTATAGCTATAAAATGGTAGTAAATGTTTTAATTATGATAGGGGAGAAGCTTACAGGGGGTTATGTGGAATCTAAAAGGGGGAGTATTGATATTGGGGGAGTATTAAATATTATGATGCTAGCTTTTGTCGATATAAGGATATATATCACAACAGATGGGGTTTTTGATGATAGGAGAAGAGTGGGTTTTTAATGAAATGATACGATACATTGCTGAAATTTTTATTATACACTGGTTTCTCATGAAGAGCATGGATCATGTGGGAATAAAGTCTGTGTTGAGTAAATATATAAGTGGTATCTAAATTACAAGAACATAATGTCGAATGATGATAGAAGAAGTTGTGACAATGTATCACAATGATAAAAGTTTTCAACAAACCTAGTAGAGAAGATTGTTGTAAAAATCCCTCTAGGCATCCTCACGATGTTTTTTGGTGTGATTTTTTTTATAAATATAGAAGACCACGAATGAGTATGGATTTTTTTTCAAAATTAATATTTTATGATGGAATAGCTTTCCAGTTTTTTTCAATTTTTTGGACATATAATCATATGAATGTTTTTTTGAAAATGAATAATTCCACAATGTTGGGAACATTAAATAGGCTAGGAATCAATGATCATAGACTACAAAGGTAGTGTGTGGAATTGAGACAAAGATTTGAAATGTTATAATTTCCTCATAGAAACACTATGAAGACTCTAAAGAGTGGTTTATAGACCACATAGGGGAAACTGTTTGTGATACGATCACACTTCACAGGAGGTATTATTGTTTTCCGGAGGAAAAAATTTCATCCAAAGGTTATAATTTGTGGTTGAAAAGAGATTTTTTGTTTCTGGGATATCCATCATCAGCAGAAATGAGGTGGAAATTTGAGAATCCTTAAATTTTTTCATTCTTGGAAGCGATCAAATCCCATAAAGAAACAAAGCACTACATGAATCACTTATGGGGAAACAATTCATGGATGCATCACATTACGCAGTAAAGGATATACTGCATTGATGATTTGAGAAAAATGGATTGGTGTACATTTTCATGTCTATTTCCCTATATAATGACCACTAATTATATTATTAGCAAGATTTATTTTCATTAGAGAACATATTTTATTTTGGATGAAATTAAGATATGTCTAAATAGATTTTTGGGAAAGTCTATGAAGGAGAAGAGGTTCGCGAGGTGGATTCTGTGAAATAAGTATAATTCTGCAGAGATAGTTTAGATAAGAGGTTTTATGGGGAACTATTTTTTTCAATAGAAGACACTTTGTGTAGGGTGATTTGGGCCGTATGAGATGAATCGGTCTATGTAAAGAGATAATGTCTGAAAAAGTGGAGGTAGTCTGTGAAGGAGTGGTTGTCTGCAGAAGAAGAACAAATCTTTGAAGAAGGAATGGTTCGTGAAGGAAGAGTTGGGATGCACAAGAAGAATAATTCCATGTAAGGAAATAAGGTCCATGGAAGCAAATGAAGTCCTCAAAAGAAATGTGGTTTGTAAATCACTCATGCCACACAGTTCAGTGTAGTTTGTTGAGGACTCTAGCCAGTTCGGAGAGGAAAAGTTCATGAAATTAATTTCTAATAACTAACAGTATATGTAATGTTGGATTTCATATATGGTTGAAAGTGGGACACCCACATAGAATATATCTATAATTGAGGATGTGTGGTTTCATGAAAAAGAGGTGACCAAAAAGTCTATAAACTGTGATTGGATCCCTTCCATGTGTAGTTAGTAAAGTAAGAAGAAGACAATGATCCTTTCTACAGGTTGTGAGTTTGAGAAATATACATTGGTAGTGACCATTGAGAATGGAGTGAGAAACCCCTAAATCATGTAATGGAACAGCCTGGGCATAGAAGTACTATAGCTCAAACATCATTATTATTAGTAATCAATGGTTAGTTTGGTATAATCAAAACATTCTAAATGTATTCTCCTTTGATGTATCATATTGAGGGTGAACAATGTAAATATCTATATATCCTTATACATTCTTTATTTCATAAATTTAATTTCCCTATAATCATGTAAAATTGGAAATTACATGATCAACATTAACATTAAATACCATAATAAGTGACCCTTTCAATATAATGGTCAATATCTATTTGGAAATTCTGAATTTTGAAAATAACATTCATTCACTAATTCACCCCCATAGGGTATCTAATCCCCTTTTGGACCTATAATTCTATAGAGTATTGAATAAACCATTATAATTGAGACTAGTTTTCCCGTTTATTGTGGTATAATCCTATAATCGATTGACATGAGTATTGTGATCATGTGAATATAAAACATGAGTGGAATAACCAAATTTGGAATAGGTTACTTGAGGATTTAAAAAAATACTACCCTCAATGATCAGTGATTTTTTATTTATAAATTGTTAGGTGTTGTTTTGTGAAACATGTTTTTTAGGTATGGTGTTATATTTTATTCAACATCAGAAAAACATGGATGGAAACTCTTTTATATGGATTTAGTTATTACTTAAAAATCAATCGATGGGGCATGTTTCTTGTTCGAACAATCATTAACTCACCGAATAATCTTATTATATGTAGGATGTAAAAATGCATGGTCTGTTGTACTTGTATGATATTTTTAGTAATGCGGTCAATTAATTACATTATAATAGGTTGAAATACATTCTCACAAAAACTAATAGTAATATGGATATATGTAAATTTATGTCCTGGTAGGTTCTCATCGTATACTATGGATTATCTTTTTCTCACATAAGTTACCTCAAATGAATATACATGATGAAATAATTTATTATTTATTTGATCATTATGAGCACAAACATGGGTACATTTAAAATTCTGTTAACATGTGGTTAGTAAGAATTTATTCATATTATCACCTAGATACTTCATAGTAGGTTTCAGAAAAACGGATCTTGGTAGTTTAAAATTATTTTCTATTTATTAATGTTAACTTAATTTACCTTGTGTTTTTATTTCATTTAAATCCATTTTTGGGAATAGTTGCTTCTTATTTTTGATTTTCAGCCTATTAGGTGACCACACACCCTTAATTTGGGTAGATCAACCCTTTACCTATTTATCTATGGGTCTTAAAAAATAATGAATTCAATTCACAATGAAAATAAAATACTTTAGATCTAAATTAATCAATCAAAAATTAACTATTTTCAATAAAAAAATCAAAAAAATATTTTTATTTGAAAATATGTAAATATTCAATGAATAAATTATAAATTTCAAAAACCAGAAGAAATATTCACATAGAAAAAATATTTTCATTGAATATATGAAAAATTTTGATCCTTAAATAAATGAGAAATCATTGTCCGAAAATTGGATTATTCAAAAATTGAAAATTCATTTTCTCATAAAAAAATAAAATTCAATAAAAGAATAGTTCATAGTTGACATAAAATTTATAAAATTTACTTTTAACGATTAAGAAACCCAAAAATAAATTGATATTAAAATATAAAATGAGTTTTAACTGATACTCAAATTACCGAGTATTCATTATATCTCCTATAAGGACTCCTTTTTTTAAATTTACAAATCATGTAATTCCATGATAATTAATGTGGCAGTGCATGTCAAAAATAACCACATAAAGATCTAGTAAAACCTAATCAATTTTCCTCCCATAAAATTCATTGAGTAAAATTATTTATTTACAATGACTCATAATAAAAAATGATAATTAATCTCTTTAGAATAAATTTCACATCCCTGAATCAATGAATAAAATAAATCACTCATTTTAATAAAATTTACATTCCTCTTTTTCGATTAACAACCACTAACGTACATTAACCCAATTCATGTTCAAGTTATAGGTGTAGAAATGATAGATATTTTAGTGTAATTAAATATATAACAAGAAGCACATTATGTTTTCAATCTCTCCCATTTTTCTCATCCGAATTTTTTCATCCAATTTCATTAACAGACATAAAAATATTTTATTATAAATCAACACTCTCCAACATTTGGTCTCAATATTTCACCAGAGAAATGTCATAATTTTTTATAAGGTAACATTGTTTAAAAATTTCCCAACAATTCTATTTTTCATAGAATTGTGTAAATGGAATGTCGAGTTTGAAAATGAAGTTTTTAGTTGACACACGTAGGTCCCTTATCTTAGATACTTGTTGTTAAATCAAAATATAGAATTTTAATCTAGAATGAATAGACATATATTACTAATTGTAGGGTTGGATACATGAGGTGTTTTAATTGACCAAGGAAATAGTTTTTTTCATGATACTAATTTATGTTGCCCCAATTTAAAATTATTGTTCTTACAAAATATAAATCATCTCCCTTCCGTTTAAAATTTTTCTTTTAGTATTTCCATAAAAACAAAGGAAAACATCTCAATAAAATCAATAGATAATTAATAAATTAAAACCAGTTAAAACCTTAAGAATTGATCATGATATTATATCCATCAAAGGAAACATTGAATTTTTTTCCTCACTGAGAGACATACCAAAACACTAAAATTAATTACAATCAATGTGTAGATTTTATTTATAGACCTTCTTAAAATGATTCGCGTAATGGAGGAGTTTTTGAATATATTTTTTTAATTTTTTATATGAACAAAATAAAAATACATTATTAAACAAAAGGAAAAATCTTACAACACATAAAAATCCACATTTTTTCTAAATGATAAATCCATTAATGGGTGAACATTTTCATTCCAAATAATTTACCAATTTGTCCTTCAAATTTTATTTTGATTGATTATAGTGATGTTAAAAACATCTCCTTTTATATAAAACCAATTTTTTTTCTTTTTTAATATTTCATAATGTGGAGTGTTAAATGAATTCAAAAGATATAAAAAATCATCTCACATAAAATAATTATAAAAATTGATATAGTAGGATATAACATACTGAATCAAATGGTATTTTAGGGGTAAATTCCATATTTACCATTTGGTTGACATTAAATATTATATAAATTATATATATTAGATACAACCAACAATGAAATTAAACTATTTCACAATATTCAACTCACTAATGAGAACTCACCCATATAAAATTTATAGTACCATATAGTAAAAAATCATCAGAACTAAAAAATTTGAATTAAAAATAGAACTTCCCTAAAAGTGGATATTTTATCATCTATGTTTAATCAATTAAACTTGTAATTTTTTTTATTTAAAGGATCCCATTAACATTATTTTCAATATATAGATGTTTAATTATGTTGAGTTTTAATAAACTATGATCTATACTGTAGATACTCATTTCAATGAAAATCAAAAAGGATTTTTCCATTTTTATTTTTTTCAAATATATTCCATTTAACAGTCATGCACCAAATGGATGTAATTATTGGTTATTTCCGATCAGAATTCCTCAATCACATAAAAATGAAAAATTTAAAAATAAAAAATTAAAAAATTATAAAATGAAAATGTTGGGATAATCTCCCTGCGGTTTTTTCTTTAAACTGTCCATAATTGGAAACTCATTGTTTCAACACAAGTATGAAAGATGTAATATATTCTTATCATAGAACAACCAGATTCTCTTATTTCTAGTTTTAGTTATTTAAAAATTATGGAAGACCCCTTGATGATATTAATTAATATTCCACTCTTTAAAAGTAGATTTATTGTGTAGTGATGGATGAGAAATATAATAAAGTATTGTTTTCATTATTCATCTTAATATTGGGGTGCACAAGTTATAGGGGATCAACTCATAGGGTGAGATAGGTATATTGGTTCAGTTCTATGTCTATTTTCATATGTCACTATAGGTTATGTATCTTATCCACATTTTTATCCTTTTAACTAGACCAAGGACACCACTTCATTTTCAATTGCTCAAATAATACAATTTAAAAAAATAGAATTTTAAATAGTTCTGCAGTTTTTGAAACTATTAGTCCTTACTGAATCTCAAATAAATCACAATATATAATTTTATCCTCAATAGAAAAAATTGAGAAACATAATAAATATGAGTAATATTAAAAATAAAATCCCACCAAACCACATATTCTTCAATAAAATTTACATCACTTAGAATTCATAGTGTTTTTTCTTGTTACATATTTAATAATGATCATTTGCGTAATTCATTTCCATGAGTGAGGTAGTTAACCTCCTATAACCTATCAACATAACACATTTAATAATTATTTATATAATCCATGTAAATTGAAAGGATGGATTATGCTGGTTTTACATATTATATCTTGTGAGAACAATAATATTGGTTCATGCACTGAAAGTCATTAAAATATATATTATAAATAAAAAAATCCTCAAAAATTATACTAGCTTGTCTAGTTCATGAATCTCGTATAACCAACAATCCCTTTAAATATTTCATAAAAATTGTATGTTTAATTTAAAAATGATGTACCAAATATATTTTAATTTAAAATGTTGATTGCTCTAGATTTTGGAATATTTTACAACTTCTTTTTTGTTTTTTTCAATTTCGTCCCATATTGTCTTTAATAGGTTACTAGAGTTATACCTTATCCTTTGGATTCTTTTTTATCTTCCACATATATTGAAAAATTAATTTCATCAATTTATGATTTTATATAATTTCATAATTAGTAGTACCTATATTTTTACATTCATACAACCTATATAGAAATGTTTCAATAATATTTTCATGTTCTTGAACAAGATCAAATAGTGACATAAAATCAAAATCACCAGTGTTCATAATTGTGTTTTTTTTTGGACTTTGATAGTAGTAATAAAATAAAATAATTATGAAAAAACTAAGGGAAACATAAATGCTCCACCAAAAGTGCCAAAATTTATTGTTTCCCTATCGTGAAAATGCCCAATGAAAAATTTATAAACCATTGATAGATTGTAGTGTCTAAACTCATGGTATCTATTATGTAATTAGTGTTGAATCTACTAATAGTTTTCTCCATAATGTGTTTTCTGTTTTCTATGTTATTTTCACATATTTAAATGAAAATAGTTGAAATTATTATAAAAAAACATTGATACAATATACTGAATGGAGAAATATAGAATAAAAAAAAATGAAACATAGATCATGAATTGGGGACCGAATAGAGTTCATTAGATAAAAGTTCATATAAATGGTGATTCACTCTCAGTTACCTTTCAGAAATATTATGAATTAAAAAAAATAATTAACGACCAAAAATATTCAATGTTTTGTTGAAATTTTATGTGACACAACCTTGCTACCTAAATAGAGAACAATCAAAACACTGGTGTTTTTTAGTTCACCAGTGTATCTCCATAATGAAAAATGAATTAATCGATTATATAATTATTTCTATGAAATATGACAAGATTGAATGATCCTATTGATAAAATAAAATTACAAAACAAACTGAACACACTTCGTTAATTGAAAGGAGATAGTAAGAGGGTAAAAAATAGAGGCCATATAGTAGAATTTGTTTTTTGTGAAAGTGTGTTTTCTTGTAGTAACCCAAATCACCAATAGGTTTGGACAAGGTGACTAAGAGTTTGAAATTATTTAAATAAATCTCATATCTCTCAAATTGTTGAGACTATATTCATAGATCATGACCCATTAATTAGATCTTTGTTTTAAGACGCTTTAGATCATTCCACGATCAAAAAATAAAGAATTTTATTTTTACAAAACTAATGATAAAGTTATAGAGTGGAAAATAAAATGAGAAAAAAGGGAGAAAAATCAAGATATTAACCCAGAATCAATAATATAAATTTTTTCCCATATAATCAGGAATAATTAAAAGTATAATATAATGCCTTTGTTAATTTATTAAAATGAAATTATAAAGAATGCGAAAAATTCATAATAGGAAATGAATTCTACAAGGCACTGTTTGATGATATTTTCATCAAATTTTAGAGAACTATATGATAAATTAGTTAACCTACCATAATTAATGTCCCTTACCCGCAAATATTTCATGAAACACTCATTTCATCATTCAATTCACATGTGGAAAATCCAACCTGATTCAAATAGAAAAGAAAATAGAAATATAACTAGGATTATGACTACATTGTATATTTTGGAAAATAACGTCCCATCAATGAATTTTATGGAATTAGGGAGCATGAATTTTTTTTTCTACAAATCAAAAATTAGACCTCATCCCTAAAATTAAAATTATTTCATTTCAACTTGAATGTTATATGCTTATCCAATTTCATATATAGATTTCTACTTCACTTTTTTCTTCGGTGAATCACTTATTATTTAACTCCTCAAACCTGATATGATCTTCTAGAAAACTATGATATTACTAATACAGATGTACTATTGCTACATTAGATAAATCCATGGTCTTATTTATTTTGAAACTTATTTAGAATTTCAAATTCATGTTCATAATAATACTCATGGATTCAAGATAATTTTTGATTCATCCTCAATGTTTTAAATACGAATGTCATTGTAAGAGATTTCAAATAATAAAAATAAATTCAATAATTCATGGAATTTATATCATTTCAATCCTGAAATTTCTCATTATCATCGACATACAGCTTGGATGTGTTTCAATTTACGAATCATCAAACTTCGATCCAAATTAGAACATTTTTTTATTGTTACATCATTGATTAATTATAATTGAACATAATTCATTAAACATAAATTAGACCATAATTTACCATTTAAATTTTTATTGAGAACCTACGGTGCACCCAATCCATAAATCATAACTTGTTTTTGGGATTATTTCAGGTCCCCACATTTCCATAATTTATATTTACATTAAAAAATATGTAAATGGAAATCACTAAACTAACAAAAATTGATCTTTTTCGTTCGACATAAAAAACATCACATTAGACCTAGTCCAATATCCATCACTTCATCCGCAGGTCATCATCCATATCCCTACATCACTCTTAGCTACATATATAACTCTTCATTTGCGACATTAAATTCCATTACATTTATAAAATAGAAATAAGGATTGTCATACAATTCTTATTATTATATAATTCTCATGAAATTTTATTGGTCATAGATTTAGATCAAATCCTTGAATCGATTAGATTTGACACCATAATTTCTTACTCAGGCTAGTGTAACCTATATTCTAACTTGAACCTTCATCATGAGGACAAAAATAATCTATTTCAATGCCACTAATGATAGTTATTTTATATTGGGTCATCATCTTCTTCAACATGTGAGTTTTTATGGTATTTGAAGGGGTTTGGGTCTATAGAATGTGGTTTCAAATATATAGTCATTGGTAGATGTAATTTTAGAACTAAAATGGGGATCATTTTAGTCTTTCAATCATCATATATAAAATTATCATCTTAGTATCATCGTACATACTTATTCAATTTGGTCAGTAAACCTTCATCAATGACCTCAACAGACAAGTTTATGGTGGAATTGTCATTGAATCTATCTGTTGAGTCAATAATGTTTCCTTATGACTTTTCCATTCCTTCATGTTTGGGAGATTAATGAGTCTACAATATTTGCATATGAATTCTACATTACTTCATGTTTTGAAAATCACAAACACCCTATCTTAAGACAAATTTCATTTTCCCGATGATTGAATATGTTAATAAAAATTTTCCTTTCCCAAATAAAATTCCTCCATAACTATTTTTCTTTGTACATATTATAATATAACACATTTTCTATCTAATTATAAAATTCTGTTTCACATATAAAACCTGAGAATCTTATAAATACATGGATATAGAGCATTCTTTTTTCAGGATCCAAATTCTGGTTCCGAACATTCTAAGTATAGACTCCGAACATTCTAAATATCAGAATCTGAATTATTATGAATTCAGACTCTTAACATTCTAAGATCAGACACTAAACCTTCTATGTTAAGACTCTAAATCCTTTTGAATTAAGACTCTGAAATCCCGAGAAACAAAATTCAAATATTCTTATATTATAAAGTCCTAAGGATAATTTTCTTAGATTCTGAATTCTACTTTTCCTTACATTCCGAAAAATGGTTTTAGATAAGAAACCATATTCTTACTTGCCCTTGTTTGAGTTATAAAATGATTTCGTGAATTATGTTATTTACTTACCGTTGTTTGAGTGAAACGTATACCGGTCCCTCTAAATATCAAGGAAAAATATGAACGTTGGAGGAGGGGGCCTACCGTTGAAGATTTACCTATAAATAGGATCTCATTTGAATGAGATCAAAACATTCATACTAATGAAATTACATACATGATGAAGTGTTTTCTAGAGAGATAGGCTCTTTAAACTCTCAGTGATTTTTTCATATGTTGTGAATAACATGTTCAGATGTGAATAACTTTTTCAGACTTGCTTTGTGCAGACTTTGATCATGCTGATCATGGGATTTCGGGTTTGGAAGACATAGGTTTTGATTTCCTTCTAATTCGAGGGAAAGAGGGGATAAAACTTCAGATACCGTTCATTGGATTGAGGGCTTACCTGGGTTTTGGTAAGACAAAATTTCATGAAAGTAAAAAATCAAGGGGCCTTTATGCAAGGTTGTTGGATACCCTACTCTTTGGGTTAAAAGATTTCTATAATCGAGACTTGCACTATTTCATGTTTTTTCCACTGTATATTGGTTGTTGAGGAATGTATAACTATCTTATACATCCTTAAACATATAATATGAATAAATAAGATTCTATACGCATTAAGGTAGAATCATTGTGTTGTAAAATTTTGTTAAGTTTCATTTCTTGCACCACATTTCAAGAATCTCATTCTATTCAGAACAAAATATTTGAATATAGAAAGGTTATAGAAACAGTTTCATTTCTGGAACCACATATCTGGAATGTCATTCTCAGAACCACATTTTCGGAATCAAGAATGTTTGTAGAACATATTGGTTTTGTGAATTTAACTTGTTTAACATTGGTAAACAATATCATCTTTAAAAGTTCCTAATGAATTTTTAAAGTATAAAATTCACCACCCCCACTCTGGTCTATTGAGCATCTACATCATTAATCTGTCACTACAATCAGTATTATTTCAATCCTAAATTGTTATTAGAGGGATTGGTTCAATCTAAATTAATCTCACGAATAGATTCAGAAGAGAAATCATCTTCTTATTCAGATTTTTAGAATCTTAATTCCAGACTCAAAAGTTCAGACTCATATTATACTTAGAGATACTCTAGTTCTATATTTTCCTTCCATGGGATATTTTTATTCTTGATTATAAACTTTTTTTACTTACAAGTTTGTGTTGAAATATTATCTTTAATATGGCAGGATCAATGCATATTGTTTCTATCGTCAATCTAAATCCTACCAGACCTCCTATTTTTGATTCAAACAATTATGAGTACTTTAGAGATATGATACAGACTTTCTTTTTTAACACAGGAGTTGATAACTACCTGATGCTGATTGGAGATTATAAGATTCATGACATGGAATTGAGAACTTTTACTAATAGGAGAAAGCCGAATATCATGTTAATTTCAGAGTCTTAAATACATTTCTATATTCCATGACTAGGAACATCTATAGTCAAATATCTTCACGTGAAGATAAATTTAGTATCATGAAGAAATTTTAAGTTACACATTTTGGGACTTCTAAAGTTATAAAGACAAGAAGAGTAATGTTGAGAGCTGAAAATCATGGATTTAGCTTTCCTTATGGATAACCCATAAGCAATGTACAACAAAGGTTCATGACCATTGTTTTTTTAAAAGGTTGGAGCCGAAGCCTCATTTTATTATTAAATAAAATCAAAGACTTCTTATAACTGGGTAGTGGGAGACCAATTACATATCCCAAAGGCCTAGTGGGCTTATAGCCCTTTACATAGCCTGTAGGCCCAAATTTTTGGTCCAATGCCCATTCTATGAATAGTAACACACCTGCTACAGTACTCGCATAGTACCGCCACCAATACAGTGCCCTGGCGCCACTAAGATCCCACTGATCTATAGTATCACTGATGCAATAGTATTGATATAGTACCTACACCCAATATGGTTTGAACCCCCATTTTTGATGTAGGATTACGAGGTTCTTACCACTAAGACAAACCCCAACTACATGTTCATGACCATTGTGAATAGCCTATTTTCTATGAGAGAAAAATGATTCGATGATGAGGAACTTGTAGATAAAATTATCTACATCATGCCAAATGAGTGTGAATCCAAGAGAACAACTATAGATTAAAATAGGAATGTCTCACCGATTACTCTTGATGAACTTTTTGGAACTCATCTTCAACATGAGACTAGAATGAAGAAAGATGATAATAATGTTAAGAATAAGAATGGGAATGGAGGTGTTTCTCTTACAACTACTTTGAAATATAAGATATCCAAGACTCTGGAGCGACTTACAAGGTCCAAATCCAAGAAGGTTGATGTTCAATCTGAATTAAGTGAATGTGAACATTCTGAGGATGAACTTACTAATATATCTCGTAGGATGGACACGATAGTTGGGCAGAAAAACTTTCAATATAGATATAAGAAGAAATATGTAAAACATAAGAAAGATAGAGAAGTTAAATTCTATGAATATAGATGAACTGGCCATATCAGACCTAATTGTCCCTTACTCATGAAAACAGACAAGAAGGAAAGCAGTTATGAGATAAATAGGAAGAAGTTCTACGTATAAAAATATAATAAATTCCTAAAAGAAAATGACACTTGGAGTGCCCATTGTGATGATTCTTATGATGATTCTCCAGATTATGAATCATTTTAGAAAAAAAATACTTGTTTAACAGCCCGATCTCCATTTCCAAATCAATGTTTTATGGAAAAGGTACAAACTGTTGAATCCTTAATCAATATTCCTTTGAGTGAAAAATGTTCTAATAAAGATTTTTCTTCAGAAGAATAATCTTCTTCATCAAATAATCATAATGATTTCCTTCATATAAGGATGTTTCAAGGATTTATAAATTCATGGAAATAAGGAATTGCAACATTTCTATGAAACTCAAAAAAGAAAATTCTAGAGAATTTATTCTAAAGAAATAATTTTTGGATATTACTAATGAACTTTAGTAGATAAATAATGTTTCTGAAAATATTTCTATGTAACTTGGGGAAGAAAATTATGAGAAGGATAAGTTTTCTAGGGATCTTAAAAAACTATTTCTAGAAAAAGATGTTTTGGAGGATAAACATAACTCTAAGCCTATTATTCCAGAGGATAGGAATCCAGTCCTTAGACTAAAGTATGCAGTTTTTTATTTAAAAAACATTCAAATTTTACTTCTTGTAAGGAATATTTTAACAAGAAATATTATCAGATCTGACCTCATGGTAATAATCTAGGGCTAGGTTATTCCCATGAAAAACCTATTTTTAGAAACAATTATTTTGTTCCTCCTAGTGCCCCTTTTTGTACTAAATGACAATGATGTGGGAATTGGAAGAATAATTATTATTTAAATAATGTTAAATCCCATCGGTTTCATCAATTGTACATTTCTAAACATATGTGGATAACCAAATTTTTTTGTCTAGAAATTCAGGATCCAAGAATGTTTGGATTCTAAAAGTCTAACACTCTTGTTTATAAGAAAATAAAGAAAGAACCAACATCAAAACTTGGTACATGGATAGTGGATGTTCCCAACATATTACTGGTAATAAAAACTTCTTTGAAAAGATTATCAACTCGAAAGGAGAAAAAGTAACATTCAGAGATAATGTTAAGGGATAAATTATTAGAATATGTAACATTTTATTTATTTGAAAAACATTGATTTCAAATGTTTTATTTGTTAATGGTCTTAAGCAAACCCTCATTAGAATAACTCAATTATGTGATTAAGGTTACCTTGTGATTTTTATGAATGATAAGTGCATAGTCCACAATTCCAAGGAAGAGTTTATTATTTCAGCCAATAGGCAAGAGAATGTATACACACTAAACATTAAAGACCTTACGAGACATGATCTACCTTGACATAGTGAAATGGAAGATCATTCATGGTTGTGGAATAGAAGGATAAGACACTGTATCCTTAGGAACCTATGAAAACTCTCTAAGAAAAGATTATTTAATTATCTACTAGAGCATAGATTTTATTCATCAAAAGTTTGTGATTCTTATCAATATGGAGAGAAACATAAATCATGTTTTAAATCAGTTGGTTCAGTCTCAACCACTGATGCATTACAATTATTACATATGGATCTTTTTGGTCCAAAAAAACTGGAAGCATTGAAGGAAAATATTATGTAGTTTTCTTAGTTGATGATTACAGTAAATTTACGTGGGTCTATTTTCTAGTAATGAAATTTGATGCTTTTTCTAATTTGGAAACATTTAGAGACCAATTCGAAAATAAGAAAAACCTTCCTATGACAACTATTCATAGTTCTTATGGATGATAATTTCAAATTTCTGATTTTGAAACATTTTCTAGTAGAAAAGGAATTAATCATAACTTCTCAGCACCCAGAATACCTCAACAAAATGGTGCTGTTGAAAGACGAAATATAATTTTTCAGGAGATAAAAAGTACAATTTTGAGTGAATATTATGCAGCTAAACATTTTTTTGACTGTAGCTGTATGTACATCTTGTAATACTATAAATCATGATTGGATTAGACCTTTTCTTCATAAAAATCCTTAGGATTTATGGAATGGTATAAATCCTAGACTTTCCTATTTCAAGGTTTTTTGATGCAAGGAATTAATTCTGAATACTAAAGATAATTTACACAAATTCACACCAAAATATGATGATGGAATTTTCATAGGCTAATCCTAAACTTATAAGGCTTATAAATTTTTCAATAAGAACACATGTTCTGTTGAAGAAATAGTACATGTCAAATTGGATGAAACAAATCCTTTTGTTTTTAAACAACCTCAACCTACATCTTCCGATGTGTTTTCAAAAACCGACTATCAACCCTTGATAGAAGATTCTTCTGATAAGGAAAATGTTCAAGAAAATATTTCAGAAGCATTTAACCCAGAAGTCATCCTAACCAATGGTGACGAAGATGTTTTACAAAACCCAAATCTGTTGTTTCTAAAGAATAATTCTAGTGATAGTATCATTGGTGATGTAAATCAACCTATAAGGACTAGAAGTTCCTTAAAAAATGAAGTATAACATCTAGAATTCATTTCCAAATTAGAACAAAAAAGAACTAATTTTGTTTTATGTGATTTTGATTTGATAAAATCCATGCAAGATGATCTAAATGAATTCAAAGGGAATAATGTCAGGCACTTGGTTGAAAAAACAAAGGAAACTTATGTTGTTGGAGTAAAATGGGTCTTTAGATATATGTGAGATAAAAATGGAATCATAGTAAGAAATAAATATAGATTAGTTGCTAACCGAAATAATCAACAAGATGGAATAGACTATCATGAAACCTATGCTCCAGTATTGAGACTTGAATTTATTCATTTCTACTTGACTTTGCAGCATTCTTCAATATCAGAATTTTTCAAATGGATGTTAAATATGCTTTCATTAATGGTTTTGTTCAATAGGATTTTTTTCTGAACAACCACCTCGTATTGAAGATACAAAACATCATAAACATGTTTTCATACTTACCAGATATTTTTAAGGACTCAAACAAGCCACTCGATCTAGGTTTGATAGACTCACATGAATTTTTCTTTAAAATAATTATGGTAAGGGAAATGATGATCCAACTCTTTTTATAAACAATGATTAGAAAAATGTTTTCATTTTTCAAATTTAATTTGATGACATTATATTTTTATCAACATTGAAATATCTAACAGATTCCTTTGTGGATCTATTGAAAGCAGAGTTTGACATGAGTAAGATGGGTGAGTTAAAAATTTTCCTTGGTTTTAAAATTTCTCAAAAACCATAATGAATATATATATCACAATATAAGTATATTAAATATCTTCTTAAAAAGTATGTATGTGACCATATTAAGAGTATAATTACTCCCATTGGTACCTCAAATTCACATGATCATGATGAAGCTGAGAAAATTTTAGATCAAAAATCTTTTAGAGGTATTATAGGAAGTCTATATTACATGAAATCTAGTTGTCCAGACATAATGTTTTTAGTGTGATTATGTGCATTATATCAATCCAATCCTAAGGAATCTCATTTAAATGCAGTGAAAAGAATTTGTTTATACATAAAGGGAACCAGGGATGGAGGACTCTTTTAAACATATAGAAATGATTTTGTTTTAAAAAAATTTTGGATGATGATTTTGGTGAATGTATAATGGATAAGAAAAGTACATCCAGAACATGTCATTTCTTAGGAGATTCATTAGTTTCTTTGTCATGAAAAAAATAAACAATCAGTAGCACTTTACACTACTGAAGCTGAATATGTCGCAACTGGAAGTTGTTGTGCTCAAGTGTTGTAGATGAAACACACACTCACAGACTATAGTAGGTGTTTTACCAAAACAAAAATTTTGTGTTATAATACTAGTTCCATTTCTTTAAGAAATATTCCTTCACATCACTCTCTTTCAAAACTCATAGATATCATGCATCACTTTCTTAGGGATCACACACAAAAAGGAGATATAATTATTCAATTTATTGGAACCCATGGCCAAATTGCTGATATTTTCACAAAATCATTTCCATCCGATAGATTTGAATACATAAAACATATGTTAGAAATGATAATTGTAAAGTAATTTCCATGTTAACATCCTGTTGAAACAAATATTCTTATTATAAGGAAATTCTTTTTCATATAGGGAGTACATTTGATTGTTATATTTCTAAATTTTTCATAGTATAATATTTTTCTTAGTCTAATTTTTTTTGTAGTGTATATTTTTTTCATAGTAAACATTTTTGGAATAAGGATTTTTATAATTAAGATTTTTTAATGAATATTCTAGTACTAAAGATTGTTGTAATGAAGATTTTCGTACATAAAATTTTGGTAATGAAGTTTTACCTAATAAATATTTTCATATTGAAAATTTTCGTATTCAAATTTTCAGAATCTAAAGTTCTCGAAGAAGAATTTTCCTCAATATGAATAATCTTTCTAGCAATCCGAAATGTATGTTTCCTTTCTTAAATTTTGGTTATCATTGTTTACATGTTGGTATTATCATCTGGTTTTTAATTTCCTTCTTCACTTTCTCTTAAACATGAATGTCTTTATTAAAAGACTCAAAAGATCGGATTCTATCAAAATCTCCCTTCGGCTATCATCTCATCCGTCAGATCTGATCAAAAGGTTTTTCAACCATTGGATTGATTATGGATGCTAAAATGTCACCTCAGATGCATATATACATGACCTTCGATGGTTATCCAACATCGAATCTCAATCATTCGCGTTCTGAATCACTTCCCTCCTACAAAAGCATGTTTCGACCATCTCAGATATTTCTTACATCTGAAATTTTTCCGAAGTGCCCTCTCACAAAGATATGTCATTTGTCAAACCTATCATTGAATGGCAGATATAAAGAGAGGGGTTAGAGGATCCTATGTTTTGTTTTTAGTACGATTTTTTTCTTTCCAAAAATATAAAGATGAATGGATGGGAATGTGGATGTCTTTCAAAACAAAAAGCTCAAGATTTGGTTTTCCTGTATTTGCTAATAAAATTCTATCGTTCAGTTGTTTTATTAAATTAAGAATGAAGGAGTAATTTTTCCATCATGTGCTATGGACTGACATATTCGCTTTCTTACACCGATTCTGTAAGCTTGGTTGGTATTCTGTATGAAGGGGAAGCTATGTTTGGTTGCATAAGCTACCTGATGTACGTGGATGTTTTGATAAGGTAAGGCTATGGCTTTCCATGGTCTCTCAGAAGTAAAGACTCCAAAAATTATTCACCTATCAACAAATTATCGGATTTAAGATTTATGGGTTCAAGGATTCAATATACCGAGAAAATGATACAATGATACTTTGAAGAAGAGTGATTTGTACATTATGTTTTTCTTGGTAAACAAATGGAAAATAAAGTCGGTCAAGAACATTCTTATTATGATTGAGAACATTAAGAATGGAAATCTGGCAGCTCAGCTAATTATGTATCCAGACATTCTTTCTAAGATGATTGATCGGTGCATAGAATAATTAAAAATTCCTTGTAGATCTAATCGAGGAATTGCAATGTAATGATGCTATGTGATGATACTCTAAGAAGAAAGAATGTTGGATTTTCCATAGATTCTGAAAAATTATATGAATTTCCTAAGGAAGAAGTTGAAGCTATTTTTATGAAAAACCAGGTGGATGAGATCTCAAAGAAAGTAGTAATAAAGAGGATGTTTAAGGAAGTTGAACACAAAAAAACTCCAATGTCTAAGGAAGCCCGATATACTCCACTAAAGCCAATAAAACAAAAAATCTTATCAAGAAGAGGTCATAGATAAGTGGAGGAAAGATAAGAAAAATCTAAATTAAGGGGAGCATAAGTTTATCTTGGACCCTATAGAAGAAAAATAACTGAAAACAGGCAACTGAAGAGCTAGAGAGGAAAGGGAAAGAAAAGAATCAAAATAAGATGATGTCTGAAGTAGAGTTAGTGCAATCACATCTGACAGCCGCATAGAAAGTATCTGAGAAGTTCCTGGTACCATAATCCTTCCAGATAGAATCATTACCAAAGACTCTAGGAAAAAAGATTGTGCCTTCGACAAAATTCCAAGAGAAAGAAGTCCAAGAAAAAGTCTTAGAAGACAAAGAAGTATAAGAAGAAGAAGAAGGAAGTGTAGATACTTAAGATCTAATTAAACAAGTAGAGGATTTTCATGAGAAGGAGATACCTTATGAGAAATTATCATTATGAACCTATCAAGAAGAATCATCAAAGGTTTCTACTCTTAGGAAGGATGAAGAGAAAGCTGGAGATGAACTAAATAAGTTGTGTGAAGAAGAAAGAATCAATAAAGATTTCATTCAACCAGAGGATACTAAGGCAGGAGCAGAAAAGGAAGAGATAGATGAAGATAAAATCGTTCATCTATCTGATAGTGAGCAAAAATCTCATGACCAAGAGGAACCCATTCTGAAGGCTGATAATGGAAAACACATGGTAGTTGAGACACCTACCAAGGCTGTGGTTACAAATAATGATGTCGGTAGATATTTAAAGAGGAAAGCTGCTAAGATAGAAAAATAATCCTCACAAATAAAAAATTTCTTATTTAGAATCATGCTCTCTAGGACATGATTTCGTGGTATAGTTCGTGAAGAAGCTTGTTGGAACTATTCCAATATTTCTCAGTATTGACTCCAGATTCCAAATTCTTCAACACTCTTTAAATCTGAAATCAGATTTAGTATCCACTCTGATGGATAAGTATATCATGATTGAGGAACAATTCAAAACCTTGTTCATAAATTTTGATTCCCACATAACATCCTAAAATAAAATGACGAGCTTGTCAAAAAATGATAGATGATATGATAATTCTTAATGAGTTCCAAGAAATTGTAAAGGATTCATTTGACACCAAAGATGTGAAAATCGAGGATATAACAAATAGTTTTGAGGAGAAACTAACTCTGGAGCTGAATTCTCAGATTCAAGAAGTTATATATATGAATGGGATGTTTTATACAGTTTCTTAGAGTTAGAAGAGAGAATGATATCATAGAATTGGGTTGACAATAAAATTTCTATGTGCGAATGAAGTTCTAAAGGGGAAGGTAGAACCTCTGAAGACTCAGGAAGAAAGAATCAAATCCATAGAAATGAAAACTAAAGATTAGGATCAGCTTCTTAAACATGCATAGGAATTCCACAGGGGACTCAGGAAGCTAAAAACAATAGTAAAGAACTAGATTCCAAAGGATAAGGAAGGATAATGTTGTTCAATTTTTATATTTTACTGTATTCCTTGTATAAATATTTCTAATCGTATTTAAATTTTCATGGATCTTTATATTTTTTATTGTCTAGTACTAATATTTCAAGAACCAAATTTCATTTTCCATTCCCATTAATAGTATTTGAAAATCAAAAATGGGGAAAAAGTAATTCTAAAAAAGAATACAAAGTAAAAGAATAAATTTCCCATTGTAAGGGGGAGTTCATCTAAGGGGTAGTTCTTATCCTAGATGATTTCCATACACAATAAAATGATAAGTCTCAATCCAGAAATAAAAAATGTGATTGTTAGTGTTTCCAAATATTAAGGGGGAGTTAGTCATATTCATCATATCCCATGTGTTAAGGGAGATATGTTTTATTTACATGTTCTTAAAATTTCTATGTCATTATATGCATTTTCGAAAGGATGTTTGTGCTTTCCAAAAAGTGGGCGATTGTTGAGTCAATAAGGTTTCCTTATGACTTTTCAATTCCATCATGTTTGTGGAGATTAATTATTCAATAATATTTTCTTATATTATATCCATTAATTCGTGTTTTTAAAATGACAATCGACCCAATCTTAAGGAAAATTTCATTTTCCCTAATATTATAATTGATAAGGAAAATTTTCCTTTCCCAAGGAAAAGTTAACCTTACCTGTTTTTCATTGTACATATTATAATCTAACTCATTTTCTCTAGAACTATAAAACTAAATTTTACAACTAAATATTCAGAATCCTATAAATACATAGATATATAGCATTCTATTTTCAGGATCCGAATTCTGGTACCGAACTATCTATGTATACACTCTAAAAATTCTAAATATCTGACTCCTAAATCTTATGAATTCAGACTCTGAACATTCAAAGATCAGTCTTTGAACCCTCTATGTTCAGACTCTTAATCCTTTAGGATTCTAAATATGAAATCCTATGAAACATAATCTGAATATTCTTATATTATAGAACCCGGAGGATAATTTTCTTAGATTTTGCATTCTATTTTTCCTTACATTCCGAAAAATGGTTTTACCTAAGGAACTATATTTTAACATTCACTTGTTTGAGTTATAATACGATGTAGTGAATTTTTTTCTTTACTAACTGTTGTTTTAGTGACATGTATATAGGTCCCTCTGAAATTCAAAGAAAATTATGATCATTAGAGGAGGGAGCCGACCGTTGAATATGTACCTATAAATATAAGCTCATTTGAATGATTACAGAACTTCCAGACTACTGAAAAAAATTACATGCTGAAGTGTTTTCTAGAGAATAAGGCTTTTTAAAATCTCAGTGCATTGTGAAGAGGTTGTGAACAATTTTTTCGGGTGTGAAAAACTTGTTCAGATTTTTTTCATGCAGACTTCGATTGTGCTGGTCGTGGGCTTCTGAGTTTCTAAGACAAAGGTTTTTATTTTTTTCTAAATCAAGGGATTGCAGGGATAAAAAAGAAAGATACCAATATTTGTATTGAGGGATTAATGTGGTTTTGGTAAGAAAATATTTCTTGAAAGTATAAATCAAGGGACCTTTATCCAAGGTGGTTTGATACCATTCTTTTTGGGTTAAATGATTTCAATACATGATACGTTCACTGATTAATTTTTGTTTTACACTGTATTTTGGATGTTGAGGAAAGTATAACTATCTTATATATACATACACATGTACTCTAATTAAATAAGATTCTGTATGATTTAAGGTTGAATCTTTCTGTTGGAAACTTTTTTAATGTTTAATTTCCGGAACCACATTTCCGGAATCTCATTCCTTTCAGAACTACATTTCTGGAATCTAGTAAGGCTGTAGAACAAGTTTCACTTCCAGAACCACATATCCAAAATTTCATTCTCAAAACCACATTTCCAGAATCAATCATGTTTTAATGGTTATGTGAATTTAACTTGTTTAACTTTGATAAAAAATACCATCCTTAAAAGTTCATAAAGAATTTTTAAAGTATTCAATCCACCCCCTCTAGTCTATTGAGGATATACATCATTATTATGATACTACAATCTATATTATTTAGATATGACATGATAGTCATATGTATTAGGTTAATGTGCATAGAAAATTGAGTGATTACTATTTATTCGAATTTGGAGACTTCATGCATTGAATGAAGCACCCTCTCTAAGAACATTTATATTTTATTTCATGACTTTTGTGTGTTCTTCTTCAGTGACTCAATATCATGAGAGAGTGTATCCTCATATCTTAATGTTTACAGATACTTGAATGGATTATCTTGCATAAAAATGTTGTTCATTCTAAATAATCACATTCTAGGGAATGGGCATTGTCTTCTCAGTCACTTTCGCCTCGACCAATCTCATGTAATATAGGAATTAAAAGGAATGTTAACATGTGGTTGCTTGATAGTTTCAGTTGTGTGGATAGTTAATTACATTATGATAAGTTGAAATGTATTATCTTGTAAACCTAGAGTAATGAGAATACATTAAAATTATTCGTAGGGTAAATTATAATGGATGATTGTATATTTTTTTCTGGTCACTTAAGTTACTATAGAAGGAATTCCATGATAACTTTGAATTTTCATCAACTTGTCAGTAGTACCACATGAATACCACTTATTGGTTTTTTTATAAATATGTGGTCAAAAGTAATTTATTTAGGTGGGCACATAGAAACATCATAGTAGGATGTGTTAGTGTGGATCACTGTTGTTTCAAATTATTTTTTCTTTATTCATGGCCACATAAGTGACCATGATTTTTTCTTGTGATAACATCCTTTTCCAAGAATTGTTGCATCTTACTTTACTTGTAGTAATTGGAATGACATCACAACATTTCTGTTGTTAGTTTGGACCATTAATACTTTCTTCATGTGACCCTAAAAATTTAATTTACCTTTCATTGGATAAAAATTTTCTTTAAACAAAAATCAATCATAAAATAAATCCTATATTTTGAGCATCAAAAATTCAAAAAAATATTATTATTTGATATTTTGGAATTACAGAAATAATTAATTCCAAAATTCAACACCTTATAAAAATTAGATTAGAAAAAAAAATCAATAAATATTAGAAAATTTATTTTCCATAATAAATGATATACCATAGTAAGAATAATTTATCATCAAAACATTCAAAAATAATTTTATCTAAAAATAATCTAAAATTATAGGAAAAAATATTTATACTGCTATAAAAAACTACCCTAAAAAATTTAACTTATAATATTTGAGAAGATAATTTATTATTTAAATTATCAATGAATTAAATGTTTCACTAAAATTACCATGTATTCAAAAAGCCTCTATCAAGACCTTATTTTTTACTATAAAAATAGATTTTATTCCTTTAAAATATATATGGAATTATTTCTCAGAAATATCCATATAAATGATCTAACTCCTCCTCTTATTGAAATGGTTACTAGGTTATATAAACATGAAATATTTTCAAAAAAACAACCAATAATTTCTTTAATTCCAAGATAAATAAAATCTCAGTAACTTATATAGGTTGAAAACCTTTATCAACCACTTACTTTATAGGATGAATTGTTCATCCATGTTTTTTATGAACTATCCATTGAATTAAATCTTCTATAAACGAAAAGAAAATTTACTAAATTTTGAATATATAATATTTAATTTCATGTTTTATGAAAATACCTTAGAAATTTTTTATAATCATCATAAATTTTATAATAATATAAAACATCCTAAATAGATTAAACCATTCATGGAGAACTATTCTCATAAGATCCATGAATATATTTATAGTATTTATAAGCTTAAAAGAAACAACCAAAAACTCATAATTACTATACCAAGTATGAATTAATTTATTTGGGATTTCATCCTCAATTAAATTTAACTCACGGTACCAAGACCTAAGTTAAACCTTTGGAAAATAATGACCTCCCATGAAAAGATAAAATAAAATCATCGATATGTGGAACATACACTTATTCCTAATAGTCAATTTATTCAATCCAATAAAATAAATTCATATCCCCTAAGAACGCTATTTATTTTTGAGAAATAAAATATGGTTACCGTATTGTGATATTCTAAGTCGAAAGAAACATTTATCATGAAATTATTGAAACTAATTTTGGAATTTCAGATGTTCTACTTGATCCATGTGATACAGTGGCAATGAAATTAGATTTGAATTAAGAACTAATTAAATATTAAATTACACTTCACAATCAGGTATAATACTATGAATCTCATTAGAAAACGCATACATATATTCATTTTCTTCTAATAGAACATTAATTTAAACAGATCCCCTATTGTCAACTATGTGTGAAAGATAACATTATTTTCCATCTTTTTGAATTTTTGATGATCCATCGTAATGTTTTTATATAATATGACTCTTTTAATAAAAAATTCTTGAGATAATATTATATTTTGTAGGTGAGAAATATTGGATGAGTTTGTTGTTAACATTTTACTTATAATGTTGGGGATGTATTCCTATCAATCTACTTAAAGAGGTGAAAGATGATTTCCCATAAATATAATACAAAACAATTTCTCAAGTCGTATAATGATATGTACCTTCCCATTTCCTTACATCCTTAATTATGTCACAGACCTAACTAGATACTATAATCATTAAAAAAACTATAGAATTATGTCTTTGTAAACATATTCATATCATCATAAGGACAATACACATTGTTACGAGATAGAGAAAAAACGAAATTATGAAGAATTAAATAAGTAAAAAATTGGATGAAATTGATGCTTCTAGACATATTTCAATATATATAAGTCACAAAATAAACAATTCTAAATTATAATGGATGTACCAGAGCTAAATTTGTCATAATATCATTAGTAATAAGATTACACTAGATCAATGAAAATCCTTGAACTACTGGAGTGTCACCTTGATTATGGGTAAAGTCCCTCATTCCTTGAGTAAGGGTAATATGTCTAACACAAAAGGTAATTGATATCAAGTGGATTATGTTTATAAGTACCCAAGAAACTTAATGAAATATACATTACTGAATACATTAGTAGTACAGTTATGTCATGCCACTGATATATGTAACTCAAATATTACCATCAAAATATTATAACAAAAAAATTACAAACTAGTTCACTTACATACCCAAGTATTTTTTCTATTTATAGTTTGAAATAATTCAGAATAATTATTGAATAATCAAATCCCATGTATTTATGTAAGTAGTTCCCATAATAAACCCATATTTTCTAATTTCCAATTAAGTCATCACCATCAACATCCTCATAAATATGGAACCATTATTAGAAATAATACCTTTAACATAATTCATGATAACCAGGGGAAAAATATAAAAAGGGAAACAAAAAATTCTAAGTATGTGTAAATATTAGAATTAATTATTGAATGTCATAATTCAAAATAATAATAGAATAAAGGTATAATGAAATCAACAAAGTAAATGAGAATTAAATAAAAATATTAATACCCTAAAATACAAGTATCATCAATTATTATTCATGGTATAAATCATAATCATAGGTAAGAGTAATAATAATAAATAATCATGATCCTTTTGATGTCACTATTGATAAACTGAATCATTAAATACCCATAGAAATAAAAAAGAAAAAAACATGGTACAATGAAAAATCATCATCGTATAACCCTTATAGAAGCATTAAAAATGGAATAACTAGACAGTCTACTTCTATAACAAATAAACATCATTTATTTCTCGGTTCATCCATTGTATATGATATATCGGGCACATCCATGAGATATAATGGAACTAAAATTTTCATAAAAAACATATATGAAATATCAAATGAATAAATTACATCTAACATTAATCAGATCATAATAAACATTAAAAATATATTATTATTTACATAACAATATTAAACATGGAAATGAAAAGGGTTACCAAATAATATATTTTAATAATGATTATCCTATTAAAAAGAAATAGGATACCTGGAAATCTTTTATATGCACCATTTACAAGTGGCAAAGAAATATGTTCCATGAAAATATATTTGAGACAATTATAATAAATCCCTTGAAATAATGTGGATTATATCATTAAAAATATCCCAAGTATAGAATAATTAAGTTAAAGGGAAATTAAAACTGATACATTAAAATAACATTAAATGTAAAATAAAAAATATTTAGGAAAATATTATTTTTTACTTTGAAATTAGTTTTTAAAAACTATAAATTCACAAATCATTGAAAAAATTTAATTTATTTGAAAATAAACATTAAATAATTATACATTAATTTCAAAATAAACTAATGGAGATGGATGTATAAAAATATCATCCTATCATAAAATTAAAAAATATACATTTTTATCTATTATTTTTTAAATGTATTAAAAATAACAGATTTCAAAAAAAAAGTAATAAATTTCATTTTTAATAACTTTGTAAATAATTTTTACAATATTTAAAATAGGATTTATAAAATAATTTATGTCTATAAATAATATTTTCAAAAAAAAAATTGGAAAACATTGATATGTAGAAAAAGAATCATGATCTAAAATATGATTCAAGATTAGTATCTTATAGAAAATACTATACTAAGGATTCATTAATAAATAAGAGAAGAAATGGAAATTAAATTATTTAAAAAACAATTATATCCCTTGGAGAATAATTCCTTTCCCTTAAAATAAGATCATATTATTCCCCCATGGAACCTTGAACATAAATAATCTTGAAAATAAAAAATATTGTAACACAAAGACTTTTCTAATTTGGTATAATTTCAATCACAATAATAATAATAGTATAACTTAAAATTTAAAATTAAATACTGTGAACATAATGAAATTAATGATATAAAACATTAATGTTATTGTAAATATACCTTATAAAATAAATTAGTTCTATAACATAAAATTATATCCCAAATAAATAGAATTTTAGAAAGATAAAAATTAAAGATATAATAAAATCAAATTAAGAATTACACAATAAAAATATTTCATGTAAAATATTATATCCATATAAAAAATTATAAATATAGAATTAATCGGTTTATGTATCAATTCACAAATTATCATGACATATAAAATTCCATTTTGTAGTTTTATTACCCAAAGAAAAATAAACTAAGTTCTAAAACCTTTAACATCTTGGTAGCGTTTAATTAAAATAAACATGGATGAATAGATTGAAATTTCATATTCGGATACCCAAAATTATGAAGATTTAATGATTTTCCATTTATGTGGGATAATCTAAATAGCATATAAAAAATATGTTCATATCATTAAAATATTCCTTAAATAAAACAGAATTGAGGAAAAATCGGTGACTACATTGGTATTATCTAAATCACAACCTCATGAAAGAGATAAATTCACGGGAATCTGTTTATCAAAATAATTTTTATTAAAATAATAAAAATATATATTCTTAGATATTATATACACCAAAAAATAAAAATATGTGGTAAATATGGAATGTTTCTCACATAAAAAAATTATTAGAGAAACCCTTACCTCAATTCAAGAATTACTATGTATGACTTATTACTCCATTATTATTATGTTATGTCAATAAATTTATAACATAATAACAATTTAAATATTTAATAACATATAATTAATTAATTTTTTAAATTTAATTTAATAACATATTAAAATACTTATTCATTTAAATACATGTCGTTGGTTTGAGGATATTCGGTTCATATTTTAAAAAATCCTTTCGTATAATCACCATGGTCTAAGGGTTAATCGATCCATATTTTTTAGAGTAATAATAATGAAATTAATATCATTTTAATAAACCACTTATTTCATTAATATAATAATGAATAAAATTTTAAAAAATTATTTACATTACAATCATAGAGACTGTAGGTCGTATATACACAGTATCGATGTTTCTATTTTTTAACTATCAATATGGAATGACGTTAAGTGTTTTTTTATTTATTAATATTAATTATATAATAAATATAATATATTATATTTAAATATAACAATATATCAACTTTTTAAAGTATTAACGAAAAAAGAATAAAATTTCATTGTAGATGAGGTAGTATATACATGCTCATAAATGACGCTATAATTTTATAGTAAAATGAAAGGTAAATATTAAATGGTATATTATATTTTACTATTGATAAGTATTTAATTAGTATAATATATAAGCATTAATTCCATTATTATAATATTTTTAGAGAGGAAATAATGGAGAAATAATTATATTAGTTTATGAGGAGGTACTATGCAGTACACATGAATGATGGATTAATTTCCCAATTTATTGAGGAGGATATGTATTTAGGTTATCTAGTTATTATAATAACATATAAATATTTTGGAGATATTAGTTTTAATATATCATCATGTTTTAAGAATATTTTATGGTTTATAAGATGAAATATAACAACGATCCTCATTTAAGAGTAACACATCTTCTTCTGACTACATCTTTAGGATTGTACCTATGGCTTTATTATATTGGATTTATCATCAAAACATGGAAAGTAGCACATGGTGATGAAAGTATTTATGGGATTTTCATAGTTATGGACCATCAAAATAGATTTTATTGTGTGACCTCTATAGGATACTAAATGAATTTTAAAAAATTGGGGAGAGTATAAACATGAATGTTTTCAAAATAAAATTTAATATCACATATTAAAAATAAAAAAGGCTAAAAATGTACCATTATTGAGTATTCTGTGATTTAATGTCAATATATATCCATAGAATATAATTTATTCATATTTTTATATCATTATAATCATTATCATTTATGTTTAACCTTTACTAAAACCGTTTTAACAATAACTGAAGTGAAAAGATTTTAATGGTTTCACAATTCTATATGAAAAAGTAAGTTAAATATATTTTTTAATATAAATTATGATTTTTAAAAATATTTAATAAATTATAAAAAATTAAATTAATATAATTTATAGAATTTAATTTATAATAAGACCTAAAGATGTGATAAAAATAGCTTTTCAAGAAATTTAATTTTCATTTAATCAAATATATACTATAAATAATATGTTTTTTTAACCATAATTATGTGAAATTAAATTTATATTCCCTTATATAAAATATATTAATTAAATTTTGAACCTTAATAATTAGTTATTATTTCAATTTTTTAAAATAGAGATACATTAATAACATTAGAACGGTTTTCATAAAAACCATTTTTTTAATCATAAAAATAAACGTATACTAAAATCCAGTATAAAGACGATTAAAATAAAATTAATTTTATGAAATATAAATTAATAATAATAATTTTTTTATATAAAATTCAATTCATTATTGTAATTTTTAAACACTTCATTTATTTAAATAAATTGATATTGTTATAGATGTTGATATTTTTCACTATTCAATAAAAATCTTTATTTTCTGAATAATCCCAAAATTTAAGTATATGTTATTTCTAATATTATTTTATCCACATATAATATAATTTAACCAAATAAATTTTCCTGAAAAACTCTAAATCAGTTATAATATTTCCTCATAAAAAATAGAAGAACTATTTTTTAATAAATCTTTTTTTGATGAATAAAATATCATTACAAAAATTAAGTTATTATTTACTAATAATATATAAATAAATTTTTATTTGATATGAAATATAGATAAATATATCATATACTAGTTTCTATTATTCATACATATAAATTTAATTGTTATGTTATGATAGTCTTGTTTTTCATGGGTTTTTTTGCTCGATGTCTCATGTGGTATATGATTTCAACCATAATATCATAATTTTAAAATATAGTTGTGTTGCATAATCCCCCCAATAATAAATTTTATCATCACACGTTTATCATGATCTTGTTAATCTAAGATATTAAATATCAAAAAAAAAACATTCTTTACACTGCACATCCTAAAATGGATTAATAAAACATTCATTTGAACTGAAGGGAATAAATCAAAAAGGTCACCTAGAATATCACATAACTTGGATACTAAATAGGAAAATATTTGTGGGATGTTAAAACATTCACATGTAAGAAAAAAATAACTAATAATTATGGATAGTTACAAAGATAATTGATCATAATATATTTAATGATGATAAGATCATTGGTAACCCCAAAACTGTAAACAAATGAGGAGTGAAAAAATTCCATCATCTCTTGTAAAATGATATAAATATTATGGAATTTAAGTTTTCAAAATCTATTTACTATAGTTAAATAATTTATTAAGATATATAATACGAATTTATGAACAATATAATTACTTTAAAATTATTATTTCATTATTTAATCAATTTCCATAACAATATCATTTTTTATCAAAAACTATGAATATTCAAGATAATTTTTTTTACCTGATATAGGGACCCGAAATTTTCATACATGACTATTATAAATTTTTTTGATTAATCAATAAATTTTTTTCAAATCTTGGATCAAACAGTTTAGTGTCTTAATGAAATAGGATTATTCATAACTTTTATATAATGAAACAAAATAATTATTTAATTCTTTCTTCTCTAGATTCTTAGTGGTATTCACATTTTTCTTAGAAAAATTTGTCACATAATGATATAATCCAATGAAAGGGGTGTGTTAAAAACCATGTAAGGTGATATAATAGAACATGAATTTATATAATATAGATGAAAATAATTATAATCTGTATAACATTAATAATGGTTTGAATATCATAATCATGATAGAAATCATTAACAAATGAAATAGAATGTGGGGTTATATAAAAATTTAACATCATACGAAAGTGCTCAACTACAACACATAGTTTTTAATAAATATCACATCATGTTAACAAATAACATATGTTAATCATGATAACATAATCATCACTATGGAAAACGATTTTCACGACCCCCTCCCCACAAGGTGCACCCTTCTTGGGCCAGTAATGTGACTAGCACCGAGGGTATTGTAAGAGAGGCATTACCTTCTATAAGAACTCCTGAGAAAGAGATAGATAAGACATACACAATCCAAATCCAACTCATACTAAAACATAAAATAAATCCCATGTACACATATGTTATGTCATGGGAAACTACTATAACATGAAGGGAAAACTACAAATACCAAAAGAATGTAAAAATAGCAGCATCCACAATGCCCGAATAGCTTATGAAAGAAAAAGCTATTAGTAAGCATCCATATCTTCAAATTTCTCTATGTGACCAGATAAATAGTTTATATATACATAGGGTGAGTATAACAGTATACTCAATAAGATCATCCCCAGAGTATCTCACTCAAAACTAAAGAAATCATGCTAAAGCATCGTGAACAACAAGTGAAAATGAGTCCTCACCTAAATTGGTATACAATGTTCCCAACATTACCAAGGCTACTATCACTATGTATTTCATATAAGATTATATAATATAATAAAGAATATCAAGGATACCTCACCACCACTTCCCCAATGGTTTTTCACTTTTCCCCAACACCTCACATCCTAATCCATCTGTCCCCAAAAAGGCTTTCCCATAGGCACCTGGGAAAAAAACCATATGATTCACCTAGGGAAACACATGTATTTCTTATAGATAGCTGGGCCATGAACCACCCATTCCACAAAACCAAAAGTAACCAGGTGGTTTCTAGGAGCCACCACAGACACAATAAGGTGTATCATACGTCGGGTATTATGCCACAAGCCATTACAGCCAATACATTATATACGGATAGTCAAGATATCACATCCTATACACGTTACATCTATTGTTTTCAATTGGAAACTATATCTAGGAGATATGTGGGTGAATAAACACAATCCATTACAAACCTCTACACTAATATATGGGAAAAACTATCTGATGTGCCTACCATCACAAGTAACTACCAAGTGAAGAGAGCAGAGAAAAAGAGGGTAGTCAACAATTCATCCTCCCATAAGAATGTTGGGGAAAACACCTCATAGGGCTTAGAATCCCTAGGGTGTCAGTTCCCTAACTGAATGTTTGGGGTAACATATAGAATCACAAACAATCTTGAATATTATATATCTCACCACCAAGATATGGGCATAACCTAGACATAGACTCAACTACATCTAAAGTCTCTGAAACTCCATACTGCCACAACTAAAACTAAGAATCCTCTAAGCATAAAAACTTTTAAATATATTTATTGCATTACCTCATTTCCGATAAATTGCATCCTAGTTGTTGTATCCCATCAAACTCCAACCCCATAGGTTAAAATCATTTATTCAATCTTATATTAATATCATTATTACTTTCCCATATTCCCATGAATTCTAGAAAACCCATGTAATCTACTAAATAAAAGGTGGTTTAACACGGTGAGTATGTAAACTAACCGTTGAGTCTTTTCCACCTATATAAAAAATGTCGACCCATCCTTCCTTGAGAAGTTAATCACGGAATTCACGTGGCATACCCCGAGCGTCTTCACTCTATTTTGGAAGGAGGGTATGAATGACTAAATGAATTGATTTCTGGGGAATGTAAATAAGATATACAACCAAAAAAATTCATCAAAAATCCGAATATTCACATCCAACCCATTTAATCATCTCCAGTGTCCTCTCTAACAACAACATACATAATCTGATGCATCTCTCCACTATAGGCATCAACTTCTCCCACAATTGTTGGGCATTTCTACCCCCATATATCACTACATACATCATGGCTGACATCACAACATAAGAATTTGGAAAAAACATCATATCAACTGGGCTCTTGGATATTAAACATGGAATTATTTCTTCACACATAATGATCTCTCAGAGATCCATGTATAAGGCCTTGGCCCTTTACAAGAAAGTGGGTAACACATAACCCTAAAAGGAATTATCTTTTATCAAAAACTCATTATTTCACCCATATTGAATAACTTGTTTCATTAATTATAGGTTCCAACTATGGAAACCTAAACATAATGACATAACAACTTTAAAAAATTAATTAAACTGTTAATTTTACATTCCTCCAAACATAATGCACTAAAATGATTCAGGTTTATCAACCTTCTAAATTATATATTCACGTCAACATCAAATTGATTAAAATAAAATTTACAACAACAACTAGATTAATTTACATGGATCATTATCTTTGGCCATTTACATATCAATTAATTTAAGATTTACATTATTTACCAATTTCATCATGAAAAACTTATTAACATGTAAAGCATAGAAATCACAATATCTAGAAAATATGAATGAAAACCATTACAACAATGAAATAGAAAAACATGAAATCGAACCAATTATTTTAATCTAGTTCTAGTATTTAATTAGGTCAATTCCAATGCAATCCAAAGGGATAAATCATGAAAACTCTATGATTGCACATACATAATTGGAGAAGTAATGAATACCCTACCTCAAAAGTTTTCTTACGTTGTTCACTTGTGAACAAATAAAAACAATGGATCACAGTCACCTTTCCCACAATAACTGCATCCACCTGGGATTTCGCTACAGAACCACATCCACATCAACCAAAAGAAAATCCATTAGTATAATGTAGATCAATCTACATTGAATAGAAAGGAGAGATAGGAGATGACAGATCAAATAAAATCAAAGAATGTAGGTAGATCTTACCTCAGGTCGAATATAGATGGATAAAGGAATCCCAAGATCGATCATATCTAACATGATCTCTAAAATTCTATAAAGGGGGTGAACGGGTCACCTAGGATGAGAGGAAACGATGAATTAGCTGTAGGGTTTGAAAAAACTGAGCAACTGATATTTTTTTGAAACATACAGTAGAGGGTCAGCACATGACGTGTACTTCCCCATCACGTTGTGTACCACATTAGGTTTATCTTTTGATAAAAAAACATGCCACATGGGTGATTTTTTTATTTTTCTGGAATTCAATCCGGTCACATTGTGTACCCCATTGTCACATTGTGTACCCCTAATACTTCCAGCTTTCTACAACCAAACTCCTCCAAACATCTTTTGGTCCTTCATCGAGGACCCATACTTTAAAGACAGGAAAATGGTCGATCAACATGGTTCTAGTCCCTCACATCATATACCTCTCAAAACATTATCATCCTCAAGAATCCAAATCCATCTGAAAAGGAAACTAAAAAGGGCTTCGAAAAACCACCCATCGAGATACCTCTAAAAAGAGAAAATGACACAACTTGAAACATTAGAAATCCATATTATAAACATGAATGGTTTATAACTAAGAAGCAAGCATCTTTACATGAAGTGTGTTAATTATCAAACTAATCAGGGTACTGAGCACTTATATTCTACTCACGTTCCTGGGTACATTCCTCAACGCCACTGTTTCACCCCAAGATAAGAACAAAGGGGATAGAATGCATGTGTAACACCATCTCTTTATGGTAATGGATCTCTAATGGCCACTCCTCGATGGTCTCATAATCATGAACATATATATCTTTTGAATAGATGATTTGAGAGTCATCATGAAAATAACAATGGAGTTGGGACTCATAAAAAACATCGTGTATCTGAATCATCTATAGGTGAAGTGCTACTTGATACGCCACAACTCCAAAACCAGTAAACATCTAAAATGTCCCAAAAAACCGTGGGAAAATATTACTCCCACAACAGAAACTTCATTCTCCATGAAGGGGAGTCACCTTAAGAAACTCGTGATCCTCAACATCAAACTATAATAGTCTCTTCATTTGATCATCATATGACTTCTAACGATCATGTATTATCTTCATCATTTCATGAATCACTTGAACCATCTCTGTCGTATTCTAAACTAGTTCAGGACTTAGAATTTATGACTCTCCAACCCCAGTCTAGCATAATGGATAATAGAATGGTTGAACCTTCTAGTCTTCAGACGGTGCCATACTAATGATGGATTGAATCTATTATTGTATGAAAATTCCACAAAGGGTATGTGACTCCTCCAACAACCTCCAAAATCTTGGGCACCAGAGCACAAAATGTCTTCAAGAGTATGGATAGTTCGCTCTATCTGATCGTCCGTCTGTGGATGAAATGTAGTTCTATGGAATAGCTATGAACCAATAGCATGTTGTAGACCACTCTACACCCAAGAGGTAAAATGAGGATCTCAATAAGAAATTACTGTCTTTGGCACTCTGTGTAGTCTCACCACCTCCTTTAGATACATACTTGACAAAACATTCTCCCAGAATGATTCCTTGATTTCTATAAAGTGGGATAATTTTATTATACAATCCACTAGCTCCCAAAGAGCATCATATCAGCCCTCAAATTGAGGTTAACCTATAAAAAGGTCCATTTATTTTCCCTACCACTTCTATTGAGGAATATATAATTGATGGAGGAAACCAAATTAGACACGGTGCTCAGCCTTCACCATCTGGCAGACTAAACATGGAGTTACAAAACTCTTCATAGCATGCTTCATCCCAGGCCACCAAAACTAACTCCTCAAGGCTCAGTACATATTTTCCAAGTTAGGATGCCCAAAAAACGGAAAACCATGTAACTCTCTATAAACCGTATCAAAAATATCTAATGGAATGAAAGTCCTCCCTCGATATAAAACTCAGTGTTGTTCATTCTCAGACCAATAATTTGGGGCCTTTCTGTCGACAAATCGGTCTCTCCGGACCTCCACCTCTAGATCCTCCAATTGGGACTCTTCAACCTGCTACACCAGAGATGAATAGACCATCATCTGAAAAAGAAAACACATGCCCCCCAACTTCTCCCATGTCGAGATGTAATGATGACAGTTCTTTCATCACTCTCCATGAATCACCATATTGATACACTGTATCACTATGCAACATCCTTCTCAGCGCATAATCTAAATAATTCTCCTTTTTAGGGGTATATGATATTTCTAACTCGTATTCCAGTATGAAATCCATCCCTTGACGCTACCACATGTTGAATTCACAATGGGAGAAAACATACCTCAGGCTTTTATTATCGATGAAAACCACAAAGCACTCACCAATAAGGTAATGTCTCCACGTATTTGGATAAAACACCACAACCTCCAAATCATTATCATGGTTGGTGTAGTTATGTTCATGGGGATCCAACTATTGAGACCCATAAGAAACGGTTGATCCCTACAATATCAAATCACAGCCTAACCCTGGATGTGAAGCATCGTAGAAAACATCAAACTGAACTACCTTTACTGGAAGACAAAGAAATGGAGCACTTACCAACATCTCCATTACATACTAAAAAATTTCCTGACACTAATCAGTCTTCAATGTCACTAAATAATACCTAGTCAATGTTGTTAGATGAGATGCAATCCAAGATAAATCGGCTATAAACCCCCTGTAGTACCCTGTGTGGCCAATTAAATTTCACACCTATGTCACTGTATTGGGGTATTCCAAAGACAAAACAACTTCTATCATTGATGGATCCATATCTACTACCTAAATGGACACAACATGCCCCATTAAATGGACTTCTAGAGACTAAAACTCACACTTCCACAACTTCCCAACCAACTGTTGTTGATTAAGAACTCCCAAAATGGCGTGAAGATGCTCTGCATGCTCCTCCTTAGACATGGAGTACACTAGGATTTCATCAATGAAAACAACCAAAAAATTATATAGGAGCTTGCTAAACTCATCCTTCATCAATCACACGAACATATATGAAAGATTAGTTATGCCTAACTACATTACAAAAAACTCATAATTCCCATTATGATAATGAAAATAATTCATCAGAATATCCTCATCCTTCAAATGCATCTGATGATATCCTGACTACAAGTCGATCATCTAGAAACTATTTCACCCCTTCAGCTAATAAAATAAATCATCAATTCGTAGATGTGGATATTGAAATTTCACTGTCATTTGGTTTAATTGATAATAATTGATATAGAACTTCAAACTACCCTCAACCTTCTTCATGAGAAAAAAACAAGTGTGCCCCATGGTGACACACTCAGCCAAACCAAACTGTATTGTAATAGACCATAAAGCTATATACATTTATCCCGTAACTCATAAGGGGCCATACTATATGGACACATATAGATACAAGATTCTCCTTGTTGTAGCTCGAACCTAAACATGAACTATCGTCAAGGGGATAATATTACAACTGCTCATGGAAAGACATCAGGGTACTCTTCTATGACCCTAGAAAACACCAACTACTAAACCACATATAAACTCAATAGTAGATCAACCATCAAGGATGGTTAGGAAGGAATATGCCTTTGACTAATCTGAGGGTCTTGCTCACCAAAAAACACTATTGGCTCTCCATCAGCATTGATGAACCCCACCTACCTCCTGAAGAAATCCACAATAGACCACACCAAATATAACTAATCCATGTATAGTTATACATCATATAGTTGTATCTGTAAACATAGGAAGTCTATTCAAGGGATGTGCTTCCACATAACTAGCTCATAGTCTTTGAATAATACAAACAAATCATCTTCACCTCCAACTACATTATCAATGCCAAGAGAATAGTAATCCTCTATACCCTAATTCACAATGCATGGATAAGGGTAGGTGATTTGAAGGAGTGTGTCACTCCTGAATTAATAATTGAATAAACCCATGTAGAAATAATGAAAATGGATTCTCGAACAACCTCGGGCTCACCTGGCGTTGGAAACACTCAAGAATAATGCTGACCATGACATATATGACCCTAATGATGACCACCACCAAAGAAACACTCTTATATCTGTGTACATGGATCATCTTGGGTCTGTCCTTTGCCTTCACAATCAGGTCTCTATTGATCCGTAGTGGGTGCACCCTGCTGTTGTTGTCGCGCATGGAACTTCTTCAATGGGGGAACATTTAGTAGAATACCTGGTGCAAGATGACTACTCTAAATGGGAGGTCATTCTCACTACTGGTAACCTTGTCCTATATAAGAAAATAGGTTCCTGATCCCTTGGAATATTCATGGGATCTTCCGCATATAAAGAAAAGGTGTGTTGAGGGCTGGGACCTAACCCCGACCAAAAGAAAATACATTTTCCCTAAAATCCAGGACCCCAGGACCATATCTCTGCTTCTTGAGGAATCATGACGACTCCACTCTCGTGACAATTTGGTTCTATCAAAATTTCTCTTGACGACCTCTACCCTAACCAACACATCAAGATGTGTCTTCAACATAAACGGGGAGAACCAGAGCTCGATCTCAAGGTAAAAAACTCATTGAAATGCCTCACCCAAGCCTCCTCATCTCGGAAGAGGTCCAAAATATTTCATAAAATGTTATGGAAATGGATTCCAAACTCTCTCACATTTGTGCTCCCCTATCGATGTGTATGATGCTCATGAGAATTATATGCCTTCATGGTCATAGAATGAAAATAGACGCAAAACATGTCTCACGAAATAAACCCATGATACCGCCGACTACTTGAAATCCCTGGGGAACATGTAACACAACATCCTCACTGTTGTACGAATCATCATCACAACCAAAGACACCCAGTTCCCCTTCTGAGAACAGATCAAACTAAAGCCTATTTCGACCTCCTCCAACTAGTCTTAAGTGACTTCATTATAAATGGACTCATCATAAATTTTTAGATTATGGCACTGAATCCTAGGAAGTGTCCTCATCTAGGTTTCTTCATCATCAACCTCTGCCATGCGGTGATCTTCTGGCATAGCCTACTGGACAACTTCTGCGCGAAACTGATGGGGACGTCAACCTGTATCCATACAAGAAAAACAAAAAATAGTTAGAGATCCTAAACCAGGAATATGGAAGACTCAATTTTAATTAATTAATTTTTTTTCTTTTATTCATTTTAGATTAAACTATCCCAAGGTCTACACATTCAAACAGATGAACAAAGAAGAATGATGCATGATCCTTTCCTAGGTATCAAACCTACAACCATTATCACCATGTTATGTATCCATTTTAAACATAATGGATTCTTTATATGATCATATGGGACATTGATGTATATGTCTTAGATGGTTTCCAATGTTTACATCACTTACTAAACATGACTGACATCATTTCCGTACTAACCCATGCAACCTCACCTGTTCCTAACACCAAACTTTGTCTTATCCCTTAGCCAAAATTATAATACAACTCTTTCATGACCTCTACCTCGTAAGGTGTACCCTTCCTGGTCCGGCAATGATAGAAGTGAGATATTGACCCATAATTCCTACCTCCATTAGGCCCCAGGTTGGTGACAAGTAGAAAATGAATGAAACACATACAAATAACGGGTGATACCCTCTAAGAAAACACATGCGAAAGATTGAGATAAGACAAAATCCAACAAAATCCAACTCATACATCTATATAAAATACATCCCAAGTACTCATATGTAATTTAATGAAAAAATACTATAATTGTAAGGGAAACTGCAAGTATGAATGGAAAGTAAAAAACAAAAACAACCACGAAGTCCAAACCACTCCTACAACCCCATGCTTGTAGTAACCATCAAGATTTCAAACCTTCTCTAAGTGACCTAAAAAATACTTTATATATATATAGGGTGAGTATTACAGTATACTCAGTAGGATCCACCCTAGAGCCTCTCTCTCAAAAGTAATGAAATCATACTAAAGCACTATAAAAAATGCATGAAACTAACTCATCTCCCAAAGAGGCGTACCATGTTCCCATCCTTACCATGACTACTCTCACAAAGTATTGCATACAATAGTATATAATATAATAAAGAATATCACATGGACCCCGCTACCACATCCCCACTAGTTTTCCACTTTGACCCAACAATACATGTACTAACTTGTCTCTCTCAAAAAAAGTATTGTCTACAGACACATGGTCTATGCACAACAACTTGCAACTCGTGAAAACGAATTCTTTCCAGCAGACACTTGGGACATGCACCATGCCATCTAGGCAACCAAAAGTAACTAGGTAGTTTCTAGGAGCCACCACAACACCCATAGCAAGTATCATTCTTCAGGTATCATGCCTCAATCCATTACAACCCATACCCCATGTAAGGATCCTCAAGCCATCATAGCCTATACACGTTACATCTATAGTATTCTTTATGAAACTATATCCAAAATAGTTGTGAGTGAGTAACCACAATCCAGTACAACACTCTACACACATATATGGGGAAACCTAACCGTTGTGCCTACCAGTAGAAGTATGTACCAAGAGAAGAGAGTGGTGCCAAAGGGGGTAGTCCGTCATCCATCCTCCAACTAGAATTTTAGGGAAAACAACAACAAGGCTCGGAATCTCTGGGGTTTAATTATCCCTAACCGGCATGGTGGGGTAGAGTATATAAAACCCAAGAGTACAAAATTTAATATAGCTCGCAACAACAGTATGGGAATAACCTTGTCTTAGACTCAACTGCATCAAACATTTCTCGGACATCCGGCTTCCACTTCTAAGACATTGTATACTATAATAACTCAACTGAATAAAGAGCTTTAATACATTAACTTAATCCCTTCTTATGAGTTTCATTTTACGTTAATTAATTCATTAAATAGTAATTAACCATTAATAATTTCACATTATATTTCATTATCATCACACCCAAAGTCTACTGTTCTATTAAATTGAAACCTCAACATTGCTTCCCTGCAAGCTCCAACACCATGGGTAAACATCATTTATTCATTAGTTTATTTACCATAGTATTAAATTCCCATATTCCCAGTCATTCTAGAAAATCATTCTAATCTACTAAACACTAGGGGATCAACACAGTAAGTAGGTTAACTAACCATCGACTCTATTCAACCTATAGCAAGAGACTATACCCATCCTTCCTTGAGAAGATAAACATGGAAAGCTTGTTGAATACCCCATGCGTCTTCACCCCTTTTTGGAAGGAGGGTAATAAAGACCAACTTCCTAGAATAGTGGTGACTGTATAGACGATTTACAACCAACAAGATTCATCGAACATTCATTCATTCACATCCAACCTGTTTAATCATCTCTAGTGTCTTCTCTGACACCCACATGCGTAAATTGATGCATCTAGCCACTCTAGGTGTCAACTGTTACCATAACTAATTGGGATCTCTGCCCCCACATATCACAACATCCATCTAGACTCAAATCACAACTAAAAGATATAGGAATACAAACATTATATCAACTGGGTTGTTGGCTCTTAAACAAGGAATTATTCCTTCAAAGGAAATGAGCTCTCATAACTCTATGTATAAGGCTCTAGGACTTTACATGCTATAGGGTAACTCGAAACCCTATGAGGAATTATCTTATATAAAAAAACCCATTAATTCATCTATCTTGAATTAACCAGTTCATAAATAGTGGGTTCAAACTATGGTCACCCTAGACAGAAAGATATCATAGCTATCACAAATTAATTAAATAATTAATTTGAAATTCCTTCAAACAACAAGAACCATCATTCTTTAGGTTTAACAACCAACTGAATAAAACATGCACATCTTCATCAATTTTATTAAAATAAAATATACAACAATAATCATTATCATTTACACAACTCTTTATATTTAGCCATTTAATTATCAATTAATTGATGATTTACATTCTTTACTAATTCTATCAACAACAACATGATAACAATAAAATAATAGATATCCCACTATCTTGAAAATCAAGAGGTAAAGCATTATCATTTGGAAAAGGAACAACATACTATCAAACAAATTCATTTTGTCTAGTCCAAGTATTTAATTAGGCCAATTCCATTATGATCTAAATGGATAAATAATCCTAACTCTACTATTACACTAAAATATAATTAACGAAGCAACATGTCACCTATATCAAAACGTTTATGATGTCCTTCACTCAATAATAGATCAAAGCAATGGATCATGATTGACTTTCCCTCAATAACTACATCCACATGAGGATGTCGTGGCATAAACACATGAACAACTAAGAAATGAAACTCCCTTAGAACCATGGACATCAAACAATAAATCATGGAATGTAGAAATAAGAGAAGATAGTTTGATGGAAAATAATTAACATAGGTTGATATTACCTCGAATCAAAGACAGACATATGAAGGAAGGCCAAGATTGATCCTAGTTGAAGAGATCTATAAAAACCCACGGAGGGGTTTGCTGGGTTGCCTAGAATGAGATCAAAGGAAGCCTCAGACATAGGTTTTGAAAAACCATAGTTTCTAATATGTTTTTAATATATACAGCGGTGGGTCAGTACAGGATATGTACTTCCCCATCACACAGTGTACCGCCTTGGGTTCGTCTTATGCCGAAAAACACATCACCTTGGTGCATTGTTTTATTTTTCTGGAACTCGATCCAATCACATTGTGTACCCCATGGTTAGGTCATGTACCCCTATTGGTTCCATCTTTCTATGACCATACTCCTCTAGACATCTTCTGAGCCTTCTCTGAGAACCCAAGTCCTCGAAAACATGCAAAGGGTCGATCAACGTGTATCCGTGCACTCAAAAAGAAAGCATCATTTCAAGGAACATTTTACAGAACCTCAAGAGATACATCACATTACCCAATTCATTGGTTATCTATATAATTTTAGACACACCCGTTATATCATAAAATTACATAATCATGAATTCCACATATAATGAATGGAAATATTTATCATAAAATTACTCATGTAATAGATATGGGTTTCATGAGAATTTCATACAGTATAAATTTATTAAAAAACATATTGGTTACAAAATGAAAAAAGGAATAACATACTTGTATAATAATAATTAATCAAGGGTGAATAATAAAAAATATCAGGAGAATTATAACATATGTTTTTAGAAAGTATAATTCATTTGGATAATTCATTTCATTTTCCATAAAATTAGATTGGAAGAATATATATAATATAAATTAAAAGGAATGGAAAATGAAATAATATTTTCAAAATAAAAAAACATCCATACTGACAATTGGAATGAGAGAGGAATAACCCAAAAAAAAAAATTGGTTTTGAGAATCACCTTATGTTTTATACGAAATCATTATTCACTTTAATATGTAGGATTATAAAATTGGATTCATTAATTAATAATTAAAGAACAACTAATAAATTTATTGGATTCATTTTTTAATTTCATTTATGGAAATTTTGATGAGTTTTAATGTTCAATTTCATCATTCGTGAGTGAACATTTTCTTGTTTTTTGTGACTAGTTCATTTGTATACATGTATAATGATCATGTAAAATGGGCGTAATATACATAACAAAAATTATTCTTGATTAATAAACCTAAATAAGTTAAAATGGAATTATACATTATTTTTTTACTTATATGTGGATGATTCATTAGAAAAAATGTTAATGACAATATTTTAGATTAATTTGGATCTTTTTCGATCAACAAAAACTAATTTTTTCTTATTATTTTAGATTATATTTAATGTTATGAAAAAAATAAAAAATATATAAAATAAACTTTAATATAGGTATGAATAATTACAATCTTTTTATAGCCATAATATAAAGAGATAACGGAAAAGGAAAACAAGGTTCCATCGAAAGGACAATTTAACACCCGACGAACAATGTTTGAATTTTTACAATAAATGGGAGTTGAAAACAGATTTGATGATGGATTATTAATTAAAATTTAAATATTAATGTTCATATATGATATTAGTGTTATCATTATATATGTAATTGTAGATTTTAGGATAGAATTTGAAAAACAAAAAATTTAACGATTAATTAAACGAAAATGAATGAGGATTTCACCTATGGAATTATTCTCCATAGGGACCACCATAGTGAAATTTATTTTCTCTAATGATGAGACCAAAGCCTCATGAATGTTGAGTATAGGCCTATACAGAGGATTGGATGCAATTTGTCATTGTTTCAAGGAATTGGAGTAGTGGGGAATAGGGGCTGCGGGGGATGTATTTTTAGGGCATGAGAGAAGTGTTTTATATATTTTTATTTATTGTATTATTATTTTGGATCATGTATATTATTATTTTTTATTTTAATTAATAAGTAAATTAAATGGAGATTTATTTTTTGATATTATGGTACTTATATCATCCATACATCATACATGACTCCAAAATTCATGTATTGGTTAAATACTATAAATTACATTATATCACTATACGGAAAAAAATCAACAAGTTGTGAAAAATAAAACAAACTCACCATTATCTTTTATTGATTTATAGAATTAATGAATTAACTCCAGTTTACAGAAATAATGTTTTAAAATTGTGAAATTAAATTTATAATAAAAATAACAAATTTACTTCCAAAATAATGATTTTAGAATCATGAAAATTTTTATAACTTCTTGAAAAATTAATAAAGGTCTACTAAATTTAACCTATAATATTAATAATAAAATTATTATTATTATTATTATTATTATTATTTTATGAATCCAAAAAAAGAAAAAAAAATCTTTTAAATCATTATATTTTTTAATAAATTGTAAATAAGAATTTCTATTTTATAGAAATACCCACTGCTAAATAAGAATTCTGAAAAATTTTATATACATATATCATGTTATAATTAAATCATATTGTTCTTTATATGATGAATAAAATTTAATTTATATTTCATTGATAATGTTACTATTCATGTTATTATTCCTTATTGTCATGTTACTATTCCAAAGAGCACAATAAGTTTCCATCGGTATTAGTTCCATAATTTCTAGAAATACCTCTTACATAATACATTAATAATTTATGAATTTTTTATTATGTTATCAAAGTTTTTTTATGTGGTTTATAGTATATGAAATAATTTGATGAAGGGAATGTCTATAACACCATGATATTTTTTTAGAAAATATTTTATTTTAATATCTTCTACATCAGTATCTTGATTTGCATGAAATTTTGAGTTTATAATACCTGACAGATTCCCTTAATATAAAATTATCATTATAAAATAGGCATTAGGTTAGCAGTAATATTATAACTAATTTATGAAAATGAATTATGAATAAATTGGTTTTTAATTATTTATGAAAAATATTAATCAATTAGATATTTGAATTTTTAGTGAATTACATTTGGTAATGAAATTAATAATATATATGTGCTATATACTTAATAAAATATTTTTCATATTCATCCAATGGATATTTTAGTATGAATAAAACCCGATATTATGTATAAAAACCTATTTTCTAAATGGTTATTTTGACACCTTTAAATAGAAAACCCTTTTTAAATTATGATTTTGAAACTTTAATAATTTATATATAAAAACATAAAAATGTCATTTTTAATCAGGTTATAAATATTTACATTGTGAATTTTCTTTTTATTTATCAGATAACATTCATGTATTAAGGAATATTAAAAATAAGCTAAATTTTAATTGGAAACACATTTTTCCAAGGAGATAATTTATGTTGTTAAATTATAAAATTGAATGGTTTTAAAGTATAACAGAATAGATTTTTACTTTTAATACAATTTATTCTATTTTCATTAATTTTATATTGAAGTTATAGGTACAAACATTTCAATTTTTTTCAATGTTTTAAATTTTAAAATCGGTCTCATATTTCAACAATAAGATTATTTTTTAATTAATTACTCTGACTTCTGTGTTTTGAATTGTGAACAATTGATTGCAAATTTGGAAAAATATGGTCCAAATTGTGTGAATATGCACCTTTTATTTTTTGACATTATGAATAGTAACTTCATTGATTATTTTATATACCATGGTTAATGTGCAAATATTTTAAATAATGGTAAAATAATAATAATATAATAATATAACACAACCCAAAAAAATGTCATAATCCTATTTTATAAGATATTTCCTACCATGGGAATCCTTGGGACAATTGTGGGACCCCATGGATTCACATGGATGTGAAAATGACATTTTATAAGAATTAAATTAAAGTAAATATTATTATATCATAAACAAATATTTTTTATTAAATCAATATTAATATAGGGTTATACAACTGATATACACGTCTATAAATTTTAATTATAAATATAAAAAGTTTTCCTACATCATTGTGTTTTATTTATAATTTTTAAACAATAGATATATATATTTATTTATGACACAATTTTGATGTAGTGATTACCACATTCATGAATGATTCACATAAATGAAATTATAAACACTAAACCAAAAGTAATTCGGTACTTTTGATGACAAATACTAATTTTATCAATGATATTGACATATTATATTTGAGTTAATCCCATATTTTTTAAGGATTTGGGTTTTTATGAATTTTTTTAGAAAAGTATATTTTTAATTTTGTCAAAAAATGACACAATTCATAACATAATCATAAAATAGTTTATGAAATGATATTAAATTCCATGAAATATAATATTTTTAGAAATGGAAAATATAAGTCCAAATATGTCATAAATAACTTTTTTTGGGTCGTTTGACATGATATGGTAATTATATTAACCCTCAATGTGTAAATAACATGATATTAAATTAAGATTGAAATGTGTAAAATATGGGTTAAACCAAAACGATAAGGATAAAAAAATTTAAAACATGTCTAATAATTTTTGTATGATAGGTATTCAAACCAAAATCATCATATATTTGAATTAAATAGGTTTTGGACCATTTTTAGTCTAAATTAAATTTATAATAAACTAATATTTTGGGAGTTTTCTAATGTGCCCCTCACCTCTCACATAAAATGGCTCATACTCTCTCTCCTCTTCATTCAATTATGAACCTTCAAGCATTAACAATCCCTATCCATTTATCTTTTCAGCTAACCTAGTAACATTAATGTGGAAAATGTCTTCTCAAAAGACCAACTCTTGTGCTGTAAGATGATATTTAAAGGAGGCACGTTGTGGAAGAGGTAATCTCTTCTACCGATTCATTCAATTTTTTTATTCCACTACTTTCTTTTATTTAGTTTTTTTAATTTAATGTAATAAAATAAATATTAATAATATAATAATATTTTATTATAAATATTAAACAACCATATTTCACCTTCTATCAAACCTACCAAAAACAAAATCACTACGCGTGTGTACGGTCGGCTTACCATCTCCACGTCGTGGTGTAATCTTTTTTCCACCACCACAAAACATGAATTGGTATAATGGTGTAAATAATAAATATATATAATTATTATCACATTATAATAATTATTATTTACTATTCCACATCCTCTTCAGTACCATTCGAAACATATGAGAATTATATTGTTTCTCGTGCATACGTAAAACATACATTCACCAAGGAGTGATGTGATTCATTCTACATAACCATCATTAATCATTGATTACTTAAACAAATTGAATGAATAAATATGATATATATTATACTAATTCCATGATATAAATTATATAACAATAACCTAAAATATGAATAAAAACTTATCCGAAAAAAACATACATAATAACATAAGGCTGTTAATACCCATATAAGGAGTAACAATGAAATGTTACCAAAAACAGATGAAAATATGATCATAAATGTTACCATAGAAATTATTATGATTCTAGAATAAATAAGTAACCTTATTTAAATCATCACAGAAGAGGTTCAGATACATATGAATTATATCATACATAAGGCAATGGATAAATTTGAAAATATCATTTTTATCCGAGATTATTTATAGATATCTATTTACTTGTGGTATATTTATCATCCATTTCCATGTTTTATAATAATATTCTCATAAATTTTTAAAAATTCTTATATGTATCTTCAAATTAATTTTTACCCATTTTGACTTTTATATCAATGTTTGGAAGGAATCTATCTTTCTTTTACCGCGTGAGGCACTTTTAGGACTTTTTCGACCAAAGTACGAGAAGAATGTTTTTTAACTTGTATGGCATGAACCTAATTTTTTGATTTCATAATTCTTTATTTCCATTAATATTACCCTATAATATTAAAAAATTTTCTTCACAAAAAAATTCTTTCTTCTATGATTGTGTGATATTTATTTGAAATAAATACATTTTTATAAAAGAAATGATATTTTTCTCAAAAATGAAGATCAACAATTTTATTATAATTACATTTCATATAAGATTATATAGCATTATGTTTCTATATGTATTATTACTTTTTTTTGTTTAAATTGTGAAATTATTTTTATAAAATAAATTTATGGATTATTTTTTGATTGATTGATGTTTTAGAAACACATTTTATATTATTGGTTATGAAATAGTGAATTTTTGTATGTTTTTGTGGCCCACATAAAAATGGTTTCATTATGAGATTTTTGTGACCTATATCTCACTCAAATTTATTTGGTAAATATTTATATATCATGAGGTATACATAGATTTAATGGAATATTAATCACATCAAGTGATATAGGGCTGGCATGAGGAGAGAACTCAATTCACCAATGGTAATTTTCTGCTATGATGGTCTTTGAAAATAGACTTGACTAATATGAAACTATTTCTTAGTCTTATATATGTATTTCAGAAAAAATTAATTTCTTATTTTATGACTATTGGGATTACATTGCACATTTATGATTTATCCCATGACATGATATTGTGATTTATTTTATAATAATGATAAGAATTTCAAATTTTTTGTTCTTATGAATATGAAATGAATGTTATTTAATTTGTTTACCCTTACTGATCATTTGACCTCACCCTTTAATATGTTTATTTTCCCCATGATATAAAGAAGGGTATAAAATTTGATCTTCCAAAACGGGGTCTAGTTATGTTGAAATAAAAGGGTGAAAATTTGGATGTTTTATGAACCAATTCATTAGGTTGACTAGTTTCTAAAGACACTATATATATACGGTCCTATCATGGTTTTGATATATGTTATAATAAATATACTTCAATTCTAATGTGATATCAATGTATGTAACGAATGGGTTTATATAGACGGTATCATAGTAAAGGTATAGTTAACCTTTGTATACTATGATGATAAAGAAATAAGGATATGTCTAAGTATACGATACAATCCTAGTGTTCTAGAAATGAACATGAATAAACTATGATTAAACCTGAAGTGTCCTATATTGAAATTTTATTCTTGAAAATGTGTTTTTTCCAATTATAACTAGTGTTTATCACACTGTGCTTATTGGTTTTATTTAATGGATGAAACCTAAAATAAACACGTTAATGTGAAATGAGACTAGTAATGCAATGATTTCCCCCTAAGAAACCGAATGTTATTGGAGTTAGAATGAGAAATATTTTATCCATGGTCACACAAAATTTTCATTGTTTAAATCATTCCAGACATCCAAACAATCACAGTAGGGAGTATCATTCTGTTGAATCCTTTAGGAGGCAGTGTCCACCATCATTCTGTGGGTCTTCTAATCTATTAGTGGAAAATTGATCAGAACCCTTGAAATGGTATTTTTAGTTATTAAATCTACATAACATGATAAATTCATCTTTGTAGAATATCATTTGAAAAGATTAAATAGATCAATTATGGAATATTGTCAAGAATAAGAAGCAATAAGATGAAATTGAGTCCAAGTAATGGGTCTACTTCAAGAAATTATTTATTAATAAATAAATTCTTTGTATTCACTGAAAAATATGGATAAAGAGTTCAATTAACATAAACAAAATAAAGATGAATCTGTTGGTACCTAAGAATAAAATTTTACAGGACATGGAAGGTACCATTTTGGAATTATTATCCAACATTAGATTAAAATTAGTCAATTATTTAGTGCCATTAAACCTAGTCTCCTAAGGTTTTCATCAATAAGGGAATTCAATAGCTATGAGGAAATAGTTCGATGTGCTCTTAAGGGTGAGATAGATATTAGAGTATCCCATCAGTCATATGTGTGTGATAACAAGATAAAATTGGACTTCAATGTAAAATATAAATACCACATTGAAAATAATATGAGTTTCCCCTTATTCTCATAGCGTGGAAAGAAGCATGGAGGGAATTTTCTATATGTGTTTAGTAAATGTTCTAAGTGTGTAAAATTAGGTTATTATAAAATTGAATGCCAATGTGATGGGAAAAATATTTTTATTGATGAGAAAAACAAAATTTCAATACAGAATAAACATCATATACTTAAATGTAAAAAGTTCAAGGAAATGGGTAATTATTCCAATCAATGCACTAATCTAAGGGTTATTGATGATGATCGATGTAAAAAAACTCTTAAGGAAAAATACAATGGAATTTCATATGCAATTACTATAAGTGACATGGAGTACGATAATGAAGTGGTGAAAGGTAAACATAGAATTCACTCTGAAGTAGACAATGTTTTATTTGATTCTAGATCCAACCAATATTTTGTTTATAAATAATTTTTTTAATGGTATCAATTTATTAACTTTATCAATTAGTTGTCGAGTTAGTTGTGACAACTCCTAATGGAAAAATGGTTTCCTCAAAAGTATAAAATTCTTCCCCAATTGATGTTGATGAGAAAGTGGTTCTAAAAAATCATGTGGTCCTTCTTATATTGGAACATGATGTTATTTTTGGCATGGATTTGATTTCCTTATTTCTAGATCATATCAATTTTCAATTAAGGGAAGTCACATTTCATATTCCATAACAATCTATGATCATATATCGATGTATGGATGAATATAACCTTACAGAAGAAATTTCATCAATCATATGGGTCTTGATTCCAATAAATAAATGTTATTTATCTCAAACGTTTGCGGAGAATCACTGGATTAAGAATATTCCCACTGTAATGGAGTTTGACAATGTCTTTCCAGATGAATTATCCAGTCTTCCACCAAATCTTGAAGTTGATTTTTTAATATAACTCACACCGGGTGCTATGACTATTTTAAATACAACTTATATAATGGTCCCAATTGAGATTCATGAATTTAATGAAAAACATCATGATAATCTTGATAAGGGATTCATAGTCTCTAGTGTGTCACCTTGGGGAGCACCTGTGTTTTTTATAAATATAAATGTTTCAATAATTAGACTTTTCATTGATTATCGATAACATTACAAGATCAAAATCAAGAACAAATACCCTATCACATGCATTGATGATATATTTCACCAACTATGTGGAGCTCAATACATTTCCAAGATTGATCTTTGTTTAGGATATCATCAATTACGGGTCAAAAAACAGGATCCACCAATGACGAAATTCTATAAAAGGTATGGACACTATGAATTTATATTGATGACTTTTGGTCTTACTAATTCCCATTCAATCTTTATGGATCTAATTAATAGAGTCTATCTTAGTCAATTTGTGGTAGACTATATATATGATATTCTTTTCTATTCAAAGCGAAAGGAAGAACATGAAGATCACTTGAGAATTGTACTAAAGACCCTATGAAAGAAGAATATTTATACCAAATTTACCGAGTGTCTTGTTTGGATTCAAAAGGATTCATTTTTTGGTCACCTAATCTCATGAGAGGAGATATATTTGGATACATAAAAAATTGAGGTTATTGAAAGATAGCTGAGTCACAACAATAGTAACTGAGATCTTATGTTTTCATGGTTTGGATGGATAATGTTGTTGTTCTATTAAAATCTTTTCACAACTATCTAATCCACTCACCATGTTTACTTGAAAAAAGTAATGTTAGTTTGAATGTATGAATGTAAAGAGAATTTCAAAGATCTATAAACAAAGTTAGCCAGTGCACCTGTGCTCACACTACCTTATAGTGGAGAAAGGTATATGATCTATAGTGATGCACCCAGGAAGGGCTTGTGGTATGTTCTCATGAATAAATTCTAGGGTGATAGATTATTCCTCATTATAGTTGGAACCCCATGAGCAAAACAACCCAACTCACGATTTTGAGTTAGTTGCAGTAATATTTTTAGTATAAATATGGAGGAATTATATTTATGGTGAAATATGTAATATTTATAATGATTATAAAAGTTTAATGTGTTTTTTCACAAAAATGTGATGAAGATGTAAAAAAGAAGACAGCTGGATTTTATTAAGGATTACGACTGCCCAATACATTACCACCCATGGAAAGTGAACAAGGTGGAAAATTTGTTGAGTCAAAAAGACAATGTTGGCTTATTCAAGACGAGGATAATGAAAAATCCAATATATATGGATTTTTAAGGATGGATCTTGAATTTTTAATAGAAGGTTAAAAATATTATCTTTTTAAAATTAATGTTCAGACATCTATATAGGTGAATATTAAATAGGCATAGAAGGAAGATGTAGAGTTACAACAGAAGGTGAAAAACATTATTGAATTCAATCTAGATTATTGTGAAAGAAATATGGTTTAAGAACTGGGATTGTGTTCCTCCCATGACAGAATTAAAGAAGGAGCATTTGGATGTGTCTTATAGTTCTCCATTCTCTATTCCACCTAGAAGAAATAATATGTATATAGACCTTAAATAGTACATCTGGTTAGATGTAAAGAAAGTAGATGTCACCAAATATGTCTCTCAATGCTTGGTTTTTCAGTATGTAAAGGTTGAGTGAGATAATTCTAATGGGATGTTATAACTATTACCAATACCAGAATGGAAATAGAAAAAAATCCCTATGGAAATAGTGATTAGACAACCAAAAAAATCCAAATCTAATAATTCTATTTTGGTTATACTTTATCTCCTTACTAATTCATCACACCTTATTTATATTAAGGAGAATTTCTCTCATAATCAGCTAGCCTGGATATATGTAAAAGAAGTTGTTAGATTTCATGGAGATCCACTTTCAATTATATCTGATCGAGATTTCTGGTTTACCTCGTACTTCTGGCGATGTCTTCATCATACTCTGGATACATCGTTAAATTTCCACATTGTATATCATCCTTAGACAGATGGTAAAACTGAGAGGAAAATTAAATTTCATGAATACAAATTGAAACATATTTTTGGATTTTAAAGGTGTTTGGGATCAACACCTACGATTGTTGTAATTTTCATACAATAATATCAATCAATTTAGTATTCATTTGTATCCTTATGAAGCCCTCTATGAAAATAAGTACTGAACTCCAACTTGTTTAGATGATTTTGTGGAAATAAATCTATTAGGACCTAATTTTTTTGATGAAATAACAAAAAAGCTTAGATCTACTCAACAACACATAAGAGAAGATCATATTTCAAAAAAAAATGTTATATTGACAACTGAAGAAAATGCCGAGGGTTCGAAGTGGGAGATAAGGTGTTCATATGAATATCTCTTAAGAAGGGAGAACTGATATTTCGAAAGAAGTGAAAGATGATCCCTAAGTATATAGATCCTTTTGAAATAATGGATTGTGAAGGGAATGTATCATACTGATTGGAACATCCACCAAATATATCTCAAGATAATAATTTTTTCCATGTATCTCTCTGGAGAAATTACATACCTGATCCTTCACATGTACTGAGCTCAGAAGTCGTACCACTGGAGAAAGATATTTCTTATGAAGACTACCAATAGAGATTATGGATCATAGAGAAAAAGATCAATGAAACAATAACAATCACTTGGTTAATGTTTTAATGGAGGAAACACCAATTTGAAGAAGCTCTATGGGAGCTAAGTATATGATGAAAGGGAGGTATCCTCATCTATGTATTTCCAAGTAACGAATTTCGAGGGAAAAATTCAATTAAAGGGGTGTAGAATGTAACAACATGATGTTTTAATGAAAAATTTTATTTAAATAATTTATTCTTTTAGTAGCCATATTTTCACCCAATCGCTAGTTTAGAAAACCCTTGATATTCCGTTTATATAAAATTACCATTATATCCTAGAAGATAGGTTAGTGGGAACAATTATAACTTATGAATATACATTATGATTTAATTTGCTATTAATTATTTATAGAAAATATAAATCAATTAGATATTTGTATTTTTGGGTGAATTACATTAATTAATGAAATTAATGAGATATATTTGTTATATACATAATAAAATATTTTTGAAATTCATCTAATGGATATTTTAGTATGAATAAAACCATATTTTACGTTTAAGAACTTATTTTTTAAAATGTTAACTTAACCCATTTTAATAAAGAACCCATTTGACATTAAGATTTTGACATATTAATAATTTCTACATGACAACATAAAAATTTTATTTTGATATAGGATATAAAAATATACTTCGGATTAATTGATGATATTTTTCAGATAACTTTCTTATTTTGACAAATAGTAAAAAAATGATGAATTTTATTTAAAAATAACTTCATTCTTAGAGATAATTTATATGGTTAATTTATAATATTTAATAGTTTTAAACTATAAATAGAATATATTTTTACCATTTAATATTATTTATGTCATTATAATTAATTTTACATTGAATTCATAGGTAAAACATTTCAATTTTTTGCACTATTTTATCTTTTAGAATCTGTTTTCTCATTTGAACAACAAGATGGGTTTAAAAATAATTACACCAACTCTTGTGTTTTTAATGTTCAAAAATGGATTCCATAATTGAAATCATATGTTCCAAATTGTGTGACTATTTACCTTTTATTTATGGACATTAGGAATAATATCTTCAATAATTATTTTATATACCACGGTTAAATGGTAAATAGGGTAAATACGGGTATATAAAATAATAATTTAATAATATAAAACATACTTAAAACATGTCCCAATGTTATTTCATGATATATTTCCGACCGTAGGCATCTATGGGTCTATTTTTGAACACCATGGATTTACATGGATGTGAAAATGACATTTTATAAGAATTAATATTAACTAAAGATAAGTATAACCTAAACACAAATCTTTTACTAAATCAATTTAATGTAAGGTTATATAACAGATATCCATGTCTATAAATTGAAATAAGAGTGATAAAATATTGTCTTCCATCATGGTATTGTATTTATATTTTCTAGACAATATATAAATATATTTATTTATCACACAATTATGATGTATTGATTACCACAATATTGAACTATAGAAATTAATGAATTTTTAATTATTAAAAAATTGTAATTTGGTTATTTTGATGTCATAAATTAATTTTATGGATGATACTGACATATAATATTTGATTTAATGACATAGTTCTGATGAAATAAGGTTGTCATAAATTTTTTCAAAAAAACCATTACTGAATAGTGTTTAAAATTGACACAATTGATAACTTAAAACATAAAATAGTTTATTAAATTATAGTAAATTTTGAAAAATCTATTATTTGTCCAAATGGCTAATATAATTCCATATATGTCATAAATAACGTTATTTGGGTCATTTGAAATGATATGGTAATTAAATAATCCCACAATATGTAAATAACAAGATATCACGATATGATTAAAAAGTGTAAAATAAGGGTTAAACCAAAAAGAAAAGGGTAATGAAATATTATAAACTAGTCTGAAAATTATCGGATGATGGTTAGTATAACAAAAATCATTTTATCTTTTAATTAAATAATTTTTGGACAATTTTTAGTCAAATTTGAATGTATAAAAAACAAATTTTTTTAGAGATTCCTAAAGTGCCCCTCTAATCTCTTATAAAAGGGCACCTCCTCCCCCTCATCTTCAGTATATTTTCAGCCTTCAACCCCCAAAAAAACCTATACATTTCTCTTCTCAACTTCCCTAGTTACATGTTAATGATTTTTTTTCTCAAAATACCAACTCCAGTACCCTAAGAGCAAATTTATAGAGGCACGTTGAGGAAAAGATAATCTCTTCTACCTATTCTTTCAAATTTATTTGTTCTCATACTTCTTCTTCATTAGTTGTTTCATTATTAAGTAATAACATCAGTATAAATATAATACTTATATGTTATTATAAATATGATATAACCCTATTTATACTTCTGTTTATCCTATGAAAAAAAATAATTGTGCATGGGTATATACTGATTACCATCTCCACGCCGTGATATAATCTATTTTTCACCACCAGCTTACATGGATGGGTATAATGGTGATAATAATAACTATTTTGATAATTATAACATTATACAAATTCTGAGATACTATACACCATCCCTAAAATACCATTCAACAATTAAGGGAATGATATTATCGCTCGTGCGTACTTATGGCTTACCGTCGCCACATTGCGATGTGATTAATTTTACATAATATTAATTTAACCATTATTGTATAAATTAAATGATTGAATAAAGATGATATATATAATACACATACCATTATTTAAATGATATAACTATAACCTAAAGTGTTAAATAAGAACTTATCTGACAAAACACATATAAGAACATATAGATGGTAATACCCGAGTAATGAGTAACACTGGAATATTACTAACAACAGGATGAAAATATGATCATAAATGTTATCAGTAAAATGAATATTATTCTGGAATAAATGATAATAATATTTAAATCATCATATGGTATTTTCATAATCATATTAAGGAGATCAGACCTAAGGTGTGGGATAACATTGAAAATATCATTTCTATCCGAGATTGTTTTTACATAAGTATTTATTAAGGGTATATTTATCATCCATTTCCATTTTTTATAAGAATATTATCATAAATTGTTAAATATTTTTCAATTTTTCTAAAAGTCATTTTTACCCATTTGGACTTTCACAACAAGGTTTGGAATGAATCCCTCTTACGTTTACCACACGGGGAACTTTTTGGACTTTTACGACAAAAAAACAAGAGGAATATTTTTTTAACTTGTAAAACATGAACATATTTTTAATATTTATGAATGAATTATTCCCTTTAAGATTCCCATACAGTATTATATGGTTATTTTTACATAAAATGATTTCTTAAAAAATTAATTGATAATTTGAGGATGGAAAACATTTTCGAAAAAGAAATTATTTTTGCTTCAGGAATAAAAATCAACTATATTAGAAAGATTATTTTCCATCTAAGATTACATATTTTTATGTTTATATAAATATTATTAATTTTATTTTATTGTGTAAATAATGAAAATATTTTTATAAAATCCATTTATAGATTATTTCATGATGGATATAGGTTTAAGAAACCCATTTTATATTAAGTGTTATGCTATAATGAATAATTTTATGTTTTTGTGGAACTCACAATAATGGTTTCATTATGAGAAGGTTGGTACATATATCATTCCAATTCATTATGTAATGATTTATATCTCCTGATATAGACATGGCTTGAACGGCAGGTTTATCTGGTTCAGTGATACAGAGTTGGAATGAGAAGAGAACTTGGTTCAGTAATAGACTTTGTCTCTTATAATGGTCATGGAAATGATCCTTTCCTATATATGAAATGATTTTATAAGATTATGTGTGTACACCAAAAAAATATTATGTCTAATGTTATGACTATTTGGATTACAATTCACTTTTATGAATTATCAAATGAAATGATATTGTCAATTATTTAATATGCTTGATAAGATTTTCAAATGTTATGTTTTTATGAATAAGATATGATTGTTATTTATGTTATTTAACCCTACTAAGTATTTGAGCTCACCACATTTTGTGTTTCTTTTTCCAAGGACATGATGAAGGTGATTAAGTATAATTTTCCAAAAGTAGTATAGTTATTATGAAATAAACTGGAGACAATGTAGATATTTTTTAATCCATTTGTTTATGTTCCCCAGTTTATAAAGAGACTATATGTATACGGTCTTTTAATTATTTTGTTATTTGTTGTGATAAATATACATCAATTATATAGTGATATCAATGTATTTAATGAACATGATTCTATAATTTCCATTTATAAAATTATGGTTTTCTACATTCATTTATCCATAAGAAATTTGTCCCATGAAATTTTGTTTTGCATAGTATGGTGAAACAAATTGAGGGTAGTTATACATAATGAATTATTTTGGTTCCCATGTTGTCTCTTCGTACATAAAGTTCCACCAAAGAACTTTTACCATGTGAGTAATTTTTTTCATTGAACATTATCTCTATGGACCAAGATCTTTACCATCTGCTCCTCTTAAGAGATATCATTTAACAATTGTATTACCAATAGATTCAATACATGTTAGGAATCTAGTATTTAATTCCTCAATAAGGATACATGGAAGACATCATGTACATTAGAAAGGGTAGGTTGATGTGATAGTTTTTGGGCCACATCCCCAACGATATTAAGAATCTTGAATTGTTTGATGTAACTGGGACTCATCATTCCTTTCATCCTAAATCTCATCATCCTCTTACATGAAAATATGATAGTGAATACAATGACACCAACCACAAATTGTATGTCCAATCAACAATTTTTCAAATAGCTCTATTGTGGACTTTGTCTTTCATTGATTTGATATTTAATGAATTTCTCATTTTTCACAATTTATTCCTCCATTCCAGGTCCCAGTTGGTCTTTCTCACTTGCAACATCCATGTATGATGGTGTTCTTTATCTTTTCACGTAAAGGGATCCATATGATTCCATATGGATGATTGAGTGGAAACATTCAATATAAGATAAATATACTTGAGGTAGATGGTGGTCCCATTCCACATTTATGTTCATATAACATGATCTCAATATGTATTCCACTGTCTGAATTTTCCATTAAGACCATTGTTCATTCTTAGGATGGTAGTCCATATTGATGTTTAACTCAGTCTTTATAGATAATGTTGAAGAATTTTCTAGAACATGGAGGTTAATCAGAAATCACGATGGTATAAAATTAGTAGTGGTACCCTATTAAGCCTTACCACTGCACTAATGTATATCATTGTAGTTGATCTAGTGGTATGTCCTCTTGAATTTTGATAAAGTGGGTTTTCTTTGTGAGAAGATCCACAAATCCCCATATAACATTGTTTCTTCTGGATGTATTAGGAATTCTGATGACAATGTCCATGTTGAGGATTTCCCACTTCAATTTTGGTATGGGTTATGGTTGTATCACACCCTTATAATTATTTATTTAATCAAACACTTGATCACATACTAGGAATATTGATTTATATTAAACAATCTCTTTATAAATTTTGTCCCATAAATAGTTCTCTTGGATATCTCGATACATCATTGTTAACCATGGGCTAATTGAGAAGGATAATCTATGTTCATAACTTAAAATATCTTTCATTATCTATGGACTGGATGGTACATTTATTCAAGATACAAATATAATGACCCGTTCCACATTCATTTTTAACTATGATTATTTCACTTTTCTAATATCTTCCACATTTATCTTAATTTTCACATCATTTTATTTAGAATATCTAAATTTATTTATAAGGGATGGTTGATAAATAATTTGATAAAGGATTGATTATATTCCTTAATTAATTAGTCCTTGTTATATACATTGAAAATTTATTAATATTGGATCCATATCAATTCACATCACTCATAATGTTGTAAGAATATTTCTATATGCAACATCTGCAACATTATTATACATATCAAGATTGTAGTGGATTGAGATATCACAATCCATGATGAGATGTAACCATATTCATTGGTAAATATTAATCTATTTATTTGTGAATATATATTTTAGGATCTTTTGAAAATTATATATTTCACACTTCTCCATATAGAGATAATATCATCATATTATCAATGTGAAGATCAAAAACGCCAACTTGAGTTCAAGTGTGGCATAGTTTTTCTATTGATTTTTTAACTATATTGACAAGTATGATAAAAATTTATCAATTCTCAATATTAATCATACTAATTACTTATTTAAACAACATTTTTTACCACAATGAATTCCCCAATCTTCAGTAGTGTGAGCACTAGTGTAGTGATAGACTTCCTTTAACTCATTGAAGAAGTATTTTCATTTTCTAGTATAAAAAAATTCACCCTTATGATTGTGTTTGATCAGTGGGTTTTATAATCATAATAAATTATTCACACATCATTGATAATACCAAACATGAAAATTGAAACTACGGATCTTCGTTATAGATGATTCCCTGGCCCACTCATTGATTTCCATTATCTTGTAATAGTCCAAATATATTCCTTTACAATTGATAAAATTATCCAATAATGATACAACCTACATAAAGAAATCATAGTTATTGTACTTTTCATTATGTTTCTCTATTATATTTTTTAACAGTATTAAAATTATCCTAATATTCCTCCATGCACTTGGATGATATAAAAATATATTCTATAAAGACTACCACGATCATGTGAAGACAATATCTAAAGACAATATTAATTATTTCCTTGAATATTGATAGAGGATTATTGGGTCTCAAAGGATTAAATATGACCTCATAGTTTATTTACCTCATTTAAAAGGTAATATTTTGAATATTTTCATTCCCTACCTTAAATTGGTGATATCACGAATGAATTTCCACCTAAGGGAAATAAAAATACCAATATATCCTATTAAAAATTCATTTATCCATGGAAGGGGTAATTGTAATTTTTTTGAGCTCTATATAATTAATCAAGTGGTGCATTGATACATCCTTATTCATAAGGAAGTGGAATGGTGCACCCCATAGTGAAGCAATCGATAATATAAAACCCTTTTCCAAATTATCATATAAAACATTCTTCAATTATTAAAATCAATGGTGGTGACTTGATATGCAGTAATTAATATAGGTATAGATCTATTAATATATTAAAACCACAACAAAAAATATAATTCTGGAGGAAGACCAGGCAAATATTTAGGGAACACATTAGTGTTTTCCCTCACAATGGGCATGTCTTCGATCATGATTCTCTACTTTGCCTCAATAATTGTTTCTAGATATGATATCTCTTAATGAAATAATATCTACACAATACATGATGATTATGATAGAGATTCATTCTCCTAATTAAACATATAGATAATTGGAGTATTCTTCGATATTTGAATAGTAATATCTCATTCCTGACTTATGTCATAGGATTTGTATAAAAATATTCAATCCATTCCCATCATAGCATCAAACTATACCAAATAAAATAATAACAAATTTTCTTGGTTTTACCATAAATAAAAATTAATTTGGGAGGAGTTATATAATTTGGTTGTAATAATGCACCCATTTCAATTTCTCATAGAGAACTCAACCATCATATTTGGAGGTGGGTTTTGTAATGTTATACTAAACAAGCAAGATATTAAAGAATGCATGGAAATAGAATCAAATTGTTTATTCTGTATTCTTCTGGGTATAACTAGAGAACATGTTATCACATACCCTTTGGGATCCAACTTAGTAGTAGTGATGGAATAATCAATCCCTTAATCTTTTGGATTTAGTGACTACTGACATTGATTACCCATGTGGAATCAAGGATTAAAACACTAACTTACATTATTCCCTTTTTCCCTATATTTGATGCATTTGATTATGGGGGGTTCTCTCCTTTAGTCCACAAAATTTTACTACATACACATGTCACTTTGACACTCATGATCTTGGTGGCCTTCTCTCCCACACATGATGCATTTTCCCAGTCCCATTGAGGAAATATTCATGATGAATATTCTCATATTTTTGACATGTGAGTGGTAGTTCTTTCATTCCACATATTTATTTATATACATTAACTTGAAACTAAATATTTGTTTCTCATCTCTATATAAATTGTACCATTCTGAAAATTCCATCTACACATTTAGATAACAGGGAACAATATCTTTAAAACTCATAAAGACTCATAGAGCTAAACCATTTTAAAGGTGTCCTTTACAACACTAATGAATCAATCAATTTTGTTATCATTTTTTATATAATGCCCACAGGTGTAATGTGAAAACCTTGTGAAACCTTCTTAGTAATCCCTGATAGATTCGCCATAATTAATCTTATGCTCTATTTATCCACTCTCAATCTTTGTATGAATTTTTAAGGGAAAATTCATATTAATAAATATTTTATTAATGCATTCCCACTCTATCTTTGTAATGTCACCCTTGGCATTGTTGTTCTTAATGAAATCCCTCCACTGATTGGCTACCCCATAATATTATAAATTTTCATATTCACCTTTTCCATATCAACATAGTTAATATCATAAAATGCCTTCTCAATTGGTTTGACCCACTATACCATGACTAGTGGGTCGGAAGATCCACTAAATGTCAGTGGTCGCTGATGCATAAAATACTCAATAGCAAGTTTATACCTGTTTAGGTAAGGAAAACCTTCCAAATTATTCATTTTATGGTTCATATACTAATACAGTAGGGTAAGCATCATCATGAAATTTTAACTCCTACTACCCAATCATTTGGGATGTCTCTTAGGAAATCACTACATTGATCCTTATATGGATTATTGTCATGATTTATCCCAATCCCCAAAATTTTCTAAAAAAGTAGGTATGAATAAAACATAATTAAAAATTTCATGAATAATTGATTCCGTTGTGAAATAAAATCTAAAGGAATTTCTTATGGGATCCATGTGTTTAACATTTTTCTAAAAGAATGCTATAGGGGTTCTTTCATATACATTGACTTATGCAAAGGGTTTTCAAAAAATCTCTTATAAAAATTTCCATGTTAACTAAAGTATGATATGATTCAAAATATAGAATTCCAAAAAAAATTTAAATTACTAATACATGATATTAGGGTTAAAAATTGTAATATAGTGATAATTTTGGTATCATACTGTCTAGTGTAATATAAAAATTATGCGTGTACATAACATTTAAATAATAAAATTTAAACATTATTTTATTTATTATCATATAGATTCTTAGTGTGATTATCATTATTCTAATTACAAGTAGTAACTAGATGATATACATCAAGGAAAGGGGTGATCTAAAAGCCCCGCAAGATGATAGATAGGAATATGAATGAATGTAACATGGGTGAGCATAATCATCATCATCATAAAAGAGTAATGCAATAATTATCGGTATCATAGTAGTAATAAATATATTATTTCATTGAATGTGGCACATCATAAAAATTAAATATCATGTCATCGTGGTCAACTACCACACATAGTTTTCAATAATTCTAGCATAATATCCACAAATAACATATGTGCATCATTATAACATCTTATTTATTGTGAAAAACGAAAGCATCATGTTCATAAATATTACACTTTATCTCACTAGATACATCACATTACTAAATTAATTGTAGCTCTATGTAATTGGGGTTGTACCCTTCATATTATAGAATTTAAATAATAATACCTTCCACATAAAATGTGTAATAGTATTTTTCCTTAAAATAACCCTTGGAAAGGAAATGGGGTTCAATATAATTTCATAAATAATAAATTCATTAATAAAATATTTGGTTCGAAATATAAAATGTGAATAATGTACTTGGTATAAGAATCATAATTCTTGAGTGATGATAAAACCATTTCAAGAGAAGTAAAAAAAGTTTTTTTAAAATTAATATTTAATTTGGAAAAAGTATTTGCATTTGTAATAAAATCATATTGAAAGATTATATATTCATGAAATTAAAGGGGAATGAAAATGAAATTATATATTAAGAATACTAATAGAACATCCATACTAATTTTTTTAAATGTGGAATAACCCAAAGAAAGGAAAATGGGAGTCAGAATACCCTTACCTTATGTCCAAATGATTTAATCACATTAAAATCATGTATAATCAAACTAAATAAATAAATTATTTAATCATAAACCTATTTTATTTGAATTTGATTCATTATCATTTTAATATGTTTATTTATGTATAGTTTTTGGATTTTGTGTTTTAAATTTCATTGTTCGATAGTGTTAATTTTCATTAACTTCCTATTCGGTTCTCTTGTATACATGTAAGGAAGATCATCTAAAATGGGGTTAATTATCTAGAATTGAAATTTTATGTTTTTATAAAACCACCAAAAACATTGATGGATATATATATTATTTTTTTATACATATGATGATATTTCATTTGATAAAACATTAATGTCATTCATTTAGATAAATTTAGAGGTTTTATTGATCATAAAAAACAAATTTTGTGTTATTATTCAATATTAGGTATATATTTTAGTTCAAAAACATAAAAAAATTATTTTTTTTACTATCATAATCAACCATTTTATTGGTTTTACGACCTTTATTGATGGTGGTAAAGGAAAATGAAAATGTTCTGTCCTCCAAGGTGATAAATTAGCACCTCAGAAATGATGTTTTCATCATTAGAATAAAAGGGAGAGGGAAAAAGATTGGATGAATAATTATTCAATTAAAATAATAAAATTTATATTTTTATATCATACTGGAGTTATCATTCCACTTTGATAAGGGTATTTTAGGAAAGAATAATAAAAGAAAATAATTAAAAAAAAATAAAAAATAAAGGAGATTTTACCTCTTGAATTCTCCTCTATAAAGACCTATATAAGGAAATTGGACGTGGTATTTTTTTTGAGACCATAGGGTCCTAGTTTTGGGGAGTGGATCGGGAAGAGTTTTGTGCTGAAATATGACAAGAATAGTTTTCTTCTTGTTTTCAGGCTAAGGGGATGTATTTATAATAGAGGAAAGGGGTAATTTTTGATTATTATATTCATTAGTTTATTATTTTGGATCAAGACTATTAATAATTTTTATTTCCACAACTATATAACTTAAAAAGCGAATAATTTTTAAATATTATGGTTATTATATCATACATACATAATTCATCATATGAAAATTATTTTACTTGTTAAATACCTCAAATTGTTTTATTTCATTATTCCTTAAAAAATGAAACTCTTTTAGAAAAATTAAACAAATTATTTATATTTTTTTCAACATGTAAAATTCAAAAATGAATTAAATTTTATGAAAATAATTTAATAAATATGTGAAATTGAATATCTAAATATATCATAATTTACATGGAAAATACAAATTTTAAAATTATAATTGATTTCATAAAATTTCATAAAAAACAATGTCTCATAAATTTATCTTATAATGATAAGAAAATAAAATTATAATTTATGAATAATTTTTATGAAGATATATTTTTATTAAAATAATTATATTAATTACAAAATTTTTATTAATGAATTATCTTTTATAAAAATAAAAACACTTAGTTAATATTTTTTCAAAACATTTATTTACGAATTATATGATATAATTTTATCATATAAAAAATTATATGATTCATAAATTTTATTTTTACATTCATAGAAGATTTTACTTGAAATATTAGTATTCTTTACGGTCAAGTTACTATTTTAGTGGTCAAGTTACTATTAAGTCGATAAAGGTTCTCTAATTTATAGAAATTCCTCTTCTGTAATTCATTATACATTTATAAAGGCTTTATTTTATTATAAATAGGATTTTATTTGGTTTATACTATATGAAATAATAATAATAATGAAATTTCCATTGATAAAATTATGGTTTGTCACACCTGATGCGCTAAAATGCACTTCTAATAGGGAATATAATTCAAATAAAGATAAATAGACACTCTTATAGTGACCCAAAATTTTAATTCGTAAATATTATATTTTAATGTCATAAAAATATTTGTATAACATATTATTCCTCACTTTATTCATTTATCTCCATTTCCATTAGAAAATTGGACTTATAACAAACTAGTTCATATGCAAACTACATCATCTCTCACTAAATTCTTAACAAGAATATCCCTTCTTAAAAATATCATATATAATAAATTTATTCATAATATATGGAATGAACATAATTAAGGGTCATCTCATATGCTCATTAAGGATAAATTGGGTAGATCTAAAGAGATAATGAACATAAGGGTATCATAACAAGAGAATAAAATTTGAAAACCATACCATGTGTATCATATATAATAAAAATTATCCATGACCTAAATATTGACAGTTTATAAGACATTAATAATAATATAATTAAGGGACATGATTTATTATATCCTAAAATTGCATTTTCTTATATATTTTTTGAATACACATGAGAATAGAAAATTATTTTCTTATCTATCATGGTTCCTTGAAAAACTATATTATTTGTATGGGTTTACTCCCCAACCCATCTTAGTAGTAAATTTTATCTCCCAATAATATCATAGTGTAAAAACTAATTTAATAATATTTTTTAACTCCCCATAATAATCCATTTTATCTAATGATATATTAATATTTACCTAATAAATTGTATCGATATATAAGTCTCACACATCCTCAGTAATAAAGTTGACACAGTCATTGATTATAACATTACCACCATCGATAGATATAACATAGAAACCATGTAATATTGCTAATTATACAAAATTGTGCCACAATTTCATAAATCATTAATCATATCATAACCCATTAATGAAATTTGATTCATGAACATTTAATAATAGAATAACTCATGGAAAAAATGGGGTTCATAAACATATTATCATCATAAAGATAAATCATAAAAATAACTAATAAGGATTTTATCATTGGATAATGTAAATAATAAAACTTCTGTAACATCAATGGTTTTTATATTTAATGGAAATTAATATTAAAGGTCAATTTTATAATTTATTGAGATAAATTAACATTCCACTTTAAAAATAATATTTTAAAAACTAGAATATAAATTAAAATTAAAGAAATATTTTTTTTTAAATTTCCTTATAATTTTATAAATGATATTTTAAAATATTTAGTGATTGTTAGGATATAAAATATTTTTAATTACATACAAATAAGAACAAATATTTTATTTAAATATTTAATAAAATTTATAATTTTCATTATTTGGAAAATGATATAAATAATACATTTAAACCATAAATATTACTGTCTATAAAATATATTTACAAAATAACTTTAAAATATTAAAAAAGTTATTTAAAACATTATTACAACACTTAAGTAAGGATAAAAAATGGGTTTGGATGAAAGAGAGAAAAAATAAGGTTTCCTTATAAAAATTAATTTGGAATATTTAGTAACTGAAGAGAGGAAAATGAAAGAAAAAATTTTATTCTCCAGAAATAATAATAGGAAAAGGAAATATGTTTATTTATTGAAAGGTATATCATAATATATCATTTAAATATGGTCAATCATAAATATTTTGGATGAACAATGGGATGGTAACAAAAAATAATTACGACTTTGGTAACTATTGAATATTATGCCCCAAGAATTAATGAACCATATATGGATACAAATATCACATAATTTTCATGAGAATTATAGTGAAATACATTCATTAGATGTAAATGTGGCTCAGAAAAAATAAATAACTTTCTTATAATGAATTTTTTCATAGAAATAAATGCGAGGACAATATCCATTACCTTAATTGTTGATTTCTATTGTACACATTTGAAACAACTATATAATAAATATAAGTTTATTATATATCTATTAAAAAACATTCCCATATTCATTATAAAATATATTATTTATCTAAAACCATTTATTAACAATTTATTAGATATGTATTTAGATTTGATACATAAAGTATATAGATAGAAAATTAATGACACCATTTCTGGAGATAGTTGGTCATACATATGCATGAATGTTGTTTCTATTTTCTCGATTGAAGGGAAAAATGAAGGTAAATAATATATTTTTTTATATATTCATTGATATATAATATATTTAAAATATACCCATTAAATTCATTTTTATTACCTTTCACATCAATCGTAAGTGAAAAAATAATTGTATCACTTTGTGAGGCGGTTGTCCACCGTATACACGAGTGATATTACTAAATTTCCATAAAATGGAAGGTATAGAGGTATATTTGATATCATAATTATATAAGTACAATATTTTCAAAAATATCATATAAATATGTTAATTCCATAATTGTAACCATCCATTGGAGGTGGTAGTGGAAAATAAAATACATCTATTTGTGAGTTTGTAGTCTGCCACACACATGACCGACATTTATGTTTCCTCTTTTACAGAAGTAGAATCGGATATTGAAAAGTCCCAACTAGTATGATTCTAATAACTATTAGGGGTTGAGTTTGAATTAATGATATATTATATTTTTAGCCTCTTGTTATTTTATAACAACTTTCTCCTCCAAATGATAATATATCATTTTTCGGAAATCTAGAATTCATGAATCCAAATGAAAACAATTATTTACATAGTTCACTAAATTATAATATTATAGTGTACTTCTAATGTTTTGGAAATAGTATAACACCACACACTCCACTGAAATATTATCCTTTTTTTATAAATACAAGAAGTATTAAATACCCTAGCAGTTATGTGTAACCATTATCAATACAATAATGCATGCGTATTTCTTACACGAATGATTTAAATATGTTTTTTTAATATGATTATAAACCTTAATCAATTGGTTCTGAACATATCTATATTCTAAATCATGAAATTCAACTTTTTGTAATCCTATTAGAAAATAAGCAATCACATTCTTACCTAGATAAAGGTAGGAACCACTTTTATGGATATCATACAAATACCAAGTCTGATTTCATTATCTGATTCATTGGTATGATTTTTCTTTCCAAAATTGTATGAATTGTTTGTTCATAAAATAATCTAATTTTTCCCTGCCATTCTCTAGAACAGTCAGTCTTATTTGTCTGTCCAATATAAAAAAACCATAATGATGCCTTCTTATGATCACCTCTTCTATCTGAAAAACTAATTAGATTAAATCATGGCCTAGAATCCTTCATCTACCAATTCATAACATTGATTCTCTTTCTATCACCCACACATGAATAATATCAATCAATATTGTACATTGACCTCTATTTATATGTTTGTCAGACGTAAAAAAATTGAAAATGATTTCTCACTCTTTAAAATTACACAAACATGAATTAATAATTTATTTTAGATTCATAGTGATCATTTTCAAACACTTTTAAACCCTTCCATATTACTTGTCACGACCCGTCCTCGGGGCCCGTGCCGTGACTACCCCAAGCCCGCCTTCCATAGGCCAGGGGCTGGCGACTAGCACCAAGGCGTAAAATCCCAGTAAACAAGGAAGGCATTGCCTTTATAAGTAACAACCACACAGAGTCAGCAAGCGGAAAGTAAAGTGCAACTGAAAAGTAAAGTACAGCAACTTAAGAAAAGACGGCGGCCTCGTGTCGTCCACTGGCAATCCCACCTGAAGGGTGGGTACAGATAGCCTCCAGGCTCCTCGGGTCCCACGTCGGCTCCGAGTACGCCCCGCCCAGTGGTCCACCTCCAGGTACCGTCCTGCTCCACGCCCAACTGTGATCAGCGCTGTCCGTCATCTGCAACCAACACAACAAGGTGCGGGCATAGCCCGTGCAGGGGTGAGTACAAGCTACTCAGTAAGGACCCCGAGACCCCCGACGGTCTCCCGAAATCCACAAAGGATATAGCACAAAAGAAAGATGCAATCACGAAGTAACATCTGACTCGACTTAGGTATATGCCCATACATATACCTAAGTCCCCAATTCTAGCTCTGCTCACGAGCTCAAGAACAACTCAATCCACAAAGGAAAGAAAGACTCAAATCCACAAGGAGAGTAAACGGTAAATCCACATAGGATAGTTCAACACAATCCACAAAGGAGAGTAACATAAGATTCATCTCAACCAGGTATACTTTTTCAGATGACGTCAAAGATGATCACTGATCCATCTAAGTCGTCGGACCCACAAAGGATCGATAGGTACTAACCCCCGCAGAAGACCCACACAGGATCGGGCTCACACAGAACCTGTAGGCAGTGGCTCACACAGAACCGGTAGTAAGGACCCACATAGGATCGGGCTCACACAGAACCTGTAGCACTGATCCACGTAGGATCGCTGAGTGTAGTAGTCGACGCAGTCCACTGAGGATCTCTGCACAGTCGTCGCCGCAGTCCACGAAGGATCTCTGCTCTGCCGTCGTCGCAGTCCACGAAGGATCTCTGCTCTGTCGTCGTCGCAGTCCACAAAGGATCTCTGCTCTGTCGTCGAAGTCACAGCCAGCGCTAGGGTTCCCGCACAAAGCGAGCTCGTTTAGGAGGGTCCGCTCCACGAGCCGAGAGGCTGATACATCAACTGACACGTAGTCCGAAGTTGATGTATCCAAAAGTTCCGTATCGACAACAGGATCTCAACGCAACAGACGGCGCGTCAATCGGACGCCCGGTCTGAGAGTTATTGGCATTTTCGCCCCAGGGGCCCGGTTGGTTTTTAGGGCAAAACCAACCCGACCGTACTCCGCCTGTATCCGATCCTCGGGCGGAGCATGCCAAAAGTTCCGTCTCACTTAGAGGAAACTACCACAGCTGACGGTACGTCGATCGGACGTCCGTAGCTCAAGTTATGAGCGTTTCCGCTCCGAGGGGCCGGTTGGTTTCGTGTACGAACCAACCCGGCCGAACCCAATGTCTTCCGAAACCTTGAGTATAATATACCGAAACGACCGTCTTGATCCAAGGATCGCGTAGCCGCTGACGGTTCGTCAATCGGAGGTCCCAGGCCCAAGATATGGGCGAAAGACCGAAGAGGGCCCGAAAACGGGGGTTCTGGGCCCGGGGCGACCCGGCCCGAACCCCCCCTGGGGTCGGCCCGAACCGGGCCGGCGCGAACCGGCCCGAACCGGCTCGGCCGGGTCCGGTCCGGCCTGGGCGCGGCCCGGCCGACCGGACCGGCCGGCTCGGCCGGCGCGGCTTGGCCAGCCGCGCGGGTGGAAGGCCGCGGGCGCAGCCCGCGGTCGAGGGAGCCGCGGCCCGCGTGCGGGCCGCGCGGGTGGTCAGCGGACGCGGCGCATTGCCGCGTCCCGACCGGGTGGACCGGACCCGCGGACCGCGGGTCCGCTGGTTCGCCGCCGCCGCGGCCGAGCCGCGGCGGATTCTTCCGGCGGCGCGCCGGGCGCCGCCGCCCCCGGTCGCCGGCGCCGCTGCGCCGGCGACCCGCGCCGCCGCCTCCTTCCGCGGGCCGCCGGAGATGCTCCGGTGGCCCGATTTGCCTCCCGTCTGTGCCGATGCCCCTCCCGGATGCCGACCTTCACTGTGGATACAACGGATCGCCCCTGCCGCGCGGTTTGTCGTCGTCCGCCATATCCGCACAACAAAAGAGATCGGCGGAGGGTTGTCGGGTCTTGTTCGTTAGACCCGCTCCCTCCGCGTTAATCATAAACAACGGGAGAAAAGAAATAAGATGATCAACACATGATCCAACAATTTTATTTAAAGATAAACTTGTTCGCTTGAAACCGGCTTTTTTAAATTTTCAAGAACGTTCACGAGAAAATTTAAAAGGGGTAACTTTTCCAAAATAAATCCCTACCTCGAAGTCGTCGTCGGACGAGAGGTCGTCGCGGAATCGCTCGTCGCGGAAGAAGGAGATCGTCGCGTCGTCGCGGTATCCGGCGTCGCGTCGCCAATCTCCGGATCAAGAACAAACAGATTTAATTAATTAAATCCGTTGTTATTGAAATTAAGAAGGGAGAATTTAGAAGTTTCGATTCTCACCTTTAACCGCCGATCGCAGGTTCGCCGCGGAAGAAGAGGCACCGAAGAAGAAGAAGAAGGTCGCGGAAAAGCTGTTGACGTCGCGGATCGTGCGTCGTCGGATTCCGGTTCCGGCGTTCTTCGCGTTCTTCGCGTTCTTCGCGTTCTTCGCGTTCTTCGCGGAGAGGGTGAAGGCTCAGAGGAATTGCACAACGATAGCAATCCTCCAAAATAGACAAGTTTGTCTATTTTATTATTTTGCCAACAAACGTAAAACGCATAAGTAACGACCCAATTAATTCGTTGAATTAATTCAACGAGCGAAACAGCCCATTTAATTCACGAAAGAAACCGCCCAATTAAATGGTCTGTTAAAAATTAAAGAAACGCGTCGGTTGACTTTTCAGTTTCTTTGACGGGTTTTCGCGGGTGCGTTACTTAGCGAAAGAAACGGCGGGGCTCGTGCGGGCCCCACCTCACAAATATCCTATCAAGGGGGTAGGATATTTCTGGATAGCATCATATCCAGTTCAACACAGTTCAAGCCGCCTTTAAGTGGCTTCAAGTGGCTTCCAAGCAGCTTAAGTGAAATAAAATAAAGTTGTCGCACAAATTTATTTTATTTCTGGCTCAAAGCCGCAAAATTTTAAAACCACGTCTGAGAAAACGCAACTCCGGAAGAGGCGTTTCTAAGCAAATACCGGCGCTGCGATTTCATCGGTGCCCTCAGAATTTGATTCCGGGCACCGGTTCAAAAGATAGAAAAACCCGCTCGTCCGTTCACTGAACGTACCCGAGCCAAACTTCGGAAATTGATTCCGGGCACACCGGGCCTCGGAATCAGGTGCCGTCTGAAGCTGCGCTCTTGTAAAATTCCAAAGAAAATTAAGAAAAAAAATTTCCTTGAAATTTGCGGGTCTTTACATTACTCCCACCTCAGGGATTTACGTCTCCGTAAAGATACATCAAAAACTAGGGGAACAAATGCGGGTACTGAGCACGCATCTGAGCCTCCCGCTCCCAAGTGCTCTCCTGGAGGTTCCCGTGCTGCCATCTGACGCGCACAAGAGGAATCGGCCGCCCACGTAGGACCCGCTCATGCCGATCCTCGATCTCCACTGGGACCTCCGCAAAAGTCGCCCCATCGTCCACGTCCAGCTCCCCAAAGTCGATGATGTGCGTCGGGTCGTGCACGTATCTCCTCAGCTGAGACACGTGGAAGACGTCGTGCACCCGGTGCAACTGAGGTGGTAGAGCCAGGCGATAAGCCACCTCTCCTATCCTGCTGAGGACCTGGAAAGGCCCGATGAAGCGTGGAGACAACTTGCCGCCTCGGCCAAATCTCCGTAAACCACGTCGAGGTGAGACACGCAAAAAGACGTGGTCGCCATCCTCGAACTCTAGTGGCCTCCGCCTCCTGTCAGCATATGACTTCTGCCGGCTCTGAGCTGTCCTCATCCTCTCCTGGATGATCTGGACCTTCTCTGTCGTGGCTCGGACCATCTCTGGTCCCACGAGTGCTGACTCCCCATGGTCTGTCCAGCACAACGGTGATCTGCAGGGTCTGCCGTACAACGCCTCGTATGGTGCCATCCCGATGGTGGAGTGGTAGCTGTTGTTGTACGCGAACTCCACCAAGGGTAGGTGGTCCTCCCAGCTGCGACCAAAGTCGAGGACACATGCACGGAGCATGTCCTCGAGTGTCTGTATGGTCCTCTCCGTCTGACCATCCGTCTGAGGGTGGAAGGATGTGCTCAGATGGAGCCGCGTCCCGAACGCCTCCTGCAACCCCTTCCAGAGCCGGGAAGTGAAACGAGCATCTCGATCGGAGACGATAGATGATGGCACACCGTGAAGCCGTACGATCTCCTGGACGTAAAGACGTCCCAAGCTCTCCACTGAGCCCTGCTCTCTGATGGGTAAGAAGTGTGCCGACTTGGTGAGTCGGTCGACAATCACCCAAATGGAGTCGTGACCTCTGGAAGTACGTGGAAGTCCAGTCACGAAGTCCATAGATATGCCGTCCCACTTCCACTCCGGGACCTCCAAGGGCTGTACCAAGCCTGCTGGTACCTGATGCTCTGCCTTCACCTGCTGGCAGGTTAGGCATCGTGAAACGAACTCAGCCACAACTTTCTTCATGCCCGGCCACCAGTGCTGTCGTCTGAGATCCTGGTACATCTTCGCCACTCCAGGATGTACCGCCAAGGGAGAAGTGTGAAACTCTCTCAGCACCTCCTCTCGTAGAGCGACTGGTACGAGGGTATGCCCTCTGAAAAGGATGTCGTGCTCTGCTCCAAGGGAGAAACCATCAGGCGCCTGACCTGAGGATATCAGTGCACGCCGGGTCTCACAGTCAGCGTCCCCACGCTGAGCCTCTCTGACCCGCTGTAGAAGTGGAGGAGAGACTGTGAGAGACTGAAGAAAGGCTGCTCCGTCTCTATCCACGAAGGATATCCGTAAGGAGGCTAGCTGCTCTGTCGCCTCCTCAAGCAGCTGAATGCCCGTCCTCCTGCTGAGGGCATCGGCTACCACGTTCCCCTTCCCAGGAGTATAGACTATCTCAAAGTCATAGTCCTGGAGGAACTCAAGCCATCTCCGCTGTCTCAGGTTCAGGTCCTTCTGAGAGAAGATATACCTGAGACTCTGGTGGTCAAGAAAAGACCGTGAAGCGCTCGCCCATCAGATAGTGCCGCCAAGTCTTCAGAGCGAAGACCACTGCTGCTAACTCCAGATCATGAGTGGCGTAGTTCTGCTCATGCGGCCTCAACTGACGTGATCCGTAGGCGATCACGGCCCGCTCCTGCATCAGGACGCACCCGAGTCCAGTCCCTGATGCGTCGCAGTAAACTACGTATCCAACTCCCTCCTCAGGCAACCTCAAGATAGGTGCGCTGGTCAATCTCTGTCTCAGCTCCTGGAAGCTCTGCTGACATCTGTCTGACCATACGAAGGGTTTCCCCTTCTTCGTCAACGCTGAGAGTGGTGCCGCAACTCTGGAGAAGTCTGGCACGAATCTTCGATAGTATCCCGCTAGGCCCAAGAAGCTCCGCACCTCAGTCACGCTCCTGGGTGGCTCCCAAGCTAGCACTGCCTCGATCTTCGCGGGATCCACTGCAACTCCCGCCTCAGAAATGACGTGCCCCAAGAAATGGACCTCACGTAACCAGAACTGGCATTTTGAGAGCTTGCCATAAAGCTGGTGCTCTCGGAGCGTGTCTATCACAACTCGCAGGTGGTAGGCATGCTCCTCCTCAGTCGTCGAGTATACCAAAATGTCGTCAATGAAGACCACGACAAATCGGTCGAGGAATGGCTGGAAGATCCTGTTCATGAGGCTCATGAACACTGCTGGATCATTGGTTACGCCGAACGGCATAACCAAGAACTCATAATGGCCATACCGACACCTGAAGGCCGTCTTCTGCACGTCCTCGTCTCGAACTCTGAGCTGATGATAGCCTGACCGGAGGTCTATCTTTGAGAACCACCGCGCTCCCTTGAGCTGATCGAAGAGGTCATCAATCCGTGGCAGCGGATACTTGTTCCTCACTGTCACCTGGTTCAGGCGACGATAGTCGACACACAGTCGCAAGCTCCCGTCCGCCTTCTTGGCGAACAAAATCGGGGAAGCCCAGGGTGAAACACTGGGTCGGATAAACCCCTTGCTCTGCAAGTCCTCCAACTGTACCCGCAGCTCCCGAAGCTCGGCGGGGGCCATCCGATATGCTGGAGAGGATATCGGGGCTGTCCCGGGGTACAAGTCGATGTAAAAGTCTACCTCTCTACGATGAGGTAGCCCTGGAACGTCGTTGGGAAAGACGTCCACGTACTGGTCCACCACTGCAGGAAAAGCCGGACTCCGCACGTCCAATGCTCCCAGGATGAGGCTAGCCAACTGATGAGAGATGGGCTGCACTCTCCTCTGCGGAAGTCCATCCTGTGCTGCAAAGGTTCCCTTCTCGCCGGTGAAGGTAAACCTGCTCCCGTCGGTGCGAACACATCGCACCTTGCGCATAAAACAGTCGATCTGGGCATGAACCGTGGATAGCCAATCCATGCCCAAGATGACGTCGTAAGGCCTCGACGCCGCTACAAGGAGATCCCAGCCGAAGCTCTCACCTCCTAGAGTAAGCTCACACTGCCGGCACCAGTGCGTAATCGTCGAGTCTGCTCCCGTAGGAGTCTCTAGCCGTAAGGATCGAGCCAACGGCTCAGTCGGAATCTCCGAGCTCCGAACAAGGGCAGAGGCTATGAAAGAGTGACTCGCTCCTGTGTCTATAAGTACTGCAGCAAGGGTGGAATAGACACAGATCGTACCTCGAATCATCTCTGGCAAGTCGGGGTCGTAGGCCTCCACTGCCTGGAGCTGGGCCTGTCCCTGCCCGCCAGCTCCCTGTGGTCGAGGTGGCCCTCCTGGTGGTGGTGGGGGTAGAGCCTGGAAGCGTCGCCCACCAACCGCTGCTCGGCCAGCTCCTCTGCCTCGTCCGCCTCCTCCCTGCGGACCGCCACGGTCGACCCTCTGCCTCTGCCTGGGTGGCCCCTCCACCGTCTGCTGCTCCTCTGATCGGCGAGTCGGGCAGTCACGAGCCATGTGACCCTGCCCGCCGCAAGAGTAGCACAACCTGCCTCTCGAAAGGCTGGCACTCCGCTGTGTGCCTCTTACTACTGAGCCGGTGTCCTGAGGCCGTCTGCGTGGGGGTCTGGTTTGCCTGGACCCGTGAGTCATCCGTCGGCTACCTGCTGCCGAAGACTCAGCTACCTGCCGCCCTGCGCTAGGTCTCGCCGCTGAAGAAGGCTCTGCTAGGAAGCTCTCGATCAGGAGGGCTCGCTCCAGCACTCCCGCCTGGGTCGGAATGCTGAGGGAGATCAGCGACGCCCGAATCTCCTGTCGCAAGCCCTGCTCGAAGGTCCGGGCCCGGAAGAAGGGGTCCCGTACCATGTCAGTCGAGTAGCGAGATAGGTCCGTGAACCTCGCCGCGTACTGAGCGACCGTCATGCTGCCCTGGCGCAGCTGGAGAAGCTCCTGGATGCGCACCGCTCGGAGGGTGGCCGGGACGAACTCAGAGCGGAAGAGGCTCTCGAAGTCCGCCCAGAGCAAGGATGCCTCATCGTGAACCTGGAGCATCAGGCTCCACCATCGTCCTGCCGCCGCCTGTAGGAGGCTCGCTGCGAGAATCACCATGAGATCCGCTGGTGTCCTCACTAGTCTGAAGATCCGTACCACCGCCTCTAGCCAGTCCTCGGTGGCCTGGGGGTCCGCCTCACCGCGAAACCTGGGCGGTCGCTGGCTCTGAAACTCATGCAGTGCCCTGAGGCGACGTGCATCGTCAGCGTCTGGTACTGGTAGCATCGGTGGCTCGGAGGGTAAAGCTACCGCCGGTGCCATAGCTGGCAAGGGGCCCTGCACCGAGGCCTCGTCGCTCGGTGGGCTGCCATCGCGCCCTACACTCGGAACCCTAGCTGGCTGTCGTCGCGGGGCCATCCTGAAAAGGAGAACAAGAGCACCACAGTCAGAACAGTATACCTGGTGAGCTGGCACAAGTAATCGCAAGGAAAACTTGAGACTTTCATAAAGCAGATCAGTATACCCGGTGAGCTGACACAAGTAATCACAAAGAAAACTTGAAACACACACGCAATCAATGTTTTCATGCATTAAGTCGGAAATCAGGAGTTAGGGTCCTGGTGTACGGATACGTCGGCCGCCGCACCAACACTGGGCTCCCTGAACTGATAACCACACTCAATACACTAAACACTATTGCTTCACATAGAAAGAAAGGACGATCAGAGTCCGCGGTAGAACCGACCACCTCTGATACCAATTTGTCACGACCCGTCCTCGGGGCCCGTGCCGTGACTACCCCAAGCCCGCCTTCCATAGGCCAGGGGCTGGCGACTAGCACCAAGGCGTAAAATCCCAGTAAACAGGGAAGGCATTGCCTTTATAAGTAACAACCACACAGAGTCAGCAAGCGGAAAGTAAAGTGCAACTGAAAAGTAAAGTACATCAACTGAAGAAAAGACGGCGGCCTCGTGTCGTCCACTGGCAATCCCACCTGAAGGGTGGGTACAGATAGCCTCCAGGCTCCTCGGGTCCCACGTCCGCTCCGAGCACGCCCCGCCCAGTGGTCCACCTCCAGGTACCGTCCTGCTCCACGCCCAACTGTGATCAGCGCTGTCCGTCGTCTGCAACCAACACAACAAGGTGCGGGCATAGCCCGTGCAGGGGTGAGTACAAGCTACTCAGTAAGGACCCCGAGACCCCCGAAGGTCTCCCGAAATCCACAAAGGATATAGCACAAAAGAAAGATGCAATCACGAAGTAACATCTGACTCGACTTAGGTATATGCCCATACATATACCTAAGTCCCCAATTCTAGCTCTGCTCACGAGCTCAAGAACAACTCAATCCACAAAGGAAAGCAAGACTCAAATCCACAAGGAGAGTAAACGGTAAATCCACATAGGATAATTCAACACAATCCACAAAGGAGAGTAACATAAGATTCAACTCAACCAGGTATACTTTTTCAGATGACGTCAAAGATGATCACTGATCCATCTAAGTAGTCGGACCCACAAAGGATCGATAGGTACTAACCCCCGCAGAAGACCCACACAGGATCGGGCTCACACAGAACCTGTAGGCAGTGGCTCACACAGAACCGGTAGTAAGGACCCACATAGGATCGGGCTCACACAGAACCTGTAGCACTGATCCACGTAGGATCGCTGAGTGTAGTAGTCGACGCAGTCCACTGAGGATCTCTGCACAGTCATCGCCGCAGTCCACGAAGGATCTCTGCTCTGCCGTCGTCGCAGTCCACGAAGGATCTCTGCTCTGTCGTCGTCGCAGTCCACGAAGGATCTCTGCTCTGTCGTCGAAGTCACAGCCAGCGCTAGGGTTCCCGCACAAAGCGAGCTCGTTTAGGAGGGTCCGCTCCACGAGCCGAGAGGCTGATACATCAACTGACACGTTGTCCGAAGTTGATGTATCCAAAAGTTCCGTATCGACAACAGGATCTCAACGCAACAGACGGCGCGTCAATCGGACGCCCGGTCTGAGAGTTATTGGCATTTTCGTCCCAGGGGCCCGGTTGGTTTTTAGGGCAAAACCAACCCGACCGTACTCCGCCTGTATCCGATCCTCGGGCGGAGCATGCCAAAAGTTCCATCTCACTTAGAGGAAACTACCACAGCTGACGGTACGTCGATCGGACATCCGTAGCTCAAGTTATGAGCGTTTCCGCTCCGAGGGCCCGGTTGGTTTCGTGTACGAACCAACCCGGCCGAACCCAAAGTCTTCCGAAACCTTGAGTATAATATACCGAAACGACCGTCGTGATCCAAGGATCACGTAGCCGCTGACGGTTCGTCAATCGGAGGTCCCAGGCCCAAGATATGGGCGAAAGACCGAAGAGGGCCCGAAAACGGGGGTTCTGGGCCCGGGGCGACCCGGCCCGAACCCCCCCCCCCCCCCCTGGGGTCGGCCGAACCGGGTCGGCCCGAACCGGGCCGGCTCGAACCGGCCCGAACCGGCTCGGCCGGGTCCGGTCCGGCCTGGGCGCGGCCCGGCCGACCAGACCGGCCGGCTCGGCCGGCGCGGCTTGGCCAGCCGCGCGGGTGGAAGGCCGCGGGCGCAGCCCGCGGTCTAGGGAGCCGCGGCCCGCGTGCGGGCCGCGCGGGTGGTCAGCGGACGCGGCGCATTGCCGCGTCCCGACCGGGTGGACCGGACCCGCGGACCGCGGGTCCGCTGGTTCGCCGCCGCCGCGGCCGAGCCGCGGCGGATTCTTCCGGCGGCGCGCCGGGCGCCGCCGCCCCCGGTCGCCGGCGCCGCCGCGCCGGCGACCCGCGCCGCCGCCTCCTTCCGCGGGCCGCCGGAGATGCTCCGGTGGCCCGATTTGCCTCCCGTCTGCGCCGATGCCCCTCCCGGATGCCGACCTTCACTGCGGAAACAACGGATCGCCCCTGCCGCGCGGTTTGTCGTCGTCCGCCATATCCGCACAACAAAAGAGATCGGCGGAGGGTTGTCGGGTCTTGTTCGTTAGACCCGCTCCCTCCGCGTTAATCATAAACAACGGGAGAAAAGAAATAAGATGATCAACACATGATCCAACAATTTTATTTAAAGATAAACTTGTTCGCTTGAAACCGGATTTTTTAAATTTTCAAGAACGTTCACGAGAAAATTTAAAAGGGGTAACTTTTCCAAAATAAATCCCTACCTCGAAGTCGTCGTCGGACGAGAGGTCGTCGCGGAATCGCTCGTCGCGGAAGAAGGAGATCGTCGCGTCGTCGCGGTATCCGGCGTCGCGTCGCCAATCTCCGGATCAAGAACAAACAGATTTAATTAATTAAATCCGTTGTTATTGAAATTAAGAAGGGAGAATTTAGAAGTTTCGATTCTCACCTTTAACCGCCGATCGCAGGTTCGCCGCGGAAGAAGAGGCACCGAAGAAGAAGAAGAAGGTCGCGGAAAAGCTGTTGACGTCGCGGATCGTGCTTCGTCGGATTCCGGTTCCGGCGTTCTTCGCGTTCTTCGCGTTCTTCGCGTTCTTCGCGTTCTTCGCGGAGAGGGTGAAGGCTCAGAGGAATTGCACAACGATAGCAATCCTCCAAAATAGACAAGTTTGTCTATTTTATTATTTTGCCAACAAACGTAAAACGCATAAGTAACGACCCAATTAATTCGTTGAATTAATTCAACGAGCGAAACAGCCCATTTAATTCACGAAAGAAACCGCCCAATTAAATGGTCTGTTAAGAATTAAAGAAACGCGTCGGTTGACTTTTCAGTTTCTTTGACGGGTTTTCGCGGGTGCGTTACTTAGCGAAAGAAACGGCGGGGCTCGTGCGGGCCCCACCTCACAAATATCCTATCAAGGGGGTAGGATATTTCTGGATAGCATCCTATCCAGTTCAACACAGTTCAAGCCGCCTTTAAGTGGCTTCAAGTGGCTTTCAAGCAGCTTAAGTGAAATAAAATAAAGTTGTCGCACAAATTTATTTTATTTCTGGCTTAAAGCCGCAAAATTTTAAAACCACGTCTGAGCAAACGCAACTCCGGAAGAGGCGTTTCTAAGCAAATACCGGCGCTGCGATTTCATCGGTGCCCTCAGAATTTGATTCCGGGCACCAGTTCAAAAGATAGAAAAACCCGCTCGTCTGTTCACTGAACGTACCCGAGCCAAACTTCGGAAATTGATTCCGGGCACACCGGGCCTCGGAATCAGGTGCCGTCTGAAGCTGCGCTCTTGTAAAATTCCAAAGAAAATTAAGAAAAAAAATTTCCTTGAAATTTGCGGGTCTTTACATTACTCATGACACTTATTGAATAATCAAAAATTCTGGCCTTCTATTAATTTACAAACATTTATTTATTCTAAAATAGTTTATCATTTAAATACACTTGATTTGATAGAACATATAAATAATAGAATACATTTCTTTCCAATTCATCAGGAAAATTGAAAACAATACACTATAAACATTTTTGTAACTTTTTTAGACTTATGTTTCTTTATGTTGGCATCATCAATCCAGTAGATATATTTAATTTCTATTGTAATCCAATTGCATTTCTCAATTTAATAAATTTATTTAGATGTTTTACAATATAATATTTCTATAAATTTAAATAAGTTTATATTCATTTATTTTATTTAAATATTCATGTGTTTCAATGTCTATAATAAATTTTGACCCATTTATAAATTGATCTCCATTTCTCATCAAATATAAAATTCGTGTTTAGAGTTACATAATTGGGCCCAATAAATTATATGCACATGGATTAATTTTTTTTATTATATGAGTTTAATATTTTGGGACATTATTGATAAAATTTATTGTAAAATTTTTTATTCTGGGATCAATGGATGAATCATAATAGAATAAGTACATTTTTGGAACTGATTGCAGAAATTTATGGGAAAAGTATAATGGGCCTTATGCCCATCAAGTAAAAGTGGATCCCATGATTAAAGCCCAATAAAGAAATAATTTTTTTTATATACAAATAATATTATTGGGATCATTTTATTTAACTATGGCAGGAGATAATTCTGATGTTTTGAAAGAGATCCAGGGAGACCAAGTAGACATTTAATTTGTGGGCCTAAATTGAAGGCCCGTAAATTCAGCCCACTAATTTCACCATAACATCTAAATGTATGATCCAATTGGCATGAAATTTTAAAAGAATTATAAGAATCCTAGAAGAATATATTTAACTTATATTATGCTCTATGATTTTTTCACTTGATTGTAAATTTTTCACGTCCAAAAGGTGGATGAATCTGGATGATTTTTTAGTCAACTTTAAAAATGCCAAATTCCATTAATTTCCCTCCAACACATAATATACTTATTAAATATTAGAGAATTGATTTATTAAGGATAGAAAAATAGATCTAAATTTTTTAATTTAAGGTGGTTCTGGTGGATAATGAATTGGGTATGCATGTAATCCTCTGAATTTTTATTTTATGATTTCATTTTGTAAAATCAACTTTATTATTTTACATGTATGGTTTTCGTTCAAAATAATTTTGAAAAAAAAATTCAAATTATTCTTATTCGTTAATTATTTCTTTTGTATTTACTTTTTATACCATTGAATCATAATGTGAATTTATTCACACAAGAAATTGTTAAATTCCTCAAAAAACGGCGGAGTATTTATTATTTTATTTCGTTTACTTATTTAATCCAAATTCATTAATTAGAATTCCCAATTTCGTTGAAATAATAAAAATAATGAATTTATAAACATTTATGTGTTTATCATAGGAATTTATCTAGGGTTTATTAAGTGTAATTTTATGATCTTAAATTCTTTATTCAGTTTATTATTTTAATATTTCTATTCGATGAGTGATATTCAATCCCTTCAAATCTAACATTAACAAATTCACATTTTGTCTGGTACTACCAACCAATTCCTTATAGGAAACATGAAAATTTTCTTCTAAGTACATTATTGATTATAAATTTAATGTTCTAGGTAATAAATTGGAAATTTTTGTTGGGAATTTATCTTATTTGGTTTATACATTTTGAATTATTGATCTAAATTTTTTTCAGAAAACAAAAACATATCATCTCGACCTAATGACAACCAATGATCGAATCATTTTCAAATTTTTTCTTACATATATTTACTGTTTCATGCATAAATTTAATACATTTATTATGTATTTTATTATTCGTATTACAATCAACACCATATTTTGACAATTCATATCCAATCCTCCTCATAATTCACATGCCTCTAGGATTTTTCTAAGGACTATGGATTTGAACCCTACTTGTACATTAACAACTTCTTATACCAGTAGGGTAAAATTGGGTGCAAAAAAAATTAAAACTTTTTCAATGACCCAAGTCTGATAAAGTTGACAGTCAAATACTTTTCCCACAAATGAATTTCGATTCTCAAACCATTTGGATTATCTTTTCCAATTTATGTTCGTGTGTGTTATTAAAATATCAAATACAAATTTATATCTACTACAATAGAGTATCTTCAAAATTACTAAAAAATAATCTCAATATTGAATCAAATTGAAAATCAATATTTGGATGCCCCGAAATTAAAAAATTTCATTGCTAAACCCATTATTTATTACAACACCCAATGATAGGTACAATCTATTGGAGGATGAATGTTTAATGGATAAATTTATATCCCACTAAAGTATGCTTCAAGAAACAAACACTAGGGAGTCCCATAATGTAAAAACTAATTTGCATAATAATCCCCAAAATCATCTTTATCAATTTTTTTTGAATATATTGATAAAATGAATTTGAATCATTCATCACAAAAAATATAACTATAATGCATTAAAACATATATTGTACCCATTCCCACTCAATATTCCCCTTCCATGACATTTATAGAAGAATAATGTTTCTCAAATCCTCTAATTAAGAATTCCAAGTTATGACTATATAAAAGAGTGGTAACATTATTAGAAAAAATGAAAAATTTATTCTACAACTATAAATGGAATTAAAATCATAAAAAATAATAATGGGAAAATAGTAGTTTATATGAAATCGGAGATGGAAAATGAAGTGAATTTGTTTGGGGATATTGATATTCAACATGGGGAACCATAGGGTATTTATATATGGTTTCTAAATCATGATGAAATTGATTTTATGAATTCACATGACAAAATCATATATCTGTTCCTTGATACTCTTTTAGATTGATCCAATTGTGATTTTTTAGGATCAATACTGAATGGAACATTGCGATAAATAAAAATCATCGAGTCCATACCAATTCCTAAAACTAATTTGTTCAATTTTTTTATCAGACCTTCAATTAAAATGGAACCAATTTAGTTTATCTATTTTGAAAATGAAACCAACTTCAATTATATGACATGTCCTTTGTATAAATGATTTATCCATCATATTTTTGAATTCATGGTCCATAAATCCTCTCCCAAAGATTCCATCATATGGGATAATCCAAAACAATATTTCATCATGTAATCATCTCTTGATGCTAATAAATATAAAATAACCCTTGGTATCATAATAATGAATAGGAAATAATTTTGATTGAACATTTTCTAAATTCATTGCATTAGACCTTATATTAAGACCTTTATTATTTATCATGATTTAATTTCAAAACCATTATTCCAATGCAAATGTATTTTCAAAAAAAATGGACGAATTAGTGAAAAAATGTGGTCTATAAAATGTTGAGATAAATAAATTTAACAAATCATTTTATAGGAGAATACCTAGTTTTTCATTGAATTTATGTTATTTTGTTTGTTTTTTTATGGTAACCCCTTGGAATTTCCAATGATATCTGATGTATCTTGTATGTGATATTTAGATGCTGAATAATTTAAGTATTTCTATATAAAAACAATTGTTTCTAAATGTAAAACCTAGACATCAATCATCCCATGGATTCTACATGTGGCCTAAATATAAAGTGATCAATTTATCATTGATGTAAATTAATGCCAAACCATGTGATTTTTTTCAAGATTTCATTTCAAATAACCATCTCCTCATCTATTTACCAATTCTTAACTCTCAAATAAATTAATATCCAACATTGAGGGATATTTCATTATAAGTAGGGTGTGTGGAGTGGAAATTAAGGATTTTGAAAAAAATGGGATTTAATGAAAAAAATTAAAATCAATGAAAAATTTCAATTAATTATACTTCAATGCATTATAGTACATAATAAAATAAGAAAATTGAATTTCAAATAATTTTGAATGTCTCGACTGTGACTTTAACACAAATTTATGATTATAATTTTTTTTTGGTAAGTGCTTTTTTCGGATGAGATTTTTTAATTTATAAATTTTTTACACATATTCAAAATATCATAATTACCAAACGTTCTATTTTGGGTGTAATTTTGAGTTTCTGGTACCCTTTCATAATTGAACAGTGTTTAGGGTACATTTAGTTTAATTTGTTTTATATAAAAAAGATGAAATCACGACCTTGTAAAGAAATGTTTTGACCAAATATGAGGCCTAAAACTCTTGGGGTTGTGAATCTATATTTTTCATTCCCATATTTTGGAATTTAATTGCTATTGTAGATAATGGAATTGAATTTTTTTTGAATTTATACACTAAGGGATCATGACTCCAATGATGTCTTGCACATAGTTGGTCTTTCAATGTCTTTTATGTTTTAAAAAACCAATAAAAAACAAAAAAAAAGATAATAAAAATGTAAAATATAAAATATGATACTAATACTATGGTTTAATATTATTCCCACCATGCACTTATAGTTTTTAACTTTTGACAAGAAAATAGTCCCCATGTCTTTTGTGATGTACAAAAAATTATCATGATTAATTAAAATCACGTGAAAATACATAATTCATTTGAAAAAGGGATTGAGCATGGACATGGGATTTTATTGAGAAAATAACTTGCATGAAACAAATTTGATAAGTTTCATGATAGTTTTTATTGATGTATTTTTCTGAGTATTTTATGTTAAAATATTTTTGGAAAATTAAATTAAATTTATTATTTTTTAGAAACTATTTTCTCAGTACTAGAAAAACATTATCAGGGGGTGTGATTGTACACTAAAATAAAATAATATTAATAGATTATATATTAATATACATGTGTTTAAATTTACATCAACGAAAATATGAGCACATTTTATAAATTGATCCTTATTTCTCATCAATTATGCGATTCATGTCTAGAGTGTGTGAATTTGGCCAAAATATTCATCTTCCTGTGGATTATTTTTATTCATTATTTTATTATCTTTTTTTATATTATTTCTCACTATTTGTAGATATTTTTTTCGTTTATGATCAATGGATGAATCAGAATCGAAGGTGTACATTTTTTCCAATGAATGAAGAAACTTATGGACAAAGAATAATTGGCCATAGGCCCATCATGTAAATGGCGACCCCACAATTCATGTCCAATGAATCTTAAATATTATCTTTATAATGAAATTATTATGTGGATAATTTAAATCATCTATTTTATGGCTAATTATTATTTTTTCAAGGATATCCTAGTATCCCAAGTTGAGATTTAATTTGTGGGCCAAATTTGAAATACAATAAATTCATCCCACTAATTTCATCATAAAAACCGAATGGATGATACAATTGGCATGAAATTTTGAGACATATTATAGGAAAACTAAAAAATATATTTATTTTATATGAACATCCATGAATCATCCATCTTGATTGTTAATTTCTCTTATCTAAAAGGGATATGAATATGTTTGATTTCTCTTGTCAAGATTGAATATTGAAAATTCCATTTATTTCTCTCCCATATTTTATTATCCATATTAAATTAGAGGAAATTAATTTTTTGAGACTCTACTGAAGTCTCCAATATTTACTATTTATTTTGGAGATGGTGAACGAATTATGGGATGTGGGTTTTTCTTTCAATTGTTATTTTATCTTTGGATTTTGTAATCACTTCTTCATTTCTCCATTTAAGTTTATAATTATCCTTAATTTCATAAAATAAATTCCTAATATTATTCTTCTTAATTTATATTATAATTTTCATTAACATGTCAATAACATTGAATCGTGGTGGGAATTTATTCACACAATGAAATTTGAAATTACTCACATAATGATGCAGTGTTTGTTATTTCATTTTTTTCACCATTTCAATCTCATTATATAAAGTCGAGTTCCCACTTCCTTTGATAGAATAGAATCAATATAGTTCTGTACATTTATGGGTTTATCCTAGGGAGTTTCATGGGGTATATTAAATTTTATTTAATGATATGATATTCATTAATAATTTCGTTATTTTAAGATTTCCCTTCGATGAGTAATTTTCATTACCAACATATAAAAGATAAAAAAACTGAACATTTTGAGTTCTAGTGTGATAAAATTACTCGGAGTCCTCAAGAAAATTATATTCTAGGTTCATTGGTAATTATCCATGGATATTTTTATGGATTAAATTTTTCAATGATTTTTAGGAGTTATATCATTTTATGGATACATGATGAATTAGTTACCTGATATTATCTACAAAAACATAAACATATAATTTAGACCCAGAGACATCATATAATCGACACATGTTATTTAATTGTTTCCATTTAGATATTTATTGTTTTATTCATAAATTTAATTCATTATTTTATTTATTTTATTAATCTTTTTACAATAAACACCATTATTTAACACATCATATTCTATCCTTTATAAAATATATGTGTGTCATGGAATCTTTTTATGTCTCTGTAGATTCGACCACAACATGTAATCAATGACATCTTAAACCAGTAGGTTAAATTTTTTCAAAACAAAATAAAATTAATACTTATAAATATTCTTGATCTCTTTAATGATATTTCGGTACCGTATTTATCTTACTTCATGTTTTCAAAAACATTATTTATTTGTCCAAAAAGTCTGCCAACCGTTGGAAAGAAATCAAATGAATTCTATTGTTCTGTGAGTTATCTATTTCAGCATGTGTCTCACAGATCTCTTTTTAAATGTTTAAGGGATTATGAAAATAGTTTACTACATTTTTTTTTGATCATCTAGATTATCAGATTTTGATACCCTATAGTTAATCATCATCAATAACTTCACAATTTTTTCATAATAAACAATTGTTGTCCATCTTATATAATTATGTAGATCAATGTTCTACCTCTGATGGAATTTTGTGTCTGATCAATTATTGATGTCATCACATTAATGATGAATTGGTGTAATAACTCAATAGATGTACAATTATATCAACAAACCCATAAAATCCCACGACTTTAACTAATTATATATCCTAGGAACCAAAAAACATTTTCATCCTGAAGAGTATTGGATATGATGAACTGATATTGGAGATCCTGAAACTGCCATTTCACTTTTCCTCTATACACTTCTACTTACATCATTAATTTTTAATGATGTATCAAAATATTGAGTTTTAATTATTATCATCTTATTTATGTTTAAAATTTCTACATATTCCAAACTTTTCAAAACATTCTATCTCTTAATCAAAAACTCAATTCTATTTCCAGCTCATTGAAACACCCTATCACTGTTTCCCTGTTATTATTTCAAAAATAATGGAATATTTTTTTATATAAATTATAATTTTGAGATATTCTATAACCAAAAATTAAAATTATAGTTTATTTTGAACAATTTTTAACAAATTATTCTTTCAATATAATGTCCCATGCCATTCAAAGAAATTAATTCTAAAAAAATATGATCCTGAATAACATTTTTTTCATACAAAATGCAAAAAAATGAAAAATATGCACATTATTTAATAAAGAGAGTATGATATTACAAGTTTATAAAATCTTCATATGATTACAAAAACATTTAAAGTGATGTGATTTCACCAAATTTCAATAAAAAGAAAAAACAATAGGAAAATACTTCTTCCTACATTTGAAAACCACATCTTTCTAACTTTATCCCAATATATATGTGTTATAACCTGAAAATAATAATATAAAATTATATTAGAGATACATATTTTAATATATCACCACATTTGGTGATGATTTTAATGAATAGGAAGATTAAATAAAAAAATATAAGTCTAATAATTTTATAGATTCTTTAGACAACCTCATTAGGTTTGTAACTAAACACTTTATGGGAGGGTTTCATGTTTTAAATAAAGACTCTATGATGTGGGAAGAGATGTTTGGAAGATATTTGGGAAGTAATTTTTTCATCTAAAAATTTTTCAATGTTTTATGTGGAGACAATATGGGGTTTTCTTTTATAAGTAGGGGATATGACAGAGTTTGAGCATTTGAATAGAAAAAATTATAACCATATTTTAAACATGAAAAATATCTAAAGTGGGGCATTAATTTACCTAAAATATTAAAAAGGTATAAATATGGCTATAAATGATGATATCTAAAATGAATATAAATCATGGAAATTATTAATCTCCATGTAAGTGTTCAAATATGTCATAAATATGATGCAGATGATACAATTTTTTGATTGTGAATTTGATCATCTCGTAATAACTAATGAATAGTTATAAAGATATTATATATTTCTTGAAAAAATAAGAGGTTCAACCCAAGGTGATAAAAATGAAATAATTAATCCATTTTCATGGATTGTACTTGATTTTATTCTTCAATTATTTCAAAAACATTGGGGCTAATATATAAGGAGTATTTTAAATAGGTGTGGAACTGTGTATGGTTCAATTGAAAAATCAACCTCATGATTTAGAAAAATGAAGGAAAAATTATTTAAAAAAGTCATCAAAAATGTCTAATATAATATAAATATATTCTAGGATGGGTTTCTACCCAATCATATTATATAAACATCTATTTTTAATGGGAATCAATACACTTACAATGGCTGTGGTTTCTATCCGATGTTGAGATTTATATTCACAACGATTGTGAATCATAGGTTGGTTTATATTACTAAACATAATTCCATGCCATATAAATTCTATATGGTCCTCATGCCATGATGTCAAATCCATTCCAAATAAATCATCAAATTCCACCAAGTATAGAATAACAATTATTATAGGACGAACATTGCTGTAAACTTGAATCGGTGAAGAGTCGTTGAGGTTTGAGGTGATAATCATACCATTTGGGGGTATCAATTATAATTAAAATTATAATATCTAGGGTGTTGTTTTAATACCATAATAAAATTCCACAGATATAAAAGAATGGGTTGATCCAGATTAAAATAAGAAATTAGCAGTTCTAGAGTGGATAGTGAGTGTACCTTTCCACACATCACTTTCACACCCTGCATAAAATATGTTGATCTAATATTATTTTCCAATGTCCCTAATATTAAGAGATTATTACTGATGATCGTTATTATTAACCATCATATTTTAGAACAAGTTAGTATAAAAAATGTTTTAACTATTTTAGTGTGGGTAGGGGATTTTTTATAGAATTCTATATATTTTCGTTATTTTATAACGTCAATTCATCAATCCCAAAATATATTTCCCAATTATCATCCTTTAAAAAATTAAAAAATTTATTAAAACCATCACGTTAATTTCCTCTATGTTTGATTCATCATATCTAGAAATAATTAAATCTCATATTTTTTTCTAATTGGTTTTTAGAGTTTCAATTCAATTCAGTATTTCAATTCATATCCAAAAAATTTGATATTTAAGGGTAACAGTAGTCTATATTTCTACATTGATATAAAAATTAATATGTAAACATAGCTAATAATTCCTGTTATGTTCAATACCCTTATGAGTCATAGTTTTATACCGTTGATGAATCGATCAACCACAAATTTATGTTGGATTATAATTCCCTAAGAGTACCTCATATATTTTGTAAAATTCACCACATGAGTACATATAAAAACATCTTCCTTCTACATCAACTAATTAAATTCTCCCCATTTCTTACAAATAACATGAGTAATGTACTTGTTGAAAAATAATTTTGTAAACACTTCAAATTCCATAGTGTTATTTTCATCTTGTTTACCCATATTCTTGATAATATTATACAATTGATCAACTTATCCATATATAAAATAGAAATACAAATGCACTTATTCATACTCTAAACATTGGATAAAAACAATATATTTTCATTGGTACTAAAATATTAATCAGAAAACAATGTTTTATCATAACCTCTAAATGATGGTGGATGTTTCCTTATGAAGGGATCAACAGGACGTTGTTCCCTTATGTTTTTCATTTATAGTTTAATTATGATTCATTTCATGAGAATGTTGTGTGAGTATAAAAATTATATAAATCATTACAACTCCCATGAAGTTTGGTTTATCATGAAGAAAATCATTTCATTTTCTAAATCTATGAGAATTAATATGGATTATTTGCATTAATTCATTTAACTATAAATAAAAAAATAGTATTATAAACACTAAACATTATGGGAAACTGTATAGTCATGGAAAAATTATGATTATGATTTCCACACCATGAAACAATATTTACATTATCTAACAACATTGGTTTAACGTGGTATATTGTTTTTTCATCATCTATTCAAATATTACAAGATGATTAATAATGATTTTGTGAATTTCTAAAGAATATCCAATGGGAATGTCAAATCTGGTGTACACATGGCTTTTTGTTAAGCACAAGGTGATGATTGAGTCTAACACAATATAAATTTATATGAATTATTATTCCTATGTAAAATTATTCAAGATCAAAATCCATATTTAATATCTAGAATGGGATGTAATTTTATAAAATAATATTGATATTTCACAAAGCCTGAAGTATATATTCCTATACATTAAATTATCATTATGTTTCCTAATACAGTTTTCATATCTTATATTTCAATTTCTTAGGTAGACCATGATCTGATAATTATTATAGAGACCAAAAATTTCTAATCAAAAATATATAATATTAATAAATGAATACCCATTTAATTACATAAAAACACACACTAAAATCATATAGGTGTAGTACCTTTGAAAACATGGGAAAATCAACAATCATCTCATAGGTAAAAAACATCATCTCCCACAATGTTATTTATCAAAAGAACCATTATAATACATATCATAAATAATGCCTTTATTCATAAACAAGGTAAAATAAACATATTAAAATGTGAGATAAGGTACGCAGTAAGGGATGAAAATAAAGATATCAATACAACATGATCAGAATGGTTTTATTACATCATTATAGAATTTTAAATCAATTATATGCATATCGTAGAACATTATAAATAGTTATTTAATAAATATATGCATTTTAAATGACATAAATAATAATGGAATCACATAAGGTGATCCATGAGAGTATAACATTACTTTTCCACAAATGATTTTTGCATACCCAGAAGCATAGAAAATTATTTTCTTTGTAGTCAAGGCTCGTTTCTAAAATAATAATAGTCGAATGGGATCACTCCTAAAACCATATTATTATATAATGATCACATCCATGCCTATAATAGTTGAAAATCCCTATATTTTTCAATTTTCTATCCCTATTTAATAACTATTTATCTCAAGATATGTCAATGATTACCTAATAAATTTGATGGAGATATTGGGCCCACCCATCATTGGTTATAACATGATAACCACAATAGGTTAAAAAATAATCCCCTATCTTGTTAATAATTTAGCCACAATCAGATAATTAAAAAATAAAAAATGTGATCCTCGATTTCTTATTACATCAATTATATCATAACCCACGAAATGAAATGGGTTTCATAAAATTTTAATCAAAACAGAACCCACTGAAAAGAAATGGGTGTTAGGAAAATTTTGTCATCATAAACATAAAAAATAAATATTAAGTATTAAGTATTATATCATGGGATATCATCCATAGTTAAAAATAAGTTAAATTAGTTAATTTCATCTTAGATGGAATATTATTTTTAATGGTCACATGAAACATTTCATGACGAAAATAAACATTCCATAGGGAAAATAACCTTTATAAAACATCGATTTTACCTGATATTATGGAAATAAATGTCAATAAAAATATAATTATAAACCTATAATATAATACATAAAACATTTATATGTCCTGATAGAATAAAATATTATTATTTTTATACATGTTAAAAAATATTATTCACATTTTTCTTTATTAATTCAATGGAGACATTCGTTGAAAATGTTATGAATATAATATTTAAAAAAATTTATGACAAGTCAGAAATGGGTAAATGTTACTGAATAAAATAAATGGGTAATAGTGTAAAATTTATGTATGATATATTCAGAAAACATGGACACGGAAGAAAATGGGTTCTCGATCGATGTCAGAAAAAATATGCTTTCCTTAAAAAATAAATTATGAAATTATTACTATATAAATGGATTAAATTAAATAAAAACATGACATATCTATAGAAAAAATAATTTAACAAAATAAATTATTTTCATGATAATATTTTCATAGGATTTAATCATCATAAACATAATCCTAAGCACTCTAATAAGTAATGAGATTGTAACATAACACTTTTAACACATTTGTAACCCTTATATCATAATAAAAATGAAATAAAGAACCGTATATGTGTATGTATATACAATAATTTTCATGATAATAATCATAAAATAAATTCATGGATATTATATATACACAACACAAAATAAACATGTTGTTTATAAGGCATGTGTCCTACAGAAATAAAATAATGATGAAAATCCCTCACCTTAAGTCTGAAATTCTTTTATATAAATGTTTAACTCTAATATAATATTTATATATTTTATATATATTTATTATATAACTGTAATCATTATTTTTATACCATATATGATTTACTTATAACATATTATTACATATTTATTTTCAATTCAATGATAAAATTGCATTTTAGGTAATATCTTCTTTGACATCCATGTATGTTTTGATATAGATATTATTGTCCTTTTAAATAAATATTGGTTCTCTAATATTTATAATTTGAATAATTATATAAATGTAATATATATTCAATATATACGTATTAAAATTAATACAAAAAATAGATATTTAAAATAAATTACACCATTCATAGAGATGGTTGGAAATACACACACATGAAGATTGTTTCCATTTTATATACATATAGAATGAAATGAAGGAAATCAATATATGAAATATATATATAAATTATTATGTCATAAATATTACATATTTTCATTAAATTTATCCTTATTAACCAACATTTAAATCAAAAATGAAAAATGATTCACCTCGCTTCACGATCTTGTATTCTACCGTACACACCAGCGATGTGGTCATATTAAAATGGAATGGATGGTAAGAAGTTATATGGGATATCAGCATTCAATAAGTATAATTATTTCATTAATATACTATAAATATATGAAAACCATTATTATAACTAGTTGTGATAGGTTGAAAGGGTAAATGAATTACATCAGTTCACAAGGTGTTGTCTGTCGTACACACAGTCAATGATTTCATTTCCAATTTGATGGAAGAGATTTTGGATATAAGTTATGAAATTACCAAAAATAAATCATGATATTTTATATAAAATATTTTTATATCATAACATATAGATATCGTTTGGAGGATGTGGATGAAGAAATAAAACAAAAAGAACATGTCTAAGAAGTTCTCCTCTTCTATAGAGAATATCATTATTTTTATACCTAAGAAATGTTAGGAGGGTTTCATAATAAAAATAAGGCATATGAAATGTATGTTAGTAATTAAGTAATTATTTAGGTATTTATTTTCCATACCAAATAGGTTCTTTTGTGTGATGTTAAGACGAATTTGGGTGCCCGTTTATTAATGGGGAAGAAGAGACACTTGGAATTTTTGAAAAAAAACATGTAGGAATTATTTTCAACATTCTTAAATGATAAAAATACATAATTATAGAGAATAAGATGTTATAATATCATCATATTTCCATTAAAATGTATTTTGACATGTTTTATTTCATTTTACACTTTATCCTTTTATTTTAACCTACCGGTAATCATGTTTTATCTTTATGTGTAGTAATTAATAATTTCAGTTTCTAGAAGATACTTTAACCAAAAAGTATGCTTATATTAATATAACAATATTTTATTTTATTATTCCAAATATAGAAGAAATATTTCCATTTTCTATTAAAATAAATTTTAAAATAAATTTTACAATTAAACATCTCAATACAAAGAGAAAACTATTTTCAAAAGAGAAACATTTTATATGTATAGAATGTTTTAATATAATAATTCAATATGAATTTCATTAAAATTATATAAATTTGATCAATAATAATATCATGAAAATAATTTTACATTAAAAACATTTTAAAAATATATGGAAAATTGTACATAGTTAAAATTAAAATACTTTTTTTGATAAAATATGTATTTTTCACAATTCGCAGAAAAAATTACTATTTTATCAACATTGACAAAAATTTACTCGAAGATAATTTTTACATTTTGATACCTAAATTTATTTATTTATTATTATATATTTTCTCATTGTATCATAAATTAATTTTATTATTTGTTCCCAAAATGAAATTTAAATCTTCTTTTGAGGGAAAATTTATTTTGAAAGCATGTAATTACATTATTAATAATCAAGTACTAATTTATTAATATAATTTATTATCTAAAACCATTATAAATAATTCTGAAAACAATATTGTTATTCATAAATCCAAATTTAATGGATTGAAAATAATGGTCACGTCTAAATAATAATAATATTATATTACAGTTCTTTAAAACTTTTTGTTGTGTGTAATGCAACCTATAAATGAAATTAAATCCATTTTAATAAAATAGTTCATAAAATATATTTATGTTAGCTAATATATTAACACATTGACCAAAATAAAAAAATATATCACAGAGTTAGATAATTATGAAAATGAATTAACCATCATACCATTAATATCCACAATTCAAAAATAATACCCAATATTCAAATAAAATAATTCCATATATAATTATACTTAAAATTATTATATGTTTACTGTAATATGAAGGAAACTTAATTAATATATTGGTTTTACCACATATTTTTTCGGTTTGTTAAATTTTAACTTCAAATTACACCAATCACATTTAATATATCATGCAAAAAAATTATTTGACAGAATCACAAGACCACTATAATATACAAACCAATTTAATAAAAAACATGAATAATAATAATGACAAATTAAATTAACATATGGTTATAATATAAAATTAATCATTTTCTCATCAAATAAAATGACATTATATTATCCTTACATTAAAAACATAAGGATACATAAAGTGGTTTTATTAAATAAACATTAATCACATAATCAGTAAATCTATATTCAACCCCATGGTTATACTTATGATAATAAATATGCTCCATGAAAATCATAAATATCTAAGACATTTAAAAATGAATTTTTGAAAAATCATAAAAAAAAATTCCAAAAAATTTATATTCATACTTTACATTAAACCAAATATTATCATATACATCCATTCAATAAAACATCATGGAAAATTTCATTAATCACTTTAGTATATCATCACATAGATCATCTAAAGCGGAGTCTAATACATTGAAGTAATGATAACCCATAATCTTATAAACCCTTGATGGTATCCAAAACTCTTAAGATAACCTCCCGTGAAAACTTTATAATCTCCAATGTTATCGAAACCCTTATCTGATATTAACTATATGATCCCAAGACCTACACTCCCAGATTTTGTGCGAAAAACATTATATATATATATTTGGTTTGATACTGATATTTGTGACAAAAATTATTACATCTAATACTTATAAGAACAAAATGAAATACTATGTCACATACATTAAAAAGTAACTTAATGGTTTCTATTTTTAAAAAATTGGGACTAACTCTTTCATAAATAATATCCACATCTTCAAGTGAGTATTTCTCCCACTAAACCCATATTTTATTATATCATAGTACGTTATCATCATCAGCATCCATATAAAACCCTTATATAGGTAATTGATTATATAATATTCATGATAATATGATAAAAATGGTAAATAAGGAGGGTGATCTAAAATTTAATTAAAGGTAATCATAAACATTAAAATTTGAATTACATTTATTAGTATATGTAGAGGATAAGAGTATAATGACATAATAATATTGCGTGGGTATAATATAAGAAACATTGTAGTTATAAAAACCAAGTTCATCAATCAGGAAACATGTCCCACATCATTTATAGAGGTATTATTCATAATAATAAAAAATCATTATCCATTTGATGTCTATTTTGATCAAATTAATCATAAAAACCCATAACAATAATATTAAATTTGTTGGTATCTTGGATAATTAAATTAATTGAACCATTATCGAACCCCTATAAATTAAATAATTATACATATTGCTTCCATAACCAATTCATTGGAAATCTATTTGAGTTTACCCACTTTATTATCTATATTGAGCTCACTCATGATCTACAATTGGGTGTATCCCTTGAAAAACTATGTACAATATCCATACCATGAATAATGTATATAGAACATGCATATCCACTAGAAATCATATAATTATCCATTATTAGATTCATATATTTATTACAAAATTGAAAATAAATGGGTTCAATGATAATCTCTTTGAAATAATATTAACTTATGGATATTAATTAGGTTATATTATATTCTATTTGAAAAATGGCTTTCCTTTGGAAAAAAACATATTGCATGAAAACAAACTAGGAATCAATCATATTAAATCCATAGAAATAATGAGGATGGTATCATTAGAATATATCCCTTGTAAATTATATATAACATCAGGGTTTATTGATGTTGGTGAATTAAAATATGATTAAAATATCATTTAAACATTGTTTGGAAAAAATACTAGTTTTAATTTGATAATTTAATTTAAAAACAAAAATTTCACAAAAATTTTGAAATTATTTTTATTTGAAAAAATATTTGGAAAATTAAAATATATGGATAAAATCAAATAATTGTCTTGATGGTTGGGAGAAAATTTAATATTAAAAATGTTTAAAATAAATATTCTTTTCAAACAATTTTTAAAAGAATTTACAAGTGATATATTTTTGAGAACATTATGAAATTTCAATTTCAAAAATATTTCAAATAAGTTAATTGATAGTGGAGAATATATTTATGAAATAATTAATGTTTATAAAGGGAATTTTTTAATTTTTTTAAGAAAATATGGATTTAGAAGAGACAGATTTTCGATCTAAAAGAAGAAAAAATATCAGTATCACTTATGAATGAATATAATAGGGAATAATAAGTCAATAATTGGGGGAAAATAAATTAACAATTGAAAATGTATATATATTTATAATATGATTATAGATTTGGTTCAAGAAAATATGATCTTATGACTTACCCTAATGAAAGATTTAACATAAAAAATATAAAAAAGAAAGGAGATATTAACATAAATACGTTTCCAACTAGTTACGTTGAAATTATAAGCGCAATGAAAGAATAAAATTAAATTTGGCATAAAGTAACATGAAAATAAAGATATTAATTATATAAACGGTCAAATGTGTAGAATATACTTATCATAAAATAATCTAGTTGAATACCATCAATATATGTCTCAAATAAATAAAATTTCATTTTAATAACCCATTTAAAGATCATATCATTGAATTGAGAATTAATCGACAGTGTGACTATGTGTCACAAAAGAAAATGATTTTTTTTTATAATAACACATTTTAGATGTCAATTGAAATAAAATCATTGAATAACATATTCAATGAAGTGATAAATTCCAATTAATTGATATTGAGTTGGGAATCCATTTGTGACCTGATAACATTCATTTCATATCTCTTTGGATAATGTAATTCAGAAATACTCATCAAATTAATTGAATTATGAATAATTCATGATTTAAAAAGTATAAGTGGATTTATAAACACCATATTAATGAAAACAAGTTCATAATAATTAATTATTTTCCAAAAAATGAAATTGAGATGAGATTCCTTATTTATTTTCTAATCTATAGATCAAAACCCCATGAAAGTGAAAATTTAATTGATTTGTAAATCCCTTTAATTATAAAGAAATGAATCATCATAGACATTAATGGTTAGCATATACACCACCCAATAAAAATAGGTGGTGAATACGACACATATCTGACATAAATTAATGAGAGTTGGGAAACTCTTACATCGATTCCATAATTACCATATGAAACATTATTACCAAAATAAAATTAAATAATATAAATTATTTTAATTTTTTATAAACATTTCTGGATTAATTATTTATAATTAACTCATAAATTCTTTTCATTTTAATTAAATAATTGTATACATAATAAATTCTATCCATGTTGGGTGTTTTGTTGAAGTTTGGTCCACATTTTCTAAATGGATTTTGTAAATTAACTATTGTAAAAGAGATCATTATTTTATAATTTCCTAAATTAAAATTAAAATGTAACGATAATTATTATTAAGTAATTATACTCATAAATCCAGCCATGAATAATTATAAGGAAAAATCAACTATGTTTCATTACAGAGATGGTGTGTCATATGTATGCATGAGAAACTTTAACATATTTCAATGATAATGATTGAAATAATGTATGTATTATTTTAGATTTGTATAATTATAGTAATATCATAAATATAATGTTATATCGTTAAATATGGTTTTTTATAACATTCAGATGATGTGGTGATATAAAAAATCACATCGTATATATAATATAATAATATAATTATATTAGAAGGGTTCATTTTTTTTGTTGGAAGATGATTAAACAAAACAAAAACAGTCTGTTAAAAATGATACATCTTCATTAGACCACTTCATTATGATTATATTTAGTTCCTTTTTAGAAAGGATTTGTGAAAAAAAACTCTTGGAAATGAGTAGGTAATTAATAAGAAATATTGGTAATTATTTTCCAATATAAATGTCTATGAAGGTGTGAATGGGATAATAGAGTTGGTGTCCTTTTATAAGTGTTTTAGAGGACAAACTTTGAATTTTTTAAAATTAAATTGATACCCTTGTTTTACATAAAAAAGGATAAAAATCGACAATTATTGATACTAGTATGTGATTAATATTAAATCATTATATAAAATAGTATTTATTCATCTTTTATGTTCATTTTAACCAATATCATTTTAGGTTAACCACAAATTTAATCCTATTTAATCCTTAACCAAGATAAAATATAATTATTTATTTTATTATTAATTATGAAAAAAAATTAATTTAAAATTTTTATATAATATAAATTTTGATTAATATAAATATTTAATAAATTTTATCAAATTAAATTCAAAAAATTATCTGAATTTAATCTAATGTAAAACCCACTAATGCAGAAGAAAAAATAGTTTTTCATGAAAGTTATTTGACACGCATAAAATTATTCTATGATAACATAATGATTTGTAATAATAATTATATGAATTGATATTCATATTTATATAAATATAATAACCAAATTTTTTTAAAAAAATAGCTCATTAGGGTGTATTTTTATTAATAAATATGTTGAACATTATGTAAATTTAAAAAGATTTCATAAAAACATTTTTTTAATCATAAATGTAAACAATTACAAAAATACATTAAAAAGATGGATAAATTGTAATTTAATGGATTAAATATATCTAAATAATAATTAATTTGCATTAAATCAAATTAAAATCATAATTTTACTTTAAAATTACTTAATTTGTTTAAAATAAATTATAGTTCTGAAGAAAGCAATTAGTTTCACTAATTAATTTTCTAAAGAAATTAGTATTTTCCAATATTCACTAAAAATATATGTTTTCAAAAAAATTCCAAAATTTATCCCTTAGTAAATTCTTAAATTTTTTATTTAAAAAATAATTTCAACTTTACCAAATTAATTCTCTTAATTTTATATAAATAAATATTTATATTTTCTCTCAAAATAGAATGAAAATAATTTTTTTAATAAAACATAAATTTGATGAATAGAAGGACATTAATAAAAATTGGGTGACCATTTATTATATATTTATCAAATAATATATATAGATTAATATATATATATATATATATATATTTCATATTTTAATTATTTATATTCATACTATTATATTTAATAGATCATTTACAACGGTCATATATTTCATGGGTTGTTTAAGCTCGGTGTTTTCTACTACATATGCTAGCGAACATAATGATCTTATTTTAAAATGTTGGAGAGTTACCAAGTTACATAGTTTATTATGACATAAAATTATCAATGACTATTTTTTTACAATGTTTCAAATTTCCAATGGGGTAATGAAATACAAAGTAGAAAAAATATGAAGATTAAGTATTACTACAATGATAAAACTGTGATACAAGAAAAATGATGTATGTCATAATTGGATTTGTAATATGTTCATTATATAAGTATTTATTTGCCTTCAAAATAATTTCATCCTAAAAAAGATTCATGTTTTTTAAAATGGATGTAGTAAGAATTTTTAAACAATGGATGATGAGGTAAACGTTGGAAAGGTGACCTCCTAGGTAGTATGTGAGATGAAGATCACCCCTGCGACGGCACTGGAGGTTGGTTGTGAATTTGATGGAATTTCTGCGATGATTGGTGGGGTTTTGGAGCCACATGTTAAGTATAGTTCTGTATTTGGTGGAAATACAATGATATCACAGGACACCGGTGATTTTTTGAATTCTACAATCAATGTCCAGAAGAATTACTTTTAAATGTAAATGGATGTGGTTCAACACGATGCTTCTTTTGAAGGATCCTCTTCAAATCAATCATTTTCTAATTTTAATGGTATGTATGATTCATCCATTAGAATTAAAGAAAACATTGCCCACATAAAATCAGACCCTCATTCTATTTCATAAAGACTCAAAATGAGAGAATTTTCAATCATAGCTAGGTTATATATATTCAAATGATCTATGACTCTAAAAATTGAAGATCATAAAAACCAAATTTCATGTTGTTGGTGATTCTCCACCTATAACTGTGTTTTTGTAAAAAGTATATTTCCACAAGATTTTTCCCACATAAGAACATAAAATTAGATCTTGGGGTTTTTATTCAACTGCACTGAATCCTAGAATTATTCACCTTTGTGAATGGAATAGGATGTTCTGTCCATTTAATGTGGTAATCTCTACGACTCAGTTTTGGGTTAGAGTATATGGATTAAATTGTATATTGTGGTATCCCAAAATTTTATATGATATTGGATTTCAATTTTCATTCTAAATAAAATAGTAAAGGGAACATAAGTAGATCACTTTGGACACTTTGACCGATATTTGGTTGATGTTGAACTGGGTTCTACTCTAGTGGACAAGGTAATGCATGAAACAGGGGATGACATTATTGAGTTGAAGATAATTTATGAAAAAATTGCAATATTTTGCAAGGACTGTATTGGGATTGGTAATGTTCAATCTACATGTAGGGGCTCTATTGTCCGCAGCTTCTGCACTTTACAAGGGCATGATTCAATTAAATGTTTTATGAAATAAAAAACCACACAGTCTCAAAAGGATACTGAGAACAGTAAATGGTTGGAAGAAGTGAATAATTCTGTACCTAAAGAATTGAAAAATTCCACAAGTGATGAGAAGGGGGAACATCATGCATGAAATATTGGGCTGACATCTTTTCCACATATATGAATGCTTTCAATGAAAAAATTGCATTAAACGGTCCTGATGATTTGACGGTTGATAAAATTATAAATCATAATCTTTAAAGAGATATTTATCATCAAAATTAACTGAAATGAATGGTTACTTTAGGTAACTGAAAGGGAAATAAAATTTTAGAGACTGACTCTCTTTTCATTTCTAAAACATTGCATGCATCCCAAATATAATATGTGGATAAAGATGGATTTTGGATTTTATCCTATAAAAATGGAAAGGGATATGTTGTTCTCTGAATCGTGGATAAGAAGGTTAATATATTTAATCTTCCTCCAATACCTGAAAAAAATTTCAATGGTGTCGATAAGTCAAAGGTCTCCATCCTGGGCACAACTAAAGAGTTGATGTAGAAAAATATTTTTGCTCCATGTAAATCAGTTAATGATAAATAGAAGATGAATCTAGTGACACATAGAGTCTCTACCCAGAAATGTAAAGAAGATATCTCTGATAAAACCACTAATTCTGAAACATTAGTGGAAAGTATTTAGTATCTAACCTCAAACAGGGGGAGAGCATGAGGTCGAGGGTGTGGTCAAGGTAGAGCGGGATGGATTTTTCATGAAGATGAGGAATGAAAACATACTGAAAGAGTTATGAAAAAGCTAGAAAGGTAATTTTTGGTTGTGTACTTTGTTCATTTTCATAATGTACTCTCTAGGAAATTTCCATTATATGTTTTAAATAAAAGAAGTGCATCCTTTAACAATTTTGACAATTAATTAATGGGGATGATCAGATAGAAGAAATATAAATATGACTTGTATTAATTTTTTAAAATTAATTAAACAATCATATTCTATTACTATGTTTGGAGGAACAATACATAACATTATAAATCAATTTGACATTGAAAATTATATGATGATCTACTAATTTGTACTTATAAGGATGAGATATTTATGTTTTAGAAGGTTTATTAAAAATTTTGTTAGGTAGTTTTGATTAAAGTTGGGGACATTTAAATTTCAGGAAGCTTCAAGAATAATCATGCTGACTCAAGAATTACCACGAAGTGTCTTAGGAATTTCAAATGAGTGAGATTTTTATTGATTGATTTTTCAGGAAGGGAAAAATTAAATTATGCTATTACATTTCGTACATCGAGAGAACCTATATAATGTGTGTGAAAATACAAATACACAAAAAAGGATCATAAAACTTTATTAATTACCACACTAATAAATTTATTTTAGTATGAGTTTCCAAACAAATTGATATTTTCTTCTCATTAAAGAACTCAAGATATAGGTATGGTAAGAATATTTTTCAGATGATGTTCCCAATCAGTATTACCAAAAAAATATTTTTCGAGATACCAAGAATAATTTCATCTAAGTCTTATTAGATATAGACATACCAAGTAGTGGAATCAAATAAAGAACAAAAATGAGTTATTGGACATAGATTTTGAATAGATTAGTGGCACATTAGTTTTTTATCCTCATATAGAGTTCAAAACAAAGGAATTGTGTTCGTGAGGGCCACTAATTGCATTATATTGGATGAATGAAACACCAGACAGACATTGAAATGGCATCGAAACTTTGATGAAAATTTTCTAGATGATATTGTTATGATTAGTTTTCAAGGTTTATTATAATTCTGATGGCCCATTTCTTCTGATGTTAAACAATGACAATAACCAGATTCTGTATAATCATTCCTATCGGGATATATAATAATTGTATTAGGTGTTAGCTTAATTAATTCATTCTTAAATTATGGTGAACATCAAGGATTAATGGGAGTATCGATGGCAATGATTTCTTCAAACACACTATGGAAATAACTTATAAATATTATGATCCTTGCATTACCTTCAGATATTTTCGAGTCTATGATAATTTATTATTATGTTTTCTAAGTAAAATAACTCTAATATGTTTCAAGTTTTCAATTCTATATAATTTAGTTTTTAATAGACCACCAATGATTCAACCCCCATCTCATTATTCCTTATTATCCTATGGAAGTTCTACTGGTATCAAATCTATAGTTCCCATATTTGATATTTCTCATAGAATATCTTAACATAGTGAATACGATATGTATTCCTACATTTTATGGAATAAATTATAATGGTATTAAAAATATTAATAATACACTATCTTCTGGATCACAGTATATAGGGAATTGATCAATATATAATTAAGTTTCCAAAAATTGAAAAAATGATCATATTATGTTTTCTGAAAAAACTTAATATTTACTTATATGGTAAATATTAAAATTCCATTCAAATGTATTTGTCTATTTTTTCATTACTGTGATTACTCTCAAAAAATATAAAAAAACATTCAAAAACATGAAATATTATTCATAGGAAATACCAATGTAAAAGATGAGAATCTATAAATCTAGCACAGCACGTTTGAATATATTAAAATAGATGCTAAAGATATTATTTATTAGTACATAACTAGATATAATTAAATTATTTTTTAGCATTATAAGATTTATAGATGTATTTGATGATTCATCCCTTGTTTACGAAAATGATGTGATACATATTTGAAATTTTTTATTCTAAAATTTCCACCTTTGAAGTCAAATATGATTTATATCTTCATGAATTATATATGGCTTTCATTCAATATTTGATGATAAAATCTCTAAAATTTTCCAATACTATCAAGGATGATACATACATTGAATATTTGAGAAATCATAAATTGCAAGACGCTGAGATTATTTACTTCAATGATTTAGATGATAAGGAAGATGATAAATTAATTAAAATGAAATATATCTTATCCCTCAAAAAACAAAATGTGTAGTGGATTATTATGGGGAAAATACCAATTAGGGTTTTCATCTGTTGTAAAATTGTAAAATTTTCTATGAATTATCCTAATGTAAATATTATTGAATATAACTATTATCCCAAAGAAAACCCATAGTTGATGAATCAGAATAAAACTTCTAAAAAATCTAGGAAATTAATTGGTAATAAGAAATAGTTTACTGGATATAGAAGAGTCATGTTAATTATTTATAAAAGAGAATTATTCTACTATTAAAAGTTCTAATGAATATTAATATATAGGGATGTTTATAACAATCAATTAATCAGTTAATGAAAATTAAAATTTCTAAAACAACAATTAATAATGTGTTGAAACCTATAGAGAATATCTGATGACGTCAAAAAAATTAGTAGGTGTTTAAATAAAATTGAAACTACACAATGAAATCAAAATGCTGATGAATTAAGGTTTAAAAAGTAATATAGGTAAGAATTATTTTATTAACAAGGAAAACAATTAAATTTTGAAAATTAAAAACCTTAAATAGAAATATCTTGAATAATGGGTAGATGGGGAAATATCCTTGCATGATATTTAATTCTATAGAAGATGAGTATTATTACACCCTGTCATGATTCATTGATGCTGAGAGTTATCTATTTAATATTAGTGAATATTTCAACATGTTTTTGGAGATAAAATCTAAAAAATGTCAAGATACCAAGAAAAATAATCCCAATATCCATGTGACATAAATACCCAATGAACATAAATTAGTATGTAATATTTATAGCAATGTAGTTGGTAGAAAAAAATTAAAATTATTGTGTTGAGAAATTATATTCAAAACACATAAAATAAAATGAATTAAAAATGAAATATATAATAAATTTGTTCTTTTATATGGGAAAATAAATACATAAATATGTTACAAACATATGGAAAATTTCTTCAAGGATAAATTCTAATTCAAAAGATGATCCTGAGTTAGTTGATTTTATTGGTGATATTGAGTTTAATGTAATTATGATTATTAATATTTGAACAACATTTATTTCCTTTGAAAATGGTATGAATATGGGGACAGAAATAATATAATAATATGGTGTAACATTCCTATGCTCTTGGACTAAATAAAGGGAAACCCATCATATAATATAATGTTTCTAATGAAAAAATATTTTGATTTCATGGATGGTTTTTTTTATAATATGTGACCAAGAAAATCACTTTTATATAGACTCTTTTCAACTCTTCCATCTATCAAAGGCTTACTTTTTATTATGTGATGTTTAGAATTTCACTAAATAATAATATTAAGTTGGTCTATTAAAATGGATAACAAGTATATCCTTCCTATGAAAATTACCACATGTTTGTGGGAGAGACTCCATCCTAGAAAACAAAAAATATTGATCACCATAAGAAACACCATAATACAAAAATACTTCAACCTTATTAACATCACACCAAGTATGAGTAATGAACACATATGAGTCAAGAAGTTGTTTTAATTTTGAATGATGTAGGAAACTTTAAATAGAATTTTGAGTTTCCTATGTATCACAAATTCTATAATATTTTATAGTGTTTCCATATAATCCAACATAATTTTTTGTGAGTTAAACATATCAATACTCTTCAACATTTTGAAAGCTTCGGTGATAACGAATCCCCCACACCAAAGCAATCACTAAATGCAAGGACCAGCTCTTCTTGAGGGTCAATGACCAATTATACCCCCTGACATGATCCCAAACATACATGACCAATCCATGTGGATTTCAAATAAAATATTTAAATGATTCAACCTTATCCACCTCCAATTGATTTTATTATTCTATATAATGCTAGTCGAAGGGGTACCATCCATTAATTTTTTCAAATATGTTACAGCCTTCCAACTATTGATAAGAGGTACCTGTTTGACCACAATACACATGGTTCTATCCACCATGTCTAGATATGGGAAGTCCATTACCCCGTACCTACATTAATTTCTTGAACTATAAATACTTCGTCATCTTGATGCAAATAGAACTTCCCTACCCTTTCTTTCATGAAATTGTTTTTTGGATCCCAAAAACAATGTTGGAAGGATTAAGAATAGTGTGTCTTCCCAAAATCCCCAACCAAAGGCCCCACAAAAATCATTCTAATCTATGGCATCCCAATCACTTTTGTAGAAGGAATAACCCCCCGATTCATGTATTTGGTTTTTGAGACATAGGCATATAGATTCCATTGTGATCACATTTTTCATGTCCTATTGATTTGTCGATATGGGTTTGTTTGAAAAAATCCATACTAGATAATTTTATTTTGTGGGGAGGTCAAAAAAAATATATATACGTTCTACCCATCTAGTAATCCATGAAACTGAGTCATCGAATGGTATCCATTAATGGTGAATGCAACCTTAAGTAGATCCTGTAAAAAGAGGTTCTCATATTCTTCATTCAGATAGGTGCTACCAAAAAAATGTAGTTGATATTTTTTAAAGATGGACTCTATGAAAGTATTGAATCTTATATCATAGGAAAAAGGATTTCATATGGGTCAGATAGACTGGGAATCCAATAACTAAACTAACCCTATTTCATTCTAAAAATTTATTTTCACAAAGACCGTCATCTATTTGGAGTAATTTTTAATCAATGGTAGATGTATAAAAATTGTGAAAAAGTAAAGAGAGATGTTTCTGCTTCCAATTTACAGATGATTTCAATATATATTGGTGATAAAATTTTCTCACATTGATTTATTTTCCAAAATTTACCACAGAAGACAAGCCTGAATACCTTATATTTCCCCATTGAAACTTCATATATTAACATCACAACCACCAATCTCTCTAGATACCTTATCCAAAAAAGTTCAATGAAATATTCCTCTATAATGCATGTCCAAGATGCATCCTGTCAAAATGCTTTCAATTCTATTAAACTCAACCTTTGGTATGATAAAAATAATAACACTTGAATGGGAATCTATGATAGAACACAATTTACTAGCGTGAATCACCCACAATGGAGAGAAATCAATTCTTCCAATTTGTAATACTGGTAATAATTTTTCATAATATCCCAGTAATGTGATGTTTAAAAACCTATCTCAGTGAAAAATGAGCTCCATTGTTCTATATTGGGAAGGATTTATTTTACATTCCTAGTGCCACCTTAATTTTTCCCCATTTTTTGAACACCTCTTTGAAATGAATGAGCTACTTTTCTCTCAGTAGATGTCCTGACCACTCCACATTCCGTAAGCTTCCAATAACTTATTAAAATCTATAATAATAATCCTATTTTTGTTCGAGAATAATATCATGTAATTTGAAAACATATATGTTATAAGTTACCAGTTTTAGCACATCCATTATATTTCTCAACACTTCCAATAATAATTTTCTCCTCCATATATCTAGTACATTTTTCTTGTACCAATAAGAATAGGATGCAAGAGAGTGGATCTCCCTATCATAGTCCACTATTAGGTATGAAACCCTTGCATCTCGTCCCTATGAAAGATATAGACACCTACTGGTAGATAAGAAATCTAAAAAGTAGGTCCACATCCCATCTTTCAAGCCCATGTCCTCCACCTCATTAATGTGAAAGGTATAATCAATTTTATCATAGTATTTGTGTATATAAACCATAATCATCAAAATTTAACTATATAATTTAATGTTAATATACCCTAATAAATCATGTATCATGTAAATGGAAAATTATGTAGATCTCCCCTTGATAAAACCCTACGTATTCTCCAAGACTCATTGAGGAAGATGGAAGAAATGTCTTCTATTGATAATTTTTTGAGGGACCATCAATGTGATGGTGTACATGTTGATTTGTCTATACTAGTGGAGTGAAGTTACATCTTTCAATTTAATAATTATAATTACTTTCAATGAAAAATAAACCTTCGGCTTGTTTCACCCTCTATAAAATTCATGGACAATCTCAACAATATCCCCTTTCACTATCTCCCAGTAGATGATGTAAAATTTCCATTAGATCCATCCAGTTTTGATGAACTCCTACTGATAAGGGAGTGGGATGCTACCAAAATATTAGCTTCATCTGTTTTTTTAATTATTTTCTACCACATTTTGCACAACCCTTATAGAAAGACAGAAAATTATATTTTTTAAAAAATTAATATTCTTTCATGGATGGGATAGAATCAAATAGATGAATTCTGAAATAATCATATATGTATACCTCCCACAACCTGAATATACTATGAAAAATACTAGTATTCCATTCAAATATTAAGAATATTTACACGACAACTTTCTTTGTGAATGCCTAAAAAATAGATGTATTTATATCTCCCTCCCTAATACAAGTGACCATATACATTTCTCAGATAGTTCTCTCTTGTTCCAAAAGAAAAATAAAAATTTAATTCTTCATTTATAGAAATGTTCTAAAACTATCCTCATACCAGTGATCTTATATCCTTTTTTAATTAATATCTATTTCATCCATCATACCCTTCATTTTAATTAAACTCTTAGGCCTGTTGTTGTACTAGTTATGGTAGTCTTCATTGAGTCTCCTCTATTTATTGTGTTGGCCCATCTAACATCCCTCTTTCATGGGACTAATCCATGATGAATTCACCATTAAATGGGAACCGGTATCCTCATTCCATTGGTTAGAATAGAGAAAAAAAATATTCATCAATTGGTGTTCAAGCTAAATGTTGAGGGGATAACGATTCGAAAAATCCTGCACCATATATCTGACCCTAACATTCAGAAAAGTGTAAATTACTTATTTATTTTAAAATAACATGGCTATTATAAACTAGTTGTATCAATGGAGTATTTTTTATTACACCATATAATCATTATTCCCAAAAAAATGAAATAAATTAAATTTTTATAGGTAGTGTGGTATATAAAGGGATAAAGACACTTTTGGGAACTATTCATCCTCCATTCATCGTCAATGGATCTATACTGATATTAAACTCCCTGAAAATCCATGGTGAGTTCCCATGATAAATATAGTCCAAACCATTCCACAAGGCTTCCCCATCCCTATCCACACACATGGAATAGACGTAGGAAAAGAAGAACCCCAGATGTTAATGACTAATCCTCATAGATATATCTTTACTAGATTCCCCCAACAAATCCTCTAAAACATTATTTTTTGTAATATCCAAATTAACTTATTGATGGGATCACCATATAGATAACCCTATATACCAAGCCTGAACCAAATTAATAAATTTTATACTATTGTTATTTAGGTTTAATAATTGAATCCAAAAACTCCTTCATGCATTGAAGATAAAAAAACAAGAAAATATGATTTAACCTATACCCCTAGCCAATATAATTCCAAATAATGAGAAATATCATTAATTATGTGGGAACCTAAATTTGGACCTAAGTGACACACCACCTTTTTATTGCTTGATTGAGAAATATGATAATGTTTGGTGTGGTCCCTCGTGAAAACATCACTAAATAGAACTGAAAGGGACAACTCCTCAACAAAAAAAACCATAATGGGAGCTGTAGTAGGGAACCAAAATAGTTTGGGAGTACTAGTGAGGAACAACTGATGGGTTCCTGTTCTACTTATAGAGGCTTTAGATCCTATTATAAAATTTCTATCCCACCCATGTTTCAAACATAAGGCCTGATTTCTTCTCTTAGAAACTATTGAGTTTATGGGATTGACACTTGAGCTTGATTTTCTAGCATCCCCTCACACAATACCCCATTGTATAAAACAAAAAAACTCATTTTGAAAAATAGATAGACAACCAAGACCTTCAAACTAAATAAACATGTGTTCCAACTGATATAGAACACACACAAAACCCATTGAAAACCCTCATCCTAGTATAAGGCTATACAATTTACTACATGCATTAAATAATAAACTGTTAACCTTATATATCTATAGGGAAGCTTAATCTCATTCTTAGAAGCATGAAAAAACAATCCCATCAAGAGGTTGACTAGAGGGAATCTGATCTATTCATTGAGTGTCATCAATTTTGTATAAATCAGTAACCCTATCAACCACAAAACCCTTTCGTAATTAAACTCTATAATACTCCGCTGTGATTGGTGCAATATATAATGTAGTAGACCTATTTGGATTGTAGATATTGGAGATTCATGACATCAAATATCTATTATGAAACTATATGTATGTATGACGTCCTTATGTGAGATTATGACGATTCTTATGGTAGGTAGGAAATGAATTCTCCCGAAGTTGATATCCAAAAAATGGCATTGAGGGATAGGCTAAAGTCTAAGCCCATTATTCCATTCCCTCAACCATTTGAGTGATCAATAAAAGAGGATGAATGGAATGCTCTATATCGATAAAATTCCATGCCACCACCACATACTCGAGTCAAAGGGTTCTTTAATCAGTGCATATGAAGACACTGATCGAGTTATCTATCTCATACAAGAGAGAAGTATTCATAAACCGAAGTTTTAATTCAATTACTAATATCCAAAATTCCACCCTCATGGAATCCATTATAAAATAATTTTCTTTTTACATTAGACATATGTGAAGTCACAAATTCCTAGATGACATGTGAAAATAACACTAATCATTGATAAAGTCAACATTGGAGTCCAAGGCGATCCAGATGGTCTTCATGTTCAAAACAATGAATTTTGGCCAGGTGAGTTAGAATCCATGAGTTAAACAAATTAAATATGTATATTGGGGGCTCCCCACCCAACCCAAATCATGAAACCATAATCCATTTGAGTTTATCTAATGCTTTTTTTAAAGTACACCACCTAAAGAGAAATCACTGGGGAACCTCCATCAATTGATTATACTACTTCTAGGTTAACCACTATGGATAAATCTCACCTGGACCTGTTGATATATCAATTCCATAGAGAAAGGGGTATAATATCTGTGAAACAAGGAATGAGGAAAGGCCACAAATATGGGTAGTCAATTGAACTATCCAGTGAAGCCTCAAATTAGAACATCGGAGGCTACATGGCTTGACATGAATGATATACCAACAACCATCACACAGTATAAGTCGAGATCTCAGATACCATGGTCAGATGATTTTGAAAACCTAGTGGCGTATATAGAAAAAAAAATTCATTCATTTTCCACATTCAAGAATTAAAAGGTTATTTGAAAACAGTTCGAGAACAATTCTTCTACAGAATGAATGAAAATGATTCTCTATATTACAATGTGGTCAAAAATATTTTTTAGACTGGTCTAATGTTAGAAAAATTATGAATCCTTTGACTCAAGATAGTATATGTTTGACACATATGATAGGGGATATAAATTTTTTCAATGATATTGAATAACATGTATTATGATTTGATACATTCATAAATTATAGTTTTTATAAAATAAAATGAATATATACATATGAGATTGAATGTTAGAAATTACAACTATTGATGTTTTATATGTTTATGGGATCAAACAAAACCTAAAATTTTTCCATCTTTGAGATGTTTGTGAGGAATGTTTCTTATGAAAACATTCTTTTATAATCAGATGTTTAAAAGATAGAAAAGTTGTTATGAATGGATAAATAACCACCATAAATCCTTTTATGATTAGATTACTTTATAAATCATGTCATCTAATTAACTAGGATGAAAATAATTTTAGTTTTAAAATTGTTGGAATCATTGTAATAGAAGTATAATAAAACTATCTATGTTTAATGTTGTTTGAAACATGACACAATTGATGAAGAAATATGATATTTCTGTATAAATTCACAAAAAGGGATGATGGTTAGTGGAAAACATATGAAATTTTAAATTCAATCCATTAGATATTTTGATATAATTCACATTCTTTTGTATTATATTATGAGTTATTATTCAACAAAATGATACTTCATTACCTTAATTTATTCCTTCACTCAATTGACAAACATAATGTTCATAAAATATAAATTATTGGATGAAGATATTTTATAAAATTATCAATGGATAGTTGAAAGAGTGACATATATATATAATTATATATATATATACATTGATGTTATGAATTGAAAATAGGAATCAGTACACAAGAAATGATTTCAAAATCTATCTAATGAAACATTAAATCAAACATCTATATAGTACTCCATGAACTCTAAAAAAGGAAGATAAATAAATTAAAAAACTAAATTTTAGTAGATAATGGATGATGTCTCCTAGAAAAATATAATATTTACTAATTATGACTTCAGAGAATCTGTTAATACTCTTATTCATATATAGAATATATATTTGTTTCTATGAAAATAAAAAATGAGTTTCAATGAAATATGGATTAATAATAACACATGATAGAAAACATTCTTAGTTTTTTGGAGTCCTTGAATTCATATGATTATAAATTCCAGTCTTGGAATGTTTTATTAATCATAATAAGAATTTTCAGGGGATTTAATGTTGATATATGAAGATAAAAGAGTTAAAATAACTGTTTAAAAAAATTAGATGATTGTGAAGTTGTAATTTTTTTTTTGAAAATCTGTCGTACTTACTATATGTGTTTGAAGATGTTATGGAAGATAAATTTATCTTTTTTATTGAATATAAAAATAGTCAATATATATATGATCCCAAAAATGTGAATGAAGATTAAGATGAATCATGTGATTAATTAACTGGGATACGTATAATATCTCTCAAAACCCATAAAATATACACATATATTTAAATTAAAAAAATTTAAATATAAGTGATAATGATTAGACTATAATAATGTTGAAATTTGAGAATCATACATTACTCATCTCATAGGTGGAACCAGATACAATTTCAGAGGTAGTTCATTATGAAGAATATATTAATTGTATGATTCAATTTTTAGGAAAAATTAACCAAAATGAAATAAAATATATTGTTAAATTATTAATTGTATATATTATTATATTTATAAGGTGTGATTTTAGTCATCAAATCAATAAACATTGAGAAATTTAAAGAAACAAATTATGAGTTGTTTGTAACTGTTACCCATTGGAGGAGGGTGTGGATTTGGAATAATTGTTTCCCCTTGTTGTGGGACATGAAAATATAAGAAATTTATTGGAAGTTATTACACGTCCTTGTTATATTAATTATTAAATGTATGAGATGTCATCTTTATTAAACTTTGATATTGAAGAAAAGGATTATATTAAGAAATCTAATGGGTTTGTACTTGAAAATTATTGAAAGATGGTGTGTAATTTGAAGAATGTTTTATTTGGTTTGAATCATGATAATTGTGAATGGTACTATAGACATGATAGATTATAAAAATAGAAGAATGTTTATTATTGAAATATTGAATAAAAATATATAATAAAGAAATGAGCACATTTACCCTTATTTTCATTATCTATGTTACCGAAATTTTTTAGGTGATAGATAAAAATATTGTGAATATGTTTCTAAATAAATTGAAACACATTGAAATTTAAATCCGAGGAGAGATATAAGGTTTTTTATAGCCATTTTTTAATATGTTTTTAAATAAATAGGAAAACATTGAAATTTATAGGTCGATTTATCTATCTTAGAGATTCAAGGACATACAATGTTTTTGTTTGTGAATTTTTTGAGTGATATAAAAGTGATACAATGGAATCATGCATGTTGGAATCAAGAATAATTATCAGTTATTTTATTAAACCACATTTTTATATCCATTTTTATAAAATAATTTGTCACATGAACATTTGTGGATACACTGATACTAATTGGGGTGGAGATTATAATGATAGAAATTCAACAACATATGGAACTATTTTTTAAGAATTTGTTTTATGATATGTAATATTAAAGAAACAATTTTTTGTTACATTTTTTAATGTAGAAGAAGAATATATTTTTCCCAGTCATTCATGAACATAGATGATATGAATGGAAGTAATTCTAGGAAATTAGAGAGTGATGGTTTATACAACATTAAAGATTATTTATTTTAATAAATGTTTTATTAATCATTCCAAATACCATTTAAAAATTTGAGATCCAATTTCTTTTATGATATGTGTCACTTCATAAATGAGAAAGTACCTAGTGGATATAATTTACTTGAGTACATTTCAAAAATGTATCAATTTGCTGATGTTATCAATAAAGCTATACTAATAGAATTATTTGAGAATAATAGGATTTAACAACATTTTTGGCCTCAACCAAATACTTAATAAATTTCTTATAGGGGTCCCCCACCATCTTTTGATTCTGTATTCAATGGGTTATAGTAAATATAACATTTTATAAAGGTGTATATCTTTTTTTATAAATCTAAATCCATATCAATCATAAAATATGGGTGAATATAAAATTGATTCGGATATTATCATGACATGGAAAATATTTACTTCATTATGGTATGTAATTACATTAAAAAATTATTTTTCAATGACTATGGTGTCATGAAATTCACTATGATAAAGCCTACATTTTGATAAAAGTTGATAAATGTTGAAGAAAACGTGCTGTAAAAAATGATAAATTTAGTTGGAAATGTTACCATGAAATTCAAAGGGGGAGATTGAAGATTAATTATGTTTTTTTCATAATTTATTTTTTCTATTTTGAAAATATATTCTTGTGAGATATTTTTTATTAAATATGTGAAAAATATAATCTAATGTTATAATGAATGTTTTCTTTATAATGGTTTGTTATGTTTCCTAACGTACTAATGGATGAGGTAAAATAATTTTTTCATTAAATATGTTATAAAAACATTTCATAATATTTAATTTTTTATTTCATAAAATTATGAGGTATATCATATTCCAAGACATATTTTTAGACATTCATATGAAGGGAGATAATTACTAATTTGTATCCGGATGTGGATATACAGATGAAGAATACATACTTTTATGAAAATGAGAACAATATGATGTCTGAATAATAAATGTTGTACAATGTGGGAGAAACTAATGATTCCAGACATCGATCACATGATTCATGTTACCCGAGATAGATAATTAGACAAAAATGCCAGATAATGTTTAATAATTCCATTTTATGGACTAGAGTGGAAGTTATCATATGAATGTTTTTAAGAATATTACACATTATCACCAATCACATATGAACAGTTGAAAACCCTATTATGTGAGATTAAATTCCATCATGCCTTGAATAATGGTAAAAATTACAATTTGTAAATGTAATTTAAGTCATAAATATCAAGAACTCATGTAGAGAATGACTGAAATTTCTCACCTCCATATTTGTTCAATATTTATAAATTCAAAGGGGGAATAAAAACAATCCCTATGAAGTAAAATATTGAAGGATCATACAATGTTAAAGCTACCATAAAATAACTAACATTGATATTTTTAATATATTTTGAATGTATTATTTGATAAAATTTATTAGAATACAAAACAATGTAATCATTACCTAATGACTAATTGTTTTCAGACTAATGAATATGATGTCTTTGGATATTTAATAATGAAAATTCCTGGTAAATAATTAGTATTACATACATGTGGAATGGTATTTTATATAAGTTTTTAGAATCTAAAGGTTTATAATCATGAAGGGTTATATAGAAGGAGGGACATCAGATTAACTCTAATAGATGATGATCCATCAGATGAACATTCATTGGATGAATAGTCGTCAAGCGTATATTCATTATTTCCTCATCTAGATGATTAATTGATGTTTGTTTTGGGAATATTATAAAGTGGTATATAATACACCAATCCTAGTTTTTCATATTCATCAAAATATGAAAATCACTCAATAAGGATGATTATATAGAAGGATGAATGTGTAGCTCCATATATATTCTTCTGAATGAATTATTTAAACAAACATATTTTAGAATGTTTTTTTGAAAAAAAATTACATTACGTTGTAATGAATCTTAACATTGATTATGAAATGATGATATTTAAATGATAACATATATAACTTAAATAATGAATAGTTATGATGTTCATTAACACTACATATAGTGTTGTTTTAGAATGATATAATGGTGTTTTTTTTTAATCTTCATGAATAGTCATGATGACTCTTGAAATCCTGAGAATTTTCAGTGGATTTCATATGAGTGAGAGCTTTTATTAATAAGTATTCAGGGAGAGAGAAAAATTTCGGTAACTAATTTTTCTATTGAAATTCAATCTATATAAATGTGGTGCATGTGTAACCATACTAACATTTTCAATAATTCCAAAAATATGGTACACTGAGATTTTTAGAATAATATTTGTTTCCAAACTCACATATATTTCATTTAAGTATAATAATAATAAAAAAATGTATAGTTAGAAGTTTTTCTAGACATAGTTTCTCCTTATTAGTATCTCACATTATTTTCTAAGGCACCATAAATTGATTCGGTTCAATGTTATTAGATAGTGTCTTACTGAGATATTTTATTAAAGATAATATTAGATAGAGTAATTGGAAATATATTCATAATAGATCATAGGCATAAGATTTTTTTCATAAAACAATTCTTTGATCAAACTGAAAAAAATTTAGGTGCACCACACATAGAATTATGGAGGAATCAATGGGGAACTAGATGAAAGCTTATTAGATGGATGAAATGAGATATAAAATTTTCATATGATATTATTTTGAGATGTTTAGAAAGATCCATATTCTTGTGCTGGATTATTTTTAAAAAAAATTGTCACAAATGGAAGTTATTATAATGATTCAAATGATGATATTGAAGGATTAAAATGAGATTATAATCATTATACTTATTTTTATATTATATATATTTCCCTAGACTGAAAAGATTTAAAATGGAAAATATGTAGTAACCCATTATGGATAAATTTTTAAAAAATATGGTTCCTTACATTAATTTTATATCATTGAATTCTAGTGGGATTATTATAAATTTTTTTTAGGAATAATAATGTTAACATGTTTCTAGGGAAAAATTAAATATAATGAAATTTATAAATTATCATTATAGATGCAATCCAAAATGGTTTTTCAAACCATGAGTAAATTCATTTTTCTCACATTATTGATATATTTACAATGTTATGAATTGATTCATATATACGATTGAAAACTAATTTTATAAAATAACATATTTTTATAATCAAGATATTTTAGTATTATCAGCTGAAATTCAATACCTATATTGGAAAATATGAAATTCAATAATGATTAAGACAACATGATTTTTAGTGAAACCCCATTAATAAATGATATAAGGGAGATTGCTGTAAATTATTGTTTCCTTAAAACTAACCCATGTGTTTTTACAAAACACCAAACATCATTTCATGAGGTGAAAGGTAAATTATTATTGAAATATTCTATGAAATAAGAAAGTGTGTAGACCCTGAATAAAGAAATAAATTTAAATAATTTAAATAATGTAGTAATGTAAATTTTACAACTTTCTTTAAAGGACCAATGTAATTTCAATTAGTATCAATGGATTTAACCACCCACTTACACATAGAGTCTTGAGTTTTCCTATAAATCAAGATCTTCATCAGACACACATCAATATAATGATACATTTCAATACATTTAATTCCATTTACTACCAACTTATAATGATTATTATTACCACTAATACTATAAATTTCGTGCAGATCTTGTGAAATATTCTCAATCATGAAACATCAGAATAACTTTTTATATTTCTTAAGACATTTAATTGTGGTTTTTATTCACAAATATCACAAAAAAATTATTATTTTCTAACCTTGTTAATTATTTTGATGGATTCATCCCATTTTCCAACCTCCTAGTCCTTTTTTTCTTTTATTATATGATACATGATCATCATAAAAAACTATTTCCACCTATTCATCATAAAAAAAGTTGTTTCTCATAATATTAAAATACATGAGAGGTCAATGATTTTTATATCATAACATTTATTGAGAGTGATTCAGATTAAAATTATTATCAATATCCCTAATAAAATTTGGGGTGTACAATTGCAAGTAGTTAATTTTTTCTTCATGCATCTACATTGACCCATCCTCATTATACGTCAATTCTTAAAATTTATTTCCATACAAAGTCAAATAGTTTTAGGTAAATATTTATCATTGAAAATATCATAAATGTGTCACATTAAATCGCACTAATCTATTCTATTTATATAATATTCTAAACCATTATCACTATGGATTTAATTAATGATAAAAATGAAAAATAGATAGAGTTTCCGTTTGATGATGTGAATAATTCATGTCACCAAATATCCTTCCCAATGATTTAATCCTCCCCTTATCTACCACTATGTAAGAATATCTACAGAATATAGGTGGGAATTATCTCATAAAATTCTCCACTATCAAAATATTGTTCCATATTAGATCCAATTTCTCACTATAATGGATACCACTACCATTTATAGAATGTTTAAACAACGAAGTCACAATAACACACTTCCCATTTATAGATAATACCATTATTAATACGAAATTTTGCAGGATATTATTACCATGGTTCCTTTTTTACTTCATCTTCCATATTCACACTATAAAAAACCATTATGGAGAGATATTGTTTAGATGATGAAATGCAATAGTATTAAATTTATATAACATTATAACTATAAATTTAATTATATAATGGTTATTTACAAACATTTTTCTAACTAGTTAATTTATCTAAACCATTTCTATGATTACAACTATAAGGAACCACCCTTAAACAACCTACAGATTATATAATTTGAAAATAAATAATTTTCATGAATTTTCAAATATTGTTTATGTGTATATTTTTATATAATAATTCCATCACTCTTATATAATTGAATATTACATTATATGGTGGAAACTTTTAGTTAGTGTATATTTTTCACACAATAAAATTCTTCTATGGTATAAAAGTTTTCTTTTAAGGTCTATTATTAATAATTTTAATATTAAAATCATCCTTGTCCAACCCATCCTTTAATCCATATAGAAAAAACCTAAATAACATGGATTTAAAATAGAATCATAGTAAGGGAAATATTAAAAGAATCAAAGAAACCCATTATTCGCAAAATATTCCTAAAAATATTCTATTTAGAAAATAAACATTGTGCTCAAAATAAAATATTTCACACCAAATATATCATCTTCTCCTCCCATGTATTTTCAAAAATGATTTCACAATAAATATTCATAGAAAAATAAATATCACAATGATTTATTTTCAATAATGAAAACTGTTTTTTTTTTAAAAATATACATTTTACCCTCATGAAGTGTCTTAAATATTTTGTTTAAACTTAATCTCATTATCTTTACTTGTGAAACCCTCCTTTTTCAAAAAAACCCATATAAATATTTGATAAGTACTGTAAGAATCTTTAAATATTATTATCATTTCACTATTATAGTCATTCATACAAATGGAACAAACAACATGGTAAATTACAATAATCTCTTTAGATTAACCTATAACCTGCTAACTCTTTCTAATTACACAATGCATTAGGGAGCTACATCAAACTAACCCATCATCGTGGGCTATATCACGCTCACATATCATCATGATCTATATTTGGTTCAACCATAATTATAAAAAATAACCAATAACCATAACATAATATTGACCCATGGAAGCATGAATTTCGATCATCATACTCATTAAACTAGTCAATTCACCCATAAGAAAACATTTCTGGATATTGAAATATCAAATAAATTTAAATCCATTTCTGGAAATACAAAGAATAAATAGAAGGAGGGGTTTTATTTGAATATAACAAGAAATTTTTTAAAGGAATCCAAACATAAAATAATTGTTATTATGGTTTTAAAAACAATTGATCTTTTATATGTTAAAATAGAACATTCATTTTTCCTTTTTTGAATTTATTCTATATAAAATATACAAAATGATTACTTTGGAAACCAATGATATAAAGTCAAAAGTGACATAAAATATCATTTATTATTCATTTTTATATTTATAAAAGATTTTATAATTTAATTTATTGAATATTTATGTGGAATAAAAATAATTATAAAAGAAATTATTAGAATATTGTAAATGAGGTTTTTAAGAAATTATGTCACCATCCTTGATTTGGAATCATCACATGCATTATTTATCTCTATAATATTAATTATTTAACAATTATTTATATTCATATAAAACTTTTTCATTTTTATTTCTTTATTATAAACCATTTATTTTATTTGAAATTTTCAATACAAAATTGATTAATTCAAAGTCATGTGTTTTTATGATATTGGTCTAATATGAATAAAATTACTTTCGTAGGTTAGATATAGTCAAAGAGGAAATTATTTTCTCATATAAATAATAATAATCTAAAAAATAGTTATCATTTAAATAAATTTATTATATTTTTTTCAAACAATAAGGAATTATAGTTATGATAAATGAATTTTGTAATTGTCATAGAGATGGTAGGTCCTGAATACACATGGGTTACATTTTTATTTTTCCATGAGAATTATGGAAAGTACATAAGTATAATTTTCGTATTTAAAAAGTGAATAATATATCATAAATATCATATTTACTTTTTAATGTAACTTCTATATGCCTTAAATGTGATGAAGTGACTAAAACATAATCATATTTATTTGTGGAGGTTGTAATCGAGACGTATGGATGAATACTATTATAATTTTTAACTTGATGAAATGGTAAGAAAAATGATGAGTAATTATAAATATAGAATGATAAATAAGGTATGAATAGTATATATATATATATATTAAATCTATCATCATAAAAAACAATGAGATCATGTTATGGAAAACAAATTTCATTTTTGTGTGAGGTGGTAGTCTTTCATATCCACGAACGATTGTTTCGTATCCCATTTGATGTAAGAGAAGAGGGACATATGTTTTAAAATTATGTAATAATTTACTTATATATATTTGATATTAATTATTATTTTTTCACAATGGTTTGTAAATATTTTAAGGGTTTATAAAAAGATACTAAAAGTTATCATTTTAGAATGACACCACCTTTTCAAACATAATCATTAGATTTATAACTAATAATACCTTAAGTAGTTTTTATGATAAAACAAATTTCTTAAAAATGTGATAGGTTGTTAAAAATTAATATTTTTAGTAATTTATCCTATTTTTTGTGGTTAGTATATAAGCGGGGCTAACCTTTTGTTTGCGGGGGAGAGGGCATAGGAAGATTATTTAAAAAAACAAAATTAATATATATTAATGGGTATTTGACTATAAATGACTCCAAAATATAACATTAGTGATAATGATATGATTTGGGGTATATATAAAAGAATGTATACATATATACATATATTTTATATCATTATTACCCTTATCAAGTTTGATTAACCCTTAGTAAATCAATTTTCAACATAAACAAAGTTAATAAAAAAATTACTTGTTGTTATAAAAAAATTTAGTTGACCATAATTACTAATTTTTATTATTATAAAATAAATATTAAATTCATTTTATCGTATTCAATTTAAATATGAGTTATAATATAATTTAAAATCTCACCTGCAAAACAAGATGAATTTTTATTTTCATAAAAACTGTTTTTTATGTATGAAAACGTTTTTTTATAAAATTGACCATTAATGTTAAAAGAAAAATTAGTGTATTATGTTAAATAATAATTAATGAATGATATTTTAAAACAAGGAAATAATTTGGAATTTTAAATTACATGAAGATAAATTATATTTTTCAGAAAAATTCATTTTTATCATTATTTATTAAAAAATTAAAACATTTCTAGGACTAGAAAATATATATCAAAAAATAAATTTTCTTCTTTAAATTACAAAGATAATTAATTGTTTTCCAATGATAATTCTATAATTTTTTATATATATAATTTAAATGAAGCATTATAATTCATTAAAAACAATTTTCGTTAGAAATAATTCTTTTTTTTTCTTTTTGTATGAAATATTAACTAATACTATTTTAATGAATTTAACTCTATAAAATATAATTAATGAATATTAATAAGTTTGGAAATTGATTTTCCATTAACATTATTTTTTGAATTTTAATAACTATTAATTTAAAATTATTTTATTCTTCTCAAAATGAATGTCATGGTGGATGTTCATAATTTTACTCGGATGAAGAGAAAGTGCAACAAATTATGATAAGTTGAAATAAAATGTTAATAAAAATAAAATGTTGCATTAGAAACTATTAAAAAAATAATTGAATATTAATGATGAAGAATATTAATGTAAATTTAGCCTTAATATGTTTGATTCAAAATTTAACAAACAATAAAATAAGAATAGTAAGATGTTATTAGTTGATGATAATGTGAAATTTAAAATTATGAAGAAAACTTCTTATAGAATATGAAATAGAATAGTGAATTCATCAATAGAAATATATTAGAATGAATATTATGATTTATTTAAGATTATCAAATTAAATAATTTTTTAATATTAAAAAATTATATCTATTTAATTTTTGGTAAATACATTTTTTAATGACTAAAAACGCTAATATAATGATTTTCTACTTGAAAAAATACATTTGATAAAATTAATGAGAATTCATTGTCCTAAAAATGAATAAAAAATGTATTATTTGATGTTAAAACACTAGTAGCTCTACATTTTAGGAAACTAATTTTTAATATGTAATGATCCATATTTCATATTATTTTATTGAGGATTACATTGGCGGATGAACTACACATGGAATATATTTCAATCATTTGAAAGAACAAGAGATTTTATTTATAGTGATCTTGCAACTATTGACAATAGACTACTAAGAAAATCAAGGATCCATATTTTTTCAAATAAATCTATAACTAAAGAATTTTTTCTTCAAATGATAAACATTCTAAAAAATTAATCTCAATATAAACATATAGCATAAATTATATTTCCATTTACATGTTTTTTATTCATATAAAGAATTAATTAATTTTTTTGGATTTATTTTAATTTTAAATAAAATTAAATATTTGAAAATTTTCATTATAAGATGAAAAAATTATCCTTTTTTAGTGGTTGATTTTTTCTTTTATGTCCCCCAATGAAAATAATAACTATTTTTTTAATATTAATGAATTTTATTTTTATGGGGATAAATTTTTCTAAATCTACCTTTTACGGATGAAGATCAAACTAGTACACCAGATGAAAAATTCATAAAATGTTACATTCATTAATATTTCATATAGATATATATACATATATATATAATTTTTTAATGTAATTTGGTTTTCACATTAATATTATCAGATGCTTAATTGATATTTTTTATAATGAATATAAAAATTAATCTTCTAAAGTGTTATTATATTATATACATTTAATGGATTGTTATTGGATTATCTCATCGATGAGGATAAATTAAATACACAATTAATATCTAATATATATATATATATAATAATTTGAAACCATTTTTTGGGAATTATCCTTTCCAGGTAATTGATATAAAATCCAGTTGTATTTAAATAGCTTTTTATTTTATGATTTTTGAGTCCCATAAAGTGGAGAAATTTCTATAAGGTAATTTAGTAATAAATATTTGACTGACACTGATTTTTTTTCTAATTATTTATTTATAATAAATAATACTATCATATTCAATGCGTGAAAAAAGTACTTATGAGGGAATACTATGTCTCATTGAATTAATTTTTGATCAACAAATTTTATAGAAAAAAAGGTCAAAAAATTAGATAGTTAAAGGATGAGAATGTTTGTTCTTTTTTTATAGAATATTAAATTATACATTATATCAATTTTAAATTAGTCAAAAATAAAAATAAATTTTATTCATTATTTTTTTCCCGAAAATAAAATTTAGTACTTGGTATATTTTTTAATGAACCTTCAATTGTATGGTTCATAATTTGACTATTATAATTAAAAATGGTTCTTGGGTTCATGGAATAGTTTTAATTAGAATGGATTGGTGATAATGAGACTATTAAAAACCCTGGTGACTATCGATTATGTTTTCATGGTGATTTATGAATGTTAAATCATTTTATTTTTATCTAGAACAATATTGAGGTAATATGCATATGCATTGCAATGCTAAAATTTTTGTTATACAACCCCAAAATTAACAGAGATCAATGGAAGTATTTATAATGTGAAAGTGTTAAAAATAGCCCATTTATATAAAATTTATGGAAAAATTTATTAAAAGTGAGAAATTACATAAATGATATTAAATTATAATTTAAATAAAAAATATTGTAAAAATATAAACAAACATTCCTTTAATATATGATTAAATATATTTTAAAAAGGAAACCTATAATGGAAATTTTTTGGAAGATATTTATACTAGTAGATCACCTTAATATGAGAATTTAAATAGGTATCTTTAAGAAACTTGTAAAAAGTTTTTTACATAAAAATAATATTTTACGATTATAGTGGTGAAACATACTGATTCTAAAATATATGTATAATAAGTTGTTTCATTTAAGAACATTTTTTTTATTAAGAGTCTAATTTCAATATATAATACTTTGTAGAATGAAAATAAATACATCACAAAGGGAAAGGACGTGAAATAAATAACCTTAAATATAGTCTTCCTTATCCCTTCTAATCATGATATCGGATAACCAGCTACAACAACAAATAACATGATCTCATAGGATGTCCAATTTTAAAATGCATTGGTTGATGATGTTTAAACTAAAACTAATTATTTATTGGATGTGAAATATGATTAGAATCAAAATATTTATAAAGATCATCTTCGATAATAATATATGATACAACCATTATCAGAAAAATTATTGCTGCCTCTAAGAGTATTTAATCTAATTAAATTCTATTAAAAAAATAATCTAAGTCTACTTTATCCACATTAAGCTCATATGTTTCAAAAATGGATAACTTATTATTTTTATTGTCATAATTTCTATCGGTAAAAATAAATTTTTAGTGATTCATTATGAATTCTATGAAACTTCAGCTGAAATATCATATATTTATTTGGAATCATATAATATATCTACCAGTCAATGAATTTAATATAGGATATATTTTTAAAGAATTATAATATTTAAGCTCAAAAATAATTCTAGTATTATAAAATAAATGAATGAAAAATTCAATACCATTTAGGGGAAGAACTTAAATTTTCAATATTCAATGTGGAAAAATTAAATGAAAGATTTGTTGGACCAAGTTGATGGATTATTAACTAATTTAATTTAACAATATGATTCTATTTTTCAAATGATGAAAAATATATTATGTAGTATAATGCCTCATTAAATCAATACGATGATTTAAAATGAAATAAATGTTTTTCTTTATAGGGATTCCGAAAAATTATTTAAAAAGTATCAATAATATGAGGAATTTTCATAGATGAATATGTAAATTGTGCATTTCAATAATCAAATAGTTGAAATGAATCAATAATACTAGATCCAACAAAAAATGATTCAAAAGTTTCTTATAATGTCCATACATCATTATATTCAATTCAAGAAGCGTAGTAACATGATCCAAAAAATTTCAAATGAAATACTAAAATATCATTTTTTTTATAATTATTTTTTATCCATAATGTGAATTTAATATTTAAAATTGATTACTTATGTTCTTATATTAATATATTATGATTCTAAATTTATAAAATCTCAATAACTGATGAAGGATCCTTTTTCCAATTTTGTTTTTGATTTTTTTTATTTTAAAATCTGATTTTATTAATTAATCTAATGTATTTTTTTCTTTCTATTAATTGAATAAAATATTTAATTTTCCATGTATATCTCGATTTATATTTCTTTTGATAATTTTTTTATTTCCTAATACATGATTTATTTCAAATTTGTCTCATCTAAAAATAATTAATGAAGATTGTTTAATATTTATGAATATTATATTGATATTATAATGGGTTGAATTTCCCTAATGTTTACATATCAAAAATTATGTAGTTTTCCTTTAAGATATTTTTTGATAGATATAGAATAAACTCTATTCATGAATTACTATTATATTTAGTACTCATTATTTTTTGTTTCTATTTGAAAATTATAAGTTGGTGAAATATATCTTTTATAAATTTTATGATCTAAAAATTAATGAATAGTCATATTAAGTGGTAGAATAATTATTTTAAAAATGTGGAGGTCTTTAAAATAGATAGTTTAAAAATAATTTCAATTTAAAATTATAGTAAAATGTGTTTCAATAAATAATTTATTTGAAAATATAAAATGGTATATACAAAGATTTTAAAAAATTTCAATTCATGGATGAATGAATTTGAGATATATATTATAATATTTATTTTTATTTATCTTGTTCGTCCATTTTATTGTATAATTTGATTAATAAGGGGTTAAATAAATGTAATTATTATTACTACTTATACATGGATAGTTTATTTAAAAATTTTATTGAAAAAAATTATTTATTTTTGTAATTTTATAAAAGAGGGATTATTGGGTAACTTATGCACTTGGATATGAGGTTTTAAAATCCCAATACAACAATGATGAAAAAAATTAACATGGAGGTTTATTTAACTACATTTTTGTATATAATGAGAATATTAAAACCTAAATTCTGATGGATTATAGTTTGAAAATCTAGAGGATTGAGATTCCTATTCAGATCAGATCAACCAGATTTATTAGAATAACAGTGAGGGTAGAACTAACATCATAAAAAAATGAAACATTATTTGGAGAATGTGAAGATCATTATGATTTTTACAATAAAATTACAATTGATTTGGATAAATGCAGAAACTAGCCATTAGTGATTTACATATAAATATGAAAACAACATCATGGACCTTATATATAGGAAATGTGAATGAAAAATTATACACTTTAGATCTCAGGATTACTCGGTCTATATTATGTATTGTTTTTAAGAGACCACATATGATTATATTTTTTTAGTGTTTCTAAAAATTGATCCTTGAAATATTTGGTTTCTAACACTTTTAACAATATTTTATTTATTTAGACGGTGATAATTTATTACCATTAGATTATTATGTGGAAAATAGAGGATTATATAATATTTTTGGATCACAATATTTCATTTTGTGGAAGTAAAGTTATCACCAATGCAGATGATAATGAGATTTCATTAAGAAATACAAGGATGATATTTTGGTTTATTAAATTGGAATGATACTAATTGATCGGCAACGTCAATGGGATTCAAAGTTATATGAAGAGACAAATTTATATATGTTATAGTTGATGATTACTTATTATATGTTAAAATAGAGGATTAACATCGATAGGACAAAATGAAAATTATAATGGATGAAATTTATAATTCCCCATGATATTTACATGAATAGAGTCCATTATAATATTATTTTAGAGGATATATGATTTTATAATCTAATTTACATGTTTTTAATGATTTTATATTTGTTTGATTATATTATTTTCACCAAATATTTATTTTCAAATTTTTTGTTAATGTTTCAATAGAAATAGTTTTTACAAGAAATATTAGTTTAAAATATTATATATTTTGGGGTTTTAATTTGTCGAAAAAAAAGTATTTTCTTTTTTCTATACATGAGATGGAATTATTTTTATTAATTTGTTAGATAAAAACTAACCACCCATATATATTTTATCATCTGGGGTAATCAAGGATAACATAGAATTATCTCTCAGTTATCTCATTTTGATGGGTAATGAATTTATTTAGTGTATCATATATTTCATCATTGGATAAGTTATATTAAAGGAGAAATAGATTAAGATGGTCTCCCCAAACTATAAATTAGATGAGATGAGATTTATTCTACTAGTAAAGGAGATCCTTATATATTCATCTTTACATACTTAACTTCCTATCAATATGATGGAATCCTTAGATATATATTGACACATAGAGTTTATTCTTAAAAATGATTATTTCATTATATGGAGAAACATCACAACGATCATTATTATGAGGACCCCCAGGGTTTGAATATTGGAATTTATTAGTATAACTTCCCAAAAAACAAAAATATGATGGATTGGAAAAGGGGGAATAAATGCCTTTATTTATCATTCTTTAGAAAAAACCTGCTGTTTTTAATGTGGATGTATCTAAATTTTGGATCCTCATGTTTCCATTGGTCGAACATCTATTAGAGCTATATTATAGAGGATATTTAGAATTATTGATATATTTACAATGGGGTGAACATTTATAGTCAATAACTCATTCTTTAATTGAATAAGGGACAATATATTAAAATGTTAGTATTAAAATATAATGAATGTAAAAAATTGACACACTAATTAAGGAAAGAACATGATCATACTCATGGGTTATAAGAATCCCTTGATGAAAATATCAATATCAACCTAACTCTCTGGTTCAGGTTATAACTTCACTCATGGATGGATTCCCACTATGTAGTGAATGACCTCCATGCATGTGAAAACACTTTTTTAACACATTTCCATTAATTAGAATTTATTTATGACTTTTTTATAAAACATCTAGATTACCTTAGTGTTATTAAATTTCATTAGTATAAATGTTGATATTTTATTTTTTCCGGTTGCTATCCATTGTCAGATTATATGAAAGGGATCCTATATTTGTTGAATAATACGGGACTAATCCTTGATGGATACCTCTATAATATGTTAATTTTTTTAAAAACATTTTTAATAAATAATCATAATATTATGTTCTTTCTTGTATATGGTATTGATCTTCTCTAATAAGGGATGGAGTAGAATTATCTTCATTAGTGAGTGTTGAGATATGATAGAGAGCTCCTTTATATATAGGAGTGATATGAAACTACTATTGAATAATAGTAGGGATATATATATATATATGAGCACTGTTAGGAGAATATATTTAATCCAACCCCATTTAATCATTATTCGATTGGATATGGTGATGATGATACTTCAAGAGTGTGGGAATATGTAATTACTCCTTTTTTATCATTATGAAATGATGAAAAGATCCATTGATCATGGAAAAAATAGTAATATGGATTTGACCTTTGTGGACACTCGAATATGACACCATGTGTGATTGTTTGCTATAAGTTTATAATAAAATGGTGAGAATTAATCATTGGTGAAATAAAACAACTCTTTAGTTACCTCCATGAAATACTGACTGGATTCCATAGTGAGAAATATAAAATAATAATAATCCCTAGTTTCAAATAACTATCTTTAATTACTAGTCCTCCTTGATGGTACCCTAGTTTGAGTAAAAACTTAATTATAACCATTAATAGTAATAAAATAATTGTGTTGAAGCATGATATTTGTAAGATGTGTTCACTCATGTCAAAACTAATAAAAAAATAAATTTATCCTAGATAATTCTATAGGATTAAATATCCTTGTTATCTACATCATTTTTTCCTTTTATGACTTAATCATTTACCTTAGCATTAAAGAGATATATTTTGATTACCCCTCATTGTGAGTTATATGGGGACCACCCTTAATCCAAATTATTGACAATGTAACATAAATTGAAGAAAGAATATATAATATTAGATGTTTTCATCATAATAACCATAAAAAATCCTTTTAAACCATAAGAAAATAACCATTCAAATTCACAAAATAAAAAGTAAAAATATCGCATTCTTTTCAACATTATTTAAAAAGATAAATTTCTCAAGACAATGGTTATTTAATCAATTTTTTAACTCTAGTAAAATTATGATTAATATTTATGAATAATAATGGAGATGGTGGTGGTAAATTATTGTCTTGTCAAGTACACTAAAAAATATAATCTTTTTCAATTAGGTAAATATATTTAAAAAAGTCTCATAAATAAATAATTAAAATAAATATTTTTAAATTTATTTATAGATTGAAAAATTAGGTGAAAATAAACATTAAATTAATTTTATTTATAAATAAGAGTAATCAAGAATAATTTTAATGAACATGAAAAAAGATGAAAAATATTTTAATGGAATACATTAAATCAAGGATTCAAAAAATATTTTAACGATTCATATTTTTTGAAACAAAAGGATATTGGAGAAATAAGAAGTATCTTTTTTAAAATATTGTGTTTTAATTTAATAAATGAAAAAATATGTAAATAAGATTTTCCATTCACTGAAAAATAAATCATGTGGTGAAAATGGTATAAATCTTAATGAATGGAAATTGAGGTGTAAAATCCTTTACCTTTTCTCTCATCCATAGTTATACGTTCAATAAATATGTAATTATAAAATAATATAACTTTTATATTTTATTAATAATCTATTTCATATGAATTTCATTGTTATTGTTAATTTTATTTCACTTATTTCCCTATTTTATTTAGTTACTTAAATGGTTACATTCATGATGAACATTATTGGGTTGTTTAGTTTATAACCTGAAAAAAAAATCGGTGTGTTGGAGATTCTCAAAGACTGTTTAATTAAATTACTTAAAAAATATCAAAAATGTTATAACTATCAAATATATATATATATAAATTATATAAATATAAATTTAACACAAGTGATATAAGGTGTTTTTTAAAAAATAATCATGTCATTTCCTGGATACTATACTCGTGTGAGAAATAATTTTATATTTAGACTAAGTGGAGGAGTCCTAGTGGATGAAATTTTAATTTTTTAGAGTCATAAACAATTTATTAATTTAATTTTTATTCCTTTTTTCTATCATTATTATGTTTGTATATGGTAAATGAAAAATGAATCTCATCGTATAGTGGATATGGTATTCCACAAATATGAATGTGAAACACTAGAAATTTAAAATTAATGGAAACTGTGATATGGTAGGTGATATATTATCTTTATATACTAAAAAATATTTCATAAATATCATTTTTTTTATTTTACCCATCATTTTAACCATCAATACCGTATTCTGTTGACAAATGAAACAGATCACCTTATGGAGGGAAATGTCTCCACATAAACCAGAGTGAAGTTTTCATTTCCCATAAGATGGAAATGGGTTTAAATATAATAATAATTAATGTTCACTATATATAAAATAATTAAGGAAATATTTTATAATGGTTTAATAATACGTTATTTAGGTTAAATAAAAATAAACATTAAATAATAGGATAAGAGTTATATATATTATTTGGGAAAATTCCTTTTGATTACATCAAAAGAATTATATGATTTGTATTATGGTGAGAAAATTTCCACTAGGAAGTGGTGTGAGATTATTGGAATAAATATATATTTATTTAATAGTATATTGTTCTCATAAGGTGTGAGTAAGAGATGAGATTAAGCTTCCTTTTATAAGTGAGGGGAGTGGAATTCATTAAATTATTCAATGATTTAAATTATAGAAAATTAATATTCGTGTAAAATTGGAATTATAGGAATTTAAATTCATTAATAATATTCTATAAGATTTAAATAAACATAACATATAACATTAATATGTTTTATTGATATTTTAGATCTTATCACTAAGTTAAACAACATTAAACCCAAATTAAGTCTTAAATATAATAAAATAACTTATTTTACCTAAAAACATAATTACATAATAAAAAATAAAAAACAACCTTCAAAATATATTTTGTTAATTATGATTTATAATATGGAAAAAAAATTTAAAGTTAATTTTGATAATTAATAGATTAATTTTAAAAAAATTGTTAAAAAACAAATGAAAAAAAAGTTGTTAGAAAAATACATGATTTATGCGTAGAATTTTCTAACCTTAAAATAATATTTCTAATGATTTAAATTAATTTACATTTCTATTTATTAAAAATTGAAGGATTTATATCATTTATATCAAGACATGACTTTAAACCATGCAATTTAAATTGAATATCCAAAAATAGTATTTAAATTGAGTAAAATATAACACATTCTCAAAAATGTCACGCATGAGTATCCAAATTGAAAATAATGCTTTCAAATACATTATTTTATTCCTTAAAATTTTAATTTTTCGTAAAATGGTTTTAAAATTTTTATTCCTTTATCATTTTCTAATATTTTTATAAGAGTAATAGTATTAGAAAAATTATTACACTCTTTAATTCACCAATAAATCAACTATTTTAGAAAAATATAATATATATCAATTGAAGATAAATTAGAAATTATAAATCCAAAAATGCATAATTTTATTACTGAAATCAAGTTCATAAATTAAAAAATAATTTTTTTAAATTAAAACTATGTGAATCAAAAAAATTAGTAAAAAGTGTTACTATTTTGCTTTTAAATTTCAAAACCTTGTTCATATTATTACCATAATGAAATTAATTATGGGAAATTATAAAATTTAAAATAAATATATGTAACACATATATAAATTTATAAAATATCCAATTATTAACAAATCTCTTAGTTATATGAAAATAGAAATCATGCTAAGGGAATAGATTTACCCTTCAAGTACAACATATAATAAGTCACAAAGTAGGAAAAATAAATTTAAATTTTTAATGAATGTAATATTATATCATATGATATAATTTTTTACATGGAAGAGATATATATAAAAATTATGTAAAACATAATCATGGTATCACATAGGCTATGGGGAATTGTTTCACCCTTATAGCCTTTGGCCACATGTTTGATCATTGTGACCTTATAGTTTTTGACATGTTTTCACCCATCCAATAAGATTCCCTTTTTATATATGATAGAAAAATTTTATAAATAAAATTATATTTTACATAAAAAATATATTTTTAAGAAAATTATGCAATGTAAACTCCTTGGATGAAAATTTGGGCATAAATTATTAGTTTATGAAGAACAAAATTCATTTATAATTTACATTTTTTAGCGAAAAATTATAAATTTTAAAATAATATTATTGTAAATGTATAAATTTTACATTATATATACCTTAAAAAGTTATATCCCAAATAATTTATCTTTATTAAATTACGAACTGGTTTATGTTTTTCAAAAGGAATAAAAAATCTTTCTAAAATCCACTACAATGTGTTAAAGATGATATAAAAACCATAATTTTATTTTCAATTTCCCATAACATAACAGTAAAAGGATATATATGTGGAGTGTAAGGGAAAAATATATAAGTTTCATGACTTTTTAGGATTTTTAACAGTTATAATGATAGTTATATTGGAATGGAAACCCATGTAACAAGGTATATAAATTGAGACAGTGAACATTTATGAATAAGAACATAAAATCAATATAAAATAAAATTGCACATAATATAATCACATGATAGAGTAAATAAGTCTTATAAGAATAATATAAAATAATTTAGTTCATGAAATAACATAATGATGTTGATTCCATATTGTGAGTGAATTATAAACCCATGTCATAGGAGACGTGACCATCAAATCATTAGAATTTATTATACCACAATAAGATACTAATTATTATTAATATGGAAGTGAAACTAAATCATACATCGAATCTATATATCATGGTATTATTTTATACTTTTGGTATACCCTTTTAATTTAATCCTGATGTTTCAGTGTCTAGGAAACATTGATTTAAATCCTTGGTGGTGTTTGTCTAGTTGAATGAGATGGATTTTGGGGGTTTTTGAAATAAATTAAAAAATATTCCATGATCCATGGAAAATTTAAATGAATAAAAATGTGTTAAAAATATCAAATAGTTTATTACAACTAATTCGATTACACAAAAAAAAGTTAACATAAGTTGAACATGATTTTATCATGATATTGTTGATTAAATCATCGAGAATGGATATGAATGTTATGAAAGATCCTTTTCATTGCATCATGATAAAAATTATAAAATGTATTGAAAATAAAATAAGTCAAACATTATGTCTTTTATTACATGGTAAAATGAAAATATCCCATGCGGGTAAAGAATATACTCATAGATATGTTAAAATACATTGTCCTTTTTATCCTGTATAACTAAAATGATTATCATTCTAAATTTGTTCCAAAAAATAACAATATTTTTAACCAAAATACTAAGAATAAAGGATATATCATACTTATAACGTATAACCACAAACATATATAATAACACTTACAATATCATAATAATTTAATTAAACTGTTAAAAACCAAACCTCTAAATTTTCCAATGCTTTCCATTTATAACATTAATTATTCTATATTCCTTAAAAATATATTTTTATGAGATTTATAAAAATTTATTCACTTTTAAAAAAAATTAGGATCTTTTAGGAATAAAGTATTATAGATTTATGGAATCAAATATATTATAATGTTTAAATTTTTACATGATATCAATTTTACCCAAAAAAAATATGTTCTTTATAATGTCATAATTTCTTTTTATTGCGAAAAAGATCTGTAGTAAATTTAAAAAATTATTATGTTTCTTAATCATCCTTAATCTGAATAGAACCAAATTGAAATATAGGGAAGAGACAAAAAATATAAGTAATGAATATTAAAAATATATAATATCAAGAGTCTAATGATTTACATGAAAACCCATGTGGATGTTTACCTATTTCATCACATAAATAAAAACATTCAATAGTATAAAACATGTTTTTTCTCAAATAAATCTTTTTAAATACGATTAAAATACTAATAATACAACAAAGTAAAGGTGACACATATGGGAGCTCATGTATGTAATCCTTTAAAAAATCAACTTTAAAATTAACAAGTATTACTTATCTTTTGAATTAAAATAATTTCCATAAAATAATTTCATGAATAAAATATATATCATGTAGAAACATAATCAAAACCAATGTTCAATAATATTTTACCCATGATAGAAAAACTATATCCCAATTAATTATATAAATGTCACCGTCTTGGTTGTCTCTTTTATTATTTTAAATTGAAGTCTAAATCATTAAACAATATATTGGAGAGATATATCGAGATTTCTCATCAACCTAAGCTATAAAAGTCTTAAATATCATCATATATAATTCTCAAGTACTATATAATGCTAAATTTTTTAATATATACTTTTTTATATTTATCCATTGAGAAAAAAATTTAACCCATAAGCCGGTAATTTTCCATTTTTATCAAAAATAAGGATAAATTTCCATTTCAAGGGAAAATGATTTAAAATGAAAAATTACTCAAAAATGGGAATTTAATTTAATTTTTTCCACCATGAAAACATTAAAATCTATATTTATAACTAATAAAGGACACGATGGTGGGAAATTGTTGATATTTTGTATACCAAAAAAATTTACCTATTCAATTTTGAAAAATGAGTCAACAATGACCCATAAAAAAATGTAAAAAAATTATTTTTAAATATATAAATATAAAAAATAAGTTTAACATTAAATTTAACATATTTCATATTTAAATTAATTATATATTCGAAAATTTTGGTATAAAATGGACATAGAGTAATAATAGTTTAAATGGATATTTTAAAACATTGAATGAGAACCCCCACACAGATTTTGTATCATTTCAAAAAAAGAAATTCAAAGAATAAAACATTATATGGTTTTGAAATAATCATTTATTTTCAAAATTATTGGAAAAATACATTCATATGGTAGTTTGTTCACTAAAAAAAGAAACATATTGTAAAAATGGGAGAATATCGACCAAAGGAAATTAAGATGTGAAATCACATACCATAAGTCCCAATTTTTCACATGTTTTATAACTAATGAATAATAAAATTGTATAATGTTTTTAATTTCATCATAAAAATATTAATTATAATTACAATATTATTTCTCTTTTTTAAATAATTTTATTGAAAATTTTATTTAGTTGTAAATTGTTTTAAGATCACTAGGGATGTTTTGGTGTTATTTGGTATATATCATCATATCAACATCAGCATGTTTACCTTGTCCATATTGATTATATTTCAATTAAAACTATAATATAAATTATATTATAGTTAATATGTTTATAATTAAATATTATTTTTTAACCAATCATTTAATTCAATCATGAAAAATGAATTCGGTTATTTTATAATGAATATTGTTTAGATATAAAAAATCTGTGATTTATTAATTTTAACAATGATTGGAAAATAAATAAATTATATGATATATATTATTTTAAAAAAAATTAAATATTTTATAAATTTCATATTTTTTATTTATTTCAGACTTTATTTCCCTATTTGAAAGGTGGAAATTAAAAATGAATCACATCTCTTTGTGGATGTTCTATATCACATGTACATAAATGGTAAATAATTAATTTCCAACAAATATTAAGGATATAAATATAAGTAAATAATAATATTTATAACATAAATATAATATATCTTCAATTTATCCTTCTTTATAACAATCCATATAATTATGTGATGAAAAATAAGACACATCTCTATGTGGAGGTGGAAGTACTCATATTAACATGATAGATTTTTTCATTTTCCATTAGAAGTAAAATATGTTTAAATAGTGTTGTATCATAATCAAAATAATATTTTAATATACATAATATAATTAAGTAATTATTCAATCATTTTTTTAGAATATCTGAAGGTGGTATCAGTAGAAATTAATTTAAAACACATGATTTAGTAAAAAAATTATTCTTTGGGAATCCTCCTTTGTACTAAAAATTAATAATTCTTGGTTTGGTCGAATAGTGGGAATTGGACCTCTTCAATTTGGAAAGGGATTACTCATTGAGATTTATGTAGTTAGTGTATGAGATAGAATTCTCAAAATGTGTGATTAATAGAGGTTAATAGGTTTTCTATTATGTGTTAAGGGAGTGAAAAGATTTTAATTATTCAATGTTCTAATTTAATGTTAGGTATTATTCATTTTCATGTAGAATAAAGGCACCCAAAATTCATAGATAAAATGTGGTATATTGTAAACTGAATTTTTCAATTTCATTTATAAATTTTTTTGTGATATTTTCTGTCTTATATCATTATTAACCCCATTAAACCCAGTTTATCCTTAACCGTAATAACTAATCAAATTAACAGAATAACATAAATTTTATGAAAAAATAAGATGTTACTTCAAAAAATATTCCATAATGATGATTCAAAATATATAATATATTTTATATAACTCATTTTCAATATTTTATAAATCATATAATAATTTAAGTACTCAAAACACATGAAAGGTAGTTTTTAGAAAACAATGTGAATTCAGTGTAAAAACAATTTTACCATGAAAAAATTAGAAATTTCAGGACTATGAGATTTTTTAATTATTATTGTTTAAAATATTTATATTAATATATAATATAATGTATCCTTCATACCATTTCATTAAATTCCAACAACCAAAACAAATTTAATTTGAATACAATGAAACTTATTTTCATAAAAAATAGTGAAAATCAAAACTAAAAATAATGTTTAAAAAGTAATGATAGTAATAATTAAATAAATAATTTTTCATGAAAATGGTTTTAAAGTATTTTATTCCATGTTCACATAGAAAAAGTTCCTAAAAGTGGCGGTATTTGAGAAATATGTATTTTATCTACTCAACAAAAAAAATTATGTTTTAAAAAATATAAAAAATTCATCCTATGATTTATATTATATTATAAATATATTATTAGGTCCTATTTATCAAAATAAAAATAAAAAAAATCTAAAATTTATTTTTTTAATGAAAAACATGTAAAATAAGAAATAAAATTCAGTTATTAGAGTAATTATTTCTTTTCTGTATTTTAAAATAATACACTTATTTTTTACGTTGATAAAATTAATTATGAAAAATAATATAATTATAAAAAAATTGTAATAGAAATATATATTTATTAAATTTCCAAAATTGCACAGTCTCTTAAATAGTTAAAAATGCCAATAATAATAAAGAAATATATTTATCCTCAAAAATAATTTATTAAATCATTAAGTGAAAATAATAATTTTAAATGTATAATGTATATATGATTTTATTATATAAAATCAATTCTGGTTTAATATATATATATATATATATAACATAGAAGACAGATGTAGGGAAACATGTATGATAGTGTTAGGCATTGCACACTTATTTCTCTTTGGACTTCTGTTGGAGCCTTGCGGACTCTCTTGATACAATGAGTTATCTACTTTATTACGAGATAACCATTTTATAAATAAATTAAATTTTTAATAAATAAAATTCCATTATACATAAAATTTATATTTTTAAGAAAATCATTAAAAGAAATCATCTTAGGTTATTAAAATGGTTATTAATTCATTGTGTATGTGGAATAGAAATAAATTTGAAAATAAATTATTATTCTAAAAAGGACATTTTTTTAAAAAAAATTAATATATTTGAATTCAAAATTCTCCCCCATTAAATAAATTATTTACTCAAAACAATATCTTGATTAAAATAAAAATAATATTATAAGATTCTAATGTAAACAAAAAATTTATTAAAATAAATTCTGAAATATAATAGAGGACATCATAATCCATAATTTTATTTTGTATTCACAGTAATGACACCATGATTGGATATAAATATGGTGACGAAAATTAAATAATAGATATATAAGGAAATATATATTAGGATTTTTAAATGGTTTTTTGGGAACCAAAGTTGTAAAAAAACCAATTTTTCAATGAATAATGTTGAGACAATTAATCCTTTTGTGTTGGAAAATTAAATATGCTGAAAAGAAATAGGTTTATAATATAATTAGTGGGAAGGTTATATGAGTCTTATAATAATATACTCAAATATTTGAGTGGATGAATTTGTGAGGGGAATTTCAAGAACCCCTCCTACCAAAGATACATTAAAGAGGGGACCAAGATAATGACCCCTGAGTTCCACCTCCAGTGAGCCCTGATATAGTGACTAGAACCAAGACTGTTGAAATATCACAATATGAGAGGCATTAACATGATAAGGAAAAAAGATCAACAGATCGAATGAATCTATAGAGAAAAACTACATGACAGAAAATAAAATAAATCCAAAAACCATCCGATAATGTTTGAATAAATAAAACAATTACAGGAATAAGTTAACAAGATTAAATACCCAAAACAAATCCAAGAAGAGAAATAATACCAATCCTAGAATAAGAGATTATATATCCTAGAACAATACATATAATCCTCCTAAAATCATGAAAATAGTTTTTAAATATGTAGCGTGAGCCTGTAAGTAAATTCTGGTGGAAAATTAATGTATCTCTTACAAAAATGAAGAATCATAATAATGCATCCATGAGAAAACATTACAACCCAACAACACCTAATAGGTCGAATAACCATAACCCCCACCGCAATAAGGGTATCCCACCAAATAACTCAACCAAGTAATAGAATAGAATATAATATATTTCACATCGATGATAGGGTACCCCACACCACTTCCCCACTAATGTGATGCTCTCAACCCCAACGATAAATGCCTTGATACTCCCACCTATTCTGAACATATCACATCACATCCCACCCACACACACCTTAGCCACAAATTACTTCACATCCCATCAATAAACACCTAACAAACACATCATATCATTTTACATTGTATCCCACTTACACACACTAAGTCCACACATCACATCTCATCCTAAATAAACATGGGAAAAGACATCAAAACTATTCTAGAAGACGCCTAGGACCACACATAGAAACTCTCTCAAAGACATGTACTCCATTATCACATGGAAGATAAAGAATGAATTTATGGGTGGCTATCCAGAAATAATCCCACATAAATGTTGGGAATTCACCCCCATGTGACTATGTTGGAGTCGGCCTATAGTGCTCGACATGGATGGGGTGCATTTAAAAAAAATTAATACAATTCATACATATATATATATATATAGAAAAACCCAGTCGACAAGTTTCAGGTATATCACCTACCTACTCATAAGGTCCCCCACATCCACTACAAAAAATAAATTCCCAACCCCACACAAGCATATCACAAGCCACATGTAAAGACCCAAAATATTCTATGTATGTTTTCTTAATAATTTTGGATTATTACCAGTCTGTGAAATTTTTATGGTTCCTAATTCTATGGTCTATTGTTCCAAAAATAAATTTATGAAATTTTTTAAGGTATGTTCAGTAAACGTGTTGGTGGCGTTTTCTATCATTTGATCTGGTTTTCAAATTGATAATTATAGTGAACCATTGAATAAGCAGCACCAATATTCTCTTAGGGGAATCTCCACTTCATCCATAGTAGGTCTGGAGAAAAACATAGTTTTTGGAATTTTTAAAAACAATTTACATGTAATTGTTATTTTATTTTCCTTTTCTCCAATGGATGAGTGGATGTGGTGGGACTAGTGAATTATCAAGCCAATATATGGCTTGACTCGTCAATATTATAACTCCACAGTTATGAATTAAATGAGGTTCATTAATTCATTTAATTAACCTCATTAATTATTCCATGAATTACTCACCATTCCCACTTGTATTTAAATGGATTTTGTGGTGGGTTTTTGGCACGAAATCTTCAAGTAATAAAACTATAGAGGAGTTATGCAAAAAAATCCACCGAAAGAGGAAGAAATCTCAGGTGGAAATGATTAGGGATTGATGAACGCCAATGACACAATTAAAAGTGGACTCTCCTCCCACTGTAACTGTGATACCTCCAACAGATCTAATAGTTGGTGGTTTATGTTTGGTTTTGGTAAACCAGTATTGATATGAGTTTATTTAATCATTAATGTATGATAAATATTCACCATTTTTTATCATGATAATGCAGAGGGCATTGGTGGAATGAACAAGGCTCAGACCCTCCACCGCTTCATTCATGTTGCATTCTTTAGGGACAAATTTCCTAAATTTTGATGGAAATGCGAGATAGAGGGTCATGTTGTGACGCTAACAGTCCCACAGGCCTGTAGGGGCATACGACACCAAGAACGGACAACCTGAGCACATAGAGTGGCCTCTAGAAAGAAACATAGTGTGGTAGGAGGAGGCCTGCAACAATCGGCCACGATCGGTTGGGAGTTACCACACGGTCGTGGGCCACGGTGGCCAGAGGTGAATTTCCTCTGCCAGGCACATCAAAGAAGGGGGGTGCTTCCAGTGCTGCAGGGAGCATCAGCTGAATCCAAAAGGTTGTTGTTGGAGATAGAGTCTTGACCCTAGGCCACGCCGCGTCGGCTGGAGACCGATCAGCCCTCATGGCCGACTTTTTCACGCGGTTAGGCAGTGGCCAATTTGCCCGGTGAAATGGCCTAGTGTCAGCGGGGCTAGCTAGAGACATCAGTCCACCTTCATGCAGACAGGTCCAGATGTGGGCTGGCCGAATGGAATGGACCCGCCCAGCGGGCCTGGCCAAACCCGCGGCACAACAGGCCAGTGTGGGCGGGCCGAGCCCCACCCAGAAGGCCTGGCCAACCGTGGCCCAGGTTTGCGAACCAGCCAAGCCGACCCCGATGGGCTGGACCCCATTAACTGGGTTAGTCCTTAATGGGATGGAACTGTGTGGGGTTAGGTAATCCCCGGATCCCGTTGCGTCGGGCCGGCTTGACCAAGTCGAACCATGCCGAGATAAAATCGACCCTTGAATAAATGAACGCCCATAACTGATGAACCATTTGTCAGTTTGATACACTGTCGGTGACGTTGGGACCCCTTTTGAGAAGAGGTCTCTTTGGAATATTCTGGAGGACTCAAATAAGATGGGCTGGACCAAGGTGTGATCCCCCCATTTCATGGATAAATGTGTAACTAAAAGACCGGGCATCTGATCAAAGCGTCATCTATGGAATAAGGACCATGGTGATACGGTAATCCTTTGGAGATACTCTTTGTGAGTTTTGATGTAGTTTTACATGTGACCTGGTTTGGATTATACATGAATCCAACTGGGATCTTTTTACAAAAGTGCTCATATCTCATAGATCACGTGTACGATCAACACATCGCCTGTCATGTTGGGACCCCTATGATGGGGTGGTCCCTTGGGTATGATTTTTCATGGATAGAGTAACAGTTGAAATATGTCTGATATGTTGAGGGGTAGAATCTTCCAAAGATCAGGCTTTCTTCATGTAGGAATCCAGTGGCTGACTGTGACATGAAGAAGAAGGGTGACCAATATGTGTCAGCATTAGATACTCCAGAGTGGGAGGATATAGGTGTACAACTAATCAACCCTACCTCTTTACCAGTGACCAGTATGGGAAAACACAAACGACCAATAAGGGTCATCAACAACAACCAATACGGATCAACACCAGTGACTAATACAGGTCAGCAACAGCGAATAATACAAGTCAGCATCTAGCGGCCAATACAGTTCATCATACAGTGACCTGTATAGGTCAGATGTAGAGTTACTACGGATCATATGACCTGGATTTATGAATATTCATCCCTATCCAAGTAACATTGATTTTATATCGTTAGATAGAGCTATCTCTTTTCATTTATGATCCATGATTTAGATCATGATTGTGTTATTACCTTTGTGGTATTTTCTATTGATGTTTTCTTTTTTTGATTACTGAGAGACCTTTGGGGGTCTCGGTGTCCCCTACTGGGTATTGATATACTCAACATTGCATGAGCTCTGCCTTCATGTGTCTATCTAGTGCAGACTTTTGATGCTCTGAGGTTGATGTTGGTGGTTTGGTACATGGTGAAGCTTGGTGCGATGAGAGTAGTTAAGATACTCTTCTCCAACTCTAGAATTATAGTTAATACCCACAAGGTAGAGCTCTAGGGAGAAGTGACAACTGTTTACTTTCTTTTCAGTTTCTAGGTCATGTATTCTTGCCCAATATTTTCATTTTATAGTTGTATTTGGAGTTTTACATTACTATCATGGTTATAACTTATTTTTGTTGGTTTTTTACTTTAGTTTCCCTTTTTGAGTTTGTACGGATCACTATGGAAAATCCTTCCATGTTCGGGAAATTCAATCCAGTGCTAGTCACCAACCCATATCCTATGGAAGGTGAGCTTTGGGTTGTCACGTCTGGGCCCTATGGGATGGGTCATGACACCACAATTCATTTCAAGTCATTGATTGTTATTAAATCATTTTCAAGATTCTCCATTACAGTACCATTCCATTAAAATATATACATTTATTTATGTTATATAATCATTTTTATCAGCATCCAAACTAATTAGAAAGGTAAAACAAAACAAAACACAACAATATGTGTATTCAAATAGCTCAAAAACAACATCCTTAACACCACCATTCATAAAGACCAATATTATCGACCATATCGTGACCACAACCCCCCACCCATCATATCTGATTCCACAACAAAAAACAATATTTCATATTTATCATAGGATCTCTTATTCAATATCTATTCATTAAGTAAGCGTGTTATCAGAAAATTTATTTGATCATGGGGAATCTATTTCAATATTCAAATACTTTTTGTTACAGGGTTATTTATAATGATTGTCAAGCAGTCACAAAAAACAAAGGGTTCAAGAAAATTTTTATACATCAAAATAATTACACCAACATAAATGATATTCATCAAGTAATTAATCCCATACAAACATAATATCAAACCAAATCAAAACAAATCCATATAAAGTTGTAAGATAACACCTAATATTCCCCTACCCATTTAAAATCATATTAAACTGAATCGTTATCTTTATTATTTTGGATTAAACCATCTACATAAGGATAAAAATTATAAACTCACCCCTCATTGATAAATATTAATGGAAATGATGGAAATCCTACACAGAAGGATGAATCCTTTCCCCAATTTGATGCTCCAAAATTGGTGGTCCACGTACAAGAATTATGCTTCCTATTAGACAATGAGAACACTAACTGACAATATTCGCACATTCTCTTACCCCAAGGAATAAGTATTTGAAACATTCTATTTCATGATAAAAATAGAGAATGAGGTAATGGAAGATCTCTACCTTAGAAGTAAATAATCTGTATCTAATGGGATTTGAAATTTGTTTAGTTGTCCATTAAAGGTGGAAATCATTAAAACCACACATTTGAAACATTTTAAATAAATCCAAAATTCTTTTGAAAATCATTAAATGATAGATCTATATTGTAATGGATTTATGAAAATAATAATTATCCTATTTAACTCATTTTTCTTCATAAAAGATGTCAAAATGGTATTTGTGATATATTTTAAGAAACTATTAAATTTTGGAAAAATGGAAAACTGCCAGGATGAGTCACTAAAAGGATAATTCTCCAACAGGTTAAGACATTACCAAGATGAGTAAATACCCAGATGATCCACCTCCATTATATGTCACTTCTAGGGTGTGTCACCTTCAGAAAACTAAAAAATTAGAAAACTGTTGAAATGGATCTCAATTTGAAAACTGAAAAACTGGAAATTTTTAAAACATTTCAAATAAATAACCATTGTAAAACTATAAAATTAGAGATTCCAAAAACAATTCGAATGAATCACCATTAGAATAATTGAAAACTATAAATTTGAAAACTTATTGAAATTAATAACTGTTGAAATGACTCACATATCCAAAAACACACATAAATCCACCTGAGCACCTCAACAATCAGTTTTAGGGTAAATTTGGTATCTAAAAGGTTCAGTCCATTATAAAAGATATCTATATAAATACTCTAACCATCAAGAATAAAACCAACCTATATGGAAATAGATAATAGTACTAGTAACCATATCTTGATATACCACTCAATGATCTCATTACACCTGTAACACTATCATCAACCAAACCATCTATCCTAAAAATCCACAAAAACAAAATAAACTTCCTTGAATATAAGGATATTGGAATTTCTTCCTCAATGTTATATGATATTATCCACACTGGATGAAACTCACTCACATGCATGTGTTTAATCAAATTATATTAAAATATGCATCAATTGGGAATAATTTCTTCCCTTTTTATAATGTTTGGAAATAATCTAATTCCACACCAAACACATAACATAATGGTTGAAAAAATATCTGATAAACCACTATGTTCCTAATAACACTTCATAAAGAAATGAGATAATTGAAAACTCAAATCAACTCTAGGTACTAGGTATGTATATGCATCTCACTCTATCATGTACTATTCTCTATGAAAACATGCATCCATATAACATGAACCAAGTGAATAAATTTTCCTCTCCTCCCCTTTTATCATTGTTCATGGATCTCTAGAGTACAATCAATGAATACCACATCATCATTAATATCCAATAATCCACTATCAATGGAATCTATGCCATTGTAAAGATATCAAAAAAGGTGAGAGAAGTAGAAGACATTAGGGATGCTTCCCATCCATGGTGTAAATTTTGAGTGACATTCCACCTTGAAAACTCACCTTAACATCTAGAAAGGTATAAATAACTAGGTTTACATATTACTACCCTTCACAAATCTAGGCTTCCCATGCTTTGGGGAAACCTTCTAGAACACATGATATTCATCCTATAACTCTTGGGACCTTCTCTTTCAATCAACATAAGGGATCTACTAGACTTTTTATGCTTTCATCCTCTCTCAGTCCGACTAAACCTTCTCTATAATCCTATTTACCAACATAGTTCCAAAAACTACTACATCCCTATCCTCCTTCCTAGAGAACAGAAAATGAAACAACCTTCCATATAGTGACTAAAATGGATCCGTTCAAATTGAATAGGATTATATATTATTATATTATAACATTACCAATATTAGGTGTTGGGAACATGATATAACAATGTCCATAAAATTTCTCACAACATATCTTCTTGTGTCTAGATGGTTTTTTCTATCAGTTAGTCTTTCTTATGGTGGAAAGTAGTGCTAAGGTGGAGGTGAGTGCCAAAAGCATGATACAATCCCATATAGACACATGAGTCAAAATTATCATCTACATCAGAGAAAATGGTCCTTCGAAACCCATGTATCCACTACATCATCCACATACTTCTTTTCCAAAGCATCTGCTAGTACAGAATCCTTGATCATTGAGAAGTGATCCAATATAGTGAATATATCAATATACCACCTTATAGAATTACATATTTCCTATGTTTTTTTAACCTTTTGAAGAAATCCATTAATATTTCATCCCATTAACACTTGATAACATAAAAAGGATGCAATGGACCACAAGGAACTAGATTTATAGACATTAAATTAAGAATATTTCCAGAAACTCCACCACTGCCCATTTCAACGTAGGCCATGGAAACTATATCATTAATCCATGTTACATTTTGGAAACTCTTGGGCACACCACCAATGTGGATCTACGAATATCACAAAGGACTCCCTCATACATTGATACATGTTCAATCAATATCTTATGAAACAAAATCTAGTTTTGTCCATCCTTTAAAAACCCCTCTAGAGCATCACCATAAGGAAACTGATTTCACAACAAATATTCCTTTGAGTCTCAGAAATGAGACTTCTCTACCTACTGCATTAGAAAATACTAAACATTCATCTGAAACCAACAAAATAATCCACCATCAAACCTTTCTTCGTTGTACAGGGATGCAACCTCCCCAATTACTATCCAAGCATCTATAAAATCCCAAAGAACATCCTTTTGTTACTTTATACTCAAAGCATTAGCCATAAACTTCCCCATTCAAATTATATTGGATTTCACAAAATCATAGTCCTAATGAAACATCATCCACCACCATATTTATAGATTCTGATGATGCTGAGAAAATACATACTACAGAATCTTGTGATCTATGAAGACCACAAACCACTCCTCAAGGAGGTAATGGTTACACAACATTATCAAAAACATAATTCCAGTAATTTGTAGATGATGGGAAGAATATTTATGTTCTTTAAAGAATAACTTCCTAGACCCATAAGTTTTCTTGACCCTCTTTTTCATCATGTCATACACTAATCCCAAATAGTATGTGTCACAGAAAACTTCAAAAAAATACCATCCTCTGGATGTTGAAGAACTGAATCACTAACCAACATCCCCTTCAAAATACTATATGCTTCCATGTATTGATAAATTCACTCAAAAAACATAGAATTTATTATTAAATGTTGTTAATGGGGATGCAACATGATAGAAATTAGGAAAACCCCTCCAATAATATCTTGTGAGTACATAAAAGATATGAACCTTTACTATAATCATACGAAATTCCCATAAAATAACTTAATTGAACAGTGCTTGGTCAAATTAAAAACCCTACTATGTTACCACATGTCCAAGGAAATGAATCTATCATGTCCGGAAAATATACAAGTAAAAATTTCCATCGATCTAGTGGGACCAAAATCCTGCAATATAGCTTAGAGATAATTAACATGCTCCTCTTAAATGATTGAGTATATCAGGACTTCATCTATGAATAAGATGAAAAAATGTTCTAGGATCATATGAAACAAAGAGTTCATGATCTCCATGAAATCGGCTAGTGAGTTCATAGCACCAAACTATATGACTAATACCACGAATTTTCCATAGACTCATATGTAGTCACCCTTCCAGATAACAACCTCCTTCAGTCATTAATGGTGATATAAAGACCACCAATCTATCATAAATAACAATACCTCACCTCTCATCAGGTTGTATGTAACACCCCAAGCTTCTACGGTACGCTTCTCTTTGAATAATGTGATAGCGTGTGTTGTACGCAACACCGAGTTCTAACACATCATAACTAATCAAACTAGCCGTTATGAATAGTAATACCTACTTTTTGAAATTATATATATTTTATATTTGAAAATGGACTTCATTTTTGGATTCGGAATATCGAATTTAGCCTAAGGTGAAATTTTGGTACATTTCAGATAACTTTCATATTTTGATGAATAGTGAAAATTACTAAGTTTTAATTAAAAAAAACTTTTTTAATCAAAATAATTAATAGTGATTAATTATGAATTTGAGTGGTTTTAAAGTATATTTAGAATATATTTTTACCATTTAATATAATGTTGGTCATTGGACGTAATTTTACAATTAAACCGAACATAAACGAGTGTCAATCTTTTGATAGTTATTATCTCTTAAAAACACGCTTTTTGTTTTGACAGCGAGAATTAATTTTAAATTAATTTCTGCCACTTCTGTGTTTTGAATTTAGGAAAATGGATTCCATATTTGGAATCAGGATGTTCAAATTGTGTAAATAGGTAACTTTTATTTTTAGACATTTTGAATAATTACTGCGGTAAATATTTTATTTACCATGGTTAAGGGTAAATCCGGTAAATAAGGGTTGAAAAATAATATTATAATAATACTAAATTACCCTAAAACGTGTCTTAACCCTATTGGTTGATACATGGTCGACCATGGTAATCTTTGGGTCTATTTTGGGACCCCATGGATCCACTTGTAAGTGATAATGACACTTTATTTTAATTAAGTTAAAATGAATACAAAAATGACACAAGCATATATCTTTTAGAAACACAATTATTACATAGGGTTATATATGTTGGATTTTAGATTATAGATATTAATTAGAAAGCTAAAACGATTTCCTACATAATGATATTTTATTTATAATTTTTAGACGTTAAATAATTTATTTTATTTATGACACAATGATGATGCAGTAATTACTATAATAGTGAAAAATTAAAATAATTGATATTATAAATACCCAAATAAATATAATATGAAACTTTTAATGAATTAAACTAATTTTCTAGGATAATATGATATATTCGGATGGATTTAATTGACTTTTTTCTAAGTAATCAATCTGTTATGAGTTTCACAAAAATCAACTATTGAATAGTGTCAAAATTGACATAAAAGAGTTCTTAAAACAAATATTATATTATTAATTGATATTAAATTCCTAAAAATCTAAGGTTCGGCCAAGAGACTTATATAATGATAGGTTCATCATTAATTTACCACTTGGGGGTCGCTTGGATGTATATAGTATGTTTATTAACCATATTATATAAAAATAAAAAGAGACATTGTAAAAGTGAAACTAATTAACTTAGAGTTAATACTTAAAGATAAGGTTAATATAAGTACCCAAACCTGTCTAAATTATATTGGTTGAGTGGTTTTAAACCTATCCCCACCTTAACCTTTGAATAATAAGCTTTGGAGCCATTAGAAACCGAATATGAATTTATTATAAATTAATATTTCTAGCTTTTCCAAAGGTGCCCCTCACCCCTCTTATAAAAGGGCACTCCTCCTTCTCATTTCTTCACACCTTCAAAGCCTTTGGGTTCGGCCAAACTCTGCCCAAATACTCTCCCAACATCCCTCACTACAACCTAGAGGCCTTAGTTTGATCAGAAAGCCAACCTAAGGAGCCCTTTTGATCAAATCAAAAGGAAGAACCCGAAGAAGAGGTAATGATTTCACCACCCTTCTCCAAATTCATTTCTTCTTCCACTTCTTCTTCCTTTGTTCTTACCATTCTAAAATAATAACTCCAGTATCTCACATATACTGTGATGTTATTATAAATATGGTACAACCATATTCAGTATTCTATCCACCCTTTGAATAACATGTCACCATACGTGCGTACGTACGGACTACCGTCTCCACGTCGTGGTGTAATTGTTATTCAATATAATATTATTTGGATGGGTATAATAATGATGTGTAACTCATGTAAATAATAAATATAACATGTTAATGATTCTGTATATATGATATACCATCCATTTATATATTATTTTAATATCAAAAGAATGATATTGTCGCTCGTGCGTACGTACGGACTACCGTCTCCACGAACGCGATGAGATTCATTCTCCTTCGTATCCATTCAAGTATAATTATCATTTGATGATTTAAAAATGATGTTTAAGGACTAGATATCATTCTGGATATGAATAAGATACAACAACCATGGCTTATGTAACAAAACATATAAAAGAAAATGAGTAAGTTAACTCCCGAAACGACGATAATTCTAAGATATTATTAACAAATCAGTGTTAAAAGATCATATATGATATCATATTATTATATATGATTCTTGTATAATTTAATAACAACTATTTAACCATTATACAGGAGGTTAACCTACCCCAACCAAGGAAAAGTACAAGGTAAGGGTTTACTTTACAACCTCTTCATTATCCAAGGTTGTTCATACGTAATAATCTACTGGGATCTCTTTATCATCCACATCCATTTTTCTTAAAAATGCATTTCAAAACATTTTTACTATTTACTAGAATATGAGTTAAAGTCATTTATACCCTTTTTGACTTTTTTACGTGGTTTATAAAGGAATCTTTCGGTCGTTTTCAAAACAAGGTCCTTTTTAACCTTTTCGACAGAATTAAGGTAAGAATGTTTTTTTTAACTTATACGGCGGGTGCGGCTATTTTCCGCCGTTATAAAATCTTCAAAGTTTCCCTTACAAGCTTATAAGAATATTTTCAAAGAAAATGTTTTATTTTATATGGATCTTAAATTATTTCAAAATAAAAGGAGATATTTCTTTAAAAAGAATTTTGATTTCATCTATGTCAACATCCTTTGTTGGATTTTAAGATTATTTGAAGTTGATTTGTTATGATACAAAACTTCTATATTGTATTGAAGGTTTTGTGATATGTTTGACTGTGGATGTGCTATTTTTATACCATTCATAGTTTATGGTGAAAGTATTGACATTTCATATGCTAGTTTTAATATGAATGTTTATGTTATGTTTAAACCTTTTCATATGGGAATGCATTGGACTTAATATGTGACGGGTGGAGCCCGCTATAGCTCCTCGATGCATAGGTAGGTCTCATGAGACAAACTAGTGTCCTGGCACAAGGCCTTGACAAAATCTTATTTTTAGTCTTGGCACGAGGCCTTGGCTATGTGGTTATGATAGTCTGGCATTATGCATTCCAACATTATGAAAGTGGTTATTGATTTTTGCATGAGATTATTCGATTAGTAGAATATCCATGTGAATAAGTAAATGGCATTATTTCATTTTATTTATTCTATACCATGTTTAAAGTTCATATTTAAAAGGCTTTTGTTTTAGTTATACATTGACTTAAATGTTTATTCTTATTTATGAAAGTTTCTGCTATATTGTTATCCTTACTGGGCATTTGAGCTCACCCCTTTTCTATGTTTTATTTTTCCCAGGATGTGAAGAAGTAAGTTATGAATGACCTGCAGGGATTTTATGAGGGGTTAATAGTCTGGATTGTGGAAACATTATGTTGTTGTTGTAGTTTTTCATTTTATGATGTAATGTAAAACTTATGAATATATCTATTGTTTCCAAGGCTACTAAACCAATCGGTCTTTCGAGATTTGATCTTTCTTGTGATCATGCCAATGTTATGTAATAATGCACCGACTCTGGGTAACTGGGGTCGGGGCGTTACAGTTGGTATCAGAGGAAGTTTAGTACAAACCATGGAAGCTAGATTTAGATAAACTCTGATTAGAGCACGTAGACCTAAGATGAACATTGAGGATTAGTATAGAAGAACTTCCTAGAATTTTGGTATTGTAGAGATTTTGTGAGTTTTCCAAGCAATACATCCCTGTCTGGATACGAGCAGGTAGAGGCGGCTCTGGCACAGATGTACCTAGGGGTAAAACCCGAAAACACCGCTTTGAGCTAGACTCGAACGGGAACTGGTGCACGACAACGGGCCTTGTTGCACTCTTGGGTACGACACTCCCGGAGGATATGCTTAGGATAACTCTCATTTTCTTTACAAATCATTTTGAAGGGATTATGAGTATATACTTCCTCAATGAAAACATTCTTATGATTATGGATTATATCCATAAATAGTTCAATTTATGTTAAGTGTTTTATAAGTATGGGATTATGTATTTTGATTCATAAACTGATCTAGTTTATGCCATTGTTTAGAAATGGTGCCTAGTGGAAGAAATGGAAACCGTATCAATGCACGCACTCCATGTAGAGATTGCCCTCCTGCTCAAGATAATTATAGTGGGGCTGGTGATGAAACTGGTGCTGATCAGCTAATCACCATACTGGGGAAACTTACTCAGGTTATGAATAATAACCTTACCCGTATGGAGCACCCTGATCCGCAGCGTGGAGGATCAATGTTAGATCGATTCATGAGGCAACAACCACCAACGTTCAATGGGAATACAAATCCCTTAGTAGCTGAGCAATGGATATTTTCCCTAGAGAAAATATTTCAGGCTTTGGGGAGCAGTGAAAGGGAAAAAGTTATCATGGCAGTTTACCGCCTCACTGGAGATGCTGATCAATGGTGGTCATTGATTCAAAATACGAAGGAAGATGATGAAGTATCAAATATGGAATGGAGGGAGTTCAAAGATCTTTTTTTAGAAAAATACTTCCCTCGCGACCATCGAGCAGATATGGAAAGGCAATTTCTGAGTCTGAGACAAAAGGAGGATGAGAATGTCACAAAGTATGAGGCTAACTTTACAAGGTTAGCGAGGTACGCTGGTGATTATATTCGTAACCCAAGAATTAAGATTGATCGTTTCTTTGATGGGTTAAAACCATTTATCCGTCGAGCGTTAGTCTCACAATCCTTTTCATCGTACGAAGACATTGTCTCATGTGCTATCAAGACCGAAAAGGAATTCTCTAAGTCTTATGACTTTAAAGCAAAGCAAGAGAAGAAGAGACCTGCTGATCAATCTGGGAATGGAAATAAGGGGAAGAAGGGAAAGGTTGAATATCCATCTTGTGGTAAATGCGGGAAGAAACATCCTGGTACTTGCTTGAAGGGAATGGGAGTCTGTTACAAGTGTGGTGAAAAAAGCCACCAAGCTCATGATTGCAAGGGGGAGAAGGAAGCTACCAACGTTCAGTGCTACAATTGCAGGGAGATGGGGAATTATGCAAATTCATGTCCTAAGCGTCAGGAGAACTTACCTCAGAAAAGGCCAAGGGACCAAGGCCAGGATTATGCTATCACTACTGCTGAGGTAGAAGCTCCGAAAGACGTGGTGGCAGGTAATTTAATGGTTTCCTCAAGTTTAGCAAAGGCATTATTTGATTCTGGATCATCGCATTGTTTCATATCTTCCCAGTTTGCTAAGAAAATTAGATATTTCCAATTTGATTTAATAAGGGAGTTGTCAGTTAAAACTCCTAAGGGAATTATCGTTGCAACAAAGTTTTGTGAATCAGTCCCCATTAGAGCACATAAATTTTCTTTATCTGTTGATTTCATCGTCATACCTATGATTGAGTTTGATATAATCCTCGGTATGGACTGGATTTCGGACTATGGTGCGAAGATTTATTGTAAGAAGAAAGAGGTTACGATTCTTGATGATAATTATAAGGAGCACCTTATTTTTAGAGTAGAATCGTCACCACCTAATTCTTATTTAGATCCACCCCCAGTAGCTCAACTTAATTCAATTATTGGGGAGGAAGAGAATGAAATAACTATCGGTGAGGAAAGGAATGTTCAAATAGAGGATGTACCTATTGTGAAAGAATTTGTAGATGTATTTCCGGAAGATTTACCTGGACATCCTCCAGAACGAGAAGTTGAGTTTTCTATTGATTTGATTCCTGGATCAAGGCCTATATCGAAGACCCCTTATAGAATGGCCACTGTAGAGTTAGTCGAACTAAAGAAACAACTAGAGGAATTGAGTAATAATGGATTTATTCGCCCTAGTGTTTCTCCATGGGGAGCCCCTGTTCTTTTTGTTAAAAAGAAAGATGGATCTATGAGGTTATGTATCGACTACAGGGAGATCAATGCTATAACGATAAAGAACAAGTATCCCCTACCTCGTATTGATGATTTATTTGACCAACTGCATGGAGCTCAATACTTTTCAAAGATTGACCTTCGATCTGGATACCATCAGTTGTGTGTGAAGAAGGAAGACATTCCGAAAACAGCATTTCGAACCAGGTACGGGCATTACGAGTTTACTGTAATGCCGTTTGGATTGAGTAATGCGCCCTCTGTATTCATGGATCTAATGAATAGAGTTTTCAAGGAGTATCTCGATGAATTTGTGGTGGTATTTATTGATGATATCTTGGTATACTCCAAAACCTATGAAGATCATGAAAATCACTTGCGCATTATCTTGAAGACTCTGAGGAGGCATGAATTATATGGGAAGTTTAGCAACTGTGAATTCTGGCTTCACGAGATTTCTTTTCTTGGCCATATTGTCTCTAAAGATGGAATCTCTGTTGATCCTTCTAAGACCAAGGCAATCCAAGAATGGCCAGCACCTACGAGTATAACTGAGGTACGTAGTTTTATTGGTTTGGAAGGTTATTATCGACGTTTCGTCCAGAATTTTGCCCGATTGGCTAACCCATTAACGAAGCTCACACGTAAAGGGGTTAAATTTTTTTGGACAAAAGAGTGTGAAGAATGTTTCGAAGAACTGAAGAGAAGATTAGTCAATGCTCCTATATTGACTCTACCATCGGGGAATGATGGGTTCGTTATATATAGTGATGCATCGAAGAAAGGACTTGGCTGTGTCCTTATGCAGAATGATAGAGTTATTGCCTATGCATCACGACAGTTGAAAATTCATGAACAAAACTATCCTACTCATGATCTCGAGTTAGCAGCAGTGATCTTTGCTTTGAAGATATGGAGGCACTACCTCTATGGTGAAAAATGTGAGAATTATACTGATCACAAGAGTTTGAAGTATATTTTATCACAAAAAGAACTCAACATGAGGAAAAGGAGATGGCTTGAATTACTCAAGGATTATGATTGTACGATACACTACCACCCAGGGAAGGAAAACAAGGTGGCAGATGCTTTGAGTAGAAAAGACCATGGAGTTTTGAACAATATGAGAATTGAAAGGGATCCAATTTTCATGGATCTAGTGAAGATGGACATGGGAATAATCAGGGAAGGTGAAACATCAATACTTTTTCAAATGGTTGTCAAACCATCTTTACTAGAAATGATTAAGAGTTCTCAGACCGATGATGAAGAATTCCAAAAGAAAATTAAAGCTGTGAATGATGGGAGATTGAGAGACTTTGTGTATGAAGATAGAATTTTGAAATTCGGGAAGAGACTTTGTGTTCCCAATATACCTGATCTAAAAAGGGAATTGCTGGATGATGCTCATAGTTCCAATTTCTCTATACACCCTGGGAGCACCAAAATGTATAGAGATTTGAAGGAACATTTTTGGTGGGACAACACGAAGAGGGAGATTGCTGATTTTGTGTCAAGATGTATCGTTTTTCAACAAGTGAAAGCTGGAAGGCAACAGCCTGGAGGAGTCATGCAACCTCTTCCCATACCGGAGTGGAAATGGGACAATGTTACGATGGACTTTGTCATGGGGCTACCAAAGACTCCTAGAAGGAACGATGCAATATGGGTTATTGTTGATCGTCTTACCAAGACAGCACATTTTCTTGCTATAAGAGAAGATCTACCCCTAGAACGTCTAGCAAGACTATATATTAATGAAGTTGTGAGACTTCATGGAGTACCCCTATCGATTGTTTCTGATCGTGATCCCCGTTTTACTTCAAGATTCTGGAAAAGTCTTCAGAAATCCCTGGATACTGAACTTCATTTGAGCACTGCTTACCACCCTCAGACAGACGGACAATCAGAACGGACTATTCAAACCTTAGAAGACATGTTGAGATCTTGCTCACTTGACTTTCAGGGTATGTGGGATCAATATTTACCTTTGGTAGAATTTTCCTATAACAATAGCTTCCATTCGAGTATTCAGATGGCACCATATGAAGCGTTATATGGAAAGAGATTTCGTACACCAACCTGTTGGGATGACATTGGTGAAAGAAAACTAGTAGGCCCAGAACTGGTGGAGGAAACGGTGGAAAAGGTGAAAGTAATCCAAAATCACATCAAAGCAGCTCAAAGTAGGCATAAGAGCTATGCCGATAATCGAAGGAAGTATTTGGAATTTCAAGTTGGTGATCATGTTTTTCTGAAGGTATCTCTGTGGAAGGGAGTCATACGTTTTGGTATGAAAGGTATATTGAGTCCCAGGTACATCGGACCTTTCGAAATTCTAGAACGAATTGGGGTTGTAGCTTACCGATTGGCAATGCCGCCAAGTCTCTCCAAAGTTCACGATGTGTTCCACGTATCTCTATTGAGGAAATAAATGCCTGATCCGACGCATGTACTCACCTATGAGGGATTAGAACTGGAACCCGATCTATCTTATTGCGAAGAGCCCGTCAAGATTCTTGATACGAGAGAACAAGTGCTGAGAAACCGGACGACGCGTCTGGTAAAAGTTTTGTGGAGAAACCATAAGATGGAAGAGGCAACGTGGGAACCCGAGGAACTTATGATGAAGAACCACCCGAGTCTTTTTATGCAGTAATACCCTAGAAATTGCGAGGACGAAATTATTTGAAGTAGGGGAGAATGTAACACCCCAAGCTTCTACGGTACGCTTCTCTTTGAATAATGTGATAGCGTGTGTTGTACGCAACACCGAGTTCTAACACACCATAACTAATCAAACTAGCCGTTATGAATAGTAATCCCTACTTTTTGAAATTATATATATTTTATATTTGAAAATGGACTTCATTTTTGGATTCGGAATATCGAATTTAGCCTAAGGTGAAATTTTGGTACATTTCGGATAACTTTCATATTTTGATGAATAGTGAAAATTACTAAGTTTTAATTAAAAACAACTTTTTTAATCAAAATAATTAATAGTGATAAATTATGAATTTGAGTGGTTTTAAAGTATATTTAGAATATATTTTTACCATTTAATATAATGTTGGTCATTGGACATAATTTTACAATTAAACCGAACATAAACGAGTGTCAATCATTTGATAGTTATTATCTCTTAAAAACACGCTTTTTGTTTTGACAGCGATAATTAATTTTAAATTAATTTCTGCCACTTCAGTGTTTTGAATTTAGGAAAATGGATTCCATATTTGGAATCAGAATGTTCAAATTGTGTAAATAGGTAACTTTTATTTTTAGACATTTTGAATAATTACTGCGGTAAATATTTTATTTACCATGGTTAAGGGTAAATCCGGTAAATAAGGGTTAGAAAATAATATTATAATAATACTAAATTACCCTAAAACGTGTCTTAACCCTATTGGTTGATACATGGTCGACCATGGGAATCTTTGGGTCTATTTTGGGATCCCATGGATCCACTTGTAAGTGATAATGACACTTTATTTTAATTAAGTTAAAATGAATACAAAAATGACACAAGCATATATCTTTTAGAAAAACAATTGTTACATAGGGTTATATATGTTGGATTTTATATTATAGATATTCATTATAAAGATAAAAAGATTTCCTACATAATGATATTTTATTTATAATTTTTAGACATTAAATAATTTATTTTATTTATGACACAATGATGATGCAGTAATTAATATAATAGTGAACAATTAAAATAATTGATATTATAAATACCCAAATAAATATAATATGAAACTTTTAATGAATTAAACTAATTTTATAGGATAATATGATATATTTGGATTGATTTAATTGACTTTTTTCGAAGTAATCAATCTGTTATGAGTTTCACAAAAATCAACTATTGAATAGTGTCAAAATTGACATAAAAGAGTTCTTAAAACAAATATTATATTATTAATTGATATTAAATTCCTAAAAATCTAAGGTTCGGCCAAGAGACTTATATCATGATAGTTTCATCATTAATGTACCACTTGGGGGGTCTCTTGGATGTATATAGTAAGTTTATTAACCATATTATATAAAAATACAAAGAGACATTGTAAAAGTGAAACTAATTAACTTAGAGTTAATACTTAAAGATAAGGTTAATATAAGTACCCAAACCTGTATAAATTCTATTGGTTGAGTGGTTTTAGACCTATCCCCACCTTAACCTTTGAATAATAAGCTTTGGAGCCATTAGAAACCGAATATGAATTTATTATAAATTAATATTTCTAGCTTTTCCAAAGGTGCCCCTCACCCCTCTTATAAAAGGGCACTCCTCCTTCTCATTTCTTCACACCTTAAAATCCTTTTGGTTCGGCCAAAATCTGCCCAAATACTCTCCCAACATCCCTCACTACAACCTAGAGGCCTTAGTTTGATCAGAAAGCCAACCTAAGGATCCCTTTTGACCAAATCAAAAGGAAGAACCCGAAGAAGAGGTAATGATTTCACCACCCTTCTCCAAATTCATTTCTTCCACTTCTTCTTCCTTTGTTCTTACCATTCTAAAATAATAACTCCAGTATCTCACATATACTGTGATGTTATTATAAATATGGTACAACCATATTCAGTATTCTATCCACCCTTTGAATAACATGTCACCATACGTGCGTGCGTACGGACTACCGTCTCCACGTCGTGGTGTAATTGTTATTCAATATAATATTATTTGGATGGGTATAATAATGATGTGTAACTCATGTAAATAATAAATATAACATGTTAATGATTCTTTATATATGATATACCATCCATTTATATATTATTTTAATATCAAAAGAATGATATTGTCGCTCGTGCGTACGTACGGACTACCGTCTCCACGAACGCGATGAGATTCATTCTCCATCGTATCCATTCAAGTATAATTATCATTTGATGATTTAAAAATGATTTTTAAGGACTAGATATCATTATGGATATGAATAAGATACAACAACCATGGCTTATGTAACAAAACATATAAAATAAAATGAGTAAGTTAACTCCTGAAACGACGATAATTCTAAGATATTATTAACAAATCAATGTTAAAAGATCATATATGATATCATATTATTATATATGATTCTTGTATAATTTAATAACAACTATTTCACCATTATACAGGAGGTTAACCTACCCCAACCAAGGAAAAGTACAAGGTAAGGGTTTACTTTACAATCTCTTCATTATCGAAGGTTGTTCATACATAATAATCTACTGGGATCTCTTTATCATCCACATCCATGTTTCTTAAAAATGCATTTCAAAACATTTTTACTATTTACTAGAATATGAGTTAAAGTCATTTATACCCTTTTTGACTTTTATAAGTGGTTTATAAAGGAATATTTCGGTCGTTTTCAAAACAAGGTCCTTTTTAACCTTTTCGACAGAATTAAGGTAAGAATGTTTTTTTTAACTTATACGGCGGGTGCGGCTATTTTCCGCCGTTATAAAATCTTCAAAGTTTCCCTTACAAGCTTATAAGAATATTTTCAAAGAAAATGTTTTATTTTATATGGATCTTAAATTATTTCAAAATAAAAGGAGATATTTCTTTAAAAAGAATTTTGATTTCATCTATGTCAACATCCTTTGTTGGATTTTAAGATTATTTGAAGTTGATTTGTTATGATACAAAACTTCTATATTGTATTGAAGGTTTTGTGATATGTTTGACTGTGGATGTGCTATTTTTATACCATTCATAGTTTATGGTGAAAGTATTGACATTTCATATGCTAGTTTTAATATGAATGTTTATGTTATGTTTAAACCTTTTCATATGGGAATGCATTGGACTTAATATGTGACGGGTGGAGCCCGCTATAGCTCCTCGATGCATAGGTAGGTCTCATGAGACAAACTAGTGTCCTGGCACAAGGCCTTGACAAAATCTTATTTTTAGTCTTGGCACGAGGCCTTGGCTATGTGGTTATGATAGTCTGGCATTATGCATTCCAACATTATGAAAGTGGTTATTGATTTTTGCATGAGATTATTCGATTAGTAGAATATCCATGTGAATAAGTAAATGGCATTATTTCATTTTATTTATTCTATACCATGTTTAAAGTTCATATTTAAAAGGCTTTTGTTTTAGTTATACATTGACTTAAATGTTTATTCTTATTTATGAAAGTTTCCGCTATATTGTTATCCTTACTGGGCATTTGAGCTCACCCCTTTTCTATGTTTTATTTTTCCCAGGATGTGAAGAAGTAAGTTATGAATGACCTGCAGGGATTTTATGAGGGGTTAATAGTGTGGATTGTGGAAACATTATGTTGTTGTAGTAGTTTTTCATTTTATGATGTAATGTAAAACTTATGAATATATCTAGTGTTTCCAAGGCTACTAAACCAATCGGTCTTTCGAGATTTGATCTTTCTTGTGATCATGCCAATGTTATGTAATAATGCACCGACTCCGGGTAACTGGGGTCGGGGCGTTACATTGTAAGGATCATTGATAATTTGATGTGGGAATTTTTTCATGATTGACACTTTATTGAACATTTTAATGTCTATACAAAACCTATGACTACTATAATACTTCCTAGGGAAAAACATTGGATGAACCCACAAAAAAAATTGGTTCATATAAATCCCCTCTAAATTAAATCATTTATTTGAATTCCAAACTCCCACAACTCTAAATGTTCCCTCCGATAAAGATCTATTGAAATTGGAGACGCACAATTCTACAATTCTATCCCAAAATCAACATCACGTCTAGGAGGTAGTGTATCAACACCCTAATAGAAAATATCTCGGAAATATATAACAACATTTTCAAAATACCTTATCCCTATGTCTATTGGTTCTATAGAAAACTCAAATACCAATGAATGAAGGGGATCCATGTGTCTACTCCCCAACTAACAACAATACTCACCAACAGAAACTGCCCACTATTCATCCAAATATGACAACATGATTCTACTTTTATGGCATTAAATAATGACATACACATAATACAATCCATTGATGCCAATGATGATATCCTATGGATGCTTCTCAAAAATTATAAGTTCTATACATGAATGATGATTTCCCATCATTAGTACAAATCCCTAACAAACCATATAAAATATAGACTAGATTACAACTTTTATAGCAAACAGTAAGGGAACCAGAATCCATTTTGCATCTACTTCCATATCATAGACTAGAGTGGGTTTTATAAAGGAGTTATATTCTCCAAAATCAAACAAAACACAAACAAGAATAGATGGTAAAATGATCATATCTATAATGATCTCTAGAAATTTTAGTTGTACTAACTCTTCTACATGAAAATGACCACACAAATATTTGATGAATCTATGATAAATTCGTCCTCCCCAACCACACTCGGTAAATGTCCCAGAGCTATTGGATCTTGATGAGGTCCTCCTATTCCTGCATCATATTCCCTATCTAGACCATAACCTGGCTTCCCCTATTGTTTGTATGGCCTCGTTGGTAACTAAAACAGAGGTTGAAACTAAACATATCTTCCTCAATCACACTAAGCTTGATCAGCCACTGGTATCTCATCCCTACGATGGCCAAGAACCCCATTCAAGAAACACGTCTTCCCCAAGACCAAAAGAAATTTATGGAAAATAGAAGTTTATAATGGACGCTACAAAGGACAAATCTGAGCTGGTTGATGCTTTGAAGGCCACGACCCTTGAGGCTTTCCATTATCATCCTTTCTACTTATAGAAACCTTTTGGTTCCCCAATCACACATAAACCCTTCATGAATCCATACTCTCAATCACATCATTATTCATTGAACCTATAGATGTGTTGAATGAAAATTATTAACTATATAATATATTTATTGATGGTGTACCACCTCAATATTCCTCCCTCAGGACTCCTCATCTTGAAAAATATCAGGGATGAAGCACAAAAGGTCCTTGAATATAATACAATGCTCCCATATAAGCATACTCAACTAATAAAGGGAGATTTAACCCTACCTATTCTCTACCTTCATGGTCGATGAGAGATATTATTTCAGAAACTCCTTCAAGAATTTTACCCAATGAAACATCACCCACCACACCTCACCAAGGTATAACGTACACCGTTGATGCAGAAATCCAAACATCAAACTAACCCACAACGGGGACCAATACATTGTTAGGGATACAATAAAATAGAAATAAATCTCCAAATAATCTATCTAACTCCCTGTTTTTATATCGGAAATTTTCCCATCATATATTTCCAAATAATCCCACTAAAAGGAATGCAACATCCTATTACAGTAACCAAAATCCTCATCTGAATCATCCCTTCAATTGATAATACAGATCAACCGGCTGAAACACAACAATTTTCCCCACCCATAGATGATGTCCATGAGCTATATCTATTAGAGAAACAAGGATTTACTAAGCCCATATTATGTATTTTTATTATGATATATTTTAACAATATTTAATACATTAAATTTATTTTATCTATTTTGAAATTCCCCAAACAACCCCATTCAAATAATAACCCAAGTCATCAGGATGTATGAACATACCCTTGTTCTCTACCTTGGAGGTAGTCCCATCTCACTTCTTCATTTAATAATCTCATTAGTCATGCGTTGTATTATGAGGGGCCCTAAAATGTCATGTCATATTCAGTATACTTGGCCTATGTCACACCACAAGGTTAAATAAAACTATTTCCATTCCAACCCATGCATTCCTCACTATACATATCCCAAATCCACCCCAAATCTCAACCATATACTCTGATAACTCTCTATCATGACCCCACCCTTCCTAATATACAAAAATGATGGGAGATATATAATGAACACCCGAGTCCCACCAGTTGTAGACATTGGGTTGGTGAATATCACCAAGGGTATAAAAATCCCACAATATCTGAGCCATTACCATATATAAGGAAATAAGATCAGAACCTAGAATGAATCAAACTCAATAAACTCCATTAAATAAAATAAAATAAATCCATTAACCATCCCACAATGTCTAAATAAATAAAACTTTTATAGATAAATTTTTATAGACGTAAATATCCATGAAAATATAATCATTGAAACATCAACTCTCCCACAGTCCAAGCATGTAACTCCTAGAATGGTCCATGTAATCCTCTTGGAAACTTGAAAAAAATTTCATATATGTATGTTGATTATACATGTATACTATGCAGGAAAACTAATGTCTCTTTTGAACAAGTGTAAAGATAATTCTGATACACCCATGACAAAATAGAATAATTCAGTAGCACCTAAAAGGTAGACTAACCACAACCATATAATCTCCAAGGCTTTCTCACCAAATAACACATCCATATAATATCATATAATAAAGAAAAAATTGATGATAGGGAACCCCACACTACATTCCCACTGATTTCCCTCTTTCAAATCCCAATAGATAATTTCATGATTCTCCTAGATATTCCAAATATATCACATCACATCCATCCCACACCCACCTATTCTATATATCATAGAAAACCCCACCCACACACTCATCGACCACACACCACATCCTTTCACACTGTATCCCACCCGCACACAAATAAGAAACCCATCACATGTCATCCCAGATACACCTAGGAAAAAACAAAATAAATCACCTTGAAGACACATGGGACCAACCATCACAACACACCTGAAGACACCTAGGCAATTATCACTTGGAAGAGGGAGAATTGAAGAGTGTGTGGTCTGCCATATATTTCCCCATTGGAATTTTGGGAACGAAAACACCTACATTTCTATGTAGGCTTCATCACATAGTGCTCGATGTGGTTGGGGTGCATTTTGAAATCACAAGTAGAATACAATGTATACATACATATATATAAATACATAGAAACCCTACCTATATGTTTACTATAAGATCACAAACTAAATCATATGTCCCTCTACGTCCACTTCCAAGACTAAATGAACAACCCCAAACAAGCATAATGTAATCCACAATTCATTTCCATCCTTTGATTATTATTACACCATTTTAAGAATTTTCCATTACCAAACCATTTCATTAAAAGAAGTTAATCATTTTATATTCTGTGATCATTATTATCACCACCCATACCAATCGAGAACATAAAAAACCAATACACAATACGCAACATATCGAAACAACACAATACCCACATCCACCACCACCATTTACTGTAACCCCGCTGATCAAACATATCATGAAACACCCCCCCACACACACACATAATTTATAATTTCACAACACAACATATTTTTTTGATTTATCAAATGATATTTTATTCAATTTCACTTCATTAATCAATGGTTTTATCATATATGACATTTAATCTTTTGGAATCAATTCCACTATTCAACTATATGTTGTTAGCTAGTTATTTATGATGATATTCATACTATCCAAATAAACAAAGGGTTTGAGAGGATGTTTATACTAAAAAATTAGTCCTTTAATAGACATTATATTCTTGAAGGAATTACTCCCATACAAAATATATTATTTCATAAAATCAATAAAAATATATATGAAATTAATTCATAATTCCCTTCCACTTTAAAATCATTTGAAACTGGTGTATTATCTTTCATATTTTAAATTACGCCTTTATAACAAGGATAACTATTATAAACTCATCCGGAATATAACATAGAAAAATAAATGAATAAATTACAACCTATAATGAAGAATCATTTAATAAACAGTCTTCACTAAAACAGAGGTTGTTCCTACAAGAGGATTGATTCCTCTTGGATAGTGAGAACTCTGACCAACATCAGCATCATGTTCTTTGAATACATGATATGAGGATTTGAAAACCTATCGTATAAATAGAAAGAATAAGGAATAAAGTAAAGGAATATCACTTTTTTAGAATCTCTATATATGAAACTAATGGGATTTGTAATGTTTTAGTTGACCATTAAAGGAGGATCCCATTAACACCACATGTTTTAAACGTTTTAAAGGCATTTAGATTTTTTTGAAACATTATATATTGTTGATATATTATTAGATGTCTTTCAAAATTATTTATTAAGTTATTAAAATCATTTTCCATCTTGAATGATGTCAAAAATAATGATTCTAATTTTTTTTGATGAACTAGAAATTTTTTAAAATATTAAAAACTATCATGATTTTTCTCCACATGATAAGGCAACACCATGATGAATCAATTCTAGAATGAGTATTATCTAATATGAGTCACCACCTGGGTGTGTCGCCATAAGAAAATTGGAAATTCCAAAAACATTTGGAATGATTCACTTTTGAAAAACTAGAAATATTTAATTTGGAAAACTTTAGAAATGAATCACTATTGTAAAAATGGAACACAATAAATTTTGAAAACTATTGAAATAAATAACCAATAAAAATACATAAAATGGTAAATTTAGAAAAATGTTGAAATGAATCATTATTGGAATGAATCACATGTCCCAAAACACCAATTTCTCCCTCGGACACCTCAACCATCTATTTTTTCAAAAAATAATTCTCTATAAAGTTCATGTAGTTACAATGATGTTGATCTAACATGGAAAGTGAACTATAAATACATATGAGGGGATAAGAGACCCTAAATTCATCAGAATTTATTTTTGTAGATTAAATTTTTTTATATGCAAGTTAAAAAATAAATAACACAAATCTATATATCGTGATTATTTTTTTAAACCGTAATAATTTCATTTATTGTTCACCAAAAAACCATATATCTATAATATAAATATTCATTTCATGATGTTATTTACCTTAATAAATGATATGGTTCAGTTTAGATTTATAAATAAAATAAAAGAAATACCATTATACATTAATGTTTTAGAGAAATGATTTTTTTTAAATATTATGTTATTTCTAGAATCTGATTTTGATATACAAAAATCATTCATCATAATTTGATTATGATATTTCGATGATATAAATAATTAAATAATATGGAATGTATTAGATGGTTTTTTGAGATTCATTTACTTCTCTGTTGATAAATGATATATAATCTGTTAAAAAATATCATTAATATATAAAAAGAATTATTACATGATAACATGAAAATAATCTATGTTAGTGAAGATAGTACCCCTAAAAATTAGATAATATATTAACCATAAAATTATGAATACAAAATTTTATTTATATTGTAAATCCAATCCAAAAAATAAAATAATATTTCCACATAACAAACTAACCATAGAAGACATATGATACTTCTATATTTATATATGAATCCTACAAATTTATTGTTGAATAATTATAAATATTTTAATTATACATTTCAAATAACATTATAACCTATAAATTTATCAAAAAAATTCCATTGATTCCAAATATAAGTCCTTGTACTTTAAAAAAACCAAAATTATGTGATTTATAGCAATGGTCTAACTCTCTTACATTTTAGGGATATTTTATGTTTAGTGTTCTAGTTTGTTTGAATAATATTACATAATAATGTAGATATTTTCCCACAATGTCAAATATTTCAACAAAAAATATTATTTATAATGTAATTAATTAATCATTCAATTCCAAATATCCATAGTCAAAGATAGAAATTATTAGAGTTCTAACCCATCCTTTTCCCTCATTAAAACAATTTCAATATATAGGATGAGAAATAAAATATCTATAAGATATATAAAATACTATAATCTAGTTAGTTTAGTTTAAAAATTTAACAACCATGAAGATTTTTATAATTTTTGTGAACATATATAAAATATACCTAGATGTAAAAATAATTATTTATAGAAAAAATTTACAATTAATTTAAATTTCATTAAAATAATGACTGAATCTTGAGGAATGTGGGAGATCATAAAATAATTCATTAAAAATCCTTTAACCATTATTAGTCAATAATCAACTTAACCTTATAAAATAAAAATATTTTCCTAAAAAATATAAATCATAAAATAGTTATCATAGAGAATCAATTTCATAAAATGTGTTCACTCATGATTATCCTATGTCAAAAATAACTAAATGAAAATTAATACTATAGGAGTAAATATCTTTGTTTCTTATTCCTTTTCCACCTTCAATGACAAAATAATTACCCGATTTATTAAAGTTCTATATCGGGCTCAACGATAGTCAGGGTATATATCAGGATCAAAATTCATTATATATAATTCTCAAGTACTTTTTGATGAATAAATCATTTATCTTCTTTCTATTTTTTCAATATAAATTCTTTGGAAATATAATTTACCCAGGAAGAAAAAAAATACATTTTTATATAAACATATAGAGAAATATCCTATTCCATTGAAAATTCATTAAAATGAAATATGGTTCATGAAAATGGGAATTTAATATAAATTTTAATAAATTGAAAGCATGATTACAAATCATTATAATAAAGAAATTTTTTGATGATGGGAAATTCTATTCTAACTATTTATGATCAAAAACATTATTTTACACTTTGGTAAAGAGTTAATTGTAACCCATATAAAAAATGTAAAAAAACTAATTGTAATTACTTTTATGAAATTTAATATTGAGTTTGAAAAGGAATTTTAAATCCCTTAAGTGTAAATAATAAAATTTAGGTCACAATTTAAAGAGCATTGTCCTAGAGGGAAAATATTTGAATGGAATACTTTAAATCAAGGTTTTAAAGTAAAATAACAGGAATTTTTTTTAACTTTTGTAAAGAAGAATGTTTTAAAAGAGATCTTAAAATGGATTTGTGAACCACTTTTTTGGGTAAATTACCAGAAAAATACATACATATTTTTTACATACATGACACTAAAATTAAAAAAATTGAAATGGATAAAGTCTCAGTGAATGCAAATTGAGATGAAAAATCACTTACCATAACTCATATACACCTTCATAATTAATATAATTATTACAAAATAATATGATGTTATATTAATAACTTATTAATAACATTATTCATGTTTATTTAATTACTATTATACATTTTAATTAAATTATCACATTGTTGTATTTTGTTACTAAAATGGTTATATTCACGTTGGAGGTTTTGGGGTTATTCAATTTATATCCTCAAAAAAACATTGATGTGTTGAACATGGTAAAATTGGATGTGTATATATTACCTGCATATTCTTAATAATTTTATGGACATAATATTTATATGAAAACGCAATTTTAAGACCATCCATCTGAATCTATCATGAAAAAAAAATCACATCATTTCATGGAGATGATATTTCATACAAACAATTAGATGAAGTTTTCCTTTTTTAATAGTATGTTGAAAAAATAATGAACTTGATATTAAAAAATTTAAAATTCTATAATATGTTATAAATTTCATATTTATTCAATATTTCAATTCTAATTTCCCTTTCTTGAAGGTGTTAATAAAAAGTGAATCCCACTACTTCAAGGAGGCGGAATTCCACAAGTATGGAGAAGTGATGTGATAAATTTCTAATGAAAAAAAAAATTAGGATGTTAAGTAATATATAATAAATAAATAATCCTAATTATTTCAAAATATTACATATATATTCATTTTTCCCATATTTCATATCATCCATATAATCCTTTGATGAAATAAATACACATCACCACATCGATGTGGTTGTCCACAAATATTGATGTGAAATTTTTTCATCTCCAATTAGATATAAAATGAGGTGGAACGAGTTGTCCCAAAATCATTAAAAATATATTATATTTATGAAAATGATGATATTATTACATCTTGGTAAAATAATATATGAATGAGGTTGAATTAAAAATAAACATCAAACACTAGGTTAATTGATATTAATATTTTTTGGAAGAAACCATTGGATTAAATTTTAATACATATTGTTTTTGAGCATTAGTAACACTATTTATTATATGTTATGGTGAGTGAAATTTGGTTCAGATTTAGGTTTTTTTACGAATATATAGTGTGCTAAAAAATTTTAACAGTAGAGGCTAAAAGATGAATTTTTTTAAATGAGGGGAGTGCCACACTTGTAATTATTAAATGTTATAATTTAATATTAGTTCAAATTTATAGTCATGTGGCATCATGGAACATAAAAAAGAATATATAATATGATAATGGTTTAATATAAATTCATGTTACAACTTATATAAAAGTCATAGAGATATTTTAGGTATTCTCACAAAATTAAACCCTTTAAGCTCATTTTAAGCTTAACCATAGTAATTTATCCTTTTACAAAGATAAGTTTGACAAAAAAATGGGAATTCGAAAATTTTATTAACATTAGGATTCCTATTACTTCATCTGTTTAATAAAATTAAAATTAAATATATATTATAAAATATTTTTAATATAAATATAAAGAATAGTTGGAAATGTTTTTCATAGAAAAATACCCAATTTAATTATGAATATAATTATATAATTATGTGCATTATAATATATATTATAATGATTTTATTATTTACATATTAAAAAGGAAGTGTTTTTTACAGTTATATTATGCTATAACTTAACATCACCTTCCAAATACTCCATTAAATTTATGAACCTAAAAATAGTTTCAAATTTGAATAAAATATAACTAATGTTAAAAATTGTAATGAATGAGTTTTTAGAGTAATAATATATTTTTGGAAGAAATAATATAACACTTTTATCATTGATTATTTTGGATAATAATTTTCTTGAAAATTTTTATTCCATACCCACATTAGAATAATATCTAAGAATATTTTAAATATCGATCATTTTTCTAGCCATTAGGAAATAAAATATGTTAGTAAATATATAAAAATTAACCCTATGATATATTCATCTTGATGAATCAATAAATACATTATTATTTAATTAATAATTTAAATTTATGATATTTAATTTATTTTAACAAAACCTTGTAATTCAAGGAAAACAAATTTCATTAAATTAATAACTATTTCATTTTAGAATATTAAAAACATTATCTTATTTTACAAAATTATAAAATTAATTATGATATGACATGTGAGTATAAGTCTATTTTTAAATTAAATTTACATTTCGAAAAAAAATTATAATTAAGAAATCCCATAAATATATTAAAATATAATTCATGTTCATCGCATATATTAAACCTTCAAATAATACATTTTTAAAATATAAGAAAGAAATAACAATTTGTAACATGTAATTATTATACAATTTTATAATATTATATCATTTATGACATATGATAGATTGATATATATATATATATAACTTCCAACATTGGAAAATTAAAACATTTTGGATAATAGTATGATTTGCATTATTTTCTACATTCGATCTCGGGTTTGAGCACCATGGACTTATCAGAAGACACATCTTGTCACCCATATTGTGTGTCAGCCATTATATATATATATATATGAAAATAATAACAATATTACATTATATTTCAAAATTTTATATTGAAAATATTTTTGAAAAATTCAATTCATGGGTTATAAATATGGGTATCAATTCATAGTTTATAGAGATCTACTTTTATTTTGAATTTATATTTATATTATAAAAATGGAAATAAATGAAATTACTCATTGGAAATATAGGGATGTTACACTTGTCCATCACAACCACAAATCTGGTGATGACTAGGAGGATACAACCTACGAAATAGATAAATATTTGTAAGGACCTAGTTTATTCCCTTCTCATACTCTATATGATATGTGATGAAGATGTTTTAATTCTCTGAGGATAGACACCCAATGAGATTTGACTTTCCCCATCTCTACACAAGTTTCAGTATAGTCTTCTATTGATTGGATTTTCTTTATGGATTTATTATGTTGAGTCTCTAATGTAATTCTTAAAATGAGTTAATAACAAAATTGATGCAGTACTCATTTACTTGGGAAATAGAAAACATCAACTAAATTTTCTATAATGATCATAACATCCACCTTGATGATAATATAAAAACATTTTCAAAAGCTGAATAATAAATTGGGTGACTTATATGCTAATAATAAGTATTTTGATCAGATCTATTGTGGTTACATGTATGTACTACAACGATGGAATGGAAAGATATGTATCTTTATTATAGAATCTAGTTTAATATATACACTACATTAATTGATTGAAATTTTCTATGTGGAAATAATAAATAATAAAAAATATTAATGTGGTTTTAAAAGTTATAACACAGTCAATCGATCGCCTAATTGGGTAATGATTTTAATTTTTGTATGACATTCTATTTTATAAGTGTCACACACCCACATTGTTTTGAGTAAATTTCAACCAAGTTCAACAGGAATAAGGTATCTATATAATTACCAGATATTCATTGTCATGTGAAATATTCCTGAGAATGGGAGGTCAGGCTCATCTCACTATGAAGTGATGAATTATATTCTACTTCATGAGTGTCTTCATTATTCATTAAATATTCATGAATTTGATATAATTCAGATTTTGGATCATATTTCCCCTATGAATGTTATCAATTCATCTATGAATGGATGTGAATTTATTTAACAATAAGTGGTCATCCATGTTTCTTTAACCAAGTTATTATATAATTTTTTTTATAATTTTATATTTATATACATTATAATTTATCATAATATCTGGAGGTGATATAATTTTTGAATTTAGGATTGGGAATCTGAAAGGGTATTACAACTTATCAGTATGAATGGAATCAGAGCTTATGTTGTTTAGTGACACTTAAAAAGAATCATTATACCTTTTAATTTCATGAGATTGAAAATATTGTAGTTCTGTTTGTGGTAATACAACCAATACCAACTGAATAATCATTTATGTTCATGAATATATAATATTTTGATGTTTCATTTATGGACATCTGTCTATGAGCTAATGGGTTTTGTGATTTAGGATCAATGAGCCATCCTATGTATCTAGGTTTATTGAAATCAAATCCCATCAACTTCAAGATTGAATATAAAAAAATGATATGACATAACCTATTAAGGTAGTTAATAATTTGTTAGTAACAATTTAATTTTAGGTTGTTTAAATCAATGAAACCAAGAAATAACTCTATTAGATCATATACATGGGTTTTATTTTACTTTCAATTGAGTATCACAATATTTTCTAGCTATTTGGATGAAATCTATATTGGGAAATTATATGTTGATATAGATATAATAAATACCAATGATAAATGGTCACTCATAGGGAAATAGGAAAATTGAGAATGTTTAGATATTTTGGAATATATTTTATTATTTAATGTTTTCATATATGGAATTTAGACCATTGATTTTGGTTTTCCAATGTAAAATATATCTTGCTAAGAAGTGGTAGAACACTTGGAATTTAAAGAATTGAGGACAGTTGGCATACATTGTATATTAACTATTAAGGAAATTATAGTAATTCATAAGATGAGTTGTTAATATAGGTTTTAAGGGATAAATGGATAATCAATTAATAATTTGTTATAACACATGTGATACAAAACACTTTTTTGGAAGAAATATCGATATAAATTTACAAAATATTCTTAATGTAGTAGTGAGTTAGGTAAAGACTTGTTTCTGATGAATACTCAATAGTGAGGCCTATTTATATTATAATACATCTATAAAAACACAATTATTTTACACTAGATGTTAATAATGGTTAGATGGTACATATATTTCCACAATGAAGACCATGTTGGGAAAAGGGATGTGTTTGTGATATTCGTATATCAGGGACTATAATTGTTGAGGGAATACATGAATATAGTCACCATAAGTGTACCATTAGATGTAAATAGAATTATAGTTCCATTTTTAAGTAAATAACTAATCAATATAATATATAAAATAACGATTTTATCCTATTCATGTATCTTAAAGGGAATTTGATGTGATCTAGATAGGTTAAAAACCAAAATGATTTCACGGGGTGGATTGTAACCTATATAGGTGACATGATAAAACTAATTCTAAGAAATGGATATGGGGGATATTCTCCCATTACTAATGGGTTCATGATTAATACTTACTATTTTTTAGGGACTCATTGGATAATATATAAGAAGTGTAGTAGGGAAATGATTCTCACTTACAGAGCATGGGGTGAAGGTTTTTGATATTATAATGTAGATTGATGGTATATCATAGCTGAAGTTTTATGATGACCTATCTCCATTATTAGATATTAAATTAAAATAATATCCCATGGAATTTAGGTTAAGGTGAGTTTTATCCAATTTATTCCCTTTTAGGGTTTATTCTTCTATTGGCTCTAAGGTACAATACATTCTAGATGAAATACGTTAGTTCCATCTTAGTAAAATTCATTAGATATAGAGCCCTTCACCCCTGTCCTTTTGGATTGTAGGAGACATGTAAATTCATTATGATTCATGAATTAATAAATTTCATTATAAAATTAGCACTAAATACCATATATCCCATGGGTTTTGAATTAATTAGTCACTTGAAAGTAGTTATAATTATAGGGTGGGAAGGAACAAGGAGTCCTTGGTGTAATAAGATGGTAGGCATATGTTTGAAGAGCTATTTCATGGTTTCCTATTCTCAAATATTCTTTAAAATGGTGGCAAAGAATAGAAATTTTTTAGATCAATGGAGTTAATGGAATTGATTTAGTCATGAAATCACCTCATGTTGTGATCAACCGTAATCATACTTCACGTGATGTGACTTGGGATCATGAAGTGAGAGTGAATGTTATCCCAATCAGTGGATTGATAATTTTATTGGAGACTAAAATTTGTAAGATTCATTGGTATTATCCTAGAGACCTACGAAATATGACTTGGGGGTTATGAGGTGACTAGGGAATAGTTTTCATGGTACACATACTTATCCTAGATCCATTGATGACTCTAATTACCCGGAAATTTCATTAAACAATAAAATCATGTACCCCACTCAGAATGGACAACCATAATTATTATAATAATTTTCATCCCCTCATTTTGAAGATATCTCATTCCATTTTATATGACAACCCACATAACCAACTATTTTATTTACTAAATTTCTGTTAGAACAAAGGTTTTCGTACATATGTTGTTTTGATGATAAATGGTTATGATTTTTTATGTGGTGATTTTTTGTATTATTTCATTTATGGGTGACATAAATGTTTAGGTATATTCATTTAGTATGGAAATAAATCTAAACATCAAGATTTAAGGTTTAATTTTAGATAATTATTTAAAAATTGATTAATTTCAATTTGTATCCTTGAGTCTATATTATATTTTGACGCATTATTTTTATTCATTAAATTGGAATTTATATTGAATAATCCAAAAAATCAAATAGTGAAATTAATTTTCTATTTTATAGAAATTTTCTTCATGATTATCTAACAAATAGTATATAAACTACCTGGGAATGAAGAATATTTATAAATTAATCATTAGTTTTTTGGGTGTTGATTGAATATGATATAACATATTTTTTATGAAAAAGTTATTATATGAATTGTTTAATATTTTTCATCAATAATTCATTTATGGAATAATAATTTCCATTGGATAGATGATGTTGATTATAACAAAAATATTTAGTAAATTAAAAATTATAATATTATTTCATATTATTATAAATTCAAAATTTATTAATTCCATTGAATATTATAAATAAAAACATTATAATTCTAAAATTAATGTATATTTGTGTCAATTATACTATGATGGAACATTTTTAGTTTTTATTAATAATTAATTTTTTTACTATAAAATAAATATAATTTATTTATTTAGGATGATTCTTTTTCACAAAGTGATGTAGTATGAAATATGATAAATGTGAGATAAAATTAAATTATAATACATTAATTATATTTTTTGTAGGTTAAAATATGGATGTGTTTTAAAATTAATGAGAAGATTTATTTTTAATGAAGTGGAAAAAGTAAAAATCATGAAAAATCAAATACAGAAAAGATTATTATTGTATATCATCCTCTGCAATTTCATAATTTTTCCACATGACTATGAGTAAAACATTGAGAAAATGGGTGTTGAATCAGTTTTGAATTTTTTAAATTCCTTCTAAAAAATTATACACATTACTAGATAAATACATGGTCAGAAAATAATTTTAAATCACATCATCAACCTTCTATAACATAAATAAATATTTCGTCTACAAGACACTTGATTTTTAATTGGATTTTCCCAAGGATTTCAGAGTATTCCCTTACTGTTTTTTTGGAAAATTTTATACTAATTTGGTCCAAAAATTTTAATTCCAAAACAATATATTAATTGTTTTTATAAATTTAGGTTAAAGATAAACACATATTAATTATTTTATAAATATATTTTAATGTAATTCAGAAAAGAAGGTTAATAAATTATCCATTTTATGTTCTTACATAACAATATACACGAAATATAAATATTTTTTTTAAAAAAAATGATAGAAAGATTATATGTGGTTATACTTGAATACTATAGTAATAAATTATAGGTGATTTTGAACCACTAATAATCACTTTTATTCTATTTTCTATTAACTCCCTCAATATTTTTTAATTTAATTAATAAATTGAATATGTATTTAGATATTTCTTAACAAACTAATACTAAATAAAAATTGAGCAGTTGATTTTGCACAACCATCATTAAATATGTTATCAATTAATTAAAATTAATGATGTTTTTTTATAAAAACAAGTATTTAATTATATTATTAGATATTTATAATGCCTATTAATTTCATAAAAGTTTTTTTAATGAAATCAAATTTAATAATAACCTATTATCTCAGAGGTAATATAAAATAATTGACCACCATGAAATATTTTTGAAATAAAAAGTCATGGAAATATGTGGAATATCAATCTAGGAATGTGAAAAAATTGCGTTATATAATTTGAAGATGAAATTTTAAAAAAACATCAAAAATGATAAATGAGAAATAATACATACCATCATCAATGTACATATTAAAAATAAATTTTTTTAATGTATTTAATTCATTGTAAATGTGTGGGATAATTATCATATTTTTTTAACCATTTTTCTAAAATATTTTTTTTAAACATAGTTTAGTATACATAAATCATGATCAAACAACTATTAGTAATACTAAAATAATTTATGGAATTTCATTAAATCTATATTTTTATTTTTTTTATATTATCATTCTTAACAAAAATAATTTATTGAATCCCAGAATTGAGCCTCTAAATATTTATGGTTTCCCATATAATAAAAATTAATCCTTTAATATTGCCTCAACTTTTCCTAAAAACTCTACCACAATAAGAAGGTACTTGAGCGTGATGGGGGGAGACATTAGTTTTCTCCCTAATCCATTATATCTATAGGGATACCGTTTGAAATATTTTATAGATATTTGATCCTTTTTGTAATATACACATACAGAGACCGATATATGAGTGAATAATTATTCATATTATCTGAAGTTCCTATTAGAGATTTCTATGATATTTTAACATCTCATGAAAAATAGGAACATATAAACCCAAATGTTTTCTTCATTTCATTAAATTTGATTTCATTAATGGCCATCATTATATATCCAAAGCAAGATGTATCATCATTAAGAACAATATTATAATCATATAGAGGATGATGAAGAGATCTAGGAGAATCCATTATGAAATTGAGGCATTTTTTTGTTGGAAGGTTACATATAAAATACTGAGATATGAGTATGAAAAATATTTTAGTAAAGTGACATTATTTTAATATGTAGATGCTAGATTAAGATGAATTAATGCATGAAAGGAATCATGATAATATTTTATGTCCATCAAGTCAAATCAAATTATATGTTCAATGTAAGTTATTAATACTATTTGGTAAAACTATCCATCAAATACGATTCAAAAATGAGTTATTTTTTTGTTGTAACAACGTTTTGGGTATATAAAGTTTTCTATAAGAGAATATAGTTTATATAATTAAAATGTGGACCCCTATTTTACATTCCAATATTGGTTCCCTTATCTAATATTTTAAAATATTAAATATGTTAAGGTATATAATCTAGAGTGAAGTTTCTAAAATGATCCAGAAAGCTCACGGTTGATTCAGTATAGAGATTATCCATGCATTTAAGAACATGAATGATATCTTGAATAGTTTCTGAGAGACATTTTGGACATAATGAATTAGTATTGTTTTATCCCTGATGGAAACTATTTGATACCTTGAGAAATGAAAAGGATGGACTTCCCTATGACCAACTATATAATGATAACATGTATAACATGTTCCTTGTAATCTCTTATTAATAATTCATCACATAATGTATATTAAAGACCGTGGAATAATATTTATAGGTTTAAATACAAATAAATAAATTATATAATCATTGATGAGAAAATTATTTTAAATTCCCAATCCCCTTGGATTTGTTGTACTTGTAGTTTTTCTCTAGGAAATAGTAAAAAATATTCATTAATGAATACACACAGGCCAAATAAATTTCAATATTTGTTTCGATAATAGATTACAAAAAACTTTTACTCATTGGTATAACTACAAGGAAGTGAAAATTTGGACCATTTCTTGATGTGTACATACCACCAATATGTTGGGTCAATGAAAATGATCACTCCATTGTTCCGGTTTTATTTAATGTGTTGGAAAATTATAATATATATATATATATATATATTTATATATTTATATTTATATATTCAATTAAATATATAATGTATAACATTATATGTAAATACAATATATAAATATATAAATGATTTAACTACTATATTTTAAATTAGATCGTATAAAAAAGATATTAAGGTAATATGTTCTTTAAATGTTTCTATGATTTATGTATGTAAATATATTATATAAAAATATATATGTTTGTCTATGTCTGTATTTTTATAGATGAGTCTTTATATATGTTTAAACATTAAATTATAAAAATTAATAAATATACATTATATAATTTAATTACGTGTTTTTATGTGTGTTTTTTATACATAATATAAATGAATTTAAAAATATTTGTATGTTTATATTTATATAAATAATGTAAATATGTAAATACTAATCAGAACCATGAATATATATATAACAAAAATCGTCTACCATGAATGTTTTCAATGGTATAAAAATATATATAATAGATATATAACTTTTTTCATATAAATAAAATATAAAGGTATTTAGTAATACATAAATGTATTAAACATATTATATAAATATATAAAATTTTATGTGTATTATATGTATATATAATATAGTTTTTTTATATTTTATTCAATTTGATACTTAACTACATAATATTTATATATATATATAAACATATACCACACAAATGATTATAATTAAATATAAATGTATTCCTAAATATGTAATAAAAATGTATAGAAAATATAAATATATAATATACATTTTATTGAAATTATATAATTATTAATTAAATAAATAAATATTTAATATAATATATTTTGTTATTGTGACATAGAAATTTAAACCCATAAATTATTAGTAGTTTAAAGAATAGATTTAATAATAAGGTTAAAAATAAGCCATTTTTATTAATATATAATAATAAATATAATAATAAAATTAAATAATAAATTGATAAATACATACATATATATAATATTCTATATGTACATATACATACATATAGATATTTTTATATATATATGAAAATACCATATATTTGAAATTTGTGTTTTTATTGGTAATATTTAAAAATCAATGATTATAAAATCCCAAAAACATTTTATTATTTAAAAAAATATGGAAATAATAATTTTATATGTATAAACATTTTATAATATTAAAAATTATTTAATTTTAGAAAATTATTTCCATAAAATTTATTAAAATACTTAAATACAATATATAAACCATTGTGTCTACTTTTATAAAAATTATTGAAATATAATATAAAAAAACATTATATAAATATATTATAATATTTATTTATAAGAAAAATGAATTTATTTATGTTTATATAAATATTCAGAATATATATATAATTATATAATTAAATTTAAATATATATATTGTATATATATATATAATAATATTTTACAAAATTTGTGAACTCTTGTGTGTGAATATATAAATTCCTAAAATATATATATTTGATGTGAATGAAGTAAATTAAATAAAAATATAAAATAAATTTTACAAACATATATAATATAATTGTTCATTCAAGTACTTATATTATATAATATAAATACACACACAGACACACACATATGTAAAGTGGTTAGAGAACACTTGAGAAGAGTTTGAGTTATTCTTATATGTTTTTATGTTTTTCAATATTTTCAACATGGCATATATTTTTTTAATTTATTCATACCATTACATATGAAAATGTTGCTCATATATTCTAAACGATACTAAACTATTATTTTCGTGTTGGCATATTTCCACTAAACATTTGAAGGAAATCTCTACTATATGTTACATATATGTGACTTCTTGAGAACAATTTTAAGATTTTAATCATACATAATTCCTAAAGATCACTCAGAAGAGAATGTGTTGCTTATTAAAATTTTATATATATACTAGAAAATATGATAGGGTAATACCAATAGATAATTTTCAAAAGTAAATATCAATATTGAGATATAACAATTTCATTTCTTTATACAGTAATAAAATTTTATTGACACATAATGATCATACTAAGAATAAAGTGAAAAATTGGAATATTTTTCAATATGTAAGGGTCCCTTAAAGGAATAATAAATTTTCAACTATAACTATGAAGTTTGTTATGGAAAAATCATGATCCTCACTGTGTTATGTAATTGTATGTTTCGCAATATATAAATATTATGAATGTTTTTAATATAATATTTAAATTAAAATCCATTTCAAAATATTCTAGGTTCCCAGAATGATGTACTATAGTGAAGGATGTTTATTTTGATGACTCTTGACCTATTCTCTATTGATTTAAATTTCATAATTTATGTAATAATAATTCTTTAGTAAAATATTAATGTATATGAAATTATAATAAAATTGTGTTATTGTTCAATGATAGTAATGAGTGGTGTAGAAGTTTTAATGTGTGATTAATGTAACTTTTTTGGGAGATAATAAACATTATAAATAAGATTTCGTATCATCCTGAAGAATAAACTCACAAAATAATGTTATATATGGATAAATAATATAATAATTGTTTTAGGTTATTTGAGAGTAATTATGATATGAGGATAAGGGAATGTCATAGTTTATAATAGAGATAATATTGTTGGATAACATCACTTTCAAAATGGTTTTATCTAGAAGAAACCTTTAAAATTTCTAAAGAATACTTCATTTATAAGAATATATTCATAATATTGGCAGTTTCTGTTACATGGTATAATGAAAACATTGAGATAATAATATGATTATCATATGGAGAAAAAGATATAAAAATAATAGAAATCAATAATTATAGGGATTTCTTATTCAATTAATAAAAATAATATTTAGGTGAAATAATATAAATATAAGAAAAAAAATATACAAATAAATATGATTTATAATACTATAATAATAATGAATAAATATAGTTTTTTCATTATGATCTTGTATATATTTATTTATGAGAATATGAGGACACAAATCATAATTTTATTTATGGAATTTTATCTTCCAATTACATAAGTGATATTTCTAAAATAAATTATATGGTTTTTTTATAATTTTTTTTTGTTTTTTAAGACTGTTTTGGGATAGTTTTTTATAAGGAATCTCATTCACTTTCCTATATAATTATTGATAATACAAGTTTTTATTCATTCGGAATGGACAACAAATACCCGACATATAGGATGCATTCATTCACCATGGAGGTTATCCTCAATAGTAAACTTGGTAAAATTATTTTTATTTGTGAACTACTATTTTTTTGATATAGGTATATCCAATAATCAAGAGATATGATCTGATTTTGGAATAAAAAATCATTACACTGGATCACCCACTATCTAAATGTTAATTACATCCCATGTGACCATATGAATGGTATTATATCTTCGGTTGGTTATGAAATAGGAATTTATCGTTTTTATAGATCATTATATTTTTACAGTAATAATGGTATTGCAAAATGTTATTGCAAATATTTATTTATTTAAATGGATAGAATGGATTCCTACATTCTATCTATTGGTCTATGTAATTTGTATATTATCCTTCATGGATTAATAGTTATGAAGGAGATATCTTTCTAGTGTACTATTGATATTAAAAACATTGAGAATGGTGGAAATTAAAGAAATGTTATAAATTTCTCATTATCCAAGTATAATATAACACAATTCATAGGATTTAACACTAAGTATGATGTTTTTGTAAATAATTTCATTATTTATATAATATAAATTAAATGGTAATAAAATAAATTTTTTAAATTAGATTGAATTTTTTTTATATTTTTTGAATTCGTGAAGACGAATACATTGGTCGACTATTTACTAGACAATATGACATTTTTATTTCTATAAATAGAAAAATAGAAAGTCATGAGGAATCTACATTGTTAAAGTATTTCAATATTTGTTTTTGATATATGATTTACATTAATATCTTGGAATTTTATGAAAATTACATCTTTGATTTCACTATATATAGATTGATAATACTACCAATAATTGTTATATCACAAAAGGTTATACACATAAATATAATGTCTTGAGTGAGTGAGAAAATAATTCTAATTATATAAAAGAATTTATGAAGGAATATGTGTGGATTCTATAATATAATGAATACAATAAGTATGATTATATCAATAAAATCTCTCTAATTTCTATGAATTTTAAAATACGGAGCCGATAAGGGAAAATATTTTGAAATAGTTTCAATATGGAAAAAAATCAGAATGACATAATGTTTTTGAGGTTTTGAAATTTATTGGGAATTTCAATATTTTTTTTGGATATGTATGATAGAAAAAAATTAATTTTCAAATAAAAATTGAACTTATATATTTTCTATAAAATTATATTGGTTATAAAATAATGATTTGACCATATGGTTGGAAAATGTTGTCATTTTGATTTTGATAGGTTGAGCAAATATATTAATAAATATTAAATAAATATTATTTATTTTGTGGATGTAAAAAATTATATATATTTTAATGGATAATATATTGTTATTCCTACTCAAGATTTGATTTTGGAATGAAATTTTTTGAGCAATTCAATTTATGATACAAGAAGACATATTTTTTGTGTTTTGAAGCCTGATTACCACATTAATTGATCTTTCAGGGTTTATCATAGTCTATTTCTTAGATCTACTTCTCTATATCTCTGGGATTCTTATATATAAATACATTGTGGATAGATATTGGGTATTTTATTCCAAATATGTTAAGATTTTTATTTCATTATTATAGGGGATGAGATATAATTATTTTTTTTTATATTCAACCCAGTTTCATGAATGTTTCCCATATTATTGTTCAATGTATTCATAATTCTATCGGTATGTGGACTCACTCTCCATTCCTCAATTTAAAAATTGAAGTCTTGATTTAAAATTTATTGTTTTGATTGACTTTGATTGTGAAATTATTATAAATTATTTATTAGAAACCCTTTTTATTGATTGTTTATAGAAATGTGAAAATTTGGCATTAATTAAAAAATTGAAATCAGCAACAATATTTTCAAATAAAAATTCTAAAATTATTTTCTTGTTTTTTCACAGAATTTTTTTCATTAAAATGGTGGTTTTATTGAATTGGTTAATTTTAATTGTTTTTAATAAAACTATGTTTTTATTGAAATAGTTGAAATGGTTATTCTAGAATTAGTTTTGGGAATAATGGTTTTCTATACATGCTCATTAAGGGGGGATAAGTTTATGAAATCTCCCCATCATTAGTAAGATGTATGAGGTTCAGGGATCCCCCCATTTAAATATTTCATTAACTAAACACTTATGGAAATGAAGAATCACCACTAATGAGAATATGGTGGTCTATGTTTCATGAATGGTTGGATGGGTGGATTTTTGGAATTTAATGGATTATGCCAAAAATGGAATTTATGAGATAGTTTTATAGCATTGTGGACTACTTAATTAGAAATTGATATTTTTTCATGAAAACTTCATGGTTACAAAAAATTATTATATTCTGATATAAAGTTCTTTAGGAATTGTTTTATATAACTATTTTATATAAATCTACTAAATTTCTTTATCCTAGTGGTGTTGATTGGGTAGTAATATGGGAAAATTCTATGTAGTGTCATTACTCACCCCTTCCCCTACTTTGGAACATTGTTTTCTTTTTATATGTTGCTTATAGGGGAATGGGTAGAGGTAATGTGTATCACCATGAGATTTTATGAGATTTTTTTTGTCTTATGTTATACGCAACACCAAAGGAATCATTCAAAACACACAATACTGACTTGGCTTGCGTTACACACAATCACGACCTTCCTCAATAGCGTGTGTAGTACGCAATACCAGGTTTCACTAAATAACGATATATTATTATGGACTAGCCTTTATGAATATTATTTACAACATTTTTAATTTTATAACAATATTATTTATTTTACACATTTTATATAACATGGTAAGAGAACAAAATAAATTTTTCGGGTAAAATAAGTATTTTTCAAAAAATGCAGTTTTGCCACCTTTTGATGGCGCACCCACATAAAATCTAGTTTTTATCATTTTTATAAGTTCAATTTGACAAAATAATATTCTTTTATTGAAACAGGATATAAAAATTTACTTTGGATAAATTTTTGATACTTTTCGGATAACTTTCATATTTTAATGAATAGTAAAAATACGCAAATTTTTAATTAAAAACAACTTTTTTCATTGAGATAATTTATATGGTTAAATTATAATATTGAATGGTTTTAAAGTATAAATAGAATATATTTTTACCATTTAATATATTTTATGTCATTAGAATTAATTTCACATTGAATTCATAGGTAAAAACATTTCAATCTTTGGTAATGTTTTAACTTCTAAAACCCGTTTTTTAACAACGGGATTAATTTTAAATTAATTACTACAACTTCTGTGTTTTTAATTTAAAAAAATGGATTCCATATTTTTAATCATTGGGTCCAAATTATATTAATAGGATACTTTTTATATTTTGGCATTATGAATAGTAACTACGGTAAATTTTATTTTCTATTGTTAAAGGTAAATCGGGTAATTAAGGGTAAATATAAGATTATAAAATTACCCTAACACCTGAAAAAATCATATTGGATGAATAAAAGTAGACCCAAATCACCTAATGTCTTGAATATACTTATTTCATGGACTTTTGACAATGAAATAATATTATTATTATTAAACCCAAGTAAAGTGACAATATGTAACTCTCTTAAATCTTATAAGTATAATAATTATAATTTAGTGATAAAATTCATGTAAATTAGTATATAAATAGTATAATAAAAGATAATACAATTATCTAAATCAAATGAATTTATTTAGAATATTTAGGGATTGAATAATTATCATTAATTTTTACACAATAGTGATGTTGAAATTATTTTATTATTTATAATATCAAATAAATGGTTTTAAAAATACTAAAATAAATATTATATGAACTATATAATTTTCTCTAATAATTTTCTAGATACATATGACATTTTATGAATCTATTAATTATTTTAGTTAGAACATATCTTCTGAATATATTTTATTTAAATTCAAATAAATGAATAGTCTCAAAATTGACACTATTGTTATTTTATAAAAATAACATATTGTAAAATTGTTTAAAAAACATAAAAATATTTAAAAATATAAATTAAAATTTATATGGTCTAAAATTTCATAAAGTGTCAAATTATGGAAAATTCACAACACATATTTAATTATTTATAATAATTTAAAATTTTGAATATTATTACCACAAATAACATTAAATTGATAAATAAAGATAAATCAAGTTGATAATGTATAAAATAAATTCCTAACATTTCTAAATTGTATTGGTTGATGAGATTACAACCCTATCTCATCTAATATTTGGATATGAGTCATTGTGGAAGTTCTTAAGTGGGGTTAGGATTTAATATAAACTAATATTTCTTATATTTCCAAAGGTGCCCCTCTCCTCCCTCATAAAAGGGCAGCTCGTCCCTCTCCTCCTCACACCAATTTGAGCCTTCATGATCAGCCAAACTCTGAATGTTTTACTTCCCCACTTCCTTATAAACCTACTAATGGTACTGGTCTTCTCAAAAGAACATCTCTAGTGCCCTAAGAGAATGTTTAAAGGAAGCACGTTGAGAAAGAGGTAATACCTTCTACCGTTTTCTTCAAGTTCCATCCTTCTTCTAGTCCCTCTTATTTAGTCATTTAATTATGAAGTAATAACATCACAATCCCTCATATAAGGATATGTTATTATAAATATGAAACAACCCTATTTCACATCATATCCATCCTATGGTAAACAAAATCACCGCGCGTGCGTACGTTCGGAGTTCCGTCTCCACGCCGTGGTGTAATATGTTTTCCACCACCACCTTACATGGATGGGTATAATGGTGTAAATAATTAACTATATATGATTATTGAAAGGTTTTATTGATTCATAAATATTATACATACACTTCAATACAATTCCATGGTCATGGGAACGATATCATCGCTCGTGCGTACATACGGCATACCGTCTCCACAATGTGATGCGACTCGTTCTATATGATTTTCATTGAATAATGATTATATAAATGAATTGAGTGAATCAATATGATATATATTACAATAATACCATTCTGTAAATTATATATCTATATCCTATAATGAATAATAATAATGTATTCGACAAAACACGGATAAGAACAAAAAGCAATAAACACCCGAATAACAAGTAGCAATGAAATATTACTACTAAGAAGATACAAATATGACCATAAATGATATATAACATTTAATATGGTTCTATAATAAGTCAATTGAAATTATTTAAACCATATTATAGGAGGTTCGGACTCGTACGAAGCATATCGGACCTAAGGTAAGGGAAAATCTCACAATCTCATTTTTATCCGAGATTGTTTATACTTCAAAATTTACTGGGGAAATTTTATCATCCACATCCATGTTTCCTCAATATGTAATATTATTTCCATAACCCTACAATTGTTTAAATTCAATTTTACACATTGGATAGTTTTTAGTAATGGATATGAAAGGAATATTTTGTCGTTTATAGTACAAGGTACTTTTTGACTTTTCCGACCAAAGTTCGAGAAAAATGATTTTTAATGTATATGGTATAAATTTTTTATGAGAACATTCTTTCCAAGAAGCTTAATTTAAATTTTTTCGTGTTTATTTTTAATCAGCTTATTTTAGTTTAATATTATGTGGCATTTTAAGAAAGTTATATTTTTTTGAAGTAGAAAGGATATTTTGCTCAAGAATGGAGTTCAAGCGTTTTATAAAAATTATTTTCCATCTAAGATAATATAGGGTACTGTTTCTATACCTATTTTTTCATTTTTATGATTATGTTATGATGGAATTATTTTTCTTATGCCCTTTTATCTTATATGGATTATGTTATGATGGCATGATGTTTAAGAATCCCATTTTTATTACATGGGTTATGTTATGATGTATGATTTATGATTTTGTGGCACAAATAAGAATGGTATCATTATGAGATGGGTGGGACCTATATGTCCCTACAATGCATTGGGTAAATATTTATATCTCCTGAGATAGACATGTCTTTAACGATAGGATAAACCGGTTCAGTGAAACGGGACTGAAACGAGGAGTGAACTCGGTTCAGAGATGGACTTTGTCTGCTAAGATACTCTTGGAAATGAATCTTGACTACTAAGAAATGATTTTATATGATTATTTGTGTATTACAAAAAGATTCATGTTTTAATTTATTATTATTGGGATTACATTTCACTTCTATGATTTATCCCATGTTATGATCTCTTTTGCAGGATAAGATTTTCAAAATGTTCTGTTCTTATGAATATGATATGTTTGATATTTCTTTTGTTTACCCTTAATGAGCATTTGAGATCACCCTTTTTTTTGTTTTTTCCCTAGGCCAAGAAGAAGGATATAAAGTAGGATATTCCAAAAAAGGACTCTAGATATGATGAAATAATTGGGAGACAACGTAGATGATTTATGAACCAGTTGTTTATGTTCCCCAGTTTCTAAAGACACTATACCTATACGATCATTTTATGGTTTTGTTATATGTTGTAATAAGTATGCTTTAATTTTTAAGTAATAACCATGTATTTAAAGTAAGGGTCATTATAGTTGGTATCAGAGGAAAGGTATATTCAACCTTTGTAAACTAGGATGTGAAAGCCTATGTAAGAAACCTAACATTATATCTACGCATAGAACACAATCTTAGTGTTTTAGAAATGGCCATGAAAAACCTATGATAAGACCTTAAGTGTTAAATTTTAGTCTTGATTATATGGTTTTCCTATTATAATTAGTGTTGATCACACTATTCTTCTTGGTTATAGTCAATGGATGGAACCCGAAGGAACCGTGTTAATGCGTAATGTGACGGCTAATGCAATGATTGTCCCACTGAGCAACGAAAAATTATGGGATCTGGAAGGCAAAATCATGTAGCCATGCACACAAAACTTTATCAAGATATGAATCATCCATGAATTCCAAACGAGCAAAGGAAGGAGAAACATTCTATTGAATCCTTCATTGACGCAACGTTCACCTTCATTAAGTGGGTCCTCTGATCCATTAGTGGCTGAATAATGGATCAGTACCACTGAAAATATATTTTTAGTTCATCAATGTTCTGAACAAGATAATGTCATCTTAGCAGTATATCGTTTGGAAGGTGATGCTGATCAATGGTGGAATATTATTAAGAATACGAGGCAAAGGGATGAAATTGAGTCCATGGAATGGGACGAGTTCAAGAACTTATTTTTCAATAAGTATTTCCCTAGTATTCTTCGAACAAAGATGGAGAATGAGTTTCTTGAACTGAAGGAAAATAATGATGAATCCATTGGTACCTATGAGGAAAATTTTACAAGACTTTCAAGGAATGCTTCAAGAATTATTATCCAACCTGAGAGTAAGATCGATCGATTATTTAGTGGCTTAAAACCAAGTCTTTGAAGGGCGTTAAGCATAAGGGTCTTAAATAGCTACGAGGAAATTGTCTGATGTGCTCTTGAGGTAGAGATAGAGGTTTGTATAACCCATCAGTCACATGGGTTTGATAAGAAGAGGAAAATGGAATTCGAAGGAAAATCTTAATACCACACTAAAAAGAAGATGAGTTTTCCCTTATGCTAAATGTGTGGAAAGAAACTTGGAGGAAATTGTCTTAAGGGGACAAGAAAATGTTATAAGTGTGGAAAAGAAGGTCATTGGGAAATTGAATGTCGAAATAATGGGAAGAAGATGTATAATGATTCAAACAAAGGAAGGGATACACAGAATGCACCTACTACACTTCAATGTTTCAAGTGAAAGGAGATGGGGCATTATGCCATTCAATGCCGAAATCCAAGTGTTGATGATGACGATCGACGTCAACAAACTCTTGTGGCCAAAGGAAAAGGAAAGTCACATGCAATAACTATCGGCGATGTGGAGTACGACAACAAATTGGTGAGAGGTACACTTACCATCCACTCTAAAGTAGAAAATGTTTTATTTGATTCTGGATCCACCCAGTCTTTTATTTCTGAAGAATTTTCTAAGGGTGTCGCTGTATTATGTCAACAATTATATGTTGAGTTGGCTGTGACAACTCCAAATGGAACAACGGTTGCATAAAATGTTTACAATTCTTCTCCGAATGAAGTTTTTGGTAAATATCTTCCTGCAAATCTTTCTGATCCATCCTATAGTGTAATTTGATGTGATTCTTGGCATGGATTGGCTTTCTTTATATGGATCTCATATCAATTTCCAAATAAGGGAAGTCACATTTCACATTCCATATCAATCTAGGATCGTCTATCGATGCAAGGATGAACATAACCTTCCAGTGGAAATTTCTTCCATTTATGGGTCTTGATTCCACTAAATGAAGGTTATTTATATGAAATGGTTGGACAGAAACTCACGATTAATATTCTGCCCATTGTATGGGATTTTGATAATGTCTTTCTGGAGGAATTTCCAAGTCTTCCACCAATTCGTAATGTTGAGTTTTCAATAGAACTCGTACCGGGTGCATTGCCTATTTCAAAGAAACCTTATAGAATAGCCCCAATTGAGTTGCAAGAATTGAAGAAAAAACTCCAAGAGAATCTTGATAAAGGATTCATTCGCCCTAGTGTGTCACCTTGGGGAGCACCTGTTCTTTTTGTTAAGAAGAAAGATGGATCAATGAGACTCTGCATTGATTATCGAGAACTTAACAAGATGAATATCAAGAACAAATATCCTCTCCCACGAATTGATGACCTATTTGACCAACCATGCGGAGATCAATACTTTTCCAAGATTGATCTTCTTTCAGGGATTCATCAATTAATGGTCAAAAGGTATGATATACCAAAGACGACTTTCCATAAAAGGTATGGACACTATGAATTTATAGTGATGCCATTTGGTCTTACTAACTCCCATGTTATCTTCATGGATCTAATGAATAGAGTCTTTAGAGACTATCGTGAACAGTTTGTGGTAGTCTTTATAGTTGATATTATTTTATATTCAAAGAGAAAGGAAGAACATGATGATCACTTGAGAATTTTATTACATACCCTATGAAATGAGAAGCTTTATGCCAAATTTACCAAGTGTGAATTTTGGCTTCAAAAAGTTTCATTTTTTGGTCACATAATATCACAAGAGGGGATATCTATGGATCCCGCAAAAACAGAGGTTATCAAAAGATAGTCGAGACCATCAACAATAACAGAGATCCAAAGTTTTCTTGGTTTGGCTGGATATTACTGACGTTTTGTGAAAGATTTTTCAAGGTTATCTACCCCACTCAACAGGTTGACTCGGAAAAGAGTTACGTTTGATTGGATGGAGGAATGTGAAGAGAATTTCAAGGAGATGAAAAGAAGGTTATCCAGGGCACCTGTGCTCACACTACCTTGTAGTGGAGAATGTTTTTTGATATACAGGGACACATCGAAGAAGGAACTGGGGTGTATTCTCATGAAAAATGATATGTTGATAGCTTATGCCTCACGACAGTTGAAAATCCATGAGCAAAATTACACAACTCATGATTTGGAGTTAGCTGCTATTATATTTGAATTAAGGATTTGGAGGCATTATCTTTATGGTGAAAGGTGTGATATTTTTAATGATCATAAATGTTTAAAGTATATTTTCACACAAAAGGAGCTGAATATGCATCAAAGAAGATGGTTGGAGCTGATTAAGGATTATGACTGCTCAATTCATTATCACCTTGGGAAAGCAAACAAGGTGGCAGATGCATTAAGTCGACACGACCATGCTAGCTTATCCATGATGAGGATCACAAAAGATCGAATATTTATGGATTTACAAACGATGGATCTTGGAATTATAATGGAAGGGTAAAATCTTATCTTTCTCAAATGAATGTTCAACCATCTATACACGTGATGATTAAAGAGTCACAAAAAGAATATTTTGAGTTAAAAAGGAATGTTAGAAATGTTCCTGAATTAGATCTTGATTGTAATGGGATAATAATGTTCAGGAATCTGGTTTTTGTCCCTCCCATTCTAGAATTAAAGAAGGAGCTACAGGATGAAGCTCATAGTTCTTCATTCTCTATTCATCTTGAAAGCACGAAGATGTATAGGGACATGAAAGAGTACTTCTGGTGGGGTGGCATGAAAAGAGATGTTGCTGAATATGTCTCTCGATGCTTGGTTTATCAGCAAGATAAAGATGAGAGACAAAAGTCTAAGGGAATGTTACAACCATTTCCCATACCAGAATAGAAATGGGAAAACATCACTATGGACTTTGCCACGGGACTTTCTAAAACATCCAAAGGAAATAATGCTATTTGGGTTATACTTGATCATCTTACGTTGTCGACACACTTCATTGCTATTAGAGAAGATTTTTCTTTTCACCATCATGCCAGGATATATGTAAAGGAAGTGGTAAGAATACATGGTGTACCACTTTCCATTATATCTGGTCGGGATCTGAGGTTTACCTCCAAATTCTAGAGAAGTGTTCAGCATGCTCTAGATACAGTGTTGAGTGTCAGCACTGCTTTCCATCCTCAAATAGATGGTCATTCTGAGAGGACAATTCAAACTCTATAAGAAATGTTGAAAGACTTCTCTATAGATTTAAAAGGTGGTTGGGATCAACACCTATCTTTGGTAGAATTTTCTTTTAATAATAGCTTTCACTCCAGTATTCAGATGCCTTCTTATGAAGCCTTTTATGGAAAGAAATTCAGAACTCCAACTTGTTGGGATGAAGTTGGGGAAAGAAAGCTATGAGGACCTGATATTGTTGATGAGATGGAAAAAAAGTTCTGATCTATTCAACAACACATAAGAGAAGATCAAAGTCGACAAAAAAGCTATGCCGGTAACCGAAGAAAAGACCTAGAGTTTGAAGTGGGTGATAAAGCGTTCTTACGATTATCTCCCTGGAAGAGGGTAATGAGATTTTGAATGAAGGGAAAGTTGAGACATAGATATATCTGTCCTTTCAAAATACTGGATCATGTTGGGAAGGTAGCTTACCGATTGGCGCTTCCACCGAATCTCTCTCAAGTTCATGATGTGTTCCATGTATCTCTCCTGAGAATGTACATACCTGATCCTTCACTTGTACTCAGCTTAGAAGTTGTACCACTGGAGCAAGATCATTCTTATGAAGAACAGCCGATAGAGATTTTGGATCATAGTGGAAAATTCATACGGAATAAGACCACTCTCTTGGTGAATGTTTTATGGAGTAACCACCAATTAGATGAAGCTACATGGAAACTTGGTGATATGATGTGGGAGAGGTATCCTCAATTGTTTGTAATGAAGTGACGAATTTCAAGGGTGAAATTCATTTTATGGGGGGTAGAATTTAACACCCTAAGATTTTATGAGAATTTCTTTTATTTCTTATGTTATACGCAACAGAAAATGTATCATTCACAACACATAATACTGACTTGGTTTGCATTACACGCAATCGCGACCTTCCTCGATCGCGTGTGTAGTACGCAATATCGGGTTCCACTAAACAACGATATATTATTATGGACTAGCCTTTATGAGAAGTATTAATTACATTTTGAATTTTATAACATTATTATTCATCTAACACATTTTATAGAACATGGTAAGAGAACAAAATAAATTCTTTGGGTAAAATAATTATTTTTCAAAAAATGCAGTTTTGCCGCCTTTTGATGGCACACCCACATTAAATCTAGTTTTTGACATTTTTATAAGTTCAATATAACAAAATAAAATTCTTCCTTGGAATCAGGATATAAAAATTTACTTTGGATAAATTTTTTATACTTTTCTGATAACTTTCATATTTTGATGAATAGTAAAAATACGCTAATTTTTTATTAAAAACAACTTTTTTAATTGAGATAATTTATATGGTTAAATTGTAATATTGAATGGTTTTAAAGTATAAATAGAATATATTTTTACCATATAATATTATGTATCTCATTAGAATTAATTTCACATTGAATTCATAGGTAAAAACATTTCAGTTTTTGGAAATGTTTTATCTTCTAAAACCCATTTTTTTAACAACATGATTAATTTTAAATTAATGACTGCAACTTATGTGTTTTGAATTTTAAAAAATCGATTCCTTATTTGGAATCAATGGGTACAAATTATGTTAATAGGCTAATTTTTTTTGGGCATTATGAATAGTAACTATGGTAAATTTTATTTACCATAATTATATGTAAATCGGGTAATTAAGGGTAAATATTAGACTGTAAAATTACCCTAACACCTATCAAAATCTTATTGGATGAATAAAAGTCGACCAATATCACCTAAGGGACAGAATATTTTTATTTCATGGAATTTTTACCATGAAATTATATAATTATTATTAAAACCAAGGAAAGTGACAATATGTTACTCTCTGAAATCTTATAAGTATAATAATTCTAATTTAGTGATAAACTTCATGAATCATTGTATATAAATAGTCTCTAGAAATATAATAAAATTATCTACATCATATGAATTTTTTTAGAATTTTTAGGGATTAAATAATTTTCATTAATTATGACACAATAGTGATGTTGAAATTATTTTATTGATTAAAATTTCAAGTAAATGGTACTAAAAATATTAAAATAAATATTATATGAACAATTTAATTTTCTCCAAATCATTTATAGATACATATGACATTTTATGAATCTATTAAAGCTTTTAGTATGAACATAATTTTAGTATATATTTTATTTTAAATCAAATAAATGAATAGTGTCAAAATTGACACTATTGTTATTTTATAAAAATAACATATTATAAAATCGTTAAAAAATCACAAAAATATTTAAAAATTATAAATTAAAATTTATATGTTCTAAAATGTCATAAAGTGTAAAATTATGGAAAATTCACAACACATATGTAATTATTTGTAATAATTTAAAATTTAGAATATTATTACCACAAATAACATTAAATTGATAAATAAAGATAAATCAACTTGATAATGTTTAAAATAAATTTCTAACATGTATAAATTTTATTGGTTGATGAGATTAATACCCTATATCATATAATCTTCGGATATGAGTCATTTTGGATGTTTTATTTGGGATTGGATTTAATATAAACTAATATTTCTTATATTTCCAAAGGTGCCCCTCTCCTCCCTTATAAAAGGGAACCTCTTCCCTCTCCTCCTCACACCAATTTGAGACCTCAATATCGGCCAAACCCTGCCCATTTAACTTTCCCACTTCCTTATAAACATACTAGAGGTACTAGTCTTCTCAAAATACCAACTCTAGTCCCCTAAGAGAAAGTTTAAAGGAGGCACTTCGAGAAAGAGGTAATACCATCTACCGTTTTCTTCAAGTTCCATTCTTCTTCTAGTCCCTATTATTTAGTTGTTTAATTATGAAGTAATAACATAAGTATCCCTCATATACTTATATTTTATTATAAATATGAAACAACCCTATTTCACCTCTTCTCTATCCTACGATAAACAAAATCATCGTGCGTGCGTACGTACGGAATACCGTCTCCACGCCGTGGTGTAATATGTTTTCCACCACCACCATACATGGATGGTTATAATGGTGAAAATAAATAACTATATCTGATTATTATAAAGTGGTATTGGTTCTGAAATAGTATACATACACTTCAATACAATTTCACGATCATGGGAATGATATCATTTCTCATCCGTACGTTCGGCCTACAGTCTCCACGATGTGATGCGACTCGTTCTCTATGATCTTCATTGAATAATGATTATATAAATGAATTTAATGAATTAATATGATATATATTACACTAATACCATTCTGTAAATGATATATCTATATCCTATAATGTGTAATAAGAATTTATTCAACAAAACACGCATAAGAACATAAAGCAATAAACACCCAAATGACAAGTAGCAATGAAATATTACTACTAAGAAGATACAAATATGACCATATATGATATCATAACAATGAATATGTTTATATATTAAGTAAATTGACATTATTTAAACCATCTTACAGGAGTTTAGTATTCATACGAAAAATATCAGACCAATCTTAAGGGAAAATCTCACAATCTCATTTTTATCCGAGATTCTTTATACATCAGAATTTACTGGGGAATATTTATTATCCACATCCATGTTTCCTCAATATTTAATACTATTTCCATCCACATAAAATTTTTTAAATCAAATTTTACCCATTTTTTAGTTTTTAGTAAAATATATGAAAGGAATCTTTTGTCGTTTTTAGTACAAGGTACTTTTTGACTTTTCTGACCAATGTACGAGAAGAATTTTTTTTAACATATAAGGCATAAATGGATTTTTAGAACATTATTTCCATGAATAATCCTTTACATGTTTTAAAGATTATTTTTAATCAAATTATTTTAGTTTAATATTATGTGACATTTTAAGAAAGGACAATGTGTTTGAAGTAGAAAGGATATTTTCCTCAAGAATGGAGTTCAAGCATTTTATCAAAATTATTTTCTATCTAAGATAATACAGCATTCTGTTTCTATACTTAATTTTAAATTTATTTTATTATGTTATGATGGAATTATTTTTATGAGTCCTTTTATATTATATGGATTATATTATGATGGCATGATGTTTAAGAAGCCAATTTTTATTACATGGGTTATATTATGATGTATGATTTATGTTTTTGTGGCACACATAATAATGGTATCATTATGAGATGGGTGGGACCTATATCTCCCTCCAATACATTGGGTAAAGATTTATATCTCATGATATAGACATGGATGGAACGGCAGGTTAAACCAGTTCAGTGAAATAGGACTGAAACGAGGAGTGAACTCGGTTTAGAAATGGACAATGTCCCCTATGATATTCTTGGAAATGACTCTTGACTACTAAGAAATTATTTTCTGTGATTATGTGTGTATTCCAAAAAGTTTCATGTTTTATGTTATGATTATTGGTATTAAATTTCACTTCTATGATTTATCCCATGTTATGATCTCTTTTGCAGGATAATATTTTCAAATTGTTATGTTCTTATGAATATGATATGTTTGATATTTCTTTTCTTTACCCTTACTGAGCATTTGAGCTCACCATTTTGTATGTTTTCTTTTCCCCAGGCTAGGAATAAGGATATTAAGTAGGATATGCCAAAAATGGACTCTAGATATGATGAAATAAATGGGATACAACATAGATGATTTATGAAGCAGTTGTTTATGTTTCCCAGTTTCTAAAGAAACTATACCTATACAGTTCTTTCATGGTTTTGTTATATGTTATAATAAGTAGGATTCAATTTAGAAGTAATAACCATGTATGTAATGTAAGGGTTGTTATATAATGTATCAAAATTCTCTAGTTGTGCATATTGATACTCGAGCTATTTTATAAAGTGGGCATGGATTATGTATGTGTAGTGGAGTTGTGGTTGCCTTTGAGTTTTTTTGGCTTTGTAGTCTTCCACTATGTACCTTGTTGTATTATAGTCTTCTACTATATCACTCTTGTTTATTTGGATTTTGATATATATGGTATTGTTTAAGTAGTATTTCATTAATATAAACCATCATTAGTGGTATGTATTAATTTGTAATTTCATATTGATCTTATGGTGGATTTTTAAGTTGTAGGATCTAATTGAAAATATAGGAATGTAATTAAAATAATTTTTTAACCCACATAGCTTCAACTATCCCTAAAGGGTGTTGTGAAAAATAAATATTTTTAGAGAATAAAAGATGATTTTCATGTGAATATTAATAGGGAAAAACTATATTTTACCATTTACCAAACATTTATACTCATGATTCATTCTTATTCTATTTAAAATATCTATATCCTTGATAGAAACTAATATAGCTATTTGGGACCATATAGACGAGGCTAGTTAAGAATCACCCACATATTTTGAAACAACATCCACCTAAATATATAATATTTTGAATAAATTATTTCACATGTAACACTAAATGAACAAAAATTATAAGATATTATATTGAGAATAAATTTAATAATAAAAGATAAATATTAATACATTGTGAGAAATAAATAATGTAAAAAAAGATATTATTAAAATTATAATTTTTGTAAAAAAATTATTTTTATGTATCATGTATTACTTTTTGAGTATTTTAAAGACATTTAAACATTATAGGATTAGTAAAATAAATATGGTTACAAAATAATTAATTAATTTTTATAGTATTCGTTAATGATTTTTTAATATTAAGGTAATATAATTTTTTTAGGTATTCATTAAAATATGTTGTTTATATTTAATTAATATGTACTAATAAATGATTTAAATGAAAATAAATAATAGTATAAATAAAAATGTAAACATAAATCAATGCCAAGGTAATTACAAGGCATGAACTAAAAATAATTTCATTTTATTCGTAAATTTGTATTCAACAAAAAAATTTCTTTTTTTATATGAATATTAATTTAATTGAAATGAATATATTAATATTAAAGGAAGTTAAAATATATATTTTTCATATTTAATATACTTATAGTGACCTCATTTGTATTTTATTGGAGAAAGGAATATGAATAATTAATAATTTAAAGAGCAATTTTCTTTCAAACTCATTTCCATTATATTTTCTATTTATATTTTAGTGTTAAAATCGTAAATTTTAAAACATTATTTTCAAAAAAATTATAATTATATTTCTAACCATAATTACAATAATATTTTATTAGTAATATTTGGAATTTTTAAAAAATATTTATTTTTATATGAATAATAAAAAATGCCTTTTTTAAAAAATACAAAAAACATTATGAAGTCATCATGATATAAATGTGAAATATAATTTTTATGCATCCATTTTAATTTAAAAATATTTATATATTAAATAAAAATTCATTTTAAAAAATATTGTTCAATTTTTGAACCAATGTATTACATTTTGGAACCCAAGTTATATTTTGACTAAAAACGTAATTATTCATTATACAGTTATTATTTCAGAAATAATTTTTAATAGATTTTAAAATTTTATATTAAAAAATGGTTATTATATTGAGAATAAATATATCTAAACTATATAATATGGTAATTTTTATTAAAATTCATAAAAATAACTTTCTGTGCTAAAAACATTTTTCCAGGTAACATTTAAATACATTAAAAAGATAAATTAAGGGGCAATTAAAATAAATATATCAAACCATATATGTTATTAGTGTGGATGAGAGTGGGACATAACAAGATTCTTATTTTCTCTATTAGTGTAAACTTTTAGAGAAATTTTCCCTAGAAAATGAAGTGCATTTAATATAATTTTATGATTACTGTAAAAAGATCCACCCCTATCACCTACAAAATTACCTGTTTGCATCACCAAATATAATCAATCTAAAAGGATTTTAGATTCAAATGTGAAAAATAAAAATCATTTTATAACTATATTTACCAAGTTCATTATGATTTTAATCACCAAGAATCAATTCATTTTTCAATAAATTATAGTATAAGATTAGACATCCAATGGAAGTGTTAATATTCATACTAGATCAATGTCAGTAAATTATTCATCAGCCACCAAAAAATTATTTCCACCCACAATGAAATGATAATATAAATATAATAATTAATCATATATTATATTATTATAATGGAATCACAATTTTTTATATACCACTCAATTGTGTGAATAAACAAAATTCCACTCATGTTTAATGAAGGCTACCTTCTCCATGTAAAATGTGTTTTGTTTTCTCAGCTCATTACATAGAATGTTCTACTAAATTATATACTGAATAAATATAAAATTCTTAAACAAATTTATATTCTAAAATTATAAACGTGCCATTATGTTATTAATACAGTCGAATGATAACAGAATATGTCATATGTATGACGTGAAAACTACCACCTCTATGGAAAACATTATTCCTTTACTTCACGACCTTATATGGACGATTGAAAATTTTATTTGATCATTAGATATTACATTATTGTGTAGTATATATCATTCAAACGGATTTAAATTCTTGTGAAATATAATGATAATTATAATGAAATCCATTGACAATGATAAATTTTTCTGAACAATGTCATCATGAATTTTATTCAATCAAATCATACTGATAGTTCCCATAAATTTTAAATCAATATTAATAGAAAATTGAAATAAAATGATTTGTATACCATATATAATATGATAATGATGAACATAATATTAAATAATTGGGTTTTATATCGAAATAATGAATAAAATGTAAAAAAATAAAAATTATTAACCTGTAATGATGAAAATAATAATTAACTATATAATAAATATATAATGGATGATTACAAATAATGAATTTAAAATTAAATATATATGATTACAGATATAAAATAATTTGTAATATTATTATTATTGTTTATAAAGGATGTTATTGTGCTTTCATGTAAGTCGGTGTTTTGGTGAGTGTTTACAATCTCAACATTCATTCATTTAGTTATACTCAATACTTGGCTATTGTATTTTATTATTTGGTTTATATAGTACACTATGAAAAAACATTGTCAAAAACATCATGAAATTAATTGTATTTAAATATCCATACCATGTTCAATATATAATGATTTATTCATTGAAAGGTAACCAATGTTGTATGGGTTTCATTCAAACAATATTTTCAAAATGAGATTTCTTCGAGTGAAATAACATCTTAGAAAAAATATTTATGGGAACCTTATCACTAGAACACCAACCATGTTCTTCTCATATAAAAACGGACCAAATAGATTATCCGAATATGTGAACCTTCCAAATCTCTATATATATTATTTTTAAGATCTTATAGATATCTTTATTAGAGGATTAATAAATCAATATTTACATTTTCTATATTTATACTCTCTTCTGAATTGAGGGAAATAATTTTTTTAATCATTTTCAACCTGTGCAGTTTTTTTATTAGTAATAAAATAATTTTTAAGAAAAATTCCATTTTGAACAATTCATTCACCATTAATACTTTTCTTCTTTATAAATATTTTTCCACGTTTTAAAATATACTCCTATATAATTTTATTTAGTATTGCTAAGAAATTATAAAGGATTATTTCGTCCAATTATTCAATGAGATATACTCAATAATATTAAAAAGTGATCTTCATATAATTCATCATCAATTTTTTACTTATATTACACTTCAGATATTTTCTTATTGTAATATCGACATTATAAATAAAGAATTTTTTAAAATTATTATTCCTTTTTTTTAAACTCATCACCATTACATTGATTAGTTACCTAATATTTGAGACATTAGTAATTTCATAATATCATGGAACATATATATTTTGAAATCATTATTTACTGGGTAGACCATGAATAATATAGTCCTATGATTCATTAGATATATATGATTATAAAGGCCCAACATTAAAAATCACATAATATTATTTCATTAGATGAAAATTCACATTATTTCATTCCAAAATACAATATAGTTTTATAATTTAATATAGATAGGTTTTAATTATTACAATAAAAAATTAAATTAAAATGTTTTCACATACACGAAGTATCCATTTATTACAATGTATAGATTTTTTAAAAATTAAACATTTATTTCTTTCATCACAAAACAATAAGTCTTTTAACTTCATTTTTTATATGTTCATAAACATTCTTAAACACTGTGAAAAAAACATTTCAAAATTTGTGGTGGAAATAAAATCATAATAAGGGATAAGAAACTAATATTTCTATTAGTCAATTAATAATAGTAAAACCCACAAATGCTAAAATTTATACATTACACATTCAGAATTTAAAATTAATCAACTCCACATAAGAAAATAATTTCATCTAAAAAAAGATAAGATACCATCGTAAGAAAATTGAATCCCTAATAGGAATATTAGATAAAAAAATTCATAACCCTTATTTTCTCATGTTATAAATAACTCGACCCTTGTTAAATCCATAGTGAAAACCATAGTAGATAACTCTATTATTCTTTCACTTAATGACAAGGAACATTACACAATTAATTAAATAGATATATTGGGATCTCCAATTTTATAAGATGTAATGGTCTCAACCGTAATCATATGTAATTATATATTAAAATATAATGAAATAACACTATAAACTTGAACCATTTCATCATTAATCCCTTAAAAATCTATTTTGAACTCAAATTACAAACACATTCATTTATCAAAACAATAATTCCTTTAATACACCAATGTTCAAAACAAAAATACCCAAAACAAATAGAAGATGAATTTTTGTTTGAAAATATATGGAATCAAGTAAATGAGTCCAATCATCAAATTCTGGTGTTATTAGAGGCAATAAACATCCTCGTTATTTATGTTAAAATTGAACAGCCATTTTATATTTTATAGATAATGTTAATACTATATCTGTTAAATATAAAAAAAATCCTTTTGAAAAAATAATATGAAATCCAAAATTCAAATAAAATGAACTTTATAATTAACCTAATTCTATATACATAAATTCTTTAAATAATTTTTTTAATGTGGACATAGAAGAAAAAAATTCAGAATAAAATGATGAAACATTTAAAACAAAGTATTAATGTAAAGTTTCCCTTTTCTTGAGTATGAATCTTTATTTATATTCATTATATTTTTATATAATAAAAATAAATAAATTTAATTCTATAATAAACATTTTCATGATTATTATTCATTTTATATTATTACCATGTTATGTTTATTTACATAATTGATTATGTCCACATCGAATGTTTTGATAATATTTAACTCATATGTCCAAAGAGATATTGGAATGTTCACTATGATCGAATAGGTCATGAATATATTTTTTAAATATTATTTATCATGTAAGAATTACGGTATTTAGAATAACTATTATTTTTATAGAATCAATTAATTACTATTTTGAAAAAATGAATTTACAATCCTTGAGATGGTACACTTTACTCAAGAAAAAGTAACGTTTCACATTTCAATGAACATAAGGGAATTAAGGAAAGTATTAATTTATCATTATATAATTTTAATGATAAAATATATTTAATATTATTTCACTAAATCCAACCATTTATACAATATATGTGTTTAGGTTACAAAAACTAAAATATATCAATACATGAGGAAATAGTCTGGAAGTACACCAGAAAGACATTCATTTTCATTAGATTGTAAATATAGAAATATAATATGTTTTTACCATAATTTTTATAATTTAACATAAAATACATGATATAATTTTTTTATATATATAATTTTATCCAACCGTAAATTCTTGGATGAAAAATGAAATACATCATCTCATACAGAGATAGTCTGCACGTGTTCATTAGCGATGATATTATTTTTCATTAACTATCTAAGAAGATGAATAGGGGTTAGAAAAAAATTACACTATATTTTATATATTTATGTTATTATTTGAACATTGTTGAAGAATATTTTAAATTGTAAGTGGAATAAATAAATTGAGAATCCCTGGTTTATAACTAAACCTCTTATTACGGATACATTATAAGGATGGAAATATTGTCCTTCTAAGGTGGGTATTCTGATCCAACCATTCCATATTGGAAATGGGTTGAGATTTAAGAATGGATTCAGGATGTTCATAGCTGATCAATGTTGATATTGAACAACAAAGAAAATAAGAGAGGGGTAATCCTTTTATAAGTGAGTGAGAATACACACATGTGTTTTTTAATAAGATTTATATATTATTACGTCATTTGAAATGAATAGTGTCCCATAAAAATATAGATATTTCATAATGTTATAATAGGAAAAATAAATTCAAAAAACAATAATTAAGAAGAAATGTGGTGGAGTTATCATCTTTTTTTAACATATGTTATCATGATTTTACCTTTTACTAGGGTGGCACATTATCTTACCATATTTACTATAATATTATGATAAAATTTTATATCAATCATTAATAAAACTTTAAATGAGGATTCATAATTTTGATTTAATTTTATGAAATTATATTTCTTTATGTGGTAGAAATTCATTTGAAATAATCTTAAATAACTCAATGAAACCCCATTTAAAAAAATAAAATTTTAAGTATAAAACTAAATTTGATTTCATTACATTCCTATTAAAGAACAATATAGGAATGTTTAAATATTTTTTGACTATATAATATTTTTTTTAAAAAAATTAATCATTGGTGATTAATAAATATTTAGATATTAGAACACATTGGGTATTTTATTAGGACCCAGCTGTATACATTACATATTCTAGTTAATTCATCTAAGAACCACTTATTACATTCCCAAAGATATTTTATAGTTTGAAGTATTTTATAATTAACAAATAATTTATACATGTCCACTTATAAACCTAAAAAGTGGATACAACTTAAATAATAACCATTTTTTGTCATAAATGTTTTTAATAAATACTTGTAATATTTTCATTAATAGTATTCACAACATTCATATTGGCTTATCCTTTTCAAATACCCATCCTTAAACACAATAAATATTTTTAAAACATGGATTGAGAAAAAAATATAATTTATTGAAAAAAAAATATGTTGATAAACCATTAGTATATGACTACTTATAATCATGTGAAATAATTTTCTCAGAGTCATACATCTCACCCTATAAGAATCATATACTTACTTTGTAAAAACATGATATTTCCTTAAAAAATAGAAAAAATAAAAAATACCATAAAGCTAACATTGGGAATTAATTACATACTATTGTAAACCATGTGGATATCGTATGATTATTAGCCCTCGCGACTACCTTACAATGAGCCTATCACAACTACTATACAACATTACCCTCATGACTTCCTTCTTGTGTAGCCATCGTAGTTACACATGGAGTAACCATACATTCTACCACAAACATAATCATACCCATTTAATTGAAGGAAAAAATATGGTGAACCATTCATTACAAACAATTTTCAAAAACATCATAAATTAATAGTACTAACGTAATAATATTTTTTTGAATTTTGTAAAAATAAATATTTAAAAGAAATTTTTTTAAAAAAAAACACCTTACAAATATCATGAAATTGATTTGAGAGTTAATAAAAAAAATGGAATTTTTGTATAAACTATAAATAAACATAATAAAATAATAATTAAAAAACTCATTTCAAAAATATATTTGTGTCTTGTAATCCAGGAAGTACATGGTTTACCCAAAGAATGAAAATTTCATTAAGAATTCCCTTACCTCATTTATGATATACTGAAGACATGATATAATCTCATGTATACTAGTTTAAAATCATTTATTAATATATTATAGAACCATATTCATATTTTTAATTACTTATATTATATTCATATAACATATTTCAATCAAATATTAATAATGTTTTGTTATTTTCAATATTTCAGGTGAATTTATTTCATGGTCTACATTGTTGGTTAATTATGGAATTTTTTCGAATGGGAGAAAAATAATAGAAGTGAATGAAATAGAGTTAATAAGTTTCTATAATGATAAATGATACCATATATCATCTTTTCTGATATAAGGATGAATCATTATATATAACATTAATGAGAATGATTTAACTTATTTTAGCGGTTTCTATATTCCTCAAAAACTTATATCATTTTTTCAATATCATGTGTATATATTGGTTCCAAAACATTAATGTATAATAAAATATTTTTTCACCGTAATATTGATATTATAGACATCCTTTAAGGTGATAAAGAAAAAATAATGTGTATCATCCATGATAGCGGTAAATCGACACATTACAAATTAATTTTTCATTTTTTGAATAATATGGATTGGATATGAATTTTGATGATGATTCTTTTCATAAACATAAAAAAATTATATTATATATAATATAATTTAGTTTTAATCCCACTAGGATAAGGGGAGGTGAAGAGTGTATAAAAATGTAATGTATCAAATTTTTCTATGTTTAAATTTAATATTATATGGGAATTCTTTTGAGAACATGCTCTGAGATGGCGTGCAGTTCTAAGGCTCGGTGATCCCGAACCAGATGTTTGAATTTTATTAAATAATTAAATTGTGCCTGCATGTGGTTTTCCTAAAAAAGTAGAATAACTCATGAATGGGTACTCAGATCAGAAATTCGAGGTCACCGTTGCATTCAGAACAGTGATTTTACCTTAGGTAATGCCTAACAATGGTCGGCACAGGTCGGTGGTGAAATCTAGTTTTTTGGACGTAAATGTAATAAAATATTTAATAAAAAATGTTTTGTTAAATCCTTGCTACAATGAAATCTTTTAACTTTTTAAATAGATATTTATCAAGGGATCAGGGTTACAATTCCCATAACCTTGAATTTCCCTGGAGGCTATGGAAAGGTCCGGATAAAACCTCCCAATGTTGTGACGGTGTTCTTGACGAGCTTCACCAGAAACGACTGCGCGGCAACCAGATCTTTGCCAACGAACGTCGCGAATCTAGGTAGGGTGTTTGACCCCTTTGTGATTTCATTCTCGTTCTTGATTCCTGCGACGAACACGGTCTAATCTACAAATAGATTATCATGCTGATCGATCGTAGTTGTTGGATGTCCTTTTGCGGGGATTTTGGGGATTTTGATTCTTGAGTTATTTTGGTTTTTTTCCACCTTCTAACGATGACGAACCAAGATTGACACGAACATCGATTGACGTTATTCCCTCTCGATTTTTGTATTGTTCTTCCCTGAATTCCCGCGTTCGTTGTGTGCATTCTATGCGTTCTTCGTGGGATAAGAACACCAATCGATTGCGCCTTCGATTTTCGGTGTAACGATACGAGATTATAGATCCAACCTTGGAATGATGGTACAGAACTGCGACGACGGTTTCAACGGGTGATTCGGACCGGATTGCGAGATATTCATTTTTTGGTGTTTTTCATCGGATGGATCATTGGGGGTTTATGACCCGATCAATGGTCCGAAAACACCCAATTCGGTGTTCATATGATGGGACGAACCATGACCTGAAGCATCAGGACGAACGGGCAAGAAATAAAGAATCCAGAGATCGGCCGAAGCGCGAGGAGGGAGACAGAGGTTCTGGAATTTTTCCAACTACAAGGCGCATAGTATGGGCTACACAGCATGTGTTCGTCAGCGGGCCACCTGGCGTGTACTCCAGGAGTACACGCACATGGGTTGGGTACATGGCCAAGGGCACGGTGTGTATTCCCTTCCCTGGCCAGACCAGGCAGGATACATGGGATACCCCGTGTAATGGTATAATGGTAGGAAACACGGACGTACACCGTGTACGGGAATACAGCCAGGGTACATGGGTGTTTCCCAGTTGACAGAACACGGCATGTGCTTCTATTTTCATGCCGTGTATATGTTTTCCTACACAAATTCATTTTCTGACACAATCCGTTGAAACAGGTAGTACCCGGAGTCAAGGAACACAGTGTGTAACCCTACTACACGCCATGTAGTCTATTTTTACACAGCTTGGACAAATGACACGTTCCATTTACACGGGCAGTACCCAGAGTCATGGAACATGGTGTGTAACCATAATACACACTTTGTAACCAGTTTTACATGGCTTGAGTCAGTTGCCTTATGTGACTTGGACTAGTTCCATTAGGGTCCGTCCCCTTGGTATTTCTCCTGAAGGTTTTCGGTATGATTTTCTACATATGGTAGTATGATCCCTTTATCAAGACTTCCTGGATAGAGTTGTTGGAATCCCCTATGTGAGGCTCGGAGATGGATCCTCTATTCCTTCCTGGTACCCTAGGTAGAGTTCTTGGTATCGACGTGACCAAATTTACCCGGGCGGTGATCCTCTTCTTGTAGGATTATTTCAGACTGAGTTGTTAGAATAACCCTTTGTCCATTGGTTGTGATCCTCATCTAAGAATCATGTTCTCAAGTAATTTTAGAGTGTGTTCTCCTTGAACGAGTACTTCGTATCTCTCTCTTTAGACCTAGGAGTGTGTTCTCCTTGTTACAAGCTTAGTGGAATCTTCGATCTGGATCTTAGTGGAGGTATCCCGATAGTCTATCGTGTATGAGTATATTTGAATATTCTTGTTATATATTCTATAAAAATATACTGTATGGAGCTGAATGTTTCTTTCCTTTGTGGTATTTTCACTTGTTGTATTTCATTTGTGGTTTTCGGGGTGCCCTACTTGGTATTGTTATACTCACCCCTGCAAAGGCTTTTCCTGCACATGTCGTGTCTTGTGCAGACGAGCGAGCCTTTGATAGGATTCTAGGTGGGCCAGGATAGGATGGTGCTCATTGAAATTAGGCAGGTTGAGGTGTGTTCCTACGGCAACGGATTTCTGTCGCAGTACCTTTCTTTACAGGTTGGACTTTGTTACAGAAATTCTTTTGGTGGGCTTGAACTTTTGGCCTAGGGTTTTACACTTACTACACTTTACATTCCTGTCGTACTCTTTTGGTTGGAATTTTTGTGTATGCATGCATTTACATTTTTAGTACTTTTTTACTTTTCATATTTGTGGGCTTGGAGATGTGTGTGAGTGTGTACAAGTCTAAAGACAATGCCTCCAATTTTTGTGACATGCCTACTTGGTGCTTGTCACCAGCCCCTAGGCTATTGGAGGCGGGCTTGGGGATTTGCGGCTCGAGCCCCATTGGGACGGTCATGATTGAGTGGTATCAGATTTGGTCAGTTCTACCTTAGGACCAAGAGTCTTTGAGTTGGTTTGGGGAAAAGTGTTAAGTGTTTCGTGTTCGGATTTCAGGCTAGTGACCCCAGTGTTAGTGCGGCGGCCGACGTATCCATAAGCCAGGACTCTGATAACTTTCTTTTTGACTTGTAACATGAGAACACTAGTTGCAGGGGAAAATAATGCTACATGAAACATAAGAATGGTCTGTGGTTTCCATGTCCTTCTTGAGTCAGCTCTCCAGATATAATCACAAACTAAGATACATCTTGTTTCTTTACAGGATGCATCTGCGACGCGTACCTTCTATGATCCAGCATCTCGACCACGGGGATGACCCCCTCTATGATAAAGCTTCGATACAGGGAACATATCCACTATTTTTACCTTCAGGTGGTGTGCCAGTTATTCCACCACCTGTGGAGTAGTGTTTAGTGCCTTCTATACCAGTAGAGGAGGAGCAAAGGCTGAGCGCAATCCATGAGTTACAGAGACAGAGACCCCTTAGGTTTTGAGGTGATCCTGACCCTCAGGCAGCAGAGTACTAGCTTGAGGCAGTGGCCAGAGTCTTCCATTTGGTCAGGACGCCAGCATACCAGATGGTGATCCTGGCAGCAAGCCTTCTGTAGGGATCTGCATGATGATGGTGGAGTGGTTATCCAGACCCATGACTAGGCGACTTTTGCATGGTTACAGTTTGAGTATCTCTTCAGATAGGAGTTTTCACTGGTTACCCTGAGAGCAGTATGTATACATGAGCTTCTTTAGCACCAGTAGGGAACCATGACGGTGGATGACTATTCATCGAGGTTTACCGACCTCTCATGGTACTCAATGGATATGGTCAGGGATTAGTACTTCAGAGCTCGAACTTTTGAGCAGGGCTTGCGTAGATTCATCCGAGCTAGCATTGTCCATATGATAATTTTTACTTATTCGGGGGTGATCAAGTGGGATTTGGTGGTCGAGAGCTCATTGGCAGAGCAAAGAAAGCCGACAGTTGTTAGTAGTGAGTGAGCTGGAGTAGAGACCTCGGTAGCAGGGAGCCGATGTCAGGGACCCAGGTTTGGGAGACGTTTTCAGAGGAGATCCCAGGATGGGAAATCTTCCATAAAGGGTTCACAGGGCGCATCCAGCCAGCCTCGAGAGAGGCGATGCTACTAATGTGATGGCAGGGGACATCTCACTCTAGATTGTCCGACCCGCCATACTATTGACACAACCGTAGTGGATGGACCACCTAGGTAGAGGAATTGTGTAGAGCATACAGATCTGTGTGGTGGCAGATGAGGTAGAGGAGTTAGGAGAGCAGCTGGAGGAGGTCAGCGTTTTGATATTTTTCCACCACCACCCCCAGGAGGTCCACCCCAGGCTAAGGGAGCTGGTGGACAGAGGCAGGGAAAGCTGCAAGTAGCAGAGTATTATGACCCAGGTACTCCCGGAATGATTATAGGTACAATCTATGTCTTTTCTACTTTGGCTTCTGTACTGATAGAAACAACTGCTATTCATTCTTTTCTGGCTTCTTATCTTGTTCGAGACCTTGAGATTCTAGTTGAGTTGTTGACTCGACCATTACGCTTAGAAACACCGACTCGAGAAGATTCAGAGATCGGGCATCGTTGCAAACAGTGTGACCTGACCCTTGGAGGCGAGAGTATCGGTTGGAACCTCTTGGTGGTAGCATCGAGGCCTTATGATTTCATTCTTGTTATGGATTGGATATCCTTAGTTCATACTTAGATTTACTTTTTTAGGCGAAGGGTGTGGTATGTACGCAGTAACGGAATGCGGCTCTCCTTCATCAGGGAAAAGGAGACCCAGGAAGCATAGGATGGACTCATGCGAAATAAGGTACAACCGATTTTATATCCGTTGGTGAGCCTAGACCTTGGCGCAGTAGATGTTAAGAGTTTCTAGTTTCCAACAGTAGTGGCTGAGTACGAGGAATAATTTCTGGAGGATTTCCCCGGTCTACCTCTCCATCAGGATATAGATTTCTGCATTGAGTTGCAACCTTGGACGACACCAATATCAGCATTAGCATATCGGATGGCTCCTGCAGATCTTCGTAAGGTGACGGTGCAGCTTGAAGATTTGCGGAAGAATGGATTCTTGAGACCTAGTGTTTCACCCTGGGCGGCCCCATTTTTGTTTTCCAAGAAGTCAAGATGGGATCTTGAGGCTGTGTGTGGATTACCAGCGTTTGAATCAGGTGACCGTGAAGAACCGGTATCCACTACCGAGGATCGATGACCTCTTCGACCAGTTAAGAGGAGAACATTGTTCTTTTCAGTGGGCGCACAATTGTACTAGTGACGTTGGGGGAGGAGGTTCTGAGGGAGTTCCATACATATCAATTGGCGGTGCATCTAGGCATGGAAAAGATGTACCAGGACCTCCATTGTCAGTTTTTGTGGCCAAGAATGAAGAAGAGTGTTGAAAAGTTTATTTCTCGATTCCATACTTGTCAGCATGTAAAGGCTGAGCACCAGGTTACAGAAGGATTGACTAATCCCCTTGAGGTGCCAAAGTAGAAGTGGGATGGGATATCCATGAATTTCATGATGGGTTTACCACGTATGTCCAGGGGACACGATGCCATCTGGGTGATCGTTGATCAACTTACCAAGTTGTCCCACTTCCTAGCCATATGGGAGCAGAGTTCAGTAGAGAGCTTATGACTCCTCTACATGCAGGAGATAGATCAACTTCATGGAGCACCATCCACGATCATATCAGATTGTGATGCTCATTTCACATCCCGGTTGTGGAAGGGATTTCAAGATGCTTTTGGGACTCAGTAATGCTTGAGTACAGCGTTTCATCCTCAGACTGATGGTCAGGAAGAGCTGACCATCCAGGTTCTGGAGGATATGATACGAGCTTGCATACTTGACTTTAGTCGTAGCTGGGAGGATCACCTACCCCAAGTGGAATTTTTTTATAACAGCATTTATCATTCCACTATTGCTATGGCACCATTCAAGGATTTGTATTGGAGGCCTTATAGGTCACCACTTTGCTGGACTGACCTAGGAGATTCAGCACTAATGTGACCATAGATGGTGTCAACTACTACAGAGAAGGTGAATGTCATCTTGGAGCAGATAAAGACTGTAGAGAGTCGGCAGAAGTCTTATGCTGACAGGAGATGAAGGCCCATGGAGTTCGAAGAGGGAGACCATGTGTTACTTCAGGTCTCACCTCGACAGGGTTTGTGGTGATTGGGTCGAGGTTGCAAGCTATCTTTGAGGTTCATCGGCCCTTTTCATATTCTGATTAGAGTTGGCAAGGTGGCGTACATCTTGGCTCTACCTCCTCAGATGGACCATGTAGAGACCTGAAGCTTGACGTACATGGACATTACATTACTTTTGCAGAATACTTAATACATAACAAAAACAGACACACAGGGACCGTAATAGTTTAGTGTCTTTGGAAACATGGAACGTAATCTTCAAGTCGTGGTGAAAGATCTTCAACATCTCCCATAAAGATCTTCCACTTTTTGTTTCCTTACCCTAAACCTTTTTTTTAATCCTAGGGGAAAATAAATCATAAAAAGGGTGAGCTCAAATGCTCAGTAAGGGTAAGCATGGATAAAATAAAACTTACCATATACATTTGAACTTAAAAACAGGAACATAATTTTTCAACATCAGAATCTTGAGCAATGGAATAAATCATGGAATTACATGAGGTATAGATCATAATGGAACATAAATCATGATAAATAGCATGGGAATAAAACATGTAATTGTGGAATCCATTAAGCACATGTAATGATTTCCATAGTATCCAAGGAATTGATGCCAAGACCATCTTAGTGGACAAAGTCCCTTTCAGAATCAAGTTCACTCCTCGTTCTTGTCCTGTAATACTGAATCGGATTAACTTATCATTCCAGTCATGTCTATCTCATGAGATATAAATCTTTACCCAATTAATTGGAGGGAGATATAGGTCCCACCCATATCATAATGAAATCATTCTTACTTATACCACAAAATAAACATACATTCTTCATAATAACCCAACAAATAAAATGGGTTTCATAAACATCACCCCATCATCACATAATCCATATAAATGAAATAAATATCATTTCATAATAAGAAAGGTGAAATCATGTAAATCATATAGAAATGATACTTGAAACATACACATGTGAAATAATGTCATCTTAGATGAAAATGGTTTTGATAAAACACTTGAAATTAATTCTTGAGGAAAATATCCTTTTTTCTTCAAAATCATTTTCTTTTCACAAAATGTCATGAAATTTTAAAAGAAAATGATTTTGTTGAAAATAGTCATGAAATCTTTTGGAGGAAGCTTAATGAAAATTAGTCTTTATAAAACTGTAAAAATATATTCATGCTGTATGTGTTAGAAAAACATTCTTCTCATACTTTTGTAGGAAAAGTCAAAAAAGTACCTCGTAGGGTAAACAAAAGAAATATGTCCTTCCATACCATGGGGTAAAAGTCAAAATGGGTAGAAAAGTACTTTAAACAAACTTGAAAACACTTTTATAAAACATGGACATGGATGATAACAATTACTCCAGTAAATACTTATGAATAAGCAATCTCAGATATAAATGAGATTTTCAAAATTATCCCTTACCTTAGGTTCGATATGCTTCGTACGTATCCGAACCTCCTCTTCTTTGACACGCCTCTTTGAATCCTCCTCTTAGGGTACTAAAATTGGTCTTTGAAGAAGATCGGGACCTCTAGGATGTTTCTAGGGAAGTTGAGAAGGGAAATGGGCAGGCTTTGGCCGAGCATAAAGGCTCAAATTGGTGTGAGGAATAGAGGGAGGAGGTGCCCATTTATAAGGGAGTATAGGGGAACCTTTGGAAATATAAGAAATATTAGTTTATATTAAATCCCAACCCCACTTAAAAACATCCAAAATGACTCATACCCAACGATTATATGAGATAGGGTTGTAATAGCATCAACCAAAGAAATTCAGACATGTTAGGAATTTATTTTAAACATTATCAACTTGATTTATCCTTATTTAATCAATTAAATTTTATTTGTGGTAGTAACATTGTAAATTTTAAATTATAACGAATAATTACTTATTTGTTGAGAATTTTCCATAATTGGATACTTTATAACATTTTAGACCATATAAATTTAAATTTATAATTTTTAAATTTTTTTGTGATTTTTAAAAAATTATATAATATGTTATTTTTATAAAATAACAATAGTGTCAATTTTGACACTATTCATTTAATTAGATTTAAATTAAATATATACAGAAGATATGTTCGAAATAAAATCTTTAATAGATTCATAATTGGTCATATGTATCTATAAAATTAGTGGAGCACATTAAATAGTTCATATAATATTTATTTTATTATTTTTAAAACCATTTATTTGGTTTATCTCTTAATAAAATAATTACTACAACATTTTTGTATAATAATTTAATATACTTATTTTTTGCATAAAAATAAAAAATAAAATCCTATTATGAATATAAATATATTTACGTTTACAATAATACTTTCACTCGAATTTATCATCTTAAAATCCCAATATTTAAATTGTTATATTTATTGAATTATGAAGGTGACAACTTTGGCATCATTTAAAATAAAATAATATAAGTGTCATAATCACTTTTATAAGGCTTCTAATGGTCAAATATTCGACCATTGGATGATTACGGTTTACATTTACAGGATCAATAAGTTTTGGTCAGGGTTTTGTGCATTTTATGGTCACTATTAGTTTAATCAAAACTATATTCTTGATTTTTCACTAGATAAACAATTTCTCCATCACTATTGTGTCATAATTAATGATAATTATTTAATTCCTTATAATTATAAATAAATTCATATGATGTATATAATTTCATTAGATTTTTGGAGACTATTCATTTTCTATGCTTCATGAAGTTTATCACTAAATTAAAATTAATATACTTATAAGATTTAAGAGAGTGACATGTTGTCACTTTCTTTGGTTTTAATAATAATAAAGTTATTTCCATGGAAAAAAGTCCATTAAATGATTCTAATCCGACCCATTGGTGATATGGGTCGAAGATTAGTCATTAAATAATATTTTGACATGTGTTAAGGTAATTTTATAATATTATATTTACCCTTAATTACCCGTTTTACCTTTAACTATGGTAAATAAAATTTACCGTAGTTACTATTCATAATTCCCAAAAATAAATAGTAGCTTATTAACATAATTTGGACCCACTGATTCCAAATATGGAATCCATTTTTCCATATTCAATACAAAAAAGTTTCAGAAATTAAAATAAAATTAATCCCGTTGTCGAAAGAAAATGGATTTTTTTTAAACATTGCAAATGATTGAATTGATTTAACCTACGAATTGAAGGTAAAATCAATGATAATGACATACATTATATTAAATGGTAAAAATATATTCTATTGTTACTTTAAAACTATTAAATATTATAATTTAACCATATAAAATAATACAATGAAAAAAAGTTGTTTTTAATTAAAATATAGCGTGTTTTTACTATTCATTAAAATATGAAAGTTATCGGAAAATTATCAAAACATTATCCAATGTAAATTTTTATATCCTGATTCAAAAGAATAATTTTATTTTGTTAAATTTAACTTATAAGCATGTCAAAAACTATATTTAATGTGGGTGCTCCATTAAAAGGCGGCAAAACTGCATTTTTTGAAAAATACTTATTTTACCCGAAAAAATTATTCTGTTATCATACCATGTTCTAGAAAATGTGTAAGATGAATAATAATGTTATAAAATTAAAAACATAGTTAATACTATTCATAATGGCTAGTTATTGATAATATTATAACCATATATCGTTGTTTAGTGAAACCCGGTATTGCGTACGACACACGCTATCGAGGAAGGTCGCAATTGCGTGTAATGCAAGACAAATCACAGTTGTGTGTAGTGAAAGACTCCGTTGTTGTTGAGTATAACAAAATACAACCATATTTAATTTATACATTGAATATATATATATATACACTCAATGTTGCGTAGAATGACTATTATAAAACAAACTTGAAATTGTGTGTAACACAATCTAAGAATAGTGTTGTGTATACATAAAGCTAATACAGTTTGGCGTATAGCACAAGATAATCTTGTTATATCACAAAACACATGACATCAAATAAATTAAAGAGAATGCTTATCATAAAAGATCGTGTTGTTACAGACCAGGTACACAACATCTTCCATGTGTCGCAGCTGTGGAGGTACGTGCATGATCCATCGCACGTAAACGACTGGAGCAAGCTAGACATTGAAAATGGAGTGACCTTTTCTGAGTACCCCATGGAGATCAAGGACCGGTAGTAGAAGATCTTTCGTGGGAAAGCTATTCCATTATTGTGTGTCTGGTGGCAGCACGGGAATCTCAAGGAGAGTACGTGGGAGCGAGAGGCTTAGATTCGTGTGTTGTACCCACATCTTTTTGAGTAGCCCTTGTTTTGGATTTTCGCGGATGTAAAATCCCTACAATGGGTGTGATGTAATGTATTGTATTTTTCAATGTGTTATTTTAATATTATTTGGGAATTCATTCGAGACCAGGCTCTAATACAGCATGCAGTTTCAAGGCCCGATGAGCCCAGAACAAATGGTTGAATTTAATTAAATAATTAAATTACGTGTGCATGTTGTTTTCCTGAAAAAGTGGAATAACTCTTGAACTAGTGCTCAGATCAGAAATCCGAGGGTACCATTGCGTTTGGAACAACGATTTTTCCTTATGTGAGGCCAATCATTACCCAGCATAGGTCGGTGGTGAAATCTAGTTTTTTGGATGTAACTGTAATAAAATATTTAATAAAAAAATGTTTTATCAAATCCTTGTCGCAGAGAAATATTTTAACATTTTTAATATAGATTTCGCAGGGGATCAGGGTTACAATTCCCATAACCCTGAATTTCCTAGGCTCTAGAAATATCTGGAGAAAACATCCCAATGCAGTGACGATGTTCTTGATGAGCTTTGTCGGTGACGACGACGCAAAGACCCGTTCTTTAACAACAAATACTGCAACTTAAGGTATGGGGTTTGATCAATTTGTGATTTCTTTCCCGTTCAAGATTCCTATGACGAACGAGGACTAATCCACGAATAGATTATCTCATCGATTGATCATAGTTTCAGGATGGGATTTTGCGGGTATTTTGGGGATTTTGATTCTTGAGTTATTTTAGTATTGTTCAACCATCTAAAGGTGATGAACCAAGATTGACACTGACCTTAATCAAGGTTCATCCCTCTCGATTTGTGTGTTTTTCTTCCCTGAATTCTCGCGTTCTTCGTGTGTGATCTACGCGTTTTCGCAGGATAAGAACAACGATCGATTGCACCTTCGATTTGCAGCATAATGATCCTAGATTGTAGATCCAACCATGGAATATGATATGGAACTATGATGACGATTTTGTCGGATGATTCGGAGTGGATTGGAAGATATTTGTTTTTGGTATTTTTTCTTTGGATGGATCGTTGGAGGCTTATGACCCGATCGAAGGACTGAAAACACCTGATTCAGTTTTCGTATGATGGGACGAACCAAGACCTGAAGCATCGGGATGAACGAGCGAGAGATTGAGAATCCGGTGATCGGCCAAAGCGCGAGGAGGAAGACGGCGGTTCTGGAATTTTCCCAACTACATGGCATGTAGTATGGGCTACACGACGTGTGTTCGACGGTGGGCCACATGGCGTGTACTCCAAGAGTACACGAACACTGGTTGGGTACACGGACAAGGACACAATGTGTATGCTCTTCCCTGGCCAGACCCATCCAGATACACAGGATACCCCATTTACTGGTACACAGGTAGGAAACACGGACAGACACCATGCAGGGGGATATGACCAGGGTACACGGGTGTTTCCCAATTGACAGGACATGGCGTGTGCTTCGATTTACAAGAAGTGTATATGCTTTCCTAAAATAATTCATTTTCTGACATAGGTCATTTACACGAGAAGTACGTATAGTCAAGGAACACGACGTGTAACCCTACTACATGTCGTGTAGTCTAGTTTTACACAACTTGGAAAGATGAGACTGGCCATTTACACGGGCAGTATGCGGAGTCAAGGAACACCGCATGTAACCATACTAAATGTGTAACATCCCAGGTAAATAAAGAATAAAGCATTCTCATATTTATTAATATTTACGAATTAAATATTAATTTTACTTTAAATGGGTTTCTATGTTTGATAGAGTACCCAATACGCAACAAAGAGGTTCATTGAAATCTTACGTTGCACACTAGTAAAAAAATAATTATATTTTAAATTGTAGTTAACACGTAGCCGTTGAATTGGTGATAATGAATGGAAATAAATAAATTTTGATTATATATGTTTGTTAAATGTTTTTACATTTATCCAACAAAGGATTAATGCTTAAAATACAAAAATAATTCAATTTTAGGCATATATGCTCTAACATTCACTAAAGGTCCACTTATCACCTTTTGATGGCGAACCGTCATTAAGTATAGTTTTGCTCACTCTTATACATTATATTGGACCAAATAAAATTCTTCTTTAGAATCAGGACATCAAAATTTAAATTGTGTGAATTTTTGGTATTTTTCCGATAGAGTTCATTTTTTAATGAATAGTGAAAACTGTTGTATTTTAATTCAAAACCACTTTTTAATCTAATTTATTTATATGATTAGATTATCTTTTGAATTGTATTTAAAGTGAAATTAGAATAGATTTTTACCATTTAATCAAATAGTGGTCGTTGGAATTAATTTCATTTTAAAATTGGACTTAAACTAGTGTCAATCTTTTGATACTTATTGTTGCATAAAAACACGCTATTTGCTCTGACATCGGGAATTAATTATTAAATTAATTAATGTAACATATATGTTTTAAAGTTTTTAAAATAGAAATAATTTTGAATCCTAAATATCAAATATAGCTTAGGGTGATTTTTTGGTATTTTTCTGAAAAAATTCAATTTTTGATGAATAGTGAAACCACTAAGTGGTACTTATAAAAACTGATTTTCCATTTAAATGAAATTTTACCACCTCTGTGTTTTGAATTTCTAAAATCCAACATACATGGTTTTCATTAAGAAGTAAAATGTGGTTCAATGGGAATAAAATAATTATTTGTTGAATAGAAACTTTTAAGTTTTTAATCGCGATTAGAGGTAATAAGTGTAATTTAAGGTAAAAATAATGTTTTAATAATATGAAATGACTTTTACACATGTCCTACCCTTATTGGATGTGTCATGGCCGACCAAGATAGTCCATGGGTCAACTTGGGGTCCCCATGGATACACTTTGGTGGGAAAATAACATTAATAACATTTTATTTAATGTTAAAATTAAAATGTCACAAACATGAGTTATTTTACTAAAAAAATTTAAATGGGGTTATACAAGTCATATTTCTGACTATAAATATTCATTAGAAAGCTAAAAATATTTACTACATCATGATAATTGTTTTATATTTTTAATAAATAAAATAAATTAAATTATTTACAATACCATGATGATGCAGCGATTACCTCATTATTTAACGATTTAAAACAAATGAAACGATAATGTAAAATCTAAGACCTACACATGTCAAAACCCTATTATATGGATGTATTTAGAAATATTATCACCTTATCCTAGAAATATATAATTTTGGGACCTTTTAAATCCGAAAATAATTTAATAATAACGTAACCTTTTATAACTTTCCAAAAGTGCCCCTCCTCTCCTCTAATAAAAGGCCCCCACCTCTACCACCTTACCCACTCCTCCCAAGACTTTGGATCAGCCAAACCCTGTCCATTTTGTCTCTCCACATCCCTCTCATACTCCTTGAAGCATCACTTTGGGAATAAGTCTTCCCAAGGAAGCCTTTGAGCTCAAATCAAAAAAGAGTTACCCGTTTTAAATGTAGTGTTTTCTCTTGTGTTCTTATGTTTTATTTTGATTCTCCAACCCTCTAAATTTTTTTTATTACTTTCCTTTGTAACAACACCAGTATCTTCAATATAATAGGATATTTTTATAATATGGATTCAAGATACACTTACACACACCTACATCGAATGGTTAAAGAACATATTCTTTCTGTGGATGGAGAATTTCTGCCTCACGAAAAGATGATTGTTCAACACTCATATAACACCTTCAAAGAGGGCCATTAAGATGTCACTATATTTATATATGATATATTATATGTTTCTGTTTTAATTAATCTTCTGTATATTTCATTTATTGAATACCTTTATGGTTTCTATTATGGTTAAACGTGATATCTTCATTTTAGGAAGTGTAGACTACTGCCCCCTCAAAGTGATTTGATTCGTTAATACCATATATGGTATGTATAAAGGATAGATTTAATGATATTATATATGATTCAATACTGTAATTATAATACTATTATGTATCATTATGTTTTAATTCCATTAAATATGAAATATAAATGGAAGTAGCGTTCATGCTTACGTACGGCTTACCATCTCCATGAACGGTGCATTTCATTTCTAACCTCTAAATGTTATGTAATATTATAAATGCATTTATATACTAGATATATATGACATATATGATATCTACATCCTGAATATAATCCTGGATATAATTGATATTTTACCCCATGAACAACTTGTAATTATAAAGAGTTTAATTTTGACTCAAGTACCAATGATCGACAAAATGACCATTATTAACTTAAATAATTACATAGTGTTCATAAAATGGTAATAAGTGATATAAAAGGAATAATGAAATTGAAAAAGGTTCTTAAGCAAGTAAAAATTAACTCAAGTTTATTATTTAGGAGTTTAAAGGGCGATCGAGTCATGTCGGACCCGAGGTATTGGACTTCGTCCCAATCTCCTTTCATTGAGGCATATTTGGTTTTATACACAACCATCTTTTATACGGTGTATAAACCCCTTTTAATTTTACGTTTATCCAAAATGAATCCTTTTATACGAAGTGTTTTACTAAACGACAAAAGGGAATGTTTTTTTCGTATGTATGTGGGGACAATGAGTTCTCTACCGCCATTACCATTATTTGAGATTCGACTTCCTCTACAAGCCATACCTTTTTTTTAAATGAAAAATAAATACCATTTTTTACTTTTTTTATTTTGGTATTGAAAATGGTTTTCATAATGTTTTTATATCAATGTGTTGTATTGATATCTTGTGATTGAAAAGTGGAAATGTTGTGTTTCCTTTATGCTTGTTTTATGATTTAATTCTCTAAAACTCGAAACCTGAAAAGATCCTCAATGTGAATTATTAATTTAATTCAATATTAGGTAAGGTTTAAGGTTGGGGCCTTATAGTTGGTATCAAAGGTCTATTTAGAAAACATTAGGAGTTATAAAATTGTTGAAATTATAAATTAGTTTATGGTATGATTGAAATGATATAGCATTTATAGATTACCATGTTTCTTTGACAAAGATATGTCTGTGTTAAGAATTATTTTTTATAAAGTAAATGGAGAAGATTTTCTGGGAAGGCATACAGAGTTGAATGACTTTCCGAATCAGCAACCAGAGATGGTCAGAATCATAATTGAGTAGTTTACTGCAGTGATGACTCATTTGAATCAGGTGATCAATGGTGGTTGTGTTTATTGATGATATTTTTGTGTTTTATAAAAGAAAATAGGAGCATTAAATTCATTTAAGAGTTATTTTTAAAACCTTAAAATAAAATAAATTATATGGGAAATTCAGAAAGTGTGAGTTTTGGTTACAACAAATTTCATTCCTTGGTCATATTGTTTCAAAAAATGGCATACGTGTTGATCATTCTAAAACAAAAGTTGTGGAACAATGGACAAGACCCACAAATGTAACTGATATTCGTAGCTTCCTTGGTTTGGAAGGCTATTACCGAAGGTTTTTTAGAAATTTTTCAAGGTTATCTTGTCCAATGACTAAGCTAATTTGGAAGGGTGTTAAGTTTATCTGGTCAAAAGAATGTGATGATTGTTTACAGAAACTGAATAGAAGATTGGTGAATGCTCCAGTTTTGGCACTACTTTCTAGGAATGATGAGTTTGTTATATACAATCATGCTTCATTGAAGGGACTTGGTTTTGTCCTTATGCAGAATGATCAGGTAATTTCATATGCTTTACGATAGTTGAAAACTCATGAGGTAAATTACCCTACACATGATTTGGAATAAGTTGCTGTTGTTTTAGCTTTAAAAATTTGTAGACATCATTTGTATGGGAGTAAAGTGTGAAATATATACTGATCACAAAATTTTAAAGTATATATTTACTCAGAAAGAATTGAACATGAGATAGATGATATGGCTATAATTAATCAAGGATTATGATTGTACAATTCATTACCATCCGGGAAAAGAAAATAAAGTGGATAATGCTTTGAGTCAAAAAGGTAATGCTTCATTAACAATGTTGCGCTTGGAACGTGATCCTTTGGTTAAGGATTTGATGAACTTTGGCATAGAAGTTATTGGTGCAGGATGTCCTTCTATTTTGATCCAGGTATCAGTGAAATCATCTCTATCAGATATAATTAAGCAAGCACATAAGCAAGACAACTAGTTGCAGAAAAAGGTACAGCTCGTTCAGAAGGGTAAGTTGCCGGAATTCAATATTGATAATGATTTTGTTTTGAGATTTGGGAAGAGATTGTGTGTGCCGTGTAATTCACAGTTGAAGATAGATTTGTTATGTGAAGCTCATAGTTCACTGTTTTCAGTCCATCCTAGCAGTACTAAGATGTATAGAGATCTTCGAGAGTATTACTGGTGGGACGGAATGAAAAGAGATATTGTTGATTTTACTGTGAAGTGTTTGACCTGTCAATATGTTAAAGTAGAGCAGTAGTTACTGAAAGGGATTCTTCAGCCTTTACCAGTGCTAGAGTGGAAATGGGAGAATATATCCATGGACTTTGTTATGGGATTGACGAAGACACCTCGAGGTAATAATGCAATCTGGGTTATTGGTGATCGCTTGACTAAATCTGCCCATTTCCTTGCTATACGGGATAATTTTTCCCTGGATCAACTTTCCCATTTTTATCATAAAGAGATAGTCAGGATACATGGATTTCCACTCTCCATTGTATCTGAACGTGATCCCAGGTTTAATTCTAACATTTGGAAAGGCCTTTAGAAGTCGTTGGGTGCTGAATTAAATTTTAGTATAAATTTTCATCCTCAATCAGATGGGAAATCAGAACGAACAATTCAAACTTTGGAGGATATTCTACGTTCTTGTTTGATGGATTATAAGGGATGTTGGGACCAACATTATTCTTTGGTTAATTTTTCTTATAATAGAAACTTTCATTCCAGTATACAGATGGAACTATTTGAGGCATTATATGGGAAGCGGTGTCGAGCTCCAGCTTTCTGGGATGAAGTGGGTGAAAGGAAGTTGATGGGACCAGGATTGGTAGAAGATATGGCAGAAAAAGCTCAGTTGATTCAGAAACACATTAGAATATCTCAAAGAAGGCAGAATAGTTATGCGGATAACCAGAGGAAGGATCTATCTTTTGAGGTAGGTGATCATGTTTTTCTCAAATTTTCACCGTGGAAATGTGTGATGCGATTTGGTAAGAAAGGAAAGCTGAGTCAAAGGTTCATTGGACCATATGAAATTCTGGAGAAAGTTGGATCAGTTGCATACCATTTTTCTTCACCTCCAAGTTTATCTCAGGTACACAATGTTTTTCTTGTTTTGGTGTTGAGAAATTACATTCCAGATCCATCTCATATTTTGAGCCTAGAGGTAGTTCAGTTGGAAGAGAATCTCTCTTATAAAGAACAACCATTCCAGATACATGACCGTAGAGAGAATGTGTTGCGGAATAAGGTAATTCACCAGGAATAGGTTTTCTGGAAAATATTTATGGTTGAAGAGGAAACATGGGAATCTAAAGATGCTGTGAGGGATAAATACCCCCTCTAATTTTGATATGTGAATAAAATTGTGCGGACGCAATTCCAAAAAGGGGGGAAGGATGTAACATCCCAGGTAAATAAAGAATAAATCATTTTCATATTTATTAATATTTACGAATTAAATATTAGTTTTACTTTAGAGGGGTTTCTATGTTCGATAGCATACTCGATACGCAACAAATAGTTTCTTTGAAATCTTACATAGCACACTAGTAATAAAATAATTATATTTTAAATGGAAGTTAACACGTAGTCGTTGAATTGGTGGGAATGAATGTAAATAACAAAAATATGATTATATATGTTTGTTAAATGTTTTTTCATTTATCCAATAAAGGATAAAGGCTTAAAATACAAAAAGAATTCAATTTTAGGCATATATGCTCTAACATTCACTAAAGGTCCACTTATCGCCTTTTGATGGTGAACCATCATTAAGTATTGTTTTGGTCACTCTTATACATTCTATTTTACCAAATAAAATTCTTCTTTAGAATCGGGACATCAAAATTTACTTTGTGTGAATTTTTTGTATTTTTCCGATAAAGTCCATCTACGTCCAAAACTCGAGCGGAGTAATCCTAAAGGTCCGTATCACTAAGAGGAATCCAAAAAAGTCGATGGTATGTAAATCGGACGTCTGGAGCTCATGTTATAAGCGTTTCTGCTCCGAGGGCCCGGTTGGTTTTGTGTTCGAACCAACCCGGCCATACCAAAAGTTCTCTAAAAACTTGAGTGTAATATACCGAAATGACTTTCCCAATCCAAGGATTGCATCACAACTGACGGTGCATCGATCAAAGAACAGTAGCCTAAGTTATGGGCGTTTTAACGGATCTGTTGGAAAATAGGGAGTTCGGGCCCGGTCCGACCCAGCCCGATACCCCCCCCCCCACCCTGGGTTGACCCAAACTGGATCAGGGTCAGGCCCATTAAGGAGTGGCACAGCCCGGTCGGTGCGGTGCGGCCCGGCCCTGTCGCGCTCGAGCGGCCTGCGTGGCCAGCTCGGCTGGCCGAGCTGAGCGGAACATAGGGGCGCACTGCCCCCCTGATTGATGAAGAACCCCCCCCCCCCCCCGCCCCCACTTGGGGGCCGCTATTTTTTCCTGCTGGGGGTTAGGAACCCCCAGTATACCCCTGAAACGGTCGGCCCAGTCTGGCTGGCCGGCCGTTCCGGCTGCCACTCCCCGCACCATCGCGGCCACAGGCCGCGACCTTGTCCGATCGGCGTGGTGCGACGGCGCTGCGGCCCCGCTCTGGCCGTGGCCTCTTTGAGGTTCTTCGGTGAGGCGCGACGATGCCTCATCTTGTTCGGCCTCAACGGCACAGCGCGACGGTGCCGTGCTTCTTTGCATGTTCTTAATTGTTTCTGCGTCGTGCAACGACAATGTTCTTCCTTTGCTCGTGCCGCAACAAGTTCAATGAACAAAAAAAGGGGAGGACGGTCGGTCGTGTTCGTGCGGTCCGACCTCGCCCTGTTATTACGATATCAGGCGGCCCAATTAGAAAACGACGAATGGTGATGAAAGTATTCACGAAGAAGAAAAAATGTAACCCCTACCTCAAGGTGCCTCTAAACGAAGGTTCGTCGCGGAAAAGAACATCGTGGAAGAATACTCCGTAAGCGTCGACGGCGTCCCGGAGAAGAGAATCGTCTGTGTCGCGGTACACGACATCGTGTCATCGATCTCCATGGATGGCGTCACTCACCGGCTATGGAGAGGGAAGAAGACAATACGATGAACTCCCCTTTGTGGTGACGGAGTTCTTCGTCGAAGGCTCAGCGTCCTTCGTGTTCATTGATGAGGAACAAGAACTTAATGATTTGGAGATTTCTTCCCCCAATCCTCTCAAAAAAAGATATCCAAATTAAAATAAATTCACCCCTTATTTTAATTTTTTATTCCATGATTTTCAAAATTACAAAATTCAAAAACGAATCCACTTAATTAATTAAACTAATGTTGACAAATTAAATGGAGAGTTAAGGGAGTTAGAGAATATGAAAGGTTCGGGTTCGTGTAGTCCCCACCTCACTAATATCCTCCCTAGGAGTTAGGTTATCAGTGGGACCCACTCCAACTCCCTTTCATAGGATATAACCACTTAGTAAAAAGAAATAAAATTGTAGCACAATTTTATTTTACTTTTCATTTAATCCACAATTTTTAACAACTCCTCTCGAGAAAACGCAACCCCAGTAAAGGTCTTCTTAAGAAATTATCGGCGCTGCGGTTCCATCGGTGTCCTCGAATTTCGATTCCGAGAACCGGTTCAAATGTTCGGAAAACCCGCTCGTTCATTCACTGAATGTACCCGAGCTAAACATTGGAAAATTATTTCGGGCTCACCGGGCCTCGGAATCAGGTGCCGTCAAAAACTGCGTTCTTGTGAAATTCCAAAGAAAATTAAGAAAAAATTTCCCTTGAATTTTACGGGTCATTACATTACGCCCACCTCAGGGCTTTACATCCCCGTAAAGATACATCATAAACTAGGGAAACAAATGTGGGTACTAAGCATGCATCTGAGCCTCCCGCTCCCAAGTGCTCCCCTAGAGTTTCCCGTTCTTCCATCTAATGCACACTAGGGGAATCGACCATCCACGTAGGACCCGCTCTTGTCAATCCTCGATCTCCACCGGGACCTCCGCAAAAGTCACTCCATCATCAATGTCCAGCTCCCCATGGTCGATGATATGCATCAAGTCATGCACGTATCTCCTCAGCTGAGATACGTGAAAGACGTCGTGCACCCGTGCAACTGAGGTGGTAGAGCCAGGCAATAAGCCACCTCGTCTATCTTGCTGAGGGCCTGGAATGGTACGATGAAGCGCAGAGACAACATGACGCCTCAGACAAATTTATGTAATCCACGTCGAGGTGAGACTCGTAAAAAGACATGATCGCCATCCTCGAACTCTAGTGGTCTTCTCATCCCATCATTATAAGGCTTCCGCTGGCTCTGAGCTATCCTCATCCACTCTTAGATGACATGGACCTTCTACGTCGTGGCCTGGACCATCTCTGGTCCCACAAGTGCAGACTCCCCGGGGACTATCTATCACAGCGGTGATCTGCAAGGTCGGTCGTACAACGCCTCGTATGGTGCCATCCCAATGGTGGAGTGGTAGCTGTTGTTGTACGCGAACCCCGCCAAGGGTAGGTGATCCTCCCAACTGCGACCAAAGTCAAGGACACATGCACGGAGCATGTCCTCGAGAGTCTGAATGGTCCTCTCCATCTGACCATCTGTCTGGGGGTGAAAGGCGGTGCTCAGACGTAGCTGCGTCCCGAATTCCTCCTGCAACTCCTTCCAAAGCCGGGAAGTAAAGCGAGAATCTCGATCGGAGATGATAGATGATGGAACACCATGAAGCCATACAATCTATAGAATGTAGAGGCACCCCATGATATCCACTGAGCCCTACTCTCTGATGCATAATAAGTGGTCCGACTTGGTGAGTCAGTTGACAATCACCCAAATGGAGTCATGACCTCTTGAAGTATGTGGAATTCTAGTCACGAAGTCCATATATATCCCATCCCACTTCCACTCTGAGACCTCCAAAGGTTGTACCAAGCCTGCTGGTACCTGGTTCTCTGCCTTCACCTGCTGGCAGGTGAGGCATTGAGAAATGAACTCTGCTACAACCTTCTTCATACCCGGCCACCAGTGCTATCGTCTGAGGTCCTGATACATCTTGGACACTCCTAGATGTACCACTAAAGGGGAAGTGTGGAACTCCCTCAGCACCTCCTCCTGTAAAGCAGCTGGTACCATGGTACATCCTCTGAAAATGATAACGTGCTCTCCCCCCACAGAGAATCCATCAGGTGCCTGTACTGAGGATATCTGTGCACACCACGTCTCACAGTCATTGTCCCCACGTTGTGCCTCTCTGACCTGGTGAAGAAGTGGAAGAGTGACTGTGAGTGACTGGAGAAAGGCTTCTCCATCACTATCCATGAAGGATATCTGTAATGCGGCTAGCTTCTCTATCGCAACCCCAAGTAGCTGAATGCCCATCCACCTACTGAGAGCATCGAATACTACATTCCCCTTTCTAGGAGTATAGACTATCTCAAAGTCATAGTCCTGGAGGAACTCGAGCCATCGCCGCTGTCTCAGGTTCAGGTCCTTCTGTGAGAAGATGTACCTGAGACTCTGGTGGTTAGAATAGACTATAAAGCGCTCTCCCATCATATAGTTTCGTCACATCATCAGAGCGAAGACCACTGCTGCTAACTCCATGTCATGGGTAGTGTAGTTCTTCTCATGCTTCCTCAACTGACGTGATCCATAGGAGATCACTTCCCGCTCCTGAATCAGGACACATCTGAGTCCGGTCCCTGATGCATCACATTAAACTACGTACCCTACTCCCTCCTCAGATAGCCACAAGATATGTGTGCTAGTCAATCTTTGTCTCAGCTCCTGGAAGCTCTACTGACATCTATCTGACCATAAGAAGGGTTTCCCCTTCTTCGTTAACATTCTACAAAGCTGCAAAGATTTCTCCTTTTCCAAAAAAAGAAATCATGTCTCATCCCATGGATGAACGAAGTTTCTTGCCTAATATAGTCAATCTCGTCATGATCAATTATTTCATGCCATGGATGATGTCGTAAGGCATCGATGCTGCTACCAAGAGATCCATCCATTACTCTCACATCCAAGGGTTGAGTCACACTGTCGGCATCGGTGTGTGGTCATTGGATCTCCTCCAGTAGGAATCTCGTATGTGAGGATCAAGTTAAAAGTTTTTAACTGGAACCACTTAGTATTAACATACAAAAGACAAGAAAGAAAATGTCACTATTGCAAGAGTCTTTTATTACTGCAACTCAAAGAACAAGGACACAAAGCAACACAAACAATGAAGGTAGAGGCATTATGGGCAAAGGTATCCATTCATGGAGCTAGTCCCACACTTGTACACCTACTTCCGGAGCTCCATGATCATAAGCTTCAACTGCCTGAAGTTGTGCTCTCCCCTAAGGTCGGGGTGGACCTCCTGGTGGTGGTGGTGGTAGAGCCTCAAAACGACATCCACCACCTGCCGCTTGACCATCTCCCCGGCCTCTTCCACCTGCTCCCTCCGGACCGCCACGTTCGAACCTCTGCCTCTGCCTAGGTGGTTTCTCAACCGTATACTGCCCCTCTGCATGGCGGATCGGGCAGTAACGAGCCAAGTGACCCTGCCTGCCGCATGCATCGCACTGTCTTCCGCTCATAATACTGGTTCTGCTGTGTGTGCCCCACACCACCGAGCCAGTATCATGTGGTCGTCCGCCTGATGGCCTGGACCGCATAGACCTCTGCGACATCTGTCTACTACAGGCTGCAGAAGACTCTGCTACGTGACGCCCTGCGGTAGGTTTTGCTGCTGGTGTAGGCTCAGCAAGAAAGATCTCAATGAGAAGGTCTCTCTCCAGTACTCCTTCCTGTGTCGGAATGCTGAGGGAGATTAGTGATGCCCTGATCTCATTCCTCAGTCCCTGCTCAAAGGTCTGGGCCCAGAAGAATGGGTCCCATACAATGTCCGTCGAATAGAGCGAGAGACCAATAAATCTCACCGAGTACTGGGCAACCGTCAAGATGCCCTGCCGCAGCTGTAGTAGCTCCTGGATGCATACCGCACGGAGGGTGGCTGGACGAACTCTGAGCAGAAGAGGCTCTCAAAGTCCGTCCATAGGATTGATGCCTCGTCATGCACCTGGAGCATCAAGCTCCACCATCTGCCTACTGCCGCGTGTAAGAGACTCGCTGCAAGGATCACCATGTGGTCTGCTGGTGTCCCTACCAATCAGAAAACTCATACTACTTCCTCCATCCAATCCTCGGATGCCTGAGGGTCTATCTCCCCATGGAACCTGGGTGGTCTCTGACGCTGAAACTCATGTAGTGCACCAAGGTGACGTGTACTCTCATCGGCTGGGGCTGGTAGCATCAGTGGCTCGGCAAGTAGTGGTACTGCTGGTGCCCCCGCATTAATAGGGCCCTACACCGAGGCCTCGTTGCTCCGTGGGTTGTCGTCACATACAAGACTCAGAACCCTGGCTGGCTACCATCATGGGGACATCCTGAAAAGAAACAGGTGCACCACGGTTAATACAGTATACCTGGTGATCTTACACAAAGTAATCAAAATGAAAACATTAAACACACATGGAATCAATGTTTTAATGCACTAAGTCGGAAATCACAAGTCATGGTCCTGGTGTACGGATACGTCAGTTTCTGCACCAATACTGGAGTGCCTGGACTGATAACCACACTCAATACTCTTAACACTATTGCTTCACCAAGAAAAAGATCAGATTCATGAGTTCTTCAGTATAACCAACCTCCCATTGATACCAATTTGTCACGACCTGTCCTCGGGGCTCATGTCATGACTACCCCAAGCCCGCCTTCCATAGGCCTGGGGTGGGCGACTAGAACCAAGGCGTAATTTTCGATAAAAAAGGAAGGAATTGCCTTTATAAAGTAAACAAACACATAGAGTAAGCAAACTGAAGTAAACAATAAGTAAATCTGGGTACAATAGTAAGTGCGGAAAAGTAAGTGTGCTAGAATACAAACCCAAACTGAAAGTAAAGTACAACTGGAAAAGAAGTACACCAACTGAAATGTAAAGAAGCAATGTCAAGCCATTCACTGGAAGTCCAACCTGAAGGGTGGGTACAAATAGTCTCCATAGCTCCATGGGTCCAGTAGTCCGCTCCATGTATGTCCCGCCCTGTGGTCCACCTCTAGGTACCGTCTCTCTCCACGAGACTCAACCGCGATCAACTCTGTCTGTCGTCTGCATCCAACACAACGTAGTGCAGGAATTTCCCTTTCAGGGGTGAGTATACGCTACTCAGTAGGGACACCGAGACACCCAAAGGTCTCCCAAAATCCACAAAGTATAGTCCAAAAAGGAAAGATACAATCACAAAGTAACATCCGACACTACTTAGGTATATTCCCATACATATACCTAATTCATCAATTCTAGTTCGGCTCCATCATCTGTGCCCAAGTACAACCCAGTCCACATAGGAAAGCATAATGTAATTCCAACATGATATCAAGTCAATCTTATCGAAGATAAGATTGAAAGTCAGGACTCAGCTCACATGGAAATACTTCTTCGTAAGACGATAGAGATGATCAAATGTAGCCATTGATTCATCTAAGCTGTCGGACCCACACATGATCGATAGGTACTAACCCCCGCAATGACCAACATAGGATCTATAGTTATTAACCCCCGCAATGACCCACATAGGATCGATAGGTATTATCCCCCGTAATGACCCACATAGGATCGATAGGTACTAACCCCCGCAATGACCCACACAGGATTTGAACCACATAGGATCGGTATGCGCTGGCCCACACAGGACCGCTGAGCACTAACCCACACAGGATCGGTAGCACTGATCCACATAGGATCGTTGAGTGCTGTAGTCGTCATTGTCGAACCCACAGAGGATATATGTACAGTCGTCATCGTCATCGTAGTCGTAGCCAGCTCTAGGTTTCCCGCACATAGTAAGCTCGTTTCGGGAGGGTCCGCTCCACGAGCGGAGGGGCTGATACATCAACTGACATGAAGTCCGGCGTTGATGTATCCCAAAGTTCCATATTGTCAAAATGAACTCAACGTGACAGACGGCGCGTCAATCGGACTCCCGGTCTGAGAGTTATTGGCTTTTTCGTTCCGGGGGCCCGGTTGATTTTTTAAGTCAAAACCAACCCGACTGCACTCCATCTATGTCCAAACCTCGAGTGGAGTAAGTCAAAAGGTCTGTCTCACTAAGAGAAATCCAACAAAGTCGACAGTACGTCAATCGGACGTCCGGAACTCAGGTTACAAGTGTTTCCGCTCTGAGGGCCCGGTTGGTTTTGTGGTCGAACCAAACCGGTCATACCCAAAGTTCTCCGAAAACATGAGTGTAATATAATGAAACGAAGGTCTCGATCCATGTATCGCATCGCAGCTGATATTGCGTCGATCAGACGTCAGTAGCCCAAGTTATGGGCGTTTGAACGGATCTGTTCGAAAATAGGGGGTTTGCGCCCAGTCCGACCCGGCCCGATACCCCCCCCCGGGTAGACCCGAACCGGATCCGGGTCCGGCCCATTAGGGCGCAACCCGTCTCTGTAGGCACGGCCCGGCCCTGACGCGCTCGAGCGGCCCGCGTGGCCAGCTCGGCTGGCCGAGCTGAGCGGAATAGGGGGGGGGGGGGTGCGCGGCCCCCCTGATTGATGAACCCCCCCCCCCCCCCCACGTGGGGGCCGCTCTTTGTACCAGCCGGGGGTTATGAAACCACGGTCTCCCCCTGAAACGGTCGGCCCAGTCCGGCCAGCCGGTTGCTGCCGCCGCGGGACCGTTGTGGTCCTGCCCTCCTGCTCTGGCGGTCGGCGGTTCCGGCCCCCGCTCCCCACACCACCGGGGCCATAGGCCGTGGCCTTGTCCAATCGGTACGGCGTGATGGCGCCGCGGCTTGTTCGGCCTCAACGGCGTGGTGCGACGGTGCCACGCTTCTTTTCACATTCTAAATTATTTCTGTGTGGTGCAACAACATCGCGCTGCCTTTTCTCGTGCCGCAACAAGTTCAATCAACAAAAAAAGGGGAGGAGGGTCGGCCGTGTTTGTGCGGTCCGACCTCTTCCCATTATTGCGATATCAGGAGGCCCAATTAGAAAATTATGAATGGTGACAAAAGTATTCACTATGAAGAAAAAAATTAACCCCTACCTCAAGGTGTCGTTGAACGAAGGTTCATCATAGAAATGAATATCATGGAAGCAGAATCCGTAAGTGTTGACGATGTACCAGAGAAGAGAATCATCAGTGTCGCGGTACACGGCGTCGCGTCGTCGATCTCTGAGGATGGCGTCTCTCACCGGCTTCAGAGAGGGAAGAAGACAGTACGACGAACTCCCCTTTGCAGTGACTGAGTTCTTCGTCGAAGGCTAGGCATTTTTCGCATTCTTCGATGAGGAATAAGAACTTCAAGACATAGATCTTTCTTCCCCCAACCCACTCAAAACAAGCTGACCAAATTAAAATAAGGTCACCCCTAATTTTAATTGTTTATGCCATGATTTTCAAGATTACAAAATTCAAAAACGAATCCACTTATTTAATTAAACTTATGTTGACAAATTAAACGGAGAGTTAAGGGAGTTAGGGAATATTAATGGGTGGGGTTCGTGTGGGCCCCACCTCACTAATATCCTACCTTGGAGTTAGGTTATCAGTGGGTCCCACTCCAAATCCCTTTCATAGGATATAACCACTTAGTAAAAATAAATAAAATGGTAGATAAATTTTATTTTACTTTTCATTTAATCCACAATTTTTAACAACTCCTCCCGAGAAAACGCAACCCTAGAAAATGTATTATTAAGAAATTATCGGTGTTGCGGTTCCATTGGTGTCCTAGAATTTCAATTCCGAACACCAGTTCAAAAGTTAGGAAAACCCACTTGTTCGTTCACTGAACGTACCCGAGCTAAACATCGGAAAATTACTTCCGGATCACCGGGCCTCGGAATCAGGTGCCGTCAAGAACTGTGTTCTTGTGAAATTCCAAAGAAATTTAAGAAAAAATATCCCTTGAATTTTATGGATCTTTACAGTTAGGGTAATTACAAAAAATGATTTACGGTCTCGACCTGACTTTGTGGATTGGGGCATTAGACCAAAATTTCATCCTGTGCGTATTAGTGAAAATAAATGGCATGTTCCATGTGCTTCTTAGGTGATGACACCTACAAAAAAAGATATTTCTGGAAGTAGCATAGACTATTAATGTTCCTGATAAATATTCAAGCAGAATATCTAAACATGTGAATAGAAGAGAGTTAAATCTAAATTCTTTAAAGACTCGTGATTATCACATCATTCAGCATGAGTTTATTCCAATATAATTTCTTCTTATTTTGTCTAATTTTGTAAGGTGGATGTTATTCATTTATTTCATTCTTTTATAGATCGTTGTGTTATGAATCTATCCAATTCATTCTTGATTTTTTTTGGATGATTCCCCATTAATTTTTTGTTATCTAGAGAAAATATTTTCTCCATCATTTTTCACATACATGCTACATCTGACTATCCATATTCCAACTAAAATACTTCTCAAAAGGCCAATTTATTTTAGTTGGATGTATCCAATTGGAATAAATATGTACAAATTAAAGTATTATGTCAGTAACAGGAATCATCCCAAATTTTCTATTGGGATTAGTTACTTGGCACAAGAATGTATGGATTTATGCTCTATGTATTTTTTTGATCTTACTACAAGTATGAATAGACCAATGAGAAATGAAGATGAACAGTATGAACAAATTGAACCTAGTTTTACATCACTTCCTCAAATAGGAGGAATTCCTAGATCATATACCTTGACGACATTAAGCCTTGAAGAGCTGGAGATGGCATATCACACATTTTTGTTCAACTGTGATTAGTTTTATTATTACATATTGTATGTAAATTGAATATTCATATATATATATATATATATATATTAATCTATTACTATTTTTATATATAGGAAACTTAATGTAATGATAAATAGAAATCATAATTATTTATCTTTGAGAAAGTGGGAGACTTTGTATAGAAACGTGTTTTCTTCTTGGTTAAAATTGAATGTAGTAATATTATTAATTAAAATAATTAACACAATATTTAATTACGTTTAATATTCATTTATATTTCTGGAATTTAGTTTTTATGTTGGCTCTGTATCTAATGATAAAATTACTTTGGATTTTTGTCTTAATAATGTGGCTCATGACTATAAAAAAAATTGTTATCAATGGATACAGATTTATAATCACTGAATGAGTAAAGAACATAAGAACACAATATGGTGGTGTTATAGTTACTTTCACAAAAGACAGTTATGCGGGTTCATCAGATAGTAGATCATGATTTCAAATTTATGGTTATTATAGAGTCGTTGAAAAAAAATTAATATTAGATTATTATACTCCTGGACATGTCACGATTATGAAATTCAAGTGGTTTGATTCGATGACGAGGAAGGGCACATTTGTTTGTGATTGTGGATTTCAAGTAATTGATTCGAATCACACTCTTGCAACTGATAAACCATATTTATTGTCATCAATAATGAAAACAAATTAGGTCAAAGACCATATTCGACCTGAAATTTGTTTCATTATGGATGTAATTCCAAGGAATATTTATGATGATGGTGATGATGGAATTGACACCATCCCTACTGTCATTGCTAATGATCCATTAATTACATTTCATCACTCTAATAGCTCAGTTTCCTATGATGACTATGAACCGAATTTTGTGGTATGAAATATGTAAAATCATCCATTCATGTCCTCAATTCATTTTGTTTATCTGTAGTTGTGTTGTTATGGTTGGTACTATTAAAATTGATTTAATATTGATTACTAATTTTTTTTATCCGACTTGACCATTATCTGAATTTTGAATGATTATTGGTTGCAATTTTATTTGAATAGAATTTTCTAATTTGGAATTGAATTGTATCAAAACCTATGTAACCAAAAATTCGTTCTTGGTGTATATTCTAATGCTTCAACTGTGATTTGTATAAAATTATTATAACTCTAATACCTCTCTTTAAAATTTTACCAGGTAACGAAAATTATGGATTATATTATTCTACAAAACATATATAGAAACCCATATCATCTACTTGTGAAAAAGAAACTAAAATTTTCATTAATTTTGACAACATCATTACCCCTTATGAATCTGGTAGAATCTATGTTCCATGATTTTAATAGACTGATTAAACTTAATGAATAACCATCCTGCTAAAAAATATATTTCTTTATTACATATTATAAAATTTATTGACTTCATTTTATATTTTTTTCAAGCTTTTTTATTATGATTTTTTGTAACACATTATTTATTGTTTTCTAATTACTTCCATATTTCTTTTCAAATGTAAGAAATGAAACCATTTGAAGAGAGGTGACATAAATAGATGATGGACAAGAATCGTCACATGACTTGGATGGGAATTCCACCACTAGTGAATATAGTGAGTATTTTATGTCAAATATATATATTTAAATAATATATAATGGCATGGGATTAATGTTTTTCAACATTATTGTAGGATCCATCTATTAGGCGATAGTTATTTGATGTGTAGCCTTGTAATGGTAATTGTACTCAAGGAGTTAGTATGGGAGTGGGGGGTTGGAGAGCAAGATGATCTTGTCGACATACCTAATTAGACCCTGCCCCTCCCACTAACATACAATCTATCCCACAATCTGCTCTTGGTGTGTCGGTAGGGACACAAAAGATATTTATGCCTCCCATGTTTTCGCCACCCTTTATATCTAATCCTCCTCACCCATCTGTTCCATATTCGATGATGAATCCCACTCCCCATCCAGCATTCGGATAGACATCCCTTTCATCATCTTTTACTTATTCATCTTTCTCTTGGGGCTTTTATATTGAATCTTCATTGAATCCTTCTCTACCAGAGTCTGTCCTGCGAAGCATAAATTGGGACCCACCCCCCTGTACAGGGTGTTCCTTCAGTTTTGTGGATCCTTTGGGGCCCATTGATCAGACTACCGCTAGTATACCTAAACAAAACTAAAAAAATTTACACCATTATATATTTTCATAGTATCATGTATTGATAAAATATTTGTTTTTCCGAGATAACATAAAAATCTATTGAGAGGAGGCAGGTGTGGGAGAATAACCATATCTGTGTGGTGTGGAACTGCTGCATGTAGTTAATGATGGACTATAATAAAGATAGTCAAATGATTGTAAAATCAGGGTAACAATGTTGGAGTTTTTTGGAGATGCATTCCATATACTATGACATCATTTTTTTCAGGCCACACCCCTGGGGGAAGATTCCAAATGAAGTCTAGGATAAATATCGGGCAGAGATATGTGTAAAATATTTGTTGTATTTAATGAAATATATTATATTTTTATTTAATTTAATATTTTTGTGTCAAATTTTGTTTAATTTCCCCGATGGTGAGGGTACATGACGACCACGTCTAAAGGATTTAGGTGAGATTATGAGATCTTATAAGAAGAAGTTTTTTATTGGATGATGTTCTAGAGTTGGTACAGAGTAAGTGGTTGTCCCTGTCATGGATTATTTTCAATTAGAACTGTATCGACATATGATTACTCATTGGACGAAAATCCAATTTTAGGTATTAATCACATAAGAGGTACTTAAATAAAATTCTTCATGTTTATCATTAATACTAATTATTTAATTTTACTGAGGAATAATCTAGAAGAAATAAAAAAACATTTCTACTAAAAAATGCATCCACAAATTGGGACGTACTATGATGCCAGAAAATAATAGGCAATAGGTATGGAGGGTTATAATTTTTCATTACGACTAGCACTTTCTATTTTTCAACTATAATTTATTAGATTTGTATAGCTGTTATATAATTTTAATTATGAAATTAATTATTGGTATCCTATTTTTAATTATGGTTTCCTAAATTCAATTTCATTGTCGAGGCATAAATTTAATATATAAGGACATGTGGCTCAAGAAAAACTATTTTTCTCGAGTAGAAGGCACAAATATTGAAGCCTTCTTTATGAATAGACTCAGTAGTAGATTGTAAGTTTTACATTGTAGATTTAAAACTTCAATTATTATTTTGTAACATAATAATCTATTTATATTTTTAAGAGACTACTTTAGAGGCCCTTGATTCCTGCAAACCTGAAAATATTGGTCCAAATGATCACTTACATCAGGTGTTGGTAGATGATCACCCTCGTAGATTACGCTACCAACTCGGGAAGAGTATAGTTCCAACGATGTATTGGACCCCCATAGGTATGAGTCGTAGTGCCACCAAGTTCCAACTAGTTAAGGAACAGGTAGAAAAGTATGAAAAAAGTTCCATAGTTATGGTAGAACAGTCTGTTAGGGAAAACACTGCATTTATGAAACTAATGGAATTTTTACATCAAACACTTCCCCAAGATTCCATCACAACTTTTGATAAATATATGTTTTCGATGCATTCTATATATGGTGAAACAGATTGAAGTTAAATTGGTTGTCTAGATGATGTAGAGGAGGAGGCCGATGTGGAGGAGGAGGTAGAGGAGGAGGCTGAGGCGGAGGAGGAGGGCGAGGAGGAGGCCGAGGTGTAGGAGGAGGGAAAGGAGGAGGCCGATCGAGGCACGTGAGGGGGTGATGAGGAGGTTGGGGCAGATGACTTGGGCGAGGAGGAGTGTGTTGAAGAGGGAAGGGATGATGACTGGGATGACAATGAGAATGTGGGTGAGGCTGATGATGATGGTGAATATTGTGATGGTGATGAGGGACAGATTGAATTATTACATTTTTAGATATTATTATTGACCATACATGTTTATTGATTTGGTGTGCCTGAATATATGTTTGATTAGGTAGGTGATATTATATTTATTTTTTTATCTATAAATAATAAATCATGACTTGATGATTTTTTCTGACTGATTCACCACTCCCCAAGACACCCCCACCCCCCGTGGAAAACCCTCATAGCATTTTGAATAGCCCCTCCCCCCCATGGATAGACCCCCACCACTGTGGACAGCCTGCCCACACCCTGGACACCATCCAACCCCCTAGATAGCCCCGACACCCCTGTGGACTTCCCTCCTAGACCCCTGGATAGACCCTCTCCCATGGAAAGACCCACACCCCAGTGGATAGCCTGCCCAACCCTTTGGACACACCCTCCCCCGGCACAGCTCCGCAACCCCCGTGGACAGCCCGCCGACACCCTGATCATCTCTTACCCCCTGGAGAGCCCCCCCCCCCCCCCCCGTGGAAGTCCCAACGAACTTCGTGGACACCCTGTAACCCCTGACATCCTACCACCCCCTGGACTGCCTACCTACACCCTTGACACCCCGGACCCCCCGAGACACCCCCCAACCACCATGCAAAGCCCGCCCACACCCGGGGACAACCCGCCCACATCATGGACACCCCTACCCACCTCGACAACCCTTCCACCCCTGTGGACAGACCAACCACCCCCTAGACACCCCTCCCCTTGTGGACAGCCCCCACCCCCATGGACAACCCACCCACCAACCCAAGACAACCCCTACCCCTTGTACCGCCCTGCCACCCCCGTGGACAGCTTGCCCACCCCCAATAGACACTACGTACCCTCTAGACAGCCCCGCCCATCCCCCTAGACACCATGCACCCCTTGGACAGCCCCCAACCCCTTGGGCAGCCCGTCCTCCCCCATGGGTAGCCCAGCCATCCACTTTGACACCCACACCCCATGGACAACCCTTCCACCCTCTTGGACAACCCAAAAATCCCCCTAGACACCACGTACCCCCTGTACTACTCCACCCCCCCCCCTTGGGGACATCTCTCCCACCCCTATAGACAGCCCACCCACCCCCATGGACACCCCCTACCCCCCCCCCTCGACGGACCTGCCACCCCCATGGACAGCCCTCCCAACACATGGAGACCCCCCCTTATTGATATCTCCCACCCCTTTGGAGAGACCACCTAACCCCGTGGACTCCGCCTACACCCTGGACATCCCCTCCATCCCTATGGATAGCCTTACCACCTCTTGTACACCCATTACCCCTTTAAAAAGCCTCTCCCACACCCCTAGACACCATGTTCCCCCTGGACATCCCCCACCCCCATGGATAACCCTGCCCCTCCCCTGGACAACCCTTACCCCATAGAAAATCACGCCACCTCGTGGACAAACCCCCCCACCCACCCCGTGGACAACCCCCTTCCCCACCACCATGGATTATATGTTTTCTAATACCTCGAAGATCCCATTAATCATAGCTACCCACTTCATTGCATCCTGGGATCCTTGATCACCAAAAAAATAGTGGATTCAATTTTAAAAACTCCCATTCATAATATATTATCATAGAAGAGAATGTATATTCCTCTTCCATGAGAGTTTGAGAAGAGACAAAGGCTAAGAATACAATAGAAGGATCATAAGTATGACTACCTGAGATATCCCCTTAATGATTTTTTGATTAATTTATAGTGGAAACATTCTGAAGAATTATAAAAAAAACTTTTGTAAAATAATCTAATGTTCTAAAACAAAGGACACAAAATTACAAATCCCATAAAGATACATACTATATAATTCTTCATAAAACCATTTCCATATCACATAATGGAGACTTATTTCTATTTGAATCTCTCCAATGGTTTATAAAAATCCCTTTTAAGGTTCCATTTCAAAAATCTTATAGTATTTTTGTTCCAAAATAAAAATGCTATCCATTTCATAATAACTAATCCCACTTCCTACCATACACACCCCCTGGATAGCCCGTGAACCCCATAGACACCCCCACCCTAAAAAACCACCACCCCCAGAGACACCACTACCCCTGGTCATCCACCAACCCCCTTGACGTCCCCACCCCCTCTGGACAACACCATTCCACCTGGACACCCCCACCCCCTATAAACCCCCACCCCACTGGACACCCCCACCCCCATGGACAACCCCCACCCTCATGGACAACCCCCCCCCCCCCCCCCCACCCAGAGACGCCCACCCAGACACGCCCACCCAGACACCCACCAACTCCTAGAGAATTCCTACCCCCTTGGACAACCCCAACCCCCTAGATGGCCCCAACCCCACTGGAAAACATCACACCACCTGGACACCTCCGCCAACACCCCCTCCCCCATGGACAACCCCCTACCCCCTAGAAATCCCCCCAGGACACCCCCAACCCCATGTACCACCACCACCCCTTGGACACGCCACCACCATGGACAACCCCAACCCGCTGAACACCCCACCCCCTTGGACAACCCCCCACACCCCCATGACACCCCCACATGCCCCACCCCTCCTAAACACCACCCCAGCACCTGGACACCCCCACCCCCTTAGACACCCCCAAATGTACATCCCCCCCCCAACAAAACCTTGGACACCCGCCCCCCCCCCCCCCCTGGGATGACCCCACCCCCTGGACACCACCCACCCGCTGGACACCCCAACCCACTGGACACCTCTACCCCTTGGAAAGCCCCCAACCACCTAGACACCACCCCACACTGTGGACATAACCCCACCCCCTGGACGCCCCAATGAGTAGCCCCCCCCCCATCACCAACCTAGACACCCCCTGGAGACTCCCCATCCCACCAGAGACCCCAACCCCCTGAACACCCCCTAGCCCCTTGGACAGTCATCCCAACCACTGAAACAGCCCCCCAACCCCCTGAATAGCCCCAACCCCCATAATTCAAAATTGATTTCTTTATATGTTTAATTAATTTATGAATTATGAGTTAATGGTGTATGGGTATAATTGTATAATGGTTATACTTGGTGTTTGTGTATACTTGATATAATTACCTTATTAATTATGTGTTAATTATGTATGTGTGTAGAGGGTAATTAAATACATAATTGAAGTTATTTAGAATTCTATATGAATTATGTGTTATTTGAATTCTGTATGAAATCACGCGAAATTATGTTTGTATTCTGAAGATATTGAGGATTGCGTAGGTATTGAGAATTGTGCAGGTATTGAGAATTGTGTATGAATTGTGTATAAATTGTGCATGTATTCTGTATGGACCCCCCTGTATGTATTCTATATGTATTCAGAATTGTGTATGAATTGTGTATGAATTCTTCATGCCTACTGTTGGATGCTGGTGGAATTATTGCAGGTGTAGAGGGGGAGGCCGGGTTCATGCAGGTGCATGGGGGGAGGTCGACTTGTTGTTGTAGGTACATAATGACTATGGGAATGGTTTTAAAGCATTAAAATATCTATAAAAATATAACTTATACCAAGAGCCTTATGTAAATCATTGGTAAAACTATATACTAATGGTTCACAAACCATTGGTATAAGTATTTTTACTTGATATTATCCAACGGTTTTTGGGATACCATTGATAAAAGGCTATACCAACGGTTTGTAAACCATTGTAATAGAGATGATTTTTGATATTACCAATGGTTTTAAACCATTGGTAAAAATTTATTCCAAAATTTTTAATAAACCGTTGGTATATAATCAATTTTTTAGAAATATCCCAACGGTTCTCATAGAACTGTTGGGATATATCTATCCCCAAGGCTCGAGACCCAACTGTTTGGACAAGCATTGGTATATATTATACCAACGGTTTTCCATACTTTACCAATGGTTTTAAACTGTTGGTAAAGATGAAATTTCTAGTAGTGATGATTTGTGTTAATTGATTAATTAATTAATTGATTGATTAATGGAATTGTGGACATTGTTAATAAGGGGATTAATTAATGGATTCTAAAGTATTTCATTAATATTTGGATTATTAAGGGAATGGATATGGATAATTATTGATGCATTATGTATTAATCATGGATTAATTAATTTTTGGAATTAATTAATGGTTTTGATGGGTTGGGTGTTATACATGTTGTTCTTGAACGATTGAGTAAGTGGATGCAAGACATCGCGTTCTAGAGAGATTGAGAAGTTGGGGTATTAGACATGGTGTTATAACCAAAAATTTGATTCAATCCCTTAAGATTTGAGCTGGTAGAAATGGAAATCTACACCAATTGAGAATTTCGGGTGTGAGACAAAGAGATCTAAACCGATTGATAAAGTGGTGTGTGAGACATGGAGATCTACACCAATTGAGAAAGTGAAGTGCGAGACAAGGAGATCCACACTGATCTAGAAATTGGAGTGTGAGACTTGGTGATCAACACCAATTGAGGTTATGGTTGTTTTAAATGGTGTTCAACTACAAATGAATAGAAATAATGAATTATAAATTGAACAAGAGACATGAATCACACCAGAGTTAATGTAATTAAATTATGAAATGATTGATATGTGAATAATTTGAAATACGACATGAGTATAAGTAGGTACTCTGTTATGGTTTTACCTAAAAGAAAATTTTGGTATCCGGCATGAGCCAAAGTTTGTACTGAGGTATATCTTACCATGGGAAACTTGGAGATATTAAATGAGTAAATAGAAATTAATTGGTAACATTTTTAAAGGTATTTATGCTTGATAAATATGGTTGTATGATTCTTACACAGACTCTTATTCCAGAAAATGGCCAAAGAATGTATCGTATTCTAGTGTCCCTTTGGAACCTATATGGGTTTTTGGTTATTTAATATGTTCTATTATTTCCTTCTTATATCTACCCACTTTTTTATTATACTAAATTGTCAATATTCTTCTAGAAAATCAGTTGTCCTGTCCTACTGAGATGTATATCTCACACCATAATCAATATTTAATTAAAATGGGGTACCCAAGTAGATATTGTTTTGTATTATATAATAGACTTCATTATTTTTTTATTTTGGGAGTTAGACAAAAAGGATCAAGAAGGAGATGGGGATTTTCTTGGAGATCTCCCTTGGGGATTTAGGTCTTATGATTATTTCTGTTATGAGATTTATATAATTTTGTTTTCTTACATCTTTTATATATGTATCACCATGTCATGAATGCACTGTATAAATTGGTGTTTGCCATTTCCATTATTCAATTGATTATTTCTTACATCTACTTCATTTTTTATCAATGTTTACTATTTCATAAAACTGTGCACTCTAAATATGAGGGTATTATCTCTCCAAAGACTATAGGTAGACCGTCGATGCTAGTCTAATGCACCTAAAATATGGGGAGAAGATCTTGAGGTCATGTGGTGACCAGTCTAAATTCCAGTTTGAGCGTAATCTGGGTCGGGATGTTACAACCTCCATCACCAGGCCTAGTTCATGGCTTTGTTGTGCCTACGTCACTTTTTTCCTACGTCATGCATCATTCTTATGTCACTGCTTTCCAGCGGAAATTCACTCCCACCAGGGTCTGGTGCTGGATTACGAGAAGCATTTAACTCTCAGTCAATCCCCCAAACTGCATCATTAAATAAAATATTATAGAGGATATATAGTCTTATAAAACCATAATTATACCCATAAATATTTTTTTATTAATTCTTCATCTAATCATTTGGGTGGTGATTTTATATATTTCATAACAGTTATAGGTGAATAGGATTAGGATGAATAATATACAATTGTAATACTCATGGTTCATTGGTTGGTGAAAAATGTGTATAATTCGACATCAATTTCAAAACAAATCTCAATAGTTTTTTTCCATATTATTTCCATTTTAATAGAAATTATTAGTGTATATCATAATTGGTATGAATTTTATTAGAATAATGACTTTGATAATTCCCATGTTACCAACTTTTTTTATAATGAACTATTGTTGGTACTAATAGAAGAATAATATTTCATTTCATGGTTTCCACAATGATATTTACTTTTCATTATAAATTATTTCTTTTAGGGGCTAATTTTTATTTACAAAAACATATTTATCGATTCAATTAAAGAATTTTCCATTTTTATTATTCAAAAAATGGTTACAAGTTGGAGTTATTATTTATTACTTCATCATATTTTTTATCCAAACACAAATGAATGTACATCCATATCTTATTTAGATTGATTGGGAATTCAACAATATTTATTTTTTAATCGTCATTCCAAATAACTTGTTTTTCATAATCTTAAGGATTCATAGTCTAGTAATTATTTATTTTTTTATGTGTATAATCTCAAAAGTTTTCACTCTATATATAGAAAAGTTATTTTTTCATGATTCAACTATTAATAATTCCAAATGGAGTTAATGTGGATGATGAAATCCATAATAGAATTTTTTATATAATAATTAAATGGAAAACACATCCTTAAAAATGATTAATTCAAACGTTTTTTTATTATATTTCAAATCAAATCTTATCAATATTAGATCTATATATGTCTTAGTAGGTTGGGTTTTCTCAAATTCTATTATATAATCCCTTAAAATAATAAATCATTAATAGTTTATAAAATATAGAATTTTATTAACAAAATTGCATCCCTCATGGTTGTTTATAAATGTGTATAGTCTTAGGAGATATATCATAAACTATAGTGATATAAGATTTGATAAAAAATATCAATTTTTAGGGTGATTAACCCTAGGTGAATATATTCCATAGATGGATAAACATTCTAGTATCCAGGCAGGGATGTAATTTTAAGTAGAACCACATGATATCCACCTTACTACAAATCTAGTATTTCATGTCATATATAGACTTATAAATTTGACAGTTCTCTAGTGTTTTCCTTAAAATTATGTAATCCCACGAAATAAACCATTCAATATTAAATCAAATTTAAAAAAAATATCTATATCATTTAAATTATGATCACTATTATATTTTAAACCATTGATGGAATTTTCATCATCAAATGATAACAAACTAATATAAAATGTTATCAAAATATTACTATGAATCAAACTATAAAAACCAAAATATGTGACCACATAATTATATGATTAAATACAATATAATAATAAAATTACATTACCATGATCCTTTTTAGTTTATATATTTATAAAAGAATGACTAAATATTAACTAATGAAACCAACGTCTTTTACAGTGAATGGAAATGATACCCACTATAAAAGAAACAAAGATATACAAAACACTCATTCAATTGCTTACCCAAATTATCCAAAAATAATAGTACTCTTGACACATCTTATATTTTAATTATATTCACAACAAAAATTCTTCACATCAACTAAAGTGTGTGAATCTCATTGATTACATGAACATTTTCTAGAAGTTATATATGGAAGTGAAGGGAAAATGGAAAAATATTAAGACTAAGGTATTTAGGACATGAATGAAACAAATGGGAAAGGATATATGTGTATGTTTTTATTAAATATTTTATATTTATTTTGATATTTGATAGTGTATATGTGATAATAATTTATAAGTAGTGTAAATGGATCATTGTGAATACTCACCATTTATGAATAATAGAATTAAATTATTCAAGTGTCAATGGAACCAACTGTTATAAATAAAGTAGTGTGAGGTGATATTTGGAAGATGAAGCCTCAATATATATTTTCATCACATTTTTTTAAACCCATATTTAGTTATTTATTAATAGAATTTTTAATTTACATTTGTTTTTATTTATTCTATACTAATTTGTTTTCACACAAGTAATTTGTGATTTACTAAAAATATAAAATGAAACATCATAATTATTTTCATTGATTTATATTAATTAATTCCCCATTAATTTCAACTAAATTTCAAAATATTATAAAATATCAATAAATTTCTATAGAAACAAATATTTTGTATAAAAATTAATTCTTGTTCAATTTTTATCCTAAAATTATTTTTTGTTAATTTATTATTAAATGTTTGATAATAAATTTATAGATGATCCTAAAATTAATATTGGTGTCATTATTTGAGACTGAGTAATTTAATTTAGTATATAAACATTATACAATTTTAATTATATAATTCTTTAAAAAATTACAGTTTCACCAATTTCACAATAATTAATTCTAATCATAGTAATATACCATTAATGAATAAACATGAAATTTACATTAATGACCAAAATTGATAATCATATCTAAAATATGAATTCAAATTTTTGATTGGTAATTTCTATAATTAATTAAATCTTATATATATGTAATCCCATATTTTGTTGTATTATACTACTTCTATTTCAAAAATATTAAACGCATTTTACATAAATTCAATTGTATATTTTTAAATGTTATATTCAAATTATTAAAAATAATATTCTATATATAAATGTTTTCAGAAAATTTCATTTAAACCTCTTATAATGATAATTTCATGATATTTATTGTTGAAATAAAAATTTGTATATTTCACTATTCACATAAAATAATATATTTCATAAAAATTCCAAATATTCACCCAATTATAATTTTTACATGATAAATTTGAAAATGATATTCTTTTGAAAATATTTAGATACCACATATTATTAATTTACCTGTTAAACGAAAATAAATGTTATAAATGAACTGAAATTAGTATTTTTTTTAAATAACTTTTAAGACATTAAGTGTACATTTTCCTATTTTACATTTATTTTTAACTAATTAAAATTATTTTATTTACTAGGTGTCTCCTTCTTAGAAACATTTAGTGATAATATTAATCTAAAATTTACATTTAATTTTAAATTGAAATTTCTAGTAAATAAGTTGTCAAATATAAGGTTTATTTTGAGATAAAATATATTTCATAACCTTAGGTAGTTATAGTACGAATGTAAATGGACTGTTATCACCATTTTTAAACATATATAGAACAATGAAAATTACTAAAATTTAAAAAAAATCATCAAATACCTAGTAAATGTTTAGTTAATGACTATAATTGAAAAAAATAAATGGTTTATAGATGCGAATATGGTTCTAAAAATATAGATTATGGGGGTTATGATTTCTATAAATAAGGATAAAGAGAAAAGGTGTAATTTAAGAAAAAAATGATAATGGTTTTTATTCAAATTTAATTTTTTTTAGATTGTAAATATTATGTTTATGTCCGAATATAATTTATGAATTTTCTCTCTAAAAGCATCTTATTTTCATGTCCTATTATATGTTAAGAGTATTAATTTTTTTACACCCATTTCACCTATAATATACATAATAATTTCCTTCAAGTGATGCTTGTAAATGAAATCGGTCATACCACTTCATTTTTGTCAAAAATAAATTCAAACCATGTCAATATTACCTATTTTATTTTATGGGAAACCATATCTCTGTTTCTATTACTGGTTAAGGGGTTTTCCAATAAACTTAACGTTCTTTAAAAAACAAATCTTCTATTTACCATTTTCGAAAAGTTGATTTCATAAAAAAACATGTTTAAAAAAATTACAAATGAATATACATTTTAATAACTATTAATTATAATATATTTTACACCATATTTTTCAACATATATTAAGAAACACACCATACCAATTTTCATGTTTTTAAAAAATTAAAATTTACATTATTTTATAAAATATTTACCTAATTTACAAACATACCATTATGGTTGTTTATTCTCCTTTATCTGTGTAAATTTTAATTTATTTTATAAAAAATACATTTCCACATTTAAGCATCCATTGATGATTCCATTTCTTTAATGGGAATATAGATGTATGATACCTTACAGCCACTACTCTGGATTAGAACAATGTTAGCTTAATGATTTTGGCAAATGAAGTACTCTGAATTTTTTGACAATCAGATAAATGTGAATAATTGAAAGAGAAGGTGAATTGTTGTTAATTCCTGGGATAATATCACATGGACTGAAAATTGGTTAATTTAAGTGTAATTTACATGATATTATAACCTTATGATATGTGGATGTATTTAAATTTTAATGGATTTTGTTCTCAATTGAAAAACGGTACTGAATTGTTTCAAATTTTAATGGAAATTGGAAACCAATCTATATAAAATAATAATGTATTAAAAATGGTATATTGATGAATTGGTAAATGTCTATTGTGAAAATATAAATTTTATTCAGGAGGGCTTCTCCTTTTGAATTTTTCGATTATATTTTTTATATGATGTGAAACAATGTTGAATTATTCCTTAGGGTTGTATGTTACATGGTTTGTTGGGCCTTGTATTGTTTTTAATTGTTCTTATGATTTGTTCATAAGGGACCAATAAGTGAATCATGAGGGTATGGTTATTGGTTGTGATTTTCACCTGTGGGTGTGAATCATGGTTTTTGATACTTACTGTGGGTAAAATTCATATGGTATTTACTACGGAAGGGTAAAATGCATAGTCACAGGATTCCTAAGGGAAAGATTCTTGGTTCCTGAATATGAGAATCTAGATACCAAGGGAGGGATTCTTGATTTCCTAAGTTAAGGTTTTACTATTTCATGAAATGATATGGGTGACTCATCACTATAATGAGAATCCTCTTGTGCTATTGGTGAACCTTCCTAATATAAGACAATCAACCACGAAATAATGATAACTTGCATTAAGTCAAAGATGATTTGGGTAGACATGGATGTCAACATAGAACTCATTGTTCACTAGTTTTATGTCATGGGAAGTACTTATTTATCAGTTAATATACATATTTATCACATAATTTCACATCCCATATACTCATACTAGTTATTTTAGATACCTTTTTAGTGGTTTATAGAGTTTTACTCACACCCTATTAATGATGTTTTATGTTACCCGAATATATTTCATTGATGTAGTTATGAAAATGGGAAAGGGGACATCTATTGGTTGATTAAATTTCTGATGGATTTAATCTGGGTGGTGGAAATGATATGGAGATTTGGATTAGGTTTTTGGATATTTTAATCTATCATTTTATTATGTTTGTTTGTATTTTATTCACCACGCCATTTAAGTACATTCAGACATTCACCAAATTATTATATTATTATTTTCATTTAATTATTTTTCATCTATCCTTAGGTACTTTTTTACCATTATTATTATAATTTACTTTGTTATTAATACTATGTAACATAGGGTATTATCTCCCCAATATCTTTCTTACACCCTCAATGTTATTTGGAAGCCTCTAGCAAAAAGGGAGGTGATCCTGATGCCACATAACCACCAGACAATGTCATAGGAGGGAGCACCGAGCCATTTATATTGAAGTATGATTCCATTAGAAAATTTCATTTTTAAATTACAATGTAAAATAATTGAAATACATTAATATATCAACCTCATATTTTTTCATATCATCCATAATATATCACGTTTTTAAAATCCTTAAATTCCACCTATATAGACATCTTATGTTCCAAAACATCATTAAATTCATTCATTTCCTCATACATGAACATATTTTTATGAATAAAATCCAATAAAAAGTCTTTTAGATCTATATCCAGATGAGTAAAAAATTTTGGGGCAATGTAGGGTTGAAATCATCATATGATATGCTTCATGATCCTTACATTAATAATGTTTTCTAGAAGAGTGTGAATGTAATATGTAATGATGTTAATTAAATAATTTAATTAATTAGTAGATTCATTCTAGATATTCCTAAATTCCATAAATTCATTCCAAAAAACCTTATATTTTACATATATTGATTTTGAAAACCGTCATATTTATTAATCATATTTTCCTACGCATCATTTTTGAGATCTACAAAACATCACTCTACCTGTATTGGCATTGTATAATAATCCCCTTTGTAAATTGATAACTCTAAAATTAGAATACAATTATGTAAGGAATACACTTGATTAATCCATACTATTAATAATAAAAATATTCATTCCATATAAAAAGTAGGAAAAAATATTTTTTAAGAATATAAATAGAGATGTAATCTAATTCCTGAATAGTTTGAAATTGTTTCTATTCATGACCAAATTCCTTTATTGATTAATTAATTACATGTGATATAATAGGAATGATTAATTATATTTAACAATGTTCTTTGATTGTATTTTTAACCCACTTGGTGAAATACCCTATGTTGGCGAGATTTTATTAACAGTTAGAAGGATTCAAATTATTTCTGATTTTGATAACATTTTATTATAAAATAAAAATATCTTCTGTGTTCCTATTAAAAATATATATGAACCAAAATGAATGAATAAAAATACCAAACCGACTAATATATTGTTAAAAAACTAATATAATCCAAGGAGTTGAAAAAGTAAATTTTATGATGTAGTTTAATAATAAAAGAACACTAATCTTATAATTTTTTCATAGTGGAATCACAATCCCCAAAATATTCTACTATTACAACCGAAAAACATTATTCTCCGTATTATAAAAATAATTAATTTCTCCTCTTGAATAATCTTATGAGGATCATTGGTAGATCTCAATTACATTAAAATTAAATAGGTGCAACGTAATTCCATTTATTCAATTTTTCAATGAAATCTATTTTATCATATAAAATATGATTTGTGGAATATTACATCACAAAATATTATCTTCTTGAACTACCCACAAACATACTATAATAATGTAATATAATAAACTAGTTACTACATTCATGTGATTTTATTCGCAAAATACTACCTTCATAGAATATCACTCATAGACTCTTCCACAGATAGAGTGTCACTTTATAAAATTCAATCACAAAATCCCTACACAGTCTACCACTGTGTAATACTCTCTATGAAACATTATTATGAATGTCCCTTATTGTGGTTTATAAATACCAAAATTAACTATCATTGAAATTTTCTTCATGAAAATTTCATCATTAAATACTTTTTATGGCTGACACATCAAAGACTATTCTTCACTATGAGAATGCAGTTCAGAACCCATAATTATGCATCCTACACTTTTCATTTGATGATTTCATAAATTAAATGATTAATAGGTGATATACATATAGCATTCATTGAATCCATGTATCATGGGTTAGGGTAGAGAAAATATACTTTTGGGATCATTAAATACTACTAAAAATAGATAAAAATCATATAGTGTTTCTATTACAAAAAAATTGTGGACTGCCACCAACCACCCAGACCAACTAGACCATAGGCCCAAATTGGACCAGGGGTCGACCAAGCTAAATTTGAGTCATGCTAGTGCAACTAGAAGACTATAATGAGGGAGAATAACTCCCATAAGATGTGAATAATCCCTTTTATAGGGATTGAGGTTCACAATCCCAATGGTGTAAAATGTATAATCTCAAATCGTGGTGGGTAGAACCATGTGTGTAAGTGATTCATGTGGTATGGTTTATGAACCTATTACCATCTCGATGAGTCTGAATTCAATAAATTAATTATATAATGAATGAAAGCACTACTGAATTTAAATGTTGGATAATAAATCCCCCATCTGGACTGTACGATCATTCCTCCTGCTTCTCTTAGACATCCATTTATATCACATATATTTTGTGTTAAAATAATTCTTCCTCATGCCATCAAAATTAAAATCATAAATTCAAAACATGAGGCCTCCATCATAATACTCTTTTTCAACAAACACCCTTCTAAATTATTTTTTCGACATGGGGAATTATAGATAGTAGCATGTTCACATGGTGATCACCTATATTCCATCGCGAGTCCTTAAATAATAGTAGGAAAATTCCTAGATTTTCATCCTGAACCACCATGAGATCTGATCAAGAATATTAGTGGCCTTTTGTGAGATATCTGACCAATTCTCGAAACAGTCACATGATCATCTTTAAGATCATGATACCAATGTAAATCCAATCGATAGGGTCTTCATGAGTAGCTTATGACTGTTAAACATTCCATGTACCCAATTATTTACAACCCTTTTAAATAGGGTTTTAGATTCATGCTATGATTCCATGTGGATTAGGATCATGCGATTCTTCTTATGTCCTTATCATATCGATCTAGGAAATCCTCCACCACCTTATCTGGTGGAGGTCTCATCCTCCCTGTGCTAAGGGGAATCAAACTCGACCTTATGTGTCCTATAAAACCATGATCCCACTATGGAAATTATATGAATGGAGAGTATGTGGATCACCAAAAAATAAGGAATAATGGAGATAAATACTAAAGAAACAGAGGAGTAGAACACCGAAATTAGAGATAAATGTAAGAGATCTATTTGTTGCATGATGACATTGTGATTTCCCATCACATTGTCTCCACAAGATCACATGATAATATTTATAGACATTATAAAATATGGTTTCCTCTCATACATGATTTCATATATGAAATTATACAAGATACCTCAAAAGACCCCCACCCCCCGGACCACACGATCACATGAGTTATAGGAACTCATAAAATATGAAAAGATAGAAACCTGAAAATAAATTATACTCAAGCTCGTAACAGTTAGTTCACACTAATAAACATGCTTCCTACAACACCGTGAAAAATCGGAATTGAGAAGATCAAACAAAACCCAAAAGTGATGGATTCAAGGTTCAATACCCCACCAATTCATGATTATGATTATGAGATACCAAGTGTATGAATCCCATGGACAATTTTAGGAGGAAATCCCATGACCCAAGTCATTATACATGATTTAATGATTGATGGATGCCCCTAGTGTATTCCCACAATCCCTTCACTTAATCCCTTATAGGTTACACATTTGTTAGGAGATTTATGGCCTCACATGTAATGGGAAGTTGAGAATCATCTCCCATAATATTTTGATTCTTGTTTTCTCTGTCTCACAGAAACCTTCCCCATGAAAGAAAAACAATAATGATATGTGATTCACAAGCCATGAATCATTTTTCTGTAAATTTCACACTTTCACCTTTATGAGGAATCATCAAATAGAACTACATGTGGTATTAGAAGGAATCTCAATACCTTTTCATGGCCATGTGAATTGTGAGCCTTCATGAGGTTCAATCATCTATTAGACCATTCACATGTATGGGTCTTTAATCATTAAACATGTAATCTATTTCACAAGTCAAAAAAGATATATTTCTTATGCATATCATTCCATTTTACGATGTACTCATTGAACAAGTTTTTCTTTTAACAACATTGAACCCTATTTAAGAATAAGGGACTACCTCTTAATCCATTAACTCTAAAATTTATTGATCAAATATGCAATATATTATATATTTCTACACTGATAAGGTATTTTTTTTTCTCATCCTCTAGATTCCTCATGTAACGTCCCCGACCCGGAAGCCACTAAATCGGTGCTCCGAGCCGGGTAGTTACAAGACCGTAAATGCACCTCCCCATACACAAAGGCATGCCGACTAGCAGTGGGGGTCTATGGAGTCTAGTGGGGAGACTATACCACCTTCTTATTAGAGTAAGTCACAACAGAAATAAACCAAATAGCAGAAACAATAACCAATAATCAAGTAAAATGTATAAAAACCATTTCCAACAATAAATATGCCATGTCATACTACATGTGAAAAGGTGAACAACGGAACAAGATAAAGACAATGGCCAAAATCCCCAAAATGGTCCCGACTCCAAGTCTGGATCCTCCACCAAGTGCTACCCATGTCTACTCAACTATCCAACAAGGACCCTTTCCCTTCTCCTGACCTGCAAACATGAAGTCTGCTCAGGTACTCAACGGCGGCCCGAGAAGGGTGTGGGTACAACTCAGTAGGCCACCACCTACAGTGACTACAAAATATCTAGTATAAATAGGTAGTTCATGAAGGGAATATGAATGATAATTTCCAAGTAGTTATTTAAGGTGCCATTAACCAGGTCAGAGCCAAAGCCAATGCCACTTACATTACCATTAATTTAACACCAATTTTCATCACTTACCATTTCATCACATTTCCATGGGTTAATCACATACAATATATTACACGGGTCTAAGGCCAAATATCACATTCAAGAGGGTAAACACATGGTTATACAATATCACTAGGACTAACCCCCTCAAAGTAACGATATTCTCACCTCGAAGCCTCAGTCTGGGTGGATGCAACCATATCCTCATCTCGAAGCCTCAGTCAGGGTGGATGAAACCGTTTGGATAATAGATCATCAGTCCTCATTCCTAACCCGTGCATTTAGGGAGGAGTTTAGAGCACTAGTCGTCTCAAGACCTGTGGGTGTACATCCTCAGGTCATACCCCACTCTACCAAGCCAGGTGTACATGCTTATATATACAAGTTACCATCAACCTTACATAACATTTCCCCTTGGACAAACCATTCACAAAAAACCACACGGGAATTCACATCATTTCTTAACCCATTAACACATTACCATTTCAAATCATTTAACCATTCACCCAATTCCTATGTGTTATGCCTATCTCACTAATCATTCAACACTAGACCCATAATCCATCCTATTATGGTCTTTAATTAGTTTACATATTAACCCATTTAACCCGTTCGTCATTTCCATGAATCAACCATTCCTCCCATTACAAATAACCCTTAGGTTATTTCCATGTCTAGGTGAATCACCTAAATTCTATTCCATGTTCAACCAATCATTCCAAAATATTAATCAAGGGCTCTAAAATTTTTTACAACAAGGTCACTTGTTTAATATCAATCCCGATGTCTGGGGAAAGCCGACACATCCCATTGATTACCCTAAATTAGGTCATGTCAATCCCAACACATCCCACAGGGATCGTGATGGTTCCCATTTTCCATTTTAAACACCATTATTACCAAACATTCCATGGTTATTCCAAGCATATCCAAGTGGAAACAAGAACACAACTAAACTTGCACAAATACCAAAATAACCATGGGATATCATTTGTAGACCACCTACCTTGAAACCGCTGTTGAACACACTCTCAATCGAGTCCTCAGACCTCAATCCAACCAACCTTTGGAGCTTCAACCTAGAACTCACCCAAATGATAGGGTTTTAGAGCTTCAGAAAAAGCGGGAGAGGAGATACAAACCCTAAACCAAAAAGAGAAGCAAGGATGGAATTATCCTTACTCGGAGCTTCGATCCCAACCAATGGCACCAAAAACACCTCAGAAACGATGGAGATCGTTCACTTGGAGCTCTTGGGTGATTTGGTTCGTGCCTAGGGTGAAGAGGGATGAAATGAGAGGAAAAAGGAATGGAAATTTTTTTAGTTTTCCAAACATAAAGAGGCCGCAGGGTTTAGCCGCACGGTTTGGAAAAACGTGCGAAAACCATGCGCATGTTACTATCTGGAAGGGGAGGGGTCGCACGGTTTTCTTGGGCAGGCCGCACGGTTTTCCCTAGCCGTGCGCAGGCCATGCGCCCAGACTTGTCTTTCCTAGAATTCCTTTCTTTCATGCCCTGAGCCCCCCGGAATACCCCCAAGGCCTCTCATACTTTCAGAAGACATCCCTTGAAGCCCGAAACAAGGGATTCAACCAAAACAAAACAAAAACATACCTTTCCAAAATCCAGGATCTTACAACCTCCCCACCTTGTAACAGATCATCCACGAGCCGAGTTTCCAATCCTCATTGATCCACCGAAGAGAAGAGTTCAGGCCACTGAGCCCGCACATCCGATTCTCACTCCCAAGATTCTTCCAGAACCTTCCAATGCATCCATATTACTCCCACTAATGTCCCAACCTTTCCTCACAAGACCTTTTCACTATGATCCAACACACAAACTGGATGCTCCTCAAAGGACGCATCAGCCTCAAGCTCTACATCCTTCACATCAACCATGTGAGATGGGTCGAGGTGATACCGTCGAAGTTGCGACACATGAAACACATCATGCATCCCACCAGACCACTGTGGGAGAGCCAATCTTTATGACCCTGGTCTGATCCTTTCCACAATCCCAAAAGGTCCCACATACCGGGGTTCCAACTTACCCAGCTTTAAAATCTGACGGTGACCCAACCTTGGCAATACACGAAGGAACACCTTATCACCCACCACAAAATCAAGAGGTCTATACCTCCGATCTGCATACAACTTCTGCCTACTTAGAGCTGTAGTCATTCGATTCTTGGTCAACATAACTTTCTATGATGTCTCCTGCAGGAGACATGGCCCCAACAATTCAGATTCACCAGACTCTGACCAACACAACCAAGATCTACATGGCCTCCCGTTGAGTGCCTCAAACAGTTCCATCTGAATCATAGCCTGAAAACTGTTGTTGTAGGAAAACTCAACTAACGATAGTTGCCTCACCCAAAATACACTAATGTCCAGGAAACAAGCTCTTAACATGTCTTCCAACACTTGGATTTTATGCTAAGACTTCCCGTCCATCTGTGGGTGGAAATCCGTACTCAAAAACACCTATGTACCAAGTGCCTTCTGCAACTCTTTCTAGAAACCCAATTTGAAATGAGGATCTCGGTCTGAAACTATGGTTTGTGGCACACAGTGCAACCACAATATTTCCCAAACATACAGATCACCCAACTGTTCTATTGTATAGGTCTCCTGAATCGGTAATAAATGAGCGACTTTCGTTAACTGGTCCACAATCACCCAGATTGCATCATTCTTCTGCGGCATCCTCAGAATAACTAGGACAAAATCCATTGTTACGTCATCCGACTTCCATTCCAGAATGGGTAATGGATGCAACAATACACCTAGGTTTTGATGCTTGACCTTCACCTGCAGATAGGTAGGGCACCACACCACAAAGCCCACAACTTCCTTCTACATTCCAGGCCACCAAAACTGCCTTCAGAGATCACGGTACAGCTTGATCAAACCAGGATTCATTGCCCAATTTGATGAATGGAACTCATGCATTAACTCTTCCCGCATACACTCTGGCACAACCACACGATCACGAACACGAACAACACCGTCCACGCCGACGGCCCCTCCACAAGGTAGCTCCCCACATTTTATCTTTTCCATTATGGTCAAACACTCAGGATGATCAAGCAAACATTCCATAACTCGATTCAAAAGCATCGACTACATCGTTATGGAAGCATGAGTTACCTGACCATTCTCCTCCTGCACCTCTAGGTGACTCTCTGCAAACAAATCCATCACCTCTCATTCGGTGATGGATTCCTGAACCACCTGATTCTGAACCATCCTTCTTAGAGCATCATCAACACTGTTTCTCTTTCTTGGCATGTAAACAAACTCAAATTCAAAAGACTAGAGATATTCAACCCATCTTCACTGCCGAAGATTCAAATACTATTGTGAGAAGATGTAATTTAAACACTTATGGTTGGTAAACACATTAAATCGTTATCCCAACAAATAGTGCCACCAGCACTTCAAGGCGTATACCACTACAGCCAACTCAAGGTAATGAGTGGGATTGTTCTGTTCATGGGGTCTCAACTGCCTTGACCCATAAGCCACAACCTGCTCATCCTGCATCAACGCAGCTCAGGTAAGATCAAGATAGGTGTGATCATCAACTTCTTTTTCAACTCTTGAAAGGCATTCTCACAAGCCTTAAACCACTCGAACCAGATTATTTTCTTGGTCAATATCGAGAGTGGTGCTGCCAAATGAGAGAAATCATGAATGAACATTCGGTAATACCCAGCCAAACCCAGAAAACTCCGAACATTAGAAACACTATGGGGCTGCTCCCAAGATACAACTGCCTGCACTTTCTCTGGATCCACTGACACACCTACCTCCGAAATGATGTGACCTAGAAAATTCATCTCACCTATCCAGAATTGACACATTGATAGAATTGTGTATAGCCAGTTCTTTCTTGACGTACCTAAGACAATGTCAAGATGTTGGGAATGATCTTCATGAGTGTTGGGGTACACTAATATATCGTCCACAAAGAAAGCCACAAAATGATCTAGATAGGGATGAAAGATCTGGTTCATCAAAGCCATAAATACCGCAGGTGCATTGGTCAAGACGAAAGGAATTACCAAAAACTCAAAAAACCTGTACCGACTCTGGAAAGCTGTCTACGGTACGTCAGAAGACCTCACCCTCAACTGGTGATAACCCAACCTTAGATCAATCTTAGAAAACAAGGATGCACCCCTCAACTGATCAAATAATACATAGATTCTAGTAAGTGGTTACCGGTTTTTAACTATAATTTGATTCAACATTCGATAGTAAACACACAGCCTCAACGACACATAGGCCTTCTTATAAAAAAGAACGGGAGATCCCCAAGGAGATGTACTTGGATGGATAAACCCCTTACACTCCAACTCCTCAAGCTGAACCTTCAGTTCCTGGAGTTTTTTTGGTGCCATTTGGTATGGCAGAATAGAAACTGGCTCTGCTCCTGACAGCAACTCGATCGTGAACTCAACATCCCTCTCGGGGTGTAACCCCGAGAAATCCTTAGGAAACACATCCTGAAACCGATCCACCATAGGAGGGAAATTGGACTGTTCCCCTCTTTCATTATCATCAAGCGTGAGACTTGCCACTCTAGCCATGAGTCCACTCGACTGCAGACCAAATGGTCCTACACGACCGGCTCGAATATATCCTTCACCATGGTGGACATAAGTGTCACCATAAAGCGACCTGAACGATACTTTGAGACGATAACAGTCTATGTGTGCCTGATACAACACCAACCAATCCATTACCAAGATTAGTTCAAACCATGACATTTCGAGAACAAATAAACCCCTTAGAAAAAGATACCCACTGACTTCCAAGGAACATCCCTTGCACTGCTTGATATCATCAACCCACAACCCCAACGGAGTGTCAATTGACATAACTCCACACAACCTCTCCACAAGTAAACCCAGCGCTACCAAAAGTTGAGAAATGATAAAAGAATGTGTGGCACATGTGTCAAACAATGCACTAGAAAAATTAGAAGCTACAAGGATCGTACCTCGAACAGTTGATGGTTCGGCCTCGCCATCACTAGGCGCAAACCGAACTGCCTGAAGCTGACCTACCCCTCTACCCTGATCCCCAACCCGAATGCCCTACGCTACACTTCCCTGATGGCATGAGAGATCATGCACTGGAGTTCCATGTCCACCTCCCCTTCTAGTATGACCCGTGGAGCTCCAACTGCCTTCCTGATACGGGGCAACCGATCCCTTTCCCATAACCGATACCTGCTTTTCATCATCATGCTCACCCATCTGTCGAGGGATCGTGGTAGAACCTCTGCACATGCCCCATCCTGCCGCACAAATGACACTAAACTACTAGTTGAGGAAACTGACCACGCATATTCCCTGGCCTATCACCCTGATAAAAAAACACCTGGTTCCCACTCTGAGAGGTGGACCCTTTATTCTAACCACCTTTATGGAAACATTCCAAACGGCATTTACGAACTTCGGAAGATGCACCACTTGTCCGCCCAGATGGAACGACTAGCCCACCAACCGAATCTCCCTTCAGGATCCCTTTAGAGATGAGTTCCTTGTCCATCACCTCTAAAAACCTCTTCAAGAGGAACATATTCCCTTCAGACCTAATCTCAAGTCTCAACCCATCCTAGAAACATCTTGCTACCACCGCATCATCCCTTGCTAAAACTAGGAAAAAGCGTCGCGAATCAGTGAAGCAACTATCATTGTTCATCACCAACAGTGATCCCTGAGTCAGGCTCATAAACTCTATAGCCCGCTCCTGTCTCAATGTCTCTGGGTAGAAATGCTCTAGAAAAATTTCCTAAAAAACCTTCCATTAAATTTCCTCAGCCTTCTTGATTTGAGCCTGAATGTCCCACCAACGCCATTCCTGGCCCCGTAACATATAAACGGCCAGCATTACTTGCTTTTCAATAGGGGTCTCCAGATGATACAGTATCATCTAGACAAAACCTATCCAGAACTCCACTGCCACCAGCCCACCCTCTCCGGTGATGTTCAGAGGGTGTTGCTGCTGGAACTCCTTGGTCAGCACAAACATAATTAGTGTAACCCACCCTGGGTCCCGATCCATCATCTGCATTAGGGGATCCATGTTCTCCCAAAACGGGTCCGCTCTACATTCATTGATCTCCACATTTTCTTGCTCCTCTGTTGGAGGAGTGTCCTCAGAAACACCCTCCCATTTTCCAACTGGAAATCGACGTCGTGGTGGCATCTCTCCACATTTCCAAGCACAAGATTTAGCACACATGCCACATAAGTTTCATGACTCTATCAAAATCACTTTACTAGCTACAACCCATTTTCATATACTAATTCCAAAACATTAATACCTCAAATTCACCGCCTCGACCATCCCTACCTCAGGCCATGTTCCATATGGGGTAAGAAACCATGCACTATCACCAACTCACATAACACTTTACAAATACATTTTCCACCTCATTTCCAACCCTTATATTTTATTAAACTTCATTTACCGACTTTTTTTATTTCATTATTCTCATTATTTCTTGGTTTCATGAAATGCGTGAAGCACCCTACTTTCTTTCCTCACACACTCACCCCGTGCGTGTGCATAGCACAATGCATGTCACCCCTCTCCCTAGGTGCCTACAATGATGCATGAATGCATATCCTCATGTCGTTAAGGCCACAAGAAAATTATAATAAAACAGTCCCATCAAAACACATGTGCATCACCTAATGGTTAAATATCATCAATTGTGACAACACTCAACCAAGAAAAACATTTCCCTCCTTGGGTAGCTTGGGTTTTCCCTCTTACATGGGTTAACTAATCCCAAGCACGAGATCATTACCAATGCTCGACACATCGTAACCCTTGGAAACCTATCCCAAATAACAAGACCTCATAGAAGGAGAAGAAAGACCTTCTCTGATACCACTTTGTAATGTCCCTGAAACAAAATCCTCTAAACCGGTGCTCCGATCTGGGTAGTTACATGACCTTAAGCACACCTCCCCATACGCCAATGGTTGTTGACTAGAAGTGGGGGTCTATGGAGCCTAGTGGGGAGACTATACACCCTTTTTATCAAGGTATGACACAAAAGAAATATACCAAATAGTGGAAACAATAACCAACAATCAAGGAACATGTATAATAACCATTTCCAACAATAAATATGTCATGTCATACTACATGTGAAAAAGTGAACAAAGTCCCATGATAAAGACAACGACCAAAATTCACCAAAATTGCCATGACTCCAAGTCCGGATCCTCCACCAAGTGCTACCCACATCCACTCAACTATCTAGCAGGGACCCTTTCCCTTCTCCAGACCTGTAGACATGAAGTCTTCATGGGAACCCAACAACAGCCCGAGCAGGGTGTGAGTACAACTCAGTAGGCCACCACCAACAGTGTCTACAAAATATCTAGTATGAACAGGTAGTGCATGCAAGGAATATGAATGATAATTTCCAAGTAGTTATTTATGGTGCCATTATTCAGTTCAGAGCCAAAGCCATTGCCACATCCATTACCATTCATTTCACACCAATTATCATCACGTACCATTTCATCACATTTCCATTGGATAATCACATACATTATGTTACATGGGTCTAAGGTCAACAATCACATGCAAGAGGGTAAAGACATGGTTATCCTATCTCACTAGGGCAAAACCCCTCATTGTAACCATATTCTCACCATGAAGCCTCAGTACGGATGGATGCAACTATATCCTCACCTCGAAGCCTCAGTCTGGTTGGATTCAACCATTAGGAGAATAGATCATCAGTCCTAATTCCTAACCCGTGCATTTAGGGTGGAGGTTAGAGCATCAGTCTTCGATCGAACCGTGGGTGTAGATCCTCAAGTCATACCCTACCCTACCAAGCCATGTGCACATGCTTATATATATATGACTAACCATCAACCATCCATACCATTTCCCCTTGGAAAAACCATTCAAATCAAACCACATGGGAATTCACATCATGCCATAACCCATTAACACTTTACCATTTAACATAATTTAACCATTTACCCAATTCCCATGTGTTATGCCTATCTCCCTAAGAATTCAACACTAGACCCAAAATCCATCCCATTATGGTCTTTAATCACTTTACACATTAACCCATTTAACCCGTTCATCATTTCCAAAAATCAAGCATTCATCCCATTACAAATAACACTTAGGTTCTTTCCATGTCTAGGTACATCACCTAACTCTATTCCAAGTTCAACAAATCATGCCAACATATTCATTAAGGGATATACCATTTATTACAATAAGGTAACTTGTTTAATATCAATCCCCAAGTCTAGGGAAAGCCGGAACATCCCATGGATAGCCCTAAATTAGGTCAAGTCAATCCCAACACATCCCATGGGGATTGTGAGGGTTCCCATTTTCCATTTTTAACACCATAATTACCAAACATTCCATGGTTATTCAAAACATAACCAAGTGGAAACAAGAACACAAATAACCATGAAAAAAAATACACAAATAACCATGGGATATCATTTGTAGACCACCTACCTCGAAGCCTTGGTTGAAGGCACTCTCAATTGCGTCCTTAGACCTCTATCCGACCAACCTTTAGAGCTTCAACCTAAAACTCACAAAAAAGATAGGGTTTTAGAGCTTCAGAACAAGAGGGAGTGAAGATACAAACCCTAAACCAAAAAGAGAAGCAAGGATGGGATTATCCTTACCCAAATCTACGATCTACCACCAATGGTTCCAAAAACTCCTTAGAAACGAGGGATATCGATCTCCTGGATCTATAGGGTGATTTGGTTCATGCCTAGGGTGAAGAGGGAGGAAATGGGAGTAAAACCCGAGTGGGTTCTTAAAATCCCGGAATGGAAATTTTGATAATTTTTTGAACATTAAGAGGCTGCACGGTTTAGCCGCACAGTTTGGAATGCGGTGTACATGCTACTGTCTGGAAAAGGAGGGTTCACACTATTTTCCTGGGCAGGCCGCATAGTTTTCCCTCGTCGTGCGCAGGTCGAGTGCCTAGGCCTGTCTTGCCCAGATTTCCTTTCTTTTGTGTCCCGAGCCCCTGGAACACCCCCAAGGCCTCTCAAAATTTCATAAGATATCCCTTGAATCCCGAAATGAGGGATTCAACCAAAACATAACGAAAACATACCTTTCCAAAAACGGGGATCTTACACATCAATATTCCTTAAAACCAAAATTACGTCATAGAATGTGAAAAAAAAACACATGAGATCAATGTAAAATATGATTTGATCCTGATACCGTAACATAAGTTGTCACAAATAGACCACTTCCAATATTAATTGGGTATCATAATGGGATGGGAATACTACATCAAAAGCAGCATTTCAACTCTGGATTTATAAAATGAAATCATTCATTGGGTGAGTTCCCACTGGCTATATTTTCTATGATTGGACAGAGGAGAGGATATGGACCATCATTCCACCATCAACCACTTTGGGAGCCTATGGATATATAATAGTAGTGAAAACCTTTCCAACCTCATAGAGGTGGATGATAAGAAAAATTAGATCAAATAAACCACATAGGATAATCCTAAGAGGGCTCCCAATATTTATACTCATCATCGCTATCATGTGACCAAGACTCAACAAAGAGCTATAGATGATGTTTTTCTTACACCAATATTCTAGGTTGGGGAAAACAGCAGAACAACCCGATTGTAGTTTCCAAACAATGTAGCTTCCAAGAAGGATTATATCTCTGCTACCACCAATCTCTCTAAGGTCCACTAGTGTATCCAAGGAGAGAACCATAATCAATCCCAAATCCTCATTATCTTGGATCCTCTTATATCATCATCTCTATCCACAGTGACTATGGAATACCAGTGAACAATTCGGCCCATAGTACCAGGAGAATTTTAATCACATTGTACCTTGGGATCCCCTCCGTCAAAGGCACTGACATCCAAAATGTGACATTTGGAACCAATCCATGAACCTCAAAACTCTATCAAGGATGATCACAAACATTCTTGTGTCTCAGTCAATATGATATCAGTCATATCTGAAGACTACTCATTAGTTCTAGAAGAGCATAGTCATGATGGGTAAAATTATACCATCTTGTAGTTATTGGATTCATAGTAGTTTATCGAACCTTATATCGCTACCACATGAGATGAATGGATCAATTCTATCTACTAAGAATTTACTTAAGGTGTTAATGACAGTGTTGGTATTTTAGAATACAATAATAATGAAGGATATGGAATCTGGATGAAGTGGATTCAATATCTTAGATCTAGATCGAAACTCCCATCATCATCCACTCACCTTACACCAAGAGATGAAAGGGTATTTTCATGTCTCCTACCAACCAAACCTGTGAGGAGGATGAGGAATATTATACACAGGAACATATCTCTCAACATCAATGAATAAAATACTGAAGTATGATAGATAATTTTGGTCAAATTATTGAGTTCTCTACCTCAGGATTATGTAAAAGTTTCTCATATAAAACCTCTTATTATAGTGAGTTACCCAAACAATCAAGGTTGGGGAGATTTTCATATTTTTAATACACATATTTGGTGAAATCAAAACCTTAATCCAACTCTCCCCATCCCATTGGGACATGAGAAATTTACATATTTCTCACATCCTCATCAAAAATATTTTGGAAACCATATGTCCTCATATTTTTCCACAAAACCTCCAAATATCTTGATATATTTTAATCAATGATAAAAAACCACATCATCCAATACTCTGAATACTTCAGTACCTACCCTTGGACCAATAAAAATTTGGACTATGTACCCCAAAATAAAAACACATCCATGCACACACACCAATAGTGGAATTGATATTATGTGGGAGAAGCATCATGTTAACCCATCTCTTAATAAATGGTATAAAAAAATATTACATGAAATTCCAACATGTTCCTTAGTATTTAAACTATTACATGAGATAGTGATTGATAAAGATTTAGATGATGATAATTCCAAGTGAATCAAGGACGATAATCCATGACCATCATTTCACATACCATCAACATTCCGGACAAATAATATAACATTTATTTCTCTTTGATGGAAGGATTCTGATATAGATGGACGTGGAAACATTCAAATCACTAACAACTGAATCCTCTCTATAGTTATCTGATCACTCATTGAAGGGAGAACTTATTGTGAAAAATAAAAGGACCAACATGCCTATCTAGTGGGAAAAAATTTCATTCAGTCCAAGATTGAACAAAACCAATTCTTTCCCAAGAAATAACAACTCAATGTATATTGAAGTTCCTTGGGAAGGAGTTGGTGAAACTCTCAAAAGTGAGGATAATGGATTAGGAAAGGATGATATGTTGTGAAAAAAAATTTCCCTACCATCGACATCTTTGGAACACAATAAAATGATATTATGTCTTATAAAGTCATTTCTAGGAACATTTTTCTGTAGTCTTGATTGATTTTAGGGATCTAGAAACTCATGTAATATTCATAACAGTTGTTCAATTTCCTTTAAAGGAGACACTCTTCTACAGGGTTATTCACCATCACCATTTCTATAGGACATTAAAATTCATTGCCTTTTACCTTACCATAAGATGTAAAAAAAACTGACCGGATCATGTACTAACGTGAATACATTAAATTGTAAGGATGATATCCTTACCACCAATAATTTAACTAAATTTCCACCTTCATTATAGAAATATGTTAAAATACATGGATAATAAACTTAACACGGTACACTAAATTACAAGGTGATCGTCCATACCACAAGATGATGAACTACACCACTTATTCCCTTAGCACAATATATTAAACTGCATGGATGATTTCATTACCACAAGAAATTAAACTGCATGTATTTCACCCTTACCACAAAGACGTTAAACTACATGGATCACTTCCATAACGATATATGTTAAACTGATTAGCTCATGCCCTTTTTTCATGACATTAAACTCTATAAGGTTTAAGTAACTGTGTATAGTTTGATAATCAGTCAAATGGTAATTATAGGGATGCAAGGATTCTCTATCCTGGCCTAGCGACCAATATTTTCATCCTTACTACAAGATGTTAAACTACATAGATCATGTATTTCTCGTAAGACATTAAACGGTGTTGGATTTCTAGAACTATATATGACATGATTATCATAATAATGGTATACATAGTGATACCAGATCCTATATCTTATCCCACCCACTTTCATTTACTTCCATATTGCATGATGAAAAACTACACGGAACCTTTTCAAATAACATGATGATAAAAAGTGTGGCACCTCAATCAAGGGTTGATATCATCAGTATTAGATGGAAAGGTCAGTATACAATTTGGCGATAGTTCCCCCTCTAAGACTTGGGTTTCCACATATATAAAAGAATATTTCTACAAATGGTGAGGCAAGAAAGTAGCGGTGGATGATTATATATATGTTAAAACTCTCAGTAACATGGGGACCACCCTTATAAATCCCTAACGTTTAAAAGATAATGACTATGTCCCCTCCAAAAATCAGGTAATGGTATTATATTTAATACCACGGGTCTAATTCCATCATGTCCTTACATATATTGTAAAATGAAATCATATTTAAGGTCTCTCTGGGATGAATTAGACATAACGGGATAATATCATGTCATTTAATTGCCTATATCACACTTATAGTCATTGAGAAGCCCCTACTTTTCTAGATCCGACTAAAAATTCCAACAAAGATTCATAATTATAGGAACATGAGGATGATATCACGAATTCCCATCCAACATTCGAGGAATGTGTCTCTACCAAAATATATGACCCCTAACAGATAAATCATGGAATTTAATAAGGACTATGACCTACTCAAATTAGATCATCAATTCCCCTCATAGAGGAAGATATCCGAACTGAATTTCAAAAGAAACACATGAATTTTTACACATAAAAATATATAATTTTTTTTATTTGAATCTAGATGTGTCTATGAACTATATTAGACTACTAGATGAACATTGAGGATTCTTCCAGGTAGTTAGGAGGATGTACCCCTCTGATGACACCAATGTAGATGTAGAAGATAACATTTTAGTCCAAGAGTGATTTTTCAGAGAAGTGAAACACCAAAGATGGATTTCCCCCATCATCCCCGTCAAGAAAAATAATGTTCACAATAGGGTATGTACGGACAATAGAGACCTTAATAAAAATTTCACAAAAGATAATTTCTCATTGACGATCAAAGAACTCAGGATTGATGTAACTGCCAGTTTCCAAGATCATTTCATCTTTTAAGGGTACTGACAAAAAAAGTAGATACATAGGACCCTAATGATGAATAATCTAATGCATTCAGGGATTTTATGGGGATCTTCCTCTATTAGATAATTCCCTTTTTATAAATGAATGTGGGTGATCCATATCAATGTTCCATGAATAAAAAATTAAATCCCGTCCTGGGAAGGATATATGAGTGTTAATTCAATTAAAAGGATGTTAAATCCAAAAATTTTAGTGATCAATTAGCTGATCTCCAAAAAATTAGACAAGATGCGATAAAATTTTCTAAGGATGGATCCGCTAAAATTCACCTTTATTGTAGGATTAGGAAAATTCATAATAATTATGGTAAACCAACATGATATTGAGGATATAAGGATGCAGCCTTATGAACAATACATATTCCTGAATTAAATGAATAATTCACATTGAGGATATTTTTAGGTTTAGAGTTTTAGAGAATTAGGACATAACTATTACATCTCAAAGATTACAAGGTAGACACATCTACTCAGTTTCCATTTTTTTTCACAAAATATAAACTCTTGAACCAATGATTCATGTCTAGTTCCATGTTTTAGACATCATGACATTTCCTTGATCCCATACTTGACCGTATTCCACTTTAAGTCTAGTGGAAAACATTTCAAAAACATTGGATTAGCCTAAAAAGCTCAGTAAGGGTTATAACAATACAGAAAGAAAAAATTATTCCATGTAAACATAAGAATCAATGAAATCATACATTACTCATAAAACATAAGCACTTTAACATACCTCATTAAATCATAAGATTTAGGAATAACTCATAGAAATTGTAAGACGTAAAGGTAACTTGAGGCATTCAGAACATTCCTATGTATGGAGTAACCCTCATGGTTACGTTTGGAATACCTATCACAGTATATTCCCTATATCTCTTCAGAGAAACCTTATTGTTAAACCCCTTCGCATTACCCAATTAATTGGAGATCTATATTGGGCTCTCGCTCCCTTAGTTTATTATGGAATCACCCTTCTTCATAAACAATGCCCATGAACCATAACATAATCATATCACATAAAACATGCATAAAGGAAACAAAAATTTTCCACATTTCAATCAAAAGATATCAATACAACACATTGATATAAAAAAACATTATCACAACCATTTTCAATACCAAAATAAAATGAAATTAAGACATGGTATTTATTTTTCATTTAAAAAAAGTTATGGCTTGTAGAGGAAGCCGAAACTCAAATAATAGTCACAACGGCAGAGAAGTCATTGTTGTCGTATACGTAAGAAAAAAACCATCAATTTTGTCATTTAGTAAAATTCTTGGTATAAAAATATTCCTTTTGAATAAAAGTAAAATTCAAAGGGGTTTACACAAAGTATAAAATAAAGTTGTGTATAAAACAAAATATACCTCAATGAAAGGAGATTGGGATGAAGTCCCATACCACTTTGAAGATTTTAACATTTTAAACCATTAATATCCATATAAATAAATCCTTAAAAACCATTTTGAAAACATGGATATTAATGAGAAATATTTATAAGAATAAGTCAATAAATAATTTAAAATCATATTTTTGTTAACGAGTTTTCAACAAAAGGAGAGTCACTTAAATACAAGTAATTGAGGAATAAAATTTAATCAGAACATTATAATATCATGAGAATAAATGGATTCATGATATAATATTCCAAAGGACAGTACAAACACCATATAAGGGTGAATTGGTGCATAACAACAATGAAGTCTCAATAGAAATGTAAAATGAGATGAAATCCCTTCTAAAGAAGGTATCCTTATATTAAGGATAAATCATTCTCATAATTATGCGTGAAAAATATAAATACACCCAATTTAAGTTGATATTATTTTTAAAACAACCATAGTTCATTCACACATATTCATAGGATGACATGATCAAGAATTAGAGGTTTAACCCAAAGAATTGGAATTGGGTTAAGAAGTTCCTTTGCAAAAACTCGATAGCCTAACGGCGTCACATCAAGATTTAGAAAAAGAGTTGATGAGAGAGATAAAGGGTATCTCATTACTTGGACATAAAATTTACAGAAATAAGGATATATAATAACATATCCCAACATAATAAGATGTAATTTAAAAGGAAAAACAAAAAGAAGTATTTTTAAAAATAAGAGGGTGAATGGTTTCCTTACTGACTTGGGTAACTTTCAAAATGTACACCCCACGAAAGAATGACTATAAAACTATAACGTAAATACCCATAAATGAAATTATATTACACAAATAGTAGAATAATGGGCATTACATACACCACTCAGAGGAAATGGTGGCAAATGTAGCATAAATCTCACGGGAATAATAGTGAGATGAAAAATCCCTTACGAAAACTCGGCAGCCTAACGGAACCACATAAAACATCCAAAAATGAATTTATTAGATCAAATAGGGTCTGTCATAATATGAACATAAAAATTACAGAATGAGGAATATAATAGAACATCCCCAAACATAGCTTAAAATAAATTACATAAAAGAGAGTACATAAAAATAAAGAGAGAGGTAAGATCCCTTACCTCATTTCTGACTAGTCCTGTTCATTTCGTTATATTCCTGAATAATAAACTTTAGTCAATTTATTGTTTCTTAAGGAAATTATTTAAATTTTATTGTTCAATTAATATCATATATTATCATGTTATAATAATTATATAATTTTGTCAGTTCCTATCATACGTTTTGTCGATGTTCGGTACATGAGCCAAAAATGATCTTGTTTGAAAAGCATTGTCAATGTAGTTGTAAGTACATCATATAAAGAATATTATTAATTATTTAAATATAATATATATCTAGTATATATTCGTTTTATACTTATTAAATAATATTTGGAGATAAAAAGAAATGAAATGAACCATTCATGGAGACGGTAGGTCGTACGTACAGATGAACGCTACTTTCATTGCTTTGGAACATTAATGGAATTAAAAATATATGAGAGATAAATATATATTATAATTCCTGTATAATATATATGTTATATGCGTCACATAATTCAATTAATTTCATTATTTATACATTCCATGTATTTCATGAACGAGTCACATGACTTGAGGAGGCGGTAGTCCACACTTCCTCAAATGAAATTATCGCATTTGCACAACATGCAAAGCATAAAGGTATGTTTTAAATATAAAATTCAGAAGCATACAGAGGAAATAAATATAATATATATCATATATAAAAATAGTTCCATCATAATGGCCACCATGAGAGGTTGAAGAAGAAGATAGAACAATCATCATTTCGTTAGGTAGTAATTCGCTATCCACAGAAACAGTATGTTGTTTAACCATTAGACGGAGGTGTCTGTAAGTTTATCTTGAATCCTTCTCATAAAAACAATGTAGTATGATTAAGATACTGTTTTTGTTACAAAATCAAGGAATAAAAATACTTTAGGGGGTTGGAGAAGCAAAATAAAACAAAATAACATTAGGGATGACTTTACCTTTAAATCGGGTAACCCCCTTTGGTTTGAACCAAAAGGGTTTCATTAAGAGCATTATGCCTAAGGTAATGCTTCAAGGATAAATAGAGTTATGTTTAGAGATAAAATTTTCTAGTTTTGGCCGAGCTAATGGCTTGAGAGGTGTGGGTAAGGAGGTAGAGTTGGGGGGCCTTTTATAAGAGGGAGGAGGGGGACTCTTGGAAAGTAAAGAAATGTTACTTTATATTAAAATGATTATCGGATATTAAAGGTCCCACATTGATATATGTCTTGAATAAGGTGGTAAGGGTTTGAAATATAGTCATCCAATAGGTTTTAGACAAGTGTAAGTATTTTATTTTACATTATATTTTAATTTTATTTAAATAATTCATTAGTGAGATAATCGCTGCATCATCATGGTGTGATAAATAAATTAATTTATTTAATGTATAAAAATTATATAAAAACTAATATGATGTAGGAAATATTTTTATCTTTCCAATTAATATTTATAGTCCAAGAGATAATTTATACATACAAAACTAAAATTGTTTTACTTGGGTGATACATACTTTGGTTATACTTTCGTTTTAAAAATATCAAATTAGAAAGTGTCACTATCACCCCAAAAGTGATTCCATGGGGTCCCAAATTTTGGCACAAGGAATAACATGGTCGGACATGAAACAACCAGTATCATTATGACACATGTTGGGGTCATTTTTTATTATTCTGATATTATTTTATTACCCTTAACTACCCGATTACTAATTAATCACGATAAATAAAGATAATTACTATCGTTATTATTCATAACGTCCAAAAACAAAAGAGTATTAATTACATAATTTTAAACTTATAATTCCAAATATTGAATACAGTTTATCAAATTCAAAACACAGAAACTGTAGTAATTAATTTAAAATAAAATTCCGTTGTCAAAACAAAAGACGGGATTTTAAGAAGTAAAATTTATCAAAAGATTGACTTGTTTTTACATCCAATTGAAAATTGAAATTACTTCCAATGAACAAAATTGTATTAAGTGATAAAAATATAATTAAATTATAGTTTAAAAACAATTAATATTAAAATCTAAATATATAAATAAATTGGATGAAAAGGAATTTTTGAATTAAAAAGGTATATTTGTCACTATTTATAAAAAAAGACATTATCAGAAAAATACCAAAATTTAACCCTAATCTATATTTGATATTCCAAATTCAGAAATTTTTTCCATTTTACAAAATTCATAACATATAAGTTTCATTAATAAATAATATAGTTGATTCCCACTGTCAAAACAAATATCGTGTTTTTAAGAAACAATATCTATCAAAAGATTGACAATTGTTTATGTCCATTTTCAATGTGAAATTAATTATAATGACCACCATTGAATTAATTGGTAAAAATATATTCTAACTACACTTTAAAACAATTAAAAAAAGATAATATATAATTTTAATTAAATTCTATGAAAAGTCAATTTTGAAGTAAAATGCAGTATTTTTCACTGTTTATAAAAAAATGAACATTTGTCAGAAATATACCAAAAATTTATCCAATGTAAATTTCAATATCCCAACTCTAAATAATAAGTTTATTTTGACAAATATATCTTATAAAATTGTCAAATTTTGGATTTAAAAAAGGTTCTCCATCAAAAGGCGGTAAAATAATCTTTTAAAAATATTAGAGTATTTATTCTTAAAATTGGATTCATTTGCATTTTAAGCCCGTATCATTTATTGGATAAATGTAAAAATATTTAACAAACATATGTAATCATTTTTTATTTAGTTCTGTTCATTCCCACCATTACAACGACTAGGCATTAACTATTTAAAATAATATTATTATATTATTAGTGTGCAACATAAGATTTCAATGAAACTCGTTGTTGCATACTGGGTACGCCATCAAGCATAGAATTCTCTTTAAAGTAATATTAACATTTTTCTCAAAAACATTGATAATCATGAGAATGTAATATTATTTATTTACCTGGGATGTTACATCCTTCCCCCCTTTTGGAAATTGTGTCCTCACAATTTTAAAATTAGGCTTGGAAACTTCATTGAAAGCCCCAAATCAGAAAAATAGTAAATTTAACTATGACATTAAAAGAAAGAAAGAGAAGTACAAGGGTCACCCAAGTAAACCCATACTAGGATTCCATGTAGGAAAACATGGATATGGAAGAAAAAAAACAAACGGTCATGTTCTGAGGGAGAGTGATAGAAAACATGTTTAGGGGAAAGATAACCACCAGAAAACCACAAACTTGTGATGGGATAAACGACATTTGATTCCCCAGTCGGAAAAATTAACAGACTACATATTTTGTTTAAATTACTTTTCATTGTGGAATTTATTTATGTGCTTAACTAAAACATCAGGAAACATGATTACTTGTCATGTTGACTTTCAACATTTGCTAGATTTTTTACAAAAACTCATATTTTCTCCAAAAGATGAGTTTTTAGGATAAGTTGTTCACATTAAGAGAACTATAATCAACTTCTATAGAATCAACTAATCCACAAAAGTGAACTATATACTTCCCATGTCTTTAGTCCAAAACCAAAACCAAAATTTTTAGTATGAGATCAGATAATATCCAAAAAGGATAATCCTTTATAAAAAGAAATACTACTCTTAATCTCCAAAATTTGTCAAACATTATCCGAAGTTCAACAAAGACTATTCAATAAACAACTGCCCAAAAATTATTCAAAGATAAACCAAACTATGACTGAAACCCAAATCTCCAAATGATTTAATCACATATTCTTCCAAGGTAAATATTAACATTTATCTCCAAATAACATTAATTACTCTTAAAGTATCATACTGAAAAGTAATTAACCTAATCACATATCCTCCATGATAGGTTAATAATTTCCATATGTAACCCAAAATTAACTTATTATAGATTAATAAGATCATCAAACTAAAAATAACTAGTCATACTAACCAGGGACTTCATATAGTCCAGTGGTAGGTGATAAATAACAGTCGCCCATTGGTTGTCGGTTCGATTCCCACAGGTTCGTCCGACGCAACAGGTTGTCACATAGTCTATGTGTTTTCCTTTTTCCAAAAACTACATAATTCTTATAAAATTCCCCAAAAAGCGATAAAATCATCAAAAATAACCATAACATAATTTAACCTAAAGTTTATCTCATGCCTTTCATATTCCATCATATCATGTAGTAACCCATAATTACCTCAAAAGTAAGGATCATATAAACCCTAATGGTTAACTTTATAATTATCACCAAAACATCCACATCGAGTTGGTTCTCTCGTACATGATGCATTAGAGAACTCACCAAGGTTCAAGTTTTTGATCATGACTCCTGATAGTTGGTTTAGAATAACCACGATATTTCTCATTGAATCTCCCATTTCATCCAGTCTCTTAATCAGAGAACCACCACAGTTTCCTTTAAACCCATTCTCACTTTGGTGCCTGCTAGATCTATCCATTTACTAAAACCAAAAATGTCAGTGTGATTATATCAACAAAATCATCATGTAGAATAGATGAAGATAAACACTAAGATATAATTATCCAAGTTATCTAAAACTCATTTTAACTTTCATAAATAACAATGACTCTATCTAATATAATAACAATTGTTGTTATACAAAACTTGTCACTTATGCTTAAACAATACTCTCACCTCTAAAGTTATCTAAACCAACCTTTGATACCAACTATAAGGACCTAGCATTGTGTACAATACATATTCTTGAATTAGATGAATAATTCACATTGAGGAACTTTTCAGGTTTAGAGGTTTAGAGAATTAGGACATAACTATTACATCTCAAAGATTACAAGGTAGGAACATCTACTTAGTTTCCATTTTTTCACAAAATATTAACTCTTGAACAAAACAGTCTTGTATAGTTCCATGTTTTAGAAATCATGACAATTCCTTGATCCCGTCCTTGACTATATTCCACTTTATGTCTTGTAGAAATCATTTCAAAAACCTGGGTTGAGCATAAATATCTCAGTAAGGTTTATAATAATGCGGAAAGAAAACATTATTCCATGTATTCATAAGAATCAATGAAATCATATCTCACTCATAAAAAATAAGCACTTTAACATACCTAATTAAATCATAAGATTTAGGAATAACTCCTAGAAATCATAAGATGTAAAGGTAACTTGAGGCATTCATAACATTCTTATGTATGGAGTAACCCGCAAGGTTACATTTGGAATACCCATCACAGTATATTTCCTAAATCTCTTCGGAGAAACCTTAGCGTTTAACCCCTTCGCATTACCCATTGCATTGGAGATCTATATCGGGCTCACCCGCCCTTAGTTTATCACGGAACCACCCTTCTTCATAAACAATGCCCAAGAACCATAACATAATCGTATCACATAAAACATGCATAAAGGAATCATAAAGTTTCCATATTTCAATCACAAGATATCCATACAACACATTGATATAATAAAAACATTTTCGAAACCATCTTCAAAACCAAAATAAAAGAAAAGTAATTAATGGTATTTATTTTTCATTTAAAAAAAGTTATGGCTTGTAGAGGAAGATAAAACTCAAATAATGGTCAAGGCGGCAGACAAGTCGTTGTCGCTGCATACGTAAGATAAAAACAATCCCTTTTTTCGTTTAGTAAAACGCTTGGTATAAAAAGATTCCTTTTGAATAAAAGTAAAATTCAAAGGGGTTTATACACCGTATAAAAGAAAGTTCTGTATAAAACAAAATATTCCTCAATGAGAGGAGATTGAGACGAATTCCCATACCACTTTGAAGGTTTTAACATTTTAAACCATTAATATCCATATAAAAATATCCTTAAAAACCATTTTTAAAACATTGATATTAATGAGAAATATTTATAAGAATAAATCATTAAAACATTTAAAACGATATTTTCGTTAAAGAGTTTTTAATAAAATGAGAGACACTTGAATACAAATTATTAGGGAATAGCATTTAATGAGAACTTTATAATATCCTGAGAATAATGGGATTCATGATATAATATTCCAAAGGATATTATATACACCATATAATGGTGAATTGGTGCATAAAAACAATGATGTCTCAATAGAAATGTAAAATGAGATGAAATCCCTTATAAAGAAGGTATCCATAAATTAAGGATAAATCAATATCATAATTATGTGTGAAAATATAAATAAATCCAATATAAGTTAATATTAAGTGTTAAACAACCATAGGTAATTCACATATATTCATTGGATGACATGATCAAGAAGTAGTGGTTTAACCCGTAGAATTGGAATTGGGTTAAAAAGTTCCCTTGCAAAAATATGATAGCCTAACAGCGTCACATTAAATTTTATAAAAAGAGTTGATGAGAGAGATAAAGGGTATCTCATCATTTGGACATAAAATTTACAGCAATAAGGATATATAATAACAAATCCCAACATAATAAGATGTAATTTAAAAGTCAAAACAAAAATAAGTCTTTTAAAAATAGAAGGGTGAAAGGTTCCCTTACCGAATTGGGTAACATTCTAAATGTACACCCCATGAAAGAATGACTACAAAAAATTGATTTAAATACCCATAAATGATATTATATTACACAAAGAGTATAATAATGAGCAGTACATACACCACTCAAAGGAAATGGTGGCAAATGTAGCATAAATCTCACGGGAATAAAAGTAATATGAAAAATCCCTTACGAAAACTCGGCAGTCTAACGACGCCAATTAAAACATCCAAAAATGGATTTATGAGATCAAATAGGGTGTCTCCTAATATGAACATAAAAATTACAGAATGATTAATATAAAAGAATGTCCCCAAACATAACTTATTTTAAATGACATAAAAGAGAGTTCATAAAAAGAAAGAGAGATGTAGGATCCCTTACCTCATGTCTGACTGTCTTGTTCATTTCTTTATGTTCTTGAATAATAAACTATAGTCAATTTATAGTTTATTAAGAAAATAAATTAAAGTTTATTATTCAATTAATATCATATATTATCATGTTATAATAATTAGTTAATTATGTGAGTTCATATCATTCGTTTTGTCGATGTTCGGTACATGAGTCAAAAATGATCTTGTTTGAAAAGCATTGTCAATGTAGATGTAAGTAAATCATATCCAGAATAATATTAATGATGTAAATATCATATATATTCAGTATATATTCTTTTTATACTTATTTCACAATATTTCGAGATAAAAAAAGTGAAATGCACCGTTCATGGAGACAGTAGGACGTAAGTACGCATGAACGCTACTTTCATTGCTTTGGAACATTAATGGAATTAAAACTAGATGAGAGATAAAAAAATATTATAATTCCAATATAATATATTTTTTATATGGGTCACATAATTTCATTAATTTCACTCTTTATTCATTCCATGTATTGAATGAACGAGTCACATGACTTGAGGGGGCGGTAGTCCACACTTCCTCAAATGAAATTATCGCATTTGCACAACATGAAAAGCATATAGATATGTTTTAAATATAAAATACGGAAGAATAGAGAGGACATAAATATAATATATATCATATATAAAAATAGTTCCATCATAATGGCCAACATGAGAGGTGGTAGGATAAGATAGAACAATCATCATTTCGTGAGGCATTAATTAACCATCCACAGAAATAGTATGTTCTTTAACCATTAGACGGAGGTGTGTATAATTGTAGCTAGAATACTTCTCATAAAAACATAATATTATGTTTATGATATTTTTTTTGTTACAAAATCATGTAATAAAAGATTTTAGGGGGTTGGAGAAGCAAAATAAAACAAAAGAACATTAGGGAACACTTTACCTTTAAATCGGGTAACTCCACTTGGTTTGAACCAAAAGGGTTTCATGAAGAGCTTTATGACTAGATGAAGGCTTCTAGGATGAAGAGGGTGATGTGGAGAGATAAAAGGATCAGATTTTGTCCAAGCCAAGGGCTTGAGAGGTGTGGGTGATGAGGTAGAGATGGGGGCCTTTTATAAGAGGGAGGAGGGGCACTCTGGGAAAGTAAAGAAATGTTACCTTATATTAAAATGAGTTTCAGATTCTAAAGGTATCAAATAGATATATTTCTAGGATAAGGTGGTTAGGTTTCGAAATATACTAATCCAATAGGTTTTATTCAAGTTTAAGTCTTATATGTTTACATTATCTTTTCATTTTATTTAAATCATTCATTAATGAGATAATCGATGCATCATCATGGTGTCATAAATAAATTAATTTATTTAATGTCTAAAAATTATAAAAAAAATTAATATGATGTAGGAAATAATTTTATCTTTCCAATTACTATTTATAGTGAAATATATAATTTACACAGACAAAACAAAAATTGTTTTACTTGGGTGGTACATACTTTGGTTATACTTTCCTATTAAAAACATAAAATTAAAAAGTGTCACTATCACCCCAAAAGTGATTCCATGGGGTACCAAAGTTTGGCACAAGGAATAAAATGGTTTTCCATGACACATCCAGTAGCATTATGACACATTTTGGGGTCATTTGTTATTATTATGATATTATTTTATTACCATTAACTACCTGATTACTAATTAATCATGATAATTAAAGATAATTATCGTCGTTACTATTCATAATATCCAAAAACTAAATAGTCATAATTACATAATTTGGACCTTCGGATGCCAAATATGGAATCCATGTTATCAAATTCAAAACACATAAATTGTAGTAATTAATTTAAATGTAATTCATGTTGTCAAAACAAAAGACAGGATTTTACGAAGTAAAATTTATCAAAAGATTGACTTGTTTTTACATCCAATTGAAAAGTGAGATTACTTCAATGAACAAAATTGTATTGATTGATAAAAACATAATTAAATTATTCTTTAAATACAATTAAAATTACAATCTAAATATATAAATAAATTGGATGAAAAGGCAGTTTTAAATTAAAAAGCTGTATTTTTCACTATTCCAAAAAAAAGACATTATCAGAAAAATATCAAAAATTAACCCTAGGATATATTTTATATTCCAAATTCAGAAATTATTTCCATTTTACCAAATTCAAAACATATATGATTCATTAATTAATCATATTGTTAATTCCAGCTGTCAAAACAAATAGTGTGTTTTTAAGAAACAATATCTATCAAAAGATTGACACTTTTTTATGTCCATTTTCATGGGAAATTAATTCTAATGACCACCATTTAATTAAATGGTAAAAATATATTCTATATACACATTAAAATAATTAAAAAAACATAATCTATCCATATAATTATATTAGATGAAAAAGCATTTTTGATGTAAAATGCAGTATTATTCACTATTCCTTAAAAAATGAACATTTGTCAGAAATTTACCAAAAATTTATCCAATGTAATTTCAATATCCCATTTCTAAAGAATAAGTTTATTTTGACAAATATAGCTTATAAAATTTTCCAAAGTTTTATTTTAAAAAGGCTCACCATCAAAAGGTGGTAAAACAATCTTTTAAAAATATTAGAGTATTTATTCTTAAAATTTAATTAATTTGAATTTTAAGCCTATAAAATTTATTGGATAAATGTAAAAATATTTAACAAACATATGTAATCATTTCATAGTTAGTTCTGTTCATTCCCGCTATTACAACGGCTAGTCATTAACTATTTAAAATAATATTATTTTATTATTAGTGTGCAAAGTAAGATTTCAAAGAAACTCGTTGTTGCGTATTGGGCACGCCATCGAGCATTGCATTAACTTTAAAGTAATATAAACATTTTATTCACAAATATTTGTAAAAATGAGAAGGTAATATTATTTATTTACCTGGGATGTTACACCCTTCCCCCCTTTTGGGAATTGCGTCCTCACAATTTTAAAATTGGGCTTGGAATCTTCATTGAAAGCCCCACATCAGAAAAATAGTAAATTTAACTATCACTTTAAAAGAAAGAAAGTAAAGTACAAGGGTCTCCCAAGTAAACCCATACTACGATTCCATGTATAAAAACATGGATATGGAAGAAAAAAATGGTCATGTTCTGAGGGATACTGATAGAAAACACGTTTAGGAGAAAGATAACCACCAGAAAACCACAAACTTGTGATGGGTAAAATGACATTTGATTCCCCAGTCGGAAAAATCAAGAGACAACATTTTTGTTTTAAATTACTTTTCATTGAGGAATTTATTTATGTGCTTAACTAAAACATTATGAAACATGATTACTTGCCATGTTGACTTTCAACTTTTGCTAGATTTTTTACACAAACTCATATTTTCTCCGAAAGACGAGTTTTTAGGATAACTTGTTCACATTAAGAGCACTATAATCAACTTCTATAGAATCAACTAACCCACAAAAGAGAATTATATTCTTTCCATGTCTTTAGACCAAAACCAAAACCAAAATTGTTAGTACGAGATCAGATAATATCCAAAAAGGATAATCCTCTATAAAAAGAAATACTACTCTTAATCTCCAAAATTTGTCAAACATTATCCAAAGTTCAACAAAGACCATTCAATAAACAGCTGCCCATAAAATTCTTCAAAGATAAACCAAACTATGACTGAAACCCAAATCTCCAAATGATTTAATCACATACTCTTCCAAGGTAAATATTAACATTTATCTCTAAATAACATCAATTACTCTTAAATTCACATACTGAAAAGTAATTAACCTATTCACATATCCTCCATGATAGGTTAATAATTTCCATATATAAACCAGAATTAACTTATTCCAGATTAATAAGATCATGAAACTAAAAATAATTAGTCATACTAACCAGGGACTTCACGTAGTCCTGTGGTAGGTGATAAATACCAGTCGCACATTGGTTGTAGGTTCGATTCCCGTAGCTTCATCCGACGCAACAGGTTGTCACATAGTCTATGTGTTGTCCTTTTTCCAAAAACTACATAATTCTTATAAAATTCCCCAAAAAGCGATAAAATCCTCAAAAATAACCATACCATATTTAACCTAATGTTTATCTCATGCCTTTAATATACCATCATATCATGTAGTAACCCATAATTACCTCAAAAGTAAGGATCATATAAACCCTAATTGTTACCTTTATAATTATCACCAGAACTTCCACATCGAATTGGTTCTCTCGTACATGATGCAATAGAAAACTCACCATGGTTTAAGTGGTTGATCATGACTCCTGATAGTTGGTTTAGAATTACCACGAGATTTCTCATTGAATCCCCCATTTCATCCAGTCTCTTAATCAGAGAACCACCAAAGTTTCCTTCAAACCCATTGTCACTTTGGTGCCTAATAGATCCATCCATTTACAAAAACCAAAAATTTCAGTGTGATTATATCAACAAAATCATCATGTACAACAGAGGAAGATAAACACTAAGAGATAATTATCCAAGTTATCTCAAACTCATTCCAACTTTCATAAATAACAATGACTCTATCTAATATAATAACAATTGTGGTTATACACAACTTGTCACTTATGCTTAAACAACACTCTCACCTCTAAAGTCATATAAACCGACCTTTGATACCAACTATAAGGACCCAGCCTTGTGTACAATATATATTTTTTAATTAGATGAATAATTCACATTGAGGATCTTTTCAGGTTTAGAGTTTTAGAGAAATAGGACATAACTATTACATCTCAAAGATTACAAGGTAGGCACATCTACTCAGTTTCCATTTTTTCACAAAATATTAACTCTTGAACAAAAGAGTTATGTCTAGTTCCATGTTTTAGAAATCATGACATTTCCTTGATCCCATCCTTGACTGTATTCCACTTTAAGTACTGTGAAAAACATTTCAAAAACTTTGGTCGAGCATAAAAATCTCAGTAAGGGTTATAACAATACGGAAAGAAGATATTATTCCATGTATACATAAGAATCAATGAAATCATATTGTACTCATAAAACATAAGAACTTTAACATACCTAATTAAATCATAAGATTTAGGAATAACACCTAGAAATCATAATATGTAAAGGTAACTTGAGGCATTCATAACATTATTATGTATGACGTAACCCTCATGGTTACGTTTGGAATACCCATCATAGTATATTTCATAAATCTCTTCGGAGAAACCGTAGCGTTTAACCCCTTCGCATTACCCATTGCATTGGAGATCTATATCAGGATCACTCGCCCTTAGTTTATCATGGAACCACCCTTCTTCATAAACAATTCCCAAGAACCATAACATAATCGTATCACATGAAACATGTATAAAGGAAACATATCTTTTCCATATTTCAATCACAACATATCCATACAACACATTGATATAATAAAAACATTATCAAAACCATTTTCCATACCAAAATAAAAGAAATGTAATACATGGTATTTATTTTTCATTTAAAAAAAATTATGGCTTGTAGAGGAAGCTGAAACTCAAATAATGGTCACGGAGGCAGAAAAGTAATTGTCGCCACATACGTAAGATAAAAACATTCCCTTTTGTTGTTTAGTAAAACTCTTGGTATAAAAATATTCCTTTTGAATAAAATTAAAATTCAAAGCGGTGTATACACCGTATAAAAGATAGTTGTGTATAAAACAAAATATGCCTCAATGAGAGGAGATTGAGACGAAGTCCCATACCACTTTGAAGGTTTTAACATTGTAAACCATTAATATCCATATAAAAATATCCTTAGAAACCATTTTTAAAACATGGATATTAATGAGAAATATTTCTAAGAATAAATCATTAAAACATTTAAAATGATATTTTAGTTAAAGTGTTTTTAATAAAATGAGAGATACTTGAATACAAATAATTAAGGAATAACATTTAATGGGAACTTTATAATATCATGAGAATAATGGGATTCATGATATAATATTCTAAATGATAGTATATACATCATATAATGGTGAATTGGTGCATAACAACAATGATGTCTCAATAGAAATGTAAAATGAGATGAGACCCCTTATAAAGAAGGTATCCTTAAATTAAGGATAAATAAATCTCATAATTATGTGTGAAAAATATAAATACACCCAATATAAGTGGATATTAAGTGTAAAAGAACCATAGGTAATTCACACATATTCATAGGATGACATGATCAAGAAGTAGAGGTGTAACCCGTAAAATTGGAATTTGGTTAAGAAGTTCCTTTGCAAAAATTTGATAGCCTAACAACGTCACATCAAATTTTAGAAAAAGAGTTGATGAGAGAGATAAAGGTTATCTCATCACTTGGAAAAAAATTTACATCAATAAGGATATATAATAACAAATACCAACATAATAAGATGTAATTTAAAAGACAAAACAAAAATAAGCCTTTTAAAAATAGTAGGGTGAAAGGTTCCCTTACCAACTTGGGTAACATTCGAAACATACACCGCATGAAAGAATGACTATACAACATTGATGTAAATACCCATAAATGAAAGTATATTACACAAAGAGCATAATAATGGGTAGTACATACACCACTCAAAGGAAATGGTGTCAAATGTAGCATAAATCTCACAGGAATAAAAGTGATATGAAAAATACCTTACGAAAACTCTAAAGCCTAACGACGCCAATTAAAACATCCAAAAATGGATTTATGAGATCAAATAGGGTATCTCATAATATGAACATAAAAATTACAGAATGAGGAATATAAAATAACGTCCCCAAACATAGCTTAAATTAAATGACATAAAAGAGAGTTCATAAAAAAAGAGATGGAGGATCCCTTACCTCATGTCTGACTTGTCTTGTTCATTTCTTTATATTTTTGAATAATAAACTTTAGTAAATTTATAGTGTCTTAAGGAAATACATTAAAGTTTATTATTCAATTAATATCATATATTATCATGTTATAATAATTAGTTAATTATGTGAGTTCATATCATTAGTTTTGTCGATGTTCGATACATGAGTCAAAAATGATCTTGTTCGAAAAGCATTGTCAATGTAGTTGTAAGTAAATCATATCCAGAATAATATTAATGATGTAAATATCATATATATTCAGTATATATTCGTTTTATACTTATTTCACAATATTTCGACATAAAAAATGAAATGCACCGTTCATGGAGACGGTAGGCTGTACGTATGCATGAACGCTACTTTCATTGCTTTGGCGCATTAATGGAATTTAAACTAGATGAGAGATAAATAAATATTATAATTCCAGCATAATATATATTTTATATTGGTCACATAATTTCATTAATTTCATTCTTTATTCATTCCATGTATTTCATGAACGAGTCACATGACTTGAGGGGGCGGTAGTCCACACTTTCTCAAATGAAATTATCGCATTTGCACAACATGAAAAGCATAAAGGTATGTTTTAAATATAAAATACGGAAGAATAGGGAGGATATAAATATAATATATATCATATATAAAAATAGTTCCATCATAATGGCCACCATGAGATGTGGTAGGAGAAGATAGAACAATCATTGTGCTGTGAGGCATTAATTCGCCATCCATAGAAACAGTATGTTCTTTAATCATTATACGGAGGTGTGTGTAATTATAGCTTGAATCCTTCTCATAAAAACATCATAGTATGTTTATGATACTGTTTTTGTTACAAAATCAAGGAATAAAAAGATTTTAGGGGGTTTTAGAAGCAAAATAAAACAAAAGAACGTTAGGGAAGACTTTACCTTTAAATCGTGTAACTCCCCTTGAATTAAACCAAAAGGGTTTCATGAAGTTCTTTATGCATAAGGTAAGGCTTCTAGGATGAAGAGGGGGATGTGTAGAGATAAAAGGATCAGATTTTGTCCGAGCCAATGTCTTGGGAGGTGTGGGTGAGGAGGTAGAGGTGGGGGCCTTTTATAAGAGGGAGGAGGGGCACTCTGGGAAAGTAAAGAAATGTTACCTTATATTAAAATGAGTTTTGGATTTTAAAGGTCCCAAATAGATATATTTATAATATAATGTGGTAAGGGTTCCAAATATACTAATAAAATAGTTTTTAGACAAGTCTATGTCTTATATTTTACATTATCTTTTCATTTTATTTAAATCATTCATTAATGGGATAATCGCTCCATAATCATGGTGTCATAAATAAATTAATTTATTTAATGTCTAAAAATTATAAAAAAAATAATATCAGGTAGGAAATAATTTTATATTTAAAATTACTATTTATAGTGAAAATTATAATTTACACAGACAAAATTAAAATTGTTTTACTTGGGTGATACGTACTTTGGTTATACTTTCCTTTTAAAAACATAAAATTAAAAAGTGTCACTATCACCCAAAAAGTGATTCCATGGGGTACCAAAGTTTTCCACAAGGAATAACATGGTTTTCCATGACACAACCAGTAGCATTATGACACATTTTGGAGTCATTTATTATTATTATGATATTATTTTATTACCTTTAACTACCTGATTACTAATTAATCATGATAATTAAATATAATTACCGTCGTTACTATTCATAATGTCTAAAAACTAAACAGTATTAATTACATAATTTGGACCTTCTGATTCCAAATATGGAATCCATTTTATCAAATTCAAAATACATAAATTGTATTAATAAATTTAAATTTAATTCCTGTTGTAAAAACAAAAGACAAGATTTTAAGAAGTAAAATTTATCTAAAGATTGACTTGTTTTTACATCCAATTGAAAAGTGAAATTACATCAATGAACAAATTTTTTTAATTGATAAAAACATATTTAAATTATACTTTAAAAACAATGAAATTTACAATCTAAATATATAAATAAATTGGATGAAAAGGCAGTTTTGAATTAAAAAGCTATATGTTTCACTATTCCTAAAATAAAGACATTATCAGAAAAATATCAAAAATTAACCCTAATATGTATTTGATATTCCAAATTCAGAAATTATTTCCATTTTACCAAATTCAAAGCATATAATATTCATTAATAAATCATATTGTTAATTCCCGTTGTCAAAAAAAAATAGCGTGTTTTTAAGAAACAATATCTATCAAAAGATTGACACTTGTTTATATCCATTCCTCGGTGAAATTAATTCTAATGACCAAAATTGAATTAAATGGTAAAAATACATTCTATATACACATTAAAATAATTAAAAAAAAGATAATATATCCATATAATTAAATTAGATGAAAATGCAGTTTTGATGTAAAATGCAGTATTATTCACTATTCATGAAAAAAATGAACATTTGTCAGAAATTTACCAAAAAATTATCCAATGTAATTTCAATATCTCATTTCTAAAGAATGAGTTTATTTTGACAAATATAGCTTATAAAATTTTCAAAAGTTGGATTTAAAAAAGGTTCACCATCAAAAGGTGGTAAAATAATCTTTTAAAAATATTAGAGTATTTATTCTTAAAATTGGATTCATTTGAATTTTAAGCCTATAAAATTAATTGGATAAATGTAAAAATATTTAACAAACAAATGTAATCATTTTTTAGTTAGTTCTGTTCATTCCCACCATTACAACGTCTAGTCATTAACTTTTTAAAATAATATTATTATATTATTTGTGTGCAACGTATGATTTCAAAGAAACTCATTGTTGCATATTGGGCACGCCATCGAGCATTGCACTCCCTTTAAAGTAATATTAACATTTTACTCACAAATATTTGTAAACATGAGTGTGTAATATTATTTATTTACCTGGGATGTTACATCCTTCCCCCCTTTTGGGAATTGCGTCCTCGCAATTTTAAAATTGGGCATGGAAACTTCATTGAAAGCCCCACATCAGAAAAATAGTAAATTTAACTATAACTTTAAAAGAAAGAAAGATAAGTACAAGGGTCACCCAAGTTAACCCATACTAGGATTACATGTAGAAAAACATGTATATGGAAGAAAAAAACAAACGGTCATTTTCTGAGGGAGAGTGAAACAATACATGTTTTGGAGAAATATAACCACTAGAAAATCACAAACTTGTGATGGGTTAAACGGCATTTGATTCCCCAGTCGGAAAAATTAACAGACATCATTTTTGTTTTAAATTACTTTTCATTGAGGAATTTATTTATGTGCATAACTAAAACATAAGGAAACATACTTACTTGTTATTTTGACTTTCAACTTTTTCTAGATTTCTTACACAAACTCATATTTTCTCCAAAAGACGAGTATTTAGGAAAACTTATTCCCATTAAGATCACTATAATCAACTTCTATAGAATCACCTAATCAAAAAAAGAGAACTATATACTTCCCATGTCTTTAGACCAAAACCAAAACCAAAATTGTTAGTACGAGATCAGATAATATCCAAAAATGATAATCCTTTTTAAAAATAAATACTAGTCTTAATCTCCAAAATTTGTCAAACATTATCCAAAGTTCGACAAAGAGCATCCAATAAACATCTGTCCATAAAATTATTCAAATATAAACCAAACTATGATTGAAACCCAAATCTCCAAAGGATTTAATCACATAGTCTTCCAAGGTAAATCTTTACATTTATCTCCAAATAACATCAATTACTCTTAAAGTCTCACACTGAAAAGTAATTAACCTAATCACATATCCTCCATGATAGGTTAATAATTTCCATAGAAAACCCAAAATTAACTTATTATAGATTCATAAGATCATATAACTAAAAATAATTAGTCAAACTAACCAAGGACTTCACGTAGTCCAGTGGTAGGTGATACATACCAGTCACACTTTTGTTGTGGGTTCGATTCCCGCAGCTTCGTCCGACGAGACAGGTTGTCACACGATCTACGTTTTGTCCATTTTTTAAAACTACATAATTCTTATAACATTCCCCAAAAATAAATAAAATCTTCAAGAATAACCATAACATAATTTAACCTCATGTTAATCTCATTCCTTTCGTATTCCATCATATCATGTATTAACCCATAATTACCTCAAAAGTAAGGATCATATAAACCCTAATGGTTACCTATATAATTATCACAAGAACTTCCACATCGAGTTTTTTCTGTCGTACATGATGCTTTAGAGAACTCACGAAGGTTCAAGTGGTTGATCATGACTACTGATTGTTGGTTTAGAATAACCACGAGATTTCTCATTGAATCCCCCATTTCATCCAGTCTCTTAATCAAAGAACCACCACAGTTTCCTTCAAACCCATTGTCACTTTGGTGCCTGCTAGATCCATCCATTTACTAAAACCAAAGAGGTCAGTGTGAGTATATCAACAAAATCATCATGTAAAAAAGAGGAAGATAAACACTATGATATAATTATCCATGTTATCTCAAACTCATTCTAAATTTCATAAATAACAATGACTCTATCTAATATAATAACCATTGTGATTATACACAAACTTGTCGCTTATGAATAAACAACACTCTAACCTCTACAGTTATCTAAACTGACCTTTGATACCAACTATAAGGACCTAGGATTATGTACAATACATATTATTGAATTAAATGAATAATTCACATTGGGGATCTTTTCAGGTTTAGAGTTTTTGAGAATTAGGACATAACTATTACATCTCAAAGATTACAAGGTAGACACATCTACTCAGTTTCCATTTTTTCACAAAATATAAACTCTTGAAAAAATGAGTCATGTCTAGTTCCATGTTTTAGACATCATGACATTTCCTTGATCCAATACTTGACCATATTCCACTTTAAGTCATGTGGAAAACATTTCAAAAACACGGGATGAGCATAAAAAGCTCAGTAAGGGTTATAACAATACGGAAATAAAACATTATTCCATGTATACATAAGAATCAATGAAATCATACATTACTCTTAAAACATAAGAACTTTAACATACCTCATTAAATCATACGATTTAGGAATAACACATAGAAATCATAATATGTAAAGGTAACTTGGGGGATTCAAAACATTCTTACGTAGGGAGTAACACTCATGGTTATGTTTGGAATACCCATCACAATATATTCCCTAAATATCTTTGGAGAAACCTTAGCGTTTAACCCCTTCACATTACCCAATGCATTGGAGAGCTATATCGGGCTCACCCGCCCTTAGTTTATCACGGAACCACCCATCTTCATAAACAATGACCAAGAACCATAACATAATCATATCACATAAAACATGCATAAAGGAAACATAAATTTTCACATTTCAATCACAAGATATCAATACAACACATTGATATAAAAAACATTACCAAAACAACTTTCAATACCAACATAAAATAAAAATAAATCATGGTATTTATTTTTCATTTAAAAAAAGTTATGGCATGTATAGGAAGCCGAAACTCAAATAATGGTCACGATGGTGGAAAAGTCATTTTCGCCGCATACGTAAGACAAAAAATATCCCTTTTTAGTTTAGTAAAACACTTGGTATAAAAATATTCCTTTTTAATAAAAGTTAAATTCAAAGGGGTTTATACACCTTATAAAATAAATTTGTGTATAAAACAAAATATTCCGCAATGAAAGGAGATTGAGACGAAGTCCCATACAACTTTGAAGATTTTGACATTTTAAACCATTAATATCCATATAAATAAATCCTTAAAAATCATTTTGAAAACATGGATATTAATGATAAATATTTATAAGAATAAATCATTAAAACATTTAAAATGAATTTTTAGTTAATGAGTTTTTAACAAAATGAGAGACACTTGAATACAAATAATTGTTGAATAACATTTCATCAGAACTGTATAATATCATGAGAATAAATGGATTCATGATATAATATGCCAAAGGACATTATATACACCATATAAGGTTGAATTGGTTCATAACAACAATGAAGTCTCAATTGAAATGTAAAATGAGATGAAATCCCATATAAAGAAGGTATCCTTATATTAAGGATAAATCAATCTCATAATTATGTGTGAAAAATATAAATACACCCAATATAATTGGATATTATGCTTAAAACAACTAGAGGTAATTCACACATATTCATAGGATGACATGATCAAGAAGTAAGGTTTAACCCAAAAAATTGGAATTGGGTTAAGAAGTTCCCTTGCAAAAATTTGATAGCCTAACGACGTCACATCAAATATTAGAAAAAGAGTTGATGAGAGAGATAAAGGGTATCTAATCACATGGACCTAAAATTTATAGCAATAAGGATATATAATAACATATCCCAACTTAAGAATATGTAATTTAAAAGAAAAAACAAAAAATAATTCTTTTAAAAATAGGAGGGTGAAAGGATCCCTTACCGACATGTGTAACTTTCGAAATGTACACCACATGAAAGAAGGACTATAAAAAATTGATGTAAATACCAATAAATGAAGTTATATTACACAAATATTAGAATAATGGGTATTATATACACCACTCAAAGGAAATGGTGGCAAATGTAGCATAAATCTCACAGGATTAAAATGTGAGATGAAAAATCCCATACGAAAACTCGGCAGACTAACGACGCCACTTAAAACATCCAAAAATGGATTTATGAGATCAAATAGGGTCTCTCAAAATATGAACATAAAAATTACATAATGAGGAATATAAAAGAACATACCAAAACATATCTTCAAAGAAATGACATAAAAGAGAGTACATAAAAAGAAAGAGAGTGGTAGGATCCCTTACCTCATGTCCGACTTGTCTTGTTAATTTCTTTATATTCCTGAATAATAAACTTTAGTCAATTTTTAGGTTCATAAGGAAATAATTTAAAGTTTATTAATATATTAATATCATATATTATCATGTTATAATAATTAGTTAATTATGTGAGTTCATATCATACTTTTTCTCGATGTTCGGTACATGAGTCAAAAATGATCTTGTTTGAAAAGAATTTTCAATGTAGTTGTAAGTACATATTATCCAGAATATTATTAATGATGTAAATATCATATATATCTAGTTTATATTCGTTTTATAGTTATTCCATAACATTTGGAGATAAAATAAATGAAATGCACTGTTCAGGGAGACGGTAGGCCGTACGTACGCATGAACGCTACTTTCATTGCTTTGGCACATTAATTTAATTAAAACTAGATGATAGAAAAATATATATAATAATTAAAGTATAATATATATGTTATATGGGTCACATAAGTTCATTAATTTCATTCTTTATACATTCCATTTAGTGCATGAACGAGTCATATCACTTGAGGGGGCGGTAGTCCACACTTCCTCAAATGAAATTATGGCATTTTCACAACATGCAAAGAATAAAGGTGTGTTTTAAATATAAAATACAGAAGCATAGATATGAAATAAATATAATATATATCATATATAAAAATAGTTCCATCATAATGGCCACCCTAAGAAGTGGTAGGAGAAGATAGAACAATCATCGTTTCGTGAGGCAGTAATTCACCATCCACAGAAACATTATGTTATTTAACCATTAGACGGAGGTGTGTGTAAGTTTAGATCTAATTAATCTCATAACAACATCATAGTATGTTTATGATACTGTTTTGGTTACAAAATCAAGTAATAAAACGAGTTTAGGGGGTTTGAGAAGCAAAATAAAACAAAATAACATTAGGGAAGACTTTACCTTTAAATCGGGTAACACCCCTTAGTTTGAACCAAGAGGGTTTCATGAAGAGATTTATGCCTAAGGGAAGGATTTAGGATGAATAGGGAGATGTGTAGAGATAAAAGGATCATATTTTGGCCGAGAAAATGGCTTGAGAGGTGCGGGTGAGGAGGTAGTGTTAGGGGGCCTTTTATTAGAGGGAGGAGGGGCACTCTGGGAAAGTAAAGAAATGTTTCCTTATATTAAAATGAGTTTCGGATTTTAAAGGTCCCAAATAGATATATTTCTAGGATAAGGTGTTAAGGGTTCTAAATATACTAATACAATAGGTTTTAGACAAGTTTATGTCTTATATTTTACATTATCCTTTCATTTTATTTAAATCGTTCATTAATGAGATAATCGTTGCATCATCATGGTGTCATAAATAAATTAATTTATTTAATGTCTAAAAATTATAAAAAAATAATATGATGTAGGAAATATTTTTATCTTTCCAATTACTATTTATAGTCTAGGAGACCATTTACACAGACATGACTAAAGTTTTTTTACATGGGTGATACATACATTGGTTATACTTTCCTTTTAAAAACAGAAAATTAAAAAGTGTCACTATCACCCCAAAAGTGATTCCATGGGGTCCCAATGTTTAGAAACATGCATTCCATGGTCTTCCAATGCACAACCAGTTTAATTATGACAAATTTTGGGGTAATTTTTTATTATTATGATATTATTTTATTACCCTTAACTACCGGATTACTAATTAATCACGATAATTAAAGATAATTACTGTCGTTACTATTCATAATGTCAAAAAACAAAAGAGTATTAATTACAAAATTTGGAACTTATTATTCAAAGTATGGAATCCATTTTATCAGATTAAAAACACAGAAATTGTAGTAATTAATTTAATAGTAAATCACGTTGTAAAAAAACAGGATTTTAAGAAATAAAATTTATCAAACGATTGACTTGTTTTTACATCCAATTGAAAAGTGAAATTACTTAAAATGAACAGAAATTGTATTAAGTGATAAAACAATAATTCAATTATACATAAAAACAATTAAAATTTCAATCTAAATATATAAATAAATTGGATGAAAAGGTAGTTTTGAATTAAAAAGCTGTATTTTTTCCTATTCATTAAAAAAAGTCATTATCAGAAAAATACCAAAAATTTACCCTAAGTTATATTTTATATTAAAAATTCAGAAATGATTTCCATTTTACCAAATTCAAAAAATATAAGTTTCATTAATAAATCATATAGTTAATTCCCGTTGTCAAAACAAATACCGTGTTTTTAAGAAACAATATCTATCAAAAGATTGACACTTGTTTTTGTCCATATTCAAAGTCAAATTATTTCTAATGACCACCATTTAATTAAATTGTGAAAATATATTCTAAATTCACTTTAAAAAAATTTATAAAAAGATAATCTATCTATATAATTAAATTAAATGAAAAAATAGTTTTGAAGTAAAATGCAGTATCTTTCACTATTCATTAAAAAAATGAACATTTGTCAGAAATTTAACATAAATTTATCCAATGTAAATTTAAATATCATAATTTTAAAGAATAAGTTTATTTTGACAAATATATCTTATAAAAGTGTCAAAATTTGGATTTAAAAAAGGTTCTCCATCAAAAGGCGGTAAACCAATCTTTTAAAAATATTAGAGTATTTATTCTTAAAATTGGATTCATTTGCATATTAAGCCTATAACATTTATTGGATAAATGTAAAAATATTTAACAAACATATTTAATCATTTTTTAGTTAGTTCTATTCATTCCCACCATTACAACGGCTAGACATTAACTATTTAAAATAATAATATTATATTATTAGTGTGAAACGTAAGATTTCAAAGAAACTCGATGTTGCGTATTGGGTAAGCCATCGAGAATAGCCTTCCCTTTAAAGTAATATTATCATATTATTCACAAATATTGATTAACATGAGAATGTAATATTATTTATTTACCTGGTATGTTACAGAGGATGATCCAAATATCAGTAGTTTTATTTTATAAATTCACCCCTCAATCTCAAATAACTAAGGGGAATCCAAGGTCACATTGACTATATTCAGTAATTCATAGAAAACTTTTAAATAAAACCTCTCATATTCACCATGATAATGTAGAAATGGATTTCCTATCATTGTGATGATTACTAAAGAATATTATTTAAATGTATCAATCAATACATGCTACACCTACCGGTTCTAATTCCTCTAGAGGAATGGAGTCCATTAACTTATATGTGGCCACCGTGGAATGCACAATAGAATCCCTACATGCATAGAAAAATGATTTGGGAAGTGATAATAATCACTTCTATATTAACCGGAAGATGTTTGGTACTAAGAAAATATATTCTAATGTCTAGAATAGCTTCCTTGAACACTTATTTGTAGTGAAAAAGACGCGGCATTACATACAGAACCATGATGTCCACTATAGAGACCCGAAGCGTGACGTACATGGACATTACATTACTTTTGCGGAATACTTAGTACATAACAAAAACACACACACAAGGATCGTAATAGTTTAATGTCTTTGGAAACTCAGAATATAATCTTCTAATCGTGATGAAAGATCTTCAACATCTCTCATAATGATCTTCCTTTTTTTACCTAAAACCTTTCTTTATATCCTGGGGAAAAGAAAACATTAAAGGGTGAGCTCAAATGCTCAGTAAGGGTAAACAAAAGAAATATCAATCACATCGTATTCATAAGAACATAACATTTTGGAAATCTTAACCTACAAAAGAGAGCATAATTTCATAACATGGGATAAATCATAGTAGTGAAATGAAATACCAATAATCATAACTTAAAACATGAAAATTTGTGGCATAGACACATAATCATAGAGAATCATTTCTTATTAGTCAAGACTCATTGCCAAGACTATCTTAGTGGACAAAGTCCATTTCTGAACCGAGTCACCCTCGTTTCAGTCCTGTTTCACTGAACCGGTATAACCTACCATTCCAGCCATGTCTATCTCATGAGATATAAAATCTTTACCCATTTCATTGGAGGGAGATATAGGTCCCAACCATCTCATAATGATACCATTCTTATATGTGCCACAAAATCATAAATCATACATCGTTGCATAACCCATGTAATAAAATGGGATATTTAAACAACATGACATCATAAAACAATTCATATAAGATAAAGGGATTCATAAAAATAATTCCATCACAATATAATCAAATCAATGTAATAATAGGGATAGAAATAGAACCCTATATTATCTTAGATGGATAATAATTTTGATAAAACACTTCAAATGATTTCATGAGGAAAATATCATTTCTTCTTCAAAATCAATTTCCTTTCACAAAACGTCATGCAATTTTTAAAGAAATAGATTTTATTGAAAATAGTCATGAAATCTTTTTGAGGAAGCTTCCTGAAAATAAGGCTTTATAGAGCCATAAAAATCCATTCGTTCCGTTTAAGTTAGAAAAAACATTCTTCTCATTCTTTTGTCAGAAAAGTCAAAAAGTACATCGTACGAAAAACGACAAAAGATTCCATTCATATATTTTACTAAAAACTCACCGAAGGGTAAAATTGGATATAAACAATTGCATACGGATATAAATATTACATATTGAGGAAACATGGATGTGGATGATAAAATGCACCCCAGTAAATACCAAATTATAAACAATCTCGGATAAAAATGAGATTGTGATATTTCCCTTACCTTAGGTCCGATATGCTTTGTACATGTCCGAACCTCCTGTATAATGATTTAAATAATGTTATTTACTTATTTCAGAATCATAATTATTTTTATGATATCATATATGGTCATATTCTTAGCTTCTTAGTAGTAACATTTCATTGCTACTTGTTATTCGGGTGTTTATAACTTTTTGTTCTTATGCGTGTTTTGTCGAATAAATTATTATTCTTATCTTTAGGTTATAGATACCTCATTTACAGAATGGTATTAGTGTAATATATATCATCTTCATTCATTCAATTCATTTATATACTCATTATGAAATGAATATCACGTAGAACGAGTCGCATCACATCGTGGAGACGGTATTCCGTACGTACGCACGAGTGATGATATCGTTCCTATGATCGTGGAATTGTATTGGAGTGTATGTATAATATTTCATAATCAATATCACTTTATAATAGTCATATATAGTCATTATTTACACCATTATACCCATCCAAGTAAGGTGGTGGTGGAAAATAGATTACACCACGGCGTGGAGACTGTATTCCATACGTACGCACGCGTGGTGATTTTGTTTTCCGTAGGATGGATAGATGGTGAAATAGGGTTGTTTCATACTTATAATAACATATCATTATATGTGTGATACTGATGTTATTACTTCATAATTAAACAACCTAAGAAGAAGAAGTGGAAGAAGAAATAATGTTGAACGAATCGGTAACGGAAATTACCTCTTCTTTGAAGCGCCTCTTTGAGATCTCCCTTTAGGGTACTAAAATTGTACTTTGAGGAAGACCAGAACCTCTAGGATATTTATAGAGAATTGGAGAAGATAATTTGGCAGGGGTTGGCCGAACTTGAAGGCTCAACAATGTGTGAGGAAGAGAAGGAGGAGGTTCCTTTTTATAAGGGATGAGAGGGGTACCTTTGGAATAACAAAAACTATTATTTTAATATAAAGTCAAATTCGGTTTTAAATAGCTCCCAATTGATTTATTTCTAAGATAAGGTGGGGATGGGTCGAAATCCTCTCATAAAATAGAATTTAGACATGTTTAGGTCATTATATTAACCTTATCGTTTAGTTTTCACTCTTAGTTAATTAGATTGACATTTACCATGTCACTTTGTATTTTTATATTATATAGTTAACAAACATACCATATACATCCAAGAGACCCCCAAGTTGTCTTTTATTAATATATATAACCTTATCTAAGTCATTTGGCCGAACCTTATATTAATAGGAATAAAATAACAATTAATAATATAATATTTGTTTTAAAAACTATTTTATTTCAATTTTGACACTATTCAATCGTTGAAATTTTTGAAACTCATAACAGAATGATTACTTCGGAAAAAGTTAATTAAATCAATCCTAACATGTCATATTGACCTATAAAATTAGTTTAATTCATAAAAAGTCTCAAATTATACTTATTTAGGTATTTATAATATCAATTATTCTAATTTTTCACTATTATGGTAATTACTGCATCATCATTGTGTCATAAATAAATTAAATTATTTAAAATATAAAAATTACAAATAAAATATCCCTATGTAGGAAAGCTTTTTATATTTATAATTAATATTTACAATCGAATTTATCTTATGTATAACCTTATATTAAAAATGTTTTAGTAAATAAACTTTGATTTTAACTCTTTTAACTCTTCTTTGAATTAAATAATAATAAATGTCCTAATCTAATCCAAGTGGGTCTAAATTGACATATTTTATTCCTAATGTTGTTTATGGTCGAATTACACTTGTCCAATGGAATTAGGACATGTGTTAGGGTAATAATAATATCATTTTTACCCTTAATTACCCTATTTACTTTTAACCGTGGTAAAAAAAGAAAAAAGTTACTATTCACCAAAACATTATTTTCATCTCATTGAACCACATTTTACTTACGGACATCAACTGTGTATCTTGGATTTTCTAAATTCCACTCACAGAAGTGGTAAAATTACGTTTTATGAAAAATTCAGTTTTTTAACTACCACTTAGTGGTTTCACTATTCATCAAAAAATGAATGTTTCCAGAAAAATACCAAAAATTAGATCTAAACTATATTTGATATTATGAATTAAAAAATGATGTCTATTTTATCAAATTCAAAACATATCAATTGCATTAATTAATTTAATAATTAATTCCCGTCATCAAAACAAATAGCGTGTTCTTAAGAGATAATAACTATCAAAAGATTGACACTTGTTTATGACTGGTTAAAATGTGAAATTACATCCAATGACCAACATTGTATTAAATTGTAAAAATATATTCTAAATATACTTAAAAACCACTCAAATTAATAATTTGTCACTATTAATTATTTCGATTAAAATAGTTGTTTTTAATTATAATTTATTAATTTTCACTATTTATCATAATATGAAAGTCATCTAAAAAGTACCAAATTTTCACCTTACGCTATATTCGATACTCCGAATCCAAAAATAAAGTCCATTTTGAGAGATAATATTTCAAAAAATTTAAAAGGTGGTTATTACTATTCATAACGGCTAGTTTTAATAATATTTTAATAGCATATCGTTGTTTAGTGAAACTCGGTATTGCGTACTACACACACTATTGAGGAAGGTCGTGATTGCGTGTAATGCAAGGCAAGTCAAGGATGCGTGTTGAGAAAGCTCCTTTTGGTGTAGCGTACAAAACAAGACATTAATGAAATTAAAAAGAATATCTTTTTATAAAATCTCGGGCTGTTACATTCTACCCCCCTTAAAATGAATTTCGCCCTTGAAATTCGTCGGGGTTATAAATGGTTTACTATTCGAAAGTGTCTTTAATAGAAACCCACATCGTAAAAATGAATACAAAAACCAATCTTAAAAAAAAGTACGAAACGTAACGGTTACCCAAATAAACTAATCACTGGGTTTCCACATAGGTGAAAATATGGATATGGAAGAGAAATCTAACCATCATGTTCTGATGGAGAGTGGTAGAGTATATGGCTATGGAAAAGCCAGCAATCACAAAGCCATAAATTTTTTATGACCTAAGGTACCATCTAATTCATCAGATATAAGAGCACTAGGACAACATTTTTTGTTTTCAAGATCATTTCCCTAAATTTGATGAAATTGGATTTAGAAGAAATACTTTCGTGATTTTGGTACTGTGTCACCGTTGGTCATTCATTGGACAATTTCCACTTCATCTCTTAAAGACATGAAGTTGGATTTGTCATTCGTGAAGTGTTAGCAGATCATGTGATAGAACGAACGGTCATTCCATCTGTCTCAAACAAAAGGTTAGAAAAGTTATCAAAAAAATACATAAGTCCATCTATAGTAAGATTAATCATATATAGTTCCTAAAATGGACTTATACTTCATATATCATACTGCTTAATATAATAAAACTATATTCTAATAAATAGGGACTTCCTGTAGGCCAGTGGTAAGATATAAAGGCCCGTCGCACTTCGGTTGTGGGTTCGATTTCCACAGCCTTGTCCGACGTGATGGGTTGTCGCCCGTCCTGCAGGTTGTCCTTTTTCTAAAACTATATTACTATAACATCTCATCAATAATATCGAAAAAACTTCTGTCCTTAAACAATACTAACTTATCTCCATCATAATCCATTCCAATCTTTAGACTTATCCATAATACTATAGTCCACTCTCATAATATAGTGAAAACGATTACCAGAGATTTCATATAACAAGCATGTTAATACCATCGTTGATCCCCATATATCATAAGATATGTCTTGTTGGTCACATTCCAAATATTCTAAGGCCTTAATCATGTATTCTCTTGAAAAATTAATACCTATTGAATCTTAGTAAAAACATGAGTGTTGTCAAACGTTAACTCATTCCACATACCAAAAAAAAATTTCTATATACTCAAACCATGACATAACTATTTCCTTATATCAGTCATGAGCTCATGAATACTATCAAACATTTAATTTTCTCCTTATCCCTTCATTATGTGCATATCATCTACATTCCAAAAATATCCGAATAACCTTTCATGGATACTGGTAACATTAATCATACACTTTCAAAACTCAAGGAAAGACAAAAGTGTAATAATCCTTAGATGTCTCTTTATTCCATAGTACCATGAGATTACTTATACAACATTACACATGATAAACATGTAATCATTCCACTACATTCTTAAACCATTGACCAAGCTTCAACAATTCTTTCATCTCACATATCATTTGTAGTCTCCTCATCATCATCAACATAAATACTACCCATACGACCATACTGATTCTCTTCATGAGACTTTCCCTTAAGGAATTGGTTTTCATAATGCCCGTACATTCCACATTAAAAACATTTAACCATTGTTGATGTCATAGCAATACCATTATCCTCATCCCTGGTGTTAACTGAACCTTTTCCATTGCACTTACTGGATTTGTGTCCTTTTCCACACCCAAAGAATCTTCCAGTTCCTTTGAAACATTCTCCTTGATGCCTCTTCCCACATGATTTACATAGGGGAAATTGAACTTTCTTTCCTCTATGATCATCATGAAACTCCATCTTTCTCTTATTAGCCGAGTCAAGAAATTTACCAAATTTTACTTTATTGATCATATTATGAGATTTCTGATTCGGCATAATAATAATGTTTGGACTTCAAAATCCCATTTCATTTGGTTGCTCATGAAGAATATCATTCCACTGTCCATCATATCCTCCATTATCGTGAATCATCTTGTTTCCAGCCATTTTCTAAGAGGCAAAAATTATAATAAAGGGGGAGTAACTTCAATATCAAACATCTTTGGTTTAATCTAATATTGTTACCATAGTTATAGGACTATATCCTATACATATACTTATCCTTAGGTATATCCCTAGACATACCATAGAAATATCTCTAGGGATCTCACTAACGTTTTTGCATCCTAGTTTCCAAAGGTTGACTAAAATTTTCCTCTGATACCAACTGTAGAGACACGAAGCTTGATGTACATGGACATTACATTACTTTTGCGGAATACTTAGTACATAACAAAAACACACACACAAGGATCGTAATAGTTTAATGTCTTTGGAAACTCGGAATATAATCTTCTAATCGTGGTGAAAGATCTTCAACATCTCTCATAAAGATCTTCCTTTTTTTACATAAAACCTTTCTTTATATCCTAGGGAAAAGAAAACATAAAAGGGTGAGCTCAAAATCTCATTAAGGGTAAACAAAAGAAATATCAATCACATCAATTTCATAAGAACATAACATTTTGGAAATCTTAACCTGCAAAAGAGAGAATAATTTCATAACATGGGATAAATCATAGTAGTGAAATGAAATCCCAATAATCATAACTTAAAACATTAAAATTTGTGGCATACACACATAATCATAGAGAATAATTTCTTATTAGTAAAGACTCATTCCCAAGACTATCTTAGTGGACAAAGTCCATTTCTGAACCGAGTCACCCTCGTTTCAGTCCTGTTTCACTGAACTGGTAAAACCTACCATTCCATCCATGTCTATCTCATGAGATATAAAATCTTTACCCAATGAATTGGAGGGAGATATAGGTCCCACCCATCTCATAATGATACCATTCTTATGTGTTCCACAAAATCATAAATCATACATCATTGCATAACCCATGTAATAAAAAATGGGATACTTAAACAACATGACATCATAAAACAATTCATATAAGATAAAGATATTCATAAAAATAATTCCATCACAACATAATCAAATCAATGTAATAATAGGGTTAGAAACAGAACCCTATTTTATCTTAGATAGAAAATAATTTTGATAAAACACTTCAAATGATTTCTTAAGGAAAATATCCTTTCTTCTTCAAAATCAATTTCCTTTCACAAAACGTCATGCAATTTTTAAAGAAAGAGATTTTATTGCAAATAGTCATGAAATATTTTGGAGGTAGCTTCATGAAAATAAGTCTTTATAAAATCGTAAAAATATGTTCGTGCCGTTTAAGTTAAAAAAACATTCTTCTCGTACTTTTGTCGGAAAAGTCAAAAAGTAACTCGTACGAAAAACGACAAAAGATTCATTTCATATCTTTTACTAAAAACTCACCGAAGGGTAAAATTGGATATAAACTATTGTATAAGTACATAAATAATTCATATTGAGGAAACATGGACGTGGATGAAAAAATACACCCTAGTAAATACCAAAGTATAAACAATCTCGGATAAAAATGAGATTGTGATATTTCCCTAACCTTAGGTCCGATATGCTTTGTACGTGTCCGACCCTCCTATATAATGATTTAAATAATGTTATTGAGTTATTTAAGAATCATAATTATTTTTATGATATCATATATGGTCATATTCTTAGCTTCTTAGTAGTAACATTTCATTGCTACTTGTTATTCAGGTGTTTGTAACTTTTTGTTCTTATGCGTGTTTTGTTGAATAAATACTTATTCTTCTCTTTAGGTTATAGATACCTCATTTCCAGAATGGTATTAGTGTAATATATATCATATTCATTCATTCAATTCATTTATATAATCATTATTAAATCAAGATCATGTAGAACGAGTCGCATCACATCGTGGAGACGGTATTCCGTACGTACGCACGAGTGATGATATCGTTCCTATGATCGTGGAATTGTATTGGAGTGTATGTATACTATTTCAGAATCAATATCTCTTTATAATATTCATATATAGTCATTATTTACACCATTATACCAATCCAAGTAAGGTGGTGGTGGAAAATAGATTACACCACGGCGTGGAGACGGTATTCCGTACGTACGCACGCGCGGTGATTTCGTTTTCCGTAGGATGGATAGATGGTGAAATAGGTTTGTTTCATACTTATAATAACATATCAGTATATGAGTGAACTGATGTTATTACTTCATAATGAAAAAACCTAATAAGAAGAAGTGGAAGAAGAAATAAAGTTGAAAGAATCGGTAACAAAAAATACCTCTTCTTTGAAGCGCCTCTTTGAGATCTCCCTTTAGGGCACTAAAATTGGTCTTTGAGGAAGACCAGAACTTCTAGGATATTTCTAGGGAAGTGGATAAGAGAATTTTGCACGGTTTGGCCGAGATTGAAGGCTCAAAGTTGTGTGAGGAAGAGAGGGAGGAGGTTCCCTTTTATAAGAGAGGAGAGGGGTACCTTTGGAATAACTAAAACTATTATTTTATTATAAAGTCAAATTCGGTTTTAAACAGCTCACAATTGATTTATTTCGAAGATAAGGTGGGGATGGGTCGAAATCCTTTCATCCAATAGAATTTAGACAAGTTTAGGTCATTATATTAACCTTATCTTTTAGTTTTAACTCTTAGTTAATTAGATTGACATTTACCATGTCACTTTGTATTTTTATATTATATAGTTATTAAACTTACCATATACATCCAAGAGACCCCCAAGTTGTGTATTATTAATATATATAACATTATCTAAGTAATTTGGCCGAACCATGGATTTTTAGGAATAAAATAACAATTAATAATATAATATTTGTTTTAGAAACTATTTTATGTCAATTTTGACACTATTCAATAGTTGATTTTTTTTGAAACTCATAACAGAATGATTACTTCGACCAAAGTTACTTAAATCAATCCTAAAATGTCATATTAACCTAGAAAATTATTTTAATTCATAAAAAGTCTCAAATTATACTTATTTAGGTATTTATAATATCAATTATTCTAATTTTTCACTATTATGTTAATTACTGCATCATCATTGTGTCATAAATAAATTAAATTATATAAAGTCTAAAAATTACAAATAAAATATCATTATGTAGGATATATTTTTATATTTCTAATTAATATTTACAATCTAATTTATCTTATGTATAACTATATTTTAAAAATGTTTTAGTGAATAAACATTGATTTTAACTCTTTTAACTCTTCTTTGAATTAAATAATAATAAATGTCCTAATCGAATCCATGTGGGCCTAAATTGTCATATTGTATTCCTAAGGTTGTTTTTGGTCGAATTACACTTTTCCAATTGAATTAGGACATGTTTTAGGGTAATAATAATATCATTTTTACCCTTAATTACCCTATTAACTTTTAACCGTAGAAAAAAAGTAAAAAGTTACTATTCACCAAAAAATTATTTTCATCTCATTGAACCACATTTTACTTACTAACATCAACCGTGTCTCTCGGATTTTCTAAATTCCACTCACAGAATCGGTAAAATTATGTTTTATGAAAAATTCAGTTTTTTAACTACCACTTAGTGGTTTCACTATTAATCAAAAAATGAATGTTTCCAGAAAAATACCAAAAATTAGATCTAAGATATATTTGATATTGTGAATTCAAAAATGATTTCTATTTTATCAAATTCAAAACATATCAGTTTCATTAATTAATTTAAAAATTAATTCCCGTTGTCGAAACAAATAGCGTGTTCTTAAGAGATAATAACTATCAAAAGATTGACACTTGTTTATGACTGGTTTAAATGTGAAATTACATCCAATGACCAAAATTGTATTAAATTGTAAAAATATATTCTAAATATACATTAAAACCACTCAAATTAATAATTTATCACTATTAATTATTTCGATTAAAAAATTTGTTTTTAATTATAATTTAGTAATTTTCACTATTCATCAGAATATGAAAGTTATCCGAAAAGTACCAAAATATCACCTTAGGCTAAATTCGATACTCCAAATCCAATAATAAAGTCCATTTTGAGAGCTAAAATTTCTAAAATTCTAAAATTTTAAAAGGTGGTTATTACTATTCAAAACGGCTAGTTTTAATAATATTTTAATAGCATATCGTTGTTTAGTGAAACTCGGTATTGCGTACTACACACGCTATCGAGGAAGGTCGTGATCGCGTGTAATGCAAGGCAAGTCAAGGATGCGTGTTGAGCAAGCTCCTTTTGGTGTAGCGTACAACACAAGACATTAATGAAATTAAAAAGAATATTTTTTCATAAAATCTCGGGCTGTTAAATCGACCTTGTCCATCATATCGATCAATGAAAGTACATACTTTTATCCCTATTTTGATTGGGTGCTTGGATTTATGTGTGAACGTTTTTTTAATAAATATTTCATTTATTTTATTTAACAAAATTAATTTAAAGGACAATCCCTGTCTAATTTTCCTGGAGTAGATCCTTCCACGTAAAATACACTAGAGGACACTGACCTTCTAGATGAAGAGGCCTTCTAGGCATATGACACACCATGTAAATGAGAGAAGAACGTTGATGGTTCCGATATGAATCGTGTAATTAAATGTATGGAAAACATGAAGATCAATCATTTATGTCAAGTGATTATATTTTTTTCTCTAGACAAATAAATTTTTCATAACTGTTTATCAATAACTAAAAGCTGGAAAAATAATGAGGCAGAACACCGAGCCCCCATTTGTAGATTGGAACTAGCCATAAAAATTCACATAGCATAATTGAATATCAATGGGGACATGGAATTGGTGATAAAGTAGATTGATGATGAATATTCCTTCAAAAGGTAAAAATTGGCCCCCCTTACTGTCTATGATATGGGACAGATGGAAGAGTTACCTTTTGCTCCCACATTGTATTATGTTCCCCATTCAAAAATTCCTAACACTAAAACATTGGCTAATACAGTCTCCATCATAGTCAAACCTGGCTAGGTGTATCCATCTTCTGTATTAGGCATTGGATAATAGTCTCATTGATCATTGTATGTGATATAGTTGAAATCAAAAAAGTTAGTACATCCCTAGAGGATGATGAACCAATGACCATCCCAGGACATACGGAGCCTATAATTGGTTATCTATGAAATAGAAATCTACCAATAACACTTGTTATAATGGAACAAATTTGATGCCATGGAACAAATTTCACATTAAATGATGGACCAAATAAGTGGAACGCTATATAAAAATGAGGCTATGAAGGAATCGGCATTCGATTCATAATGATAGAATGATTTCTTCTATCATGGAAGAAATCTATATAGGATCTTGTAGTGCCCACAACTCTGGAAGAAGACACATTCAATAATTAAGGATGATGTGTTATTACTGGAATACCATGATTTATAACTGCCTAGAATTCATAAAGAAATTTCAGGTATTCTAGATTCATGAAAACTCAATCCATCCGCCCCCATAATTACTATAGAAGACAAAATATTAGTGTCCTTTTTTCATATGGGAATGGATTTTGTGGGGTAATATTCCCCAACCACAGCTAAGTAGTTCAAGAACATCATTACTACTACAGAATTCTTTTCCAAATGGGATGAGGCAATATCCCTCAAGGATTTCAGGATGAAGAAGGTTATAAATAATTTAATGTTCCATATCATTACTAGGTTCAGAGTCCCTCACACCATATTGATGAAAAATAACACCAAATTCTATAGTAAATAATTGAATATATTGTAGAAATAATATAATATCAAGTGCAATATATTATCTCATTATCATGCCACAATAAATAGACAGATAGAGGCAATTAACAAAAAACTAATTAATATACTCGATAAAATGGTGAAAATGGATAATATGTCTTCATTTGAAAAACTACCCCATGCTTTATAGGCTAACCATATCACCCTGCATACTACCACAATGGAAAGTCCATACTAAATGGTGAATGATACTGAGAGAGTTTTACCAATAAAGGTTCTTCTTTCATCACTCCTAATAGCCATTTATGGATAGCTCTTAGAATATGAAAAATAGAAAATAGGTTTGATGAATTATGATGGATAGATGAACAAAAATTTTTTACACTACATAACCTATAGGTCCATCAGAATCCAATCACACATTCCTTTAATAAGAAGATTTTCATTTTTTCATTCCTCTATGGTAAACTATTTCTTGATCATAGAAAACAATGCTAGTGGGAATGAAGCCCCAAAAAATTGATCCCAAGTGGAAAGATCCTTATATCATACACAAGGTTTATCATAATTAATCCTACTTATTGGACACCGTGGATGGAGAGTGTGTTATACCACACAGGAATGTGAGATTTCAATGGAAACACTTTGAATATAAATTATCAGATGGGCATCCACATCAGATTACGCCTTATAATTTTTCCATAGTACATAATCATATACTATAAAAATTATTCCTAAAAATGGATGATAAATTGTGTGAAGTTCTTCATAGCCACATGTTGTCAAACTATGTAGTTTTTAATAACTAAATATGCCTTAGTTATGACAATCACATGAAAATTAGTGATTCTTAGACATGTCGTCTTATTCCCACCCATAAGATTATATTTATTTCATATCGGGTGATCCAATGTACTTGCCGCATGTAATTCAAATAATAAGAAAATGTATTTACCGCATGACATTAATCTTCATGGAAAATGTATATACTGCTTGATGTCAATCTTTATGAATCTATAACTTCTATTTTCTTTCACGTTGTGTGATCTATATCCTTTCCACATGGAATAATACTACACAGATCTACGATATCCATGTTCATTCATCTCGTGTAACACACATCCTTAACACATCTGGTTAATCTGAACAAGATTCCTAGAACTATGTATTGGTTGAATATCATTTCCAATGTGACATGTAGGTATGAATCAATCTTATATCATTTTCCCGCTGCCAAATTATACAATATGACCATGTATTTCAAAAAATACATCTTTTATGGTGAGAGGAACCCATGTAGTTTTTTATTCCCAATGCAGAGAATAGATCACGATGGTATAAGAGTTATAGTAAGTGATTCCCCACACAATCAAGGTATAAAATCCTTTGACAATCCCATATCATTACAAAATTCAAGACTGTAAAATTTATATCGTGATTCATTACTCCTTGATGTTATAATATATAGTTAATGTCCCCTCTATGACATGATATTTCATATATTTGTAAACCACACCTCAGACGAACCCTGCAGTTGGTGTGGGTCTTCAACCACACCTACAGCTACTCTATACATTTTTAAATCGATGATCCCACATTCTTTCTGCATGCGGTTAAAATTTATGGTTATTTAAGATCTATGTGCATATTAATTATCATTTTATTTAGATATGTATATATGCATAAAAATCCATTCTTTAGTCTAGCTGAAACATCAGTAATTTTCACATTATTTCATATTGTTTATTTTTCAATGATGTTAAACTATACGGTTCCTTACGAATTAGATGTGGATTCATTCATGTCATCAATATATTTATAGTGACATCTGGGTCCACAATAATGGTCCTAGATATAAGAATTAATGGAAATAATTCCCACTAATACATATGTTCCAAATTGAGTAGATTATTTCCCACTCAAGAACTACATATGACTTGATTCTAGTCTACAAAGGATGCATAGCGATGCCCAAATTTCGAAAACAGGGCCTAGCCATAAGAAATAAATATAAAAATACCCCCACATTGTGTTTGTGAATAACCTAGGAAAATGAATATCATTATTAACAACATGTTTCTTAATTACCATCACGATGATATACATAGTGACACCATTAACTCCATTCATAAGCCCAGAAGCAACACCACCATTTCACATCACATGATCCACATCCTCGCCTCATGATATTCATCCAGATGGCCTTTCAAAACAATATTTGGTTTGATTCTAATTTTATTTAGATATATAGGGATGCCCAAAATTCCACCTATGGTATTATTAAAAACATTACCATTAATTCACATTAGTTCCAACATTCATAATGCAAGATGTTAAACTACCCTTAAGTACATAATTACTGCATGATGTTAAACAACCTGAAAGTACATCAATACTATATGACATATAACTGGAAGGAAAACGTATTGGTCACATGACATTAAAAATGAACCAAAAATAAATCCTTACTAACTGACGATAAACATCATGGAAAATTTCCACACAACATTATGTTAATATGTATTTAAAATATCCCCACTATATGATCATAATCTCAGTATACAATAACCCGTTTTTCATTATTAATCAAATGACCACGGGAGAGTTACCATTTTCAACTATAGTAAGAGGTTCTTCTATTATATTGTAGAATAAAATAAATCCATGAACTGCACTTCACATATTGACTACATTATATTTCCATAATCCTTTCATATCTATGGGAAATGGAAATAGATCTCTTAGTTCAGCCATGATATCATCGTAGAAGGGAATGATTACCTCAAACCAGTGACATCATGGCCCAATATAAAGGCCTATCTAATCTCAGTATCTTTGATAACACTCTTGTATAACACATCACCAGAAGATTTTCTTGGTCAACTGTAGTAAGACATCCCCATATCATTGCTCTTGACTTGATATCCTCTTACCATGATTAAAAAAAATCCATCACCCACTCAGAAGGATGTTAGAGTTATCCTGACCATATGAATCCTAATTAAGATATTTTCATACATCTACCATAGAAGGTCAATGTTAGTCATGACCTTTTACGGATTGTACTTTAGTCATATTGTTTCAACATTAAGCTCCATCGTATAATGGTCCATATCAAAATACCGTAATCTTCTAGTGACAAACACTCAAATCATATAAAGTTTAAAACCCAAAAATAGTTATCTGAGAAAATTCCAACAATCTGTCACTAAACACTTCATCACTATAGTTATTGGTGAAAATAAATAATGCATAAAGCTAATAGGGTCCAGTTTCAAGAACTAATAAAATTCAATTTATTTCCTCTTGGCTCCTTGGACCAGGAAAGTGCTAGATAAATGATATTTCACATTTCTTTTCCATGAGATTATGTTCTATAGACAGATTCACAACCTTTAGGGTTCTTGAAACCTTCTTTCATATCACTCATTTTAGAAACACCAACATGCATTTGATGTATGAGATGATACAACCTCAATAAAAAAATATGGTAAGAGGGACTCACTCTACCAAACATACCATTGAATCCTATGAAGGGCCCCTTTAATCCTATGTTTTTTAAAGGCTTTATGTAATATTAGATACTAAATTGATCTATAACCACTTGTTTTGTTTCTATCCATTTAACCCAGATATTCACGGTCCCTGATTGAAAAATCCTATAACCAAACTACTTAGGTGAATTATTCATCCACAACATTAAATCACTTTTTTATGTACCCTCGGTGAAGGCCAGAATATGACACGATACTATTAAATTTTTTATGACACAATCCTCTTTATACATAACCATAGGGTGTTGAGATAGACCTTAAAATTAATGAAAAATTATCTTTATGGTTTTATAACCCTTCTTGGGTAGCCTTAATTACATACACTACGACACCATCTGGACATTTGAGATTTTCAAATCATTAAGACCCTCAGAATAGAGTGGGGATCATATTTTATTTTCCATGCAATCGACATAGAATTTCGTTGACCCACCAACTAATTGAATATCCTCCTTGCAAGAAAGGATATTAAATCCTTGAAAAACTAAGTGACACTAAGGAGGAACCAAACATCTTAAATTGTTATGAGACATACCGGATATGTTTTTTCAATATTATATAAACAGACTCAAGGTTTTGGGTTAGGATTTTCATTACCCACATTAAAACATTCCATAAGGACCTAGAATCTGTAGTATTTCTCCCGCAACCATATTTTGTCCCATAAATCACTTATAAACCTCAGAAATGGGTGGAGATCAGCTTTTCATGGCCATTCAATCAACACATATGAAACGTAACCGACAAACTAAATAAATATCCCCCTTGAACGAAATGATGTCCAATCACTGGGATCCATAGTGACACCACAATAGAACTCAAAAAAATAATGTTTTGATTCGTCCCTAAACTACCTACCTCATATTCCCAACACACTAAAGGTATAAGCTCGAGGACACTAAACTACAACATACTAAAGGTCTAAGATCAAGGACCCCAAACTACAACGCAATGATAGCCTAGCTTGGAAGACCATAAATTAAAAATTGAAAACATTCAGGCCAATATAAGTACATCCTAAGAAAATGTTGAGTCTCCACTCATTGGATTTGTACTATGTGTGATCCATGAAATATTGAGCCTTTAAAAAACTAAAGAGGCAAGAAAATAGGTCATTTTGGAAACCTGTAGAAATTTTATGTGAGAAAAATCCATGATCAAGCTGGTTGGGTCTTCCTACATTTGATGATTTGGAAAAATTTATGGAAAAAAAATAAAATGGTACATATTTTGTGGGTCCCATCACATGGGATATAAAAAATAACAATCATTTCTTTCTATGTCCCTTGAAATAGAAAGATGTCCGAAAGGATATCATGTAAATTTTTTTAAATCACTTTATCTCAAGAATATTAAAGTGGGTGCATCAATGAAGAATTTATTATTATTGTTCACTCATGAATATTTCTCAGAGAGTACCTTATTTAATTTATAATACTAAAACCAAAGAAATATGATCTATTTAGTATCAAAAACAAATGATCGTCATTATAGATGATCCAAGTAATGTTTCCACATGAATATGGATCATTGTCTGGGATTTCACCTATGAAATATTCACATTACCTTCCTACGTTTGAGCTAGATATAAATAAGAACATTGATCATAGTTTTTTTATCTATGATATTATGTCTCTTATGAATGATTTTGATCTTCATATTAATATATTTCAGAAATACATAAAGCTTGATTCACATTCTCAGGGGATACATACTGACATATATGTAATTTAATTCAGATCCATCCATAATTTCTTTCACACCCAAAACCTATTCAATTCTATAATTTAAACACATTCTTATTTCAGGTTATCATATCCCCCAAGTGGATGCTACATCCTATATTGGATTTAGTTTAGCATTTGTGGCCAGAATTATCATCTTCATGACACTTGGTAGTTACTAATTCAATAATCATGAAAAATCCCCTAATGAGGTTTAATCATCATATCCCATTGGATATTCAATTGTAACACCCCAAGCCTCCACAATACATTTCTCTTGGAACAATACAGTAGTTTTCGTTGTACACAACATTGAGTTCTAACACACCACAACCAATCAAAATTGTTGTTATAAATAGTAATACCCACTTTTTGAAATTTAATATATTTAAATTTTAAAAATGGACTTCATTTTTTGATTCAGTATATCAAAATTCTCTTTGAGATAATTTTTGGTATTTTTCTGAAAAAATTCAATTGTTGATGAATAGTGAAAACAATGTGTTATTGTTTAAAAACTACTTTTTAGTCAAATAAAAATTTATTTTTTTAAAATTTAGTTTAGGTCAAATTAGATACATGATACCTATATATGTTCAATGTAATGAATTGGAGTCATTTTATAATAAATTTATATGTATAAATTTTATTGATCATTTTAAAGTCTATTACGCACCTTCTAGGCATATTTGAACATTTTCATAATAGATAATATTACTACATATGTGAATTTAATTTCAAAAATCTGAGAGACACAGTTGACATAAATATGTAAAATGTTGTTCAATTGGTTGAAAACAATTTTTGGTGGATAGTAATTTTTGAATTTTATTTACCACAGTTAAAAGTAAATAAGGTAATAAAAGGGAAAAATGCTAGTATAATTTCCATAACACATGTCCTATTTCTCATTGATAACTGTTTTTTCAAAAAGAATCAACCTTATCAATAAAAAATAGTCCTCTTGGATCCACATGGAATAGATTATGACATTTATTATTATTATATTTAAAGAAGAGTTAAAAGTGTTAAATTCAAATTTTCATAACTAAATAATTTTTAATATAGTTTTATACATAAGATAAATTCAACTATAAATATTCATTATAAATATAAAAATATTTCCTATGTAATGGTATTTTATTTATAATTTTTAGACATTATATAATTAAATTTATTTATAACACAATGACGATGAAGTAATTACATTATTAATGAAAAATTAATATAATTGATATTATAAATATCCAAATTAATTAAAATTGAGACTTTCGAAGAATGAAACTAATTTTGGAGTTTGAAATGACATATTATAATTTATTTAATTTATTTGGTTCGACGTTATAATGTTTTTTTTGACTTTCAAAGAAACCAAATACTAAATAGTGTCAAAATTGACAAGAATTAGTATTTAAAACAAATAATATATTATTAATTGATATAATATTCCTAAAAATTTAAGGATCTTCAAAAGGAATTTTATAAGCATATATATTTCAATAATGAACTACTTGGGGTTCTATTGGCATTTTATTGTAGGTTTATTAACCATTTATTATAATAATCCAAGAATACATGATAAAAGTTAAAGTATTTAACTAAGAGTCAAATCTAAAAGACAAGGCTAGTATGGTGACCAAAACTAGTCTAAAACCTATTGGTTGAGAGATTTTCGACCCATCCCCACCTATTCATATAAATAAATCCTTTTGGATCCATTATAAACTAAATATTATTGTATTAGAAATTAATATTTCAAGCTTTTCCTAATGTGACCATCACCTCTCTTATAAAAGGGAACTTATCCTTCTCTCAAAATCCCATCTCGAAAAACATTTGGCTCAGACAAAACCTGATAATATATAATTAAAACTACCCTAAATTCAACATATATTCCTTAATTTAATCATAAATCTGACTTAAAGTTCCCTTTTGATCAAATCAAAAGGAAGAACCTGAAGGAGATGTAATAATTTCATCTACTCGTTCAAAGTTATTTTCTTCTTCCACTTCCACATTCCATGTTGTTTCCATACCAAAATAATAACTCCACTACCTTTTTCATATTGTTATGTTATTATAAATATTTTATAACCATATTATTTATTCTATCCATCTTATGAATGAAAATGTCACCATATGTGCGTACGCACGACTTACCGTCTCCACGTCATGGTGTAATTTGTTATTCAACACTTCATTATTTGTATGTGTACAATAATGAGTATAATTTATGTAAATAATAAATACAGCATGTTAATTATTCTATAAATATGATATACCATCCAATTACATACTATTTCTTCATCAATAGAATGGTATGGTCGCTTGTGCATACATAGGGATTTCCGTCTCTACGAATGCAATGAGATTCATTCCCCATCGTAACCGTTCCAGAATAATATTAATTTTATGATTAAAAATAATTTTTAAGAACTTAATATCATTCTGATTATGAATCAAATACATCCAATACATAAAAAACATGAATTATGTAACAAAAGATATAATGGAAAATAAATCAGTTAACACCCGAAATAATGACCCTACTGAAATATTATTAATAAAAAAATATTAAATGTTCATATATAATATAATATTTATATATATAGTTCCAGTATGATTTAATGAAAATTATTTATCAAGTATATATGAGGTCATTGTACCTTCTACCAAGGATAAGTACAAGGAAATGGTTACTTTTAGAATCTCTTTATTATCTGAGATTGTTTATACGTGAGTATCTACTATGAACTCATTATCATCCATAACTGTGTTTCTTGAACATTTATATCAAAAAAAAATTATTAATTCCTAGAATATGGGTTAAAGTCATTTATACAAATTTTGGTCTTTTTATTAATTTTTTTAATGGAATATTTCTGTCATTTTCCAAACAAGGTACTTTATGACCCTTTCAAAGAATTAAGTTTATAATGTTTTTAAACATATATGGCGGGTGCGACGATTTTCCCTTTTTATAACACCATCGAAGCTTCTGTAACAATATTATAAGAATATTTTCAAAATAATTTTTTTCTTTTATAATAATGTGACTTATAAATGATTTCAAAATTTCCATCAAATAGTTTTGATTTCATTTTTGTCAAAATCCTTTGACTGATCTGAAAATTGTTTGAAGTTTATTTATTATGATACAATCATTGATATTGTATTGAAGGTTTTGTGATATGTTTTACCGTAGATGTGTTATTTTTATACCATTAATTATTTATGGTTAATTTATTAATACTCTGTATGATAGTTTTAATACAAATGTTTATGTTATGTTTCAATATTTTCATATGTGGAATGCATTGGACTTAGTAAGTGATGAGTAGAGCCCACTATAGCTTCTCGATGAATCAGTAGGTCTCTTGAGACAAACTTGTGCCTTGGAACATGTCCGGACTAATTCTAATTTGTTGTCTTTCCACGAGACCTTGACTATGTGGTTATGGAGTTCAGAATTATGCATTAAATGTCAGGTATATTACGATTAACCTGCAAGAATAGACTAAGGGATATGAGTGTGCTCAAAGGGGAAAAATGTTGATGTTTTTCCATTTCAAAATTTATTGGAAAAATATTTTATGTATGTAGTACATACCAGGATACTAAACATATTGTTCTATGAAGACTTGATCTAATGTGATAATGAAAATGATATATAATAATGGACCGAATCTGGGTAACTATGGTTGGGGTGTTACAATTGTTATTCTATGAAGTGTTGGTTAGTGTATATTACTCAAGAGGGGATTGGTGAATTGAGTAACTATAAAAATTTCTGTAAAAATTATTTCTAAAAAAGGATTCTCCAAAGATTAAATACAACACAGTTAATCAAGGTTATACTGTTATAAGAGTTTCACTATTTAAGTTACTTCTCATAATATTAATTAATTCTTAGTAATATTAATTTGTGTTATTAGTATTTCTTTTGAAGTTATTCTACTGAGACATTCTAGTTATAACTTCTTTCCAAGACTAACTATCAAAGTGAAATTAGTGATTTTTGGATTATACTGTAAAGAAATGAAATAGAGAAAACTAAATTATGCAGCACAAAGGATATGAAACAAGTGGTTCAGTCTCAATCTGAGACCTAATCCACTCCACTTGGTGATAACCTGACACCAAGAAGTTTATATAAATAAACTTTGATCCACACCCTGGATCGGAGTTAACAATAGTACACAGACTCTCTAGGTCACATAGAGACCTCTTCCATAGTTTTCATGGGGACAAAATACCAGGCCACACAGGGACCTCTTCCACACTTATCAGTGGGTATACACAAGAGTAAAATAAAGGTTTAGGAAGGATATCGTGTATCCTTTAGTTTAATGTAAAAGACGATGTGTGTTGTTATACAGAAACACACTCTGCTCAAAAGGTAATAAATAGATACACAACAGATCAGAAATATGGATATGAGTTTAGAAGTGCTCTGAGTGTTGGTCTATGTGGCTTTATACTTCTCAAGATAAATCAGATGAAAATCCCAAGTCCTCAATAGTAAAATAGTGTGCCATTATTAAACTTGTGTTCTTCACGAGGGTCTTTAGTGCGAAGATGTTCTCAATGTTTCAAGTATTTTTTGGGTGTTCTTCAGCACTGTTGAGTTGAATTCCATAGGATTTATTTTGAAACATGCACATAGTGTTCTTTTTTATCATGATCACAACCTTGTTTTTCATTCAGTATCACCGCCGTTGTCTTTTATTCTTGTCCACACTTCACTTTTATTATGGAATGCATGGGTTGGAGCTGACAAGTTGCATGTATTCTGCACCACGTACCTCGTGTTTTTTGATGATATGTCAAAAAAGAAACATTAATTATCTCAGTGAATTCAAATGGTCAACTATGACCATTATAAATTTAATTTAAAGAAGAAAAAATAGTTTAAGAAACAGTGTCACAGTAAGTCAGGCAAAACGGTGTCTCGTTCACGATGTCTCATGGTGAGGGTGTCTTGTTCACGATGTCTCGTGGTCACTGTGTCTTGTTCACGGTGTCTGATCATTCACGGTGTCTGCATCATGGTGTCTGCTTCACGGTGTCTGCTTCATGGTGTATGCTTCACAGTTACTGCTTCACTGTGTCTGCATGAGGGTGTCTTAGACTATTCAAAGTAACTATGTTCACATATAAGCAATGATGATAATAGAATGGTTATACTTAAGCATTTGTCAAGGAAGGTATTATGAGAGTAAAGAAAAGATAGTATAAAGTATGTAAACTGAATGTAGAGCAATTAAGATCTTGAATGGATCTTCATAAATCATGAGAATAATTTAAACATTAATACACAAGATTTGATATAATTTATTGGACTTAACTAGGTTGAATACGATTTGGGATCATTAAAAAATGATTAATACATGAGGAATCCAACAATGTCCCCCTTTTTATGATAAAAAATAATGTAATGTGGAAGTGTATATTGGATTCATCTATAGATATAAGTGGATAACATATTGAAATTTATCCCCCTTTTGGGATTATCAAAAATATGGAATAAGAGAAGCCAAAAATGTACATTCAATTAATAGCAAAAAATGTTCAGTACAAAACAGAAGAAAAGTACAAAAGCAATATCATTCCCATCGAAGAAGATTAATCACAGTTCTTCTTCATGGGTGGTCTTCTCTTTTCCTTTAGCGGCAGTGGCAGAAGTGGAAGCCAAAGGGGCAGAGGTCGAGGTAGAAGAAGGTAGTGAGGTGGTTGATAAGGAGGGTAAAGATAGGACTTCAATGACTGATGGACCCAAGGTAGGAGCAGTATAATATATAGGTATTTGTTCATCGAGAATCACATGCCTGATCTGACAATGTGCTGGGCCGACAGACATAGTGGTGGAGGCTAGGGAATAGGTGAAGGTAGGTAACCCAGTTCTTAGAGATGCATCCACTGGAGGAACAATGGTTGTACACTATACATGATGATAGCGCTTCAAGGGTTTTATGAAATCTGTAATGATCTCTCCAACATAGTGGATGGATTTCTCAAAAATAATCCCTGTTCTCCATAAACATATCCAAAAATCGAGTAAACTCTGTGAGCTTGTGGACTTGGGTCATGAAATCTTGAGTCACATGACGAATCCACAGATTTTTTACAAGATACATGAATTTTTTTTTGATATCAGTCTTATAGAAGATTATATTGAAGTAGAAATCCACATTCTTGGCAATATCTTGCTGAGCATTATTATAAATTTGGGAGTGGATTTGTACTAGATCAAGAACTCTATCACTGTTCTTGACAACATCAAATAGAGTGGTCGTATTGCACCCACTTAGATCATTCCAAAGCTATTCTTTGACTACTATTCTGAGAATATCACTATCTAATGAGGGTTTAGAGGATTGAACAGATGATTTAGAGGCATTGACAGTTGTGGTCAGAGATTTGAGTTGATTCAACACCTTTTGGAGACAACTGGTATTCTCAGCAGTGAGTTTATTAAGATTGAAAACAAGCTCTCTCATTCCCTTCACAATCTGTTTGTTCCTTTCAGTGAGATTTTCATCTAAGGAAGCTATATGAGGATGAATCTGAGACAGAACAACCTGTGGGATTTGAGGATCAACAGGTTCTACAAGAGGATAAATAAGCTGAGATCTCAAATGTAGCTCTCTCTACATGTCCTCGACAATATTTCTTAGGGTATTCAATTCATTACTAAGTATCTTATTTTCAACTCTCACTTCCGGAATCTCATGAAGCATTTTAGGTAGTATTTTCTAAATAATTTTCTCCAATAACAGTGAGGCATATCTATCACTAAAATGGGTCACTAGAATAGGTTGGTTATTCATGAGTTTCTCAACACTGGACAAGAGGGTACAACCAAAATTCATTAGATCATTCTTACTTACAAAATATGATTGTTCATATAAAGGTTTAGGTGTAGGGACTGGTACAGGATTAGGTTCCTTCTAAGGTGTGATATTGGAGATTGGTTTCATTTTGGAATATAGGGGAAATATCAAGGTCGGCTGCTGTAACCTACTGATTGTCATCAACATCCTAGAAACTGGGTAAATTATACAAAGTTTCAATAGGTCCTGACCCAGTTGAATGTCAAACTTTAATAGACTCGATATTTTGTGCTTTCTTCCCCTCAACAGATGCTTCCTTCTCATGACTGAGAAGAGTAAGATTTCAGTCTAATTCCACAGACTCAACTCTAACATCCTAAGTCATTTCCTATCTACCCAGATGAAAAGATAGTTCTATCCATTATTTAGCTAAAGGGATGATTTTAAGAACAGATTGTTCCACTGGGAGTTTCTCAAGATTGACCTCTTGAAAAATAGGTTTCTCTTCCACTATAGGCTCTTCCATTACCGGATCATCCACTACATTCATTTCAGATTATTTGGCAGCTGATTCTATTTTAGCTTCAGGTTGAGTTTCTAGATTAACAACTTATTTATGAGGAGGAACTTCTTCTTCAAGAACAACATGAGGAATAGTGGTCATGTCTTTCTCAACAATAATAGCCTCCCTAGGAGGCACTTCAGCCTCTTCTTCCATTTCGTCAGGATACTCAACAATCTCAGCTGGTTCCAAACAAGGACCAAAAATATTTCTTTGTCTTTTTGGATAATCCACCAGATTAAATTTCACATAAATTGTATCATTGTCTTCCACTCATTCTTTTTTCCAATGATTTCAGTTTATCTTCATTCTTTTGATAGTGGATTTTGAGAGACAGAATTCACAATCATTAATTACTTCTTCATTGGGTACAACCATTCCTTTTGCAAGAAGCATGGTTGAGATTAACCGAGAGTAAAAAAGTGAAGTTGACTTGGATGTGTCTTTGATCAGCTCACACATATCGTGTATTATATAATTGTATAGGTTGATCTTATGCCCATTTTTCATAAGGTGGTCGAGAAAAATATCATGACATTTCAAAATAGCAAAATCACCTTTATTGGGACTAACCAATTTTTGTATAAACATGAAGAGAATCCTTGATTCTCCATCTAATTCAGCAGTAATGGCACTTCTCTGGGTGCCTTTTCCAGTTCAGGTTTTTAGGGAATCTTCTAAAACAATGAATTCGGTTGAAGGTGGAGGTTGTCTCTGATTATCCTCACAGATACCTTCATGATGTATCCTAAGGCATTCATCCCATAACCTCGAAGAAAATGAGAATGTCTGGCCATTTACCTAGCTTTGTACAACATAACTATCACCAAAATCAAAGGTGAATTGTATGTAATGGTAAAATTGAGCCACTAACATAGGGTTGATGGTTCTATCTTCCTTAGAGAACCACTCTTACCAGAATTTCTATTCTAACACCATCAATACCAGAGACTTACTAGACAGAATCCATTGGGGGAAAATCACTTTTTCAGGTACAACAACGCGGTTTACCAAATTCAGATTTAATGGTCCTTTGGGTGTCAGAATAGGTGAAATCATCTTCTTCTTCGAGATGCACTTCTCAGGTGTCGACGATGACAGAGATTCCAATCTTGGAATTCATTGAAGGTTCGAGCAAGAGAAGGATTGCAAGTATGAAGAAAAACTCGAAATGGGTAAGTAGAAGAAACACCGAGTGAAGAATCGTGTGATACTTACTTTATTTTATCATTTAGGAATACCAAACCTCGAAAAAATAAAAATGTGGGAAAATAAGGATGGGAAAAGATTAATTATCGTGATATGAGTTTTCACAAAAAAAAATATAAAGAATATTTACGGTGAGACCATAGACACATGTTATGGTGAGACAATGAATGAACTTCACGGTGAGCATTATGGTGTGACAGTAACTATCAGACAGTAATCACAGAATACTAACTGTGAGACCATAAATATGAACTTTACTGTGAGACAGTAATCAGGAGTGTCGGTTTCTGAGTATTACGGTGAGACAGTAAGCTAAGAAACCATAATCAAGAATCAGTAAAGTATAAAATAGTAATATATAAAACAGTAAGACCCGAAACAGTAACAAGTAAGGTATCTATTTGAGTTTATCATGCCTAAATCATGTATTATGTAGTGTATTATCTCATAATTTAATGGTTTGGTGAATATATCAGCAAAATGATATTCAGTACCAATGAATTCCAAAGTGAGATCACCTTTTTGATAATGATTTCTCAAAAAGTGTGTCTTACATCAATGTGCTTTGTCCTAGAATGTGAAACATGATTTTTTAAGATGTTAATAGCACTTGTGTTGTCATAATTTATATGTACTTGTCTGAATTGATGTCCATATTCTAGTAATGTGTGTTTCATCAACAAAATTTGTGCACAACAACTACCAGCAGCTATGTATTTATTTTCTACAGTATATAATGAAACAGAATTTTGTTTCTTACTACACCATGATACTAGTGACATTCCTAAAAGGTGACATGTTATGGAGGTGATTTTTCTATCTAACATACATCCACTGAAGTCAGCATCCGAATAAAAAACTAATTGAAATGATTGTCCTTTAGGATGAAACAACCCTTGATTGGGTGTATGCTTGAGGTATTTGAAAAATCACTTTACAACATTTGAATGAGATTCCATAGGGTTTTCTTGAAAATGAGCACACATACACACAATAACCATTATGTCAGGATGACTAGCAGTTAAGTACGGTAAACATTCGAACATTACTCTATAAGTGGTTTGATCAACAGATTTTCCATCTTCATCAAGATCCAACTTACAAGGGGTAATTATTGGTGTTTCAGTACTTTTAGTATTATCCAATCCCAAACATTTTATAAGATCACTCGTATATTTACTTTGAGTTAAAAAATTCCATCATTAGTTTGAAAATTTTGAAATCCCATAATGAATTTTAGTTCACACATTACTCTCATTTCAAATTTGTTTTACATCATTTAAGAAAAATTAACACATAAAAAATTCTTCTAAGATCAAAAAATAATGTCTTCCACATTGATTTGAACAACTAAAACATCATTATAGATTAGTTTAATAAAAATGTTTGGATCATCTTTTCCTCTTGTAAAACCATTGGAAATAATAAAAGTACACAATCTATCATACTAAGATCTTGGAGCATGCATTAAACCAAATAAAGATTTTGATAGTTTAAAAATATGATTTGGAAAATTGGGGTTTGTAAATACATGGGGTTGTTCAAGAAAAATATCCTCAGCTATATACCCATTTATGAATGCACTATTAACATCCATTTTTTATAGTTTAAAATTCATATGTGCAGCATATGCAAGAAGGATTCTGATGGCTTCATGTCTGGATATTGGTGCAAAGGCCTCCTCATATTCAATTCCATTTTCTTGACTATAGCCTTTTGAAACTAGTCTACCATTATTTCTAACTATATTACTAGATTCATATACCTTAACTCTGAACACCCATTTAGTGCATACGGTGAATGTGTCCATGATTCTTTCAACAAGTTTCAAAAATTTGTTTCTTTCAAACTGATTAAGTTCTTCATGCATAGCCATCACCAAAAAATCATTATTAATAGCATCATTAATGTTTTTAGGTTCATGTAGTGACAGGAAGACTTGATGTTCAAGATGATTTCTAAGGGAAGATATAGTTTGAGATCCATTGTCTAAGTCTACTACAATAGAATCTAAAGGATTTGTTTTAAGGGTTCTAACATATCTAGAAAAACAGGGACTAGTAATTTCGGGTTCATCAACAGATTCAGGTTCATTGTGACTTGATTGTAAGGAATATCTAGATCTCGAAGTTTTCACAGATTCCTTCACAGAATAATTTTAGGATTTTGAATTGATGTTCAGATTTGATACATCATCCTACAGATTCTCTAGGATGGTTTTAGGCTCATGTGGATCTGTTTCATCAAATTTGACATCAACAGATTCTTTCACACATTTAGTTCTATTATTGACCACTCTATAAGAATTACTAAACATGGAATATCCTTAAAATATACCTTCATCACTTTTGGATGAAAATTTTTAAGGATTGTCTTTATTATTAAGAATTTAGACTTTGAAACCATAAACTTTGAAGTAGCAATCCTTGGGTTTTCTATTGTTCCATAATTCATATGTGGTCCTCTTATGAATAGGTCTGATCAACACTCTATTGATTATGTAGCAAGCTATATTAAGATCATCAACCCAAAAATAAAAATGTAGGTCATATTCACTAAGTATTATATTAGAAATATCCTGTAGGGTTTTATTTCTTATCTCTACAAATACATTTTTCTGAGGTGTTCTAGGGACCGAGAAATTTTGACTATAACCGTTTTGTGAGAAAAATGATTCAAACTCTTTATTTTCAAACTCATGGCCTTGATCACTTCTTAAAGATTTAACTCTAAGTCCACTATGATTTTCTACAGTCTTGGAATATTTTGTAAAGTCAGAGAAGGCTTAACTTTTGTGAGCCATAAAGAACGTCCAAGTATATCTAGAAAATTCATATTCAAGAACATAAACATAGTGCTTCCCATTTAAACTAAAAACAATAGATGGTCTAAATAAATCCATGTGAACCAGTTCTAGATGTTGAAAAGTTGACAATTTTGTCATTGGTTTTAAAGAATCTTTGTGTTGTTTTCCCTTTTGACAAGGATTACACACTTTGTCATTTGGAAAATCATTTTTTGGTAATTCTATAACTAGGATTTTTCTTGATAACTTCTTGAGGGAGTGAACATTAAAATTTCTTTCTTCCTTATACTAGAGCGAAGATTCTTATGAAATAAAATTAAGTATTATGCATTTTGAGAAGCTAAAGAATTCAAATTATCTAAATAAACATTTTCATTTCTTAATGCTTAAAATACTAATTCATATTTAGAATTAAAGACATTAAAAGCATCATTTTCAAATCCAACATGAAATCCATCATCATGTAATTGTGAGATACAAGAAGATTATATTTTAAACATCAAAAAAATAGAAAATTAGAAATTAAAACTAAGTTAGAGTTATCGATTTGGTCGAGGAAAATAATCATTCCATTGGAATTGTCACAAAATGTGAAATGTCCTCTATCTACATTTATCACGTTCCTGATGCATGAGTATTCTCCAGTCATGCGACTTGAAAATCCACTATCCAAGTACCCCAGACTATTTTGAGAGCTCATTAAGAATCTTTCCTTCAAAAAGATTAATCAAAAAAAGATTTTGGTACCTATACTTGTTTGGGTCCAGCAATATTTGTAATAAGTGCTTTAGGAACCCATATTTGCCTCATAGGTTTCCTATAAGGGTTGTGTAAAGTATTTGAGAAATAAACATTATTTCGTCCACAAAAACTTGACACAGCAGAATATGCGTCATGATTTGAAGTTGATGTTTTTTGTATAGAACTTAGAGAAAAACTGTATGGCCTAGATTTTGAAACAAAATTATTTATACCAAGTTTTCTTTTACAAGTTTGATAACAAATTCTAGAGTTGTATTTATGGGAAATTTGTTTTCCTAGAATTTGGTTAAGGGTATTTATCCAATTAGTAAACATTTCTAAGTCACACATTAATTGATCATTAGACATTTTTAGCTCATTTTTTTCTTTGAGAAGCTGATCATTTTTCTCCTTTTCAGTTGTGATCTAATATTTAATAGTTACGGTAAGAGAATGTTTTTTATTTAATGATTTATATTTTCATTTAGTTCATTTCATGTCCCTAAATCATGTTACAGTATTCAGTTATTTCTTCAATCGTCATATTTTCAGAGTCCCTTTCATCTTTAGAAAAATATGAGTTATGTACAGAATAGTCCAGTGTTAGCTCATATGTGTTTGTCATAAAACACATGTTGGGTTTGATATCTTATTCTTCATATGATTTCTCTAAGCCTCTTGAACTGTACTTAGAAGCACTCCATGTTTCATTAATTTCCATTTTGTGCCTCCTGTCCTTGTCCTCATATTTGTTTTTGTATTTGAGATTTGGAAAGTCAGCCTTTATATGTCCTTTTCACCTACATTCATAGCAGACAATTTCATCAGTCTTGTCACATCCTTTCCAGTCCTTCATCCAGTATCATTTTTAGTCATATTTTCCCTTGAAGTTAGGATTTCTGAAAAAGTTATTCTTTTTGTAAAATCCTTTGCATCTTATAGATAGTTGAGCCATCTCCACATCACTGTCAGGTGATTATTGCTCACTAGTGGAGGTTTCTACAGAAGCTTCCAGTATCCCTTTGTCTTTATTCTTATAAGTGGTGGACTTAAATACAATATATTTCCTCTTTTGTTCATCTTACTCTTCCTTGTTGACTATGAAATATTCCTCATACATCATCATTTTCCCAATGAGTTATTTTATAGGTAGCTTTCTGATGTCGCATGATTCTATAATAGAGAAAGAGGTTCCCCTCCATCTGTTAGGAAGACATCTAAAGATTCTCATGATCTGTTACTTTTCAGTGACTTCTCTTCCTAGAGAAATTATTGTGTTGAAAATATCATTTAACCTAAGATACATGTCATAAATAGTCTCATTAGGTTTCATTATAAAATTACCATATTTGATAGTATAAGTATTAAGCCTCCTTTCTTTTACACTAGATGTTCCTTCATGTGAGACAGACAGGGTATCAAAAATTTCATATGCAGTCCTACAAGAAACATTCTATTAAACTCTTCATATTCTAAGGAAAAATATAAAGAATTCATAGCTTTTAAATTGTTATTGTGGGATTTTTTGGTAGGATCATCCCATGTGATTCTATTCGTATTATGAATTTTGTATTCATCTATAATAGATGACAGTATTTCAAAACTCATACTCTCTAAAAGCATTCTCAATTTAATTTTCCATTGATCATAATTTGTTCCATTAATGAATAGTGGTCTCTTGGTTGTAGAACATTATAATCTATTATCCATAATAAAGTATTACTTTAAAAGAGCTAGAAATTTATAATCAACAAAAATTTACAGATCCTTAAAGTAAAAATACAATCACAATTGATTAAGATTGCACAGAGTCCTAATAAACAGCCTCTAATACCAAATGTTGGTCCGAGTAGATTACTCAAGAGGGGAGGGGTGAATTGAGTAACTATAAAAATATCTGTAAAAAGTCTTTCTAAAAAAGGATTCCCAAAATATTAAATGCTACCCAGTTAATCATGGTTATACTGTTATAAGATTTTGATTGTTTAAGTAACTTTTTAGAATATTGATTAATTATTAGCAATATTAATTCGTGTTATTAATATTACTTTTGAAGTTATTCTTCTAAGACAAGCCAGTTATAAATTCTTTCCAAGACTAACTATCAATGTGAAATTATTGATTTATGGATTATACAGTAAAGAAATAAACCAGAGAAAAATAAATTAAGTAGCACATTGGATATAAAACAAGTGGATCGGTCTCAAGATGAGCCCTAATCCACTCCACTTGGTGATCACCTTCCACCATGTTGTTTATATAGATAAACATTGATCCACACCCTATATCGGGGTTAACAATAATATACATACTGTCCAGGTCACACAGGGACCTCTTCCAGAGTTTTTGTGGGAAACAATACAAGGTCACACAGGGAACACTTCCACACTTATCAGGGGGCATACACAAGAGTAAAATAATGGTTGAGTAATGATATCTTGTATCCTTCAGTTTACTGCAGGATACAAAGTGTGTTATTATACAGAAACACACTCTGCTCAAAAGGTAATAAACAGATACACAACAGAGCAGAAATATGAAGATGAGTTTAGAAGTGATCTGAGTGTTAGTCTTTGCAGCTTTGGATTTCTTGAGATAAAACAGATGCAGATCTCGAGACCTCTTCATTAAAATAGAGTTTCATGATTCAGCTTGTGTTCTCTGGGAGGTTCTTCAGTGGGAATATGTTCTCTAAGATTCAAGAATTCTTTGTGTGTTCTTCAGCAGTGTTGAGTTGTATGCCATAGGCTTTTCTTTTGAAGCTTTCTCATAGTGTTCTTTGTTATTGTTCTCATAGCCTTGTTTTTCTTTCAGTATTTCCATTGATGTCTTTTATTCTTGGCCACACTTCTCTTTTATCAGATAATTCATGTGTTAGAGCCGACAGGTTGCATGTATTCTGCACCGCATACCTCGTACGTTCCGATGATATGTCTATAAAGAAACCTTAAAAATTTCATTTCATTAAAATCATCAAATATGACCACTAGAAATTAAATATAAAGGAGAAAAAATAGTTTATGAAATAGTGTCACAGTAAGTCATGAAAAACAGTGTCTCGTTCATGGTGTATCATGGTCACGATGTCTTGTTCACGGTGCCTCATGGTCACGGTGTCTTGATCGGGGTGTTTGATCCTTCACGGTGTCTGCTTCACGGTGTCTGCTTCATGGGGTCTGCATCACAGTGTCTGCTTCACGGTGTCTCCTTCACGGTGTTTGCTTCATGGTGACTGCATCATTGTGTCTGCTTCACAGTGTCTTAGACTTTTCAATGTAACTGTGTTCAGACTTATGCAATGGTGATAATAGAATGGATTATACTTAATCATTTTTCAAGGAAGGTATTATGAGAGTAATAAAAAGATAGTAGAAAGTATGTTAACTGAATGTAGAGTAATTAATAACTTGAATGGGACATTATAAAGCACCAGAATACTTTAAACAGTAATACACATGATTTCATATAATTTATAGGAGTTCATTGGGTTAAATAAGATTTGTTATCATTAAAAAATTATTAATACATGAGGATTCCAACAGGAAGTTTTGTACAAACCATGAAATCTTGATTTAGAAAAACATTGATTAGTGAACATTACCCAAAGATAGAAACTGAGGATTAGTATAAAATAACTTCCTAGAATTTTGTTAATGTATATATATTATTTATATTCCAATAAATACATCCATGTATGGATACAATCAAGTTGTACAGCCTTTGGGATATATGTACCTAGGAGTAAAAACATCTACAAGGAGTTATAGGCTTGACCAATGGTATCCTGGTACATGACAATGAACCTTGTTGCACTCTTAGTTACGATACTCCAGGGGGAAATTATTAAGATAATTCACAATTTCATTACAAACTATTATGAAGGATTTATGAGTATATACTTCCAAAAACAAAACATTTTATTTATGATTATAGAATATATGAATAAACTTTTCAATTTATGTTAGGTATTTTACTAGTTTGGAATTATGTACTCTGATTCGTAAACTAGTCTAGTGTATGCCATTATTCATAAATGGAACCTAGTGGAAGGAATGGAAACCATATCGATGCACATAATACATGTAATTATTTTACTCCTACTCAAGATAGTTAAAGTTGAGATGGTGATGAAACCGGTTTTGAACAACCCTTAACCATACTGGGACAACTCACTTAGGTTTTGAATAATAACCATACCCGTATAGAGAACCCTGATCCACAATGGAGAGAGTCAATGTTAGACTGATTCATGGGGAAACAACCACCACCATTCAATGAGATTACAAATCCATTTGTAGCTGAGCTATTTATAATTTACTTATAGAAAATATTTAATGCTTTGAGGAGTAGAGAAAGGTAAAAAGTTTTCCTGGAATTTTATCGCCTCACGAGAGATGCATATCAATAGTGGTCATTAATTCAAAACAAAAAGAAGGATGATGAAGAATCAAATATGTAATGGAGGGAGTTTAGAGATATTATCTTAAGAAATACTTTCCATGTGACCATACAGAGGATATGTAACGACAATTTCTAAGTATGAGGCAAATGGAGGAAGAGAATGTCAAAAAATATGAGGACAACTTTACAAGTATAGAAAGGCATGCAGCATATTATATACATAATCCAAGGAGTAAAATTGATTGATTATTTGATTGGTTAAATCCATTTCTCTATTGATCATTAGTCTCACAATCCTTTTCATCATACGATGATATTGTCTCATGTGCTATGAAGACAGAAAAAAAAATTTCTAAGTCATACAACTTTTAATAAATTCTAGAGAAAAAGAGATCTGATGAACACTCTGGAAATGGAAGTAAAGGAAAGAAGGGAAAATTTGAATCTCCATAATGTAGTAAATGTGGGAAGAAACACCCTAGTACATTCCTGAAGGAAATGGGTGTATGTTACAAGTGTGGTGAAAAGGGCCACTAAGCTCGTGATTGTAAGGGAATGAAAGAAGCTATTATTTTTGAATGCTACAATCATATGGAAATGGGGAATTATCAAAATTAATGACCTATGCTCCAAATAAACATAACAAATAAATGTTCATGGGGGAAAAGAAAAGCTTATGCAATCACTACTATATAGTTTGAGGATCCAAATGATGTGGTGGAAGGTAATTTAATGGTTTACTCAAATTTATCCAATGCTTTATTTTATTCTAGATCATAACATTGTTCTATATCTTCCATGTTTTCTATGAAAATTATATATTTCCAATTTGAGTTCAGAGTGGATTTGTTAGTCAAAACACATAAGTAATGTATCATTACAAAAAAATTTTGTGACTTAGTTCCCATTTGTGCATTTAAATGTGATTTATCCATTGATCATATCATCATAAACAACATTGAATTTGATATAATGCTCGGAATGGATGGGATTTCAGATCATTATGGAAAATTTTATTGTAAGAAGAATCATGTTACATATTTCGATGATGATAAGATGTACCTTATCTTAAGAGTATAAACGTAACCATCATATTCTCATCTATATCCTCTCTCAGTAGCTGTACTAAACTCAATTGTTTGGGAGGAGGAGAGTGAAATAACTATGGCTGAGAAAAGGAATGCTCAAATAGAGGATGTACATATTGTTCAAGAATACGATGATGTGTTTTTAGAGGACTTACCTGGAAATATTTTAAAACATGAAATTGAGTCTTTAATTTATTTAATTCCTTATTCAAGGGAATTATTGAAGATCCCTTATAGAATGGCCACTATGGAATTAATGGAACTAATAAAACAACTAGAGGAATTGATTAATAAAGGATTTATTCACTCTAGTGTTACTGCATGGGGAGCCCATGTTCATTTTATTAAGAATAAAGATGGATATATGAGGATGTCCATTGACTTCAAGGAGATTGATGATATAATAATAAAGGACAAGAATCCCCTACCACATATTGATGATTTATTCGATAAACATCCTAGAGCTCAATATTTTTCAAAGATTGACCTTCGATATATATATCATCAGTTGTGTGTGAAGAAGTAAAACATTCCGAAGACTGCATTTTATACCATGTATGGGAATTACAAGTTTAGAGTAATGCCTTTGGACTGACTAATGCACCCTCTTCCTTCATAGATCTATTGAATATAGTTTTCAAGGAATATCATGTTGAATTTGTAGTGGTATTTATTGATGATATCATGGTTTACTCCAAAATCAATGAAGATCATTATAATCAAATTCACACTATTCTAAAGTCTCTTAGATGAAATGTGTTATATGAGAAGTTAAACAAGTTTGAATTCTGGCTTCAGGAGATTTCTTTTCATGGCCATATTGTCTCTATGGATTGAATCTCTGTTGATCCTTCTAAGACAAATGATATACAGAAATGGCCATAACCATTGAGTACAACTGAGATACATATTTTTATTGGTTTTTAAGCCTATTATTGGCATTACATAAAGAATTTTTCTTGATTGGATAACCCATTAACCAAGCTCACAGATAAATGGGTTAAATTTGTTTGAAAAAATGAATGTGAAGATTGTTTTGAAGAATAGAAGATAATATTAGTCAATAATCCTATCTTGACTCAACCACCATGGAATCATGGGTTTGTTATTTATATTGATGGTTCAAAATAAGGACGTTCTATTCTTATACAGAATGATAGAGTTATTTCATATACATCACGACAGCTAAAAATTGATTCCAAAAACAATCCCAATCATGATCTTGAGTTAGAATATGTAATCGTTTCTTTGATGATATGGAGAAACTATCTCTATGGTATTAAAATGTGATATATATACCAAAAAAAGATTTTGAAGTATATTTTCTCATATAAAGAACTCAAAAAGAGGCAATGATGATGGATTGAACTACTCAGATATTATGATTGAACTATACACTACCACATGGGGATGGAAATAAATGAGATAGATGATTCGAGCAGAAAAGATCATATCGTTTTCAATAAGATGGGAGTTGAAAGGGATACTATGCTCATGGATCTAGTAATGATGGATATGGTAATAATAATGGAAGGTGAAACATCAATACTTTTTCAAACGGTTGCCAAAACATATTTACTAGAAAGGTTAAAATGTTTTTAGATAGATGCAAAGGTGTTTCAAGATAAAATTTATGATGTGAAAGATGGGGGATTGATTGACTTCATATATGAATAAAGATTTTGGAAATTTGGAAAGAGAATTTGTGGTCCTGAGAAACCTGATATAAAAAGGGAATTGTGGGATGATTCTCATAGCTCCAATTTCTATATACACCATGGTAGTACTAAAATATATAGATATTTGAGGGAACATTTTTTGTGGGACAATATGAAGAGGGATATTTCTAATTTTGTGTCTAGATGTATGGTTTTTGAACAGGTGAAGGCTGGGAGACAACATCCTTGAGGAGTCATGCATCCTCTTCCCATACCTAAGTGGAAATGGGATGATATTACGATGGAATTTGTCATGGGGATACCAAATAATCCAAGAAGGAATGATGCAATATGGGTCATTTTTTATCATCTTACCAATTCAGCATATTTTATTGTTATAAGAGAATATTTACCACTTGAACCTTTAGCAAGACTATATATCAATGATGTTGTAAGACTTCTTGGAGTACTTCTATCAATTGTTTCTGGTCGTGATACTTGTTTAACATCATGATTTGAGAAATGTATTCATAAATCCCTAGATACTAAACTCCATTTGAGTATAGCCTACATCCCTCAAAGTTATGGACAACCATAATAGACTATTCAAACCACAAAAGACATGTTGATATCTTCCTCACAGGACATTCAAGGTATGTGGGGTCAATATTTACCTCGGGTAGAATTTTCTTATAATAATAGATTCTATTAAAATATTCATATGGAACCCTATGAAGCATTATATAGACCTATATGTCACACTTCAGCTTGTTGGGTTGATGTTGGTGAAAGAAAACTCATAGACCTAGAACATATTGATGAAACAATGGAAAATGTGATGATTATCCAAACCCACTTCAAAGAAGCTCAAAGTAAGAAAAAGAGCTATGTCGATAACCAAAGGAAGGATTTTGAATTTCTATTAGGATATAATTTTTTCTTAATGTTATCTCAATGCAATGGTGTTGTACAATTTTGTAAGAATGGTAAATTAAGTCCCAGGTACATCAGATATTTTGAAATTGTAGAATGAATTGGAGTTGTAGCATACCATTGGACAATGCCTCCATGTCTCTCCAAAGTTCATGATGCGTTCCACGTATCACTGTAGAGAAAATACATGTCTGACCCAATGAATGTAGTCACATATGAAAAAATAGAACTTGAACATGATCTGTCATATTGTTAAATGCATTTCATGATTCATGATACCAGAGAAAAGCTATTGAGAAATTGGACGAATAGTCTTGTAAATGTTCTATGGAGAAACCATAAAATGGAAGATGCAATGTGGGAACCCAAGGAACAAGTGATAAAGAACCACCAAAATAATATTATTCTTTAGTATTCTAGAAAATTTTAGGAAGAAATTTTTTGAAGGAGGGAAGAATGTAACACCCCAAACTTCCACGGTATGTTTTTCATCGAATAATGAAATAGATTGTGATGTACATAATTTCAAGTTCCAGTGCACCAAGACCAATCAAACTAGCCGTTATGAATATTAACACAAAAGTTTTTTTGGAATTTTATAAATTTTATTTTTCAAAATACACATTATTTATGGATTTGGAATATCAAAATTAGCTTAGGGAGAATTTTTGGTATTTTTATGAAAAATTTCAATATAATATGAATAGAGAACAACACCGCGTTATGATTTAAAACATAATTTGTATTTAAATATTTATTTTTTTTACTTAAATTTATGTTATTTAAATTTATTTTAGGTCAAAATAGATAAACAATACCTCTATATGTTCAATGCAATTCATTGGAGTCATTTTATAACAAAATTAGATGTATAATTTTTTTTGAACATTCTAACGTCTTTTACCCACCTTCTAGGCACATTTTCTAATTTGCATAAAACGTAATTTTACCGCTTTTGTGAATTGAATTTCGAAATATGAGATATATAGTTGACATAAGTAAGTAAAATTTTGTTCAATAGGATGAAGATAATTTTTCGTGAATAGAAACTTTTGAATTTTATTTACCACGGTTAAAAGTAAATAGTGTAATTAAAGGTAAAAATGGTATTATAATTACCCTAAAACATATCCTAATTCTATTGGATATGATCTTTTCGATCAAAATCATCCTTAGGAAGATAATATGATCCTATTTTTCCACTTGTGTTAGATTAGGACATTTATTATTATTTTATTTATAGAAGAGTTAACAGTGTTAAATTCAAATTTTCTTAACTAAAATATTTTTAATATAGGGTTATACATAAGATAAATTCGACTATAAATATACATTATAAATATAAAAATATTTCCTACGTAATTTTATTTTATTTATAATTCTTATACATTAATTAATTATATTTATTTATGACAGAATAATGATGTAGTAATTACATTTTTAATGAATGATTAAAATAATTCATATTATAAATATCCAATTAAATGTAAATTGAGACTTTTGATGCATTCCACTACTTTTATAGGTTAATATGTGTTATTGGGATTGAATTTATTTCTTTTTTTTCAAATTAATCATGTATTGTGGGCATTCAAAAAAAACTAAATAGTATCAAAATTAACACAGATGAGTTTTAAAAAAAAGAATATTATTAATTGATATAATATTCCTGAAAACCTAAGGTTCGACCAAAGGACTGGGATAAGGTTAGATGTGTCAATAATTAACCATATGGGTTCTCTTGTCTTTTTATAGTATGTTTATTAACCATTTATTACATTAATACAAGAATACATTATAGATGTAAAACTATTTAACTAAGAGTTAAATCTAAAAGATATGGTTAATATGATGATATGAACCTATCTAATACCTATTAGTTGAGTGTATTTTTACCCATACCCACCTTATTCTTGAAATAAATAATTTTGGATCCATTATAAATCGAATATTATTGTATAATATATTAATATTTAATTCTTTTCCAAAAGTGACCCTCACCTCTCTTATCATCATCATCATAAACATTACTATTTTTAATCCCAAATGGGGAAGAATAAAAATTGGAAAATGTCTATGGAGGTTGGAAATTATAGAGGCTTAGGGCATCACCCCAGATCTAATTCACCCCCTCATGCTGAAATTGAGAAACAATAGACATACCCATGACCATATCACTGGGGGACGCAAGAGAGGCCAAGTGATCTTCCACCTTGTTCCCCTCTCTCTAAGTGTGGGTGACAATAGTGCTTATATCAAGGAAGGATTTTCATTTCTTAATGGTATAGGTTATTGATCATGGTATGTTACCTTAGTCATGAAGGGTATCATGAATTGTCATGGAGTTGGTCTCCACCTGCGAAATGTAAATCTCCCTCCTCCTGCAAATGGTGATACCTGTAAGGATAGCATTATCCTCCTTTTGCATGGAATTTCCACTCCCATAATGCACCATGAAGGCTAGGATAACACATCCTCTAGAATCTCATACCACCCCTCCACCGTAAAACCCACCCTGGATAAGTGAACCATCGGTATATAATTTCACTCCATCTTTAGGAGGACTCCACCGTACCCATTTCCCCTATGTCCTAGATCATGTCTTCTGGTCCGCGACATGAAGTGTGCACATCGTCCGTAGGGATGGGGCCTCTTTCCAACATCAATTAAGTGAAAACACATAATCCAACATGTAACTTAATCTAGTTATCACATCTCAACCCGTGGATTTAAACCCCTCAAACTTGGCCCGATTTTATGCTTTCCAAATGCACCAACAGCCGACATTGAAGATAGTCGATCGTGCCATTTTTTCATTCCCAGCACCCTTATCTCCGTGAAAACAGTGCTCCATGATGGCATCAAAGCTTGTTTCGAGGGAGGAGTACCCTATTCATTATCTATATAATCCCCAAACATGGAGGGCCCAGTCCCCTTCATAGAAAATATGGTTCATAGATTCTTAACACTTGTTCATACATTAATTGCTACATGAAGCCATGATAATGCCAAGATGATTGAAATTGACCTCAGAGTGCAGGACATGATTCTAGATCATCCAGGTGAGAAAATTATTCTATATAGGTATCCTGATGCACCACTCCATGTTGTTCCACCTTTCCTACTATCCCAGAGGAGCGCTAATCCTTCAAAAATCATTAGAATTAAACTTCCATATGGTAGAAGGAGTGAATATAAACTGATCCTGATCTGAGTTGATGAGGATATAGTCAAAAACATCACTATAAGGTGCATTCAGAATTTCTCTAATGAACAAAGGATATTGTACCACCTCTTTGAAGGTGATTGTTGGGGATGGACATCCTAGGAAACCAAATATCCTTCTTGACCAATTATAGTTCCAAAAAAAAATATTCGTATCCTATTATCCATTGTGAGTATTGGAGAGTGATTGGAATCATGATACAAACCAAAGACCATAGGGGAGATCTACTTGCCACAGAGAATCAATTATTTTTTTCTATACCTACGAGACATAATAATCCCCCACAATTTATGTTATTCCATTAACTCCCAAGATAAAATCACATGCATGTAATGGATAGTGGTTGATATGCTTTTAACATTAATTCCTCCCTCCAGGATGGGCCGATCCATCATCCCCAGGAGATCCAATGTCTCTTCCCCTCTAAAGATGCATCCCATATAAAACCATAGTGAAGCCTATTAATGGTCCCTATAACCCCCTTTGGTATGTTGGTGGCCGAGATCGCATGCACCAATATGGCTGAAAGGATCCTATTCACATGAGAAATGCGCCCTCCAAATGATAAATTGTGGTATTTCAAATTCATTATATACCTCGAAATTGTGCTCACCACATGATCAAAATCAATGATTCACATTCTTCCTGGAGACACATCCGAACCAAGATATACTATGGGAAACGTAACACACCTCTTACCCATCCTTGTTCCCAGAGTAGTCCCCCTGCTCATATTGCATGCTTTGGACACATATAATTTACTCATCCCTTTGTTGATAATATAGCCACTCCAGTGGAAATATATATTAACTATCTTGTTAATTCCCTACACAGATTTCCTCCCCGCATTGATGAATGTTATGGAATCATACCTAAACATCCTGTGAGATATAGTAGGTAGGTTCAGCTTCCTCTGGTAGGGAAGAATGTTCACGTTTGATAGTACTCTGTTGATCAACCCACTCATGGTGTCCTATATATGAATAAAAATCCTCATGGATAATAGATCAACTTTATGAAGACCACGAACCAACTTTAATATGTTGTGTGTGTTCCCCATAAACGAAACAGCCAACCATGACGAACTGGGACACCTGATGAAAATATCACAAGCACAGCAGGAAAACCCATTTTCTTCAAAACCTTTTTAATAAAACCCCACTCAAGCCTATTATATGCCTTGATCATATTTATATTTTTGACAATATTATAAAAATGAGTCTTCATATTAATGTCTCTCATCATATCATGAGCCAATGCTAAGTCTCCCGGAATCGGGTGATCCGTCCCAAACCCATGTTGTTAAAAAGTGATCCACTGAGGGAGACTCCCAGACAGCCACCTGTTGATAATACACACCAATATTTTATAATGGAAGGTACAAATACTCGTCTTCTAGTAATGATGGAGGGAGGAGGGGTATCTGATCATTGATAGGAGCACCAAAATTGTGGACGACACTATCAGGGGCATGCTTCCCCCTCTAAAAAATCTTGAATGGAAAAGAAGATATCCCCCTTGACTACCTCCCAAGTGATCCTGTAAAAAGAACTAGGAAATCCATCTGGACCAACTGTAGTATCATTATTAAGGTTCACCATAGCTGCATGGATCTCCTCCTAATCTGGTATTCCTTCCATCATATCATTATCTTGAGAAGAAACATGGTTTGTGATCTCCTCCCAAAACTCATCTCCCCCGAAAGATAGCCCTGAAGCATATTGGGTTTTGGGATGGAATGAATATCCTTAAATTAAGAAAATGACAATTCACCCACCACATTACTATCATTAGTGAAGGATCCATTATCATGTTTCAAGTTTGGTTTAACAACCTGCCACCTCTCCCGAATGCATGCACGGAAAGAAATCTATGTTCTTATCACCCTCCTCCAACCATTAAATTCTCAAGTATTTCCTCTCCCTCTGTTCCTGAGAGGGTATCATAACTGACATGGAATTATTCATCTCATAGATATCTTAAAAGAAGGCATCATCCCATGCCTCCTCAATGTTATCCACAATCCACTCGATATATTGTTTAAACACATCCATCTTCTTATCCAAGGGGGGAATGCTCTTAGCCCACAATAGTCGAACCTTCTTAAGATGTCTCAACATCGAGTTAAAGGCCACCCAAATGTGACCATGAAGTGATTATTCACATCACATCCTTATAAGATGATGATATTTTGGAAATCCAAACCACTGGATCAGGAACCTGAAGTTGTCCTGTGAGGACTCCCTCCTGCGTAGAGTGAGAAAATGTGGATAGTGATTAGATATTCTTCGAGTAAGGTTCTCCCCCATCATATTTGAGGACATAGAAATAAATTTTAATTTGATATACAATATCTGTTCCTACTCCATCAGCGGTTACCACCCCTTCATTTGTTACACTATGTGTAAGGGTCACCTGAGTAGCAAAAACCCATCTGTAATTTACCAGCCAAAAACTGACTGAAATACCTACAATCCCTCCTTTGGAATTAACCTCTACCTTTATTCTCCTCATGATCTATTATTATATTGAATCACCTCCCAGAACCCATGTCTAATCCCCTGGGTCAAAATCATTCAATTCACTCCATAACACCTCCATCCTCTTGGAATCACAACTACCATAAATAAATGACACAAGTGGTGTGTCCCATCCACATGACACTGTCATTTTTAAATGCAGATCCCCTACATGGAGTAGCACCATCATTGCATCCCTGTGTTAGATTATCCAGATGAACATGTTAACTGGGTCCCCATGCAATGATTCATTAAACATTACCCTACGAGTAATCTCATTAATTTTAGAATAATTCTCCTTGTACTCAAGGATCACAACAACCTTGCTCTGGTTCTTCTTCACTTATGAAGCTATTAAGTTATTTTCACACTTTCCCCATACCTGGAGAGTTTCATATGAATATAGGAATCATGTATAAAAAACATGCCCAACTTTGGCCCAAGGAAACATGGTCTCTATAATGATGGAATGAGAACACTACCTAACTGGCCTCTTCCTCCTGGCCGACCTTGTACACACACCCGAACCATCATCTAATTGAACTAGGGAAGAAGAAGGAAGCCTCACTATACGATTTGGATCCTTCCCACTCACCACCAGTAGGGGAGACCGCGTAACTAAAACAGACTTCACATTGTATTGATAACTTTCTAGATCTGATTTGACAACAATTACCCTACTGCTCAGCATGCCAAGCTCTGGAGGAGGCTGATCACCATAGGAGATTGAATCCTTCACACACTCAAAGTTATACATCCACATGGAATCTGCTGAATGTACCATAACAAGGGTTCTCACCTCTTGGACTCCATTAACCTTGGGAAGATTCTCAACATGGTAGCAAGAAGCAACCGCTCAGAGAAAACCCCGATATTCAGACTACAACACACACAAAGGAATCTTCCGCACAAATTCCCACAATGGACCTATTAACCTCATGTGTGAGGGGAGGAGAGATCTTACTAAAGAAATTAGGGAATACTTTCTGAAAACCGGCTGGAGGGATACCAAAGCCTTGCTATAATGAAACACAGGACTCTTTGTTGATGCAGTAGGAGCCTAGAAGGGAATGAGAGCAGCAAGGGGATCGAGATGTGCATGGACCGAACTAGTCCATGCAGACGTGTAGTTTATCAATCTCATAGAGTAGGAATCTCTAGATTGTTGATGGAAACTACCAATGATACATTTCCTACAATTCTTAACAGAATTCCCCTGAAAAACAAAAGACAAACAATACCTAGGGAACACTATAATGATGATTTCTTGGCTCTATATAACTAATATTTATACCTTTAGAGGAAGAATCTCCAGAATTGGAAGGGACCATACCCACTCCATGAAAATCCGAGACACCATCATTTCCTCACTATGGCGGGTTCATGCATCCATGCCAAGAAACCCACCAAGAGATTCACTTATGGCCTTGAAGAAGGTTTTCTTCTGAAACAGAAGTAGGAGACCTGAAATTTATACCCATACTGCTGCATGAGGGCACTCTTTCCCTTGGTGAACCTCCTCGACCATCTAGAGAGGTTGAAACACCAATGACCCAAAACCCGGGGAGTATTGCACCATGCCTGTATGAAGTCTACCTCAGAATTAAGAACCATAGAGAATGAAAACATGTGTTAAACCTAAATGAAAAACCCATTATGTAAACACTAGGAATGTAAAAATCACTTGAAGACTATTTGGGAAGGATTCACATATCCGAAGCGTGGTACAAGCATCTACTTGAGCCCCCACAATCACTTAGTTGAATGCAAACACATGAGATTCCATTGAAATGAGGGGATCATCCCTCACCACAGAGTGTTTGAATGGTGAAATCTATAGAAAACACATATCGTCCATGCCTGAACCCCTCCCACATTGCACTTCCTTGAAAGACAACACTAGGTGCCTCATCCCCGGGGAAGGAGCAGGAGACCCCCACCGGGGAGAAGAGGCACCATCAAAAGGCTCAGACCCTGGATCAAACATCATTGGAGTCAGGGGAACCACCGCAGATCAGGACTCCATGGAAATAATGGATAGAAAAATTTGAAAAATGTAACACCCCAAGCTTCCAAAGTACGTTTACCTTTGAATAATGCAATGGCGTGCATTGTACGCAACTTCGAGATTCTAACACACCACAACCAATCAAACTAGCCGTTTTGAATAGTAATACCTAATTTTTTAAATTTTATAAAGTTGATCTTTCGAAATGGACTTCATTTTTGGATTCGTAATTTTGAAATTAGCTAAGGGTGAAATTTTGGTACTTTTCGGGTAACTTTCATATTTTGATAAATAGTGAAAATTACTAAATTTTAATTAAAAACAACTTTTTTTATCGAAATAATTAATAGTAATAAATTATTAATTTGAGTGGTTTTAAAGTATATTTAAAATATTTTTTTACCATTTAATACAATGTTGCTCATTGGATGTAATTTGACATTTAAACCAGACATAAACAATTGTAAATCTTTTGATAGTTATTATCTCTTAAAAACACGCTATTTGTTTTGATGACGGGAATTAAATTTTTAATTAATTAATGCAACTGATATGTTATGATTTTGGTAAAATAGACATCATTTTTGAATTCATAATATCAAATATATCTTAGGCCTAATTTTTGGTATATTTCGGGAAACTTTCATTTTTTGATGAATAGTGAAACCACTAAGTGGTAGTTAAAAAACTGATTTTTTCATAAAACATAATTTTACCACATTTGTGAGTGGAATTTCCAAAATCCGAGAGACACGGTTAATATCAAAGAGTAAAATTTGGTTCAATGAGATGAAAATAATTTTTTGTGAATAGTAACTTTTTACTTTTATTTACCACGGTTAAAAATAAATAGGGTAATTAAGGGTAAAAATGATATTAATATTACCCTAACACATGTCCTAATTCTATTGGGAAAGTTTATATCGACCAAAAACAACCTTAGGAGTAATATATTATCATTTAGGTCCACTTGTATTAGATTAGGACATTTATTATTATTTAATTCAAAGAGGAGTTAAAAGAGTTAAAATCAAAGTTTATTTATTAAAACATTTTTAATATAGTGTTATAAATAAGATAAATTCGATTGTAAATATTCCTTAGAAATATAAAAATATTTCCTACATAATAATATTTTATTTATAATTTTTAGACATTAAATAATTTAATTTATTTATGACACAAGGGTGATGCAGTAATTACCTAATTAATGAAATATTAAAATAATTGATATTATAAATATCAAAATAAATGTAATTTGATACTTTTTATTAATTCCACTAATTTTCTAGGTTAATATGACATATTATGATTGATTATATAAATTTTGTTCGGAGTAATAATGCTGTTATGAATTTATCAAAAACACAATAACCAATAGTGTCAAAATTGACCTAAAAGAGTTTTTAAAAAAAATATTATTTATTTATTTATATTCAATTTATAAAAAACTAAGGTTCTCCCAAGAGACTTATATAATTATATGTGTATCATCAATGGACATATTGGGGGTCTCTTGGATGTATTGAGTATGTTTATTAACCATATAATATAAAAATACAAAGAGACATTGTAAAAGTGAAACTAATTAACTAAGAGTAAATACATAAAGATAAGGTTAATATAATGACCCAAACCAGTCTAAATTCTATTGGTTGAGTGGTTTTCGACCCATACCCACCTTAACATTTAAATAATACACTTTTTATCCATTAGAAACCGAATATAAATTTATTATAAAATAATATTTTTAGATTTTCCAAAGGTGCCCCTCACCCCTCTTATAAAAGGGCACTCCACATTCTCCCTAATTCACACATTCAAAGCCTTTTGGATCGGCCAAAACCTTCCCAATTACTCTCTCAACTTCCCTCAATACAACCTAGTGGCCTTAGATTGATCAGAAGGCCAACCTAAGGATCCCTTTTGATCCAATCAAAAGGAAGAACTCGAAGAAGAGGTGATGTTTTCACCACCCTCTTTCAAGTTCCTTTCTTCTTCAACTTCTTCATTCATTGTTATTTATATTCTAAAATAATACCTCCAGTAACTTATATATACTGTGATGTTATTAAAAATATGGTACAACCCTATTTAGTATTCTATCCATCCTTTGAATGTCATGTCACCATACGTGCGTACGTATGGCTTACCGTCTCCACGTCGTGGTGTAATTGTCATCCAATAAATTATTATTTGGATGGGTATAATAATGATGTGTAATTCATGTAAATAATAAATATAACATGATAATTATTCTTTCTATATGATATACCATCCAATTATATTTTATTTTAACATCAAAATAATGATATTGTCGCTCATGCGTACGTACGGACTACCGTCTCCACAAACGCGATGAGATTCATTCTCCATCGTATCCATTCAAGTATAATTCTCATTTGATGAATAAAAATAATGTTTAAGAACTTGATATAATTCTGGATATGAATAATATACAACCTATCCATAAAAAACACGTCTTACGTAACAAAGAATATAACGGAAAACGAGTAAGTTAACACCCGAAATGACGATATTTCTAATATATTATTAACAAATTAATGTTAGAAGATCATATATGATATCATGTTAATGTAAATGATTCTTTTATAATTAAATAAAAATTATTTCACCATTATAAAGGAGGTTAAACTACCATCAACCAAGGAAAAAGTACTAAGTAAGGGGTTTCTTATCTCACTCTTAATTTTGTGAGAATTCCATTGTTCACCACTTATTTATTGCATGTTGTGTATGTGTATTTCCCATGATTGTATTAATTGTGTAATATACTTTAATTTATGGATATTTACATCATCATTTTATTATCCTTATTTCATGGTTGTATGTTTCTTAAGTTACCTAATCGATAAGGGAATTTGAAATTCCAGTTTGCACTCATTCGGCTTTAGGCATACTTCATTTATTATTTTACTCAAAGATTATGCGTGGAATAACTATTCATTTGATTATGTCATAATTTACACCCCCCTTTCTGTGGATATAATTATTATACACATAATCACTCCATTTATAAATTCTCAAGTCATCATTATGAACTTCATAAGAGTAATTTAAACTCAATCTCCATTTGTTGAGTTAAATATCCAATTCATTGGTGTTGTTTTTACAAGAATATGTGTGAATTTCATCTGATTGATTTAAACTAAATATCCAATCATATTTAGTTTATTTATATTTGTCACACATAATTATGTCGTTGATTTATACTTGATCTAAGGATATGGTCTTTATAAGAGAATTCATCTCAATTTACATTCCATTGAGACTTCATTGTTGTTATACACCAAATCACTTTTATATGATGTATATAATGTACTTTGACATAGTATATCATGAATACCTTTATTCTCATGATATTATAAAGTTTTTATTACCTCAATTATCTGTATTCAAGTGTCTCTATTTTGGTTAGAAACTCTAACTAAAATACATTTTTATGTGTTTTAAAGATTTATTCTTCTAAATATTTCTCATTAATGACCATGTTTTAAAAATGGTTTTAAGAATTTATTTATATGGAAATTAAAGTTTTAAAATTAAAATTACTTTTAAAAGTTTCAAAGTGGTATGGGAAACTTTGATTCAAAAATCTATTTTTAAATGGCTTCTTTCCAAATAGTTTGACTTTTAAATGATTTCAAGAAAAAGGGTGATATTTATCTCAAATAGTTTTGATGATTATTTTCATATATGTCAATATCCTTCATTATTCTCAATTGAGGTTAATATATTACAATACAATCTTCCATATTGTATTGAATGAGTTATGGATGACTGTGGATGTACTATTTTTATACCATTCATGGTTTGTGGGTAATGTATTGAAATTTCATATGCTAGTTTTAATACGAATGTTTATGTTATGTTTCATCTTTTCATACGAGGAATGAATTGGACTTATTAAGTGACGGGTGGAGCCCACTATAACTCCTCGATGCATTGGTAGGTCTCATGAGACAAACTAATGTCTGGGCATGAGGCCTTGACAAAATATTATTTGTAGTCTTGACAAGAGGCATTGGCTACGTGGTTATGATAGTCTGGTATTATGTATTCCGTCATTATGAAAGTGGTTATTAGTATTTTCATGTGATTATTTGACTAGTATAATATCCATGTGAATAAGTAAATGGAATTATTTCATTTTATTCTTTCCATATTATGATTATGTTCTAGTTTAAAAGGAGTTTGTTTTTGTTATACATTGCCTTAAATTTTTATGTTTATATATGAAAGTTTCCGCTATATTGTTATCCTTACTGAGCATCAGAGCTCACCCCTTTCAATGTTTTATTTTTCCCACGATGTAAAGAAGTATTTTCTGAATGACATGCATGGATAGTATGAGGGGATATGAAGAAAATATGTGGTTGTAGTTTTTCACTTATTGATGTAATGTAAACTTTATGAATATATCTAGTGTTTACAAGGCTATTAAACTAATCGGTCTTTCGAGACTTGATATTTCATGTGATCATGCCAATGTTATGTAATAATGAACCGAATCTGGGTATATAGGGTCGGTGTGTTACAGTTGGTATCAGAGGAAGTTTAGTACTAACCTTGGAAGCTAGATTTCGATAAACTCTGATTAGAGAACGTAGACCTAAGATGAACTTTGAGGATTAGTATTGAAGAACATCCTAGAATTCTGGTATTGTAGAGATTTTGTGAGTTTTCTGAGAAATACATCCCTGTCTAGATACGAGCAGGTAGAGGCGACTGTGGCACAGATATACCTAGGGGTAAAACCAAAAAACACTGCTTTGAGCTACACTCGAACGGGAACTGGCGCACGACAACGGGCCTTCCTCCACTCCTGGTTACGGCACTCCCGGGGGATATTCTTAGGATAATTTACATTTTCTTTACAAACCTATTTGAAGTATTATATATATAAGATGAGAGTAAATGAACTTGGTTAATCCTAATCTGTTTCAAATTGAGAATATGGTGACATGTTAATATCTAAATGATTTTATGACTACTGTTACTCACACAATGCTTTCTGGTTTTAGTCAATGGCTGGATTCCAAGGAAGTCATAGTGACTTTGAGAATGATGTACAAGGTGAGAACAATGGTGGTAATGAGCAACAAAATGGAATGTTGATAGGCGTAAAAGGTATCTTCTTTATTCCAAATCAATTTTACAAAATATGATCACCAATATATATATTAACCAATTCCTGGACTCAACAAAGAAGAGAAATGTGATGAATGATAAGAGCTCCATCAATGGAGACCATGGAGAAAAGAATCCTCAATTTCCATCATGCAGGAAATGTGGAAGGAGACACCCAGGAAAGTGTCTCAATGGTACAAAGAAATGATTTACGTGTGGGAAGGAATGACATAAAGTGAATAATTGCTGAAGAAAAATGAAGAGTACTATGGAAGAAGATAAAAATGGTCCAAATAATCCATTTACAGTCATTTTCCGTAAATGTAGGGGACCTGGCCATTACCCGAGTGGATTACCTATTCTATAGAATATTTTCTTGGTCAAAGAAGAAGCTATGTAGAAATAAATGGTTGGAGAAATGTTTAAAAAGTATTATTGCTCTTTGTTGATGGGTTCACTTTGGAATAATTTCCTTTTTTATTTTTAACCCTGCAGTTTTCCATGTGAGAATGATATTTGAGGAAGAATTATCTTTTCTCTTGTGGATATAGTTATAAATAACCATTTGGTTTTATATGATCGTTGGGTTTGAGGAAATTATAAGTTATTATAATTTGGGATGAAAATGAAATGTATGAGATAATATTTTTGGTTAAATTATATTATGGTTATTTTGAGGAATTTATCTCATTTTGTTAATGTTATAAAATATAGTTTTTGAAAAAGGACAACACGCAGACCGTGTGACAACCCGTCATGTCGGACAAAGCTATGGGAATCGAACCCACAACCATAGTTCGATTGGGATTTATCACCTACCACTGGACTACGTGAAGTCCCTGGTTAGTGTTACTATTATTTTTAGTTAAATAATTTTATTTATCAATAATAATTTGATTTGGGATCTTATGTCTTATCAAATGAATACCCTTAGTATAGGAAAATGATTTGGTGATTAAGTGATAAATGTTATTTTTGAAGACGTTCACTTTGTAGTGAACACTATATGACCAAGTAAAATAGAATAGTATGGGATTTCATTTTAGGAGTAATGGGGGATTTTTATCTATGTTTTTTTTGTGGATTTATAGTGATTTGGGTCATTTATGGAAATTATTGGGTTAATTAATTTTAAGTATGTGACTTTAAGAGTAATTAATGTCATTTGGAGATACAATTTAACGTGGAAGACTACATTCTTATATGTTTTGGGTTTCAATATTAGTTTGGATTATATTGAATGATTTTAATGATAATTGATTATTGAATGGTATTTATTTAACTTTGGGGTATTGATGGTTTAATTTTAGAAATTAAGATTATTGTTTTCTTTCTCTAATGGAATATCCATTTGGGGGATCATCAGATATTATACAAACCATTTTGGTTTTGATTAATATCTAGAGACAAGGTAAATACATAGTTTATCCTACATGGATCATGTATTTCTATAGAAGTTTATTCTAGCTCTTCCATTGTGACCAAGTCTTCTTGAATACTCATTGTTCAAAAAAATGAGGTAGTGGTAAAAATTTATTAAAGAATGAAACTCTACATAAAAAGTAATTATATCTCCTTATGTCCTTAGTCAATATCATAAATTAATTCCTCGTCCTTATGTAAAGTAACATAAAATAGACAACATTATTGAATTAATAATATCAAATATAGCTTAGGGCTAATTTTTGGTATTTTTATGGAAACATTCATTTTTTGATGAATAATGAAACCACCAAGTGGTATTTAAAAAACTGAATTTTTCATAAAACATAATTTTACCACTTCTGTAAGTGGAATTTTGAAAATCAGAGAGACACAGTTAATATCAAGGAGTAAAATGTGGTTCAATGAGATAAAAATAATTTTTGGTGAATAGTAACGTTTTACATTTATTTTCCATGGTTAAAAGTAAATCTCGTAATTAAGGGTAAAAATGGTATTAATATTACCCTAACACATGTCCTAATTCTATTAAACAAGTGTATCTAGACCAAAAACAACCATAGGAGTAAAATATTATCATTTCATTCCACTTTTTTAGATTACGACATTTATTATTATTTAATTCAAAGAAGAGTTAAAAGAGTTAAAATCAATGTTTATTTACTAAAACATTTTTAATATAGGGTTATACAGAAGATAAATTCGATTTTAAATATTCATTAGAAAGATAAAAATATTTCCAAAATAATCGAATTTTATTTATAATTTTTAGACATTAAATAATTTAATTTATTTACGACACAATGGTGATGCAGTAATTATCTAATTAATGAAATATTAAAATAATTGGTATTATAAATAGAAAAATAAATGTAATTTGAGACTTTTTATGAATTACACTATTTTTCTTGGTTAATATGATATATTAGGATTGATTATATAAATTGTTTTCGAAGTAATAATTCTGTTATGAATTTATCAAAAACACAATACCCAATAGTGTCAATATTGACAAAAAAATAGTTTTTAAAACAAATATTATATTATTAATTTACATTCAATTCCTAAAAATATAAGGATAGGACAAGAGACTTATATAATGATATGTGTATCATTAATGGACCACTTTGGGGACTCTTGGATGTATATAGTATGTTTATTAACCATATAATATAAAAATAAAAAGAGACATTGTAAAAGTGAAACTAATTAACTAAGAGTTAATACTTAAAGATAAGGTTAATATAATGACCCAAACCTATCTAAATTCAATTGGTTGAGTGTTTTTAGAACCCTCCACTCCTTAACCTTTAATGAATCCACATTTGAGCCATTAGAAACCTAATATGAATTTGTTATAAAATAATATTTTTAGCTTTTCCAAAGGGGCCCCTCACCCCTCTTATAAAAGGTCACTCCCCCTTCTCAATAATTCACACATTCAAAGCCTTTTGGCTCGGCCCATACCAGCCCATATACTCTCTAAAATTCCCTCACTACAACCTAGAGGCCTTATTTTGATCATAAAGCCAACCTAAGGAGCCCTTTTGATCAAAATAAAAGGAAGAACACGGAGAAGAGGTAATGTTTTCACCACCCTCTTTCAAGTTCCTTTTTTCTTCAACTTCTTCATTTTTTTTATTTCTATTCTAAAATAATAACTCCAGAATCTTATATATACATTGATGTTATTATAAATATTGTACATCCATATTCAGTATTCTATCCATCCTTTGAATGGAATGTCACCATATGTGCGTACGCACAGCTTACCGTCTCCACGTCGTGGTGTAATTGTCATTCAGTAAATTATTATTTGGATGGGTATAAAAATGATTTTTAATTAATTTAAATAATAAATATAACATGATAATTATTTTGTCTATATGATATACTGTCCAATTATATATTATTTTAATATCAAAATAATGATATTGTCGCTCGTGCGTGCGTACGGACTACCGTCTCCACGAACGCGATTAAATTCATTCTCCATCGTATCCATTCAAGTATAATTAACATTTGATGATTAAAAATATTTTTAAGGACTTTATATAATTATGTATATGAATAAGATACAACCTATCCATGACAAACACGGATTACGTAACAAATAATATAACGGAAAACGAGAAAGCTAACACCCAAAATGACGATAATACTAAGATATTATTAACAAATCAATGTTAAAAGATCATATATGATATAATATTAATGTAAATTATTCTTGTATAATTCAATAAAAATTATTTCACCATTATACAGGAGGCTAACCTACCTTCGACCAAGGAAAAATTAAAAAGTAAGGGGTTTCTTATCTCACTCTTAATTTCGTGAGAATTCCATTGTTCACCACTTATTTATTACATGTGGTGTATGTGTATTGCCCATGATTGTATTCATTGTGTAATATAAATTAATTTATGGGGTATTTAAATCGTCATTTTATGATCCTTCTTTCATGGTTGTATGTTTCTTAAGTTACCTAATCTATAAGGGAATTTCAAATTTCAATTTGCACTCATTCGGCTTTAGGCATACTTCATTCATTATTTTACTCCAAGATTATGTGTGGAATCACTATTCATTTGATTATGTCATAATTTCTACTCCCCTTTCTGTGGATATAATTTTTATACACATAATCACTCCATTGTTAAATTCTCAAGTCATCAGTATGAACTCGATAAGAGTAATTTTAACTCAATCTCCATTTGTTGAGATAAATATCCAATTAATTGGTGTTGTTTTTACAATAATATGTCTGAATGTCATCTGATTGATTTACACTAAATATCCAATCATATTGAGCGTATTTATATTTTTCACACATAATTATTTCGTTGATTTATCCTTAACCTAAGGATATGGTCTTTATAAGAGAATTCATCTCAATTTACATTCCATTTAGACTTCTTTGTTGTTATACACCAAATCACTTTTATATGGTGTGTAAAATGTACTTTGACGTAGTATATCATGAATAACTTTATTCTCATGATATTATAAAGTTTTAATTACCTCAATTATATGTATTCAATTGTCTCTCTTTTGGTTAGAAACTGTAACTAAAATACATTTTTAAGTGTTTTAAAGATTTATTCTTCTAAATATTTCTCATTAATGACCATGATTTAAAAATGGTATTAATAATTTATTTATATGGACATTAAAGTTTTAAAATTAAAATTTCTTTTAAAAGTTTCAAATTGGTATGTGACACTTTGATTAAAAAATCTATTTTTAAATGGATTCTTGCCAAATAGTGTGACTTTTAAATGATATCAAGAAAAAGGGTGATACTTCTCTCAAATAGATTTGATTATTATTTTCATATATGTCAATATCCTTCATTATTCTCGATTGAGGTTAATCTATTACTATAAAATCTTCCATATTGTATTGAATGAGTTATGGTGGACTGTGGATGTACTAGGTTTATACCATTCATTGTTTGTGGGTAAAGTATTGACATTTTGTATGCTAGTTTTAATACGAATGTTTATATTATGTTTCAAATTTTCATATGAAGAATGAATTGGATTTATTAAGTGACGGGTGGAGCCCACTATATCTCCTGGATGCATCGGTAGGTATCATGAGACAATCAAGTGTCTTGGCACAAGAATTTGACAAAATCGTATTTGTAGTCTTGGCACGAGGCCTTGGCTACGTTGTTGTGATAGTCTGGCATTATGCATTTCGTCATTATGAAATTGGTTATTAATATTTTCATGTGATTATTCGACTAGTAGAATGTCCATGTGAATAATTAAATGGAATTATTTCATTTTATCCTTTCCATATTATGCTGAAGTTCAAGTTTAAAAGGTTTTTGTTTTAGTTATACATTGCCTTGAATTTTTATGTTTATTTATGAGAGTTTCCGCTATATTTTTATCCTTACTGAGCATCTGAGCTCACCCCTTTCAATGTTTTATTTTTCCCAGGATGTGAAGAAGTATTTTATGAATGACTTGTAGGGATAGTATGAGGGGATACGAATACAATATGTTGTTGTAGTTTTTCACTTATTGATGTAATGTAAACTTTATGAATATATATAGTTTTTACAAGGCTACTAAAGTAATTGGTCTTTCGAGAATTGATCTTTCTTGTGATCATTCCAATGTTATGTAATAAGGCACCGAATCTGGGTATCTAGGGTCGGGGCGTTACAATAAATTTCCAGAATTTGAAGCGCATTCTTTTGGAGAGACATGGGTGACTGGTAGAGAGTTTTTCTTCATCTCTCACCTCTCTTATAAAATGGTACTCCCCCTTATCTCAAAATCACACAACCAAATCCATTTGTCTCATTCAACACCTGCTCAAATATATTCCCAACTACCATCACATTATCCTAGAGGACTTATATTGATCATAAATATAACCTATTGAGACATTCTCATCAAATCAAAATGAATCCCCCGAAGAAGAGATAATAATTTCATCACGTCATTCAATGTTTTTTCTTCTTCCACGTCCTCTTTCCTTGTTCTTACCATAAAAAAATAATAACTATAGTACCTTATAAATACAATTATGTTATTATAAATATGGTACAACTATATTCATTATTCTATCTATCCTATGAATGATAAAGTCACCATACGTGTGTACGTAAGGCTTACCATCTCCACTTTGTAGTATAGTTTTTTATTCAACACATCATTATTTAGATGGGTATAATAATGAGTATAATTTATGTAAATAATAAATAAAACATGTTAATGATTATTTATATATGATATACTATCCAATTACATATGATTTCACAATTAATAGAATGGTATTTTCACTCGTGCGTACGTACCGATTACCATCTTCACGAACGCGATGAGATTCATTCCCCATCATAATCATTCAAGAGTAATTTTGATTTTATTATTAAAAAAAATTTAAGAACATAATATCATTCCTAATATGAATCAAATACAATTTTTTCATAACAACCATGACTTATAAAATAAAATATATGAAGGAAAAAAAATCATTTAACACCCAAAACAATGATACAACTGAAATATTATTAACAAAACAATATTAGAAGATAATATATAATATCATATTTATGTATATGGTTCTTTTATAATTCAATAAAAATTATTTAACTACTATACAGGATTTTAACGTACCCTCAACGAAGGAAAAATAAAAGGTAAGGGTTAATTTTAAAATCTCTTTATTATCCTGGGTTGTTATAAGTGTGTATCTACTACGACCTCTTTATCACCATATCTGTGTTTTTTTAAAATGTATTTATAAACATTTTGACTATAGCATAGAATATGGGTTAAATTAACTTACTCTTTTTTTATATTTATAAAATTTTTTGAGGAATCTTTCTCTCATTTTCCAAACAAGGTACTTTATGACCATTTCGACAAATTACGGAAAGAATGTTTTTTTAACCTATATAGAGAGAGTGGAGATATTTTCGACCAATATAACACCTTCAAAGATTCCCTTACATGCTTATAAGAATTTTTTCAAAATAAATGTTTTCTTTTAAAATTATTTTTCTTTTAAATGATTTCAATATCTCTCTCAAACAGTTTTGATTTCATCTATGTCAACATCTTTTTATGGATTTTAGATGTCTTAAGATTATGTGGTGATGCATATATATATTTCATATAATCCTAGAATAATGTGATTAGGTAGAGTAGAGATACATTTGGGACCTTTACATTCTACTGTGATCTTTATTCATAGTACTTATGTGTTTTTATTGTTTTAATTCCCAAAAATTATGGCTAGCCACCAACATGCCAAACCAAATTGACCAGATGCCCTTGTGGGACTCAGGGTCAACCATTCCTAGTGTGAGTTAGAATGGGACATATAGTTTTCCATAAAGTGGGGGAATATATCTTTAAAGATTCATGAATGGATATTCTTGGGGTCTGAGGTGTGTGAGCTTGAAGGTGGACATAGTCAAATTCAAATGCATAGTGTACTAAATCCTGACTAAAAGTGACGTGTATGGTACGAGTGCCAAACTAGTGTACAACTCAATGAATATTAATTAACTAAATTACATATATACTGGAGGAAGTGTATCTGGGATTTTGATTTGGCATGGGTTGCATCACATTGGGTTCATCTGATCATTCTTCTTTCCGATCAAAGACATTCATTTCATTATCACCGATCACGTGTTCAAACTAATTTTATATTATGCCAAAAAAATCAAATCAGACGCATAGTCCTTGAGACCTCTTTCTTATACCTATGGTTCTACCAACACCCTCATACACTTCATGTTCTACATATTGAATAAAAATTAGTCCTATGACCAGTTAGTGATCACTAGGATCACCACCCCCAATCGTTCATTGATAGAAATTCACATTGATGATAGCTAATAAGAACCACAATTAGATCAACTCGAGAACATCATTGGACACCAGTGAGCACCCCCTCCGGCACCAAAACTATCATTTGATCATCTTTTGATCATGTCACTAAACTGAATACAATATATATGTTTGTTACAAGAAATTTTAATCAATAACCCTTCTCCATCCTCAAATATTTAAATATCATTTAAATCAGACTTTTCAAATCACAAGACGTCTCTACAGGGGTCAAGAGCACTTGATTCCACCATGGTTGAACGATTCTTATCTAGTAAAACCTCAACCAACTCACTTGGAACACTTGGAATCCTCCTCATTCAAATCAGCATCGAACACGACCTCTCACATCCATTAAAAACATTGTTAGTTTCAAGAAAATTCATCCCAAGAAGAATAGAGGAACCTCCATAAAATAAGTAAACATTATATATAAATTCCTAAGAAATAGCTCATCCAAATACCACTTTCAAATATATCTGCTGGGTAAGAGATCCCTATATAGCAAGATATCATCACAATAGACCATCATGTGATCTCACTAATATCATGAAATTGTATGAGAATACACTAATGAATCGGGTCTCCACACGGACATGATATCCTATGAGAAATCATGCAGGATACCTCATATGTCACCCCTTTATATCACATGATCACATGAGTTATAAAACCTTATGTGATGCAGAGGGACAAACCATAGGATATAAATCATCATTAGACTGGTACCCATAGGTGCACACCCATGTACATACACCCTATTATCTCACTAAATCATGGATTGATGGTGATCAAACACATTCTAATGGTAATGTATTCATAGTGAAATACCCCACAAGTCCATTGTTGTGTGAAAGAGATAATAAGATTATTAATCTAATGTACAATGTTGGATCTATAGTACTTGATCAAATTCATATTCCTTTTACACAACTCCATCAAATGACCTCAACATATGTCATGAGTTCTTCATGTAATCCCTCAGAGTTCATGTGGTGTGTAAGTGAATAATGGGACAATAATTATCCTGGGATGTTAAGAATAAGTTACCTTAACATAATGATTCTCTTTTTCATGGTCTTTGGGATGCCTTCTCCTGGAAAGACAAATAATAAAGAGGTGTGATCCATATTCCAAGCATCCATTTCATGAAGATTCCTCCATTTCCCCTATATATCTCATTAACAAGTATAGCTTCATTTGGTAGAAGGACCCATCACAAGGCCTCTGTGGGATCATGTGAACTGTGAGCCTTTATGTTGTTCCATTGTGCGTACAACCCTCCTCATGTACATGGCCATAACCCATGAGGTAACTCATTAAAATACCATTCCAAATCCATTCATCCCTTGACAACAAAAAATATTTCTTCTATGGACAAAGGGAATGATCCCTTTGGATTAGAATTTCTAGAACATAAAAAAATTGGATACCCTAAGCATATCTAGGATACCCTGCCAGATGAATAATTTTATAGACACACAACTGGATGATTCCTCATGGGACTGATGATGTTATTAGGAATCTTTGTACGTGTCACCTTGATTTCTAGAAATTCCTTAAACAAGTCCTATTGATCTCAATGAAGTCCCTTGACAAGTCATTATTATCATAAGACAACCCTCAGACAAGCCATGTTAATCAGGAGACAACCCCTAGGAATGTCTACAATGTCAAAAGACAGAATCTGGACAATTCAGGACAATCTCAGGAGAGTTTACTGACATGTTTGGATGATCTTGTAATTTTCCATTGACATGTTACCATTTTCATGTGACTATCCAAAATGGAGTTAGGTTGATCATGAAAAAAGTCATGTCCAAGTCTACTTTTATTGAATAAAATACCCTAGACATGACATCTTTGATTATGTGAAGAACTCTAGACATATTTGCTTCACTCTTGCAAATACATCCAAGGTAGAGTGTCTCATCATTCAAAAGGTCCCTAATACATCCACTTTAACCATGAGAAATATCTTATACGTGTAAACCAATATCATGAGAAGCATCATGAACATGTTAGGAAGACACCCTAAGATGTGTCTACCATATCATATTAACAACCTGACTAGTCAGGTATCATTCAAGACACATCCATCCAATATCCAAGTAATTTTAGGAAAATCCCTTTTCCAATTCCCACCTTGTCCAAGAGACCCATTTGGACTCATGACAGGTGTACCCAAGTTAGGAACTTATGAACAGACCCCATTTTATAAGAGAAGTAACCATGATGATCTAGGGTTACTCACTCATACACCACTGCCAATTTCATGTTCTGGGATAGAACATTAATGGTTACTACTAATCGTTAATTCTTCCGAAGATAAAGAATGAATGTTTCATTAGGTAGCCTCAAAGTGTAATCCTTTAACAATGGGGAAATCTAAATCTGTATGCACCAAAAAATGGGAATACATCCTAGAATAATCCCCTAACATTACTAAATCCTCAGGGATAATAATAATATATATCTATGTTTGATCATCCACCAGAACCCATCATCTGGATTAGGATGAAGTGAACTATGAAAACTCTGATTCCTTCCATAATTTTGATATGTAGGGAAACATAATATGGATTGAGCTCCAGAAAGTATCCTCCATTAGATGGTAAATCATTCCCCTTAAATGGAAACATTAGTGTGCTAGTCCCATATTGATATGATCTCATTCAATGTGCCCAATATACTGCTATAACGAGATTATCACATCCATCATGGCTTATATGGACCTATAAACCAGTGATGATTGTATAAAAATAATGTTGAGAATTCCCCCAATGTGGATCCATCATAGATACATAAGTATGATTACATCTCATATCTACTGAAAGGGCCACATTCCCAAAGAGGAAATCTAGGGAGTCTTAGATGCGTAATTCCCACCCAAGACCTCTATCATTTTATTGCCCACGAAACATATTATTTTCACAAGAACATTATAATCTATGATTCCAATTTTAAATAGGACACAGAGGATGCCTCATTAATTTATGATCACAATATTCATGCCCTTACCACATGGTGTTATATTGGATGGATGGGTCCAGTAAAAAAACCTTAAACAATTCCAAAAAACAATTTGGGTTTTGATTTTAATTTCATAGGATCCGTAGAAAATCTAATAGAAGGTAAATCCCATAACCAAGATACCAAATTCCTCCTGATATGAAAATATTATGTACATTCTTGATCATTTCCATATCCTAGAGCATCATAAATAAATAATAACTTGATAGAGAACTCTTGACATCCAAAAAATTGTTTATATCAATTAATGTTCATAATCGAGTCATTTACATAGGAGTAATGATTCCCATATTGGGTTATTGAAATGATTTCAAAAATATACCATTAATCTATATATGATTCTCTTATTAGGAAATAATTCTCCCAAAAAAATGTGATGATCCCAACCTCCCATACTCTCAATGAATTCGTATTCCTAGGTGTTGTTGGGTGTAAACCCCCTATAGGACCTCCCTCATTTTTGAAAGTAGGTATGTACCGATTTATGGATGTAGAAACTATTGAGAGTTTCTAGGGAAGACTAAATAATTAAAAAACTATATGGAAGCAGTTGTGTATGTACATAAACTACCCACAACAAAATCGTCAACCAGAATCACATCTATATCATATATCCTGATGAAACAAAAATCCATAATGGAAAAACAATGTAATTTGTACAATCATAGTTATTATCATCATAGTTAATTTAGTATTAAACTAAAACAAGTTATTAATGGGGTTATATGTTGGAAATTTAAGAATAAAATACCCATAATCATAAAATTAATATTCAAACCTTCATGATAACCAATCCATGTATGAATTACTACTACATAACAATGTAGAACTCTCGGCTATTGTTATTAATATGATTAGAACATCTTGAATACTATTAAAAATTACTCAGTGAATTTATCACATAGCCATGATAACATCCTATATGACAACCATTGATTTTAACAAATTATATACTGAGATTTAAGACTAGAATCACAAACTTTTTGTTAAACATTCATTCCATTAACATCTTTCATAAGCCAATATCCCTGAAATTACTATATGGATGAAAATTTAATGATACTCTTTTTTAGTACTACATAACTTCAATGTGAAAATCATTCATTTGAATTGTATATTAGATAATTTAATAACCCCACAAAATGATTCAACAACTAGTATAAATAATGTTTTTCCCAAAATCACATTGGATCCTTTTTAACAATATTTTCCAAAAACCCATTGAACCCAATTGATATTAAAAAATATCATGATATATTTTTTCTAATAGTTAATAGAATTGATCCTTGGATTGTGAGAATCACATTGATATAACTTGATGATATACCAAGTGATATCCATTTTTTTTTCTTATCCGTCCATTTAGTCATGAAAATGTTGTGGTGGAAAATTTATTAGGTTATTATGTTATTTTATTTTTCAGTATCTCAGGATAATGTTTTTTTATTTTTCCCACTAAAACAACTAATGAGAATTTTTTAATTATTTTTTTATGAAAATGGGAATATAGTGGTGATACAATATCTTATTTTAGATATCTATGATATATAATTGATTTCTAAAATATATACTATCTTCTAGAGATATTTTATGATGAATTTAAACGAATTTTAGTTATGTGTTTTGGAATTTAACATACAAGAATTATAGTATGGAACCAATGTTTGAGTGAATATGTTTCTTAAATAATGTTGCAAAAAAATTATTATTTAAAATATTTTTTACAAATTCATTTTAGTTGGGGTTAAATAATTTAGATGGCATATAAATGAATGTCTTAAAGAAATTATAAATCTCAATGTTTTTGATTTTGGAAAAATAAAAATCCATAATATGTGGAAATAATAATATCATAGAGGGTTTTCCGAGAATTTATTTCATGCCATGGTTACAAAAAAATAACTAACAGGGTAGGTTTCTATTTTAAATTAATAGTGTCAAGGTATGTTGTAATTATTTCATTAATAAGTATTTTCAATATGGATGAATAAAATAAATTTATGACCATAACTACTTGGTTTTATAGATTTATGGGATATAGGGTAAATAAAAACCCAAATAAACTACTATAAAATTGGTTTATCTAACTATTTATTTACTGGTGAATAAATGGTTTTTAAATTGAGAAGTCATATAAAATATTTGAATAAGAATGAATTATAACGTTAATATCATATTAATTTTTTATTTATATTCATCCTAAACTACTATAATTAATTGACTGTGTATTTTAAATATCCAAAAATGGATTCCAATTGAGTATTATTATTTAGAGATGTTCCTTGTCCATAAGTAATAATTCATGAGTATGAGATAAATTAATAAAAAAATTTATATTTTTTTATATATGAACTTTTATTGTAAACTATAATTTTTTGAATATAGGAAATTAAATTTTCTCTCTTTTATATTGTTTTTTATAAAAAACATTTTATGGCCAAAATTTGGTTTATAGTGAAAAGTAATATTTTTTATTTAAATTGACATATTTACTTCCTAATATAGATATATTTTAATATATAAGATTTTAGGGTTTGTGGGTGGGCGGTTATTTGTTTTTGGCATTGGGTCCGTTAACATCAATGAAAAAATGGGCTATAGACTAGATCACCATTCCAATCAAATGAATAAGAACTGTGAAGAGAAGGAATTCCCAATCCTAAGGTCATGCCTAGGAATGTTTGTTTCTGTTTAAAATGATAGTACTGTTAAAACGTGAAATATGTTTGAGTGATGATTAAAACATAATTAATCTTTGTGGTTACCTATTAGTTGTTTCGCATTTGAGTTAAAAACTAATTTATCGGTTCATAGAATATGAACTTACAAACACCCAATACTTAGAATTGATTAGGGAACCCAGTGAAATCACTCTTGGGGTACTTCATTATCATTATTTTTTCATTTCATTCCATGTTTTTATAACATGATATATAATTAAGAATAATATTACAGACCATCAATGAATAATCTATACTCTTTTTAACTTTACCTTTTTCCCATATAAAATCTCAACCCATTACTAAAATGACCACATCACTAAAAGAATTTTATGAATGCTTTTGAAAATTAATTTTGTATGTAAAAGATAAATTCACTCTATTCTATTATGTTATTTATAATAAAAAAATTAGAATATATTTACATGTTTTTCAAAATTCAATTACAATTTTTTTGGTTTTTAAATTTTTTTGAGTACAAGTGTAAGGGTAATCTATAATTACGAAAGGATGGGACGTGGTAACTATATGTTTTAAAATTATTGTTAGATAAATAGACTTTCATTATGGTCAGATGGTCACTACATCATGGTATTTTTAATGTGAGAGAAATATGTTATGGAATATGGTAGATTTCATCAAACTTATCTCCCATTTCACATTCCCTTGTAATGGTATCACTACACATCACCAGTCACACAAGTGTCCTGGATGACTATGTCATGATCAACCCAAGGTTTTGTTCTATGATATTGACACTCTACAGCATACAAAACTAAAAAAGTACAACACTAACTTATTAAATCCTACATCATGGAATGGAAATGTAGTTAAATAATTTGTATCCATACATTATACAATGGAGATTTGAGGAAAATTGATAGCTCAAGAGGATGAATACGAGTTCATGAGAATGTAAATATTTCTAGATAATATTGAGAAGTATGACTTAACTATGAGATAAAGAATATAATGTCTCCATAACTCATATATATGATATTAATTGAGTTTTTCTAATCCTATTACATCTTATCATCCTATTTTACGTGCCTTGGTTCTACTTTATCATGTATAATACCTTTTAATATTTTAAATCAATGATTAGTTACATGAGTGTCACCCCCTGACTTATAAATGGGAACCACATCTCCTATCTTCTACAAACCACTTTAGAAATTTAGAATTAAAAATACATAATAATACATATTCAAAAATTTAATCTCCATGTATAATAGGACATTTTAACATCAAAATATCAACCAATAATGTGTAAGGTTTAATCTAAATAAGGTCTCTCAAAGAAGACTTAATCATATCTACTAAATCGTTCAATATTTATATCATCATATACTTATTCTAATTATATTCCACCCATTCCGGCATAATGAATCTAATATCATAAATAAATTAAGATTTTATGATGAATATTCTGAATTCATTTTCTACCACCATTCCAAGATACGTAAATTGAAAAAACCACTCGTTCATATGTACAACCTTCCATCTTCATATAGCGATGTAATAAATTTTTCACTAAAACATTAGGTGAATAATTATGAATATGAATATAATAATTTTATTTTATTTTTATGGAAAAATTATTATTTTTGGAAATATAATAAATCATTGACCATATTACCATTACTTCGATTAAAATATCATTATGTCATCATCGCATACATGCAAACAACCACAACTAGAGTGTGTTGTGATAAATTTTTCTTGTATTTATTTCATGTATAATTTTAAATATTTATATAATAAATATATATTATTATTAAATCATAATTAATATTTTATATATTATGTATCCACGATCCTGATTCAAGGAACATAACTTCTAAATTCAAACAAACATGAAATAAGAAACGTATAACAACTTAAATGATGATGGTAATGAATTTTTTTAATGTAAGGGTGATAAGATATAAGGAGAAACCCATGTATAGTATTATATGTATGAACATGATTCAGGTGTATATATATAATAATTTTATATTTATTATATATTAGTATTAAATAACAGACGAAGCAAGTAGGACTAGATGTAATGGTTAATTTCACAAGATTCTTAATTTCAGATGGATTATGATTACGTTTAAACTTGTTGAATTATTAAATAATTTTATGTCAAAAACATACTAGTTTCTTTTAATATGTTTATTCATGTAAAATAGTATTCTTAAATTCATAATACTCTCTCTATTCACTCACAAATCTAGAAGAACACTTTTACGTAAAAGTTGATTTTTTTTTCAATCCATTCATGATTATTTTATTCCATGTCATTATTCTATGTAAAATGTTTTCAATAATTTTTTTATTACTCTACAGTGAATAAATAAATTTATTTTTAGCCATTTTTAATTTTTATAAAATTTGTTTAAAATAATCAACTTTTCATTTTATGAATGATCCTTTATTTATCGATGGTGTGAACAAAATAATTATTTCAACACTTACCACATGACTGTATTTTATGATTATTATGGATATTATTTTATATGAATCATACTTGAATATATTCCATGGAAAATTTCAATTAACAACTATTTTTTAATTCTATGAAATTTTTTTGATTTTGGTAAAATGGATTTCATAATGAAAATTTCTACTTCTTCAATACATATTGTAATGATCTTTAAAAATTATTTTCATTTATTTCAACTTTATTTCAAAAATGTAATGGTTTAATGTAGAAAAACTCTAATTATATCCTCAACCATATTAATCTTGATGGATTATGACCATATTTTTCTATTAATTATTTGTGAAAATATAAACATTTAATATGACAATTTTTAATATGAACTTTTACATTGATTATGAATTGAAGTTTTATTCATTTAATTCAAATTATGAATTAATGGGGATTATTGTATTGATGAGGCTAGAATTTTCACATATTTAATACATTATTTAATAGTTCTAATACCCGCCATAGTGTTATTTTTTTGGGAAATTGTCACATTTATATGTTTTAGTGGTATTTTGAGCCCAAATTCAAAAATGGCTTAATTTTGGGGTTTAACTTTAACTTCATTATTTCAGACATATCATTTTATACACTAACCCAAATTATGAAATTCCTTTTTTTAGGTTTAATTACAACATTGGTCGAATTTAATCTTACTGGAGGCCCAGCTCAATCAATCATTTTGAGGCCCAAAATCAGCTCATAATCAGGACCTCGTAAATTGTGCGCAGATTTGGAATGTTTTAAAGATGAGCTTGTATGTTGAAGTATACATGTTCTTTGGAGCATAAATTCAACAATGAGATGGAATAGATGTTAATTGATATCTTTAATTAAGGAGGACACACGTTAATCGTCTGGTTTCAAGGACTTAAATGCATGGGAAGTTGGAGTTATGGAATACGAAGTGTCACATTGGCAGATTAAATGTTCCGCACTAAAACCGCCATAAATCTTTCATACGTGGACCAATCAACATGAAATGTTTTATTCTCATAGGGAATTAATAATGGGACAACTTTCAAGAAGGTACCTTTTACAAATTCTCTCATTTAATGGGCCTAAAAGTAGATGCAATACGGAGGACATAATTTGGGCGAGATTTCTTCTCACATTTTCTCTATAAATTTGTTCCTCCTTTATTTTTACATGGATAACCATTTTCAAGGGAAAAGGTTGGGTATTTTTTGTTGTAATATTTATTTTTATTTTTAATATATATCAGTTTATATTTCCTCATAATACATCATTTCTTCCATTGATTTTATTTTATGTATTCTCCCACCGTTATTCCCTTCTCAACTCCACTAAAAATGGAGAACTAACCTCGATGCTTGTTCGAGGGAGGGAATTGTGAGTTGATTGAGTTATTGAGGTTTAATTTTATTATACTTTATTCAATTTTAATAATTTTTTTGGTGGTTAAATCTATTATGGTGAGTGGTCGCCCCGTTTTCTCGGCCATCAATTTCTTCTTCTCATTTATCAATTTTCCTTCCCTTTGCTATTTGTGTCATGCATACGGTGGGGCATGGCATTAGTAGTGATGGTCAGCAAAGAGGTATCCTATATAACTTTAGAAAGATCATTACCTTTTATGCATAGGTCTCGGTATGGGGTGATGACATTTCAAATAAGAAGGTGAGGTGTGGCAGGTCTTGATTACCTCATTGAGTTGAATACTGAGATTCCTTTTAAACAATGATATCAACCACCACGACCTGCTAATAATAACTACATACTTTATTTCTTCTAACATAATTATGTATTTCAATTAATTATTATATATTATATTTATATTTTATGAATTTTAAATTATTCCCCCCTAATTTACATTTATATTATATTTTATATTAGTTATATTTTAAATAGTGAAAATAGAAAGATTGTATGTGGAAGTGGACTCCTTGTGATCAACCCTAGAGTGTGCCACTATGGTACATTTTTAGGTAAATATATATTTAATTGAATTGTGGTTCGCAAAAAACCACTCTCATCAATTTTTCGCGGTTTCCGGGGAGGTCAAGTGCTTTCACACTCTATTTTTCATTAAAACAAACAAAAAAATAAAAAATTTCAAAAACTAAAAAAAAAGCGCTTCATTGAATATCATTTTTTTTGTGGTCTAGATGGATTATTTTAGTGATTTTTCATATGCTGGTCCTATTACTAAATTGTCTAGTAGAGAAGAGTATATTATGCAGCAGATGGAAAAAGATGTTGCGATGATTCAAAATAATTTCAAAATCCTTAAACAAGCATGCAAGATGGTGGCATCGCTGGCGGCTAAAGTTGATGAAGTTAAAGCACTATGGTTGGAAAGACAAAAAAAATAACCAAGCTGATGAAGAATAGTTAAATGTTGTTCCACCAACATTTGATGTTTAAAAACCCAAGGAGGGATTGAAGATTCAATTGGAAGATGCAATCGTCTCTCCATGGCCATTTCTTGAAGAGGTTCCTGAAGACGAAAACCCAGCTGATACAACTGTGAGAGACCAACATGCTTTGTATAAACATTTGTTAGATTTTGTTGAAGGAAAAAAGTTATTTGATCCTCCCATATTTTTCAAAGAATATTCAGTACCTCTCTATATCTCTCTTTTTTTGGAAGAAGATAAATAAGTCTTTGCTGAAAAAGAATTCCCAGTGGCCTTGCCTGAAGAGATCGTATTTCAAGCTGACCTACACGAAAGGGAATATTTTTATATTGATTGTTCATGTTTTAATCATATCCAAGGGGAACTATTTTTTAACTTCCCTTATGAATTTTTTGACCTAGAATCACTTGTGCAAGACCTGGATGTTAAAGTTGAAGAGGCCATACAAGTTGTGGCAGTGAAAAAATAAGACTCATTCTTCTTCCTTCCCCCATATTTCCATTTTTACCACATTGAAATAGTGAAGGAGATGTTTTATTCTATTTATGGGTTGATCTATGGATTTTCTAGGCTGAGGAGCATTGAAATAAATATTTTTTGGTGGTCTCGGAGAAAGAACCCCTACCCACCATTAGATTGGGGTTAAACCGCTACAACTGCTGGACTAGGGGAAGTAAAAACCTAACACCCGCTTAGGGGTCAAACCAAGCATTATACTCTTTCTTCTCCATTCCCATTTCATTTTATTTATGTTTCTCATATTTTCATTATTTCATTCCTTTTAGGTCAATTGGTAGTAGCTAGGACCATAACTCAAAGCGTCCACTTTAAAATGAATTCAGGTTATATCTTTCCTTCCCTTTATTTTCCCTCCCTTATCATTATTTTGTTGAGATGCAATGGGGGTAGTGAAATCTAGGTGTGGGGGAGTGTCAACCTATTTATATGTTTTATGTGCAATATTTTTTAAAAAAATTCATATTTTTAGGATTATTGAGATTTAATTAATATTATAATTATTTTTCACACTTCAATTGATTTTGAGGAAGTTGAGATGATTTTTGATAAAAATAGATTTTAAAGGATTGTTAATGTGAGAACTTTTTCCTTGAATTGGATTTTCAAGCATTTTTATGAGTTTGACCAATTTTTGAAATCCATAGCCATGAAACACTGACTCAAACATTTTCCCCATCCTGTGAGGTATTCTAGACCACATTCAAATATTATTTCTAATACCCACACTTTCTTGAGAGAAGATTGGATTTTGTGTGAGAACAAGAACATATGACTTTTCTCATTCAAAGCATTGGATTTCATGGAATGTTTTTTATATGATTGAGGAATTTTTTTGGAAATCCATATTTTATCTTGAGACCTACCTTTACATCTATCCTTTGTTGGCCCTTAGATTCCATGAATTGCCTTATAGGTTTAAGCCACATTTCAAGCCTATTTTTCCTTACCTACCCGTACTCTTGGTATTTTTGTGTGGATATTTCAAGTTTGAGTGTGGGGGAAGGGCCTTTCATGTGTGTTCTTGGGATGTGCTTAATTTATGGGTGATGCGATGTATGTGTCAACTTATTGGGCAGTGGATGATAAAGATAAAATTGGGCATGTGTAATTATCTCATTGAGTATTATTTGTTTCTTTTGCTTCTCCATCAAATAAAATGAAAAAATAGAAAAAATAGAGATGAGCTTGAAATTATCATTATACTTCTTTTGATGACTCATGCCCCTCTCTAAATAAAGGGAATTATGGACATTCATTCATTTTATTAAATTTTCATCTCATTCTCCATGAAAAAAATATCAAAAATAAAAAAGAAAATAAAGTTGTTCCTTTCTAGAGCTTTACAAAAAAAATGAAAAAAATGAAAAAAATGGGAGAAATTTGATGCAATCATTCTTCGTAATCATTTCCTGGATCATGTACCGAGTATTATAAAAAAGGGGGTTTGGTTTTGTGTTTCACATTGTTACGGGGATTGAGTGAGAAATTCTTGATGTTTTCACTTGAATATTCATGCATTATACTTAAGCGTCTAACCTCCTATTTCTAGACACAAATTTTTAAATCATTTTCCCACCAACCCTAAGCCACATAATTCACCTAGAAAAAGTCCTCAGGATTAAATTCATTTTTATGTTTCGTGTTGTGGAGAGATAATAATTGTCACAAGCCTATGGTGATACATACACTTTCCAAGTATGAGCATAACTCCAAATCTAATTTCTCTTGAGTGAAGAGTGACACAAATTTCAAGGTGAGGTAGGTTGTGGTTGGTCCACAGTTGGATTTATGAGGCTGAATAAATTTAAATGTGAGGAATGAAAATTATTGGGAATTGTTTTTAATAGATGATATATGATGGAATTTCATTTTGGAAAAAGATCACTGACGTTTTCTCATTTTTGATTGTTGTGTGAATTTTGATTTTGATATATGATGATTACCCAGGAGTGAAATGATTAAGTGTGGGGGAGTGATGAAGATATAATTTTCACATATTTCATACTATATTTTATAGTTCTAATACCCACCATAGTGTTATTTTATGAGATATTGTGACATTTTTATGTTTTAGTGGTATTTTCAGCCCAAATGCAAAAATGGCTTAATTTTGGGGTTTAACTATTTTATTTAAAATCATTATTTCAGCCATATCATTTTCTACACTAACCCAAATTGTGAAATTCATTTTTTTAGGTTTACTTTCAACATTGACCGAATTTAATATTTCTGGAGGCCCAACACAATCAATCATTTTGAGGCCCAAAAGCAGCTCATAATCATGACCTCGTAAACTGTGCGCAGATTTGGAATGTTTTAAATATGATCTTGTATGTCGAAGTATACTGGTTCTTTGGAGCATAAATTCAACAAGGAGCTATAATAGAAATTAATTAATATCTTTAATTAAGGAGGACATGTCTTAATCGGCTGGTTTCAAGGACTTAAATGCATGGGAAATTGGAGTTATGGAATATGAAGAGTCACATTGGAATATTAAATGTTCCGTACTAAAACTGCCATAACTATTTCATAAATTGACCAATAAACATTAAATGTTGTGGAGGCACATTGAATTAATAATGGAACAACTTTCAAGAAGGGACCATTTACGAATTCTCTCATTTAATGGGCCTAAAAGTAGATGCAATACGGATGATAGAATTTGAGTGAGATTTCCTCTCACATTTTCTCTATAAATTTGTACCTCCTTTCTTTTTACAAGGATATCCATTTTCAAGGGGAAGGGATTGGTATTTTATGTTATAATATTTATTTTTTATTTTAATATATATTAGTTTATATTTCCTCTTCATACCTCCTTTCTTCCATTTATTTTATTTTATGTATTCTCCCACCATTATTCCCTTGTCAACTCCACTAAAAATGGAGAACTAATCTTGGCACTTGTTCGAGGGAGGGAATGGTGAGTTTATTGAGTTATTGAGCTTTAATTTTATTATCCTTTATTCAATTTTAATAATTTTTGTGGTGGTTAAATTGATTATGGTGATCGGTCGCCCCATTTTCTATACCATCAATTTCTTCTTCTCATTTATCAATTTTACTTCCCTTTTCTATTTGTGTCGTGCATACGGTGAGGCATGGAATGAGTAGTGATGGTCAAAAAAGAGTAATAGTATCTGACTTTAGGAAGAGCATTACCAAAAATGTAGAGGTCTCGGTATGGGGTGATTACATTTCAAATGAGAAGGTGAGGTGTGACAGGTCTTGATCACCTCATTGAGTTGAATATTGAGATTCCTTTTAAACAATGATATCAACCACCACGACCTCCTAAGAACAACTGGCTACTTTATTTCTTCTAACATCATTCTGTATTGGATTTCATTATTATATATCATATTTATATTTTATGCATTTTAAATTTTTCCATCCCATTTATATTAATATTATATTTTTATATTAGTTTATAAATTGTGACAATAGAAAGATAGTGTGCGTGAATGACCTCCTTGTGATCGACCCTCGGGTGTGCCACTATCGTACATTATTAGGTAAATAAAAATTTAATTGAATTGTGGTTCACAAAAAAACCACTATCATCATGTATGTTTGGTGGGGATCCATATATCCCCTTGAGGAATCATGAGGTCTAGTGGGAAAAAATAATTTCATTATTTTGTATATGTGTTACCACTTTATGGATAATATCATCTCATAAGGACTTGAATATATGATTATGTTGTATGTTATTATACATTCTTTGTTAATGAAACTATTTTTTGTTAACAATGTCATTATATATTTTTTATGACATCAATGGAATTTTTCCTCTTTTTATGATATTAGTTATATGTAATATCTGGTCATTGATTATCTCTTACATATTATTGATTAATTATTTATCCTATGATCTTTTCTATATAAAGGTTTCCCTAACCAAGCATCTAATATTTCTATTTAATATGTTTTCTATTCCCTAGGTAATCTATAAATGATTTGTTGAAGATTTAATGGATATATAATATTAAGTGATAATGTTATAACTAGAATATGTTTTTTCATTTTTTTCTAATTCAACAAGAGAATATTATAATTGAATATTCTCCCAATGCAATAAAATTTTAAAATAGTTTTTGATGTGATCCCTTATAATATGTTCCACTATAGTTAAATAACCTATGATATCATGATGCTTGATTTGGGGTGTCATAGTTGTTTTAAAGTGAAGTTTCATATAACCCATGGGAACTAGAATATAGAAAAATAGATATTAGAGAACCAAACCATATGAAAAACTATAATTATAACTTAGGTATAAGAAATTGTTATGATGTTTTGGTAAATCAGTTGTTTCTTGAATTTACAAAAAAATATATTCAATTTTGGATACTTGAAAATGGATGCGGATAATGGACATATGAAACTTGGGATAACAACTCAGAAAGGATAGAGATGGTTATTAACTTGATCATCACCAATGCATGACGAGTGGGCCTAAAAACATACACCTACACAGACACTCCTGGGGGGTATTATGTAATTTATTTACATTTTACTTAAAAACCCTTATTAAATATTTGAATGCATTTCTATGATATAGAGATATTCCAAACGATACAATGATTATTATTCAGATATAAAATATGCATAACTATTATATTTATGTTAAATGATACAAAAAAATTATAATTATATTTCAAAATCATAAAAGATAATTTGGTATATTGAAATTATTAGAATGGAAAATAGTAGACGAAATGAAAACTATATCATTAGAAGTAATATCTCTATGAATTTACCTACATATTGTGAAAATGAAGTTGGTGTTGGACATTGAAAGGGAAATGAACAAATTATAACTATATTGCGGTAGATGACTCAGGTAATGATAAATAACCCTTACTCTATATACTACTAGGATGATCCCCAACATGGCACAAAAATGCTGGACAAAATCATGTGACAATAACCACCATCATTTAATATGATGGATAATCAATTATTATATGATTAATAGATAATCTTCCTGTATAATATGCTTCTATCATTATAATTTAGTGAACAAGAGAACATTATAATTGAATTTTATCATCTTTAAGGATACACATATCAATGGAGGTCACTAATCATAAACACTATGTGGTTATAGGAAATAATTATTATGATGTCGATTAATTTCATGTTCATAATATTAGAAAAAAAATATTAATGAAAAATGATCTCATATTGAGAGAAAATATTTCAATCTAATTCAGAAGGGATGAGATAAGGTTTATTGAATTTGATGTTCACTCTATAAGGTTATGATTCCATGCTATAGATTAGTTACAGAGTCCAAGTAGTAATATTAATCATTTATTTGATGTGAAAAAATCCAAAACTATAGAGTCAATTATTATCTTCTAAATTTCAATATTTATTTAATATTATTAATATCCTTTAATATAGAGAAAGATTATAAAATTCATATATATTTTATAGGTAAACATTAAAAGAAGTAGGTAGTTCAGTACTCTGGAATATTAAATAAAAAACGGGGACTAAGGGATGAGTGCAATTTCCATCATGTAATAATTGTTGAAAAAAAATACATGGATTAAGATTCATTGGAATGATAGTTTTCATTATGTTTTGAGATAAATGAATTCAATATCATGATTTAAAGGTTATTAATGAATACTTCAATGTCCAATGCTTCATGTATAATCATATGGGTCTCTAGTTCCATGGAATTACCATACATCGGGGAAATTTTACTCAAAAAAAGATAAGGGAGAAATAAAACTCTTATGTCATCCTTATATCTAAGGATGACATTTCTAACGTTATAGAGGCATGTATAATGGTCATAGAGTCACGTTTAGGTAAAGATTTATTTTATCCTATAACAATTAACGTTTCTATCATCTCTCTCATATAATATCTAGGTTCGTGGTCCCTCTTTGATCATTATTTGGAAGTGGGTTTTCTTCCTTTTGACATCACATGATTCATCCTTTGGTCTTGTGCTTAGTTTTCCCTTCCAAGCATCTTAGTTTTTGGTTGGATCCATTTCCTCCTAAACATTTTTTTTGATGGCCTATCCAACTAGTTCTTGTATCTTTAATATTTATTCTCAGCTAGATCTTTACTATATAAGAAATTCGTCCCCAAAGAAGTGGATCTTATCACAGGTCTGTCGAGATCCTATCTTGGTGGTTCCCTTTAGTTTTTTTGGAATTCCTAGACCAAAGAAGTGTTGTGCCATATTCCTTGTATTTACGGTGAAATAATATTTGATGGTTTAATGTTATAAATTGTGGAGTCATGGATAGTGAAATACTACTCATTATTTTTTAATCATTGGGTTTTTCATGTTCTTGAGTTTTTTCATGGTGAAAACAAAATCAAAGGAGGAACTTGTGGTCATCTATGATGTATCTGATTTCGAATGATGGATTATTGGTTGTTTTTTATTATTATTTTTACTAAATCTTTGTGGTTATCTCACCTTTTTTTGATTTTATTTTAGATCTTCAGTGAAAAGGGATTTTTTGCTGGTGGGTTGATTCAATTGTGAGTTTATGTTATGAAAAATATGGAGTCAATGATGGAATACAACTTAAATATCTTGGTGGTGAAAGATCTACCATTGGTTAATTGTAGATGGAATTTTTTTATGTATTCTGATGGAAGAGGGATTCCAAGATGGAGAAATCAGGGCCTCAACAAGAACATAATTAGATATGGTTCCATTTAATCATTGTAAAAAAAGATCATAGTAATGTGGTAGTTTGAATTTAAAAATTCTGTGTATGTAATTTGCAGTTTTCAAATTTGTTTCAGAATTTTAAGCTTGATATTATTTCAATGTTCCCACTAAACATCAAAAACTATTTTTAGAAAATATAAAAAATTGTCGTGGGGGTGGAAACTGAAAATCACCCTTCTGAGAACATAATTATAAATCTTATGATTTACTTTTATATAATCATAGGTATTGATTGAAATTCATTATATAATTAAAAAAATTATTTCCAAGATAAAATGAATGTGATATATGATGGAAATATGGAATCCTTTGTAATCAGAGGAAGTCTTCTTAAATTGAATATCAATTTAATACACCTCCCAAAACTCTACTTAATGAAATTATTAGAGAGTTAGAGGTAAAAAAACAAATGAATTTGAAATTAATCTTATAAATTGAGATTGTAACTATTCTTCATGAATGTGTTGCTATGTTAAATGAATAATTACACGGGAAACCACCTTAGTGTGAAGTTGAGATTTCCATTTATCTCATACTTAATAAAAATATATATCTAATTCTCTCTATAGGATTTACATAGTGGAATTATTACAACTGAATATGCAAAAATAATAGTGGTGTGATAAGGATTCTATATGACCATTTTTTTCACTATGGGGTTGATATGTTCTTTCCATTAAGAAAAATGATGGATCTATTAGGTTTTTTATTAAATTAAAGGGAAATAAATTCTATTACAATTATGAAAAGGCACCTTCGTCCCCATATTGATTACAATTTTTATCAAATTCATAGACATCAATATTTTTCAATGATTGTTCATCATTTTAGGTATTAGAAATTAAAATTAAAAGGAGGAATATATTCATAAAGTAATATATCATTTGTGGTTGGACCTTATGAATTTACAACATTCCATATGGTTTGACTAACATGCCCACTATTTTTATAGATATGGGTAATAGAGTATTCATGGATTATATCTGTAATTTCATTATGGATTGAATTGTTGATATCATAATGTACTCTAATATCTACGATGATGTGGAGTTTCATTTGTGAATTTTTCCTTCGATTACAACATTAATATCAATGATAAGTGAATAAATTTTTCTCATTTAGCTAAACCATAGATAAGTTTGACAATATATGGGTTATGGTCATATGGTCAAATAAATTGAATAAGCTTATTTAATAATTAAATAAAATATTTTTGAATTCATTAATGTTAACATTTCCATTGTAAGTGCATTGATTAGAGATATATATTGATGCCTCATAGAAAATAATTTGATATATATTTTTGTATAACGATAGAATTATTCACTAATCATCATGGAAGATAATGATTAGTAATCATAGTTTTCCGTCCTTTTATCAAGAGTTATCAGTTTTTAAATTTTTACAAAAGATATAGATATATTACCTTTAAATTAAATGGAAAAAAAAATAAATAACGATCATAAATGTTAGAAAAACATATTTACCTAGAAATATCTCATCCTAAGGAAAGTTTTAAAGTAAGAACGAATAAAAGATTATGTTTTATTAGTACCTTACCACACAAATATAGAAAATAAGGGGGAAGATGTGTTTATAAAAAAATATAATTGTGTTTTGACTAAAATTATAAATTATTGGGAACCTCTATTCAAGGATTTATCAAAGTTGGATATTTGATTAATTATAGAAGGGGAAATATCATATATCATACAAATAAATTAAAATTCATATTATTTGAGAAAATATAATCCTCTTATCTTTAAGATAATAATATTAAAATTCAAAACAAAGTTTTGAATGTGAGATATTAGTATACAAAATATATGAGAAAAAAATATTGATGTTTGGAAAGAGGATGTGTGTTTCATATGTCCATGAGATGAAAATTGAATTATTATATATATTTCATAGCTCCAATTTTTCTATATATAGTATTTTCAAAATATTTATTTTTTATTTAAAGGAATATTTTTTGAGGATAAATGGAAATGATAAATTACAGTATATGATTCAATTTTAATAGTATTTAAAATGGTAAAGGAATATTGATAAAATACAAATTGGGACATGAATATTTTAACTATTACATTGTGTAAATGGGATGATATAACCATTTATTTTTTCATTTTATTAAACAAAGATATTAAAAAACAATGATTCAATGTGGTTTATTGTAAATCACTTATCTATGTCAACAAATTTATTTACTATAAAGAAATGTATACCACTTGAGAACCACTAAATACACAATATTATTGAATTTTTGAGATATTATTGTATCGATATTTTGATTTTATCATATCAAGAGAAATTGTTTTCAAATATATATTTAATGTGTGATAAAAATGGCATTGAAATTGAGCTACATTTGAGCACATTATATCTTCTTCAAAATGATGGTTAGTCTAAAATGACTATTCATACATTATAATACATGTTGAGGTTTATATAATAAGAATTTAATGGTATGTGGGATCAATGGTGGAATTCATATATAATATTGGCTTAAATTAAATCACTCAAATGGTACCTAATGATATATTGTTTAGAAAAATATTTCTTTCAAACAATTGTTGGGATATTGAAGGTGAATGGAAGCCTGTAGAAAAATATATTATCTAATATAAAATAATGAAATTGATGGTTACTCATAATAATATTAATGGATCTAAATGTATAATAAAAATTTATACCAACAACAAAATGAATGGTTTATAATTTCATGTTCGGGGTTATGTTTTCTTTGACGGTACTATATGAAAATATGTTATATTTCCCAAAAATAATGGAAAAGAATATCTTTGTAACATTTGGCCTGTTGAAATTATAAAATTAATTGGAAATGTGGATTACCAATTTCTAATGTTACCTATCGACTATAAATTTCATGGTGTGATCAATATCTATTTTATAATGATGTACATTACATAAAAAACATATTCTCACATCTGTGTAAATAGAATTTGAACACATTTTTTGTTATTTTAATGATTCTATCTATATTCATAACCATATAGAATAGGGGTTTAGACATCATATGACTCAGATGGTAAATATAAATTGAATAATACATAAGATATAATTACCCACATATATTAATAATGTGATATTTAGAAAATATTACAGATGAAATTATCTATGGTGGGATGAATGTGACCATAGAGCATCAATTACAATAATATTTTCCTTCTAAGGAAACAAAAATATACATAACATATAATTATTAGACAATGTGAACAAAAAATAAATTCTAAAATTTTATAATTTCAATTTTATTAATTTAATCTCATTTTGGAATTATTTAGGTCAAAATAATCATAAGGTGTTTTGTTTTATATTTTTTAGAAATAGTTGTTTCTTGGTGAAGAGTGTAGATATATATTTTTTTGAGATAAATTTTCTTTTATGATATTATTATTATGTAATAATTATTTGATAAAAATTTAAAAAAAATTACTTGTTTAAATTGTTTTGGAATATATACATATTTTTTATTTTAAAACACAATTTTGAATTTCAAAATCCATGCAGGGAATTTTTTGACATCGGTTATATTTTATACAAATTTAAATATATTTTTTCCTCATTCCATTTAATGATAAGGTTCGATGTTACCATTACTTTCATTATTATTCTCTATGTATAAAAAACATAATTTTTTAAAATAAGCAAATAAAAATGTGTAAATGAAAATTCATTTTGATATTAATTTTATATGATATTTATTCATAAATAATGTTTTTTCCTAAATAATATATTAATGTATTTTCAAATTTTATATTAATCTTAATTTATAGAAATTTTTTAATTTTAGTAATATAAATTGGATTAAATATTTTTAATTATCTTGTTGATTTTTTTGATTTCCCATTTTATTTTTTCTTACATAAATATGTTATTATTATGAAAACAAATATTTTCACCTTTTTGGTTAAAATGGATTAGAAGGGGTATTACTGGGTGATAAAACTAATAATACCTCCACCACATATCTAAATGTGAATAGGTTTTTGTTTTTCAACTATATATCTTCGTATCCATGAATTTCGATTTCCATGGATCCACTAGACCATGAATATGTCCTTTTAAAATTTTAAATATTTAAATAATTAAAGTGGTACCACTCCACTCACATATAAAAGGGAACCACATATATTATCTTATACAAATGACTTGAGCTACATAACTGACCAATATCTTCTGAAATCCATTCCTAAAAGCCCTCTCCACCTGATAGAGCCTCTTTCACATAAAAATTACATCATATAAGGCTTATGGTATAAGTCAAATGTGGTCTCTCAAGGAATTAGTAATCTTGTTTTCCATCTCCTAAAATGTTTATTTATTTTTTATTATGAAAAATATTATTTGGATATGTAATTACGAATAGGGTACCACCATTCTGGCCATCCTTTCCATTATAATGAAAATCAGAATATCACTTGGGCGTGTGTGTGACCAACCACCTCCATATAGTGGTATAATTTTTTTCATCAATAAATTACTTGGATGGTTATAAATATTGAGATAATAAATATATATCACATTTATGAAATAATTATGATTCACTAAATTTAATTATCAATTTTCTTATTACCCATACAATCATTAAATATAGTTAATGAAGATTAAGTGTACATGTGAAGTATATGCTCGACGATTTGATGTGATTTATTTTTTATGACTAATAGTAATGGATGATTAATAATATTTATATAATGAATATATATGATATTTATATCAATATTAATATTAATCATATTTTGGAACAATCATTATAATGTAATGACGACAAATATATAATTGACATAAAGAAGAAAAATCGACGTCAACACTCGAAATGATCATGATAATTTAGTGTTATTAATTAATTGACCGTATGATGTTATTAAAAATCGTGTATGTTATTATAAGTATGGATATGATTATTTAATAAAAGTTTAATAAATTTTAATTTCTTATAAATAATAATTAATGAACTTATGATGTACTTTAAAAATAAGGTAAGGGTATTTTAAACAATATAATCCTTATTCAGGATTGTTCATTTAAAAGTTTCTATTAGAAAATTATTTATTTTTCCAATATTAATAACAATGTTTTTTTTTTCACATTGTTTATTTATAGATATGTAATGTTATTATTTAATTCTTTTATTTCAAAATAATCCAAATTTTGAAAGTACATGTTTAGGGAAACCCAACTTTTTTACTTCACCACAAATTCTTCTAATAGTGGTTTATATGTTCATTGAAAATGTTTTAAGAAATGATTTCACTATTCTCTATTAATTGAATAATCTCATTTTTACCAATCCATTAATTTCTTTAAAAAAATCAATTTATATTCTTAAATTTTTTTTGAAAAATGATTTTTATTGAAAGAGTGAATGGAATCATTGTTTTAACACTTATAACATGAGAAAATTGCCCATCAGTATTGCAATTATTTTCAATGAAGCATCATTTAAATGATTTAATGGATCATTTAAATAGAAATTATAATCCTAATCCTCTAGAAATTTTATTTAATTGACCAATATTCCAGTAATCCTTTAAATCTATACTAATTAATGTTAATATCCTTTGATGAATCTTATAATATACTGGGGACATAATTTAATAATATCGTCTACCATATTACTCTATATATATTGTTAGCATTTTATTCTAATTAATTATGGAGTCAAATTAAAACTTGTAAACTGGTTTTTCATAATTAATTGATAATATTATGAATAGAATTTCAGTTATTTTTTTAATACTGAGATTGGATTGGTCTAAATATTTAATATTGTTGGCCTCTTATAGACCCTATAAACATTGTTAGATATCATGAGGAAAGTCGGTTTCTGTATTTTGAATAAACCATACCATTTTATGTATGATTTCATGGAATGGGGCCTTGATTGTGACATTATAATATATGGAATTAAGAATTCTATGTTTAGGGAACTTGTTTTTATTATCTTTGTGACTATTTATATTTCCATTTTATTCATTGATTTTGTTTCCATTTTATGATATAATTTTTTTTATTTTAACAGTATTTATCTCTTCTATATTATTCTTGTTGTATTTATAGAATGATATATTTTATTTTATTTACTCAATTATTAATCATTTATTCTCACCCTTTTCAATTTTATACTTTCTCAAAGTGTCTCATAACTGATTTGTTTATGATTAATTGGATATAATAGAAAAAATGATAATGCTCTATGAAGAATAATACCTTTCATTTTATGTTTTCATATTTAGTTAGATAATAATGTATGTACCTATTCTCATAATACTAATAAACTATATGATCATTTGGGATGTGATCCCTTGTTTCATTTTATTGTATAGTAAAATAATCTCCATATTTGGGTTACTAGCTTCAAGGTGTGACAATTAATGTGATGACACAACAAAAGGGGTAAAGTGATGGATTTTTAAATGTGAATGAACTATGTGAGGATTGTTTTTTTACATTCATCATAAACCTAAAACATATATTTCAATATATGTTTTTGTGGTTTGATTGATTGAATTGAAAGTATTTTTGAAAATAATGATTTATCTATTGATTAAAATTTTAACATTCTGTTCTGATATTATTATTAACAATGAGATATTTATGATGATAAATTTCTGGAGAACAATATTATATTAAATAATTTAAAATTTTAATATATTAGAACCTGTTTAAAAAACATATATTTTAAAAATTTAATGTTTATGCCCAATAAATCATAGTTTTTAATATTATAAATATTTTAAGAGTCTAAAATTTGGAGGTGGGTTAATTTATAATTAATTTTATTATCTGAATTCTTCTTTTTTATTTCTCTAAAATGATTCTTAAAAAAACTGAATTTATTTTTTAACAATTATAGGTAATGAATTTTAACATGGAATTTCGTGATTGATGTTTTTTAGTAAATAATTGAATATTGTATCTTTATGAAAAATTCGAACACCCTAATTAACACAATTCTTGTAGAGGTTCAAATTATTTAATATTTACATAAAAAATTATCAGACATTTTATTCTTAATATATAGTACTATTGTAGAGGCATTGAGTTCTTATATTTATTTAAAATGTAGGGTTTTTTATCAGATAAAATTTAATAAATACTAAATTTTTTTAATTTATTTGAATTTGAAGTAGATTTTTTTGTTCTAAACTATAATTAAAAGATGTAATAAATTGGAATTGGGAATAATAATTTTTTAAATAGGATAATATCATTTCAAACACATCATGAAAATAACGCCTTGTGTATTTGATTTCAAGATATTAGACATTGTCTATTCTGTTTATTTCGATAATGAAGTTTCAAAAGTGGATAAAATATATATAATTCATGAAAAACCTCTAGAATAAACCTATAAATTACTTTTCAAGAAATACATATTTAAATTAACAAATTAATAAATAATTGATATGTGAATAAAATATCACCAAACACCATCATAGGGTGTCTTTAAGGGAGAATTCAAATAGATAAGTGATTTTATTAATTTCATATATTTTAATAATCCTATAAAAAAATAAATCAATTAGAAATAAATGGGTAAAACTCAATTTGATTGTTATTAAATAGGAAACTACATTCTATGAGTTATTAAAGAGAAATTACTAGTAATGTATGGAATCACATATTAAATTTATAAATTCATAGAAGATCACCCATAATTTCAATAGATTGTTTTTTTATTGTTTCATTTTCATTTGAATAAATTTCCCCCAATATATAATTGCACAACCCCATTTTTTAGGCTGATCTTCTATTTAAAAATAAACTATTATTGTTTTAGTTTTACTTTACCTTATTCTATATTTTTATAATGGTCTCATTTAAATATAATTTTTAATGATATATTCTCATATTGAGCCATTTAAAACATGTTTAAACCTTATTAACTAATCAAAGGGGATCAATATTTTTTATATTAAATATTGATCATTTGATTGAGTATCAAAGAAGACATAATATTCCAATGGAATAATCTTGATATTTTATATATAATTTTAACTATTTTATCTAGTTTTTAATTACATTATATTAGAATTAAAATTTTAAAATGTTAAATTCAGTAGGGCATGTAGGGTACATAATCTTCCATAATCTACAGTATTAAAAATAATTTTAACAAGGATTTAAATACATTCATAACACCAAAAAATTTCTTTAGTTTTATAAATTTTATTATTCTTTTTTAAAATCATCTTCCACTGTTAACAATATTAAACATTCTTATTTGTATACCGTCATTGTAATATTTTCTTGTATTGTGCACAGGGAAATAAAAAGACATATAAATTTTTATTTGATTAATGAAATTAATATCAAAATATTTTGAGGGTAGTATTAAATATTATATATTCTAAACCTAAATGATATTAGCGAGATGAGATAGGATGTATCATAGATATTATTTAAACCCCTTTCATTTGAGCTAATTGATTATTTAATTTTTTATTGTCATTAATTTTTTTTAATATTCATGTCAATCTAAATATTTGTTTTTTTATTTTAAATTTGGAAACAGGGTATCATTCTCAATGTAAAAAGGAAGTTCATTTGAATGAAATAAAATTTATAATGACTCTACATTAGGGGAATAATTTTTTAAATTCTACACTTTTAACATATAAATTTATATATGGGAACAAAAAGTACTTCAAATGGTTTTATGATATTAAATAAATGGAAAAAAATTATTCTGTTAAATATCTAATACACATATATAATCACAAGAAATATTATAAACATTACAAATATTCATATTTACCAACTAGTTCCATAATATATTTATTTTCTGTGTATTATTAAATACCCATTTTAATAGTTATTTATGGAATAAAACATTTTTAATTTTTTTTTATATAGTGAAAAGATTAAACAAAAACCAGATTTAAAAAATATTTTTTATACATTGGTATTTCTTTATTTTGTTCAATGTGTATTTTAACATCATTTTTTCCCTAGTCATTGTTTTTAAAATATTGAAATTTTAATATTTTTTTGTAGAGCCTATATTAGTGTGATGTCACGGAGTTGGGGAGCGGGTGAATTAGGGATCCATTTTCATTTTATAAATTTTGTATTTTTAATTCAACCTCAATGTCCAGTTAAATACTTTTTCCATTATTCTAATTTTTCTCACCCTCGCCTTTAATTATACAATAAATGGATGTTTTGAATATGGTGAGTTACAAGGATTTGTCTCAATAGGAGTCTACCCATTTCAACGATCGTTAATCCTTAAACATAGAGTCTATATTATATCAATAAATTACAGTGACCAATATAGAGTGACAATGTATCAAATGCATGAGTCTATAAAATATTATATTTCTACATCTTCACACAATTTTAAATGAGTATGAATTATCCTTCACTCTCTTGAGTCTCCCACGATGATATTTATACTTCCTAAAATAACATTAAACTTCTTTAAAGATTGATATAAAATATGATGATCTCTTCAACATTATAATTTCATTTTAAATAATACAATTTTCAATCCTCTATGATATTAACTGATCTGACATTTCCATGTAATCCTATTTATGTACCTTTTTATCTTTCAATTATTTATCAATTATTCTTGATCAACTATATATGATATGTTTCCTTAGTGAAACAACGAGGAGGAAATTATTATTCATTATGTATGAAAAATTCCATTCTACATTCTAATGTCTCTGTGTGTAATGCATTAAAATTATTCAATATTTTTTTATTTAATTAAAACTCTTGTGAAACCTAAAAAAATAATCACTCTATATTTAATAACTTATTTCTATCATATATATAACACTTGAATAAAACATTCCCTAGGGATTCTCAAACATGGTTTATTTAATTCATGAAAGGATGATACATAATAATTAAATAAGTCCTAGAACATATATATTCCCTTTTTATTATATTATTTTCATCTCAAATAATTGTAACTACTTGTAACAAGAATACTTAATGGATTTTTTTATTTGAGTAATAGTGTGTACACATGGAGTCTCTTAATCCTTCAACTTCATGAATGGCATATGATTCAGAATTCCTATGCCTCTATTACATTATGATGAGTACATGAGGTCTCTAATCTTACATTAATGTTGAATGTTTCCTAGGAAATTGATCATAGAAAAATAATGTGGGTTTCATGTAATATCTCATGAACATCATCTAAGACTAGATGTGAAGATCCCATGCAGTGTTCATGGGATATTATTCTTTATATAAATATAAGCATTAGGTCTCAAATTCATTGAGAAATATTTTCATAATACCGTATTTAACACCGAAAAATAAAAATTTCTCTTATAATTTCAGTAATTCCTCTTAGCCTTAGATGAATTATATTTGTTATATAGTTATACTACTTCTTATTATACAATTTCACCATCTCAAAACATCCACGAAGTAATTGTATTTAATAAGCGATTAAAAATACTAAAAAGTATGGCATGTGATGGTTTTTATGAAAAACTAAATATCCCAAAATTTACCAAATACTCTGATATTGATAACTATACTATGTATTCCCACATGAGACTAATATATAATATATATTAGAAAATAATCTCAAGTTATAAAAAACAAAACTATGAACATATCATCATATTATTAGTACTACATTACATGGTAATATAATTTTCATATATTCAGTGATTGAATGTACATAAATGTTATCATGAACTATTTTTATGCATATAATAATGACATGAACATTTTATTTTGACATATCTGTGACCATTATATGATGTAAAGTTATTGGGTGTAGCTAGTGACATCGAACTAGTAGAATCGGGAAGCTCATAATTTAATCAAATGATTTGTTGTCAAATATGATGTCATGTAGGCTAGTGATCATCATATTATAAATTATTTGATGACTATATTATATTTATATAATTTTAAAATGGATGAATAGTAATGAAATTCCCACAATCCCACACATTCCTGTTGTTCTATTCAAAAACATATATAAAATAATATTATAATATATATATATATAAGGATAGAATGTGCGAATACTATTTTTGGGAGATATTTAAAATGTTGTAAAATAAGATGTCTCTATATCTAATATCTAATAAAAAGAAAAAAAAATTGGATCTAGGATATGTTTTATTTTGAGATGAAATATTATTCCAATAAAATGATATAAAATGTAAGTATTAAATGCTTGGGTTATATTTGGTTGTATCAAAGATAGTTTCTAATGAATATTTTGTTTTCATATGAATTGGGTGTTCATTTCTAGGGTGTCTTAATTGAAATCATAGTTTGGAATAGTAATTTAATGTATTATTTTATTTATGCTTAGATAATAGCATTATAAAACACTATTAAACCCTTAAGGAAATATCTAAATATAATAAAATATATAATAAATCTATAAAATAGATATTTTTTTGTTTCCTATAAATGAAATCATTATCTTGGAAAAAAGGAAAACAAAATCTATCACATATGCACCATGACAAAATAACCATGATAATGGTTGTTTGAGTGTTAACCAGATCATTACTCAGTGCAAAAATAGATTTCCTAGCTATACATCTCGTTTGAATATACTAGTGGTTATGATTTAATAGATTCACATTCCATTTATAAAAAATTTTGATGTTTAAAAATTGAATATTATTATGTAATATAAAACTAGAATGGTTTGATAGCCTAATAAAAATATGACCCTAGATAACCATGATTTATTCCTATAGATACATATGTTAGTTTTTGTGTTTCATTTAACACGATTACATTATATTCTCACAGTATTAATATATAACTGATACTATTTTTCTCACACCTCAACATACATTTTTTATTGAAATAGAAGGATTCAAGAGGAACTATATTAACTGTGTTTGTTATAATAACCCCAAATCTAGTAACATGGACCCAGTGTATACATTATCACATTGACATAAGATATAAAGAATCACATAATGAAGTGCCTATTTAATAGTACCGAAAAACCCAAAAAACTAATCCCTTTTTAAATTTGAAATGTAATATAAAAACACCGTGAAAGAAAATATTCTTAATCATCACACTGATTCAATGAGTCCATATTCATATATTTGGTAATGGAAAAAAAATGTGTGGATACCTTAAATTCTAACTACGTTTTTGTTTTAGATGTATCTATCAAGAGTAACCGAGGTATAATAAATTTATAATGGTACATAACTGAAGACACGTCACATTTAATCAACAACTTCTGTTTGAAATTAATCAACGTATAATATCAACAAAATAATATCATTTATAATAGTAGATGAATTATCAATTAAGCTAACGAAAAATATTATACATCATTATATCAAACATCATTATATATTGTTTCCCAAGGCCTCATGAAAAGGCATTTTAATCCATTGGTAAAAATACACCACTACCTCATTTAATAAAGATATAAAATTGAATTGTATCAAGAGACCTATTGATGCATCTAGAGGATATATATAAACATTAACCCCATCCAAAAATGTATAATTAATTACTAATATAGTTAAAGAACAATTTAAATTATAAACAATATTCATTTTAAAAAAATCCATATTGTGTTAAGAATACATAATATTAATATTGACTCAATAAATCTATTAACATTCATAGCAAAAATTATATTAAGAAATGATATATGTTTTACTCAATAATTATATACATGTAATAAAATAGGGATATTTAATTGATATGTTATACCCAATGAAATAAGATCAAAATATAGTGAATTTTTTAATAAAATTTAATTGTCCCCCAAATTAATAAGATATAAAAATGTCCATTAGTTCATTAGAAATATCGATTTTTCTAATAAAATTAAATTTTTTTTATAAATAAATAAAATGGATGAGAAATATTGAAAAACTTTTAATAAAATAATTTTTTTGAAGAAAAATTGAAAACATTTATTCTAAATATCATAATATAGTTATGGAAATGGGAAAATATATTAACTACAGATACATTAAGATTAATCATTCCTTTCGACACATTATAGAAGAATTTAGTAAATAAATGGTTATGAAGAAATTTAATTGAATCCTTAAAAACCCATGTAAAAAACATGTTTATAGAAAATTTACTTAATTAAACATCTAATTAAATAAGAGATCCTTTTTTTGAATAATTTTCTAAAAAATGTCCATGGAAGAAAAATATATTTGACCAATAGATAAATAAGATTCGATTTCCATTTAAACATTTATTTTCTTGTTTAATATTAAAAATAAGGGAATTTTTTTAAGATATATGGATGCTAAAAAAATATCTATAATATAATAAAAGAGAAGATATTTATGAAGGATATATTGAAAAATTCATTCAATAAAAATATCAATAATCCCAAAAAATAATATTGGAAAATAAATTCTTACATCTTTGGTAAATTCTAAATTGTAACCTATTTGAGTGAGTAACATGAATTGAATAATTAATCATCAAGAATAAATATAAATTAATTCTAAATACATCATAAGGGTAGTATGTACATAACATTAATTTAAATAGGATCATATTATAAAACATGTCTCAATTAATTAGAATTTGAGATGAAATCCATTACCACATGTTTCCACATTGTTGAACATTATTTAAACTCTTACATAATGTTTTTTAAAATGTTATTAATTTATATCATAAGAATATTCATATTCATATTACCAAATTTCATCTACTTATGACATTTTATCACTTTTTCATCAATAATAAATAATAATAATTATTACATCATGTGTTAACTTCCTCATTTTTTAATGTCTATTCCATGATTTATCTTTTAATTTTTACACATATTTTAAATTTTAACAGTAACAAAAATTATAAAAATTATCGAAATATTATATTGATTTAGCACATATATATTGATAATTATTATTTAAATGTGGAAATTTAAAATGAATTACATCTCTTTGAAGAGACAGTTGTCCATATAAATTCACGATGGACGTTATTGTTTTTAAATTGGTGAATGTTTAAGGAAGTAGAGGATATTTTATATCTAATTAATCAATATTATGTCATGAGTATAATCTATATTAATTAGTGCATACATTATGATTATTAATGTGAGGTAGGTATGCATAAATAAAGAAATGGCAAGGCAGTGGTTTTTCATACTAACGAGTGATGTGTTTGGTTCACCTTTTAGGGAAAAGGATTTGGATAAATACTCTTCAATGAAATTAATTACTTCTCAGTGTATGTTATAAATTGAGGATAATATATTGGAATTGTGAGGATGTGACACCCATGTTTTCATTATAGTATATGAACAAACAATTTTATGAAAAGCATAATCCAATTCTTATTTTATTGTTTGATTTCATTGAAATTATAATATAATAGGGTGAATAACTATTTTTAACATACTAGGTAAAAAAAATCATAGAATGATTTTATGAAATTTCTAATAGAAATAACATTTTATACAAAAATTAAAATTCAGTATATAACTATTCCCCTTTTTATTTATAATATTGTGTTACAAAATGTATAAGTAATAATTTAATTAATTTTAATTTTATAGAAATATATATAAGATCATTTAGAGGTAAAATGGTTTTTTCTCATAAACATATTTTTTTAAAAGGAATAATGTATTTATATTTTAATTAACTAATATTATATTTATAAATTATTTAATTAAATTATTATTTTTTGTTAACGAAATCCAAAAATAGATTATAAATTTTCATATATTTAATATGATATCATTTTATGCTTGAGAAATACATTTCTTGAAAACCCATTTTTTGACATGTTTTGTTGGTTTATTCATAAATTAAATTAAGATTATTATAAAAAATTATTTTCAATAAAGTAGATTCTATATTTGGAATAATTATAATTAATACAGTTAGAAAATAACTACAAATTGTTTGTTTATAATTTATATAAAAATTTCAAAAAATTAAATAATGTGGTTAAGATTAAAATGGGTTTACAAGGGTTCAATATTTAAATGTAAGGGTCAAAAAGATCTAAACTGGATGTAATTTGTTTCATTCCCCAACTCACATAGGTACTCATTATTATTGTAATAATTATTATATATGATAATTATGACATATTATTGATTCAAAAAAATTAATAAATCATCCACTTCCTTATCCTTTGACCCATTAAGGAAATGATAATGTCACTCATACATATGTACGACTTACTGTCTCCTTTATGACATTTGAATTATTTAAAACATTAGTCATTATTGAATGACTATAAAAATTTATATAATGAATAAATTTTATATTTATAAAATTATTATAATTGTTAATATGACATAACTATGTCCTATTATCAAAAACCAAATCATTTATGATGAAATAATCATGAGAAAATAAAGTAGAAAACACCTGAAATAATAGTAATAATTAATGATTGTAATCAAATGGTTGTTAATATGTTATAAGAGTGTCATACATGGTACTATGAAGTCCAATAAGGTCCTAAAATAAATTAATAACCTGTTTAATACCATTAAACTTGAGTTAAATATACATTTAACTAATGAGATTTTGGTGGTAAGGGATTCCTTCTAAATTATCACACCTTTGATATGTATTTGATATTATGAACATACTTTCTTTTATGTGTTGTATATATTAAAACATTAATATATATAAGATAAAAAAATATAAATTCATTATGGTTAAGTATAAAATTCATTTTATCTATTTCATGGGGTAATAATTTAAATGCTACCAAATTGGTAAGGATATACATGACGATCTTAATTTTTTTGGGATAACCTAAATTTTTATTGAAGTTATATTATTAAACACCCATCAAAAAAACCATCTATTTTATTATTATATAGATATTTAATGAGTTTCCATATTCTCTTCCAAATTTTTTCCATCATTTAAAAATGAATCAAGGAAGGAATTTTATAACTAAAACTAATTTTATTTCTATTTTTATTATTTTTATTTTTATTCCATGACTATATTTTCTCAAAATTAATTTTATAAAATCTAATTAATTACTCAAAAAAATTATTATATATTATTAAGGTTATCTTTTAATTTTTTTAATGGTTTTAATGATATATTTGTAATTTTTTTCTAAAATTTCATTTTAGAATTTATTTACAGAAATAAAAAAGTAATTTTTTGACATTTAAAACGTTAATAGACTTCATTACCTCTATAACTCTGGTACGATGTTTATAATCTTGTAATATTAATAAATTTTATTAAAAATAATATTCATAAGAAATAATTTTTTACATAGGTAACACTCTATGATTATAAAATAATAGCACTTCATTTGATAGAATCTATGACACATAATACCGACCTTAAACAGCCCATGAAATATATTCCTTTTAGTGTATTTTTCTGCATACATAACACACAACCATGAGTCTAAATTAGATGTAATATAGTATTCCATTATAAAATATCTGTTAAATTTGTGTGTATTAATTGTACTAACTAAATTATCAAAATTATTGTTATCTATTAATTAAAATTAAAATAAGAATCATTTAAAATAAAAAGAAATGGTTTCTAAAAACATTAATTTTTTTAAAATTTTGTTTATTTTCTCTTTATGGTCATAATTTAAAACAAATCATTAAACTAGTTAGGAAATTTAATTGATAAAATGAACTTATTTTTATACTTTATCGTATCATAAATTTTCATATAGTAAAATTTTGAAATATTTTTGATATGTTTATTTTTTTATTTATAATTGAAAATACCATGTTTTAATGAAAACTAACATTTCATTAAGCTTATTTAACAAGAATTGATTTTTTTAAGTTACAGTCAATGTTAAAATAGATAAATTATATTTAAATAAAAATTTTATTTCATTTTAAGAAATTCAATATTGATTTTTTATGTTTAAATATTTCATTCTCAAGGGAATTTTCTCTTTGGAATCCCTCCACTTCATCGCATCAACGAGTATAATTTTAAATTAAATTCACTCGCATCTTTGAATTGAATTTAAAAAATGGATTATTTATTTTGAAAATAAATAATTTATTTTTTTAATCATTTATATAAAAAATTTATCATAATTAATTGTGAAATTAGTAAAAAGTAATTTCCACAATTAATGTAAAACATGCTTTATCGATTGTTCAACTATAACGATAAGGATTAGAAAACCTAAAAACATATCTAAAATATATTTTTATGGAAATATTTAGAAAATATAATATATATGGTTCTATAATAGTCAATTTTGGACCATGTTTTTAGTGAAAACAATGTTACACCATTTTATTCTAAAATTCATAATTATACAAGTCACCTTTCTTATTGATGGTAACCCCCTCTCATATATTATTCAACCATACAAACATTTTTGTTAAACAAATACCTACCCTAATGACATAAGAACTTTCATTCTCAAATTAAATAATACATGGATTGGTAATAATGAAATTTGATAAATACTATGTGCATAATCTTAAAGAGCTGTTCGGTGAAGAGTTGAAATTATTTTCTATTCGGGTTTGCATTAATTCTTTTACCACCTTTATAAAATATTATTAAAATATTTTTATATAATTAAATTATTATATATTATATAAATATATTTTTCAAGTCAATTTAATTACCATTATATAACATCTCTTCCATAAAATGGGAAAACATATTGTATCTCCTCTATACAGAAGACTACGACATTCCAAACTGATATGACACATTTCCCATAAACATGTCTCATGGTTGGGTATGATGATTTATATGAATTATATATATGATATTTATAAAACATTTATTCCCTATGGAGTCATTAAATCATATTTAAATTTATTTACTTTCCATTTCATATTGCATGCGATAAAATCACTCTTGTGTTTGGAATACTTGTTCCTCGTGAAGCAATGTGACTCGTTTTTCAATAACTATTTACATAAAATGTTACATGGATTGATTAAATGAATATATGTAATGTAGATAAAATAATTATTATATTAATGACCTTTTTATCATTATAATTAGATAATATATTGTTTTTATTCTTACCTTTTCACTCATAAAAAGATGATAACGTTGTTCGTTTACGTGTGGACTACCACATTCACGAAGGGATGTGACTCTTTTTCCATCACATCACCACATTGATTTAATATATAATTAAATTTAAGGAAATTATATTTTACTTATGAAATAATTAACATTTTTATAGGTGAAATATTACATACTTTATTTCAACAATGATCGTTGAAAAATGGAAATGTTACTCTACTGTATGTACAACCTTCCATCTCTAAGGTTGCGGCGTACATCATTTATCAAAATAATAATTCATTATAATTCATAAAAACTACTTTTATGTATATATATTTTAATTATGATATTATTATTATTCTATATATGTTGAAATAATTACCCCCTATACAAATTGTCAACATATAAAATTCAATTTTGACACTTTAGACAAATATCAATAAAACACTCGACATACACATCAATGATTTAGAAATTTTTTAGAAAATTGAAATAAAATATATAAAAGTAATTATAAAAAAGAAAAATTTTCTTAATAAAAGTAATAATTAGCAAAAATTTATTATTTTAGAAGATAAATAACATACATGATTATTTGGACTCATGGTAAGGGAGTCCACCTCATTTTTCCTACATTCAGGAATATTGTAATATTATTCACATAATTTCATTTATGTTTTGAATATAATTCAAATTTGACATGTAATATCATTAATAATTAATTAGTTATAATATTTTATATTTTAATTTTAATTATATAATCAATGTGTATTTTTCATCATAATTAAAAAGTGGTAATTAATTTTACAACTCATTTTATATTTTTTTGGTTATATTACTTATTAGTTGTCTATGATTTTCCAAGGATTATGTGTGAATTTTATTTCAATACATTTTTTATATCTAATTTTTTATGTAAATTTTATATAATTAATAGATTCATTCGTTAAATCCCATGTCTATGTTATGATCTTTTCTATGATTTATTTCACAATCTACTTTTAAATGGGGTTATTTATTCATGAGTTTTCATGGATGGAAATTAATCGATCATTTTTTAATAGACCATATAATTTTCATCTCATGTGTTTATTAGTGAAATTATTCATGTAATAGTTTCATTTTTCAACACATTGGTACTTATAATTATTGAGAAAATTTTTTTCATAAAATATGACATTTCTATCTCCTCCATTAAAAATGTTCCTCATTAAATTGCATAATTTAGGAAATATATTTACCAAATATTTTTAACCCTTTTCCAAATAATTTATTAAATAAATTAATAGAAACATTTTATTTATATTAAATCTTTATAAATGAGTCTTCATTTAATTTTAAATATAATAACCATGCATATTTTATCAAAATTATGAGATGAATATTTGTTTTAACATATATGACATCAATAAAATTTTAATTCAACTAGGCCAGTAGGTGTGTTAAAAAATTTTATATAATTTTATAAGATTATTTTTAAATAATAATATGTAAACTGTTTTGGGAATTTTTATTTTTAAAAGGTTTTTTTCAAAATGAAAAGAAAATTACCAAGAATAATTTATTTAATAATCATTAATAGTATATCTATTCATCACCAACAAATAACCATTATTTTAATTGTACTCCACAAAGGATATATAACATTTACACTATCCTTATTCTTTCCTTAGATGGATTAAGATAATTTTGAGCAAGGAAATTATTTCCATTAAATTTCGTGATTCATTTTGGTAGTCATTCACCTTCTTTTGAAATATTCTATATTTTATGATCATTGAAGATTAAATTTCCCCAAAATATATATATTATTAGTTTTGGATATTTCATGACCCTTATTCTTCATGATGAGGGAAGTGACACCTAAGTATCTTTCCCTAGCATCCTCAAGATGAAGGAGAGATAATGACCCTCCGAGTCCAACCTTCAGTATGTCCCGGAGTGAAAACTATCACCAAGGGTAGTTAATCTCACATAATTTTGAAGGAATTACCATTTTTATATAAAAATATTGGTAGATAAGATTGTAAATCCCTAAAACACTAAAGGCTAAATGAAAATTTTAATTCTAATAATACATTCCCACATGCATGTTCAAAAGTAAATCTAATACAATGTATGCCAAAAATCTGAAATAATATTCTAAATGAAATGAAACTAAGAATAAACATAAACTATAAAAATTCATGAGATAGTAAAGTCTAGAATAGTTCTCAAAGTTCACCTAGAAACATGAAAACTATTTTATATATGTAGGGAGTTTATAGAAGTATACTCAGTAGGGAAACTAACTCTACATGTGCACAAGTGCGGTAACATACTAATTCCCCTGTTTGAAAATATTAAAATCTAAAAAACATACCAAAGAAATATAACCAGCCCAAACTCACCAAGGAACAAACACTATTGTAACACAAGTCATGTAAAATAATATTATATGAACATCGATATTTAGGTACCTCATACCACATTCCAACTGGTTAACTTCTCATTCCTAACAATCTATCATTTTGATGTTGTGACTTTTCCCACACACAGTCACAATGCCACAACATTCCCGCACACACCAAGGCCATAAACCGCACACAACCACACCTAAAGACACATAGGTGACAAAACCCACACACCACAACCAATGACACGTGGGCCTCATCAACCACACACTACACTGAAAGACACTTGAGCCTCATCTCGAAGATACTTAGGGAAACATACCTTTCCCAAAAACACCTAACCCCTCATCCAAAACAAACCATCGCCCTAATAATCTGGGACTATGGTAAGCCACAATTCATTATAGAATATCCGAGTATTCTTGAGTTTCGAGATCCCATAATAGGGTGTGAGAAAGAAAGTCTGTAACAAGCGATTCATCCTCCCAACATGATATTGGGAATGACAGCCTCCCCTGTGAGATGGGGGTGTTTGACACATGGTTCTCAATAAGGCCAGGCGATGTATAGAACTCACAAGTAAATAAAAACTATATACATATATATAGGCAATCTAACACTCAAACCCATTCTACGGGCCACGAACTGCCAAACAAGCCCACACTAGCACCGACTTGGCTACTACCCCTATATGCACTACTATATAACAACCACTACCAAGCATAAACCCAACCCCCTTTTGATCAAATACCATTTTCTTAATTTAGTGGATTCAATTTAAAATTATTCCAACACTACTAGGAAACTAAAAACCCTAACCATACTAAGAAATGAAAAAAACCAATCTACAGTTCCACTGCACCACAACACAAAGATAGACTTGTAGTGCCATTGTACCACACCACTCAACTGATTCCAACTACCATTCTTCAATGTGATACCACCCATTCCTTCTCCCAATAACCTTACATGCATCCCTACTTCCCAAACGAGTCCCAGATCCAGTCCCAATGCATAAATTTTTCACAACTATCACATAGTCATACTACCCAACATCGCTTCGCGACCACAACACAACAAAAAGGAAGTTCAACTACCTACAGGTTAATTCATTCCGCAATCAATTAGTCTCTCAAACATAGACACCAACACCCCATGTACAAACCCACATACCAAGACCACAAAACCAAGACCAAAATACACAATACATAACCACATCCATCAAATGATGTTTATTCAATTTTAAATGATAGGGGTTCTTTGATAAACATTTTCAAATAACTAGGGTGATCAGAAAATAGGTGTGATCCTAGGGTGTCCATTTATTTAACTAAGTGTACGTGATTAACTAGATTTCAGGTTACATCTGTATATCAAAACATTACAACAAAATAAAACATCACCAATGCACAAGAAAATACCACCAATGGGAATGATGTTTCAGATGGAATACAACCACAACAACCATAAAATATTTTTGGATAAAAAAATAAAATAAGCGACCAACTTCAAACCAAAAAATGTCCATAATTTTATTTACAAATGTTATCTTTTTATCATATTCAATTCTTGTTTAATTTTAATTTCAAGAAGAGCATCTTTCCATTCATTATAAACAAACATTAATATAACGACCTCATATAATGCACAATTATAGAGAACCAATGAAATTGTCTAATGTAATCATCAAAGGATTGATGTTCCTCCTTGTGCTAAGAGCAAGGGATCGTGCAAGTGCATGAAGGATCTTCGAGAAGGAATGAGCAGGAGGGGTTCTAGTAAAGTCGTGTGACTCTTCTATAGAGGAAGGACCTAGAAGCACCATGAGAAATGAAAAGGATGAAAGAAAAAAGGTATTTCTATTTATGAAAGGATTAGATCCTCAAAATCAGGGAGGCGATTTCAGAGTAATTGAATACCAGATTGTGGTTTGACCATGAGGATGGTGGTTACAAGGCTGGTGGGATGTTACAAGATGGGGAGAATTTAATAATTCAATTTGGAAACAATGGATATAGACCTGCACATTGTAGTTATTTGGTAATTTATCATTTAAGATATATATACATGTAACATGGATGAAATAGGAAAAACATGGACAAACAAGATTTGGGTCACTAATGGCTGAGTCACCAATGTCATGCCACCAATTGTTGAGATACTGTTGCGACCAACAGATGCTTATCTACTAACACCCAGGCCAACCATCACCACGATCTACCAACGTCTTGGCCAAAAAATTCCCTGACCTACATACACCATAACCCACTGATGCCATGTCCTACCAACACAATGAACTATCAACACAACGACCTACTGACGCCACAATGTACCAATGAAAATGCCTTTGAATCACCATGGCCAATGCCCTTGATTTATAGATGTCATCTCACAAATTCAATGCCATGAAAATGCACTAAAATGCCGATGGAATAAAATGAAATTTGGAAAAATCTCAGAATAAGCCATTGATAGCTCCTAGAATACCTTAACATTGGATTTTCACAAAAGAATGGATGGGGGAAAATCTGGGTTATTACATGAGAAAACATTCAAACTATTTTAATCCCCAAAAATTTAAAACCAAACCAAAAGAGAGAGAGTTCTAGAGAGACAGAGAGAGTATGAACAATCACATTTTAGGATACCTCAATGAAATAAACAACCATGTGTTGAAAACTGGAGGGGAACCCTGACATCCCAGGACACCTCCCTGAAATATATCTCTAGAGAAAATGGGGAGATGCTAAGTATCTACTTCCCCATGAAATCACACCAAAACTAATGGCCTCATTATATAAACACATGGAGTTGAGATCCCTTTCCTCCCTGTCAAGATACTACCATCTTTGGTCAGCACTGACTCACCTATACGGTTTTAATCGCATTTTTATTAATGCATCTTGATTTGGAATAAGTTCCTTCATTCCCACATGTCAAGAAATTAAAAACGCATTAAAAGAACATGAGAAATATCTCATCTCATAGAAAAGAAGTTCAATAATTAATCACTAGTAAGAAACAAAAGAAAAAAATAAGAGAAAAACTCAAAACAGTTGTGGGTATTATTCATGCATTTGAGCTTCTCACTCCCAAATACTCTCTTCAAGGCCACCATGCCTATAAAGAACATGAACCAAAGGAATGGTCCATCCCTGAAGAACCATCACATCATGATCGTCGATTCTTACTGGATTCTTGATGAACGTCGTGTCATCCTCAACATCCATCTCTCCCCAGTCCAATATTTGGTTGTCGTTGTGTAGATACTGATGGAGTTAAGAGACATGTAAGATTTTATGGATCCTCCCAAACCATGTTGGCAATGTCAGTTGATATTCCACCTCACCAACACATCCCAACACAAGAAAGGTTTTGATAAACCTTGGATAACGCTTTCTCCATCTTCCAATCCTCTACTACCTAGACCGAGGGGAACCCATTATGAAGAGATGTTCCCCAACCTTTAACTTTAAAGGACTTCTCCGATGAACGAAATACGTCTTCTGTCAGACTAGAGTTTCCTTCATCTTTTTGTGAACATGTTGAACCTTCTTCATAATGCCCTATAGAATTTATGGTCCAATAAAACCTTCCATCAAAACATCTATCCAGCACATGGGTGAACGACACGGTCTATTACACAATGCTTATAACGGTATCATGCCAATGGTAGAGTGATATCTATTAATATAGGAAAATTCCACTCGGGGAAATTATTGTTCCCATGATCCTCCGAAGACGATAGCAAATGTTCATAGCATATCGTCTAGCTTCTGGATGGTCCTCTCTATCTTCTCATCAATCAGATGGTGGAATTATGTACTGAGACTTAAATGGGTTCCATAAACACATTGTAATCCCAACAATAATCTTGACGTAAAGAATTTATCCCGATCCGAAATGATAGATCTTGGAAATCCATGCATTCGTACCACTTCACCCACGTACCTCTGTGCTAAGGAATCCACTACGCTCAACTACTTATTCTCTAAGAATGATCTGATTCCATCAGTTGATCCACCACTACGCAGACGGAATCATAGCCTCCCTCATCCCTATGTATTCCTATGATGGAATCGATTAAGATGTCATCCAACATCCACTCACGAACATCTATGGGATGAAGTTGTCCAAGAGGAACACAATGCCTAGACTTTACCACCTATGAAACAAGGCACCTTTCCAAAAACTCATCCACTTCCTACTTCACTCAGGGCCACAAAAACTGACCCCTCAATCCCCAGTATATCACAGAGACCCCTGTATGTACCACCAAGAGTGAACTATTGAACTCACTGAGAAATCACATGTGCATCTCGACCGGACAGACAACTTCCCATAGAACATCATCTAATTTTGAATATTCTATGACCAGCCTTCTGGATAATTACCCTAATGAAATGATCACACATCACTTTAGCCTTTCAGTATCTCCACTAAGACTCATCCACCTACCGTTCCAAGGAATACTGCATTGTCACAAAAAATGTACAGCCTCTACCTTCATCCACTCTCATACCAAGATTTAAATCATCCAATTTCTCCATTTCCTTCAATGAATATACAGAATCCCAAAATAAATCCATCTGTGAATTCATGATCAATGCATCGGCCACCACATTCCACTTCATGATTTGTAAGAGACCTCAAAATTGTAGTTCTGACGAAACACCATCCACCTCCATTTCTGCAAGTTCATGTCTGTATGGGAGAAGATATACCTCAAGATCCTATGTTCTGTGAATAAAACAATGAATTCCCATACACGGTAATTCTACAAAAACCTCCGCATGAACACGACTATTGAAATATCAAGATCATGGGTTGAATAGTTATGTTCATGAGGACGTAACTGCCTATAACCATAATAGATCAATCCCCACTACTATATCAGTAGACACCCCAATCCTAGACAAGAATCATCATAGAATAAGTATATCATTACACCGTATACTAAAAACCTCACCATTGGGGTACTGACCAAATTTCACTTTAGGTAGCTGAATACCAACTAACACTACTCACTCTACACAAAAGCCTAGACTTTTTTTTGTAGAATTTGTCAATGTATCTTCAATTCGAGAGAAGTTTGATACAAACCACCACTAGTAAACTACCAATCCCAAGAAAATATGAACCACTACCACATTCATGGGAGATTCCCAATAGAAAACCACTTTGACCATTGATGGGTCCATTGTTATGCCTTTCCATGAAATATGTGTCTGAGGAAGTGCACCTCTCACATCCAGAACAATCACATGGACACCTTTCTATCGATCTTTTGGTGTCCGAGGATCTATTAGATATTTCTCAGATTTCCAACGAGATCCTATTATGATCTTCAGTAGATCAGGATTTCTTCAATGAACTCAATGACACAGTAGTCCAAGTACTCGCAGAAAATATATTTCATGAGTCACAAGAACACAACATATGCATTCGTAATTCTTAATGGAATGAACACAAACTCAATGTACCCATACCTTCACTTAAAGGAAGTCTTAAAGATTTCAACCACATTCACCCTCAAATTGGGATATCCAAACCGTTTTTCAATCATAGAGAACCAACAAGAAACCTTAAACTGGTAAAATAGGTCATAAATCCTTGGCATCGGGTAACAATTCTGGAGTGTAACTTCCTTCGGTGTCTGGTAGTCTATAAACATTCTGAGACCACTATCTTTATTCATTGAGAACAACACTAGAGGAACCCATTGATATAAACATGGTTGAATAAAAACCTTCTTCATTAGGGAATCAACCAAAGTCATTAAATCTTACAACTTTCAAGGTGTCATTTGATAGGGATCCATTGAAATTGGATATACATTGGGTTGTAAGTCTATCCCAAACTGAACATCATGTCATGGGGGTAAATTCACAAAATCTTTTGGGAAGTTTTCCAGGATCTCACTGACAATCCCTGGAGATACCATTGTCTATGATTTTTTTTGATTCCACTGTCATCTTGGATAACAAAGAAAGAAGGGGCTCCACATGCTGACTTCCCTCCCGGAAACTCTGCTCACTAATGAAAGATACATGATGGACACCCATATCTGAGAACACAAAATTTATCTGGAATAATTCAATAACATTGTGAATAGATAATAGCTAATGGATTCATTGGATGAAATTTTATGGCATCATTTTTTTATAAGAATATCACTACTAGACTGATGTCTCTCCAACATCAGTATACATCATCGACAAACATTATTCTGACCTCCAATTGGTGTACTCAACCCCAAGGGTGTAGAATATCTCTATACATCTATACCCATGGCATGAGATTGAATGGGTGAAAAAAGGAATACAAATCTAATGAGTCAAACATATCACATGAAAGAGTACTATACAGACCGATCATACCTTGGACAACCATGGTTCCTACTAGAACTTCTTCCCCTATGGTGTGCAACTGTCCAAACCCAACTGCTCCTCCCCTTTGGCTTTCGACCACCTCCCCGACCATGCCCTGTTTGGGTTTCTTTATGACCATCCTTAGTTTGCCTCCTCTGGCACCATCCTTCCTTAGTGGAGCAGGAGCTCGCTGCCCCTACTATAAGAAATGCATAGTTGTAAATTGTTGTTGCTATGGTGTGTGTTGAACCTTCCCACCCATTCTGTAGTAAAATTATTCAAGGAAATTATTTTGAAGAATTATACTGATGCCACATATAAATCACCTTGTTCCTTGGCCCATGGGGAAAGGGTGAGGACCAAGAGATCGAAAATAGAACTATTGAGGACTACTCTCGGTGGGCCAAAACCTGGAAGGCCATCATGCTAGAGACCTGCTACTAACGACCTTCCCCTTTGACGAAGATTCCTATATCCTCTCTTGTGGAACACCTCCTTGCGAGTGAATTATTTCAACTACCTCATCCTACTTTTGAAATTTTAGGTATGTCAGAGTAAAAGTAGTTACACCATACTAAAGAGAAGGTCAGAGTTCCTCTCCCAAGCTTCTTGCATATGAATCCTCATCCAAAAATAAATCTAATGAAAAATGAAGGATATCATTGATGATGATCCCAATTCCCTGACTGACATACTCCATTGATAAATGGAGAGTGGATCCTGCCACTTCTCAGCCTTCATCATAGAAGAAATGGATTCCACCCATAACTCCTTCTCAATGTCAAACCATGAGACATCAGTGTCCTTCCTCTCCCCGAGGTAAAGCATCCACCACTAACGTGTCATTTGTCACATCTGGAAGACAACTAGAGGAGCCCACAACTCTATTAGAAACCAGATCAAGCTAAAAGCAATCACCAGTTACTTTATACTTCCCTTTGTCTCCATGTCCAAGACACTGCCCTCTTACTTTCCCAGAGTCTGTCACTGGAAGGCATGAAGCATCTTCTACCACTGGTCTTCCCACTCTTCTTGATGTGTCACACCTTAATCCACCAGGAAAACATTATAAGACTCAATTTCTCATACCAATCATGGATGATGTCCGAGTTCCATAATTGAAATATCAAACATAAAACTCTTATGCCCGGGTAGTGTAGAAATTTCTTGTTCAACTCTTTATTTAAAATTAAATTTCCCAAAAGCCATAAACACCCTACAACACAAGTCATTATAATTCATGTACCTTTCCTATGGTCTCTACGCTACAATTAGTGTATCCATACCTAGTCCTTTAGTAGGTCCAAAGTCCTTGAATCAGATCACCAGGGGGCTAAAATCTCATTTCCTAGCCGGTCTTCCCTAGACAATTTCACACACAAAGATTGCATAACACTATTTCCCTACCATATGATGAAATCCTCACAATTCATAACCCTAAAATCCATATTATATCGTAACCATCACCTTTGATACCAATCTTTCACAACCCACCTTATTCTTGATGAGGGAAAGAAGGACAATGTGACCTACCCTTCCTTCCTCGTGATGAAGGAGGGGTAATGACACAAGTCCCACCTTCAGTAGTCCCTGGAGTGATGACTGACACCAAGAGTATATAATCTCACATAATTTGGATGAAATTTCCCTTTTTATAGACATATATCTAGAGAAAAGATGGTATATCCTAGAAACACCAATGAAAAAAAGGAAAAAATTAAATCTAAGAATCCATTCTAACATACATTTTCAAATGTAAAGCTAATACAATCTATGACAAAACTACCAAAATATTTTCTAAAATAAAATAATCTAAGATAAAAAAAATATCCTAAAACCCAAGACAGAAACGTAATGCATGGTCCTCAAAGTCCTATAAGAAACCTGAAAACAGTTTTATATACGTAGGGTTTGAATACAAGTATACTCAGTAGTGAAACTAATGCTACTCATGAACAAGTGATAGAACATACTAATTCCCCTGTGATAAAATAGTAGAACATCAAGAACCTACAATGGAAAAAATTCTTTGTCATCCTTGTCATGGAACAATTACATAAGTTATGCATGTTAAGTAAAGTAACAATAAAGTCACATCATTATTTTGGTACCCCTCACCAATTTCACACTAGTTAAATTCTCACTCCTAATGATCTAACGTCTTGACTCTACTACTATTCCCCCACATAGTCCCACTAATGAACCATTCATACACACACCTATGAATCCAACTTCACAATACCACACTTTCATATACAGGGGACACAACCACCACACACCACGCCCGAAGACACCTGGTCCTCATAAACCACACACCATGCCTGAAGACACCAAGGACTCATCCCGAAGATACTTGGGAAAAAATATCTCGCCCAAAAACATTGGGTCCCATCATAAAAAAGAACCCTTTTCTCGATGAATCTTGCACTATGGTAATCCTCATTCCATTAATGCCTACCCCAGTATCACTGTGTTGCAAGATCCCATAAGAGGGAGTGAGGAAGAAAGTCAGTAACCATCCATCCGTCCTCCAACCGAGATGTTGGGAATGACACCATCTCCCATGAGATGGGGGTGTTCATCACATGGTGATCAACAAGGGTGGGGTGCTTATATAAATAACAATTAGCTAATATATATATATATATATATATATATATATATATATTATCAAACACTATTCCCTATCCTAGGCATTTCACATGAATAGAAAACAAGCCCACACCAGCAACACTTTTTCTACTACCCCTATATGCACAACCGTAAAAAAACATATTCCAAGGATAAACCCAGCCCACTTTTTTTTCAAATGAATTTTATTTATTTAAGGGGTTGAAATTTAAATTTATTCCGACACTACCATGGAACTAACATCCATAAGCATAAAAATCGTTGATCAAACCCAAACAATATTTCCACTGCACGACAACACAAAACTAGACATGCAGTCCTAGGGAACCTCCCTTATCATCTACTACCAACTTCCATTCTTCAAAGTGATACCATCCATTAATTCTCTCACATCCCATCCCTACATCCCTATGGCTTATACAAATCCAAGATGTTGTCCCACTACATAAGATGTTCACAACCATCTTGCAATCCCACTTCCCAACGTCACTTCATGGCCAAAACACAACAAAATAGGTAGTTCTAATGCCTACAAGTTCATCCATTGAAAAATAAATAATTCTATCAAACTGAGACACCAATAACCCCCACCCCACCCCCTGGTACCACCCCACATAACAAGCCCAAAAAACCCAAACCAGAAGACACAAAACATAACTAAAACCATCAGATAAAGTGTATTCAATTTTAACCAACATGGGTTCTTTAATTTATACTTTAATATAACCAAAGTGATCACATAAAATGTTTGATTATGGGGAGTCCATTTATTTTACTGATTTTACATGATTAATCATATTTCATGTAAAATTTATAAATAAAAACATGAAAATGAAAAAGAACACCACCAGTGCACAATAAAGGACCATTAACGACGATGATTTTTAGAGTACATACAGCAACAATAGTAATAAAAGAATCAAGGATATCAAAATAAAATGGTTGACCAACATCAAAACACCCCTTTACATTATTTTATTTACGCATGTTATCTTTTGATCATATTAAATTCTTTTTTAATTATTGTTTCAAGAAGAGTATCTAGTAATTCATTACAAGGAACCATTAATATACCAACCCCTCATGATGGAAAATTAAAGAGATGAAAAATAAATTCACTTCTTGGATTTTCCAAGGATCAAAGTTTCTCCTTGTCCCAAGAACCTGGGATCATGTGAGCTGTAGGAAGGATCTTCATGAAATACTGGGTTGGAGGTGTTCTAGCACAGGCTCAAGAATCATAGGAGGAGGAAGGCTCTAGAAACAACATGGGAAAAGAAAAGAAAAAATGAAATAAGATATATTAGTTTATAAAAGGGAGATATCCTAATGATTAGGGAGATGATTTCAATGTACTTGAAAATAAGATTGTGGTTTGACCACATAATTGGCAGTTACAAGGCTTGTGGGATGTTAACAGATATGATGAATTTAATAATTCTCTTTCAAAATGGTAGAAATAGACCATTGCATGGATGTGAGTTGATAAGTGACGATTTATAGGAGATAAGCACATAATAGGGGTGAAATAGGAAAAACTAGGAAAACAAGAAATGGGTTGTCGATGGGCGAGTCACAGGCACAGAACCACCAAAGGGTGAGCTACTAACTTGACCTACCGATGCTAATCTGCTGACACCCTAACCTACCTTCACCATGACCTACCGATGTCCTATCCTGCCGATGCCATGAACGACCCATTCCATGACCCAGCGCTGCCATGACCCACCGACACTATGACCTACTGAATCCCTAACCTACCAACACCATGACCTGCTGATTCCCCAACATACTAATGCCACGACCAACCGATACCATGACCTACTGATTCCATGACCTACTGATGCCACAAACTACAGACACCAATGTCTTCATCTCATTAACAGTGAAGCCCTTTATCTACCGATGCAGATGCCATTTGACTCATAGTTGTACTGTGATGCTGATGTGCTGACATGCCGGCAAAAAAAACTAGAAATTTGGAAAACTCTTTAAGTAACCCACCAATAGCTACCAAAAAACCTCAACACCAGAATCTCACAAAGGAATGACCTGATAAAAATATATATTATTATAGATATGTTTATTTCTAAATCTATATATCATGTCTACATACCATCTTCTTCATTGAAATTTAATTTTTTATATAGTGAAATTTTAATAAATTTGTATTAATTACTCAATATAGATATTTGATTATAAGGAAAATTGTTCCTGAATTAAACTAATAATTTTATATTTGAGGAATGATTTTTCCATGCATTGATATGTGGGGACTAGAATTATATATCCCCTCAATGTATCAATGGTCCCATGTGGAGAATCCGTAAGGTATCATTAAAATGGTTTTCTACAACAATTTTATACTTTCTTGTGAATGGCCTTTATGGTCGAGGGATCATGTTCTTGTGAAAATTATGTCCAATGATTACGAATTTCTTTTATTGTTAATTAAATTACAATTATCCATGGGTTTTTCAAAATGATATTATCTCTGTAATCTTTTAATTTTCATTTTTTTGATTAGATATAATGTGTTTTCTATTATTTACCCTTCCATATTGTTTATGTATTATATTATTATCCATGAGATTTGTTAAACAATATTTTCTCTAGATAAAATTCATTTTAATATTATTCATTAAATGGAATGTGTTTTTAGTAATTTACCCATCCATATTTATTATTTCATATCTTATAATTATATTCATGTTATTTAAATGGAATATTTATTTATTTATTTCTCTTTGGTTTATGGTTATTCTTATTGATTCTCCATAGCTTCCACCGTACAAACTCATTTCTAAGCATTTGAGATCACACATATTTTGTTCCATTTAATCAGATTACATGAAGTGTATTATGATTGATATGAAAAGATATGAAAATCAGAATCATGATATTCAATAAAAAAAATTATGTTGTAATTAATGTTTTCAAATTTACATTGGGAAACATATATGTATCAAGTTTACCAAGACTACTAAACTATTCTATCCTTCGAGATGTGATTTCATGTATCTTTTAGAAATGTAATAATGCAGGCACCGACTTCATGATTTTATGGTCGGGGTCACAATAATGGGTATAAGAGGTGATTTTATAGAAACCTTGGGAACTAGATTTATGAAAATATATATTAAGGAATCTAAACCCATGATAAACATGAATAAAATTATAGAAGATCATCCTAAACTCTATGTACGTTCATTAATATATGGGGTTTCCTTGAAATTCATCCCATCATAAATATATAATGTGGATTTGGTTTTGGAATACTTGTACCTAGGGTTAACAACTATTTAAATGGAAAATTGGTCTTGAATCGATTTTCACACATAGCAATGAAACTAACGTTACAGTGAACCTAGTTTGACCCTACCATGGATTTTATTAGGATAATTCATATTTCCTTAAAAACCATTACGAAGGATTTGAATTGATGATCCAAATGAATTTAGTAGTTTAAACATAAGGTGACTTATATTGAATATAGGGGTGTTTGATTTAAAAATTTGATAAATGACTATTTTTATTTATATTCTGGATATTTGTGGACATAATATACTTTTTTTGGATTTATTCAATGGTTTGGACCAAAATGAATCATCTAAACATTGAACATGAAAGATGAATATTTAAGTAAAATGGTTGAAGAATTTTTGTGTTGGGAATAAAGAATTAAATTGTAGAAGTGTTTTTTATCACGACTACTCCCCTGGGGACTGTGTCGTGACAACCCCAATCCCATCATCCATAGGCTAGGGGTTATCGACTAGAACTGGAAAAGTGTAAACCTAAAATGGGAAGTAATTTCCTTTAAACCTGTACAAGCACGTAGACTAGAACACAAAAAGATGAAGCTATGAAGTAAAATTGCTGTATTAAAAGTGTGTACTGAAAGTAAGTGGCCTGAATACAAGACCAACTGAAAAGATACAAATACAAGTGAAAACAGAAAACAACTCCTAAGATCGTTCACCAGGGATCCTACCTAAATTTTAGGTACAAATCGTCCCCACAATACTCCACGTCAACCATCACTTTCATCCACCATCAGGTCCAAACTCCACCAATCTCAGTCAAGGATTTCCGTCTTCTACAGAAGACACATTAAGTTTTTGGTGAGGCCTGTGTATGGGTGAGTATAACAATATCCTGTAGGGACCCCGAGAAGTAGATGGACTCTCCGAATTACAAAAAGGAAAACAAAAAATCATGATCTCAAATAGAAGGCACAAATAAAAAGACTTAGCTCAAAACCAGGTATAACTAAAATACATATGTACAGATGATTAGTCATAAATATTGATCATATTATTTGATCAAGAGGAACTACTATTGACCCACATATGATTGATAAGTAATAACCCTCATAATACCCACACATGATCGATAGATGAAGATCCACAGAAGATTGATATGTGGTGATTCACACAGAATCGATAGGTGCTAATTCACATCGAATCACTACGTGATGATTCACATAGAATCGCTGGGTGCTAATACACATAGAATCATTGGGTGATGATTCACATAGAATCTCTCAATGTTTATTAACACATAATCGCTCGGTGCTGATTCACACAAAATCGCTCGGTGCTGATGCACATAGAATCGCTAGGTGCCGATCCACAGAGAATCTCTTAGTGCTGATTCTCACCAAATTTCTCGTTGATGATTCAAATAGAATTGCTAGGTGCTGATTCAAATAGAATCCCTCAGTGCTAATTCACACAGAATCTCTAGGGGATGATCCACATAAGATTTCACTTCATTCGTTATGTCTCTACCAGCCACAAGATTCCCGCTCAATGTGAGCTTGTTTCTGGGAGAAACCGCTCCACAACCCATCGGTCATATTTCAAATGGAAAGAATTCCCAAAACAAATTTACCCAATGATCTGTCCTTCCATAAGGGTTCCAACATAATAGTTGACATGTCAACCCGACTCCTGATCAGCAAGTTATTGGAAATTTAGTGTCGAGGGCCCTGTAAGATTTAGAGTTGATCGAACTAGGACATATTCCAACTTTATAAAAAAACTAACAGAGTACTCAAAAAGACGGTCTCTCTCCAAGGATCCGACCACTATAGATGGATTATCAAATAGATGTCTGGTTTTCCAGATATGATCATTTAAGTGTATCAAGGCCTGAGAGGAGTCTGTGTCTGGTCCAACCTGGTAAGACTGACCCTACCAGAACAGGTTTGGGCAATCCGGGATGGCCTGGGCCATATTGTTCTTGTCCCACAGGGCCGTAGACCGGCCTGCTCCACCCTGGCTGGGCTTGGGCAAAGTGGCTCATCCTGCCGGTAGGCACTGCCCGTGCATGGGTCACGTGGTCTGCCTCCCAAACGGATCAAAGATCCATTCGAATCATTCATTGGCGGTGTCAGGTGGCACCATGTGGGTGTATGAGGGACCCATATGGATTGATTTCCTTCCTTAGAAACTAATTCAAAGCTGAAACATGCTTCACCGCGTCGTGTGACGATGTGCTGCCTTTCACCTCTGCGGTCACCCAAAGAACCAGCTGCATGTTTGTCTGTCGCGGTGTGGACCTCATCTGTGGCCGGGGAGTGTCGGTCACCGCCTTCACTGCCGGCATTGATGGAAGGTACCTCCACACTGGCCTTAGGTTCCTTCACACCGGTATCATGCCAGTACCACAGATGCATCTATTCTATGGGCCACCAGGTGAGCTCTGATTGTTTGTTCATCCTTCTGGACACTCCTACAGCCCTCCCGGGATGCTGTTGTCTTTGCGTGCAACCCATTTTCCACTTTCCGTCAATTTGAAAATCATCCCACGAAGAACGTATCATGAAAAAAAGTGGTGGATGATCTTGTCCTTGTTCATTTGGCCGGATCCCTATGCCTTAACATCTTAACATGCGACAACAATTTAATTCAATAAAGGTAAACTTCACTATTAAAAACCTACCTCTGATTTCTTTGGAGATTTCATGGTGGTGGAATAAGAATCTATTCCTGATGAATATTTTGGCATTATTTGTTTTCAATTCGATTCCTCCGACGTTGTCATCCAAGATTTTACTCATTGGTGGATGCTGCCGAAACTCTTCATCAGAAGTTCCACACCTTTTGGCCAAAATCCCACACACGAGTGGCTATTTCAAAGACGGAGGATCCAAACTTGTTTCATGAAATAAATGGGGTTCATTTATGTTCCTCAGTTAATGTTACAATGTTGAGGTTACAGAACCGATGAGTCAATCCATTAAATGTCTTGACAAGTTATGGGTCCTGACACCTCCGCTCAACAGATTCAGAAAATAAATAAAACAACTTTCTTAGTTTATTTTATTATTTTTTTGTAAAGTCTAAAATTTATGTTTTCCTCTCGACCTAAATTATTAAAAACGATGCTACCTTTAAGAAAATCATGGCACTGCAGATTCAATGGTGATCTCAGATTTCAATTCTGAGTCCCATTTAAAAAGATAGAAAACGTCGCCCGTATGTTTACGAAACATACCTTAAAAAGCTCAAAGTTTTATTCTGGGAACACCGAGCAACAGAATCATGTGTCGTCTATTATTTTCACTCATAATAATGTTCTATAATTTTAAAAAAATTATAGAATTTTTAGGACATTGCATTCTCCCCACCATAGGGATTTTCGTCCCCAAATGTTACAAAATACTATAAAAACAAATGGGGTGCAGAGAACTTATCTGACCCTCCCTCTACAATGTGATTTGCTAGAGATTCTCGTGCCGCCAACGAACTCGAACTAGAGGAATCGACTTTCCATAAAGGCCCCTCTCCTATCGATCCTCAAACTCAACTGATAATTCAGCAAACGTCGCCCCATCATTGATGTCCAACTTTCCCCAGTCAATAACTAGCGATGGATCATGCACATATATCCTCAGTAGTGAAAAGTGGAATGAATTATGAAAATGGTGCTTCTATGGGGGAAGAGCTAGATGGTATGACACCTAGAATACTCTTCTGTGGATCTGGAAGGTCCGATGAACCTCAGAGATAGTTTGTAACCCCAGCCAAAACTCTGTAATTATCGTCAGGGTGAGACTCGTAGGAAGACATGGTATACCTTCTAAAACTCCTAGGATCTCCATATCTTGTGGAAAAAAGTCTTATTCCAACTATGAATGGTCTTCATCTACTCTTGGATGATCTGTACCTTCTCTATGGTTTCATGTACCAACTCTGGACCCATAAGTGCTGACTCGCCTAGGTCTGTCCAGCAAAGAGGTGATCTACATGGTCATCCGTAGAAGTCCTAAAACAGATCCATTCCAATGGTGGAGTGATAATTGTTGTTTTATTCAAACTCCACCATGGGAAGGTGGTCATTCAAATTACAACCAAAATTGAGTACACAAGCATAAAGCATGTCCTCGAGTGTCTGTATGGACCGGCTCGTCTGACCATCTGTCGGAGGATGGAAGGCGGTGCTCAAGCATAGATGAGTCCTGAATTCATATGGAAAACCCTTCTATAAGAGCGATACAAAACGTGTTTCACAATCATAGATGCTTGTCAATGGCACCCCGTGAAGTCACAAAATATCATTCACTTAGGGACGTCTTAAAATCATTACTGATCCCTACTCTTGGATGGGTAGGAAGTGGGATGACATGGTGAGTCAGTCATCAATCACCCAGATAGAATATTGTCCTTTGTATGTATATGTTATCGTGGTCACAAATCCCATGGAGACACAATCCCACTTCCACTCTGGTACCTCTACTAGTTGAGCTAAGCCTTCTGGTACTTGATGCATGTCTATCACATTCAAACAAGTGAGGAACCATGATACGAGCTCTTCCACTACCCTCTTCATCATCGGCCACTAGTACAAACGTCATAGGTCATGTTTCATCTTTTACACAACCGGATGTACCACCAAAGGGGATGTATAGAACCCCCTAAACACCTCCTCTCGTAGTTTCACTACTACCAATGTGTGTCTTCTAAAGTGGTTGACAAGTTCCCCACCATCAGAAATTCTATTAGGAGCATATCCTGATGATATCTTAACACATCCGGCCTCAGAGTCTACATTCCAATGATGTGCCTCCATGACACTTTGATGGATTGGGGGAGTAACTTTCAATGAATGAAGGTAAGGTGCTCCATCTCTATCCACAAATGATATCTGTAACGTGGCTAGCTATTATGTCACCTCACTCGTCAACTGTAGACCAGACCACCTGATGAGTACATCTTCTACAACATTCTCTTTCCAATGACTGTATTTTATCTCAAACTCATAGTCTTCGAGGAACTATAGAGATCATCGTTGTCTCAGGTTCTGGTCCTTATGTGAGAAGATATACCTAAGACTCTTGTGTTCAGAGTAGATAGTAAATTGTTCATCCATCAAGTAGTGCTGCTACATCATCAGTGCAAATATGACTTCTTCAAACTCCAGGTCATGGGTAGCATAGTTCTTCTCATGTTTTCTAAACTGTTCTCAGCCGTAGGTGATCACTGCTCGCTCTAGCATCAAGACACAACCTAGTCTGGTCCCTGATGCGTCGCAGAATACTACATACCCAATGCCCTCTTATAATATCCTCAATATGGGGGCACTCGTTAGTCTCTTCCACTTTTCATGAAACCAATAATGGAATATATTCATCCACACGAAGTCCAGTCCCTTATTTTTCAAGGATGGCAGGGTTGTCGTAACTTTGGAAGAGTCAGGTACAAATCTCTAGTAGTACCGAGCCAATCCCAAGAAACATTGCACCTCAATCAGACTCCTAGGTGGATCCCAAGAAATCACTGTATCTATCATTTCTGGATGAACTACAACTCCAACCTCTGAGATAACGTTCCCTAGGACGTGAACTTCCCATATCACGAACTAGCACATTGAGAGCTTTCCAAAAAAGCCTGTTCTCATAGTGTTTATCCAAAACTGTCTTTAGGTGCATGGCATGATCCTCCACTGACGCTGAGTATATTAAGATGTCTTCAAGGAAGACCAACAGGAAGAAATCGAGGTAAGGCTTGAAGATACTATTCATGAGTCTCATTAACACTGTCGTAGAATTGGCCATGCTGAAGGGTATCACCAAAATCTCATAATGACCATACTGTCATCTGATGGTTGTCTTCGATACATCTTCATCTCGTACTCTGAGCTGATGATAACCAGATCTAAGGTCTATCCTCGAAAACCATAGAACTCCCTTCGGCTGGTCAAAGTGATCATCGATCCTTTATAGAAGATACTTTTTCGTCATGGTCACCTAGTTCAGGTGCTGATAGTCCACACAAAGCCTCAAGATCCCATCTCCCTTCATAGAGAACAAAATCAGGGCTTCCCCTGAAGAGACACTAGGACTTTTGAAACCCTTCCTCTGCATGTCCTCTATTTGTACCCACAACTCACGAATCTCTATAGGTTCCATCTGATATGATGGTGTAGATATCAGTGTTGTACCGTGGTATAATTCAATGTAAAACTCTATTTATCTGCTTTTAGGTAGTCCTATAACCTCATCAGGATATACATCACCATACTGGTCCACCACTATAGGATATATCTGACTCCACACGCCAAATCCTCTAAGGATGAGGCTAGAAAAATGGTGATTGATCGACATCACCATTATCCGATAAGGTCCATCATTTTTTTAAATGGTTTACTCCTCACCGGTCAAGGAAAAACTAATCCCATTGTCATGAACACACTTCACTATTCACCCAAAACATTCTATCTGAACATAGAAAATGGATTGCCAATCCATACACAAGATGAAATTGTAAGGGCTCGACACTTCTACAAGTAGATTCAGATTAAATATATCACCTCCTAGAGTGATCTCACACTTCTTGCACAAATGTTTTATTTTCGAATCTTCCCCCGTAAGAGTCTTTAATCACAAGGATCGAGCCAATGACTCTATTAGAATCTACGAGCTCCAAACAAGTGTCATGGAAATGAACGACTGACTGAAACCTATGTCTATTAATACATCAGATAGGGTATAATATATTAAAATCGTACCTCTAATAATCAACAGAGAATCGTGGTTGTAGGCCTCTTCTACATGAGTTTGTCCTCTCCCTTTTCCACCTGCTCCCTGTGGACAGGGTGGACCACCGGGTGGTGGTGGAGGTAGAATCTCAAATCGCCACCCACTACCTGTAGTACGACATACTCCTCTATTGTGTTAGCCTATTTTCAGACCTCCTCTCTTGAATCTCTACCTCTACCTCAATGGTATCTTGACCATATATTGATCATCATTATGATGGTTCGGGCAGTCGCGAGCCATGTGGCCCTACCCACGACATGTGATGCACACTATGCCTCCCTGCTAACCTACTCTTCCTCGTGAGCTCTGCACCTCCGACCTTGTTTCTCAGGGTCATCCACCAGAGGGTCTGGCCTACTTGGACCTCTACGTCATCCTCCAACTACCTCCTGGAGATGAATTGGCTATATGTCGTCCGATGGTGGCTCACACCATTGGTATCTGTTGAGGTAAGAATCACTCCACCAATAATTCTTTCTCGAGCACTCCATCCTGCGTCAGGTAATTGAGTGATATAATAGACTCTCTGATCTCCCACTAGAGACCCTGCTTAAATGTATGGTCCTAGAATAATGGCTCCCGAACCATTTAGGTGGAATGTCATGAGAGGTAGGTGAATCTCTCTGAGTACTAGGACTCTGATAAGTTGCCCTGCTATAAGTGCATCTGCTCCTGGATATGAATATAGCGTAGTGTAACTCCAAAGAACTCCACCCTGAAAAGGCTCTCAAAATTCATCATGGTGAGGGTCGCCTCATCATGTAACTAGAAAACCAGGCTCCACCATCTTCCATACATGCCCAAGAGAAGACTATCATATAGGATCACCATCTGATCCACTTGTGTCCCAACTAGGTGGAAACCTCTAGCCAAAACCTCCAGCCAGTCCCCAACTGCCTGGGGATTTATCTAACCTCAAAACCTCAGAGGTCTCTACTGCTAGAACTCATGTGACATGCTCAGTTAGAGTGCACCATTTTCTAGTGGGGATGGTGAAAACTGCTTCCCAATGGGTGGTGGTGTTGTCGGTGCACCACCTTAAGGTGCTAACACAGTTAGAAGGCCCTACATTGTTGCTTCATCACTCAATGGGCAGTTATCATGTACTCTCTTGGGAATCCTTTCTCTTAGTCTACACGATGGAATAAATAAATGAAATAGGTGTTCCATGGTCAATATTTTATATCTGGTGATTTAACTCAAAAGAGATCAAAGTAAAAATATTCCCAAAACACATGCAATTCGTGTTTTTGTGCACCGGGTCAGAAATCAGAATTCGGGTCCCTAGTGTATAGATACGTCAACTTCTGCACCAACACTGGACTCCCTAAACTGGAAACCACACTGAAAAAACATAACACTATTTTTCCATTGGAAATATATGAGTCCTAGTGCTTCGATGTAACAGACTCCTCTGATACCACCTTTTCTGAACCCATCCTCCTGGGCCCATGTTGTGACTACCCCAAGCCCACCTTCCATAGGCCAGGGGTGGGCAAGTAGGACTAGAAAGTAGTATCCCTAAAATGGGAAGGCATTTTCTTTTAAACCTATATAGACGCATAGACTAGAACACAATAAGATGCAACCATGATGTAAAACTACTTTAATAAAAGTGTGTAATGAATGTAATGGGCCGGAATACAATCCAAACTGAAAAGATACAACTAAAATTAAAAACAATAAATGGCTCATATGATCATCCACTGGGGATCCAACCTGATGGTTAGGTATAACTCATCTTCACATCTCTCCCCATCAACCTTCACTGATGTCCACCATCAGTTCCTAGATCCTTGAGTCAGAGTCAGGGTAGCTCGTTGTCTACAAAAGAATCAATAAGGTGAGAGTGAATCTTGTGCAAGGGTATGTATAACAATACACATTAGGGACCCTAATACTCCGAAGGAATCTCAGAATAACACAAATGATACACACAAATCATGACCTCAAACTCAATGCACACATCGAAAGACATAGCCCAAAACCAATTATAACTGATGTAAAAATGTAAAAATGATTAATCGTAATGTTTGATCATCATATTCTATCAGGAGGCACTAATGCTGACCCACAAAATATAAATATGTACTAAAAACACAATACCCACACAATATTGATAGGTTCTGATCCACATGGGATCACTAGATGCTGATTCATACAGAATCTCTAGGTGCCGATTCACACAAAATCGCTACGTGTTGATTCACACAGAATCACTAACTTCTGATTGACACAGAATTGTTGGGTGTCGATTCACAGAAAATCACTAGATGATGATTCGCCCAGAATCTCTCTGTGATAATTCAAACCGAATCCCTCAGTGTTGATTCAAAAATAATCATTGGTTTCTGATTCACAAAGAATTGCTCGGTGTCGATTCCCATAGAGTCACTGGGTGCTGATTCACATAGAATTTCTCCATGATGAATCACATAGAATCCCTCAGTATTGATTCACAAAAAATCACTCAGTGATGATCCACACAAGATCTCTCTTCTTTCAACACGTCTCATCTAGCCACATGATTCCTACTCAATGTACACTTTTTTTTCTGAGAAACCACACCTCAAGCCATTGGTTTTATTTCAACCAGCATGAAGCCCCACGTAGAAGTTATCTAATGGTCTTTCATATAATAAGGGTTCCATCACAACTTATGGAACATCAACCAGACATCTGATATGTATGTTATAGTAATTTTAGTGCTGATGGATTGGTTGGATTTGGAGTCGATCCAACCCAGATGTAATATATCATTCTCCGAAACGCTTTTAGAGTATCTCAAAAGTTTCTCTTGGCTCCAAGGATCCCATCTTCATAGACGGTTCATCAAATGGACATCCAGATCGCAAGATACATCCTTTTAAGCGTAATAGGAATGATGAGGGGTCCGAGTACAGTCTGACCCAGTCTGACTGACCCGAACCGGCCTGGGCCGGCTCTGCTGGGCTGGTACGTGGTGCACCGACCTTCTTGATAGCGCGACCCATGTGTGGGTCATGCGGTATGCCTTCCGAAGGGCTCATAGAGCTTTTCATATATTTTATTGGTGGTGCCAGGTGGCGCCACATGGGTGTCCATGGGACCATCATGGAGCAGGTCCCTCCTTTCACCACGATTTCAATGTCATGACCTACTTCACCGCAGTGCACGACGATGTGTCGCCTCCTGCATCTACAGCCAGACGACGGTTGGAAGCGAGTTTGTTTTCCGTTGTGCTGAGCAGTGCCTCCCTCATCCACGGTCAGTGAGCGAGAACTACCGCCTTCACTGCCAGCACTGGTCACCAGGGCCACACCGACATATCTTCTCTGGGCCACCCCGTGAGCTTTGGTGGTCCTTTTTTTCTTTCTGGACGGGCCTACGTCCCACCCGGGATGCCTATGTCATTGCATGCCACCTAGTTTCAACTTTCAATCTAGTTTAAAATCATCCTATGAAGAAGGAATCATGAAACAAAATGGAGGAGGGTTCGAGCCTTGTTATTTTGGCCCACTCCATTTATGTTAACATCATAAAAATCGACAACAATTTAACTCAACAAAGATAAATTTTATTATTAAACCCCCTACCTTGTATATCATTTGAGAAGTTGCTGTGGTGAAAATAGAATCCACACTTGATGAAGATGTTGGCCTTCGTCGTTCCCGATTCGATTCCTCTAACGTGATCATCCATGCTTCCATTCCTTGGTGGAATTTTCGGCAACCCTTATTCAATGTTTCCTCACCTTCATGCCAATATCCCACGTCCGAGCTTCTTTTAAATAGATGGAGGATCAAAACGTGTTGCATGAAACTAATGAGGTTCATTTGTGAACCAAATTTTAATGTTACAACATCGAGGATACAAAATAAAATATTAAAGCAATTAAATGGATTCAAAAGTCATCAGTCCCACCACAGCTGCTAAAAAGTTACATGAAAGAAATAAAAAAACATTGTTAAGATATTTTATAATTTTTTTGGAATGTTCAAAATTTATATTTTTCTCCCGACCTACTGCGATAGAAGTGAATCTTTTCTTACGTGAATCTTGACACTGCAGATTCAACAGTGCACTCAGATTTTAATTCTGAGTACCAGTTCAAAAATTAAAAAATGTCGCCTGTACGTTTTTCAAACGTACCTTAAAAAAAGTTAAAAATTCTATTTAGGGCACATTGGGCCTCAGAATAAAGCGCCGTCAATTTTCACAGACTCGTAATGATCCCAAATAATTTTAAAACAATTAAATGCAAATTTCATGTCTTTAATTTCATTCCAATGGAATATTGGTTATAAGAATCATGAAGCATTTTAGGATGAGGTTAAATTATTGAATCATATATATTTTCATTAACATAAGATTTTTGGATACCATAAATGGGTTTATGTGTTTAATGTTTGTCATATGTTAAAATAATTAAATAGAGATTTTTAAAAATTTTGTTGTAGGAATACAACCTAATTGTGGAAATTTTGAGAGATATTTATTGTCATACAACCCACTGGTTTAGTGTATGTTTTTGTGAAAATATTGTTTGAGGATAAATTCCTGTACTATTTTGGTAATAAATTTTAAAGTACCAGTATCGAATAGGGTTTATGCTATAATTGATTATACATAATTATATTTTATTAATATTTAATACATTTTTATGAATTATATTAATGTGTATTTATAAAATGGACCACACACATGCCAGATAACAACCCATAAAACCATGAATGGTCATAGGGCTTGATCCCACAACTAAAGGATTCCCTGTGTTAAAAAACTACCACCAGCCTAAATGATATTCTGGTCAATATGACGTCATTTTTTAGTTTAATGATTTCAAATATAAGTATTAATGTTGAACCGATGGTGTTACTATTGATATATATATATTAACTTATTATATTGGAAAACTTATAATATGAATATTGGATTTGGAAAATACATATAGAATGACTGAAATAATTTTCACTATACTAAAGATATTACAATATGTTAAATATGAATTTATATTCAAAGTAAAAACTAATTTTTTGGATATAAATTCCTTGGAGAATGTGATGAATGTGAATTTGATTTAATCACAACCAAAAGATGAAATTGTTATTATGAAATAGAAATGTATCAAGTAAGTATATATCATTATATTGTTAGTTAGTATAATAGTTCTTTAAAATTTAAGAAAAGGGTATTAATTTTGTTTTTTATATTATCATTACATTTGATGAATTAAATGGAAATTTAAATCAATACATATTTATTGTTTTGAGGACCATAAATTTTCATTGATCATTCACCTTCTTTTGATCACTGACCCCCATCAGCCTCTATAATTATTTAAGATTTCATTTCATGCCCATATCTTCACATAACACCAATGAACTCTGAAATAGAAAAAAATTATGTGTCACTCCATATGATGATTTCCTACCCTCTATCTCTTTTTTTTATATTTTAATAACCCATCGTATAATGTGTGTTTTAAACAAAGGAATTTTCTAATATAAACACATAATTTTTAAGAGCAGGTAAATTTGTGAGGATGGAATTTATTTTAGGTGGGGATAATGTGACCCCCTAAAATTTTAAAAAATAAAATTTTATTCGACATTTTATTCATTACGCACCATCATCCATAAATATCCCAAAAACTTAATTTTGATTAATCATTTCAATAGCTTGTGGAACATAAAACCTGAGACTAAATGAATTGTAATATTGTATAAAATTATAAAATAGATATTAAATTATATTTTACGAATATTAATAGATAAAATATGAAACTTATGGTAATTTATTTATTTTAAATAAAATATTTATCCTTTAAAATAAAAAAGAAATATTTTGTTTTAGTATTTTTTTTCTAATTTTTTTTGTTTCTCTTCCCAGAGATAATTTAACAATATTTTTTAAAATATAAAGAAAATAATATATGTAAAAATAATTTCATTTTCAAAGCTCTATTATCAAGAATATATTAAGTAGATTATTTATTATTTTTTTGAAATTTTTTGTTTCTCAATTTATACTGAGAAATATTTCTTTTTATTGAAATCTTATTTTAAAATATATTATTTACAAATAATAATTATATTTTAAATTTCTCTAAATGTTTAATTAAATTAATTATATTACGATAATTAAAAGTAAATTCATTTGAGTCAATTTAATAATGAGTTTTTATATTAAAATATTCTGTATTTATGATAATTTTCTCTTGGGAGTCCCACTTTTTCATCACATATATTCAAATAATTTTAATTTTATTCACCCCTATTATTTGAATTGAATTTAGTAAAATGAATTAAATATTTTGAATCCTCATAACTATTATTTTATAATATGTTAAATTTAATATTTTACCATATTTAATAATTAAAAAATAAGAAATAAATACTATGGTTATGTTAAAAATGGTTTTACTATGGGTTAAACTAAATAGATAATAGTAAAAAAGGGCTATAAAATTTTAAAAAATATATTATCTCATAATATTTCTAAATTATGTCTTATAATTATCGATAATAATCTATTTTTTCCCTTATGAAATATAAAAACATGGGAACACCTTTTTCTTCTCGAAAATTATATATGGGCCACTCACCTCAACAATAAAAAGACACCAACCCTAACATAATTTTTGAACCCTAAAACCATTTTGGCTTGGAAAATACCTGAAAAAATAAATTACCCAATTCCATCCCCTCATCTTAGAATCCATTTTTTGGTCATATAAATAATTTGGGATTACATTATGTATAGTTTTAAAGAGGTGGGTGAAGAAGAGGTAAAATATCTTACTATTAATGTTTGTTTTATTTATTATTCCACATATCATAGATATTATTAACATATTATTATATAATAAAACAGTTGTCTCACATACTTAGAGATGTTACTATTTTATGTGATTGAGCTATATCCGTATTATCTACCCATAAATGGGAAAGAGTAATGTCTCTCTTGTGTACGACAGTCTATAACCACAAAAACTGATACAACACATTTTCCATCATCCCTTATATTTGTTGGATGATGTGGTTTAATTAGATTACATTTTACACCATAAATATTCAATTTTTTTTTATCTTTTTATAAATAAAATAATAATTTTTTAATAGTTATTAATTATTGGTAATTGTTTACTATATAGTTAAATGCGAGAATTGTTGTTTGCGGTACGTGTTTTAGTGTTTTCTTGGATGTTTTATAATAATAAAATTGTTTTATAAATTATGTTTTTATTTTTTATTTTTTATTCTTTTTTTATTTGAATTTAAATTTTTATTCTTTTTATTCAATCATATTTCCATTTCATTATATTTTTTAAAATAATTATTTTATATAGTATTTTAATTGATTAATATTTTTTCAAATTTTATTTTTATTAATTTCTTAAATATTATATTAATTACTGTATATTTTTTAAATTAATTTATATTAATATTTTTTTTATAATTTTTTATAATTCATAAAGTTGATTAAATAATTTAATAAGTAAATAAAAAATTAAAAAATTTATGTTTTCAATTTTAATTTTAATTTTGTTTTTGTTCAATTATTCATTATAATGTTTAATTTAATTCAGTTTTTTTATTATTTTCCATTGTTGTTTTTGTTGTCATATGAATTATGTTGATACCCACTACTAGAGTCACAATCACCTCCATCCTTATGCACCCACTATTATTAGTTGGCAAGAATTACTCATTTACCCACAACTAAAGGACACAATGGTGAGTCCCAACTAAACATTTTCACTCCACCATTAGTAAATCTAGTGAGTCATCATTACTATCACACCTTCTTACCACCACCACTCATACGATCCCCCTCTAAACATTATACTCACCATTTTAACGCCACCTTCCACTATGTCCTAACATACGATACTCTGGTCACACCTCCACCTTCCTAGCTGCACCAACTACTTTGCCAAGTTGCAACCCACTAACACAACACCCACCATCACTCTTAACCCAACGGTGACTGAAAATTGTCAAAAACAATCACCACATCACTAAACCACAAATACCATTTCAATGAAGACTCACCCTTTATCCTCACTCACCACCGCAGTATAAAACACACAAGAAATCAAACCAAAACATGAACCAGATATTAGATACAGACCTTGAATAAACATCCAAAATCATTTCAAACAGATGAAAAAAATTAAGGTGATTTTCCAATATCTTAATAAATCCATCCCACCATTGAATATGAAAAGACCCACCAACCAAAATGACCTTTTCCTTTTATCCATGCGCATTTCCACCAAACCACCATCTGATTTTTTTTACAAGATACAATGTTGCAAGACACCATCCCGTCCACCAGTGTTGCATGCTACCAGATCTAGAATCAAACCATGACACCCATGTTTCTATTGTACCACCATCTCTAAATTCCTCCAGAATCCATCTAAGGGGAATCATAACTAGAGCTACACTCTCCTGTTCTCCACAAACCTGAAGCGCCACCACTTGAAGCTGACCCATAAGTTCCCAGAGACCCCATGCTCTATCCAAGTGCCTTCACCTTTTCCCTTTCTCCATTTATATTATTCCACACACCCACTTTTTTCTAATTTATATTTTTATGTTATTTAATATAATATAAAATATATAATTATAATATATAAAAATAATTATAAAATATATAATGACATAATATATTTATATATAATAACTAGTTTAATGTTTTTAATAATAACATATGTTTTATTAAAATAATAATTACAATTTATTTCTATATAAAAATTAGTGTCCAATAATTATATTTTTTATTATATATTCGAAAATAATATCATGGTAAATTAAAATTGATTAATAGTAAATATATATTTTCATAATAATATTTTTATTGATTATAATTATAAATATTTATATTTTACATAATACTATTTAATAATTTTAATCATAATAACAAGAATATTTAAATATTTATTCTTGTTAAAAATAACATCTATTTTTAAATAGTTCGTGTATTTTAATAATAAATTAATATAATTATAATTATATTAGAATTTTTTAAATAAATTTAATATGTTTTTAATAATTATGTTTTGAAAATATAATTTTTATTACAAAATAAATATAAAATATATTTCAATATAATAATTATATTTATAAATTAATGTTGTTACATTTATTTATTTTAAACATCTTTTTTTCTATTTTATGGTGAAGTGTCTAATGGTGGGATTTCATGGAACCTGTTGATCAATCAATTAGAGGGAGTTCTTGCTATGGTGATGATGAAGGAGGAGGTAGATCTTTATATATTCCACACAGATGCCAAATAAGTGATTTAGGAATGGTGACTAGTGATGGCGATGGGGATTTAAAGAGTCCAAAAGAAAAATTAGTTTTGGGATACCACCATGAGAATCTAGTGCCATCATGCATTGAGAGAAGAACACGGAACTCACATCACTATTCTGAGATGAGGATGAAACTGCATACAACATCACGACTTCCAAGAGAAGTCCACACATTTCTTTTCACACCTACTTCCACATTCTTATAGTAAATTTTTTTTATCATACATCACCATACACCACTCCATACACAAATACGATTGGTGTTGAGGACATCATATAATTCTTAAGATCAAGTCGGGATGCAAAACACTCTTCTCCCTATTCATCTATTTTTTAATTTTCTATAGCATGATATCATCTATTTTTATATTTTTTAATATCTTCACATGATCATTATGTTAGGATAATATCCTTCAGGGGAATAATATGAGTTGGTTTTTAATTATACAATTTTTATTTATGCATTTATCTATAGCTGTATGGCTTTCTCTATCACTCTTCAGACAGTCATTATTTAAAAAAAACAATAATCACTGAAAAATATTTTTGATTGGAATTTTATTTGAACATTTATCAATCTTATTAATTCCATTGAAATGTGATTCGAGATAAAGAGGGAGAGGAAAACCATGTTCAACCAACAATTTTAACTTAGTAAATTCTTATTTTTCTCACTTGGTGATGGAATGATTTCTATAGTTGACTAACTACATTGGTTATTTTTTCAATGGTTGACTAGATGAAAAATCTGGAAAACTACATTCAATCATATCTAGATATATCAATTCTATTCCATGAGAAAAGAAATGTAATTTTCGAAATTAGCCATACCAATTCCCCCTTCTCACTAATGGATTATTTCAATTTTCTAATATTACACATTTCTCCTTTCTTATTTCCACTAACATTCATACACACACACACACACACAAAATCTTCATTAACTTCCCAATTTCATCACCAACATTCAATGCTTCTATTTGTTTTGTTTTGTATTAATTTATGTTTTTTTCACTAGCACAAATCAATCCTTTCGTGTGGCTCAATAAAATTTATTTTATTAAACTAGTGATAATTATAATTTATAAATATTAAATTTTCATGGGTTTAATGGCTTCGTCATCACATTTTGGCATTTTTTCCTAGGAATACATGCTCATCTAAGTTAAAAATATAAAAAACAAAAAAATCGAAAAATAAAATACAAAACCAAAATATTTTCAATAAAAAACTGTTGAAAACCTAATAACAAATCAGTGAAAAATAATAAACACAAAAAAGAATCATAAATTCCAAAAATAATCAAAAAAATGAAAAATTTATTTTGTAAAAAATTATATAAAAAGTATGTTGAACTAGAATGTTCATGGAAACAAGTTATAACCTTGAATTTTTTTACTTGTAATAAATAAAATCTAAAATCACCAAAAATAGTTGAAAAATATAAAATATGAAATTAAAATGAAATATAACAAGAATACTGATAAATAAAACCTAAAAATTACACCATTAGGAATGCAAAATCAATAGAAAAATCAAATGGTCGAGATAAAAAAAGAAATATTGAATTTTTACTACCTTTTGTTTCTAGTAACTCCACCTACTTTTTATTCCCACCTATGTCTCAAATCTCTGAAATCAATAAATCCTTGTTGTTATACATTCTGAAATTATATGGAATGCCTACTGAATCTCTATTAATATCTATAGGGGCCTCTATTATTGTGTCCATCAAAATATATTCAATGGCCTGAGTATGGAATAACTTAATATGAATGTGTTCAATTTTTGCATCAAGTATAATGATAGGTCATGGTATCAATTGGTAATGGAAGAAATTCATGTTTCCTAAAATCAAGTCTATATTAATTCAATATGAAATTATATCATAAGTGAAGGAATTACAAAATTATGGCCAAATTGACTTGTTACTTTCATGATGTTGGAGACCGATTCAATAAATATTTGGAATATTTAGGGGTTTAAAAAGATAATGTACAAAACAACTCTGCACCCCCCCTTAATTTCATCATAAAGATATTTTATAACAATCTCATTTCTTACCCAAAAACCTTGGTGGATCTATATCCTAGATTGGATTTCTTTTATAAGTATCCTTAGGATATTAAAAAAATTAATACAGGGGGTCAAAATATAAAAAAAATATATCTATAATAAGAAACCTATTAGTGATATAACTCTACCATGTTGCACATGATAAATCCCAAGATACTGTGTTTTTGCAATACAAAAACTCATAATACTATTTGGGAGGAATTCCACCACTGTAGCATGGTTGGGAACTCCCAGAGATGTTGTCCGATTTTTGACATTCTTATATAAGATAATTAGAATTCCAAAATTATTAGATATGTTCTTAGGATGAATCCTATTAGAGATCCTTTTTCAATCACCTACAATCTGGTGTATATGAACCAACCAATCCATTCATGGAGGGAGAAGGGTGTTCGTTGACTTATTTCACCTCCTAGTTTTTAATAACCTCCTATGCCATAGTTCAAACTCTAACCCAAGTCCGAGTCATTTAATTCACATGATGAAGTTAAAGGAATGTTTTATTATTTTATTATAGTATTTAATGGCCAAAAAAGATAAAATGAATTTGATAAAGTTCAAATGGATTCAAAAAAGAAAAACCCAGATATTCAAATGGGGAAATTGTCTAGTGTCATTTTCAGTAGAGAGAAAGATACGTTACAAAGTAAAATAGAAGCCAACCCAAGAGATAATGAAATGGTTTTAAACAAAAAAAAGATATCTCCAAACACCCAAATAACATAATATAGTGCAAATACGAGGTGTAAATAAAAACATGGATGAATATAAAAATTCAAACCAAAAAAATATTGAAAATAGAAAATTGGATACTAGCTCGGAAGATACTATAGACCCTAACTTTGCTGCTGATAAACACAAAGAGAATGGACAATACAAGAATTTAAATAAAAGTACTACAAATATTATAAAATTTATTGACAGTATTATAATAATTGTGAGGAACTTTTCTCTTGTAATTACTTTTCTATAAAGAATTTCAAATGAATATAATGTTTGTGAGCTATAGAAATTTATCAATGTTGTTAAAAAATAAACATGTATATCCCATTCATTGAAGTATTTTTTCTTATCAAATCCTATCTAAAATCTCTCAATCAATTCTTCAAAAAAAGTACCCAACATTAATTTTCCACTTATAATATGACAGAAGGGTGTATTGATGTGATAAAAAATAAGATACCACCTAGGCTTCATAACCGAATGAAATTTTTTATCCATTTCACCTTTGGAGATTGTTCTGGGTAGGTTAACATTTTTTGTGATCTAGCATCATCATAATTCCTCTCCCTCCCGTTCAATACTTAATAATTTGATTTCTCTATCCCACCATTGTTACGATAAAACATTATGATCAATTAATAACACTTTAAATGAGTTTGAAAGAGTATTTTAAATTGGGATTGGGTATAGGCTTCTTTCCCATTAACATTTTGAATATAGATATGGAATTTTACTAAGTGGTAACTATAATTTTTGGTAGGACCTTCTTGGCCACATGGGGAGCTATGATGGATTCTTTTAAGGAAAAATTAATTTTCATCCTTGGGAGAAAATAGATGAATTTAATGTTTTGAATAAAATTAAATAACACAACAACCCATTATTTCATATAGATTATTTTATAGTAGATGAAGGTTCTATTGTTGTGGATAATAATGAGTTTTTGAGGATAATATAAGATATTAATTGTTAAAATGAGAACCCTTCTACAACATGCATTGATATCATCTCACATTAGGTGAGGATTCATGTTCTTGGGTTTGAGGAAATTTTCATGGAACATGTGGATGATTTTTCATTAGAAAACATTTTGTTCCAAATAAAACAGTATACATGTGTGGAATTGTTTTATGGGAGAAACATTGATGAGGAGGAAGCCTTATATATTTCCTTCTTCAAGAGGTATTATGAAAACATATGTCCAGCTAGTTCACTATTTCATCACTCATGTAATGAACAACAAATTATAGTGTTCAAACCCTACATTCCATTCTGAAATACTCTTTTTTGGGATAGTTCTAAACTACCTCTGATCATCTCATTCAATATAAATGAATGTCATGATGATAACCTGAAAAGTGTTTAGAAGAAGTAAAAGTCTTTCATTAGATAGAAAATTACATCATAAAGGGTATAAGTCCATCATTTTTATTGAATAAGATCTCCCAGTATCCTAACTGTATACCTATAATTGTATCCCAAAGGAGAGATATCACAAACATGAATGAAATTTTTATATAATAAGTTATTAAAATAGATGATGCTGGTATAATTATTCAAATTTTTTAATGTCCTTGACTAAGTCCTTTCTATGTAGTCCTCAAATTGAGTGGAGTTACAATGTTGAAAAATAAAAATAATGGGCAAGTTGAAACAAGATATGTGAATGAATTGAGGTTTTTTATAGATTATGAAAAACATAATTCATCCATAAGGAATGATAATTTTCCTATTCCAATTTGGAAAAAAAATTAGTTAGTATGGTTCGAAATGATTTTTCTATTATCTTGATAGATATAATAGATATAATAAAATTTCTATTTGAATTAATGAACAAGAGAAAATAAACTTCACTTATCTATTTGATTTATTCACCTTTCATTGCATTCCCTAATATTTTTGTAGTGATATATCCAGATTTTACATATGTGTGAAGGTTATTTTATTAGATGTGATTTATTGAGTAATTCTTGTGTTCCTCGATAATTTTCTAATTTCAAGTAGAAATTCTGAAAACTATTAGGAAAATTTTGAACTTGTGTTTGAAAGGATCCAAGATAAATTCTTGTTCTCAACCAGAAAAATTTTCAGTTCATGGCTATTGATGGAATTGTTAAGGTAAAAAAGATTATAGTAAGAGAATAGAAGTTTAAAATTCCTTGATTGTAGTTATCTAAAAGAATTCCACACCATAAAATGTAAATATAATTATAATTTTTATTTTGGGATTTCTATATTTTACAATAATTTTATTTGCTATTTTTCAATGATATTAATGACCCTTTACTCATTTTTTGTTAAAGATAATCCATTTTTTATGATATATTTATATATTCCTTTAATTTTATAATTGATAAACTCTTCCCTTCACCATTGAAAACTTCCTTAGATTGGAAGCTCCCATGTGTGGAAATTTATAATGCATGTGACGTAGTTGTGGGTTCTATTTTCTGGAACAGGAAGAAAGGAAGATGGATGTCATTTATTATGACAATAAGATATTTTAAATTTTCATAATAATATTTACATCCTTGAAAATGAATTGGATAGTGTGATATTCGACCTGGAATAATTCATACCATACTTGATTGGGTAAAAGGTGATAATTTTTACAGACTATACAACCCTCAATTATATGATGGCTAAAATGACTGAAACCCCATGATGAGGTGGTAGAAACATCAGTTATAAAAATTTCATTTTTGTTTATTACTGATAATAAGGGGATAGATAATTTTGTACTATGTTACATTTCTAGGATAACAATCAGTCAACATGAGAATCCAAGAGTAATAAATGTATCATTCCTATGTGAACAACTATTTTCTACTTATCTGTAGTTGTCGTCTTTGTTTGAAGATTATACCAATTTTCTGCCTATTGGTGTAAAGGCCAAGGACCATTCACAATGAAAAATGATGATTTTAAAATATCAATTTAAATATAGTTTTCTGGATGATCCTTTAATTATTAAGAGATGTGCGGATGGTATTTTTAGGATATGTGTTACTAAGGAAGAAATATTTTCTATACATTGGAGAAATCATTCATCGCCTTTGGTTTTCAACCCTGAAAGAGAGATGGATGATTTGAAAGATATGTAAGAAGGATTATAATAGCCAAAAATCGTCAAGGTTTCTATGAGTTAGTTCATTGCCTAGGATAAGAGTCAAATGCTTGGAAATCATGAAGGAAAAAAGATCGGACTGAAAAAGAAATCCTGGATATTGAGTTTTTTGATGTTAGGGTCATGGATTTCATGGTTCTCTTCCCATATTCTTATGATAAGAAATTTATTTTTGTTAATGTGTTACGTGTCCATTGTGTTGAGTTAGTGTGTCTACCTATCAATTCATCTTCCACTGTGGTGATGTTTATCATGAAATACATTTTCCCAGGGTTAGAGTTCCTAGAGAATTCACCATAGGCAATATAACTCAAATAAAGAATTAATATTTCCTGAATTTTATGGAGAATTATGGATTCCAAAATATAATAGGTACCATCTACCACCAAAAGACTTGTTGGCTGGATGAAATGTCAAACAAGTTACCTAAAGTAGATTTTGGAGAAGAAAATTTATAGCCCTAGGAATGATCGGTCATTAATGTTAAATGAGGATATGTGGGAATATAAAAATGATTAAAATAATCCCATAGGGAAGTACCCATACATGATTCTCATTTATAATAATTTTCATCTAAATGTTAATTTTAATCAGAAGAATTATTGGGCATTAAAGTATGATAACATTGATATTAAGTTAGGGTATGAGAGAATATTGTGAGATATGAGTGAGCTATAAGAAATTAGAAGGGAATCATAGGATAATTCTGAAATTAATAATGAAATAATAAAAGAAATGTATTACCCAATTATTTAGAATAAAAATTTCATGTTTGGCCATGGGTTATGATTTTCTATACCAGGTTTTTTTAATGGATAATTGAAGACAAAGTGGTATGGACACATTATCATTATTACAGTTCTTATCAATGGATATGGAGAGATAGTATAGGGATAAATATACAATTCTTGGTTAATAGTAAAATAATCAAACATTTCATTGAATGGAATCAGAAGTTCTTGCCTCTGATATCTCTTCATAATGTATGAAATTGTCTCTAGTTTAACTGAAGACTATATACATAATGGTACGTGGGATCTGACCCATGGTCATTACGTAGATTTCAATTTATTTCTATATTTCAACAAAGATAACTCATACAATTTTTTGATTCATTAATTTACATTATTTTCTTTATTATGCTGTCATATAGATTGAAACATCTATAGAGATTTTGCTACTAGAAACTCAGCAAAGGAAAACCAAGGGAGTATTACACTTCATCATGTTAATTATATCTCTTTAGAACAATAATTGTTTTAATTATTCTTGGAACTATATTATGATTTCTTATGTTCATTTTCCATACAGAAAGAAAATATAGAGGGACAAACTGACCACTTCACTTATTGCTATAAAAGTGTACATGTGAATAGTAATTATTGGCTAAAGCTATCACATTTGGGGATGTGTTGCTATGTTTTTTTCATTTTTATTTTTTAGAATATTTTAAATATTTCGAAAATTATCTATGTATTGAGGAGTACCCATGTTCCCAATTAAAATATTAATTTTTTTCCATTCATGGTTATTATCTACTAGAATCTAGAGATTAGTGGTTTTATTTTAACTTAATTATGAATCTTTATACACTATTTGTGTTCATTTTTATTCTACTAATATTTCACTTCATTATATATCATTATTTTATTTGAAATAAATTATAATCTTTTACGACTTAATTTAAAATTCAACATCATTATTTTTCAATAATATTATGATTGATTTGTTTGCTAGTGACTGGTTTGTTTCGTGGTTTGTTTTCTCCTTTTCTTTTTCTTCTTTTAATGTTTTGAATAGTAAATTTCTCACCATTCATTTTGAACCCTTAAAAATTATATTCAGGCATAATTTCCCATCTATTATGAAATTTTTTATATCCCACCATGATATTAAACATTGGGGATAAAGTTACATTTTATATGTTGGGGAGGGGAGATTTTTTCACATCAAATCACCCATTATTTTTTTTCAAAATAATTGTCAAATTATTTCTATTTATAATATATTAATTTAAAAAAAACATTATTCATAAATATTGGTTTCTTAGTATTTGTGTTTCATATTAATTAGATCGTTCATAGGGGATATCTCCTTCGGGTTGTTAAGGGTTTCACTGAGTCGGAATGTTTTGAGGATATGTGATTGCTTATTGGAGTAACATACAAGTTCTCATAGATTCCCTATCAAGGAATAGATTAATGGAGTGATATTGGATAGTTATTAGTGGAAATATGAATATAACCGTAGAAAACTATAGATTTTTACTGTAACATAGTAGTCTCAACTTTTCAAAAAAATAATTACATTATGGATCCAACAGAAACGGTAATCTTAGATGTCCTTTAAAAATGCAGTAATATGGGAAAATGAGATCCTGTGGTGAATCTATGAGAATCTAGGAAATGAGTGTGTGTGAGTTTTCTATTTGTAAATATTAATAAGTTTTATTCTAAAGTTAGTTTCACATACATGTCTGTGTATATAAGTTTTTTAAAAAAAGTTAATAGTTGTCTAATATGAGTTTATTAAGGTTAAATGAATTTTGAACTTAAATAGATATTGGAAAAATTTACATGTATTTAAATCAATGGAGTTGTATCAATATTGTGATACAAAAAAGGACTTTGATTTTCCGAACCTAGAAAAATGTTAAATTTGAAGGTAACTTTGTTAATGGTTTTAATACTATTTGAGCAAACCTATTATAACTCTTTTAATTAGAACATGAACTTGAATTGAAGTAGGATAGCAGGAAATTTCATATAAGACGCATGAAATCATTTAATGTGAATGAATTTGTGTTCCCTTGATTCCCAGTGGGTGGTTGAAATTAGGGATGAGCCTTTTTTTGGGAAACCTTTGAATATAATGGCCTAATTCTAGGCCTCTATTATTAAATTATTGACATGATCATTTTGAAATAAATTTTTAAAAATAATCCCTTCTATAGAATAATGAATTTGTTTGAGGTAAAACAAACATTTATGTGTGGTTAAGTTTGATGTGGCTTAATTTCATTAATCTGTGCCACATCATTTTTAACATGTTAATCTTTATTTATTTTTATAAAGAACTATTTTTCTTAATAGATATCAATTTTTTTTGATTTTATATTAAATATTTAAATTTATGAATTTTTATATGTTGTTTTTGTTTTTGTGTTTTCCTTTCAATTTTTGAAAAATAAAACTAATTTATTATTTTTATTATAACATTAGTTCTTTTAATATTATTTTCTTAAATTATAAATTTTCATTATTTTTATTCTTTCATTTTTTTCAATTACTTTCTTCAAAATAATTATTTTATTTATTTTATTATTTTGTTAATTTTTCCTATAATTATATTTTTTATTTTAATAATAATTAAATTGTGTAATTTATCTTTTTGTAATAAATTTATTTCATATTGTTTTCATTATTTTTAAATAAGTCAAAAAGTTATTTAATTTATTAAGTAAGTAAATAAAGAATTTCAATTTTGTTTATTCTTGATTTTTTATTTAAATTTTTCATGTGATCAATTGTTGATTATAATGGTTAATTTAATTCACTTTTTTCATTTATATTCATTATTATTTTTTGTCAGATTAATTCTTTTGCGACCAACCTCCAGAGTCACATTTATCACCAGCCACTTGTACCCACCATTGGCAGTTACCAATGGTGACTCATTTAACAATTGTAATCAGAACCAAATGTGAGTCCCAACTCACCATTAGAGATCCACCAATAGTGACTCCCACAAGTGATGTTTATCCATACCACCATCATACCCACCATCACTCATCCAACCTACCCCAAACCCTATACTCTCTATTGGAACCCCACCTTATACTTCATCTTAACCAGCTTTTATGCTCTCTCACCACCTCCTTGGGAGCCACACCCACCGCTGCACCAAGAACAAACCCACCAACACATCACTAAATGTCACTCTTATCCCAAAGGTGACTCAAAATAGTCAATGCATGTCCCCATATCACCCACTCCTAGAACCATATTAAGAGTGAGTAACCCTCCATTTCCAATAACCACTACAACAACTAAGAGGGAGGAAATCCAACCAAACTTTAAACCATATATTGGATACTGACCAAAAGGGGCATTGAAAATTAAATCAATTAGATGAACACAGTTACACAAATTTACCTATATTTGATGAAATCCCCCATAAACATATGATGAATTGACAAGATTCATGGCCTAACAACCTCTATTGATCAATTCCCAACTGCTCTAGACCCTATCTAACCCCTAAAGGCTCTACCAAAACCATCATTTTGATTCAACCTCTCCTTCACTACTGTCGTGTGCCACCATATCTGAAATCAAACCCACAACTACCCAGTTTGCGCCACGCCCCCATTGGTTGACATCACTAGAATACATTAGAGGCGTACTACTGTTGGACCTAAAATCATTCATTCTCTACCAACCCATTTGTCTGTAACCTGAATCCCACCCTCTAATGTTGTGATATCCCCTACTCCAACCAAGAGCCTTCCCCTTTCCCTCCTCTCAATTTCCTATTTTCTCTACAGCACCACTTTTCCTCTTATTTTTTTATATAATATAATATAATTATAATTATAATTATAATATGGAATAATAGTATAATTAATTTGTACATAAAAATATGTATTTAATATATAATTTACATTATTTAAAAATAACATATAGTTTATTACAAAATTAATAATATTTGATTCTATATAAATAGAATACATCAATTATTACTGTTTTTTATATATTTAATAATTGTAAAAAGATATATTTAGTTATACAAATTGTGTATATATATATATATATATATTAATTAATACAACTATTGATTACAATTACAATTACTTATTTTATTAATAATTTTATCTTATATATTTCATCATAATGACATTAATATATTAAAATTAATATAGTTAATATTAACAAAACTTTTTAAATATTTCAGGTATTTTGATAATAAATAAAAAAAATTGTAATTATATTTATATATATTATATTTGGTTTAATTAGATTTATTTTTTCTATAAATAGTTTATTATGTTTTATACTCAATAAAATATATATTTGAATATAGTAAATTTATTTCTAATTGAATTATGATATATTTTATTTTAAACTATTTTTTTCATTCTAGGTGAAGGATTGTGTGTCATCGTTTCATGGAATAGGTTTATCATTCAATTTAATGGAGCTTCTGGTTTTGTGATAATTGAGGAGGAATTTCCACACTGAATGTGCCGCATAGAGGATAGATAATTTATCTAGAAATGATTACATTCGATACTAATATTGATTTTATGACTCAAAATATAGTATGAGATTCTCAAGACCACAAAGAGATTATAGATCCATCAGGAATCAAGATCGTAACACCCTTCTCAATTCACCTTTCTGTACGGAGGATGAGACCACTTACCACTTCAACATTTATAAGAGAACATCAAACATCTCCTTTAACACTGATATCCATATTTCTAGGGTTTTATATCGACATCATACATAACTATAAACCATTCAATATTCCACTAAAATAGAAACATGGGAAATCATTGTCTTTTGGAGATTAAGTAGGGTGATATAACATTTTCCTCCCTGTTCTTTTTATTTATTTATTTCTATTCCATGAACTCGTCTATTTTTATATTTGTTAATTCATTGAACTCAATCATGATTCTTAGCTAATCCCATTTGGGGGGGATATTCTAGTCTATTTTTACTCTGATTTTCCTATTTTATGCATTTATCTTCTACTATATTCCTTTCTCTCTCACTCTCCAGATATTCATTATTATTAAACCATTAAGTATCAATGAAAAATTATCTTGATTGGATTTTAATTTTTACGATTTTACATTCAGAAAATTACACTAAAAAAGTGAATATTGTTTGAGATAGAGATTGGAACTGAGTTCAACCGACAATTTGAAATCATTTATTTTTAATATTTTCATCACATGGTGTTGGGATGATTTCAACAGTTGATACATTTTTTATATTAATTTGGAACTAGTTGAATAGATGGAAAATATAGTAATATAATTTCAATATGATATAGATATTTAAATTATAATTGATTAGTAATGAAAAGTCATTTTAAAAACTAGAAAAATTATTTCCCCCTTCTCATAAATTGATTGTTTCCAACTATCTTCAGTTACACATTTATTCTTTCATGTTTTCACTCACACTCACTCACATACAAACACACACACACACATAATCTTCATTATCATCAATTTTTATCACCATAATCCATTGTTTCTATTTATTAAATTATTCTTTTTATTTGATTCTAGTGATTATCATAACTCAGTCCTTCCTCGTGGTTCGATACCCTTCATATTACTAAACATTTAGTAATGAATATTTATAAATATTAAAATTATCATACTCAAAAATCATGTCATCATTGAAAATGATGATGGATATAAATTATATATAAGCTATTTATAAAAACAATTTTACCAATGTTGTCATTATATTAATTATAACATTCTTATATTCCATTTCATACTAGATATGATGATCACGGTCATGTTTATTGGAGAATACCACCTCACAAAATGATGTGATTCATTTTTCAAAAATTCTTTAAATGGAATGTAATACAGACATATTTCATTATTATTTGTTATATAAATGTAATTATTATGATATTAATGAAATATTTATCATTTTGATATGATAATATATCATTATCATCTATATATTTTCTCTCTCAGCAAGATGATAACGTCGATCATGTACATTTGGAATACCACATTCTGAAGCGATGTGAGACTATTTTCCATACCAAACCACGTGGATGATATATATAATAATATTTAAATAAATAAAATTTTATTTTTATTATTATTAAAATTTTGGAAAGATAATATATTACTTACCTCATTTTTATAATGGTTATTGAAAAATGGAAATGTTTCTCATTCATACCTATGACCTGCCAACTTTATGGTCAAAACCTATATATATTATGAAAATATCATTCATTATCGGTTGTAAAAGTATAATGGATTTATAAATATGATTATTATTTCATGATTAAAAATATATATAGGAATAAATAATGTCTTATAACACCAATAGTCAACCTACTGATGTCATTTTAGACACAAAATTCATATATATTGAAAACACCCTACCGAAAATTAGTTGATTAAGTAATTGAATATAAGTAGTTAATATGTGAAAAAGTGAATCATCATATAAAAAAATTATAAATTAAATATTTATGATAATTTTATTATTCATTATGATAGATAATGTATATGATGATTAAGACTCCATGTAATGGACTTCGTCTCAATTTTCCTTCCATGAGGAATATTGTGTTGTTTTTCACATAATTTTTAGTATGGTGTATATCCATATATTATGACATGTAATATCATGAAAAAATAATTCATAATGGTACTTTATATTTAAATTTTAATTAATTGAAATAATGGGTTAGGGTTGATAATTAACAAATGGTATTGAATTTTAGAAAAACATTTATTTTAATTCGGTTACATTAATTCCTCATTGTATTTAATGTTATTTCAGAATTTTTTTATTTAATTTTGAATACATTATGATGTATATAATATTATTTTATATGTATTTACATTTAATTAAAATAAATGATTCATTGGTTAATTATCACATTAATGTTATGAACTATTCAAGGCTTTATTTCACAATCTCATTTTTTGGAATAGATTATACATGAATTTAAATTGAAGAAAAATATTTCATATTTAAGTAATTAAAACTCTCAATTTAACCTCTTGATGTGATTCATGATAAATGTTTCATAATAGTACCATATTTTATCTCTTTGGTAGTTGAAATGATTTATAAAATTCTTTAATAAAATATAACATAATTTCACACTTTGGTTGAACATCATTTTTCATAATAATATATGTTTGAAAAAAATTAATTTTATTTAATAATTTTCAGAATTATCATTATTTGAATGGTACCCATTTTAGATTTTAAAAAGGGGTTTTATTGTAATAATCATGTTTTTCCGATACAAGGAAAGATTGGATTTTACTGAAAAAGTGAAAGGGGTCATTACATTCACATGAAAAATATTATATCATTCATGATCTCTCAATTTTTAAAATATTACATTATATTATTCAAATTTTATTTTAAAAATAAATTATTTGATTTTTTTGTGAATTATTTGTTTTAAATGGTTATTTTCCATATGAAATGAAAAATTTCCTCAAGAATGTTTTTAATGATATTTTTATTGTATATTTATTCATTATTGATAAAACCCATTATTTAACAAAAAATGTACTATGGATATAATGTATTTGTACTATATTTATTCTGTACATGTATGGTTTATTATCATTTTGACCATGGAAATAATTGACATTCCCTTTCTTGATTCAATTTTTCGGCATTATCTTTCCCTTGAATTATTTACTCTCTTGTTATCATTAAACATCATAATAACCATAATCATTGATTTATTAACGAAAAAGGTAAATAAAAACACAAAACAATAACAAGATATAGTAAATTATACAAAATATAATATTCAGAAATTTATGGGTTCTGATGTAAGGTAGCCTGAGGGAATTTCTTCATTCCAGATTCACCACTTCTATTATGGTAAGTTTTTACTAGGGTAGCAAGTGATATCATCCTCATGTCCCACTATATAAGAGAGATGTTATGACACATTTATTACTTCGTGAAAATTATATGGGGACTCAATTTGGTTTCAAATAATACATATACACCTTTTAACAATGTAATAGATAGTCTACGAGGCATTATACGATCTTTGAACATTATATTTCCCCTGAATATCTAGAAAAATGATCATTGATATGTTTATTACTACAACCATATATCATTTCTACATATCATGTTATAAATTTATTTCTCATTTTTTATCTTGGGAAATATTTATAAGTTTTTATTCATTTCTCAATAGAAATATTTATTGATAGGTCATGTAGTTCATGAAATAAATACATTATTATATATATGAGGGAAGATTTTAAAATTTATTGACTAGTGGGGAAAAATATTTTATATTCTATTGATAAAATAGTACTCTCGTGAGGAAAATTAGTATGTTGGAATTAATTAGGTTTTTACATGTAGTTTTAAACCTCCATATAAAGATATTAAAGTAAATATATCATATACAAGAGAACATAACATCCAATAATTAAGTATTTCTATCATAGAGAATTCATATCTTGTTATCCATTAGATTTTCACATGGATATTATGTGTGGATTAATTTCATTCCCATTTTATTTATTAAAAGGATTGTGTTTTTAGTTATTTATATTTCCTTATTGATTATTATTTATCTTATTATCCATGAGAATATTCACAAATTTATTATATCTGGACGCATTAAATTATCATTTTATTGAATAAATGATTTTTTTTATTTTCTATTCCATATTGAATATTCCTTATATTATCATGATAGTAATGTTATTTAAATGGAATGTGTGTTTAGTTATATACCATTCTATATTTATTATGTTTATGGATTTGTGATAGATTTGTGTATACTTAACCCTTAGTGAGAATTTCATATCAGACATATTTTGTTTCTTTTACCAAGAATCAGTGATGTTTAATATGATTCATATATTAGGATATAATTGGAGGAATAACTTTAATCCTGAAAAAAATTATTTTTTATTTATTTTTCCAACATAATATTGGAAAAATTTAAGTATATTTTTTACCTAAACTATTAAGATATTTATTCCTTCATGATCATATTCCTTATATATTGTTACATTGTATAAAGGAAAACCCAGCTCCATTATAATGGGGTCACAATCTCTATAACATCAAATTTAATATATTATCCAATATAGTTTAATTTATTTCAAAACTGATATATTTGATGAAATTTTGGTCATCTTTGAACTCTGAGTAATTTTTTTTCGTTAACATTATCTTTAAACATTATATTTATTATGATAATTAGAAATTAAATTTCCCATAAATAACTATATTCTTTTATCAATGACATGATTATTTCACTAACCGGTTACTAATTCTACTTATGGTTTTTTACTTTGATATTTATTTTATCAATAGGGGAAATATTGATATTTTACATTCCATATTCACCACTAGTATTTATTGATAAAAATATATTTTATGAAACAAATAGATCATTATGTATATGAGTAATATAGTGGAAATGCAGTAATGAGTGGGGTTTTCTTATAAATATCCAATCAATTTATCTATAAATATTAGGAGAAAAATTAGTTGGACAAAATGAATGGTTTTTTTGTATAGAAACACATAAATTAAACTGTCTTGGTGTCAGGTGTTGATGGTATATTTTTCAAGAATTGTGAGATCCTCATATCCAATATTATTCATTTCCACTGTTTATAATTTAGTTATTTTTAAACACGAGATTTTGACATTGATATTATCCATTTATTCTTTTTTATGCTCATTTTATTGAATAAATTTATTGTTTTTTAAGTTATTAAACTTTTAATATAGACTATTTTTTATTTACTAATGTTATATTATAATATATTTAACTATTATTGATAATTTTATATCAAACGTGTTTTTTTATTCCCCAGCATATGAAGAAAAAAATATCAGAAATTGTAAAAAATATGCAATGTTTTATATATTTATGTTTTATATTTTATTTTAATAATGTCCATATTTCTATTTTAAAAATCACCATAAATATATTGTTATAAGAAAATATTTATTGAATCAATATTTTAATTATGACGTGATTAAAATTATTTAGTGATATAATATTTATTTTCTTAATATCTTACATGTAATTAACAAATATCCTTTTTATTATTAAAAAGTAATGTTACATTGATATGAATAATTTAATCATCAAGAATCAGAAAAAAAATTCTCATGCAATTAAATTAAAAATTTGTACATAATAATGTTAAATAAATTCTTGAGAAATAAATAATATATTTATTATTGAATAGTTATAAATGAATCATAATGGATATTGACATTTAGAAGCCTTTGTGAAAAAATAAAAATTATTTACATTAGAATATGAGAATAAACTATAAATTAAAAATTAATCTATAATGAATTATTATAATTAAAATATAAAAAATAATTTACTTTATTAAATTCTCAAATAATTTATTATAAAGGTTCTATTAATTGTAATTTAATTTTGTGAACTTTTTGCATCTTAAGAGTAAAAGTAACTATTTTTCATCTCAATTTTAATTTTATAAAATATATTTCATATTCAAAAAATGATTACTTTTATTAAAATATAATTAATGTGGTTATATATATTCATATGTTTCAATAAATTAATGTTATTCATAAATCCTTGTCAATTAGTAAATTTTTTGGGATTTTGATGAAAATATTTGATATATCGTAAGAGATTTTTTTAGCCCAATTTTATTCCCTTAAGTTATAAGATTTACTATATAACTTATTTCTTTATTGTTTTAATTACACTATATTATTGATTTTTTTATTATTGTTTCAGTTTTATTTTATTTTTATTTATAATTTTTTCTCAAAAACATTTTTTTGAAGGAATGAAACATCAATGGGTATGATATTATAAGGGGGTTTATTTTGTAAAAATAACCACTATACGTTGAGTTATAGTCATTATTCATTAAATTTGTTACAATATGTATGGTTTCATAAAAAAAATACATTATAATATTATATGCTCTCTTTTTTACTATGTAATTAAAATTTTCCCATCAAAATAATCGTATATTTATATATTTTTTCATTATAAAAATTTATAAATTTTAAAAATAATTATTTTCCTATCTAATGGATACTTTTTTACTCCACATCCATATTATTTAATTCCAAAAATATTTTATTTTATTATTTTGATACCTAATTATGTATTTACTTACATGACCATTATATTTCTAAATACATTATTTCAACAATAAGTTTTACATGCCTTTTTAATGATTTGGGATTTTTCAAAAAATTAAAAAAAAATTAAATTGATTTTTATTCAATGGTAATGTATTTTTTATATTTAACCACACATTTTTTTCTTTTCCATTATTTCCTACCATGGATCAATTAATGGGAATTTTGTGAATAAATTGTTTGAAAATATTTTTGGTCAACTTTCTTTAAAAAGATTTTGGAATGTTCCTTGTTACTTCCCCTCATTATGATAATGTTAAAAAAATTCTATAAACTATTCTCATGGTTTCACATCCATTTTAATATTTATCTCTAAATGAATTACCTATTTAAGTATTATATTTCTTGAAATATCCTCACAATTTCAAAATAAAATATAACTTGTGTGTTATTTAATTTAGGTATAATAAGATTTAATTATTGATTTAGATGTTATATGATTTAAAATATAAAATTTTTCAAACCATTTTTTTCTAATGGGTTATTCAGGATTTGATATATGATTGATTTTATATGAAACAAATATGGTTCATCATTATGTGATGGTATGGTTCATTATTATCCTTTAATTCCTTAGTAATGATTATAACTCATAATTTTAAATGTTGATATATGTGGTGTTCACAATTCCAATGGGAATGTGAGAGGTTGTCCATATCCTAATAGTATACAGGTTGTCATCCTAATCTCAAGTACACATGGGTGGTAATATCACTCCCAATAAAGTGTATGATTTTTTATCACATGCCTGCTATTTTATTAACCATGGTATGACCATGTTCTTTATTCCCTTGAACTTGGTTATGTTTTCATATATTTAAGTGAAATACTCATATTTATTCTATATTAATTTGTTATTAATTTTCCTTATATCATAGTCACATATTATCAGTTCATGGTTATTATTATATGTAATTCCAAACACTACATGTTTTGATTTATGATTTTTTAACCAAGTTCAACAATGTTTGGATACATTATGTTATGCTCACGTACATTTAATGAGTTTTAAATAAATTGTGTTTATCTTAAAATCACTTAGGATAATAATTTTACAATTATTATTATTTTCACTGATCATCAAAGCACAACCTTTCCTATATATCCATTTCTAAAATTTTGATGAATAATATTTAGTATGATAATTCATGAAGGGTATAAATCATGAAGAATATTTTTTTATGTGATTTATAATGTTTTAAAATATATTTACTATATATATAATATACAATTATTCTAAATCTATTTGTTATAGGGTGTTATTTATTATGAGATATATTTAATATCCTGGTAAATTGGTATAAAATGTATGTATTAATTGTTTGAGTAATCTCATTTATTTTCAAATATACAATTTATGGAATATATTTTTATAACCAAAACTATAATTTTGAGTTCATAGTGTCCCATAAATATTAAAAAAATATACACATAAAATCCACCACGTCATTGTTCCTTAATAAAAAATCATTAATGGAATTAAACACCTACACAATAACTTCACCTTTGATTCCTAAATATGAACTACTCTCTCCACGAATATCACATACCCCATTATGAGTAACAGATAATAAAAATTCATAATTTGGTCATCATTAATATTCATATGATTTTTTGGGACAAGAAAGATATAATCAATTCAATCTATATATATAATAATCAACTAATGTTCCTTGTCTCCAACAATCTCTAACAACTTGTAGGGTCCAATAAATCGAGGGGAAAACTACTTCCTAGACCAAGCCTCCACTACCAATGAGGCGATTATCCAATAATAATCCATGATCACCAACATAAAACTTCTATGGTCACATCTTATTCTTATATTAAAACTCTCTACGCAATTAAAATTCAATTATTCACACATAAACCACCCAATCCATCTCATTCACTCTCTATACTAAATATACATCTTGGATCACTGACTCCAAAACCATAGTCTATAATTTTATTGATATAAAAGTAATTAATTTTATTCTTTAAATATGGATGTTCCATTGTAATATGGATATATACTTGTAAAGGTATACTAAAAAAATTATTTGGCCACTATAAACAAATGTCCAAAATCTATAAAACATTATTTGAAAAGGTCCCCCATAGTCTGGATGGCCTACATGATCTATCTATCTATCCATGGATGAAATGCATTGATAAATTATTTATGAGGGATAAAATGCACTAAAATTCAATCATAACTCATGAGGTAATATATGTTTTATTATTATAGAGGAATTCTTTTATAACCCCATGCATTGGTAAAAATCCATCTATAAAATTCCTTGCTAAAAAATATGCCAAACTATTCTATTTAACTTCTATGTAATTACAATACATCTATAATCAATAAAAAATCACCTACACATCATTATAACATCAATGATAGATAGGTTAACCACGCATGAAGTCTATTTATATGTCCTCCCACATAAAAATAGGAAAATATGATGGGCGTATCAAGAAACAAAAAATATAATTATCAAATATCACCTACATGTAAATAAAAAACCAGATTATAGATCCTAAAAAATCAATATTTTACTATGTAATGAGAATTGAATCCAAATGAGAAGATAATTGTGGGAAAATTAATATTGATATTAAAATTTCATTTGTTTTGACATTGATTTTGATTCTCAAAAACACCCTCATCACTTTTTATAAATATATAAATTAAATTGAATTTCTTGATTATAATTATTCGAAAAATATTTATCCATAATTATAGATGTTATTTGAATTATGTTCTAGATTAATATGTATTCTGTATGTTTTTAGGATGGTTGTAATGACTCCATATAACCATACATTTAAAGATAATGTTTTGTATGCGATCCTAATTTTTGATATGTAATAGTACTTAAGTATCCCATGTTGGGATTAAATGTTAGGATTGGGAACCTAGTGATTATAAAGAACCATATGTTTGAGTGTCTATCATATTTTTAGATAACTAAATATTTGTAATCAAGAAAAAATTGTCAATAATAATTTTTTTGATTATATATGATGAAAAATCCATACATTAAAGTATTTATCTAAAGAATTTGAAATCCTGATATTTTCCATGCTTTCAAAAATACTTACATTGGAATAAATGTATAATTATAATATGTTTGATTAAAAATTAAATAGATATTTAAAAATTTATTAAACAATTCATATTAATAATAGAATACCATAATTTTCAATGGTTGTTTTAAATTAAATTTTCAATCACAATCTATGATTTGAATATCATGTTAAATCTAGGGATATATCCAAATCTATTTGAACATGGTCAAAAATATTTTATAATTTATTCCCAACATTATATTCACTTAATATTAGTAGATGGTTTAATGTGAAGATGACTATGCAGTGAACATGAATCAATTAATAATCATTGAATCATTTTCTATAGAATTATTTAATGATAAATATATTTAACATTTATCTAAGACATAATGTGAGTGATATTTCTACTAATCATGAATATATTTTTTCTAATATTCTACACTCGTTTGTAGAGAATTTCTAGAATACAGTTTTTAGACATACGTGATAGAATATGATATTATATCAATGTTGTACTTTTGTGAATTGTTATTTGTCCAATGTGGTAATTATTTTATTATCTTATATATTGATAATCTACTTAGAGATTTAATTAATTAAATATATTATTATTTTATGTTTAATATCCCTCAATTTTTTTACTACCCCACCTATGTAGTGAAACTACCTAAACTTATACATAAAATTTTAATCATTTTAATTGGAAACTTCTCATACTTAGTTGGGGTGGTGGGTTAGTTTCACATACTATGTTAAAATAGGCTCCCAGTCAATGAACCTAACATTTTTTATATTTTAAATTTATTTACATAGTTTTAGATTCCCCCAATAAAAGGGTATATTGATTTAAAAACACCTATCACATGGAGAGAGTGTTTGTAGAATGGAATAGGATATCATTGTGATCCAAACAAAAATAAATATATTTTTTTCTTCTTTATTTTTATATTACTCAATATTATTGATGAAAATAAAATTGAATCAATTTAATAATCACTAAAAATTCATTAATTCTATTTTATATAGGAATTTTTAAAAGGAAAAATTCACCACCCCTTGTGTGTTCATGTTTATTTCAACCAATAATGGTATCAAAGAAGTTTACACTGAAGAATCTAGTTATGTCCTCACTAGATTTTACCAAAAGTCTATATGAATAAAATATGTCATTGGATGTTGTCAAAGAAGTAATGTGAAGGATAAAAAACTATGGTTCTTGGAAATTATGATTTATCATATATTTAATGAATCTCATTTTCAATTTTTCAATGAATATTATTAATCAATATTAAATTCCTATTAAACTATAAATTATGGTTAATTTGAAGGATACTAAATATGATATAAATTCAAAAATTAGGAATATTTTCATCATCATAGTATGAATTTGTGAGGATAATCTTGATTTTAATTGTTTTACTACCAATGAAATGTGGTATACAATATTTGTTTCTTGCTAAGTGATTGATAATGTTAGGAAACCAATATAAAATAATTCATAGAAAATGATTGATACTTTTGAGATATATGATTTGTAATTAGTTACTCAAATGATTGGAAGATTAACTAATTTATTCAATTGTGTTAGTTCCATGAGAATTCTAATTCTATAACTAGATTAAGCATTAAATGTTCATATACTATTATCCTCAATGTGTTATTAAACCTCTGCTACTATAGGCAATCCACACATGATAAAAGCAAAATAATAATGAAATTTATTAGTTAAATAATGATTATTGTTGTTGAAATAAAATATGATTGTGAAATGAAATATAATGTAGATTACCACATAATGATATAAATATAGAATACTACAATAAAATTTACGACTCTATAAGAAAAAATAAAATTTAGGTGGATGTTATATCCTTTAAGGATTCCAGTTGCTATGACATTAGATAAAAACTAGCTCACTTATCCAGAAGAATCGATATGTTTTAATAGATTATAAGAGGATTAATGAGGTATTATAAAGAATCTAGGAGTATTGATTGACGATTGAAATAGGATTACATATATGAATGAAAGAAATGGAGAATATCAGGATTTATTTCCTTTATCAAATTAAGTATAAAGTATAAACAGAAAAGAATTAAAATAAATTCAAAAATAAAGATGATAATGATGGAAAATGAAAAAAGCTCTCATATTCCTTATTGACTGTTACAAAACACTCAATATTATGTTCTATCTTTGACATTGAAATGATTAATTGATTCTAAAAGATATTATGATATTTATTTCTATTTATGATGAGGTTAAATCATTGAACTTTTAGGATTCAACATATTTAATTTTCTTAAGTCATAAATTTGGTGAACACTATTCACATCAGGGGAAAAATGAATCCCTATTAAACAAATAAAATCAATCTAAATATTGTTAATTATATATTATGTGGAGATTATTCCATGGTAAAAAACAACATTATTTGAAATTAAAAGTACATACATTTTATTCAAACTAAACTGTGTATAAAACTAGAATATAATAGATGTTTTTTGAAGTAGAGTACCTAAAATTATTAGTAACATATTAAATAAGGGCGACGAATAATTAAATGAGATCCTTATAAATAATGATATCAAGAAAGAAAATTTTGGAATTAGTAGAATGGTGAAATTTAATTTAATATGGAAAATATATTTCACATATCTTGAAGTACCATAACATGTATAGTGTTATTTTTTATATGAAATTAACTATAATTATTTTAAAAAATATTGATTAAAAAATTACTCATATTAGTGGTAAAGATAAATTTCATATTACTTTAATTTTTTATCATGTTATTTTAGAAAATTTTTACCAAATTTGAAATATTTATTTGCAAAGACATTCTCTAGACAACACTACAAGATCAAATAGTGTTTGGGTACTGAAAAGTTTTTCTTAATATTTTATTTTTGTTGCGAATACGTATATATAAATGTGTAATAATCACGATGGATAGTGGATGATAATTAAATATGAGTATAGATAAAAAATATTTCAATGTACAATCATATTTTGATGAAGGATTGTGCACATTGGGGGATAGTGATAAATGATTGATCATTGCTGTTAGTTTAGTGGGAGATTCAAAATATATAGGCCAATATATTTCTATACAATCAAGAGATATAATATAATTTGATATGAAATTACTATATATGAGATGATGAATTTTCAGTTTATTTTTTAATTAATTGTATCTGTTTTAAAATTATAAACAACTTCTAATTAGAGAACATATAATCGAAAATGATAATAATTTTTACTATTTTTCTTTATGTGAAAAAATTGAATTTTTCATCCATAAAAAAATTATTCTTTTATATGATGTTGGAGACTATTAAAATGTGATACATTTTCCTTATATATTAAATCTCTATAAAATTTTAATTCTAATATACCTTGCCTTATGTTTAATTACGATTGATTTTTTGTGATGAATCAATATAAATGCATCACAAGCCTTATTTTATATTTTTTAATAGTGTAAATACTTATAAACCATTATATGTCATTCATATTTATCATTTTGGACTAACTAGATATGAAATAAAGGATAGAAGATTCTTTTTTATGTTTTAGGGGTTATTATTCAAGATTTACATTAGAGGTTTGATAAAATTTAATATTGGTTATTATAAAATTTTTGAGTGTTTTAAAAATGATTCAAATTAAAAATATTTGAAATTAATTTCAATGAAAATGGATCTATTGGGTGAATTTTGGAATTTAAAATTTAATTACTTTTTCTCACAATTTGAAATTAAACATTCAATATCTTCTCTAATAATACCTCTATAGAACGAAATTATAGGATGAAGAAAAGGGACTATTCATGAAATGAAATAAAAAATTTTAAATTGAAATATATATCATATATATTTTTAATCATATATTTTAAATAAAAAGTTGAATATCATTAATTGTGTTTAAAAAAATATTTTATAAAAATTAATCCCTCTGTTTTTTGAAATAACAAATATCATAAATGGTAGATACATTAATGTTTTTGGGTTCAAGGTGTAAATTATTAGAAAACTAATAAAATTTTTATGTTTGACCTAGATGGTGATAAATGAATCCTTCTTGGAAATTCTGATACTTCTTAATCAATTACAGTGATTAATAATATTTCATGAATAGAATAATGATCTGTCCAAATGATGATTGATTAAAGTGATCCATTTGATCACAATAAGACAGACTATGTTATTCATTCATTTAATAATTTGAAGAATCAATATTCCAAATATGATACTGAAGATAAATAAAAAAAATTAGAATAAATATAGGTTATAAGAACAAGAAACTATAAAACCAAAATATGCCTTACCATAAAATCTTAGAACCTAAAAGTAATATTCGTTAGGGACTTTTTTAGGAGACCAAGATGAAAGAGTATGAACTAGAAGAATTGATGGAATCCTAGCTGAGTTATCTTCCTCACACTCTCAGTTTGATCCTAAATCTATTGAATTGGGCTTAGAATATAAAGTTTAAATAATCACTATAAAGGATGAATTAAACCAAATTGATATAAATACAGTTATGGATGTAGGAGATAGGCCCTCAAAACATCGATTTATATGGTTCTTTTTAAATAAAGAAGATTGTAATGTTGTAATCACTATGAATATGGTCTTACTAGTTTTTAATGTTTTATATATGAATGATAGAATATATTACGAGGAATCTTTTTCCTCAGTTTCAATGATTGAAGTTATTATCCTATGCATCTCATATTAATTTTCATTTATATTATATAGATGAAAAATATAATGTTTTAAATAGATATTTAGTTGTCTATGATTATGGTGATTAACCTATTAGTATTTAAATCCCCTAGATAACAAATTATATTTTTAAACATACTAAATATCATTGTCTCCATAAATAAGAAATAAGATATTTTAATGATATATTGAGATGCCTTATTTTAAAAATGTGTTTTATTAGGGTTGGAAGATCATAATCAATTGGTAAAAAAATATTAATCTAATATTTTTTAGATAAAATATATATGTATATATATGAATTTTTTTTGAGTCAAAGAATATAATTTTTTATAATTATTTTCCAAATATTATTAAAAAAGAATTTGAAATCTGTATGATGGGAGAAATAAATTACCATTTTGTTTTAATAATGTATAAAAAAGATTCTAGAGATGTTAATAATCAAATAAATTAAATATATCTAATTTAATGATTTTTTTAATTGATTATTGTAATACCTATGAAACTCTCATTTTTATTGATGTAAAATAGTGATTGGATGATGATGAAAAAATAACAAATAACACGTTATATAGTTGTATAATTTCTTATTTTCAATATCTTACTAATTGTATACCAAAAATTACGAATTTTTTTCCTCGAGTATGATTTAAGCAAAATAAAAAATAATAAATTATTACTAATTTTAAAATAATATTTAGATATTTAAAAGGATCCATTTTTCAATATATATATTTGAAAAAATGTTTTAAATTTAATTTCAAATTTAGATCCTAGTTTTGAAAGACTAATATTAGATATAAAAAGTACATCATGTAAATTTCACTCTTTAATATAGACCCTAATTTCATGTTTTTGTAAAAGACACACTTTATTTAATTATGAAATGATGAGGTAGAATATATATCTTTTAAAAGATTCTATGAACATGGGTTCACTACTAGAAATATGATCTATACCAACAGTTTTTGGCAAACCGTTATTATAGGTCCCTTATTTGGACATATACCAACAGTTTGGCCAAAACTATTGGTCTAGGTAATTTATATGGACCTATACCAAAGGTTTGGCTAAAACCATTGGTATAGGTCCATTATAGATACTCTATACCAACGGTTTGGCCAAAACGTTGGTATAGGTCCCAAAATCAAAGAACTTATACCAACGGTTCTCAAAACCGTTGGTATAGGTACATGTATTTTTAATGGAATATACTTAAAGTGGAAATTAAATAAATAAATATTTATAATACTTATGATTATACATATATATATTTATGAAATTATTTTCACAAAAGTATGTTAGGTTAGTGGGTAGGTCGTTCAATCACAAACGAGAGGTGTTGGGATCAAAACCAAACAAATGATTATTTTTTGAATTACATATACCAACGATTTTATGGAAACGTTGGTATAGATTTTCATATTACTTATACCAATGGTTTTCAAAACCATTGGTATAGGTCTATAACAACAGTTTCCCCAAAACCGTTGGTATAGACCTATCATCACGTCTTACTTGGAAATGGTGCTCCAAACCGTTGGTACAGGCTATTCTAACAGTTTAGAGGCCTATACCAACAGTTTCAAACCATTGGTATAAGGTATTTTTCCAGTAGGGGTTGGGGATGAAATATATTTTAATATATATTATACATAAATTTAATCATATACAAATTTTATCTTATAATAATATTTGTTGTTAATATTTATAATAATAATTTCAATCACAATAAAAATTAACATTTTGATCATGGAAAAACATATATCCAATGTTATTACATATTTATAAATAATTTTTGATGATACCAAAGGGATCTAGGGGTATAAAGTAAAAAATACCTACGGATTATTCTCAAAAACAATAAAACCCAATAGGTCAAGAGACCCCATTCGTGGAATGTAAATAAAAAGGTTTTCCAAGGTACACCTTGATGAAATAATTTTTTCAACTTTGTTCCCCTCATATCACATGTGTAGAATATTCACCCTATTTTGAATGTGGATCTTGATACTGTTGATGTGATAAGAGATTAACCAATGGATTTGAATTTTCTGAGGAAGAGAATTTGGAATAATGGAATATTCATTTTCTAATGAGGCAAGTATTATACTAAGGGAGTTAAAAATACTTCTACCCCTTGTGAATTTCAAAATCCCTCTTCAAAAGACAAACCCCCATCCATTGAATGTAACGAATTTTAAAATGGATGAGCCAATTGATTTGCCAAAAACAATGACCCCATGTGAAATATATATTCTAGGATCAATCGACGTTGAGATTATGTCTACTATTGGGGGATTCCAGTAAACCTTAATATCATGTGAGGGAGGACTACTAGGGATGCTTGCTCTTTCATCCATGAGAACCCATAATGAGGGGTAAAACTCCCATTTTATTTAATGAGGGCCTAGGTTGGCCACCAAGGATATTTACATAACCACCATATATATTCTTTATCATGTGACACCTTCATGATGATCCTTGTTTCTTGCACTACAAATTCACCAACAACCAACCATAGAAAAATTTCTCTTTTCTTATACACATAATTGTTACTTCATAAATCATGTAACTAGTTGTGAAGGACGTTAGGCCTTCTGTACTCTTGAATATAATGTTCATTGAATTCACTAAATACATGAGACACTATTAATCTTAGAAATCATTTCTAAGAGATCACGGGAAAATGGTGAAATATCATTTTATTTTTAAAATTTTTATCACTATCTAGAAAATATTGTGACTAATCCACTATGAAAACATGTTTTCATTTTATGGAGGTGGAGATTGGATTTTGTAATATTATGTTAAAGTATCAATATTCTATTTAATATTAATTTAGTTAATTAATTTTAATTTCAAAATTTATCTTTTATTTTCCATTCATTTTATGTTATTTATTGTGTTTTTAAAAATTTTATTTTTAATTTTATTTTTTGAATTTTATTTTTATAGAAACTATATTTTTAATTTTAATAATATCAAATTATTACATATTAATTTTTCCTCTGGAAACTAAAATGTCACTCAATACTGTTATAGTAAAAAACACCACTCTCCCACCCTTGATCATAGGCCAATTCAAATTTATGATCTCACGTTATCTCTCAACCCCTAATATTAAAATCCTAATATTTTAATTTATAACCATGACTAAGATAAAGAAAAAGAATTAATCTAAATTGAGTATCTCAAAGGGGAAGAGTCCTTGTACCTTGGAATGGATATTTTTATAGGGTAATTGTGTAGACATCAAACGACTATTTCATATGAATATAATGAAAAATATGGAATATTTTTTCAAGGAGTTGGGTTTATTTTTAATAGATTCAATAAATAATATATTTTTGAAAAGTAATTATAATATTTTTTGAGAACATATAGTTTTGTTTCAAAGATATAAAGGATTTCATATCATCAAAGAAAATAAAAAATATTTTTTTCGATAATATATATATCTTATACACTCAAATTAACCCATGATGGAGTGTTTCACTTTAGTTTTAGATCAATTGGTGTGAATTTTCAGATGTCATTGGAGAAAACATAATTTTTTTTGGACCTCCCATGTCAGAAAAATGTTTGTAAGTTATTTGGAATAAAAAATTACTATGGTCATGTTCTCTCAAACTACAATAGTTCCAAGTATGTAATATGTTGAAAAAATATTTTTTTCAAGATATGTATTTCATTTTTTTGATGCAAGGTGACATCAAATTAAAATTTTAAGGTGTGTGATGAGATACATTAATCAATGATTCATAAAACATAACCATATTTTAATCAATCATTATAAAATACCATTTTACTCAATTATATATACCAGTATCATATTTAAAAAATATGTTTGATAGTGTATACAATATGAAACATAAACGGTATACAATCCATAAAATATTAACATTTAAAATTGACCATAATAACCTCGTCATTCCATTTTTGGGTATGATATGGACTAAATACATTTTGATATATTTATAAATATATTACCCAATATAAATTATTTTAAAAATTATTCTGAAATAATATCTCAATTTTAATGTAAACATTTACTCTTCAAAATATACGTTTTCTTCAAAAAAAATTATTTGATATTATGATATAATATTATAATAAAATTTTTCACTTTCAGAAATGTATTTGATTAAATTAACAGCATTTTTGAAATCATATTATCGAAATTAACATAAAGTGTAATTTTCTTATTTTTCTGAAATGATAAATTTTTTAATGAGTCATTAAAAATTATCTTGTTTTCAAATATTATCATTTATTTCCATACAATGGTGTAATTTAAAGGTCCTATTATATTTTATATTTTCAATTTTTTTTACATATGGACCTCTTAATTTATAATAGTCTAACATGTATCATTTAATTAGTTAATTTTCATCGATTTTAGTTTACGTTTTTTATTATACTTAAATACATAATTTTTTACAATTTTTAAGCTAAAAAGATATATCCATTTTAGTTTATTAGAATAACCCATAGTGAGGAAAGATTTAAATGAAACTTATATATTATAAATCTATTTATATTATTTCTAATTCACATAAGGGAGACTTCTAGTTAAAATATTAATTTATATTCATCTATTTTAAGAAGAATATATCTTCATAAAAATTACTTTTTCTTCATGCATTGTGGAATTAATATTAAATTAAATTATTTGAATTATATTAATTTAATTTAATAAAATTGATTCCATATTTTTAGTCATAATTACTAATATTAGTTAATAAATTCAACATAATTTTTGGAAATAATTCATATAATAAATACTCGAAATTCATTTCAATATTAAAGGTTAAACTGGGTTTTGTGTGTTATATATGCTTGGGTTGAAAATACCTTAACTAAATTTAATATTTTTATTGGATATAATATATTTCATATTTATAATTATTGGGTAAAAATTATTCAATAAGTCCTTTTTTTATTTTTAGTCATATAAAATAATTTGCTAACGTAATAAATATTTACCATTGAGAAAACTTACATAGAAAAAGTGAGTAACCATAAATATAAATGGAATAAATTTTTTAAAAAATGTTTCTTTTTAATGTTATTGGTTTGGATATATTTTATATACACTAAAATACATCATTTATCTATTATTTTAGGTACCTTTCATGAAATTGACTTCTAGTTATGTAATAGTTTTTGTTATTTATAAAATGTCACTCATTCTCAATTATAAAATGGAAGCTTATTTCATCTTTTATTCAAGATTAACAAGGATTTTGCTTCATCCAATACATTCCTAGATCCATTCAATAATCCCATTATCATTCCCTACATGAGTAATTTTTATTATATTAACATACATGGAAGTAATTTTGTGCATACCTAAATAGGTTTTTGGAAGAAGAATTTTTGTTATTTATTGGTAATTTTTATTTACTTATTATTATAAATCATTATAATATTACATAATTTTATTATACAATAACATAAATATATCCAATATAATTAAATGTTATTATATTAATTTATAAAATAACATTCATCTCAACATCAATAAAATGATTAACAAAACAATCGTTCATGTGTACAACAGAATATAAATTACGAACCAATGTAATTGGTTATAAAAAATAGAATCTTACATATATTTTTCATTATAGAATTAATATATATATATACTAATGACATATTTATCATCCTAAAATTTAATAAATCACATATTTTATTACCTTTAAATTGTATGAAGAATGATAATGTTTTTCATGCATACATGTGGCATATTACATCCATAAAATGAAGTGAATCATTTTTAATTTCTACATCACATTTTTGGAGTATATATAAATTTATTTAATTACATAATAATTATGTATGATATATTTTTCATTTTAAATGATTTACTTATACCTAATTATTACCATCATGGTTGTTAAAGAATTGAAACAATGATCATGTGTACGTAGGACCTATAGTCTCCGTGATTTTAACATATTTATCTTTTTATAAACATAATAAATTATTGGTTTCAAATTAAAAATTTGTGTATGAAAATTATAATTATTTCATTATTATTATTCTAGTTATAATGGATCAGTTAATTTTATTACCATAGTTAGCCTACCGAAGTCATTTGGGAAATATGAACTGAATGACCTTAAAAATTCATACATGAAAATAAATGATTCAAAAAATAGATATGTGATGAAAATAAATAATGTAAAATAAATAATAAACAAGAAAATAGATCTTATGAATTTAAAAAATTAAGATTATTTTATTTTATTGGATGATAGTGTACATACGCGAATATTAACACTAAAGTTAAATGGTTTCTTTAAAAAATTCTCATTCATTGAGTTTTAGTTCTTCTAAGTTTACTATTTCAAGAACAGATTAGATTGGTCATGACTAATAATTATAATATATTATTAAGAATTTTTAGGAATTAAATTTGTCGCACCAAATCAAATGATAGAGTACTTCTCACTTCAATGATTTTATGTTTGTACGAAATTTCATCACAATTTCCATTCATTGAGAAATATTTTAATGACATCCACATAATTTATTGCATATCCTTAATAATCTTTTATTTAACATATCAAATCAAAATAACATCAAATTTAGGGAATTTTATTTTTCAATTAACATCACATCATTGAGGTGTATTTTATTAAAATGATACCGAAGTAGTAGAATCCTTATGTTACAATATCAGTTATTTTTTGTATTGTTTATGTTCAATTTTTATTTGGGATAAATCATATAATCTGATTTTATTGAACCACACATAATTAATTCTCATCTTTTCAAGATTTTCATTAGAATTTTGGTGAAAGAACACAGTTTTTAACTCAGGTGTGGATATTTTAAATTTGTGAAAGACTCTCTTTTATGGACCTTTTTAAGATTCCTAATTAGTTTACGGAGGTTTGAGGGGTGTGAGGGACATGTTTAGATCCCAGAGCATAGCTTTTTTTTTGAAAATTTGGTCTATCACATTGTTAGTGTAAACTATAGAGGTAGGGCGCATGATTAGTATAAACTATATTGATGGTTTACATTTTCCGATAAATTCATATCGCATTATTGGCTCACAGTTTCTCAATCCATGTGGCCTTACCACATAAGGTGGAAGGTAAAGGATGAAAAAAAGTATATTATTATGACATATATAGTTAAATTAAATGGTTTCAAGCTGTTTGTCCTTGTCAAACATAAGAAATCAAAGGCATAAACAAAATTACTTGATAAATGTAATAGTTGTCATATGACCGAACTAATTAAAATAAATTTAGTATTATGTTCCTCTTTATGTATATGGACCTAAACATATATATAAGAAGGCTTGACTTGTGTTAGCTCTTGGATTCCCAAAGAAATTCCTTGGGAACTCGAGGATTTCATTTTTAGTAAATGATGTCAGTTTCCTTGGGCGAGACCCACCCCAAAGCCTGATCTATGGATACCTCTTGATGATTGGTATGACCCTGTATGGTCCCTTCATTATTTTTATAGGATGCCTTTGATATACTCCTTGGATCTAGTGTGACATTAGGGTTCTCTTTTATATCATTGGATTGACAACTAAATATGTCTCTTTTTTCCTTGGATATATTCCTCAGAGTCAGTTAGAAATATTATTGTTGGAATTCCCTGGGTGATGCTCCTTGGATTGCACTGTTACCCCATATCTAGACCTAGTTACTACTATTTTAGTGTCCCATGAGGTCTAGGATTCCTTGTGGAATAACTCGGAATCACTCTATATTAATTATCAATTATTTTTTACTTGTTACATCATAGAACCATCACTCTTTACAGTATCACAATGTTATATTATTGTGGGATATGCATCATGGTACATCTTCATATAAACTGGAAATGAATTAATTTATTTACTTGTTACATGCTAAAAACAGCTGAAGTCTAAAGATGTTACTGGGGTATTGAGTTACATTGTACATCATTAATTTATATATTCATTTTGGGTGTCTGTTACATTTCCATTACACGAACTGATTTTATAGACACTATTTGGGATGGACCACTGAGATTTATCTCAAACACTCTCTAGGATTCATTTGTTACCCATGGTTGATTACATGTATCCAGGTGTGGTTAAATGGGGGTTTAATGATTAATAAACATGATTGATTGTTGTGCTAGGGTGTAGCTTTATGAAAATTACTAAGCTATAGCTCAGGATTATTGAAATAGATTATATATTTTCATTTCTACCAATGGTTTTTCTTGTCTTCTGGATAAATTTTATCTATTATTTAAAGCATTATAGGGACATGACTACATCATTATATGCGATTTTATATTTCTCTGGTTAATTCAGTTATCATTAACCCTATCTCTCTTCACTGTGCATTCTATTTATTTTTTACATCCACTATTTACCTTTGTTTATAATTATCCTCTATGATACACTCTAGAATTGGGGGAATAGTCTCTCCATGGAAACACCCTAGTATTTCACTATGAGTTATCCATATTTGGTGTTTTTGTAGATTCACTTGTGGAAATTTATCTTAACGGGCTCGGGTCACCATTTAAGTGGTATTTGGGTTTAGCATGTCACAAAGTGGTATCAAAATAAGGATCCATTCTTACATTTTGATTTGGAGACAATATATATGATATTATTTATGCCAAGAACTTTTTTAAAAGATGTGCATGGTCATTGTGAACCCGTTTTGGGGGTAAAGTCTGAGTTTCCTTAATTATAATTGGTTTTCTACTATTTCCTATTATAGTTGATACCATTTCACCATTGGTTGATGCACATGTTGTGTGGTGGTGTTGATTATCCTTTTAATTAAGATTATATTTTATCATTATCATGATGATATGAGGGAATGTAGAATTTTTAAATTCATCTTTTTGGGAACCTATAAATTAAATTTCATACATATTCCTATGTCGTATAGCTGTATATCACTAATTTTCAGAGCTCTTTATTCTAGTGATTAATGTGTGAGAATTCTATTGTTCATAGGTTGCATGTCTACTATAGGGTATGATTAATTAGTTTCCTCTTTCAATTCAAGTGGTTTTATGTTCTATCATGTGTTGGAATGTGCAATTTACAGAATCAATAATTTATTTTTAAATTCAAATGGGTGTCTTTTTTTCAGGGAGAAAGATTATGGTCCATAATTCAATGGGAATTACATTCTCTTATAAACAAACATTGTTAAATGTTCTAATAAAATGAAAAGAATGTTAAAATAGTTTCAAATCCTTATCATTAATTTTCATGCTTATAAAAGGTAATGGAGTGAACCTAGAAATTATATGTTCAATGTATTAAAATAGTTTACAGTAAATGATGAGGCAAGGTGCTATTTATCATTCTTCTACTCAATCCCCTAAAACATATAACTGGGAACCAATAGATACTTGTCTGTCTAAGTTAGTAGTTTGGATATTTTTCAATATGTAGTGAGTTTATTATGATAATCATGTGTTAGTGATGATATATTTATGATTTTGAGTTTTTAAGGTGTTTTCTTGATATTTGTAAACCAATGCTTCCATGATGTACTCATGTCATATTTCAGGAAGGTGGTGGTGACCACGCTCTAGATGTGGTGGTCATTGAAATTATAGTCCTACTTCTAGGAGTTCCAAATCAAAAAATGCCTCCTATACCTAATCTAGGAACTAATTCACTGTTCCGTAATAGTTTTCAATGTATTATGCGTCCATGAAGGGGATCCATGAGCTACACGTACGATGGATGATCTGACTCATGAATTTGAACTATATCATCGTCCAACCTTCTAGGAGGATAATGGTCTGAAATCTATTGATTCCTGATAGAGGACAAACTATCTATATTTTAACCTCTAGGGATACCTCCAAAACCAATGGTCAAATACTCTACTTGTGAGCAACATGATTCAGCCATGCGCTGGTGGGATGTGATTACCTGGGCTGGTTTACATCAGCACATGTTATGGGTTGATTTAAAAGATCCTTAATTAATTAGATCTCTCCATATACACTGTTACCAAATAGATAGAGGGAATTATTGAAACTCAAGAATTCATAGATGTTGATTATAAAAGATTCAACATGTTTCAAAAATTCTCATTGTTTTTCATAGCATTACATCACATCTAGCTAGTGATTAGCATTTTCTTTCTAGATTCATTGAGGATGGGATATAGTATTCCATCCATAATCGGTTGAATGTGTTTCTCCTACCTATATTCTATGAAATAGTATGTTAGGCACTTATCACTGAGTTCACCCTGAGGGATGGTTATAGTACCAGACATAAAGGACTAATGTCGGGTCAGGACATTACATCTTCCTATGGTAAGAAGGGTTCTCTTAGTGTTTCTCATTATGGTAGTGTATGCTAGGGTACTCGTGTAGGTTTCTCTACAGTGTGTCACCAGTGTGGATGTAAGAGGCTTCTAAATCCTCTATGTGATAGAGACCCACTGGAGTGTCGGGCTTGTGACCATATGAGGTATTTTTAGTGTTTCTATCAGAACATACCATAAACTTCTACTAGAAGTGGATCCACACTAGTTCCTCCATTATGGTAATTTTATTTTAGGTTGCGTTATTACGGGTGATGGAGTAGCACTGGAAGCACTGGACGAAGAAGAGGTTGGGGATATGGTAGCTAGACCCCTTATCACCAGAAACATCAACAAAGTAGTATTGATCCTGGTAGTGAAATTTTTTCTCAAGGATGTGGATAAATATAAATACATTATTTATAGATGATACCTGATGATCATGCTATTAAATTATCTATAGTAAGAGATACTCTTCTAGGATGATCTTCTACAATATCTTATTTCTTTGAATTAGATGTTTCACACACGTTTGTCTCATTGTCTATAATGGAAAAACTTCGGTTAAAAATGTTGTATTACTATTGTGTAATGACTCTAGATATACCATTAAGGGTACGATAAGTGGGAAAATACAAGTTTATGGGATTTCCCATTGAGGAAGGCATTTACCCTTTCTTATGGGACCTATTTATTCCCAAAATGTTGGCCTTCAATGCAATTATCAAGATTGATTAGTTGGTTCCATATCATGAATTCGTTGGATTCTATCACCAAATGGTATCATTTACAACACCATAGGGTAATAGTTATCTTAATAAGGGTGAGTGGGATGTCCATGATACTAGAGTTAGACCACTTAATTTTTTTATAGGAGGAGAAACCACATGATTTCCAGTACATTCATAGAGGATTCAAGATTATAACATACTTAATTCCCTCCCATAATAAATCATTTCAATGGGTTTTTTTTCACAATGACATTTATGGATTACATTTTGAGGGGGAGGTAGATTTTAAGATCGGTATTTTTTTTGTGGGTGGCTCCAATGTCCATTCCTCTATATTGGATGGAACCTACATTGCTCTAGGATCTCAATAGGTAGTTAGAGGACTCGGATGCCAAAGATCTTATATGGTCCAACACTTATTATTAGTGTTTTCCTATGATTTTATCCAAGAATGTGGATTGGTATATTTGTCTATGTGTGGATTACAGATAATTGAACAATCATATGGTCAATAATAGGTATCCACATCCTCTAATAGATGATATCATTGATAGGATCTAGGGATCTAGGTTCTTCTCTAAGATCAACCACAGATCAGGTTGTCATCAAAGAAAATTCAGACAATTAGACACACTTCTGATAGATTTACATAGTATGTATAGTCTATATGAGTACCTATTTATGCCATTCAGTCATACAAATGGACCAACTATTTTGCTTGATCTGTTAATAGGATGTTCCACCCATATTTTGAATCATTTATCATACTCATTATGGAAAACATATTGGTTTATTCACACACTTGCATCGACTATGCCAAGAACCATGAGATCATTCTGAGTACACTGAGAGGGAAACATATTTATGAAAATATTTATATCTTCCAATATTGGATTGAGAATGTTCACTTCTTCGATTATATTTTTGTAGAATCAGTATTCTCTATTGAAACAGAGATGGTGGGTGTGGTGGTTTATTAGGATCAACCCAAGAACATGTTTGATACACATAGTTTCTTGGGATAGGATTTATATTAAAGAAATTTCATAGATTATTTATCATTTTTTACTTTATCTCATACTATTATTTTAAATAATGGTGTCATGTTTTTATGGTCAGAAGTAGGTGAGAAATCCTTTGAGGAGCTAAAAGGGAGGCTTGTCTCGACACCTATATTGTCTCTGCCAGAACCAGGATTAGGTAATATCATCTTTTGAGATGAATTAAGCATCATCCTAGTAGAATTTTGGATGTAGTAGGGTAGATTAATTTTGTACGAATCTCAATAGTTGATGCCTCTATAGAGAAATTACCTCATGCACAACCTTGAGCTAGCTGTAGTTGTCCAAGCCTTACGTTTATGGAGACTATTTCTTCTGGCTGAGAACATCATCATGTAAATGAACAAAAATATCATCAAATATTTCTTTTTAAAGAACGACATTAACATATGTACATACAGATGGGTTGAATATCTTCAGTAATTTCATTATGGTCTTTCCTATACATCTAGAAATGGAAATATAGTCACTGATCCACTGAGTCAGAAAACTAGGGAATATGCGATCCAAGAATCCTGTGATGAAGGGAAGTTAATGTCCCTCTATTCTACATCGTATATGGAGTTTAATGATATTCACAGGTATTCTTAAATCTCATACTTATAAGTTACATCTTCTTTCCTTGATAAGGAAAATGGTAGAATATTTTTTTGATTTTGAGGTATTGGTTATCCATGAGAGAGTATCAGGAGAAGTCCCACATTCGGATTGGTCTATGGATAATGATATATTATGATGTCTTGGGATTTTCTAGGATCTCAATAAAATGATAGAGGAGTTTATATATTATTAAAATGATTCTGAATGGAAATTTCATCCAATAACCTCCAAAATGTATTGATATATGTGACAATAGTATTGTTGTAATGGGATGAAGAATTAGATCAAAAACATTATAACTATGTGTTCCACTAGTCAATAAGAGAAAGTAGCACACTAGAGCGATGCATTCTTCTGATAGCTGCTTCTAGTCATAGAATGTAAATGGGATGATATTTCTACAGATTTTGTGGTTGGATTACCTAGGTAACTAAGGGGTAGTGGCGATGTGTGGATGGTAATTGACCAGCTAATAAAAGTAGTCTAGTTTATTCCTATTCCGGAGACTTTATCAGTAGATGAGTTGGGGTGATTTTTTCGATGAGACTGTATGACTACACAAGGTCCCTCGTACTTTTTTGTTATATAGGGATGGTAATTTAACAACAAGATTCTGGAAGGGACTTCAAAAATATAGGGGTATATAGGTTCTTCTTAGAATAAATCATTATCCATAGAACTATGGGAAACCTAAATAGTTGATAATTTGTCTAGAGGAAATGCTTCTAGAATGTTTTTAATGATTTAAATAGATCATTGGAGAAATATATCCCTCTAATTGAGTTCTCTTACAAAATCATCTTTCATGTGAAAAATCATATGGATCCTTTTGAGGCCTTATATGGTTGGTCAAGTAGTTCTCCCTTATAGTTTCTAGAGGTTGGTGAGGAAACACTACTAGGTCGTCATATCATTGAGGAGAATTCACAACATGTTTAGATAACAATGAAGTGTATGTCTATTGCTCAGTTTCGATAGAAATATATTTTTGATCGCCATTGATGAACTATAGTTTTTGAGGTTTGGGATCATGTTTTCCTTGGGTCATCACCTATTCTAGGGAATATATGGATACATAAGCAAGGGATATTTTCGCCTCATTAATTAAATACATTTTTAATTCGATAGAAAGTCAGGATGATAGAATATCATTTGCTAATACGTTAGAGGTATCCTTCCATGCACAACGTCATTCTTGTTTCATATCATCTCTAACATCCTCACATCTTGTATTGGACCTTTGATCTTAAATAATATAACTTATATGCTAATACTTCTTTTGAGGAGTACCCTATACACATCATCGACATGAGAAAAATGGCTCTCTAATGCTGGTATATCATGCTAGTGTTGGTTCTATGGATGCATGACCATGTACAATATGAGACATGGGAGCGAGAGGCTGATGCACGTGGTCAGTGGCCTGATTTACTCTCCGATAGTCTTTCATCAACCTTGTATGGTGAACTCGGGGAAGAATTCCTTTAATGCGAGAGACTATATGAATCCATTTTTTACATTGGTGTGGATCATTTAATTTTTTTAAAACATTATTTTATGGACCTTTCGTGGATTCTTAATGAATTCAAGGTGTCCTCAAGGGTGTTTCGGGCCTTTTTAGAGTATGGAGCCTAGATTTTTGGGAGATTTTGGAATATTTCATGGTTAGTGTAAACTGTGCGATTGGGGTATATGGTTAGTCTAATCCATGATGATGATATTAATTTTCTAGTAGATCCATATTGCATGGTGGACGCGGGGTTCCTAAAACCACATCGCCAAACCTTGTGATTTCCCCATATCTCTGGTTACCCATGCATGTTTGTAGCATTATTTGGAAAACTGTGAAGCCATAACATCCATAAGCTAAATTTTGGTTAATTTTACATTAATACACATTATGATATAATTACCCATCATTCTTCACTTATCCAATTTTTGGGGAAAAGAACCTCCATTTCTCCTATTTTGACAATTTTTTAAGGCCCAACTATAGTATTAAAATATATCATTCATCTATGATTTGTTCATGCTTTTTTTTCATCACATTGGATGTGGAATGGTAAGAACCCGAGTCCATTTAAGCCATTATTCATCTTTATTTATCTTGGCCTAATTATTTAGCTGTAATAATTTTTAATAATTTCCTATATCTACTATATTCTATTTTTAATTAGAGTATACTAATCTAAAAGTAGAGACATATATGCTATAGGTGGGTGGTCTATTACTCTTTCCTCATGTTCGTACATTTTGGAATTGTCATGTGGGGACCACCAATTTCACCAAGAACCATTAATTGAATTTCTATATCATATTTATAGTCATTATAAACATATATTATTATCTTTCAATAAATGTAATTTTTCATTGCTGGTTCCAACCACAACGTCGAACACATCATGTAGTCTGATATTCTATAGATCAGTTTTTACAGTTTTGAAAATTTTCAATCATTGTTCAGGTTTGCTCGGGCATTTCCACACCATTGGATAGCCTCCTTATATTAAATTACTATTGAATCATGTAATGGGGAATGTTAATTAACATGTCAGATTCACTTGAACTATCAATGGTCGGGGCCTAGTTTTAATTAATTTATTAAAGTGATAAATTAGAAAGTATGTGGTGCGAATATGACTTTCCCATTTTAATTAAAAATGGATGGTTGGTTTCATGTCATAGAACCACATTCAACATAGAGTTAAAGGTAGAGGATGAACCAAATAAAATGATTATGACATATATCATTACATTAAATGGGTGTATACTACATGGCCTTATGAAACTAATGAAAGCAAATGATTGAACCAAATGACCTGATAAATAGAATACTTATCATGTGAAATAAATAATTGTAATGAATTAAATATGATTAGTATATTTATTAATATGGTCCATGACAACATTATGGGATGTATTTATTTGTGTTAGCTTTGGATTCCAAATGGAATGTCATGGGTACCCTATGATGAAATTCTGGTTCATGAAAGTTGGTTTCCATGAGTGAGACCTACTGGGGAACCTGATACTTATCTATCTATGGGTTTCTAGAAAGAAACTATAGTATACATTAATTATTATTAAAGGATTAAACATTAACACTCATTGGGTTCAATGTGACATGAGGTTCCTTGGTTACATACTCGGTCCCTACCACTTCATAGAATCCATTTTACCATGGATGTATTCTTTAGACTCTTTTATAAATACAATTGTGGGAATAACCAAGATGAATCTATTTGTATTACTCTCTTACAAAATTTTATTGACTTAATTACTACTGAGTTATCGTATCCCGAGGTCTATGATTCATTGGTGAATACAATGGAACAATTTCTTACTAATTATCAGTTATAGTTTCCATGTTATATCATGCAATCTCCACTATTTACATTATCACAAGGTGAAGTCAGTACTGTATATCGCTCACCGGACTTGTTTATATAAACTGGAAATCAATTAACTTATGAGCTGGTTATATCTTATACACAAGATAAGTGTTTATGTGGGTACCTGTTTATTTAGTTACATTGTACTACTTCACTTTTTATATGCATTATTGAACAGAGTAAAATTTATATTACACATGCCAGAGGATATGGGAACAGTTGGCGGTGGCCCACTGAGATTTATCTCACACCCTCTTCGGTCATCATTTGATACCCCGAGATGATTTCATGTATGCTTTTGTTGATATAAGGTAGTGTAATGCTTTATACACATTATTGCATGCTATTTTAGGATGGATATAGTAGTAGATGATTGAGACGTATCCCGAGATGCTTAAGATTGTTTATGTATTTCCTTTTTACATTTGGCTTTTTCATGTATTAATTCTACTATGTATCCATTCGTTTCATCTTTCTGGTGACATGAAAAATATCATCAATAACTATTTTATGTTATTCCAATTATTCCAGTTATTGTTATCCTTTTCTCTTTCCATTGTGTTTTTAGTATACTTATTTCTTCTGTTGCTTACCTCTATATATATTTTTTTGTTCTACACTATGGTAATGAGGGTATATCCTCCCCATGGGCACTCACACTGACCTCGTTGCTAGTTGGATGCATTTGGATTTCGGGGATATGCACTTGATGCCATGTGGCTCACCAGGATCAGGGAAACTTCTTTATAGAATCATGGTCTAGGACACCACATTTTGTTTATATATCCTCATTTATTTAATAATGAATCATCCAGAGGTTTATTTTTATGTAATATTAATACTTTATCTTCTTTTAGATCAAGAATATATTTCATCAATTTCTATATTTTCCATAAAATATAATGAATAATTATTTAACAATTGTAAAATTATTTATTAACTATATTTTTACCAATTTTTTAATTTTATAAAAAATTTAAAGAAATGTTTCTTTTTTGTTTTCCAAAAAATGTTCATTTTTATTTTTTTACAAAATTGTGTATATATTGTTTTCCTGAACATACATGAAACAACATGAATTTCATACTTTCATGATAATATAATGATTTGAATATTCCATTAAATGTTTCAATGTTTATATTCAATAAATATTTTTCCTATAATATTTTTCTAATTTATTTTTTAAAAGAAGTTATTTCAATGTGAAAAGGTTATTTTCATCTAGAAATATACCATGTTATCATTTAAATACATTTTCATCAATGATGAAAACACATGATGTTATGGATTTCTTATTAATTATATATATATATATATATTTAAAAGGTATATATTTAAATGGATCATTATAAATTCATTTTATGGGGTAATAGATTCCTTAACGTTATTTATCAGATAAATTATTTATGAAATATACTTTTACTACTAAATGTTTAAATATTCATTCCATTGCTAATTATAATTTTTCTAACTTATAAATTATTTCATTTTTAATGGAGGTCAAATAATGTACATGTAATTATGGATGAACCTAGATATCATTCCAATGTATTAGGTATTTTCTTTGGTATCATGTGATATTATGTATTGGGTTATAGAGTAAAACGAATCCATTGGTGGAAATTTAAAACTATTTGATAATGCTAAGGAAGTTATTTATGACTCATGTTGATGCCATGTTATATTTTTTAAATCATTTATTTGGTTTCTATAATCATATGATAATATATTAAACAAGTTATTATTTAATGTGAATATTGTTGTGCCTTCTATTTTATGATTTAAGGTTATAAATATAAAGCCCCAGCCTTAAACCTTTCTTAATCTTGAGTTATTACAAGATTACACATTGAGGATATTTTCAGGTTTAGAGTTTTAGAGAATTAGATCATGAAACTTGCATTACATTCCACATTTAAACAAAGTGGTTACATAAAAGACAGTATTCATTCTTCCCATCAACAGAAACATATTTAAAATAAAACATGGATTCTTTCTTGACAGATCCTTGACACTAACATCACATCATGTACCCTTCCCTTGACCTGTGAAAAACATTTCAAAAACTTGGGATGAGCATAAAAAGCTCAGTAAGGGATATATAGATAGGGAAAGGAAACATGAGTACATGTATACATAATAATAAAATCATACTTTACCCATAAAACATAGGCATATCAAATCATGAATAAATCATAGGAATCAAAAGACACAAAAGGTAACTTGAGGCATTCATAACATTCTTACGTAGGGAGTAACCCTCTTGGTTACGTTTTGGAATACCCATCACAGTATATTCCCTAAATCTCTTCGGATAAACCTCAATGTTTCACTCCTTCGTGTTACCCAATGCATTGGAGAGCTATATCGGGCTCACCCACCCTTAGATTATCACGGAACCACCCTTTTTCATAACAATTCCCAAGAACCATAACATAAATGTATCACATAAAACATGCATAAAGGAAACATAACATTTCCACATTTCAATCACAATATAACTTTTTAGTATATTGAAATAATGAATCCATTCAAAAAGAAACCATTTCCAAAACCATTTAAAACATTTAATAAAGAGATTTTTGAATCAAAGTGTCCCATACCACCTTGAAGCTTAAAATTTTAAACCATTAATATCAATATAAATAAATCCTTAAAACCATTTTGAAAACATGGATATTAATAAGAACAAACAATTAAAACATTTAAAACGATATTTTGGTTAAAGGGGTTTTACCAAAATTAGAGACACTTGAATACAATAATTGAGGAATAACATTTAGTCAGAACTTTATAATATCATGAGAGTAAATGGATTCATGGTATAATACTCCAAAAGACAGTATATAAACCATATAAGAGTGAATTGGTGCATAACAATAATGAACCCTCAATAGAAATGTCAAATGTGATGAAATCCCTTATAAAGAAGGTATCCTTAAATTAAGGACAAATCAACCTCAAAAATATGTGTGAAAAATATAATTACACCCAATATAAGTGGATATTAAGTGTAAAACAATAAAAGGTCATTCACAAATATTCAATGGATGACATATTCAATGACTACATGTTGAACCCAAAGAAATCGAAATTGGGTTAAAAATTTCCTTTGACAGCCTAACGGCATCACATCAAAATGAGTTGATGAGAGATAAAAAGTGTATCTCATCACTTGGACATAAAATTTACATAAATAAAGATATATGAGAACATATCCCAACATAACAATATGTCAATTATAAGACCCAACAAAATAAGTCTTTTAAAAAAGAGGAGGGTGAAAGGTTCCCTTACCGACTTGGGTATCTTTCAAAACATACACCCCATGAAAGAAGGACAATAGATCATTGATGTAAATACTCATAAACGAAATTATATTACACAAATAGTATAATAATGGTCATTACATACACCACTCAATGGAACTTGTGGAAAATGTAGCATAAATCTCACGGGAATAAAAGTGAGATGAAAAATCCCTTATGAAAACTCGGCAGCCTAACGGCGCCACATAAAACTTCCGAATATGGGTTGATGAGATCAAATAGGGTATCTCATCACATTACAATAAAATTTATAGAAAGAGGAATATAAAATAACATCCCCCAACATTACAAAGAGGATCTTAAAAGAAGTGACATAAAGAAGAGTACTTAAAAAGAAAGAGAGAGGTTAGATCTCTTACGAAAGTTCGGCAGCCTAACGACGCCACTCAAAACACCCAAAATGGATTGATGAGAGAGAATAGGGACTCTCATAACATGAAAATAAAAATTACAGTAAGTTTAATATAAAATATCATCCCAATAACAAGAAATTTGAGCTTTAAAAGGAATGACATAAAAGTGTGTACTTAAAAAGAAAGAGAGGAGTAGGATCCCTTACCTCGGGTCCGACTTGACTCGATTGTTCTTTAATCTCCTGAATAAAAAACTTGAGTTAATTTCTACTTCCTTAAGAACCTTTTTCAAGTTCATTATTCCTTTTATATCACTTATTACCATGTCATAAACATTATGTAATCATTTAAGTTAATAATAATTGTTTTGCCGATATTTGGTTCTTAAGTCGAAAGTGGACTACTTACAAATACATGTTGTTCGTGTGGAAAAATGTTTATTATATCCATAATTGTATTCATGATTTAGATATCATATATGTAATATATATCCAGTACATTCATGAATTTATAACATTACATAATCATTTATAGGTAAGAAATGAAATGCACCGTTCATGGAGACGGTAAGCTGTACGTACGCATGAACGCTACTTTCATTTCTATTTCGTATTTTATAGAATAGAATAATAATGATATAAATGTATATTATAATTCCAGTATAATATCATATATAATATCATAGTTCAATCCTTTATACATCCCACATATGGTATTTAACGAATCAAATCACTTTGAGGGGGCAGTAGTCCGCACTTCCTAAAATGAAGATATCGCGTATACCCATAATGGAAGCCATAAAGGTAAGACACAAATGAAAAATAAAGAAGAATAAGTAAAACATAAACATATTATATATCATATATTAAAATAGTGACATCATAATGGCCACCTTTGTAGGTGTTAAATAGGTATTGAACAATCATCGTTTCGGGAGGCAGAATTTCGCCATCCACGGAAACCGTATGTTCTTTAACCATTTGCTGTAGTTGTGTGAGAGTGTAGCTCGAATAAATCTTATAAAAAGAACCTAGTATATTGAAGATACTGGTTTTGTTACAAAAGAAGTAAATAAAAATAGTTTAGGGGGTTGGAGAAGCAAAATAAAACAAATGAACATGAGAGAATGAATTACCTTTAAAAGTGTAACTCATTTTGATTTGAGCCTAAAGGCTTCCTTTGAAAGGATTATGCCCAAAGGTAATCCTATAGGATGAGGAGAGGGATGTGGAGAGAGTAAATGGGCAGGGTTTGGCCGAGCCAAAGGCTTGAGGAGTGTGTGAAATGAGGTAGAGGTGGGGGCCTTTTATAAGAGGAGAGGAGGGGCACTTTTGGAAAGTAAGAAATTTTACTTTATTTGAAAATGTGTTTCGGTTTTAAAAGATCCCACATTTATATAATTCGTGGGTAAGGTGATACTGGTTCTAACTCCACCCATCCAATAAGTTTTGGACATGTGTAGGTCATAGAGTTTACATTATCTTCTCATTTTATTTAAATCGTCAGATAATGATGTCATCGATGCATCATTATGATGTCATAAATAATTTAATTTATTTAATGTCTAAAAATTATAAAAAAATTACTATGATGTACGAAATATTTTTAGCTTTCCAATTACTATTTATAATAAAAAATCTGACTTGTATAACCCCACTTAAAAATTGTTTTAGTAAAACATATCATGTTTGTGTCATTTTTACTTTTACATTAAATAAAAAGTTATTTATGTCATTTCCCAACAAAAGTGGCTCCATGGGGTCCCCAAGTTGACCCATGGCTTTTATTGGTCGGCCATTACTCATAAAATAAGGTTAGGACAAGTGTCATGGTGTTTTAACATTTTTATAATATCCTTTTTACATTAAATTATACTAATTACCTCTAATTGTGATTAATGAAAAAAAGTTACTATTCACCACAAAATTATTTTCATCCCATTGAACCACATTTTGCATACTAATTCCAACCATGTATGTCGGATTTTCAAAATTCAATACACATTAGTGGTAAACTTTCATTTAACTGAAAAATCAGTTTGCTTGATTACCACTTAGTGGTTTCACTATTCATCAAAAATTGGAGTTTTTCAGAAAAATACCAAAACTTCACCCTAAGCTATATTTGATATTATGAATTCAAAAATGAAGTCCGTTTTACAAAATTAAAAACATATTATTCACATTAATTAATTTAATAATTAATTCCCGCTGTCAGAGCAAATAGCGTGTTTTTATAAAACGATAAGTATCAAAAGATTGACACTAGTTTAAGTCTGATTTCAAAGTGAAATTAATTCCAACGACCACTATTGGATTTAATGGTAAAAATATTTTCTAATTTCACTTTAAAACCAATTAAAAATATTATCTAATCATATAAATAAATTAGATTAAAAAGAGGTTTTGAATTAAAACACAACATTATACACTATTCATTAAAAAAATGAACTTCATCGGAAAAATACCAAAAAATTACACAAAGTAAAATTTGATGTCCCGATTCTTAATAAGAGTTTTATTTGGTCCAAAATAATGGATAGGAGTGATCAAAACTATATTTAATGACAGTTCTCCATTAAAAGGCGATAAGTGAACCTTCAGTAAAAACTAGGGCATATACGCCTAAAATTGAATTCTTTCCGTATTTTAAGCCTTTAGCATTTATTTGATAAATGTAAAAACATTAAAAAACATATATAATCATATTTTAGTAATTTCTATCCATTCCCGCCAATACAACGGCTACATGTTTACTACAATTTGAAATAATATTATTTTATTATTAGAGTGCAACGTAAGATTCCCAAGAAACTCGTTGTTCCGTGTTGGGTACGCCATCGAGCACAACGTCCCCTTTAAAGACATATTAATATTTTATTCACAAATATGGATAAATATGAAAATGTCATATTCTTTATTTACCTGGGGTGTTACATCCTTCCCCCCTTTTGGGAATTACGTCCTCGTAATTGTTAAAATTGAGCTTGGAAACATCCTTGAAAGTCCCACATCAGAACAAAAGTCGGTAAAACAAACACTTTAAAATAAAGAAAGATAATTACAAAGGTCACCCGAGTTAACCCATACTAGGATTCCAAGTATGAAAATATGGACATGGAGGAAAAAACAAAGGGTCATGTTCTGATGGAGAGTGATAGAAAACATGTTTAGGAGAAAGTTAACCGCGAGAAATTCACAAACTTGTGATGGGTTAAACGGTATTCGATTCCCCAGTAGGAAAAGTTAATAGACAAAATTTTTTGTTTTAAGTTACTTTTTATTGAGGAATTTATTCAAAAGGAAACATATTCACTTATCATATTGACTTTCAACTTTTATTAGATTCCTTACACAAACTCATATTTTCTCCAAAAGATGAGTATTTAGGAAGACTTGTTCACATTAAGAGTACTATAATCAACTTCTAGAGAATCACCTAATCCACAAAATAGAACTATATACTTCCCATGTATTTTGACTTTAACCAAAACCAAAAAGGTTATTACAAGATCAGATAATCCATAAAAGGATAACCCTTTATAAAAAGAAAATCTATTCTTAACCTCCAAAATTTGTCCAACAAAACCCAAAGTTCAACGAGGACCATTCTACAATAAATTTGTCCATAAAATTATTCAAAGTACACCAAACTAAGATTGAAACCCAAATATTTGAAGGATTTAGTCACATAGTCTTCCAAGTTAAATCGTAACATTTATCTCCAAACAACATCAGTTGCTCCTAAAGTCTCGTATTGAAAAGTAATTAACCTAATCACATATCCTCCATGATAGGTTAATCATTTTCATAAATAACCCAAAATAAACTTACTCTTAATTCATAAAATCATATAACTAGAAAGAATTGGTCAAACTAACCAGGGAATTCACGTAGTCCAGTGGTAGGCGATAAATACCAGTCGCACTTTGGTTGTGGGTTCGATTCTCGCAGCTTTGTCCGACGTGATGGGATGTCACACGGTCTGCGTGTTGTCCTTTTTCCAAAACTATATAATTCATAAAACATTACCCAAAATGAGATAAAATCTTCAAGAATAATCATAACATATTTTAACCTCAAGTTTATCTCATGCCCTTCATTTTCCATCATATCATATAATAACCCATAATTACCTCAAAAGTAAGGATCATATAAACCCTAATGGTTACTTTAATAATTATTACCTGAATTTCCACATCGGGTTGGCCATCTTGTACATGATGCATTAGAGAAATCACCAAGGATGAAGTGATTGATCATAACTCCTTGATAGTTGGTTTAGAACAACTATGAGATTCCTCATTGAATCCCCCATCTCATCCAGTATCTTAATCAGAGAACCACCACAGTTTCCTTCAAACCCACTGTCACTTTGGTGCCTGCTAGATCCATCCATTTACTAAAACCAAAAAGTTCAGTGTGAGTATATCAAAAAAGCCATCATGTACTAATGAGGAAGGTAAACACTAATATATACTTACTCATTCAATTTATCTAAAATTAGGACTCTTTCTGAAATCCTAACCATTATGGTAATGTCACTTATGCTTAAAGAATACACTAACATCTAAAGTTATCTAAACCGACCTTTGATACCAACTATAAGTCCCCAGCCTTAAACCTTACTTAATCTTGAGTTATTACAAGATTACACATTGAGGATCTTTTCAGGTTTAGAGTTTTAGAGAATTAGATCATGAAACTTGCATTACATTCCACATTTAAACAAAGTGGTTACATAAAAGACAGTATTCATTCTTCCCATCAACGGAAACATATTTAAAATAAAACATGGATTCTTTCTTGAAACATCCTTGACACTATCATCACATCATGTACCCTTCCCTTGACCTGTGAAAAACATTTCAAAAACTTGGGATGGGCATAAAAAGCTCAGTAAGGGATATATAGATATGGAAAGGAAACATGAGTACATGTATACATAAGAATGAAATCATACTTTACCCATAAAACATAGGCATATCAAATCATGAATAAATCATAGGAATCATAAGACACAAAAGGTAACTTGAGGCATTCATAACATTCTTACGTAGGGAGTAACCCTCTTGGTTACGTTTTGGAATACCCATCACAGTATATTCCCTAAATCTCTTCGGAGAAACCTCAATGTTTCACTCCTTCGCGTTACCCAATGCATTGGAGAGCTATAACGGGCTCACCCGCCCTTAGTTTTTCACGGAAACACCCGTTTTTATAACAATTCCAAAGAACCATAACATAAATGTATCACATAAAACATGAATAAAGGAAACATAACATTTCCACATTTCAATCACAATATAACATTTTAGTATATTTAAATAATGAATCCATTCAAAAAGAAACCATTTCCAAAACCATTTAAAACATTTAATAAAGAGATATTTGTATCAAAGTGTCCCATACCACCTTGGAGCTTAAAATTTTATACCATTAATATCCATATAAATAAATCCTTTAAACCATTTTGAAAACATGGATATTAATAAGAAAAAATAATTAAAACATTTAAAACGATATTTTGGTTAAAGGGGTTTTACCAAAATTAGAGACACTTGAATACAATAATTGAGGAATAACATTTAGTCAGAACTTTATAATATCATGTGAATAAATGGATTCATGATATAATACTCCAAAGGACAGTATATACACCATATAAGAGTGAATTGGTGCATAACAAAAATGAATCCTCAATAGAAATGTCAAATGTGATGAAATCCCTTATAAAGAAGGTATCCTTAAATTAAGGACAAATCAACATCAAAAATATGTGTGACAAATATAAATACACCCAATATAAGTGGATATTAAGTGTAAAACAATAAAAGGTCATTCACACATATTCAATGGATGGCATATTCAATGACTACATGTTGAACCCAAATAAATCGAAATTGGGTTAAAAAGTTCCCTTGACAGCCTAATGGCATCACATAAAAATGAGTTGATGAGAGATAAAAAGTGTATCTCATCACTTGGAGATAAAATTTACATAAATAAGGATATATGAGAACATATCCCAACATAACAATATGACAATTAAAAGACCCAACAAAAGAAGTCTTTTAAAAAAGTGGAGGGTGAAAGGTTCCCTTACCAACTTGGTAATCTTTCAAAACATTCACCCCATGAAAGAAAGACAATAGATCATTGATGTAAAAAATCATAAACGAAAGTATATTACACAATGAGTAGAATAATGGGTAGTACATACACCACTCGATGTAACTTGCGGCAAATATAGCATAAATCTCACGGGAATAAAAGTGAGATGAAAAATCGCTTATTAAAACACGGCAGCCTAACGGCGCCACATAAAACTTCCGAATATGGATTGATGAGATAAAATAGGGTATCTCATCACATTACAATAAAATGTATATAAAGGGGAATATAAAATAACATCCCCCAAAATTAAAAATAGGAGCTTAAAAGAAGTGACATAAAGAAGAGTACTTAAAAAGAAAGAGAGAGGTTAGATCTCTTACGAATGTTCGGCAGCCTAACGGCGCCACTCAAAACTCCCAAAATGGATTGATGAGAGAGAATAGGGTCTCTCATAACATGAACATAAAAATTACAGTAAGTTTAATATAAAATATCATCCCAATAACAAGAAATATGAGCTTTAAAAGGAATGACATAAAAGTGTGTACTTAAAAAGAAAGAGAGGAGTAGGATCCCTTACCTCGGGTCCGACTTGAATCGATCGTTCTTTAATCTCCTGAATAATAAACTTGAGTTAATTTCTACTTCCTTAAGAACCTTTTTCAAGTTCATTATTTCTTTTATATCACTTATTACCATGTCATAAACATTACGTAATCATTTAAGTTAATAATATTTGTTTTGCCGATATTTGGTTCTTAAGTCGAAAGTGGACTTCTTACAATTACATGTTGTTCGTGTGGCCAAATGTTTATTATATCCAGAACTGTATTCATGATGTAGATATCATATATTTCATATATATCCAGTACATGCATGCATTTATAACATTACATAATCATTTATAGGTAAGAAATTAAATGCACCGTTCATGGAGACGGTAAGCCGTATGTACGCATGAACGCTACTTTCATTTCTATTTCGTATTTTATAGAATGGAATAATAATAATATAAAGGTATATTATAATTCCAGTATAATATCATATATAATATCATATTTCCATCCTTTATATGTCCCACATATGGTATTTAACGAATCAAATCACTTTGAGGGGGCGGTAGTCCGCACTTCCTAAAATGAAGATATCACGTATACCCACAATGGAAGCCATAAAGGTAAGACACAAATGAAAAATACAGAAGAATAAGTAAAACATAAACATATTATATATCATATATAAAAATAGTGACATCATAATGGACACCTTTGAAGGTGTTAAATGAGTATTGAACAATCATCGTTTCGGGAGGCAGAATTTCGCCATCCACGGAAACCGTATGTTCTTTAACCATTTTATGTAGTTGTTTGAGAGTGTAGCTCGAATAAATATTATAACAAAATCCTAGTATATTGAATATACCGGTGTTGTTACAAAAGAAGTAAATAAAAATAGTTTAGGGGGTTGGAGAAGCAAAATAAAACAAATGAACATGAGAGAATGAATTACATTTAAAAGTGTAACTCCTTTTGATTTGAGCCTAAAGGCTTCCTTTGAAAGGATTATGCCCAAAGGTAATCCTATAGGATGAGGAGAGGGATGTGGAGAGAGTAAAGGGTCAGGGGTTGGCCGAGCCAAATGCTTTAGGAGTGTGTGAAATGAGGTATTGGTGGGGGCCTTTTATAAGAGAAGAGGAGGGGCACTTTTGGAAAGTAAGAAATATTACTTTATTTGAAAATGTGTTTCGGTTTTAAAAGGTCCAACATTGATATAATTCGTGGATAAGGTGATACTGGTTCTAAATCCACCCATCCAATAAGTTTTGGACATGTGTAGGTCATAGATTTTACATTATCTTCTCATTTTATTTAAATCGTCAGATAATGATGTCATCGCTGCATCATTATGATGTCATAAATAATCTAATTTATTTAATGTCTAAAAATTATAAAAAAATTACTATGATGTAGGAAATATTTTTATCTTTCCAATTACTATTTATAATAAAAAATCTGACTTGTATAACCCCACTTAAAAATTGTTTTAGTAAAACATATCATGTTTGTGTCATTTTTACTTTTACATTAAATAAAAAGTTATTTATGTCATTTCCCAACAAAAGTGGCTCCATGGGGTCCCCAAGTTGACCCATGTCTTGTATTGGTCGGCCATTACTCATCCAATAAGGTTAGGACAAGTGTCATGGTGTTTTCACATTTTTATAATATCATTTTTACATTAAATTACACTAATTACCTCTAATCGCGATTAATGAAAAAAAGTTACTATTCACCACAAAATTATTTTCATCCCATTGAACCACATTTTACATAATAATTCCAACCATGTATGTCGGATTTTCAAAATTCAATACACATTAGTGGTAAACTTTCATTTAACTGAAAAATCAGTTTGCTTGATTACCACTTAGTGGTTTCACTATTCATCAAAAATTGGAGTTTTTCAGAAAAATACCAAAACATCACCCTAAGCTATATTTGATATTCGGAATTCAAAAATGAAGTCTATTTTAAAAAATTCAAAACATATTAGTCACATTAATTAATTTAATAATTAATTCCCACTGTCAGAGCAAATAGCATGTTTTTATAAAACAATAAGTATCAAAAGATTGACACTAGTTTAAGTCTAATTTCAAAGTGAAATTAATTCCAACGACCACTATTGGATTTAATGGTAAAAATATTTTCTAATTTCACTTTAAAAACAATTAAAAATATTATCTAATCATATAAATAAATTATATTAAAAAGAGGTTTTGAATTAAAACACAACATTTTACACTATTCATTAAAAAAATGAACTTCATCGGAAAAATACCAAAAAATTACACAAAGTAAAATTTGATGTCCCGATTCTTAATAAGAGTTTTATTTGGTCCAAAAGAATGTATAAGTGTGATCAAAACTATATTTAATGACAGTTCTCTATTAAAAGGCGATAAGTGAACCTTCAGTAAAAACTAGGGCATATACGCCAAAAATTGAATTCTTTCCGTATTTTAAGCCTGTAGCTTTTATTGGATAAATGTAAAAACATTAAAAAACATATATAATCATATTTTAGTTATTTCTATCCATTCCCGCCAATAAAACGGCTACATGTTAACTACCATTTGAAATAATATTATTTTATTATTAGAGTGCAACGTAAGATTCCCAAGAAACTCGTTGTTGCGTGTTGGGTACGCCATCGAGCAGAGCATCCCCTTTAAAGTCATATTAATATTTTATTCACAAATATGGATAAATATGAAAATTTCATATTCATTATTTACCTGGGGTGTTACATCCTTCCCCCTTTTGGGAATTGCGTCCTCGCAATTTTTAAAATTGAGCTTGGAAACATCCTTGAAAGTCCCACATCGGAACAAAAGTTGGTAAAACAAACACTTTAAAATAAAGAAATATCATTACAAAGGTCACCCGAGTTAACCCATACTAGGATTCCAAGTATGAAAATATGGACATGGAGGAAAAAACAAAGGGTCATGTTCTGATGGAGAGTGATAGAAAACATGTTTCGGAGAAAGTTAACCGCGAGAAAATCACAAACTTGTGATGGGTTAAACGGTATTCGATTCCCCTGTAGGAAAAGTTAATAGACAAAATTTTTGTTTTAAGTTACTTTTTATTGAGGAATTTATTCAAAAGGAAACATAATCACTTATCATATTGACTTTCAACTTTTATTATATTCCTTACACAAACTCATATTTTCTCCAAAAGACGAATATTTAGGAAGACTTGTTCACATTACGAGTACTATAATCAACTTCTAGAGAATCACATAATCCAAAAAATAGAACTATATACTTCCCATGTCTTTATACTTTAACCAAAACCAAAAAGGTTATTACAAGATCAGATAATCCAGAAAAGGATAACCCTTTATAAAAAGAAAATCTATTCTTAACCTCCAAAATTTGTCCAACAAAACCCAAAGTACAACGAGGACCATTCTACAATCAATTTGTCCATAAAATTTTTCAAAGTACACCAAAATAAGATTGAAACCCAAATATTTGAAGGATTTAGTCACATAGTCTTCCAAGTTAAATAGTAACATTTATCTCCAAACAACATCAGTTGCTCCTAAAGTCTCGTATTGAAAAGTAATTAACCTAATCACATATCCTCCATGATAGGTTAATCATTTTCATAAATAACCCAAAATCAAATTACTATTAATTCATAAAATCATATAACTAGAAAGAATTGGTCAAAATAACCAGGGACTTCACGTAGTCCAGTGGTAGGCGATAAATACCAGTTGCACTTTGGTTGTGGGTTCGATTCCCGCAGCTTTGTCCGACGCAATGGGATGTCACACGGTCTGCGTGTTGTCCTTTTTCCAAAACTATATAATTCTTAAAACATTCCCCAAAATGAGATAAAATCTTCAAGAATAATCATAACATATTTTAACCTCAAGTTTATCTCATGCCCTTCATTTTCCATCATATCATATAATAACCAATAATTACCTCAAAAGTAAGGATCATATAAACCCTAATGGTTACCTTAATAATTATTACCTGAATTTCCACATCGAGTTGGCCATCTCGTACATGATGCATTAGAGAAATCACCAAGGTTTAAGTGATTGATCATGACTCCTTGATAGTTGGTTTAGAACAACTATGAGATTCCTCATTGAATCCCCCATCTCATCCAGTATCTTAATCAGAGAACCACCACAGTTTCCTTCAAACCCATTGTCACTTTGGTGCCTGCTAGATCCATCCATTTACTAAAACCAAAAAGTTCAGTGTGAGAATATCAACAAAACCATCATGTACTAATGAGGAAGGTAAACACTAATATATACTTATGCATTCACTTTATCTAAAATTAGGACTCTTTCTGAAATCCAAACCATTATGGTAATGTCACTTATGCTTAAAGAATACCCTAACCTCTAAAGTTATCTAAACCGAACATTGATAACAACTATAAGGCCCCAGCCTTAAACCTTACTTAATCTTGAGTTATTACAATATTACACATTGAGGATGTTTTCAGGTTTAGTGTTTTAGAGAATTAGATGATGAAACTTGCATTACATTCCATATTTAAACAAAGTGGTTACATAAAAGACAGTATTCATTCTTCCCATCAATGAAAACATATTTAAAATAAAACATGGATGCTTTCTTGACACATCCTTGACACTATCATCACATCATGTACCCTTCCCTTGACCTGTGAAAAACATTTCAAAAACTTGGGATGAGCATAAAAAGCTCAGTAAGGGATATATAGATATGGAAATGAAACATGAGTACATGTATACATAATAATGAAATAATACTTTACCCATAAAACATAGGCATATAAAATCATGAATAAATCATAGGAATCATAAGACACAAAAGGTAACTTGAGTCATTCATAACATTCTTACGTAGGGAGTAACCCTCTTTGTTACGTTTTGGAACACCCATCACAGTATATTCCCTAAATCTCTTCGGATAAACCTCAATGTTTCACTCCTTCGCGTTACCCAATGCATTGGAGAGCTATATCGGGCTCACCCGCCCTTAGTTTATAACGGAACCACCTGTTTTCATAACAATTCCCAAGAACCATAACATAAATGTATCACATAAAACATGCATAAAGGATACATAACATTTCCAAATTTCAATCACAATATAACATTTTAGTATATTGAAATAATGAATCCATTCAAAAAGAAACCATTTCCAAAACCATTTAAAACATTTAATAAAGAGTTTTTTGAATCAAAGTGTCTCATACCACCTTGAAGCTTTAAATTTTAAACCATTAATATCCATATAAGTAAATCCTTTAAACCATTTTGAAAACATGGATATTAATAAGAAAAAATAATTAAAACATTTAAAACGATATTTTGGTTAAAGGGGTTTTACCAAAATTAGAGACACTTGAATACAATAATTGAGGAATAACATTTAGCCAGAACTTTATAATATCATGAGAATAAATGGATTCATGATATAATACTCCAAAGGATAGTATATACACTATATAAGAGTGAATTGGTGCATAACAACAATGAACCCTCAATAGAAATGTCAAATGTGATGAAATCCCTTATAAAGAAGGTATCCTTAAATTAAGGACAAATCAACCTCAAAAATATGTGTGACAAATATAAATACACCCAATCTAAGTGGATATTAAGTGTAAAACAATAAAAGTTCATTCACACATATTCAATGGATGACATATTCAATTACTACATGTTGAACCCAAAGAAATCGAAATTGGGTTAAAAAGTTCCCTTGACAGCCTAACGGCATCACATCAAAATGAGTTGATGAGAGATAAAAAGTGTATCTCATCACTTGGACATAAAATTTACATAAATAAGGATATATGATAACATATCCCAACATAACAATATGTCAATTAAAAGACCCAACAAAAGAAGTCTTTTAAAAAAGTGGAGGGTGAAAGGTTCCCTTACCGACTTGGGTATCTTTCAAAACATTCACCCCATGAAAGAAGGACAGTAGATCATTGATGTAAATACTCATAAACGAACGTATATTACACAAATAGTAGAATAATGGGCAGTACATACACCACTCAATGGAACTTTTGGCAAATGTAGCATAAATCTCACGGGAATAAAAGTGAGATGAAAAATCGCTTACGAAAACTCGGTAGCCTAACGGCGCCACATAAAGCTTCTGAATATGGAATGATGAGATCAAATAGGGTATCTCATCACATTAAAAAAAATATATAGAAATAGTAATATAAAAGAACATCCCCCAACATTACAAAGAGGATATTAAAAGAAGTGACATAAAGAAGAGTACTTAAAAAGAAAGAGAGAGGTTAGATCTCTTACGAAAGTTTGGCAGCCTAACGGCGCCACTCAAAACTCCCAAAATGGATTGATGAGAGAGAATAGGGTCTCTCATAACATGAACATAAAAATTACAGTAAGTTTAATATAAAAGATCATCCAAATAACAAGAAATATGAGCATTAAAAGGAATGACATAAAAGTGTGTACTTAAAAAGAAAGAGAGGAGTAGGATCCCTTACCTCGGGTCTGACTTGAATCGATCGTTCTTTAATCTCCTGAATAATAAACTTGTGTTAATTTCTACTTTCTTAAGAACCTTTTTCAAGTTCATTATTCCTTTTATATCACTTATTACCATGTCATAAACATTATGTAATCATTTATGTTAATAATATTTGTTTTGCCGATATTTGGTTCTTAAGTCGAAAGTGGACTTCTTACAATTACATGTTGTTCGTGTGGCCAAATTTTTATTATATCCAGAATTGTATTCATGATGTATATATCATATATTTCATATATATCCAGTACATTCATGCATTTATAACATTACATAATCATTTAGAGGTAAGAAATGAAATGCACCGTTCATGGAGACGGTAAGCCGTACGTACGCATGAACGCTACTTTCATTTCTATTTCGTATTTTATAGAATGGAATAATAATGATATAAAGGTATATTATAATTCCAGTATAATATCATATATAATATCATAGTTCCATCCTTTATACGTCCCACATATGGTATTTAATGAATCAAATCACTTTGAGGGGGCGGTAGTCCGCACTTCCTAAAATGAAGATATCGCGTATACCCATAATGGAATCCATAAAGGTAAGACACAAATGAAAAATACAGAAGAATAAGTAAAAAATAAACATATTATATATCATATATAAAAATAGTGATATCATAATGTCCACCTTTGAAGGTGTTAAATGAGTATTGAACAATCATCGTTTCGGGAGGCAGAATTTCGCCATCCACGGAAACCGTATGTTCTTTAACCATTTCATGTAGTTGTGAGAGAGTGTAGCTCGAATATATCTTATAACAACATCCTAGTATATTGAAGATACTATTCTTGTTACAAAAGAAGTAAATAAAAAGATTTTAGGGGGTTGGAGAAGCAAAATAAAACAAATGAACATGAGAGAATGAATTACCTTTAAAAGTGTAACTCCTTTTGATTTGAGCCTAAAGGCTTCCTTTGAAAGGATTCTTCCCAAAGGTAATCCTCTAGGATTAGGAGAGGGATGTGTAGAGAGTAAATGGGAAGGGGTTGGCCGAGCCAAAGGCTTGAGGAGTGTGTGAAATGAGGTAGAGGTGGGGGCCTTTTATAAGAGGAGTGGAGGGGCACTTTTGGAAAGTAAGAAATATTACTTTATTTGAAAATGTTTTTCGGTTTTATAAGGTCCCACATTGATATAATTCGTGGATAAGGTGATAATTGTTCGAAATCCACCCATCCAATAGGTTTTGGACATGTTTAGGTCATATAGTTTACATTATCTTCTCATTTTATTTAAATCGTCAGATAATGATGTCATCGCTGCATCATTATGATGTCATAAATAATTTAGTTTATTTAATGTCTAAAAATTATAAACAAATTACTATGATGTGGGAAATCTTTTTATCTTTCCAATTACTATTTATAATAAAAATTCTGACTTGTATAACCCCACTTAAAAATTGTTTTAGTAAAACATATCATGTTTGTGTCATTTTTACTTTTACATTAAATAAAAAGTTATTTATGTCATTTCCCAACCAAAGTGGCTCAATGGGGTCACCAAGTTGAACCATGGCTTGTCTTGGTCTTCCATTACTCTTCCAATAAGGTTATGACAAGTTTCATGGTGTTTTCACATTTTTATAATATCATTTTTACATTAAATTACACTAATTACCTCTAATCGCGATTAATGAAAAAAGTTACTATTCACCAAAAAAATATTTTCTTCCCATTGAACCACATTTTACATACGAATGCCAACCATGTATGTCGGATTTTCAAAATTCAATACACATTAGTGGTAAACAATCATTTAACTGAAAAATCAGTTTGCTTGATTACCACCTAGTGGTTTCACTATTCATCAAAAATTGGAATTTTTCAGAAAAATTCCAAAACTTCACCCTAAGCTATATTTGATATTCCGAATTCAAAAATGAAGTCCATTTTAAAAAATTAAAAACATATTAGTCACATTAATTAATTTAATAATTAATTCCCGCTGTCAGAGCAAATAGCGTGTTTTTATAAAACAATAAGTATCAAAAGATTGACACTAGTTTAAGTCTGATTTCAAAGTGAAATTAATTCCAACGACCACTATTGGATTTAATGGTAAAAATATTTTCTAATTTCACTTTAAAAACAATTCAAAATATTATAAAATCATATAAACAAATTACATTAAAAATAGGTTTTTAATTAAAACACAACATTTTACACTATTCATGAAAAAAATGAACTTTATCGGAAAAATACCAAAAAATTACACAAAATAAAATTTGATGTCCCGATTCTTAATAAGAGTTTTATTTGGTCCAAAAGAATGTATAAGAGTTATCAAAACTATATTTAATGACAGTTCTCCATTAAAAGGCGATAAGTGAACCTTTAGTGAAAACTAGGGCATATACGCCTAAAATTGAATTCTTTCCGTATTTTAAGCCTTTAGCTTTTACTGGATAAATGTAAAAACATTAAAAAACATATATAATCATATTTTAGTTATTTCTATCCATTCCCTCCAATACAACGGCTACATGTTAACTACCATTTGAAATAATATTATTTTATTATTAGAGTGCAATGTAAGTTTTCCCAAGAAACTCGTTGTTGCGTGTTGGGTACGCCATCGAGCATAGCATACCCATTAAAGTCATATTAATATTTTATTCACAAATATGGATAAATATGAAAATTTTATATTCTTTATTTACCTGGGGTGTTACAAAAAATGTTTCTCACATGTTATGTTTCTTTATCTTGTTAACCCCCATAGTGGGATTTTGAACTCCCCCATTTATTTTATGTATCCTCATATTGTACTATAATTTTTTTGGATAACAAAGTGAATTAGGATATCAGTAAGAAGAGTAGAAAAAAAATTATCTTATCTTTTAATCACCATTGTTGTGTAATTTTACTAGTTTTCCAAGGACACCAAGCATCATGGTCACTATAATTAATCTATGATAATGTTAAAGATAATGAAATAATATTTTTAAAAAGATTCGGTCTCTATACTTTATAACATATAAATGTATATTATTATTTTTTGGGATGAGGATTAGGGAGAATTACCAAACAAATTCCCATAGATAATAATTGGTATAGAACAATATAATAAGGTTTATTAATGAATAGATTATGAGTTATTCTTAAATATGAATTACGGTATGGATTCTATGGGTGTACATGATCTTTTAAATGGTTGATTTAGGTTTATGACCTATAAAAGTGTTTTTTGAGTATATCCCAACCATTATACTATTGTATGGTGAGATTTCCCTTGCAACACATCTTTTTTAAACTCGTGGGGGATCTAATTTGGTAAATTCAAATTTTCATCATCTACCATCATAAAGGATTTGATTAGATGAAAATCAAGGACAACCTAGGATAATAAGTTATAATATAATGAAAATAAGGTGTCATTATTTAGAAAACCATTAATTTTTTTCATGATTATGATTCTTTTTTTACTAACCATGGATTCATGTTTTACTCATTGGCACTAACAAATAGTAATGATGTTAGCAAGAAATTGTATGTACAATATTATGATTCGGATGACCCAACTGGAATGATGACATAAGTTAATTTTATTGTAATACTTCTTAATAATTTATCATTTCATATGATTGAAAAAATAAATTAACTAACTCACATAATTTAAAATGAATAGAAGGATGGATTTTACAAAGATATTTACTAAAGAAGAACATATAAAAAATAAGGCTCAATTTACTTCAAGCATGAAATATTATAAGTGACTCTAAAAGTAATTTCAAAATTGAAAATTAAAATTTTTTATGTAATGAAAATAGGGGTATAATGTAATAACTTGCTAAGAGAAAATAAGGACTTCATTATATAGAAATTTATTTCAACTTAGAGATTTATTTATAATAAATTTTCTCAAATGTGGATAACATGGGAATTATCAGAGTCAATGAACAGTTCTAAAGGTTAAATCTAATACTATGAATGGAACTATGATATTCCAATAACTATGGGAAAATTATTTATTTATTAGTATTTTTGAATTATATTATTAATTAATTCTTAACAATGTAATTTTGTTTCCAATAATCATGAAATATCTAGTGATTTTATTAATTTTTCAGTAAAATATGAGTTTATTATAGATTCATTATGATTTAATTTATTTATAAAATATTTTTATCATAAATGAATCGGGAAGAAAATTTTTTTTAATAATTTATGAGTGGTTGAATTTATTTTGAGATAATTGTAAAATTTATCTTCGATGAATATGTGGAAAAATCGTTCAAATCAGTAGGTTTCAAACATAGTCACTAATATTTTTATGAATATTAATCAATTTTATTGAAATATTGATCTATTTTGAATATTGGGTGTTTTTTTGATGCTTTAGAAATTAATTTTTTATTTTATTTTATGATGTTTATTCATTTTGGGAATTATATTATCTTATGCTATATATTTTTTTGGTTAATATAAAAATATAATGGGGAAAAAATTATCATTTTTCGGATTATATGATCTATTAGAAGTTTATTTTAGTTATTTAGGAATAAAAAAATTTATTGAACAAAATAAAGTATGGTCTTCAAAAATTATAGTCCTATTATATTAATTACATATTAAATTATGGTCTTCTACACAGCTTATTGATTTATTGTTATTTGGTCATTAGCTTCTACATGATCATTTACATTTTTGTGATAATTGTTTTATATCACTCTTGATCATTATTATGAAATAAAATTTTCTTCCATGTACATGTATTAACATACCACTAATGTTATAAAATTTGGAATCCAATTTATATCGTATTTCCTATAACCATCACATTTTCTATCCCACTTTTTAGGAGTGTGTATTATTAACCATTTTTTTAAGTGGGATCTCATTAATACTATTTTCAAATGTTAACCCATTTATTACCATGTTTGTGTTCCATTTTTTTGGGAAAATTTATTAAAGGGGATATAATATAAGATCATGAGAATAAAACACTATATTTTATGTCATATATGACACAAAAAACTAATCAAAAACGAACCATGAAATTTAATTATTTAAAAATGATCATTATAATCTAGATATTAAATTTGAGGATATGAATAATATTAAAATATAAGTGATATATATATATATAATGATGTAACTCAATTTTAATTTATTTATAAATTTATAATAGATAAACAATCAATTATTAATGACTATTTTATATATTTTTTGAAAAAAAAATTTCTTCAAAAAAAATATTTCAAAATCTGTGTGAAAATATTATAAATAACCTATAGATGTTTAATAAAATTAATTAGATAAAATTTACTTAATTACTGAACTAATAATTAAAAAATATCTTAGGGATTGTTTTTGGATTTTCCTCAAATGATTGATTTTTAATTAAAGGTGGAAAATTATTGTTTTTTTTAAATACTATCATCTCTTTTAATTAAATAAACTAATTTATAAGTGGAATTATATTTTTGATTTGGTATTATTGTATCACATAGACCATTTTATTTATAATAATATAAAAAATTTCATTTGTATCCTCAATTTCCATTATTTTGGTTTATGTTTATTTTAGTACTTAATAAAAATGTATTCTGCAAATTATTTGAACTACATATAGCCTATAAATTTTTACTAATTAAAATACCACGATTTAAGGAGAAATTAAAATGAAATTTATCAAATATATATGTATATATATTAATTTTAATTTTTATAATGATTATTGTTATACATCGTGTTAATACAATTTCATAATATTCATAAATATATATATATGTTTTTAAAAAATCACGCTTCACTTTCTATTTTAGGTTTAATTTATAAAATAAAATATAATAATTAACTGCATTTATTTTCATAAAATTAGTTAATTATATATTATTGGAAACCATAATTTTTTTTAATTAGTTCAACCTAATTTGTTTCATACCTAATTGTATAAAAAATTAAAAAAACTATTACCATGATTAAGAATAAAAAGGGGTTTTCATATTATGTGGACTTGTTTTAAAATTAATTGGCCTCAAAATCTTTTTTATATTTTATAAATTATATTTAATATTTCAAAAAAATTCTAATAACTATCTAATAACACTCATTTGTTATTTTTTATTATAGGGTAAATTCCCATGATAAAAACTATTTACTGTGAATGTATAGAGGGACTAAAAATAAGGGTAAAGGAAATAACCTCTTTAAAAAATATCTCTTTCTTAACAGTGGATTTGTGGAAGGAAAATATCTTACATTCAAGAAATAATTTAAAAATAACTAACGAAATTTTCTTGAGAATTACTACCCATTATTGAATTGTTTTTTGTTATTTAAAAAAATCTCCTCCTTTTAAATTATAATAGAGAACCAACTCTAATATTTTCATCACGTATTAAAATCCTTTTTGTTCCTCTTATCCCTACAAAAATAACTACCTCAATATCCTACCCACATCCATGATTTTGTTTATTGGTTATAGAAACCTCCTTGGAAGGATTCTAGTTTAACCCAAAAAAGGTTTTATGAAGAATCTATATCATTCTTAACTGAGTGTTTTTTATTTCTTCTCTGAATTAAATAAATTATTATTAAACCATGATACTATAATAACATTATAATATACTATATATAGACATGTAACATGTCAATGTGATTTAATATATCAATTTAATCTTCCATAAAATTTGAAACAAAAACATTATTTGTGTGTGCCGCAGTCTACAAACGTTAAAGACTATATAAAAATATTCCATCATGATGTCTCGTGGATTTTTATGCTATTGGAATTAATGTATATATATTTTATTCAATAAATATTTATCATTATAGAAAAATATTATATAATATAATGGTTTACCATTCCTTTTACTAAGAAACAATAGCATCTTTTATGCCTACAAGTGGACAACCACATCCATGAAAGGATGTGAATGATTTCTCATTACTACATCACAATGATGGTATATTTAAGTTTAATTAAACAAATAATATGGTATTAAGGATAAATTGACAATTATATAATGGTGAAATAATTTTTAACTTCTTTCTATCATGATCATTGATAATCCGAAATGTTACCCATCCGTATGTATGGCCTACCATCTCCATGGTTGTAACATAGATAATGTTTAATAACCTTATTTCATGGTTGGATTTAAAAGTAAAATTTATATATATAAATTATATTTATATAGTTATTATTATTTTGGATGTTATTAAATAATGAATTATTTTACCATAGTCAACATACCAAAGTCATGTTAGATAAATGAAAAGAATATCATCAGAATTCCTAACAAGAAAATGATATACTATATAAATAAATATGACATGGTAATAAATAAAATTAAAGAGTAAAAATAAGAAAATTGATCATAAGATTGTAAATTATTAACATAATTTTATTATTCAGTGTTATAATGTGTGTACATGGTGAGTTGTACTCAAGGTAAGGGGTTTTGAACACTATTAACATTCATTAGGATATACTTATATATCATTGGATATGTTATTCCATGATTATATGTGTTATGTCCAATATATATTTTATATTTTATTTCCACATTTTTTGGGATTTACATTTATTTCATAAAATCACTTTATTGATTAATTCAAACTACAATGATATAGAATTTTTAATATAATTCATCTCAATTTCTCTTCTATATGGAATAATTTAATGTTAGACACATTCATTATTTTATGTGGTCTATATTATTTAACATTTACATATTATAACATGATACAACTATAATTCATGGAATTAAAATTAATATGCATTTTCTATCATCAAATAATATTTTATTCGAATATTACAAAGGAGGTAAATACGTTATGTTATATTATGATTTTATTTAGTTATTTTTTATTTTAAATGATCCATTTTGGGATAACATATTCAATTGTATTATTTAAGGATAATTATTTTATTCTCATCTAGACAAAAAGGTCATTTTCTTATTTTCATTCCATTTTCACCCTTATTGAATAATGAATCATTAGGAATGTGGTTTGTATGTAATACAAATCATGTATCTTATTTTATATCTGTTATCTTTCTCTTAATTTCCTACAATTTAAAAAGAATCATTCAATTTTTTAATATAATATATTTATTTATTTAATAAATATGTATGAATAATGTAATTTTTGAATAACTGTTTTAATAGGATTATTTCTATCAATTTCTGAATAAATTACCTACTGTATTTTTTTTACAAAATTATTGAATAAATGTTTTCATTTAAATGAAAGGGAATGAATGGAATTTCCTGCATTAATTACTACTATATTCATTGAATCGTCTGTTACATATTTCCATGGTAGTTTTAAATGAAATCAATTTCTATAATATCCGGGAAATTATAATATTTTAATGATGTGATTTCACACTGGTAAGGGTATCTTCATCATGAAATAATGGATGTGGTAATTTAAAGTTGTTTTCATAATAAAAACAATCATTACTGTTATATATATATGTGTGTGTAATTATATATATATCACCTTCACATATACCTAGTTCATTCAACCTACCTTTAATGGGATAATAAACGACTTTTGTATTTATCAAATGCATAATTTATGAAATTTAATTTTGTTATAACATGATTAAATATTATGAAAAGAAATACAATGGTTATTCTTTTGATTATACCTTATTATGGATTTCAGTTTTAGGAACACAGAATAATTTATATTTTATGATGTATGTTTTAATAGAGAACTCCATTTAAATTTTTATTATTTTAGTCTCATGATCCATTTTGTATGCAATTTATTAGTTAACCTATTCCATTATGGGTATTACCCATCATATGATACTGTGTAGCCAGTTATCATCGACTCTTGTTTATGTCCTACTAAATGTTTCTGCCACATTTCATTGGTTTCTATGATATTATGATACAATTTTCCTTATGTTATTATGCTATTTTATTACACAATAGAATTATCATTTTGGATATAATAGTATACCTTAACTCTCATATTATGTTTCCTTATAATGTTTACACCATTTCCTGTATTTTTTAGAACCCTCATTTCCTTTATTTATTCCCCAGGTTATCTAATGCAGTTCTAGGAGCCCAAATAGATATAGGAGGTCAGTAAAATTCAAAAAAAATAATTATATTATTTATTAGTCTATTTTTTGTGAAACTATTATATAAAGACACTTGGACATGTGATTTTTGAGTAATAAATAATGTATTTTTATTTCAAAAAAAAATATTTATAGATTTAAACATCTTTGGTTTATATAGTATGTGTACTAAAATAATGATTAGTGACATCCATTAAGGTATAAAATTTCATCACAATAATATTTTTTCTGTTATATTTCTATAAAAGATAGGTTTTAACCACAACCAACGGTGATATAATTCCCATTGTTGGTGAGGATGCAGAAAATATTTGGACATCCTCTTCTAAGGTAAATTACACTAAAAAAGGCCTATACATATATCCTAATGGATAAAAAATATCAAAATGACTTCTCATGAGACAACCCAATGACATAACTTATCCTCTATAATATAATTGAACATATTAATCAAGAAGAGACTCCCAGTTACATGGTTCTCGGTTCTCTTACATGTATCTTATAAAAAAGTATGGATTTACCACAGTCATATGTAGGGTGTGAGGAACAATTCTCATTAGAAAACCTCCCTGAATTTATTTAATATATTTTCCAATGCCAACCGACAAATTAGTATGAAAATACATTAATATAGTAAATCATTTAAAATAAATAACTCTATAATATGACATTGAAATCTATTTGGTTTTTCATTTCATATAGATCATATTTTCCAAAAAAATATATAAATGGATCAAATAAAGATGTAAGTCATAAGGCACTAACTGATTAACATTTTTGAAATAGAATAATAAGTGTGAGACTCAAAATCAATATCAAAACAATCTAACAGTATAAAGTGAAATAAATATAACATATATTATCACAGAAAACATGAAACTATAAAAGTTCATAAGTTTAAAAACAAATCATGCATGAGTATTTTCACATAGGGCTCTAACCATAAGTGTATAATGTAAGTGAGTTTATACAAAGTATGATATTCAGAAATGAAAATTGGAATCCCTCATATTTTTCATGATTTCAGACTCCATGATATATCATGATATATTTGAATCCATATTCAATAATCAAATGGTCTTCCAAAAAAGGACTCATGGTTATTTAGAAATAAAAATGTATACTCAAATATTATTCCTCCCCGAAGTCTCTCACAGTCTCTCAGATTACCCTTTTCTCACATGTTTTTTTGAAACGTGTTCTTATTTATGGCAACATAATAAAAATAAAATGTTAATAAATGAAAAAAACCATTTCATAATTAAATTTCAAAAATAAAATTTCCCACAATCATTAAAACACTATACATAAAGTAAAAAAAATTAATTTGGAAATTATTTAATGCCACAAAATCCCTTTTAGATGTTTTATAAAAAAACATGTGGTGTACATATGCCAACCCCATTTAGTAATCCTTCTTAAAAAACCTAATTTCCAATCCAAGTTATAGAACACTTTAAAAGGTATATAAATCCAAAATAGATCCATTATTTTATGGCTGAACCAAAAAATAATAGAAATCAGAATTTAATGATAATCCACGTAAAACACCCTTATATAGACACTCCTACCACAAAGTTGGTTAAAACATCATATCTTTCGACAAACCCACCTATAATATATAGGAAAAGGACTCACATGAAATACATTTTAAATCAAATAAAAACCCTCATTTTACCCCTAGGTTCAACCCACCCCACACCATCTAGGGCCCTATAATTACATGTAAATTGAAGAATAAGTAAGATATTGGGGAAAGAAAATCCAAGATGATTTAAAATGACTTAATTCAATTAATACCACCTTGATTCCAAGGTTAATTTACAAAATAAGAAGAAGATATGAAACCACATAATGGAAGAGAAGGTGAACACAATGGGAGGAAAAATGGAGAGAATCTTTTTATAGAAAATTAAGGGAGGAATATTTTAAAAGGATACTTTTTAAGTGACATAGAGAGGCCTCGTGTTTTGGCAACTCATTTTTGAAAAACAAGCATTAATCATGTGACAGATATTATCTCCCAAATATCCAATATAAGAAGCTACTCCTAGGGGTTTCATTTTTTTAAAATCCTTGATCAATATACTAAATACCACACTATTAACCACTACATCACACTCATATACTTATCTTCATAGTTAAAATAACTATTCATGTAGCATGTTTCCATTAAAAACATCAAATTATATTCCATGGGACCTATGAATTAAAAATATAACCTAATTAAAAATAAAATTGAAAAATAGATGTTCAAGATTCCATTATTGTGTGTAAAAATACCCAAAATGCAACTTTCTACGACTAGAAGTACTCATGATTATTTGATACAAAATAGATAAGGTCACCTCTCTTTCAACATAGACTTTTGATAACATGTATTGTCTCTATCACCACCACAATTCTAGAGAAAATAGACCAACGAGACAAACATACCATGAATCACCATATTCATAGAATTAATGAAACGATCTAGTTATTATACAATTTTAATGTCATGATGAATTTTCAAATAATCCCATTCTAACATGTGGGATAGGTCTGAATTGTATAACATCAACATGAAAATTTGGAATATTTCATGAATCAATGTAAACTATTGTGGAATCTCTAACTGATATGTTACTTTCATAGAAACTAGAAAAAAATGTTATTGCATGAAATAACCAAACACTAATATCCACTAATTTCCAAAGAGAATATTTCCTTGTTAAATTAATACTCACAAAACAAATAATCATAGACATGAATCTATAATGGGTGACAACTATAATCTACATATAAAATGTTGTGACTCTGTGCCATGACAAATATTTTATAATTCAGAAAAACTATCATGGTCATTTTCTTTATGATACATAGTATAAGAAATGATTTCTCAACCACAACATCCCAACAAAACATGTACTAGAATGACTGGTCATTGAACCCATCAAATTGTTGTATCCTGATAAAGGCCTAAAAAATATCATTATATGACAACTCAAACAATGTTAGGTGACTTTCCCAAACCCCTTGAAATTAAACCCACATAGATACATCATAACATTGTGTGTCTGGATGGTCCACCTAAACTAACTATACATCTATGGGTGATATGTGCTGATAAATCGCATATAATTTCCCAAATCCTCCTAGGCTCCCTTCCATTATTAATAAGTAAAATAGGTATAAAAATATAACACTACCGTAGAGGGTACTCCATGAAGAGGGAAAACCTATAAAATATAAAATAGTATGAGTTTTTATACCTTCATGAAATCCTTGACAGGATGATAATGGGGTTATTATTTCAGATGACTGATAATAACACATATGGAATCATTCCTACGTAGAGTACAAGGTAGAATAATCATAAAATAAATAAATAACATTACCCACTTCAACACATGAATGGCGTGTAGATACAACAACCCTGTGAGTCTTTAATGCTCAGCCTTGGTACACCAAAAGGGAACTCATTGAGAGATGATATATGAAACTTGATATGACATCCTAGGTTACCAATACCAAATATTCAAGGTATAAAACATCTATGTTTCACTTAGTTGAATGACCTAGATATAGATTGTACCCCACACAAAACCTTATACAACAAACTCATAATAACTACCAGTAATAAAAATAAGAGGATAAAACCATCAAGAGACTAAGAACACTTTCTTAAGGCCTCCCCACCACTAAATTCTTTGTTAATTCACTATAATTAGGGTTTAGATACCTACTAACTCCTAACTCAGGTGACAAGAGAGGGTATGACCTGAACACTATTCGGTAAATCATTTTCTCCATCATACTTCACCTCCAAAACAAGATCTAAAAAATTCATTATACCCCACACATTCATTGATTCTCAAATGGACTACACTATAATCATTCTACTCAAATCATCGAAGTCCAGATTCCCCATCATCAGTGTATAATAAATATAAAAATAAATGTATAAAGTTATTCTAGACAAATTATTTACCTGAGGTTTATGTCCCTTCATGTGATAATTTTCATCATAATTTTATGATCCAAAAACATTGTAAAATGATCTAGAATGAAAAAATGTCACCAACTATTCAGTGCACATATCATAGATTCATATTACATGTTATGGGAGGGATAATTCAACTCATGTGGGAATAACTTCCACAAGAAATAGGACACCTCATGATAACCTTGCATCATGAAAACACAAAAAATCATATAATAGGCATCATAATACATAACATAGTCTCCCCTAGGTAAATTACGAATAATAAATTTCAATGTAATTATCCAACTCGAGTCGACCCAACCTTTCACCCTAGGTGTGCGTCCACTAGGCCCAAAGCATGTTATCAATTCCCAATGTTCATGTGGAGGGATGGAATTTGTGAGATGTTATGTTGAACTGGGATGTTTTTTTTACAAAATGGTATTAGATCCAATACCTAGATGAAATGTAAATGGAACTACATGAGTTTTATGTGTAGTTTTCATAATGAGGGTTTTGTTATTTGGGGGTGAGATTATAACATCCCTAGAAAATTAAGACATAAAAGGATTAATTTGAGTACCCATATCAATATGGTGGACCATTATATTGGGATCCAACCTAATTATAAATCCATAATTTAGAAATATTGTTCTAGATTTCCGGTTAGGATTGGTGACCATGTGGTATGTATATTATGCTACATTTGAGTGATGAAAAAACACATTAAAAGAACATGAGTTTCCCTATGAGGAATAATTATGTAGAATGTTTAGGGAGTCTATCATTATTTAAAGTATGCATCAGGATCTCACATATACCATATTCATGGTGTATTTTAATGGAATGTTCTACCTAGAGGGCATGATGTTTAAGAAGGCCTATGATGTTTTTATATCTGAAGAAGGGGATAATTTTGTGATGAATTATTTTACCCATTTCACTGAGTTGGAATATGTCTCTCTAGAGTAGCTCATGAATGATTATGTTTTCTATCAGTTTTTTGATATGGGATTAAGGATTGAAATCATTATATGATTGTTATTGTTTATCTAAAAAAATATTCAAAGGTCAATGATAAGGCCTATATAAATGAAGACAAAATTTCTATTAAAATGGGAATTAATTTAATTCATTTAATAGGTGTAGTTAATAGTCATTTATAATGGTAGAAGAAGATTTCGAATCAGTATTAGTGGAGTAGTGGAATGATGGTACAACAGTCATTTAGTTCATCTCAAATGGATTATTCATGGTATAATCCTATTGTACGTTTCAATTTTAGTAAGGATTGACACAACATGCCTCATTTCATAGACCCTCTGAGAATTCTTCCATAATATGGGATGTCTTATAATATCTTGTGCATATGTATGTTGGATTTCTGGGAGACGGGTGTTGGATCCACCGTTTCCATGGGATTTCTAGTACTATTAATGAATTACAAGGGTAGATGACCATTTTTTATATGTATTCTCAACATGAAAGGGAGACTCAGGGAGGATCTCTGATTGTTAATTTTATTATAGAGAATGTTTTCAATGAAGAATCTTCTTTTAGAACATCCACTGTGAGAGGTACTGTGTTTGTTTCTTCTATGCCATCAATTTTATTTGACACTAGCACATCCCATTCCATAAAATAAATAAAATTTATTTATTACTTGGGAAATTGTTCTAGTTTTATGCCATAAGATAAAAATTTTATAACCTTATTTTATAGGAAAATGATAATGGTATCAACTTCCCTGAGTTTCCTATTTTGGTTACTTGAATAGAAGTCATCTCGATATTCCTTATTTTGGACCTATACATTTTTGATGGTATTATTATCATCTTTTGGATGATAGAATTAAATGTTATAGTAGTATTGTTTTTCTAAGGGACAATTATTTTACTCTATATGGGAGAAATCACATCATTCGGGGTGAGTGGTCTCCACAATTGGGTATTTCAAGGACAATTTCCTTATAACTTTGTTTGTTCCCATGTAGTTTTCTAAGGTGCGACTTAGTGATATTGATAAGTGTTTAGTAGGTAAATTTATTGAGGTTAATAATAGGCTCTTAATTGTGTTTAAAGTCGATATTTTCCTTTTTCCACCCAATAGTGTATCAGATTTCACTATCAAACTACTCACAAAGTGGATACTTGTATCCTTAATATTTTAACAAACAGATCAATCTGATCTAAAAGAGTTAAAGGTACAATTATTTGATATTAATAAAAGGGATATATCTTTACCATTGTGTCACAATGGGATTGTATATTTCTATTCTCAAATAAGAAATATGATAGCCTTAGACTATGGATAGATGAGCATAATCTTAATCAGGGTTCATTGGAAATTAAATATACATTTACTAGAATATATGACATTTTTTATTAGCTTATATGAGCCCGTTTCTTTTGAAATAATTACTTGAGATAAGGGTACCACTTGATTAGGGTCATGTAAGATGTTGTTATAATGAATATAATCCTATGATTTTAGGGATATTTTGAGTGTTTGGTTGTTCCAATTGATCTTACAAATGTTCATGTAGTTCCTACCACATTAATAAATCAGATCTTCCATCGTTTTTTAGATACCTCCTGAAACTCCCCATGATTTGACATTATATCTATTTTAAAAATATATATTCTCTCAGATACCTTGTGTAACACTTAACCTAAATATTTGAAATGAAGATAATTTTATTCTATATCATATAGAACACACAAGTATCGATCATAAAAAACTCATAAAATCTATTATTTTTTGTATGACCATTATTACATATCTGTTTAACTGGAAGGTATGAATATGATTAAATATTTTATGAAATGTTTTTAATGGTTATAAAAAGTAAAATTTTGTTTATTTTAACTTAATAAATAACTACTACACTATTAATACTTATATTTCATCTATAAAAAATATTTTATCTTTTAAAATTGTTATTATTTATTTTTCATAGAAAATAATATATTTTATTATTTGAAATTTTAGAAATAATATTTTATAATGCGAAAATAATATTTTCAATCAATATATAATATTAACATAAGATTAAATGTTTTGAATTTTTTATAAAATATTGATTTCTCTTTGAATAGTGAAAAATGAAGACTTTTTTCAATATTTCATTTCATTTAATATATTAACTAAATTAAACGTAAAATTATTATTTATATATTATTTAATTACAAAATTTTTATTATTTACTAATATTTAATTCAAATATTTACATTTATGTCACCATTATAAAATATTTTAATGTAATATTATATTTGTTCATTAAAGCAGATTTTTCAGAAAACACTTTTAAAATGCATATTGTTTCTCCATTTTACCTGAATAAAATAACCCCGAAGAGGGAATTTATTAAATTAAATTTATATATTACATAAATAAATATATTTATATAAATCATATAAAAGATAATTAAAATTCATATAGAAAATATAGTATAGTCATATTTTTGGAACTTACATTTCATGAAAACTCGTTTTTCAACATGTTTGTGGGTTTTATTTTAAATACAAGTATTCTAATTAAATGAATTTAATTTAATAAATAAAATAAATTGTTTTAATTATAATAATTAATATTATATAATATGTTCATCTTAATTTTTGTTCATATCCATTTGTCAAGTCAGTAACATTTTTTTACAATGATTAATTCTAGAACAAGTTTTTTTTGTGTTACATGGGCTTATGTTAAAATACATTTTACATGTATATGCCTTTTTAAAATGAAAATTTTTTATATTAATATTCACTAGGTCTAAATTATCTAATAAGGATCATTTTATTTTAGAAATAAATGACTAATTACTTAAGTTAACAATCTAGATAGAGTAGTGAAAAAATTGTAAAAGTAAATAAACTTATAGGATTAGAGAATAACATGATTAAAGAATTTTTTTATTTGATTTAGTTGAATCTAGAAAATAAATTACATAAAATATTTATTTTTCAATAATTTTGGATGTTGGGGGGAAATTTACTTCACATTATTGAATAGTTTAGTGTTTTTAGAAAATTGTCACTCCTCCTAAATTAATATAGTGAACTCCCTCACATCACTTATAATTTCATAAAAAGAACTTATTCTTGAAATAAACATGAAACAATGGATCCCAAACCCACTCATACACATTCTAGAGCTTTTTTCATTCTAAAAGACCATACATATTTTCCTTAATTAGATATCTAAAAGAGGATTTACTAGGATATGGTAATTTGTTTAACAAGGATATTTCTTTTTTCAATATTATTTTTCATCCATAAATAATGTTTTAAAAATACAAATATAAAAAATAAATTTTATAAAATATAATGAAATTTTTTTATCTGCATTTCATAATATTAATCCATATACTCTTACATCAAATGATAAAAACCATCAATCCTGTGTACGGAGGACTACCACATCACGAACCGATGCGAATATTTATTTATAAATACCTCCCAAGGTAAGACATAAAGATGGATTTAATGTATATAAATAAAATAAATGAAATATTTATACATTTGTAATTATAATATCACATATTTATTCTTACATTACTTTATTTTTAAAAGATGATATAATCGCTCATGTCTATAGAGAATTTCGACCTCGCAAACAGATTAGATTTTTTTTCTGATTAATATTAACATAAAATGTAAAAAGGATAAATTTAAAAAATATATTTGATATATATGTCCTAATATTTATTCCAAAAAATTAATACATCACTTGATTAATCACCCTTTACCACGTTAAAGAAATGATCACATCACTCATCTGTATGTATAACCAATTATCTCCACGAAGAAACGTGATCCATTGGCAATGTTCAAATTTCAATAAAAAATCTGAAAATTTAATTATTGAATGAAATTTAATTTATAAAATTAATATATTTTTTAAATAATAGAACTTTATAATAATCTCAATAACTATATCTTTCACATTAAATAAAACCATGATAAAAAAGGTAATTAACACTCAATGAAATAAGAACAATTATAGATAATTATAAACATGAGATAAGACATTATAAAATACTTATCTATGATATAAAAAATATTAATATGGTTATAGTAAATGTTAATAAAAAATTTATAACCCTTACACATTAGGTTAATGTGCGTTCAATCAAAAGGAAGCATGTGGCAAGGGATTTTGATTCAACTTTTTTTCATTGAAGAATATTCTAATGTCATTAACCTAATTTATTTTACGTGTACTATTTTATATATCATTTAGATAAATTATAATGATTACTTAATAATTCATATTATTTTAATTTTAAATATAAATTATTTGATCCATAAGTATTTGACGCAAAAATTAATAAATGGTAAATAATTTCGTAACCCAATTTCTTTTCAGTGGTATATATTACATTTTCTAATCTTTGATATTATTAGATTACATATGTTATGGATTATAATTTTTTCTGTTTTATTTCAACATATTTTATTCAAATTTATATTTTAGATTCAAAATAAATTCATTGGTTAATTTTAACATCAATATTACGATCATTGTATGGGTTTCTCATAAAAAATATCTTATTTGGGACATATTTAATATTATACAAATGTATTATTTTATAAGGTTTTTACAAAAAAACAAATAATATGTTATATCAGGAATATATTTATAATAATGGTATTTAATGTTTCATTTTATTTTATTCCTTTTATAGGGTTCATTACTTAAAATTTACCAATGTTGTATGAGATATTTGAAATATCATTTTTTTATGATGTTATATAATTGAATTTTCTGTAATGTATATTATTTGATCATTGTATAATAAACCTCATTAATTTTATTCCACTTTTTTATTCAATAATTATTCATGTAATAAAAATAGTTTCCACTCTTTGGTAGGTAAAATTATTTAGAAAGTGTTTTTAATAAACTCTAATTTCATTTATATCTTCTGTCAAAAATCATTCTTATTCTACATCCATGTTTTCATGGAATTTTTAAAAACGATTTAACTATGGATTATCATTGTAATTTTTACCCAAAAATGGATGATTTTAAAAAGTTTTAAAATTAATCTTAATTTCATTTTATAAACAAAGAATATTTCGAATTTTCATTCAAAAAAATTAGATTTATCTTTGTTTTTAACATAATACACAATATCAAAACTTTCATACATTATGAAAACTAATTTCCTTGAAACATATATTACAAAATTCAAATTATTATTAAAAAGATAATTTTATCCTAATATTATAAAAATTTTAACTTTTTTAAATTGATATTAAATGTGTAAATATATTTTCCACCTTCTTTTTCTAAAGATATTTTTTTGATATTTCTATTCATTAATGAAAACAATCCAATATTTTTGTTATACTCTAATAGATATATTTTTTAATTATAAAAAATTTATACATAAAATTTTTTGTTTACTACTAGTTCTACTAGTGAATGTATCTGTATTAACTCTTTTTAGTAATTTTTGTTATCATCAAGTTCCCCTTGAATAATTCACTTTATCATGATCATTATAAATTAAATTACACTAACATATATTTATTATTATTCGTGGAAATTCATATTAATTAAACCATATAACATTTATATATATGATGTTTTGTCTAGAATTTTATGTTTTTACTATAGAAATTTTGATATTCCATATTATTTATTCAATATGGACATTTGTTCTTAAGGCTTATGTTTCATCAATTAAAATGTTCATTCAGTTAATTGAGAATGCATTGGATATATATTTTCTTGGAAGGACTGTTTATATGTATATATATATCCCCTCAATAAATCAATAGTATTAGGAAAAAATATTTTATGTAGCCTAAATTTTATGGGTTCATATTTTCTACCTTTAAATCAAACATTCTTGCATATGACCTTCACAAAAAATTTGTCAACATAACTGTGACCATAAATAAAAATAATTAATCATTTAATTCATTATGACTTATGTTATTATTTTCTAGGAGATTATTTCATTGAAATTATACTAGGATTAATTTTGTGCTCAATTTATAATTGAAATGGAATGTTTGTTTAGTAATTTACCTTGCTGGATTGATTATTCATTATCTAATAATGAAAGTCATGTTATTGATTAAATATACTTCTGTGTTCTGATATTTAATATTCTATATTTATTTTGACTTTATGAATTTGATTTGTTTAATCCTGATAGCCTATTCTTTATGTAACTCATATTAAGTATCTAAGCTCACCATTTCATAATTTTATTTCTATAAGATATGAAGATTAATTCTTTGAAAAATTAATGAATCAACATTTTTACTATCAAACTATTGTATTTATTTTTTTGCAATATAATACATGACACAATTACGTATCTATTTTATTAATACTAATATTAAACCTAGTCATATGATATTCACTTTATTGTATATTGAAACATTATAACAAATCTTACACCTCCTTTGGGTATATTGATTTGGGTTCATTAAACCTATGGGTTTATGTTTTATATGACATCTCATTGTATTTAATGATGAAGTGGGGTCATATTGAACATTTAAAGAAGGATTTTGTTGTATTAAGAGATACAAAAAAATATTCTTGTTTTTTCCAAGTACCAGTTTTGTATTAATGGATAGATGATTCTAGGAAACATGATATTTATAGAATGAGTTTAATGGATCCAAACCAAGGACGAGTAGTCAGGTCTTTAGAGAATCCCAAAAATTTGTTCATGATCCAACTAATTATATCCTTGGATGGGAATTCAAGAGGTGTTTTTTCAGGAATTATCCCTGAAATTCTAAATTGTGTAGACCTTGACTTGGTAAGGTGTGATTTTTTAGTTTAATGAGATATAAAATATTGAATTTGATCATTTCTAAACTCTTTACATTTGATTCTGTATTCCTTTTTCTTATTCTTGGGAAATACTATGTTGTCTATTTTGATGCTTATTGTCTTATTTTGGGATGCTTTTTGATGCATTATTACAATATGTTGGGATATATTCCTCAGAAACTAATCCCATGTTTATTGAAGTACCCTTCCCAATACTTATAATTGAAATGTGTGATGAATGTGCATAAAACATGGTGAAATTTACTATCTAGTGAGAATTTTAATATGTATTAAAATCATATGTTCATGACATGTATTGTCACTCTATGGGAATAGTTCCTTATATAAATACATTGGGTGGATTATCTTAATAATTTTTATTTTGATATTTCTTACATATTTGGGAAAGAGATTGTGTTCAATGACGCATTGAGAAAGAGTGTTATAGTGTAGGTCATTTGAGAGTAAGTGGATGAGTGGGTTTGGATGAGTTCGTTTTACTGAACAGGGTATGGAGGTGCATGTGGATATAAGGAAGGATGATATAGAATGTTTATTGAGTACGTCGTCCCTTACTGATTATATGATTAGTGAGTATGTATCTCACCCCATGTTCCTGAAAATTGGATATCTTTTAAATGGTGGGGAGACCTTCAGTTACTCCTCTCAGTCTACTATTGGCTCTACCTTATTTTGGAAGTGTCTTTTTGTTCTTTTAAGCATGATGAATGATGTGATGCATGCGATTAATCATTCTAATTAATATTTTTACCCTAGATAAGACATGATGTTTTATATATTGATAGTATTTTATTGATGTATGTGGATGAGGTGTGCTATAAAAGATTCTATTTCTAGATTATTTACCCACTTTCAGAACAAAGAGAAAAACAAGATAAAACCTAGGTAGTTTCAATCTTTTCATGTTCATGTGTTGAAGTGGGGTGATATCTTTATGGATTTCATTATTGGGATACCTCACATATTGAGTGGGAAAGATTAAATATGGGTGATTGTTGATTTTGGGATGACATTATCCCATTTTAATCTAATGAGAGAGTCCGTGGAGGTAGAGAATCACATATACTAGTATGATCAATTGGTTTTACTACTGTCACGACCCGTCCTCGGGGCCCGTGCCGTGACTACCCCAAGCCCGCCTTCCATAGGCCAGGGGCTGGCGACTAGCACCAAAGGCGTAAAATCCCGATAACTGGGAAGGCATTGCCTTTATAAAAGAAAACAAGCGCCACAGAGTACAAGCAGAAGAAGTAAACACTAAGTAAAAACTGAGTACAACAGTAAGTGCGGAAAGTAAAAAGGGGCTGGAAATACAAGCCCAACTGTAAAGTACAACTCGAAAGGGAAAACAGCAACTGAAAAGTAAAGCTGCTACGCCGAGCTGTCCACTGGAAATCCCACTTGAAGGGTGGGTACAGATAGCTCCTCTGCTCCTTAGGTCCTACCGTCCGCTCAGAGTATGTCTCGCCCAGTGGTCCACCTCCGGGTACCTCCTCATCGTCAGGTCTTCCTCCGGGTACCATCTCTTCGTATAGTCCACCTCCAGGTACTGTCCAGTCCTCAAACACTCGGCTTCTGTCAGCACTGCCCGTCGTCTGCAACCAACACAACGAGGTGCGGGCATAGCCCGTGCAGGGGTGAGTATAACGATACTCAGTAGGGACCCCGAGACCCTCAAGGTCTCACTAAACCAACAAGGATAACCACAAAGAAGATCTCAAAAGATAACCTCTACTTAGATATATGCCCATACATATACCTAAGTTATCAAGTAACCCATCTCAATCATGAGGAAACACAAGGATTGTGAAAGCAACGGATAACCACTACCCGGGTATATGCCCATACATATACCTAAGATAACAAGTGACCCATCTCAATCATGAGGTAAACACAAGGTCAAAAGTCTCAGCACAAACCAGGATTTTCATTATCGAAACCGTAACTGCTAAAGAGCTCTGTCTCTGGAGTGTACAGTTGTCCGGTCACGACTCCGAGGTACTGCTCACTAACCTAAGACTGCTGAAGAACTCCACCCATCGAGTACTGCGGGCCAGCTGCTACAACCAAGCGCTCCCATGTGCCGCTACAACCAAGCGCACCTCTGTCGTGGGTCTGCCGCTACAACCAAGCGCTCCCATGTGCCGCTACAACCAAGCGCACCTATGTTGTGGGTATGCCGCTACAACCAAGCGCTCCCATGTGCCGCTACAACCAAGCGCAAATCTGTCGTGGGTCTGCTGCTACAACCAAGCGCTCCCATGTGCCGCTACAACCAAGCGCACCTCTGTCGTGGGTATGCCGCTACAACCAAGCGCTCCCATGTGCCGCTACAACCAAGCGCAACTCTGTCGTGGGTCTGCCGCTACAACCAACCGCTCCCACGTGCCGCTACAACCAAGCGCACCTCTGTCGTGGGTATGCCGCTACAACCAAGCTCTCCCATGTGCCGCTACAACCAAGCGCACCTCTGTAACACACCGAGTCGTTCGATCATCAGTCGTCGGGTCTCAGCCAGCTACACGGTCTCCGTAATCCGCACGCTCGTCACTTGGAGGGTCTGCTCCACGAGCTATAGGTCGATTCTCCAAGTATCTCAAAGTCCCATGAAGAAGTATCTCAAAGGTCCGCCACGTCATAGGGGTCTCAACGCAACAGACGGCGCGTCAATCGGACGCCCGGTCTGTGAGTTATTAGGCTTTTCGTCCCAGGGGCCCGGTTGGTTTCGTGAGCAATCCAAACCCAGCCGTATCTCAAATGTACCCCGAACTCTCATAGGGTAAACTCATAGGGACCGTTTCTCAATGCGATCACCATCACCCCTGACGGTTCGTCAAACAGACGTTCTGTCAGAAAGATATCAGCTTTTCCGTTCCACGGGCCTGGTTGGATTTCGGTGCGATCCAACCCGGCCACTATCCATCTGCATCCAAAACTCAGGCGGAGGATGCCAAAAGTTCCGTATCGTCAACAGGAACTCAACGCAATAGACGGCGCATCAATCGGACGCCCGTTCTGAAAGTTATTGGATTTTTCGTCTCACACTCACCATGGGAAACTTCCCAGGAGGTCACCCATCCAGATCACTACTCTAGGCCAAGCATGCTTAACTACGGAGTTTTAACCACGTAGGCTCCCGAAAAGGAAGGTGCACCTTGAGTATAGTATACCGAAACGACCGTCTCGATCAAAGGATCGCGTTGCCGCTAACGACGAGTCGTTTGGAGGCCTGTAGCCCAAGATACGTGCATTTGACCAAACCGCTCGGTAACGGGGGTTTCGGGCCCGGGCCGTCCCGGCCCGCGACCCCCCGGATGGCCCGAACCGGGTCGACCCGCCCCGGACGGGGTCGACCCGGCCCGGCACAGCTCGGCCCGGCCCGGCGCGGCGCAGCCCGGCGTGGCCCGGCGCGGCGAACCGGCCAGGCGCACCGGTTCGGCGCAAGGCAACGCGCAAGGCGCGCTGCCAGCTTGGCCGAAGGCCGAACTTACTGGAAACGGGGGGCCGCCTGCCCCCCTTTGTGAAACCGGCCCCCCTCATAATGGGGGGTCAAATAACTGCCCGGGGGAATTAAATTCCCCCGGTTTCTACCAACCCGGCCGGCCCGACCTGGCCGGCCGACTTCTTGTCAACAGGACCGGCAAGGGCCGGTCCTCTTCCGTCTTCCAGAACCGGCGGCCCGGCTGGCCGCCGGTCATCACGATCCACCGCGGCCCGGAACCGGCTGCGGCCTTTGTCATCCGGCGCGGTGCGACGACACCGCGCCCCTCCGCCGCGGCCCCGCTTCGGCCGCGGCGTCTTCGGTTTCCTTCGACGCAGCGCGACGGCGTCGTGTTCATGATAATTCTTTCCACGGCGCCGCACAATAATTTACGTGTGATTCCCGCGTGGTGCGACGGCACCACGCTATCTCGTTTCATCCGCAAGAAACATTCAGGAACAAAGGAGGGGGTTTCAGCCGTGTTTGTGCGGTCCGGTCCCCCTCTCGTTAGAAGATAACACTTAAACGTTCATCCTCAAGTTTGTCATGCTAGAACAAAGAACGGAAAATAATTAAATAAAGCAACAACAAACCCCTACCTCACTTTTCGTTATGTGTTGACGAAGTCGCGGAAAGGCGGCGGCGATTCGTCGACATCGGAAAAGAGAAGCTGTTGAGGACGTCAGCGTTCTCCGTGAAATGCGCTCCCTTCTTTATTCCGGAAGAAGTGGGAAGGAGGCATCCAAGAAGGGATCGACGTTGGAAACTTCACGTTCTTCTTTGGAAAAGGCATTCTTCGTCGAGAAGATGTTGTTCCATGTTTGGAGATGTCCTTCGTGTTCTTCGTCGAGGGTGGAATTCTCTTCAATCCTTCCATGACTCTATCACAAAGATTTAGTCAACCCCAAACAATAAAACAACACACCTTATTATAGGTTTAGCTTAATGAATTCAAAATAATTCAAATTCATTTAGTTACATCCTTCATTAATGGGAGGAGAGGCTCCAAAATTAATGAAGGTGGAAGTGAAGAGTCACATTTAATTGGGGGGGGGGGGGGTTCAAGGGAGTTAATGAGTTTAAGGAGTTAGGAATTTGAGGGGTTTTGGCACATTAAGTGCAAGGGAGTTTAAAGGGGGTAGAAGAGAGTTAAGGGGAAGGTGAAGGGTTGGGGCTCGTGTGGGCCCCACCTCACCTTAATCCTCACTTGGTTAGTTAGGAACTTGTGATTCCACCCCAACTTCCACACATAATATATAACCACTTAAGAAGATAAATAAAATTTGTAACACAAATTTTATTTTTCTTTACACTTAAACCACAACCTTAATAAACAACTGCTCCCAAGCAAACGCAACTCCAGGAAAGGAATTCCTAAGCAAAAACCGACGCTACGGTTCCATCGGTGCCCTCGGAATTTGATTCCGGACACCGGTTCAAAAGTTAGAAATTCCCGCTTGTTCGTTCACTGAACGTACCCGAGCCAAACTTCGGAAAGTGATTCTGGGCACACCGGGCCTCGGAATCAGGCACTGTCAGAAACTGTGTTCTTGTAAAATTCCAAAGAAAATTAAGAAAAAAATTTCCTTGAAATTTCCGGATCTTTACATTACTCCCACCTCAGGGCTTTACGTCCCCGTAAAGCTTCATCACAAACTAGGGTCACAAAAGCGGTACAGAGCACGCATCTGAGACTTCTGCTCCCATGTGCTCACCTGGAGGTTCCCGTACTGTCAAAGGAAGTGCACCCAAGGAATCGATCATCCTCGTATGATCTGCTCCTGTCTATTCTTGATCCCCACTGGAACCTTCGTTCATGTCGCTCTATCATCGACATCCAACTCCCTGAGGTCGATGATGTGTGAAGGATCAAGCACGTATCTCCTCAATTGAGTTACGTGAAAGTCATCGTGCACCTGGTGCAACTGAGGTGGATGGGTCAAGCGATAAACCACCTCGCCTACCCTGCTGGGGACCTAGAAAGGTCTATTGAACCTCGGAGATCTCTTGTCGCCTCGGCTACATCTCCGTAAACCTCGTCGAGGTGAGACCTGTATAAGAACGTGGTCTCCATCCTCGAACTCTAAAGTTTCCCTTTTAGGTTAGAACTGAAACTCAAAACTCCTGCTTCCACGAGGGTAAGGTTGGCCGACCCAAGAATGATCGGCTACACCCTCCCATGCACGAGTTTATCTTCTGCTTCCCAGTGTTTCCTTTTCACCGACCAAGGAAAACCCATCCCAACGTTTTCCTAATACCGTCAATTTGAGTATGAACAGTGATTGCCAAATACATACTCAAACTAACATCGTAAGGCCTCGACGCTGCCACCAAGAGGTCCTAACCGAGACTCTCGCCTCAAGGGTCAGATCACACCATCGGCGTAAGTGTGACTATCGAGTCTCCTCCCAAAGGTATCTCCAGACATGAGGGTCATGTCAACGGCTTAACCGGAATCTCTAGGTCTGGGACTAGATTCATGGAAGGAAGGGATGATTCGTTTCGATGCATGTGGCTACGGCAGCTAGTAGAAGATAAATTCCGCACTTCGAATCATCCTTAGAGCCCCTTTTTGGTCGCACTCCATGACCGCAAGCATCTACCCTCTTTCCCTGCTCTCCAACTCCCTGAGTCTAGTGGGGTCTACAAAGGCAGGTGATGGTAACATGGTGAAATGTACACCACCACGAGCTGCTCTCCACGCTCTGCCTCCATGTCTGCTGTTCTGCAGATTCATCTGTCCATACCATTTCCTCTTCTTGAAACATTTTACATGCCCAAGTCTCCGAGAATGGTGTCAGTTTCCTACTTTCCAAACTTCTAACATTCTCTGGATGTATTCGATCAGCAAAGAATTCTCAACCACAAAGGTTCCTTCTAGCACACTAGCCTAAGTAGAAATGCATAGAGAAAAGGTGCTGGCTCGGAAGCCCTTAAACATACCATGCTCAGAGGTCCGACCTCTATTGCACTGATTAAAACGCTTCCATCGAGTACCCGATATGTTCGGTATGCCTCGATGAATTCTCAGCTATCAACACGTCGTCCCTCCGAAACTGTAAAAGTTCTAGAAAATTCTTGGCCACCTCTTCAAGCCAGTCCTCAGCCGCCTATGAGTCAGGTTCACCTCGGAACATGAGGGTATCTGAAGTTAGAACACATGTATGGCAGTAAACTTACATGTGTCACCTACCGGTACCGCCGGTTGTAACTGCTGACCAACAGGTAGTGATGTATAGTTGACACACTACCCAAAGGCACTATCTCAGGCATCGGTTCACGTACCGAAGCCTCATCACTATGCGGACCATCCTCATGGTCATTCAATAGAAAACACTAGTGGCCAAGTCCACCATCCACTCTACTGATGTCTCAGCTAGGCGGAAAACTCTAACAATCGCCTCCATCCACTGCTCTGCTGTCTGGAAATCTGCCTCGCCTCGTAACTTCTGAGGCCTCTACTGCTGGAACACGTGCAATGCGCTCCACCAGCGTGCACAGTTTGCTAGTATAGCCGTTGGCATTTGCTTCCCAACAGGTGGTGATGTACTGGTACACCACCCGAGGATGCCAACATAGTAAAAAGGGCTCTCCACCAGAGCCTCGTCGCTCGGTGAGCCGTCATCGAGTACTCTCTCAGAACTCCAACTGACTGTCTGTGTGGAGACATCCTGAACAGATGTGACACGGTCAACGTCTTATACCTGGTGAGCTGACCTGGTTTGAGCTGACTTTAAAACTTTGGAAACACACACGCAATCAGTGTTTTTGTGTACGAAGTCGGAAATCAGTAGTCAGGGTCCTGGTGTACGGATACGTCGGCCGCCACACCAACACTGGACTCCCTGAACTAAAAACCACACTCGGTACCCTTAACACTATTGCTTCACAGAAAGAAACATCAGAGTTATAAGTTCTGCGGTAGAACCGAACTCCTCTGATACCAATTTGTCACGACCCGTCCTCGGGGCCCGTGCCGTGACTACCCCAAGCCCGCCTTCCATAGGCCAGGGGCTGGCGACTAGCACCAAAGGCGTAAAATCCCGATAACTGGGAAGGCATTGCCTTTATAAAAGAAAACAAGCACCACAGAGTACAAGCGGAAGAAGTAAACACTAAGTAAAAACTGAGTACAACAGTATGTGCGGAAAGTAAAAAGGGGCCGGAAATACAAGCCCAACTGTAAAGTACAACTCGAAAGGGAAAACAGCAAGTGAAAAGTAAAGCTGCTACGCCGAACTGTCCACTGGAAATCCCACCTGAAGGGTGGGTACAGATAGCTCCTCTGCTCCTCAGGTCCCACCGTCCGCTCCGAGTATGTCTCGCCCAGTGGTCCACCTCCGGGTACCGCCTCGTCGTCAGGTCCTCCTCCGGGTACCATCTCTTCGTATAGTCCACCTCCAGGTCCTGTCCAGTCCTCGAACACTTGGCTTCTGTCAGCACTGCCCATCGTCTGCAACCAACACAACGAGGTGCGGGCATAGCCCGTGCAGGGGTGAGTATAACGATACTCAGTAGGGACCCCGAGACCCTCAAGGTCTCACTAAACCAACAAGGATAACCACAAAGAAGATCTCAACAGATAATCTCTACTTAGGTATATGCCCATACATATACCTAACTTATCAAGTAACCCATCTCAATCATGAGGAAACACAAGGATTGTGAAATCAACGGATAACCACTACCCGAGTATATGCCCATACATATACCTAAGATAGCAAGTGACCCATCTCAATCATGAGGTAAACACAAGGTCAAAAGTCTCAGCTCAAACCAGGATTTTCATTATCGAAACCGTAACTGCTGAAGAGCTCCATCTCTAGAGTGTACAGTTGTCCTGTCACGACTCCGAGATACTGCTCACTAACCTAAGACTGCTGAAGAACTCCACCCATCGAGTACTGCGGGCCAGCTACTACAGCCAAGCGCTCCCATGTGCCGCTACAACCAAGCGCACCTCTGTCGTGGGTCTGCCGCTACAACCAAGCGCTCCCATGTGCCGCTACAACCAAGCGCACCTCTGTTGTGGGTATGCCGCTACAACCAAGTTCTCCCATGTGCCGCTACAACCAAGCGCAAATTTTTCGTGGGTCTGCCGCTACAACCAAGCGCTCCCATGTGCCGCTACAACCAAGCGCACCTCTGCCGTGGGTATGCCGCTACAACCAAGCGCAACTCTGTCGTGGGTCTGCCGCTACAACCAAGCGCTCCCATGTGCCGCTACAACCAAGCGCACCTCTGTTGTGGGTATGCCGCTACAACCAAGCGCTCCCATGTGCCGCTACAACCAAGCGCACCTCTGTAACACACCGAGTCATTCGATCAGCAGTCGTCGGGTCTCAGCCAGCTACACGGTCTCCGTACTCCGCACGCTCGTCAGTGGGAGGGTCTGCTCCAAGAGCTACAGGTCAATACTCCAAGTATCTCAATGTCCCATGAAGAAGTATCTCAAAGGTCCGCCACGTCATAGGGGTCTCAACGCAACAGACGGCGCGTCAATCGGACGCCCGGTCTGTGAGTTATTAGGCTTTTCGTCCCAGGGGCCCGGTTAGTTTCGTGAGCAAACCAAACCCGGCCGTATCTCAAATGTACCCCGAACTCTCATAGGGTAAACTCATAGGGACCGTTTCTCAACGCGATCACCATCGCCGCTGACGGTTCGTCAAACGGACGTTCTGTCAGAAAGATATCAGCTTTTCCGTTCCACGGGCCCGGTTGGATTTCGGTGTGATCCAACCCGGCCACTATCCATCTGCATCCAAAACATGGGAGGAGGATGCCAAAAGTTCCGTATCTTCAACAGGAACTCAACGCAATAGATGGCGCGCCAATCAGATTCCCGGTATGAGAGTTATTGGCTTTTTCGTCTCACACTCACCTTGGGAAACTTCCCAGGAGGTCACCCATCCTGATCACTACTCTAGGCCAAGCACACTTATCTACTGAGTTTTAACCACGTAGGCTCCCGAAAAGGAAGTTTCACCTTGCGTATAGTATACCGAAACGACCGTCTCGATCCATGGATCGCGTTGCCGCTAACGACGAGTCGTTTGGAGGCCCGTAGCCCAAGATACGTGCATTTGACCAAACCACTCGGTAACGGGGGTTTCGGGCCCGGGACGTCCCGGCCCGAGACCCCCCGGATGGCCCTAACCGGGTCGACCCGCCCCGGACGGGGTCGACCCGGCCCAGCACATCCCGGCCCGGCCCGGCGCGGCGCAGCCCGGCGTGGCCCGGCGTGGCGAACCAGCCAGGCGCGCCGGTTCGGCGCAAGGCAGCGCGCAAGGCGTGCTGCCAGCTTTGCCGAAGGCCAAACTTGCTGGAAACGGGGGGCCGCCTGCCCCCCTTTGTGAAACCGCCCCCCCTCATAATGGGGTTTAAATAACTGCCCGGGGGAATTAAATTCCCCCGGTTTCCACCAACCTGGCCGGCCCGACCTGGCCGGCCGGCTTCTTGTCAACAGGACCGGCAAGGGCCGGTCCTCTTCCGTCTTCCGGCACCGGCGGCCCGGCTGGCCGCTGGTCATCACGATCCGCCGTGGCCCGGAACCGGCTGCGGCCTTCGTCATCTGGTGCGGTGCGACGACACCGCGCCCCTCCGTCGTGGCCCCGCTCCGGGCGCGGCGTCTTCGGTTTCCTTCAACGTGGCGCGACGGTGTCGTGTTCATGATAATTCTTTCCACGGCGCGGCGCGACGGCGCCGCGCAATATTTTCCGTGTGATTCCCGCGTGGTGCGACGGCACCACACTATCTCGTTTCATCCGCAAGAAACATTCAAGAACAAAGGATGGGGTTTCGACCGTGTTTGTGCGGTCCGGTCCCCCTCTCGTTAGAAGATAACACTTAAACATTCATCCTCAAGTTTGTCATGATAGAACCAAGAACGAAAAATAATTAAATAAAGCAATAAAAAACCCCTACCTCACTTTTCGTTATGTGTTGACAAAGTCACGGAAAGGCGGCGGCGATTCGTCGACATCGGAAAAGAGAAGCCGTTGACTACGTCGGCGTTCTTCATGAAAGGTGCTCCCTTCTTTATTCCAGAAGAAGTGGGAAGAAGGCATCCAAGAAGGGATCGACATTGGAAAGTTCACGTTCTTCTTTGGAAAAGGCATTCTTCGTCGAGAAGACGTTGTTCCATGTTTGGAGATGTCCTTCGTGTTCTTCATCGAGGGTGGAATTCTCTTCAATCCTTCCATGACTCTATCACAAAGATTTAGCCAACCCCAAACAATAAAACAACACACCTTATTATAGGGTTAGCTTAATGAATTCAAAATAATTCAAATTCATTAAGTTACATCCTTCATTAATGGGTGGAGAGGCTCCAAAATTAATGAAGGTGGAAGTGAAGAGTCACATTTAATTGGGGGGGGGGGGGGTTCAAGGGAGTTAAGGAGTTTAAGGAGTTAGGAATTTGAGGGGTTTTAGCACATTAAGTGCAAGGGAGTTTAAAGGGGGTAGAAGAGAGTTAAGGGGAAGGTGAAGGGTTGGGGCTCGTGTGGGCCCCACCTCACCTTAATCCTCACTTGGTTAGTTAGGAACTTGTGATTCCACCCCAACTTCCACACTTAGGATATAACCACTTATGAAGATAAATAAAATTTGTAACACAAATTTTATTTTTCTTTACACTTAAACCACAACCTTAATAAACAACTACTCCCAAGCAAACGCAACTCCAGGAAAGCCATTCCTAAGCAAAAATCGGCGCTCCGGTTCCATCGGTGCCCTCGGAATTTGATTTCGGGCACCGGTTCAAAAGTTAGAAATTCCCGCTCGTTCGTTCACTGAACGTACCCGAGCCAAACTTCGGAAATTGATTCTAGGCACACCGGGCCTCGGAATCAGGCGCTGTCAGAAACTGTGTTCTTGTAAAATTTCAAAGAAAATTAAGAAAAAAATTTCCATGAAATTTCCGGATCTTTACAAATACTTCATGGAGTTGGATGATCAATTGTTTTATACCGTGATTTCCATTACATGTGAGGATTTTGGAAGGGACTCTACATTTTTTTGGGAACCTATCTGAGGATGAACACCACATATCAACCCTAAAAAATGGTCTATATGAGAAGATCAATCAAACTGTTGATGATATGTTGTTAGAATGGTTGGTATATTTTGGGGTTTTCTATGAAATCCAACATCTATTGGTTGTGTTATCGTATAGAAAATTTATCAGTCCATGGTCGGCATAACCCTAGTTGGGGTGTTTTATGTACGGCTGTTTTAATCCCCATTTTTTATGATATGTTGTGTAAGTGTTCCTCAGTTGTATTAAAACTCATCTAGGAGATGTCTAAGATAGTTTATATGATTTAGAAAATTTTATGGACATATCAATGTCATCAGGAGTCATATGTTGACCACTGTTATCATCTGTTGAATTTTTATGTAGGTGATAAAGTGTTTATGTAGTTATTAATTCATCTGTGAAAACATCACAGAGGGAAATAGTTGGAACTATAGATTCATTATGTGAAATTGTTTTATATTTTCCATTTTCTTCGATATGTATACTATCTACTAGAGTCTCCACCATAACTAAAATAAATCCATGGTTTCATCAATGTCTCATAGTTAAATAGATATATTTTGTTCCCCTATCATTTTCTAGAGTTAGATGATGTGGATAATGATGATAAAGACATCCCCAGGGATAAACCAATTTGTATCATGGATTTATTTTTAATAAGGAACACTATGGTAAGTATATTTGTCTGGTTTTTTTTCTTTGGTAGCACGATAGTGATAGTCATGAAACATGGGAGCATGAATACTTAGTGATAGAACTTTGGCCTCAACTATTTTTTTATGGGGAGTTCTATGGATATTTTATGGTTATAATGTGGAATGGTGCAATGTTATTGACACCTAATGGCCCATTAGTACATCTAATTTTGAGTTTTATTTATCTTTTGGTCAATTCTCGGAGTTATCATGTGGCTTAGTGACAAATATTGAAGTTTTTATAATATATAACATGACACAATACTAGTGTAAGTTTTTCTAAACTGTGTGAGAGTTTTTTAGTTTTGGACAATAGTATTTTTCATGGTTTATGAATGGTTTTGGGAATTCTTCTTAACCAAACATTAAATGAATTTCTTTATTTTTTGGGAGATAGTAAACCTACATGGATAGATAATGTTTTTTAATGGTGAATCCAAATATTTTGGTCTCTCCAAGTCAATTACAACATACTTATTTACCATTTCCCATATTTAAATTTACAATTTTCCGACATATTTACCCCCCATCAAGCACATCCCATTAGCATTGGCGACAATGATTTTACTCTACCAATGTGGTTTATTTTCCATGTATTCAAGGTCTTGTGGATTGATTTCAATCAAAATTTTTTGTTTTCATCATTATTTTCCATTATATTTTTTATTATTCAATTTTTAGGGATTTCTGTAACCCTAGCATGGGTTTATAACAAATAAAGGGTATGTAAAGGGGAAATGGAATTTAGTATAACTTTGTTCTATGAGGACTTTATCTTCCTCCTCATGGAGGCTATTATCGAATTTGATGAGGCTGAGACCGAATCTGAGGTATATATCTCTTTTAAAACGATTTTTTCATAGATTACATTTTAAAATATAATCTTCTATAGTTTTTGTTTTAAAATATCTTTATAAATGATGTATTATTGGTATAGATTCTATGATTTTTGTGTTTTATGGATTGATTTATAAATACTAATTTTTAAATAGGGTTTTTCAAATTAGTGTGTCTTATGTTAAAAATAAATGTTTGATGAAATGGATCCTTGAGGATTAATTATTTTCATTTGGATTTCTATAATATTTTTATAAATTATTGTTCCTTATTAAAAATTTGTTTATTTAACTTTCTTTTTTATTTTCAACATGGATTATTTTATATTTCACATGTTAACGATTTGTATTTCACATACTAGTAAATATGTTAACCATGGTTTGGGTGAGGGATGCCTTTGACGTATCATGAGATCCTTCATAGGGAAATCTTAGAGGGATTTTATTTTCATTTCAAAGGGATCTTGAAAAATATTTGGTAGGAATAATGTGATAGGTTCCCATTATGGTTCATGATAGAGCATGGGATATCGTTGAGTTCTCCCTGAGTATGACCATGAAAACATCCATTTTTTCTTAGCTATTTTTCATAATTTATGTATAATGACTAACATTAGAACATTGTCATTAGATACATAGTTTCACAATACTCATGGTAGAATGGTTTATATGCCTTGTGGATTGGATTAGTTCCATGTTTAATGTTGTGAGATATGTTTTGCCCAATTTATTTTCATTATTGACAATGTGATGATGATATATATACTCAATGTTTTCATTCATTTTTAGAAATATTTTTCATGTTATGATATGTTCCCTATTTATTTAAAGGATCTACATTGAGTATGGTTTTGAAAAAATATATTTTATTTTAAATGTAAGACCAATGAGATTTTAATAGTTTTTCTAAATGAAATGATTCAATTTGTTTTAGATTTTAATAGTGTTTTCAAACTAGTTTATTTATTTAAATGTGTAAAATAATAAAATAGATTCATGATTATATCCTTATAATATTTTTTCCTCAAAACCGCATATAAATTTTGGAGTATTTTGAATTCATTTAAAGGACACAGTTAAAGGAAGGGAATCCTTTCTCCTAGGAGTCTCTTTTTTATTACCATTATCTAGATTTTTTTGGAATATATGTGGTCTAAAAGAATTGGATAATGTGATGTTTTTTGTGGCTTTTTATCTATTAGGTCGTATGTGTAAACCTAGTTTGGATGTGTAAAACATATTTTTTAGTTTTTGTATTTTTCATGAGAATCCATATTTATAAAAGGAATTTTGGCATGTTTTTTATATTATTTTTTGTTCCTATGGGTATCTTATTATCCTATTATGTTTTGATTAAGGGTTTAGTTTAAGATTTTTGAATTTGATTTTTTTTGTTGAAATTTCATTTTATAGATGGTTCATTCAAGTAAACAATTTTCAATAACCTATTGAAGAGTTTTTTATATTTATAGGTCTTGTTACTACCCTGAGGTGATATAGAATGTGTTTTTTGAAATGTTGTGAGATTTATCTGGTGATGGGTTATGGTGAACTGGGATGGTTCATTCTAAAATGGTATCAAGCCGAATATATATTTTAATGTGTAGGGTCACTGCCTAGGTTTTATGTATGGGGTCCTTTAACATCCCAAGTAAGTAATGAATAATATATTTTCTTATCTATGTCTATATATTAATTATATCGTGTTTTAATGGCTTAAAATGAGAATAAACCCAATCATAAGCATAAAATTATCTATTGTTTTTAAAAGATTGTTTTACCGCCTTTTGTTGGCAAACCATTTTTAAATCAAACTTTTGACAATTTTATAAGATCCATTTCTCAAAATAAACTTATTCATTAGGATTGGGACATTGAAATTTACTTTGGATAAATTTTTGGTATTTTTCTAACAATGTTCATTTTTTAATGAATAGTGAAAAATAATGCATTTTACTTCAAAAATAATTTTTCATCTAATTTAATTATATGGTTATATTTTCCTTTTAATTGGTTTTAAAGTCTAATTAGAATATATTTTTACCATTTAATCCAATGTTGGTCATTAGAATTAATTTCACTTTGAAATTGGACATAAACAATTGTCCAACTTTTGATAGAAATAGTTTCTAAAAAAACCCTCTATTTATTTTGACAACGGGAATTATCTTTAATTTAATTATTGCAATTTATGTGTTTGGAATTTGGTAAAATTGCTTCTATATTTGTAATCATGAGGTCCAAATTATTTAATTAAGACTCTTGTTTTTTGGACATTATGAATAGTAATGACGGTAATTATCTTTAATTATAATGATTAATTAGTAATCGGGTAGTTATAGATAATAAAATAATATCATAATAATAACAAATGGCCCCAACATGTGTCTTAATGCTACCTTTTGTGTCATGGATGACCATGGGATACCATGTTCCAAACTTCGGAACCCCATGAAATCACTTTTGGGTGATAGTGACACTATCATTTTATTTTTAAAGAATGGAGAATATCACAAAAGTATATATCACCCAAGTAAAACAATTTTAATTTTTTCTACATAAATGATATCTTAAACTACAAATATTCATTTTAAATATATTAAGATTTCATACATCATAGTATTTATTTTATAATTTTTAAACATTAAATAAATTAAATTATTTATGACACCATGATTATGCAGCGATTACCTCATTAATAAACGATTTAGATAAAATGCAAAGATAATGTAAAATATAAGCCTTAAACTTTTAAAAACCCTATTTTATGAGTATATTTCTAACCCTTATAACATTATCCTCGAACTATATTAATGTGGGACTTTTAAAATCCGAAAATCATTTTAATATAAAGTAACATTTCTTGAATTTCAAAGAGTGCCCCTCCTCCCTCTTATAAAAGGCCTCCACCTCTACCTCTTTACCCACACCTCTCAAGCCATTGGCTCGACCAATATCTGCTAATTGTATCTCTCCACATCCCTCTATTAATCCTAGAAGCCTTACCTTAGGCATAAATCTACTCAAGAAACCCTTTTGGTTCAAACTAAGAGGAGTTACCCGATTTAAAGGTAATGTCTTCACTTGTGTTATTTTGTTTTTTTTTCTACTACAACCACCTAGACTCCTTTTATAATTTTATTTTGAAACAAAACCAGTACCTTAAATATAATAGGATGTTTTTATGATAAGTATTCGAGCTACACTTATACAAACCTTTGTCTAATGGTAAAAGAACATATTGTTTCTGTGGATGGCGAATTTCTGCCTCACGAAACGATGATTGTTCAATCTTATATTAACACCTTTCATGGTGGCCATTAATATTTCACTGTATTTATATATGATATAAATTATGTTTATATTTTCCTTATGCTTATTTTTTCATTTATGGAATTCCTTTATGTTTTCCATTATGGGTAAACGCGATATCTTCATTTTAGGCAGTGCGGACTACCGCCCCCTCAAAGTGATTTGATTAATTAATGCCATATGTGGGACGTATAAAGGATGGAGTTAATGATATTATATATGATATTATACTGGAATTATAATATACTTTTATATAATTATGATTTCATTCCATTAAATACGAAATAGAAATGAATGTAGCGTTCATGCGTACGTACGGCTTGCCGTCTCCATGAACAGGGCATTTCATTTCTTACCTCTAAATGTTATGTAATATTATAAATGCATGTATATAATGGATATATTGGATATATATGATATCTAAATCATGAATATAATTCTTTATATACTGGATATTTTACCACATGAACAACTTGTAATTATAAGGAGTTTATTTTTTTACCCAAGTACCAATGATCGACAAAAAGACTGTTATTATCTTAAATAATTACATAATGTTCATAACATGGTAATAAGTGATATAAAAGGAATGATGAACTTTAAAAAGGTTCTCAATCAAGTATAAATTTACTCATGTTTATTATTCAGGATATTAAAGAACTACTGAGTCAAGCCAGACAGGAGTTAAGGGAGTTCGTGTCAATCTCCTTTTATTGAGGAATATTTTGTTTTATACACAACCTTCTTTTATACGGTGTATAAAACCCTTTGAATTTTAATTTTATTCAAAAAAATTATTTTTATACAAAGCATTTTAATAAATAAAAAAAGGTAATGTTTTTGTTGTACGTATGAGGTGACAACGACTTCTCCAACACCTTGACCATTATTTGAGTTTCAGCTTCCTCTACAAGCCATAAATTTTTATTAAATGAAAAATAAATACCATGTTCTACTTTTATTTTATTTTGGTATTTAAATTGGTTTGATAATGTTTTTATTATATCAATGTGTTATTGATATCTTTTGATTTAAATGTGTAAATTTTATGTTTCCTTTATGAATGTTTTATGTGATACGATTATGTATTGGTTCTTGGGAAATGTTTATGAAGATGGGTGGTTCCATGATAAAATAAGGGCGGGTGAGCCCGATATATATCTCCAATACTTTGGGAAACATGAATGGGTTAAACGCTTAGTTTTCCCCGAAGATATTTGGGGAATATACTGTGATGGGTATTCCAAACGTAACCATGAGGGTTACTCCCTACGTATAAATGTCGTGGATGCCTCAAATTACCTTTATGTCTTATGATTTCTATGCGTTATTCAAGATTTGATGAGGTATGTTAAAGTGCTTGTGTTTTATGAGTAAAGAATTATTTCATTGATTCTTATGTATACATGGACTAATGTTTTCATTCTGTATTTTTATATACTTTATTGAGCTTTTTATGCTCATCCCATGTTTTTGAAATGTTTTTCACTGGTCAAGGGAAAGGAAAATGATGTGATGATAGTGTCAAGGAAGTGTTATGAAAGAATACATCTTTTGTTTTAAATATGTTTCCTTTGATTGGAAAATTGAATATTGTCTTTAATATAACCACCTTGTTTAAATGTGGAATGTAATGCATGATTTATAATCTAATTCTCTAAAACTCTAAACCTGAAAAGATCCTCAATGTGTAATCTTGTAATAACTCAAGATTAAGTGTGGTTTAAGGCTTGGGCCTTATAGTTTGTAACACCCTGAGATATTATGAGAATTTTTTTATGTCTTATGTTATACGCAACACAAAAGGAATCTTTCACAACACACAATACTGACTTTCCTTGCATTACACGCAATCACGACCTTCCTCGATAGCATGTGTAGTACGCAATACCGGGTTTCACTAAACAAGGATATATTATTATGGACTAGCCTTTATGAATTGTATTAACTATATTTTTAATTTTATAACATTATTATTCATCATACACACTTTCTATAACATGGTAATAGAACAAAATATATTTTTCGCGTAAAATAAGTATTTTTTAAAAAATGCAGTTTTGCCACCTTTTGATTGCATACCCACATTAAATCTTGTTTTTGACATGTTTATAAGTTCAATTTGACTAAATAAAATTCTTATTTGGAATCCGGATATACAAAATTACTTTTGGTAACGATTTATATCTTATGAGATAGACATGGATGGAACAGCAGGTTAAACTGGTTCAGTGAAACAGGACAAAAACGAGGAGTGAACTCGGTTCAGAAATGGACTTTTTCCGCTAAGATAGTCTTGGAAATGACTCATTTTCTATGATTATGTGTGAATTCCACAAAGATTCATGTTTTAAGTAATGATTATTGGGATTACATTTCACTTCTATGATTTTTCCCAGGTTATGATCTCTTTTGTAGGATAATATTTTCAAAATGTTTTGTTCTTATGAATATGATATGTTTGATATTTATTTTGTTTACCCTTACTGGGCATTTGAGCCCACCCTTTTGTATGTTTTCTTTTCCCCAGTCCAGGAAGAAGGATATAAAGTAGGATATGCCAAAAGGGACTCTAGATATGATGAAATAAATGGGATAAAACATAGATGATTTATGAACCAGTTGTTTATGTTTCCCAGTTTCTAAAGACACTATACCTATACGATCCTTTCATGGTTTTGTTTAATGTTTTAATAAGTATTCTTTAATTTTGAAGTAATAACCATGTATGTAAAGTAAGGGTCGTTATAGTTTGCATCAGTGGAAAGGTATAGTCAACCTTTGGAAACTAGGATGTGAAAGCCTTAGTAAGAAACCTAAGGATATGTCTAAGCATAGAACCCAATCTTAGTGTTTTAGAAATTTCCATGAAAAACCTATGATAAGACATTAAGTGTGAAATTTTATTCTTGATTATGTGGTTTTCCTATTATAATTAGTGTTTCTCACACTATTATTCTTGTTTTTAGTCAATGGATGGAACCCGAAGGAACAGTGTTAATGTGGAATGCGACGGGCAATGCAATGATTGTCCCCCTGAGCAACAAAACGTTATGGGAGCTGGAATAAAAATCTTTTAGCCATGCTCACACAATGTTCTCAAGCTATGAATCACGAAAGACCTCCAACTGAGCAAAGAAAGTAGAAACATTCTGTTGAATCCTTCATCAGGAAGTGTCCACCTTCATTCAGCGGGTCTTCTGATCCATTAGTGGAAGAACAATGGATCAATACCACTGAAAAGATATTTTCAGTTCTTCAATGTTATGAACATGATAAAGTCATCTTAGTAGAATATCAATTGGAAGGTGATGCTGATCAATGGTGGAATCTTATTAAGAATACGAGGTAAAGGGATGAAATTAAGTCCATACAAAGGGACGAGTTCAATAACTTATTTTTCAATAAGTATTTCCTTCATATTCTTCAAACAAAGATGGAGAAGGAGTTTCTTGAACTGAAGAAAAAGGATGATGAATTCGTTGGTACCTATGAGGCAAATTTTACAAGAATTGCAAGGTACTCTTCCAGAATTATTATCCAACCTGAGAGTACGATCGATCGATTTTTTAGTGGCTTAAAACCTAGTCTTTTATGGGCGTTAGCCATAAGAGACTTCAATGGCTACGAGGAAATTGTTCGATGTGCTCTCAAGGTTGAGATGGATATTGGTGTAACCCATCAGTCACATGGTTTTGATAAGAAGAGGAAAATGGAATTCAAAGGAAAATCTAAAGGCCACACTGAAAAGAAGTTGATTTTTCCCTTTATACTCAAAGTGTGGAAAGAAACATGGAGGAAATTGTCTGAAGGGGACATGAAAATGTTATAAGTGTGGAAAAGGTGGTCATCGGGCAATTGAATTTTGAAATAATGGGGAGAAGATGTCTAATGATGCAAAAAAAGGAAGGGATACACAGAATGAACCTACTACACTTCAATGATTCAAGTGCAAGGAGATGGATAATTATGCCAATAAATTCCCAAATCCAAGGGTTGATGATGATGATCAACGTCAACAAACTCTTAAGGCCAAAGACAAAGGAAAGTCACATGCAATTACTATCAGCAATGTGGAGTACAATAACGAAGTGGTGAGAGGTACACTTACCATCCACTGTAAAGTATAAAATGTTTTATTTGATTCTGTATCCACCCACTCGTTTATTTCTGAAGAATTTTCTAAGGTTATCACCATATTACCTCAACAATTAGATGTTGAGTTGGCTGTGACAACTCATAATGGCACAACGGTTGCATCAAAAGTTTACAATTCTTCTCCGATTGAAGTTTGTGGGAAAGTGTTTCTTAAAAATCTTGGGATCCATCCTATAGTGGAATTTGATGTGATTCTTGGCATGGATGGGATTTATTTATTTTGGGCTCATATCAATTTCCAAATAAGGGAAGTCACATTTCATATTCCAGATCAATCTACGATCATCTATCAATGCAAGGATGAACAAAACCTTCCAGTGGAAATTTCTTCCATCTTGTGGGCTTGATTCCACTAAATAAAGGTTATTTATCTCAAATGGTTGGAGAGAAACTCATGATTAATAATATGCCCATTGTACGAGAGTTTGATGATGTTTTTCCGGAGGAATTTCCATGTCTTCCACCAAATCGTGATGTTGAGTTTTCAATAGAACTCGTTTTGGGTTCTTTACCTATTTCAAACACACCTTATAGAATGGCCCCAATTGAGTTGCAGTAATTGAAGAAGAAACTCCAAGAGAATCTTGATAAAGGATTCATATGACCTAGTGCGTCACCTTGGGGAGCACATGTTCTATTTGTTAAGAAGAAAGATGGATCAATGAGACTCTGCATTGATTATCGAGAACATAACAATATCACTATCAAGAACAAATATCCTCTCCCATGCATTGATGGCCTATTTGACCAACTACGCGGAGCTCAATACTTTTCCAAGATTGATCTTCGTTCAGTGTATCATCAATTAAGGGTAAAAAGGGAAGATATACCAAATATGGCTTTCTGTACAAGGTATGGACACTATGAATTTATAGTGATTCCATTTGGTCTTACTAATTCCCCTGGTATCTTCATGGATATGATGAATAGAGTCTTTAGATACTATCTTGATCAGTTTGTGGTAGTCTTTATAGATGATATTCTTGTATATTCAAAGAGCAAGGAAGAACATGAAGATCACTTGAGAATTGTATTAAAGACCCTAAGAAATGATAAGCTTTATGCCAAATTTACCAAGTGTGAATTTTGTCTTCAAAAAGTTGAATTTTTGGGTCAAATAATCTCAAAAGAGGGGATATCTTTGGATCCAGTAAAAATAGAGGTTATCGAAAGAAGGTCAGTACCAACAACAGTAAATGAGATCCGAAGTTTTCTTGGTTTGGCTGGATATTACCGACGTTTTGTGAATTATTTTTCAAGTTTATCTAACCCACTAACCAAGTTGACTTCGAAAGAGTTAAGTTTATTTGGATGGAGGAATGTGATGAGAATTTCAAGGATTTGAAATAAAGGTTATCCAGTGCACCTGTGCTCACACTACCTTGCAGTGGAGAAAGGTTTTTGATCTATAGTGATGCATCAAAGAAGGGACAGGGGTGTGTTCTCATGAAAAATGATATTGTGATAGCTTATGCCTCACAACAGTTAAAAATCCATGAGAAAAATTACCCAACTCATAATTTGGAGTTAACTACGGTAATCTTTGTATTAAATATTTTGAGGCATTATAATTATGGTGAAAGGTGTGATATTTATACTAATCATAAAAGTTTAAAGTATATTTTCACACAAAAGGAGCTAAATATGTGTCAAAGAAGATGGTTGAGGCTGATTAAAGATTATGACTACTCAATTCATTATCACCCTGGGAAAGCAAACTAGGTGGAAGATGCATTAAGTCAACAAGACCATTCTAGATTTTCCATGATGAGGATCAAAAAAGATCCAATATTTATGGATTTACAAAGGATGGATCTTGGAATTTTAATGGAAGGGGAAAAATATTATCTTTCTCAGATGAATGTTCAACCATCTATACACATGAATATTAAAGAGGCATAGAAAGAAGATGTAGAGTTACAAAAGAAGGTGAGAAATGTTACTGAATTCAACCTTGATTGTAATGGGATAATAAGGTTCAGGAATCTGGCTTGTGTTCCTCCCATCGCAGAATTAAAGAAGGAGATACTAGATGAAGCTCATAGTTCATCATTCTCTATTCATCATGGACGCAAGAAGATGTATAAGGACCTGAAATAGTACTTCTGGTAGGGATAACAGGAAAAGAGATGTTTCTGAATATATCTCTCGATGCTTCGTTTGTCATCAAGTTAAAGTTGAGAGACAAAATTCTAAGGGAATGTTAAAACCATTACCCATTCCAGAATGGAAATGGGAAAACATCACAATGGACTTTGTCACCGGACTTCCTAAAACATCCAAAGGCAATAATGTTATCTGGGTTATAGTTGATCTTCTTACGATGTCAGCACACATCATTGCTATTAGGGAAGATTTTTCTCTTGATCAGCTTTCCAGGATATATGTAAAGGAAGTGGTATGATTGCATGGAGTAACACATTCCATTATATCTGATCGGAATCCAAGGCTTACCTCGAAATTCTGGAGAAGTCTTCAGCATGCTCTAGATACAGAGTTGAGTTTCAGCAATGCTTACCATCCTCAGATAGACGGTCAGTATGAGAGGAAAATTTAAACTCTAGAAGACATGTTGAGAGCTTTCTCTATGTATTTCAAAGGTGGTTGGGATCAACACCTATATTTGGTAGAATTTTCTTATAATAATATCTTTCACTCCAATATTCAGATGGCTCCTTATGAAGCCCTCTATGGAAAGAAATGCATAACTCCAACAAGGCACGATGAAGTTAGGGAAAGAAAGATATTAGGACCTGATCTTGTTGATGAGATGGTTGAAAGGGTACGATCTATTCAACAACACATAAGAGCAGCTCAATGTTGACAAAAAAGATATGCCGATAACCTATGAAAAGACCTAGAGTTTGAAGTGGGTGAAAAAGTGTTCTTATTAATATCTCCCTGGAAGAGGGTAAAGAGATTTGGAAAGAAGGGAATGTTGAGTCCAAGATATATCGGTCCTTTCGAAATAACGGATTGTGTTGGGAAGGTAGCTTACCAATTGGAGCTTCCACCGAATATCTCTCAAGTTCATGATGTGTTCCGTGTATCTCTCCTGAGAAAGTACATACCTGATCCTTCACATGTACTCAACTCAGAAGTTGTACCACTAGAGGAAGATCTTTCTTATGAAGAATAGCCGATAGAGATTCTGGATCGTAGCGAAAAATTCCTACTGAACAAGACCACTCTCTTGGAGAAAGATTAATTGAGGAACCACCAATTAGAAGAAGCTACATGGGAACTTGAGGATATGATGAGGGAGAGGTATCCTCATCTGTTTGTAATGATGTGACGAATTTCGAGGGAGAAATTCATTTTTAAGGGGGTAGAATGTATCACCTTGAGATTTTATGAGAATTTTTTTATGCCTTATGTTATACTCAACGCCAAAGGAATCTTTCACAACACACAATACTGACTTGGCTTGCATTACACGTGATCATGAACTTCCTCAATAGCGTGTGTAGTACACAATACCGGGTTTCACTAAACAACGATATATTATTATGGACTAGTCGTTATTAATATTATTACCTACATTTTAAATTTTATAACATTATTATTCATCTTACACATTTTCTAGAACATAGTAAGAGAACAAAATAAATTTTTCGGGAAAAATAATTAATTTTCAAAAAATGCAGTTTTGCCGCCATATGATGGCACACCCACATTAAATCTAGTTTTTTACATGTTTAAAGGTTCAATTTGTCAAAATAAAATTTTTCATTGGAATTATGATATAAAATTTTACTTTGGGAAAAGATTTATATCTCATGGGATAGACATGGTTGGAACGGCAGGTTAAACTGGTTTAGTGAAACAAGACTGAAATGTGGAGTGAACTCAGTTCAAAAATAGACATTTCCCGCTAAGATAGTCTTGGAAATGACTCTTGACTACTAAGAAATTATTTTATATGATTATGTGTGTATGACACAATGCTTCATGTTTTAAGTTCTGATTATTCGGATTACATTTCACTTCTATGATTTATCCCATGTTATGATCTCTTCTGCAGGATAAGATTTTCAAAATGTTTTGTTCTTATGAATATGATATTTTTTATATTTCTTTTGTTTACCCTTACTGAGCATTTGAGCTCACCCTTTTGTATGTTTTCTTTTCGCCATGCCAGGAAGAAGGATATTAAGTAGGATACGCCAAAAAGGGACTCTAGATATGATGAAATAAATGGGAGACAATGTAGATGATTTAGGAACCAGTTGTTTATGTTTCCCAGTTTCTAAATACAGTATACCTATACGGTCCTTTCATGGTTTTTTTATATGTTGTAATAAGTATTCTTAAATTTTGAAGTAATAACCATGTATGTAAAGTAAGGGTCGTTATATAGTTGGTATCAGAGGTCAGTTTAGATAACTTTTAGAGATAAAATTCTATTAAATGATTATCCAAAAATGATTTTTTAATGGATAAACGGAAATTATATATCATTTTAATATTACCATGTTGCTTCATCTAAGACATGTTTGTTCAGAATGGTTGTAACACCCCGAGATTTTATGAAAAATATTCTTTTTAATTTTATTGATGTCTTGTGTTTTACGCTACACCAAAAGGAGCTTCCACTACACACATCCCTAACTTGGATTGCATTACACGCAATCGCTACCTTCCATGATAGCGTGTGTAGTAAGCAATACCGAGTTTCACTAAATGAGATATTATTATAATATTATTATGAACTAACCGTTATGAATAGTTATAACCACTTTTTGAAATTTTTTAAATTTTAATTTTCAAAATGGACTTCATTTTTGGATTCGGAATATCGAAATTAGCTTAGGGTGAAATTTTGGAACTTTTCGGATAACTTTCATATTCTGATGAATAGTTAAAATTATTATATTTTTATTAAAAACAACTTTTTTAATCGAAATAATTAATAGTGATAAATTATTAATTTTAGTGGTTTTAAATTATATTTAGAATATATTTTTACAATTTAATACAATGTTGGTCATTGGATGTAATTTCACATTTAAACCAGACATAAACAAGTGTGAATCTTTTGATAGTTATTCTCTCTTAAAAACACGCTATTTGTCTTGACGACGGGAATTAATTTTTAAATTAGTTAATGTACCTGATATGTTTTGAATTTGGTAAAACAAACTTCATTTTTGAATTCATAATATCAAATATAGATTAGGCCTAATTTTTGGTATATTTTTGGAAACTTTCATTTTTTGATGAATAATGAAACCACTAAGTGGTAGTTAAAAAAAACAGAATTTTTCATAAAACGTAATTTTACCACTTTTGTGAATGGAATTTCAAAAATCCGAGAGACAGGGTTGATGTCAGTAAGTAAAATGTGGTTCAATGAGACGAAAATAGTTTTTGGTGAATAGTATCTTTTTTCTTTTTTTTACCACGATTAAAAGTAAATAGGGTAGGTAAGGGTAAAAATGATATTATTATTACCCTAACACATGTGCTAATTCTATTCTATAAGTGTAATTCGACCAAAAACAACCCTAGGAATAAAATATGACCATTTAGGACCACTTGGATTAGATTAGGACATTTATTATTAATTTATTTAAAGAAGGGTTAAAATAGTTAAAATCAAAGTTTAATAAGTAAATCATTTTTAATATAGGGTTGTACATAACATAAATTTGACTATAAATATTCATTAGAAAGATAAAAAGGTTTCATAAATAATTATATTTTATTTGTAATTTTTAGACTTTAAATAATTTAATTTATTTATGTCACAATGATGATGCAGTAATTATCTTATTAATGAAATGTTGACATAATTGATGTTATAAATACCCAAATAAATGTAATTTGAGACTTTTTATGAATTAAAATACTTTTATATGTTACTATGACATGTTAGTGTTGATTTAACTAACATTTTTCTAACTAATATTTCTGTTGTGATTTTTAAAAATATAAATTACCCAATAGTGTCAAAATAGAAATAAAATAGTTTTTTAAAACAAATATTATATTATTAATTGTTATTTTATTCCTAAAAATATAAGGTTCATCAAAATGACTTAGATAAGGTTATATATATTAATAATAAACAACTTGGGGTTCGTTTGGCTTGTTATAGTATGTTTATTAACCTTATAGTGTAAGAACACAAAAAGACACGGTAAAAGAAAAATTATCTAACTTAAAGTTAAATATAAATGATAAGGTTAAAATAGGAACCTAAACTTGTATAAATTGTATTGTATGATATTATTACGACCCATACCCACCTTAGACTCGAAATAAATCAATTTGTAGCTATTTAAAACCGAATATGACTTTATAATAAAATGATATTTTTAGTTTTCAAAAGGAGCCCCTCTCCTCCCTTATAAAAGGGCACCTCCTCCCTCTCTTCCTCACACCACTTTGATCCTTAAAGAGAGGCCAACCCCTGCCAAATTCTCTTCTCCACTTCCCTAGAAACATCCTAGTGGTACTTTTCTTCTTAAAAGACCAATTTTAGTTCCCTAAGAAGAGGACTCAAAGAGGCGCTTCAAAGAAGAGGTAATGTCTGTTACCGATTCTTTCAACTTTATTTCTTCTTCCAGTTCTTCTTCTTAGGTTGTTTAATTATGAAGTAATCACATCAGTATCACTCATATACTGATATGTTATTATAAGTATAAACAACCCTATTTCACCATCAATCCATCCTATGGAAAATGAAATCACCGCGTGTGCGTACGTACGAAATACCGTCTCCACGCCATGGTGTAATCTATTTTCCACCAACACCTTACTTGAATGGGTATAATGGTGTACATAATAACTATATATGATTATTGTAAAGTGATATTTATTCTGAAATAGTATACATACACTCAAATACAATTCCACGATCATGAGAACGATATCATCGCTCGTGCGTACGTATGGACTACCGTCTCCACGACGCGATGAGATTCAATTTCCACGTTAACCATTAATGAATGATTATAAAGTATATATAATAAGTAATAATGAAATATATTACATAATAATGATACTGGATTTATGTGTATATATATGTATTTTATCAACTTAATTCCATTCAACTCAATAAGGAAACGAAAACGGCGTTCATGCGTACGTACGACCTACCGTCTCCATGAACGGTGTATTTCTTTCCATTTACTGATCTATTATATATATGTATATTCTGAATATATATTATATATAAATCATGTTTTATATTCTGGAATTAATTAATCATGATCTAATTAATCATATGAATAATTACAAGTCAAAACACAGATGAAAAATGAAACGATTTTACCCAATACGCTCTTTAACATGGAATTTACAAAAGAACAGGTAATATAAAGTCATAAGTGAACCATATATGATATCGTAACAATGAGTATGATTCTATAATAATTCAATGAAATTATTTAAATCATTATACAGAAGGTTATGAAACTTACGAAGAAAATAGGACCTAAGGTAAGGGAAAATATCACAATCTCATTTTTATCCGAGATTGTTTATACTTTGGTATTTACTGGGGTGTATTTTATCATCCATGTCCATGTTCCCTCAATATGTAATATTTTTTCCATCCACCTACAATTTTTTAAATCCAATTTTACCCTTCGGTGAGTTTTTAGTAAAGGATATGAAAGGAATCTTTTTTCGTTTTTCGTACGAGGTACTTTTTGACCTTTCCGACAAAAGTACGAGAAGAATGGTTTTTTAACTTATATGGCATGAATTGATTTTTAAAACATTATTTCCAAGAAGCTTTCTTTACAAGTTTTCAAGTTTATTTTTAATCAAATTCTTTTGGATTTAAAATGTATGACATGTTAAGAAAGGAAAAATGTTTTTGAAGTAGAAAGGATATTTTCATCAATAATGGAGTTCAAGTATTTTATCAAAATTATTTTCCATATAAGATAATATAGGGTTTTGTTTCTATCCCTATTATTACATTGATTTGATTTATGTTGTGATGGAATTATTTTTATGAATTCCTTTATCTTGTATGAATTGTTTTATGGTGTCATGATGTTTAAGAATCCCATTTTTATTAAATGGGTAATGCTATGATGTATGATTTATTATTTTGTGTCACACATAAGAATAGTATCATTATGAGATGGGTGGGACCTATATCTCCCTCCAATGCATTGGGTAAAGGTTTTATATCTCATGAGATAGACACTGCCGAAACGGCAGGTTAAACTGGTTCAGTGAAACAGGACTGAAACAAGGAGTAAACTCGGTTCAGAAATGGACTTTGTCCACTAAGATAGTCTTGGAAATGTGTCTTAACTAATAAGAAATGATTCTCTATGATTAAGTGTGTATGCCAAAAAGTTTCTTGTTTTAAGTTATGATTATTGGGATTACATTTCACTGCTATGATTTATCCCATGTTATGAAATTATGATCTCTTTTACAGGGTGAGATTTCCAAAATGTTATGTTCTTATTAATGTTATGTGATTGATATTTATTTTGTTTACCCTTACTGAGCATTTGAGCTCACCATTTTATGTTTTCTTTTCCCCAGGATATAAAGAAAGGTTTTAGGTAAAAAAAGGAACATCTTTATGGGAGATGTTAAAGATCTTTCACCACGATTAGAATATTATATTCCGAGTTTCCAAAGATACTAAACTATTACGATCCTTGTGTGTGTGTTTTTGTTATGTACTATGTATTCCTCAAAAGTAATGTAATGTCCATGTACGTCAATCTTAGGGTCTCTACAGTTGGTATCAGGGGAAAGGATTAGTCATCCTTTGGAAACTAGGATGCGAAAACTTTAGTGAGATCCCTAGAGATATTTATAAGGTATGTCAAGGGATGTCCCTAAGGTTAAGTATAAGTATAAGTTATAGTACTAGAATTACGGTAACCCAAGATGTTAGATATTGAAGGTACTCCCCCTTTATTATGTTGTATTCCCTAGCATGATTTTTGCCTCTCACACTATTCTTTTTGGGTTTTAGACGATGGCTGGAACCCGAAGGAACTGTGTTGATCAATGTAATGGACAATGCAATGATTGTCCTCCTGAACAAACAAATTTTATGGGAGATGGAGTGAAAAATCTTATTTCTATACTTACACAAGCTATGAATCATTCTGGACTTCCAAATGATCAGAGAAGGGAACAATATTCTATTGAGTCCTTCATGAGGAAACGTCCACCTTCTTTCAGTCGGTATTCTGATCCACTTGTTGCTGAACAATGGATCAGTACTACTGAAAAGGTATTTTTAGTTCTTCAATGTTCTGAACATGATAAAGTCATCGTAGAAGTGTATAGTTTGGAAGGTGATGCTGATCAATGGTGTGATCTTATCAAGAATACGAGTCCAAGAGATGAAATTGAGTCCATGGAATGGGACAAGTTCAAGAACTTATTTTTCAATAAGTACTTGCCTCGTATTCTTTGATAAAAGATGGAGAAGGAGTTTCTTGAACTAAAGAAAACAGATGATGAATCTGTTGGTATATACGAAGCATATTTTACAAGGCTTGCAAGGTATGCATCTGGATTTATCATCCAACCTGAAAGTAAAGTTGATCGATTCTTCAGTGGATTAAAACCAAATATTCGAAGGGCATTAGCTATAAGAGACTTCAATAGTTATGAAGAAATTGTGCGTTGTACTATCAAGGTAGAAAGGGAAGTTGGTGTTACTTATCCATCTCATAGTTCCGATAAGAAACGAAAGATGGAGTTCAGGGAGAAATCTCAGAATAATGGTGAAAAGAAGATGAATGTTTCTTTATGCTCAATGTGTGGAAAGAAGCATGGTGGATATTGTCTTAAAGGGACTAGAAAATGTTTTAAGTGTGGAAAAAAGGTCATCGAGCAGCTGAGTGTCGAAGTAATGGAAAAAGGGTTTCTAATGATGTGAATAAAGAAATGACTATAGAGAACGCACCACCAACACTTCAATGCTTCATGTGAAAGGAAATGGGTAATTATGGTAATAAATGCCCTAATCCAAGGGTTAGTGATGATCGACATGAGCAACCACTTAAGGCAAAGGATAAAGGGAAGTCGCATGCGATCACTATTGGCGATGTTGAATGTGACAACGGTGTGGTGGAATGATTAAGTGTTTATGTAATGGGATTCAAAAATAATGTTGTATATAGTATCGTGGAATATTAGAATATTTATGTATTGGTCTATAGTGGTTTTCAATAATTTTATGGTACTGGTAACCATGGAAAGTGATTGAGATATTTTTGGAAAACAGATGATATGCGCATAATGAAGGGATAAGGAGAAAATGAAATGTTTGAAAATATTTTATGAGCTCATGACTGATAAAATGAAATAGTTATATCATAGTTTGAGGTTTTGGTATGTGAAAAGAGTTAACTTTTGACAGCACTCTTGTTTTCACTAAGGTTCAATGGGTATTAATTGTTCAAGAGAATACATGATTAAGGTATTCACATGTTTGTAATTTGACCAACAAGATATATCTTATGATATATGGGGGATAAATGATGGAATTCACGTGATTGTTATACGACATTTCAAGTAGTCATTTTCTTTATACTATGAGCTTGGACCGGAGTATTTTAGATAAGCCTAAAGATTGGAATAGATTATGTTGGAAATAATTTAGTATTGTTTATGGATAGAACTTTTTCAATATTATTGATGGGATGTTATAGTAATGTAGTTTTAGAAAAAGGACAACCTGCAGGACGGGCGACAGCCCATCGCCTCAGACAAGGCTGTGGGAATCGAACCCACAACCGAAGTGCGACTGGCATTTATTGCCTACCATTGGCCTACAGGAAGTCCCTGTTTAGTAGAAACTAGTTTTATTATATTAAGCAGTATGATATATGAAGTATAAGTCCATTTTAATAACCATATATGATTAATCTCACCATAGATGGACTTATGTATATTTGATAACTTTTGCTAACCTTTTGTTTGAAACAGATGGAATGACCTATCATTCTATCACATGATCTGTTAACACTTCACGAATAACAAATTCAACTTCATTTCATTAAGAGATGAAGTGTAAATTGTTCAAATCATGAACAACAGTGAGATTGTACCAAAATCGAGAAAGTATTTCTTCTAATTCAAAATTTTCAATTTTAGGGAAATGATATTGAAAACCAAAAATGTTGTCCTAGTGCTCTTATATCCGATGAATCAAATAGTACCTTAGATAATCACAAATTTATGGCTTTGTGATTGATGTCTTTTTCATAGCCATGTTCTCTACCACTCACCATCAGAACTTGATGGTTAGATTTTTCTTCCATATCCATATTTTCACCTATGTTCTCCTACGTGGAAACCCAATGATGAGTTAATTTGGGTAACCGTTACATTTCATACTTTAGTGTTTAAATCCAAGTTTTGGTATTCCTTTTTACGATGTGGTTTTCTATTAATGAAACTTTTGAGTAGTAAACCATTTATAACACAGACGAATTTCAAGGGAAAAATTCATTTTAAGGGGGGTAGAATGTAACACCTCGAGATTTTATGAAAAATATTCTTTTTAATTTTATTGATGTCTTGTGTTGTACGCTACACCAAAATGAGCTTTCAATACATGCATCCCTTACTTGGCTTGCATTACACGCAATCTCGACCTTCCACGGTAGCGTGTGTTGTAAGCAATACCAAGTTTTACTAAACGAGATATTATTATGAACTAGTCGTTATGAATAGTAATAACCACTTTTTAAAATTTTTTAAATATCATTTTTCAAAATGGACTTCATTTTTGGATTCGGAATATCGAAATTAGCTTAGGGTGAAATTTTGGTACTTTTCGGATAACATTCATATTCTGATGAATAGTGAAAATTATTATATTTTTATTAAAAACAACTTCCTTAATCGAAATAATTAATAGTGATAAATTATTAATTTTATTGGTTTTAGAGTATATTTAGAATATATTTTTACAATTTAATACAATGTTGGTCATTGGATGTAATTTCACATTTAAACCAGACATAAACAAGTGTCAATCTTTTGATAGTTATTATCTCTTATAAACACGCTATTTTTCTTAATGACAGGAATTAATTTTTAAATTAGGTAATGTAACTGATATGTTTTGAATTTGGTAAAATAAACATCATTTTTTAATTCATAATATCAAATATAGCTTAGGCCTAATTTGTTGTATTTTTCTAGAAACTTTCATTTTTTGATGAACAGTGAAACTACTATGTGGTAGTTTAAAAAAACTGAATTTTTCATAAAACTTAATTTTACCGCTTTTGTGAATGGAATTTCAAAAATCAGAGAGACACGGTTGATGTAAGTAAGTATAATGTGGTTCAATGAGATGAAAATAATTTTTGGTGAATAGTAACTTTTTACTTTTTTACCACGGTTAAAAGTAAATAGGGTAGTTAAGGGTAAAAATGATATTATTATTACCCTAACACATGTCCTAATTCTATTGGATAAGTTTAATTCGACCAAAAACAACCTTAGGAATAAAATATGACCATTTAGTCCCACTTGGATTAGATTAGGACATTTATTATTAATTTATTTAAAGAAGGGTTAAAATAGTTAAAATCAAAGTTTAATAAGTAAATAATTTTTAATATAGGGTTATACATAAGATGAATTCTTCTATAAATATTCATTAGAAAGATATAACTATTTCGTACATAATTATATTTTATTTGTAATTTTAAGACTTTAAATAATTTAATTTATTTATGACACAATGATGATGCAGTAATTATCTTATTAATGAAATGTTGACATAATTGATGTTATAAATACCCAAATAAATTTAATTTGAGACTTTTAATGAATTACAATAATTTTCTATGTTAATATGACATGTTATTGTTGATTTAATCAAATTTTTTCGAACTAATCATTATGTTATAATTTTCACAAAAATCAATTACCAAATAGTGTCGAAATTGACATAAAATAGTTTTTAAAACAAATATTATATTATTAATTGTTATTTTATTCCTAAAAATCTAAGGGTCTGCCAAATTACTTAGATAAGGTTATATATATTAATAATAAACAACTTGGGGTTCTTTTGTCTTTTATAGTAATTTTATTAACCTTATAGTGTAAGAACACAAAAAGACACGGTAAAAGTAAAATTATCTAACTGAAAGTTAAATATAAATGAGAAGGTTAAAATAGGAACCTAAACTAGTCTAAATTATATTGGATGAGATTATTTTGACCCATCCCCACCTTATATTCAAAATAAATCAATTTGTAGCTATTTAACACCGAATATGACTTTATAATAAAATAATATTTTTAGTTTTCCAAAGGAGCCCCTCTCCTCCCTTATAAAAGGGCACCTCCTCCCTCTCTTCCTCACACCACTTTGAGCTTTAAAGATCGAACAAAACCTGCCAAATTCTCTTCTCCACTTCCCTATAAACATCCTAGAGGTCCTTGTCTTCTTCAAAGACCAATTTTAGTGCCTTAAGAGTAGGACTCAAAGAGGCGCTTCAAAGAAGAGGTAATGTCCGTTACCGATTCTTTCAACTTTATTTATTCTTCCACTTCTTCTTATTAGGTTGTTTCATTATTAAGTAATAACATCAGTATCACTCATATACTGATATGTTATTGTAATTATTAAACAACCCTATTTCACCATCTATCCATCCTATGGAAAATGAAATCACCGCGCGTGCGTACGTATGGAATACCGTCTCCACGTCGTGGTGTAATCTCTTTTCCACCACCACCTTACTTGAATGGGTATAATGGTGTACATAAAAACTATATATAATTATTTTAAAGTGATATTGATTCTTAAATAGTATACATACACTCCAATACAATTCCACGATCATGAGAACGATATCATCGCTCGTGCGTACGTACGGACTACCGTCTCCATGACGTGATGGGATTCATTCTTCACGTTAACCATTCATGAATGATTATAAAGTATTTATAATAATTAATAATGAAATATATTAAATAATAATGATACTGGATTTATGTGTATATATATGTATTTCATCTACTTAATTCCATTCAACTCAATAAGGAAACGAAAACAGCGTTCATGCGTACGTATGGCCTACCGTCTCCATGAATGGTGTATTTATTTCCATTTAATGATCTATAATATATATGTATATTCTGAATATATATTATATATAAATCATGTTTTATATTCTGTAATTAAGTAATCATGATCTAAGTAATCATATGAATAATTACAAGTCAAAACACGGATGACAAATGAAACGATTTTACCCAAAACGCTCTTTAACATGGAATTTACAAAAGAACAGGTAATATAAAGTCATAAGTGAACCATATATGATATCATAACAATGAGTATTATTCTTTAATAATTCAATGACATTATTTAAATTATTATACAGGAGGTTTGGACACTTACGAAGAAAATCGGACCTAAGGTAAGAGAAAATATCACAATCTCATTTTTATCCGAAATTGTTTATACTTTGGTATTTACTAGGGTGTATTTTATCATCCACGTCCATGTTCCCTCAATATGTAATATTGTTTCCATACACCTACAATTTTTTAAATCCAATTTTACCCTTCGGTGAGTTTTTAGTAAAGGATTTGAAAGGAATCTTTTGTCGTTTTTCATACGAGGTACATTTTGACTTTTTCGACAAAAGTACGAGAAGAATGTTTTTTAACTTATACGGAATGAATAGATTTTTAAAACATTATTTCCAAGAAGCTTCCTTTACAAGTTTTCAAGTTTATTTTTAATCAACTGGTTTTAGATTAAAATTGTATGACAAGTTATGAAAGGAAAAATGTTTTTGAAGTAGAAAGGATATTTTCATCAAGAATGGATTTCATGTGTTTTATCAAAATTATTTTCCATCTAAGATAATATAGGGTTCTGTTTCTATCCCTATTATTACATTGATTTGATTTATGTTGTGATGGAATTATTTTTATGAATTCCTTTATCTTGTTTGAATTTTTTTATGGTGTCCTGATGTTTAAGAATCCCATTTTTATTACATGGGTTATGCAATGATGTATGATTTATGATTTTGTGGAACACATAAGAATGGTATCATTATGATATGGGTGGGACCTATATCTCCCTCCAATGCATTGGGTAAATATTTTATATCTCATGAGACAGACAGGGCTGGAACGGCAGGTTAAACCAGTTCAGTAAAACATGACTGAAACAAGGAGTAAACTCGGTTCAGAAATGGAATTTGTCCACTAAGATATTAATGGAAATGTGTCTTGACTAATAAGAAATGATTCTCTATGATTATATGTGTATTCCACAAAGTTTCATTTTTTAAGTTATGATTATTGGGAGTACATTTCACGACTATGATTTATCCCATGTTATGAAATTATGATCTCTTTTGCATGGTAAGATTTCCAAAATGTTATGTTCTTATGAATATTATGTGATTGATATTTCTTTTGTTTACCCTTACTGAGAATTTGAGCTCACCCTTTTATGTTTTATTTTCCCCAAGATATAAATAAATGTTTATTTAAAAACAATGAAGATCTTTATGGGAGATGTTGATGATATTTCCCCACGATTAGAGGATTATATACCGAGTTTCCAAAGACACTAAACTATTACGATCCTTGTGTGTGTGTTTTTGTTATGTACTATGTATTCCACAAAAGTAATGTAATGTCCTTGTACGCCATGCTTAGGGTCTCTAGAATGGTTTTCCACCGAGGAAACAGGGAAGTAATGCTAGGAAGGAATATAGAAGGAAATGACCTTCCGAATCAGCATCCTGAGATGGTCGGAATTGGAACTGTACAGTTTTTTGCAGTAATGGCGCAGTTGAGTCAAGTAATAAATGGTGGTGGTATCCATGCATGAGATCAACCAGATAAACTGTAGAGGAACATGTTAGTGGTGGAACATTTCATGAGTCAATATCCCCCATCATTCAGAGGATCATATGACCCTATGCTAGCTGAAGGGTGGATTAAAGCATTGGAGAAGATTGTAGATGTCATGGGGTGGTCAGACAATCGAAAGGTTAGTCTTTCTATTTACTGTTTGAAGGGTGAAGCAGATCAGTGGTGGTCGATGGTTAAAAATATCAGGGACACTGATGAGATTGATGCTCTTGACTGAGATGAATTCAAAGGTATGTTTCTTGAGAAGTATTTTCCTATGGTTGTTCAACTTAGTATGGAAAAATAATTCCTGGAATTGAGGGAAGAGGACGATTCAGTGGCTGCTTATGAAGAAAGTCTCACTCAATTGGCATGATATGCTCCAAATTTTATCTGAGACCTTGATAGTAAAATCAGTCGTTTTTACTCAGGATTAAATCCAAAATATCGAAGGGATTTAGCTTCTCGCGAGTTAAAGAGTTATGAAAATGTTGTTTGATGTGATGAGATGGTGGAAATGGAGTTTTCTGATGATCAAGTGTTCTATAACAACCAACAGAAGAAGAAAACGAGGTGGCAAGAGAAAGGGAGGAATTATTCAAAAAGGTATGATGGTAAGAAAACTAAGTTTCATGTTTGTGATAAATGTGGTAAAAGGCATGCTGGGGAATGTCTTCAGAATTATGTAAAGTGCTACTGATGTGGAAAGATGTGACATAAGGCTCGTGATTGCACTAAAAAAGATCAGGTTGATGGTAAGACAAAATATTATTTACAGTTAGTGAAATGTGTCAAGTGCAATGAGAGGGGTCATTATGCAAACGAGTGTCCGAAAAAGAGCTCGAGTGATGGGAAGCAGTCAGACTACAAGCAAAAACGAGTGGTGAAATCCTTTGAAACTACCTCAGAAAATGTTGGGCCAGCAAATGAAGTGGTATCAGGTACTTTGGTTTGTTTTCTCATATTATGAACATGTGTTCTTAGATTCAGGGTCTATACATTCTTTCATCTCTAAAAACTTTTATAGTAAATTGGGAATTCCATCTAATGAAATGACTCCTGAACTTATGGAAAAAACACATGGGGGAAATGTTGAGGAAAAAAGTATTTATAAGAGTCTTCCTATCCTTATCCGTGGAAAGAACCTATTTGCAAACCTTATTGTTTTACCTCTAGTAGATTTTGATGTTATCTTGGGTTTGGATTGGTTGTCTTTTTACCATGCTATGATGGATTATAGAGCTAAGGAAGTTTCTTTTCAGAAATACTTTCAGTTTGTGTATAAGAATGAACCCTTACTGTTGATGACATATCAAGAGGCTGAGAAACATGTAAAAGATGGAAATGAATGTTACATTGCACATATAGTTGAAAACAATGGAACCATTCAAATTAATGATGTGCCAGTGGTAAATTAGTATCCTGATGTTTGTTTTGATGAGTTTCCTAGAATAATACCAGATCGGGAAGTTGAATTTACTGTTGACTTAGTTCCTGATTCTAAGCCAATTTCAAAACCCCGTATCGATTGGATCAAATTGAACTTTTAGAGTTGAAGGAGGAATTGCAAGATTTATAAGAGAAAGGTTTAATTAGACCAAGCACATCACCATGGGGTGCTGCTGTCTTATTTGTTAAAAAGAAGGATGGTTCTATGAGACTTTTCATTGATTATAGAGCCTTGAATAACATCACTGTTAAGAACAAATTTCCTTTTCCTCATATCGATGATTTGTTTGATCAGCTCCCGGGAGCTCAGTATTTTTCAAAGATTGACCTGAGATCGGGGTTCTATCAGTTGAAGGTAAAGGAAGGAGGTGTTCTGAATAGAACATTTCGTACAAGATATGGCCATTATGAATTTTTAGTAATGCCTTTTGGGCTAACCAATAAAACTGTTGTATTCATGGACCTTATGAATAGAATTTTCCATCAGTTCTTGGATAAGTTTGTGGTTGTTTTCATTGATGATATTTTTTTGTTTTCTAAAATTAAAGAGGATCATGAAATTCATTTAAGGGTTATTTTGAAAACCTTCAAAGAAAATAAATTGTATGGGAAATTCAGCAAGTGTGAGTTTTGGTTGCAACAAATTTCTTTCCTTGTTCACATTGTTTCAAAAGATGGAATAACTATTGATCCTTCAAAAAAAGGTTGTTGAATAATGGCCAAGACTCACAAATGTAACTGGGATTCGTATTTTTCTTGGTTTGGTAGGCTATTACAAAAAGTTTGTTAGAAATTATTCTCGGTTATCTAGTCCAATGACTAAGTTAACTTGGAAGGGTGTTAAATTTATCTGGACAAAATAATTTGATGATTCTTTTCAGGAATTGAAAAGAAGATGGGTGAATGATCCAGTTTTGGAACTACCTTCCAGCAATGGTGGTTTTGTTATCTATAGTGATGCTTCATTAAAAGGACTTGGTTGCATCCTAATGCAGAATGATCCGGTTATTTCTTATGCTTCACGTCAGTTGAAAACTCATGAGGTAAATTATCATACACATGATTTGGAATTAGCTGCCGTTGTTTTCTCTTTAATGATTTTGAGGCATCATCTATATGGAGTAAAGTGTGAAATATATACAAATCACAAAATTTTAAAGTATATTTTCAATTAGAAAGAATTGAACATGAGACAGAGAAGATGGATAGAATTAATCAAGGATTATGATTTTACAATTCATTATTATCTGGGAAAAGTAAATAAAGTGGCTGATTATTTGAGTCGAAAAAGTAATGCTTCATAAACAATGTTGCATTTGGAACGTGATCCTTTGGTTAAGGATTTGATGAACTTTGGCATATAATTTTTTGGTGCAGGATGATCTTCTGTTTTGTTTCAGTTATCAGTGAAATCTTCTCTATCAGACAGAATTAAGCAAGCACAGAAGCAAGAAAGTGAGTTGTAGAAAAAGGTAGAGCTAGTTCAGAAGGGTATGTTTCCTGAATTAAACATTGATAATGATTGTGTTTATAGATTTGGGAAGAGATTGTGTGTGTCGTGTGATTCACAGTTGAAGAGAGAGTTGTTATGTGAAGCTCATAGATCTCTGTTTTCAATTCATCCTAGAAGTACTAAGATGTATACTGATCTTCGTGATTACTAATTGTGGGATGGAATGAAAAAAGATATTGCTGATTTTACTGTGAAGTGTCTGACATGTCAATAGGTTAAAGAAGAGCGAAAGTTACCGAATAAGATGCTTCAACCTTTACCAGTACCAGAGTGGAAATGAGAGAATATATCCATGGAATTTTTTGTTAGATTACCGAAGACACCTCAAGGTAATAATGCAATCTGGGTTATTTTTGATCGCTTTATGAAATCTGATCATTTCCTTGCAATACGAGATACTTTTTCTCTAGATCAACTATCTCGTTTCTTTCTTAAAGAGATAGTCAGGTTACATGGAGTTCCCGTCTCCATTATATCTGATCGTGATCCCAGGTTTAATTCTAACTTTTGGAAAGGCCTTTAGAAGTCATTAGGTACTGAATTAAATCTTAGTACAGCTTTTCATCCTCAATTAGATTGGAATTCAGAACAAACAATTCAGACTTTGGAGGATATGCTACATGCCTGTTCGATGGATTATCAGGGAAGTTGGGACAAACATATTTCTTTGGTTGAGTTTTCTTATAATAACAGTTTTTATTCCAGTATACAGATGGCACCATTTGAGGCATTATATTGGAATCGGTGTCGAACTCTAGCTTTTTGGGACGAAGTGGGTGAACGGATGTTAATGGGACCATAATTGGTAGAAGAGTTGGCAGAAAAAGTTCAGCTGATATAGAAACACATGAGAACATCTCAGAGTAGGTAGAAAAGTTATGTATACAACAGGAGGAAGGATCTCTCTTTTGAGGTAGGTGATCATGTCTTCCTCAAAGTTTCACCATGGAAAAGTGTGGTGTGATTTGGTAAGAAAGGAAAGCTGAGTCCAAGGTTCATTGGACCATGTGAAATTTTTGAGAGAGTTGGATCAGTTTCATACCGAGTGGATTTACCTCTGAGTTTATCTCCAGTACACAATGTTTTTCATGTTTCAATGTTAAAGAAGTAAATTCCAGATCCATATCATGTTTTTAGTCTACAGGTAGTTCAGTTGGAAGAGAACCTATCTTAGGAGGAACAACCAATCCAGATTCTTGACCACAGGGAGCATGTGTTATGGAATAAGGTGATTCATCAAGTAAAGGTTTTGCGGAAAAACCACATGATTGAAGAGGCAACATGGGAATCTGGAAATGCAATGAGAGATAAATACCCCCACTTATTCGATAAGTAAAGAAATTGAGGGGATGCAATTTTCTAAAGGGGGGAAGTATGTTACATCCAAAGTAAGTAATTAATAATAGATTTTCTTATATATGCCTATTTATGAATTAGATAGTGTTTTAAAGGCTTAAAATGAGAATAAACCCAATATTAATCATAGAATTATCTAATATTTTAAAAATATTGTTAGTATTGGGCCATTTAAATTTACTTTGGATATATTTTTGGTATTTTTCTGACAATGTTCATCTTTTAATAAATAGTGAAAAATACTGCATTTTACTTCAAACTGCTTTTTCAACTAATTTAATTATATGGTTAGATTTTCATTTTAATTGGTTATAAAGATTAATTATAATATATTTTTTCCATTTAAGGTAATATTTTAATTTTTAAAATACATAAAAATCATATGGTATAATTCAAATAAATTATTTCTCTTGACGATTTGTATTTTTTTCTGGGGGAATACATTAGAAAGAAATCATTCCTTTTATAGTTATATTAAAAACGTAAAACATACTGTGACCTGAAAATGAAATAAAGGTTTATTTTAAACTATTATGTGAAAATTCATTCATGGTTAATGTTGAAATTAAAATATCATAGTATAATTTAAAAAATCATGAATTTTTTTATAAAACATTGATACGGATGAAAAAGAATTTATTGACTGAAGAGAGAAATAATGACAATTTTACATAAAAATATTATTTCCTTCTCCTAAATTAATAAGGAAATTAAAATTGAAGAAAATAATATAATCTAAAAAAATGGATAATTATATTCATGAGTTTCAGGAAAGTTATGTTCCAAAATATCATCATAGGATACATAATCATAAAAATCATGATAAAAGATGAGATTAAAATTTAAAACTCTTTCCTGAGACTTAGCTACCTCTAGTGTGTTAAAACCACAAATATAGTAAATATATAATTGTTATAAATCATTTATATAACCATAATAATATATATAATACCATAAATGACTTACTTATATCCTTTTATCATTAATTAATTAACAATTCTTTATTAAAATAATTCATCAATGTGAAAACAACTTTGTTTAAGTAACTTTTTTAGGTAGTTTTGATCCTTGTAATTTAAATATGGATTTAAAATATCAAAAATCATATTAATTATATAATTATAATATATATTCATCATATAAATATACATATATATATATATGTGAATTTATTCCATAAAAATTGTCTAAAGAAAAATTATTTACACTATTCACGTAGAGGGTCGGTCGTACAAATGTAAGAATGTATTTTTATTTTTTGATGGATAAAAAAATACTACTAAATTATAATTAAACTTTAAATAAAAAATATTATATCATATATATTATACATAGTATTTAATTATTTCTTTAATATAATCCATTTCAAAATAAAATGATAAATGAATGATGTCACATCATGGAGGTTGTAATCCACACATAGGAATGAGTGACATTAATGTCATTAATAATATTGAATGTTAAAATCATAGATATGATATTATAATTTTATTAGTGTAAGTATATCACTAATATCATAAATATAATATAAATTTATCATTATATATATCTCTGATAGGTAGTGATAGAAAATGAAGTACCTCAATTCGTGAGGTTCTAGTTCATCACACATATGATAGATAGTTTCATTTCAAATTTGATTGAATAGGATATAGATATGGGTGATTAATTTAACATTATAAAGTATTAGTATGTAAAATATATGTTCTTATTTGTTTCACCATGTTTTAAAAATATTTTAAAGAAGTATAAGAATAAATACAATGAAAAATAATTATAATTTAATATACCACTTCTCCAAACCACCCCTTTAGGTTTATTCCTAAAACCATCCTATGAAAGTGTGATAATAAAAATAAGGACAATAATTCATGCAGTGGAATTTATATAAGATATTTTGGAATGTATTTCTAGATCCAAAGACCTATTAATTTGTTGATATTAGTGGATATGGGGGTTTCCTTTTATATGTGTGGGATATGACCTCATGAAATTTTAGAATATGAAAAAATATATTAATTCCTTAAAAACATAATATATATTTGTAATGTAAAATTAAAAATATTATAATATATAGTGTTAAAATATGGTGATAAATTATAATTCAGATAATTTTAATGTCATTTTTACCCTTATCTATTTAATTTAAAACCAGATAATTCTATTTTAATAACTCCATTGGTAACATATTATTAACCTTTTATGATTAATTATTTCCAAATATTTAGTTTACCATATCACAAAATGTGAATTATTTTAAATCCAATTTAAAAATAAAATATCTTCCAATGAAAAAAATCATATAAATAATAAAATAATTGATCTAATAATACTTTTAATATAATTAAAAAATGAAATGAAACATTAAAAAATCATTACAAGAAAAGGAAGTTTTTAATACAAATTATTATTTTTCACTATTAATTTATAATTAATATATTGTAAAAATACTCTCTATGATAAATTTTACATTTTTATTTAGAAAACACATTTCTTTTTTGGAAATAAATTCTCTAGAAGTGTCAAAAAAAATTATTTATATTATTTTATCAGAAAAGATATTAAAACAAATTTTAAGGAAAAATTATTATTTTGGAAAATTTAATGAATTTACTAAAAATTATATTTTATATAACTAGAAACTTTATAATATTTTTAAAATGTGCTTATTTCAATTTTTACCATAAATTTAACAGCTACTTCATAAAATTATACTGTATTATTGTTCATTTAGAATTTTTTTAACATGTATCACAAGCTTGAAAAGAGACTAAATCTAATTAAAAGGTAATACATGAAAAATATATGGGTATTAAAATATAGGTATAAATTATTTATATTTTATGAAAATGTGGTAGACATGTTATTTGGTGTACAGTGAACATGTAGTTGAAGTATCCATACCGTATAATTTTGCTTTTCTACATTTTCATTTTTTGTTCAATCGTGATTAGGTAAGGGTTATGGGTAAACATGGAATCTATGGTTAGTTGGGGTGAATGACAACATGTTTTGGATTTTTTTTATGTAAACATGTTGATTAATTGTTTAGTTATATAAGCCTTAGTCTAGTAGTTTTTCGATAGTTAGAAAATAGTTTCCCAAAATATACAATCTTTATTGGTATAATATTTATAATATCTATGATATTTCTTTAAAGATTGGTAAAACCAAATAAACATTTAAATTCTCACATGATATTTCTATGTACTTAATATGTATCTCCATATATTATCTCCTTAATCAATGGTTCTCTATAGGTGTATCCCTTTAATTGGTCAAGATATTGTGTTGTAAAATGATCAAAAATTATTTTTTTTCATCCTCTATCCTATATTTTTTATGTCATTCACTTTTCATGTATGTCTTTATCCACATGGGGTCTAGAGAAATATTTTTACATTAATTTATTTGATTATTTCACCTTTTTATTATATTAAATTATTTTAAAGGTTTAACTTATCTCTTTTTGGAAGATTAAAATCATTGTATAAAATTTTCAATGAATTAAATTATATAAGGTTGGTTTTATCATGAAATATCCAATAAACATAAATAAATGAGTTCTTTCACATTTTTAATGGGTTTTTTGAAATACATAAAAGAAAAGCTAAATAAAACCACTGATTCTTAGTCAATGTATATTAGTTTCTTTTTAACTAAAAGTATGTGTAAAATAAATTTCAATTTACTTATGATTTAAATAAAATTTTAATTTAAATGATATCCATAAGTTGTTTTCAGAAATTACAAAATTATTTTTTTGAATTAATTGAATTATCCTATGTTGTTAGATCTATTATACATAAATTTTAATTACAATCTAGTTTAGGATAAGGGTTTTGACGAATAAATGTTGATTGGGAATTTTGAAATGGAATTATTTCCATGAAAAAATAATAAGGAATCAGTTCTCAAAATTTCTTATAAATTAAATAATTTTGTTTTAAAATGATTAATTTCAAACATTATTCATTTTTTAGAATGAATATTTCCATAGAACCCATAATTTTTAGTAATTTTTATACTCATTTTTTAAATCCATTTTTATTGATAACCAAATCCCCAAATATGTTTAAAATTTAAATCATATAGTTTAATTTTACGTTATAATATGATGAATAATATTATGTAATTACTTATATTTATTTGAAAAATATAATCTTCTATAATGGTTGAACATAGGTGAGGGTATATTAGAACTTTTTTAATTTTTTTAAAAATTTGATCTATTTTTCTTTCACTTCCTTTTATATTGTAAAGGATGTCATCATAAGCTAGTTTTGTAATCAAAGTAAAAGTGTCATAGTAGTTACTGATTCTACTATGGATGGAGGGTCTATGGTTGGAATATAATCTTCTTTTGATTTTTTATCATTAATAGGCATTTCAGGGTTAAATATAGAGTTTAAGAAGTTAAAAGGGATGTGGGATCCTGGCGTCGCTACATATCCAATGAGGGTAGGAATCAATCCATACATAGTTCATTGAAAGTGGTACACCCCATCAAGGGTTATTATATACATAGGAAAAAGGGAACATTTAACTTTATTTGGCGATGGGTGGACCATGATAGAGAATCTTAGCGTCGCTACGTATCCTGTAAGGACAGGAATCAAGCCAAACATAGTTCTCTGAAATCCATGCAACTTAACATCATGTGGTGAGGGTGAGGTACTCTTAGTTTAGGGTCATATAGTTTGGACCATTGGGGCTTGGTTATAACGACCCAAACATTACATACATTGTTAATACTTCAAAATTGAAGCACACTTATTACAACATATGACAAAACCACAAAGGACCGTATAGGTATAGTGTCTTTAGAAACTGGGAAACATAAACAATTGGTTCATAAATCTTCTACAGTGTCTCCCATTTATTTCATCATATCTAGGGTCCCTTTTAGCATATTCTACTTAATATCCATCTTCCTGACCTGGGGAAAAGAAAACATAAAAGGGTGAGCTCAAATGCTCAGCAAGGGCAAATAAAGGAAATAAAAATCATATCATATCTTTTTGAAAATCAAAACCTGCAAAAGAGATCATAATATCTTAACATGGAATAAATCATAGAAGTGAAAATGAGATCCCCATAATCATAACATAAAACTTGAAACTTTGTGGCATGCACACATAATCATGGAAAATCATTTCTTGTTAGTCATGACTCATTGCCAAGACTATCTTAGTGGAAAAAGTCCCTTTCTGAACCGAGTTCACTCCTCGTTTCAGTCCTGTATCACTGAACCGAAATAACCTTCCGTTCCAGCCATGTCTATCTCATGAGATATAAAATCTTTACCCAATGAATTGGAGGGAGATATAGGTCCCACCCATCTTATAATGAATCCTTTCTTATGTGTGCCACATAATCATAAAACGTACATCATCGCATAACACATGTAATAAAAATGGGATTCTTAAACAACATGACATCATAAAACAATTCATATAAGATAAAGGAATTCATAAAAATGTTTCCATCACAATATAATCAAATCCATGTAATAATAGGGATAAAAACAGAACCCTTTTATTATCTTAGATGGAAAATAATTTTGATAAAACACTTGAACTCCATTCTTGAGGAAAATATCCTTTCTTCTTCAAAAAACAATTTTTCCTTTCATAACATGTCATACGACTTTAAAATAAAATAAGTTGATTAAAAATAAACTTGAAAACTTGTAAAGGAAGCTTCTTGGAAATAATGTTTTAAAAATCCATTCATGCCGTATAAGTTAAAAAAAACATTCTTCGTACTTTTGTCGGAAAAGTCAAAAAGTACCTCGTACGACAAAAGATTCCTTTCATAGATATTACTAAAAACTCACCGAAGGGTAAAAATGGATTTAAAAAATTGTAGGTGGATGGAAATAATATTACATATTGATGAAACATGGATGTGGATGATAAAATACATCCCAGTAAATACTTACGAATAAACAATCTCGGATAAAAATGAGATTGTGATATTTCCCTTACCTTAGGTCCGATTTGCTTTGTTTGTGTCCGAAGCTCCTGTATAATGGTTTAAATATTGTTATTGACTTATTCCAGAATCATAAATATTGATATGATATCATATATGGTCATATTATTAGCTTCTTGTTAGTAATATTTCATTGTTACTTGTTACTCGGGTCTTTATAACTTTTTGTTCTTATGCGTGTTTTGTCGAATAAATTCTTATTCTTATCTTTAGGTTATAGATAATTCATTTACAGAATTGTATTAGTGTAGTATATACCATATTCATTCATTAAATTCATTTATATAATCATTATGAAATGAAGATCATGTAGAACGAGTCGCATCACATCGTGGAGACGGTATTCCGTACGTACGCACGAGTGATGATATCGTTCCTATGATCGTGGAATTGTATTGGAGTATATATATATTATTTCAGTATCAAAATTACTTAATAATAATAATATATAGTTACTCATTACACCATTATACCCATCCTTGTAAGGTGATGGTGGAAAATAGATTACACCACGGTGTGGAGACGGTATTCCGTACGTACGCACGCGCGGTGATTTCATTTTTCCATAGGATGGATAGAAGGTGAATTAGGGTTGTTTCATATTTATAATAACATATCAGTATGTAAGTAATACTTATGTTATTACTTTATCATGAAACAACTAAAGGAGAAGAAGTTGAAGAAGAAATAAATTGAAGAGATCGGTAATGGATATTACCTCTTCTTTGGAACACCTCTTTGAATCCTCCACTATGGGAACTAAGATTGGTCTTTGAAGAAGACCAGGAACTCTAGGATTATTCTAGGGAAGTGGAGAGGAGAAAATGGCAGGGGTTGGCCGAGCTTGAGTGCTCAAATTGGTGTGAGGAGGAGGGGGAGGAGGTGCCCTTTTATAAGGGAGGAGAGGGGCACCTTAGGAATATCTCAAAATATTATTTTATATTAAAGTCAAAATCGGTTTATAATGGTTCCAAAGGGTCTTATTTCGAAGCTAAAGTGGGGATGGGTCTAAATACTATAAACCAATAAGATTTAGACAAGTTTAGGGTATTATTTTAACCTTATCAATTAGATTTAACTCTAAGTTAATTAATTTAACTTTTACCGTGTCTTTTTGTTTTCTTTCACTATATGGTTAATACACTTACTATAACATGCCAAACGAACCCCAAATTGTTTATTATTAATATATATATCCTTATCTAAGTAATTTGGCCGAACCTTAGATTTTTAGGAATAAAATAACAATTAATAATATAATATTTGATTTAAAAAACTATTTTGTGTCAATTATGACACTATTTGATATATGATTTTTTTGAAAGTCATAACAGAATTATATGTTAGAACCAAGTTGATTAAATCAACATTAATATATCATAGTAACCTATAAAATTAGTGGAATTCATAAAAAGTCTCAAATTACATTTATTTTGGTGTTTATAACATCAATTATGTCAATATTTCATTAATAAGATAATTACTGCATCATCATTGTGTCATAAATAAATTAAATTATTTAATGTCTAAAAATTAAAAATAAAATACCCTTATGTAGGAAATCTTTTTATCTTTCTAATGAATATTTATAGTTGAATTTATCTTATGTATAACCCCATATTAAAAATGATTTACTTATTAAACTTTGATTTTAACTATTTTAACCCTTCTTTAAATAAATTAATAATAAATCTCCTAATCTAATCCAAGTGGGCCTAAATGGTCATATTTTATTCCTAAGTTTGTTTTTGGTCGAATTACACTTGTCCAATAGAATTAGGACATGTGTTAGGGTAATATTAATATCATATTTACCGTTAGTTACCCTATTTACTATTAACCGCGGTAAAAAAAGTAAAAAGTTACTATTCACCAAAAAATTATTTTTATCTCATTGAACCACATTTTACTTACTGATATCAACCGTGTCTGTCGGATTTTTGAAATTCCATTCACAGAAGCGGTAAAATTAAGTTTTATGCAAAATTCAGTTTTTAACCTACCACTTAGTGGTTTCACTATTCATCAAAAATTGAAAGTTTTCAGAAAAATACCAAAATTTCACCCTAGGCTAATTTCGATATTCTGAGTCCAAAAATGAAGTCCATTTTGAGAAATAAAATTTATAAAATTTCAAAAAGTGGTTATTACTATTCATAACGGCTAGTTTTAATAGCATATTGTTGTTTAGTGAAACTCGGTATTGCATACGGCGCAAGCTATCGAGGAAGGTCGCGATTGCGTGTAAAGCAAGCCAAGAAAGTGTTGTGTAGAAAAAGATTCCTTTGATGATTTATATAACATAAAAGTCTCGGGTGTTACATTCTACCCCCCTTAAAAAGAATTTCGCCCTCGAAATTCGTCACTTTGTGACAAACAGATGAGGATAATTCTCTCTCATCATATCCTCAAGTTCCCATGTAGATTCTTCAAGTTGGTGGTTCCTCCATAAAACCTTCACCAAGCGAGTGGTCTTGTTTCGTAGGACTTTTTCGCTACGATCCAGAATCTCTATCGGCTGTTCTTCATAAGAAAGATCTTGCTCCAGCGGTACAACTTCTGAGCTGAGTACATGTGAAGGATCTGGTATGTACTTTCTCAGGAGAGATACATGGAACACATCGTGAACTTGAGAGAGATTCGGTGGAAGCGCCAATCGGTAAGCTACCTTCCCAACACGATCCAGTATTTCGAAAGGACCGATATATCTAGGGCTCAACTTCCCCTTCTTTCCAAATCTCATAACCCTCTTCCAGGGAGATATTCGTAAGAACACTTTATCACCCACTTCAAACTCTAGGTCTTTTCTTCGGTTGTCGGCATAACTTTTCTGTCGACTCTGAGATGCTCTTATGTGTTGTTGAATAGATCTAACCTTTTCTGCCATTTCATCAACGAGATCAGGTCCTAATAGATTTCTTTCCCCAACTTCATCCCAGCAAGTTGGAGTCCTTCATTTCTTTCCATAGAGAGCTTCATAAGGAGCCATCTGAATACTGGAGTGAAAGCTATTATTATAAGAAAATTCCACCAAAGGTAGGTGTTGATCCCAACCTCCTTTGAAATCCATAGAGCAAGCTCTCAACATATCTTCTAGGGTTTGAATTGTTCTCTCAGACTGACCGTCTGTCTGGGGATGATAAGCAGTGCTGAAACTCAACTCTGTATCCAGAGTATGCTGAAGACTTCGCCAGAACTTCGAGGTAAATCTCGGATCTCGATCAGATATAATAGAAAGTGGTACTCCATGCAATATTACCACTTCCTTTACATATATCCTGGAAAGCTAATCTAGAGAGAAATCCTCTCTAATAGCAATGAAGTGTGCAGACTTTGTAAGACGATCAACTATGACCCAGATAGCATTATTGCCTTTGGATGTTTTAGGAAGTCCTGTGACAAAGTCCATAGTGGTGTTTTCCCATTTCCATTCAGGTATGGGTAATGGTTGTAACATCCCCTTAGACTTATGTCTCTCAACTTTAACTTGTTGACAAACCAAGCATCGAGAGACATATTCAGCAACATCTCTTTTCATGCCATCCCACCAGAAGTACTCTTTCAGGTCCCTATACATCTTCGTGCTTCCAGGATGAATAGAGAATGAAGAACTATAAGCCTCATCCAGCATCTCTTTCTTTAATTCGGGGATGGGAGGAACACAAACCCGATTCCTGAACTTTATTATCCCATCATAATCAAGGTTGAATTCAGGAACATTTCTCACCTTCTTTTGTAACTCTACATCTTCTTTCTGTGCCTCTTTAATCTTCACATGTATAGATGGTTGAACATTCATTTGAGAAAGATAAGATTTTTCCCCTTCCATTATAATTCCAAGATCCATCCTTTGTAAATCCATAAATATTGGATCTTTTGTGATCCTCATCATGGATAAACTAGCATGGTCTTGTCGACTTAATGCATCTGCCACCTTGTTTGCTTTCCCAGGGTGGTAATGGATTGAGCAGTCATAATCCTTAATCAGCTCCAACCATCTTCTTTGGCGCATATTCAGCTCCTTTTGTGTGAAAATATACTTTAAACTTTTATGATCAGTATAAATATCACACCTTTCACCATAAAGGTAATGCCTCCAAATCTTTAATGCAAAGATTACCGCAGCCAACTCCACATCATGTGTTGGGTAATTTTGCTCATGGATTTTCAACTGTCGTGAGGCATAAGCTATCACCATATCATTTTGCATAAGAACACACCCCAATCCCTTCTTGGATGCATCACTGTAGATCACAAACCTTTCTCCACTACAAGGCAGTGTGAGCACAGGTGCACTGGATAACCTTCTTTTCAACTCCTTGAAATTCTCTTCACATTCCTCTGTCCAGACAAACATAACACCTTTCCGAGTCAACTTGGTGAGTGGATTAGATAATCGTGAAAAATCTTTTACAAAACGTCGATAATATCCAGCCAAACCAAGAAAACTTTGGATCTCGGTTACTGTTGTTGGTCTTGACCATCTTTCGATAACCTCTGTTTTTTCTGGATCCACAGATATCCCCTCTTTTGAGATTATGTGACCCAAAAATGCAACTTTTTGAAGCCAAAATTCACACTTGGTAAATTTGTCATAAAGCTTCTCCTTTCTCAGGGTCTTCAATATAATTCTCAAGTGATCTTCATGCTCTTCCTTGCTCTTTGAATAGACAAGAATATCGTCTATAAAGACTACCACAAATTGATCAAGATAGTCTCTAAAGACTCTATTCATTAGATCCATGAAGATAGCAGGGGCATTAGTAAGACCAAATGGCATCACTATAAATTCATAGTGTCCATACCTTGTACGGAAAGCCGTCTTTGGTATATCCTCCCTTTTGAGCCTTAATTGATGATACCCTGAATGAAGATCAATCTTGGAAAAGTATTGAGCTCCGCATAGTTGGTCAAATAAGTCATTAATGCGTGGGAGAGGATATTTTTTCTTGATAGTGATCTTGTTAAGTTCTCGATAATCAATGCAGAGTCTCATTGATCCATCTTTCTTCTTAACAAATAGAACAGGTGCTCCCCAAGGTGACTCACTAGGGCATATGAATCCCTTATCAAGATTCTCTTGGAGTTGCTTCTTCAATTCCTACAACTCAATTGGGGCCATTCTATAAGGTGTCTTTGAAATAGGCAAAGCACCCGGTACAAGTTCTATTGAAAACTCAACTTCACGATTTGGTTGAAGACCCAACAATTCCTCCAGAAAGACATCATCAAACTCTCGTACAATGGGCATATTCTTAATCGTGAGTTTCTCACCAACTATTTGAGATAAATAACCTTCATTTAGTGGAATCAATACCCATAAGATGGAAGAAATTTCCACTGGAAGGTTATGTTCATCCTTGCATTGGTATACGATCGTAGATTGATCTGGAATATGAAATGTGACTTCCCTTCTTTGGCAATTGATATGAGCTCCATGTAGAGAAAGCCAATCCATTCCAAGAATCACATCAAATTCCACTAAAGGAAGGATCACAAGATTTGCAGGAAGCACTTTCCCACAAACTTCGATCGGAGAAGAATTATAATCTTTTGATGCGATTGATGTGCCATTAGGTGTTGTCACAGCTAACTCAACATCTAATTGTTGAGGTAATACGGTGATACCCTTAGAAAAGTCTTCAGAAATAAAAGAGTGGGTGGATCCAGAATCAAATAAAACATTTGCTACTTTAGAGTGGATGGTAAGTGTACCTTTCACCACATCGTTATCGTACTCCACATCGCTGATAGAAATTGCATGTGACTTTCCTTTGTCTTTAGCCTTAAGATTTTGTTGATGTCGACCATCATCATCAACCCTTGGATTTGGGCATTGATTGGCATAATGCCCCATCTCCTTGCACTTGAAACATTGAAGTGTAGTAGGTTCATTCTGTGTATCCCTTCCTTTGTTTGCGTCATTAGACATCTTCTTCCCATTATCACGGCATTCATATGCCCGATGACCTTCTTTTCCACATTTAAAACATTTACTTGTCCTTTTAAGACAACTCCCTCCATGTTTCCTTCCACACTTTGAGCATAAGGAAAAACTCATCTTCTTTTCCGTGTGCTCTTTAGATTTTTCTTTGAATTCCATCTTCCTCTTCTTATCAAACCCATGTGACTGATGGGTTACTCCAATCTCCATCTCGACTTTGAGAGCACATCGAACGATTTCCTCGTAGCTATTGAAGTCCCTTATGGCTAATGCCCTTCGAAGACTTGGTTTTAAGCCACTAAAGAATTGATCGATCTTACTCTCAGGTTGGATAATAATACCAGAAGCGTACCTTGCAAGTCTGGTAAAATTTGCTTCATAGGTACCAACAGATTCATCATCCCTTTGCTTCAGTTCAAGAAACTCTTTCTCCATCTTTGTTCGTAGAATACGAGGGAAGTACTTATTGAAAAATAAGTTCTTGAACTCGTCCCATTCCATAGACTCAATTTCATCCCTTTGCCTCGTATTCTTAACAAGATTCCACCATTGATCCGCATCTCCTTCCAAACGATACACTGCTAGAATGACTTTATCATGCTCAGAACATTGAAGAACTGAAAATATCTTTTCAGTAGTACTAATCCATTGTTCAGCAACTAATGGATCAGTAGACCCGCTGAATGAAGGTGGACGCTGCCTCATGAAGGATTCAACAGAATGTTTCTCCTTCCTTTGCTAGTTTGGAAATCCTGCATGATTCATAGCTTGAGAAAGTTATGTGAGCATGGCTACAAGATTTTTCATTCCATCTCCCATATCGTTTGGTTGCTCAGGGGGACAATCATTGCATTGCCCATTGCATTCCGCATTAACACGGTTCCTTCGGGTTCCATCCATTGACTAAAACCAAGAAGAATAGTGTGAGCAACACTAATTATAATAGGAAACCACATAATTCAAGAATAAAATTTTCATGCTTATGGTTTTATCCTAGGTTATTAATGGCCATTTCTAAGATTGTGTTCTATGCTTAGACTTATCCTTAGGGTTCTTACTAAGGCTTTCACATCCTAGTTTCCAAAGGTTGACTATACCTTTCCTCTGATACCAACTATAACGGTATGGAATTACTTCCAGTGGACTATAATTGATACCTATCAGGGCACTCCATGGGTGGCTACACCCCCTGGGCGGGACACACCACCATCCCCAGTGGCAGCCATTTCCTCATGAAGCCCTTGGGAGGAGAGCCATGCTTCGTCCAACGCTCACATGTGAGAGTTCCCAAGGATCGGATAAATTCCTACCTCCTTTGCCTCTGATACCAACTGTAACGACCCAAACTTTACATACATTGTTAATACTTCAAAATTGAAGCACACTTATTACAACATATGACAAAACCACAAAGGACCGTATAGGTATAGTGTCTTTAGAAACTGGGAAACATAAACAATTGGTTCATAAATCTTCTACAGTGTCTCCCATTTATTTCATCATATCTAGGGTCCCTTTTAGCATATTCTACTTAATATCCATCTTCCTGACCTGGGGAAAAGAAAACATAAAAGGGTGAGCTCAAATGCTTAGCAAGGGCAAATAAAGGAAATAAAAATCATATCATATCTTTTTGAAAATCAAAACCTGCAAAAGAGATCATAATATCTTAACATGGAATAAATCATAGAAGTGAAAATGAGATCCCCATAATCATAACATAAAACTTGAAACTTTGTGGCATGCACACATAATCATGGAAAATCATTTCTTGTTAGTCATGACTCATTTCCAAGACTATCTTAGTGGACAAAGTCCCTTTCTGAACCGAGTTCACTCCTCGTTTCAGTCCTGTATCACTGAACCGAAATAACCTTCCGTTCCAGCCATTACTATCTCATGAGATATAAAATCTTTACCCAATGCATTGGAGGGAGATATAGGTCCCACCCATCTTATAATGAATCCTTTCTTATGTGTGCCACATAATCATAAAACATACATCATCGCATAACACATGTAATAAAAATGGGATTCTTAAACAACATGACATCATAAAACAATTCATATAAGATAAAGGAATTCATAAAAATGTTTCCATCACAATATAATCAAATCCATGTAATAATAGGGATAAAAACATAACCCTTTTATTATCTTAGATGGAAAATAATTTTGATAAAACACTTGAACTCCATTCTTGAGGAAAATATCCTTTCTTCTTCAAAAAACATTTTTCCTTTCATAACATGTCATACGACTTTAAAATAAAAGAAGTTGATTAAAAATAAACTTGAAAACTTGTAAAGGAAGCTTCTTGGAAATAATGTTTTAAAAATCCATTCATGCCGTATAAGTTAATAAAAACATTCTTCGTACTTTTGTCGGAAAAGTCAAAAAGTACCTCGTACGACAAAAGATTCCTTTCATAGATATTACTAAAAACTCACCGAAGGGTAAAAATGGATTTAAAAAATTGTAGGTGGATGGAAATAATATTACATATTGATGAAACATGGATGTGGATGATAAAATACACCCCAGTAAATACTTACGAATAAACAATCTCGGATAAAAATGAGATTGTGATATTTCCCTTACCTTAGGTCCGATTTGCTTTGTTTGTGTCCGAAGCTCCTGTATAATGGTTTAAATAATGTTATTGACTTATTCCAGAATCATACATATTGATATGATATCATATATGGTCATATTATTAGCTTCTTGTTAGTAATATTTCATTGTTACTTGTTACTCGGGTCTTTATAACTTTTTGTTCTTATGCGTGTTTTGTCGAATAAATTCTTATTCTTATCTTTAGGTTATAGATAATTCATTTACAGAATGGTATTAGTGTATTATATACCATATTCATTCATTCAATTCATTTATATAATCATTATGAAATGAAGATCATGTAGAACGAGTCACATCACATCGTGGAGACGGTATTCCGTACGTACGCACGAGTGATGATATCGTTCCTATGATCGTGGAATTGTATTGGAGTATATATATATTATTTCAGTATCAATATTACTTCATAATAATCATATATAGTTACTCATTACACCATTATACCCATCCTTGTAAGGTGATGGTGGAAAATAGATTACACCACGGCGTGGAGACGGTATTCCGTACGTACGCACGCGCGGTGATTTCATTTTTCCGTTGGATGGATAGAAGGTGAATTAGGGTTGTTTCATATTTATAATAACATATCAGTATGTAAGTAATACTGATGTTATTACTTTATCATGAAACAACTAAAGGAGAAGAAGTTGAAGAAGAAAGAAATTGAAAAGATCGGTAATGGATATTACCTCTTCTTTGGAACACCTCTTTGAATCGTCCACTAAGGGAACTAAGATTGGTCTTTGAAGAAGACAAGGACCTCTAGGATTATTATAGGGAAGTGGAGAGGAGAAAATGGCAGGGGTTGGCCGAGCTTGAGTGCTCAAATTGGTGTGAGGAGGAGGGGGAGGAGGTGCCCTTTTATAAGGGAGGAGAGGGGCACCTTAGGAATATCTCAAAATATTATTTTATATTAAAGTCAAAATCGGTTTATAATGGTTCCAAAGGGTCTTATTTCGAAGCTAAAGTGGGGATGGGTCGAAATCCTATAAACCAATAAGATTTAGACAAGTTTAGGGTATTATTTTAACCTTATCAATTAGATTTAACTCTAAGTTAATTAATTTAACTTTTACCGTGTCTTTTTGTTTTCTTTCACTATATGGTTAATACACTTACTATAACATGCCAAACGAACCCCAAATTGTTTATTATTAATATATATATCCTTATCTAAGTCATTTGGCCGAACCTTAGATTTTTAGGAATAAAATAACAATTAATAATATAATATTTGATTTAAAAAACTATTTTGTGTCAATTTTGACACTATTTGATATATGATTTTTGTGAAAGTCATAACAGAATTATATGTTAGAACCAAGTTGCTTAAATCAACATTAATATATCATAGTAACCTAGAAAATTAGTGGAATTCATAAAAAGTCTCAATTTACATTTATTTTGGTGTTTATAACATCAATTATGTCAATATTTCATTAATAAGATAATTACTGCATCATCATTGTGTCATAAATAAATTAAATTATTTAATGTCTAAAAATTACAAATAAAATACCCTTATGTAGGAAATCTTTTTATCTTTCTAATTAATATTTATAGTTGAATTTATCTTATGTATAACCCCATATTAAAAATGATTTACTTATTAAACTTTGATTTTAACTATTTTAACCCTTCTTTAAATAAATTAATAATAAATGTCCTAATCTAATCCAAGTGGGCCTAAATGGTCATATTTTATTCCTAAGATTGTTTTTGGTCGAATTACACTTGTCCAATAGAATTAGGACATGTGTTAGGGTAATATTAATATCATATTTACCCTTAGTTACCCTATTTACTATTAACCGCGGTAAAAAAAGTAAAAAGTTACTATTCACCAAAAAATTATTTTTATCTCATTGAACCACATTTTACTTACTGATATCAACCGTGTCTGTCGGATTTTTGAAATTCCATTCACAAAAGCGGTAAAATTAAGTTTTATGCAAAATTCAGTTTTTAACCTACCACTTAGTGGTTTCACTATTCATCAAAAATTGAAAGTTTTCAGAAAAATACCAAAATTTCACCCTAGGCTAATTTCGATATTCTGAGTCCAAAAATGAAGTCCATTTTGAGAAATAAAATTTATAAAATTTCAAAAAGTGGTTATTAGTATTCATAACGGCTAGTTTTAATAGCATATTGTTGTTTAGTGAAAACTCGGTATTGCGTACGACGCAAGCTATCGAGAAAGGTCGCGATTGCGTGTAAAGCAAGCCAAGCAAGTGTTGTGTAGAAAAATATTTCTTTGATGATTTATATAACATAAAAGTCTCGGGTGTTACATTGGTAGTTTAACATCCTGTATCTTAGACAAAAATTGATTTTGGTTATGAAAATACTTCTTCAGAAATCTCGCATTCGCAGGACCGGTAGTGAACTGCTCGTCTATGGAGATCAGGGCATATGCTCCGTTGGAGTAAATATTGTGTATAACATATGGTCCCTCCCATTCAGGCTCCATATTTGGTGGATTCTTTCGATGTATCATTGGGGTTTGGAGGACCTAGACCAATTCTCCTTCCAAGAAAGACCGAAGATGAACCTTTTTATTGATGGTTCGTGAGATCCAGTTCTAATATACTTCTAGATGGTGCAATTCTTCCAACCACCTCTCATATAACTATTCCAATTCACCTATCCATTATTCTAATTGCTCATCGTTGGATAACTGATCACAAATGGCAACAAAGAGCGAAGGAAATTGGAGCTCAATGGGCAGGACTGCTTCTGTTCTGTATACTAATGAGTACAGAGTAGCCTGAGTAGTGGTGCGGATTGTGGTTTGATAAGCCCACAATGCATGAAGGTTTTTATCTGGCCATGATTTCTTGTCTTTGTCCACCATTTTCTGGAGAATGTTGGACAAGGTCTTTTTGAAATATTTTATCTGTCTGTTGGCCGTTTTATGGTACTGGGATGAGTGGTTAGCATTGATACCATATTCTTGGTACAGTTTCTCCAATTCAGCAGAGAAGAAGTTGGTGTTGTTATCCGTCAGTATGGTATGATGGGTGCCAAATCTGGTGATGATATTGGCCTTCACAATGATGAAAATGTTTCTTGACTCAACTTCCTTGAGGTGTACAGCTTGTGCCCATTTGGAAAAGAAATCAGTTGTTTTGAGGATATACTTCCATTGCTTGGGCATGGTGGGAGGATATGGTCCCACGACGTCCATTCCCCAGTTGGAAAATGGCTAGGTGTACTTATCCTGATTAAGTAACTCTCGGGGATGGTGAATGAAGTTGGCGTGAATTTGGTAGGAGTATAATTTTGTGGTAAAGTGCTCGCAATCTCGTGCCACGGTGGGCCAATAGTACCCAAGCCTTTGAACCTAATGGGAATGCTTGGACCCCAACTGATGTGCTCCACATACTCTGGCATGCACTTCAATCATTACGGTAGAAATTTCTTCTCCATCAATGCATCTAAGGAGGACTCCGTCAATGCCTCGTTTGTAGAGGACCTCTTGCTGACTCATGCTTCCATACAAGAAAAAGATGATTACCCTTATCTGTATTTGCTATCGTTCAACCTTGTCTGATGGAAGATCTCCCCTTTGATGGTAGTTTGGAATGGGGGTCATCCAACTGGTGGCAGGAGCATATGGCTTAGGAACAGGACTGACTTCGTTGATTTCCTCCATCTTAGTCTGAACAAACATCAAGACCATTCAATGATGAGCAATACTGATAAGTGTTTCATCCTAGTCTGGGTCAGCTAGGGCTATGGCCACATTAGAAAATGCATTGCCGAGGGCATTCTGAGATCGGGGAATATAGGCCAATGTAGGTTCTCTAGAGAATTCTTCCATTAACCCTCAGACATGGTCGAAATGGGGAATCAAGTCTTCCTTTATAATAGCATAGTAACAATTGAATTTCTTGATGACCAGTTCTATTTCACCTTTAACCTTATGCTGTCGTACTTGTGCCTAGAGTGCGAGCTCCAGGCCTGAAATGAGGGCTTGATAATCCACCTCATTGTTTGTACATCCTTCTGAAAAGAAAAAGGAATATGGAAAGACTGCCTTTTTTGGGGACATGAGTATTATCCCCAAACCCACCTTGTTAAATTTCGGATCCTCCATCCTCTTCCCTGTCAGGCTTCGGGATGCGTCATCGAAGTACATTTCCCATGTCGGAAACTCATCATGAACTGAGAATATGTCTTCATCAGGTAGCTCGATGTCCGGTGTGGTGGTCCCTGTCGAGGGTTTCTCATCCATAAAATCTGAAAATGTCTGGCCTTTGATGGATTTCTATGGCACAAACGAGTGGACAAACTGTTTCAGGATGACGGCCCATCGGGATAGGCGCCTGGTCATCATTGGGCGGCTGAGGATATACATGAGAGTGTTACTACGCGAGACCAAATGGACATCATGATGCTACAGATAATGTCCCAATTTCTGAACTGTGAAGGCCAAGGCCAAACAACTCCTCTCGATGTTTGAGTACCGAGATTCAGCATTGATCATGGTTCATCTGAGGTAATAGAGACAGTTTTCACTACAAGCGTCATTTTTCTGTGCGAGGAAGGCTCTTAGTGACTGCTCTAGGGTCGTCGCATAGGATGAGAGGTATTCCTTCAACAAGTTGAATGAGAACCAGTGGGCTTAAGAGGTACATCTTTAGGCTATCTAATTCCTCTTATCAATCATCTTTACATTGGTACGTAACCCCTTTTTTTAGTAACTTGGTGAAGGGCAGACATTTTACTCCTAGGTTGGCAATGAAACTCCTAATATAGGCCAAGTGTCCTTGGAATCCTCTCAACTCAGTGAGATTCCCGCGAGGTGGTAAGCCAAGGATAGGCTTTGTCTTTTTAGGGTCGACTTCGATGCCACGATGGCATATGACGAAGCCAAGGAATTTCCTTGAGGTGACCCCGAAGGCACATTTCCAGAGGTTCATCTTCAGGATATGTTGTTGATGTTTGTTAAAGATGGTCTCAAGGTCTGACAGGTGATCGGAGTGCTCTCTTGATTTGACAACCAAGTCATCCATGTAGAATTCAATTAATCTCCCCAAGAATGGATTAATGACACAATGCATGGCGCGTTGATATGTGGCTCCAGCGTTCTTGAGACAAAATGTAATAACCCTATAAACTAATACTCCATGAGGTGCCCTAAATGAAGTGGCTTATTTGTCTTCTCGGGACATACGGATTTTATTATACCTAGAATAACCATCCATGAAGTAGAGATCCTCATACCCGGCCGTTGTGTCGATTAATAACTCGGTGATCGGGACCGGGAAATAATCTTACGGGCAATGAAGACTAATATCTCTGAAATTGATGTAGACGCAGATTTGTCCATTATTTTTCTTGATGGGGACAATTTTGGCTAGACTGATGGGGTATTGGACCTCCCTAATGATGCCTTCTTTAATTATCTTATCGACTTCAGCCTCTATTTTGGCTGCATGTGTGGGGTGCGTCCTTTTGGTGGCTTTTTTATGGCCCTGGTGGTCTTCTGGCATACCTAAGTGGTGTATCGCCACCTCGGGATCGAGTCCCGGATTTTCTGTGTAATTCCAGGAAAAAACATCTCGATGATTCTTCATGATAGATGTATAATGAGAGTGGGCCTCAGGTCTTCCTTGGTACACAGGTTTATTTCCCTATGCTCGTCTACAGTGGTGGAGATACCTTCCTCAAATGCGGGAGGTGCATCCCTGAGATCTTCCTCATATTCTTCCCCCACATTCTCATCTTCTTGATCCGATGGGGGGAGAGTTCTCAGCACAGGCTCTTGGGAGTCCAGAGGCGAGCCATTTTGGGCGTCCTCGCTCAATAATTCACCCCCAAATTGAGGGTTAGCGTTCATTTGCGCATTGTCATGATCGGTCGTTATGGATGAAGTCATGAGGACAGTTGAGTGAGTGTTCGGGCGTGAACCCCTGCTCTCAACATTGTTGTTTGGCAGTACGTAGTCTCCACCTAGCTTCCTGAGGGGGTCATCAGGAACCATTTCTAGACCATTTTAAGTGGGGATCCAGTTGACACCAACGAGTGAAGGATTCTTTTTCTTTTTCTCATAAAACTTGGCATCAATGTAATGTGACTCGGGGATCTCGAAAGGGTCCTTGTCAGCGTGAAATGTCCCTATTTTTCCATTGATGCAATACATAATACACTGGTGATAGGATGGAGGAATGGACATGTGCCTATGGAGCCATGACCTTCCCAGCAGGGCATTGAACGTTGTGTTCTACCGGACCACCAGGAATTCTGAGTAGGCCACAAGGTAGCCAAAATGTGTTTTTATCTTAATTTGTCCCATTGTCTTCTGTTCACTCTTTTCGTAACCCAACAGAGTTGTGGCTGAGGGTATTAGATCATCCACACTATATCCCAACATATGAAGTGTCCATAGGGGAATGAGGTTAACTCCAGAGCCATTTTCAATAAAGACCTTATGGATCTCAACATTATTTAATGTACCAGACATATATAGTGGTTTGATGTGTCCTTTCATGATGGTATCTTCATCTTGATTAGTGAAAGAGATTACCACATTGCATTTAGCTGGTCCAGTCTCCTTCCGGTAAATCTCGGCGGCGACTACCTCGGCTTGAAACTCCTGGGGGCTAAGAAAGGTATCTATGAGTGCCTCCCTGAGATCTGTTGAAAAACATAGGGCATCTAAGATTGAAAATTTGGATGGTACTGATGCCAGTTGCTTCAGGATATCATACTTCTACACCATTAGCCAGCGCTTCACAATAGGTAGGAGTGTTTTATCAGGCAATTTGGGAGATGGAGTATGTGACAAGGAGGGACCGAACGCGGGGTCGGAGGTCGGCAGTGTTCTCAAATTCTGGGGACTCGGCCCAGCCGGTCTGTTTGTGCGCATTAGGCGGCTAGAAACTTGTTCCTCCTCTAATGGGTACCTTAGAATTACGGGGCCAGAGTGGCTTCTTGTGGAGTCAGAGGGATATTCTTTCTCTTACTGAGTTTGTTGAAGGGATCCCCCATGGGTTTCTGCAATATTAATGGTTTGGACCAGTGTTAAAACATAAGGTTGGTTTCGGCCATGACTACGCATCCCTTGGTATCCCCTAGCTCTACGATTCCTCCTCCCGAATACTCGTTTTGTGATCTCGGGCTCATAACCAGACCCTTCGTTAGGGAACGATTCCAGTAGATGGATGACATTGATGGAACCCAATATTAGCTCCTCGTCCTCTGACAGGTCAACAAGGTCGGTTGACTTTGATTGTGCCATTTGGTGGGTTGGATCCTGTGGGGCCATGTTTGGGGGAATAAAATAGGACAGTGTCGGGGCTAATTTCGTCCTGGTTGCAGAATGATCCTCTTGATATTGTCTCCTCCCTTTTCGATTATGCCTGGACTAGCTAGTGGAGGGGTGTGATGCCGATATTTTCAGTTGTGCGACATCAGGGGTTGTTGGCCACAACACAGGCTGCTATAGTTGAGGTCAGAGTATGTCGTGAGATTGATTGATAGTCTTCCATGTATTCTAGTCATCAAATTTATACACCTTCTTACTGGTGACTTCCTTCCACCCCTCCCCTTTGTTAGAGTCGGTGGTAGAAATGTAAATCACATGTGCTGAGGGTGGTCCCCGCTCGACCAGCCCAGAGTCTACTATCCTTTGCAAAAGGTCATTGAAGACGAAGAATTCCTGGATATTGTGCTCCAATATTCGATTGTAGGGTCAGTAATCTAGTCTCTCCTTGCAGCCGAATTCATTAGGCTTCCATGGCTCCGGGAAGTGGAGAAAATTGCAATTTATGGCGGCAAATAAGTAGCCGCGGACTTAGTCCTCTCAGAATGAGTTAAATTTATGTCTTCGTTCCTCAAACTGGTTTTTCATCGATCCTCTCTGATCTTACCACATGGTCGGAGGCATCCACTGATATTCGGGGAGCCATTGACGGTTTGGTGGAGGCCTAGGCGGTGGAGCAGGTGCAGGGGCTGTCATGAGAGTGACAGAGGACGCTTCAGCTCTAACTTCCCTCTTTGTAGGAGCTTCTGAGGCTATTCGGAACATCAGATTAGTCCACTGCTGGGAGTATTCAATTATCTGGGCAATGGAAGTGAGATTGTGGAAGCCATTGGTGCACTCCACTGGTCTGAGCGGTGTTTGCAGCTCTTCTATAATGTTATCGATGCATATGACCAGTATCTCATCTTGGGGCATTGTTATGTTCAGAGTGTAGGTCAGACCCTTCCATGTGGTGATGAAATCTATGACCCTTTCGTTCTCCATTTGTTTTCAATTCATGAGGTCACTGGCCATTGTTTTAGCCAGCATTAAGCTGAAGTGGAACAGGAACTGCTGTCGAAGGTCTTCCCATCTTTTTATTGACTGAGCTGGCAGATTCATCTATCGGACAAAGGCAGATCCTTGAATGGTCTACACGAAGCATCTCAGTTTCACTACTTCTTGTTGTTACATAGTTCCCATCATAGGGTCTCATTAAGACGCGTAGTGTATCAAATGTTGTTCCGGATGGCCTGATCCATTGAAAATAGGGAATACTAGGCTCCCAAAATTGGGTGGAGGAGGCATGTTGCCCACCCCATATGGGTAGGGATTTCTCTATGGCTGTACCAGAGCACGTCGACCTTCTATTTCTTCCAATCGAGCTTTCAGTTCCTCGATAGTGATAGGGAGACCTAGGTTTACATCCTGTTGGGCCCAGTCTTGGGCAGGAGTAGCCAAAGGCATTTTTTGAGGATCCTTCTCGGCCAGCACCATAGGTGAATATGCGGTTTGTGTCAATTTCGGAGGGTTCAGACGTAATCATTCCAGTTTCTTCCTAAGTGGAGGGAAGTCTTGGTATTCACCCGAATCCATGTTTAGGTAGTTGTACAGACTAGGTGCCTCATTGGTCGGAGGCCCTGACCGTGCTTCGTTTTCTCAGGAAAAGTTTGGTCTTCGGGGTGCATTTTCTGGGAGTGCAAGGTGTGGCTCTTCTTGGGAAGCGCTTTCAATAAGACAGTTCCTCTGGAGTACCTCAGCATTAAGCCGCCTCAATTTTTTCATTTCCTCTTCCTGTCGGGAAAATCTATCTTCGAGCAAAATTGGCTCATTTTTATCTAGAGAAGGAGGTGGGTTAAAGGTAACCGGTCCTTTGTTATTATCCTTGATGGGAGCTCGCAGGTTAAGTGGGGGAGGGTTAGCTTGAGGGGTGACCATATTTAGGGTGGCCCTCTGGTTCTGGTTGTGCACACCTGATGGTTCGTTGTAAATCGGATCCTGAACAGAACTGTCGTCTCCTGATCCATCTGGATTTGCATCATCTTTGGTATCACATGTGGGGTTATCCTCTATGGCATTGATGGATGCATATTGCAGGGTGGAGGAGATGTCATCTTCCAAATAGGAAGAGGATCTCCCATTCCTTTTACTGGTCTTCCCCTTCCTGTCCCGGGATTGATTTTGGACTCCTTGATGACAGGTGATGTGGATTGTTCTTTGATGCGACCTTACGGTACACCTCCCTCATGAAGGGGATGTTGATTCAATGGACGGGATAGGGAAGGAACCTCCTCTTCTGACTGTCCTCCATAGACGATAGAATACTGATTCTAGTGGGTGAGGTTGTTGTTGAGGTTGTAAAAATTCCCCCAACCCTGATTGTTGGGGTTGGCTCCGTTCCATGGACGTTGATTCTCTTCCGGTTTTTATTTGCCTTATGGGGTAATTTGTTGTTAAAAATGCCCCCAGTCCTGCAGGCTGGGGTTGACCCTGGACTATGGTAGTGGCTGCTGCTATTGCTACCTACCTAATCTTGCATGCCCCCATTCGGGGGTGAACAGGATTTGATGCTGAGTTCACCTGTGAATCAATCCCCTCTGGGGAGGCAAGTAATGACTGCTGATTGGCCTCTCTTAGGAGAGAGGCATGTTGTATGCTTTCGGTGGCCTGATTCAGGAGTTCATGAATGGATTCTTCCCGTTGGTCTTGGTGCTTCTGGGACTTACTCAAGTCCTATCTCTATTGGGTGTGTTTCCTTTCCTAAATAGGGACCCCACTCGATTGGTGCATTGATTTGAGGATGTTGCAAGACATTATATCGAACGGGTTATTCTATGCGGGGAGAAGAGTGAAATGCAGAGCTCCATGTTCTCCCCATCCTCTAATATGGACTCCTGCCGAAGCGTCACCAATGAGGTGGCACAACTGGTGGAGTGCATGGAGGCAGCCTAACTCATTGTTTCCTTTATGCCTCTCAGGTTGTGGTTGTAGCGCCGAAGGAAGAGCTTCTAGGACGATGTGACGCAGGAGGTCTCATATTGTATTGATACGGTGTACATACCCATTAGAGGGCATGAAACATGATTTTAGTCGGTAGAGGGTTGTCCATATTTTGGAGAGGATGTCATGCACACATACTTCTGGTAAAATTCTGGGTATGTCGAATTGAGAGGTGGTCGTAGGCCAAAACATAACCGGTACATCATCTCTAACCAGTCGTTTCCTCACGTGAAACATGTCGGAAAACTCCTCCACTAGTGATTACTCTAACTTTTCAGCCAAACTAAGATCTCACCGATAGTGTATTCGGAGGAAGTGGGGCCGATAGGTATTGAATTATCATGTGGGCAATTCTAAGGTGGTTCAGAAGATGAACATGGCCCCGGACCGTCTCTTGATTGAAGAAGGGTGTCGTTAGTGACCAGCCGGGAATATGACATGCTTGATCTCGTCCTTCAGAGTGCCTCGGTATATGAGGGATTTTTTGTGCCTAATTAGACAAGGGGAGGACCTTCCTATTGATATGATATTTCATTGTGGGGAGGACCTTCACAATAACTACGATCATGGTGAGTATGACCATCATGTTTTGATGTTTGATGTATATCCTGGGGAGGACCTTCAAGACACACTGCGACAAGGGGAGGAACTCCTTGTTGGTTGGGGCCATTGCTGGGAGGACCATCGCAATGGAGGCTGTGGTGGCGAGGACTACCATCACAGCTACCGCAATGGTGGGGAATACCATCACAACTGCTGTAGGGAGAATTTTTGCGGGGTACACGCAAAAGAGGTCTGTCAGAATGTACAACAATGATGGGAGGGCCATCTCGTTTCTTGACGTCTCTACGGGAAAGACCTCCGCTATCAGAGTGGTGAAGACTACCATCGTGATCTGATGCCTAGTTGTGTGGACTATCATTGCAACATAACCCCCTGGGAGGACCTTCAGGGCATGCCATAACAAAGGGAGGGCCTTCTTCTCATGATGAGACATCACTGCGGGGAGGCCCTCTGCAGTTGCGACTATGATAGCGAGGGCTACTATCATAATCTATAGTCCCACTGCATGGAGAGTGTTTGTAGTGTATACCCTAGGGAGGACCTTCTGGGTGGACCACAGAAAGTGGAGAGCCTTCTTGTTGCATGATCTTCTGGTCCCGTGGAAGGATTTTGTGACTCGCATAAAAAGATAAGCTCTCGTGATTGATCATTATATGCCCGAAGGAGCCCCCCCCCCCCCCCCCCCCCACGTGCTCCGGGGAGGACCCTCAGAGCTGCTTGTAGCGACATTGCAGGGAGGACCTTCAAAACTGCTACTTCCACTCCCATAATATGGTAAAGGGTGGGAAGGGTTCTGAGCCTTTGATATGTGCTTTGTGGCATTGGGAACCCCATCTTCCAGCAGAGAGGAGTCATGAACCCACTCTTTATTTTCCGGCTTCCTTTTGCGTGTTCGAGGTGCTTTCTTATGGTCAGTGGGGGTCGTCTGCTATTGATAACGGCATTCACCATTGGGTCCCTTTCTAATTGGGTCTTGTGATGCTTCCAGAAAATGCTGACGAACATCTTGACTTTTAGTAGGGATATATGTCAGCTCTGGATCATCCTCCGTGATGGACGGTTGTCCCCCAGTTGGAACGAGTGAACCTGCTCGATCTGGTTGCCCTTGTATTGTGGAATATGGCCGATGACCCTTCTGGGCAGAAGCAGGGATGAGGATATGCTCTAAGGCAGCTATCTCACCTCTTAGATGGGTCATCTCAATTGGGGAGATGGGCTCACGGGCCCGAGTCCTTGTTGTTGCGGATGATGCAATTATATTCTGGAAACTCTACAAGATATGATCAAAGATCGATACCTTCTCCTCTATCATTAGCAGGATATTCCGAATGACATCATTGGTTGTAACGGGTATGAAGGCCCATTCCGGTATCAGAGTAGGAATGTCCTGCTTCGGTCCTCCAGTGGTCAGTAGGTACTGAAAATTCTCCTTTGTCGGGGAAGGTGAACGAGTCTGCCCCTGTCCCAGTATATGCCGGTTTTTCACTCCGTTGATGCCACATCAGGATGGAGGACATTACATGCATCTGTAGGGAGCTAGACCTACATATATTGGTTCCCTGCCTAATCGATTCAGTGGATTTTGTTGGCAGGGAGATGTTCCCTCCTATTAATTTCCCCAACATCTGGATGTCGGTCATTGTTGATCGCCACCACATCGCAAGCCTCGTGAGCATCTACTAGGAGCTGGTCCTACAGGCACTGGGTTTCCACCATGTCTGGTTGGTGGGCTTCATGACCCTGGTTAGGGAGAGGTGCCTTCTGGGTAGGTGTCGTCCTGTTTGAGCGATGGGCTTGATGGAGCTCGGTGAGGATTCACGCCTACTCGTATGATTCGGCCATGTCTGGATGACGGGCTTTGGAAGAGCAGACAGGTGTATGTGCCTGCTCATAATAATTATCCGTGACTGGGCAGTGTAGATCCTCCTCAGGGACAAGGCTGATGACCGGTCCATGGTTGTACGTTTTCTGCCCTCATCAGGTGATCCGAGGGGTTGGAGCTCAGAGAGCGTTAGCATGGATCCTCAGGGAAAAATCCTTTTTATCGTGAGGATATTGAGTCACAGCGTAACCACAATGATGTCTTCTAGTTGGGGCCTTGGAGTGGAACCCCCGTTCAGCAAGGATGAAGTCCTCAGTGTCGACCTCATCCGCCTCCCTAAGATAAGGGAGGTATGCATTTTCTCTTTCCAGTGATAGACTCTCGAAACGGTTTGAGACGGCAACAGAAGACGTCAGGATCTACTTTCGCATCCACTTCTAGGCAGGCGACTAGCGAGTCTTAGCGGATTAGAGGGCATGCATGGCCACCTCCACCGTCGGGAGAGTACCATTCAATTGGTACTATCGGATCAATGCATCCAAGTCCCGGCATTGAAGACACTGGGTTGGTGACAGGGGCCTTTGTTGGTGAGGATGTATGGTCATTGCATTGCTTGAAGTACGCATCTGTGAGTTCCTCTGTGATTCCATTGGATCAAAGGGAGTTCATATTTTTACCGGTAAAATATTTTAACTAATAAAACAGAAGACCCATCAAAGAAGCATCTCATAATGTTATGCGTAATTAATGCCCTTTCTTGGCCCTCCTTGTGAGTATAATGGGGCACAGAGTGTGATTAGGTTAAATCCGTCATGCTTGGTTTGAGATTCACGTCGGGTTCACCATTTATGTTTCGACCCTGTGGGTGTGGGAAGATGTGTGATGCCCGACGGTTGATTAGATAAGGTTAGGTCCTGCTTAATCACCAACATAAGGTGCACCATTATTGATTCGAAATGCCTAGTGGTTCCATATCAAATGATATGAGGACCTTTTTTCCAATGGCTGGCGTTCGTTGGGTGATTTGTCCAATGATTCTTAAGAACTCACATTGGTCGAGAGGATGGGAATTCGGGCTCATCAAACCCTTTTGGGGGGGGAAATTATTGCTTTTTCTGGGACTCTTTTATAGATTTTAAGCGTATTCATATGTTCTCAAATCTCTAGTTTGTAACCAACCATAGTATCCATGGATTACTCCTGGTTGGAAATGGTCAGCTGAACATAGGGATTCAGAATCATTTAGGCCCAAGGTTTACCATAACTCATTGGATTAATGAATCTGAGGAGTTTGGACCCATTGAGACGACACTAGTTTGAAGCCTCATAATTGGGTGCTATGGAGTTTATTGTCATCTCAGGGGGACATATAATGACTTGAGCATTTGGATCGAACCCGTGATATGGGCTTCCTACGTATCCTCGTGAGAGGAATCAGAATCCACGTAGTTTGGGGACACTTTATGGGACACATCACATTTTAAGGTCATAAGACAAGGACCCAACTGTACAGTTTAACTTCATGTGGCATGGACTTCTGGGTAAGAGATTCCCGGACAAATTTGGTGTGGGACTTACGCCGAAGTGTCCTGGAAGACCCAAGGGAAGTGTTTTTCTATGCCTGAAGATGGTCCTGCTGAAGTATAGAGACATGGTCTGATAGGGAAAGATGTGTATCAGACTTAGATATCAAGCTTCCTCCTTTGGGAGGTTGCCTACGTATCTCGTTTGGTCATGAATTGGTGTCCATGTAGATCTTGGAAGATTAGGTCTTACACGTGAGACTTGCATGTTGTTGAGATTGAACCTCGAGGAGGCTTCCTACATACCCTGCTTAGGATACAGGGATCAAAACCCATGTATTTCATTCAGAGGGGTGTCGTTGTGTAGACGTCATGACCATAACAAATCTCTAAGCCCACGTGAGTCATGCTCGGTGTGAGAAACAAGATAATGAGATAGACTTGGAAAGGCTCACACATTCTTCCTACTAAGGGAAGGGGTGGAAGATGACGAGTGGAAGAGAAGGCCAGGACCACTAGACCCTCCTTCTCCCTGATGTTGGAGGAAGGTAGAGGTCGCCCAGCGGAGCAATAAACCTTTCGTGATGAGAGGGGAAGGTCCATTGGCTTATGGAGATGATTGTGTGGGGCTTACTCTAAGAGGGATGCACAACCACTCCTAGGAGAGGGGAGAAAGTGCTCACCGCTGGTTCTCATCAAAAGGAAATGCGATCGAGGTCCCTCAATCCTAGAAAGTGGAGAGGTAGAAAGGGGAATCTCAGGCTCAGAACCTGCACTACCATGGGAATGTGAACCCATGAATGTTTCGAGAACCTTTTCAAAGGCCAGATCAACCCCTTTCCCTTTCCTACCATGGGTATGTGAACTCAAAGCGTCACAGTGATGCGCCTGAAGGATGCATCATACGGGACCGGCGGCTATGGTAAAGGCCTTGGCTTGGGGTCGATGAATAGTCTAATGGAGGTATTGCGAAGGATCATGCTAGATTGAAATCATTTTATGTCTCTCGGGGAACGGGAACACCGAAGGAGTTGGCGGGCCACATGTGTGTATGGGGTGTGGCCCCCTTCGTGTAGGGGGTGATACGTGGTTGGAGAGGTCATCCGCATACCAGGATGGTACGCAGACTGAGAGGCATCCCGCATACCAGGGTGGTAAGCGGCTTCGGGTTCGTCTGGCATACCAGGTTGGTACGCAGTGGAGTCTGCACAAGCAGCGGTGGCTAGGGGCGACACCATTCGGCGGTTCGTTGGTCAGGGCTTCGCCCGCATAGAAGGGTTCTACGAGGTGCGCCAGATTGAAAAGGGGGAATAGAATCCCTGGTCCGCTAGGAGTACATATGCAGAGGGTCCATGGCTCGCGGTCTTTTTTTTATGTTCTCGGTTCAATAATTTTTTATGCATTTTTTGGTTCCTTATTAATTCGTTTCCAGTTTCGTACCTGTTCTGGTTCGCGAATTGGAAATTCATTTTTTCTAAATCCTAAGCTCCTTTCTCCAAAATCCATCCACCCCAATCTGATCGATCCCTTCCTTCTCCGCCTTTATCTCCTTTTATATAGGGGGGAAAGAGATGTATTTTTGGTGATGCGGCACATTTTGCGGAGGCCCATGACTGAAAACCTGGTTTACAGATGACTTGGTCAATCCGCAACTCGCGGGGGGCATTGAATGCACCTCACCAACGAACCAAATCGATTCAGGGAGTGCTTCACAGCAACGTAGGGATCCACCTCTATTCTTCAAAAGACAATACATGTGGTCTGTGCCGGTTGATGCATTTCGCGGTTGGGGCGGTTCATGATGGTGGACTGGCCTGGCGCCCATCCTGCATGGCACCTGCGGAAGGTTCCCGCCTCTGTTTTGCAGACAACGCTAGTCCACAGAGGGGGCAGCTTGCTGAACCATCCATGTACCATTAATGTTGAACCGGTACGCAGACCGGTGGGTCCTTTGTCAATCTTTAATATTCTCCATGTTTTTGTCTAATTCTTTGAGGGAAATTGGGTAGAATCCTTTCCCAAATTAATGGGATTCCCATTCTCCTTTTCGGATTTTTTTAGGACCCTACACACATTATGTGTGATTTTAATTACCTATAAGTAGTAATAATGATATGAATTGTTTTTTACCCTTATAAATGATAATTATTCAAAAAAACAGTAGTTTTAGTGGATAATGATATAGAAAATAAGATAAATTTCAATGTTTTGTTATTTATTTATGGGTTGAATCATAATCTATTGAGTATATCAAAATATTTTATTGATATAAATATGTTAATATTACTAATTATTTTATTTAAATTGAAAACACTAGAATATGGAGCTTTGAAAACATGATATATGAAGACTAAGGTAACTGGTTTCATATTTAAAATAGGTATTTTCTTATATTTGTATACACGGTGGAAATTATTTTAACATAAATGAAATATTTATCTTGTTTAAGATGTCTAGAATCAGATTAATCAAGAAGAGTATGTAAGAAAAAGTAAAAACCTAGAGAAACATTAATTATTTTGAAAAACAAGTTAAAATTAGTAAATAGTAAATAAAATTAAAAAGGTTGTTGATATCAAAAATTAAAGATCATTAGTTAAAGTTCACTCTATTTTTTATCAATTTATTGATAAAAATTCCATAAATGATGAGAAAGATTTTATCACCTTTATTTATTAAATCTCCAGAATATTATTCATCTAATTTATGTCTCATAAATCTCAACCCTTCTATATTTTTAAATTCATTAAAAATATTTAGTGTTGTAAAAAAGGATTTTCATTAATGTTGTTATGGTTAGGTGGCCTTACATTGTAAGGAAATTTTTTTTCTTAATTTGATGAAAATTATTGTATATTATATGTGTTTTTAAAACCCTATACTCTACAATAGAATAATTTTGATAATAAATATAATAGTATCATGTAAGAAATTTCTAAAACTATAAAGACAGAGTATGAAAATTCATGATATTTGTGGTATATGATATTAAAAATACTAGAATCACTTTAAATATATTACATTGAAAATCAATTTATATGTTACATCTTATAAAATTATATTTAAAAATAATACAATTATAAATCATTTTACAATTCAAGTGACTCCATGATTGATTATGAAAAAATTAATAAGTGTTGGCATGTTTTATGAGATGGTTTAAGATTCATTTTTACATGGTTATACATAGACTGGAAGATGATGTAGTTTCTATAATAATAAATCATAGAATATATTGAATTTTGATGATTTTATATTCATTTAGATTAAAAAGTATATCCAAAATTCAAATATGGTAGATGAAATGGATGATGTTTTTGGATAGAAATATTGAACTACCATAGGATAATTAAAATTTTTGGATGAATAATATCAGTAATCTTACTCTAGTGATGATATTTAATACATGAAGAGTGCTAGAATTAATTAACCAGTTAATAAAATTATTTTCCATGATAATATCATTGGGGATCTAAATTTATGGTTGAATTCAATAAGAAAAAATGTGTAAACTAGTCACATTTGTTTACTTTTAGGGAAGAATCCTGAAACTATTGATAATTCTTTAAAAAATAGATACAAGTAATTAATGAAGAGTTGGATCATAATAAAGATGATTAAGCATTGGATCTTTTTATCTTCTCTAGAATTATAAAACTATTTGGTAAAATGTGTTTAAAAGAACAATATCTATTATAATAGTTAAACTAAAAAATATGTACTCATGTTCATAGTTTACTTACATATTGAGGTTATTTATTTTGAAGGAAAACTTTTATCCAGTTTCTAGACATTGTATTCTTATATTATTCCATGTAATTTCATCTTAAATATGCTTCAAATTTTTTTAAATGGATACAAAATTTACATTTATGAATGGTGATCTAAATAAAGATTCCTATATATATGTACATGATGGTTTTATGATTTTTACAGATGATAGTATGGTTTTTTGATTAAATATGGATCATTATAGGTTTAAAAATATCTATTAGAACATGAAATATCAATATTGATGTTTAACAACCTAGAAAAAATCATCTATTAGTTACAAGAACAAAATAAAATATTTCATTTCAAAAAATTTAAAGGATAATTTAACTTTAGAGTATTAGAAAAAAAGGAAAAAACATTAACTAAAAAAATTCATGTCATTTTTAACCAATAGGAATTTTTTCCCACTAATCCAAAATGAGTCTTCAATATCTCCCAAAATCATCCACATACAAAACTCTTCTAGATATTACATTCTATTTTTTATAACAATTAGTGGATCGAAACATAATAATTGACTTATATCAAGTTCATAATAAGGGTATACATAAGCATTAGAAATAAAATTTCATAAGTTAACATGATATATGAACAAGGGTATAAACCAAAAACATAAGAAAATATATCCGAAAAATTTTATATCAAAATTCATGACTCTTGGAATTTGGATTGGCATAACATATTATAATAATCAACAGTATAGGAAACAATGTTCCAACAAACATGATCCATGAGGGCATAATATGTGCATATTAATATGCCAAAATGTATAGTATATCATGTAAAATAATATGGAAATATAGAATAATAATAATAATATGAAAATCATAATGATAAAAAAATTATTTAAACAAATTTATTATGTCCACTATTGAAAATTTCAACAAACCCATTATGCCCACACCTTTTTGAACATACTCTAAATATCCATGTTATACTATCTCATGAGGTTTATTTTTAATACAACACATTTGAGGGTGATATAGGGACCCACCCTCATCATCTATACATATGTGTTCCACTAATCATAATCATATAGTATTTATCCAACTCAAAAATAATGTTTTTCGTCAACATATCACAACATATAAACCTAAGAAATCAGTGGAAAAAAATTATTTTCTCAATAGAGCGACATCTTTCTGAAAAAGATCATAACATTTTCCACCAAAACAAATAATATTTATGGTTATATTTTATTAATATCTATGAATCTAGACTATTATGTATCACGGTATGTATACGTAAATGAAAAACACTTTTTACGATTTTTTGAGAAACCAAATTCTGAGATAAGAAAATACATTGATCAATTGAAATAATTTAAAAACAAAATATTATGTACATATTGGGGAAGATAATATCTATTATAAATAATTAAAAAATATAGTCAATGTTTTATAAAAAATTATGTGGTCTATGGAAAAAATTTTCAAAAAAGAGAAATCATAAAATGAGTCTTATGATAAAAATTAATAGTTTATCTTATTGATTTTTTTTGGGAATATCACTTTAAAATTGACATTGAACATATTTTTTTTTGAGTTTTCATTTTTCTATAATCCTTTCTCGACATGTTACATATGGTGATGGAGTTATTTTACTGATGAAAATGAACTCATTTTAAGGATTTTATTATTTGAAATTAATGGAGTCTAGGTAAAAACATGTAATTGGGAATTATGAGAGAAGTCCATGAGTTTGGAAGACATAAAATGGGGTTTGGGATCTTATATCACATCTAGAATGAGAGTTTTTTGCTATAAATTTACATTCCATGAACATGTTGACCAATAGTTCAATATTTCCAGGAATACGTTGTTAAATATTTCAGGACATGAAATTGTAATGAATCATGAAACTGGTTCAAAATGTTAAATGGTTAATCTATGTAATTTTAACCTAAGGAGTAGAATTTATTTCTGAATCACAAAAAAATTTTAAACACACATCGTTATAGTATTACACATAATATATTTTTAAGGATATATGTGTTTAAAGCTATGTTGTGCATGTGATTCATTATTCATCTGCATGCATCACTTCTCCCTCTAACTCTATGGTAACTCCATGAAATTTTTGATCCATTAATTCCCTTATAGACCTCTAAATCAATAATTTGAGCCCTTGGGAGTATTTTTTTGGGGTTTCCTCTATAGTTTTCTTATTCTCTAATATCGTGTTTTACTTTTATTAATTCTATGGATTGAATAGTTTATCTTGATCTTTTTTGATCTATTGTATTCTTTTGATCATATTCACCTTCATTATAGTTGGAAATATCTATTTCACGTGTTTCTTGATCTGCATATGAAGGATTGTGGTATATAAAAAAACCATTTTCACATTTCGTATTATTTAAATAAGGGAAATATTGAATGATTACACCAAAATACTATGAAAATTAATTATTTAAAAAGTGTTGATGATAAATCATGCGTTGGATTACTCCTTGGATCATTATAGATTTAATTGTGTTTACACATAGCTTGTGGCTACCCATAGGCTGATCCAACCATTGAACAATAATGAACTAGTTAACGGATTTAAGTGTAATTAGAATTAAAGGACACCTCAGGTTATTGTTTATAATATATTTTACTAGGAAAATTGAATACATGTTTTTTGAAATGGTGGGGATAACTAATATGATATGGTTGTGTGCACTGGAATGTTAATGAATAAATATATAACATGGTGAATATAATAATTTATAGTTAAAGAGTAATTGGATGAATTGGACATGATGGCTTTTGATGATATATGTTTTCTACATGTTTCTATATTTATTTTTGTTATTTATGATGAAACTATTATATAATGGTCAGATACCCATTATGAAGAGAACATTATATAGAGGACTCTATCCATTTATGACGAAATAATTATATAAAGAGATATTCCAGGATATACTAAAATTACTATATAAATGGATCATCCATATGATTTTGAAATGTTTATATAAACGTAATGGTCTAGTTGTGTGTTAACTCTTATAGGGCATAACCCAGTTATGTTAGTATACCCTAGATTTTTTGTTCTAATTATCATATTTCTAATACATGCTCAGAGATATTCCAGTACGGTGGAGAAGTAGGTTAAATGTTGTACGATATTAATTTCTTAATTAATATACTTTTTTATAAATTAATTACATGAAATTTTTATCAGACTAGTTTCATAGATAATTATCTGTTAACCTATTGATTTATACTCAAATACTATTGTGTTTTACATTCTTGTACCTAAGAAGAGTACATAGATGTTGGTTTAGACAAGGGAAATTGTTCTTTTAGTTTATTATTTCTTGATGGATGGGTAGGTTTCTTGAATATGGGACCAACTAGTGGTTTTGGGTTTGATTCTTATGAATTTATTTGTGTTATCATGCTCTTTACTCTTAGATTTTATTTAATTATCTTTCATATGAACATTATATTGTTCACTTTTAATTAGTTTACATAGTTCATCATTTACCATCAATTTTTATATTGAATTGAATCCACTATTTTGATTACTCATGTATTTATTTGCGTTTTTTCATTCTGATGTATACTAACTCATTACTAGGGGATATAGTTTTCCCATTATTTTATATTCACACCCTCTATAGTTAGGCAGCCTCTGGAATATGGAGAGACATGCTTGAGGTCCAGTAACCAACCAAATCTGACCACATGAGAGTTATTTTCATATGATGTTATTAAGTTGGATCAGATGGATGATTTTATTTTCTGTTACATTACTATTTGGGAAAGTCATAAAGGAAACTAGGATGCATCCAAACATGGTAGTTTTGTTTTTCATGGGTGTAGATAATTGATGTATATGGGTAAATCCATGGTATTGAAAATGGTATTGTATTTCATGAGATTATCTAGTTTCAATTTATATTTTCTTCATGTTCGGTGATTTATATTTATTATGATACTATTACTTCTTGATATTTATCATCACGAACTAGTATGTAATGATATGAGTATACATTCATCATGAGAGGAACATATTGATATATCTTGACATACATTGTTCATGATAGGTATATATATTTTTCCTATATAAACTATGAAATGAGATCCTAGTTATATCTTATAAATGAAAAAGTAAATAACTATTATTTCATGAAAATTAATATGTTTATCCATGTTTATAAATAGCATGGGAAATTGGTTATCAGTTATCATCACATGTTGAGGTTTGTTTTTGTCATCTAGTTTTCTATGGAGTGTGTTTGTCTTGTAGATTTCATCTTCAAATTGAGCTTTAGTAGAGTTCCAATCAGAATAATAAAAATGAAAAGGAATATAATATTCTTGTATCTCTTGTGGATTATATTGTTGTTCAACTTCATGAAATATTCTTAAGTGTTATGAGTTCCATGGAAAGGGATATTTTTCACATTGTTCCTTTGATATTTGATATGATGGGAGAGTTTCAACTACGATATCTACCTTTTTTCACAGGGGAGGGTGAATTTCGGTCAGATGAGTTCTAGACTATGTCACTCCATATGATATTTAAGAAGAAAAAGACATGTGTGGATAGGGAAGTGAGGTTTTATACATATATTTTTTTGGATAATCCATGCATTGGTGAGACATTATAGTGAAAATTTTTCTGCAAAAAGATTTATCCTGTGAACACTTATAAGAAATCATTCAAATAAAATTTTATCCATATAAATTGAGAAAAGGGATAGTTAATGAGATTATATTACTGACATAAGATAAAATCTATGATGGAAAATACTAGATGATTCACTAACATTCAATGATTTGTATCATATTTAGCAACTGATGAGATATTATTTTTTTGAAGTTTTCTCGATAAGATTATCTTTGATATTGAGTCACAAGTGAATTTTTTTCACTGGATTTGAAATTGAGATGTGATGAATGACGATATCATCATTGAAGGGAATCTAAGAGATTCCTCGAGTAGTAGACAAAATAATTTAGCAGGGAAAATGGGGAGATCTGCATTAGGTGAAATAAAGTGCTATTATGAAATTTTTTCCATGAAAACCATGGGAAGAGATTCCAAGGAAATGGAAATGTATAATAAGACCATATTTTGCAATCATTCTATCTATTTAGAACATTTTTTCACATTAATCTTCTTTTTTTGTACCCATAATTGTATTTTGATTATTTTGGTAGGATGTCCCAAATACTAGTATTTTGTAGGGGCATGCAGCATGAGAGTAATGTAAGGGGATATTGACAGATACCAGAGGCTGAGAAGGACTTAGGTACCTCTTCAACAAACATGTAGATGGAGTTATGCTAGATGTTTAGTTTGAGGTATTGGATTATTTACCCCAGTGAATAAGTGGAACTACCAAGTAGAAGGAATAGTCCAAGAGAGTCTGACTAGTTCTTGTTGTAGAGGGGAATGTAATATTCATTATATAAAGTATACTTTGGTTAGATTGGTTATATGACCTTATATCATCATAGGTACGATTATTGTATCATCTATCATAGATTTTGTTTTTTTGATACAGTAGATTCACATTTCATTATATCGACTATTTTTTTAAAATTTCGTGGGCTTGATTATGAAAATTTTGCATGTTGGATTTACTATTTATACACCATTGTGAGAAAATTTAGTGAAGATCAAATGTTCCAACCCATATTCTATAGAAATTGGTGGTCATTATTTGTTTTGTGAAACTTCTATATTATAAATGACAGGTTTTGTATGAATTAATTTTATTGATTGAATAGTTCAATACTAGGATCATATCATTTGTTTTTAGATGAATGTTTCTTTTCTATCTAAATAAGTAAGTATCTACATTCAAAAATGTGAGGGGAATCAGCAGTCTAGTCATACTAGACCAATTTTTTGAATATTTTATTATCTCATGGCTCATATAGAAGGTATTTATCTACATGGTAGTAGAATGTGTCAACATAAATATTCTATAATGGTAAATAATTTTCATAATATGTTTCTTGAAGGTTTACATAACTTTCAACCTGATTAGGAGATCGAGTTCATGATTGAGTTTATTTTTTTAGTGTATGTAGTTAATATTCTTACTTTTAGGATGACACTATAAAATCTTCATGCTTTTCATGTTTATCTAGAAGATCTGAAAGAAAATGGTATCATATGGACTAGTACATCTCAATGTGGTTCTCCATTTCCATTAACAATGAAATTTTAAGGGATATTTCACTTATTCATTGATTATTAGACATTGAAATATATGATTTAAAAGAACTCGTATCCCCTTCCATATGAATGTTATCTCTTTTATCAGCTAAGAGGATCCTGAATCTTCACAATGGTTGACTTCAGATCATGGTTCCATCATTTTATGGTAATGACATCAGAAACGCATTATATTTAATTTAGGATCATGTATGACTTGTAATACTTTTTTTATTTCATTTGTTATAAAAAACACATGATCTATATTCCTAGACTTGATGAATTAGTATTTCATCATTTTTTGGATTAGTCTAAAGTGATTTTATTCAATGATATATTATTGTTCTCAAAATCTATATATGATCATGTAAAAACTCATCACATTTTCATAATACGATTAGAGATAATAATATTTACACCATGATGACATAAATAAAATTTCATTATATGATAAGTATCACTTCTTGGACTATGCAATTTCATAGGATGAAGTTTTAGTGGACCATGATAAGGGTGAATACATGGTATATTTGGATATTCATGAAAATTCCTATGATATTTGTATCTTTTTGGTTTTAGTAGATTATTATCAACAATTCATATAGGAATTGATCCACCCAAAAACACAGATGATTGGGAATATGAATAAAGGGGTGTGGTTTGTTCCATCATATTCATATGAAATATTTTCTAGGTAATAAAAGGGAAGGATGATCTCATCACTTATCCTCAATTTACATATACTATAAAATGAATATACTATTTAGAGTAACAAATTTGGATTTGGAATAAAAATAGTACAGATGTAGGAGGACTGAATGGTGGCTTATATCTCTAGACACATGAGATCGCATTAGAATAATTATCATACTCATGATCAGGATTTAGATGTGATGGTAGATGTCATCATATTCTAAAGATTCTATATTAGCGGTGAGAGTATTGTGTTGTACATTGAACTAAATAGGCTCACACACATAATTTTTCAATGAGACCTAATCTTTTTCAAATGAGGTGGGTGGATTGTTCATAGAAATTTGACTTTATGTTGTCTAATAAACTAGGAAGGGTGAAGTAATTTCCAATTCATTGAGGCAGAAGATGCATCTTGAAAAATTGTGGGTTTATTATGATGAGTGGTGGTTGATAACACTTATTTAGTACATGAATATAGATATTAAGGAGTCCTGGAAGAGATTTACTTTGACATATAGATCTATCAAACCCATGCTTTAGGACCAGATAAATAATTAGTACATATCAGATCCAAAGGGATTAGATTCAAGGGACAACTTATATAGTGGTGAGACATTTTAATAATTTTCTCTTTGTATCAGTAATGATATTATTATTTATTTTGGAGTATGGGTTATTTATGGATTTCACACTGATCATATGAGAGATTTTTATCCTTCTGGATGGGTGGGACATCCTAGGTTGAAATATTCGTATTATGATATCCATATACTTAATTGCTAACTTGGAATGAAGCAAGGTTGTGTGATTAATTGATGGATGTTTCACTAATCTGCTGAAAAATTCCCAACATCAAAGGCTTGTTGGGATTTTTCAGCCATTACCATGTTTATAGTGGAAGTGGGATGATGTTACGATGAATTTTTAAATAGTATTTCCGTAGAAACCATATATTAATGGTTTTCTATGGTTGATCACTAATTGAATATTTATGGTTTCCAACTTAATTTTTAGTAATAATACCTTCATTTTTATTTCTCTTAGTAATTTATACACATGGGATACAATTCAACTACATGGTGTTTTGAGTAGAATAATTATTTATTGAGATCATTGATTCACTTATTCTTTCTAGTTGGGTCCTTAGAAGCCTTTTGGATCCCATGTTCTGTAGAGTACAACTTATAATAAATAGACGAGTGATGAATCTAAAAAAACTACTAAAATTATTGAGGATATGTTAAAATCATGTGTTTTCACTTTCAGTGGTCCATGGGAGAAGAATTTAATAGTTATGGAGTTATCCTATAATAGCAGAATCAATGAGACAATCCAAATGGTACCTTTCAAGTATTTTTATGGTTGGTCATGACATTCACCTCTTTGTTTGTTGAAGGTAATAGATTCAATGCTTTTTGGCCATATACAATTATAGGATATGTCGAACTTGGTTTATTTGATTACAAGTTAATTGGTAACCATGTATAGAAGGAATAAATTTTACACTAGCTTGTGAATATGACCTCAATAGTTCAAGATTGGTTATTGTGTATTATTTTGGGTTTCTCCTTGGTTTTGGAATTGATCAATCATGTTAGACTGAATGTTTGAGGCCAGGTCATTAAGGTCGTTTGATATTTTGGAATGGTTTCTTCTAGTGGAATTTCATATGGACCTTCCACAACTCTATAGTTTCATGCATGACATATTTCACATGTCACATCTTCAAAGATAGCATGTTAAACCATCCAATGTGGTAGAGGTTGGTGACATTGACTTTTTGTTTGATGATTCCTTTATGTATCATCTGATACAGATTTAGGACCATAATGAGATGTATGTCAGGGGAATTATTGTACCTAACATTCGATTGAAGTCTGAGAATGTGAATTTTCTAGATGATACATAGGAGAGGGATTATGATATGAGAGAACAATGGACTAAAATGTTCCCCGATACCACCAAATGATTCTTGGAGAAGCTTTGGTGAAAGATATTATATGAGGGGGAGGTTGTATGATCATGTATATTTCATGTTACATTCCACTAGGAGTTATTTTTAAATCCTACATTGATTATTATTTCCTTTTTATTTAATCTATGGGGTTCAATTTCTTTTAGATAAAAGAGAATATTTTTTAGGGAAATGATCAAATGTTTTTTTATTTATTATTCATTGAATTAATGGAGTCTATGTACAAAAATGTAAATGGGTAATATAAGTATTTTCCATGAGTTTATAATTCTTTAGAGGTGGTTTAAGCTCTTTTTCAGAAACAATATTGAGATATATCTATCTGAAATGTACACATATTTAACATGTTACAACATTGATAAATGTTTCTGACTAGATGTTGGTAAATGGTTCATGGCATGTAAGGCGTAATATCCATGAAATTTTTTCATGAAAGGAAATGGTCCCTCGAGGTAATTTTATCCGGAGGGGATTTTTTTCCAGTGTATGTAATAAATTGAGGAATACATGTCATTAACATATTAAATGCCATGAATTTCATGGGTAAAACGTTTTTAAAGAGATGATGTAAATTTTATTCATTATTCATTTTATTGCTACTCCACCCAATTAGGGCCTAGGAAAACTCTGGATAATATTTGATCCATTTCTTATGTCCCAATTCATAGTTTGATCCCAAATGAGTTTTTTCTTGGGTTTTCCCCTCTCAAATATTTATTCTCCATTATCAAGATGTAATATTTTGACCACTATGGACTCAAGAATTAATAGAAATCATGTTTTATTATAGGTTATCCTTTTTAAAACATTCACCTTCTACATGTTTTCATTACCAGTTGAAAGTGTTTTTTGATTGCAAGGAATAGTCAGGTGGTCTATAATAAAACACTATGTTATGTTTCTTATTAGTTAAGGATGTGAAATATTATATGACTATAATGAAATAAAAAGAGAATAATTTAATTGAATAAGGGGTGATGATAAATAATGTAATGGAATACTCATGGGATCCATTTTTATTCAATGGTTTTGAGAACATGGTTGTGGAAAACCATAGGGTGAACCTACCCTAGAACAATAATGAATTGGATAATTACTTAATCATATTTTAATATAAAATGAAACTCATATGATTTCTTGTGATATATTTACCTTGACAAATAGATTATATTTTAATTGAAATTGCTTATGATACCTGATATGAGATGGTTTTGTTCATTGGGATGTTGATGGTCAATGAACTAACTTAGAAAATTAAATTGTGTGGAATGATGAATGGAAATCAGTTAAATTGGACCTTGTGGATTATGACGTAATACTTGTTATACATGATACTATATATAGTGTATTGATTCATGTTTTAATGATAATATAAATGTCTCATCCTGATTATATTAAAATTATTTTATAGGGGACTTGTTCCAATTATACCAAAATGATTATCTAAACGGCTATACCTAGTTAAGCTGAAATTATAATATAAAGGGATTTTCCTATTGATGATAAAATTATTATATGAGGAAATAATCTTGATTATATTGTTATTATTATAGGGACTATCCCATTATTGTGATTATTCCATGTATTTGTGGTTGTGGATGGCAAGGTTGTATTAATTACACAGAGATATTCTTGTAAGGTGGTGAAGAAGGATGAATGTAATACTTGATTAACTGATAATATAATACACATGTTTATTACTTTATTTCATGAACGTGGTATCACAATGGGTTTTTATTTTCATGATGGTGTTGAACTACTTTTTTTTTACTCACACCCAATTCATGACACCATTTGTCACCTAATAAGATTGCATGGATTTTGTTTTGGAAAAGGTACAGCGAGTTTATAGTTATTAGATTCATTTTACATGGGTTGGATCATGGGGATTGGACTAAACAAGGATATGATTATTTGGCCTATTGAGTTTATTTTTTTCATCATGGTCTTCAATTCATATTACCTTTATTTTTATATTTAGAAACATTTCTTCCTGGTATTACATATTTTACTATAACTTGGTTTACTTTTTTTTATCTTCCTGTTGTATGTTGTTCTATTTCTTCTATTATAGTTACTATGATACTTAGAGATTTTATTTTACATCTACATTATTATAAATCTATATTAATTTTATAGTGTCCCCACTATGCTCTTTCTACTACTTCTACAATTTAGCAGTTGCTGGAATACAAGGTGGATCATTGAGGTCAATTATCAAACATGATCTGGCCACATTAGGGAGTGCTCAATTAAGGGATGTCGCAAATATTACATTAAATTGAATAATTTTTAGTTAAATTCAAAATATATTTCATAAATTGTGAATTAAAAATATTTAATGAATTTAATTTTGAAAAATAATACCCATTAATGTTTCAAATGACTCACAAATAATCGTTTTCATTAAACACTAACATTTTCATGACACAGTGTGAAGTTATATGGAACAATGCATAGTTTCATGAACCAGTCCATAGTTTACTGAAGCTATTTTCAGACACATGCCCACTAGTCTCTACTATTGAGCCTATATTTTCATAACCATGATCTAGATCCCTTGATGGCCTCCTTCATAGCATCTCCCATGATTCCTTCACCAATGTTACTAACCCATATGAATTAGAGATATTCTCATCATGAAATATTCATTATATGTAATGATCATTTTGAGTTATGATATATACCCCCCATATCCCACCTTATTTATTTTCTTGAGCTGAAATAATCCTCATTTATATTCAAAATATAGAAACATGACATACTTTTCTTTATCCAATTTTGGTGACATGAGTTGAGATATTCCCCTTGCTATCCGTAATTACCTTGAGTCGAAATAATCAAGAATCAATTCATAAAACACTATAACCTAACTCTTATTCCACAATGAAATAGAACGAACTGTTCCTAAAAATGACTCACAGCAGTCATTAAGAGGCATCTTACACTGATTAGGCCTCGATAGAATATGTTAAACAATAATATACCATGTCTGTAATTTAAAGGATGACTCATGTGGAATTAAAGAGATTTCTTACACATCTAGTATATGAATACTCCTTCCATGATAATGAGACAACATCTATCATCAACACTACATGATGATAAGATGTAGTATAATCTATATAAAAATCATAGGAAGTGTCCTATGAAAAACATGTTATTATGTATTCATTAAGCATAGGGTTCCTTGTATAATTTTGAAGGGATGACCCATAATTAGACTCCATGGTCTTCCTCGTATTTCTTTTAGTCTACTATATTATTCCCCAATCCATCAGCAATTCATGTTACCCCTCATGTCTTGACATGGGAGTCAATGAATGGGATGCTCAATGCCTAATCCCCAAGCATACTTTCCTTTTAAATGATGTTAAACTACAACACTACCTATTGAAATAAACGTGGTTTTTACTATGCAATAAGTGCATGATAACTCATTATAAATGTAGAATATTCATCATGTGATATGCATGATACGATACCCATGTCCCCATGGTATGCTCCCACGCATTATACCAACGAAACTATAAATTACTATAGTAGAACATAGACATTCCACTCACATAATCCCTTATAACACTATCATTTCTAATATGAGTACCCAAGAAGATTTGACATGTAATATGAATCATACCATCTTCACTCCCTAGATTAATATGGGAAGCTCCCATACCTATGACCCATTCATACCCACATTAATCCTTGTGGTACACATGAAGAAACTATGAATAAGACTTAATAAATGTATCACTACTCGTAAAAGAACCTGAACAACTTCCCTACATAAGAAATAATCATACAATCGCTTCTCCTAGTACAATCTAAGAAGCTTCAACACAATATCCATAATCACACTATCACTACACCTAGAAGCACTCGAAAAGATTCTGAACATATTATCCAATCACATCATAATTAATACTTGTAAACCCCGAGAGTCTTCCATGTTCAATCCCCATGCAATCCTATATCGTTAAAGCTCCCTGATATGAGTTTCTTTACCGAAGGATGTTAAACTACATAGAATGGTCTTGTAAAACGACCCTAAAATGTGTTATTAATCTACATGGTTTTTTATCCTTGTAACTTAATAGGATATATGGGATACATCCATGAGAATAAATCATGAAATCAATAAAAAACAATGATACCTTCTTGATGTTCAATCCAAACATGCAAATAGTCCCATCAAATCGATATAGAATCCCCTTGGAAGATAAAAACACTAAAGTCTTATCATCTTCTCCCATAGAGACACACATTACCATACCATCAATTGTGATCATCGTTCCCCCTAGGGACAAACTTAATCAAACCCAAATGTTTGATAACCTCCCCACTGGAGACACACTTAACCAAACCCCCAAGTGTGATCATATCCTCATTTAAGAAACACATAACAAAAACCTCAAGTGAGATCATATTCCCCCTAAGGATACCCTTATCCAACACTCAAGTGTGATCATATCCCCCTAGTGACACACATAACCACAACCCCATCACAAAAAAATGATAAACGTTTGAAAAACCTATCCCCACATGATTCTAATCTTGTGATCCACAAGTCCCCATAATACTTTAAACATATGACCCATAATATAGAATCTAGATTTTAAACAGGTGTTCCACTAGAAATATCTATCCAATACAATAAAAATGGGATAATTATGTTAAAAATACACAGATACCATAAACACCTAGTTTCAAATAACCCATGACTGAAACATGACTCTTTATTTTATATGCCTATCAGGCCACCCACATGAGGTACTGCCTAATTAAAAATAAGAAGAAATTACTAATCCCCAATACACCCAATGTCCATTAATACCTAGAAATGAAAAACACTTCTACTATAATAAATGAATTTTTTTCCGAATTAGGAGTAATGAAACATAGTTAACTAAAATCCATATCTATAAGGAACTTGGAATTAGTTTCATTAACATTAATTAAATATTTATGGGATACTAGGACTAGGTGATGATATCCATATTGTAATATATGGAATAAGGAAATTATATCCCATAATCTCATTTTGATCAAGGGGATAACATCACCAATCATGGTAGTGGATCACACCGGTAATTCAAAAGTGGGAACACTGGATAAAAACTCATGATGTGCATCCCCCTGGGAATTTTCTGAAAAATATTTTTAACCCATGATGAATCTCATTTCTATCAACTATTAGAGGGGGAAAAATTTTAGGTATTTGCAACATAAGGAATCAACTATTTTAATCTTCCCAAATTAATGTTTCAGTGAATGGGTAACATTTAGCATGAAAAGACCTAAATAATGGGAAATTATTTCAAATTCTCCATTATCAAGGGACGTACATGGGAATATTACCTGATTATTATGGAAAACTATTTTATAAGACTCTACCTAGATTTTTCTACTGGCTCTATCCCTTTCATTTTGTAGGAAGACTGTGTTCAAGCCATGATAATCAAATTCTCGGCCCAAGAGCCTCCTAGGAGGGCACCCATCCAGCTGAACCCAAATCACTGAACACCTCTATAATTAGAAGAGCAGTATGACGCATCCCTGACTCTATCAAAACCATTATAGAACAATTGTTTCTAATTAATAGTGTATTTTTCATCCCTTATTAGTAAAAGGAATCTTTAATATCTCCAGTGGACCCTTCCTTTGTCAGAAAAACTCCCTCTCATGCAATTTTTTCATGAGGGTAAATCTTCACCCAAGATGGATCAAGAACATAACTATTCATATGAAAATATTTTATTACATTCTACACCATGGGACCAAGTAGGAACAATCATTGGAAATCACTTGATGAATAATTTCACCATAGAGGAACACTTTATATCTATAACAAATGATAGAAGATACTTTCTCATGAATAAGTCCAGTAACATCCCCCCTATTCCCATGAGAAATGTGATATTCAGACTATAGAAACCCCTTATGCCATCTTGGACCCTCAATGGTCGGTTCCAATAACCATGATCCACTATCATTTTTGGGACACATAACATTGGATCATGGGAAGTTAAAATATATCACTTCTTGATGAAGCTCACATTTTCATATATTTTATACTGTAAAACATTGTTTATAATCCCACAAAAGTGTTATTGAATGGGTGATTATCTTGTTTTTAGGTTTTAGTGTTATTTTGAGCATAAATGAGAAAAAACGACTAATTTTGGATTTTTGACAGAATTTTACGTCAGGGGTATTTTGGTCATTTCCGGAAAAATAAAATTTCAAATTTTCTGATTAAAATTTTGTTAGAATAATTATTATATTTCATTCATTTTTGTCTTCTGGACCAGGAGCTGATTCGATCCTCTAGAAGCCGTAAAAATTCCATGAAGTTGAAGAGTTTTCCGGGCGGACAGAACAGATCCCACTTCCATAACAGAATCCCAATTCGGTCTACACAACTCCAAATTAGATTATTCCACTTGGAGATGTACGAGGACTCATGGGAGAGTTTATAAAATAAATTTCATGTCTTTTGGAATCCATTATGAGGGACATTGAAGGACATAAATATGAAGGAAGCTTCCTGGAAGCTGCATCCCGGAAAGAAAACCTCCAATATTAAATTCATAACTCTTTCTAGGAGCGTCCAATAAAGCTCATATTTTGGTATCACACGGAGGAGACATTAAGGAACAACATTTATGAAGACACATATTACATATTCGGTCATTTAAGGGCTTCTCTACGCGTAATCTTTAAGATTAATTGTTTTGTGTGTGAATTTGTCACCCCTTCTCCCTATAAATAGGTGTCCCTTCTCCCAGTTTATGATATATCCATTCCAGGGGGGATAAGGTGGAGATTATTTCTGTAATTTATTTTATTCATATTTTTATTATACATTACTTTATTCTTCTTCTTCATACCTCACTCTTCCATTTTTACTTTTATGTGTTTCTCCCACCGTATTCTCTTCTAACTCCATGAAAATGGGGAACTAACCTCGATGTTTGTTTGAGGAGGAGAATGGTGGTTGATTGAGTTTCATTGTGATTAAATTTAAATATCTTAATTTAATTCTGAGAATTTTGGTGGTGGTTAAATTGATTATGATGTGCGATTGCCCCATTTTCTCTATCACCAAGTTCTTCTTCTCATTCATCATTTATCCTTCCCTTCACTATATAAGTCATGCATACGATAGAGTATGACTTGTATAACGATGGTCGGAAAAGAGATCTCCTAGCCGACTTTAGGAAGAGTATTTCCCCACATGCAGAGATCTCGGTGTTGGGGAAATAACATTTCAAATAAGAGGGTGTAGTGTGATAGATTTTGATCACTACATTGAATTGATATTGAGAATATTTTAATAAACAATGATATCAACCATTCTGATCCTCCAAGAAAAAATTTCTTCTTTCTTCTTTTTAACATCAAATTGTTTGCATTACATATATATATATATATATATTCATATTTTATGCATATTTCAAACTCATCTTTATATTATATATTAGTTAGAAAATAAATAGTGACAATAGAATTTTGGTGTTGTGTAAGTTGCCTCCTTGAGACCGAACCTGGGAGTGCACTATATTGCATTCTTAGGTAAATAATATTTTGATCGAGGATCTGTGACAAATCCCCGCTTCGTCAAATTGGTGTCGGTGCTGGGGAGGCGCAACACTTTCACACACTGTTATTCATAAAAAAAACAAAAAAAAAATCATAAATTTCAAAAACTAAAAAAAAACTTTTTGTTCATGATGTATTTCAATGGTGATTATTCTGCATGGACTGACCAATCTCAGGTACCAAAAAATGTTTGAAATCAAATTGATTCTCAATTTCATAGGATTAGTGATAAATTTCAAAAACTGGAGAGCCAAATTGAATGGATTGCTGAATATGTACGCACATACCAAGAGCAATCCAAACCTGAGCCTGAACCTGAACCAAAACGAGTGGTAGAAGAGATTTCACCGATCACATTTTATGTTAAAGAACCTGATGCGGGTGAGAAAGAACTTCTAAAAGAACTTATCACATCATCCCGCACTCAACCATTGCTCAAGGAGGTCCCAGAAGTACACATTCCAACTAATACAGTGATGGGAGGTCAACATTTTTTCAAAGAATCTTGGAATAACATTGTCGAAGATAACTTGAAACATGATCTTCCCATGCTTGATATTGAACAATTAGTACCTTTTGACCTCACTATTGCTTTGGAAGAAGAAGAAGAAGATGCACCTACTGAGATGGAGTTTCCAATGGTCATGCCTGAAGAGATCAATTACCAAGTTGAATTACTTGAAAGGGAAGATTTCTTTATTAATTCATCATGTTTTAATTTTATTCAAACTGAATTGTTTTCTGACATCTCCTTTCCTGAAATTTCAGATGCAACACAAATGGATCAGGCCTTGGATTTTGATGATGATACCACCAAAGTGGTGGCAATCGAGGAAGAAGTTCTAAAGAAGCTGGTGGTGGTGCGACTACCTCCTCAACAAAAATTTGCATACCATATGGAGGAGGACACCACCGAAGTTAACAGGGAGCACCCTTATCTTTTATTCCCTCCCACTTCGAAAATCAAATTTCTTATTTATTCTTTCTTGTGGGTTGGGAACATTCAAATCTTATTTGGGGTTATCTACTTTTAGGTTTTATTCATGGACAACGGGAAAACTCACATGTGTTGGTTCATCTCAAAGAAACCACATCCACCTTCTGATCGGGGATAATCTACTGAAACTGCCTGACTAGGGGTAGTAAAAACCTAGCACCCGCTTGGGGGTCTAAACCAAGCATTATATCTTTTCTTTTCCTTTTCTCATTCTTTTTATTTATTTTTCTTATTTATTTTCATTACTTTCTTGTAGTTTTAAAGTGGTTGCTTCTAGGAGCTTAACTCAAGGCATCCACCTCTAAAATAATGTCAGGTTGTATCTTTCCTTACCTTTGATTTTCTACCATTATATTTATATTTTGTTGAGTTGAAATAAGGGGTAGTTAAATTTAAGTGTGGGGGAGTGTCAACTTGCTTCGTTCTTCTTGTGTTCTTTTCATTTTTTTAGGATTTTTGAGCTTTAATGAATATTATTATAACTTTTCACACATAAATTTATTATAAAGAGTTGAAATGATTTTTGAAATAATGGATTTTAAATGATTGTTGATGTGAAAACATTTTTCTTGAATTGGATTGTTAATCATTTTTATGAGTTTGACTGATTTTTGAAATCCATGACCATGAAACACTGACTCAAAATATTTTTTCCAATACTGTGAGGTATTCTAAACCACTTTTACATATTCTTCCTAATACCCACACTTTCTTGAGGGAAACTTGAATTTTGTGAGAAAAATAGAATTTGTGAATAATTCTCTTTTGAAGCTTTGGATTTCATGAAATGTATTTGAAATGATTGAGGCATCTCTTTGGCTAGCCACATTTTATCTTGATACACACCTTTACATTTATCCTTCGTAAGCCCTTAGATGCCATGAATTGCCTTATAGGTTTTAAGCCACATTACAAGACAATTTTTCCTTACCTACCTGCACTTTTAGTATTTTTGCATGGATATTTCAGGTTTGAGTGTGGGGGAAGGGCCTTTCGTGTGCGTGTATCATTTATGGGTGGTGTGAGGTGTGAGGTGTGTGTCAATACTTTGGGCAGTGGATAACAAGAGAATTGGGCATGTGTCGTCATTTCGTTGTGCTTTATTTGGTTCATCCATTTCTCCTAATAAAAAAAATAGAGATGATCTTGAATTCCACATTGTACATTCTTTTATGACTCATGTCCCTCCCAAAAATCAAGGGCATGAATTGTCATTAATTCATTGTATTCAATTTTTCAGCTCATCCTCTATGAAAAAAAAGGAAAAAAAATATAAAATAAAGCTGTGCCTTTCTGGAGCTTTGAAAAAAAAGAGAGGGGAACTTAGATGATATCATTCATTATAATCACTTTTTGGCTCATTTACCATGTAATAAAGATGTGTGGGGTTGTTTTTTTACATTTACAAGCAGTATTGAGTGAGGAATTTCCTGTGTTTTCACTTGATTTAATCATGCATTGTACTTAAAAGTTCAACCTCCTCTTTCTAGCTTGGAACATTTTTCAATCATTTTACCACCGACCCTAAGCCACAGAATCATTTGAACCTTTAATTAAAGCCCTCATGATTAAATTCATTTTCATGTTTCACGCTGTGGAGAAATGATAATTTTCACAAACCTATGGTGATACATGCGATTTTCAAGTATGAGTATAACTCTAGACTCAATTTCTCTTGAGTGAGGAGTGACATAAAATTCAATGTGAGGTAGGTTGTGATTGGTCCATGGATTGATTTATAAGGTTGAACAAATTTTAATGATTGAATTGAAAATGAGTGAATTATTATTCATAAATGAGACATGATGGAATTCTATTTTGGATAAAATCATTGATATTTTCTCATTTTTGATTGTTGTGTGGATTTTGATTTGGATGTAAGATGATTGCCCAGGAGTGCAATGTTTAAGTGTGGGGGAGTGATGAATCTCACATTTTCATATATTTTATACTGTAAAACATTGTTTATAATCCCACAAAAGTGTTATTGAATGGGTGATTATCTTGTTTTTAGGTTTTAGTGTTTTTTTGAGCATAAATGAGAAAAACGACTAATTCTGGATTTTTGACAGAATTTTACGTCAGGGGTATTTTGGTCATTTCCGGAAAAATAAAATTTCAAATTTTCTGATGCAAATTTTCTTAGAATCATTATAATATTTCCTTCATTTTTGTCTTCTGGACCAGGAGCTGATTCGATCCTCTAGAAGCCGTAAAAATTCCATGAAGTTGAAGAGTTTTCCGGGCGGACAGAACGGATCCCACTTCCATAACGGAATCCCAATTCGGTCTACACAACTCAAAATTATATTATTCCACTTGGAGATGTACTAGGACTCATGGGAGAGGTTATAAAATAAATTTCAAGTCTTCTGGAATCCATTATGAGGGACATTGAAGGACATAAATATGAAGGAAGCTTCCTGGAAGCTGCCTCCCGGAAAGAAAACCTCCAATATTAAATTCATAACTCTTTCTAGGCGCGTCCAATAAAGCTAAAATTTTGGGATCAAACGGAGGAGATATTAAGGAACAACATTTATTAATACACCTATTACATATTCGGTCATTTAAGGGCTTCTCTACGTGGAATCTTTAAGATTAATTGTTTTGTGTGTGAATTTGTCACCCCTTCTCCCTATAAATATGTGTCCCTTCTCCCAGTTTATGATATATCCATTCCAGGGGGGATAAGGTGGAGATTATTTCTGTAATTTATTTTATTCATATTTTTAATATACATTACTTTATTCTTCTTCTTCATACCTCATTCTTCCATTTTTACTTTTATGTGTTTCTCCCACCGTATTCTCTTCTAACTCCATGAAAATGGGGAACTAACCTCGATGTTTGTTTGAGGAAGAGAATGGTGGTTGATTGAGTTTCATTGTGCTTAAATTTAAATCTCTTAATTTAATTATGAGAATTTTGGTGGTGGTTAAATTGATTATGATATGCGATTGCCCCATTTTCTCTATCACCAAGTTCTTCTTCTCATTCATCATTTATCCTTCCCTTCACTATATAAGTCATGCATACGATGGAGTATGACTTGTATAACGATGGTCGGCAAAGAGATCTCCTAGCCGACTTTAGGAAGAGTATTTTCCCACATGCAGAGATCTCAGTGTTGGGGAAATAAAATTTCAAATAAGAGGTTGTAGTGTGATAGATTTTGATCACTACATTGAATTGATATTGAGAATATTTTAATAAACAATGATATCAACCATTATGACCCTCCAAGAACAAATTTCTTCTTTCTTCTTTTTAACATCAAATTGTTTTCATTACATATATATATATATATATATATATATTTATATTTTATGCGTATTTCAAACTCATCTTTATATTATATATTAGTTAAAAAATAAATAGTGACAATAGAATTTTGGTGTTGTGTAAGTTTCCTCCTTGAGACCGACCCTGGGAGTGCACTATATTGCATTCTTAGGTAAATAATATTTTGATCGGGGAACTGCGACAAATCCCCGCTTCGTCACTTCTCTAGCTACTCTAGTCCAAGATCATTGGTTCCAACACTTGGTATGGTCGATCATTTCATTAATCAGATTTCATTACTCTATAATATTATACTCTAATATGCTTTTATGCCCATGGGACACTGTTTACCCTATATTAAATGAGAGAGGAATAAATATCTCATGAGCGACCATTCCCCATAATTTTATTAATATTTTTTTCCATGCCTCCTTAGCACTCTTACACCATCATTATTGTTGGATATGTTTCCAAAACTCTTGGGAACCCTCATCCAATTATCTAGAGAAACTTGTATCAATAGATCCTAGGAATCCTTGCCCCAATATTCCTATTTCTAATACATTATATGCTTATGGTAACACACACCCTTTCATTTTGAGGAGATATGCATCCACAAATCCTATATTCTTTGACCTATAATATCATTCAGATAGAAATCAGTATATTTTTGGGTTCTTTTACCCTGTCAACCATCAATATTGGCAGTCATTGTTCCTAGAAACCATCTTCCAATCATTTAGCTGATATATGCGTCCACTTTTCATGGGTTCCATTTCCCCATCATCTACAGAGATAGGAATCAACATCTCATGGGTTTCATCGTCTCTTAATTTAGGTGAGATATGAATACAATACTCTTTGGTTAAATCACCCCTTTGTTTGTGTGAGATATGTATCCACAATTCTAGGGCCCCTTGCTACATCAATTTAATGATATCAACACCCACAACTCTTGGGAACCATTTCCCTTCCATTTTAGTAAGATTGGAATCCACTGCTCATGGGATCCCTCGCCCCATCCCATTGGAGATATAGAAATACAAAACATTTAGGAACCTTCACCACATAATTTCAATGAGATATCTATCCAAACTTACTATTCACACTTTGGTTGTCATTTCGATGAGATAGGAATTCACATCTCTTTGGGATATTCACCATATCTATGGGGGCGCTAGTAATTAATGGCTTATTGGATTTCATCACCGAATAATTTTAGTGAGATATGCATTCAAATATCATGGGAATCCTCAATCTATCAACTATTGAGATAAGTATCAACATAACTAGGTGAACTCACTTCATCGTATTAGTGAGATAGGAATCCACACATCATAGGTTCCCAATCCTAGTCATTTTAGTTTGATAGGAATAAAAAACTATAGGGTGAAACTGCCCAGACATTTCGAAAAGATAAAAATCCAAATCTCTTGGGTGTCCCAACCACCAAAATTTCAATTATATAAGCATATATAGATCTTTTAGGTCCTCACCCAATATTTTCAGAGAGATAGAGAGAAATGCCTCCTGGGTTCCCATGCCACATCATTTTGGTGATATTGGCATTCATATCTCATTATTACCCTCACCCCATTATATCAGTTAGAATGGAATTCATATCTCATATTTTTTACTTCCACAACCATCCAGCAAGATAGGAATCCAAAACTCATGGGTCCCATTGGCCTAAAATTTTGTTGGGGACTCTCATCCTATCATATCAGTGATATTGGAATCCAAAAATCCTTGGATCCCTCGCTCTATCATTCGATTAGATACAGATCCACATATCTAGGGATCCCTCTTCCCTTCATTCCAGAGATGCTGGTATCTACATCTCATAGTACCCCTCATTCTATAATTTTAGTGAGATATTAATATGTTACTCATGGAAATAGTCACCCCATCATTTTAGTGATATAGGAATCTACTTATCAGTGATTTCATTGCCTCTTCATCTTGAAAAATAGGCATCCATTTCTACTGGGATCCCAAGCATTGTTATTTTGTGAAATGAGAATTCATAGTTCCTAGGAATCATTGTATAAACCAAATGGAGATATAGTAATTAAGGCTTATTAGGAATAATAAATCCATTCATCCATAATGATTGACATACAGACCTCAGAGGGGATGTATGCCCACTAATCTAGAGGGATAGGCTTCCATGACTCATGAGAGTAGTTTTCCCATTCATCCATAAAGATATGATTCCATAAATCCTACACATCATTTCCCCCACCATCAATAGAGTTATGATTTCACAACACCTAGGAACTATTTTTTTATATGTGGAGATAATATTCCATGCCATTGGATCTTTTCCCAATTCATCTGGTTAGATAGGATTATACAACCACATGGTGTAATCGCCACTTTCACCCATAGAGATAGGATTCTACACCGCTTGTGAACTATTTCCCTGACCATCTATAAAGATAGGCTCACACACCTACCAAACCCAAAAACTCTGACCTTCAAATGATATAGGATTCATCCCCTCATATGAGAAGTATCCCCATTCATTCATAATGATTTGATTCCATTCCTCCTAGGTTTCATCACCATATTAATCTAGAGAGAAAATATTCCACGCCTCTGGGATTCCTTCTCCTTGACCATCTAAACATATTTAATTCCATTCCACATAGGTTACATCACCCCATTAATACATAGAATTATGTTTCTACAACATATGGGCACCATTCCCACATTTATTAAGAAATACAAGCTTATACGGTCTTCCTGATCTATCAACCAAATTCATGAGTGGAGATTGTTCCATTGGGAGGAACCAATGCCTCTCAACCAATATATTCTAAATTTTTTGCCGAACCCACCATTATTTTTACACCATTGGGACACTCTATTTTTTCCAACCACTATATTGGTATGTGTGTTCGTATAACTAGGATAATAACAGAAATCGCCTACAAGGAAGGTTATTTCAACTCAACTGAGTACATGTTCTATCAGTAGACATCATGGAGTTCACCCCAATGATAAACAAAAAACTCAGTGTTCTATCCTTTGACCCAAATAACTTCTCATGGAAATGTCCCAATGACATATACCATCTCATGCTTCAATAAATTCACACATAATTTGTAAATATTTCAGGAGAATCCTACTATAGGATCTCCCCTAATCCCCATTTATACAAAAACCATTATGATGTGGTATATATTGACATGCCTCAGCCACCACAATCATTATGGTTAGACATAAACTATAATACATACACCATCCATTTCGTGTAATGTTAAACCAAATGACACTAGTGGTCCATTGTGAACAACTATAAAAGGAAAAAATTTCATCTTGGTTTCATGAAATAAAAAATGCATAACATCATCACTTTCCCACAACATTAAACATCACAATGTCATATTTGTAAAAATATGTAATAATGAACAACATAATATTGTTCTAACAGTTTTTAACTATTTTAGAACATCCTCATCACAAGATAAAAGATTATATGACATCTCATCCTTACAGTTTGAATTAATATTGCATGTTTAACATCATTTACACATTCTGTAAAATTATATGGTCCATTTCACCATAATGTTATGTAATATTGAATGATACATGGTTTCCCCACTCGAGAGGATCATCCCAATAAAATACATGATTCCCAATCCAATGGGATATTTTGGTACACAAAGCTCTTGTATCTAGGGATTATAATATTCATTGTCCTACTTCCGGACCTCCATCCCTAAGAATGGGGTTGTCACCTGTTCGTCAGTTCACCCTTTGGTGTATTCAAATTCATAGTGGAGATGAACCTAAAGACTCAAACCACACATGTAAATTTTTCATGATTCATCTTTGATCATATATTTCTAGTAAATTTTCCCCCATTATCAGCCAAATATGAATCAGACCATTGTAGTGTTTATACCATTCAAAAATAGATCAGCTACTATCCCCAAAAAGTACCTCTAATGTTATCTTGAGACAGATGATGGTTATCATGATTCAAACATCATCAACCTTCAATCCCAAATTTTATCACCCCATCCTCAGTCGATGTGGTTATAAAACATATGTTTTTAAAATTATAAGGAGTATATTATCATTTATTTCATACTACCCTTTAAGCTTAAAATATAAAAAGTTATTATTTACTTCCCTTTCTCCTCCATTTTTTGAAAGTGTATTCTCAATAGCATTGGTGTTAACCCCTCGGTGTATTATTAAAAGTAAATTAAGTAATTCATTTCATTTGGGATTCTCAAAAAAATAATTCCTTCACACTTTTTATCTCTTCCATGTATCTTGGGAGGCACTATATCATTTGATTAATCCAACATCCAACCTGGTTCATGTGAGAATAAAAATTTTGGCAAGGGAATCCTCACATAGTCGAGAGGAACCAATCATTGATATAGACTAAACATAATGACAATAAAATATTTGAAATAACCAACACATATGACTATAAAACATATTCACATCATTAAATGGGACACATATTCTGTTGTTGATCCTGTTAGTTCCCTACATAGGACATTATATTCATTTGTGATACGATCTGATCTTTCCAAATTGGCTATTTCACCTCTTATGACCTGATATCCATGAACTTAAACCAGAAAATACTATTTCTTATATTTTTGAATATAATATAAAAAGCCTAACTTCCACAACACATGAAGTTAAATGGTCATAACCAATGAGATAAAGATAATATGTGTCATTTGAAAAATATCAGATGAACAAATCTGAACGTCTTCAGAAAACAACATGGAACTGCAGCATTACCATGTCTAATAGAAATATTTTTCCTCATATAATAATTATGAAATGAGAAAAGAACAATGTACTACACAAAGATAAATAAAATATAAAATATCCCTTGTGATGATTGTAGGATTATATTTATAACAAATATGGGATTACCAAAATCAACATCCTCAAGTAAACTATATTTAAAATGCTTCCTTGGACATTTTTATGACCATAAGATACTTCATATGGAAAATATAAGATGATTTTTTTATCCTTTTATAAGAGGATTCCACTATACCATCATCATTCTTCTACCATGATACATAATAGAACTATATATTTCTTAGGTCACATGTCTGATGGTATATGTTGGGTATCCAAGATGAAACATCACAAACATTGCCTTATCAAAAACCTATTTTGGGGCCTCCCAATGGTCCAAGCTTAATGAATTAAAAAATCCTGAAACTTATTTCATTATTTCATAATATGGTGAAACTCCTCCTTGTACCCTTCTTCACATCCGGTTTTAAATCATTTGAACCACTCAAACATCCTCAAAGTAAATACTCACATTGAGATTAAAAAATTTTAGTGATAAACTATGTTATTTAACCCCTCTACGGTCACGATTTTTTTTCATTTTCTTCCTCTTTAGTGTTTCATCAAACCAATTACCCCTTCTCTTTTTCATTTTTTCCTCATTCAAAAGAAATCCACCTTACTATAATTAGTATTGTACCATGACATTTTCTACAACTTCTTATGGATTGATTGAATTTCCCATGGGATATATATAAATGTCTTAATCATTTATTATTTTTCCAACACACCATAAACTCATAAGATGATCTTTCATCCAACAACATCATGATTAAAAAATATGCATATTTTCTATTGGCTGTTTTTGTGGAAATTGGTATCCTTTTCCCTTCATATTCAACTAAGGTTATCATTATTTCATTCCAAAAATACCATTTTTACACCCACACATTTCAGTCCAATATCTATGAACTTAAACTAAAATCTTCACCTATGGCCCAAGCTCCATTACCATAATCTATTGAAAAACATTGTTGGAGTGGTATGATTCTAAAATACAAATACCAACACCCCAAACACACGATGTTATTTTATATCCTTAAACTACATGACAATTAAGTGCGTTTATATAATGAAAAATGTGGGATGATAAAACCCAGTGTCTCAGTAAAAGAAGATAAACTATAGCCTCTCCCTACTTGATAAACATATGATTCCTCATTAGAATATATGAGATGTCAAAAATAAACACCTTCAACAAAAAATGTTAAACTGTATTCTATTCCAATGCCATAACCATAAGATTCCCTATATTATTTTATGATATGAAAAATCGAACAACCAATGAACATTTATTTAAAGCATAGAATTAACCTATATCATAAATTTATGATACCTCATATGATAATATAATAAGAAAAAAACAACTTCATCAACACCTGATGTTAATATATGACAATAAAATATGTCATACACGTATGATGACTAATATGATTATATGAGATTAAAAAAATTAATTTCAATAGTACATGATGTTGAACTGTAGCATTGCCTTATGGTACAAACATAGGATTTCTCATTAAATAATTAGGAGATTGCCCATCTTCCACTCCTGAGAGAATACCCCCATTTTTGAATTATTCCCCAAACCAAGCCTCATTTATGTAATACTAGTACTCGCCCGTGCGTTCGCACGATGATATTATATCCACTAATCAAATTTAATATACTATCAACTGTAAAAATATAGTAATTAAACTCATAATTAGTGACAAATATACCATATGGATTAGTTTTATGTAAACCAATATAGTGAAACTGCAATAGAAAAATAACTACAACTGAAACTGTCTTCATAAAAAAGATAACATAAAAATAATAGTATTTTTTAAGAATTTTATAGGCTGAAACAGAATCAGGATAATGGAACCAACAATTTTTATTTATAAATATTCAATACCTTAAAGGTATGTTTGGTGAAAATGTAGAGAGTAAGGGATGGTTCAGTTCAACATTATACCATGATAGGATCCAACAGTGCACATGGACTTCACCAGCACAATAGGTTTTGATAATGCAACAGGTTTCTGTTTTGGTATGGCAGTACTGCAGACTTCTATTTCAACTGAAAATGAGTTGATGATGCAGCACGATGTGGGTGTGGGATGACATTGCTAGAATTCCATTTTAACCGTACAAACCAAACTACAACATAAACACCCAATTAAGAAAGGCAGTGAAACACCAGGAATTTCAATGTCATTTAACTAAGAAAAAATAAAAAACCAATTAGACACTACACACAATTGTAAACATCAATGTTTTACTTCAAAGAAAAATAAATTAATAGAGAAAGTTCCTTAAATAACATCAATTTCACAAACGCAACCTTAATTCAATGAAGGGACATCATATAATATGTGTGCGGATAAAATATGTAAATGGAAATTTCAAGGGAAACATGTTTGCAATAGGGATTTCAGGCCTCTCCTCCTCCTTATAGATAGGTTGATCATCAAAAACAAACTCCAAAAATCTTGTAAAATCATCACTATAATTCCCACCCTTATTCTGTATGGAAGGGATAACACCCATAGCAACATCCTAATCTGAGGTAATCCCATGTGAGGCCTTGTGCTCAGCCACATTAGAATAACACACTCAAAACTGAGAAACATGCTTTGATTTTTGAATCCAATATGCCTTCTTCCCAATAGAAGGTTGCATATTTGATTCCATTGAATCGACCATATTACAGGATGAATCAGTGTGACCAAAATTCAAACAAGAAAAAAATAATATAGATGTTTCACATTTATAATGCTTTTCCAAAATCCTATTCCTCGCTTCTGAATGGAAATAATTGAGGCACCTCTATGTAAATCCTTGCAACGGAGTGTCTTGAAAGCGTATAGGTGGCTGAATTAAGTTTAATGGGTGTGGAAATTAGAGTGGAAAGAACATATAGGGAATCCGACATAAATTGATGAGTAGGGAAACTCTGAAAGCGTATCCATATTGGTAGCAGAGCTGGTTTGATATTCCTCTTAAAATCAGGTGTCCAATTCATTATCTTTATATGATATCCAAAAAATGACCATTCTACACCAGATAAACATCTATAATAATCGTCTTTCAAGGAGAAGTGGTCCTGGAAATGTCCAGGCTCAAGAATCCCCAACTCTGAATAGATAATTCCAATAGTTTCAAGGGACCTATTGATGAACTTATTTGAAGGACGTCGATGAGAAAACTAACCACTCAGTGTGTACCACAATTCTGATGAAAGTTGGTCCATGTACTTCCTTGAGAAAAAATGGTTGATTACTCCTTGCTCCTAAAATAATATGGAGATAACCAAGGATGAGGTTCGACAACATAGGGTATAAAATATATCATAGAAACCACATCTGTTGTGGTGTGATTTGGGATTAATGTTGAATCGACTCCATGATAACATTCAGTAGGAGGAGGAGGAATAGTCATGGGACACAGAAGCATGTGAGACAGATGTGTAAGATTCGGAGGTGTCAGAGCTGGACTCATAAGATCCAGAGGCATAGGATCTGGAGCAGTAAGAAGAGGAGCAGTCATAGGCAGAGCATCCAGAGGGAGGCGGAGGTTGGAAAAAGAGGTGGGGAGGAAGAGAGTGAACTTGAATTTACCATAGGACATAGAGCGTGAGACAAAGAGGAAACATATGGTGTAGTTGTGGGGAAGAGTGAGGGGGAGAGAGTGATCACTTAATGCGGAGGAACGTAGACAACGCGAGAGGTAGAGATGAGCTACGGTTTTTTTCTGTAGAAGGAGGATACAGAGGGGGGGAGTCATAGAATGTGGAGGCATTCTCTGATAGCCGAGTGAGGACGTGGTAGCGATGAAGCTTTGGATCATGGAGAACGGTTGGAAGGGGACGTGTGCAGTAGGAAATCCTGAGATTAGTATATTTAGTGGATATGATTTACCTGGTGTATGAAGATTGGCCCAGAGTCTTCCGATTCTCCCAAACTGGAATCAGACAAAAATGAAGGAAAATTTGTTAAGTAGTTTCCAAACCATAGTGGTTAATCATTTTCACAACACTCCATCAATTAGTGGATTCAATTAATTTTCCGACAGAAAACATTCATTAATTATAAGAGATAATATAATGTAAATGATAAAATAAAAAAACTAATGACAAATTCAATATGTTAAATCGATTTTAACTCATTTCTCTAATTCCTTTGAAACACTTTGTTATTATTTTATATTGTCAACTGGATCTCTGTAGAACCAACCACGAAATGTTATCAGATACCCACAACAAAAGCAACAGTCAACATAATTCTAAGGAATAAAGGGGTATATGCAATACCTTCACTTCTGCAATAGCTTCTACATCACTTCCAACTCCCAGAAGGTGGAGTCACAGCTATTGTAGTAACATAATATGGTCATAAAATGTGATTCTTCATTAAAAATCCAGAATATAAATAATTTCACAATTTAGTAAAAATAAAATAGATTGTAATATAAATATAAAAGGTGCTGTAAATAAAAAAATTGAATATATAAAAAACCAAACTCACCATTATAGAAGCACTTAGATACCTACACCATGGGATACAACATGTGTGTTTTGAAGCCCAAAGAGTCAATATAATCATGGTTAGAAATACATTAATACTTTCGTAACAACAAAATAGATATTAATTTAAATATAACAGAATATATAGGCAAAAAATTGAATCTATAAAAAAACCAAACTCACCATTCCAGAAGTACATAAATACCTTCACCATGGGATACACCATGGGTGTTTTGAAGCCTAGAGAGGCAAAGAAAGCACAGTTAGAAATAATTTTATACTTTTGTAACAATAAGATGGATAAGAGTATAAATATAACATATTCTATAAATAAAATCAATGTTTCCATGTAATTTTAAATGTAATTACACATAAGAACATGTCTATAGAGAAGGATTTTTTAAAAAAAACATGTGTGAGAACTGTAATAGCATAAATTATAAAATTCTGATAGAAGACTAGAAAGGTTAAAATAATAGAAGTGCCCTGCTATTAATAGCATGACAGAAGTGTCCAGCATCTTTGCTGTAATGATCCAGTAGTTGTGCATGTAGATTGACTACAGAGTAGTCTCCTACATAAGTTCAATATACATCATGAAAAAGTAATCTTAGAATGTGAAAAATGTAAATTGATTTATCAACAAAAGGATAAAATTATGGTAGAGTACAGTATTTGATACATATCATTTCATGAAATTGTTTCAACCACTTCATCATTGGCCAATACAATAGATAGTTACCATTCAAACATGGCATTGCAATGAAATTGTGACATACATTCTAAAGTTGTTTTATGTATATATTGCATGACTTCTCTATCAAAAAGGACAACTGAAATTGTATCTGTGACACCACATAAATTCTATATATACTCTAATAAGCTATAATCTGAAATCAAGTGGTTCCATTAATGTCGAATAGGTTGCGTTGCAACTTACTTGTTGAGTGTCAACCTGATCAAATTTGTTAAGAACCACACATATTTTGCCATCATGACCACGTAGAGAAGTGATCACTCATTTGAATTTGTACTGATGTAGTGTTTATGAGGATCAAATAAAAGAATAAAGAGATCACACTTTTGTGAAAACCAATAAATTATACCAGTGAAATCACAGCTTCAATGTGTTCGTTGCTTCTCTCCTAATATAACACCGAGGGTGCCCACAAATGTGATGCAATCTAATATCTGTAATATTAATGAAGGATTCAATATCTGGAATATATGAAATGGTTTTTATAGATCCAAATCCTATTATTATGTAGCTCATAGGATGTGGCATTTGAGAACCCTCGAATTTGGATAAGATAGATCCCCCAAATGTTGTCAAGCTAGTAAACGGCATGTCTGCATGAACAGGAAACGTGTTTCAATGAATTCTCCTTTCATCGGGTCCAGACTGGGTAAAAGAAAACAATGATCCATTAATCGCACAGTATGAAATAAGGAATGTAAGGTACATTGGATTGGATTACGGCCAAAAGAGAAAATTATTTTGCAGAGTGATTAAAACCATATGCTTTCTATGAACATGAAAAGAAGGAGGTGTTCCTTCAAACCAAACTCCAGTTTATTCAGTAAGTAGAACAAAGAAAAAGAAAATAATCTATATAAATAAATAAATATTAGTATTATTAATAATAATGATAATGATACCATAATAACAAATTGATCGGTGGTAGGCTCTGGTCCAATGTGTACTCCTATTAAAATAAATAATGAAACATAAAATTTTACAAATATGATTAATCATTCATTAAAAATTAATAAACCCAAGAAAATGTGGAAAAGGAGTTTTCTTATTCGGTTAGTCACACTTAAGGTACTGTTTTATAAAGGTAGTTTTTCCAGTTGATTACTGACTGAGAAGCATAACCATAGGATTTGCATCGAAATCACTCTTTGCCTATAAGAAGAAACAGAAATAACATTTAATTTGAAATCATGGCACAGTATAGCCCACATGAAAAATACTGAATTTAGAATGGGATCGAAAGATATTCATAATGTGTTCAATCTTCCTACCAATAAGGAAGATCTCAAATCATTAAAACAATAGGCAACTTCTAGTCGCTTAAGTTTTTCACTGTGAAATCTTTTCAACCCATCAATTTCTGATTAAATTGCATCTAACAGTATCTAAAAAACATACAAAATAAGAAACTGTAATCCTTTCCATCGAGGTGTAATTAAAAGCTCCTGCCTTACCCACTTTGGAGATTTCGAAGTAAACCATTGTTTAGAAGGTAAATGTTTCAACTGTTTAGTCCCTGCAAAGTAATTTTTTTACAGTCAACAAACTACACTAACCAATTAATTATTGAGCGATGAAAAAATTACAATTGACTTATGATTAATCATTTCTCATGAGAGTGTTTACCTTAACCGTGGCGAGGCAATCAACACCTTCCATTAGTGGAGGCTTCAAAGTATCTATGCAACATCCCATGGTATGGGAACAAAACAGCTATCAAATCAACATTTAATCTTCATTTGATGTTGTGGTTAGGTTATTAAATAAGAAAATGTGATTCTTAGGCAACATGAAGCAATGAATTGAATGATATATAAAATTAAGAAAATTCTTTAAGTTTTTAACTTGAATTTTTATAGAAAATTATTATAACCCTAAATTCATTGATGACAAGACAAAAATTCTGATTTAAGAAAATATTTGAGAAAAAATAATTTTCATGCCTACAAACCTAGGAGATTTGGCATCAATTAATATCCTCCTTTTCCCAAAGAAATCAGCTGGTTGAAACATATAAGATACAACCTAGATATGCATTAAACCATTAAATAAAATAAAAGAAGAAAAATGCATTGAAGGAACCATGAAGTCCAACTTGCATTGCTATAACAAACTCATTAAAACTGAGGAATCCTCGGCATTTAGAATCTGAAATTTACCATAAATTTTAAACATGAAATGCATAAACAAAATATTTAAGAACAATTTCAATTTGAAATCGATATGAGAGTGAAAATGAGAGCACAAATATGACCTTCAAATATACAAGTTATTCAGAAAAGGAAAAGTCAAATAAAATCTACAAGTTGTTTAGAAGAACATTGAAATCATACTTACATAATGGAATTGAAGATTCTCTATAGGAATGTTGTCTTCTATTTTTCTTGTTTGATCCTGTAGAGATTTTTTTATCGGCTACCGATTATGGAGGCACTGTCGACATTGAGGATGTTCGATAAGACTGATTTTTGTTTTTTTTAATATAGTTAAAAGTATATAACTTCAGACCAGAAAATTAGTCAGAACTAACCATTGATAAATACTGGTGTTAATAGAATGTGTGTATCTCCATGTGTGATGCCATTTGTTGGTAGCGATCCACTTATCGAATTGTCCTATTGAAGTGAAAATATTTTGTAAGACTCCACGCACTGCAAATATATTAGAAGATATGTGGAATATGAAATGAGATAGACAATGATTAATACAACATTATTTTGAAGATATATTTGGAATAGGTGAATTAAAATTAGACTACCTCAATGCAAGAAATTGATTTGTGTTTTAGTATCCTTGAATTAATAGCTGCGTGTGAAATCATAGATTAGTGTGTATGATAGAGAAAAATGTGCTCCCTAATGAAGTGTCACTGCTTGAACTGTTCCTGGGATATGGATTCTAGAGAGATAGTTTCATATTGTTTGGTGAAAACTAATGATGAAAGTTACCGAGATGATACCTCTACGGGAAGCTTATCTAGAGGAAATTTGTACCTGAACGCAGAGGAATATTATGGGACGATTTTGTCAGTGTATGTAAAGCAGGACCGTCATGGGTTTATGTTGGAGTGTTTTAGGGTTTCCGGTAGCTAATGCTGGAATTATAGGATTTAGGGTTTCAAGTAACTGATTTACAGTGTGGTGAATAGCGAATATGTTGCAGGCGTAATGTCAAGGTAAATGGCGAAGCAATCGAAGATAATCGGAAGAGGCGTAAGTGTAGTCGCAGGTTTCAGAGGATATGGAGGCAGTGGACGTAGATTCAGAGCACGCAGAGTCGGAGGATGCGGATGCTGAGCACGCGGAGGCAGAGGAGATGAAGGATGCAGATTTGGAGTAGGCTGAGACGGAGAACGTGAATGCGGAGGATGTGGAGTCAGAGCACGCAGAGGCGGAGCACACGGAGGCGGAGCATACAGAGAATCCCTATTTTCATTGTCGTCTAGCGGTAACGTGTCGGTGGTAGTCGATGATCAAAGGTCACGTCGAGAGTTTGGGTTGAAGGAAATAGGTATAATAGTAATTTTGAATGAATTTCTGGTGACGTGGCTTAATGGTGGAGTGACACATAAGCATGGAAACACCCAGGTTTAGTAGATATAGTATATTTAAATCGTGATTATCATTTCCATGGGATATGTATGTTGCTCGAGTCATTTATCATGGGTCCAACCCCATAACTAATTCCTTTCAGTAATATTACATTGTAGGTTAGGCTTAAACAATGCCTATTAACATAAACATCCATCATGTTTGAATATGTGGTGGAATATATCTAAAGGCACTCAAATTTCCCAGTTACGTTCCCCACATTCATTTTCACACTTTGTTCTTCCAACTATATGGATCCTATTAATCTAGTTAATTTGAATAGGACCTCAAATGGAAATGGTTCCTGGACACACTGGATTTCCTACCATCATGGTAGTTTCCCCTGAAGGTTCCTTGGTGACATATGTATTTTCATGTGTTCAAAAATTTCAACATTCAATCAGTAATTTTTCTCCACATTTTGGAATATTTGGGCATGGAATTTGAGTATTGAGCATGGTGAAAAGTTTTTCTTGACTTATCAATCATTCACATTCCACCGTATGAGTCCAATGAATTCTAGTTTACATTCCCTTTCATTTCCCTTCGATCTAGTTGGAATTACAAAACCATATGTGTCATTTTTCAAAGTTCATGAAAATAGTGACTATAAAAGATTAATCCTTTTGGGAATCCCCCATTTCAGTCTATATTCATGTTATTGTGTTATCCCTTGGGAAAATTGGTAACTCCATAACACTTATAATTTCTCACATTGACCATGGGTCAAATGGTATTAGGAGTTTTGTTTTTGGAATTTACCTATACAAGGTTGAGGTGCCCTGTAAACCTTGTGTAGGGAATCACATCAATGGTTTGAATTCTATCACTATAAAATTTGATTCAATGTCAAAACATCATGATATTAAATTGTTTGTTTGTTGAATTTGATATGTCCATTAGGGAAACTAGTCTCATTGGTCCTCCTCATTTATGTTGTGTTACCACTCTTCCATGCAACACATAACACCTTAATATTCCCCATAGTCAATGAATTATGACCTTACACTATTTTTGAACCCATGGTCCATGAATTGTGATCATAAACTATTTTAAACTCCATGATCTAAGAAATATATCGATAAACTATTTGGAACCCCATGGAGGAAGCATTTCCACCTTAATCTATTTGAAACCCCATGGTCCAATTATTGTGAACATAGATAATTTTTATCCCCATGGTCCAATTATTATGACCATATAATATTTACAATGCCATGGTCCATGAATTATTGCCATAACCAATTTGCAACCCCATGGTACAAGATTTGTGAAAGTATACAGTTTGAAACCATATGGTCATAGAATTATGATATTAATATATTTTTGAATTCTTATATAATTGTAATGACCTTAAAAATCACCAAAACGTTGTACATTTGTCTTCGATGTTGAAATAACTTAAGGTAAACTATAGAAAAACTTATAATTCCCCAACCAAGTCAATCATGCAACATAATAAAAATATGATGGTTTAAAAAAACGTAAAATTCTTGTCAGACACACCATGATCCTTTAGAAAAATCTTATTCTTTCTGGACCCCATCAAATCAAGAAAATTATATTGCTAAATATCAGCTATTTTTTCTTCACAATCTCCTCCATGATGTGCTACCCATTAAATTTACTTTTCATGAATCTCATTACCTTTTCATTGAGGGATTTATTCTTATCAGTTCACATATCCTTGTAACAATATACTAAATTGTTATGAAAACATCCCCAACGCATGGTGTTAAACTATATAACATATCAGCCTTTCCCTAAAATTCTGAAATTATAATTCAATGCACATTCCATAAGTTTTTCAACTACATAGAATATGTACGAATGGGATGATAGAAATGAATGAATATTATTTTTCCTTGAACTAAGAAAATATTTCCCCCTAACATTACCATCATCTACAGCACCATGAATGTTCTTTAACCATCACTTATTATCCAATACAACATTCAACATGGAAGACGAGTATTGATTTTTTTTGGATAGATAAAACCACCCAATGTGTATACAGACATGGTGGAATGATCCTATGATTTATGAGATCCATCAGATCATTCCCTCCATTCACCTCACACTTTCCATCTTCCATGATTTGGACACCCACCAATATTGTATGATTAAATTTCCCAATAAATGAGATTTTACCTTGAAACACTAGCTGACCTACTATCTAGGGGACATGCTCTAATGATGTTTACAAAAAAAAATTGACTACTCCCATGTTTAAAACATTCTAAATGGATGACACTCAACTAGTTTTCACCTTCACTGGTTGTTTCAAAATGGAATTTCTGTTTCAAAAATGGTATGTAATCATACTCTATTGGCCTATTTCTACCTTGAGTTCTAAATTATGGACTTATTGATTTATATCTTCTATCTTTCTCATCCTTTTGTTATAATACAATTCCTCTAACATTACCCCACTTAGGAACCTACACACATAGGGAAATTTAATTTTATGTGTGGATTTCCTCTCCACAAAAAAATTCTTCTTCGTTATGATACTCTTAATTGGATAGGTATCATTACAACCCCATTCCCTCATCACTGTTCCAACACTCTCATGTGGGTGATTGATCTTATATTATCTCTTGTTTATTGTGATGAGCATGAATCATGTGGAAGTATATATTTTTCTAATTTACATCATTAATATGATTGAAATGTGGTGTACTATAAACAAGGTGTTTTAACTCATCCCTTCCCTCAGAATTAGATCATACTCCACCTCCTCTTCCTAACTGGACCCCACTATGTTGGGGTGAATCTATTGGAACCAAAATATGAATATGAAAATGGAATATATGAGGTAGAAAGTGATATATTATCATATTTTATTTAATAGGCTTTGATATTTCTACTCGTGATTTCAGTGTAGAAATACATATCTAAATTTATTGTTTCTCGTAGTTTAATTCTATAAACAACTAGGCTGGGTGATTATGGAGTAGCATATAGAATTACGTACATGTTTCTAGAAGATCCCACAACCCCATTATGGTCAATAAACTGATTTTCATGATAAATTACACATTACATATAAAATATCCAAGAAAATGGGAGATTTCTACAAAAATAAAATTTACTTTTTTTCAACTACATAATGTTATGTCAAACAGGAAAAGTTGTATGGTAGAGAAAAATGACTAAAAATATGGTATTATGCATTCATTATTGGATAGTACCTCTAGGATTCTACTTTCAAATCTATAATTCATGAAAAATAGGTTTTAAAACGTAAACCAACCATTAAATACCAATCATGATTGATATTAACTCAACAAATCCCTCATTGAACATGATTCTTTGTGAGATGTTTTCATGCAAATTTCATCATAGGGATCCCAATTTCACACAATGTATAATATTATAAACATTTGTATTTACATGAAACAATAATAATTAATGAAATATTGTTTTACAATAATCATTATATAGTCCATGTCTAATGAAAAATCTTTTTCACACTACAACAAAAGATCTAGGGCACAATGCCAAGTTTTGAGACATAGTGCTTGGATACAAGACCTAGTTTTTAGTTGTGATAAAGTGTATTTAACACAAACCTATTGGTTTATTCCATAAGGTATTAGCCCCTAATACCGAACTATAGATCAATGTCTGTGTATGCTACCTGTTCTCCATCCAATTTCATTCATTATGATCACTGAACCCAGTGAAAAATGGAGTGCCCCCACAATATTTTTCATCCATGTCAAGAAATTTTTTGATTGTGACATATACATCCCTAAATCCCATCCTAAGTATTTACAGGAGTTTAAATACTCTTCATGAATCTCCAAAATACCATAATTGTACATACTCATCGTTTTCCCTTTCTAATTACATGAGTTGATATTCACCCCATGGTTTCCTCAGGTAAATTGATTTGGAATACTCCTAAAATATTTCCAAAAAACCCCATCACCAAACCCCTATTCTAGGATGAAAATAAATTATTATCATGAATATGTCCCACACCATCCATTTATGTGAATTATACCATTAATATTCCTCACTATGTAATTTTAATATATAGTATATCATATGTGTAATGTAAATGATTCATCTTGATTAAAGAACACGATTCCTTATGTAACTATTGCAAGATACCTCATTTAATGTTAACGAGACAACATCTATTTTCCCCAAAAAATTATTATTAGCATTATATACCAAATATGATATTAAATTGATTTATATTGTGAATGAAAATGTTTTCTTGTGCTTCAATATTATTTTTTTATTTAGTGATCATGAAAAGACCCCATATCATTCCCTATGGGAATCCTCCTATTGTTAATGTCAAAATGGTATTCTCTGATCCATAAATGGCTGTATATGACCCCATGGATAGATAAAAAAAGAAATTATAGACATCTAAATGAAAAATACCCAAACACAATTTTCTTTTATATGATAAAAATGATGTAAATACCTTAGGAAATTAACATGGGATTCAATATGAAATAATATGAGGATGCATTGTGTAATAATATTTCTATTCATTCAGTGATATGACTGATATGATACCACTATATACATGGAAAACTCACACATATAAGCCCCAAAACACCATAACAACTTCAAGAATCATCCATGAAGCTCCCACATATATGACCCAATAACACTGTCACCACTCCTAACAGCACACTGGTAGCTTCCACCCATAATCCCTAATAATAACATACTTACTCCTCATCAACATATAAAATGCATATAACAACCCTGGTCTTTATTACACACTTAAACATGATTTATTACATAATATTTCCATTAAAAAAACTCTGAGGATTGATAGGTCTAGTGAATTGGAAAATTAGGAAGATTATATAACAACATAGAACATAAAACACAACATTGTTGTTGAAATCTTCTTTTACATGTCCACAACATTCTATCATACTTATCATTTCATGGGATATCCTAAGGACATGATTAAGAAAAGGGTGAGATATAAAGCCTAATAAAGGAGTAGGAATGGCATAACATGATAAATATTTTACAGGTAAAGAAATAGGCATATTAATGGAGTGCAAGATAGGCATGAACATAAAGGCTTGATATATCATGATTATCATAACAAGGAAATGTGACAACAACATTTAACATGATATTATCATGAGCCATGGCTCAATGCACATGGATCATGATTAAACCCTAACATAACTTGAATTAGAATTATTAAACCCTCATTTCACTTGACTGATCATGATACCAATCTTTATCCAATACATTGGAGCGCTATCAAGGTGCACCCTTTAAAATCCATTTTTTCATGCATAAGTGTGCCACATGGACCATAAAATATGTAATCATTCAACATCATTTGTTATTCCACGATAAAGTAATTTGGAATAAATACATGAATATATATAATCAATAATTAAATTTTTGTAATGTTGGATACCCTTGATAGAGAAATGGGCACATTGTTCACTACAAAATGACTTTGGCTTGGAAAATCACGGAGCAATTTTGGCAACATAACAGTGTGACATAAGAATTCATAAAAATATTTGATGAAATGGAAAGTGTATCTCATAATATTAACGTGAAATGGAACGTAAGGGGGTCATATAGGCACATTTCCCAGCATATTTAATGGAATTTAGATGCATAATATAAAAGAATTTCATGAATTCAAATGAAAAAAGAGAAAATCTTTATGAAATTTAGGCATGGGAGGCATTAATGAGGGATGCAGAGGATTATAATCATTAAAACTGTGGAGGGTGTTATGGGAGAGGTGAAAAATCATACCCAAAATTTTTTAATTAAATATAAAATGGTATAACTAAACAATTAAATTTTGACAAAAATGAGAAAGGAAGAAATCCCTCACCTGCAAGTATGATCCCATAGGATTGGGAGAGGCTTGAGAGAATCCTTATGGAAGGTTGGGGAGACTTGGGAGTATTATAGTGAGAGTATTTAAGTGTAGGTATGTGATACAAGGGTTTTTAGTGAAGTGGAATTGTATATTGAGTGGGTTTATATAGTAAAGGATATAGAATTCTTTATTATTTTGGTTTTCGACACAACACATTAAACTAATCAATACAAAAAACCATCCCATGGTTTTTTACCGTGTTTTTTTCCAAATTGTAAAATAAGACAATATTTCAAAAGTCTAATGTCCTAACATATGAAAATATTAGTCTTTAGTATGTGGAGGAGAGTCACACTCTCAAGGAAATCATTTTAAAATGATAGAATGTTTTATAAGTCATTGAGGGTCCATTCAGGATTTGAAAAATAAATCAAACAAACCTAAAAAATAAAATATTTTAAATGTAAAACATATATTTTCTAGAAACACCATTTACAGTCTTCTATCACATCACTATTAGGGAATTATGTTGTAATAAAACACATTATATACTTTACCAGTATTCAATTTTAACGCAAAAATTCCACTGTCTCGGAAAATTATGAAAAATTCACTATTGGATAATTTCGACATCCTGATGAAAAAAATAATAGTCATTTTATCCATATAATTTTCTAAATATGTGAATTTTTACATTTAAAATACTATCTAGCATTTATAAAAAATTCATAGTTTTTAACAAAAACACTTTTCAAACCATAATAAAAATTACAACTGTATTCACAAAAATGATATGATAATTTATATTTAAAAACGAATTTAGTTATTATATTTCATTAAAATGATTTTAAATTCAAAAATATATTAATTCATCAATATATATTTCTTGATTGAATTTAAATATTTCTTAAAAATACTATTTCTGAAATCACTTACAAAGTAACAATGATAAAATAAAATTATATAATTTATACAAAAATAATACATATAATCATAGTTCTAGGGTATTTTTAAATAACCTCTAATAACACCCACATAATACCTAAGGATAAGGTGTGTGATGTTGATAGAATCTTGGGGAGGCTCAAATAACATCTCTCGGGTTGTACCCTCTATTAACTTCAACTTCTCCCATAGGAGGTCATGTTCAAGCTTAAAGTGTTGAATCTCGGCTTTGTCTTGGTCTAGAGCAAAGCCCAGTGATTCCACCTCCTTTTAGAGCTTCAAAAAATGGGATTTATACGGAGCGATTCTACTGGATGAAGCCATCTCTTCCTTTGTCTATGTCATTTTGATTTGTTAAAGCCCTATATTTCTACTAACCATGTGATCACGTTTCAATGGCTATATTTTCAACAATACTAATTCTTAATAGTATTTTAAAATAAAAAACATAAAAAAAGAAGTTTATATATTTTATCTAAACATTTCACATAATAATATATTTAATTAGATCTAGAATATTTTTCATTAATAAATGTTTTGGTAATTACAATCTTCCCCACTTAAGAAATTTCTCCCTCAAAATTTCATATTCCAAAACTAAAATAGATGTGGGTAACTCTTCTTTATCACCTCCTATTATTCCCACCTTTCTTTTTCAAACTTGAGGTTTTTTCCTAAAACCATGACAAGGGGCATTGCCTTATTCCACATAAGTTTTTCCTTAAAATCTAAGATCATCACCAGATTCTCTTCATAAGATAGTTTATTCTATAATTGTAACACATATGGAATGAGTACAAGTGATGAAATGGGTATGTGCTTATTCAAGAGTGATACATGTAATACATCATGTACTTGAGATAGGTTTGGTAGGAGTGCTAGTCTATAGGACACTTCTCCAATGAGATCAAGGATCTAAAAAGCGATGACATACCCTGGAATATGATTTACCTTCTTCCAAAATCTCATAACTCTCTTCCACAATGATACGAGGAGGAATACGATGTCTCCAACTTCATACTCAATGTCTCGTCTATGATCATCATCATTGCTCTTTTGTCGACTCAGAGAATATTTAATATGTTGTTGGATGGTCTTAAATTTCTCTACCATTTCTTCAACCAGTTCTACACCCTTTAGTTTTTTCTCTCACACTTCATCCCAACATGTTGGTGTTCTGAACCTCTTCCCAAATAGGGCATTGTAATGTTCTATTTGGATGCCTGAGTGGAAACTATTATTCATTGAGAACTCAACCAGAGAAATATGTTGATCATGTCTTCCTTTGATATATCTTATGAATTATCACTATATTTACACAAGTGTTTATATATTCCACTCAGATTGGCCATTAGTTTGAGGATGATAAGTCATACTAAAGTTTAGCTCAGTATTCAGAGCATGTTGAAGACTCTTCCAGAACATAGAGGTGAATCTTGTATATCGATCGGATACAATATATTGTGGTACTACATGCAGCCCTACCACTTCTATGATATATATCTGTGCCAATTGATCCAATGAGAAATCCACTTGAATTGCAATGAAATGTACAGTCTTTGTAAGACGATCCATAACAACCCGGATAGAATTGTTTCCTTTGGATATCTTTAGATGTTCAGTGAAAAAGTCCATGGTGATGTCCTCTCATTTCCATGACAGTATAGGTAATGGTTCCATCATCCCCTTATACTTCTACCTCTCATCCTTCACATGATTACATACTAGGCACTTTTATATATACTCAGTGATATACTTCTACATTTGATCCCACCAATAAAGCTTTAAGAGATCTCGATACATATTTGTGTTTCCTGGGTGAAAGAAGAAATTAAAACTATTTGAAACATCCAAAAGTTCATTATTTATCTCTAGAATTGATGGAAAACGTATTCTTGATCCAAATCTCACAATTCTATCTTAATTTACATTAAAGTCCATGAATTTCCCTTTTCCAATAGTTTCCTCTTTTTTTTGAATTCCCAGATCATCCTTTTGATCATCCTTTAACCTTTCCAAAAGAGACGATAGAGAAATAATTTTATAATGGATTGATTTTTTACCCTTATTTATGATTCCCATATCCATATTTATCAAATATATAAAGATTGTATCGTTTTAAATTCTCATAAATGATAGAATCGTTGGGTTCTTTATACTAAGAGAATCCACTAACCTGTTCGGCTTGCCAAGGTGGTAGAGGATTGAGCAATCATAGTATTTTATTAGATCTAACCATCCTTTTTTGGCACATATTCACATCTTATTTTGTGAGCATATACATGAGGATTTTTTTTATACTTATATATTTCACACTTCTCCCTAAAGAGGTAATCTCACCTAAATTTAAAAGTAGGCATTACTACAGCCAACTCCAGATCGTGTGTTTGATAGTTTTCCTAATGAATATTTAATTTCTTTGAATCATAGTCATTAAATTTTTCTTTTTTCATCAACACATATCCCATTCCCTTCTTCTAAGCACAACCAAATAGCCCAAAAAGATCTCTAGTTTTGGGTAATGTGAGAACGATCGTAGTTATAACCCTCATTTTCAACTCATTGATGATCTCTTCACATTTATCACTCCCAAGAAACATGACTCCCTTATGATTCAACTAGGTAAGAGGGTTTGACAATCAAGATAAATTTCTCACCATTCGTCGGTAATATCAAGCTAACCCCAAGAAGCTACGAGTATCCATCACCGATATTGGACTCAACCATCCCTCAATTGCAGTTGTCTTGGAGAGATCTATAGATATCCCATTGCTTGTGATGATATGCCCCAAGAATTAGACTTCCTTCAACCAGAACTCACACTTTTGTTAATTTTAATAGAGTTTCTCCTTTTGTAAGTTCTCTAGTATAGTTCTTAGATGCTCCTCATGATCCTCCTTGGTTTTGTAGTATATTAGAATATCATCTATAAAGACTACCACAAATATGTTAAGGTAATCTCTAAAGACTCTATTAATAAAGTCCGTGAATATTTCTAGAGTGTTAGTGGGTCCGAAAGGGATTTCTATAAATTCATAGTACCTGTACCTTGTATGAAATTTTGTCTATAGAATAACCTCCTTCTTCACCCTTACGTGGTAATATATTGACCAAAATCCCACCCTGTAGAAGTATTGTCCTCTACATAGCTGGTCTAACAAGTCATCAATTTGGGGTAGAGTATACTTTTTCTTAATCGTGATTTTTTTGAGCTCACAATCATCAATGCAGAGGCACATTTACCCTTATTTCATCATAATGAAGAGGACTGATGCACCCCATAGTGAAGCACTTAGGCCTATAAACCCTATATCAAGATTCACCTATAGTTATTACTTGAGCTCCTCATGCTCCAAAATCACTGTTCTATACAACGTCTTGGATATTGGAAATCCCCCCAGTATATGATCAATTGAGAATTAAAAATATCTTCTAAGAGAAAGCCCATGAAATTCCTTGGGAAACACTTCAGCGAATTCTCTCACAATAGGCATGTCTTCACGGATTGTTTCTTCCTTAGTCTCCATCATCTTAGCATAATACGCATGCTCATAGGGAATTAATATCCATTATAGAGATGATGGTGATAAAGAAATTTCATCCTCCTCATTACACTTCTATAGAATCGGGGGTCGACTTGTCATATGGAGAGTGATTTCCCTATCATGGAAATTTATGTAGGCTCTATACAGGGAAATAAAATCCATGTAAATAATTGCATCAACTTCCACCAAAGGGAGTATGATTAGGATTTTCGGGATGTTCAAAACATAAATTGAGATATGGGTATTTATATTCATGGGATACAAGATTCCTTGACTTTCTATTCTTGCCTACATCTTTACTTCCATGATTTTTATGGTGTTGGTATTTTTCTAATAAACATTCATGATATAAAATAAAGTGTAAAACTAGAAAAAAAAAGTATGTCAACTATTATTGAATGAATAACTAGGATACCTATCAACAATTCATTTTCATGGTTCACTTCGGTTTTAGTGATGGAAAAATATATCCTTTGCATCCATGGAGGTTGTTGGTTTCCTAGGAAAACCCATATCGTAGTGAACTGGTTTGAAAATTTCCCTTATTATTAGTATTTGATGTAATGGACAATGCGTTGAGGGTTGAATAGAGTGTTACACTCCTCTATCGATGCATTGGGGATTTCTTGTAGGTAGTTTATAGCCAGGTTCCCTTATTTTCCACACCTATATTATTTTCTCATACACTTGAAGAAATTTCCAGGGTGCTTCTTTCTTCACCAATGGTAAGTGGGGTGTTTGAAATCCTTACCTCCATTGGATTTATCCATCGGAATTCCAGAATTAAATTCCAAATTCCATTTCTTATCCCATAGGTATCCATGAGATTTTTCTATAACCATTTAGACTTTGAGGGTCCATCAAACAATTTTCTCACAGTTCTCGATGGCATGGATCTATAGGAATTTTTTAGGCTATGTATTATCCCACTAAATAAGTGTTAAATCTTGTATTCGAGGGTAACTACGAATTCATATGAATATCTTGAAAGCCCTGTGATGTTTTCCTCATACTCTCTAATGGATTCCTCATCTCTTGAGTTGAGGGAAAGTATGTACCATTTCATCTTTTGTCAGAGGGTGTGAGAAAAATATTTATCAAAAAACATTTTCTAGAAATCCTTCCATTCCCATGCCTCAATCTCCTCCTCGGTCTTATTTTTTTCAATTCCACCATTTATCAAATTCACCCTCCAAACAATAAGAATCCATAAGTACCTTCTCTAGATCCGAACATTGATGAATAGGGAAGAACTTATCAAAGGAGTTGATCCATTTTTTGGCAATTGAGGGATTGATTGATCCTTTAAAATCATGATTACTTTATCACATGAAGCTCTCGATTGTGTATTTTTCTTTATTACAGGGTTTTGACCATTCCTCTTGACCCATTTTTAAATTAAAAACATGAGTTAACTAATAGGGTATCATGAAAATGTTTATGATTCCCGCTCCCATTGAATTGGGCTTCTCATTAGAAATTTCATCACATTGATATTTGAAATGGTTGTTAGATTGAGTAATCCTATTACAGAACATTAGAAAGAATAAAAGAATTGTCAGGGGTAGAACCTAAAAGGGAATGCAAATAAAAAATTTGTAACTTATAAATTACTTTTATTTCCTTAACATGTGAATTTATAGGCTTCAATCGATGTTATCGATAATCTATTTCTCAAAAAATATTCTTACTAGAATTTTTTTATTCCCTTAACAATGGTTAATACTAATCTCATGATTTTACAAAATCATATTCCCCAGGATTTTGGTAACCAAAAGTAAAGCGAGGCCCATTTCTGTGCACCAGTTCCCATATAAGGCTAGCTCAAAGTGGTGTTTTTGGGTATTACCCCTACATACATATGTGTTAGAGCTTCCTCTACTAGCTCATATCCAAACATGGATGTATTTTCTTGATAAAACATTTAGTAAATACTCACCAAAATCTAGGGATATTTTTTTATACTTAGTATTATCCCTAAGTATTTCACTATGGTTTTATAATTCTAATCCCAAAAAAACTAAACATATCCTTCAATACCAACTATAATAACCCTTATCTTTATTAAAAACTTCTACATTATTTATTACATAAAAATTAACTTAATAAAACTATGAGGAGGTATAGGTTTAGTGTATTGTGAAATTAGGAACATTACATATCAACATAGAACATAAAAAACATCATCTTTGTTGAAAACTTATTTTACATGACCACAATATTCCTTCATAATTAAAATTTCATGAGATAACCTGAGGACATGCATAAGAAATAGGTGAGCTATAAAATTCATTTAGGGAGTAAAAAACTACAATCATGAAGAATATATTACATGTTAGGTAATATTAATATCATTGTAGTTCATGAGAAACATGAACATAATGGCTTGATATTGCATGACTATCATAACTAGGAAATTTGGAAACAACATTTAACATGATTTTAGCATGAGCCAATGCTCATTGAACATGGAGCGTTAGTAAACCATAATTGAACATGAATTTTCATGATTAGACCCTCATTTAACTTGATATATCATGATACTAATCTTTACCCAAAGCTTTAGAGTGCTATCAGGGCGTACCATTCTCAATCATTTCATTTCATGCATAAGTGTGGCACATGGATCTTAAAACATGGAATCATTCAACATCATAATTTATTCCATGATAAAGGAATGTAAACCCCGCACATGAAACTATATAATAAATATGTAAACGCATGTATCAGTGAATACCCTTGATAGAGAAATGGGTATGGTATTCACTATAGAATGACTTTGGTATGTAAAATCATGCAGTAATTTCAATAGCATAACGAAATGACATAAGAATAAATAAAAAATTATGATGATAGAGAAAAGGGTATCTAACTATATTTACATGAAATTTAAAGTATAGAGTTCATATAGATACATTTACGAACATAGGTAATGGAATTTAGAAGCATAATGTAAAATAATTTCTGGAATGAAAATGAGAATAGGGATATTCCGTACAGAATTTCGGCATGGTAAGGGTTATATATGTGTTTCATTAATGAGAGATAAATTGGTCTATGATCATTAAAAATTATTAAGTTATCATGGTAATGGTGATAAATCTTACCCCAGCATTTTTAATGGAAAATAAAAGGGTATAACAACATAAAGAAAAGTGTACAAAAATGAGAAAGAAAGAAATACATTAATTAGAATTGTGATCCCAAATTCTTGGAACAGGATTTATAGGGGATTATTGGGAGCTTGGGGAACCATGAATAGATTATAGATAGAGGAGGGAATAGTAGATATTTTATCCAAGGGTCTTGAGTGAATATTAATGGGAGATTAAGATGGTTTATATACGAAAGGAGAGGGAATTCATTATTATTTTGGTTTTGGACACCACACATTAAACTAATCAAAACCAAAAACCATCCCATGGTTTTTTCCCATGAATTTTTCCAATGTGGAGTTGAAAATTTTATTCTATATGGAAAATTTCGGAAATTATTAAAATATTAGGTTTACATATGTGTAGGTGAGTCACACTGTCAAGAAACTCATTTTAAAATGTTAACATGTTTTATAAGTTTTGGAGGGTCCACTATGGCTTTGTAAAATAAATTGAACTAACCATAAATGACATTATTATAAAGGTAAAGCATATATTGGTAGAACATCCCAATTACAGATTTTTATTAAATCATTTCTAGTTCATTATGATGTCATAAAACACATTATATCCATAAATGATATTTAATTTTTACCCCAAAATTCAATTGTTATAGAAAATTATTAAAAATTCACCATAGGATAATTTCGACATCCTAATTCCAAAAATAAAATTCATTTTATCAAAATAATTTTATAAATATTTGAATTATTACTTTTAAAATAAAAACTGACATTTATCAGTAATTCATTGGTGTTGACAAAAATAGTTTTCAAACATTAATAAAATTTATAATTGTATTCATAAAATTTACATGATCATTTATATTTAAAAACTAATTTAGTAAAAATATTTCATTATAATATTATTTAATTAAAAACCCATCAATTAATCTAGATAGATTTTCAATTGAATTAGAATATTACCTAAAAATACTATTTGTGAAATCACAAAAAAATTAACAATGATAAAATGAATATATATTATTTAGATAAAAATAATTCATATAATCATAATACTAGGGTCTTGTTACATAACCCCTTATAACACCCATATATGACCTAAGGGTAAGGTGTGGAATGGTGATAGAATCATTGCGAGGCTTAGATAACATCGCACATGTGGTACTCTCTATTAACTTCCACTTCCCCCGTAGGTGGTTTCGTTCAAGCTTAATGTGTTGAAGCTCAGCTTGGGCTTGGTCAAGATTGAATACCAGAGATGCCACCTCCATTCCAAGCTCCATAAAATGGGATTTATATGGAGAAAATCTACTTGATGATTCCATCACTTCCTTTGTGTGATTAAATTGGATTTTTTAAAGCTCTACATTTGTAGTAAACATGTTATCATTGTTTAATGGAAATATTAGCAATGATAACAATTCATAACGGTACTTTTAAATCCAAAAACATATATCCAGGGAAGGGAACATGTTTTATATAACCATTTTACTTAATAATACATTTAACTAGATCAAGAATAATTTTCCTTACTAAAATTTTTGGACGTTACAATCTTCCCATGAGTATTCCCCATTCCTAAAATCACTACTAAAAGAAGTAAAAGGGAAACATAAATACATAATCCCTAATCAAAGCATCGATGCTCCATGAATCTCCCGAGAAACATCCATGAGTAATACTCAATAACATCATTTCTTATCCTAGAAGTACTCATGTATCATCCATGTGTAATCACCACACCATACATTGTTGTCACTCATTACATTATGCTATCATCCTTACCTCATGATGTTAAGCTACATGGACTAGCCCTGCCATATGACATTAAATTGTGGCATCAAACTACATGGTTTTTGATTATTTTAATTTAATAGGGTATATAGAACACCTCAATAATATTAAATCATAAAATTTTAACAAACTTGATATACCCCCTGTGATATTCAATCTCAACCCCCTAACATTCCCATAAAACCTACATGCCTTCCCATTAGAAGAAAACAACTCAATAGTGTTAATCTCTTCCCCCATAAGAAAATATGTAACCATACCATTAAGTGAAATTATTTTCCACCCTAAAGTGTGATCATATTATCCCATGTGGACACAAATCACCAATCACCCTGATGTGATCATCTCCCCCTTACGGATATACTTAATTAGACCCTCAAGATTGCTCCAATTTCCACATTGGGACACAATTATTCATACCTTCAAGTGTGGTTATATTCCCCCTAGTGTACATAATTAACCACACATTTATCTTCACAATAAATTAATCCCAAGACTAACATGTCCCAATAAAATATGATAAAATTGTGACCCACCTATCCCTAGAATATGTAAATACTATGAATGTACATCTTCCCACATGAAACTAACATTGGGGATCACCTAAAATATATTCCGCGCACAATAAATATGGGATTCATATCATAAAAACAAATATATTTTATATGGACATAGTTTAAACAACCCCATGGATGATAGATGATGCCTTGGGATCCATGCCTAATATTTCTCACACATAAGAGGCCCTTGACATCAAAAGTGGTTGAACATACATGTTACCAACATTGTAAATGTTTGGAAAACCACAAATATTCCCAATGTTTATATGAATTCCAACTAAATGATTTTTCCCTATCAAGACAAAAGTGGAATAATTTATTAGTGTACACCTCAAGATGGAATGGGAATGAGATTCATAATCATGACATGAATCAATGGAGGAGACCCAAACTAGGTGACCAGATCAATGTATGAATCCATAGATGTGTCAATCGACACCCCATCATCCCATTTTGATCAAGAATTAATCATCATCAATCAAGGTCATGGAGGTCACCCACCTTTGTGAAGTTAAAATATTGGGAAGATATCAACTAACACTCATACCATGTGTAAAGAGTTAAGAACATAACTATTTCGATTAAGGTTTTTCATTTACTATTATGGAGTGAGAAGAAAGAGTGTTTGATCACTTTACAGTTAACCCTTATGGATGATGATAGTTCATACAGCCTATAGTTGATGGTTGACAGTTTCTCTTATTCATTGTGTAAGGGTGGAAGAACATGAGAATATCAATTATAAGATCTTATGTGACTAGATATCCACAATATATGTTATTTATTTTTTTATTGTGGGGAGCATTTCAACTTTGTTCGAGGATAAAATATATCACCATACATGCGATGAGAGGAGGTGGATTCATGCATTCCCTTGAAAGTACATATAGGGGATGTGAATATGTAATAGAATCCATTAAAATATGTTTGAGTAGATAGTGATTTGGTAGTGTGTTTCTATGTTTATCTCTTAATATCTAACATATCACTTGGGGAAGGATGAAGTTCCTAGATGGAAGTAGGAAATAATTTGCTATCATTTTGTTTCTAATTGAAGGAATTCGATTTTCAAAAATATTTCATGACTGTTTCTCCGTGATCACAAACTGACTCAGAATATTAACCAAAATACTATGAATATGATATAAGTTATTTGTGAATAATTTTTTTTATCACTATTGATTAAAGTAGTAGTTTTAATAAATGGGAATTTTTTTAATATCATTTAGTATATCAAACTCATGTCAAATCCTGATTATGGAGATAAAATATGATATTTTGAGACTTAGTTGTGGTTGAGAATGTTGTTTATAATCCAGACAGATGAATAGGTTAGTAGGACACTTAAATTTAGGGGAACATGATTCATGTTTAAAGGTTAGTTTTCACTTAAAAGGTAGGATTTTCTATAATTTATATATAATGTTTATCGAAATAGGTACTAGTATTTCACCAGTGTAGAACTATTCAGTTCCTTGTACGTAATACCATGTATGTCATTCTTTTTCTACTCAGATCAAGTTAGAAATTGTACTTAGGGACCAATATTTAGTACAAGAGATTTTTGATAAAGGTGAATCTCATCCAATGGAATATCAGGACTACCTGAAGTCATCATGGTCCTATGTGGACTAATGGAGGTGTCCTTTGACGGTCAATGAGGGATACAACATGCGCATGTGAGTATCCCCATTTCATGTATTACATAAGGTTTTATCTAGGTATATGGATATCTATGAGGTTCAATGGACCTTCTCATATTACTAAATAGGGATAGTGAGGTGGTGTAACACATGCCACTATGAATGTAGTTATATTGGGCACATGATATCATCCACATGTCATAATTTAGGTGATAAGTGGTTAAATTTCTGTAAGTTGTAGAATATGCTTCTGTTGAAATTTGAGAACTAGTGGGAGATAATACTTCTAAGGAATGATTTTTTCCTTTGGTGTGTGTTTTTGAATTCATGGAAACCTACATTAGAGATCGTGGGAGTGAGAGACCTTTCTAGGAGCTCAATATCATCATTTATGTCTATTCTATCACCTATTAGGTAGAAAATTCATGAAGGTAGGGATTAAATAATGACTCTTTTTTTCTCTATGTAATACATTGGAATATTTTTTGAAATATTGTTTAAGTTATGTAACGATGAAACATTGGATTAGAGATCCATGATAGCCCTAATGTGGATATATTAAAAATAATAAATATATTATTTCACAAATGGATATTTATTTAAAATAATGGAATATCTCTCAATATATATTCTATATGACGAAATTGAGACCTCAATTAAATAATTAATGAACGTTTTAAAAAACAAATGACATAAGATTTATCATCATTGGGTTATTTTTTATGGATTAATAGAAAGAATATAATTAATATATAAATAAATTAAATACTTAATTTTTTCTTTTAATTTATGCAACCTAAACATCAAACATTTAAACCTATTTATTGAATAATTATAGGGATAACCACATAACTAATCAAATATAGAGAGTGATATTAGAGGTTATCATTACATAATCATAAATAGATCATGTATGGATGATAAGTACCCCAATGTTCATCTTTACCAACAATGTTGGTCAATCTCAACGATGAAAACTACGTAGAACCATTCTTCATAAAAAAATATGCAAACTCAAAGTAGTAAATTTTATTTGTTATGATTTATCCTATATTTTTTTCATCCATGAATTATGAAAATGAATCCTTCTAAAAAATATATTCATGGGTGGAATGTTTAGATACATTTGACTGAAATTTTATCCCAGGATTTCTAAATTTTTAATAATCACATATTTCCCATTGTTTATTATTTTTTTGTTAAAGAATTGTGTTAAAATATGAAAATGGATGCGGTTCATTTATCACATTTTTTCTATTATTCATCATGTGTACATCGTATATATTTTCATTGGATAGTGGTTCAATAAATACCCAAAATCTGATTATTAAACTTTCAATATTTGGAATAAGTGATTGTTTCAGTGGGAATGGATTTGGGTTTCAGGACATAGTTGAGGTTTGGTTTGGTGTGATGGGATATTTTAGATTGTTAGGGAATGGGTCAACATTAATGGTTGTGGTTAGGTATTACTGTAATCGAATAATGTTTCTAGGGTGGTTCTTAAATAGTATAGTAGGAATAATTTTTCCACTAAAGATGGATTAGTCATGGTTTGTTGTTGATATATGATCTACTAAAAATATTAACAAAGTATTCTCATTCCAGGACATGTAGGTTGCTTCAAATGTAATATATCGATATATTTCAGGTGAAAATAATATGAAACATGAATTTGTTCTGGCCATTTTCTTCGATCAACTACCTTATGGGAGTAACGACCATGAAATCTAGAAAATTCAAAAACTTCTATTATGTGTGAGAGAATATATGTGATGAAATTGATTTTATATTAATTTTAGGACTACACAAATTAATGTTCAGATTAATATGTGATTTATAGTTCCCTCTATGTAGTTAAAAGAGTTTACAATTTAACTTAAATAAAACATGTCCTGTATTTTACTCAAACTTTGTGTGACTCCTAGCAGGCCAATATGTCATATACCATGAGTACATGACCAGAAATTCATGTAGTTATACAAGTCTCATGTGTCAAATCACACACTATATAACCCTTGGATAATGACTCGGTGTGCATATATAGTGAATTTTTAGAATACCATATGACTATAAACAGAATCTGTGTTTGCGAACATGTTGTGTTATGGACAAACCACTATAAACCTTGTGAGTTGAGGTACAAATTGTGTACTCCATATTTTATCCCAAATTTACCAGAGTATATGGTAGCACCCTATTTACATGATCATGGGCCATATTCCCTAGTCTAAAACATATTTTTTGTTCGGTTTTGGATGATCAATTATTTTCCATGTGTCATAAAGAACACATAGTGTATTTTGAAAACAAAAATACATGTGAGGATGAAAGGAATAGGAAATACCAGACATATTTAGGATCACCATGTACCCCAAGGGGCAATCCATGTACTCCCAAATGATAAATTTTAATCCCTACTGCTTATGAGATTAAATCATACTAGATCTTTGGTGTGTTCCCTCGATTTGTATATTTGTTGGGTGTGTTCACTCAATTTTAATGTATGTAGGGTGTGATATTTTTTCCATTCCACTTGTGGGTATAGTGAGGCATCATTTCCTAGTCATTGTATGTGACCCCATTTATGTGGTTTTTGGGTAGAGTTTAGGAATCACTCAATGTGGCATATGATGTGAACCTATATCAATTAATCATCATCCAAAGGTGTGGTTTAATGAATTTTCATGAACAACATGCTTTGAAACAAATCCTCTACTAAGAAGATAATTCTATATATGTTTTGGTATTCTCTAGAGACATTTTTTGTGCTTCCTTATCTATGTCTTGAGATCTTATGATTTCCAATGATTAAAAATTCATGGTGAGGACTAAAGAGGATAACCTCTCAAATTGGTATCATCATTTTTATCTGGAACATGGAATGTGTTCACCTAGATGAATGTTACATTTGAGCCTCTAATATAGTCTTATAATATTAGTTAGTACAGGACTAAACATTAGAATTAGTTTTAAATTGTGAGAATATATTGGTTTGTGTTATACATTATAATTTCTCATATTTTAATTCACATACCTTCTTAGTGAATACAAAACTACTATATTAATGGGTTTTTCTATTTCATTCTATCTTACTAGGTATATATATACTCTAGCATGGATGGGATCATTATAGAGACCCATATATTACATAAGTGGTTGTTACATCAAAATTTATGTACACTTATTACATCATATAACAAAACCATGAAAGGACCGTATAGGTATAGTGTCTTTAGAAACAGGGAAACATAAACAACTGCTTCATAAATCATCTACGTTGTCTCCCATTTATTTTATCACATCTACAGTCCCTTTTTGGCATATCCTACTTAATAAAATTCTTCCTGACATGGGGAAAGAAAACATACAAAAGGGTGAGCTCAAATGCTTAGTAAGGGTAAAAAAATAAATATCAATCACATCATGTTCATAAAAACTTAACATTTTGGAAATCTTAACCTGCAAAAGAGATCATAATTTCATAACATGGGATAAATCATAGTAGTGAAATTAAATGCCAACAATCATAACATAAAACATGAAACATTGTGGCATAAACACATAATCATAGAAAATCATTTCATAGTAGTCAAGACTCGTTTCCAAGACTATCTTAGCAGACAAAGTCCTTTTCTGAACCGAGTTCACTCTTTATTTCAGTTATGTTTCACTGAACCAGTTTAACCTGCCCTTCCAGCCATATCTATCTCATGAGATATAAATCATTCCCCAATTAATTGGAGGGAGATATAAGTCACACCCATCTCATAATGATACCATTCTTATGTGTGCCACAAAATCATAAATCATACATCATTGCATAACCCATGTAAAAAAATGGGATTCTTAAACATCGTGACATCATAAAACAATTCATATAAGATAAAGGAATTCATAAAAATAATTCCATCACAACATAATCAAATCAATGTAATAATAAAGATAGAAACAAAACCCTATATTATCTTATATGGAAAATAATTTTGATAAAACACTTGAACTCCATTCTTGAGGAAAATATCCTTTCTACTTCAAAAACATTTTTCCATTCTTAACATGTCATACAGTTTTAAACTAAAAGGAGTTTATTAAAAATAAACATGAAAACTTGTAAAGGAAGCTTCTTGGAAATAATGTTTTAAAAATACATTCATGCCGTATAAGTTAAAAAAACATTATTCTTGTACTTATGTCAGAAAAGTAAAAAAATACCTCTTATGAAAAACGACAAAAGATTCCTTTCATATCTTTTACTGAAAACTCACCAAAGGGTAAAATTGGATTTAAAAAATTATAGGAGGATATAAATAATATTACATATTGAGGAAACATGGATGTGGATGATAAATATTGCCCAATAAATTCGGAATTATAAACAATCTTGGATAAAAATAGAGATTGCGAGATTGTCCCTTACCTTAGGTCTGATTTGCATCGTAAGTGTCCGAACCTCCTGTATAATGATTTAAATAATGTTATTGACTTATTATAGAATCATAAATATTTTTATGATATCATATATGGTTATATTTTTAGCTTCTTTATTAGTAATATTTCATTACTACTTCTTATTCGGGTGTTTATTACTTTTTGTTCTTATGCGTGTTTTGTCGAATAAATTCTTATTCTTATTTTTAGGTTATAGATACCTCATTTCCAGAATTGTATTTGTGTAACATATATCATATTTATTCATTAAATTCATTTATATAATCATTATGCAATGAATATTATGTAGAATGAGTCGCATCACATCATGGAGACGGTATTCCGTACGTACGCACGAGCAATGATATCGTTCCCATGATCGTGGAATTGTATTGGAGTGTATGTATACTATTTCAGAATCAATATAACTTTAAAATAATCATATATAGTTATTATTTACACCATTATACCCATCCAAGTAAGGTGGTGGTGGAAAATAGATTACAGCATGGCGTGGAGACGGTATTCCGTACGTACGCACACGCGGTGATTTCGTTTTCCATAGGATGGATAAATGGTGAAATAGGGTTGTTTCATACTTATAAAAACATATCAGTATATGATTGATACTGATGTTATTACGTCATAATGAAACAACTAATGAAGAATAAATGGAAGAAGAAATAAAGTTGATAGAATCGGTAATGGACATTACCTCTTCTTTGAAGCGCCTCTTTGAGACCTCTTCTTAGGGCACTAAAATTGGTCTTTAAAGAAGACCGGGACCTCTAGGATGTTTCTAGGGATGTGGAGAAGGGAATTTGGTAGGGGTTGGATGATATTGAAGGATCAAAGTGGTGTGATTAAGAGAGGGAGGAGGTGCCCTTTTATAATGGAGGAGAGGGGCACCTTTGGAAAAACTAAAAATATTCTTTTATTATAAAGTCATATTCAGTTTTTAATAGCTCCAAATTGATTTATTTCGAAGATAAGGTGGGGATGGGTCGAAATAATCTCATACAATAGAATTTAGAGAAGTTTAGGTTTCTATTTTAACCTTATCGCTGAACATCTTGATAGATTCCTTGGCTCAATGGATTGGATGAACCTTTTAATAATGTACCACATTGGACACATCATGCTCAACTGCTCGGACCACTGCCCGATTGTCATTAACTGCACCCATGATGAGCGCACTAATAAAATCAGTAACCCCTTCAGGTTTGAAAGCTTCTGGTCAAAAGATCATGAATGCGAAGAGGATATCCGATCCGGATGGAAGAGCAGGCAAGCTGACTTTAGAACCAACCTTCATCAAGTGGGGTCTGATTTGAAGACATGGAGTTCCTCCAGATTCCATCAACCTGGTCGGCAATGCATGTTTCTTGAAAGGAAATTGTGCTCTCTTTTCAGCAAACCCCCAACTAGTAGCACACTCTCCAAAATCAGCGAAACCCAACGAGATCTTGACACTGCCCTGCGCATCAAGGAAGGCTTCTGGGCTATGCGAGCACGTGATACCCATATTGCAGAAGGGGATTCTAATACCATGTACTTCCACCAGAAAGCTTAAGCTAGACGTTGAAAAAACATTATCTCTTGTATCTTTCACCCAGACGGGAGTAAAGTGTCAGATGCAGCGGGAATCCAAGATGTGTTCTTGAGATACTTTCAGGCAGTCTTCTCTGCAGGACACTCCAACATTTCTGATGAAGAAGAGGATTTCATAACACCTGTGATTTTAGACGAGATTAATAGACAACACTCAAAATATGTGATGGATAACGAGACCCTCCAGGGATTGAAACAAATCCACCCTACTAAGGCCCCAGGTCCCGACATTTTCCACACCCTCTTCTTCAAGAATTACTGGCAGATTATTGGCCCAAACATCTGCAATTTGATGAAGAATATTTGGGTGGGGAAAACGGACATGTCTGCTATTAATGAAAAAGTCCATACCCTCATCCCCGAGATAAAAAAACCGCTGGTGGTCTCTGACTTTCAACCCATCAGTCTTTGAAATGTCTCGTACAAGATATTCTCAAAGAACCATGATAATCGGTTGCATCCATGGTTACCTGACATCATCTCGGAGAACCAAAGTGCTTTTGTGGCAAAGAGATTAATCACTGATAATTCCATTGTTTCCCATGAATTTTTTCATTCCATGAAAACATGTTCACAAGCAAAGAGTGGGATCATGGATTAGAAATTGGATATGGCTAAGGCCTATGATAAAGTGGAGTGGAACTTCCTCAGATTCGTGATGCTTAAAATGGGATTTTGCAATAAATGGATTGATATGATCATGCGTTGCGTCTCGTATGTGTCCTTCCGTATTAATGTCAATGGGGTTCTCACCCGAGGCTTCTCCCCATCCCATGGCATTCGCTAGGGAGACCCTCTCTCACCCTTCCTCTTTATTTTGGTGGCTGACGTTTTTTCTAACCTCTTTTCCAGGGTAGCCTCCTCTCATAGAATTCATGGGGTGAATGTTTGCCGCACCGGTCCACCAGTCTCCCACCTCTTCTTCTCTGATGATTACCTTATCTTTTACAGAGCTACCCACAAAGAGTGAATTTCAATCTACCAGGTGATTCAACAGTATGAGCGGGCTTCAGGACAAACGATCATCCAGGGAAGTCAGAAGTTTCATTCAGCTCTGGAGTCCCTCAACCCAAAAGAGAAGAGCTTTGTTCCATAGTAGGCATCCCTATGGTTGAAAAGAATTTGAAGTATCTTGGGCTCCCGCCAGTGGTTGGTCGGTCCAAGAAAGAAATTTTTACAGCTATTGTGGATCGAATAGAGAAACAAAATCCAAGGCTGGGCTCCCAAAAAATTCCCCAAAGACGACAAGGAAACTCTCATTAAGGAGGCTCTTCAATATGTTCCCAGCTATTTTTATGTCTATCATTAAGCTTTTTGCTGTTGTGGTTACCCAGATTCACTCCACCACTGCTAACTTCTTGTGGGGTCGAAATGATGGTAGAAATAAAATCCCTTGGATCGCCTGGCCTACACTTTTCCAACCCAAATCTGAGGGAGGAATGGGATTTTGGGACCTTTCTCTTTTCAACGATGCACTGCTGGCTAAACAAAGATGGTGCCTTATTATTCATCCATCATCTCTCTGCGCGCGAGTTATCCAGGAAAAATATTTCCCACACAAGGAGTTATTGGACTCCCATCTTGGCCACCGACCCAGCTTTATTTAGAGAAGCATTTGGGGTGCCCGCAATCTTCTCAATAAAGGACTTGGTTGGAGGATTGGGAATGGTTAAATGGTTATCATTTAGACTGATCCCTGGATTATTGATTCGGTAGGCGTGAGGGCATCATCTCCTATCCATCCAGGCTCCGAGTACGCCATGGTCCGATGCCTTTTTGCTGACCAGGGGACGAGGTGGTGCTTGAAAAAACACTTCTCTTGGTTCAATGAGAGGGACAGAAAGATTATACTGAGTATCCCATGTATTCCGGATGCAGGCCCAGAACATCTCTACTGGATCAATGACATCTCGGGAGCTTACACGGTAAAATCTGGTTACCGACTCGTTCTCGGTACTCATACATCTGACGGGGATGTGAGGCCCTGGAAATCACTTTGCAAGATCAATGTTCCCCCTAAAATCCGCTATTTCTGGTTGCAGTTGTGCACTGGTATCCTCTCTACCAAGAGCCTCCTTGCCTTTCGACACTTTTCAAATGAAAATTCATGCCCCTTCTACCCATCTGTCCCAGAATCCCCTCTTCATGCTCTCATCCAATGCCCATGGGCTCAGGAGGTTTGGAATTGATGTGGATCTTCCACGGATCTTTACATGGATGTTGCCTCAGACCTTACTTCTCTTATAATGCGATGGTGTTCCTCCTTTTCACCAGATAAAGTTGGATCTCTGTGCATTTTGGCCTGGATTATCTGGGACCAGCGTAACGAAGCCATTTTCAATCTTTTTCTCAGGCCCCCCAGATTTTGGGTTGACCGGGAATCATCTTGGATTGTGGGATGACAGCACCACACCGAGTAGAAAAGATTTTTTTCTCCCCCTCCTCAATCCCTATATTGGTTCCCTCCACCAGAAGGGACTATTAAGATTAATGTGGATGCGTATCTCCCTAAGGATGGACCTGTTGGACTTGGTATGCTGGCCCGGGACAACCATGGACATATTATTGCTGCCAAACATGAATCACGCCACGCACTTTGGGAGCCCTCAGTTGCGTAATCCGCTGCCATCCTCGCTGGACTAAATTTTGCAAAAGACCATGGATGGGACTCAATTCACATCGAATCAGATTGTCTCACCATCATCAATGCCATCAGTCTCAAAAATGGCGGGCTACAATCTTTTGGATCCATCACTCAGATTATTCACGCTCTTCGGCCAAGCTTCACATCCTGCATTTTTACATTCGTCAAAAGGGAAGGAAACGAGGCCGCTCACCAGCTGGCAGCCATTGGCCCTCCTTACGACGATATGATCTATCTTGATCACTTCCCATCATGGTTATGTGCTTGTACTTCTAATGATCTTCATTATTAATGAATTCATCTTTTGTCAAAAAAAAACTTTAAGTTAAATAATTTTACTTTCACCGTGTCTTCTTGTTTTCTTACACTAAAAGGTTAATAAACTTACTATAACAAGACAAACGAACCCAAAGTTGTTTATTATTAGTATATATAACCTTATCTAAGTCATTTGAATGAACCTGATATTTTTAGGAATAAAATAACAATTAATAATATAATATTTGTTTTAAAAACTATTTTATGTCAATTTAGACACTATTTGGTAATTGATTTTTTTGAAAATTATAACAGAATGATTAGTTCTAAATAAGTTAATTAAATCAATACTAACATGTAATATTAACATAGAAAATTATTGGAATTCATAAGAAGTCTCAAATTACATTTATTTTGGTATTTATAACATCAATTATGTCAATATTTCATTAATAAGATAATTATTGCATCATCATTGTGTCATAAATAAATTAAATTATTTAAAGTCAAAAAATTACAAATAAAATACCATTATGTACGAAATATTTTTATATTTCTAATGAATATTTATAGTCTAATTTATCTTATGTATAACCCTATATTAAAAATGATTTACTTATTAAACTTTGATTTTAACTATTTTAACCCTTCTTTAATTAAATTAATATTAAATGTCCTAATCTAATCCAAGTGGGCCTAAATGGTCATATTTTATTCCTAAGGTTGTTTTTGGTCGAATTACCCATATCCAATAGAATTAGGACATGTGTTAGGATAATAATAATATCATTTTTACCCTTTATTACCCTATTTACTTTTAATTGTGGTAAAAAAAGTAAAAAGTTACTATTCACCAAAAAAATTTCATCTCATTGAACCAAATTTTAGTCCTTGATATTAACCGTGTCTCTCGGAGTTTCAAAATTCCATTCACAGAAGTGGTAAAATTATGTTTTATGTAAATTTGAAAATTCTCCTAGTAGGTGGGTAAAAGACGGTGAAATGTTCAATAAAATTTTTATATATCTAAAATTATTATAAAATGACTCCAATGAATTGCATTGAACATATATAGGTATTATGTATCAATTTTTACCTAAAATAAATTTAATTAAAATAAATAATTATTTAAATAAAAAGTCGGGTTTTAAATAGTAACCCAGGGTTTTCACTATTCATCAAAAATTGAATGTTTTCAGAAAAATACGAAAATTTCACCCTAGGCTAATTTTGATATTCTGAATCCAAAAATGAAGACCATTTTGAAAAATAAAATTTACAAAATTTCAAAATGTGGGTATTACTATTCATAACGACTTGTTTAAATAACATTTTTATAGCATATCATTGTTTAGTGAAACTCAGTATTGCGTACAACGCAAGCTATCGAGGAAGGTCGCGATTGCGTGTAATGAAAGCCAAGCTGGTGTTGTGTGTAGTGAAAGATTCCTATGATGATTTATAAAACATAAAAACAAAATATTTCTCATAAAAGTTTCGGGTGTTACATTCTACCCCCCCCCCCTTAATATGAATTTCGCCCTCAAAATTCGTCACATTGTGACAAACAGATGAGGATACCTCTCCCTCATCATATCCTCAAGCTCCCATGTAGCTTCTTATAATTGGTGGTTCCTACATATAACTTTTACCAAGTGAGTGGTCTTGTTCCGTGGGAATTTTTCGCTACGATCCAGAATCTCTATCGGTTGTTCTTCATAAGAAAGATCTTGCTCCAGCGGTACAACTTCTAAGTTGAGTACATGTGAAGGATTAGGTATTTAATTTCTCAGGAGAGATACATGGAACACATCGTGAACTTGGGAGATATTCAGTGAAAGCGCCAATCGGTAAGCTACCTTCCCAAAACGTTCCAGTATTTCGAAAGGACCGATATACCTAGGGCTCAGCTTTCCTTTCTTTCCAAATCTCATTACTCTCTTCCAAGGACATATTCGTAAGAACACTTTATCACCCACTTCAAACTCTAGTTCATTTCTTCGATTGTCGGCATAACTTTTATGTCGACTCTGAGCTGCTCTTATGTGTTGTAGAATAGATCTGACCTTTTCTACCATTTCATCAACAAGGTCAGGTCCTAATAGCTATCTTTCCCCAACTTCATCCCAGCAAGTTCGAGTTCTGCATTTCTTTCCATAGAGGGCTTCATAAGGAGCCATATGAATACTGTAGTGAAAGATATTATTATAAGAAAATTCTACCAAATGTAGGTGTTGATCCCAACCACCTTTGAAATCCTTAGAGAAAGATCTCAACATATCTTCTAGAGTTTGAATTGTCCTCTCAGACTGACCGTCTTTCGGAGGATGATAATAAGTTCTGAAACTCAAATCTGTATCCAGAGTATGTTGAAGACTTCTCCAGAACATTGAGGTAAATCTCGGATCCCGATCAGATATAATTGAAAGTAGTAGTTCATGCAATCTTACCACTTCCTTTACATATATCCTGGCAAGTTGATCCAGAGATAAATCTTCTCTAATAGCGACGCAGTGTGACGACTTTGTAAGACGATCAACTATGACCCAGATAGCATTATTGCCTTTGTATTTTTTATGAATTCTAGTGACAAAGTCCATAGTGATATTTTCCCATTTCCATTCGGGTATGGGTAATGGTTGTAACATCCCCATAGACTTTTGTCTCTCAGCTTTAACTTGCTGAAAAACCAAGCATCGAGAGACATATTCCACAACATCTCTTTTAATTCCATCCCACTAGAAGTACTCTTTCAAGTCCCTATACATCTTCATGCTTCCCGGATGAATAGAGAATGAAGAACTATGAGCCTCATCCAGTAGCTCCTTCTTTAATTCGGGGATGGGAGAAACACAAACCCGATTCCGGAACATTATTATCCCATCACAGTCAAGGTTGAATTCAGGAACATTTATCACCTTCTTTTGTAACTCTACATCTTTTTTCTGTGCCTATTTAATCTTCACATATATAGATGGTTGAACATTAATTTGAGAAAGATATTATTTTTCCCCTTCCATTATAATTTCAAGATCCATCCTTTGTAAATCCATAAATATTGGATCTTTTGTGATCCTAATAATAGATAAACTGGCATGGTCTTGTCGACTTAATGCATCTGCCACCTTGTTTTCCTTCCCAGGGTGGTAATGAATTGAGTGGTCATAATCCTTAATCAGCTCCAACCATTTTCTTTGGTGCATATTCAGATCCTTTTTTGTGAAAATATACTTTAAACTTTTATGATCAGAATAAATATCACACCTCTCTCCGTAGAGATAATGCCTCCAAATCTTTAATGAAAAGATTACCACAGATAACTCCAAATCATGAGTTGGGTAATTTTTCTCATGGATTCTCAATTGTCGTGAGGCATAATCTATCACCACATCATTTTTCATAATAACTCACCCCAGCCCCTTCTTGGATGCATCACTGTAGATCACAAACCTTTCTACACTACAAGGCAGTGTAAGCATAGGTGCACTAGATAACCTTCTTTTTAACTCCTTGAAATTCTCTTCACATTCCTCCGTCCATACAAACTTAACTCCTTTCCGATTCAACCTGGTGATTGGATTAGATAATCGTGAAAAATCTTTCACAAAATGTCGATAATAACCAGCCAAACCAAGAAAAATTCGGATCTCGGTTACTATTTTTGGTCTCTAACATCTTTCGATAACCTCTGTTTTTGCTGGATCCACAGATATCCCCTCTTTTGAGATTATGTGACCCAAAAATGCAACTTTTTGAAGCCAAAATTCACACTTGGTAAAATTGGCATAAAGCTTCTCCTTTCTCAGGGTCTTCACTATAATTATCAAGTGATATTCATGTTATTCCATTCTCTTTGAATAGACAAGAATATCATCTATAAAGACTACAAAAAATTGTTCAAGATAGTCTCTAAAGACTCTATTCATCAGATCCGTGAAGATTTTAGGGGCATTAGTAAGTCCAAATGGCATCACTATAAATTCATAGTGTCCATACCTTGTACGGAAAGCCGTATTTGGTATATCATCCCTTTTGACCCATAATTGATGATACCCTGAATGAAGATCAATCTTTGAAAAGTATTGAGCTCCGCGTAGTTGGTCAAATAAGTCATCAATGCGTGGGAGAGGATATTTTTTCTTGATTGTGATCTTGTTAAGTTCTCGATAATCAATGCAGATTCTCATTGATCCATCATTCTTCTTAACAAACAGTACAGGTGTTCCCTAAGGTGATGCACTAGGGCGTATGAATCCCTTATAAATATTCTCTTGTAGTTGCTTCTTCAATTCCTGCAACTCAATTGGGGCCATTCTATATGGTGTCTTTGAAATCGGAAAAGCACTCGGTACGAGTTCTATTGAAAACTCAACTTCGTGATTTAGTGGAAGACCCGGTAATTCCTCCGGAAAGACATCGTCAAACTCCCGTAAAATGGGTATATTCTTAATTGTGAGTTTCTCTCCAACCATTTCAGATAAATAACCCTCATTTAGTGGAATCAAGACCCATAAGATGGAAGAAATTTCCATTGGAAGGTTATGTTCAGCCTTGCATTGATAAACAATCATAGATTGATCTGGAATATGAAATGTGACTTCTCTTCTTTGGAAATTGATATGAGCTCCATATAGGGAAATCCAATCCATTCCAAGAATCACATCAAATTCCAATATAGGAAGGATCACAAGATTTGCAGGAATCACTTTCCCACAAACATCAATCAGAGAAGAATTATAAACTTCTGATGCGACTGTTGTGCCATTAGGAGTTGTCACAGCTAACTCAACATCTAATTGTTGAGGTAATATGGTGATACCCATATAAAATTCTTTAGAAATAAAAGAGTGGGTGGATACATAATAAAATAAAACATTTTCTACTTTAGAATGGATGGTAAGTGTACCTTTCACCACTTTGTTATCATACTCCACATCGCTGATAGAAATTTCATGTGACTTTCCTTTGTCTTTAGCCTTAAGAGTTTATTGACGTCGATCATCATCAACAACCCTTGGATTAGGGCATTGATTCACATAATTCCCCATTTCCAAGAACTTGTAACATTGAAGTGCAGTAGGTGCACTCGGTGTAGCCTTTTCTTTTTTTGCATCACTAGACATCTTATTCCCATCATTATGGAATTATAATTCCCGATGACCTTCCTTTCCACATTTGAAATATTTACTTGTCCCTTTAAGACAACTCCCTCCATGTTTCTTTCCACACATTGAGCATAAAGGAAAACTCATCTTCTTTTCAGTGTGCTCTTTATATTTTCCTTTGAATTCCATTTTCCCCTTCTTATCAAACCCATATGACTGATGGGTTACTCCAATCTCCATCTCAACCTTGAGAGCACATCGAACGATTTCATCATAACTATTAACGTCTCTTGTGGATAACTCCCTTCAAAGACTTGGTTTTATTCCACTAAAGAATAAATCTATCTTAATCTCAGGTTGGATTATAATACCAGAAGTGTACCTTTCATGTCTTGTAAAATTTGCTTCATAGGTACCAACAGATTCATCATCCTTTTGCTTTAGTTCAAGAAACTCTGTCTCCTTCTTTTTTCGAAGAATACAAGGGAAGTACTTATTGAAAAATAATTTCTTGAACTCGTCCCATTCCATGGACTCAATTTCATCTCTTTTCCTCGTATTCTTGATAAGATTACACCATTGATCAACATCTCCTTCCAAACGATGCACTGCTCAGATGACTTTATAATGTTCAGAACTTTGAAGAACTGAAAATATCTTTTCAGTGGTACTGATCCATTGTTCAGCCACTAATGGATCAGTAGACCCGCTGAATGAGGGTGGATGCTGCCTCATGATGGATTCAATAAAATGTTTATCCTTCTTTTACTCATTTGGATGTCCTGAATGATTCATATCTTGAGAATGTTGTGTGAGCATGGCTATAAGATTTTGTATTCCAGCTCCCATAACGTTTGGTTACTCAGGAGGACAATCATTGCATTGCCCGTCACATTCCGCATTAACACGGTTCCTTCGGGTTCCATCCATTGACTAAAACCAAGATGAATAGTGTGAGAAACACTAATAATAATAGGAAAAACACATAATAAAGAATAAAATTTCACACTTAAGGTCTTATCATAGGTTTTTCATGGCCATTTTTACAACACTAATATTGTGTTCTATGCTTTGACTTATCCTTAGGGTTCTTACTAAGGATTTCACATCCTAGTTTCAAAAGGTTGACTATGCCTTTCCTCTGATACCAACTATAGCGACCCATACTGTACATACATGGTTGTTACTTCAAAATTGAATTACACTTATTAAAACATATAACAAAACCAGGAAAGTACCATATAGGTATAGTGTCTTTAGAAACTGGGAAACATAAACAACTTGTTCATAAATCATCTACGTTGTCTCCCATTTATTTCATCATATCTAGAGTCCATTTTTGGCATATCCTACTTGATAACCTTCTTCCAGACCTAGGGAAAGAAAACATACAAATGGGTGAGCTCAAATTCTCAGTAAGGGTAAACAAAAGAAATAGCAATCCCATCATATGCATAAAAACTTAACATTTTGGAAATCTTAACCTTCAAAAGAGATCATAATTTCATAACATGGGATAAATCATAGTAGTGAAATGTATTCCCAAAATTCATAACATAAAACATGAAACTATGTGTCATACACAAATAATCATATAAAATCATTTCTTATTGGTCAAGACTCATTTCCAAGACTATCTTAGCGGACAAAGTCCTTTTCTGAACCGAGTTCACTCCTCGTTTCAGTCCTATTTCACTGAACCAGTTTAACCTGTCGTTCCATCCATGTCTATCTCATGAGATATAAATATTTACCCAATTCATTGGAGGAAGATATAGGTCCCAGCCATCTCATAATGATACCATTCTTATGTGTGCCACAAAATCATAAATCATACATCAGTGCATAACCCATGTAATAAAAATGGGATTCTTAAACATCGTGACATCATAAAACAATTCATATAAGATAAAGGAATTAATAAAAATAATTCCATAATAACATAATCAAATAAATGTAATAATAGGGATAGAAATATAACCCTATATTATCTTAGATGGAAAATAATTTTGATAAAACACTTGAACTTCATTCTTGAGGAAAATATCCTTTCTACTTCAAAAACATTTTTCCTTTCTTAACATGTCATACAATTTTAAACTAAAAGGAGTTGATTAAAAATAAACCTGAAAACTTGTAAAGGAAGCTTCTTGGAAATAATGTTTTAAAAATCCATTCATTCCGTATAAGTTAAAAAAACATTCTTCTCGTACTTATGTCGGAAAAGACAAAAAATACATCATATGAAAATCGACAAAAGATTCCTTTCATATATTTTACTAAAAACTCAATGAAGGGTAAAATTGGATTCAAAAAAATTGTAGGAGGATATAAATAGTATTACATATTGAGGAAACATGGATGTGGATGATAAATATTCCCCAGTAAATTATGAAGTATAAACAATCTTGGATAAAAATTGTGATTGCGAGATTGTCCCTTACCTTAGGTATGATTTGCTTAGTAAGTGTCCGAACCTCATGTATAATAATTTAAATAATTTTATTGACTTATTAAGGAATCAAACTTATTTTTATGATATCATATATGGTTATATTCTTAGCTTCTTATTAGCAATATTTCATTACTACTTGTTATTCGGGTGTTTATTACTTTTTGATCTTATGCATGTTTTGTCCAATAAATTCTTATTCTTATTTTTAGGTTATAGATACCTCATTCCCATAATGTTATTGGTGTAACATATATCTTATTGGTTCATTAAATTCATTTATATAATCATTATGCAATGAAGATCATGTAGAACGAGTCGCATCACATCATGGAGACGGTATTTCGTACGTACGCACGAGTGATGATAACGTTCCCATGATCGTGGAATTGTATTGGAGTGAATCTATACTATTTCATAATCAATATTACTTTACAATAATAATATATAGTTATTCTTTACACCATTATACCCATCCAAGTAAGGTGGTGGTTTAAAATAGATTACACCACGGCGTGGAGACGGTATTCCGTACGTACGCATGCGCAGTTATTTCGTTTTCCATATGATGTATAGATGGGGAAATAGGGTTGTTTCATACATATAATAAAATATAATTATATTACTGATAATGATTTTATTACTTCATAATGAAACAACTAAAGAATAAGAATTGGAAGAAGAAATAAAGTTGAAATAATCGGTAACGGACATTACCTCTTCTTTGAAGTGCCTCTTTGAGACCTCCACTTAAGGCACTAAAATTGGTCTTTTAAGAAGACCAAGACCTCTAGGATGTTTCTAGGGAATTGTATAAGAGAATTTGTTAGGGTTGGTATGATCATTAATGCTCAAAGTGATGTGAGGAAGAGAGTGAGGAGGTTCCCTTTTATAAGGGAGGAGAGGGGCACCTTTGGAAAAACTTAAACTATTATTTTATTATAAAGTCATATTCGGTTTTTAATAACTCCAAATTGATTTATTTAGAAGATAAGGTGGTTATGGGACGAAATAATCTCATAAAATATAATTTAGACAAGTTTATGTTTCTATTTTAACCTCATCATTTAGACTTAACTTTAAGTTAAATAATTTTACTTTCACCGTGTCTTCTTGTTTCTTTACTCTATATGGTTAATAAACTTACTATAACAAGCCAAAATAACCCAAAGTTGTTTATTATTAGTATATATAACCTTATCTATGTCATTTTTTCGGACCATAGATTTTTAGGAATAAAATAACAATTAATAATATAATATTTGTTTTAAAAACTATTTTATGTCAATTTTGACAGTATTTGGTAATTTATTTTTGTGAAAATCATAACAGAATTATTAGTTCGAAAAAAGTTAATTAAATCAATACTAACATGTAATATTAATATAGAAAATTATTTTAATTCATAAAAAGTATTAAATTACATTTATTTGGGTATTAATAACATCAATTATGTTAATATTTCATTAATAAGATAATTACTTCATCATCATTGTGTCATAACTAAATTAAATTATTTAAAGTCTAAAATTTAAAAATAATATACCATTATTTAGGAAATAATTTTATCTTTATAATGAATATTTATTGTCGAATTTATCGTATGTATACCCCTATATTAAAAATAATTTACTTATTAAACATTGATTTTAACTATTTTAACCATTCTTTAAATAAATTAATATTAAATGTCCTAATCTAATCCATGTGGGAATAAATGGTCATATTTTATTACTAAGGTTGTTTTTGGTCGAATTAAACTTATCCAATAGAATTAGTACATGTGTTAGGATAATAATAATATCATTTTTACACTTAATTGCCTTATTTAATTTTAACCATGGAAAAAAAAGTAAACAGTTACTAGTCACAAAAAATTATTTTCATCTCATTGAACCACATTTTAGTCCTTTATATTAACCATTTCTTTAGGATTTTTGAATTTCCATTCACATAAGTGGTAAAATTATGTTTTATGTAAATTTGCAAATTCCTCTCGGAGGTGGGTAAAAGACGGTGAAAAGATCAATGAAAGTTTTATATATCTAAAATTATTATAATATGAATCTAATGAATTGAATTGAACTTATATAGGTATTATGTATCAATTTTGACCTAAAATAAATTTAATTAAAATAAATAATTATTTAAATAAAAAGCCGGGTTTTAAATAGTAACCTAGTGTTTTCACTGTTCATCAAAAATTGAAATTTTTCATAAAAATACCAAAATTTCACCCTCGGCTAATTTCGATATTCCGAATCCAAAAATGAAGTCCATTTTGAAAAATAAAATTAACAAAATTTCAAAATTTGGGTATTACTATTCATAACGTCTAGTTTTAATAACATTTTAATAGCATATCGTTGTTTAGTGAAACTCGGTATTGCGTACAATACAAGATATCAAGGAAGGTCATGATTTCGTGTAAAGCAAGCCAATCAAGTGTTGTGTGTATTGAAATATTCCTTTGATGATTTATATAACATAAAAACAAAAATTTTCTCATAAAAGTATCGGGTGTTACAATCATCCTTCACATTTTACATCTTATATTCATGGAAATCCAAAAATAGGATTCCTAGGTAATGTAGGAGAAGAAGTATCATAGTTGGAGATTAGTTATTCTATAATAACCTCATATGGATTGAAGAGTTTATTTTGTCTAGCTACTTCAATGTTGTCAGTAGTTTGGGATCTTTTTTAGTATTTTTGGGCTTTATTTGGACTTTTTGTTCTATTTTATCACTTTTTATACTCAAATATGAGAGATAACTCATGAAATCATTTGTATAATGAGTTCTTTTACCTCTCTGTATTATATTTTTCCCAGATATTCAGGTGTGTTCTTTTAAAATTTCATTAGGATATGGGCTAAAATGTGTGCGATATTTCTACTCATAACTAGTTTCTAGTCCCAAAAATATTAGAGGAAATCTTGTGTGGTCATTCCTAGCTCATCTCCAACTGGGTGGGGTCCATGGGGCTAGGTCAAGACAAACACAATGGTAAATAAAACATAAGATTACTGAACAAATAATTCAGCTAAAGAATGAAAATACATGTAATAATAAAAAACAAAATAACAACGCGAATCATATATGTATGATTATTTAATGTTGATACAAAAATTGGAAAAAAAATAATACAAGTTCATTGGAATACATTATAGAACCATTATATACTAAATAAAAAAAGAACGAAAATAATACCTAAAAAATCCCAAGAACTAGATCATTCATCTACTCCCTACTCCTATATTGATGAAAAATTAATCATCAATATGAACATCCCTTTATCATTTCCTCTGTCAATGATTTCTATCCAAGTACAAATAGACCGCCTAAACAAGGTGTGATTATAACACATTAGGCAAAAACTAATGGATTTTAATGAAAATATAGTTTAGGAATATATTCTATAGAACATTGACTTATAAACATAAATATAAAATAAGAATATAAAAAGAAATTTTTTAAAATAATCTGGTCTTAGAATATAAGTAGTGTTACTATATGGTATAATAATGATGGAAAATATTTGTTGATGTGGAAACAATTAAAAAACCACCATCATTGGATGAAGACAAATATTTTTTAGTACACACCTAGTAGTTAGACATGAACATAAGTCCCATGGCCATGATGTCATCATCAATTCCAAGGAAAACCTTCAAGGTAAACTCAATCGGTACTTGAATAAAACCCTTCTAAATAATCATAGGAAGTTAATTCTTGAGGACAAAAAGTTGTATCCATGGAGGCAATACACTGAATTATCAATTTTAGAAAAAATTATTCAAATAGATTATGTTATGATGATGTATTCACACATCATAAACAATGACCAAGCCCAGTACTGGTGTAAAACATCCTAGTCTCATGAATAAATACAGAGGCATCCAACATGTTCTCTAAAAAAATTCCATGTAATGAATACTTGTCTTACTCAATGTTTTTTACACATTAAATGGTTTCTTTGAGGCCCATAACAATATCAAAACACTTCATATGAATATTTTTCCTAGTTCATGACATTAAATATATATAAGTGCATAACCATAATCATTTATAATATATAAGTGATCAAAGGTCCATGTAAATATCTATAGGATTTATGAATTTATTTTCTTTTATTTGAAATTTTAATTTCTATGAAATAAATAGGGACATGTGTATCTTCTATTCCATTTCAGAAATCAATTAATTTCATTTTGATTATTCTTTTACAAATGACAGATCAAATACATCTAATGGGTGTTATGGATACAACAAATGCATGATTTTCTAGGTTATTTAGTTAAACACACTATAAGGGATTGTTTATGTTGATTTTGAAAACATAAAATGGTATCAAAAGGTCTTATATAAGAATCATAACCATAACTATGTTAAATTTTAAATAAATGATAGTTTTAGAATAATCAATATAAAAACAAAATATGTGGTACTATAAAACCATTTATAACCACTTAGAGTTTAATAAAAAAATTATACTTCATACCTTAGTTTGTTTTAGACTCCTCATCCATTAACATATTCTAATCTGAGCTAAAATGAGAAAAAATTATAAAATATAAAAAAATTCATGGTAAATAAAGGGTCAACCAAAATGATGGATTACACTCAAATTAGATTCATACGAGTGGGATCTATAAAATCCTATAGGATTAAGAAATGGGAAGGATCATATGAGTGTTGGGTGTTTGGGGAGGATAAGTGGAGGAAAATGGTCAAATAAATGGAAGAAAAATGGACTTTTCAAAAATAAAATTAAGGGATTCATGGTTTGGATACACATTTTTCAAAACTATGCAACAAATATTTCCACCTACTATCTGTGGTTATTCACATTAAATAGTTGTTATGATCATTTATAAAAACCATGTGCAAACCTTTAATGTGACACTCTCTATAATCCCACACAATATATGGTCCAGGATCATGGTAAGAAAAGTCGGTCAAATCTATGTTTAGGGTTTCTAAATTATAGTGGAGGTTCATTATTTCCATCCAGTCCTTATTTAATGGTCTACTGAAAAATGGTCCTCTAATTCATGGCTTAATGGTCGAGTAGCACATTTACGGAAAATGGTTCACTAAAAATTAACCTTAACAAATTTCTCTAAATACCTTAATTATGACTCCAAAAAGAAAAAATGATCTTAAATTCACCAAGATACAGCTGAAAACTACCAAATATATTTAATAATGGTTTATATAAAAAATTAAAGGATTTATACATCAATTTAAAACAAGAATTTTACAACCTCCAATACTAATAAAAAATCGTCCACATGTTTCCCTTCCAATGATAGATGAGTAGTATCCAAGAATATCTATATAAAATTAGAATATAAATTACACTCTATCTTTCATATCACATCATATACATGACCACAATATAATAGTATCCATACTATAGAAACTATCCAACCTCGGAGAGTAATTTTTTTGATATTTGATAAAGATATGGTACTCCGAAAAATATTTATTGACCAATATCTCAAAATCAATTCTAATAAATTCATGGTATGTTTCCTAATATCAATGGAAAATATGAGAAAAAAGTAAGAAATCATGAATATATAGATACCTCTAAGGAATAGCTATATGATAGGCTACTAACCAAACACTCTCCATGATCAAAAAATGTATACAAAAATTTCATTCTAGAATCAACTAAATTATAATCCATTGATATCCCTATATTGGTGAGACAAAAAAGAAGACTTGATCCACAAAATCAAACTATAGAATTCATATTCAGTGATCATATTTTTACTTCAACCCAAACCGAGTCAAATCCAGAAACTTCATTGTCAACTGTACATACTCCAATGTCTCCTGAAAGAGATGAGTTCCCATAACACTACATCTTCTTCATATAACTAAAACAACATTGAAAAATGGAGTACTATATATTTCCTCATGTTTATATATTTTAATATTCTCTTATGAAATTTTTTTATAAGATAAATCAAAAAGGAAAAATTTCCTTACCAAAGATCATCGAAAATCAAGGACACATGCATGTGGAATTTAATATAGAACAATTATAGTACACTAAAATTAACTCACAAAAAGTAATCCCCTTAGAATCTAATACCTGAAACAAAAACACTAATTTGAGGTATTTAATTTGATAATTACCATTTTGTGTCCTCTACTGACAAGACCTATATACAAAAACATGTTCCCCTTTCTTAAATATAGCTCAAAAATTGATGACTGAAATTTCAGAAAAACCGATTTCGCCTCTTATAGTATTAGGTAAAATCATGATCTGTGTTTATTTCATCCTTCATATAAACTCATTAAATTATTTATCACAATATTTAAACGAAAAAAAACCTTACACATTTCAGATTTAATCTTTAATGTTGTTCTATAAGAAGAAACGTTTTTTGAATGAAAATCCAAAATCAACTACATAGTACCCTAAATCTATGTATATCAAATTCTCCTTTGGGATTATACCATAAAACAAATACTATCAAATTATATAGATCTCAAAATACTAAATCTTCAAGGATAATGTAACCCATGAAGTGAGTTTATCAAGATAGAAGACATTTTTTAAAAAATATATATATCTTGTGCTCTATGGGATCACAGAAAATGAGGGAAATGTGTTAGAATGGATCAAGTGCATACAATGAATATACAAATAAATCATACAGGAAATGACTAAAAATGAATCTAGGTACTTGTGGAAATTCTATTTCAATATGGAAATAAGTATAGCTGGGGAATTGGATAGACCAAAATACATAACCAACTAATTCTACAATCCATACCTACTTTAGAATGATATTCCTGGTATTTCTAAGGTCTTAACTCAATCCTATTGGAATCCAAATCTGAAATAAATCTTCTAGAAGAACATTGATCCCTTGATAAAGTCTATGAGATTATATATGTGAGTAAGTGGGTACTAGTTCTTACCAAAAAATCTACTTAAAACTTCCTGGAATGAAAACCCCCTTATGGATCCATCTTCCATCTTAGAGTAAAGTACTTATGCACCTACACGAGAAGTAATGGTTACTAAAAACACTTTGGATTATAGGTCATATAACTCAAAATTAAATTTATTTAGATTAGTATTATGTGCCCTATAGAGAGGAAATAATATTGGGACTTGAGTCACATCTGGACCTCCTTCAGAATGATTTCCCTATCGGAACTACAAACTCAATTTTTATCTTCCCTTATCATGATTATACATTTTCTTAATTGAAAACTGGTTCTCTAGATTATTTCCGTGAGTTGATTTTGTGAACCTATTCCATAATTTATAGTTGGTATAAATCCTCTCTCATAAGGAACCATTGTAGAAGGTCATCATAATATCTGTAATGGAACATTATACTGCATGATCAACACTCATCTTGGGCTCTATCACACTAGGTCTTATGTGGCCTTTTCATACACAATAATGGAATAATAAATAACTACTAGTACATACTCTCTAACTTCCACTATCACTACCAAAAATCATAAAGCAATGATTAATTAAAGTATGTGATTCAATACTAATCCAAGATTTAGAACCACCATTAAACGCAACATTATCATCTATTGGATTATGTTATGATATAATGTCTTTTTTTATCATAGAGTCGGTAGTAATTTGCAATACATTGAACTGAGACTTTATGGCATACCTAAGACCACCATTGAAACATCTCACCCTGGATTTCTCTTCTCTTGGAAGAGTCGGTATGAAGCGTTGAAACACAGTGAAGAGATATGAATAATCCTTCAAGAGATAAACACCACACTCTAGATGCATGAACACTCTATCTCAATCCTCCTTAATAATTTCCTAGAAAGATTAGTCATATAATTTATTCTGTAAATATCTCAATTCCATGGAAATATACTGATATTATTTTGTAAGAACATCCAACCATCCCATGGAAGATCCTTGAAACATATAAAATATGAGCTTTACCCTCTTCAATAGATGTGTATATAGATTTTAATAGATAGATAAACTTCCCTCTAACCATGATTCAACATCATAGGGACCACCTTCCCTTAAAAACATAGGTGGTTTCTACAGCTTGAACTATATGCTAAACTTTGACATAATGTGTGTAGTTTATAGTGCTCCTTCAATATAAACCACTACACCTAAAAAAATCTCCTTGAGAAGATAATTATTTCCTAGTCATGGTATAATGGGTGGTACTAATAAAGGTACTACTAGTGTCACTATAGGTGGTTTAGGTCCCAAAATCCCTAGAGTGTGGTCATCTACACCTTCTGAGATCCTAACATGAGGTATATGTGGGGGGAATATATCTATTATTCTAAGCACACTAATTATAATAGATACTATGATGAATATTTTAATGACTAGAAATGATAATGACCTCCCATCATGAATATAACTGATACTCTATCCATCCTCCCTATCAATGGGTTGTGACATATGGAAGGATTCAAATTTTGTATCAGAAGGATCATTTATATGGACTGTTAAGTGCATGTCACTGTAGAAAATGATATGTATGTTATATTTGGTGTAACCAATTAATAGAAAACATTCCCATTAAAATTTTGTTTTTTACCATCCTTATATATATAATTTTTCCGTTAAATGATCATTACATTCACTAATCATAATGTACTAATCATTATTAGTTAAAATTTAAATTCCATGTAACTATAACTAACCTTTTTTCATCCATTGCTAAGATGTATCATGTTCATCTTTCTGTGGATAAATTATATGGATCACCAATAAAAAAATTTAAAGAAACAATAAATATAAATTTAGAATAAAATTAATTTAACTGAAGAAACTAACGTTTAATCTCATTAACCAATGTTACATGACTTAAACTTTTCAAATTTCATTAGTTAAAGTTCCACCATCGAGTTGTATAGTATATCACTTGTTAGTTTTATGCAGAAAATATAACTAACCTATTATTTTTCATTTTTCTTGTAGTAATTGTCTGAAAAACTCACAAGTGTTTTTATCAGTGAATAAGCAATATGTAACAGGAAATCATGGAATTATATATGCATGGAATAAAAAATTCATGAAATATATAAACCTATGTTCCTATTATGAAAATTAAGGAAAAAATAAATTTACATATTTAAAAAAGTGTTTTATTCCATAAACAAAGAAATGTAACATAAATTCTCCTCCCAAGAGTATAATTTGTACATATATTACATGAAAATTCCATAACAGCAATTATCTTCCCTGGAAACAAGGATTTTCCCCTAGAATGTTTGTTATCTACAACCATGAATGACTTATTACCATGTTTTGACCAATCCTGGTCTCATATCTACCAATCCAAAATAACATGATAATGGAAATAAAATAACCATACCAGATTATGACATCCTAGCCTCTGTTCATTCATGATTTACCAATCATGGTTGGCTACATGGTTGGAACCTTGACCACCCATATTGAATATCCTTATAACTATAAATGGTAGCCTATAGTGGTAAGAAGGGTAGACAATTACATATTTCTTATGGTGTATCATGATGATATTTAATGGAAAAATAGAAGAAGTAATATAAAGGAAAATCATATTTAATAAGGGTATAAAATTAAAAACACCCATGTAATAATAAACAGAAACAATGGTAGTATAAATAATACAAGTATGATGATTTTGTGATGGAAAAATAGTAAAAAATCTTTCATGGATGTAGGTATTCAATACATTACCAGTATGTAAAATAGATAAAAAAAATCTTAAAATACAATCACTATGAGCATTTTTAGAACTACCTCGTTAATGTTTTCACTACTCCTATACGAAAGAAAAATCAAGAATCCATAGTTGGGATCTTCCCTTTATCCTCACTTTAATCCTTGAAGACTAAGTTGGAACCCATCAGTTTCTTAAAGATAGTGTGAGTAAAACATATATGTCTATAAAAAATTGGTTCCTAATGTAATTCTAGTCTTTGAATATAATCTATAGATCTGTGAAATATAATTGATCATATAAAAGTCGGATCCATAAAAATACATATAATACAATATTATCTTCAAATATAATCTATACTAGTGTGAGGAATAATAATTATGAAAATAATAAAATAAATTTGAACTGGAAGAAATAATAATAAGATTTAGTTGAATTTTTATATATTTGTTTATAGACCTATCAGTATAGAAGGAAACTATATCCAATATCTTCGTTATCCTCATTTAGTATTATGAACACATGCAAGGTAACCTTAATAGTAGTTTGACTAGAATCCAATGAAATAATCCAAGGTGGGACGTGTTTGGGGATATCAAGTAGAATTCAAGGAAATAATCCAATGAATTCTAATTTTGAACATAATATAACTGAATACTCAATTTAATACTGATGAATTCACACATCTATTACATCAACTGAGTAAATGTTTGATTTACCACTTGGTATTATCATCAATGAAATATGTGGTGTTCAATGAGGCATCTCATGGAATTCCATATCAGGGAATCTATGTCATACTCATAGAAGGTCATTATGTTAATGACTTTATTAAGGTACATAATAACCACACAGATCATTTAATAATTTAACATAGGACTCACCTTTATAAGGATCATAGATCATGACAATAACCAACTATAATATAGAAGTGATCGAAGGGATATGTAAATATAAATTATATTTATCATCTTAATTTATTTCATTGGGCCATCAAATTTATATGTAATCAAGAGGACCATTTTTAATAAACTTGTAATTTTCCAATAAAATAAGTTCAATTTTTGTCATTCCTTTTACAATGAATAATCTAAACACGCTGTAGGGGGTTTTCAATACAACATATGTATAGTTCTCAATTCCATTTAGTTTTAAAACATAATAATGAGTGGATCATGTTGAGTAAAATGATCTCCAACATCATCATCAGGTATCATAACACTTTTTTAACCAATAATATTCAAAAAAATAATGGAATATTAGTTTTAGGAGGAATAATAAAATATATGGTGTCTTGTACTATGATATAATTTACAACCACATTGAGGAAATTTATTAGACCACATGCCTTATACTAACATTATAAACGTAATCCAATATCCTCATATGATATTAATTGGATTGATAGGAAATGTGAATCTAGAAAAATTCCATAAATAGAGGGTATATTTGGTTTCAAAAACATAATTCCAAATAGTTAATAATAAAAAGATAATGGAAGACCGATGAGTGATAGAATACTAAGGAGGATCCAATGTGATGAGAGAAATTTGAATTATATTCCATATAGAGTATGTAACATAACTCCTAGAGGAGTAATAAATTGGATTCTTTCCATGGAATGTTATGTTTTTTAGGTAGGAGAGGATGAGAATAATGATTAAATAGTTCAAGGAAAAAATATTCATTTCCCATTTTTTAAAGGGGATCAAGGTTTTCCCAATATATTTATCAAAGGTTTATCTAAATATGTGCACATACAATCCATGTTTCCACACATCTCTTAATTCATGAACACATTCATAAACACCATACAAAAATCATCATTTCGTATTAACTAAGATTCCCACACCCCACAAAATCTAGGCATATAGTTCATAAAATTATTATTTTTTACTTATATATTTTATTATAGATTTCATATATAAATTAACTTTCAATTTAATTTCATAAAACCCATTTTTCTCACTTTCTAGTCTGCATAGTTGAGTAGTTAGGTTAGTACAAACTATGGGATAACTGTGTGCTTATGTTGGATTCTCTAAAAACCGCTATATCAGGCCCAGAACCAAGACCAAATCCTCCCAAAACCTACATGAACCTATTGTAAATTATAATTTAGATAATAAAATGTTTTATGAAAAAAATATAGGATTAATACATCAATTAAGGACTATGATCTTGCATCTCAACTCGAGGTAAGATATTTCTTTTCCATTTTCCATCACTTGATAATGTTTTAATATTAAATACAAAATTTATTTTATATAGTCTATACACTAACTATTTATAAATTATCAAATAAATCCAGAATTATTCTAATTAGTTTTTGTTATAATTAAAAATATATTCATCCTATGGGATTTCACATGAACGGTACAATGTATTATGGGTTTTCATACCTCAATTTCATTTTATTGGACTATATCAATCAATAATTGATTGTATTATTCTTAAATTACATGTAAAGTTACATTTCGTGGTTTATGTTTTAGTTTTACATTAATTTGTATTTAAAATTAAAACACATAATGTATTAATTTAGTAATTTTCAACTCCATGATATGTTATTTTTATGGTTTATTGGTCTAAAATATGATTTCTTTGGGACATGTATTTTTATTTTCATTGATATTATTTTATGCAGTGAATATACATCCATTATGACACGTTGTATCATGAATACAATTATTTTCAAGATACTTTTTATTTTAGTTGAAATAAATTATTTATGGTTCCCAACATTAAAATGATACCGAAATGGTAAGGATTTTAATGATTCAGTCCCATCTTATTTGAGAAATATCTTTGGAAAATGTTATATTAGAAGGGATCATATTCAATTTTTTTCTTCGTACATATATAATTTAATATCCTATGGTTATTAATTTGTTTTACATGATCACCTTCCATAACCTCCCTTATTGATTAATGAAACCTTAAGAATGTTTTTTATGTGATACCAACCTTGTATATTATTTTAGGTTGAGAATATTTCTCTAATATATACATTTTTCGAAAAATAAATATAAAAATGTGATTTAAAAAAATTAAATGATTTATAATTTTCAATATCTGTTATCATTAAAATTCTATAAAAAAATTAAAATATGAATATTTTTAATAGTATAGGTATTGAAATTTTGTATTTATTTATAAAGGCTTCAATGAAATGGTTTTTCACATATATAGAATATATTCCTTTTGGTCCATTATGAATATTTTTTAGTGAATATTTATATAAATGTTAACATTTATATTTTATATGATAATAATTATAATAATATACAATAAATTTTTTGTTTGTAAAGAATTTTTCAATTTGGAAAGTTATTTTTTTCTCGATAATATTTTTATTGATCATTTTATCGTATTTCTATTCATCGATGAGAAGATCCACTGATATTAATTATTCCCAATGGTAGATATTTTTGTAATGATACCATCCTATTTATTTCTACGTAGTGATAATAAATTTTAAATGATACTATAATGGACCCTCTTTTATTTCCACATATAAATCAATCTTTCATAGAACATTGTTAATTATCTATAAAAATATTTAAGCATCTATATATAATTTTTTTATTGTGGTTCTTGAAATTTTTTTATAATGATAATTGAGAATTATATAGTTCATGATGATATGTGGGTAAGATATATAACTCCATTTAATTGTGTAAGGTACAAAGTTAACCCATTATAGGATTATATTAACAAATTATTGGGATTTACTGGGTAGTTTATTTTAGTGATAATATGTATTTTAGAGTTATATGAAAATGATTTTCTTGTTTACCAATATTATTTCATTATTATTACACCATGTTAAAATTTTACCTTTGTTCAAGGATTTTTTACACACAACTCATTATTTTTAACATTTATGACTCTTAACATATTTTTAATATTTATTCCACATCTATTGGTTTAGGATCGATGTTTTTTGGCTATAAATTTTATTTTATACGCCCATGAACATTGACTAGTAAACCATATCATTATTTTTCATTTTATTCTCTACTATAAAATGTATTTTTAATTATTATGTTTATTATTAATTATAATTTTTGAGAACCCCTCTAATTATTTCCATTTACCTAGGTTATTAATAATGATATCAAATAAACTATGTTTTGAAAGGTTTCATGTGTGAATAATTTTAGGGGAGATATTACAGGCCTAATATGGTATAAAAAGTGTTCGTATATTAGAATTAATATTCATTTTACGAGATGGATATTATTATATTATAGTTTGTTATAACATTATAATACTAGAAACTCTAATGGTCGTATGTTATATAAGTGATCTACTTTTTTTATATGATGTTATGTGCTATCGAGGGAAAAAATGGGGTCACATTTTATAGTATTAAAGGAAGAAATGTATGTATTTTTATTTTAGAACTTGATATAGGAGTGAAGGTTCCATGAAATTATAGAAATAAATTTTTTATTTATTACATCATATAAAATAAATTTTGCTACATCACATAAAATATGGGTTATTGTGCTGAAAATGAGATAAAGAAACCATTAACTTGTTTCCGTGATTAGAAGAATGAACTATAATATCCTATATTTTTATCATAAATATTTTAATCACATATTAAAAAAATTTATCAGATAGATAACCATCATAAAATTATTTTTCAATATTATTTATATTTATAATAGTTTGTTATAATAGATTTTGAATATAAGGTATTTGTATTGTTGATTATATTGAACTAATTTCATATTAATTATATTGTTCCCAAAAAATACCCAAATTTCATCTTTCTTATATCATAAAACTTATTTAATTGATGTTTTATAATCATTAATAATTTAATCATTTCATTATAAGTGTATTTTTCATATGATATGAAAAATATGAATTTGGAAATGATCATGTTTTGATTATTATTATTGAAAGAAGTGTGATTTCATAAATAATGAATCAAAAATTGGAATATCCATTCTAAATAAATAAAATTATTTACTTATTTGTATCAGATACTTCATGAATTTTGTATTTATAGTCATTAAATATTTAATTTTGTGTCATTGATCATGGAGATGATCATAACGAACAAAACAATAACATAGCATGATTAATAGAAGATTATGAGGTTATTTAGTGAAAATATATTTATACAAGAAACATAAAGATAATATTTAGTGTTTTTTTAATATTATTATTCTAAAGAAGTTAAAGAATAATTCATGGATATGTAAATATTTCTTAATATGATTAATTTTTTATATCATCGTAGTATTCGTATTTTTTGAGGTCAATCTATTAAAAAATGATAATAATTCTTATTTTTTAATATATTATTAAATTTATAATAAAAAAAATATTCATATCATAAAAATAACATTTATCTTTAAAAACCATTCTCACGATGATCCAAGTAAAATAATGATGAAATGAAAAATAGAAATTCATCTTTCAACGAAGGCGGTAGTCCACACATACACCATAATGATGATTTGATTTTTTCATAGAAAATGATAAAGTGTAATGTAGATTATTTATAAAGATTCAAAAATATGTCATAAATATCATACGAATATATGATATGACATATTGTAAACATCCTAAATAGTGGTGATCGAAAATTAATCATGTAGAGTTATAGGGTAGTAGTCCGTGAAATCGATAATTCACTTCTTTATTTTTCTTAATGGTAAATTGGGAGGTTGGTTAACACTTCTACCACCATCACAATAAAAAACCAGAATAAAAATTATATTGATTATATTATATAATATGGGAAAAATATATTTCTATAACAGTAAAAGGAGAAAATAATTTGAAGGAGAAATAGTGGTTGTAACCATATTCATTACTTATTGAATTATGTACTCTTTTATAGGTAAATTGCAATTTGACGGATTGTATTATAAAAAATCAAGAACTAAATTAGTGTTTACAAGAGTGTGGTTGAATTGCTTTTCAATTTCTTTCCCAAAATTAAGGGGTTTTGTGAGGGGCGGTGAGGAGAGGAGTTCCCCATTTATTAGAGAAAATGATAGGTAATTTTTTATATACAAAAAATGATTCAAAAATGGGAAGCAAACCTCAAGGGATGTGGCTTGAAAATTGAGAAATAATTGACTGAAGGAAATATAAGTAATATAAACAAATTCACTTTAACACCTATATTTTTAATAAGAGAATTATTTATTATTACATTTTTGATTTATACATTAATTCAATAATAATAAAATGTAATTTAATTTAAATTTATGGAATAAATGAAATTATGAAAATATTAATAAATATTATCTGGGTGTTCATAATTTTAAATATTTAAATCAATTAATTTTATTATAATTTCTTAAAAAAGAATTAAATAATTTATTATTCAAATAAATTAATCAAAATTTAAAAATAATAAATTATAATATACTTATAAAAATATATATGAGTATTATTTTTAATAATGAAATATATTTCATATAAATAATTAATGATAATACTATTATTATATCGAAAACATTATATAAATATTATCATTTATGTAAAGCCAAAAATTATATTAAAGAATTAATATTATTTTTTCAATTTTTTATTATTATAAAATGTATCAGATATAAATATGTAAAAAAAACTAATAGTTATGAATATTTTAATGAGATTATGATAATTATAAAAATATAAATAAATAAATATTTACAGTTTTTCAAAACAAATTATATTAATAGATAATAATAATAATAATATGTTTATTTTTCTTTTTAGTGGATAATTATTAGTTTAAAGTATTAGTATGTATATATGTTAATTATAATAACAATTATAACAAAAAATAACGGTAATATAATATGATGGATATAATTATATTTATAAGTCTGAAAAGTTAAAAAATAATTAATTATATTAATAATAAGAATAAGATAAAATAATAATTGAAAATTTTATTGACTTTTAATATGGATTTTTGTTCGATCGAAACCTAACCCCCCCCCCCCCCCCGCTTCATCCCCTCTGATCTAAGAATCCCTTTCAGTTGGTAGGACCACAACTTCCGATGGGAGCCAAAAGAGCAAGGTGTTGGTACGCCACCACCAATTGTCGAGGATCATTCTATGATCGAGATGATTTATGTTGGGAACTTGTGACTTGGTGTGGTCATGTGTGTATGAATCCAAAACACATATCTTCTTCTTCCTCCCATCACCGATGGTATAAGGCCCCATCCTTAAACCTTACTTAATCTTGAGTTATTACAAGATTACACATTGAGGATCTTTTCGGCTTTAGATTTTTAGAGAATTAGATCATAAAACTTGTATTACATTCCACGTAAAAACAAACTGGTTACATAAAGATAGTATTATTCTTTCCCATCAATGGAAACATATTTAAAATAAAACATGGATTCTTTCTTGACACTTCCTTGACACTATCATCATATCATGTACCTTTCCCTTGACCTGTGAAAAACTTTTCAAAAAAACTTGGGATGGGCATAAAAACCTCAGTAAGGGATATAAAAATATGGAAAGGAAACATAGGTACATATATACATAAGAATGAAATCATACTTTACCCATAAAACATAAGCACTTTAACATACCTCATAAAATCATGAATAAATCACAGAAATCAGAAGACATAAAGGTAACTTGAGGCATTCATAACATTCTTACGTAGGGAGTAACCCTCTTGGTTACGTTTGGAATACCCATCACAGTATATTCCCTAAATCTCTTCGGAGAAACCTTAACGTTTCACTCCTTCGCGTTACCCAATGCATTGGAGATCTATATCGGGCTCACCCGCCCTTAGTTTATCACGAAACCACCCGTCTTCATAATAATGCCCAAGAACCTCAACATAATCGTATCACATAAAACATGCATAAAGGAAACATAACATTTCCACCTTTCAATCACAAAATATCAATACAACACATTGATATAAAAACATTATGAAAACCATTTTCAATACCAAAATAAAATAAAAGTAAAACATGGTATTTATTTTTCTTTTTAAAAGAAGGTATGGCTTGTAGAGGAAACCGAAACTCAAATAACGGTCATGACGGAGGAGAAGTCGTTGTCGCCGCATACGTACAAAAAAAACATTCCCTTTTGTCGTTTTGTAAAATGATTCGTATAAAAAATACTCCTTTTGGATAAATGTAAAAGTCAAAGGGGTTTATACACCGTATAAAAGAAGGTTGTGTATAAAACAAAATATGCCTCAATGAAAGAAGATTGAGACAAAGTCCCATACCTCGGGTCCAGCATGACTCGGTCGTTCTTTAATCTCCTGAATAATAAACTTGAGTTAATTTATACTTGTTTAAGAAAATTTTTCAAGTTCATTATTACTTTTATATCACTTATTTTCATGTCATGAACACTATGTAATTATTTAAGTTAATAACGGTCGTTTTAACGATCATTGGTACATGAGTCAAAAATAAACCCTTTATAATTACATGTTGTTCATGTATCCATTATATCCAGAATTATAATAATTATGTATATATCATATATAACCAGTATATACATTGATTTATAATATTACATAATCATTTAGAGGTAAGAAATGAAATGCACCGTTCATGGAGACGGTAAGCCGTACGTACGCATGAACGCTACTTTGATTTCTATTTCGTATTTTATAGAATAGAATCATAATGATATAAAGGTATATTATAATTCCAGTATAAAATAATATATAATATCATATTTCCATCCTTTATACGTCCCACATATGGTATTTAACAAATCAAACCACTTTGAGGGGGCGGTAGTCCGCACTTCCTTAAATGAAGATATCGTGTTTACCCATAATGGAAACAATAATGGTATGCCATAAATGAAAAATACAGAAGATTAAGGAAAGAATAAACATATTATATATCATATATAAAAATAGTGACATCTTAATGGCCACCTTTTAAGGTGTTAAAGGAATGTTGAACAATCATCGTTTCGGGAGGCATAAATTCCCCATCCACGGAAACAGTATGTTCATTAACCAATAGATGTAGGTGTGTGTAAGTGTAGATTTAATACATCTTATAACAAAATCCTAGTATATTTAAGATACTAGAGTTGTTACAAAAGAAATAAATAAAAAGAGTTTAGGGGGTTGTAGAAGCAAAATAAAACAAAAGGACTCAAGTGAAGACATTACCTTAAAATCAGGTAACTCTCTTAGATTTGAGCTCAATGGAATCCTTGGGAAGTCTTCTGCCCAAAGTGAGGTTTCAAGGAGTAATAGACGGAATTGTAGAGACAAAATGAGCAGGGGTTGGCCGAGCCAAAGGCTTTGGGAGTGTGGGGTAAGGAGGTAGAGGTGGGGGCCTTTTATAAGAGGAGAGGAGGGGCACTCTTGGAAAGTAAAGATAAGTTACTTTATTTTAAAAAGATTTTAGGATCCAAAAGGTCCCACATTGATATAATTCTAGGATACGGCGATAAGGGTTCGAAATCCACTCATCCAATAGGTTTTGGACATGTTTAGGTCTTAGATATTACATTATCTTTCCATATTTTTTAAATCGTTAAATAATGAGGTCATCGCTGCATCATCATGATGTCATAAATAATTTACTTTATTTAATGTCTAAAAATTATAAAAAAAATACTATGATGTAGGACATCGTTTTATATTTACAATGACTATTTATAGTTAAAAATCTGAATTGTATAATCCCATGTAAAAATTGTTAGTAAAACATATCATGTGTGTGTCATTTTTACTTTAACATTTAATAAAAAGTTATTTATGTCATTTCCCAACCAAAGTGGCTCCATGGGGTCCCCAAGTTGACTCATGGCTTGTCTTGGTCATCCATGACACATCCAATGATGGTAGGACATGTGTCAAGCTCATCTCATACTATTAAAACATTATTTTTACCTTAAACTACACTAATTACCACTAATCGTGATTAAAAACTTAATAAGTTACTATTCACCAAAAAATTATTTTAATCTCATTGAACCACATTTTTCTTCTTAATGAAAAACATGTATGTCAGAATTTTGAAATTCAAAACACAATGATGGCAAAATTTCATTTAAACGGAAAATCAGTTTTTATAAGTACCACTTAGTGGATTCACTATTCATCAAAAATTGAAGTTTTTCAGAAAATTACCAAAAATTCATCCTAAGATATATTTAATATTCCGAATTCAAAAATGAAGTCTATTTTAAAAAATTCAAAACATATAAGTCACATTAATTAATTTAATAATTAATTCCCGCTGTCATTAAAAATAGTGTGTTTTTATGAAACAATAAGTATCAAAAGATTGACACCAGTTTAAGTCTAATTTCAAAGTGAAATTGATTCCAATGGCCACCATTGGATTAAATGGTAAAAATATATTCACATTACACATTAAGACCAATTCAAAAGATAATATAATCATATAAATAAATTAGATTAAGAAGCAGTTTTGATGTAAAATGCAGTATTTTTCACTATTCATTAAAAAATGAACATTGTCAGAAAAATACCAAAAGTAACACAAAGTAAATTTTGATGTCCCAATCATAAAGAATAAGTTTATTTTGACAAACATAGCTTATAAAATTGTCAAAATATAGATTTAAAAATGGTTTGCCATCAAAAGGCAGTAAAACAATCTTTTAAAAATATTAGTGCATTCAATGCTTAAGATTGGATTTATTTTCATTTTAAGACTCTAAAACACTATCTAATTCATTAATAGACATAGATAAAAATATCTATTATTCATTACATACTTGGGATGTTACATCCTTCCCTCCTTTTGAAAATTGTGTCCCCGCAATTTATTTACTTATCGAATAAATGGGGGTACTTATCCCTCATTGCATTTTCAGATTCCCATGTTGCCTCTTCCATCATGTGGTTTTTCCACAAAACCTTTACCTGCTTAATCACCTTATTTCATAACACTTGCTCCCTGTGGTCATGAATCTGGACCGATTGTTCCTCATAAGATAGGTTCTCATCCAGGTGAACTACCTCTGGACTCAAAACATGAGATGGATCTGGCATATACTTTCTCAACATCGAAACGTGAAAAACATTGTGTACCTGAGATAAAATCGGAGGTAAAGACACTCGGTATGAAACTGATCCAACTCTCTCCAGAATTTCATATGGTGAAATAAACCTTGGACTCAACTTTCCTTTCTTACCAAATCGCATCACACTTTTCCATGGTGATACTTTGAGAAAAACATGATCACCTACCTCAAAAGATAGATCCTTCCTCCTGTTGTCCGCATAACTCTTCTGCCTACTCTGAGCTGTTCTCATGTGTTTCCGTATCAGCTGAACTTTTTCTGCCAACTCTTCTACCAATTCTGGTCTCATCAACTTCCTTTCACCCACTTCATCCCAGAAAGCTGGAGTTCGACACCGCTTCCCATATAATGCCTCAAATGGTACCATCTGTATACTGGAATGAAAACTGTTATTATATGAAAATTGAACCAAAGAAAGATGTTGGTCCCAACTTCCCTGATAATCCATAGATCAAGAACGTAGCATATCCACCAATGTCTGAATTGTTCATTCTGACTGCCCATCTGATTGATGATGAAAAGCTGTACTAAAATTTAATTCAGTACCCAATGACTTCTGAAGGACTTTCCAAATTTTAGAAGTGAACCTGGGATCACGATCAGATAAAATGGAGAGAGGAACTCCATGTAACCTGACTATCTCTTTAAGATACAAATGGGAAAGTTGATCTAGGGAAAAAGTATCTTTTATAGAAAGTAAATGAGCAGATTTGGTCAAGCGATCAACAATAACCCAAATTGCATTATTACCTCTAGATGTCTTCGGTAATCCCACAACAAAGTCCATGGATATATTCTCTCATTTCCACTCTGGCACTGGTAAAGGATGAAGCATCTCTTTCGGTAACTGCCGCTCTGCTTTAACCTGCTGAAAAGTCAAACACTTCACTGTAAAAGCAGCAATATCCCTTTTCATTCCATCCCACCAGTAATACTCCCGCAGATCTCTATACATCTTAGTACTGCCAGGATGAACTGAAAAGGGAGAACTATGAGCTTCACACAACAACTCTCTCTTCAACTGTGAATCACAAGGAAAACACAATCTCTTCCCAAATCTCAAAATGCAATCATTATCAATGTTGAATTCATGCAACTTACCTTTCTGAACCAGCTCTACCTTTTTCTGCAACTCACTGTCTTGCTTCTGTGCTTGCTTGATTCTATCTGATAGAGATGATCTCACTGATACCTGAAAAAAAACAGAAGAACTTCCTACACCAACAACTTCTATGCCAAAGTTCATCAAATCCTTAACCAAAGGATCACGTTCCAAATGCAACATTTCTAATAAAGCATTACTTTTTCGACTCAAAGAATCAGCCACTTTATTTGCTTTTCCCGGATGGTAATGAATCGTACAATCATAATCCTTGATTAATTCTAGCCATCTCCTTTGTCTCATGTTCAATTCTTTCTGAGTGAATATATACTTTAAACTTTTGTGATCGGTATATATTTCACACTTTACTCCATACAAATGATGCCTCCAAATTTTCAAAGAAAAAACAACAGCAGCTAATTCCAAATCATGTGTTGGGTAATTTACCTCATGTGTTTTCAATTGTCGTGAAGCCTAAGAAATTACCTGATCATTCTGCATTAGGACGCAACCAAGTCGTTTCAATGAAGCATCGCTGTAGATGACAAATTCACCCATTCTGGAAGGTAGTGCCAAAACTGGAGCATTCACCAATCTTCTTTTCAGTTCATGAAAACACTCATCACATTATTTTGTCTAGATAAACTTAACACCCTTTCGAGTTATCTTAGTCATTGGACCAGATAACCGGGAAAAATTTCTAACAAACCTTCTGTAATAGCCTGCCAAACCAAGAAAACTACGTATCTCGGTTACATTTGTGGGTCTTGCCCATTCTTCAACAACTTTTGTTTTAGTAGGATCAACAGTTATCCCATCTTTAGAAACAATGTGACCAAGGAAAGAAATTTGTTGCAACCAAAACTCACACTTGCTGAATTTTCCATACAGTTTCTTTTCTTTTAAGGTTTTCAAGATAACCCTTAAATGTCTTTCATTCTCTTCTTTACTTTTAGAAAACACCAAAATATCATCAATAAAAACCACCGAAAACTTATCCAAGAAATCATGGAAAATTCTATTCATTATGTCCATGAATACAGCAGGTGCATTGGTTAGCCCAAAAAGCATTACTAAAAATTAATAATGGCCATATCTTGTATGGAACGTGGTCTTCGGAATATCTACCTCTTTTACCTTCAGCTGATGGTACCCCGATCTCAGGTCAATCTTTGAAAAAACTGAGCTCCCTGGATCTGATCAAACAAATCATCAATATGATGCAAAGGATATTTGTTCTTAACATTGATGTTATTCAAGGCTCTATAATAAATGTAAAGTCTCATTGAACCATCTTTCTTTTTAACAAATAAAATAATAGCACCCCATGGTGATGTGCTAGGTCGAATGAAACCTTTCTCTAATAAATCTTGCAATTGCACCTTCAACTCTAAAAGTTCAATTTGAGCCATTCGATAAGGGGGTTTTGAAATTGGCTTAGAATCAGGAACTAAGTCAACAGTAAACTCAACTTCCCGATCTGGTATTATTCCAGGCAACTCATCAGGAAAAACATCAGGATACTCATTTACCACTGGCACATCATTAATCTGAACAGTTCCTTTATTTTCAATGATGTGTGCAAGGTAACATTCATTTCCATCTTTTACAAGTTTCTTGGCCTCTTGATAAGTTATCAACAGTATGGGTTCATTCTTCTACACAAACTGAAAGTCTTTATGAAAAGAAACTTCTTTAGCTCTACAGTCAATCTTAGCATGGTAAATAGAGAGCCAAACAATACCCAGAATAAAATCAAACTCTACTAGAGGTAGAACAATAAGGTTTGCAAGTAGGTTCTTTCCCCATATAAGGATAGGAAGATTCTTATAAATTCTTTTTGCCTCAACATTCACCCCAGGTGTTTTTACCAAAAGTTCAGGAGTAATTTCTTGAGATGGTATTCCCATTTTACTAGAAAAGGTTTCAGAGATGAAAGAATGTGTAGACCCCGAATCAAACAACACACTGGAATAATATGAAAAAACAAACAAAGTACCTGATACAACTTCATTTGATGGCTCGACATCTGCTGAAATAGTTGCAAAGGATTTCACCACCCCTTTCTGCTTGTATTATAACTGCTTCCCATCACTCAAGCTCTTTTTCAGACACTCATTTTCATAGTGACCCATCTAATTTCACTTATAACATTTCACTAACTGTAAATCAAATTTGGTCTTACCTTCACCTTGATCCTTTTTAGTGAAATCACGAGCCTTATGTCCCATCTTACCACATCGGTAGCACTTTCCATAATTTAGAAGACATTCCCCAGCATGCCTTTTGCCACATTTATCACAAACTGGAATATTAGTTTTCTTACCATCAGACTTTTTTGAAAAATTCTTACCTTTCTCATGACACCTTGATCTCTTCTTCTGTTAGTTTTTATAGAACACTTGATCATCGGCAAACTCCATTTCAACCTTCTCAGCACATCGAACAAGCTTTTCATAACTTTTAGACTCACGAGAAGCTAATTCCCTTCGATATTTTGGCTTTAATCCTGAGTAAAAATGATTGATTTTACTATCATGGTCTCGGATAAAATTTGGAGCATACCTTGCCAATCGAGTGAACGTTTCTTCATAGGTAGCCACTAAGTCTTCCTCTTGCCTCAATTCCAAGAATTGCTTTTCCATCCTAAGTCGAACAGCCTTAGGATAATACTTCTCAAGAAACATACCTTTGAATTCATCCCAGTCGAGAGCATCAATCTCATCCGCGTCCCTGATATTTTTAACCATCGACCACCACGGATCTACTTCACCCTCCAAACGGTAAATAGAAAGACTAACCTTTTGATTGTCTGAACACCCGATGACATCGAAAATCTTCTCCAGTGCTTTAATCCACCCTTCAGCTAACACAGGGTCAGATGATCCTCTAAATGATGGGGGATGTTGCCTCATGAAATGTTCCACCACTGACATGTTCCTCTGCGGTTGATCTGGCTGATCTCGTGCATGGATACCACCTCCATTTATCGCTTGAGTCAACTATGCCATTACTACAACAAACTGTCCAGTTCCAATTCCGACCATCTCAGGATGCTGATTTGGAAGGTTATTTCCTTTTGTATGCCTTCCAAGCACTGCTTCCCTGTTTCCTCTGCGGAAAACCATTCTGAACAAACATGTCTTAGATGAAGCAACATGGTAATCTTCAAATTCTATATCATTTCAAATTTTTTTTGGATAATCATTTAATATAATTCTAACTCCTAAAGTTATCTAAACCGCCCTTTGATACCAACTATAAGGCCCTAGCCTTAAACCTTACTTAATCTTGAGTTATTACAAGATTACACATTGAGGATCTTTTCGTGATTAGATTTTTAGAGAATTAGATCATAAAACTTGCATTACATTCCACGTAAAAACAAAGTGGTTACATAAAGATTGTATTATTCTTTCCCATCAATGGAAACATATTTAAAATAAAACATGGATTATTTCTTGACACTTCCTTGACACCATCATCATATCATGTACCTTTCCCTTGACCTGTGAAAAACATTTCAAAAAAAAATGGGATGGGCATAAAAACCTCAGTAAGGGATATAAAAATATGGAAAAAAAACATGGGTACATATATACATAAGAATGAAATCATACTTTACCCATAAAACATAAGCACTTTAACATACCTCATCAAATCATGAATAAATCATAGAAATCATAACAAATAAAGGTAACTCGAGGCATTCATAACATTCTTACATATGGAGTAACCCTCTTGGTTACGTTTGGAATACCCATCACAGTATATTCCCTAAATCTCTTTAGAAGAAGCCTTAACATTTCACTCCTTTATGTTACCCAATGCATTGGAGAGCTATATTGGGCTCACCCGCCCTTAGTTTATCACAGAACCACCCATCTTCATAATAATTCCCAAGAACCTTAACATAATCGTATCACATAAAACATGCATAAAGGAAACATAACATTTCCACCTTTCAATCACAAGATATAAATACCACACATTGATATAAAAACATTATGAAAACCATTTTCAATACCAAAATAAAAGAAAAGTAAAACATGGTATTTATTTTTCTTTTAAAAAGAAGGTATGGCTTGTAGAGGAAGCCGAAACTCAAATAACGATCACGGCGGCGGAGAAGTCGTCGTCGCCGCATACGTACGACAAAAACTTTCCCTTTTGTCATTTAGTAAAATGCTTCGTATAAAAAAGATTCCTTTTGGATAAATGTAAAATTCAAAGGGGTTTATACACCATCTAAAAGAAGGTTGTGTATAAAACAAAATATGCTCAATGAAAGGAAATTGAGACAAAGTCCCATACCTCGGGTACAACTTGACTCGGTCGTTCTTTAATCTCCTGAATAATAAACTTGAGTTAATTTATACTTGTTTAAGAACCTTTTTCAAGTTCATTATTACTTTTATATCACTTATTTCCATGTCATGAACACTATGTAATTATTTAAGTTAATAACGGTCGTTTTAACGATCATTGGTACTTGAGTAAAAAATAAACCCTTTATAATTACATTTTGTTCATGTATCCATTATATCTAGAATTTTAATCATTATGTATATATCATATATAACCAGTATATACATGCATTTATAATATTACATAATCATTTATAGGTATGAAATGAAATGCACCGTTCATGGAGACGGTAAGCCGTACGTACGCATGAACGCTACTTTCATTTCTATTTCGTATTTTATTGAATGGAATCATAATGATATAAAGGTATATTATAATTACAGTATAAAATAATATATAATATCATAGTTCCATCCTTTATACGTCCCACATATGGTATTTCACGAATCAAATCACTTTGAGGGGGCGGTAGTCCGCACTTCCTTAAATGAAGATATCGTGTTTACCCATAATGGAAACAATAATGGTATGCCATAAATGAAAAATACAGAAGCTTAAGTAAATAATAAACATATTATATATCATATATAAAAATAGTGACATCTTAATGGCCACCTTTGAAGGTGTTAAAGGAATGTTGAACAATCATCGTTTCGGGAGGCATAAATTCACCATCCACGAAAACAGTATGTTCATTAAGAATTAGATGTAGGTGTGTGTAAGTGTAGCTTTAATACTTCTTATAAAAACATCCTAGTATATTGAAGATACTGGAGGTGTTACAAAAGAAATAAATAAAAAGAGTTTAGGGGGTTGGAGAAGCAAAATAAAACAAAAGGACTCAAGTGAAGACATTACCTTAAAATCAGGTAACTCTCTTAGATTTGAGATCAAAGGAATTCTGGGGAAGTCTTCTGCCCAAAGTGAGGCTTCAAGGAGTAATATAGGGAAGTGGAGAGACAAAATGGTCAGGGGATGGCGGAGCCAAAGGCTTTGGGAGTGTGGCTAAGGAGGTAGAGGTGGGGGCCTTTTATAAGAGGAGAGGAGGGGCACTCTTGGAAAGTAAAGATAAGTTACTTTATTTTAAAAAAGAGTTTCGGATCCAAAAGGTCCCACATTGATATAATTAAAGGATAAGGTGATAAGAGTTCGAAATCCACTCATACAATAGGTTTTGGACATGTGTAGGTCTTAGATATTAAATTATCTTTCCTTTTTTTAAGTCGTTAAATAATGAGGTCATCGCTGCATCATCATGATGTCATAAATAATTTAATTTTTTTAATGTATAAAAATTATAAAAAAAATACTATGATGTAGGAAATCTTTTTATCTTTCCAATGACTATTTATAGTCAAAAATATGAATTTTATAACCCCATGAAAAAATTGTTTTAGTAAAACATCTCATGTGTGTGTCATTTTTACTTTAACATTTAATAAAAAGTTATTAATGTCATTTCCCAACCAAAGTGGCTCCATGGGGTCCCCAAGTTGACTCATGGCTTGTCTTGGTCGGCCATGACACATCCAATGAGGTTAGGACATGTGTCAATCTCATCTCATACTATTAAAACATTATTTTTACCTTAAACTACACTAATTACCACTAATCGCGATTAAAAACTTAATAAGTTACTATTCACCAAAAAATTATTTTAATCTCATTGAACCACATTTTACTTCTTAATGAAAACCATGTATGTTGGATTTTTAAAATTCAAAACACAATGATATCAAAATTTCATTTAAACGGAAAATCTGTTTTTATAAGTACTACTTAGTGGTTTCACTATTCATCAAAAATTGAAGTTTTTCAGAAAATTACCTAAAATTCACCTTAAGCTAAATTTGATATTCCTAATTCAAAAATGAAGTCTATTTTACAAAATTCAAAACATATAAGTCACATTAATTAATTTAATAATTAATTCCCGCTGTCATTACAAATAGCGTGTTTTTATGAAACAATAAGTATCAAAAGATTGACACTGGTTTAAGTCTAATTTCAAAGTGAAATTGATTCTAATGACCACCATTGGATTAAATGGTAAAAATATATTCAGATTACACATTAAGACCAATTCAAAAGATAATCTAATCATATAAATAAATTAGATTAAGAAGTATTTTTGATGTAAAATGCAGTATTTTTCACTATTCATTAAAAAATGAACATTGTCAGAAAAATACAAAAAATTCACACAAAGTAAATTTTGATGTCCCAATAATAAATAATAAGTTTATTTTGACAAACATAGCTTATAAAATTTTCAAAATATAGATTTAAAAATGGTTTTCCACCAAAAGGCAGTAAAACAATCTTTTAAAAATATTAGTGTATTCCATGCTTAAGATTGGATTTATTTTCATTTTAAGCCTCTAAAACACTATATAATTCATTAATAGACATAGATAAAAATATCTATTATTAATTACTTACTTGGGATGGTACAGATGGTCAGTCGATCAACAACCCATGTCTGAAACTGTGATCATTTCAGGCATCACGTAGCTTCTGGAATCATCCACCCAAAAATCTCATGATGAAAAGATGAGTCAGATCATGGGAAATGCCCAAACTGGATAGGTATCTGGGGGTCATAAAATATCACATTCTTTTTTAGGTGTCCATGCATTCAGGTTCTATTATAATTAGTCATATATTATAATAGAATGTATATATTCATGTCATGTAGGTAATATGACATTTCTCACTAGTTTTTTTCTTTTATTACCATTTATTTTGGGAGTCGACTATCTGTAGATAAACATTTATGTGTTGAAATATGGATTAAAGGAGTTTCCATTCATGTATCTATCCACTTTATTTTAGTATACTTTTTTTCAACATTGATGATCCTTTTCCTAGATTTCTTTCATTGTCATGAAGGACTTATATTGAGAGCAATAATTCTACACCAGTAATTCGAATAGTAAGGGATCTTATTTCTATAAAATATGTTCATGTTAATCAAATCAATTCATTATTTCAAATAGTACATGTCAAATTGTTTCTTATCGATAAGTAGTGTTAATTTATATATTTCTCAAATATTTTAATGTTATGTTTGTAAGAGATCAATTTATTTTTATGAATTCATTTATTTTCAATAAATTCCCACGAAATAAATTTAACTCAATTATATTTTCGTGTAAGGAAACTTCTTTGTGAAAAATATTCTCACATTTTTAAAATGGTTTCTATATTATCGAAATTATATTTTAAATTACCGTAGACTATTCCTTGTTTTTCTAAATAATTTTTTAAATTATTTTGTGATAGTAAGGGATTTAATTTTGATAAAAAAAATAAAATGGTTTCTATTTTTAGGTGTTCTACCTAAAACTATCTAAGTCAATTAATATTGTTAATTTCCTGATTTCCCGAAAAACATTCATTCTAAATCTATATCAAAAGAGGGGAAATAATAATATTTAATATATTTATTTCATTTAAATTTTTTTCTATATAGGTATTCGGTTTCAATATCGTTTATATTTAGGTTTTATTATGAATTGTCTCCTTGATTCATTCATGTTATTTTATGAATTTTAAATATTACATGTTTAATTTGAATTAAAGCATTTATTTCATTAATGTTTTTATATTTTTAATTATATTCTTATAATGGTAAGGGATTTTTTTTAAAAACTCTTCTTAAAGTGTTAACATGTTTTCTGAAATATTATTATATTTATATGAAAAATTATTGTAGCTAACTAATGTTTTTAAATGGTGTCAAAAAAATTTTAGTAATGGAATGTTGAATCATTTTTAAATTATAAAATCATTCTTTTATAACAATTCATGATGGTATTACATTTAAAAATGTTCCAAAATAATTCTTCGGTCTGTGAGACTTAATTTCATGAAAATTATTTTGTCTAATTAAAATTACCACAATTAGACACATATTAATGAATGTTATTATATTTTTAGGAATTATTTCTTAATAATATTGTTTTAAATTTATCTATAAATATATAAATATTTATATACAGACACATCATTTCATGTTATAAATCATGTGCACCCATGGATTTCACTTCAAAAAATTAATTTAAAGGTTTAATGATTTCAAATTATGCATCTATAAGTGTAAGATAAGTAGTCATATTTTTAATGATTATGTTTAGAATAAATTTTTTTATTCAAACAATTATATGTATACATAAGAGAAATGAATAATTCTTTTCCAAAAACGCACACACAAACACACATATATATATATATATGTATCAACATTTATATTATTTTATAAGAAACAAATTTTTTTATCTAACATGATTATAGACATGTATATAAGTATAGGAATATATTTTTTTAATTTAGGAAAAACTATTTTATTCTAGATATTTTTATATATAGGTATGTAAATAAATTTATTTATATTCATATGTCATTTTTATAAGAATTTATATTTTTTATATTGATAAACTTGTGCATGAACATTAAATTAGGTACTATTCCAAAAATCAATATATATATATATATATTTATATATATATATATTTATGTATGTATGAGTATAAAATTATTTAAAAAAACTGATATATACATAGAAATATGTATAGGAATATATAATTACATAATTTCGTTAATGAGAAACTAATTTAATCATTATTCAAATAAATCAGGTATGTATTTTTTTATGAAATAATGTTCAAGGATCATGGTTTAAAAGAACCTTTGGGGTCCTTTGGATGAAAAATACAATTTACAATTACTTAATTCCATATAGTCAGGATTGAATATTATGTGAATAATTATTGGGGATGGGGAGTTATCCAAAACCCTTATGGTAGTTTTGTCCAATCATATTATCGGTTCACTCAGCTAGCACTCAAATGTACTGGGAAATGTTTTAACCTCATGATATGTTAGGCATTTTGTGTGGGAGTTGTATCCTGAGAACATTATGGGATCAGTAAATGAACCAAATCCTTCATTGGACTATCTCCTCTTTGTCTCCATAGTGAATAAAGAATACATTCTATGAACGATAGTTCCATTGAGAATTAATTATGAATTCTTATAAGTTTTCAAGTTAATTTTCAATAATTTTATAAATGAGTGATGTTGATTTTAAAATTGTTATATATATATATTTTTTCTCTATGTATTTTATTTTTATAAGTAGAAATGATTTATTAATCATGCATTAACAAAATTTATATCATGTTTTACTTTTTAATATTGAATCATAAAATTCAGCTTGGTATCCTTTTGCTTTGAAACCATTAACTGAGCTCTTTGTCACTCACCCTATGTTCTCAAAACCTCTTTTCACAGGCCATAAAAATTCATAGAATATAGATAGTGTTCAAGGTCCTTTTTTTGTTTACACCTTGTAATGTATAATAATTGTTTGGTCTTATCTTTTATAGGTTGTGTAATGTGAACTTTTCAATGTATATAGATTCCTTAAAACTCAAAAACATTATGTTCTCGTGTTGATAATTAATAAATTAATTAAATAATATATTTTTATATATAGGAAATGTATCTAGGTCATAATATACATACACCAAATATTTTTGGAAAACATTTAAGGGAATTTACCACTAATGTAAATCATTTTTTCGAATTTTGTTTCACTATGGTAAGTAGTTCATACCTAGGGTAACTTATCATTTATGAATAAATTTAAAAATTCACTCTTTTAGTATTTTTGACTTATAAATTCAAAATTATAAAGAAATTGTAATAGATTAAAATAAATAAAGATTTAAAAATTATTTTTAAAAACTACATGTATAATGTATTGATTTTGTTTGAATAAAATAACACTCAATAAAAATTTTATATATTGGTTTTTTAAATTGTATTTTACAATTTTAAAATAATAAATATTCATATATAATTCATATTTTTTTTATAAAATGAATGAATTTATTTTAATATAATTCTTATATACTAATAGCATCATAAAATACATGTTATTCTAAAGAAAATTATTTTTTACTATTTAATAAAAAAATAAAAACATTTATAAAAATCCATAAAATTTACCCTAAGATCGTTTTGAAATTATAAACTAAAATAGTGGTTTATTTCTATAAATTATAATTAAAAAATTTATATATTAATTTTTTAAAATACTTGTATTTTCTAGGAATTTAAATATAAGAACAAATATGATTCTTTTTCTTCGGGTGCTGGTGAGAGGTAAAATATTCTTATGTACTTAGTAAAGGATCTCAGATAATATTTTCTGACCACTCCATTGATCTTATAAATTTCGTTTTTATCCTAATATAGGTATTTTAATGAAATATGAGTGATTTTAGTTTTAGATAATGATTTAATATTTAATTATTAAAATATTATATTATTCATATAAAATCATGTGATGATACCTTGTGAAAAGATAATGAAATTTATATTTTGACTCCATAATTTTTTAGACAATTCGATCCTTTATTTTTAGTGGTGTAATCAAGATTCTTGTTATAGGACTTGATATGAAAATTAAATAGCAATTTAATTTATCAATTAATTTATTTGACACTCTGATGCCTCCTCCATTTTGGGATTCCATACCATTGAAGGAAGTGGAAGTGGGTAACTCCCTCATATGGTGGTCAAAATGAGTATAAATGGTGAATTTTATTTTTGTGACTTTATTTAGGGGGTCTATCAAGACTAGATCGAGGTAGAACAATTTCCAATTGCAGATTTATGCTCAAAGCTTCAACATTAAACTACAACAAATTCCATTTTTTGAATTTTATTCACTTACTCTCATAAAACATTTTTTAAATCGTAGTTCCCTATTATGACTGCTTAGGTCTCCATGGGAATTATTATGATCTTTATTAGGTAAATGTGTGTTATGTGAGATTTACAAGGGTTTCTTAATCATAAATCTCGATCACATGACATGTTCTTTTGGAACACATGTATTTTGTTATTACAGTTCAGGGAATTTTGACTTTTAGAACTACAAAATTGTGTACATGGAGTGAACTTCAAGAATTGGGACACGGTTATACATCCGAGAACATGGAAAATGAAATTTTGTTACCACACCGACTGTAATTGATGTGTACATTATATAGTTATACATGACCATGTGTCCGAGGACATGGATAGACACCACATGTAACGGGGACATGTCCATGTAGAAGTTTATATCAAAAAAACCCATGAAATACATTTCCTTGTAGTATTACAAATTACATAATATGTGTATGTCCTAGCTGTGTAGTAGTACATTACCAAACCATTGTATGACCAGGCCTTGAATAAGAATAAGTCATGTGTTGACATTTTGGAGCACCCACCATATACCTTTGTACAAAAAGTGTTCTAGCCCTTTGTATCCCTTTTGAGGCCATTGGGTGAATTTTCACGAAATATTCAAAATTACACACATGTTGAGTTCTTTTTTTGTGTTTTTTCATATAGATTGTGATGGTGAAAACCATTGATACTTTTTAGTAAATATATGTGGTGTTTTTCAGATAGTATGATAAAATGGATATGTTCTCCTAAATAACGTGAGTATAGATTTTTTAAGGGGTGAAAAAGGATATGATAATTAGGTGAGGGTCGTGAGAATGGTTAGAGGAGATAATATGAGTTAATAAATGACCATGATTAGTGATAGAATGGTGTAGTCTCTCGTTATAGAGATTGAGATGTGACTCTAGGTGATTTACATGTTGGGTGTATAGGCTAGCCTAGGGTGACTTGTAAATGGGATTTCCTTAAGGGTATATCCATTTCATGAACATTAACTACTAAGGGTTGTGTGGCTATGAGATATGATAGACTGGTTAGTAGGATATTTGGTCCCTAAGAGAGAGGTGTTGGCCTAAAAGATTAGTTGTTACAATATATTGGGAGATTGAAGAGTCTACACATGTTCTTATCTATATGATACCAAGGGGAGATGATTCCGATTTATTTTTTTGGAACCAAATATGGATTTCTCTATTTATGAGTTAACGTATAGGGATGAGTGGATTAATTATTGATATAATAACACTAAAAAGTTCATTTTTTTGGGTTTAAATGGCCATATGTATTCCCATGTGACAAAAATCTCTCTATGGGAATTTGGGGATAAGATATCAATGATGGAATGGGTGTTTTGAAAAACCTTTATATATTTTCCTATTCATTAATGTTGAGACTTGGTTTACTTACACCTATGAGGTTATTGTGACATGGTTGAGATTCCATGTTAAGATACGGGTTTATTAGAGTCGGATACACTATTGTGTGAGTGGGAAATGATTTTCAGTAGATATTGATGAGATTAGTGAGATTGATTCTTTTTATATGCTTCTTTCATGGTATGGATTTGGATTTTGGACTAAATATTTTCACCTATAGGCATGGAGAAATTGTGGCTCTGGGTACCATTGACGATATTAATTGTTGAGTTTTCATAATTATGCTCCAGGAAAGGATAATACTATAATGGATTATGTTCCAAAATTAGAATCTATAAATTTATTGTATATTCAATTTTTTATATGATAGACTAATTATTTTGTAAATAATGTTATTCTAGGAGGAATGGGATGGAAATTGAAAATATTCATCCATGGTTTATGTTCCAACCTAACACCTTAGAAACCATATATTGTAAGGTTTCAGGATAATGTAATGATTCAATGGATCCATATTTTAGTGGTCTGACTGATGCTCTAGGAACAATGTATATTTCATTATTGGGATGATAGGAGAGTTGTCTTCTACATGCCATGAGTTGTTGGGACAAGTTATAGGTTTCATTTGATTTTTAGTGAAATTGAAATGTTTTGTTTCAAATGAGTCCCCCTGGTTGAGTGTATTGAATTGGGAAGTAATGGATGTGATAGTTTTAATTTTTCATTGGATTCATGTTCATCGATATATTATCAAATACACCCAAAAATTGGCCGAGTAGGTATGGATGAACAAGGTCTTCGACCAATGGATCAATGGTTGTTGGTTTGAATTTTTATTCAGTTTTGTTCCTTATTGGATGATCATATTTCATGATCTTTCAATTAAGGAATAAGATTATAGGTTCAACATTTTTTGTGGCATTTTGAGATTCATTTCATAACCAATTTATTTTCACCTAGGTGTTTTCACATACCATATATCTGGTTTCAGGTTAATCGTAGATGCAAGATGAAAAGTTCAAAGCCCCAGGATTTCATGATTGATATTTTTTGTTGTGTGGAGTCTTATTATAAATTTGGTGAAGAAGGATGGGGTATTAGGGAATGATTATAAGACATTGCTTAGATATGGATGTAGATCATGATGTATTTATTTTTTATTTTCATTGTTTTTTATATGTGATCATCCCAATGGGAGATCAATGTTATATTTATAACAAGGATACTATAGAGTTTAATGTATTTCATTATATTAAACCATTTGTATGTTTTATTTTATTTATTATCTTTAAGAAATATAATGTGTATGATTCATCATTATTTAATTCTGTTTATGCACCAAAATATGTTGTATAGTCTCCGAAAATCCCACCATTTACCCCTAATTTTAGTCATTAGCCTCTATTGTATAAGGAGACACACTTGAGGTGTTGTGGAGAATCATATAAGGGGACTTATTTACAACAATCAGAGATAAGAAATTAAAATAAGGTATCTGAACCATTACATTAATATATAATTACATATGTCATGGAATATTCGATATATTGAAATTAGTCAGAGCATGTGATGGGTATCAACTAGTTCATCATAAACACCTATTTCTCTAGTAATTCTACATTACTGGGGATGGGTTTGATGTTATTGGTTTGTGATTTTATAGTTTTATAATATTTTCATATATGAATTAATAAAATCTTTGTCGGATTTAATAGTTAATGACAGATTTTTTAATCATACCTAATTTGTAAGATGATTAAGATTTGATTTTTATTCATTGAAAATAGAAGCAATATTCCTATCATGTATCATGGTATGAATGTATGATCCAAAGATTATTCAAATTCTTGTGTGTGACATTAATGAATATATAGTATTACTAATATAAAGTTTCAAAAAAATCATATAATATTTTCATATGTAAATTTTCAATGGAATTCTACTTAGCTGGAATAACATGTATATGGATATCCTTATGATGTAATGTTATAAGGATATTTGGTGAGCCACTCAATAAAGGGAAAATCCATGAGGTCTATGTGAATAGTACCTGAAGTGACCTTAGTGGTTCATCTTGATATGGGTTTATACTCATTAGGCCTCTATGGATGGATTTCATTGAATGTTATTTATTTTTCTTTGTCCTCTATAGTGATTTCTAAATTGCATATTGTTGGAGACGACCGGTTCTTTATTTATGGGCGGTTGGTTTGACATTTGACATATTTTGTATTTGAGAAACCATAGATGGGTGTTTTGATATATTGATGTATTTTAATGATAGGAAGGAATCTTATTTGATGCCTCATGAGTTGTATCCTTTTTTGGCTTAGTGTGAAAATTTTTGGTTGGAGTGTGTAACTTATTGTGAGACTTGACTAGTGGGGTTAGGGGGGAGAGCCTAATGACCTTCTTGATGTGACTCCAGTTCATGGAGTTAGTTTCTTTTAACGTTCATGTATGACTTGTGAGAGGATTTAGATGAGATGAGAATGATATTGGGTGTCTGAAAACAAATAATTGTTTTGGTGTTTTAATATCGGCACACAATGTTGAGTCCTATTATAAGTATTACTCATGTTGGTTGACTTATATTTTTTTGATAAGGATAACTTATATGTTTGTGCCCCATTCATATAGTCAATTTAACAATGTGAAGGTTCATTTAGGTATCTATACCAACTAACTATTTTAAATGTGGGTTTTGTATTGTGGTTTTGAGCTAGATCAAAATCCAAAAGGGTTCTCTTTGTTAGAAGATATGGGAATGTGGGTTAGGCATGACTAGTGGACATGTCATGTGAGCTGGGTTTTCATGAGATGATATTCATTTGGAGTTGGAATTTGTTTTTACATATAGGATACATAAGATCATGTAAAAGAAATGTGTTGAAGAGATATTAGAGGCACAAACTCATGGTGAAACATGGTGTCATTTTTCATTTTGATCAAATAATATTAGATTCTATTCTTGAGGTTATTGAGTTGAATATGAAATAGTGAGTGGGCTAAGAACTGATGTCGGTGTGATAATAGTATTGTGGTATTGTGACCAGTTGACCTCAATATAAAAATGTGATTCTCAAGGAATGGATTAGTTCTGGTTATATTCATTGATTCCATCTTAATGTACTCTCTTTTACAATAGATAATTTTCAATATCATGAAACTAGACTTAGTATATTGGGAGACGGTCAGCTATACACCATGCTATGTATATGTCACCTCTATCTTGATAATGTCCCTCCATGATGGTTTCAATCATGGAGTGATGTAAGAGAATTTATATGATGGATGTGCACCATCATCCTTCTCAAGGTGAGGTCCCCATGACAGATATTATGTTTAATAATTCAATGGGGTTCCATTCATAGATACATGTAAAATGAAATGTTTTATGTTTTAGACTGTAACTCTGGTAAGAGATAGATGATCATTCATAGCTCAAGGGTTTGACAGTGTATTGAATAAGGGCTGTAGAGTTGGTGGTCAATCATTTAGAGACAATAAGGAAACATTTAATGTGGGTAGTACCATATTGGTCATCTTAATGTGTCCCTTGTGTGGATATAGTCAAAGATGTAGTGGAAACCAACTTATGGGGGTCGATGGTCTGATAGTGATGTGTTTTTATTAGTGAATCTAATAGTGGGAAGTGTTGTGGATCAATATAAACCATCATAATCCGAGTTCTATGGTGGGTAATACATCAATCCCAATGGTCAGTTGTGTATGAAACTATTATTTATCTAGATTATGGTTGTGGTTAGGCACTGTCTTGATAAATTATTATTGCCAGATGGATGTTTCTTGAGCTTTAATGGTTTGTATGACTTATATTTTATGTTATATATATAACTTCAGTTTTCATACACATGTAAACACAATGAGTTGAGAATGATTAGGAGACAGTTTTGGGTCATGATTTGTGGTTTGAGGACTATCGATAATTCTCTTGGATTAAAAATTTTTAGGTTGTGGATGATATAATGAAACTGATTTTCGGTGCATTGAAATTTTAGTAGAAATTTGAATATTTCCCTTTGGGATCTCATGTCGCATAAATTGATCATTTAAACCTATAATATAATATAAGATTATTTTTTTCATTTTTTTCCCAAAATATGGGTTTTACACTTTGACATGAGTTTTGTGGAATTATGAGCCATTCGAGTTATCAATGAAAATAAAATGATGAAATAATTAAAAATAAATTTATTAGAATAGGTTAGAGTAAAGATATCTTTTTAAAATAGCATTTGATTGAGATTTTTATTTCATATTTGATTATAAAATGATGTAATTTTATTAGGTGAGGTATAAACACACATTGGGTTCTAGGATTCTAGTTGTGTTTTAAAAGGGATTTTATTTAATTGATTAGTAAAATAATTATGAGTCTTCACTACCCCATTTGGTGCTTCTGATGCGTAACATGAAGGATGAGAGGGAATATTCCTCACATAGAAGACACTACAAGAGATAAAATAGAATAATGCTTCCCCAAACTTCTTCCAAGGGGGTGAGGGAGACCATATCGAGGTGTTTCACCAACCGATAGAAGATTATGACCTGAACCATATCTATTTATGCCATGAGATATGAATTTTTTTATTTTTAATAACTAATTCACATATATGTATTATTATCTTATTTTATATCCCAATTATGACTATAAGGGACCTCATTCTGGTCGATACATGACTAATCGATAAGAAATTGATGTTTCAGGAGGTTCACATGGGTTTTTTTACTATAAATCTCGATCACACGACATGTGGTTTAGGAAAAAATGTTTCTTGTTCTTCATATTTAGGTAATATATACTTTTTATTCAAATATACATGTACATGGATTATGCACCATGATGTGTGAAATGTAAATATGGCTGTGCAAAAGGGAAGATGAAATTTTGGGTCTACACACATTGTAGTTAATGTACTTGTCTAGTACGGGGAGATGGATATATGGTCATGTACATGGGGATGAATCCTACATATGAAGTACATGGTTGTGTGGATATACATGGATAGACCCTAGGCATGACATTGTCATGTATTAGTACACATATAGAACCCATTAATGTTTATTGCATGTAGTATTACATGTCTAGAACTTAATTGGATCTGGATAGGTTGATGTACTTTGACAGTATCGTGATTTTGGACTATATGTCTTGAACCTAGGTTACAATACATGTATGTCATATCTTATCCCCTTTTAAGGGGTATGTGTTATTTTCACCCATCAATTTTAATTAGACACAAGAGGAGTCCATTTGATTTTATTTCATCATAGAACGTGATAGGGGAGCTATTGGGGAATTTTAATTACATCAAATTGGAGTTGTTGGGATAGTTGGTCATGAATGTGATGTTATACAATTATAAGTTACTTAATATATATCATTAGAGAGATACGATTTGATACCTATGTGAAGGTTGTGTGAATTCTCAGAAGACATAGAAAGTGTTTCTTAGGGACCTTAATTGCTGTTGGAATGGGATTTTAGCTGCCTTGTGGTAAATAGATATAAATCAAATTAATGGATATGTTGAGTGTATGGTAAAACCATTGGTGACCTAGAAAGCAGATGAGATTGAGTCTATCTTCTTTATGAGTAAATATTAAATTGATATATTTGAGGTCATGATGTTATAGAGGCATGTTGGTGGTATGTGTTATCCATGAGAGAAAGATGACGGACCGAGGGATTGGTTGTCAACATGGATTGGGATAGTGAGGAATCCATTTATGTTCTGATCTATAGGATCCCAATAGGTATTCTTTCCCTAGAGTTCCAGTGGTATGTATGAAAATATGGATTCACTTAGTTATGTGTTGAAGGAGAAATCCAAGTGGCTTCTTGATTGATAGATCAACCTTTAATGGGTGCATGTGTTTGGCTAGTAATGGATACAAGAATTCCCTTGGGGCCCCAAATGATATATGTGATGGTGGGGCTGATATATTGATGAAAATTATAGGTATTGTTCCATCCATGTATATTTTTATTCATTTGAAGAGTTTTATATGGGTTTTAAACCTATGAAGTTTTTATTATATGGTTTATTTCCATTTTTTGGAGCTTGATTTACATAAATGGGATGATTTTTGAGAGGGAGGAACATTATGTTGTAGAAATTGTAATGAGGTTAGTAGATAAGATGTTACCTCCCTGTTTATTTAATGGTATGGATTTTTATATTTTAAAAATGGACCTCTTCCTTATGTAGGTCCAAAATGATGAATTGGGTACCACCAATGTTATGCATGGTAGTGCTATCGAACTAACACTCCGAGCATGGATAGTGTTATGTTGAATTATATTCCAAACTATGTATATTGAAAATAATATTATAATTTATTTTTTATGTAATAGATTGATTCATGGGGAAATATTGGTTCACTATGCAGAATGGGATGATGTATTGACCCTATACTTCCATCATTTATGTACAAAGCTGATTCTCTTACCAAAATATATTCTATTGTATATGGGTTATTAACTAATTATCGACATCCATAGTTTAAGTGAATAATTTATACTATTGTAACAATGTATTTTATGAGGCTTCTATGATAGGATGGTTTCGGGTTTAGTCTCTGATGTTATGTAAACATGATAGAAGCTTCCTTAGATTAAGAGACCTTGTGATATTTTTTATGGGATGTGTTCCCATATTGAAGTTTGTTTGTTAGGGAATCCATGGATATGGTTACCATATGTTGAATGAGATGTAAAATCCTTAATATATTCTCACAGACACCTCAACTTCTGCTAATGTTTGAATTATCAATCAAGTCCTAAAACTGAAGGAATGATAGTGGTTTCTTTCTTTATTCCTGTTATGCAAATACTAGTCTATCCATAATTCTATAACATAGACTTCTGAAAGTATTTAATTGGATGAAAATTGTGGGTGGACTATTGATATTTATTTAACACCCCTTATATCTGATCCTTATTGAGTGTGTATGTGGATATAGGCCTTATTTATTCTTCAGGTTTAAAAAATGCATTACATAGAAGGTTAATGCCTGATATTTAATGATTGATATATTTACTCATCTTTAGACTTATGATTGGGCATGATTATCTAGATAGTGTACTAAAGACTGGGTATGTGAGATGTCTCGATGTTGGTAGTAGATCATTTTGTATTTATTTTTTGTTTTTTGTTTTTTATATTTTATCTTCCTAGTGGATGAACGACGTTGTATGTATTGAATTTTTTTCAGGCCCTTACTATATTTTTTATTAGGGTATCCTTTTTTTTAGTTTATTTATTATTTCCCCATGATTTCATTTTTATGATTCATAATTATTTACGTCTAGTTGTGCACTATGATATGGAAATATATTATCCCCACATCTCCACTATACAACCACACTACAAGTTGGTAGCCTCCATCGTACAATGAGTCATGAATAAGACCATATGGTGTACCAGGTGAGGGAAATAATTCACTGCCACCCTATTTGGGATGTTCCGGTTATTTATAATAAATTAAAAAATATATCGATTTTTATTGAACAATAACCTCATAAACATTGAATGTATTTAATCAAAGTTCATATAAATTGATAAATAAATTAATATTAAAAAAGTATTTCTCAAAATATAGATATTATCTATTCTAATAAATTTATAAATATGATCGATTTATTTTATTAATAAAATATAATATACCATTTTTATAAAATTTTTGTTTCAAATACAACTTTTTAAAAATATTATTCTATTGGAATAATAATATAAATTATTTTATTTATATTTATTAATTAAAATTATAATAATTATATTAGTTATAATTTTTTATTATTTTTTGGTTCATTTTAGATTGTTTTTCCTTTGTTTAGTGATTCTTGTGATTAAATCAATTGAACATAATATAAATTTTATGGATTTTAAGACTCATGTCGTTACATGATGAGTACCAATAATATATAGATTTAATAAATGGTCTAATTGACCGTACTCTATTTAAAAAGATGACATACCCCAAATCATTCGTTGTGAATATATATGATGATGATGTTACTTTTCATTTATTAAAAAAATATTTGTAATTTCATTTTTACACAAATGAAAATGATATTTGTTATATTTTTTGATGAGGGATATATTTATTATTATTAATTAAAATGATACAAAATTGAAACAAAACATTTATTTAATGAAATATGAAATTGTCATATTGAAGAAATTTGGAAGGGATAAATATTTAATGTTGTAAAAAACCAAGAATTGTTCTAACTAAATTGATTAAGGACACTAACAAAAATAGTTTTAAATTTGAAATTACCAATATAATAGATTAGGATTTTCTTATAGATAACGTTCTCAAGGTAGTATAATTTTAACATAATTATTATTTAACAATGACTTTAGTCATATCCAATGTTGTCACATCATTTAAAAATTATGAGAATTTTGAGATAAATAATATTTTATTTTAATTTTATCTTTTATATAAAAAGTAATAAGTTTTGTACACATAAATTTATATTGATTCCATATGGCAATGAAATCAATCATGACTCAATATGAACATCAAAAGGATATGTATTTATTAGTAAGGTACATGTTCAATTAAATTTTAAGATAATATATGTTTCCATATTACATTCCATTATGGTTAAATATGTTCTTGAATGCTATGAAACAATAATGATGCTCTAGACTGAAAATCCAACAGATTATACTGATGTTGTAATTGAATATCAATTTGCAATTTTTTGGGATAAAAATTATAATTAAATAGAAAAACCCAGTAAAACAATAATGATTAAAACACATTTATATTATATGAATTTTTCACATTGAAAATGTGGATGATTTTATCTTAATATAGGAAACTCTTCCATCCAAGAAAAAAAAGTAATCATATTACAAAACCAATTTCTAATGAGTTTTTTGAGATGTTGAGATATAAAATATCCATTAATCTTTTCCACCAACAATATTGAGGTTTATTTTAGAGTTTCATCTCATATTTTAAATGATTATAATTTTTTATATCAGTTGAAGTTATTTATGGCGGGAAATTGTTTTGTTTTCTGATATATATATATATCCATTTTTTTAATTAATTATAGAAAGTGTTTAAGAATTATTTTAAAGTATTCAGAGTAAATATTTGGTGTTATTATCATTCATTGACTATATAAAGTAATTCTTTATTATATAATATAGAAATTAACATTTTCTACAACAAGTTAACTTATGTAAAAACATAGGTAATTGGTTTGCGGCTTCATGGTAGTATTTAATTGATTCTCCCCATTGTTAGTATTTTCTATTTTTATTCAATTAGTGGGATTAAGGTGTATTAAACATTAAATTGTATTAAATTTATTTTGGGGTAGTATATTATTATTGAATTAATAAAAAATTTGAAATGTACAGTATTGAAAAAAAATCAATAAGGGACATTTTTAAACCCACTTGAAATCTATTTTATATTTTCTATAAATATGTATGAGTGAGTATTGATAATATGTTAAATGATACATGTCTATTATAAACCTTAGAATTATATTCTATATTCTTTAATCAATAATATAGGTTCTCAAAATATTCAATGTTATCGAATATCCATAAATGATAGATGACTCTAAAATACCTTAATGATTTAAAATATAAATATGAAATTATTTTTAAAATAAATAACATTACAATTATTTTATAATAATTTTCCATTAAAGTTAATTCTACAAGTAGGTTAGTTGGTAACAGGTGGAGGGTACAAATGTTATTTTCCAATATATATAGTATAGAATAAATCATCATTTATATATGTAATATATTTTTAAGATGATGGATTTTTTAAATTCATTTGAGGCCACATTAATGCATTAAAATTTTAATATGTTAAATATATAATAAAGTGATACTAGATTAGTAAATTTTAAAAAAGTCATAGATTATATACTTAATTTTTGTTAGTATAACAATTGAATAAATTTTAATGGAATTAATGAAATCCAAAAAAAATTAATATATTCTCTATGTTTATATAATATTAGTTAATTGGAAAACTAAAATAGAATTCCTAAAAAACTTAATTCATGATTAAGGTTCTCTAGGGATTTAAATTAGGAATAGAAATGAACCTCAATGTGATATTTTGGAATATCATTATCTTAGGTAATGGTTTTTAGTGAAAAGAAATTCTATATTGGGAGAAACCACATAATGATACCAAATAATAAATGTTACATACATATAATCCCTATCATGATATAAAAATATTAGAAATTTTTTGCATCTATACTAAAATATTTTAGAGTAAAAATATTTTACAAAATGTTTATTAGGATGATACTTATTGTTCAAGTCGTTATTATATTTATATAAGTGGAAGGATTTAATTATGATATATACAAAAGATAATTGTGATAATTTTCTATTTATATACACTATTTTAAATATCATGATTTTATTGATTATTGTATATGTTTGATGAAGATATGAGGTTATGTTATGAATAATTTATTAAATCAATGATAATAATAATACTTTGTGGTGTGTGATAAAGAGAATTCTATTAGGAATTAATATGTTGTGGTAATTTTGCATCAATTATAGGAATCGTGTTTGAATGATAATATGGACAATGGAATTACTATAGAGAATATTCCATGATGAAACCATATTAAAATCAATAATAGGTCCTTTCATGAGTTATCTTACTAAGATAATTATTTGTTCCACTACTTGTTATGTTATAGATGAGTTGAAAATGAGGTCGATATCTCAGAGTGAGAGTGGTGGGTTAATTTGGGTTATCAATTAGAGAATAAACTATAAATTGTAATAGAGATATTTAATATATTATATGAAATTATTTTTGATTCCAACTCATAAAGGATAGTTGAAATATTTTAATTCAATTTAGTTTTTATTTTAAAACTATGAAAACAGTATTCATCTAAGATGGTACATATATAAGGAAAATTGGAAGGAGAATATTTGTGTTTGATAACACCACAATAATTCTATTTAAATAAAATTAATTAAGAATAGACAATGAGTTTTTTTATGAGAAGAAGATGAAGATCATCAAAATTAAAGTATAACATTTTCTTGAAAAAAAAATTATTGTATTTTTGGAATAATTATTTGTTTGCAATTATAACATGTTATCCTTATTCTCAGTCCAGATAGTTATATCATATATAATTTATTAATGTTGATTCTTGTTCTAGTATCTACATCTTTTTAATAAAAGTTTTGATCTTTTTTTGAATGATAAAAAACACCATACTATAAGGTCAAGCCAGAAATGTTACATAATCATGAGAAAAGGAAATAATTTTACATTAATTTACTTCAAGGATCTTTTTAGGTTTTGAGATTTAGAGGATTATGTCATAAATCATAACTATGAACATAAATATTTCAAGTTGAAACTTCTACTCACTATCCAATTTTAAAATAATAGGAAAATTGTTTAAAAATAAACATTGTTCGTTTCATGTTTAAACAACATGACTTTTCCTTCATCCCATCCTTGACTCTATTATTCTTTCGGTCCCGTGATGAACATTTAAAAACATTGGATGAACACATAAAACACATTAATGGATATATATACTATGAAGACTATTAGTCTTCTGAAAACATGTAACCCATAAATACTTTATCATTAAGTAATACTTTTCACCTTTAAGAAGTTGTAAATATACATCACAGAATTCAAGCTCATTACTTACCCTTTTTTAACCAAAATATAACCATAAATATCATATTAATCGACATAAAACATATAAAGGTAATATGGGTCATAAACATACTTAAATTGAATAACCATATGGTCGACATCCACACATATCACTAAATGAAATATCTATATGGATGAATTCCACATTAAATGCAATGTTGGTTATAACATTACCACTGATCAATGGTATACCATAGAGCAACCTATCTCTAGTTTATCTCGTAACCACCCCTCATGAGTTTATCACAAAACCACCGGTCAAATGTCTAATTACCAAAACATAATCATAACACCTAAAACAAACATAATTGAAAAATTACCTTCTCTCATTTCATTCACAAGAGATCATTTCAATATATAGAAATAATAAATCCATTATCCAAACCAATTTCAATACCAATATACATGAATTGGGTATATGGTATTTATTTTTCATTTAAATACATTTTGACTTGTATTGGAAACCAAATATCTAATAATGATTTTGGCGGTTGAGAAGTTGTTGTCGCAGTATACATAATGAAAACATTATTTTATTCATTTAGTGAATTGAATCATATAAAATTATTCCCATTTTGAAAACTATTTAATGAAATTAAATGTAAAAGGGTTTATTATGAACCATGTAAAAGAAAGAGGTATATATTATCAAAATATGCCCCAATGAAAGGAGATGGAGACAAAATCCCTTACCTTGAGTCTAACGCGTCACATAAAATCGTTATGTTACTGAATAATAAAATTTTGTTAATTTTTACGTTATAGAGAAAAAATTTCAAATTTATTATTATTTAATGTCACTGATTACCATGTTATAAAAATTAAAAAATTATTTAAGTTCATATCAGATGTTTTGTCAATGTTCGGTACATAAGTCAAAAATGAACTTTCTTTGATGTAAATTCTCTATGTATTCAAAAGTATATCATCTCCAGAATATTAATTCACATATATCTTGTATATATGTATTTATAATAACCATAATATTTGGAGAGAATAAATGAAATTCACCATTCATGGACATGTTCAATCATACATACACAAGAACACTACTTTTATTTCATTTTAATTTTAAAACTATGAGAACTAAATGAAACAAATGTATATTCTAATTATAGTATAATATTAATGTTATATATGTTACATAGGTTAATTAACACCATCCTTTATATGTTCTATGTATGTAATAAACGAGTCATATCATTTTGAGGCGGTGGTAGTCCACAATTCCTCAAATAAAATTATCATATTTACACTACAAGATAAGAATAAAGGTATTTTCAAAATAAAAATTAAAGAAGTATATATACTAAATAAAAATAATGAATATCATAAATGAATATAGTTTCCATCAGAAGGTCCACCATAAGATGTGGTTATTAAAATTGAACAATCATTATTCTTTGAGGCAGTAATTCACCATACACAGAAACAGTATGTTCATTACCTATTAAATATAGGTGTGTGTTTGTGTAAGTCTAAACATGATAAAAAAACATCAAAGCATGTTTATTATATTGTTTTTATATAATAATATAATAAGAAAAAATACAGGCAGTGAAGAATGGAAATGAATGTAGAAAGTAAAAGTGAAGGTGTAACCTCTTAATCAGGTAACCTATTTGGGTTTATACCAAAAGGCTTCCTTGAGAGGATTTATATACTAACAGAGGCTTCTTGGACGTGGTAAGGGATTCTAGGAAGAGGTTTTGGTATGTCTTGTAAAAAAAAAGGATTTTAATGTTTATGGAAAAGAGAGAAATAAGTGACTTTTTATAGGGGAGGGGAGGGCCACCCTTGGAATATATAAATCTATTAAATTAATATAAAATCAATTTCGATTCCAAATAGTCTACAACTCATTTATTAATAATTTAAGATGAGTATAGCTCTAAATAATCTTATCCAAACAAATTTATACATGTATTTATTTTATTTTATACATTTTCATTTTAGTTTACCCATAATTACTCTCTTTTAATTTTAATTGAGGTTAAAATATTTTAATTATTAAAAGGATATTAATTCATGTTATATAGGGTAAATTTCTCATAATTGGAAATTTAATTAACATCAAAACAATAAATTAGAATATTTTTAATTTTAAATGATTTAAATATTTTTAAATATTTTAATAAATATCTATTTTTATAAAACATCAATTATGTCCAATTTACACAATTCATTTCATTCAATTTTAATAAAATCCAAAAATAGATATAACTTCGAAAAAAAGTATTTAATAGCCTTATAACGTGTCATATTCGAATATAAAAAACATGGATTAAATAAATAATTTCATATAATATTTATTTTATTATTTTTATTATAATTTATTTGATATTTTTTAAATAAAATAATTGATGTATCATTATTGTGTCAATATTTATAATAATTATATAATCTATGAAAATTGTAAATAAATTCAAATAATGTAGATAATTTTTTAAATTTCATTATAATATTTATTTTTTATGTTTCATCATGTTTATCAATGTATTAAAATTATTATACTAATAAGAGATACGAGAGTGACATGTTGTCACTTTCTTTTGTTTTAAATATAATTATATCACTTTCATGGAAAAAAGTCCCTTAAATGAATCAATTCCGACCATTAGGTGATATGGGACTATTTTTATTCATCCAAATGAATTTTGGAAGGTGTTAGTGTAATTATGTTTTCTTAATCATATTATTTTACCCCCTAATTTACTTAATTTACCTCTAACTAAGGTAAATAATGGTTACCAAATATACTATTCATAAAGTCCAAAAAAATAAAAAAGTAATCTATTAACCTAATTTCGACCCACTAATTCAAACTATGGGGTCAATTTTTCAAAATTTAAAACAAATAATTTTCAGTAATTAATTTAAAATTAATTCCCTTGTCAAAATGAGAAAACGTCTTTTTTAAAAACAAATACTATCAAAATATTGAGGTGCATTTATATAAAATTTCAATATGAAATTACATCTAATGAAAAAATGGATTCAATGGTAAGAAATAATCTAATTTTACTTTAAAAAATTAAAATGAGAACTTAAATATATCAATAAATTATAAAAAATAGTAGTTTTGCATGAAAATGAAGTATTTTCACAATTCATTATAAAATGAATATTATCATAAAAATACAAAAAATTCAACAAAAGTAAATGTTGATGTCCCTTTTATAAATAAGAAGTTTATTTTATCAAATAGAAATTATCAAATTGTAAAAAACTATATTTGAAAAGTTTTCTTCATCAAAAGGGTTAAAACTACCTTTTAAAATATTAGAGTGTTTTATTCTAAAAATTGGATTTATTCTCCTCAAAATTTTATTTGATGAATGTAAAAAAATATTACAAAATACATGATATAGTTAGTTCTATTCATTCCAGCTAATAAAATTTCTAAGTGATAATTACTATTTTAAATAACAACACTAATAAGGTATCATTTTTCAGTATAACTCAGTCTTCTGTCCAACATATGATTTATGAGAAAATCGTTGTAGCGTTTTGATTATGGTATCAAACCTATAATTCTCTTATAAGTAAATATAATATCAAATTAATAAATATTATTTGATATCCAAATGTATTATTTTTTCATTAATTGGGATGTTACATCCTTCCCCCTTGTAGAAATTGCGTCCTCGAAATATTATTCACATATCCAATAAGTTGGGGATTTCTCCCTCATAGCATTTTCAGATTCCCATGTTGGATCTTCCACCATATGTTTTTTCACAAAATCATAACTCGATAAATCACCTTATTCTGCATCACCTTCACTCTATGTTAAGAATCAGGACTGGTTGTTCCTTATATTATAGATTCACATACAACTAAACTGCTTTTGGACTCAAAACGTGAGATGGATCCGATAAATACTTTCTCATCATTGAAAGATGAAAAACATTGTGTACCTGGTATAAAATCTGATTTAAGGCCACTATGTAGGAAACAAAAACATCTTTCTCTAGGATTTCCTAGGGTATAATGAAGCTCAATCTTAGAGTAAATTTATTACCAAAATGATCACACTTTTCAATAGAGAAACATTAAGAAAGACATGATCACCTACCTTGAAAGAAAGACCCTTCCTCTGATTATCTACATATAATTTCTGCCTGCTTTGAGCGGCCGACATGTGATTTTAAATCTACTAAACTTTTTCTACCATCTATTTTACCGATTTTGGTCCTATAAACATCCTTACACCTACTTCATCCGAAAAACCGAAATGTTGACACCGCTTTATATATAATTCTTCAAATTGTGTTTCTTGTTTACTTGAATGAAAATTTATATTATAAGAAGACTCAATCAAAGTGTGATTTTGACACCAAATTCCCTAGTAATTCATTGAAAAAGCACATAGCATATCCTATGTAGCCTGGATTGTTCGTTCTGAATTCCCATCTAATTGAGGATGAAAGGATGCACTGAAATTAAATTAGTTCCCAATAACTTATTAAGTATATTATAAATTCTATAAATGTACATGGGATCATGATCAGATATAATGGAGATAGAAACTCCATGTAACTTGAATATATATTTAATATACACTCTAGAATGTCAATATAGATACATAATATATCAAATAGAAGGAATATGATTCGATTTAGTCAATCAGTAAATAATAACCATTATTTTTTTGTTACCTCAAGATTTTTTTGGTAATCCCACTACTAAATACATAGATACATTTTCCCATTTCCTTTATGGCCCTAGAAAAGGATAAATCATACCTTTCGGTAACTACTAATCAACATTAACATGTTGACATGTCAAACATCTCTGTGTAAAAACAGCAATATCTCTTTTCATTCCATCCCACCAGTAATACACCTGAATATCTCAAGACATCATTGTACAACTATGATGTACTGAAAATGGAGATTTATGAGCTTTACATAACAACATTATCTACAATTGTGGATTACGAAGCACACATAATATCTTCCCAAACTACCAAATATAGTTTTTATCAATGTGATATTCAGGTAACTTACCCTTCTGAATCAATTTTACATTTTTCTACAACTCATTATCTTCTTTCTACGCTTTCTTAATTATATCTAATATAGATTATTTTACTGACACCTACGAAAAAATAGAGAAATTTCCTGCATCAAAAACCACCAATCCAAAATTCATCAAATAATTAACCAAAGGATCATGTTCCAAAGGTAGCTAAGTTAATGTAGCATTACTCTTCCATCTCAAAGCATCGACCTCTTTGGTTGCATTTCCCAACTGGTAAAGGATAATGTAAACATAAATATTGATAAATTAAATCCATCTTCTCTATATCATGTTCAATTCTTTCTCTGTTAATATATAGCTTAAACTTTTTTGATCAGTATATATTTCACACTTTACACCATACAAATGATGCATCGAAATTTTTAATGCCAAAACAATAGAAGTTAATTACGAATCATGTATAGGGTAATATAACTCATTTGTTTTCAATTATCGTGAAGAATAATCAATTACATGATCATTATACATTATGACACAACCATTTCCTTTCAAAGAAGAATCATTTTCGATAAAAAATTCAAAATTCATGTAAGTTAATTCCAAAACTAGAGCGTTTACCAATATTCTTTTCAATTCCTGAAAAAAATTATCACATTTTTTTCCTGATGAACATAACACCTTTTTTAGCTAACATTGATAGTGGGATAGATAGATATGAAAATTTTTAAAAATACCTCCAGTAAGAGCATGGTAGTCTAATAAAATCACAAATATGAGTTTTTTAAAATGTTTTATGAAAAAAATTAAAGTATTTCTTGTTTTTTAAAAAAGATATCCCCTAAAGGCAGTATCACCAATGTTTCCTTCAAGTTTTTACCCAAAGGTTCTAGAGACACTACCACCATCCCTCCCCCAACAGCCATTGGACCAGATCGATGACATGGAAAAGGACGTGTAGAGGATGGGAGGTGCCACATTTCCCTTAACTCCATATAAATGCCCCCTCCACTTTACCTCACTTCCATTTACCCCCGTCTCACTTTCTTCCACTGTTTATCCCTCTAAAATGTCTCATTTTCCATTAGGTGGATTTTGTTGTCTAATAGATGGACCGGTTCATTGTGAAACATCATTTAGATTTTTTTTAATTTAATATTATTATTTATTTAATTGAATTATTTTTAGATTTAAATATTTCATTTTTAATAAATTTAGTTGGTTATAAATATTTTTTATTATGTTTCTTAATTTATTATATATATTATAGAATCATAATTACTATTAGTAATGATTAAGTATAGATTAAGTATAGATTATGTATAGAATAACTTAGGATTAAGTATGGTGAAATTTTGGTTGCATAAAGATTATGTGGTTATCAAAGAAATCAAATCCTTATCTGGATACAAACTAGTGGATGTGGCTCATGAACAGATGTATCAAGGGGTAAAACCCATATACACCTCTTTTAGCTAGCCTATACCAGGAACTAGTGAAGGACAACTGGCCATCACACACTTTTGTTTTGACACTCCTAGGGGATATTATTATGATGATTCATATTTTCTTCATAATCTACTAAAATAAATTGGAAAATTAAAATCAAAATAGTATATTTATCAACTATAAAATTATAATTAAGATGATATAGAATGAAATGTACAATGACAAAGTCATTAAAGATTGTATGTTATTATTAGTAATTGAATTATTTTTGTTCAGTTTTAAAGATATTATTTATTAAGTAGTTTACATAATTATATATAAGTAGAAATAATACTTATTATTAGTAATGATCGATTATTGAATTATTAATGAATGACATAGGAATAAAAATTAATACATGTTATTATTTAATTATAATTAACTATTGAATATAATATGATTAATGATTATAGAATAAATAAATAAAGAATAACATAATAATGATTAACTAGTTTTTAAATAATGATTGATTTTTTAAAAATTGTACTAATAAACATTATTTTCATTGTTTAGAATACATAACATTGTTCTAAAATTTTAGTATCAAAAATATTATATAGTTTACTAATAATATGTTTTATTATTAAGGATTCATAACAGATTAATTACAAAATAACATAGGATTAAAAGATGAATACAAGTAATGATTAGATAATAATACTTTTTATCGATAGATTGACAATTATGAAAATATAAAATGAAATTAATAAGAACAAACACATTAAATTATACATGAATTTTTTACAACATACAAGAAATACCTTGAAATTTTTCAATTAAACATGGTTTGGATGAGATGAGCGTGACTTTGGAAGTGATGTAAAATTTGGTTTATTATTATTTGGAATCATAAAAACATAATATAATGATATATACATAATAAGTTAAGTACATAGTTGTATAATATGATATTATTATATCAAATAAAACACAGTTAGGTTTTACCACACTTTCGAAGTTTGGCTCATATCATCCAGGCTAAGATTTGTTGAAAAAATGTTGGTATTTCTTGCATGTTGTAAAACAGTCATGTGTTTATTTATGTGTTTTTTTCTCTATTATAGAGTGATTGAAGAATGATTAAATAATTATTAAAAAATTATTAACTTTTTAATGATCAACTAGTGATAAAATAATGGCTAACTTAGTAAAAACTATACTAAGAAACATTAGAATAGTTGTTTAGGATATAAAAAAATGTTTTAAAATTTTAGTTTCATAAATATTATATAGTTTATAAATAATAGTTACTATTAAAAATGATTAATTATAAATTAATTAATGAATAAAATAGGAATATAAAATAAATCCATATAATTATTTTCTAACAATACTTATGATCATGTTAAGTGAAATGAAGAAGTGTAAACAAATTAAATAGCACTTGAATGCTTTAAAACATACCTGAAATACCTTGAAATTCTTCAAAAGGATGTGGTTTGGATGAGATGAGTCTAACTTCATACATGAGGTAAAATCCAACAAATTTTTAATTTAAATCTTAATAATCTCTTAAATGGATATGAACATAACTTTTGAATGTTAAAATTTTTTTCCTTATAATGACACCTAAAATGTAATATAAAACATTTCATTAGAGGATTGAAAGCTTTTTAATGTTTAAAGGTGAAGTACATATCTTTCAAAAATGTTATTATGCAACCAATTAAAAATAATCTTGATTTTACCTCATGTACGAAGTGAGAATCATCTGATCCGAACCACATTCTATTGAAAAATGACAAGGAATTTATTGTATGTTGTAAATAATTCCTCAGTTATATAATGTGTTTTCACTTCTTCATTTCACATTATATGATTAGAAGTGTCATTTTACCATTGATAAATAAACTAATTTTATGGTTCCTCTTCTTTTTACCTCGATTTCCAAAACATTTTTTGCTTTATATTATAATAAAAATTTATATAATAAAACATTACGAGCATAATTTAGTGAATAAAAAATCATACTAAAATTAAATTCTAATAAATATTATATTTCCTACCATGAATGATAATATTTGTTACACTATCATAATTTTTATCAAATAAAACTTTTTTAACATAGAGAGTCATGTTTTCATGTGTGTACTACTATTGGGAGGTTATTCAAACTAACCAAGGATCTTCTTACTATATAAAGCCAATAAGAATTGTTATTATTGAATATTGTGGAACCATAATTGAACTTCAAGATAGTATTTGTGGTTCCTTAAATCTGGGACTTGATCAAGAGACAATGTTTATGATATATAGTCATTTCAAATTCTTGGAAACACTATGGAATCTATCTTTTCCATTGGTTGTTGATTCACAGTGGGTCTAAGTGATAAATTTATTTTCTCAATGGTCATACGGTACTACGATGGAGTTATATGTGAATGATTCTATTGTAAAACAACAAAGTCTAATTATAATATGACATAGACTTACAAGAGTGGTTGAATATAGTGTGCCCCATGAAATTGAGCCTGTGACAAATGATAGATTAGAAAAAAAATAGATGATCTCTCAGATATACTGGTCAATCCCACATCCAATGAGGAGTTTCATAATGATGGAAAAGATTGTGAAAATAGTGATGACGAGGAGGGACCAACTGAAGTTAGAGAAGAGGTTTTGAGAAATGACTTAGTTGTACAACATCTTCAACGTAAAATAAATCATCCCCCACTTGTTATAACTTAGTCAGAAGAAATGAATTGTGTGAAAGAATTCAACAATAATGTTATCATACTGGAAACCATGTTTCCCAGAGTTTTACCAGGTAGTTTTAGTGAGATGGAAAAAAACATATATGTTTGTCGGATTTTTCTAAGTAAATATGTATTACAAAGTAACTCTAAAGAGATTTAATATTGAGAGGCCTGATTGAAATATAGTTAATGAATCTTATTGTACTAAATATATCATACTGTGTGAGAAATATGGGGATGATTTTAGATTCCTCATCAGGGAGATTTTGGACATTGCATTCAGAGGTTGGAGAATCTCGAGGATTGAGGCACCTCATTCTTGTTTTCAGCCAAGACTGACACAAAATCATACCTCATTGGATACAGAATTTGTTTCATCCATTATTGATGATATGATTAGAACATTACAAGATAAAATAACATGGAAGATGATCGTGAGACCACTCCCCCCGAAGAACCCTAGTTCTTCCCCATGACGACGCCAACCGCTGCGTCGGTCCCTCCACCACTGTGGGGGGAGGGACCATCGACGTCCTTCAAGTGGTCTCTTCTTTTATTCGTTTTTCAAATCTGGATTTTCTTCCCTGTTTCCCTCAAATAGCACTCGGACCGAAAGTCCTGGACTTGCTTGAAGGATGCCCTAACCTTTAGATTTTGACTGTGGAGTTCTCAGAATCGTCTAATCTTTTGAAGCATACCCTATTTGCGAGATTTCACCAGCAACGACCCTCAATTGATGTGTTCGAAAGTTTCATCTTCATCGCTTGGGACTTGCTGGACAGGATGACTGTGGGCCTTCTCGATAGCCGTCAAATTATTATACGCTTTGTGTCAGAAGCAGACCTCATCAAGGCGTGGGCAGGCACTCCTCGCAGTGTTAATGGTCTCAGATACATGCTTCTTTGGTGGCCTTTCGATCTTCATATGAAGAAGGATCCTCCATCTATGGCGACATTGGTTAGTTTTCCTAACCACCCCCTTCCCTTTCAAGATCCTGCTATGATACGCATGCTTGGAAAACTGTTAGGTAAGTATATGTGTTAGGATTGTAGAACTGATGGGATTTTTCACCCTATTAACCCCCGCACATGAATTTAAATGGATGTTTCAAGAGAACCGTTTGATTATGTGTGGATTACGGTGGGCGAGGAATACTGATACAAGCAACAGGTTGTCTACGTAACATGGACGAACTTCTGTCTAGAATGCAAGCGATTGGGTCATTCGCTGGAACGCTGTCACAAGAGATCTCGCTCCGATGTGAGGAGGAACAAGGACAGGGGCAAGGCACAAGGGGTTCATGAGGAAGAAGAGATTCTGGGTCAGGCTCCGGCCGGTACAAGACCTCACGAAGTTGTTTTTATGGAAGAGTCTTGGATGAAATCGTGATCATGCTCACCTGTGCAGAAGAAGTCGATGGCCCAGGGCTTACCAATGGTGACATCAATTTTTAGTAAGCTGAAATCGGATCTCCCCAGCCCCCCAATGCACTAAATGGAAAGATTTGGGGTGGGAGAATCTCTTAACCAGGAGGCAAAAGTTTTGTAGGGACTTGGGAGTAACACTCGCACGGTCCAGATACTGGATGACAAGGAGAAGGCCCCTGTCATGGCGCTTTCATTAGGTAGTGACCCTCCTCAGTTGCAGGGGACTGTCATGGAGGTGCCTTTCTGGACCAGTATTGGGGAAGCAGAGGGATCGGGCCCTGTAAATATGCCAGGGGGTGCAGACTCTTCAACACGGTCCCCAGTCATCTTGAGCAGGTCTAGACAGGATAGACCCAACCAGATGTCAACGAGGGAAGGTGTATGGAGAAATCCACTTGTGCAAACCATGAGGTGACTTTAGAATAAATGAATAGACAGCACCGGTTCATGGGGAACAAACTCTTACAGGCCAACCAGGATAAGCCAGCTGGTCGAAGTAGTGGTTCTACACCTGGAAGGGAGCTGCAATTGGTGAATGAGAGCAGGGGTCCGGTCTTGACTTGGACATCAGTCCCCCGATGTAATAGATTTGAAGGTTTAGCAGAGGAGAATGTGATTTTGGAACACGTTACACCAGGTGAAGAAGATGATGTTGGCATGGAGGAATCCAATCTGGATGAACTGGACAATTCGGCTGATGTGGTCCCAATTCCCAAGAACAACATCATTTTTAAAAAGAAGAAGGGGAAGAAGGATTACTCCTCGCTCCCCCCACCTTTGGAGACCCGCTCTTTGAAGAAGTTTCCAGTGTTATTGTTCAACACGGTGGAGGAGGATTCTCAGGTTTTAATCAAGGAGAGAAACAATGAAATGGGAAGCTCTACTAAAAAGGTAAAGAACATAAAGGAACCTATCCTTTTCTCCGAGGAGGACATGGTAGAAGAATTTATATATGTTTACATCCCACAGGAAGAGGTTGATATGATGGGAAGAGATGTAAGAGTGGAGGTCAACATCGAGCAGGCTAAGTGGATTGAAAAACAAGATATGATCCAAATGAGAGGCTTCAATGATTAGAAAATGAGCAAAGAAGAATATATCCATACATGAGACAAAATAGCAGACCATTTTGAAGATGTTATTGGGGAAGATCCTGATGCTAAGGTATGGATAATGAATTGGAATCTTTATAGGGAGGAAAGAAATAATAGGATAAGGCTATGTTTTGGTAACTTTTTATTTTCTTATGAGGCTTCTCCCCCAGACTGATTTGGTTTTCCTGTCACTTTGCCTTTAAAGGTGTTTGGTGGGGTTTTTTGGGTTGTCTGCGATCAGGGTGCTAATGGTATCAGGAGATGGCCATCCTCATTATGGATTTCCTTGATGTCCTCGGGGGTGGATCCTTGGGGTCCATTCCATCGCTTTAAGGCTGGGTGAATTCCTATGGAATTTTCCAATGGGAGGATTTGGTTCGGTGTCGATGGTCGCGCCAGAGGACGCTCAAGGCAATCCTGGGTGGTTTTGATCATCTTCTATGATGTTCTTGTGCCCTGGTTCATGGTTTCATACACATGGATAGTGTTTTTGTTGTTTGTATGTTTTGGTTAATGTGGCTTTTTGGACTCATGTAGTGGGGTACCGGGAACCCATAAACCGGCTTTTGAAAATGGAAAAAAAATGATTGGCGGATTAGAACATTCCAAGATGATATGATATCCCTTGTGAAAGAGATGATACAACAAACATTCAGTTATCATATTTTCTATAATGAGGCATGGATGGAGAAACAGAAGGCAATTGTGAAGGTATATAGTAATTGGTTTGGCTCAAATCGGGTGTTTCCACAATGTCTATCCATAATGAGGCATCATAACCATGTTTTATTACATCATTATAGAAACGAACATGTGTCTCATGATAACCAACTTGATCCACCTCTTTTTCAATTTCATCTATTTTTCTGGCCATTCCACCCCAATATCTCCACATTTTGTTTCAGAAAAAAGTTCATTCAGATTGATGGAACATTTCTATATGTAAAATACAAGGGTGTTTTATTGATTGTGGAAACCCAATATGGAAACTTTTCACCTCTTCTGCATTCATTTTTCATTACAGAGAAAGAAAACTACGAATCATGGAGTGGGTTTTTTGTCATGTATTAGCAAACATTTCACCAAAATTCGTGGTGTTTTTTTGATATATGATCTGCATCGGGAAATTACTGAGGCAATATATGTGGATACTGATACATGGAGACACCCAAATTCACATCATTGTTTCTAAATTAGACACATTTCTAGAAATGTGTATAAAAATAACACCACTAACCGATGAAGAAGACAATCATGAGGCTTAGTACACATTGTATTTGGTATTTTTTTTACTATTTCAACGTAAAAAAATCAATTCATCCGAAATATCATTTCATCAGTATAGAATATGAGTCGGATAAATGGTGTTTTGAAGAAATTTTTTAAAAAATATTCCATGATAATCAAGATGTTTATGATTATATGATGCAGATTCAAAAAGAAAAATGGAAATTGACATGTGACAGGGGGAGGTATAGACACATGACCAAAAACATTGTGGAGTGCATCAATGGTTTCTTCAAAGGGTTTAGAAGATACCTATATCTACCCTATTTCAAGAGAAATTATATCGTTGTGTGATGTACTTTGCTGATAGACAAAAACTAGACTCAAAAGGAATAATGTAGGGGATATGTTACGGAAGTCACTATCAATGAAAAATTGAAATGAATATTAAATAATCTTATGGTAATCATGTCTGCATTTTTCGATGAGAAGAGTCTATATTTTAAGTTCATGATCATTCAGGAACTATAAAAAATAGCATCCGTGAAAAAAAATTTGGTATTACTAGAAAAGAGGCAATGACAATATGGAAATGTTTTGGCCTTATAGTTTCCATGCACACACACCATCGCAGCATGTGCCTATGTCAACATAAAATGGGAAGAATATGTTGAACCAGTATACCAGATGGTGACCATTGCTAACTGTTATGTCACAACATGGATGCCTATTAGGGAGTTTCCTTGTTTACCAATGCCCATAAATCAGCCTATAGTGATACCATACATCAATTAGTTGCACCCCTGTGGGAGACCGAAGGCCAGCAGGTTGCGTAATGTGATGGACTGGCCTCAAGAACAAGGGTAGTATTTGAGATACACTATATGTTATCTAGAAGTTCATAATCAGAAATGATGTCATAACATTTTTGGGTTGAGTTCTACGTCTCAGCCACAATGACGTATTATCTTCATTATAAGATTCTAATATTGTAAATTATATGTTTTTATCTCTTCTTTTTTACCTTCCCTTTCTACACCCCAAAATCTAAAATGATTGCACTAATCCCAAATACATCTTCCTTATACCATAATCTCAAAATTATAAACCTTAAACAATAAAACCTAAACCCTACCCTAGAATTCACAAACCCAAACCCTAATACTAATCCAAAAAACCATAAAACCTAGACACAAAATAGTATATCAGAAATCCTAATATACAACTTTAAAACCTAAAATATGATCCCTAAATAAACTTATTCCCTATAAACTAATATCAAAATAATATCTCTAATCATTCAAACCTAAACCCTATCCTTGAAATCATAAACCTAAACCCTAAAACCTTATGAATAATCCAAAAACATAGACCTAAAACACAATATTTAAAACCATAATATCTAAATCCTAAAATCGAAAATATGTACAGTAAACCAAAAAACAAATTCCCCTTACCTCAGTTTTCAAAACACTATATGACTAATATTCTAAAAAGATTTTATATAAAAAAGTAATAGTATCATATATTTCATTATAATAAGATGTTATAAACATTCAGTATAATAAATATTATATGATCAACTATCTTTGTCAATATTAGTTAAAATATTATAATCATGGTCAGAAAACATTTTCGACGTATAAATTCAGGTTTTACCTATGTGTACTACTATGGGGATGTTATAGAAACTAATAAAGGATCTTTTTATATTACATAAACAATAATAGATGTTAGTATTATTAATTTTTATCACTAACTGAACATCAAGAAAGAATTTTTGGGAAATGAACCATGACGTAGGAGGAATAGTGAAAATTATGGCGGTGATGGAATAATATTACATCATCACCCTTGTCGTTGACAACATTAATCCTACGTCATGTTATATTTCACAAAATTTATTTCATGAAGTTCATTTAGTGTTACAAAATAACCTCATCATGTAATAAAATAATCATGAAACATAACATCATGTGGACAATCCTGCATAAATTTCAAAGCACATAATTTTCTAAAAAAAATTTATATAACAAAGAAAAATTGTTTATTTATATAAATATATAAAACTATATCATACCAAACACAAATTTCTAGTTAAAATCTTATCTTAACAACATGTTTGTAATATTATTTTAAAACATGAATACATGACCCTTTCTTTTTGTAAAAATCACATCATAAAACACTGTGAATAAACATGGCATGTCTTGCATTCTACAAGTCATAACATTCTGCAGACCTTAATTTTTTATTTACAATTTACACTTATGAATTATTTCATTTGTTTACATATAAGTGGATGATAACAAACTAATCACTCAACAGGATATCCATATTTCTCCATTTGTGTTAGACGGTGGTGAGGATTGATCGATCAGGGTGTGTTAAGCACTCTATTTTCATCATAGGGAGCCTACACATGCCAATAGACCATACATGCGTTGTGAATTATTCTATGGAATTTTCTTAATGGATTTCACATTTTTAGAAAATCACCTACTTGCTGCCCTCATGGATAGGTGGAGACCAGTGTCACACAAATTCCACTTCCTGAACGAGAGATGACCATCACCCTCATAGATGTGGCAATGATTCTCAGTCTTCCTATCTAGGGGAAGCCATTATTGGACCCACGTGTGCATATTTTCCCAACCTTGATCAGCTATTGTTAGGCATCGATATTTTTTCGGACTATAGAGATACAAATAGAGCATCAATATGTATGACTTGGTTAGAGGAAAATATTTCAAATTTACCCAATGATGATAATGAACATATTTTTATGCATTATGCTCGTGCATATATATTACAACTCATTGGAGGGACTATGTGTACTGATCACTCGGGGATTCATGTGCACATGATGTATCTACTCCTACTAGAGGAAATTGATTGGTTTTGGACGTATAGCTAGGGATTATCCTTCTTGGCCTACAAGTACAGAGCATTATAGAGGTTATCCCACAAGGACCACATAGGTCTTTGGGGATGCATCATCCTTCTTCATATGTGGTCATGGGAGTGTATCCCTGCATTCCTCTCTAATCTTGATGGTCTATAAATCATGATGGTGGTGCAGCATGACGCTCTGTGTGGATTCTAGTTTGATCACTCATTTCTATTGTTTTCTGATGATACTTGGAGTTATTGAATTTAGATTCCCATTATTTTTCATTATAGATTTTCTATTTTTTTAGTGGTGTTAGAGAAAATGTTTCCACATGGTTCCAAAACACCATTTGGGCATATATCTTCTTCAGTTGGACTCTATTTTATCCAACCAAGTATGCGTATATAATCTATCACTTTCTAACAAGTTTAATAATTGAGTAATTCTTTGTTTTTAGTGAGTATATTTTTGGAAAAAGTCACATGTCATTTTAGATTTCACGACATCTAAACTCGACTATTATGGACCAGTTTCCACCATACGACACTGTTGGTCTTAATGATTATATAGTTGTAGTTCCACTCATTCACTTCCATATTATTGAGTGGAAGTATCCTAACCGAGTCACGTTTTAGTTTTGATGTGCTTAGATGATTCCATTACCATCGAGAAAGACATGAAAGCTTCAAAATATGAAGAAAATACGGAGGCAGGATGAGGAAAAGCACCAAGTACTATCTCACATTCTCTACTGCTGGTGCAGATGTGCATATTTTCATTTCAAGGGTTTACATACGAATCGATTCCTTCTTTTGGAGTAGGTTGAGTATGAGCCATTGAATAGACTGAAGTCTATATTATATCTTACCTAACACAGTAGATAGATTCATAAGATTGTAAGTCAAAAATTTTCAATTAGTTTTTTTATTAAACTATTTTATAATTCATTTTTAATCTCATTATAGGGAACTCACTCAGATCATCTTGTTTTCATGAGTGATGAAGAGGATGAGGGGGTCTTTAGCTGGGTAGCAGTCCATACTGAAGTGATGGATATGGGGTTATCTTATCGTGCACTTTATGAGAGAATATTCGAGCCTCTAACTAATAGATAATAGTTTTCTCCCCCGAATCAACATCCTGCAGTAGCTAATGGTGTAGAGAAGACACAAAAATGACATAGATAGCATCATGCTACACGTGAGGCCTCACCTATTACACAGGAAGAGTTCATCCCTCTAGTATTTTAGCCTCAGCCGATTCAAGATGTTCCTCATGTGAAATAGGATCTAGCTTTCTTGACAGGTGATCCACAGTTCTATATATATTGGGGTCTAGATATATCATAGCCATGGGGTTAAGATCCGTCACAACCATGGGGTAGAGGTCCATCACATCCTAGGGGTATAACTCCATCGTAGGCTTAGTTCCCCACTACGATGAAGGAAAGCCCTTATACCAGCCTAGTTAGAGAAGGATCCAAAAGGTGGAATTACAAGTTGTTGATAACTCCTCCCACAGAAACACATGTGGAGTATACGAAAATCGATATTCCAGTTCTCGAAGATCAACCCTTTTTAGGTCATCAGACTCAAAAGAAAACTTGACAAAGACGTCCAATTTGCAGAAAACCATATGGGATGGAATCTCCTCACCGTAGAAATATACATTTATTGTACATGTTCATTTATTTGTTTTATTTATATTGAAATATAGAAAATTTTATTAATATCATCCCCTCTTATATATTTTTCTAGTGTTTCAGTTTTCATTAATATTTTAGGCATAGTTTATATTTGAATGATTTCAAAGTTGACTAATCGAAACAAAAGAAAAAATATTAAATATCAAGTAGATAAATTTGAAATCTTATAAAATATAAAATATTAAAATAATGTAATTTAAATTTAAAGCATAGAATAAACATCTAAAAAGTTTTTTAATTTAAATAGTTTCATAAATAAAATAAATAAATGATAATTAAAGGGATCTATGATAAGTTACTCGGAATTGAGAGTGAAAAGAATCAATGTCAAAGAAGGATCCAAAGCCACCTACATGATGATGAAATCCTATAAAATATAAACTGTACGACCCATATAAATATAAATTAAATCATAAAATTCTTCTTATATGTTTAATCCATTTTTTAATATTCATTCGTATTGGTCTTATAGTCAATATTTTATAGGCGATCAATGTCATGTACATGGAAAATTAATAAGTTTCATGTTGATTGATTAAAAGGTTTATAAATTATTATTCATCAACATTTCTTATAAAACATTTTTATTTTTGAAAACTTATTTTATGATTAATCAATGAGGTAATTTTCATTTATATTTGTCTCATATTTTATATGTTATAGGCTAGCAAAGCTACGTACATGAATCATTTTTAATTTTCCCGTTAGTGGATTAGAATGCTTATAAATTATTATTCTACCGAATTTTTAAATAAATTATTATTATTTTTGACTCTTTATATTTTCAATCTAAGTTTTAATTTTCATTTATATTGGTCTTATATTTTATATTTTATTATCTACCAAATTCATGTACTTGAATCATTTTTATGACTTATGTTGTTGGATTATAAAAATTATAAATTATTATTCTTCAATTTTTTTTATGAAATTATTTTACTTTTTTACAAATTCTTATATTTTTAATCCATTTTTTTATTTTTATTTATATTGTTATTATAGTTTATATTTTTTTATCTAGAAAAGTCACATACTTGAAACAGTTTAATGTTTCAGGTTATTGGATTAGAAAACATATAATTTAGTATTCATCAACATTTTTTAAGAAATTATTTTTATTTTAGACTACTTATAATATTTTTAATCCACATATTTATTTTTATTTATAGTGGTCGTATAGTATATATTTTATTGGCTAGCAAGGTCATGTACTTAATAGATTTTTAATTTTCATGTTAGTGCATTAGAAAGTTTTTAAATTATTATTTATCATCATTTTTAAGAAATTATTTTTATTTTCAATAATTTTTATATGTTTAATCCATATTTCAATTTTCATTTATATTTTTATTATATTTTATAATTTATTGGCTAGAAAATTCATGTACTTGAACCATTTTTACGTTTAAATTTGGTGCATTAGAAAGCTTATAAATTATAATTAATCAAAAAAATTTAATAAATAATTTTTATTTTAGAATAATTATTATATTTTTAATCAATGCTTTAATTTTCATTTTTATTTTCCTTATAGGTTGTATTTTAAAGGCTCGAAATGTCACATACTTGAATGATTTGTAATATTCATGTTGGTGGATTAAAAAGCTTATAAATTATTATTCATCAATATTTTTTAATAAATTATTTTTATTTTAGAATACGTATTAATGGTTTAATCCATGATTTAGTTTTCATTTTTATTGGTATTATATTTTTTATTTTATAGGCTATAAAATTCATGTACCTAAAATATTTTTATGTTTCAATTTGGTGGATTAGAAAGTTTATAAATTATTATTCGTCATCATTTTTTAAAAAATTCGTTTTATTTGCTACTAATTCTTATTTTTTTAATCCATGTTTTATTTTTGTTTTATATTGGTGTTATTGTTTTATATTTTGTATGATTGAAAAGTCATGTACTAGAAACAGTTTTAAATATCAAGTAGGTGGATTCGAAAAAAAAAATTATTTTCACCAACATTTTTTAAGAAATTCATTTTATTATTAACTATTTATTATGTCATTAATCAATGTTATAATTTTCATTTATATTCGTCTTATAGCTTATATTTTATATTCTACTGAAGTCACGAAGACGAATAAGAGATAAATTAGGCTGAAACATTTTGTTTCATTTATATATATATATAAACATAACAAAATAAAAAACAAAATTTTAAATTATATATATATATATATATGAATAAAAAATAGGAAAAAGGCGGCAGTGGTGATGCCGCCTTTAGGAATAATCACAATAGATACATCACCGACCCACCTTTTAGACACATTTAAAAAAAAATAACCTACACATTTTTTTAAAACATTAGAAAACATATTAAAAAAATCTCTATGAATCTCGTTTACATTTTTTGGTCTTTTCCACTCATCCCCAACTTTTGTTTTATCAGGATCAATAGTTATGTTATCTTAAGAAACAATGTGATGAAGGAAAAACATTATTGTAACCAAAAGTTGCACTTGTTGAATTTCCCATATTGTGTCTTTTCTATTAATGTTTAAAAAACAACCCTTAAATGACTTTCATGATCCTATTTACCTTTATAATATATCAATATGTCATCATTAAACACACCCAAAATAATATCTAAGAACTCACAGAATATTCAATATATTAGATCAATTAATACAATATGTGCATTGGTTAAACCAAAAGGAATAACTAAAAACTCATAATTTCCATTTGTAGTTCAAAATGTATTATTTGGAATGTGTTCTTCCTTTAATTTAAAATTGTGGTACCCCGACCTAATATCCATATTCAAAACATATTGTGCTCCCATGAACTAATCAAACAAAACATCAATTTGAGGAAAAGGATAATAGATCTTAACAGGTATTTTATTACAGGAACTAAAATCAATGGAATGTCTCAATGAACCATCTTTCTTATTAATAATCAAGATAAGAGATCTCCATGTTGATGTTCTAGGTCAAATGAAACCTATATCTAATAACTCATTTAAATTATTCATTAACTATAAATATTCATTTTGAGCTATTGGAAAAGGGGTTTTTGAAATTTTATTAGCATTAGGAACTACATTAAAAGTAAAGTCAATTTCCTGATCATTTATAATACCAGGAAACACATTAAAACATCAAGAAACTCATTTACCCATAGAACATCATAAATATATAAAAATCATTTGTTTTCAATAATATGTGTAATATAACATTCATTTTCATCTTTCAATAGTTTCTCAGCTTGCCAATATATAATCAATGGTAAGGGTTCACTCTTGTACGCAAACTGAAATTATTTTTGAAAAGAAAATTATGTAGATCTATAGTAAATCTTTGCAATGTAATCAAAAAGATAGTCTATATTTATAGTCACATAAAACACTACTAGAGGAAAAACTATAATGTTTTCTGGTAGATTCTATCTAAAGACAAGGATAGTACAATTATATTAATTTCTTTTTTCCACAACATTTCTCCCAGGTGTTTTTTCCATAATATAAGTATTCATTTCTTGAGGTAGAATTTCCAATTTACCAGAAAATTTCTCAAAAATGAAAGAATGGGTTGATCTGGAATTGAAAAAAACATTGGCATAATCTGAGTAAACAAAATATATACCTGATACCACATAATTTGATGGCCCAATATCAGTTAAAGTAACTATAATGGATTTCATCACGCCTTTCCCTTAATAGTCTAGATTCTTACAGTTATTTTTTTATAGTTGGACACTCGTTTGCATAATGAACAATCACATTACACATAAACCATTTTAATAATTGGAAACCAGATTTTATCTTACCACTATCATTATATTTTTCAGTGTAATTAAGAGCCTTATGTCCCATATTACCACATAGGAATCACTTTCTAAAACTAAAAAGGAATTTCCCTGTGTGCTTTTAACCACAATATTCAAAATATTTATACTAAATTTTCTAACCATTAGACATTTTTTAAGAATGATTTTGTTTCCCCTACCACGTCGACCTCATATTCATATATTTTTCAAAGAACACATGATCGTCGGCTAACTCTATTTCTCCCTTCATCGCACATTGAACATGTTTTTTCAGGACATTTGATCCCATTATAAGACAATTCCCTTTGATACATTTCCTTTAATAACGAGTTAAATTTATTGATTTTACTATTAATGTCTATATTGAAATTTGGATAATAACTTCCTAGTAGAGTGAATTTTGATTCATAAGTAGCCAATGAGTCATCTTCTTGTCTCAATTCTAGGAATTATTTTTCCATCCTAAGTCAAACCACTATAGAAAAATATTTCTTAAGGAACATACCATTGAATTCATCCCAATGAAGAGCATCTAGATCCCAACTATCTCTGATATTATTTACCATCAACAAGAAATGATTGGATTTACCATAATAATGGTAAAAAACATGACTATCCTTTTTATTTTCTAAACATCACATGACATTGAAAATCTTTTCCATTTCTTTAATCCACCCTTCAGCTAGAACATGGTCAAAAGATCCTCTGAATGATGGAGGATGTTTCCTTAAGAAATTCTCCACTAATGACTTGTTCTAAATTGGTTGATCAGTTTGATCTCATACATGGACACCACCATAATATATTTTTCTTCCAATGCACCATCACTACAACAAACTGTTCAAATCCAATTCTGAACATCTTTAGTTGTTGATTTTGATTTCTATTTTCCCCTAGATGTTGTCCAAGCATATATTTCCTATTTCCTCTATGAAAAACAATTCTGAACAAATGTATCTTAGATAAAGGATCATGGTAATCTTCACAGACAATATCATTTCAATTTTACCATAAAGTAAAAATAATTATGGATTTTCAATATCCTAACACTAGTGTTATCTAAAAAGTCCTTTGATACCAACTATATGGCCCTAAAATTAAATAATTAATAATATTTAGTTAAGTAAATATTTTAACACTATTTCACATTGAGTATCTCTTTAGGTTTAGAGTTTTAGATAATTAAGATATGGCTACTGTATAATAACTAAAATATAGACAATGTGTATACCACTACAACATTAACCATTTATTTTAAAATATAATACATTTAAAAGTAGGCATAATTTATTTTTTATTATAAAAATCATCTTGACTTCTACATTTCTCTTACACATCCTTTTACCATGTGAAACAATTTTAAAAAATTATGATGAGGAAAAAATCTCTGAAAGGGATACATAAATAATGAACATTGTTAGTCTTCCAAAAAAAATTTAAACCATGAATAATTTATCATAATGTAAAACTCATCACCTTTATAGAAGTAGTAAATATACTCCACTAAGTTTAAGATCATTTATTACCCATTAATAACCAAAATATTTCCATAAATCCTAATGAAATAACCATATAACATATAAATCTAACTTGGGACATTCCCATACTTAAATGGAATAACCATACAGTTGACTTCCACAGGTATCATTAAATTGAATTTCTATATAGTGGAATTCCACACCCAATAAAATGGATGTTATAATGTAACCACTTATCCATGGTTCATCATATAACAATCCATAATTGGTTTATCACATAACCTCTTGTCTTTGGTTTATCACATAATCCCTCATCAAATGTCTATGTACCGTAACATAATCATAAAACATAAAAAAAGCCTAATAGAAAAATAACATTTCCACATTTCAATCTCAATAGATTATTTCAAGATATTTATATATTAAATAATTTATCAAAATCATTTTCTATATCAAATTACATGAAAATAGTATATGGTATTTTTTTCTCTTTTAAAAACATTATGACTTGTATAGGAAGCCAAATACCAAGTAATGGTTATGGCGGTGGAGAATTCCTTGTCACAGTATACGTAAAAAACACTCCTTTTTCATTTGGTTAAATACATAATATTAAAATATCCCATTTTGACAACTTTTTAATGAATAAGCATTATAAAATATGGTGGTGTATATTTTAAAAATATTCCTCAACCAAAGGATATTGACATGAAGTACCTTACCTTGAGTCTCACTCATCACGTACAATCATTATGTTCTTGAATAACAAAATTAAGATAATTTATACTATCTATAGAACCTTTTTCATGTTTATTATTCATTTTATATCACTTATTACAATGTTATAAAAATTAAATAATTTTTTATGTTCATATCAGACGATTTGTCGATATTCTTTAATTGATTCAAAAATGAAATTGTTTTGATATAAATTTTCCATGTAGTCAAATGTACATCATCTCGAGAATATTATTCCATATATATCCATAATATATGTATTAATAATATCCTTAATTTTTTGAGATATGAAATGAAATGTTCCCTTTTATGGAGACGGTAGGCTGCATGTATGCATAAACGCTTCTTTTATTTATTTATAATATTTAAAGAATGAGAACAAAATGATACATATGTATATTATAATTCCTATATAATATGTATTTTATATATGTTACATAGGTTCATTAATAGAATCCTTTATACATTCCATGTATGGAATGAACAATTGATGTCACATTGAGGGGGCAGTAGTCCATACATCCTCAAATGAAATTATGGTATTTACATAACATGCAAAGCATAAATGTATGTTCTAAATAAAAATTACAAAATAACAGAGGGAAAATAAATATAATATATATCATATATCATTATAGTTTCCTTCATTATGGACACCATGAGAGGTGGTATGTTAAAATTGAAGAATCATCGTTTCATGAGGTATTAATTCACCATACACAAAAATAGTATGTTTGCTACCCATTAAATGGTCGTGTGTGTAAGTGTAGGTAAAAAATTTATCATAAGAAAATCCTATTATATTGAGTATACTAGTGTTTTTATATATTCATAGAAAAATAAAATAATAGAGAGTGTTTAATAGAAATGAATGTAAAAAACATAAGAGAAGGTGTTACCTCTTAATCGGGTAACCTCTTTTGGTTTATACCAAATGTATTTCTTGATAGGATTTCTAACATAATGGGGGATTATAGGATGAGTTCAGGGACTCTTAGAAGAGTTTTGGGAACATATTGTACTAACCAAAATGTTTTGAGTGTGTAAGGGAAATAGAGGAATGGGTGCCTTTTATAGGATAGTGGATGGGCACCCTTGGAAAGTATTAAAAAATTAAATTAATATAAAATCAATTTTGATTCCAAATGGTCCAAAACTCATTTATTTTTAAGATAAGATGATTATAGTTCTCAATAATCTCATAAAATAATTTTTATAAAAGAAAGTATTTTATATTAAGCCTTATATTTTCAATTTACCCTTTACTCCCTTTTATTTTTAATTGAGGTAACAATATTTTATTTATTAAGAGGCTATTAATTTCACTAATGTGGGGTAAATTTCCCATAACTGGACACTTAATTAACATTTAAACCTTAAAATATCTACTTATTAATTTTAAAATGTTTTTATGATTTTTAAATAATTTAAAAATCTATTAGTTTTATAAAACATCAATTATGTCAAATTTTACACTATTCATTTCATTGAATTTATGTAAAATCTAAATGATAGTGACCATCAAACCAAAGAATTTAATAGTATTATAAAATATAATATTCAACTAAAAAATCATGTATGGAATAAATTACTTCATATAGTATATATTTTACTATTTATAATATCATTTATTTGATATTACTCTTAATAAAATAATTAATGTATCACTAATGTATCAATATTTATGATAATTATTTAATCTCTAAAAATTATAAATAAATTCAAATAATGTAGATAACATTTATATCTCTCTAGACACTATTTATTTTGTATGATTCATCTAGATTCTCACAACATTAAAATTATTATACTTATATGTTATTAGAGAGTTACATGTTTTCAATTTTTTTGTTTTAAATAATTATTACATAAATTTTATGAAAAAAAAGTCAATTGAATGAATACATTCTGAATCATAGGTGATATATGACTTTTTTTATTCATCCAACATGATTTTGGTATGTGTTATGATAAATTGTTTCCCTTTTTCATATTATGTGTTACCCTTATTTACCCAATGTACCATTAAACATGGTAAATAAAAATTACCAAAGATACTATTCAAAAAGTCCAAACATTATATAAAAGTAACCTATAAACACAATTTAAACCCAATTATTCCAAATATGGATTCCATTTTTCCGAATTTGAAACCCATTATCTGCATTAAATAATATAAAATTAATTCTCATTGTCAAAAAGAGAAAACAAGTTTTTTAAAAATAAAAACCATCAAAAGATTAATGTGCATTTATATCTAATTTCAATGTGAAATCACTTCAAATGACAACTATTGGATTATGTTATGAAAACATAATCTTGTTATTCATTAATTACAATTAAAGGTACATCCAATCTATATCAATAAATTTTATGAAAAATAAATTTTACATTAAAATGCAGTATTTTCACTATTCATTAAAAATGATTATTATTAGAAAAATACAAAAAATTAAAACAATGTATATTTTTATGTCCCTATTTTAAATAAAAAGTTTATTTTATCAAATACAACATATCAAATTATCAAAAAATATATTTAAAAATGGTTCATCTTCAAAAGGCAGTAAAACTACCTTTTAAAATATTAGAGTATTTTATGCATAAAATTTTATTTAGTCTCCACTAAAATATATTTGATGAATTCTAAGACATTTTACAAAAAAACATAATATGTTTAATTCTATTCATTACCACCAATATAAGGACTGGGTGACAATTACCATTTAAAATAATAACACTAATAATGTATTATTTTTCAGTATAACTCAGACTTGTGTGCAATGCAAGATTTCAAAGAAACCAATTATTGTGTGTCAAGTACGCTATCGTACATAGAATCCTCTTTGAGGTAAACATTATATATAATTCATAAATATTAATTTATATGAAATTTCCTTATTTGTTTACATTCAAAGGATGTTATAATACACTCTAGGAGTATTCATAATTAATTGAGGTTAACCATCATAAGAAATCTATTTTTCTTCTTTATATTTCTAAATCCATGTCAATTAATTATATTTTATTTGAATAAAAAGAAAATTTGTTTGGAATTTGAAGAATAAGGTAAATTTTGAATATCCTACACCTCATTTTTATTCGTGTAACAATTGACAGTATTATATTTATTATGATAATGTGGTTTTATAGATTGTATTCTAGGAAACTGTGTGTTTCCATGATCGTCAATTTATGTTTATTTTAAGAAAAATAAATTTATTTTATTTCATAAATATTTATGTTCAGTTTTTTCAAGGGAAAAAATTTTCATATATAATTAAAATTTCTTTTTTTTATTTTATCTAATGTTTTTTATTATTATCCATAAAAACATAGTTATATATCAACATTTATTTAAGTAAATATTTAATTTATATCCAAAATACAATTAAGGAAATATAATTTTAATTTTATATTTTAATAATATTTTTACTTGAAAACAAAATCTTAAATTAATAATTTATTTTAAAACTATCTAGAAATTTATTAAATTTTAATTGTTATTATTCTTGTAATGGGAGGATACTTACTATTATTTTTTAACCCTGTATACATTACAGGATACAAACAAGAAATAATTTGTCGTAGAGGTTGGTTTATATATTCTGAATCATAAAATATGATGGACGAATGTAAAATAATTCACTTTATTCTTAGAGATGGATTATTTGGAATTTATTTTTTTAAATCTAATTTTTCATTATTTTAATTTCATCTTGTGTGCCATAAAATTTTAGTATCCTAATTTATAAAAATCACATATTCTCATTTCAATCTATTAAGTTCATTTTATTAGAGTTTAATTGTAATGATATTTGGATGTTTTGGATTTATTGATTGGTTTTTCTTTTTTTTAGTTGTGATTTTGTGACAATTACTATTTCAGTATTAAATTTTTATAAAACATCTTGTTTAATGTACATGAATATTAAGCTAATTGGGTATTCATGTCAACACCAATTGTAGCTGTTGCATTCATACAATTATTTTATCTTGAATTCTTTTTCCCAATAATTTATAATTTGTTCCCTAGAAACTATATCCTAGCCTATGGTGGTAGAGAACAAACCTACAACTTTGTAAATAGAAAACAGAAGTAACAGGGAATTTATTCCTATAATTTTTCATGGAAATATCCTATTTCGTATATAAAAACAGACATATGTATAGGAAATATATCGTTTTTTTTTCTGAATCCTCTTACACATCATCCCATATATCATTAAGACCAATAATAAGTTATTTATTTTCCCAAAAAACACATCATGTTTGATACTAGGCTCTTATAAACAATTTTGATGGAAAATATGGGAGGTATGAGTATATTTCATGAAAATATTTTCAACATAAATTTCAAAAATATATATATATATATATATATGAATTTTTACATATATGTATCTTATTAAATCTTATATATATTGCAAACATTCTAAAAATTGTATCTAAATATTTTTGGTCCACTTATATATAATATTTATGCTTAAAATTATTCTATATAAAGGATTGATACATATGTTATGTGAATTCAAGCATTCTTTTCAGAAATTTTTCAGGGGGGATCTTGATTCTACACTCATTAATAATGTTGGAATTTCTGATAAGAAAAATTATGCAATCATTTAAATAAATAGAAATTAAAAAATCACACAATTTATGTATGATAAAATATTATATCAGCTTCAGTAAACATGAACTATATATATCTGACTACAGATTTTCAATTATCGTATATTTGTATGTCCTTTCAATATATAAATTGAGTCTTCCACATTGATATTTATGTTGTTGGAAGAGCGTGAACTTGATTTCTTCTCAAAATATAAAATATGTGGTGTTGTATACTATTCTCCATATTAATTTTTACTATGGTTGATTTAAAATAAATTCAATATCAACATAATGACATATTTTTTCTCCCTTTTAATGATTGAAAATTGGGTATATATGTCATTCGAAAGTCTAAAATATAATTTTTTCAATAAAAATATAAATATAACATGGTTTTCTATAAATATAAAATTTTGATAATATGATCTCATAAATATATTATCAATTTTGAATCATCATTAATTTTACTAATATATCATTTCTTTGGGTTTCCAACACCCCTTAACATAATCCATTAATATTAAATAACATTATTAAATAAAATTAGAATTATTAATAAAATTCAATTAGAAATTAGGAATTGAATCTATTACTTCATAAATCTTGTAAATGATAAATTTGTTGTTAATATAAAATGAATAAAAACACAAAGGATAATTAATTACTTCATGTTTCTATATAATATAAATAATTAACATAATATTAAAAGGGGTACTAAAATTTCCTCATTCTAAGATGCGGTGAAAATAAATTTATCAGTGATAACACCTTTGTATAATTTGTCTCCAAAAAATTTATATCCTCTATCAATAAGGGTAAAAATATAAAGAGATTGAATATTACAATAATTTATAAATATGTATTTCATAATAATAATTAATAATGTCTTATTTATTATTTAATCCATGATCCTTTAATTGGAATTTTACATTAAAAAATGTATATTGGAATTTCTAACAATTTATGGATTCAATATTAGTTGTAGAAAAGGTATCAAAATTGTCCATTAAATAATTTATGGAACATAAGAGTAACTAAAAATTTTATGGCGTTGTTTTCACATTCCAATATTTTTTAAGACTATCATAATCAATATCATAATATCAACAAATATTAATTCAAAATCCTTTATAATAATATAACATAAAATTAAATGTACTTTTTCATAATTTAAAATTTATCATGAAAGACCCTATGTAAGATTACGTAAGAATTTATTGAAATGTTAAAGAATTATTATATAAAAACATAAAATCTAGAAAAAGTTTTTTAACATAATATATATATGATTTCTAGTTAAATATATTATATTTAATTTTAAAATTTAAATATAACACTGAGATATTTTTAACGGAAAATATGATTGATAGAGTATACAACATGTGACACTGAGGGTAAAGGAACTATGGGATATTATTATTTAAATATGAACATTAAAACCTGGTATTTGAATTGGTGGTTATGAATTGGTGTAATGAAGTTATGAATTATATTTCATACTCAATGAACTTGTATTCATTACTTCATAATTAATAAAAATTATTTTTTTTGTAAATTTATATCATGCTTCAAAAAAAATTTCAAAACATATTTTATACATTTTGTGAGAATATTTTGTATTTTTTTTATAATTTTATTAATTTCATTTAATAAAATAATATTATATTTTAAAATAATCATATTAAAATTATGTTCATCTATTTTTTTAATTTTTTTAAATTATTGATATTTTCAATAACAAGTGAAAAATATTGATATTAATTAAAAAATGTATTTTCATCATATGTGTTTAAAAAATAATTTAAATTTGTAATTACTTTTAAAATAAAATTTCCTTATTTTAATTTAAATGAATCTAATTATTGTCTTTGGAATGATTTTTTACATGAATTTTATATAAAAACATTTTTATACATTAAAGGAATGTTTTCCAGAATAACTAGGTTTCATTTTGTATACATTTTTATGTATATCTAATTTATGCCACTTATAGAAATTTAATCATTGAAAATTTATTGCTTATTTTTAATCAAGATGTACAAATTAGGTAAATATTTTAATTTTACATTTGGTTATAATTTATAGTAACCATTGTAAATTTTTATTATCATGATAAAGGTAAAATGGGTTAAATATAATAAAATCTAATATAAAATGGACCTAAAATCTATGAAAAAACATTCCATTATCATATTATATGATTTTATTTTCTTTAAATGTAGTCCAATTATATAATATATATCATTTGTCAAATGGATATGGGTTTTTCATTTATTAATTTATAATAATATATATAATATTTATGGAGTTTTCCATAAAGATTGTGTGAGATTCCACGGATGGGTTTTCTCTAAATAAATTTGTGAAAAATATTAAATTTATTAAATATCATGTGTACATAGTTGTCATGAAAAATGGTAAACACATAAAAGGAGGAACATATAACAAATCTGAGGCTACTGGTAATTTAAGATCATTTCTTTTATCCTAGGAATGGCCTAACCTTTTATGTCTTCAAGAGTTTTTCTATAGTGAAATCACCTGCGAATACAATAAATAATTAATATAAATTAATTTTCTAATTGTGATGAGTAAACATAATCCCTCTCTATTTAAAAATTATTTTTAACTATTTTACAGGTTGTCAAAATAACCCTGAGAATTGAGAGCGAGTGTTAGAGAGATCCTTGGTGAGTAACGATGATTGATCGAGGATCATCTACACAAACCAAATGTGTGTATTTCAGTAAAGTGAGTGATGTGGATTAATTATTCATCAAAATTTGATCCTAGTTAAAGTCGAAAATTTTTATTATTTCTATTTATCCCCATTTTATTATCCTATTATTAATATGTAAATAACTAAAAAATCTGTGGAAATTTTTTTCATAAATTCTTGGCAATTTTACTTGTCTGTAGTTTCTGACGGCGCATGATTCCAAGGCCTAGAGTGCCCAAAATGATCCGTCGAAGTTTTTTTAAGATTAAATTAACACGCGTATGCAGTTTTCCAGAAAAGGTGGAATAACTCTTAAATGGTTACTCATATCAGAAATATGAGGCCACCGTTACGCTCAATAGGGTGGGTTTACCCTAGGTGTGACTTAAGTTAAGTTGGTGTGGGCCTCCTGTGAGAAAACCTGAAAATGGCATAACCGTAAGTAAAATAATTAAATAAAGTTATTTTATTTTTTAAATGCTTATAACTCACAAATGGTAACTCCAATTAAAAATACAAGATCGCCGTTGAACTCATGAGGGTATGTTTTCTTTAAGAAGATACAATCATGGGTCGTTGAGGGCCACCAAAAAAAGTTAGTTTTTGGCCGCAAATAAAATAATTAAGTGATAATTATTTTATTGTAAAATTCGTAACCTTTAAACGGTAAATCGGATTAGAAATCTGAGGGTACAGTTGGGTTAGATGGGGCGTGTTTCACCTAGGCAGAGCCTAACTTCGACTGTAGTGGGTCGAGAGTGGCTGATAATAATTTTCAGAATTTTTTTCCAGCTATGTTCAGTAAACGTTCATTTGTAATTTAATATATTTTGAACCGATACTCGGAATTGAAATCTGAGGACACTAATGAACTCACAGCATAGGTATTCTCTTAAGGGGACCTTTACCTCAGTTGCGTTTTGTACTGGTTGAATGTTAATTGTGGGGATTCTTTATAAATTTAAGAAAAATTATGTATTACATAATTTTTGTTAAGGGGTTGTTATTTTCTCAAAGGAAGAGTTTGAGGTGGGGCCTACACCCCACATAACCAACCATGAAAGAATATTATGTGGGGGGCCCACATGAACACAAACCTTTCAACTCCCCTTGAAACCCCCCTTTAACTTCTAAAACCCTTCACCTTCCTTCTTTTTAATTTTAAACATTTTACCTCCTCTCGTGAATGGGCCAACACATAAGATTAATTAATGACACACTTTAATCTAGTTTTAAATTAATTCGAACTTATTTTGCGAACATTAAAAGGAGAGAATACATACTATTATTTGGGTGGGAATAATATTGGTTGGGAGAACCAAGGAGAGGAGAAGATTTCTTGAAGGAATATTATTCATCCCAAGAAGAACGCCAACTACCTTCCTCTTCCTCTGTGCCAAGGGAGAAGACACCGCCATCACTAATGAAAAATGTTGACGGGATGATATCTGTTTTCCATGATGCCCATTTTCGGGGTAGGGGAATTATGGATTATTTATTTATTCTTTCGTGTGTATATTACCCTCGCACCTTGGAATTTGATTTTGGTTGATGGTGATCAAGTTGTTATCAATAAATGCAGAGGGCGTGGGCCGAACAAACACGACCCGACGTCCAACTGTCGAACCTTGTTTATATTGCTGACGGAGGTGGAGCCGGAAGGGCGTGGTGTCGTCGAACCATGCATGAGGAAAAAGGCCACGGCCATGAGGCCATGGAAACCGGAGGCCGCGGCCAGGCCGAGCCATGGCGGTGGAGGACTGGCGCCATCGCGCCGGCCATGTGGGGTAAACCATGGCCCGCAAGCGCGGGCTTCTCGGCCAAAGAAGAATAGGTCGGCTAAAGCCGCCTGGGCTAAAGAAAATGCGGCTCCCCATGGAGCCACACTACGGAGAAGGTGCGGCCCGCATTCACGGGCCACATGCAGAGATGAAACCTGCCGTAGCCGGCCGGGTAGGAGACCGCGGCGCATCTTGGCGCCCAGCTGTGGGAAGGTCAGGGCCCGCTCTTGGCGGGCCGCTTCGTCGGGTGAACCGGATGGCCGTCTGCCGGCACGACGGAAGAAACTACATTGCCTATGGGCACCGCATGCGGAGAAATTGCAGCCCACAACCGCGGGCTGCTCACGTTGGACAAACTGGCTGGATTCTGTCGGCCGAGCAGCAAGGAGGGCGGCACCGCTTGGCGTCGCCAGGTGAGCCGGACCAACCCACAACCCCGGGCCGGGTCCACGGGTGGGCCTCGCCCCACCGGGCCGGGCCGACCCCCTAATCGGGTCAGACCCACTGGGTCGGGTCCCTGGGTGGGCCGCGCTCCACCTGGCCGGGCCGACTCCTAGCCGGGTTGGACCTGCCAAACTGGGTCTAGCCGACCCGCCAGCCCACTGGGCTTGGCGGGTCGGGCCGTTTCGCTTTAACACGAATATCTTCTAGACCTCACGTCTGATTGACGCACCATCTATGTCATTGGGATCATCTCTATGTGGCGGTCCTTTTTCGATACTCTAATTGAGTTTTGGACAACTTTGGAAAATGGCCAGGTTTGGACGAGGGTAATTCCAACCGGGCCCCTGGAACGGAAAACCCAATAACTCTCAGACCGGGCGTCCGATTGACGCGCCTTCTGTCGCATTGGGATTATTTGGATGTGACGAAAATTCGGGGTACATAAACTCTGGACTTCGTGATAGTTGATGTAACAACCCCTTTTCTTGAGTTGCGGACCCTCCCAGAATCGAGTTTGCTGTGTTCAGGAACCCTAGAGATGGTTGCGACTATGATTACTACTATACTGGGATCCTACATGGGTTCGGCAGTGATGACAACTGTACTGGGATCCTACGTGGGTTCGGTAGATATGACAACAATATTTGGATCCTACGTGGGTTTGGAAGTTATGACTACTGTACTTGGATACTACATTGGTTGGAATGTGATGACTACTGTACTTGGATCCTACATGGGTTTGACAGCTTAGATGAGACAGTGACTACAACTGATCATCTCTATCTCTATATAAAATATGTATGCTTGTGTCAGCTGAGTCATGCCTTTCAACCATTATAATCATGTTGTTTGACATTACTTCCTGTGTGGACTGATTTGTGCTTGGGATCGTGAGTTGTAGATGGACTATGACTGGTAACTTAGGTATATGTATGGGCATATACCTAAGTAGGGTTGGTTGATACTTTGTGGTTGTATCTTTCTTCATTTTCATATCCTTCGTCGATATTGTGATACCACGTGGGTCTCGGGGTCCCTACTAAGTATCGTTATACTCACCCATGCATGGGTTATGACCACACCTCGTTGTGTTGGATGCAGATGACAGACAACACCGACGGAGGCTGAGAACGCCACAACTAGATGGTACTAGGAGGTAGACCTTGCGACGAGACATCACATGGAGGAGACTGATGGACGTGATTTATGAGGTGGCCATATATACCTACCCTTCAGGTAGGAACCCCGTAGGATGATCCAAGAGCTACCCTTTACTTACAGCTGATTTTCCCTTTTTTACTTGTACTTCTTGTTCAGTTGGGTTTGTATACTGGCCCATTTACTTTCCAGCACACTATTATGTATTTGGTTTTACTTAGTGTTTACTTCTTATTGCGTACTTTGTTGTGTTTGTTTAATTTTATAAAGTAAATTCCTTACAAGCTTAGGGATTTATGCCTTTGGTGTTAGTCGCCAGCCCCCGGCCTTTGGAAGGCGGGCTTTGGGTAGTCATGGCACGGACCCCGGGGACGGGTCATGACAAATTGGTATCAGAGGAGTCGGTTCTACCGCAAAACATAGGTCTCTGATCCATCTTACTGTGAAGAAATAGTCTTAAGAGTATTGAGTGTGGTTTTCAGTCCAGGGAGTCCAGTGTTGGTGTGGCGGCCAACATATCTATACACCAGGACCCAAACTTCTGATTTCTGACTAAGTGCAAGAAAACACTGATTCCGAGTGTGTTTTCAAGAGTCTTCTTTATAAAATCTTTGAGTCAGCTCACTAGGTATAACTTATTGACTGTGGGGCATCTGTTCCTTATTAGGATTCTGCTGCATAGATAGCCAACTAGGGTTTCTTAGGGAGTACACGATGAGGGCCCTCCGAGCGACGAGGATCCGGTTTAGGGCTCTCTTACTATGTTGGTAACTTCGGGTGGTGTACCAGCAGCACCACCACCCGTTCGGCAGCATATACCACCAGCCACATTGGAGGATGGTGCACGCTAACTGAGCATATTGCACGAGTTCCAATGATGGAGGCCTTTGGGATTTTGTGCTGAGACAGATTCCCAGACAGCATAGGACTGGATGGAGGTGATTACTGGAGTTTTCTGCCTAGTTGAGACACTAGTAGAGCAGATGTTGATCTTAGATACTAATCTTTTTCAGTCAGTGACCATGAATATGATCCACATAGTGATGAGGTTTTGGTACTTGGACCGTTTTCCGAGATGGTACCTTCGGACATTGTGCCAACTATAACACTACACATTGGTCAGCAGACTCTACTGGCGGTACCGGTAGAGGACACTTGTAGGCTTAGTGCCTTACATGTGTTTCAGAACCAGATATACCTCAAGTTCCGAGGAAATCCCAACCCACTGGCGGCTGAGTACTGGCATGAGGAGGTGGTTGAGAGTTTTTCTAGAGCTTATACAGCTTCGGCAGGATGACGTGTCGATAGCTGAGTATTTATAGAGGCATACCGATCTTTCCTGGAACTCGATGAATATGATATGATCAGTTCTTTAGAGCTCGAACCTCTGAAAGAGGTGTGTTTAAGGATATCTGAGCCAGCACTTTTTCCTATATGAATTCATACTTATGTCACGGTCCTAGAGAGAGCCTTTTTGGTTGAAAGTTCATTGGGTGAGAAGATATAGCCAGTGAATGTTCGCAGTTGGAAATCATGAAACTGGCTCCAATCTCAGAGACTTGAGTGTGTATAATGTATCAAGAAGAGGAAGTGTTAAGGACAGATGAATTTGCAGGGTAGCAGATGTGGAAGCAGATCTAGGAGAGCAGCATAAGGTGGTGTACATTTCGACATGTTACAACCACCCACCTTGTTGTCCCCGTCAGGTTCATGGAGCTGGGGTGCAGGGGAAGAGAGTAGCTGCATGCGGTCGAGGAGTGTGGCCTAAATGCTCTAGGAATGATTCAAGGTACGATCTGTGTCTACTACTAGTTTTCATATCAATAGACATAGATATGAACCATTCCTTTCTTCCATGAATCTTGTCCCAAACCAAGAGTTTCCAGTTAAGCCATTGACTTGACCCTCACATCTGGAGATACCATTGGTAGGAGACTCAACAATCACACTTACGCCGATGATGTGATCTGACCATTGAGGCGAGATTTTTGGTTGGAACGTCTTGGTAGCAGCATCGAGGCCTTAGGATGTTAGTTGGGTATGGACTGGGCAACCACAGTTCATACATAGATTGAATGTATTAGGAAAAAAAGGTGTGGTTTATCTACAATGTTGGGATGAGGTTTTCCTTAGTTGGCGAAAATGGAAACCCAGGAAGAATATGTTAAACTCAGGCATAGGAGGGTGAAGCCGATCACTCTTAGGTCGGCCAACATTACCCTTGTGGAAGTAGGATTTTTGAGTTCCTATAGGACTATGACTTCGGGAAAGTCTATAGTTCTCAGAAGGGGAACGTTGTAGGTGATGATCTTAGCAAGAGATCAGGCATTTAACTTCTAAGAGAGGCGACAGAGCAGCTAGCTGTGTTGCAGATATCCTTTTTTGATAGAGATGGAGATGTATTTCTACAGTCTCTCACAGTCACTCATCTACTTCTTCAGCGAGTCAGGGAGGCACAGTTTGGGGACGTTGACTGTGAGACGCGATGTTCTCATATATCCACAGGTCAGACACCTGATGAATTTTCTAAAGGTGGGTACCAAGTCATTCTCTTCATAGGATGTACCATGGTACCAGTTGTACTTCCGAAGGAAGTGTTGAAGCAGTTCCACACATCTTCGTTAGCTATAAATCCTGGAGTGGAAAAGATGTATCAAGACCTCAAACGAAAGCACTGGTGGCCGGGAATGAAGAAATCAGTGGTAGTGTTTCTCTCACAATGCATCACATGTCAGCAAGTGAAGGCAGAACAACAGGTACCGGCAGAATTGGTTTAGCCTTTAAAGGTCCCATAGTGGAAGTAGAATCAGATATGCATGGACTTCGTTATGGGTCTTCCACGTACATACAGAAGACAGAGACCTCTGGAGATTGAGGATGGTGACTATGTCTTTCTACGAGTCTCACCTTGATGAGGTCTACAGAGATTTGGCAGAGGAGGTAAGTTATTTTTTCTATTCATCAGACCTTTCCAGGTCCACAGTAGGGTAGGCGAGGTGGCATACCACTTGGCCCTTCCACCTCAGTTGCACAGGGTGCACGACATCTTCCACGTATCTCGGTTGAAGAGATACGTGCATGTCCCATCTTACATCATCGACAACGGGGAGCTGAATATCGATGAAGGGGTGACTTTCACGGAGCTTCCAGAGGAGGTTGAGGATCGACAGGAGTGGGTCCTACGTAGATGGTCCATTCCTCTGGTGCATGTTCTTTGGTATCACAGAATCCTCTAGGAGAGCACATGGGAGCAGGAGGATCAGATGCATACTCAATACCCCTTTTTTCCTTATGTGTGAGTTGTAGCTTATGGGGACGTAAAGCCCTGAGGTAGGGAGGATGAAAAGACCCGGAAATTCCATGGAATTTTTTTCTTAAATTTTTGGGAATTTTACTAGTCCGCAGTTTCTAACGGCACGTGATTCCATGTCCAGGATTTCCTGGAATGATATGTAGAAGTTTTGTTAAGCTTAAATTAACGCTCGTATGTAGTTTTCCCAAAAAAGTGAAATCACTCTTAAACGATTACTCAAATCAAAAATCCAAGGCCACTTTTGTGCTCAGGATCACGAGTTTGCCCTAGGCATGACTTAAGTTTTGTCGGGGCGGGCCTCCTGTGAGAAAATACGAAAATGGCATAACTGTAAATAAAATAATAAAATAAAAATATTTTTTTTTTCAAATGCTTATAACTCAAAAAAAGTAACTCGGATTAAAAATCAGATACCACTGCTGAACTCACGAGGGTATGTTTTTTTAAGCAGACACTTACTTGGGTAGGTAAGGGCCACTAGAGAAAGTTATTTTTTGGTCACTAATAAAATAATTAAGTGAAAAATATTTTATTTTAAAATTTGTAACTTTTAAATGGTAAATCGGATTGGAAATCCGAGGGCACCATTGGGTTCGTTGGGGCGTGTTTCACCAAGGAATAACCTAACTTCGACCACAGTGGGTCGAGAGTGGCTGATAATAATTTTGAGGATTTTTTCAGGTTTTTTAGTAAATGTATGTTTGGAATTTCATATCTTTTGAGACGGTACTCGGAATTGAAATCTGAGGACACCAATGAACTCACAGTGCCGATATTCTCTTAAGAGGACCTTTACTGCAGTTATGTTTTGTTCACATTGAATGTTAATTTTAGGGATTCTTTATAAATTAAATAAAAATTTTGTATTACATAATTTTTGTTAAGGGGTGGTTATTTTCTCCAATGAGGAGTTGGATGTGGGGACCACACCCCACATAACCACCCATGACAAAATATTGTGTGGTGGGGCCCACACGAACACAAACCTCTCTACTCCCTTTGAAACCCCACTTTAACTTCTAAAACCCTTCACCTTCCTTCTTTTAAATTTTAATCTTTTCACCTCCTCTAATTAATGTGCCAACACATAAGATTAATTAATTCCACACTTAATTAATCTAGTTTTGAATAAAAATGAACTTATTTTTCCAACATTAAAAGAATAGATTACATACTCTTATTTGGGTGGGCATAATATTGGTTGGGAGAAACAAGGAGAGTAGAAGATTTAATGAAAGAATATTATTCATCCCACGAAGAATGACATCTACCTTCCTCTTCCTCCACGTCAAGGGAGAAGACACAGCCATCGCCAACGACAAATGCTGATGGAACGACACCCGTTTTCCGCGATGCCCAATTTCCATGATTGTGATGAATGAACATTAAATCAACGTAGGGGGGGTTATGGATTATTTATTTATTATATTGGGTGTATATTACCCTTGCGCCTTGGCGTGTGATTTTGGATGATGGTTATCAAGTTTTTATCAAGTAACGCAGAGGATGCGGGCCGAACAAACACAACCCAACGTCCCCCTAGTTATCCTTGTTTATGTTGGTGATGGAGACGGAGCTGGAAGGGAGCAGTTCTATCGCCCCATGCCAGAGGAAAGAGGCCACGACCATGAGGCAGTGGCAACCGGAGACCGTGGCCTGGCCGAGCCGTGGCGGTTGAGGACCGGAGCCATCACGCCAGCCATGTAGGGGACACCGCGGCCCGCAAGCACAGACCGCTCGGTCGAAGAAGAACCGGCCGGCTACTGCCGGCCGGGGTCAAGGACCTGCGGCGCCACCATGGCGCCAGAATGTGGAGGATATGCGGGCCGCTTGCTGAGCCGAACCAGATGGTCGTAGTCGGCTGGGAAGGAGACCGCGGTGCCTCTTGGCTCCATGCTATGGGAAGACCACAGCCTGCTCTGGGTGGGCCGCTTCGGCGAGTGAATCGGCCTGCTGTCCGCTGGCCAGGCGGAAGAAACTGTGGAGCCTATGGGTACCGCGTGCAGAGGAATTGTGGCCCACAACCGCGGGCCGCTCACACCAGACAAACCGACCGGCTTCGACCAGCAGTGCTGCAAGGAGGGAGGCGCTGCTCGGCGCCGCCGGGTGAGCCGTACCGGCCCACAACCCCAGGCCGGGTCTGAGGGTGGGCCCCACCCCACCGGGCCGGGCCAACCCCGAAATCGGGTTGGACCCGCCCGGCTGGGTCCCTGGGTGGGCCGTGCTCTCCTGGGCTGGGTCGTCTCCTAGCCGGTTCAGACCCGCCAAACCGGGTCGGGCCGACCCGCTAGCCCCCTGGGATTGACAGGCTGGGCCCGTTTCTCATAAACAAGAATATCATCTAGACCACATGTCTGATTGACACTCCGTCTATGGCACTAGGATCCTCTCGAAGAGGCGGTCCTTTTGCGATACTCTAAGTGAGTTTTGGACAACATTGGAAAATGGTCAGGTTTGGAATGAACGTAATTCAACCCGGCCCCGGGAACGGAAAAGCCAATAACCCTCAGACCGGGCATCCTATTTATGTTCCGTCTATCGCGTTGGGTTCCTTTTGATGAGACGGAACTTCATGGAACATCAACTATGGACTTCATGACATTTTAGGTAACGAAACCTTTGATCAAGGAGTAGACCCTCCCGGAATCGACCGTGCTCTGTGCGGGAACCCTAGAGCTGGCTGCGACTACGATGACTACTGTACTGGGATCCTACGTGGGTTCGGAAGCGATGACTATTGTTCTAGGATCCTACTTGGGTTTGGGAGTGAAGACTTCTGTACTGGGATCCTATATGGGTTCGGTAGCGACGACTACTATACTGGGATCCTACGTGGGTTTGGCAGCGATGACTACTGTACTTGGATCTTATGTGGGTTCGACAGTGATGACTATTGTACTTGGATCCTATGTGGGTTCGACAGATTAGATGATTCAGTGACTAGAACATATCATCTCTATCTCTATATGAAAGATGTATGCCTGTGTGAGGTGATTCATGTATATCAACCATTATCATCATGTGGTTTGACTTTAATTCTTTTGTGGACTGAGTTGTGCTTGGGCTCATGAGTTGGATCCAAACTATGATTGGTAACTTAGGTATATGTATGGGTATATACCTAAGTAGAGTTTTTTGATACTTTGTGGTTGTATGAGTATTCTTTTGTTTATCCTTAGTGGGTATTGTGAGACCACGCGGGTCTCAGGGACCCTACTAAGTATCGTTATACTCACCCCTCCATGGGTTATACATGCACCTCGTTGTGTTGGATGTAGACGATGGATAGCACTAACGGAGGTCGAGAGCACCATTAATGGACGGTACCAGGAGGTTGACCTTGCGACGAGACAACACACAGAGGAGACTTACGGACGTGAGTGCTGAGGTGGCCATCTGTACCTACCCTTTAGGTAGGAACCCTTGAGGTTGATCCAGGAGCCACCCATTACTTCTAGCTGATTGTCCCTTTTTACTTGTACTTGTTGTTAAGTTGGGTTTGTATACTGGCCCATTTACTTTCTATCACACTCTTTTGTATTCTGTTTTACTTAGTGATTAATTCGTATTGCGTACTCTATTGTGTTTGTTTACTTTTCTAAAGGCAATTCCTTCCCAGCTTAGGGATTTATGCCTTTGGTTCTAGTCGCCAGCCCGAGGCCTACGGAAGGTGGGCTTGGGGTAGTCACAGCACGGGCTCCGAGGATGGGTCATGACATAACAAGATTAAATATACCCATATATTGATTTTTGGTTCGATCGTGTTGTATGTTTGGGATTATTTTTTCAGGATTGTTGGGCGAAATGTTTTATTAAATTTAGACCTTGGTTTTTTAATATAATAATAATGGATTGAGGAAAACCCAAATGCTTCTGAAGTTTGTTCCACTTTTATTAATTTCATGGTTTTCTCCCACTGTTCATCATACGTTTAACACTAATGTTTCATTTGAATGGTGGTTCAACCAAAATACCTATAAATCAATCATTGTGAACTCATTTCCTAGGGAAATGGATTGATAATGTATGTATGAGATCAGTACAATGTGGGTATCATGCGATGAAGGTAACAACAATAGATCTATTCCGATTAGGGGTCACCAGTTGTGGTTTCACAATATATAGGAGGAGTAGTTTGACTTCAGATATTTTCCAAATCAGTTTTTATAGTAGGATATCATGTTTTGGGAAGAGGTTAAGTTTAGTTAACTCAAATAATTTTTTTGTGTGATTATAGTATAAGAAATCATTTTATGGTAATAATATGAGGATTTGGTGTGAATGAATACTTACTTTATGAAATTCAACACAGGATGGATTGTAACAGAAGAATACACACTCTTTTGGGGAACCATGTGTGGTGAAGGTGTTCTGTGAAGAAGATAAATGTCAAAGTGAGTGTTAAATCAATCACAGGTCGTGTGAACATTAACTATATTCTCAGTGTGTACCATATCGAGTAAATGTTCTTTTCTGAGAGTACATGGCTTTATACACAATGTACATAGACACTGATATGTCCAACGATACATAGACCCAACAAGGAGAACATGGGCTCAAACTTTCCATGTACATTGACACATACACATGAATCAACCATGATACATTGGAAGGATATGGTGGCGAAGGTACACACAATGTAATCACCATAATTTTTATGTACTTATTCAATGAAATATTATAGATAATGACCTCTTTATCAAGGAAATGTTTCATTAGGGTATGTTCCCATAGTTTTTTTTCTAACAGTTACTATGGAATCACATATATTTCATTGGATTGTGATACCCTATGAGGAACATTATTCTTGGATAGAGTTGTAGATTCACATTGTTAGTCCCTGAGTAAAATCATGTATCATTATCATTCCCCTAACTGGGGTTCTTAGAATCATCATGACCAATAATTTTTGGCTATTGATCCCCTACTTAGTAGGTTAATCTAGATTATGTTTTTGGTATACCCCATGTATCAGAGAAGGATCGTCATTCTATATATTAATACCTATATACATATAGTTTACACATATTATAGAGAGACCTAATGAGCATGAATTATAAGACAGAGGACATCATTGCTTACTGAGTCATGCAGTGTGTTTTCATATAAATGTTCTATATGGAACCATTTATCAGGAATCCAAGGATGGGAGTATGGTTGTGACATTCCATGAGATTGTGTCTTTATTATGTGAATATCATTATGTTTTTGTTATATATGATCTTTTTGTATTCATTGGTTGAGATGATAGTATTCTTTATTTTATAAGTGTAGTGATTTCAGGGTTTTCTATAGGTTATTTTTATACTCACCCAAAATTGGGATTTTAATGAACGTGTCATGACTTATGATGATGACCAACCATTTTATGTAGTCATAGGGGGAGAAAGACTATGTGGAGAATAGTGATAAAGATAGACTAAAGTTATTTCATGAAGTTACCTTTACATCAATCATCACCCACTTTACATGCTAGACTTATTTTTAGATTTTTTGTGGTGTGATTGTATTTTTACCATTTTATTCTTAATATTTTTTTGTACATAGATGTTGTGATTTTAGATATATTAATTCATGGGTATAAGTTTTTTTTACATTTTTTTAATGTATGGTATTCGAGATGTTTGGGTGTATATGGGAACATTAGTCTAAGACCTCCCATGTGTGTAAAATGTCTACTTGGTGATGGTCCAAAAACAATCATCTTTTAGAGAAATGATTGGGGTAGTTGTAGAATTGGAGACATCGGGGGAGATTCCAGAAATAGTGGTATAAAATGTTTTAGGTATACAACATTACTTGGGTCAATGATATTGATTTGGGGAAAACATTTGAAGTGTTTCATGATCCTATTTAGGGTCAATGACTCTAGTGTATGTATGGTGGTTGAAATATCCATACACCATGATTCTAAAAACCTTATTTTTTACCTGGTACATTCAGAAACTGGTTACATGGAAAGAATTGGTACATGCATAATATTAGAATGGTTTGTGGTTTCATTCTCTTTATTGAGTCAATTCTCTAGATATACTTTTTTATTGTGGAATACCATGTCTATTTTAGGATGCATCTTCAGTGTGTAGTATCAAAGATTCAGCATGAGGATAATAAGGATGGTCAAATGAGTGACCAGTCATTGAAGAAGGGTCATATTCAGTAGGTGTTGTGTCAATTAGGTGAAATAGTCATACCACCACCTTTCGAGTTGCAGATGGTACAGCAAGTACCAGAAAATATAGTGTGTTGGATGACAACTCAACATGAGTTTGATATTATGAAAACAAATAGGATTCATGGAGATCCTAAATTCCATGAACCTGAGGGTAGGAATGAGGTAGTGACATGATTATTCCATCTTTTTGGAGAACCTGATGATCAAATTGTGGTCCTAGAAGAGATCAATCATAATGTATTTGTTGTATGGTGGTGGGTCATAGTTACCGAGTCAAACGATGAGGAGAATCTTGAATTTTTCATGTTTTTGGAACCTTTATATAGAGGAATTATCTGGGTCTATATTGGTGGTGGTGTGTGTCTATGATCTTCAATAGAGTCATTATGTTTTTACGACTAAGGATGTATATTCAGATATTTTATATAACCTCTCTCATTAAATGATGAATATGGTACGTGATAATTTCCTTCATGCTCAAACCTTCGAGTGAGTCATATTAAGATAAATATGAGACAAAATGATACCAATATTAATTACTAAAATTTTTTGGTTACTAGAGTGGTATTTAGTGCTTGAGATCTTCTTGAATGAGCAGATGCAGAAAGTTGGTGTTGGCAGTTGGAACGCAATAGTTGAGACTTTGTATGTAGGTATCCAATAACAAACATAAGGACATATAAATAGGAGTAATTTTATGATTATATCCCTTGATAGAGGGTCTAAAATTCATATATCACAAGACTTATCTAGTTACACTAGATGAAAGCTTAACTTGTAACAGCCCAAGATTTTATAAAAAAATATTATTTTTAATTTTATTAAAGTCTTGTGTTGTACGCTACACCAAAAGGAGCTTGCACAACACGCATCCTTGACTTGCCTTGCATTACACACAATCACGACCTTCCTCGATAGCATGTGTAATACGCAATACCGAGTTTCACTAAACAACGATATGCTATTAAAATATTATTAAAACTAGCCGTTATGAATAGTAATAACCACTTTTTAAAACTCTGTAAATCTTATTTTTCAAAATGAACTTCATTTTTGATTCGGAGTATCGAATTTAGCCTAAGGTGAAATTTTGGTACTTTTCGGATAACTTTCATATTCTGATGAATAGTGAAAATTACTAAATTATAATTAAAAACAACTTTTTTAATTGAAATAATTAATAGTGATAAATTATTAATATGAGTGGTTTTAAAGTATATTTAGAATATATTTTTACAATTTAATACAATGTTGGTCATTGGATGTAATTGCACATTTAAACCAGACATAAACAAGTGTCAATCTTTTGATAGATATTGTTTCTTAAAAACACGCTATTTGTTTTAACAGCGGGATTTAATTATAAAATTAATTAATGCAACTTCTATGTTATGAATTTGGTAAAATAGACTTCATTTTTGAATTCAGAATATGAAATATAGCTTAGGATGAAATTTTGGCATTTTTCTGAAAACCTTTATTTTTTGATGAATAGTGAAACTACTAAGTGGTAGTTAAAAAAACTGAATTTTTCATAAAACCTAATTTTACCGCTTCTGTGAATGGAATTTCAAAAATCCGAGAGACACGGTTGATGTCAGTATGTAAAATGTGGTTCAATGAGATGAAAATAATTTTTGGTGAATAGTAACTTTTTACTTTTATTTACCACGGTTAAAAGTAAATAGGGTAATTAAGGGTAAGAATGATATTAATATTACCCTAACACATGTCCTAATTCTATTGGACAAGTGTATCTAGACCAAAAACAACCTTAAGTGTAAAATATTATCATTTAGGCCCACTTGGATTAGATTAGGACATTTATTATTATTTAATTCAAAGAAGAGTTAAAAGAGTTAAAATCAATGTTTATTCACTAAACCATTTTTAATATGGGGTTATACATAAGATAAATTCGACTATAAATATTCATTAGAAATCTAAAAATATTTCCTATATAATGATATTTTATTTATAATTTTTAGACTTTAAATAAATTAATTTATTTATGACACAACGATGATGCAGTAATTACCCTTTTAAGGAAATATTAACATAATTGATGTTATAAATACTCAAATGAATGTAATTTGAGACTTTTTATGAATTCCACTAATTTTCTAGGTTACTATGATATATTAGTGTTGATTTAATCAACTTGGTTCGAACATATAATTCTGTTATGACTTTCTCAAAAATCATATATCAAATAGTGTCAAAATTGACACAAAATAGTTTTTAAATCAAATATTATATTATTAATTGTTATTTTATTCCTAAAAATCTAAGGTTTGGCCAAATGACTTAGATAAGGATATATATACTAATAATAAACAATTTGGGGTTCGTTTGGCATGTTATAGTAAGTGTACTAACCATATAGTGAAAGAAAACAAAAAGACACGGTAAAAGTTAAATTATTTAACTTAGAGTTAAATCTAATTGATAAGGTTAAAATAAGAACCTAAACTTGTATAAATCCTATTGTTTGATAGGATTTCGACCCATCCCCACTTTAGCTTCGAAATAAGACCCTTTGGAACCATTATAAACCGATTTTTACTTTAATATAAAATAATATTTTGAGATATTCCTAAGGTGCCCCTCTCCTCCCGTATAAAAGGACACCTCCTCCCCCTCCTCCTCACACCAATTTGAGCACTCATGCTCGGCCAACCCCTGCCAAAATCTCTTCTCCACTTCCCTAGAAACATCCTAGAGGTTCTGTTCTTCCTCAAAGACCAATTTTAGTTCCCTAAGAGGAGGTCTCCAAAAGGCGCTTCAAAGAAGAGGTAATTACCGTTACCAATTCTTTCATCTTTATTTATTCTTCCACTTCTTCTTCTTAGGTTGTTTCATTATGAAGTAATAACATCAGTATCACTCATATACTGATATGTTATTATAATTATTAAACAACCCTATTTCACCATCTATCTATCCTACGGAAAAAGAAATCACCGCGCGTGCGTACGTACGGAATACCGTCTCCACGCCGTGGTGTAATCTATTTTTCCACCATCACCTTACAAGGATGGGTATAATGGTGTAATGAGTAACTATATATGATTATTATGAAGTAATATTGATACTGAAATAATATATATATATACTCCAATACAATTCCACGATCATAGGAACGATATCATCACTCGTGCGTACGTACGGAATACCGTCTCCACGATGTGATGCGACTCGTTCTACATGATCTTCATTTCATAATGATTATATAAATGAATTTAATGAATGAATATGGTATATACTACACTAATACCATTCTGTAAATTAATTATCTATAACCTAAATATAAGAATAAGAATTTATTCGACAAAACACGCATAAGAACAAAAAGTTATAAAGACCCGAGTAACAAGTAACAATGAAATATTACTAACAAGAAGCTAATAATATGACCATATATGATATCATATCAATATGTATGATTCTGGAATAAGTCAGTAACATTATTTAAACCATTATACAGGAGCTTCGGACACGAACAAAGCAAATCGGACCTAAGGTAAGGAAAATATCACAATCTCATTTTTATCCGAGATTGTTTATTCATAAGTATTTACTGGGGTGTATTTTATCATCCACATCCATGTTTCATCAATATGTAATATTATTTCCATCCACCTACAATTGTTTAAATCCAATTTTACCCTTCTATGAGTTTTTAGTAAAAGATATGAAAGGAATCTTTTGTCGTTTTTTATACGAGCTACTTTTTGACTTTTCCGACAAAAGTACGAAGAATGTTTTTTTAACTTATACGGCACGAACGGATTTTTACGGTTTAATAAAGCCTTATTTTCATGAACCTTCCTCCAAAATATTTCATGAATATTTTCAATAAAATCTTTTTCTTTTAAAATTGCATGATATTTTGTGAAAAGAAATTGATTTTGAAGAAGAAAGGATATTTTCCTCAAGAATTCAATTCAAGTGTTTTATCAAAATTATTTTCCATCTAAGATAATAAAGGGTTCTGTTTCTATCCATATTCTTACATTGATTTGACTATGTTGTGATGGAATTATGTTTATGAATTCCTTTATCTTATATGAATGGTTTTATGATGTCATGTTGTTTAAGAATCCCATTTTTATTACATGGGTTATGCTATGATGTATGGTTTATGATTTTGTGGCACACATAAGAATGGTATCATTATGAGATGGGTGGGACCTATATCTCCCTCCAATGGATTGGGTAAAGATTTTATATCTCATGAGATAGAACTGGATGGAATGGTAGGTTATACCGGTTCAGTGAAACAGGACTGAAACGAGGGTTACTTGATTCAGAAAGGGGCTTTGTCCACTAAGATAGTCTTGGCAATGAGTCTTGACTAACAATAAATGATTCTCTATGATTATGTGTGAATGCCACAAAGGTTCATGTTTTAAGTTATGATTATTTTGATTACATTTCACTACCATGATTTATCCCATGTTATGAAATTATGCTCTCTTTTGCAGGTTATGATTTCCAAAATGTTATGTTCTTATGAATATGATGTGATTGATATTTCTTTTGTTTACCCTTACTGAGCATTTGAGCTCACCCTTTTATGTTTTCTTTTCCCCAGGATATAAAGAAAGGTTTTAGGTAAAAAAAAAGAAGATCTTTATGGGAGATATTGAAGATCTTTCACCAGGATTAGAAGATTATGTTCCGAGTTTCCAAAGACACTAAACTATTACGATCCTTTAGTGTGTGTTTTTGTTATGTACTAAGTATTCCACAAAAGTAATGTAATGTCAATGTATGTCAGGCTTCGGGTCTCTACAGTTGGTATCAGAGGAAAGGTTTAGTCAACCTTTGGAAACTAGGATTCGAAAATGTTAGTGAGATCCCTAGAGATATTTCTAAGGTATGTCTAGGGATGTCTCTAAGGTTAAGTATACGTATAGGTTATAGTCCTAGAATTGCGCTAACGATCTTCGAATTTAACCTAAGATGTTAGATATTGAGGGTACTACCCCTTTATTATGTTGTTTTCCCTAGCATGATTTTTTCCTCTCATACTATTCTTTTGGGGTTTTAGACGATGGCTGGAACCCGAAGGAACCGTGTTAATGCGGAATGTGATGGGCAATGCAATGATTGTCCCCCTGATCAACCAAACGATATGGGAGCCGGAATGCAAAATCTTGTAGCCATGCTCACACAACTTTCTCAAGCTATGAATCATGTAGGACTTCCAAACGAGCAAAGGAAGGAGCAACATTCTATTGAATCCTTCATGAGGCAGCGTCCACCTTCTTTCAGTGGGTCTACTGATCCATTAGTTGCTGAACAATGGATTAGTACTACTGAAAATATATTTTCAGTTCTTCAATGTTCTGAACATGATAAAGTCATCCTAGCAGTGTATCGTTTGGAAGGAGATGCTGATCATTGGTGGAATCTTATTAAGAATACGAGGCAAAGGGAAGAAATTGAGTCTATGGAATGGGACGAGTTCAAGAACTTATTTTTCAATAAGTACTTCCCTCGTATTCTCCGAACAAAGATGGAGAAGGAGTTTCTTGAACTAAAGAAAAAGGATGATGAATCTGTTGGTATATACGAAGCAAATTTTACAAGACTTGCAAGGTATGCATCAGGCATTATCATCAAACCTGAAAGTAAAGTTGATCGATTTTTCAGTGGCTTAAAACCAAGTCTTCGAAGGGCATTAGCTATAAGAGACTTCAGTAGCTATGAAGAAATTGTGCGTTGTGCTATCAAGGTAGAAATGGAAGTTGGTGTTACATATCCATCTCATGGTTTTGACAAGAAACGAAAGATGGAGTTCAAGGAGAAATCTCAGAATAATGGTGAAAAGAAGATGAATGTTTCCTTCTGCACAAAGTCTGGAAAGAAGGATGGTGGAGATTGTCTTAAAGGGACTAGAAAATGTTTTAAGTGTGGAAAAGAAGGTCTTCGAGCAGCTGAGTGTCGAAGTAATGGAAAAAGGGATTCTAATGAGGTGAATAAAGCAAACACTGCAGAGAACGCACAACCAACACTTCAATGCTTCAAGTGCAAGGAGATGGGACATTATGCCAATAAATGCCCTAATCCAAGGGTTAGTGATGATCGACATGAGCAACCGCTTAAGGCAAAGGACAAAGGGAAGTCACATGCGATCACTATTGGCAATGTTAAATATGACAACGATGTGGTGGAATGATTAAGTTTTTATGTAATGGGATTCCAAAATAATGTTGTATCATGGAATATTGGAATATATATGTATTGGTCTAATGTGGTATTCAAATTGATTGAGATATTATGCGCATAATGAAGACGAGAAAATGAAATGTTTCATAGTATTCATGAGCTCATGATTGATATAAGGACTAAGTGATATCATGGTTTGAGTATATAGAATTTTGAGGATTTTGGTATGTGGAAAGTGTTAACTTTTAACTGCATTCAAGTTTTCACTAAGGTTCAATGGGTATTCAAGAGAGTACAAGATTAAGGCCTTTGAATGTTTGGAATGTGTCCAACAAGATATATCTTATGATATATGGGGATCAACGATTGTATTAAATCTCTGGTAATCGTTTTCACTATGTTATGAGAATGGACTGCAGTATTATGGATAGGACTAAATATTGGAATGGATTATGTTGGACATAAGTTAGTATTGTTTAAGGATAGAAGTTTTTTCGATATTATTTATGGGATGTTATAGTAATATAGTTTTAGAAAAAGGAAAACCTGCAGGACGGGCGACAGCCCATCGCTTCGGACAAGGCTGTGGGAATCGAACCCACAACCGAAGTGCGACTGGCCTTTATCGCCTACCACTGGCCTACAGGAAGTCCCTGTTTAGTAGAAACTAGTTTTAAAGTATAAGTCCATTTTAGGAACTATATATGATTAATCTCACTATAGATCGACTTATGTATATAATTTTTGCTAACCGTTTGTTTGAGACAGATGGAATGACCCGTCATTCTATCACATGATCTTCTAACACTTCACGAATGACAAATTCCACTTAATTTATTTAATATATGAAGTGGAAATTGTTCTAGGCACGAACAATAGTGAGATTGTACCAAAATAAAGAAAGTATTTATTCCAATTCAAATTTTCAACTTTAGGGAAATGATCTTGAAAACCAAAAATGTTGTCCTAGTGATCTTATACCTAATGAATCAGATGGTACCTTATATCATCACAAATCTATGGATTTGTGATTACTGGCTTTTCCATAGCCATGTTCTCTACCACTCTCCATCAGAACATGATGGTTAGATTTCTCTTCCATATCCATATTTTCACCTATATGGAAACCCAATGATTAGTTTATTTGGGTAACTGTTACGTTTCATACTTTTGTTTTTAATGATTGGTTTTGATATTCCTTTTTACGATGTGGGTTTCTATTAAAGAAACTTTCGAATAGTAAACCATTTATAACCCCGACGAATTTCGAGGGCGAAATTCATTTTAAGGGGGGTAGAATGTAACAGCCCAAGATTTTATAAAAAAATATTCTTTTTAATTTTATTAAAGTCTCGTGTTATACGCTACACCAAAAGGAGCTTGCAAAACATGCATCCTTGACTTGCCTTGCATTACACGCAATCATGACCTTCCTCGATAGCATGTGTAATACGCAATACCATGTTTCACTAAACAACGATATGCTATTAAAATATTATTAAAACTAGCCGTTATGAATAGTAATAACCACTTTTTAAAACTCTGTAAATCTTATTTTTCAAAATGAACTTCATTTTTGATTCGGAGTATCGAATTTAGCCTAAGGTGAAATTTTGGTACTTTTCGGATAACATTCATATTCTGATGAATAGTGAAAATTACTAAATTATAATTAAAAACAACTTTTTTAATCGAAATAATTAATAGTGATAAATTATTAATTTGAGTGGTTTTAATGTATATTTAGAATATATTTTTATAATTTAATACAATGTTGGTCATTGGATGTAATTGCACATTTAAACCAGACATAAACAAGTGTCAATCTTTTGATAGATATTGTTTCTTAAAAACACGCTATTTGTTTTAACAGCGGGATTTAATTATAAAATTAATTAATGAAACTTCTATGTTATGAATTTGGTAAAAATAGACTTCATTTTTGAATTCGGAATATGAAATATAGCTTAGGATGAAATTTTGGCATTTTTCTGAAAACCTTCATTTTTTGATGAATAGTGAAACTACTAAGTGGTAGTTAAAAAAACTGAATTTTTCATAAAACTTAATTTTACCGCTTCTGTGAATGGAATTTCAAAAATCCGAGAGACACGGTTGATTTCAGTAAGTAAAATGTGGTTCAATGAGATGAAAATAATTTTTGGTGAATAGTAACTTTTTACTTTTATTTACCACGGTTAAAAGTAAATAGGGTAATTAAGGGTAAGAATGATATTAATATTACCCTAAAACATGTCCTAATTCTATTGGACAAGTTTATCTCGACCAAAAACAACCTTAAGTGTAAAATATTATCATTTAGGCCCACTTGGATTAGATTAGGACATTTATTATTATTTAATTCAAAGAAGAGTTAAAAGAGTTAAAATCAAAGTTTATTCACTAAAACATTTTTAATATGGGGTTATACATAAGATAAATTCGACTATAAATATTCATTAGAAAGCTAAAAAGACTTCCTATATAATGAAATTTTATTTATAATTTTTAGACTTTAAATAAATTAATTTATTTATGACACAACGATGATGCAGTAATTACCCTTTTAAGGAAATATTAACATAATTGATGTTATAAATACTCAAATGAATGTAATTTGAGACTTTTTATGAATTACACTAATTTTATAGGTTACTATGATATATTAGTGTTGATTTAATCAACTTTGTTCGAACATATAATTCTGTTATGACTTTCAAAAAAATCATATATCAAATAGTGTCAAAATTGACACAAAATAGTTTTTAAATCAAATATTATATTATTAATTGTTATTGTATTCCTAAAAATCTAAGGTTCGGCCAAATGACTTAGATAAGGATATATATACTAATAATAAACAATTTGGGGTTCGTTTGGCATGTTATAGTAAGTGTATTAACCATATAGTGAAAGAAAACAAAAAGACACGGTAAAAGTTAAATTATTTAACTTAGAGTTCAATCTAATTGATAAGGTTAAAATAAGAACCTAAACTTGTCTAAATCCAATTGGTTGATAGGATTGCGACCCATCCCCACTTTAGCTTCGAAATAAGACCCTTTGGAACCATTATAAACCGATTTTTACTTTAATATAAAATAATATTTTGAGATATTCCTAAGGTGCCCCTCTCCTCCCTTATAAAAGGACACCTCCTCCCCCTCCTCCTCACACCAATTTGAGCACTCATGCTCGGCCAACCCCTGCCAAAATCTCTTCTCCACTTCCCTAGAAACATCCTAGAGGTTTTGGTCTTCCTCAAAGACCAATTTTAGTTCCCTAAGAGGAGGTCTCCAAAAGGCGCTTCAAAGAAGAGGTAATTACCGTTACCAATTCTTTCATCTTTATTTATTCTTCCACTTCTTCTTCTTAGGTTGTTTCATTATGAAGTAATAACACCAGTATCACTCATATACTGATATGTTATTATAATTATTAAACAACCCTATTTCACCATCTATCTATCCTACGGAAAAAGAAATCACCGCGCGTGCGTACGTACGGAATACCGTCTCCACGCCGTGGTGTAATCTATTTTTCCACCATCACCTTACAAGGATGGGTATAATGGTGTAATGAGTAACTATATATGATTATTATGAAGTAATATTGATACTGAAATAATATATATATATACTCCAATACAATTCCACGATCATAGGAACGATATCATCACTCGTGCGTACGTACGGAATACCGTCTCCACGATGTGATGCGACTCGTTCTACATGATCTTCATTTCATAATGATTATATAAATGAATTTAATGAATTAATATGGTATATAATACACTAATACCATTCTGTAAATGAATTATCTATAACCTAAAGATAAGAATAAGAATTTATTCGACAAAACACGCATAAGAACAAAAAGTTATAAAGACCCGAGTAACAAGTAACAATGAAATATTACTAACAAGAAGCTAATAATATGACCATATATGATATCATATCAATATGTATGATTCTGGAATAAGTCAATAACATTATTTAAACCATTATACAGGAGCTTCGGACAGGAACAAAGCAAATCGGACCAAAGGTAAGGAAAATATCACAATCTCATTTTTATCCGAGATTGTTTATTCATAAGTATTTACTGGGGTGTATTTTATCATCCACATCCATGTTTCATCAATATGTAATATTATTTCCATCCACCTACAATTGTTTAAATCCAATTTTACCCTTCTATGAGTTTTTAGTAAAAGATATGAAAGGAATCTTTTGTCGTTTTTTTTATACGAGGTACTTTTTGACTTTTCCGACAAAAGTACGAAGAATGTTTTTTTTAACTTATACGGCACGAACGGATTTTTACGGTTTTATAAAGCCTTATTTTCATGAAACTTCCTCCAAAATATTTCATTAATATTTTCAATAAAATCTTTTTCTTTTAAAATTGCATGATGTTTTGTGAAAAGAAATTGATTTTGAAGAAGAAAGGATATTTTCCTCAAGAATTCAATTCAAGTGTTTTATCAAAATTATTTTCCATCTAAGATAATAAAGGGTTCTGTTTCTATCCATATTCTTACATTGATTTGACTATGTTGTGATGGAATTATGTTTATGAATTCCTTTATCTTATATGAATGGTTTTATGATGTCATGTTTTTAAGAATCCCATTTTTATTACATGGGTTATGCTATGATGTATGGTTTATGATTTTGTGGCACACATAAGAATGGTATCATTATGAGATGGGTGGGACCTATATCTCCCTCCAATGCATTGGGTAAAGATTTTATATCTCATGAGATAGAACTGGATGGAATGGTAGGTTATACCGGTTCAGTGAAACAGGACTGAAACGAGGGTTACTTGATTCAGAAAGGGGCTTTGTCCACTAAGATAGTCTTGGCAATGAGTCTTGACTAACAAGAAATGATTCACTATGATTATGTGTGAATGCCACAAAGTTTCATGTTTTAAGTTATGATTATTGTGATTACATTTCACTGCCATGATTTATCCCATGTTATGAAATTATGCTCTCTTTTGCAGGTTATGATTTCCAAAATGTTATGTTCTTATGAATATGATGTGATTGATATTTCTTTTGTTTACCCTTACTGAGCATTTGAGCTCACCCTTTTATGTTTTTTCCCCAGGATATAAAGAAAGGTTTTAGGTAAAAAAAAGAAGATCTTTATGGGAGATATTGAAGATCTTTCACCAGGATTAGAAGATTACGTTCCGAGTTTCCAAAGACACTAAACTATTACGATCCTTTAGTGTGTGTTTTTATTATGTACTAAGTATTCCGCAAAAGTAATGTAATGTCAATGTACGTCAGGCTTCGGGTCTCTACAGTTGGTATCAGAGGAAAGGTTTAGTCAACCTTTGGAAACTAGGATGCGAAAATGTTAGTGAGATCCCTAGAGATATTTCTAAGGTATGTCTAGGGATGTCTCTAAGGTTAAGTATACGTATAGGTTATAGTCCTAGAATTGCGCTAACGATCTTCGAATTTAACCTAAGATGTTAGATATTGAGGGTACTACCCCTTTATTATGTTGTTTTCCCTAGCATGATTTTTGCCTCTCATACTATTCTTTTGGGGTTTTAGACGATGGCTGGAACCCGAAGGAACCGTGTTAATGCGGAATGTGATGGGCAATGCAATGATTGTCCCCCTGAGCAACCAAACGATATGGGAGCCGGAATGCAAAATCTTGTAGCCATGATCACACAACATTCTCAAGCTATGAATCATGCAGGACTTCCAAACGAGCAAAGGAAGGAGCAACATTCTGTTGAATCCTTCATGAGGCATCGTCCAACTTCTTTCAGTGGGTCTACTGATCCATTAGTTGCTGAACAATGGATTAGTACTACTAAAAAGATATTTTCAGTTCTTCAGTGTTCTGAACATGATAAAGTCATCCTAGCAGTGTATCGTTTGGAAGGAGATGCTGATCAATGGTGGAATCTTATTAAGAATACGAGGCAAAGGGATGAAATTGAGTCTATGGAATGGGATGAGTTCAAGAACTTATTTTTCAATAAGTACTTCCCTCGTATTCTCCGAACAAAGATGGAGAAGGAGTTTCTTGAACTAAAGCAAAAGGATGATGAATCTGTTGGTATATACGAAGCAAATTTTACAAGACTTGCAAGGTATGCATCTGGCATTATCATCCAACCTGAAAGTAAAGTTGATTGATTTTTCAGTGGCTTAAAACCAAGTCTTCGAAGGGCATTAGCTATAAGAGACTTCAGTAGCTATGAAGAAATTGTGTGTTGTGCTATCAAGGTAGAAATGGAAGTTGGTGTTACATATCCATCTCATGGTTTTGACAAGAAACGAAAGATGGAGTTCAAGGAGAAATCTCAGAATAATGGTGAAAAGAAGATGAATGTTTCCTTATGCACAAAGTGTGGAAAGAAGCATGGTGGAGATTGTCTTAAAGGGACTAGAAAATGTTTTAAGTGTGGAAAAGAAGGTCATCGAGCAGCTGAGTGTCGAAGTAATGGAAAAAGGGATTCTAATGAGGTGAATAAAGCAAACACTGCAGAGAACGCACAACCAACACTTCAATGCTTCAAGTGCAAGGAGATGGGACATTATGCCAATAAATGCCCTAATCCAAGGGTTAGTGATGATCGACATGAGAAACCGCTTAAGGCAAAGGACAAAGGGAAGTCACATGCGATCACTATTGGCAATGTTGAATATGACAACGATGTGGTGGAATGATTAAGTTTTTATGTAATGGGATTCCAAAATAATGTTGTATCATGGAATATTGGAATATTTATGTATTGGTCTAATGTGGTATTCAAAGTGATTGAGATATTATGCGCATAATGAAGACGAGAAAATGAAATGTTTAATAGTATTCATGAGCTCATGATTGATATAAGGACTAAGTGATATCATGGTTTGAGTATATAGAATTTTGAGGATTTTGGTATGTGGAAAGTGTTAACTTTTAACTGCATTCAAGTTTTCACTAAGGTTAAATGGGTATTCAAGAGAGTACAAGATTAAGGCCTTTGAATGTTTGGAATGTGTCCAACAAGATATATCTTATGATATATGGGGATCAACGATGGTATTAAATCTCTGGTAATCGTTTTCACTATGTTATGAGAATGGACTGCAGTATTATGGATAGGACTAAAGATTGGAATGGATTATGTTGGACATAAGTTAGTATTGTTTAAGGATAGAAGTTTTTTCGAAATTATTTATGGGATGTTATAGTAATATAGTTTTAGAAAAAGGACAACCTGCAGGACGGGCGACAGCCCATCGCTTCGGACAAGGCTGTGGGAATCGAACCCACAACCGAAGTGCGACTGGCCTTTATCGTCTACCACTGGCCTACAGGAAGTCCCTGTTTAGTAGAAACTATTTTTAAAGTATAAGTCCATTTTAGGAACTATATATGATTAATCTCACTATAGATAGACTTATGTATATAATTTTTTCTAACCTTTTGTTTGAGACAGATGGAATGACCCGTCATTCTATCACATGATCTGCTAACACTTCACGAATAACAAATTCAACTTCATTTATTTAAGAGATGAAGTGGAAATTGTTCTAGGCACGAACAATAGTGAGATTGTACCAAAATAAAGAAAGTATTTATTCCAATTCAAATTTTCAACTTTAGGGAAATGATCTTGAAAACCAAAAATGTTGTCCTAGTGATCTTATACCTAATGAATCAGATGGTACCTTATATCATCACAAATATATGGATTTGTGATTACTGTCTTTTCCATAGCCATGTTCTCTACCACTCTCCATCAGAACATGATGGTTAGATTTCTCTTCCATATCCATATTTTCACCTATGTGGAAACCCAATGATTAGTTTATTTGGGTAACCGTTAAGTTTCATACTTTTGTTTTTAAAGATTGGTTTTGATATTCCTTTTTACGATGTGGGTTTCTATTAAAGAAACTTTCGAATAGTAAACCATTTATAACCCCGACAAATTTCGAGGGTGAAATTCATTTTAAGGGGGGTAGAATGTAACAGCCCAAGATTTTATAAAAAAATAATATTTTTAATTTTATTAAAGTCTTGTGTTGTACGCTACACCAAAAGGAGCTTGCACAACACGCATCCTTGACTTGCCTTGCATTACACGCAATCACGACCTTCCTCGATAGCATGTGTAATACGCAATACCATGTTTCACTAAACAACGATATGCTATTAAAATATTATTAAAACTAGCCGTTATGAATAGTAATAACCACTTTTTAAAACTCTGTAAATCTTATTTTTCAAAATGAACTTCATTTTTGATTCGGAGTATCGAATTTAGCCTAAGGTGAAATTTTGGTACTTTTCGGATAACTTTCATATTCTGATGAATAGTGAAAATTACTAAATTATAATTAAAAACAACTTTTTTAATCGAAATAATTAATAGTGATAAATTATTAATTTGAGTGGTTTTAAAGTATATTTAGAATATATTTTTACAATTTAATACAATGTTGGTCATTGGATGTAATTGCACATTTAAACCAGACATAAACAAGTGTCAATCTTTTGATAGATATTGTTTCTTAAAAACACGCTATTTGTTATAACAGCGGGATTTAATTATAAAATTAATTAATGCAACTTCTATGTTATGAATTTGGTAAAATAGACTTCATTTTTGAATTCGGAATATGAAATATAGCTTAGGATGAAATTTTGGCATTTTTCTGAAAACCTTCATTTTTTGATGAATAGTGAAACTACTAAGTGGTAGTTAAAAAAACTGAATTTTTCATAAAACTTAATTTTACCGCTTCTGTGAATGGAATTTCAAAAATCCGAGAGACACGGTTGATGTCAGTAAGTAAAATGTGGTTCAATGAGATGAAAATAATTTTTGGTGAATAGTAACTTTTTACTTTTATTTACCACGGTTAAAAGTAAATAGGGTAATTAAGGGTAAGAATGATATTAATATTACCCTAACACATGTCCTAATTCTATTGGACAATTGTATCTCGACCAAAAACAACCTTAAGTGTAAAATATTATCATTTAGGCCCACTTGGATTAGATTAGGACATTTATTATTATTTAATTCAAAGAAGAGTTAAAAGAGTTAAAATCAAAGTTTATTCACTAAAACATTTTTAATATGGGGTTATACATAAGATAAATTCGACTATAAATATTCATTAGAAAGATAAAAAGATTTCTTATATAATGATATTTTATTTATAATTTTTAGACTTTAAATAAATTAATTTATTTATGACACAACGATGATGCAGTAATTACCCTTTTAAGGAAATATTAACATAATTGATGTTATAAAAACTCAAATTAATGTAATTTGAGACTTTTTATGAATTCCAATAATTTTCTAGGTTACTATGATATATTATTGTTGATTTAAGCAACTTGGTTCGAACATATAATTCTGTTATGACTTTCACAAAAATCATATATCAAATAGTGTCAAAATTGACACAAAATAGTTTTTAAATCAAATATTATATTATTAATTGTTATTGTATTCCTAAAAATCTAAAGATCGGCCAAATGACTTAGATAAGGATATATATACTAATAATAAACAATTTGGGGTTCGTTTGGCATGTTATAGTAAGTGTATTAACCATATAGTGAAAGAAAACAAAAAGACACGGTAAAAGTTAAATTATTTAACTTAGAGTTAAATCTAATTGATAAGGTTAAAATAAAAACCTAAACTTGTCTAAATCCTATTGGTTGATTGGATTTCGACCCATCCCCACTTTAGCTTCGAAATAAGACCCTTTGGAACCATTATAAACCGATTTTTACTTTAATATAAAATAATATTTTGAGATATTCCTAAGGTGCCCCTCTCCTCCCTTATAAAAGGACACCTCCTCCCCCTCCTCCTCACACCAATTTGAGCACTCACGCTCGGCCAACCCCTGACAAAATCTCTTCTCCACTTCCCTTGAAACATCCTAGAGGTTCTAGTCTTCCTCAAAGACCAATTTTAGTTCCCTAATAGAAGGTCTCCAAAAGGCGCTTCAAAGAAGAGGTAATTACCGTTACCAATTCTTTCATCTTTATTTCTTCTTCCACTTCTTCTTCTTAGGTTGTTTCATTATGAAGTAATAACATCAGTATCACTCATATACTTATATGTTATTATAAGTATTAAACAACCCTATTTCACCATCTATCTATCCTACGGAAAAAGAAATCACCGCGCGTGCGTACGTACGGAATACCGTCTCCACGCCGTGGTGTAATCTATTTTTCCACCATCACCTTACAAGGATGGGTATAATGGTGTAATGAGTAACTATATATGATTATTATGAAGTAATATTGATACTTAATTAATATATATATATACTCCAATACAATTCCACGATCATCGGAACGATATCATCACTCGTGCGTACGTACGGAATACCGTCTCCACGATGTGATGCGACTCGTTCTACATGATCTTCATTTCATAATGATTGTATAAATGAATTGAATGAATGAATATGGTATATACTACACTAATACCATTCTGTAAATGAATTATCTATAACCTAAAGATAAGAATAAGAATTTATTCGACAAAACACGCATAAGGACAAAAAGTTATAAAGACCCGAGTAACAAGTAACAATGAAATATTACTAACAAGAAGCTAATAATATGACCATATATGATATCATATCAATATGTATGATTCTGGAATAAGTCAATAACATTATTTAAACCATTATACAGGAGCTTCAGACACGAACAAAGCAAATCGGACCTAAGGTAAGGGAAATATCACAATCTCATTTTTATCCGAGATTGTTTATTCATAAGTATTTACTGGGGTGTATTTTATCATCCACATCCATGTTTCATAAATATGTAATATTATTTCCATCCACCTACAATTGTTTAAATCCAATTTTACCCTTCTATGAGTTTTTAGTAAAAGATATGAAAGGAATCTTTTGCCGTTTTTTTTATACGAGGTACTTTTTGACTTTTCCGACAAAAGTACGAAGAATGTTTTTTTTAACTTATACGGCACGAACGGATTTTTACAGTTTTATAAAGCCTTATATTCATGAACCTTCCTCCAAAATATTTCATGAATATTTTCAATAAAATCTTTTTCTTTTAAAATTGCATGATTTTTTGTGAAAAGAAATTGATTTTGAAGAAGAAAGGATATTTTCCTCAAGAATTCAATTCAAGTGTTTTATCAAAATTATTTTCCATCTAAGATAATAAAGGGTTCTGTTTCTATCCATATTCTTACATTGATTTGACTATGTTGTGATGGAATTATGTTTATGAATTCCTTTATCTTATATGAATGGTTTTATGATGTCATGTTGTTTAAGAATCCCATTTTTATTACATGGGTTATGCTATGATGTATGGTTTATGATTTTGTGGCACACATAAGAATGGAATCATTATGAGATGGGTGGGACCTATATCTCCCTCCAATGCATTGGGTAAAGATTTTATATCTCATGAGATAGACATGGCTGGAATGGTAGGTCATACCGGTTCAGTGAAACAGGACTGAAACGAGGGTTACTCGATTCAGAAAGGGGCTTTGTCCACTAAGATAGTCTTGGCAATGAGTCTTGACTAACAAGAAATGATTCTCTATGCTTATGTGTGAATGCCACAAAGTTTCATGTTTTATGTTATGATTATTTTGATTACATTTCACTACCATGATTTATCCCATGTTATGAAATTATGCTCTCTTTTGCAGGTTATGATTTCCAAAATGTTAGGTTCTTATGAATATGATGTGATTGATATTTCTTTTGTTTACCCTTACTGAGCATTTGAGCTCACCCTTTTATGTTTTCTTTTCCCCAGGATATAAAGAAAGGTTTTAGGTAAAAAAGAAGAAGATCTTTATGGGAGATATTGAAGATCTTTCACCAGGATTAGAAGATTACGTTCCGAGTTTCCAAAGACACTAAACTATTACGATCCTTTAGTGTGTGTTTTTGTTATGTACTAAGTATTCCGGAAAAGTAATGTAATGTCAATGTACGTCAGGCTTTGGGTCTCTACATAACTAGTATTGTTGTGGTCGGGGACATCTTTCTAAAGATTGTTCAGCATGGCTTATAGTAGATAGAGAGGCTGTGGATGTTCCACTATGGAATAGAAATTGATAGGAGTAGGTATGTCCATATAAATGAAGACATATAATAGGATGTGGTAAAAAACTAGAGTGGATATACATTATGACATGTTTCCACTACCACCCCTAGGTGGTGTTTGTTAGGCTCTGAGAGTATAGAGACTAGGGTGGGGGAAGTTGCAGGAAGTCAAGAAATATGACCTAATGGATCCATTAATGATATGAGATATTATCTTTAAAATTTATACCTTTTATGGGAACTTATAGACATAGGTGTGAGACATTATTTATTATAAGGCCCCAGCCTTAAACCTTACTTAAACTTGAGTTATTACAAGATTACACATTGAGGATCTTTTCAGGTTTAGAGCTTTAGAGAATTAGATCATGAAACTTGCATTACATTCCACATTTAAACAAGGTGGTTACATAAAAGACAATATTCATTCTTCCCATCAATGGAAACCTATTGAAAATAAAACACGGATTCTTTCTTGACACATCCTTGACACTATCGTCACATCATGTACCTTTCCCTCGACCTGTGAAAAGCATTTCAAAAACTTGGGATGAGCATAAAAAGCTCAGTAAGGGTTATAAAAATATGGAAAGGAAACATGAGTTCATATATACATAAGAATGAAATCATACTTTACCCATAAAACATAGGCATATCAAATCATGAATAAATCATAGAAAACATAAGACATAAAGGTAACTTGAGGCATTCATAACATTCTTACGTAGGGAGTAACCCTCTTGGTTACGTTTGGAATACTCATCACAGTATATTCCCTAAATCTCTTCGGAGAAACCTTAACATTTCACTCCTTCACGTTACCCAATGCATTGGAGAGCTATATCGGGCTCACCAGCCCTTAGTTTATCACGGAACCACCCATTCTTCATAACAATGCCCAAGAACCATAACATAATCGTATCACATAAACATGAATAAAGGAAACATAACATTTCCACATTTCAATCACAATATAACATTTTAGGATATTGAAATAATGAATCCATTCAAAAAGAAACCATTTCCAAAACCATTTAAAACATATAATAAAGATATTTTTGAATCAAAGTGTCCCATACCACCTTCAAGATTTTAACATTTTAAACCATTAATATCCATATAAATAAATCCTTAAAACCATTTTGAAAACATGGATATTAATAAGAAAAAATAATTAAAACATTTAAAACGATATTTTGGTTAAAGGGGTTTACCAAAATTAGAGACACTTGAATACAATAATCGAGGAATAACATTTAGTCAGAACTTTATAATATCATGAGAATAAAAGGATTCATGATATAATACTCCAAAGGATAGTATATACACCATATAAGAGTGAATTGGTGCATAACAACAATAAACCCTCAATAGAAATGTCAAATGTGATGAAATCCCTTATAAAGAAGGTATCCTTAAATTAAGGACAAATAAATCTCAAAAATATGTGTGTCAAATATATATACACCCAATATAAGTGTATATTACGTGTAAAACAATAAAATGTCATTCACACATATTCAATGGATGACATATTCAATGACTACAAGTTGAACCCAAATAAATCGAAATTGGATTAAAAAGTTCCCTTGACAGCCTAACGACATCACATCAAAATGAGTTGATGAGAGATAAAAAGTGTATCTCATCACTTGGACATAAAATTTACATCAATAAGGATGTATGAGAACATATCCCAACATAAAAATATTTAAATTAAAAGACCCAACAAAAGAAGTCTTTTAAAAAAGAGGAGGGTGAAAGGTTCCCTTACCGACTTGGGTATCTTTCAAAACATACACTCCATGAAAGAAGGACAATAGATCATTGATGTAAATACTCATAAATGAAAGTATATTACACAAAGAGTAGAATAATGTGCAGTACATACACCACTCAATGGAATTTGTGGCAAATGTATCATAAATCTCACGGGAATAAAAGTGAGATGAAAAATCCCTTACGAAAACTCGGCAGCCTAACGGCGCCACATAAAACTTCCCAATATGGATTGATGAGATCAAATAGGGTATCTCATCACATTAAAATAAAATTTAAAGCAATATGAATATAAAAGAACATCCCCCAACATTACAAAGAGGAGCCTAAAAGAAGTGACATAAAGGAGAGTACTTAAAAAGAAAGAGAGATGTTAGATCTCTTACGAAAGTTCGGCAGCCTAACGGCACCACTCAAAACATCCAAAATGGATTGATGAGAGAGAATAGGGTCTCTCATCACATGAACATAAAAATTACAGTAGGAGTAATATAAAAGAACATCCCAATCATAAGAAAGATGAGCTTAAAAGAAATGACATAAAAGAGTGTACTTTAAAAGAAAGAGAGTTGTAGGATCCCTTACCTCGGGTCCGACTTGACTCGATCGTACTTTAATCTCCTGAATAATAAACTTGAGTTAATTTATAATTCCTTAAGAACCTTTTTCTAGTTCATTATTACTTTTATACCACTTATTACCATGTCATAAACATTATGTAATCATTTAATTTAATAATATTTGTTTTTCCGATATTTGGTTCTTAAGTCGAAAGTGGACTTCTTACAATTACATGTTGTTCGTGTGGCCAAATGTTTATTATATCCAGAATTGTATTCATTATGTAGATATCATATATGTAATATATATCCAGTACATGCATGCATTTATAACATTACATAATCGTTTAGAGGTAAGAAATGAAATGCACCGTTCATGGAGACGGTAAGCCGTACGTACGCATGAACGCTACTTTCATTTCTATTTCGTATTTTATAGAATGGAATAATAATGATATAAAGGTATATTATAATTCCAGTATAATATCATATATAATATCATATTTCCATCCTTTATACATCCCACATATGGTATTTAACGAATCAAATCACATTGAGGGGGCGGTAGTCCGCACTTCCTTAAATGAAGATATCGCGTATACCCATAATGGAATCCATAAAGGTAAGACAAAAATGAAAAATACAGAATCATAAATAAAACATAAACATATTATATATCATATATAAAAATATTGACATCATAATGGCCACCTTTGAAGGTGTTAAATGAGTATTGAACAATCATCGTTTCGGGAGGCAGAATTTCACCATCCACGGAAACCGTATGTTCTTTAACCATTTGATGTAGTTGTGTGAGATTGTAGCTCGAATAAATCTTATAACAACATCCTAGTATATTTAAGATACTGGTTTTGTTACAAACTAAGTAAATAAAAAGAGTTTAGGGGGTTGTAGATGCAAAATAAAACAAATGAACATGAGAGAATGAATTACCTTTAAAAGTGTAACTCCTTTTGATTTGAGCCAAAAGGCTTCCTTTGAAAGATTCTGCCCAAAGGGAATCCTCTAGGATGAGTAGAGGGATGTGGAGAGAGTAAATGGGCAGGTTTTGGATGAGCCAAAGTCTTGAGGAGTGTGTTAAATGAGGTAGAGGTGGGGGCCTTTTATAAGAGGAGAGGAGGGGCACTTTTGGAAAGTAAAGAAATATTACTTTATTTTAAAATGTGTTTCGGTTTCAAAAGGTCCCACATTGATATAATTCGTGGATAAGGTGTTAAGTCTTCTAAATCTACTCATCCAATAAGTTTTGGACATGTGTAGTTCATATATTTTACATTATCTTTCCATTTTATTTAAATCGTCAAATAATGATGTCATCGCTGCATCATTATTATGTCATAAATAATTTAATTTATTTAATTTCTAAAAATTATAAAAAAATACTATGATGTATGAAATCTTTTTATCTTTCCAACGAATATTTATAATAAAAAATATGACTTGTATAACCCCACTTAAAAATTGTTTTAGTAAAACATATCATGTTTGTGTCAATTTTACTTTTACATTAAATAAAATGTTATTTATGTCATTTCCCAACCAAAGTGGATCCATGGGGTCCCCAAGTTGACCCATGGCTTGTCTTGGTCGGCCATGATACAAAAAATGTGGGTAAGACATGTGTCAAGCTCATCTCATTTTATTAAAGCATTATTTTTACCTTAAACTACACTAATTACCACTAATCGCGATGAAAAACTTAATAAGTTACTATTCACCAAAAAATTATTTTAATCTCATTGAACCACATTTTACTTCTTAATGACAACCATGTATGTCGGATTTTTGAAAATCAAAACACAAAGATGGAAAAATTTCATTTAAACGGAAAATCAGTTTTTAAAAGTACCACTTAGTGGTTTCATTATTCATCAAAAATTGAAGTTTTTCAGAAAAAATCCCAAAAATTAACCCTAAGCTATATTTGATATTCTGAATTCAAAAATGAAGTCAGTTTTAAAAGATTCAAAACATATAACTCACATTAATTAATTTAATAATTAATTCCCGCTGTCATGACAAATAGCGTGTTTTATGAAACAATAAGTATCAAAAGATTGACACTAGTTTAAGTCTGATTTCAAAGTGAAATTGATTCCAACGACCACTATTGGATTTAATGGTAAAAATATTTTCTAATTTCACATTAAAACCAATTCAAAATATAATCTAATCATATAAATAAATTATATTAAAAAGTGGTTTTGAATTAAAATACAACATTTTACACTATTCATTAAAAAATGAACTTTATCGGAAAGATACCAAAAATTTACAAAAAGTAAATTTTGATGTCCCGATTCTTAATAAGAGTTTTATTTGGTCCAAAAGAATGTTTAAGAGTGAACAAAACTATATTTAATGACGGTTCTCCATCAAAAGGTGATAAGTGAACCTTTAGTGAAAACTAGGGCATATACGCCTAAAATTGAATTCTTTCCGTATTTTAAGCCTTTATCTTTTATTGTATAAATGTAAAAATATTTAAGAATATATATAATCATATTTTAGTTATTTATATCCATTCCCTCCATTACAACGGCTACATGTTAACTACCATTTAAAATAATATTATTTTATTATTAGAGTGCAACGTAAGATTCCCAAGAAACTCGTTGTTGCGTGTTGGGTACGCCATCGAGCATAGCGTCCCCTTTAAAGTCATATTAATATTTTATTCACAAATATGGATAAATATGAAAATGTCATATTCCTTATTTACCTGGGGTGTTACATCCTTCCCCCTTTTGGGAATTGCGTCCTCGCAATTTTAAAATTGCACTTGGAAACATGCTTGAACGTCCCACATCGGAACAAGAGTCGGTAAAACAATCACTTTAAAATAAAGAAAGATAAGCACAGAGGTCACCCGAGTTAACCCATACTAGGATTCTAAGTATGAAAATATGGACATGGAGGAGAAAACATAGGGTCATGTTCCGATGGAGAGTGATAGAAAACATGTTTAGGAGAAAGTTAACAATAATAAAATCACAAACTTGTGATGGGTTAAACGGTGTTTGGTTCCCCAGTAGGAAAAGTTAATAGACAACATTTTTGTTTTAAGTTACTTTTTATTGAGTAATTTATTCATAAGGAATCATAATAACTTATCATGTTGACTTTCAACTTTTACTAGATTCCTTAGTCAAACTCATATTTTTTCCAAAAGACGAGTATTTAGGGAGACTTGTTCGCATTAAGAGTACTATAATCAACTTCTAGAGAATCACCTAATCCCCAAAAGAGAACTATATACATCCCATTTATTTAGGCTTTAACCAAAACCAAAACCAAAAAGGTTAGTACAAGATCAGATAATCCAGAAAAGGATAAACCCTTATAAAAAGAAAATCTATTCTTAATCTCCAAAATTTGTCCAACAAAACCCAAAGTTCAACGAGGACCATCCGATAAAAAATTTGTCCATAAAATTCTTCAAAGTAAACCACTATAAGATTGAAACCCAAATATTTGAAGGATTTAGTCACATAGACTTCCAAGTTAAATCGTAACATTTATCTCCAAACAACATCAGTTGCTCCTAAAGTCTCACATTGAAAAGTAATTATCCTAATCACATATCCTCCAAAATCAACTTACTCTTAATTCAAAAAATCATATAACTAAAAAGAATCAGTCAAACTAACCAGGGACTTCACGTAGTCGAGTGGTAGGCGATAAATACCAGTCGCACTTTGGTTGTGGGTTCGATTCCCGCAGCATTGTCCGACGCGACGGGTTGTCACACGGTCTGCGTGTTGTCCTTTTTCCAAAACTATATAATTCTCAAATCATTACCCAAAAAGGGATAAAATCATCAAAAATAACCATAACATAATTTAGCCTCAATTTTATCTCATGCCTTTCACTTCAATCATAACATATGGTAACCCATAATTACCTCAAAAGTAAGGATCATATAAACCCAAATGGTTCTTTATAACTATGTCCACAAAAGAAAATATAATTATTTCTTGAATAAAATTTGCCTATATTAAACATTAGGGTTACACATAATATAAAAAGTCTTCTAATGTAACTTCATCATCAAAAGAGACTTAATACTCTTAAGAATTTCACCCTAACTCTTGAAGCCCTTATATGTTGACATCTTACTCATTCAACATTCTTCATAATCCATTATCCATTCCTTTCCAACTTATTCCGAAATACCTCTTTCCTACAAACAAAATCATGAATCATATCCTAAGATTCCAAAATAAGAAAACAATAGTCCTGAAATAGTACATACCTTTGATTGGTCATTGTCAGTTTCTTCATCCTCAATCGTAATGGCATTAGGTATTGGTAAACGAATATTGGTACACTCTTGGTGACCCCATTCACGAAACTTCTTCATAGGACATGTGTTTGCATAATGACCATGCACACCACATTTAAAACATTCAATTGATCCCTCAGAAAGAACTTATTTCCCTTTCCTCGAGTCAACTGGATGCTTCCTTTTTCCATGGCAGGTTCTTTCTTTATGACATTCATTTCCACATCTATAGCATATTCTTGTCCCTTTGAAACATTTTACTAGGTGTTTCTTTCCACATCTTTGACACATAGGTTTTTGAACACACTTACCTTTATGATTATTACCTGTACTTCCATAGGGATTTGTTTGTTGCATATATGATGCCTTAGAGAAATCTCCAAGGGTTAGGTGGTCAATCATGAATCCAGATAGTTGGTTGAGGATAATCAAAAGAGTTCTCATTGCAGCTCCCATATCATTCAGTTGTTTGCTCAAAAAACTGTCACAGTTTCCTTCACATCCACTGTTACTTTGGTGCCTGCTAGATCCAACCATTTACTAAAACCAAAAAGGTCAGTGTGAGTATATCAACAAAACCATAATGTACTAATGAGTAAGATAGAAAATAAGATATACTTACTCATTCACTTTATCTAAAACTAAGACTCTTTCTGAAATCCTAACCATTATGGTAATTGTCAATTATGCTTAAAGAATACCCTAACCTCTAAAGTTATCTAAACCGACCTTTGATACCAACTATAAGGCCCCAGCCTTAAACCTTACTTAAACTTGAGTTATTACAAGATTACACATTGAGGATCTTTTCAGGTTTAGAGTTTTAGAGAATTAGATCATGAAACTTGCATTACATTCCACATTTAAACAAGGTGGTTACATAAAAGACAATATTCATTCTTCCCATCAATGGAAACCTATTGAAAATAAAACACAGATTCTTTCTTGACACATCCTTGACACTATCGTCACATCATGTACCTTTCCCTTGACCTGTGAAAAGCATTTCTTAAACTTGGGATGAGCATCAAAATCTCAGTAAGGGTTATAAAAATATGGAAAGGAAACATGAGTTCATATATACATAAGAATGAAATCATACTTTACCCATAAAACATAGGCATATCAAATCATGAATAAATCATAGAAAACATAATACATAAAGGTAACTTGAGGCATTCATAACATTCTTACGTAGGGAGTAACCCTCTTGGTTACGTTTGGAATACCCATCACAGTATATTCCCTAAATCTCTTCGGATAAACCTTAATGTTTCACTCCTTCGCGTTACCCAATGCATTGGAGAGCTATATCGGGCTCACCCGCCCTTAGTTTATCACGGAACCACCCGTTCTTCATAACAATGCCCAACAACCATAACATAATCGTATCACATAAACATGAATAAAGGAAACATAACATTTCCACATTTCAATCACAATATAACATTTTAGGATATTGAAATAATGAATCCATTCAAAAAGAAACCATTTCCAATACCATTTAAAACATTTAATAAAGAGATTTTTGAATCAAAGTGTCCCATACCACCTTCAAGCTTTTAACATTTTAAACCATTAATATCCATATAAATAAATCCTTAAAACCATTTTGAAAACACGGATATTAATAAGAAAAAATAATTAAAACATTTAAAACGATATTTTGGTTAAAGGGGTTTTACCAAAATTAGAGACACTTGAATACAATAATCGAGGAATAAAATTTAGTCAGAACTTTATAATATCATGAGAATAAAAGGATTCATGATATAATACTCCAAAGGACAGTATATACACCATATAAGAGTGAATTGGTGCATAACAACAATGAACCCTCAATAGAAATGTCAAATGTGATGAAATCCCTTATAAAGAAGGTATCCTTAAATTAAGGACAAATAAATCTCAAAAATATGTGTGACAAATATATATACACCCAATATAAGTGGATATTAAGTGTAAAACAATAAAATGTCATTCACACATATTCAATGGATGACATATTCAATGACTACAAGTTGAACCCAAAGAAATCGAAATTGTGTTAAAAAGTTCCCTTGACAGCCTAACGACATCACATCAAAATGAGTTGATGAGAGATAAAAGTGTATCTCATCACTTGGACATAAAATTTACATCAATAAAGATGTATGAGAACATATCCCAACATAAAAACATGTAAATTAAAAGACCCAACAAAAGAAGTCTTTTAAAAAAGAGGAGGGTGAAAGGTTCCCTTACCGACTTGGGTATCTTTCAAAACATACACCCTATGAAAGAAGGACAATAGATCATTGATGTAAATACTAATAAATAAAAGTATATTACACAAAGAGTATAATAATGGGCAGTACATACACCACTCAATGGAATTTGTGGCAAATGTATCATAAATCTCACGGGAATAAAAGTGAGATGAAAAATCCGTTACGAAAACTCGGCAGCCTAACGGCGCCACATAAAACTTCCGAATATGGATTGATGAGATCAAATAGGGTATCTCATCACATTAAAATAAAATTTACAGAAATAGGAATATAAAAGAACATCCCCCAACATTAAAAAGAGGAGCCTAAAAGAAGTGACATAAAGGAGAGTACTTAAAAAGAAAGAGAGATGTTAGATCTCTTACGAAAGTTCGGCAGCCTAACGGCGCCACTCAAAACTTCCAAAATGGATTGATGAGAGTGAATAGGGTCTCTAATCACATGAACATAAAAATTACAGTAGGAGTAATATAAAATAACATCCCAATAATAAGAAAGATGAGCTTAAAAGAAATGACAAAAAAGAGTGTACTTTAAAAGAAAGAGAGTTGTAGGATCCCTTACCTCGGGTCCGACTTGACTCGATCGTACTTTAATCTCCTGAATAATAAACTTGAGTTAATTTATAATTACTTAATAACCTTTTTCAAGTTCATTATTACTTTTATACCACTTATTACCATGTCATAATCATTATGTAATCATTTAAGTTAGTAATATTTGTTTTGCCGATATTTGGTTCTTAAGTCGAAAGTGGACTTCTTACAATTACATGTTGTTCGTGTGGCCAAATGTTTATTATATCCAGAATTGTATTCATTATGTAGATATCATATATGTCATATATATCCATTACATTCATGCATTTATAACATTACATAATCGTTTAGAGGTAATAAATGAAATGCACCGTTCATGGAGACGGTAAGCCGTACGTACGCATGAACGCTACTTTCATTTCTATTTTGTATTTTATAGAATGGAATAATAATGATATAAAGGAATATTATAATTCCAGTATAATATCATATATAATATCATATTTCCATCCTTTATACATCCCACATATGGTATTTAATGAATCAAATCACATTGAGGGGGCGGTAGTCCGCACTTCCTTAAATGAAGATATCGCGTATACCCATAATGGAAGCCATAAAGGTAATACAAAAATGAAAAATATAGAAGCATAAATAAAACATAAACATATTATATATCATATATAAAAATAGTGACATCATAATGGCCACCTTTGAAGGTGTTAAATGAGTATTGAACAATCATCGTTTCGGGAGGCAGAATTTCACCATCCACGGAAACCGTATGTTCTTTAACCATTTGATGTAGTTGTGTGATAGTGTAGCTCGAATAAATCTTATAACAACATCCTAGTATATTGAAGATACTGGTGTTGTTACAAACGAAGTAAATAAAAAGAGTTTAGGGGGTTGGAGAAGCAAAATAAAAAAAATGAACATGAGAGAATGAATTACCTTTAAAAGTGTAACTCCTTTTGATTTGAGCCTAATGGCTTCCTTTGAAAGGATTCTGCCCAAAGGGAATCCTCTAGGATGAGTAGAGGGATGTGAAGAGATTAAATGGGCAGGGGTTGGCCGAGCCAAAGGCTTGAGGAGTGTGTTAAATGAGGTAGAGGTGGGGGCCTTTTATAAGACGAGAGGTGGGGCACTTTTTGAAAGTAAAGAAATATTACTTTATTTGAAAATGTGTTTTGGTTTCAAAAGGTCCCACATTGATATAATTCGTGGATAAAGTGTTAAGGATTCTAAATCCACTCATCCAATAAGTTTTGGACATGTTTAGTTCATAGATTTTACATTATCTTTCCATTTTATTTAAATCGTCAAATAATGATGTCATCGCTGCATCATTATTATGTCATAAATAATTTAATTTATTTAATGTCTAAAAATTATAAAAAAAATACTATGATGTAGGAAATCTTTTTATCATTCCAATTAATATTTATAATCAATAATATGACTTGTATAACCCCACTTAAAAATTGTTTTAGTAAAACATATCATGTTTGTGTCAATTTTACTTTTACATTAAATAAAATGTTATTTATGTCATTTCCCAACCAATGTGGATCCATGGGATCCCCAAGTTGACGCATGGATTTTCTTGGTCGGACATGATACATACAATGTGGGTAAGACATGTGTCAAGCTCATCTCATTTTATTAAAGCATTATTTTTACCTTAAACTACACTAATTACCACTAATCGCGATTAAAAACTTAATAAGTTACTATTCACCAAAAAATTATTTTAATCTCATTGAACCACATTTTACATCTTAATGACAACCATGTATGTCGGATTTTTTAAAATCAAAACAAAAAGATGGCAAAATTTCATTTAAACGGAAAATCAGTTTTTATAAGTACCACTTAGTGGTTTCACTATTCATCAAAAATTGAAGTTTTTCAGAAAAATCCCAAAAATTCACCCTAAGATATATTTAATATTCTGAATTAAAAAATGAAGTCCGTTTTACAAAATTCAAAACATATAAGTCACATTAATTAATGTAATAATTAATTCCCGCTGTCATGACAAATAGCGTGTTTTATGAAACAATAAGTATCAAAAGATTGACACTAGTTTAAGTCTGATTTCAAAGTGAAATTGATTCCAACAACCACTATTGGATTTAATGGTAAAAATATTTTCTAATTTCACTTTAAAAACAATTCAAAATATAATCTAATCATATAAATAAATTAGATTAAAAAGTGGTTTTGAATTAAAATACAACATTTTACACTATTCATTAAAAAAATGAACTTTATCGGAAAGATACCAAAAATTTACACAAAGTAAATTTTGATGTCCCGATTCTTAATAAGAGTTTTATTTGGTCCAAAAGAATGTTTAAGAGTGAACAAAACTATATTTAATGATGGTTCTCCATCAAAAGGTGATAAGTGAACCTTTAGTGAAAACTAGGGCATATACGCCTAAAATTGAATTCTTTCCGTATTTTAAGCCTTTATATTTTATTGTATAAATGTAAAAATATTTAAGAACATATATAATCATATTTTAGTTATTTATATCCATTCCCTCCATTACAACGGCTACATGTTAACTACCATTTAAAATAATATTATTTTATTATTAGAGTGCAACGTAAGATTCTCAAGAAACTTGTTGTTGCGTGTTGGGTACGCCATCGAGCATAGCGTCCCCTTTAAAGTCATATTAATATTTTATTCACAAATATGGATAAATATGAAAATTTCATATTCCTTATTTACCTGGGGTGTTACATCTATAATTATCTAGTTCGAGAATTTGAGATTCTGGTTGAGCCCTTGGGTCGACCCTAGATATTATAGACTCATATTGGTGGTGAATCACTGATCAAAGACATATATTGATGGTGTGACCTCACCCTTGGAGGAGATAGTTAATTTTGGGATATACTTGTAGATGAAATGAGCCCTTATGACCTCATCTTACATATGGATTTATTGTCCTTAGTTCATTCCAAAATATAAACTTTTAGGTGTATGGTGTGGTGTGTCCACTCTGATGGGATGAGGTTTTCCTCTGTGGTTAAAATGGATACCCATAAATAGATTGAAGGAATATTTATTTGGTGGGTGATGTGGATTACTCATTAGTTGGATAAAAAACCATTAGTACAATAGATTCTATGAGATTGTTGTTTCCTACACTGGTGTAAGAGTATGACTTTGTCTTTCCTAAGAATGTTCCAAGTTTAACTCCATGATAATAGATACAATTATTCATTTATCTTCACCAATAGTAATTCTATAATATATTCACTAACATATTTTATGGATCTTTTAGTGGTTCATAAGGTGAGGGTGAAGTTGGAGTACATTCGTAGAAAGGGCTTTTTCATACCTAGTTTATTGCAATGGGTAGACCCAATATTATTCTATAAGAATGCACATGGGAGTTTAAGGTTGATTTTTGATTATCAAAACCATTAATAAGTTACATTAAGAACAATAATCCACTAATGAGGATCGATGACCTCTTCTATGAGTTGATAGGGGCATTATATTTTTCAAGTATTGACATCAGATCTGGCTATCACTGACAATGAGTGAAGGTTGGGGACATAACAAAGAAGGTATTATGATTTTATAGGATCCCTATGTTTACTTTGTGTTGTTCATAATCATAACTAACACCCCATTAGTGTACATGGAAATCATGAAATAGTTCATTCATCCATTCCTACAACTATTTTTCTAGTCTTCATCAATGATATCATATAGATCTCATTATCCGATGAGGATGATGCATGTCATATATATATTGTTCTAGACATACCCCAAGAGAACCAAATTTATATGATTATCTTCAGTTGATATTAAGGAATTTATAAGTTACAAATTTTAGGATATGTTATCCCATTTGATGGTCTATCAGTTAACCTAGCTATGGTCGAAGCTGAGCTTGATTGGGAGACACCCAAGAGAGTGATGGTGGTGGAAAGATTCATTGGGTTGGATAGTAAGTATTAGATATTCATTCTCTTTTTTATCTAGGATATCAAATCCCATGAATTTTTTTTCACAAAATGGGTATCCTTTCATGTGGTTAGTAAGGTTATAGTAGGCTATTCAAGAGATGAGGTAGAAATTAATGGTAACTCCCATTTAGATATTTCTAGTGGTGGGTGTCAATTATGTAGTGCTATGAGATCTATTAGGTACTAAGATTGGTTAAGTTTTGGTAGAGATACAAGAGATTATTTTCTATGGTATTCATTAGTTTATACCACATGAGATGAAATAAATGACCCATAATCTAGAGTTATCAATGGTGGTATTCATGCATATTTTTTGGTGACACTACCTAATGGTAGGCTGGATTATCATCTACTCTTACCTTAAACTTACATATCACATCTTCTCACATAATTATATTAACTTGAAATAGAGGAGGTGGATATATTTATTCCAGGATTATGAAATCAAGAACATTTATACATCTGAGTATGGGAATGATGTAGTAGATTATCTCAGTTAGATATATTGTTTGTGGATGTTGAGTGATGCATCAAAACAATATTTTTCATTACAGTTATCCATTGTGGTCACGGATGGGGATTCTTATAAGTGTTAAATGGTTTCATATCCTCTATTTTAATAGAAATTAAATGAGGCATAACATAGGGATACCTATTATAAGACTCTATATACAATGATATCCACTATAAATGATCTGTATAGATTTAATGATGGTGTAAAGAATATCATTATTTTCATAGGATTAAGGTTGGTACCAGTGGAATTGTAGGTGGATGTTCTGAGGGAGTTTCGTTTATCTCCCATTGATAGTACATCTTAGTGTATAAAAGACATAAAAATACCTTTGACATCAATTTTAGGGGCCATGGATGATGAATAGAGTTGTGGATTCTGTCTATCAAGTCCTTACTTGTCTGCTGGTAAGGGATGAGCGGCGGGTTCAATCAGGTTTGGCTCAACCCCATGATGTACTATAATGGAAGTGGGATGGGTTATCCATGGTCGTCGTGATGGGGTTTCCACATACATACATGAGACATGAAGAAATATTAGTGATTTTTGACTTACACCCAGAGTAAGCTCACTTCCTAGCTTTTTGAGATTGAGTAAAAATGAGAGCATGGGATGCATATACATACTAGAGATATTCCTCCTCCTTAAACTCAATAGGATATATTTTATGAGCATGAATCATTCTTCACATCTCGTTTATATATAGGTTTTTGGAGGCCTATAGGACTCATTTGCGGTTGAGCATACTATTTCTACCCCCGTTTGATGGCATGACTGAGTGGACCATTATGCTATTGGAGGACATGCTACATGATTTTATGTTATACATTGTCCATATTTAGGGAGAAAAAATCCACTGATGGATTTTTCATACAACACAATCTTATTTTACTCTATTATTTGGTCTCTATTGAGACCTTTTACTATCGACCTTGGTCATCTCCACTATACTGGACATACCCAGGATGGTCAGAACAAATGTTCGAATATTTTCTATGAGACGCTAAATTGAAGTTGAAGATAAAAATAAAGTTCTTAATGAATTCATAGAGCCACCAAATGTTTTATTAATATCAATAAAAGAGGCCATTAGAGTTCAAGGATAGATACCATGTGTTCTTGTTGTATTCCCAAAGACATGGGTTCCATAGGTTAGTGAGGGGAAATAAGTTATCTTTGAGTTTAATTGTCCCATTCTATATAATTAAAAAATATGGTGAGATGGATTACCACAATGCCCTACTACCATAGACAGATCGAGTACCTGACATCATCCAGATTTCTTAGCTGAGGATGTATTTGAATGAACCATCACGATATATTAACTGTTTTAAGATGGACATTGAGGATATGGATTCCTTTTCTGAGTACCTAGTATAGATCATTGATTGGCTCTAGAGGATTCTCTTAGGGGGAATGATTCCATTAGTGCATGTGGGATGGAATCATGACAATCTTCAGGAGAGTGCCATGGAGATGGAGACCAAGATTCATTCTAGGTATAAACATATTTTTCTATAGCCTTATAATTTGGATTTCATGGACATAACGTCCCAAGGTGGGGAGAATTTAATGACTATAATTTTTGATTTCATTACATCTGGATATTTCATATAATATTTTAGGATCTATATGTTGATACATTGTGAGATTTCAAGGCCTAGTTAACCATGAATTAATTATTGAAATATTTAAAATATATTAAATATATTTTCTTATTTTTGTTTACGAAAAAAGTAAAATAACTAATGAAAACAGGCTAAAACAAGAAATTTTATGCCACAATTGAGTTTAGATCAAGGGTTTCAACATATATGTGACATAAAATCTATCGGCAATGGGATGTTCCATAATGATCATTCCTGGGAGAATAAATAAATTTATTAAATAAAAAAAATTATTTTATTTAAATTATTTAACATGATGATGTGAAAAAATGCATATGTATTTAAACTATATTATGACCAATTATCAGGGTTGTCCTAATAACATTGAAAACTGAGAGAGAGTGTTGGAGTGATCCTTGGTGAGTGATAATGACTGAACAAGTATCATCTACGTGAGAAAAAGTCATAGATCTCCCTATGGTTAATGATTAATTTTTGTTCTTAATTAGGGAACAACCTAGGATGAATTATGATTTATTTTATATGTATAATTACCACATTTTTCTTATCCTCTAATTACATGTAATCAATCGAACAACTGATTGATTCATAGTTAGATCATATTTTAGGTGAAATCCTATTTTGCAGGAATTATTGTGAAAAATATATTATTTAATTTGAATATATTGTTTTCATTCTAATAAAAATTGATAGAGTCCAACTTGAACATAGAACTTGGGTATTCCTTGTTTTCATGTTTAGTGCTTTTGTCTCACTAGTATTCATACATTCATCTTTAGTGTTTTGTTTGACTTGTGGTTTGACCAAAATATTGATAAATAAAATTTTTCACACCTTTTTAATGGGACAATAGATTGATATTGAAGATCCTAAATCGGTATGACATGATGATCATATTAGAATAGAGAAAAAAATGTATTAGTCTAGATTTGAGGTTATTAGTGGTCGATTTGGTGTCTAGTGGAAGAGTGGTTTGATGTCATAATTTTCCCTGATCGATATTGGTGGTCAGATATTGCATTTTCCAGAGCGATTTTGTTCAACTTTCATAGATCCATTATTAATTTATGATAATAATATACGAAATCAATCAGAACGCAGTGGAGGTAGAATCAAAATGATGAACCATGATTGTTGGGAAATTACACATTGTATGGAATGTATGATAAGAACACATGCCATATAGTGTGGTTCTAAGGTTATGTGGAGTTGATAGACATCACATGGTGTGTGAAAACTACCACACAGTGTGTGAGCCACATGTGGAGGCTCAACATGAACCATAGAGGGTATAATAACAGATTTTAAAGAAACATGGGCTCAGACACACCATGTACTCTGCCACAGATATGGTTATCCATACATGGACACAATCATGAGTACATGAGGTTAGGCACCCCATGTACTCAGTCATAAACAAGGTCACAATACATGTTATATGGGAAGGATTAGGTGGTGAAGGTACATAGCCTTTACTCATCTTATACATATTTTAATTCATCAAAGAAGGCTTAGAGGGGTTGTCCTCTTCAGTTTTGAAAAGTTTCATAATTGTATTTCGTATTGTTCTTTTTACTACGGATTATTATGGAATAACATCTAGTTAAAAGGGTAGTATTTCACTATAAGGAACATTAGTCATGGATTGATTAGTTTCATCACTTAATTTGGTCCTAAGTGAGATCCCCTAGAATAATCATTTTCATATGTGGAGTTATTGGTATAATCGTGACCAACACTACAAGAGTGTGTATACCCTACTTATTGGGATAATCTAGATTGGGTTTTTTGTTAAACCACATGGATCACATAGTGATCCCAATTATTCGTATCGATCTCTATAGAAATATGGGGTTACTTTTTCTTATGAGACCTAATGAGAATGACATCTTGGATGGACTTCATTAGTGCTATATGACTCATTGGGAGTGTTCTACCAGATGAGTGCTATGTGTAACCTTCAAACTAGAATCAAGGTATGTAGTATTTTTGTGATATTACATTATAATTTTTATTTATTATTAATATATGATTTTCATGTTATATATATTGTTTTCATATACCTATGAAACAGCCCTCACCAACATTATAGGTTGGAATCTTTTAGTGTCATTATGGTAGGCTAGTATTTGTACATTTTTCTTCCAATTAAAATTTTTTAATATGTTAATGGTTGGAATTTAGATGAATGAATTCATGGATAATAGTTGTTTTATAATTCAAAATTTTATGGATTTGGAGATGTGTTCATTTTTACATGCACATTAAGATAATGCATCCCATGTGTGTGATATGCATAATTAGCACTAGATTCTAGATAATGAACTATTGGAGTCATGATTGCGGTGGTCATGGTACGTTCTATTTTGGTGAAGGTTAAGGAAAAATTGGATATATTTTCCCTTGTTAGTGATATTCATAAAATTTATGAAAAATATAATATAAATTATTTCATTTTCTTGACATTAATATCTCAAAAATTATTGAAAAATACAAAAATAAGTATAATTTTTGATAAAATTTGTTTGTTTATGATATATGATTTGTTATATTTTTTATTTTTATAAATTAAATAATTACCTTAAATTATTACATAATGCTAACCAAATATTAATTCAATTAATAGAAAACAAAAATATGTAATTATAGAAATAAAATAATAATAAAAATATTATTCAGTTATAGCATTTCATGAATATGTTAGATAAATATAATATATACATGTTATTTAATATAATTACATTAGAAATTCAACTATTTTAAATATGAAATTTATGAAAAATTAAATGAATAGTTTTGGAATTTAAATTAATGATGTTTTTTTAAAAAAAATTATTCAAACATTTAGAATCATAAAAATCATAAATGTGGATAAGGTGGATAATTTTTTGTCTAAAATTTTATCTCATGCCAATTTATGAACCAATTTTATCATTTTATATACAATATAACACATTAAGATTGATAAATAAGTTACCATAATTAAAGTTACAATATGTTTACTAATGGGATAAACCAAAATATTAAGATTAAGAAACCAATTAAACATATAAGAATTGTATTGGTCGTTGGAATTATGAACCCATAATTTATTATCTTCAAATAGAAATCAATTTTTAGGAATTTTGGATAGAAAAAATTATTATAATATTTTAAAATTTTATGAAATTATAAAAGTTACCCTCCACTCAATTATATAATTTGGCCCATAATTTCTCTTATTATCTCATAATTAATCATTATAGGTCAACCATAACCTTATAAAATCCACTATAAAAATACTTATACACATTATAAAGGTTATTTTCTAACCAAAACACAAACCATGGGGTCCGTAAGATGATATCTAAATTTGTTCTTTCAAATAATATGTAATTGCATTAGCAGATTACTTAATTTGTAATTAATCATTTACCTATAATAAATATATTATAATATTTATTGAATTAAATTTTTTAATAATCAGAATAATAAAATGTTATTAGAATTTTTAATCCAACATTATGCACTCTTTTCCATGAAATCAGTCATGAAAGTATCGCTCTTGCATACTAAGGACAAACTCGCTCCTCGTAATGTTAAAATGTATAACCTATCGCCAAATATAATTTATGAATAATTAAATGGGTTTATGGTGTACATATGAAAATAATGGAATAATTATACTTCTCTAAAAATAATATAACATCTACCTTCTTTACTTAAAATACATTTGAAAATAATAACATCACTCATGCATTAGTGTGGACTCCCACCTTCACGGTCTAATGTGATTTTTGATTACATTTTACATTGATGGTAATAATGTTATATTTTGAAAATATTTCAAATATATGTTATATAAATATTATTGTGTAAATATTATATTTTTTCCTATATTTCATTTCATCCGTTGAAAAATGAAATCAACATTGATTCATACTTACGACCTACAATCTCTATGAAAGTTGTCATTCATCTTTTTATCTGTAACATTTATTAATGACTATAATGATATATATATATATATATATATATATTATATATATTATATTTAAGTACTTAAAAAACCAATTTATATGTTTTATCCATCATTAAAGTACACAGATCAGAAATAAATAACTAAAATTATCTTTAAAATGAAACATTTATGTCTTATAAATGACAATTTAAACTAGGAATTACTAATAAATGTGGGTTGAAATATTATTAATGAATATTATATAATATTTTATGCACGTAAATTATTTTAGTACATAATTATAATAAATTTCAATTTACAACAAAGTTTGATATAGTTTTTTCAAAGCATGTTGAACATTGGGTAAGTGATTTTCATCTCATTTTTACTTATGTGAGACAAATTCCATATTCACAACGTAATTCTTTTTTGAAGTGTATACTACCCATGAATATATTTTATAATTATAATCATGAAATATTGGGATACACATATCCATTTTAAGTTCTTTAATTCTGGTGTCTTGTGATTCAAGGTTTCCAAATTTGTAAGGGTTTTATGTTATAATCTCATTATATATCCAGGATTGTTTATAGTTCTTTTCTGATGATGAAATCATATGATATATCCCTCATGAAACATATTAATTTTATAATCCTCATAGTATTTCATGACAATAAATGTGTTCTATTCATTTTACCTCACATTTAGTACTAATGTGATAGAAATTTTTGTTTATAGATTTTATACATTAATTCATTATTCTGTCAAAACAACATTTCCTTCTACGTCTAGGTTTTATAAAAAATCACGAAGATTTCATCTATTATACATGGATTTATTAGTGAAACTTTTACACTTGATGACTTTTTAAAAAACTAATTATATTAAATCTTATTATATTTATGGAATTCGGTACCTTTATAATTTTTCTTAAAAAGTATGAATGGAATGTTTTATTTTAATATATAAAAAACATGAATGTAATATTCCACCTCCATTACCAATCAATGTTTGGATGATTCTATTAAATGATAACTTTTTTATTTTCAAGGAAAATGTTTTCTTCAATATTTTCGAAATTTTTACATTTTAAAAATATTATTTCAATGTTATATTAATATTTTCGTCATGAAATTACCCATTGATTATTTAAATATTTTTTTTAATCTATCATAACGTAATTTTTTACATATAGTTTTCAATTGATATGATCCATGTAAAAAATGATTATTATTTCTCCATGTGACTTTTTTTAATGAAATTATGTTTATGAAACCCATTTATTTTACATGGGTTATGCTATGATAAAATGTCTATTTAACCCATTTAATTTCTCAGGATATAACACGAAGAATTTTTTATTATTTTATAGAAAACCTATTTATGATTTTAGTTATCATATGGGTGGACCATGAATTATATATCTATATGATTAATTTTTTAATTCTTAATATATCATGAGATAACTGTTGGAAACAAATCTATTTTATTGATCCACAATGGGGAATAATTTGATGTGATGAATCCATTTTTGGAAACAAGTTGTTGTTCTCTATCGATTATGGGAATGAAATTTATGTTCTTGATAAACCATGGGGAACATGTGTGGAGGTAATATTTTTTGTGGTTTTATGTTCATGGTAGTTTAACATTACATATGAAATGGTTTCTATACCTATGATGGTGAAACACTTCAACTACATGAACATATATTTCATGATTGATTAATGATATTAAATCAATCTTATGAAAACTATCTTGTGAAATAATAATGATTTATTCCCAGATTAATATTTATAATATATCTTATATTAGGTATGTGATTTTTATATTATAGTCATGATATATTAACCATGTACTTATTTAATTCATCCATATTACAATTGATTAATATCATCTATTTTTACCCTTACTAAACATTAGATATCACCTTTAATCATAGATCCTCTACCCCTGTTATAATAAATAGTATTATCTAAGATATTTTTAATGTGTACAATAGTTATGAAGAAATTAGTGGGAGAATATGTAGATAATTTATGAAAAAATAATAACCTTGTCCATGTTTCTAAAATAATTAGACCTATATGACTATAGTTTGTATACTTATGATATGAGATGAATATTTATATAATAAGATGTTATATAAAGGTATGAAAATAATTGGTTTCATTAATCTGTATCAAATAATGTTTTTTCTATGCTTTTAGAACTTTGCTGAGAAAAATTTAATGAAAACCCTTACGACAATAATATGTATTAGAGAGGATCATTTGTTTTGGTAAAAATGATGATGTTATCAGAGAAGAACATCTCACTTTCGATTGGATAATTAGACAAGGTTTTGGAATAAATTATTCTAGGTTAAATAAAATAATAAATTGTTTGTAAATTATATCTCATCCATTATTCTGGTTCATGATGAAGTTCCCTTACTGTATAATTAGTTTTACAATAGAGGGGACATTCTGGGATAACATAAATTTCCTTCATGAACCTTTATGAATTATTTTGACATGTTACCATGAATAAACATGGTCAAACATAAGGTTTTATAGATTTAAAATATGGTGTTATGATTTTCATATCCTATAATTTATTTTCCATGATTATATGGGTTCTCACTATAATTATTGTTTATCACACTATGATTTTTGTTTTCATTAAATTATTTGATCCTGGAGTATAACAACCCAATCCCTCTCTTCTTGAATATGTTCTTAAAAATATTGTGTAATATTTTTTATTAAATTAACTAAAAAATTAGACAATAATGTATAATATAAAAACTTTTAATGGTATAGGTTCTAGAGAATCAGATAGTACCTTACATTTATCAGATTTGTACAAAATTAAAAAAACATCTGCTATGATTCTGCTCATGCTAAAGCTGAAATCAATGTCATATATAAATAAACATCTAAGATTCTTATGAAAATCAATTAAAAAATGTGTGAGCATTCAATTGCTCAGTAAGGAGTTTATTAAAATATTTGAAAAATTCCATTAAAAATATCCCTTTGATAATACATTCGAAAAAATCAATAAGAAATACATTTTTTAAACAACATTTACAAAATACCATAATTCTTTAATAAATAAGTATAATTAAAAAATTCTTTTAAACTAATCCCATGATTCGTTTGAAAATATTAAGAAAGATTTTAAAAACAAAACAACTTAGACCACTCAAACATTTGAAGGCTATCTTGGGCCTACCTACTAGAGGGATGGATTCACTCTCAAATTCCATATCATATTTACAATGATTGAGTACATATTTTTTAGAACATATTTTTCGTAACTTTCCTTAGATACATATAATTTTCACTTCAATTTTAGCATTGATAATATATTTATAATCATGCCTCGAACAAACATGTTAAATTTTATTTATATATAATTATATAAATACTAATCTTTATGGTTAGTTACAAGTTTAACTTTTCATGACCAAATCTCATGATACATAAAACTTTCATATGGAAGACTAGTTAGTCATTACATATTTAAAATTTCATTCATAATCCAATAAAAATACATTTTTTTAAGAATTTATTCAATGCATATATGAATACACACACACACACACACACATATATATATATATAAATGTATAAATATTATGATAAAAAATAATTGATGTATGACCATAACCATTATTTTATATGACCTATATATAAATTTATAAAATTATGATATTCTTAACTTATATAAGAATTTATTTAAATTAAATTTTAACCTAAAAATTGTACAAGAAAATAAATATGTGTCATAGTAATAGAATAAATTCATGTTCGAATAAATATTTAATAAATAGAACCATCCCTTATCACAACTAACATGAAATAAAATTAAAAAAAAACCTTGATATATATATAGATATATCCCTCTTATCTAATTAAATTTATTCTAAATGATAATATTATTATTTGAACACAAATCTAAATATTAATAAAAAATTTTGGAGAAATAATATTCCCTTTCATAAAATTTGTCTTGAACATAGATTAATAAATAATCTTGCTAATTCAATAATTAAGGGACATAATTAAAAAACAATCAATAGAAATATATTAATTACGCATAATGAAAAAATTAAAATCATTATTTTGAAATAAATAAACAATCTCTTAATGAAAATAATTTTTAAAAACAAATAAAAATATCTATTATTAAATAATAATGGAATTTAAATGAAATTATAAATAAATATATTACAAATTTCATGGAATAAGACCAGAATTTTCTAGATAATAGAACACTTAACCTCTCATTTCCACTATTTATAAAATTTTCAGAAGTAGAAAACATAAGGGATACATCCCTAAATCCCTCTCAACAAATACTCGATGGATTGACATTTGATAAGATTATTACTGAGGGTCTACATAAATAATAGTTCCAACCTCTATTCAAAAAATATTTTACATGGTTGTTGTTGGGCATACGTGGCTAATAGAGAAACAAATATACATGAATCAAATCTAAAAATTATTGGTTCTAAGGTAAGGATTTCCAAGAAAGTACATAGAATATCGATAATATAATATATATTATACTAGAAGTGGAAAAAATTGGATGATTTTTGAGGTTTCATAAAACTGATACATCATGAAAAATATATTATTTAAGACCGTGACATGGTACTGATATCAACAACCGATCGAAGAAGACAAAAGTGATAAATATAATCATTTGAAAATATATATATATTTATTTTTTATTAGTATATAATCATAATATTATCCTTGATTTATTGTATTTAAATTTGATGTCTAAAATGAATGTTTGGAAATAAATTATATGATATGTCAATTTATTTGGAAGATTCCTCATGATAATTTGTTGAAACCAGATGAATTGAACTTAAATCACGGACAAATGAGAAAACAATCATTTTCAAAAAAAATTAATGAATCAAACAGGGAAAAAAATAGACCATCAAGTGAATAAAAGTCAATAGAAATGGAAAAGAGATAAAGATTCACGAAGAAAGGTAAATAAATTTACCAAATATGTCACTGTTTAACTTATTTCGTTAGGATTCGAATTCTGAATGAAATATTAAAACTAACGCCAACTGGATCCAAAAAAAACAAGACTCTATCAGTGTCACATAGTCATACTTCATCCGCCAAGCATGAATATAAATAGAATCACTCATAATAAGTCTCTATACATTATCGATATTCTCATTCTGAGATCGAATTCATTCCATGATTTGAACCACTGAAACTCACTCAATACATCTTCTTTCAAACCCTGGATTGAGATCAAAAATCAATTGATGGTCGATGAAGCCTAATATGATGTCGAAACAACTTCTCTCTTGGCCTCAACCTTAGTTAGCAAAGAAGAAGACAAACCCTATATCTTGGGCTCAACATGGACCATCACTCAACCTCAATATATTTTCTTGGTCGAAGAATGTCACGACCCGACCCTACCTGGGCTTGAGCCGCAACTACCCCAAGCCCGCATCCATAGGCCAGGGGCTGGCGACTAGCGCTGAAGGCACAACAACTTGGGGAGGCCTCTGCCTAAGTACCTATACACACACATGCAACACTCTCAATGGAAAAGTGCATAGTAAAAGAAAAGTCAAGTAAAGAAAAGGGAAACTACTATATATAAAAGCCACAAATGTGCATCGACCTCTAAACAGTACAAAGCAATTGCTGAAATTAAACTGAAAAGAAAAGGGGAAAAACACGCACCCAACCAGGAAAAGTGCCACAACCTGGAAGCAGGTAAACAAAACAAATAGCTGGAAGGGTTCCCCACCTGGAACCCGACTATGACCACCGCACGCGCTCCAAGCTCCCGAACTCCTATGCTCCACTGAAGTCACGACCAACCTGTCTGTCTTCTGCAAGGGAACACCAAGTGCGGGAAAATCCCAAGTAGGGGTGAGTATAAAAATACTCAGTAGGATACCTGAAAGGCTCAAGGGAGCAAAAAAAGAGGTATAGAGGGGTGAACAATAGAGAGAACAGGAAAAGTAGAGGAGTACAACAAAGAGTGAAGTTGAATACCAGTAGAGAGTCCAGCTCAACGCAACAAAATAAAGGAGGTAGACTCATCCAGACACAAGGAGCATGAAACTGTGAGAATATGAACTTCTCTTCAAGTCTTCGCTACCTATAGCAGGAGAGTAGACTCGTCCAACCACAAGAAGCTACACACGGAAAGCACGTGGCATACCCCGCGGGTCCATGCCTCTCCTGGAAGGAGAGTAGCTAAAACCCAATGAGTGGGTACTGGAACAAGGTATATACATATACATATGCTCAACAAAATTCCTGAACAAGGTCGTAAGGGGATCTCCATCCCGTAGCTCAGCCCAAGAAAAGTGAGTCGCCAATAGTCCTAGAACGAAACACCGTCGATGACCAGCATCCCGCACGTCCACCCCGAACTACAAGTCAAGGGGCTCAAATCGCCGTACCTCGACACTATCTTCTTTGGGCAGCACTGTCTTGCCTGCACAATTTTAGGTCGCATCACAAGGACGTGTCTCGGTGGGGAAATAGGCCCTCGTACTTAAGAGTTCTAGGGAAAGTCAAACCACACCTCGTCGCTGCCCTGTAGTCGAGAGGTCTTCTCAAAGTCAAATTCGTCACAACACTGACCCGTATAACCAAGGGTCCCGCTCCGGTAATCAAAGAGGAATGCCACATGCTAGACTAGTAGAAAGAACTAAGCATGAAATGCCAACAGGTGTCCCACTGACCAGCCTTACTGGAGGGTAATTCATAACTAGATATCGGGTGACCCACTGCCCAGCCCTGCTGGAGGGAAAACCATAATACATCATCAGGCGACCCACTGCCCAGCCCCGCTGGAGGGTAGACCTGGAATAAGTCGACAGGCGACCCACTGCCCAGCCTTGCTGGAGGGTAGACCTAGAACTAGACGACGGGCGACCCACTGCCCAGCCCTGCTGGAGGGTAGACCCTAAGAGGTTGTCGGGTGACCCACTGACAAGTCTCTGCTAGAGGGTAGACCCTAAGAGCATCGGGTGACCCACTTCCCACTCTCTGCTAGAAGGTAAACCCTATAATTCATTGATAAACCCACTGTCTAGCCCTGGTGGAGGGTAAACCCGAAAAAGAATATGAGTAACCCACTACCCAGCCCCGCTGGAGGGTAAAACCTAGAACTGCTTTGTCCATCTCTACGGGAGGGTACAACACTGGACAACCGAACACGGAGTGAGTATCGCGCAACCATCCGACACCGGAACAAGACCAGTGGAAACAACTCAACCCTGCTGATCTAAACCATCGAGCACAAATCTAGGGGAAACACTCAACCCCGCTAGACAACAAACAAGAACTGAGGGACCCTCTACGTCGCGAGAGGTCAAAAGTACGCAAATCAGAGCACGACACACACCTGGGGCCAACACGACATGTGGCCCCAATTCAATCACCAACCATGTGCACAAATAGACTCAGATACAAACCACACGTACCTCCAAGTGCTCCCGTATACTCACAGAGTATAACTCATTTCTAGCCCTAGGCTATCGTGCACACGGCACCCAGCGTCAACACGAAGGCGTGATGTAACATCTCCAACATTCCGCCTCAACAACTGGGGAACATCCAACCACATATATGACTCATTTACATTACTCTCCCAAGAGTGCGCGATCACACGCCAAGGGTCCACTACAAACATTGTAGGACAAACCACCACCAGAGCACCTTTCATATTTCCACATTTAATAAGATCATGCAAGAGGCTCCGCACAACCAAACGGATCACACCATTGTAAACCTTGCGAAAAAACACGCGAGATAGACTACTTACTCTCCTCAACTGGATATCGGATGGAAAAGTCACTAACACCACCTCGCGCCCGAACGGCAATCCGTGATCCTGAGCCTCGGCCCCGAAAATAGTCGGGCGCATCGCACCATTGCGATCCCCTCGGGAAAACATGTCAAAAGACTACTCTCTTGAGCGCAACAGATATCCGGAGAAAAAGATGCATTTCGGCATGCCGCACATGAGCGGTGCTACGTGAGACCCGCTTCCCAGTCCCTAAACACAACGATCGGATCACACCATTGCGATCCTCTCTAAAAAGTACACAAGTTCTACTAATCACTTGTCCAAAAAGGACACCCGGTGATAAAGATGGAAAATCATCGTCGACGCCCAAACGACCCCCATGGGCCCCGCACCATCTTGCCGAATTAGAGCGGGCGGATTGTACCATTGCAATCCGGTCGGAATGACATCCAGAATAGAATTCTCGCACGCCCCAAACGGATGCCCGATGAGAAAGTCGTGCAACGCTGCACGCAGCTCAAAAGACGGGTTGTGGGGCCCATGCCTCAACTTTGGCCTCAACGCCTGAAACCACCCCTGGAATGCTCCGCCTTGTTTAAAGGGTCCCAACGCCACTGACGGCGATTAAATTGGACGTCGGACGCGTCTGCGCCGTAAAAAACATGTTCCCCCGAAAAAATGACAATTCACTTAAAGACGCGTCACACCTCCGAGGCCCCTCGTTTTGGGAATTAAAAATTCCCTAAACCATTTCAAAAACATCTTCTTGACAAGAGATCTGTGCTTCCGTAGACGGCCCTCAAAACGGACTCCCATAGCCCGAAATACGGGCGTACAAAGATAGAAGGGGAGAATCCCCTTGGGCCGGACCGGCCAGGTCCGGTCGGTCTGCCCTGCTCGGCCCGGCCCGCTCCGGCCGGCTCGCTGGGACCGCGGCCCTGCCACCTGGGTCCGGCCCCGCCGAACCCGCGGGCCACCTTGCACGGCCCGCCGCCTCATGTGATCCAACCTCGCCCACGCGCCGCGCGGTCACTTCCTCCACCGACCGACCGACAAGGCCAGTCCGTTTTCCACCCAGAGACCTGCATCACGCGAGTCTCGGTGTCCCCGTGAGGTCATGCGCCTGCGATCGCGGTCCCCCATCCAGCTCGTCCGTCGCCGGAAAGACCGAGCCGCGCCACCCTCCTGAGGATCCCGGACAGCCGCCGTGAGATGCGCCGTCGTCGCGCCACCTGGGAAGTCGCCGCCGCCGTCCTGGACCGCCGTCCGCCGCCTGGAACCGCCGGAAAAACCATGAATTCGGCCGGAACTTCTCGAGGCTGCCCCGGGCACCCCGAGACTCATATTCTAGATCCAAGAAGAGCTTTGGAAAGCATAGAACAGGTTCTATGCAATTTTGGGCTTTGTTCAACAATCGGGCAACAAATAGAAAGGGGAAATCAGGCTCAACGATTGAGGGAAATTGAAAACAAAAACCATAAACCCCTACCTCGAAGGGTGTAGGGTGACGCTTCATGTGCAGACCTTCGGAACCGTTGCGCCTCAACAGAGATCACCTCACCGGAGCCGCCTCACCAGAGGTGGATAAGAGGGGGGGATTTGAGGAAGAAGAAGAAGAAGGAGGAGGAGGAGGGGGTGGGGGTGTTTAAGTACAAATCACTTAAACGCTCGCCCGACAGCCCCAAACCCAAAATTTTGGCGGGGTCAAAGTTAGGCCTCCCCTAGGCTAAAAACCATGATCCGAGCGTAATGACGGTCTCAAAATTATAATCCAAGGCCCCGTTCGAAAGTTACAACACCCACGGCCAAGGCTGCCAAATTACGAAAACGCCCCCGGGGCCATTTTTCACAGACGGCCCGTGCCCGTGAAACTTATACCCCTCCTAGGGTAAACGGCATGTTCTAAACTCAACAGTGCCCTCAGTTTTCCAATCCGATCCACCGTTTAAGAGATACTTGAGTTTCACCATTAAACGAATAAATTAATTAGTTAATTTATCTGTTTAACGTTCCGCGGGCGAGCGAGGGGTACAAAATTCCCGCTTCAACATGTTTTATGTCGTTACATGGGTAAAAAACTCATTTCGGACCCATCCATACACTCATATATCTATTCTGAAACACCGTTTAGGAGTCATCCCATTTATTTGGTGTTTCCAGTGTGAATGCACTGAAATTTTAATTTCGGCCACTCTGAGGCTCAGAATCGCACGCCGTCTGAAGGAGCTGCTCTGGAATATCATCAAGAATATTCCAAAGTCTTCCACAGAAAAAACTGGGTTCTTACATGATTCCCTCCTTCAAGATTTTCGTCCCCGAAAAGAAAAACTAGGAAGAAACACAGGGTACTAAGCCCACACCCAACTCTTCCGTACCCAGAAGAACTCTCGCACAGCTCTGCACCACCATACACAGACCAAAGGATTGATCTCTTCACACGAGGTCTGCCCTTGCCGATGTCGTGCACCCACTCTAGACTTTGGGGTTAGGGCAAGGTGGTAGGGAACCTCGCCATCCCTTTGCACATTTTCAAACGGCCCGATGGCTCTCGGGGGTAGCTCACCTCCCCGACCGAACCCTTACATCGCACGCCGCGACTGGAATCACCACCCGTACCTGGAACAAGGCCTAGTAATTCCCTTCTTTAGAATATCCATATGGTGAAACTCCCAAGGATATTTGGTTACTAGAGATTTCAAAGTCAATGTCTCTCAACCAAGAATCTCTTACACGCTCGGAAGCAAATGATTCAATGACATCGACTAAAGAAAAAGGTCCCACGCCTTTTACCTTACCAACACAGGGTTACACCGATGCCCCGCGTCACCCCGATAACACCTCAAGCAAAGAGTAGGGAGAAAAGCATTTCACATGAAGATCCTAACAATTCTATTGAAAAAAGTAGAAGATATGTAGAGTGTACCTCTTATCACCTCATGCTCTGTAGGGTCATAGACATCCAAAGCCTGAGGCTGTCCGTGGTCCCAACTATCATCTCCCGGAGCCTGAAGTGGACTGCCTAGTGGGGATGGGAAGATCTCGTAAAGTCATCCCCCTCCACTAGCTCCTCCCTCTCCAATGCGAGAACCACTTCTCTGGGTACTAATCCGATCACGGTGCTTCCTCCATTGTGGTGGTGTACCTGCTGCCTGTCTGAATCTCTTCGCATGCCTGGTCGGGCAGTCCCGTGCCAGGTCACCTCGCATGTCGCAAGCATACCACCGACTCTCTTTGGGCTGCACTGGTGCCCTCCAGTGCCACTATGGTGTACGAACATGCCCCTGATCCTGGTTGTCAGAAAGCCACATGCGTCGAGGTTCTGCTTGCCGACGCCTGCTAGCTGCGGCAGACGTCTCGGCCCCGACGTGCCTGCTGCCACCACCAACTCTAGAACGTGATAGGAAGCCCTCCGTCACCAGCGCCTGCTCTAGACCCCCAACATATGTGGAAATTCCCAAGGGTACATTGACAGCATGAATCTCTCGGCAGAGACCCTGCTAAAACATCTCTGCTCGGATGTTGTCGTCATGGAAATGTAAGGGTAAAAGCGTGCACAGTCTGCAAAACTATCTGCGTACTCGTCCACCGTCATCCCTCCCTGCTGAAACTATTATAGCTCATGAATCTGAACGGAGCGCAAGCAGGAGGGGAAAAATTCCTCATGAAACTCCAACTGAAAGTCACCCCCAAGAAAGCGACGACTCGTCAAGAAGTTGAGTCACTAGACTCCACCAACGCCAAGCTTCTCCACGAAAAAGGTTGGCTTCCAAAGCCACTCTCTGATCTACCGGTGTCTGCACAAGCCTGAAAATGTGAACCACTACCTCTAGCCAAACCTTTGCTGCCTGAGGGTCTGGCTCACCACTGAACCTCAGTAGTCTCTGCCGCTGGAACTCACAGAGCGCGCTCAACCAGCGCTTAAGCCCCGTCTACACTGTTGAAGCCGTCTGCTGCTCAACAGGTGGGCGTGCTTCTATCGGCCCACCCGGAGAAAGGGGATCGCATGACGGGTCCTATACTGTGGCCTCGTAGCTCACAGGGTCGTCATCACGAACCAAAGCTCGTATCTTGGTTGGCTGTCTTCGTGGAGACATCCTGAATATTATCAAGGAATACCGCAATCAAATGAGCATATATGTATATACCAATAACCACAATGGGGAGCTGACTCAAGAAGGACCGTCAAAGACTCAATCCTATGTGATGCACAAACCAATTTCCATACAATGAGTGTCTCATCATGCCGAGTCGACTAGCGGGTTATCAAGGTCCTGGTGAATGGATACGTCGGCCGCCGCACCATCACTAGACTCCTTGGCCTGAGAGCCGCTCTCGAGACATGTTAACATTGTTGCTCTAAATCCCAACCAATTCATTCTTAGGGACATAAAAACAATGTCCCATGGAACGAACCACATTTGATACCACTTTTTCACGACCTGAACCTACACGGGATCGAGCCGCAACTACCCCAAGCCCGCCTCCATAGGCCAGGGGCTGGCGACCAGCGTCGAAGGCACAACAACTCAGGGAGGCCTCTGCCTAAGTACTTGTACACACACATGCATCACAATCAATGAAAAAGTGCATAGTAAAAGTAAATTCAAGTAAAGAAAATGGAAACTGCTATATATAAAAACCACAAATGTGCATCGACCTCTAAACAGTACAAAGTAAGTGCTGAAAGTAAACTGAAAAAGAAAAGGGGAAAAACACGTGGCAAACAGGGAAAAGTGCCACAACCCAACAACAGGTAAACAAAACAAACAGCTGGAAGGGTTCCCCACCTAGAACTCGACTACAACCACCGCACGCGGTCCAAACTCCTGAAATCCTATGCTCTACTGAAGTCACGACCAACCTGTTCATCGTCTGCAAGGGAACACCATGTGAGGGCAAATCCCAAGCAGGGGTGAGTATAAAAATACTCAGTAGGATACCCCGAAGGCTCGAGGGAGCAACAAAATAGGTACCGATGGGTGAGTAGTAGAGAAAACTGGAAAAGTAGAGGAGTACAACAGAGAGTGTAGTAGAATACCAGTAGAGAGACCAGCTCAACCCAACAAAAGAAAGGAGGTAGACTCATCCAGACACAAGGATCTGGAAACGGTGAGAAGATGAACTTCTCGTCGAGTATTTGATACCTATAGTTGGAGAGTAGACTCGTCCAACCACAAGAGTCTAGACACAGAAAGCACGTGGTAAGCCCCGCGCGTCTTCGCATCTCTTGGAAGGAGAGTAGCCAAAACCCATGGAGTGGGTACTAGAACAAGGTATATACATATACATATACATATGCTCAACAAGAAGCCCGAACAAGGTCGTAAGGGGATCTCCATACTGTAGCTGAGCCCAAGAAAAGTGAGTCGCCAACATCCCTAGAAGGAAACATCGTCGATGCCCAGCATCCCACACATCCACCCTAAACTACAAGTCAAGGGGCTCAAATCGCCGCACATCGACACTATCCTCTTTGGGAAGCACTGACTCACCCGCACAGTTTTAGGTTGTGTCACAAGAACACGTCTCGGTGGGGAAAGTTCCCCTCGTACTTGAGAGTTCTAGGGAAATTCAAAATACACCTCGTCGCTGCCCTGCAGTCGAGAGGTCTTCTCAATGTCAAAGTCGTCACAACACTGACCCATATAACCAAGGGTCCCGCTCCGGTAATCACGGAGGAAATCCACATTCTAGCCTAGTAGAAAGAACTGAGCCTAGAATGCCAACAGGTGTCCCACTGCCCAGCCCTGCTGGAGGGTAATTCATAACCAGATATCGGGTGAACCACAGCCCAGCCTTGCTGGAGGGTAAACACTAATATGTCATCAGACGACCCACTACACACCCCCACTGATGGGTAGACCTGGAATAAGTCGAAAGGTGACCCACTGCCCAGCCTTGCTGGAGGGTAGACCTGGAACAAGATGACGGGCGACCCATTGCCCAGCCCTGCTAAAGGGTAGACCCTAAGAGGTTGTCGGGAAACCCACTGCCCTGTCTCTACTGGAGGGTAGACCCTAAGAGCGTCAGGTGACCCACTGCCCAGTCTCTACTGGAGGGTAAACCCTAGAAGTTAGTGAGCAACCCACTGCCTAGTCCTGCTGGAGGGTAAACCCGAAGAAGTTGATGAGTAACCCACTGCCCATCCCTGCTGGAGGGTAAAACTCAAAACTGTTCTGGCCATCTCTACTAGAGGGTACAACACTGGCCAACTGAACACGGAGTGAGTATCGCGCAACCATCCGACTCCGGAACAAGACCAGGGGAAACCACTCAACCCTACTGATCTAAACCATCGAGCACAGAGCCAGGGGAAAGTCTCAACCCCGCTGGTCAACAAAACGAGAACCGAGGGACCCTCTACGTCACAAGAGGTCAAAAGTACACAAAGGAGATCACGGCACGCACCTGGGGCCCACACGACGTGTGGCCCCAAGTCAATCCCCTAACAAGTGCACAAACAGACTCAAATAAAAACCACACATACCTCTAAGTGCTCCCGTATACTCCTAGATTATACCTCATTTCCAGCCCAAGGCTATCGTGCACACGGCACCCAACGTCCACGTGAAGGCGTGACGTAATATCTCCAACTTGACGCCTCAATGACTGGGGCATGACCAACGACATATATGAATCATTTACATTACTCTCCCAAGAGTGAGCGATCACACGCAAAGGGTCATCTACAAACATGGTAGGACGAACCACCACCAGATCACCTTTCATATTTACACATTTAATAATATTGTGCAAGAGGATCTGCAAAACCAAACGGATCGCACCATTGTAAACCTCGCGGAAAAACACGCGAGATAGACTAATTACTCTCCTTTACCAGATATCCGATAGAAAAGTCACCAGCACCGCCTCACACCCGAACGGCGTTCCGTGATCCCGAGCATCGGCCCCGAAAACAGTCGGGCGCATCGCACCATTGTGATCCCCTTGGGAAAACACGTCAAAAGACTGCTCACTTGACCGCAACAGATATCCAGAGAAAAAGATGCGTTTCATCGTGCCGCACACGAGCTGTGCTACGTGGGAGACGCTTCCTGGTCCTGAAATACAACGAACGGATCGCACCATTGCGATCCTCTAGAAAAAGTACACAAGTTTGACTAATCACTTGTCCAAAACGGACACCCGGTGATAAAGCTGGAAAATCACCGTCGACGCCCAAACGGCCCTCGTGGGCACCACACCATCATGCCGAATTAGAGTGGGCGAATTGCACCATTGATATCCGCTCGGAAAAACATCCAGAATCACCTGTTCGCATGCCCCGAACAGACGCCCGATGAGAAAGTCGTGCAACGTTGCACACAACTCAAAAGATGGGACGTGGGGCCCGCACCTCAACTTCGGCCTCAACGCCTGAAACATCCCTGCAATGCTCCGCCTCGGTGCCAGGGTCCCAACACCACTGAAGGTGCTTAAATCAGACGTCGGACACGTTCGCGCCGTCCAAAACAATTTCCCCCGAAAAACGACAATTCACTTAAAGAAGCGTCGCGCCTTCGAGGCCACTCGTTTCCCGAATTAAAAATCTCTGAAACCATTTCAAAAATTTCGTCTTGACAAGAGCTCTATGATGCCGTAGACGGCGCTCAAAATGAACGCCCGTAGCCCAAAATATGTGCGTCCAAATATAGAAGGGGAGAATCCCCTTGGGCCGGACCGGCCCGGTCCGGCCCGCTGGGACCGCGGCCCTGCCGCTTGGGTCCGGCCCCACCGCACCCGCAGGCCACCATGCACGGCCTGCAACTTCGTGCGAGCCCACCTCACCCATGCGCCATGCGGGCACTTCCTCCACCGACCGGCTGGCATGCCCGGTCCGTTTTCCACGTGGGTCTCGGTGTCCCCGCGGGGTCGCGCGCCTGCGATCCCGGTCCCCCGTCCAGCTCGCCCGTCGCCGGCAAGCCCGAGCTGCGCCACCCACCTGAGGAACGCGGACCGCCTCCAGGAGTTTCACCGCCGTCGCGCCCAGCCGAGCCGCCGCGCCACCTGGGAAGCCGCAGCCACCGCCACCGTCTGCCGCCTGGAACCGCCGGAAAAACCAGGAATTCAGCAGGAACTTCTCGGGGCTGCCCCGGGCACCCCGAGACTCAGATTTTCGATCCGAGAAGAGCGTTGGAAAGCTTAGAAAACGTTCTATGAGATTTTGGGATTTTTTCAACTATCGGGAAACAAATTGATAGGGGAAATCGGGCTCAAAGATTTCGGGGAATTGAAAACGAAAACGATAAACCCCTACTTCGAAGGGCGTAGCCCGACGCTTCGTGTGCGGACTGTCGGAACTACTGCGCCTCACCGAAGATCGACTCACCGGAGCTGCCTTGCCGTAGGTGGAGAAGAGGGGACAGATTGAGAAAGAATATGAAGAAGAAGAAGAAGGGGGTGGGGGTGTTTTAGTACAAATCACTTAAACGCCCGTCCGACAGCCTCGAACCTGAAATTTTGGTGGGGTTGGAGTTAAGCCTCCCCTATGCAAAAAACCACGCTGCGAGCGTAACGATGATCTTAGAATTTTAATATGAGGCCCCGTTAAAAAGTTACAATGCCCGCGCTCGAGGCTGTCAAATTACGAAAACGCCCCCGGGGCCATTTTTCACATACGGCCAACGCCGGCGAACCTTATTCCCCTCCTAGGGTAAAAGGCATGTTTTGAACTCAAAGGTGCCCTCAGTTTTCCAATCCGAGCCACCGTTTAAGAGATACATGATTTTCACCATTAAACGAATAAATAAATTAATTAATTTATTCGTTTAACGTTCCGAGAGCAAGCGAGGGGTCCAAACATCCCGCGCTGACATGTTTTATGTCGTTCCTAGGGTAAACAACCCATTCTGGACCCATCCGTACAATCATATCTCTGATCTGAAACACTGTTTAGGAGTTATCCCATTTATTTAGCGTTTCCAGTGTGAACGCACTGAAAATTTAATTCTGACCACTCCGGGGCTCGAAATCGCACGCCGTCTGAAGGCGCTGCTCTGGAATATCGTCAAGAATATTCCAAAGTCTTCCGTAGAAAAAACTCGGTTCTTACAAAGAAGCCGCACCTCACCTAATTCGAACACCCTCCCGCTTGAACAGAGACCCTCAAAACTGATTCCTCTTCATTCATGGTTCTTTTATTATTATTTTTTATTATTGGTTTTATTTTTATTGATTTATAATTATATATATAATCTATTTTATTTTCAAATTAATGTATATATATATCTTAATAACAATAACACATATTCATAATAACTAAATTTTAATTTTTATAATTTTCATATTATATTTTTTTGGATATGAAATCATAATTTTTAATAAATAGCTTGGAGGAAATATTTATAATTAATAGCATTGTAAATTATAATGGTTATTTTATTATATCATTATTAATATAACCTTTACATATTTTTACTATTGTCATTATTTTTTTGAATATACCGTTTTCTATAAATATAATAATTTCAAATATATATATAGATACACATTTAATGTATTACATTATCAAAATATAAAAAATAATTTATTTCTGGAAGTGTAATGTAATATTTTTTTGAATGAAAAAATATTTTTATTTGAAAAAGGATTTATAATGGTTTTTATAACATCTTTTCTTAATTAGTTTTAATTTATAAACAAATTATTAAATAAATACTTAATTATAATTTATTTTTCTAGGGTTGTTTCATGGGTAAATTATATTTACACTAAATAAGAATAAAAATGGAATTATTGAAAAAATATGTAATAATGTGATAATGGGAATCCTTGTATCTATTAGTGATAATCTCTCTCATCATATTATTTATAGTATCAACATTATTCAGTTTCACGGTAGATCTAATTTGTTAAAAATATATTTTTAATAAAACCTATGAGGACTAAAGATGTATTTCCCTTCATGTTGATAGTGTTGGAATAAGAACTAATGATAATCTATAAAATGAACTATAACAATATTTATATATGAAAAAAAGGGATATAAAAAGTAATTACTAAGGAATAATTTATATTTTTATGGATTAAAATTATGTTCATCCAAATGTATGATATATAGTTCATTGTATTTTGTATGTATAATATATTAATTATTTGATCGAATGCACAAATACAAGGATTAAATAATAGTCCAAATAAAGGGTTATTCATTTCCATTATTTTAAGTGAAATTGTTGGAGTATTTATGTATTGGGATTTAAAAATTTTATTGTTGATGTATTTTTAACAATTTTATTTTGTTGATAAAAATAATTAAACATCTGTGGGTTGTGGATTCTTATATATCTTCTTGTAAGATTAACATATGAGTTATTTATACCATCTTATGTATATGTGTTTAAGGGAATTATAATTTAAAGAATTCATGGACTACCCTTTGATGTTTAATGTAATGGTATTTGAGGTTATTAATGATATTTTGGGGGTTGTTTTATTGGTATAAAGTGTATGTAACACTTTTGATATAGAATTATCTTTTCATAATTTTATATGTACTAATAATATTTGGGTATATATGGCCAATCGTGTTTAAATTCATTTTCAAGGATAATATTCATATTTTAGTGGATGTTATATACTTTATTTTACTATTTTATTAGTAAAAAGTGAAAAAATGTCCACCTAGAATGTTCTTGAATCATAAACCAACAACTGACAAGTAAGAATGATGAAATCCCCACCAGCGACATACGTGATGTCTTGTTTAGTGTAATTTTAAATATATATATATATATATATATAAGGTGGTAAAAAATAATAAGTTTTTCTGGGATTAAATGATCTTTCAAATACATAATTTTTATATTGAAAATTTAATTAATGATTACTATTATTTTTAATGATTATTATTTTAAGAATATTATACGATTGAGGTAAATAAAACATTATGAGACATTATTTATGGAATTAATAATGAATAATATGTTCAAAGAATATATGATTTTATGTTTATTAATGTTATTTATTAAAACAATTATCATATCTTGGAGATTATATGATTATTAGTAACACCCAATGATTTAAGAAATACAATGTAATATATCAAAGATTTTAGAAAACACTGATCATAATTGAACTCTAAAATATCATTAATTAAACATGACCATTAAAACAAATCCATTTAATTGGATGGTTTTAATAGTAATAACTATATTATGAAATAAATATATATTTAATATTCAATAAAAATACTTTATCCTTAGTAAATGAAAACCTATTTTTAAGTAATGTAATATTATTTTTCAAATAATTTTTTTTCTAAAAAACAAATTATCATTACGTTGTATGAAAAAATAAATATAATTAATTGAAGAAAATATTATAAATTTTAATTAATAAATATTCGTTATTCTTTGAAATTATAAGAAAAAATAAGGTGAGGTAATATTTTAAATTTTTTCAAAAAGGTTGATCTTTGTGCTAAGAAGTTAAAATATTATTATGATAAAACACCATAACACTTATGTAATAATTATTATATGATCATAATTTCTAATTTTCTAACCACAATTCTAGATCAAAATTTTTTATGGAATTACATAACACTTAATGTTTTATATTTAAGAACACATGCTTAGAAATATGTTAAACCCCAATTTTAACCAGAAAAAAATTTATATATTATACACATAAATAATTTATAATTTAATTATATCACTTATAAAATTTAATAAAATAAAATAGATTCCATATTTTGAATTATGAGATCATAATTGTTTTATAATTTCACTTTCATTTTTAGTCATAAAAAAAGATACCATGGTATTTAAAATATTTACAATAGTATTGGAAAATTAATATAGTGGGTTAATGTTAAAAGGTAAAAGACAAAAATCTATAAAAACAACAAAATTAAATGGGATTTTGATATATTTAGTGACCTTGAAAATACTTTACAACATTAATTGTAAAAAAAATTCATTTCAATTAATACCACTCAAATGAATTTTTATTTACAAATAAATTAATAATTAATTAAAAACATAATACAAACCCTTGTTGGGAATGAATACCACAACTCACTAAAAAATATCCCCATAAATTACTTGAATAATTTCAAATCACAAAAAAATGGTCTGCTCCATGTTACCACGATGTCCATGTGTTTTTGGTTTCACCCAATGACCAATTCCATATTCTTCAAGTGGCCCTTCAATGAGGTGATATTCAATAGATAACATTCACAAACAACCACTCTTAATTTATTTTATTTTTATTACTTTTTATAAAATACTTCATCAATGAATTAATAATTACTCACTTATCAAATATATATGGAATTTTTATATTTATAATTTAATATCTTATATACTAAAAATTTATTACCTCCTATTATTCAATGAAACGAAGCCTTAGTCAAAATTATTATGGTTAAACATTCCCTAAATAAGGATTTTCATTTTCCATTCATGCCTCTGTTTATAGTCATAAAAGTATTTATATGGATCTAATATATATATATATATTATAACATATTTCTTATTATAGAAATAATTTATAGCCATAAAATTATGTAATCCAAAACTAATTCGTGATGGTCTAAAAACCCGCTAAAATAAACAAAACATTAACTTTAACATTTTATAAAAAAAATATTGATAGAAATAAAATATATAAGTGGAAAATTTTAAATATTTTTAATTTCATGAATACTATTTTATTTAAATATTTTATTGTCACTTCCATTAGAAATGAAAATCCATAATTATACACCAATTAACAAATTATGAAACCACGAAACTAACATACCCGAAACAATAAAAATAAAGAAATATTAAGTTGTTATAAAATTATAACATATAGTATTATAAATATGATTATGGTTGTTCAATTAATTAATATCATTATTTAAAAATCACATAGGAGGTTAAATTATGAAAATCAAGAGGGAAGTGTGACGTAAGGTTTTCTCATCTCACTTTTACTTCGGTGAGATATATACCATAATCACCGCATATTATTGTTGTATAGTTTCTATTATTTAGTTTGATATATCATATCATAAATTGAATTATATTAATGGTATTAAATTTTCCATTATATAATTTTTACTTTTATGGGACATATGATTCGATATATTATAAGTGGTAACATATTTGATACATAAATTTCCACTCATTGGGTTAACCATATACTTCTTTGATTTTTTTTATACGGAGATTATATTTGAAGTTAATTTTTCTTAAAAAACATTATAGTTACAAATTTTAACATGGATTTACCGTATATACATATAATCAATTCATCTGATTAAAACTCACTTCAAGGACAAGTTATTTTTAGTAGATTTTCTTTTTAAAAAAATATTTTGTCTAATGCTTTCCTTAAAACTCACTGTTTATTACAAGTCTATGTTTTATAAAAAAATTACAAAAAATATTTTAATATTATCCTGCTATATTTTAAATTCAATTTTAGTCATGTTATACTTTTTACAAAATAATAGGAATGATTAATTTAATATTTTCTAAACAAGATTATTCGACGCCTTTCCAATAAAAAATATAGAAATATTGTTCTTATAACTTGTAAGGAGTGGGAGGATTTTACCACCATTATTATTAAATAAGAATTTATATATTCATTTATATGTTTTAATAGTTATTTTAATGAAAATGGTTTCATTTGTAATTAAATATCATTTAAAAAATAAGTGATTTTCAAAGTGAAAATGGTTTTTTTCTCATGATGTTTTTAATGATCTCATTTAATGTATTGTCATATATGTCACTATATTTTGATGAATTTAATTATTAATTAAGGTGGATCTCTTATTATAAAAACATTTATATTATAATAAATGTTTTATAATCAGGTTTTCTTGATATGCACTATTCGGATACAATTCAATATATTATTCTGAATCATTTGTTATTATCTTAATTGATTAGAAAAATTAGTATCAATTGGTATTCTAGTTTCAATATAAATTTTTATGTTGAATATATTTCAATCATTTATATGAAGAACTAATTTTACATAGTAAGTGACAATTGGAGACCTTTTTATCCCCTCAATGCGTTGGAAGGTTTACTGAGACAAACTAGGTTGGGTATTGGTTGATGTCATACCCGTTTATGTATGGTGTGTTAACCGGATCCTTGATTTTATTATTATGATGTATGGCATTAAATATTACATCATTATGAGATTATATTTTTTCCCTGTCATATTAGACTATTTGAATATCCATAGTTATGTTTCCAGGTCATGTGATTATTTATATGTAATTATTTGACCTTCTTTTCTTCTATTCATGTTATGCTAAGGTATTGATTAAGTTTAATTTGTTTTAGTTATTTTCATTTCCATATTTTTTAATGCTAATTATTGATAAATTATACTATATACAAACCCCCAGTGATCATCTATTGTCACCCCTTTATTATGTTCTATTTTCCCCCATGATTTCAAAAAGTTTATTATATTTACAGACATGATTATGCTTTATGAATAATGGGGTTCTCAAATGAATCACTATAAATTTATTTTATATTTTCAATTTTAATTTAATTTTTAACAGGTATATGGTTTTTCAAAAATACAAAACTATTATTCTCATTGGGATGTGATTCCACGTATATTATTCTATTGAAATAAACTATCCATAAAATCTATGATAATATGGTTAGGGTATTTACAGTTGGTATTAGAGGATGTTTTATAGAAACAATTGTAACTATAATTTGGAATGCATATATTATAGACACAAACCATATGATTGGATTTGGAAATACACCCAACGAAACCAAACTTAAAATTTTGATATTAGTTTTACCTAAATATTCTATTAAAATTATGATATTTTGAGAATGTGAAAAAATTAAAATAATGCTATGATCTAATCTAGGGAATAATACTATTAATATTGGATCTTCATGAATGGAAAGAAAATTATATCAATTAACATAATATATGTAGGGTTTTCCCTCCATGGTAAGATAATGATGTTAGATATGGATATAAAATAAGATATTAACATGTTATAACTATATTAGGACAATAACATTTGGTTATGAGAAACAACCTTACCCATAAAGATTATCCTAATCAATAACATGGTATAATAATTTTAGAAATATTCATGCGAAAACAACATCCATCAATAAAAGGAACTACGAATTTGTTTTTGGATAAGGAACTGAATTTATCTTTAGAAAATCTATTTCTTAAATTGGGAAGTAATGTATGATATCAGGTTTTCATATTTTTTTATCATATCTCATGGGATGTGGATCAATGGTTTTTAATAATAAATAAACACTAAGGATGATGAGAAAATAGAAAAAGGGAAGGTAATGATTTTGATGAATTTTTCTTGTAAAAATATTTTCACTGTATACAATGAGAAGCTACGGAGTGAAAATTCTTATATCAAAGACTGAGGGAATAATAAATTTATTCTATGTATGAAGCCATCAATACAAGTTCAATGAGGATCTCTGCCGAATATATACTAAATTTAAATACCTATTTTGATCTTTTCATTGATGTGATTAAGCTAGTTATTTGAAAGGAACTATTCTTCTAAACATTCTCTGCATACGAGTATATATTATCATGTTCCATAAAAATATAGAAGTAATTATCCATGTCTTATGGATACTAAGGACGTCAAGGGAATAATAGGACAACATCTAAAAACATGGAAGGAGGTAATAATGGATGGAAGGATTTTCTCATATGTGATTATTTTGCAAAGCAAAACCAGGGTACTTCACTAAAGGGAATGAAATTTTGTTAAAAGTGTGGAAAAAAGGCCACCAGAGTTGTGGTTTAGGGAAAAAGATGGATTATAAAAATGGGAAATATTTCTTCTATAAGGATATAGGGATCTTCAAAAATTAATACATAATGTCTCAAGTGAATATACCTCAGAAGAAGCTAAGGGATTATGGATAAGATTATGCTTTCGATATAGCTGAAATTAAATGTTTATTGTGTATGTGTTTTTAAATACATGAAATATGTTTTATGGAAATATCATTATAGAAATTATAAAATATATATGGATTTAAACTCAATACATTATCTTTTTATGGATTTGAGAGGATATAATGAATAGTACCAATGACCAGGAAATGTGATTTGGAATGCTGATATTTTTGAAAATACATATTGGAAGGAATGATAAATTATAATATGTCCTAGATGTCAAGGAACTAATTTTTTGAGGCAGGTTAATTATTTTTTGAAAAGTTTGTTTAGGATATCATTGATGGTGTTGAAAACATTTTTGAATTTAATAAAATTGTTAAATAATCTATGTTTTAGGTAAGGAATAATAAATTATTAATGTTTTCAAAAAAAAATTAGGGCAATTCAGATAATTATCATGTTTCAATAGAATAAATTATTAAGGTATTCACATGATTGGTATGTTATATACACTATATATTGTTTGAGAGATTAATGGTATGTTAATTTTAGAAATTTAGTAAGCTTATTTATAAAGTAGGGGATCTTGATACTTTATAAAATTCTTAAGGATAACCACTTATGTTATTTTATATTTTCAAAAAATTATTAGGATGTAACTATTAATGTATTTATTCATATTGTAGAACCCGTCCCAATAATTTTGGTTTTGTAAAAGATTTTAAGAAATATGAAATGAATCGTTTATTTTTATGGATCTTACAATATATTAAAAGTGAATTTTTGGGATTTAAGTATTAAATTACCATATTTTGGGGTTTCATTTTTCGAGTATGTGATGAAATTATAAGGGACTATTGTGACTATTTTACCATTGATTCCATGAAATAATGATGAAATATGGGTTATTATATTTTTTGGAACATAAAATAAAATGTATAAGATAGAGTTTTTGGTTAAAAAATTTCTTTAATATTGATTGTCTTAATGATGCATTTGGGATGTTTTAAAAGTTATATTAATACGGTTTTAGAAAAAAGAAATACTACATTTCTATCGATAACTAATACCATTCGGCAAGGAAATGAGGATTTAACCCACTACCAAATGGTGACAATAGTGAATCACATACTATTAACCTATGTGATATCTGGGTTAATACAACATTTTTTCCAACATTAAAATTTAATATAATTTAAAGGAAATATTTATTTTGGGAAACCAATGTAATTAACCTAAATATAATATTTTTTAATTTTATTTGAGGAATAAATGTTGAATTTTTTTTGGATTAGTAAATGTTTTTGTGGTGTAAATTGTTTAATAGATGAAACTCTACCTATAATGTTAGTATATTTCCCTATGTTATTACTATAGAAAGTATAATAATTTCTTAACTTTAAGAAAAGGATTTTGGAACAAAAAATTCATTCTTTTAATTTTCCTAATGGAAAATCAATGGCCACTTCACCAAATTTCTCATATATGAAAATAAGGACACTGGGTTCGGTGAAGACCTCCTGAATATGGGGTAAAATTTAATATTAATAGTTCTTTTGTGTTGGGTGAAATGCGCGATGGTGGAGTGGTATGAGACTTCAGGGGTGGCATGGCCTTGGCATTCTCGTCATACTATGGTAATGGAAATTCAATGAAGGCAGAACGTTCCATACCGGTATTACCATTTGTAGGTTGAGGGTGCTTCCCATCACTCTAGTGGATACTTACTCCATGGTTATTCACGATTCATTGTGTGGTACGGTAATCATCCCTTTCTCTATATTATACATTATTTGGAAACATTAAGCACTCCTTGATAGTATCACGAGAGTCACTCAATCATGGAGGGAGGAAAACAAGGTGTCCGATCACTTGGACTCTATAGAAACCCATAGTATCATGGTTAGTTGTCTTTAACATGTTTCTCATTTCATTCTTTAGGGGGTGAGAATTTATCGGGGTGATTCCCTTGGACTTAATAATTTCAGGCCCCCCCTAGACACTAGTTATCTCCATATTTGTACTTGTTTGTTTGAATAAAAATGGTAACATTGATGATAATGTAAAGTTATAATTATAATCTAGCTTTTAACATGGTAGTTTTTAATAGTAATTGATATATTATAAACTAAATTTGATGTTCATAATGTGTAATAATATAATTTTTATTAGTAGATGAACACATAATTTTTATTAAAGACATTTCTTCATATAATTTATTCCTAAAAAAGAAATTTTAATTGACTTCAATGAGAAAATATATATAATTAATATTTAATAGAAATAATATATTTATTAAAAAATATAAACTTAATTTTTTAATCATCTGCTTAAAATTATCTTAATGAATTTTTTTTTGAACTTTTCTGAAAAAGCTTATTTTTTGCTTAAAAAGTGAAAATGTTGTTTTTACAAAATATCATAGTTCTATTGAAATAATTATCATTTGGTAATGATTAAATATATATTAGCCCCTTTTATTGATAAAAATTCATTTGGTGAATGAAAAAATACATAAGGTGATACATTTATAAACACATGCCTAGAAATTTTAAAACCCTCGATTTTAACCATAAATACATATTTTTATAAGTTATACACAAAACATTTTTGAAATTTATTTTTATCAATTTTATAAATAGAATAAAATAATATATATTCCATAAATGTATTTATGAGTTTCATCATAGTTTATAAGTTAATTGTCATTTTTTCATAATAATTTACCATTATAAATGAATATTTTCATCATTATATGTAAAATAGTTTACCCAGTTAAAGAAAAATGATTAAATCATAAAATACCTAAAAATAACAAATTTAAGAGGTGGTTGATGTGTTTATAGACCATAATAATCCATTAAAACAATAAATATAAGCTAATTTTATTGTAATTGATTCATCTTTAATGTCGATGACATATAATATTCAATAATCTTTAATTAATCACCTGAAACCAATCCCCCTCATTTATAAATAACACCCTCAACAACCCCTTTCTACTCAAAATAAATTAAAAATTTAAAATATTTTCAAATTCCTATCATCAAAAATCTACCCTCACTAATGTTCTATTGGTATCACCAAAAAACCAATTCCATTTTCATTAAGGGACCCTCAAAAGAGATGATAGTCAAAAGCTAACTTTCACAAACAATCACTCTTAATTTCTTTCTTTTTCAACATTCTCTTAAACTCCTTCATCCAGAGAGGCATAATAATCCCATTATCATCTATATACTATAATGTAATATTTATAATGGCATATATAATATCAATATCTTTAATAACTCATATTATTCCAACAAAGGAATCCATTTTCCAAGTTATGGCACTTAAACATATCAATGAATAATGGTATCTAGTATTCCATTACCAAATTCAAGGCCCGTTATAAAATTATTTTTCTAGTTGATAAATTTATATTATATGTTATTTAATATTATGGAACTGATTTATATATATATACTATTAAATAAAAGGAATTCAGTTCATGATGGTCCGAAAAACTGCCATAACAAACTAAACATTATTTATTAACATTTTATTAAATGGGCTATCATAATGTCTAAAAAATGGTACATGTGACCATTTAAACATATATAATTGCATTAATACCTTTTCATTTAGCTTATTTTTCTTAATTTATAGTTTCCTAGGAAACCAATAATTATAAAAGAAATAAACCAATCATGAAACCATGAAATGAATTCCCTCAAAACTATGAAAATAATGAATTACTATTAATAAATTTTTTGTAATATGTTTTAAAATCATCTCATAAGATATAATAAATATTAAACTATTTCTAAAATGTATTAATAACATTATTAAATTTTATATACATGAGTTTAATGTATTAACAGCTCATTTTAAGAGTGATGTATGGGTTTCTTGTCTTACTTTTACTTCTATCGGATATATGACTTATTCAGAACTTAATTATTTTGTTTAGTCTATATATTTAACATCAATATATAATAACATGAATATAATTATCTTTATGTTATTAAATGTTTTATTTTAAAATAAATACTTATATGGGGAATATGATTATGATGATTACATGTTGTAATGGATTTCTAAACTCCATTTCCATTCATCATGTCAAAATTTTACTTCATTGAATTTTTCATGCTACTATTATCTTTAAAATGACTTTTGATTACCATAATTGGTGTTTCCAATAGTTTTATGTGTATATATAGTAGATACAAATAATATATTGTTTTTATTAATTCTCAAATCAATGATATAATATCCTTAAGGTACTTTTTTATAATAAATGATGTTTTAAAACATTACCTTAGAACTCATTTTTCTTATATTTCCATGTTTTCTAAAATTATTAAAAAAAATTAATATTCTCCAATTATTTTTCAAATGATTTTTTAATCATATTTTACTTTTTAAAACATGGTTTCAATGGTATATTTTTCATTTTATAAATAACTTTCTTCAAGAATTTTCTGAATAAATAGAGAAGTAATGATTTTTTAACATATACGAAGTCGGAAGATTTTATTATATTCATGACACATTAATGACTTATTGGGTACTTTACATTTTTATATTGTATTTTTTAATGAAATTTTTTCATTTATAATTACGTATCATTTGATAAGTATGTTATTTTCAAATATAAAAGGGTATTTTCCATATTAATTTTTCAGTGATCTCATTGATGTATTTTCATTTCTGTGAGAAAATATTTTTTAATCTAATAATCCATTGAGGATTATCAATTATGATACCATATTACATATTTTACCAAATGTTTTTTACCAGTTTGACTATGTAAATACGATTTTGATTTCATTCACTTTATTTCCCTGGATGGTTTTTAATTATATCAATTGATTGGGAAAATTATTAGCAATTTTAATTCTAGTTTCAATATAAATGTTTACGTCAACTATGTTTCAAAAAAAAAGCAATAAATTGGAAAAATTATGTAATGGGTGGTACCATTTATATCCCCTCAACGCATCAGTTGGTCTTATGAGACAAACTAGTTCTATTATTGGCTAATGTATTACCCATTTATTCCTGGTGTCTTGGCCAAATCATTGATGGAATACTTATAATGTCTGAAAATATACATTCTTGAATTGTTGTATTAGTTTTTTTTATTTCCATGTGATACTAAATTGTTATAATATATATATGGATATGTTTTCTATCTAATGTGTTTATATATATGGAATTATTCGATTATTTTTCATTCCACTCAGATAATTCACAAGTATTGACTAAATGGAATGTGTTTTATTTATTTAAATTAACATTATTTTTATTTCTTATTTATGATTGTTTCCATTGAATACATTACCTTATTAAGTACCTATGATCCCCCCTTTCATATGTTTTATTTTTTTCATGATTCCAACATTTTTTTTATGATTGATATGCATAGATAAGCTATAATAATAATGGTTTTCTCAAAAAAATCTATATATTGTATTTTTTATTTTCATTTTTCATTTAAGGTTCATACATGTAGATAGTTTTAAAAAATACTAAATTATTTGGTCCATAATGATGTGATTTCATGTATATTATACACATTTAATAACATATCAATCAATTCTATGATACTATGGTTGGGGTCTTTAAATTATGAAATATACATTTTTTGTAAGAGACATTAATATTAATTGATGTAATTTGGATACAAATGATAAATTTATCCTTCAATAATATGTGATCAGCTAATTGTAATATTTTTGTATCAATATTATTCTAGATTTAATTGAATAATTTTTTGTTTAGTTATTTATCTATTGTTATAAGTTAAACATTGGGAGTTATATTTTTAGCTTCAGAGTATAAAATTTCATTTCTTCATATGATTCTTTATTCATTCTGGTAATTATATTATGTTAAACATATTGGGATTTTTGATATTAAATGATAGAAGTAATATAATAATATACTTTTATTGATTATGTTTATTATTTTAGTGCTTTAGGTATTAAAAAATTCATCAATAATAATCATAATTTGGAGAAAAGAATAGTTTATTATCAAAATAATTTAATGGATAAAATACTACTCATCATGTAGGAATATTTCTTTGTGATTTTAGTATAGATGATAAAGGAAATAATTAACTAAAGGAAAGTATATAATGATAATAATTTTGATGAATATATTTCAATTCAAAGAAATTTATCTTCTTTTAACCCCTCACTGATTCATTATTTTGGAGTTGTTAACATTATGTTGACCATGTTCTCTACTACATATTTATTTTTAGAGAAGGATATTATTTTCGATAACATATACGACATGAGACATCGAGCTTAAATGATTATGAGATATTATTATTTTATTCTGATAGATAAATTCTATTATTTGAATTATATTGAATGAATATTACTAAAAATACTATAAAATATATAACTTAATTACTATCAATGATGTTTTTAATTTATAAGAAATAATTATTTAATTTTTTTAATGAAATATTACGATTCAAAACAAAAAACTTCAAAATTGATTTTATTTTTTTCAAGAAAATATTATATTTATTTATTCTCAATAATATATATTCTATATGATAAAAAAATTTCATCATGTAAAAAATAGCATAGGATTATTTTGTAGAATTTTTTTCAACACATATGTGTTGACGCTCCTTTTCATCACATTTTATAAAAGAATGTAAAAGGAAATGAATTAGCACAAATTGATTCATCTTTTGAAGAAAACACCAAAAACCAACAAAGGAATGAAGAAGGAGTCAAAGGACCTAGGGTCGCGCAAGTTCCCTTACTGTCGCGCAAGTATACTTGTGCACTGCCTAATGGTCGCGCAAGTGAGTTGCGCACCCTAAGTTATAACCGCCCGGGGTCTTCTCCAGCCTATATATACCCCCAGTGGGCCCCCCATTTGAGGGGGATTTTTTCCATAATTCTCATACAGAGCTATGAACGCCCAAGTCTCTTATTCAGGTCTTCTGAACACTTCTAAGGTAATTCTTTACCCATAATGGAAGGTCTAAACAAGAGGAGTAAGGTCTATGTATTAGAATTCACTAACACTTTTGCGTCTAAGTGTTTTACCCTTAAGAGAAATGGACACACTTGCGCGCCACCCTACTTCTTCACAGGAACTTGCGCCCCATCTTCTAGAAAGCCTCTAGGTATAATACAAAGTGTTTTAGCCAAGTCTCTCCCAAGTATTACCCAAAGGGCTGAAAATCGCACAAGTACCCACGTGTCGCGCAGGTATACCTACACGCCTAGCGACTTGCGCACCCATGCAGTACCTGCACCCCTTCCAGGACATGTGTGCCCCTATCTTTTTGGGTGCCTTTCTTTCCCATTTCACACCTCGTATACCATTCCACCTCTCATATTCAACATTCAGTCTTCAAGACACTCTTCAAATCCATTTATGGCATGATTTCTTGATTTGACTTCCTTATCTGAAAGGAACTTCGTGTAACATCTCTCAAAACCTAGTGATTTACACATATTTATTTCACTAAAGATTGAGATTTCATTCATTCAACCTCGTCCTTTACGATCAGAGAACCCCTTAACCTGAGCCTCCTTTTCAGGAATAAGCCCCATTCATAATTCCCATTAATTTTGGGCATCCTCCTTATGAGTAATCCCCAGTATAAAAATTCCTAAATATGGGCATCCTCCTTCGGAGTAAGCCCCAACCATATTTCTCTTAACCTGGGATTCCTTTTCAAGAGAAATCCCTAGTCTCAGATACGGGCCCCCTCCTTAGGAGTAATCCCCAAGTCCCTTTAATTTTCAAATCCCTTTAACCTGGGCCTCCTTTTCATCATTAATCCCCAGTCTTAATTTCATTTTCATCCGGGATTCCTTTTCAAGAGTAAAACCCAATCATAAGTCCCCTCTTAACTTGGGAATATTCCTTAGGAGTAAGACCCAATATTAGAGTGTCCAAATCTCCATGAACCACATGTTAGGTCAGACAGGGTAATGGTAGATGGTCTAGAGGGGGGGGGTGAATAGAGAAGATTAAAAATTTAATCAAATAAATTAATTGTTAAGTTAATTATTAAAATTAATTAGCAGCGGAAAAAATAAATAACGCAAGGATTCTTTTTATAGTAGTTCGGTCCAATGTGGGCCTACTCTACTCTTATACCTCTCTACTCGGCGAGAGATACGTGTTCACTAAAAATTATTTTTAAAGGGGAATCATAACCCAATTACAAAATCCTTTTCTAGTAGAGGGATAACCACGAAACTAACTTTTGTGTGGGGAGTCACAACCCTTACAACCTGACTTTAGATACTGGGAGTCACAACCCAAACAGTCTTTCCTTAAGATACAGGGAGTCACAACCCTAATATCCTGAATTTAGAATCCAGGGGTCACAACCCGAAGAAAAAGAATAATAAATAATGGCTTTGTGTGCAAAAGCATAAACAGAAAAATAAGAGTGCATGTGAGAGATGGGAAGTAGTGTTACAGACTCAGAACCAGATGAAAGAGAAGATAAAAATTAAAGCACAGGTACGGGTTCTTGATGTTTAGTTCTGCACGTCTCGTCAATGAAATTGTAGACGAAGCAGAATTAATTTAGCACTTGAGAGACCGAGCAGGTGGTGAAGCATAGTGTCACAGGACATTGCAAATGCACAGTAGATTCAAAGTTCACAACACTTTCTCTTTTTATTGTGTTGTTTTTTTTTTCAAGAGAGAACCATATATATATAAAGAATAAAAAATATCTTGCAGGTGAAGCAACTCTGCTTCCTTAGGATATTCAAAATTAATTAAGTTAAGAGATACCATAAATAACCCCCTGAAAATAGCAAAACCGTTGCTTCTTTATTCCTGTAGAATAAAATATCTTATAAAGGAATTCAATATATTTTTAATAAGTCTTCCAATAAAATCTCCAGAATAATAAAAGCATTGAATGATTCAAAAAAGAATTTTAAATCCATTTAAAATGAATTAAACGAAGTCAAAACATTTCTTGAAAACTAGAAGCAGATTCTGGAATTAAATTCAAACATTTAAATTTAAACAATCTTAAAATGTCCAAATTTATTTATAAAATACATTGAAGAACGTTATTAAATTTTCTCTCTAAATATAGCACCAAAAACATTAAAAACTCTTTCATTATTATCCTTATATTTAATGAGGATTTTATAAAAAAATCGTTAAAAAATAATCTATATATTTGCAGAAAATCAATTTTTTAAAAAAATTGCACGGAATGAACAGTAACTTCGGAAAGAACAGTAACTGCGAAGTGAATAATAACTTCCGAGTGAATAGTAACTTCTGATTGAGTAGTAACTTCGGAGTGAATAGTATCTTCCGAGTGAAAAATAACTTCGGAGTGAACAATAAAGTAACATAGGGTATGAATAGTAAAGTAACGTAGGGTGTGAAGAGTAACATAGGGTATGAACAGTAACGTAGGGTATGAACAGTAACGTATGGTATGAACAGTAACGTCAGGTATGAACAATAACGTAGGGTATGAACAGTAACCATACTTTTGATAATAAATGAACCTTCCTTTTGATAACAAATGAACCTTACTTTTGATAAAAATGAACCTTACTTTTGATAACAAATGAACCTTACTTTTGATAACAAATGAACCTTACTTTTGAAAAAAATGAACCTTACTTTCGAAACAAAAATCTGGACACAATGTTGTGACAAACTTCAACGAATTTTTAAGGGCTCTTAACAGCAGATTCAGACTTCGGTCAAAACTAATGATTTGTAGAAAAACTTATTATCTTTACAAAAAAAGAATAAATTAAAAAAATACATCAACAATTCCTAAAATCATTAAACAACAGAAGCAAAACAATTCTGGAAAAACTGCTACTTCAAAACAGAATATCATAAATTAAAGTAATTAAAAGTCCTTTCAAACGATATTTTTAGACTTTTATGTAAACTAATGAAATAAAGATAAACATTGTATCTTTCCACAGAATAAATTTTTGGGAAAATCGAAAAAATGAAAAAGTTTTAGTAAAATAAATACATAAAATATTTAAAATAGTGAAATGTAGAGTTTCTAAAAACATAGTAGCAACATCATTAAATTTTTGAGAAATAGATAAGCATTTTCAAACATCCTCATTAACTAATAAAATATAGATAAATATCTTATATTTCCAATGTGATAATAATCAAAAAAAATCCAAATAACATAAATTAAGATATCATCATAATACATAATAAAAGTAATCAAACAATATCATATGAAATCAAATTAAAGGAAATATGCACACACACAAACAATCTCCCCCTTTTTTTTATTACAAAACCAAAACATTTAAACCATAAATGAATTTTTAAAATTATTAAATCCAAATTATTTCTCACCAAAACATCTCTCCAAAACTTCTCCACCTTTTTGTAAATAAAAAAAAAGTGAAAACATGCTCCCCCTAAACAAATGCAGCAAATAAAATTTAAAATTACAACATCCCAAGAGAAAATTTAATTTTTCTCAAACTGAGCAGATTCTAAAGGATTTGTAAAAATATTTGCAAGATGATTTTTAGAAAGGATAAATTCTAAAACAATATCACCCTTATTCACATGATCTCGAATGAAATGAAATCTAAGATCAATATTTATTGTTCTAGAATGTTGTAAGGGGTTTTTAAAAACATAAATTGCAGATGTATTATCACAATAAATAGGTAGTTTATCAAGATAAACTCAAAAAGCACTTAAAGTTTGCTTAATCCATAAACTTTGAGAACAACTACTAGCAGCAGAGATATAATCGTCTTCTTCAGTAGATAAAGCAACAGATAATTGTTTCTTAGGTGACCAAGATATTAAATATTTTCACAAAAAATGACACATACCTGATGTGCTTTTTCGATCAATTCTACAGCCTCCAAAATCAGAATCAGAATAAGAAGTTAAATTGAAACAGTTATATTTTGGATAAAATAAACCAGAATCAACATTTCCTTTAACATATCTAATTATTCTTTTAACAGCTTTAATATGACTTTCTTTAGGATCAGCTTGAAATCTAGCACATAAACAAACACTAAAAATGATATCAGGTCTAGATGTTGTTAAATATAGAAAGCTACCTATCATACCTCTATAAACTGTTAAATAAACTAATTTTCCAGATGCATCACTATCTAATTTACAATTAGTACCCATAGGGGTTTTCATGGATTTAGAGGAATCAAGACCAAATCGTTAACTAAATATTTAGCATACTTAGATTGATTAAGAAAAATTCCATCTTTTCTTTGAGAAATTTGAAGTCCAAGAAAAAACATTAATTCTCCCATTAAACTCATGCCAAATTAATAAGACATTAATAAAAAAAATCATTACAATGTATGTCACTAGATGATCCAAAAACAATATCATAAACATAAATTTGAACAATTAAAATATCATCAGAAGATCTTTTAATAAAAAGAGTGCGATCAACATTTCCTTTCTTGAAACCATTTTCTAATAAAAATAAAGAAAGACTTTCATACCAAGCATGAGGTTCTTGTTTGAGACCGTATAAATCTTTGGATAATTTAAAAACATGGTCAGAAAATTTTTCATTTTCGAAACCAGGGGGTTGTGAAGCATAAACTTCTTCAGTAATAAATCCATTTAAGAAAGTTCTTTTTACATCCATTTTATATAATTTAAAACCTTGAAAACACTCAAAGGCTAACAAAATTCTAATTGACTTTAACCTGGCAACAGGTGAAAATGATTCTTCAAAGTCTATACCTTTTTCATGAGAGTATCCTTGAGCAACAAGTCTGGCTTTGTTTTTGACAATCTGTCCAGATTCATCCAGCTTGTTTCTAAAGATCCACTTTGTTCCAATTACCTGCTTATCTTCTGGCAATTCTACTAAATTCCAAACATTATTTCTAACAAACTGATTTAATTTTTCTTGCATAGAAATAATCTAGTTTGCATCTTTTAAAGCATCATGAATATCAACAGGAACAAAATTAGAAATTAAAGCAGAATTGGCACAATAATTTAAAATAGAATTTCAGGTTTTGACACTAGAATAAACATTGCCAATTACATTTTCAACAGGATGATCTTTGTGAATCGTCCATGATCCTGGATCAGGTTGGGAAGGAGTATGATCCCCCTCAATTAATTCACTCTTATCTTGAGGAAAATCTTCACCAAAATTAAAATCTATAAACACATCATCAATTACATTAGATTCAGAATTTATTTTAACATTATTTTCATCAGACATAACATGAACATACTCTTCAATAACCATCGTTCTTTTATTATAAACTCTATAAGATTTGCTGTTATTAGAATAACCATGAAAAAAACCTTCATCACTTATAGCATCAAATTTATCTAAATTATCCATTTAATTTAAAATAAAAACTTTGCATCCAAAAACTCTAAAATAACCAACTTTAGGCTTTTTATTTTTGAATAATTCATAAAGAGTTTTCTTTAGCAAAGGTCTAATAAGAATTCTATTTGAAATATAACATGCAGAAAAAATATCCTCAGCCCAAAAATATCTAGGCAGATTATATTCACTTAACATAGTTCGATCCATTTCCATAAGAGTTCTATTTTTCCATTATACAACACCATTTTGTTGTGGTGTTCTAGGAGCAGAGAAATTATGAAAATATCCATTAATTTCACAGAATTTTTCAAAATATAAATTATGAAATTCACCTCCTTTTTCACTACGAATAGAAATAATCATACAACCTTTTTCATTTTGAACTAATTTAGAGAAAGTAGTGAATTTAGTTAAAGTATCATTTTTATGAGCTAGAAAATAAACCCACGTAAATCTACTATAATAATCAACAATAACTAAAGTATATTTCTTTCCACCAAGGCTATAAATTTGAGTTGGACCAAATAAATCATGATGTACTAACTGTAAAGCCTTATTATTACTTATCTGATTGATAGGTCTAAAAGAAATTTTGTGTTGCTTCCCTTTCATGCAGGCGTCACAAAAATGATGTTGTTCTTTCTTCAAAGAAGGAAGATGTAAAACATTCTCATGCTTCGAGAGCTTATGCAATAATCTAAAATTAACATGTCCTAAACGTCGGTTCCAAAGGATTTTGTCATTCTGTACAGCATTCAAACACATTACATGTTGAACATTTAGTTCAGAAAAATCAATAGTATAAATATTATCTTTACGATTAGCATAAAATAATAATGAATCATCTTTAAAAACTAAACATTTATCATTTTGAAATTTAACTTCCATTCCACCATCACATAATTGTGATATACTAATTAAATTATGTTTTAAACCTTCAACATATAAAACTTTTGAAATAAATGTAGAATTTGAAATACCAACATTACCAAAACCTTTTACTTTGCCTTTGGAATTGTCTCCTAAAGTAACAGTGCCTCCATCACATGTGTTGTATGTGGTAAACATTGATGGGTCTATAGTCATATGCCTAGATCATCCACTGTCCATGTACCATATGTCGTTCTTGAGACATCCAAGGCATTTTTCCTACATAAATCAATTAATTGACAATTTTGGTACCCAAGCTACTTTGGGTCCAATAGGATTAGTAATACAATTTTTAGGTACCCATACAGAATTTAAACATGTATTGTAAGGTACTCTCGATAACAACGATTTAGAAATATTAGTTTTTGTAAATCCCAAAGATTGTTTAAATCTAAGTGAACAATCATTGGCATAGTGACCATTCATGCCACATTTAAAACAAGTAATAGTTGAAGTAAAACCATTTTTACATTTAACAAAAACAAGTTTTATACATTTTAGGTAATCTTTTATCATAACCAAAACCATATTTATTTTTATCAGTTTTAGTCAAAGACATCATCTCGTGATATTTTTCACGACCTTGAATAAAAGCAGATAAATTTTGTTTAAGGCATTCAACTTCCTTTTTCAATTTCTCATTCAAGTCTTGAGAAGTTTTCAAATTATCATAAACTATTGAATGAGAAGTAGAGGCATTGTTTATTAACCTTTTATTTTCTTTAAAAATTACTTTATTTTCAGAAATAAGTTTTTCATTATATTCTTTAGGTTTATTATATAAATCAGCAGCTTTGAAAATATATTTTCTTAATCTTTCAATGTCTTCATTTAATTCAAAAACATTGGGGTTTTCAGATTCATATTCAGAATCAGAAAATTCAGAATAATAATTATAATTACAAACGTTATCTAGTGATGCCATGAAACACAAGTTAGTATATTCTTTGTCATTTACAGATTGTTCACTAGAATCAGATTCTTCAGTACAACTCCAACTGGTTTCCAATGCCTTTCTATCCTTCTTTTTGTATTTTTCTTTCTTCTTTAGTTTAGGGAAATCGGGTTTGATATGACCTTTCTTCCTGCACTCATAACAAGTTACATTTGAACCATTGTATTTGTATCACCTTTCTTATCTCTCTTATATTTTTCTTTTTGAGGATTTCTACTAAACTGGTTTTTGAAACCTTTCTTTTTCATTTTTTTTGTAGACACCAGTTACAATCTTAGCCATGTCTTCCTTTTCAATATCCTGTAGATCAGAATCAGAAGAATTATTAGAAATAACATTTATAGACTTAAAAGCTATACCTTTTCTTTTTGTTGACTCCTCATCAGCTATATTCTTCAGTTCCAGTTTATATTGTAGTAGTTATCCAATCAATTCATCAATTGTGTACTCTTTGAAGTTCTTTATTTCATCAATGGAAACCTTCTTTGCATGATATTTCATTGGTAATCCTCGTAGGAATCTTTCAACAAGTATAGGATTTTCCAGATATTCTCCAAGTGAATTCATTCCATTCACAATGATTGTGAATCTATGTAAAATTTGATTTACAGTTTCATCTTCACCCATCTTGAAGTCTTGATACTCATCACGAAGCATTCCAAGTGTGGTTCAGATCAATTTGCCAGAGCCAAGGTGAGTAACTTGAAAAATCATCCAAATCTCATGAGTTGTCTTGCATGCAGAAACTTGACTAAAACACTTCTATTAATAGCACATTATAAAATATTAACAAATTTGTAATTTAAGACATATCTAGTAGCATCAATTCCTGTAAGAGTATCTGGATCAGCTTCAGGCAGTGTGTATTGTTTTGACATGATAGACCAGTGCTCAATGCTCAACTATTTGAGGTATGCCTCCATTCAGGATCTCTAGTATCCATAATCATTGCCATCAAAATGTGGTGGCTTCTGAGGAATCCAGGCATCATTCGGGTTCAATCCTTCCATCTTATAAGATCTTTATCCTTAGACTGTGAGGTCTAGGAATAGGTTATCACAATAAAATATAAAAGCAAATAAAATAAATTATTGGATAAATTCGGGAAGGAACAACCAAGTATAATGAAATATAAATATAGAGAAAAACTATTCTTAAGAAGGTTATCCACTGATACCAATTGTTAGGTCGGACAGGGTAATGGCAGATGGTCTAGAGGGGGGTGGATAGACCAGATTAAAAATTTAATCAAATAGATTAATTATCAATGTTATTTATTAAAATTAATTAGCAGTGAAAAAAATTAATAACGAAAGGATGTTTTTTATAGTAGTTCAGTCCAAAGTGGTCATACTCTACTCTTATACCTCTTTACTCGGCGAGAGATACATGTGCACTAAAAATAAATTTTAAAGGGGAATCATAACACAATTACAAAATCCTTTTCTAGTGGAGGGATAGCCACAACACTGACTATTGTGCGGGGAGTCACAACCCTTAAAACCTGACTTTAGATACTGGGAGTCACAACCCAAACAGTCTTGACTTTAGATACAGAGAGTCACAACCCTAAAATCCTGACTTTAGAATCCTGGAGTCACAACCCAATGAAAAAGAATAACAAATAATGCTTTTGTGTGAAAAAGAATAAACAGAAAAATAAGAGTTTGTGTGCGAGATGGGAAGTAGTGTTACAGACTCAAAACCAGATTAAAGAGAAGATTAAAATTAAATCATAGGTACTGGTTCTTGAGGTTTAGTTCAGCACATCTCATCAATGAAATTGTAGTCGAAGCAGAATTAATTCAGCGCTTCAGAGACCGAGCAGGTGGTGAAGCAGAGTGTCAGAGGACATTGCAAATGCACAGCAGATTCAAAGTTCACAACACATTCTCTTTTTATTGTGTAGTTGTTTTTCCTAAAATAGATAACTATATATATAGAGAGAATAAAAAATATATAGCAGGTACAGAAACTCCGCTTCCTTAGGATATTCAAATTAATTAAGTTAAGAGATCCCATAAATATCTCCCTGAAAATAGCAGAACCGTTGCTTCTTTATTCCCGTAGAATAAAACATCTAATAGAGGAATTCAATATATTTTGAATAAGTCTTCAAATAAAATCTCCAGAATAATAAAAGAATTTAATTATTCAAAACAAAATTTTAAATCCATTTAAAATGATTTAAACTAAGTCAAAACAGTTCCTGAAAACTAGCAGCAGATTCTGGAATTAAATTCAAACATTTAAATTTAAACAATCTTAAAATGTCCAAATTTATTTGTAAAATACGTTGAAGAACGTTATTAAATTTTCTCTCTAAATATAGCGCCAAATACATCAAAAACACTACCATTATGATCCTTATATTTAATGAGGATTTTACAAAAAAAATCTTTAAAAACTAATCCATATATTTGCAGAAAATCAATTTTAAAAAAAAATTGCAGTGAATGAATAGTAACTTCAGAATGAACAGCAACTTTGAAGTGAATAGTAACTTCCGAGTGAATAGTAACTTCCGAGTGAATAGTAACATCAGAGTGAATAATAACTTCTGAGCGAACAATAACTTTGGAGTGAACAATAACTTCAGAGTGAAAAATAATGTAACGTAGGGTATGAATAGTAAAGTAACGTAGGGTATGAACAGTAACGTAGGGTATTAACAGTAACGTAGGGTATGAATAGTAACTTAGGGTATGTATAGTAACGTAGGGTATGAACAGTAACGTAGGGTATGAACAGTAATGTAGGGTATGAATAGTAACATAGGATATGAACAGTAACCATACTTTTGATAACAAATGAACCTTACTTTTGATAACAAATGAACCTTACTTTTGATAAAAATGAACCATACTTTTGATAACAAAAGAACCTTACTTTTGATAACAAATGAACCTTAATTTTGATAAAAAATGAACCTTATTTTTGATAACAAATGAACCTTACTTTTGAAAAAAATGAACCTTACTTTTGATAAAAAAATGAACCTTACTTTTGAAACAAAAATGAACCTTACATTTGAAACAAAAATCTGGACATAATGTTGTGCCAAAATTCAATGAATTTTTAAGGGCTATTAACAGAAGATTCAGACTTTGGTCAAAACTAATGATTTGTAGAAACACTTATTATCTTTCCCAAAAAAAATCAATTAAAAAAGACATCAATAGTTCCTAAAATCATTAAAAACCAGAAGCAAAACAATTCTGAAAAAACTGCTACTTCAAAACAGAATATCATAAATTCATTTAATTAAAAGTCCATTCAAACGATATTTTTAGAATTTTATGTAAACTAATTAAATCATGATAAAAATTTTATATTTCCATAGAATCAAGTTTCATGCAAATCGGAAAAATGTAGAAGTTTTAGTAAAATAAATACATAAAAGTTTTTAAATAGTGAAATGTAGAGTTTCTAAAAACATAGTAGCAACTTCATTAAATTTTTTAGAAAAAGATAAGCATTTTCAAACTTCCTTATTAAATAATAAAATATAGATAAATATATTATATTTCCAAAGTGATAAGAATAAAAAAATCCAAATAACATAAATTAAGATATCATCAAAATACATAATAAAAGTAATCAAACAAAATCATATCAAATCAAATTAAAGGAAATATGCACATTCACAAACATCACATATACCTTTATGGACCCTGTTCTTGGATTTCTTCCCTAAAGTAAATCATAAACCACATCTATTTGGGCAGTCATACACACATAATCCCCACATCATTGCATCTTTTGTGGAACAATTGTTTGGTTTCACCAATACCTCTAGTTTCTCACACCGAGCATGACTCACGTGAGATTAGAGTGTAAAAGTAATAATGACATCTTTCTTTGAGCCATCAATCATGAATAAACATCATACTCCCTTACTCGATCTACGTGGGTTCTGATTCGTTTTCCAAAACAAAGGATACGTAGGTAGCCCATCTGCAGGTACGATCCCAACTTTGAAATAATCCATGTCCTTCTAAATGAAAATAATCTTCAAGTGCCCCACTGAGTGGCTTTAAAACCAGTATGGTCATAATAATGTCCAAGATAATTTTAAGTATAAGAGGATAACATTGACAAAGAATCTCTAAATAATACAGATGATTATCTATCAATGAAGAACCTCGAATACATATAAAAGATTCTCTAAATTTCTTACATATAAATCATTGATTGTCGGATCTAAAGGAAATATCATTTTTTTACTTGGTAATGTAATAAGGATTCATGAACATAACTTAAATCTATAAAGAGATTCCCATAGTAGACAATAATTCCCCTAAAAAAGGTGTGATGAGTGTGACCTCCCATCCTCTCGACCAATGAAAATTCATAATCCTCATCAGTCCACAACTACTGAGAGTCTGCCTGTGGAAAGTAGGTTCAAATAGATACGGAATCATTGGATGTTTCCAGTTCTATGAACAACCCCATTAGAATCCTCTTGGAATGGTTGAATCTTAAATCAATGTGATCATCCCCAATTCCAGAGTGAAAAAATGGTGAACCCAACATGAATCCTTAACCATGTTAAAATGATAGTTTACCTACTTGTTAGGCCCCTATTTAAAACTCAATGAGAGGGCCAACAAGGCAATCAATAACAAATTTATTCATCCAAAAATGTAGTGGCTAGAATTATCTTGATTATGTCTGTTATATCAAACATGCACTCTTTTCCATGATCTTCTGTATTTCCAAAATGGCTTCTCTTATGTTCACACCCGTGAATACATCTGCTCTGAAAACCTCTACTGCGAATGCCACTGCTGCTACTCCTACTAGATTGTCGTCCTCTCTGAGGACAACATCAACTACTCAGTGTCTTCAACACGGAGTATCAAATGTGCTGGTTAAGAAGTACCGTCAACGTGGTACCATTCCAACTATGGAGGCTGCCCGACAAGACCTCCAAGTGAACAATTCACCCTGGTTGTTCGGACAATGACGACCAGTGATCAAGAAGCAGGCGATGCTAACCACCGTCTCCAACCTTTTTGGGTCGTTATTTCCGGAACGCAATCACCATTGACTCCAATATTCTGAGGAGGTGAATGAGCAGGTCCCTCAGGAGCTTAATTCAAGGAGACATGAGTCCTTCCTAAGGGATCCCAATAACAATCTCCGCCAGACTCGTGCGACAGTGCGCCCTCAACATGATGAGGGTACTGAATCCAGGCATTCGGCTCAGGTTCCTCGAACCCGAGCAGGCAAGACGAATCGCCAGAGGAGAAATCCGGTGAACAATGAGCAGGTTCTCATCTCTGCCATCTTCAGAGAAGTCCACCAACCTAACTTGGTGGAAAGCAATGAGCGGGCACATACACCCATTCGTTTTAATTCTGATGTCTCGCAGACTCGTCTAGAAGTAGCACGCCAATCCCGCCAGGAAATTCTGGCGGAGTACTATAGGCAAGAACATACACCTGTTTATACGTCATCAGCCAGTCAGTAGGCTCGTCTGACTACATATGATGGATCTCATCAACCACGTTCGGCGAAGTACAATCACCAGGCACATACACCTGCTAGTATTGATCAATCCTACCAACAGTCTCATTTGGTAGCACTAGGAGAAGTTGGTCAGAAAGCTCCGGCGACAAACCAGAGGCAGACTCAATTATCTACCCCCACACTTGAGTACTGTCAGGATTCACTGATAGGAAAAGGAGGATAAGTGTAGGAACACACACCTACTCCAAGCATGGAATTGACGTATATCCCTGTTCCGGCAGCTGAAGTCACCAAGCACATTCTGTCAATGGTGAAAGAGCAGAAGAAAATCCCTTCTCATATTCTGGATGCTTGCCAGGATATTATAAAAGCTTCAGTAACATCTCAGGGAAGGACACATAAATCGATCCCTACCAGTTGAGTGAAACATCAATAGTTCACTCAAGAACAGACACACACATATTTTTTAGTCCAAGAGGGTTGTGGGGCATACTCCCCCATATCATATGAACATCCAAGTCAGGCACATACACCTAATTTGAGTAGAGATCGTCAGTATAACCTGGCCATCTCTCCTGATCAGGCATATACACCTTCTCAGAGAAGACACTTTCGTCAACAAGTGGTTTCCAAGGAAAGTAAGAAGGAATCTAAGAAGAAGACCCGCCCATCACAATCAAGAGATCAAGAGCCAATCTGTAATAATTCCTTGCTAGATGCTGGAGTTTTTTAATCCCTCAGTCAGTTACCTATTAGAATTCATGATTCTACTCCCTCATTTCCCAATAGTGGGAACATTAATTCCGAAGGTCTTCAACAGAAACTTCCTCATGAAGGATTGCTTCATGACAATTCGGTCAATCTCGAAGTTTCATCTTCAGATGAGAGCCACAGGAACCCTCTATGTGGTCAGAAGACCAAGGAGCAAGAGATCTCATCTTTTTTTGTAACCAACCATGGTGGCCCTCCCCATGATAAATAATTTCGTTGCGAAATTCCTCTCCACAGTAGTGATGCACATTTCCCGGAAAATGCTCTAGTGGACAAAGTAGTGCTGAGAAAACCCTCTTATCTTGAGGCACGTGCAAATGCGAAACTAGTCATGTATGATGCTTCATCTCTAGCAGGTGAAATACTTTGTCAATCGAAAGATAGACCAGGGTGTAGGTCATTCTCCGAACCACCCCTAACTCATGCATATTCGAGTTTGATCAGTGATTTCTCTACCAATCTTGTTGAATCCGATGAAGCAACAAGGAAGCACCATCTTTGGTCAAATCAGGTAGAAGAATCTTCATTGAATGATAAAGAGGAAATGCTGAACATGAGAAAACAACTGGAAAAAGGTGAAGTGCCTGTCATGTTTTGGCCTCTGGGTGACTCTCAGTATGACATTCAAGAGATGTTGACGTAAGATGGAACTCATGATATTCGTCTCAACATATGGAAAACTCTTTGTTAGTTTAAAAATAATGTATTATCTTATGATGAATATGAAAATAATGTTAAGATAATAGAAGGGTTACAATGTTAGATTGATTTGGAATCTCTATCAATCTCTCGATATCCAAAGGCTGAAAAGCACCAGAGAGCCCTTCAACGTTCATGCCTTGGTGCACTAAGAAGATTGCACCAGCTAATTACCAATTCCCCAAATGGTATTCATGTCAGAGGATGGGGTTTTTATGGAGCACTACATTTCACTGTGCTCTCCAATCAGCAAAGCCCGCCGAAAATGGTTTCATGCAATGTTATTGCCCATGGTCGGCCAAAATCAATGGGTTTTGTTTGTAATAAAAAGCTTGCCCAAGAATAGACTTCAACTAGTTCCTCTCAAAATCATGAATACAGAGAAAAAGTTGTTGAATTACTCCTGCATCAAGCGAACGAGAATATTGAACATGCCTCTCGTATGGAGAAAGCACATCATCAAGTGAAAGAAGCGTAAAAAATCATCCAATGGTCTTTTGAACCGGGTGATAAAAGTGGATATCGATTGATGCCTCCAGCTAATTTCCGGACCATGGTCCGCAAGATCAGGATAGATTTTAAGAAAGTCTCAGACATTGCATGTCAAGAGCCACCCCATCTCGCCAGACTGGGGACTCTTTTAACCCAACCCTCAGAATCAACGAATAGGATTCGAGAAGTTGAGCAAAGACAGCAGGAACAGCCCCAGTCCACCAGACTGGGGACATTTTCAAATCATCAACCCCCTCCTCATAGAATTTTGGTCTTTTCTAGATTGGGAAAGATGACACAAGAGGAACGAAGAGACAAATTATCAAGATATTATCTCGAAATGATGGTTTTCCAAGAAATTCTTGAGGGATCGAATCAACAAAAGGAAATGTCTCAACAAAGACATGGAAGGAGAAAATATCGCATGAATACTGATAGGAGGGATGCAATGATTTATGCATCAATTAATGTCATCAATTCCAATGTTGCTGATCCACCAGATGAGTCTCACTCAGAGGGATCAGATGAAGAGGTTCCTGCTCATGAAGTTGTACGCACAGACACAAATGAATAAGGTGTGCGTACACGAAATCAAAGGATTACTCAGAACCTAGGTAATCCTTCAAGTTACCAACTTCTACCTCTCCGAAAGGGATCAAACAAGGGGAAGTTAAAGAATCAGGTTACATATCATTCCTATGGAAAAGGCCAATCTCTCTCAATAGAGAAAAGATTTGCGCAACAGGAGGAAGAAATATAGGAATTGAGGAGGATGAATGCAGAACTTCTTCAGGGTATTCTTCCTCCTAAAAGTGTTGGAGTCAGTCAGCCAAGGGAGTTTTTTATAGCTACTGAGATGGATCAAGAATATCCTACTTTATCAGTACACCCTCATAGGTCTAATCCCACGGGTCAAGTGGAACAACAATTGGCAGTGCGGCCATCAGTTGCAATACCATCTGCCATACCTGTCAAAGATCCAATCAGTGCACCTGTTCGGATTCAAACTCAACCAGATGTTTCTCAGAAGTTAATAACTACTATTGAGTCATTAACTGCTCGGTTGGATGCTATGGAGGGAAAGCGTGCGCAGGTTCAACCAGAAAAGAGAGCTTACCCTGAATGGGTTGATGCAACCCCTCGTCCATCAACTTTTGGGAACCCTGTATTCCCTATTTTCAATGGATCAGGCAATCCTGAACAGCATTTGACGCATTATGTTTCTTGTTGAGATCTTATGACGGGAACTCCAGAACAGCAAGAATAAGTGAAACTCAGATGCTTCGTGCAGACCTTGCAAGGAAATGCCTTTGTCTGGTATACAAGCTTGAAATCCTAGTCAATTACTAGATGTGAAGATCTCTATCAACGATTTCTTCATCAATTCATCTCATCTTTTCCAAAGAAAACATTTTTTGATCTTAAAAACTGTAAGCAAAGGGAGAATGAAAGGGTATCAGATTTCATTGCACACTGGAAGGGATTAACATATTCCCTATTCTTAGCACTCCCTCAGGATGAATTGTTGTCAATCTGTGTGGAAAATTTGTGTGATGAGTTTCTCACACCACTGATCCCTGTGAAATACATAGGAGGATTTTGAGACCTTACTTCAATCGCTCAACAGATTGAAGATTTTGTTATAAAGACTAAGGATAAGGCTCGTGTAATTCCATCAAATCCAGGAAGGATAATGGGTAAAGCAGAGACTGCTATAGTTATGGTTAAACAAGCACCTGTACCTACTTCTACCTCAAAACCTTTATCTTCTCGAAGGGCTCCACCTCCTGAGCGTCAAAAACAGAGGCCGTTTCGTTAAGACGATCAAAGAGATCAAATATAGAAACAATTTTATGAGTTGAAGAGTAAAGTTTATTCTTTCCGAAATGAACAAGTTCTTGGTTACTTCATTTCGGCCCTAGAGAATAATTTGGTCAGCTGCCGAGGCCCAAGAGGCCAAACAAGGAAAGAGGTGAAGACCATCCCAATTATTGCCCATTTCATCAGATGTTGGGGAATCGCATCCATGAGTGTTTTGTCTTCAAAGACCTTCTGCAAAAGAATGTCGACTCGAGACAAGTCAAACCGAAAGGTTCTTCAGCTCAGGTAGCATGTGTTAATGCTACTGTTCCAGAGGAGGAAGGCGAATGGAAAGAAGTCAAAAGAAAAAATGTGCAGAAATATGATGATTGGATGGTCTTGAAAATGATCAACCAATCACATGACATTTTGAGAACTCAATTGAAGAAACCAATTGTGCCTTTGGCCATGAATGTTTTAGCAAAACCCTCTTCATTAGAGGTAAAATCCTCAAAAAAACTGCATAATTCCAAGAAAGAGGAACAATCAGAAGAAGATGATTATGTGTCAAAGCCTAAGTTGTCTTTGACTCTGGAAGATTTCATGCCATCTACTTCGATGCTACGAGCACCATCCCACCAAACGGCCTAGCCTAAACAGGCTAATCAGGCAGAGTCTTCATCGGACGAAGAGTTGATTTTTGGTTCTCTTAAAATAATTCAATTAACAGATTCATATGCCAGTTACAGTTTTGATTTTGATGAGCCCAAATTCCCTATATCAAATAGAGGAATCAGAGGAAGTTCCATAGGCTGAGGATACAGGGGAAGACGCGGATCTTTCAGAAGCCACTATTCCAATTTTACCCCTGCTAGAACTACGTATGCAGCCGAAACTCATGGCAGAAACCTTCATCATGCTCAATAAGAAAAAGCATGTTCTTTCACTAAAAGCAAATTCAGTCATGGCATAGTTATTCTGGAAGACCGGTTGAAGGTTCTATCTTCTTCCTCTCATCATGTAAATAGATCTAATCAGTCTAATCTTCCAAAGCCAAGAATATTGCCAACTCCTATCCCTATACAAGATGCATTAACTTCCAAAGCATCAATTTCCAAGACACATACTAAACCACATGTTCCTATTGGGAAACACAGACCTATGGATCAAAAAGTATGATATATTGAAACACCTGGCCCAAGTACCGGACAAGTTATCATTTCTGGATGCCTTGAATTTATCAAAGGATCTTCGGGAAGCACTAATTGAGGCTTTGTCAAGCCCTCAGGAGTTTGAAAGTGAAATTGTTGTAGCTGAATTCTATTACATAGACAATAATCCTGCAGAATTCCATGAAGTAATATCTTTTACTGATGAAGATGAAGATTATGGTGTGCATGGACATATTAAACCTTTTTACTTATCTGGAGAGGTCAATGGAGTAGACATCCGAAGAGCTTTCATTGATAATGGTTCAAGAGTCTCCCTCATGCCCAGTCGTACACTTCGTTGATTGGGCCTCACAGAATCTGATTTATCTCCTTCTACCATGACGTTACAAGGATATGATAAAAATGAACAAGAACCACTGGGCGAAGTTACACTCAGAACACAGTTTGGATATCTTGTATCCAATTCAGATTTCATGGTTTTTGATCAAGACTCATCCGTCCACATCTTTCTTGGAAGACCCTGGCTACATCAACATGCGGATATACCTTCATCATACCATCAATGTCTCAAATATTGTTTTGATGGTCAAGCTAGGACATTGTATAGTGATAAGGCCTCGTTTAAGACATATGAAACTCAATACATTGAGGTAGAATTCTATCAAATTAAGGGCAGGGATAAATCCATAACAAAGGAGATTACCAAAGTTAATGCTCCATATGGTTTAGAGAAGATTCCGGTAAATCAATTTACCCATTTGAGTATAGATTATGTGTTTCCTATCAGTCAAATTGACAAGATAGACCCAAATCAAAATAATCTTATGGAAATATCCATAATGTCAATTATGGCAATCGATCCAGACAACATGAGAGAAATTGGCAACCCACCAAGCAGTGTTGAAATCCCAAATGGTGACGTCTTCATTTCATCTACTAAAATCCAACAAGTCTATACATCTCCAATCAGGCCAGAAGAAGTTATAGAAACATCAGAGGTGAACAATGATTTTGATTCTCAATCCATCATCTCCTCTTTATTTCCCAAGGAAGACCCTTCATCATCAATCGGGTCAGAAATGGAAGCTTCTTCTTCAAGATGTACAAATTTTAACATCTCTTCTGATCATGGAAATTCTGCTTTTTCATCTACTATGCAAGTAGAAATGGACAAAATACAACATGTTAAAGAAGAATAGGAATATCTTAGAGCTGCTCCTCCATCATTTGAAGAGGGTATCTCTACCACCGTGGATGAACTCAGAGAAATAAATCTGGGTACAAAAGAAGATCCATGCCCCACTTTAAATATTGTGGCCATGACTCTTGAAGAGAAAGAGATGTATATTTACTTTCTTAATAAAAATAGAGATATATTTTCTTGTAACTATACAGAGATTACAATTCTTGATCCTGATGTTGCCACTCATCGTTTGGGTTTACTAGAAGAACTCGAGGATTTAAGCAAGCTGTGAGAAGAACACACCCAACTTATGCTTCCAAAATTAAAGCTGAAGTGGATATGCTTAGAAAAGATAACTTCATCAGAGAAGTTCAATATCCCAATTGGTTGGATTATATTTTCCCTGTGAAGAAGAGTAATGGACAAATTATAGTTTTCGTTAATTTCAGAGATCTTAATCGGTATTGTCCTAAGGATGATTTTCCAGTTCCGATTACAGAACTTTTAATCGATTAAAAAGCTGTCTATGAAGCAATTTCCTTCATGGATGGATATTTTGGATATAATCAAATCCTAATGGCTCCAAAAGATGAGGAATCCATAGCCTTTAGGGAACCTCAGGGTGTGTTTTTCTATCGGGTAATGCCCTTTGGCTTAAAAAATGAAGGCGCAACATATCAGTGTGCAATGCATCACATCTTCAGGCCCTTTTTAGGGAAGTTTGTTCAATGTTATGTGGATGATTTGGTGGTCAAATCCAAAAAACGTTCTAATCACTTGGCTAATTTGGAAGTCATATTCTGCAAGCTTCGACAACATAATTTGAAGATGAACCCCTTAAAATGTGCTTTTAGGGTAACCTCGGGAAACGTTCGTGGCTTTTTTGTACGCCATCGTGGTATTGAAGTTGATCCTGAGAAGACCAAGTCAATCCTTGGTAAGTCACCTCCTCGAAATTTGAAATAATTAAGAGGACTTCAAGGGAACTTAGCTTATATTCGGCGTTTCATAGCCAATTTGGTAGGCAAAAGTTTACCCTTCACCAAATTGATGAAGAAGGGAGTCACTTACCAGTGGACTGAAGAATGTCAAGAAGCATTTGATATTTTCAACATTTACCGCTTGAGTCCACCAGTACTCATGCCACCTATTGAAGGAATACCACTTATACTCTACATGATAGCCTTGGAGCGATCATTGGGTGCCTTTATTTCATAGAAGAATGATGCTGGGAATGAAAACACCCTTTACTACCTCAGTCAGACAATGCTTGAAGCAGAAACTCTATATTCAAGTATTGAGAAGAGCTGCCTGGCATTAATCATTGCAGTTCAGATGTTGAGAGAATACCTGCAACATCACGAGGTCCAATTGTTATCTCGCAATAACCCGCTCAAATTCATCCTTAGTCGTCCAATGCTTACAGGACGTCTGGAAAGGTGGGAAGTTATTTTGCTTCAATTCGACATTTAGTATGTGTCTCAAAAGGCAATAAAGTGCCAAGATCTGGCTGATTTCCTGGATGAACACCCTTCAGTGGAAGAAACATCTTCATATATTGAACTCCCTGATGAAGAAGTATTCTCTATTCATGAAAGTCCTCAGTCATGGGAAATGTATTTTAATGGTGCTTCCAGAAGTCCAACAGGGAGGAAAGTGGAAAATCTTAAATTCAACAAAGTTGGCTTAGGAATTGTTCTCATTTCTCCAGAAAAGGCAGTGTTACCTTATTCGTTCTTATTGTGCAAATGTGGTACCAAAAATGAAGCAGAATACCAAGCTCTCATTGCAGGCTTGGAATGGAGCTTCAAGCACATGTGAATCACTTAAAGGTGAAAGGTGATTTAGACCTAGTTATCAATGAAGTCAATGGGGATTATGCCATGAGAAAAGAAGAACTAATCCCTTTGTATGATTACGTCCGAGAGTTAATGGCAGAATTCGCTTCAAAACCGACATTTTCTTATGTTCCAAGATCCCAAAATGATCAAGCTAATGCACCGGCTAATATATCCACAGCTCTGGTAGATCCAAATCGGGACAAAACAACCATCAGTATTGCCCACCATCATACAATTTCACCTTATGTTCGAACCAGAACAGAGGAGATCAATGAAATCGGTCTCATTCCTGAACCGTATGGTCATACTATAGGATGGATGACACCTATCAGGGAATACCTTCAAAATGGAAAAATTCCACCTGATAGAACCGGGAAAGACCAAATCCGGCGACGTGTGGTCAAATTTACTCTTTAGTATAGTCTAGATCACCTAGTGAAAATTCTATACAAATGTGGTTTTGATGGAGTTCTTTTTAGATGCACTGATGGTGAAGAGACAATGGCTGTCATAAATGAAGTGAATGCAGAAGTCTGTGGTTCCCACCAGTCTAGACATAGACTGTATGATCAGATTCGAAGGATTGGATACTTTTGGCCTTCAATGATATAAGATTGTGTTGATTTCACAAAGAAGTGTCATTCATTCCAAGTACATGCCAACTTCATTCATAAAACTCCAGAGTTGCTTCATACAGCTAAATACTTGTGGCCATTTGCCACATGGGGAATGGATGTGGTGGGACCTTACCCTAAAGCTACGGCCAAGCAGTTTAAGTATATTATTACTGCTAATGACTTCTTTTCAAAATTGGAAGAGGAAATAACTCTTAAGTAAGTCAGTTCTAAATGCATTGTTAGCTTCATCAAGTCTATCATCATTACCAGATTTGGTGTCCCTCATACCATATTGACGGACAATGGCACAAACTTCTGTTCATCCGAGGTGAAGAAGTTGTATCAAGAATAAAACATCAAATCCATCCATTCATCTCGGTATCAGGCAGTGGCCAATGGCCAGATAGAAGCCTTAAACAAGACTCTTTCAAATATACTACAAAATATGGTTGATAAAGATAATAAATCATGGCCTGATAAACTCTTTCATGCTTTATGGGCTTATCGTACAACCACCCTCACTGCAACGCGGTCAACTTCATATTCACTGGTATATGGAACGGAAGCCTTCTTGCCCATTGAAGTTCAACTACCTTCACTCAGAGTATCCATTTTTGATCAGTCATCTACAGATGAAAAATCTCAAAAGTGGTTGAATGAATTGCAATGGTTAGATGAGAAAATATTGTGCACTTTTCACCACTAGGAAGTCTATCAGAATCGAATAGCACGAGATTTCAACAAAAAAGTTCATCTTCGTTCATTCACTCAGGGAGAATTGGTATTACTTCTCGGAAATCCAATGATACCAGGAAATAAATCTCCCATGCTTGAGCCAAAATTGGAAGGACCTTAATCAATACATAAGGTCTACTCCAATAGATCTTATTCTTTAATCTCAATGGATGGAGAACTCATCACTACTCCAACCAATGCCAGATTTCCAAAGAAATATTTTGTATGAACTCAAAATATAGCAACGGTCCATCCATACGACCATATACTATTTGCACGTCCCTTACATCTAGAAGGACGTTAAAATGAACCACACAGGGTCAATGCATATGACCTTAAACTATTTTCACTTTCATCCAACATGACGTTAAACTGTGTCCCCCTTCATCATCCTTTCTATATGATGTAAAACTAAATAGAAGTCCCTTACGTCCTTCAAGACGTTAAACTGCATAACCAATGGTCCATACATATGACCTAAAACTATTGGCACATACGTCCAACATGATGCTAAACTGTATCATCCCTTTTTCGTCCAACATGACGTTAAACTGTGAAAAATCCCCTAATACGTCCAACATGACGTTAAATGGTGTACTCTTTTGTCCTCACTACATGACATTAAACTGCACAGTCCCCCTTTTGTCCAACGTGACATTAAAACTACACAGTCCCTTTATATGTCCTACATGAAATTAAATTGTGCATCGTTAGGGTTGTTGCTACCTCTTGTTTCTCACACCGAGTATGACTCATGTGAGCTTAGAGAAAACTTCAACCATAACACTCTCTTTGGGCTACTAACCATGTGTAAGTCCCAACACTATTTTTTAGGTCGTTGTCCCCAAGGACAACTTGATCACTAATTCATTCTTTAATTGAACTATGCGGACTTTGATCCTTTCCTTCCAGGCTGCGTACATAGGAAACCTACCAAGGTTCAAGACCAAAACCAATCTCTTCACATTGGTTCACCTCCATCTCATACAATGTTGATTCGTGAAACCGCCCCTAGAATCAATATCTTTACATTGGTTCACTTTCTTCCTTGTTATACGATGTTAAACTATACAACACTTTTGTCCAGTATGACAATAAACTACAATATTCTTTGATAACCTCACTTGAGAGGGAATCATTAGTTATATTGATTTTCAATCATGTTTCATTTCAAAGACTATGTGCATACATGGTAATACCTGATCCTTTTATCTTGGGTTAATCCATCATTACACTAAAATCCCTTTTCACCCTTCACATGTATGGACCTAATTTGTATAGAGGGTAGTTCTAGAACTATGTGGGCTTGATTCCCATCCTTATGGGATGCGTAGGAACGTTCGAGTGTCCCTCGAATCCAGCCCCATTTCTTTTGGGCCTAACCACAAATTCCTCTTTCAATCCCCTGGCTGAAAATTCCCCATGAAAACACACACTGTGTATTTCTTATAATGGACCAATATCTATGACCCTGAACTAAGATCTCCAATCCTTTTGTCCCACGCGACGTTAAACTGTAGTTCAAGAACTACGTATGGCTTGATTCCTATCCTTATGGGATACGTAGTGAAGTCCAACATTTCCATTCAGGACCCAGTCACAACATGATTATGGTTAGCATTGATCTATGTATCTCAGCATACATTGGACAATACCCATATTTATGTGTCATAATCCTAACCTTAAATATTTTCAGATCTTCATAACCCTTTTCTTGACTTCTAATCACAAAATGCCTAAAATTCTGAGAGTTCATTTTCCTGACCATGCAGTACATTCCCTTAGGCGGCCTTGCATAAACAGTATACATAACGGACTTGTCAGCCAAAAGATGCTATTATTTTACTATTCAATCAATCCCCTTAGGTGGCCCGGCATAATTCAACCCCCTAATGGGTTTGTTAAATAGTGGTAACATTATTCTTGGGAGGAAAACCTCTTTTGTCCTTATTTTTCTTAATGATAATATGTAGGGATCCACAAAAAATAGCCATCCTTAACATATTTGTCCCATATCCCTTTTCATGATCTGGATGTAATCAAGTCTATGGTTTATATTCTCCTTACCTACATTTGGGTTAGACCTTCGTATGAGTGATATCCATCTAGTTCTTTGATAATCTTGTTTGGAAATATCTTCTCCATATTCAAGTACCTCTTCCCATACATCAAACTCTATACTTTGGAAAATTTGAATCTCCATAAACTTTCACTGGCTTTTTACCACTAGGAAAGTAAATTTCTGAGAGTTCTTTTGCCTGACTATGCAGCATGAACCCTTAGGTGGCCTTACATAAGTAGTCTACATTATAGACCTATCATCCAAAAGATGCTATTAATTTGACTATGCAGCCAATGCCCTTGGGTGGCCCTGTATAATTCAACCCCCTAACGGGTTTGTTAAATAATGGTAACTTCATTCTTTGTAATTACTTCTTCTAATGCCTTTTAGCTCTTTTCCATATCATTCCTCATATTCAAATATTCTTAAGTCATATTTTACATATTTTTCCCTCATACTTGAGTATAGTAATATGTTTTCAGATGAATTGTCAAAGAATTGAGTCAATTCTAATTCATTCAGTCAAATCTATTTCCATCTTAAAAATTAGACTTTTTATGTCCGATGTGCATGACTTTAAACTGCCCACAAAAGACAAAGGAAATCTGAATAAAAGTCAAGTTATAGCTCACTAAACATACATTTTGTATGATTTAGTTAATATTGAGCAATTAATAGATTTAATGTTTGTAGGGTTATTTATATTAATCCTAGTAAAAATCCAACTATGCTCACTAGGCCCATTGGCTTATGTAAATCTAAATCATGTAGTAGAAAAATATGTGCACAAGTGATTGAATATGAAAGAATTCTTTCCATTTGATGCACAAGAATTATAAGGAAATCCACAGATTGGAGTATCTCCTCTTTTCCAAGAAATTACAGGAGGCTGTCAACATAAGTCTTCACATTATGTACAGCATCCAGAGCTTCATCAGCAGCCACTTGAAGCTCATGAACCCAACCAAATTCACTCTTTTTAGCTTTATGGAGTGATTTCTTGGCATATGAAATAGCTTTCATACCAATTTTTTGATCTCCCTCCATTGAATTATTGAGTTGGTCAAGTTCCCTAGTAATAGCTTCTAACTGTTGCTGAAGGTGTATCTTCTGAACGAATTTATCTTTGATCTTATGCTTCAGCTCCTTCATCTTGGCAGCATAGTCAGCCTCAGCTCAGGATACCGCAGCCTCAAATTCGCCGATGTTGACTGACAGTTTCACCCTGGTCATATCTTCGTGACACTTTTTCTCATACACCCTTCTTAAGATTACTTGTTTCACAGTGGTATGGATCTCTTGGTATCCAAAACCGCCAAGTCCTAGCATGATGAACTGGGATGAAAATCGGTAAATATTTGATGATAGCTCGTCAAGAGGCACTTCAGATGTGATTTTCCATATGTTTTTCCATGCCTTGCGTCATGAAAATCGGAGCGCCTTAAGCACCTCCAGGTCTGATTCGACATCATCGTCCCAGGGGGCATGTAATCTGGGTTCAATGCACTTAAGGAAGTGCCATGTTCTACTCCTTCCCCCTGATCCTGGTTTCTTCACCTTCTACTACTATTTGGGCGGAGGTTGAGACATCACCTCCAGTTCTAGCCATTGATGTTGATAGCCCTGTTTGATCAATTAAAAGTATGGTTAGTTTCATAGAATAATGGAAGTTTGTTTTCTGTCTTGAAAACATAGTACAATCATTACCTAACAGTAGATTAGCAGCTTGAGAAGACTCCTCCCCATCTTCCCCAGTTTCAACAGGGTCTTCAAGATGGGTCTCAGGAGGGTTTACCAGGTTTATCTCCACATTAGCTAATGTTTCTACAATGGTAGGGTTGACATCAATGTCCACACCCTCTTCAGTCATTGGCATTTCAACAACTTCTATGGATGGAACTGCATATTATTTTCAGTCATGATTAGATGTGTAAATTATAAAAAATTTACTGGATGAAAGATAACACTCACACCCAAGGTCTTCTAAATCAAATGATAATTTATAATGATCATAATTTTTTCTAAATACATGCCACGATTCATCATTTCATAAAATGGTATTTCAGAATCCTGGTTAGTCTCACAAGTGTGATCATTTGGTGTGTCCTCTTGGCAACCCTCATTCTGCGGCCCCTAAACCTGGACAAATTCTTCAGGAAGGATGGAATATTCTATTTCCGCAGCCGCTAATGATTCTGGTGTAGGTTCTTCTCTACTTATAGTAGCAACATGAGCAGTACTGGGAATAGAAGTTGGCTCTTTTTCAAGAGCATCCAAGTCAGCCTGAATTTTAATTTGTTCCACAGCACCCTACATGGTCCCCAAAGGAGGATCAATCCTTTCCCTTAGAGGGGAAATTGAAGAATCCCCTGCAATCCCAAGTAAAATGAGGAATCTTTTTCGTGGTTTAAAATTCATGATTATCCGAAGGAGTTACCACTACTGATATAGAGTTTAGCGGTGGACATCCTCTTTCGTCATCTTTTTTACTTTTGGATTTTTAGGAGAATCAGAAGTGTCCCTTATTGGCACCTGAATTGGAGAATAAAAGGCCATGTCCAACTCCTCATTCATGGCCTGCTGGCCTAGAGAAATATCGCTCGGTTCGCGAGGAGATTCATCAGCAGCCCCAATGGCAGTACAACTGTATAGACCCGTATCTTGACGTACATGGACATTACATTACATTTGCGGAATACTTAGTACATAACAAAAACACACACACAAGGACCGTAATAGTTTAGTGTCTTTGGAAACTCGGACTATAATCTTCTAATCGTGGTGAAAGATCTTCAAAATCTCCCATAAAGATATTCCTTTTTTTTACCTAAAGCATTTCTTTATATCCTGGGGAAAAGAAAACATAAAAGGGTGAGCTCAAATGCTCAGTAAGGGTAAACAAAATAAATATCAATCACATCATATTCATAAGAACATAACATTTTGGAAATCATAACCTGCAAAAGAGAGCATAATTTCATAATCATGGGATAAATCATGGAAGTGAAAAAGTAATCCCAATAATCATAACTTAAAACATGAAACTTTGTGGCATACACACATAATCATAGAAAATCATTTCTTGTTAGTCAAGACTAATTGCCAAGACTATCTTAGTGGACAAAGTCCCTTTCTGAATCGAGTAACCCTCGTTTCAGTCCTGTTTTACTGAACCGGTATAACCTACCATTCCAGCCATGTCTATCTCATGAGATATAAAATCATTACCCAATGAATTGGAGGGAGATATAGGTCCCACCCATCTTATAATGACTCCTTTCTTATGTGTTCCACATAATCATAAATCATACATCATCGCATAACACATGTAACAAAAATGGGATTCTTGAAACATCATGACATCATAAAACAATTCATATAAGATAAAGGAATTCATAAAAATATTTCCATCACAACATAATCAAATCCATGTAATAATTGGGATAAAAACAGAACCCTTTTATTATCTTAGATGGAAAATAATTTTGATAAAATACTTGAGCTCCATTCTTGAGGAAAATATCCTTTCTACTTCAAAAACATTTTTCCTTTCATAACATGTCATACGACTTTAAAATAAAAGAAGATGATTAAAAATAACCTTGAAAACTTGTAAAGGAAGCTTCTTGGAAATAATGTTTTAAAAATCCATTCATGCCGTATAAGTAAAAAAAACATTCTTCTCGTACTTTTGTCAGAAAAGTCAAAAAAAGTACCTCGTACGAAAAACGACAAAAGATTCCTTTCATATCTTTTACTAAAAACTCACCGAAGGGTAAAATTGGATTTAAACTACTGTAAGTGGATTATAACAATATTACATATTGAGGGAACAAGGATTTGGATGATAAAATACACCCCAGTAAATTTCAAAGTATAAACAATCTTGGATAGAAATGAGATTGTGATATTTCCCTTACCTTAGGTCCGATTTGCTTTGTACGTGTCCGAAGCTCCTGTATAATGGTTTAAATAATGTCATTGACTTATTACAGAATCATATTCATTGTTATGATATCATATATGGTTCACTTATGACATTATATTACCCGTTCTTTTGTAAACTCCATGTTAAAGAAGCGTTTTGGGTAAAATCGTTTCATTTATCGTAGGTGTTTTGACTTGTTCTTCTTGACATTATTATTACTTATATCATGATTTAATTACTTCCAGAATATAAAATATGATTTATATATCATATATATTCAGTATATATATATATAATAGATAGATAAATGAAATGAAAAACACCGTTCATGGAGACGGTAGTCCGTACGTACGCATGAACGCTGTTTTCCTTTCCTTATTGTCTTGAATGGAAGTAAGTAGATGACATACATATACATACATATACATAAATCCAGTAGCTTTATAATTTCATATATTTCATTATTATTTTTTTATATATACTTTATAATCATTCTTAAATGGTTAACATGGAGAATGAATCTCATCGCGTCGTGGAGACGGTAGTCCGCACGTACGCACGAGCGATGATATCATTTCCATAAATATTGAATTGAATTGGAGTGGATTATACAATATATCAGAATAAATATGATGTTGTAATAACTATGTATAGTTATTATTTACACCATTATACCCATCCATGTAAGGTGGTGGTGGAAAATAGATTACACCACGGCGTGGAGACGGTATTCCGTACGTACGCACGCGCGGTGATTTCTTTTTCCATAGGATGGATAGATGGTGAAATAGGGTTGTTTCATTCTTATAATAACATATCAGTATATGAGTGATACTGATGTTATTACTTCATAATGAAACAACCTAATAAGAAGAAGTGGAAGAAGAAATAAAGATGAAAGAATTGGTAACGGTAATTACCTCTTCTTTGAAGCGCCTCTTTGAGACCTCCTTTTAGGGCACTAAAATTGGTCTTTGAGGAAGACCAAAACCTCTAGGATGTTGCAAGGGAAGTGGAGAAGAGATTTTGTCTGGGTTTGGCCGAGCTTGAGTGCTCAAATTGGTGTGAGGAGGAGGGGGAGGAGGTATCCTTTTATAAGGGAGGAGAGGGGCACCTTAGGAATATCTCAAAATATTATTTTATATTAAAGTCAAAATCGGTTTATAATGGTTCCAAAGGGTCTTATTTCGAATCTAAAGTGGGGATGGGTCGAAATCCTATCAACCAATAAGATTTAGACAAGTTTAGGGTATTATTTTAACCTTATCAATTAGATTTAACTCTAAGTTAAATAATTTAACTTTTACCGTGTCTTTTTGTTTTCTTTCACTATATGGTTAATACAATTACTATAACATGCCAAACGAACCCCAAATTGTTTATTATTAATATATATATCCTTATCTAAGTCATTTGGCCGAACCTTAGATTTTTAGGAATAAAATAACAATTAATAATATAATATTTGATTTAAAAACTATTTTGTGTCAATTTTGACACTATTTGATATATGATTTTTGTGAAAGTCATAACAGAATTATATGTTCGAACCAAGTTGATTAAATCAACACTAATATATCATAGTAACCTAGAAAATTAGTTTAATTCATAAAAAGTCTCAAATTACATTTATTTTGGTGTTTATAACATCAATTATGTCAATATTTCATTAATAAGATAATTACTGCATCATTGTTGTGTCATACATAAATTAAATTATTTAATGTCTAAAAATTACAAATAAAATACCATTATGTAGGAAATCTTTTTAGCTTTCTAATTAATATTTATAGTCAAATTTATCTTATGTATAACCCCATATTAAAAATGGTTTAGTAAATAAACTTTGATTTTAACTCTTTTAACCCTTCTTTAAATAAATTAATAATAAATGTCCTAATCTAACCCAAGTGGGCCTAAATGGTCATATTTTATTCCTAAGTTTGTTTTTGGTAGAAATACACTTGTCCAATAGGATTAGGACATGTGTTAGGGTAATAGTAATATCATATTTACCCTTAGTTACCCTATTTACTATTAACCGTGGTAAAAAAAGTAAAAAGTTACTATTCACCAAAAAATTATTTTCATCTCATTGAACCACATTTTAGTCCTTGATATTAACCGTGTCTGTCGGATTTTCGAAATTCCATTCACAGAAGCGGTAAAATTAAGTTTTATGCAAAATTCAGTTTTTTAACCTACAACTTAGTGGTTTCACTATTCATCAAAAATTGAAAGTTTTCAGAAAAGTACCAAAATTTCACCCTAGGCTATAATTGATATTCCGAATTCAAAAATGATTTCTATTTTACAAAATTCCCAACATATAAGTTTCATTAATTAATTTTATAATTAATTTCCGCTGTCATAACAAATAGCGTGTTTTTAAGAGATAATAACTATCAAAAGATTGACACTTGTTTATAACTGGTTTAAATGTGAAATTACATCCAATGTCCAACATTGTATTAAATTTTAAAAATATATTCTAAATATACTTTAAAACCACTCAAATTAATGATTTATCACTATTAATTATTTCGATTAAAAAAAGTTGTTTTTAATTATAATTTAGTAATTTTCACTATTCATCAGAATATGAAAGTTATCCGAAAAGTACCAAAATTTCACCTTAGGCTAAATTCGATACTCCGAATCCAAAAATAAAGTTCATTTTGAAATATAAGATTTACAGAATTTTAAAAAGTGGTTATTACTATTTATAACGGCTAGTTTTAATAATATTTTAATAGCATATCGTTGTTTAGTGAAACTCGGTATTGCGTATTACACACGCTATCGAGGAAGGTCGCGATTGCGTGTAATGCAAGGCAAGTCAAGGATGCGTGTTGTGCAAGCTCCTTTTGGTGTAGCGTACAACACAAGACATTAATAAAATTAAAAAGAATATTTTTTATAAAATCTTGGGCTGTTACATTCTACCCCCCTTAAAATGAATTTCGCCCTCGAAATTCGTCGGGGTTATAAATGGTTTACTATTCGAAAGTTTCTTTAATAGAGATCCACATCATAAAAAGGAATACCAAAACTTGGCTTTAAAAACTAAAGTATGAAATGTAACGATTACCCAAATAAACTAATCACTGGGTTTCCACATAGGTGAAAATATGGATATGGAAGAGAAATCTAACCATCATGTTCTGATGGAGAGTGGTAGAGAACATGGCTATGGAAAATCCAGTAATCACAAATCCATAGATTTGTGATGATATAAGGTACCATCTGATTCATCAGGTATAAGATCACTAGGACAACATTTTTGGTTTCCAAGATCATTTCCCTAAAGTTGAAAATTTGCTTAGAATAAATACTTACTTTATTTTGGTACAATCTCACTGTTGTTTGTGCCTTGAACAATTTCCACTTCATCTCTTAAATAAATGAAGTTGAATTTGTTATTTGTGAAGTGTTAGCAGATTATGTGATAGAATGATGGGTCATTCCATCTGTCTCAAACAAAAGGTTAGAAAAAGTTATTAAATATACATAAGTCATTCTATAGTGAGATTAATCATATATGGTTCCTAAAATGGACTTATACTTAACATAATAAAACTAGTTTCAACTAAACAGGGACTTCTTGTAGGCCAGTGGTAGGCGATAAAGGCCAGTCGCACTTCGGTTGTGGGTTCGATTCCCACAGCCTTGTCCGAAGCGATGGGCTGTCGCCCGTCCTGCAGGTTGTCCTTTTTATAAAACTATATTACTATAACATCCCATCAATAATATCGAAAAAACTTTTATCCTTAAACAATACTAACTTATGTCCAACATAATCCATTCCAATCTTTAGGCTTATCCATAATACTGCAGTCCATTCTCATAACATAGTGAAAACGATTACCAGAGATTTAATACCATCGTTGATCCCCATATATCATAAGATATATCTTGTTGGACACATTCTAAACATTCAAAGGCCTTAATCTTGTACTCTCTTGAATACCAATTGAACCTTAGTGAAAACTTGAATGCAGTTACTTTCCACATACCAAAATCCTCAAAATTCTATATACTCAAACCATGATATCACTTAGTCCTTATATCAATCATGAGCTCATGAATACTATTAAACATTTCATTTTCTCGTCTTCATTATGCGCATATCATCTTATTTCCAAAAAATATCTCAATCACTTTGAATACCACATCAATAAATATTGCAATACTCAATGATACAACATTATTTTGGAATCCCATTACATAAACACTTAATCATTCCACCGCATCATTGTCATATTCAATATTGCCAATAGTGATCGCATGTGATTTCCCTTTGTCCTTTACCTTCAGTGGTTGCTCATGTTGATCATCACTAACCCTTGGATTAGGAAATTTATTAGCATAATGCCCCATTTCCTTGCACTTGAAGCATTGAAGTGTTGGTGGTGCGTTCTCTGCAGTGTTTGCTTTATTCACATCATTAGAAACCCTTTTTCCATTACTTCGACACTCAGCTGCTCGATGACCTTCTTTTCCACACTTAAAACATTTTCTAGTCCCTTTAATACAATCTCCACCATGCTTCTTTCCACACTTTGTGCATAAGGAAACATTCATCTTCTTTTCACCATTATTCTGAGATTTCTCCTTGAACTCCATCTTTCGTTTTTTGTCAAAACCATGAGATGGATATGTAACACCAACTTCCATTTCTACCTTGATAGCACAACGCACAATTTCTTCATAGCTACTGAAGTCTCTTATAGCTAATGCCCTTCGAAGACTTGGTTTTAAGCCACTGAAAAATCGATCAACTTTACTTTCAGGTTGGATGATAATGCCAGATGCATACCTTGCAAGTCTTGTAAAATTCGCTTCGTATATACCAACAGATTCATCATCCTTTTGCTTTAGTTCAAGAAACTCCTTCTCCATCTTTGTTCTAAGAATACGAGGGAAGTACTTATTGAAAAATAAGTTCTTGAACTCGTCCCATTCCATGGTCTCAATTTCATCTCTTGGCCTCGTATTCTTGATAAGATTCCACCATTGATCAGCTTCACCTTCCAAACGATATACTGCTAAGATGACTTTATCATGTTCAGAACATTGAAGAACAGAAAATATCTTTTCAGTTGTACTGATCCATTGTTCAGCAACAAGTGGATCAGAAGACCCACTGAAAGAAGGTGGACGTTGCCTCATGAAGGACTCAATAGAATATTGTTCCCTTCTCTGCTCATTTGGAAGTCCAGAATGATTCATAGCTTGTGTAAGTATAGTAATAAGATTTTGCACTCCATCTCCCATAACATTTGTTTGTTCAGGAGGACAATCATTGCATTGTCCATTGCATTTATCAACACGGTTCCTTCGGGTTCCAGCCATCGTCTAAAACCCAAAAAGAATAGTGTGAGAGGAAAAAATCATGCTAGGGAAAACAACATAATAAAGGGGGAGTACCTTCAATATCTAACATCTTAGGTTTAATTCTATGATCGTTATCGTAATTCTAGTACTATAACCTATACGTATACTTAACCTTAGGGACATCCCTAGACATACCTTAGAAATATCTCTAGGGATCTCACTAACGTTTTCGCATCCTAGTTTCCAAAGGTTGACTAAACCTTTCCTCTGATACCAACTGTAGAGACCCGTATCTTGACGTACATGGACATTACATTACATTTGCGGAATACTTAGTACATAACAAAAACACACACACAAGGACCGTAATAGTTTAGTGTCTTTGGAAACTCGGACTATAATCTTCTAATCGTGGTGAAAGATCTTCAAAATCTCCCATAAAGATATTCCTTTTTTTTACCTAAAACCTTTCTTTATATCCTGGGGAAAAGAAAACATAAAAGGGTGAGCTCAAATGCTCAGTAAGGGTAAACAAAATAAATATCAATCACATCATATTCATAAGAACATAACATTTTGGAAATCATAACCTGCAAAAGAGAGCATAATTTTATAATCATGGGATAAATCATGGAAGTGAAAAAGTAATCCCAATAATAATAACTTAAAACATGAAACTTTGTGGCATACACACATAATCATAGAAAATCATTTCTTTTTAGTCAAGACTAATTGCCAAGACTATCTTAGTGGACAAAGTCCCTTTCTGAATCGAGTAACCCTCATTTCAGTCCTGTTTCACTGAACCGGTATAACCTACCATTCCAGCCATGTCTATCTCATGAGATATAAAATCATTACCCAATGCATTAGAGGGAGATATAGGTCCCACCCATCTTATAATGAATCCTTTCTTATGTGTGCCACATAATCATAAATCATACATCATCGCCTAACACATGTAACAAAAATGGGATTCTTGAAACATCATGACATCATAAAACAATTCATATAAGATAAAGGAATTCATAAAAATATTTCCATCACAACATAATCAAATCCATGTAATAATAGGGATAAAAACAGAACCCTTTTATTATCTTAGATGGAAAATAATTTTGATAAAATACTTGAACTCCATTCTTGAGGAAAATATCCTTTCTACTTCAAAAACATTTTTCCGTTCATAACATTTCATACGACTTTAAAATAAAAGAAGATGATTAAAAATAACCTTGAAAACTTGTAAAGGAAGCTTCTTGGAAATAATGTTTTAAAAATCCATTCATGCCGTATAAGTAAAAAAACATTCTTCTCGTACTTTTGTCGGAAAAGTCAAAAAAAGTACCTCGTACGAAAAACGACAAAAGATTCCTTTCATATCATTTACTAAAAACTCACCGAAGGGTAAAATTGGATTTAAACTACTGTAAGTGGATTATAACAATATTACATATTGAGGGAACATGGATTTGGATGATAAAATACACCCCAGTAAATTTCAAAGTATAAACAATCTTGGATAGAAATGAGATTGTGATATTTCCCTTACCTTAGGTCCGATTTGCTTTGTACGTGTCCGAAGCTCCTGTATAATGGTTTAAATAATGTCATTGACTTATTACAGAATCATATTCATTGTTATGATATCATATATGGTTCACTTATGACATTATATTACCCGTTCTTTTGTAAACTCTATGTTAAAGAAGCGTTTTGGGTAAAATCGTTTCATTTATCGTAGGTGTTTTGACTTGTTCTTCTTGACATTATTATTACTTATATCATGATTTAATTAATTCCAGAATATAAAATATGATTTATATATCATATATATTCAGTATATATATATATAATAGATAGATAAATGAAATGAAAAACACCGTTCATGGAGACGGTAGTCCGTACGTACGCATGAACGCTGTTTTCCTTTCCTTATTGTCTTGAATGGAAGTAAGTAGATGACATACATATACATATATATACATAAATACAGTAGCTTTATAATGTCATATATTTCATTATTTTTTTTTTATATATACTTTATAATCATTCTTAAATGGTTATCATGGAGAATGAATCTCATCGCGTCGTGGAGACGGTAGTCCGTACGTACGCACAAGCGATGATATCATTTCCATAAATATTGAATTGAATTGGAGTGGATTATACAATATATCAGAATAAATATGATGTTGTAATAACTATGTATAGTTATTCTTTACACCATTATACCCATCCATGTAAGGTGGTGGTGGAAAATAGATTACACCACGGCGTGGAGACGGTATTCCGTACGTACGCACACGCGGTGATTTCTTTTTCCGTAGGATGGATAGATGGTGAAATAGGGTTGTTTCATACTTATAATAATATATCTGTATATGAGTGATACTGATGTTATTACTTCATAATGAAACAACCTAAGAAGAAGAAGTGGAAGAAGAAATAAAGATGAAAGAATTGGTAACGGTAATTACCTCTTCTTTGAAGCGCCTCTTTGAGACCTCCTCTTAGGGCACTAAAATTGGTCTTTGAGGAAGACCAGAACCTCTAGGATGTTGATAGGGAAGTGGAGAAGAGATTTTGGCAGGGGTTGGCCGAGCTTGAGTGCTCAAATTGGTGTGATGAGGAGGGGGAGGAGGTATCCTTTTATAAGGGAGGAGAGGGGCACCTTAGGAATATCTCAAAATATTATTTTATATTAAAGTCAAAATCGGTTTATAATGGTTCCAAAGGGTCTTATTTCGAATCTAAAGTGGGGATGGGTCGAAATCCTATCAACCAATAAGATTTAGACAATTTTAGGGTATTATTTTAACCTTATCAATTAGATTTAACTCTAAGTTAAATAATTTAACTTTTACCGTGTCTTTTTGTTTTCTTTCACTATATGGTTAATACACTTACTATAACATGCCAAACGAACCCCAAATTGTTTATTATTAATATATATATCCTTATCTAAGTCATTTGGCCGAACCTTAGATTTTTAGGAATAAAATAAGAATTAATAATATAATATTTGATTTAAAAACTATTTTGTGTCAATTTTGACACTATTTGATATATGATTTTTGTGAAAGTCATAACAGAATTATATGTTCGAACCAAGTTGATTAAATCAACACTAATATATCATAGTAACATAGAAAATTAGTTTAATTCATAAAAAGTCTCAAATTACATTTATTTTGGTGTTTATAACATCAATTATGTCAATATTTCATTAATAAGATAATTACTGCATCATCATTGTGTCATACATAAATTAAATTATTTAATGTCTAAAAATTACAAATAAAATACCATTATGTAGGAAATCTTTTTAGATTTCTAATTAATATTTATAGTCAAATTTATCTTCTGTATAACCCCATATTAAAAATGTTTTAGTAAATAAACTTTGATTTTAACTCTTTTAACCCTTCTTTAAATAAATTAATAATAAATGTCCTAATCTAACCCAAGTGGGCCTAAATGATCATATTTTATTCCTAAGTATGTTTTTGGTCGAAATACACTTGTCCAATAGGATTAGGACATGTGTTAGGGTAATAGTAATATCATATTTACCCTTAGTTACCCTATTTACTATTAACCGTGGTAAAAAAAGTAAAAAGTTACTATTCACCAAAAAATTATTTTCATCTCATTGAACCACATTTTAGTCCTTGATATTAACCGTGTTTGTCGGATTTTCGAAATTCCATTCACAGAAGCGGTAAAATTAAGTTTTATGCAAAATTCAGTTTTTTAACCTACCACTTAGTGGTTTCACTATTCATCAAAAATTGAAAGTTTTCAGAAAAGTACCAAAATTTCACCCTAGGCTATAATTGATATTCCGAATTCAAAAATGATTTCTATTTTACAAAATTCCCAACATATAAGTTGCATTAATTAATTTTATAATTAATTTCCGCTGTCACAACAAATAGCGTGTTTTTAAGAGATAATAACTATCAAAAGATTGACACTTGTTTATAATTGGTTTAAATGTGAAATTACATCCAATGTCCAACATTTTATTAAATTGTAAAAATATATTCTAAATATACTTTAAAACCACTAAAATTAATGATTTATCACTATTAATTATTTCGATTAAAAAAATTTGTTTTTAATTATAATTTAGTAATTTTCACTATTCATCAGAATATGAAAGTTATCCGAAAAGTATCAAAATTTCACCTTAGGCTAAATTCGATACTCCGAATCCAAAAATGAAGTTCATTTTGAAATATAAGATTTACAGAATTTTAAAAAGTGGTTATTACTATTCATAACGGCTAGTTTTAATAATATTTTAATAGCATATCGTTGTTTAGTGAAACTCGGTATTGCGTATTACACACGCTATCGAGGAAGGTCGCGATTGCGTGTAATGCAAGGCAAGTCAAGGATGCGTGTTGTGCAAGCTCCTTTTGGTGTAGCGTACAACACAAGACATTAATAAAATTAAAAAATATATTTTTTATAAAATCTTGGGCTGTTACAACAACCAGGGCTATATTGTGGTGAAGGAACATCAGTAGTTCTTTTCTTTTCAAGCATCAAGATGATGAAAATAACTCTTTTAAGTAACAATGCTTCGAATCAAATCAAGTTGCAAAGCAAATAAGGAAAGAAAACTTACATCTTCATGCGCCACGTAATCGTGTCACTCCTCATCAGTCCCCTCAGTGGCGCCACGATCAATCAATTCCTTCACCCGCTTGGTGATAGGAATGGACACATCAGTGGCATAGATGAGAATTTCAAGCTCTCTGATATGAATCCACACTTCATCAGGGTTATTCTCAAAACTGATGTCCATAGAAGCCAGAAGATTCCCTATTCCAGGGAGGTGTATCCCTTCACATAAATCCAGCCAGGCAGTTTCAACACCACAGTATAAACTCTTCCCTGTATTGACAGTCTATGGTCTTATATATGAAGGATGTGAGGCGAGTCCTACAATCTTTGATTTCAGTTTCTTCCCAGCTCCTGCAACTATAGATAGAGAATAAGAAAATGAGACTTATTGCTTTATAAAGTAGTAGTGATTAATGTACCCCAATTAAGTAACTCAACAGGAGTTGATGGAGTGGGTCTTCTGATTCTGACTGGAGTATTATATCATGCACGAGGCCTCTTTTCCAGTTGTTGCAACTCATCATCCCCATCTTGGGAATCCGGTGAACCAGTCCTAGAGGACGAATATGGAGAATCAGCTTCAGGTGGGGAAGTATCACCTTCATGAGGGAGGGTTTCTTTCTCTATAGTCCTCTTCATTTTCCCCACCTGATAAACTGGGGGATTCAGCACCCCTTTAGGGTATGATGCTATCTAGTGATCGGCATACCATGTAGACATGTTATGTGCCTCCCTTTCAACTGGTAGATCAAATACCGCCCCAATATTCTCCCTTGATGTCATCAACCACAATTTCTGAGCAACCATCGGATGTTGCTCTAACCTGACATATACTGGGGGAGATACAACAATCTGTTACAGACACTTGAATTGACGTGCAAATCTATATGGAGCATATCCCTTACTTATAATTTCTCTGTCAATCCCGGAAACTAGCACACCATCTCTCCAAGCCATCATGTATGCCCTTAAATCCAAGTGGGCTGTTCCACCATCAAAAAACCGCCCGATTGGTGGGTTTCCATAGGGAAAGAAGTTGAATTACTTAAACCTGCTCAGCCTCACTTTCATGTCATAGGCATTAAGATCTAATGGACAAACTCCCGAGAATGCCTCCACTGATGGCCTGAAAGAACTTCTAGGAATTCATACTCCATTCTGTGCATTATAAGTCGTGAAGTAAGTGGCGATCCATCCCCATAAAATTAGAATGGTCCCACTATTCTCAAAGGAGATTTACCCATGAATACATGAAGTAAACTACTATGAATATTTTCTAAAATGGGGGTATCCAACCGAACCATTTTTCCCTCATCCAACTTTGCCGCAATAACGAAGGCCCCTGGCCTGAAGCCTCCCTTCGAGTCCCTGACTGGAAAGAGATAAACGATGTTCCACAAATCCAAGAAGCCCACCAGACGAGTCTTTTTTTGGGATCCTTTGATTCAACTCATATCCCCCTTTCTCAAACTCTCTTGCATCTAGTGTTTTCCAGAATGTTCCATGAGGACCCCTCTTCTCAGGTTTTGGATAGATCGTAGGACGGGTGGGCCTCTTATCCTTGGATTTCTTTTTCTTGGATCCTTTCCCCTTCGGTTACTTCTCCTTCAGCTCCTTCTCTTTATTCTCAATAAGAAATATATTCATCCAATCCTCTGGATGAATACCCTTTCTAGAATTAGTTAAGGAGGTCTCTGAACTCTTGATCCTGTGGAAGATTTTAAATAATTCTCAAGCCAATGTAGGATTGTTCTCTGAATCATTCCAAGTCACCTTGGGAGGAATGAATTCATCATACATGTCGCCCAAAATTGGAGCCCCTGAGATCCTGTGGACATCCCACAGACTGATGCCTACTTCTCCATGAGTCAGATGGAAAGAATTGGTTTCTAGGCTCTAGTAGCTGAGTATCTCCAGCATGAAGTTATCATTTTTGTATATATATGTTTTCCCAACCCAGACAGCTTCGTATATCGCAACTCTTTTCAAATCCTCAACAAACTCTGCACAGGTTTGTCATACCCAGTATTCCCACATCCAAGTTGGCTTCACACCTCTCCGAGAATGGAAGTCCCAACTTTTCTTCCAGCCTTTGGATTAATCCATCTGAACATTTCGGAATATTGGGGGATTACAATGTGGTTGTAGCTCGGGCTTATGAGGTTTCAAATCTGGCGTAAAAGGGCTGTGATGCATCATATGGGCCATCTCCACTGTTCCAGTATTTATAAATCCTCCTCCACATGAGATATTTGCTGAAGCAAAGTTAGTGTAATTATGAAACCATGAAAATGGGAGGTAGTTCTTTGCTTCTTGAATAGTGACTTCTTGCAGATGACCATAGCCATACAAAGGTAGATAAATGCTTTGGGGGAAGTCGCGATGATATTTTTTTAGATACTTGGCCAAATCCAGAAGAGTACTATCACAGACGATATAATAATCGTGGCCAATGATACTCATCATATCATCAAGTCACTTGCTTGCCAGTTCATCTGTGATTCCGATTCTCCTGAGAGCCATTGATTCTGCACAAAAGTTGAATAATTAACTCTTCAGTAAGTTGATTTTTTATAAAATTTGTGAACGAATTTGAAAAAAATGGAAAAGGAATTAAGGCGCAGAAGTCTAAACTTGGCGCGCAAGTGTGATGTGTTGCGCAAGTATAATGTGCCGCGCAAGTATTTAGCACGCAAGTATCACCGCGCAGGTCCAGATAACTTGACAGCAGCACGACAATAAAGGAAAAGGGAAAAAGGGAGCAACTTGTGTGGCAAAGATGACCTACGCGGCGAGAGATCCATATTCCGAAGTTATGTGCAATGCGCGACAAATAAGCGCATATATATAGGTCAGGACAGCCAGCACGCTCCAGCCCTGCGCGACTCATACCTGCATGATGATGGTTGCGTGGTGAACACCTGCACGCCTCTTTCCCTTTGGTTTTCTTCTTTTCCTCAAAGTCACATCCTTATTCATTCAGATCTAACTCTGAGGGGGGGGGGGGCTTTTGTTGATGCTCCTTTTCGTCACATTGTCTAAAAGAATGAAAAGGGAAATGACTTAGATGAAATTGATTTATCCTTTGAAGAAAACCCCAAAAATCGATAAAGGAATGAAAAAGGATTCAAAGGACCTAGGTTCATGCATGTTCCCTTACTATCGTGGAAGTATACTTGCGTGCCACTTAATGGTCGCGCAAGTGACTCGCGCACCCTACGTGATAACCGCTCGGGGCTATCTTGTAACACCCTGACCCCAGTTAACCAAAGTCGGTGAATTATTACATAACATTGGCATGATCACAAGAGAGATCAAGTCTTGAAAGACTGATTAGTTTAGTAGCCTTAGGATAGCTAGATACATTCATAATGTTTACATTACATCATAAAATGAAAACTACAACAATATAGTCTCTATAGTCCACACTCGTATCCCCTCATACTATCCCTACAGGTCATTCATAAAATACTTCTTCATATCCTGGGAAAAAATAAAACATAGAAAGGGGTGAGCTCAAATGCCCAGTAAGGATAATAATATATCAAAAACTTTCATAAATAAGAATAAACATTTAAGGCAATGTATAACTAAAAGAAAATCCTTTTAATCTTGAACTTCATGAACAGTAACATAGGGTATGATCAGTAATTTAGGGTATGAACAGTAACGTAGGGTATGAACAGTAATGTAGGGTATGAACAGTAACAAAGGGTATGAACAATAACGTAGGGTATGAACAGTAACGTAGGGTATGAACAGTAACCATACTTTTGATAACAACTGAACCTTACTTTTGATAACAAATGAACCTTACTTTTGATAAAAATGAACCTTACTTTTGATAACAATTGAACCTTACTTTTGATAACAAATGAACCTTACTTTTGATAAAAAATGAACCTTACTTTTGATAACAAATGAACCTTACTTTTGAAACAAAAATTAACCTTACTTTTGATAAAAAATGAACCTTACTTTTGAAACAAAAATGAACCTTACTTTTGAAAAAAAATCTGGACAGAATGTTGTGACAAACGTCAACGAATTTTTAAGGGATCTTAATAGAAGATTCAGACTTCGGTCAAAACTAATGATTTGTAGAAAAACTTATTATATTTCCAACGAAAAAAGAATAAATTAAAAAAGACATCTACAGTTCCTAAAATCATTAAAAAATAGAAGCAAAACATTTATGGAAAAACTGCTACTTCAAAACAGAATATCATAACATCAAGTAATTAAAAGTCCATTCAAACAATATTTTTACACTTTTATATAAACTAATGAAATCAAGATAAATATTTTTTCTTTCCAATGAATCAAGTTTAATGCAAATCATACAATTGTTGACGTTTTAGTAAAATAAATACCTAAAAGTTTTAAAACAGTGAAATGTTGAGTTTCAAAAAACATAGCAGCAACTTCATTAATTTTTTGAGAAATAGATAAGCATTTTCAAACTTCCTCATTAACTAATAAAATATATATAAATATCTTATATTTCCAATGTGATAAGAATAAAAAAAAACCAAATAACATAATTTAATATATCATTAAAATACATAATAAAAGTAATCAAACAAAATCATATGAAATCAAATTAAAGGAAATATGCACATGCACAAAAAATCTCCTATTTTTTTTATTACAAAACCAAAACATTTAAACCAAAAATGAATTTTTAAAATGATTAAATCCAAATTATTTCTCACCAAAACTTCTCTCCAAAACTTCTCCCCCTTTTTGTAAATAAAGAAAAAGTGAAAACATGCTCCCCCTAAACAAATGCAGCAAATAAAATTTAAAATTCCAACATACCAAGAGAAAATTTAATTTTCTCAAACTAAGAGGAGTCTAAAGGCTTTGTAGAAATACCGGCAAGCTGATTTTCAGAAGGGATAAATTCTAAAACAATATCACCCTTATTCACATGATCTCTAATGTAATGAAATCTAAGATCAATATGTTTTGTTCTAGAATGTTGTAAGGGGTTTTTAGAAATAGAAATTGCAGATGTATTATCACAATAAATAGGTAGTTTATCAAGATAAACACAAAAATCACATAAAGTTTTATTAATCCATAAAATTTGAGCACAACTACTAGCAGCAGAGATATACTCGGCTTCTGCAGTAGATAAAGCAACAGATAATTTTTCTTAGATGACCAAGATATTAAACATTTTCCTAAAAAATGACACATACCTGATGTGCTTTTTCGGTCAATTCTACAGCCTCCAAAATCAGAATCAGAATAAGATGTTAAATCAAAACAGTTATATTTTGGATAAAATAAACCAGAATCAATAGTTCCTTTAACATATCTAATTATACATTTAACATCTTTAATATGAATTTCTTTAGGATCAACTTGAAATCTAGCACATAAACAAACACTAAAAATGATATCAGGTCTAGATGCTGTTAAATATAGCAAGCTACCTATCATACCTCTATAAACAGTTAAATCAACTAATTTACCAGATGAATCACTATTTAATTTACAATTAGTACCCATAGGGGTTTTCATGGATTTAGAGGTATCAAGACCAAATCTTTTAACTAAATCATTAGCATACTTAGATTGATTAAGAAAAATTCCATCTTTCCTATTTGAAGTCCAAGAAAAAACTTTAATTCACCCATTAAACTCATGTCAAATTCAGAAGACATCAATAAAGAAAAATCATTACAAAGTATGTCACTAGATGATCCAAAAACTATATCATCAACATAAATTTGAACAATTAAAATATCATCAGAAGAACTTTTAATAAAAAGAGTGGGATCAACATTTCATTTCTTGAAACCATTTTTTAATAAAAATAAAGTCTTTCATACCAAGAATGAGGTTCTTGTTTGAGACCATATAAAGCTTTGGATAATTTAAAAACATGGTTGCGAAATTTTTCATTTTCGAAACCAGGGGGTTGTGAAACATAAACTTATTCCGTAATGAAACCATTTAAGAAAGCGCTTTTTACATCCATTTGATATAATTTAAAACCTTGAAAACACACAAAGGCTAAAAAAAATTTAATTGACTAACCAGGAAATAGGTGCAAATGAATCTTCAAAGACTATACCTTATTCTTGAGAGTATCCTTGAGCAACAAGTCTGGCTTTGTTTTTCACAATCTGTCCAGATTCATCCAGCTTGTTTCTAAAGATCCACTTAGTTCCAATTACCTGCTTATCTTCAGGGAATTCTACTAAATTCCAAACATTATTTCTAACAAACTGATGTAATTCATCTTGCATAGAAATAATCCAATTTGAATCTTTTAAAGCATCATGAATATCAACAGGAACAAAATCAGAAATAAAAGAAGAATTGGGACAATAATTTAAAATAGAATTTCTGGTTTTGACACCAGAATCAACATTGCCAATTACATTTTCAACAGGATGATCTTTGTGAATCGTCCATGATCTTGGATCAGGTTGAGAAGGAGTATTCTCCCCCTCAATTAATTCACTCTTATCTTGAGAAAAATCTTCCCCAAAATTAAAATCTCTAAACTCGTCATCAATAACATTATAATCAGAATTTATTTTAAAATTATTTTCATCAAACATAACATGAACAGACTCTTCAATAACCATAGTTCTTTTATTATAAACTCTATAAGCTTTAATGTTATTATAATAACCAAGAAAAAAACCTTCATCACTTTTAGAATCAAATTTATCTAAATTATCCCTTGAATTTAAAATAAAAACTTTGCATCCAAAAACTCTAAAATAACCAACTTTAGGCTTTTTATTTTTGAATAATTCATAAAGAGTTTTCTTTAGAAAAGGTCTAATAATAATTCTATTTGAAATATAACATGCAGAAAAAACTACCTCATCCCAAAAATATCTAGGCAGATTATATTCACTTAACATAGTTCGAGCCATTTCAATAAGAGTTCTATTTTTCTGTTCTACAACACCATTTTTTTGTGGTGTTCTAGGAGAATATAAATTATGAGAATATTCATTATTTTCACAGAATTTTTCAAAATCTAAATTATGAAATTAACCTCCTTTATCACTACGAATAGAAATAATCATAAAACCTTTTTATTTTGAACTAATTTAGAGAAAGCAGTGAATTTAGATAAAATATCATTTTTATTTGCTAGAAAATATACCCAAGTAAATCTACTATAATCATCAACAATAGATAAAGTATATTTCTTTCCACCAAGGCTAGAAATTTGAGTTGGACCAAATAAATCATGATGTACTAACTATAAAAGCTTATTAGTACTTATCTGATTGATAAGTCTAAAAGAAATTTTGTGTTGCTTCCCTTTCATGCAGGCGTCACAAACATGATGTTGTCCTTTCTTCAAAGAAGGAAGCTGTAAAACATGCTCATGCTTCAAGAGCTTATGCAACAATCTAAAATTAACATGTCCTAAATGTCAGTGCCAAAGGATGTTGTCATTCTGTACACCATTCAAACACTTTACATGTTGAACTGTTAGTTCAACAAAATCAATAGTATAAATATTATCTTTTTGATTATCATAAAATAATAAAGAATCATCTTTAAAAACTAAACATTTATCATTTTTAAATTTAACTTCCATTCCATCATCACATAATTGTGATATAATAATTAAATTATTTTTTAAACCTTCAACATATAAAACTTTTGAAATAAATGTAGAATTTGAAATACCAACTTTACCAAAACCTTTTACTTTGACTTGGGAATTGTCTCCAAAAGTAACAGTGCCTCCATCACATGTGTTGTATGTGGTAAATTTTGATGGGTCTCCAGTCATATGCCTAGAGGATCCACTGTCCATGTACCATATGTCGTTCTTGAGACATCCAAGGAATTTTTCCTATAGAAATCAATTAATTGACAATTTTGGTACCCAAGCTACTTTGGGTCCAATAGGATTAGTAATACAATTTTTAGGTACCCATACAGAATTTAAACATGTATTGTAAGGTACTCTCTATAACAATGATTTAGAAATATTAGTTTTTGAAAATCCCAAAGATTTTTTAAATCTAAGTGAACAGTCATTGGCATAGTGACCATTCATGCCACATTTAAAACAAGTAACAGTTGAAGTACAACCATTTTTAATTTTAACAAAACAAGTTTTATATATTTGAGGTAATCTTTTATCATAACCAAAACCATATTTGTTTTTATCATTTTTAGTCAAAGACATCATCTCATGATATTTTTCACTACCTTGAATAAAAGAAAATAAATTTTGTTTAAGACATTCAACTTCCTTTTTCAATTTCTCATTCAAATCTTGACTAGTTTTCAAATTATCATAAACTATTGAAAGGGAAGAAGTGGCAGTGTTAATTAACCTTTTATTTTCGTGAAAAATTACTTTATTTTCAGAAATATGTTTTTCATTACCTTCTCTATGTTTATTATATAAATCAGCATCTTTGAAAATATCTTTTCTTAATCTTTCAATTTCTTTATTTAATTCAAAAGCATTGGGGTTTTCAGATTCATATTCAGAATCAGAACATTCATAATAATAATTAGAATTAAAAACCTTATCTAGTGATGCCATGAAACACAAGTTGGCAGATTCTTTGTCATTTCCAAATTGCTCACTAGAATCAGATTCTTCAGTACAACTCTAGCTGGTTTCCAATGACTTTCTATCCTTCTTTTTGTATTTGTCTTTATTCTTTAGTTTAGGAAAATCGGGTTTGATATGACCTTTCTTCCTGCACTCATAACAAGTTACATCTGAAGCATTGTAATTTGCATCAACTTTATTATCTCCCTTATATTTTTCTTTTTGAGAATTTCTAATAAACTGGTTTTTGAAACCTTTCTTTTTCATTCTTTTGTAGACTCCAGTTACAAGCTGAGCCATGTCTTCCTTTTCAATATCCTGTAGATCAGAATCAGAAGAATTATTAGAAATAACATTTATAGACATAAAAGTTATACCTTTTCTTTTTGTTGACTCCTAATCAGCTATGTTCTTCAGTTCTAGTTCATATTGTAGTAGTGATCCAATCAATTCATCAAGTGTGTACTCTTTGAAATTCTTGCTTTCATCAATGGCAAGCTTCTTTGCATGCCATTTCTTTGGTAATGCTCGTAGGACTCTTTCAACAAGTATAAGATTTTCCAGAGATTCTCCATGTGAATTCATTCCATTCACAATTCTTGTGAATCTATGGAACATTGGATTTACAGTTTCATCTTCACCCATCTTGATGTCTTGATACTCAGCACGAAGCATTCCATGTTTGGTTCGGATCAATTTGTCAGAGCCAAGGTGATTAACTTGAAAAATATTCCAAATCTCATGAGCTGTCTTGCATGCAGAAACATGACTAAAAACACCTCTGTTGATAGAACAATATAAAATATTAACGACGTTGTAATTTAAGACATATCTAGTAGCATCAATTCCTGTAAGAGTATCTGGATCAGCTTCAGGCAGTGTGTATTGTTTTGACATGATTGACCAGTACTCAATGCTAAACTGTTTGAGGTATGCCTCCATTCGGGATCTCCAGTATCCATAATCATTTACATCAAAATGTGGTGGCTTTTGAGGAATCCATGCATCATTCAGGTTCAATCCTGCTATCTTATAAGATCTTTATCCTTAGACTGTGAGGTCTAGGAATAGGATAGCACAATAAAATAGAAAAGCAGATAAAATAAATTATTGGATAAATTCCAGAAGGAACAACCAAGTATAATGAAATATAAATATAGAATGAAACTATTCTTAAGAAGGTTATCCTATGATACCAATTGTTAGGTCAGACAGGGTAATGACAGATGGTCTAGAGGGGGGTGAATAGACAAGATTAAAAATTTAATCAAATAAATTAATTATCAAAGTTAATTATTAAAATTAATTAGCAGCGGAAAAAATAAATAACGCAAGGATGTTTTTTATAGTAGTTCGGTCCAATGTGGGCCTACTCTACTCTTATACCTCTCTACTTGGCGAGAGATACGTGTCCACTAAATATTATTTTTAATGGGGAATCATAACCCAATTACAACATCCTTTTCTAGTGGAGGGATAACCACGACATTGACTTTTGTGTGGGGATTCAAAACCCTTACAACCTGACTTTAGATACTGGGAGTCACAAACTAAATATTTTTGACTTTAGATACAGGGAGTCACAACCCTAAGATTCTGACTTTAGAATCCAGGAGTCACAACCTGAAGAAAAATACTAACTAATAATGCTTTTGTGTGCAAAAGCATAAACAGAAAAATAAGAGTGCATGTGAGATATTGGAAGTAGTGTTACAAATTCAGAACCAGATGAAAGAGAAGATAAAAATTAAAGCACAAGTACTGGTTCATGAGGTTTAGTTCAGCACATCTCGTCAATGAAATTGTAGTTGAAGCAGAATTAATTCAGTGCTTGAGAGACTGAGCAGGTGTTGAAGCAGAGTGTCACAGGACGTTGCAAATGCACAGTAGATTTAAAGTTCACAACACATTCTCTTTGTATTGTGTTTTTTTATTTCCTACAAGAGAGAACTATATATATAGAGAGAATAAAAAATATCTAGCCGGTGCAACAACTCCGCTTCCTTAGGATATTCAAAATTAATTAAGTTAAGAGATCCCATAAATATCTCCCTGAAAATAGCAGAACCGTTGCATCTTTATTCCCGTAGAATAAAATATCTAATAGAGGAATTCAATATAATTTGAATACGTCTTCCAATAAAATATCCAGAATAATAATAGCATTGAATGATTCAAAACAGAATTTTAAATCCATTTAAAATGATTTAAGCGAAGTCAAAATAGTTCCTGAAAACTAGTAGCAGATTCTGGAATTAAATTCAAACATTTAAATTTAAACAATCTTAAAACGTCAAAATTTATTTGTAAAATACATTGAAGAACGTTATTAAATTTTCTCTCTAAATATAGCAAAAAAACAACAAAAACTCTTTCATTATGATCCTGATATTTAATGAGGATTTAAAAAAAAATCTTTAAAAAATAATCTATATATTTTCAGAAAATCAATTTTTTAAAAAAATTGCATAGAATGAACAGTAACTTCGGAATGAACAGTAACTTCGAAGTGAATAGTAACTTCTGAGTGAATAGTAACTTCCGAGTGAATAGTAACTTCGGAGTGAATAGTAACTTCCGAGCGAACAATAACATTGAGGCGAACAATAACTTCGGAGTGAATAACAATGTAACGTAGGGTATGAACAATAAAGTAACGTAGGGTATGAACAGTAACGTAGGGTATGAACAGTAACCATACTTTTGATAACAAATGAACCATACTTTTGATAACAAATGAACCTTACTTTTGATAAAAATGAACCTTATTTTTGATAAAAAATGAACATTTCCTTTGATAACAAATGAACCTTATTTTTGATAAAAAATGAACCTTACTTTTGATAACAAATGAACCTTAAATTTGAAACAAAAATGAACCTTACTTTTGAAACAAAAATCTGGACAGAATGTTGTGACAAACTTCAACGAATTTTTAAGGGCTCTTAACAGTAAATTCAGACTTCGGTCAAAACTAATGATTTGTAGAAAACTTATTATCTTTCCAAAAAAAAGAATCAATTAAAAAAGACATCTACATTTCCTAAAATCATTAAAAAACATAAGCAAAACAATTCTGGAAAAACTGCTACTTCAAAACAGAATATCAGAACTTCAAGTAATTAAAAGTCCATTTAAACGCTATTTTTAGACTTTGATGTAAAATAATGAAATCAAGATAAACATTTTTTCTTTCCATGGAATCAAGTTTCGTGCTAATCAGACAAAGCTATAAGTTTTAGTAAAATAAATACATAAAAGTTTTAAAATAGTGAAATGTAGAGTTTCTAAAAACATAGTAGCAACTTCATTAAATTTTAGAGAAATAGATAAGAATTTTCAAACTTCCTCATTAACTAATAAAATATAGATAAATATCTTATATTTAAAATGTGATAAGAATCAAAAAAAAATCCAAATTACATAAATTAATATATCATAAAAATACATAATAAAAGTAATCAAACAAAATCATATGAAATCAAATTAAAGAAAATATGCACATGCACAAACAGCACATATACCTTTATGGACCTTGTTCTTGGATTTCTTCCCTGAAGAAAATCTTAAACCTCATCTATTTGGGCAGTCATACACACATAATACCCACATAATTTCATCTTTTGTGGCACAATTTTCTGGTTTCACTAATACCTCTAGTTTCTCACACCGAGCATGACACACATGAGCATAGAGTGTTAAAGTAATCATGACATCTTTCTTTGATCCATCAATCATGCATAAACATCATAATCCCTTACTCGAACTATGTGGGTTCTGATTCCTTTTCCAATACAAAGGATACATAGGTAGCCCATCTACAGGTACGATCTCATCTTTGAAATAATCCATGTCCTTCTAAATGAAAATAAACTTCAAGTGCCCCACTAAGTGGCTTTAAAACCAGTATGGTCATCATAATGTCCAAGATAATTTCATGTATCAACGGATAACATTGACTAAGAATCTCTAAATAATACAGATGATTCTCTATCAATGAAGAACCTCAAATACATAAAAAAGATTTTCTAAATTTCCTACATATAAATCATTGATTGTCAGATCTAAAGGAAATATCATTTTTTACTTGGTAATGTAATAAGGATTCATGAACATAACTTAAATCTATAACGAGATTCCCAGAGTAGACAATAATTCCCCTCAAAAATGTGTGATGAGTCCGACCTCCCATCCTCTCGACCAATGCAAATTCCTAAGTCTCATCAGTCTACAACTACTGAGCTCATACCTTTGGAAAGTAGGTTCAAATGGATATGGAATCATTGGATGTTTCCGGTTCTACGAACAAACCCATTAGAAACCACTTGGAATGATTGAATCTTAAATCAATGAGATCATCCCTAATTCTAGAGGTAAAAAAATGGTGAACCCGACATGAATCCTTAACCAAGTTAAAATGATAGTTTACCTACTTGTTAGGCCCCTATTTAAAACTAAATGACAGGGCCAACAAGACAATCAATAACATATGTATTCATCCAAAAGATGTAGTGGCTGGACTTATCTTGATTATGTCTGTTATATCGTGGTGGCACTCTTTTCCAGGATCTTCTGTATTTCCAAAATGGCTTATCATAAGTTCACACCCGTGAAAACGTCTACTCTGAAAACCTCTACTTCGAATGCCACTGCTGCTACTCTTGCTGGATTATCGTCCGCTCTGAGGACGGCATTAACTACTCAGTGTCTTCAACGTTGGGTATCAAACACGCTGGTTAGGAAGTACCGTCAACGTGGTACCATTCCAACTATGGAGGCTTCCCGAAAAGCCCTCCATGTGAACACTTCACCCTGGTTGTTCGGACATCGACGACCAGTGATCAAGAAGCAAGCGGTGCTAACCACCATCTCTATCCTTTTTGAGTCGTTATCCCCAGAACGCAATCACCATTCACTCCAATATTCTGAGTAGGTGAATGAGCAGGTCCCTCAGGGCCTTAATTCAAGGAGACATGAGTCCTTCCTTAGGGCTCCCATTAACAATCGCCGCCAGACTCATGCGGTAGTGCGCCATCAAAATGATGGGGGTACCAAATCCAGGCATTCGGCTCAGGTTCCTCGATCCTGAACAGGCAAGACGAATCGCCAGAGGTGAAATCCGGTTAACAGTGAGCAGGTTCTCATCTCTGCCATCTCCGGAGAAGTCCACAACCTAACATGGTGGAAAGTAATGAGTGGGCACATACACCCGTACGTTTTAATTCTGCTGTCCCGCAGACTCGTCTGGAAGCAGCACACCAATCCCGCCAGGCAATTCCGGTGGAGTACTATAGGCAGGAACATACACCTGTTTATATGTCATCAGCTAGTCAGTAGGCTCGTCTGACTACATATGATGGATCTCATCAACCACGTTCTGCGAAGTACAATCAGCAGGCACATACACCTGCTAGTATTGATCAATCCTACCAACAGTCTCATTTGGTAGCACCAGGAGAAGTTAGTCGGAAAGCTCTGGAGACAAACAGGAGGCAGACTCAATTATCTTCCCCCAAACTTGAGTACTGTTAGGATTCACTGACTAGAAAAGGAGGAAATGAGTAGGAACACACACCTACTCCAAGCACGGAATTGACATATATCCCTATTCTGGCAGCTGAAGTCACCAAGCACATTTTGTCAATGATGAAAGAGCAGAAGAAAATCTCTGATCATATTCTGGATGCCTGCCAGGATATTATAAAAGCATTAGAAACATCTCAGGGAAAGACACATAAATCTTTCCTTACCAGTGGAGTGACACATCAATAGTTCACTCAGGAACAGACATAGACATCTTTTTTAGTCCAAGAGGGTTGTGGGACATACTCCCCCATATCATACAGACAACCAAGTCTGGCACAAACACCTGATTTGTGTAGAGATTGTCAGTCTAACCTGGCCATCTCTCCTGATCAGGAACATACACCTGCTTAGAGTAGCCACTTTCGTCAACAAGTGGTTTCTAAGGTATGTAATAAGGCGTCTAAGAAGAAGACCCACCCAACACAGTCAAGAGACCAAGATCCAAGCTGTAAAAAGTCCTTGCTCGATGCTGGAGTTTTTGGAGCCCTCAGACAGTTATCTGTTGGAATTCAAGATTCTGCTACCTCATTTCCCAATAGTGGGAACATTAATTCCGAAGGTCATCAACAGAAACATACTCATGATGGATTGCTTCATGACAATTCGGTCGATCTCGATGTTTCATCTTTAGATGAGAGCCACATGAACCCTCTATGTGGTCAGAAGACCAATGAGAAAGAGATCTCATCTTTTGTTGTAACCCACCATGGTGGCCCTCCCCATGATGATGAATTTCGTTGCGAAAGTCCTCTACATAGTAGTGATTCAAATTTCCTGGAAAATGCTCTAGTGGACAACATAGTTCTGAGAAATCCCTCCTATCATGAGGCACGTGAAAATGCAAAACTAGTCTTGTCTGATGCTTCATCGCTAGCAGGTGAAATACTTTGTCAATCAGAAGATAGAGAAGGGTGAAGGTCATTCTCCGAACCACCCCTAACTCATGAATCTTCTAGTTTGATAAGTTATTTCTCTACCAATCTTGTTGAATATGATGAAGCAACATGGAAGCACTAGCTTTGGTCAAATCTGGTAGAAGAATCTTCATTTAATGATAAAAAGGAAATGATGAACATGAGAAAACAACTAACGAAAGGTGAACTGCCAGTCATGTTTTAGCCTCTGGCTGACTCTCAGTATGACATTCCAGAGATGTTGACAGAAGATGGAATTCATGATATTCATCTCAACATATGTAAAACTCTTTGTCAGTTGAAAAATAAAGTATTATCTTATGATGAATATGAAAATCATGTTAAGATAATAGAAGGGTTACAACGTGAGATTGATTTAGCATCTCTATCATTCTCTCGATATCCGAAGGCTGAAAAGTAGAAGAGAGCCCTTCAACGTTCATGCCTTGGCGCACTAAGAAGATTTCACCAGTTAATTTCCAATTCCCCATATGGTATTCATATCAGAGGATGGGGTGTTCATGGAGCACTACATTTCATTGTTCTCTTCAGTCAGCAAAGCCCTCCGAAAATGGATTCATGCGATGTTATTGCCCATGGTCAGCCAAAGTCAATGGGTTTTGTTTGTAATAAAAAGCTTTCCCAAGAATAGGATTCAACTAGTTCCTCTCAAAATCATGAATACAGAGAAAACTTTGTTGAATTACTCCTGCATCAAGTGAACGAGAATATTGAAAATGCCTCTCATATGGATCAAGCACATAATCAAGTGAAAGAAGTGTCAGAAATCATCCAACGGTATTTTGAATCGGATGATAAAAGTGGATATCGATTGATGCCTCCAGCTAATTTCTGGACCAAGGTCTGCAAGATCAAAGGAGATTTTAATAAATTCTCAGACATAACATGTCAAGAGCCACCCCAGCTCGCCAGACTGGGGACTCTTTTAACCCAACCCTCAAAATCAACGAATAAGATTCGAGAAGTTGACCAAAGACAGCATGAACAGCCCCAGTCCACCAGACTGGGGACATTTTCAAATCATCAACCCTCTCCTCATAGAAAGTCGGTCTTTTCTTGATTGGGAAAGAAGCCACAAGAGGAACAAAGAGCCAAATTATCAGGATATTATCTCGAATTGACGGTTTTCCAAGAAATTCTTTAGGGATCGACTCAACAAAAGGAAATGTCTCATAAAAGACATGGAAGGAGACAATATCGCATGAATGATTATAGGAGGGATGATATGAATTACGCATCAATTAATGTCTTCAATTACATTATTGTTGATCCACCAGATGAAGCTCACTCAGAGGGATTAGATGAAGAGGTTTCTGCTCAAGAAGTTGTACGCACAGACACAAATGAAGAAGGTGTGCATACACGAAATCAAAGGATTACTCAGAACCTAGGTAATCCATCAAGTTAACCACTTCCCCCTCTCTGAAAGGGATCAAACAAGGGGAAGTGAAAGAATCAGGTTACATATCCTTCCTCTGGAAAAGTTGAATAACTATCACTATAAGAAAGATTTGTGCAACAGGAGGAAGAAATGGAGGAATTGGGGAGGATGGATGCAGAACTTCTTCAGGGTAGTCTTCCTCCTAATAGTGTTGGAGTTAGTAAGCCAAGGGAGTTTGTTGCAACTTATTAGATGGATCAAGAATATCTTCCTTTATCAGTACACCCTTACAGGTCTAATCCTATAGGTCAAGGGAAACAACAATTGGTAGTGCTGCCATCATTTGTAGTACCAACTGCCATACCTGACCAAGATCCAGTCACTGCACCTGTTCAGATTCAAACTCAACTGGATTTTTCTCAAAAGTTAAAAACTACTATTGAGTCATTAACTGCTCGGTTGGAAGATATGGAGCGAATGCGTGCGCAAGTTCAACCAGAAAAGAGAGCTTACCCTGAATGGGTTGATGCAATCCCTCCTCCATCAAGTTTTGGGAACACTGAATTCCCTATTTTCAATGGATTGGGAAATCCTGAACAGCATTTGATGCATTACTTGTCTTTTTGAGATCCTATGATGGGAACTCCAGAACAGCAAGAAGAAGTGAAACTCAGTTGCTTCGTCCGGACCTTGCAAGGACCAGCCTTTTTCTGGTATACAATCATGAAATCCTGGTCAATTACAGGATGGGAAGATATCCGTCAAAGATTTCTTCTTCAATTCAGCTCATCTTTTCCAAAGACAACATTTTTTGATCTTAAAAACTGTAAGCAAAGGGAGAATGAAAGGGTCTCAGATTTCATTGCTCGTTGGAAGGGATTAACATATTATCTATTCTTAGCACTCCCTCAGGATTAATTGTTGCCAATATGTGTGGGAAATTTGCATGATGAATTTCTCACACCAATGATCCCTGTGAAATACACAAGAGGACTTCGAGACCTTACTTAAATCGCTCATCAGATTGATGATTCTGTTATAAATACTAAGGATAAAGCTCATGTAATTCCATCAGCTCCAGGAAGGAGAATGGGTAAAGTAGAGAATGCTATAGTTATGTTTAAACAAGCACCTGTACCTACTTCTACCTCAAAACCTTTATCTTCTTGAAGGGCTCTACCTTCAGAGAATCAAAAATAGAGGTCGTTTCGTCAAGACGATCAAAGAGATCAAAGACGAAAACAATTTTATGAGTTTAAGAGTAAATTTTATTCTTTCTGAAATGAAAAAGTTCCTGGTTACTTCATTTCGGCCCTATAGAATAATTTGGTTTAGCTGCCGAGGCCCAAGAGGCCAAACAAGGAAGGAGATAAAGACCATCCCAATTATTTCCCATTTTATCAGATGTTGGGGCATCCCATCCAGGAGTGTTTTGTCTTCAAAGACCTTCTGTAAAAGATGGTCGACTCGGGACAAGTCAAACTGAAAGGTTCTTCAGCTCAGGTAGCATGTGTTAATGCTACTGTTCCAGATGAGGAAGGCGAATGGCAAGAAGTCAAAAGAAAAAATGTGCAAAAATATGATGATTGGATGGTCTGGAAAATGATCAACCAAACTCATGCCATTTTGAGAATGCAATTGAAGAAACCAATTGTGCCATCTGCCATGAATGCCGCAGCAAAAACCTCTTTATTAGAGGTAAAATATTCAAAGAAACAACACAATTCCATGAAAGAGGAACAATTAGAAGAAGATTAGTATGTGTCAAAGCCTATGTTGTCTTTGACTCTGGCAGATTTCATGCCATCTACTTTGAAGCTATGATCACCGTCCCACCAAACAGTATAGCCTGAATAGGCTAATCAGGCCGAGTCTTCATCGGATGAAGGGTTGATTTTCGGTTCTGTTAATATAATTCAATTAACAGATCCATATGCAAGTTACAGTTTTGATTTTGATGATCCTGAATTCCCTATATCAAATAGAGGAATTAGAGGAAGTTCTAGAGGCTAAGGATATAGGGGAAGAAGTGGATCTTTCAGAAGCCACTATTCCAATTTTACCCTTGATAGAACTGTGTATGCAGAAAAAACTCATGGAAGATCCCTTCAGCAAGCTCAACAAGAAAAAGCATGTTCTTTCACCAAAAGCAAATTCAGTCATGGCACAGTTATTCTGGAAGATCGGTTGAAAGTTCCATCTTCTTCCTCTCAGCAAGTAAATAGATCTAATCGGTCTAATCTTCCAATGCCAGGAATATTGCCAACTTCTATCCCTATACAAGATGCATCAACTTCCAAAGCATCAATTTCCAAGACACCTGCTAAACCACATGTTCCTATTGGGAAACGCAGACCTATGGATCAAAAAGTGTGATATATTGAAACACCTGGCCCATGTACCGGCCAAGTTATCAATTCTGGATGCCTTGAATTTATCAAAGGATCCTCGGGAAGCACTCATTGAGGCTTATTCAATCCCTTAGAAGTTTGAAAGTGAAATTGTTGCAGTTGAAGTCTATCACATAGAGAATAATCCTGCAGAATGCCATGCAGTAATATCTTTTATTGATGAAGATGGAGATGATGGCGTGCATGGACATATTAGACCTTTTTACTTATTTGGAAAGGTCAATGGAGTAGACATTCTAAGAGTTTTCATTGATAATGGTTCAGGAGTCAACCTCATGCCCATTCGTACACTTCGTCGATTGGGCCTCACATAATCTGATTTAACTCCTTCTACCATGACGTTACAAGGATATGATAAAAATGAACAAGAACCACTGGGCGATGTTACACTCAGAACTCGGTTTGGAGATCTTGTATCCAATTCAGATTTCATGGTTTCTGATCAAGACTCATCCTTACACAACTTTCTTGGAAGACCCTGGCTACATCAACATGCGACTATCCCTTCATCATACCATCAATGTCTCAAATGTTGTTTTGATGGTCATGTTGGGACATTGTATGGTGATAAGGCCTCTTTCAAGACATGTGAATCTCAATACATTGAGGCATAATTCTATCAAATGAAGGGAAGGGAGAAATCCAAAACAAAAGAGATTACCAAAGTTAATTCTCCATATGGTTTAGAGAAGATTCCTGTAAATCAATTTACACATGTGAGTACAGATTATGTGTTTCCTATCAGTAAAATTGACAAGATAGAACCAAATCAAAATAATCTTATGGAAATATCCATAATGTCAATTACGAAAATCGATCCAGAAAACATGAGATAAATTGGTAACCCACCAAGAAGTGATGAAAGCCCAAATGGTGACATCTTCATTTAATCTACTGAAATCCAACATGTCTATAATTCTCCAATCAGGCCAGATGAAGTTATAGCAACATCGGAGGTGAAAAATGATGTCGATTCTAAATCCATCATCTCCTATTTATTTCCCAAGAAAGACCCTTCATCATCAATTGGGTCACAAATGGAAGCTTCTTCTTCAAGATGTACAAGTTTTAACATCTCTTATGATCATGGAAAATCTGCTTTATCATCTACTATGCAAGTAGAAATGGAAGAAATAACACATGTTAAAGAAGAATAGGAATATATCAGAGCTGCTCCTCCAGCATTTGAAGAGGGTAACTCTACCACTGTGGATGAACTCATAGAAATAAATCTGGGTACAAAAGAAGATACACGCCCCACTTTAAATAGTGCGGCCATGACTCTTGAAGAGCAAGAGATATATATTTCCTTTCTAAAGAAAAATAGAGATATATTTTCTTGTAACTATACAGAGATGCCAATGCTTTATCCTGATGTTGCCACTCATCGTTTGGGTTTACTAGAAGAACATCGAGGATTTAAGCAAGCTGTGAGAAGAACACACCCAACATATGCTTCAAAAATTGATGTTGAATTGGATATTCTTATCAAAGCTAACTTCATCATAGAAGTTCAATATCCCAAGTGGTTGGATAATATTGTCCCTATGAAGAAGAAGAACGGAAAAATTAGAGTTTTCATTAATTTCAGAGATCTTAATCGGCATTGTCCTAAGGATGATTTCCCAGTTCCGATTACAGAACTATTAATCGATGCAATAGCTGGATATGAAGCACTTTCCTTCATGGATGGATATTCTGGATATAATCAAATCCTAATGGCTCCAAAAGATGAGGAATCCATATCCTTCAGGGCACCTCAGGGTGTGTTTTGCTATCGAGTAATGCCCTTTGGCTTAAAAAATGAAGGTGCAACATATCAGCGTGCAATGCATCGCATCTTCATGCCCTTTTTAGGGAATTTGGTTCAATGTTATGTGGATGATTTGGTGGTCAAATCCAAAAAACGTTCTAATCACTTGGCTGATTTGGAAGTCATATTCCGCAAGATTCGGCAACATAATTTGAAGATGAACCCCTTAAAATGTGCTTTTGGAGTAACCTCAGCAAACTTTCATGGATTTTTTTGACGCCATCGTGGTATTGATGTTGATCCTGAGAAGACCAAGTCAATCCTTGGTAAGTCACATCCTCGAAATTTGAAATAATTAAGAGTACTTCAAGGTCACTTAGCTTATATTCGGCGTTTCATAGCCAATTTGCCAGGCAAAATTTTACCCTTCACCAAATTGATGAAGAAGGGAGTCACTTGCCAGTGGACTGAAGAATGTCAAGAAGCATTCGATATTCTCAAGAAATACATCTTGATTCCACCAGTACTCATGACACCTATTGAAAGAATACCACTTATCCTCTATGTCATAGCATCAGATTGATCATTGGGTGCCTTTATTATTCAGAAGAATGATGCTGGGAATGAAAACACCTTTTACAGCCTCATTCAGACTATGCATGAATCAGAAACTCGGTATTCAAGTATTGAGAAGTGATTCCTGGCATTAATCTTTACAGTTCAGAAGTTGAGAGACTACCTGAAACATCACGAGGTCCAATTGGTATCGCTCAATAACCCACTCAAATTCATCCTAAGTCGTCCAATGCTTACAGGACGTCTGGAAAGGTGGGCAGTTATTTTGCAGCAATTCGACATTCAGTATGTGTCTCAAAAGGCAATAAAGGGCCAAGATCTGGCTGTTTTTCTGGCTGAACACCCTTCAGTGGAAGACACATCTTCATATATTGAACTCCCTGATGAGGAATTCTTCTATATTCAAGAAAGTCCTCAGGCATGGGAAATTTATTTTAATAGTGCTTCCAGAAGTCCAACAGGGAGGAAAATGGAAAATCTTAAATTCAACAAAGTTGGCTTAGGAATTGTGATCATTTCTCTAGAAAAGGAAGAGTTACCTTATTCCTTCTTATTGTGTGAAGGTGGTACCAATAATGAAGTAGAATACCAAGATCTCATTGAATGCTTGGAATGGCACTTCAAGCACATGTGAATCACTTAAAGGTGAAAGGTGATTTAGACCTCGTAATCAAACAAGTCAATGGGGATTATGCCATCAGAAAATAAGAACTAATCCCTTTGTATGATTATGTCTGAGAGTTAATGGAAGAATTCCCTTCAAAACCGACATTTTCTTATGTCCCAAGATCCCAAAATGCTCAAGCTAATGCCTTGGCTAATATAGCCACAGCTCTGGTAGATCCAAATCGGAAAAAAAACCATCATTATTGCCCACCATCATACAATTTCACCTTATGTTCAAACCAGAATAGAAGATATCAATGACATTAGTCCCATTCTTAAACCGTATGGTCATACAATAGGATGGATGACACCTATTAGGGAATACCTTCAAAATGGAAGACTTCCACCTGATAGAGCCGAGAAAGACCAAATCCGGCGATGTGTGGTCAATTTTACTCTTTAGGATAGTCTAGATCACCTAGAAAAAATTCTCTACAAATGTGGTTTTGATGGAGTTCTTTTTAGATGCATTGATGGTGAAGAGACAATGACTGTCATGAAAGAAGTGCATGCAGAAGTCTGTGGTTCCCACCAGTCTAGACATAGACTGTCTAATTAGATTTGAAGGCTTCGATACTTTTGGCCTTCAATGATATAAGATTGTGTTGATTTCACAAAGAAGTGTCATTCATGCCAAGTATATGCCAACTTCATTCATCAAATTCCAGAGTTGCTTCATAAAGCTAAATACTTGTGGCCATTTGCAACATGGGGAATGGATGTGGTGGGACCTTACCCTTCAGCTACGACCAAGCAGTTTAAGTATATTATTACTGTTAATGACTTCTTTTCCAAATTGGAAGAGGCAATACCTCTTAAGGAATTCAGTTCTAAATGCATTGTTATCTTCATCAAGTCTAACATCATTACCAGATTTGGTGTCCCTCATACCATATTGAAGGACAATGGCACCAACTTCTGTTCATCCGAGGTGAAGAAGTTGTATCAAGAATAACACATCAAATCCATCCATTCATCTCGGTATCATGTAGTGGCCAACGTCCAGATAGAATCATTCAATAATACTCTTTCAAATATACTACAAAAGATGGTTAATAAAGATAATAAATCATGGCCTGATAAACTCTTTCATGCTTTATGGGCTTATCGGACCACCACCCGCACTACAATATGGTCAACTCTATATTCACTGGTATATGGAACGGAATCCTTCTTGCCCATTGAAGTTCAACTACCCTCACTGAGAGTATCCATTTTTTATCAGCCATCTACAGATGAAAAATCTCAAAAGCGATTGAATGAATTGAAATGGTTAGATGAGAAAATATTGTGCAATTTTCACCACATGGAAGTCTATCAGAATCGAATAGCACGAGCATTCAACAAAAAAGTTCATCTTAGTTCATTCACTCAGGGAGAATTGGTTTTAGTTCTCGGAAATCCAATGATACCAGGAAAGAAATATCCCAAGATTGAGCCAAAATGGGAAGGACCTTACTCAATACATAAGGTCTACTTCAATAGAGCTTATTCTTTAATCTCAATGGATGGAGAACTCATCACTACTCCAACCAATTCTAGATTTCTGAAGAAATATTTTGTATGAACACACAATATAGCAACGGTCCATGCATATTACCATATACTATTTTCACGTCCCTTACATCTAGAATGACGTTAAAATGCACCATACGGGGTCAATGCATATGACCTTAAACTATTCACACTTTCGTTCAACATGACGTTAAACTGTGTCCCCCTTCATCATCCTTTCTATATGATGTTAAACTATATTGAAGTCCCTTACGCCCAGCAAGACGTTAAACTGCATAACCAAAGATCCATACATATGACCTAAAACTATTGGCACTTATGTCCAACATGACGCTAAACTGTATCATCCCTTTTTCATCCAACAAGATGTTAAAATATGAAAAAGTCCCTAATACGTCCAACATGACGTTAAATGGTGTACTCTTTTGTCCTCACTGCATGATATTAAACTGCACAGCCCCCCTTTTGTCCAACGTGACATTAAAACTGCATAGTCCCTTTATATGTCCTACATGACATTAAACTGTGCATCGTTAGGGTTGTTTCTACCTCTTCTTTCTCACGCCGAGTATGACTCACGTGAGCTTAGATAAAACATCAACCATAACACTCTCTTTGGGCTACTAACCATGTGTAAGACCCAACACTTTTTTTAGGTTGTTGTCCCCAAGGAAAACTTGATCACTAATTCATTCTTTAATTGAACTACGCAGACTTTGATCCTTGCCTTCCAGGATGGGTACGTAGGCAACCTCCCAAGGTTCAAGCCCAAAACCAAACTCTTCACATTGGTCACCTCCATATCATATGATGTTGATTTGTGAAACCGCCCCTAGAATCAAAATCTTTACATTGGTTCACTTTCGTCCTTGTTATACGACGTTAAACTATAAAGCACTTTTGTCCAGTATGAAAATAAACTACAATATTCTCTGATACCCTCACTTGAGAGGGAATCATTATTTACATTGATTTTCAATAATGTTTCTTTTCAAAGACTATGTGCATACATGGAAATACCTGAACCTTTTATCTTGGGTTAAACCATCATTGCACTAAAATCCACTTTCACCCTTCACATGTATGAACCTAATTTGTATAAGGGGTAGTTCTAGAACTACGTGGGCTTGATTCGCATCCTTAGGGGATACGTAGGAACGTTCGAGTGTCCCTTGAATCCAGCCCCATGCCTTTTGGGCCTAACCCCAAATTCCTCTTTCAGTCCCCTGGCTGAAAAGTCCCCATGAAAACACACACTGTGTATTTCTTATAATGGTCCAAGCTCTATGACCCTAAACTAAGATCTCCAATCCTTTTATCCCACACGACGTTAAAAGGTAGTTCAAGAACTACGTATGGCTTGATTCCCATACTTATGAGATACGTAGTGAATTCCAACATTTCCATTCAGGACCCAGTCACAACATGATTATGGTTAGCATTGATCTATGTATCTCTGCATACATTGGACAATACCCATATTTATGTGTCATAATCCTAACCTTAAATATTTTCAGATCTTCATATCCATTTTATTGACATTTAATCACAAAAGGCCTGAAATTCTGAGAGTTCTTTTGCCTGACCATACAATACGTGCCCTTAGGCGGCCTTGCATAAACAGTCTACATAACGGACCTATCAGCCAAAATATGCTATTATTTGACTATTCAGTCAGTTCCCTTAGGTGGACCTGCATAATTCAACCTCCTAACGGGTTTGTTAAATAGTGGAAACTTTATTCTTGGGAGGAAAACCACTTTTTTCCTCATTTGTCTTAATGATAATATGTAGGGATCCGCAAAAAATAGTCATCCTTAACATATTTGTCCCACATCCTTTTTCATGATCTGAAAGTATTCAAGTCTATGGTTTATATTCTCCTTACCTACGTTTGGGTTAGACCTTTGTAGGAGTGATATCTATCCAGTTCTTCGATAATCTTGTTTGGAAATATCTTCTCCATATTCAAGTACCTCTTTCCATACAGCAAACTCTATAATTTGGAAAATTTGAATCTCCATAAACATTCACTCACTTTTTAGCACTAGGAAAGTAAATTTCTGAGAGTTCTTTTTCCTGACTATGCAGCACGTGCCCTTAGGTGGCCTTGCATAAGTAGTCTACATAACGGACCTGTCAGCCAAAACATGCTATTTATTTTACTATTCATCCAATTCCCTTAGGTGGCCCTGCATAATTCAACCCCCTAACGGGTTTGTTAAATAATGGTAACATCATTATTGGGAATTACTTATTCTAATGCCTTTTATCTCTTTTTCATATCATTCCTCAGATTCAAATATTCTTAAGTCATAGTTTACATATTTTTCCTTCATTATTGATTATAGTAATATGTTTTTAGATGAATTGTCAAAGAATTGAGTCAATTAAAATTCATTTGGTCAAACCTATTTCGATATTAAAAATTATCCTTTATATGTCCGGCGTTCATGACTTTAAACATCCCACAAAAGACATTGGAACTCTGAATAAAAGTAAAGTTCCATCTCACTAAACATACATTTTGTATGATTTAGGTAATATTGATCAATTAAGAGATTTAATGTTTGTAGGGTTATTTATATTAATCCTAGTAAAAATCCAACTATGCTCACTAGGCCCATTGGCTTATGTAAATTTAAATCATGTAGTAGGAAAATACGTGCACAAGTGATTGAATAAGAAAGAATTCATTCCATTTGATGCACAAGAATTAGAAGGACATCCACAGATTGGAGTATCTCCTCTTTTCCAAGAAATTACAGGATGCTGTCAACATAAGTGTTCACTTTATGTATAGCATCCCGAGCTGCATCGGCAGCCACTTGAAGCTCATGCACCCGACCAACTTCACTCTTTTTAGCTTGATGGAGTGATTTCATGGCATCTGCAATAGATTTCATACCATTTTTTTGAGCTCCCTCCATTGAATTATTGAGTTGGTCAAGTTCCCTAGTAACAACATCTAACTATTGCTGAAGGTGCATCTTCTGAACGACTTTATCTTTGATCTTATGCTTCAGATCCTTCATCTTGGCAGCATAATCAACCTCAACTCAGGATACCACAACCTCAAATTCGCCGATGTTGACTGACAGTTTCACCCTGGTCAGATCTTCGCGACACTTTTTCTCCTCCTCCTTTATTAAGATTACTTGTTTCACCATGGTATGGATCTATTGGTATCCAAAACTGCCAAGTCCTAGCATGATGATCTGGGATGACAATCGGGAAATATTTGATGATAGCTCGTCAAGAGGCACTTCAGATATGATTTTCCATAGGTTGTTCCAAGACTTGCGTCGTGAAAAGCTGAGCGCCTTAAGCACCTCCATGTCTGATTCGACATCATCATCACAGGGGGCATGTAATCTGGGATTAATGCACTTAAGGAAGTTCCATGTTCTACTCCTTCCCCCTGATCATGGTTGCTTCACCTTCTACTACTGTTTGGGAGGAGGTTGAGACTTCAACTCTAGTTCTAGCCATTGAAGTTGATAGCCATGTTTGATCAATTAAAAGTATGCTTAGTTTCATAGAATAATGGAAGTTTGTTGTCTATCTTGAAAACACGGTACAATCATTACCTAACAGTAGATAAGAAGCTTGAGAAGACTCCTCCCCATCTTTCCTAGTTTCTACAGGATCTTCAAGATGGGTCTCAGGAGGGTTTATCGGGTTTAGCTCCACTTGAGCTAATGTTTCTACAATGGTAGGGTTGACATCAATGTCCACACCCTCTTCAGGCATTGGCAGTTCAACAGCTTCTATGGATGGAACTACATATTATTTTTAGTCATGATTAGAAGTGTAAATTCTAAGAAAATTTACTGGATGAAAGATAACACTCAATCCCAAGGTCTTCTAAATCACATGATAATTTAGCATGATCATAAAAGTTTTCGAAAGACATGCCATGATTCATCATTTCATATAATGATATTTCAGAATCATGGTTAGTCTCACTACTGGGAGAATTTGGTGTGTCCTCTTGGTGACCCTCATTCTACGCCCCCTAACCCTGGACATCTTCTTCAGGAAGTATGGAATATTCAGTTTCCATATCCGCTAATGATTCTGGTGTCGGTTCTTCTCTACTTATAGTAGTAGTAGGAGCAGTTTTCGGAATAGAAGTTCGCACTTTTTCAAGAGCAACCAAGTCGGCCTGAATTTTAATTTGTTCCATAGCACCCTACGTGGTCCCTAAAAGAGGATCAGTCCTTTCCCTCAGAGGGGAAATTGAAGATGCCCCTGCAATACCAAGGAAAATGAGCAATCTTTTTCATGGTTTAAAATTAATGATTATCTGAAGGACTTACCACTACTGATAAAGAGTTTAGCGGTGGAATTCATCCTTCATCGCCTTTGTACTTTTGGATTTTTAGGAGTATCAACAGTCTCCCTTATTGTCACCTGAATTGGATAATAAAATTCCATGTCCAACTCCTCATTCATGGCCAGCTGGCCTAGAGATATCTCACCCGGTTCATGAAGAGATTCATCAGCATCCCCGATGGTAGTACAACCAGGGCTATATTGCGGCGAAGGAACCTCAGTAGTTCCTTTCTTTCCAAGATTAAAGATGAAGAAAATAACTCTTTTAACTAACAAATCTTCGACTGAAATCATGTTGCAAAGCAAAATAGGAAAGAAAACATACATCTTCAGGCACCAAGAAATCGTGTCACTCCTCATCAGTCCCCTCAGCAGCGCCACGATCAATCAATTCCTTCACCCTCTTGGTGACAGGAATTGACACAACAGTGGCATAGATGAGCATTTCAATCTCTCTGATATAAATCCTCACTTCATCAGGGTTATTCTCAAAACTGATGTCTGTAGAAGCCAGAAGACTCCCTATTCCAGGGAGGTGTATCCCCTCGCATAAATCCATCCAGGCAGTTTCAACACCACAGTATAAACTCTTCCATGTCTGGACAGCCTCTGGTCTTAGATATGAAGGCTGCAAGGCAGGTCCTATAATATTTGATTTTAGTTTCTTCCCAGCTCCTACAAATACAGATAGAGAATATGAAAAGAAGACTTATTTCTTTATAAAGTAGTAGTGATTCAAGTACCCCAATGAAGTAACTCACCAGGAGTTGATTGAGTGGGTATTTTGATTCTGATTGGAGGATTATATCAGGCACGAGGCCGCTTTTCCACTTTTTGCGCCTCATCGTCCCCGTCTTGGGAATCCTGTGAACTAGTCCTAGAAGAACAATATGGAGAATCAGCTTCAGGTGGGGAAGCATCACCTTCATGAGGGAGGGTTTCTTTCTCCACAGTCCTCTTCCTTTTCCCCACCTAATAAATTGGGTGATTCCGCACCTCTTTAGGGTATGATTCTATCCAGTGATCGGCATACCATGTAGTCATGTTATGTGCCTCCCTTTCAACTGGTAGATCAAATACCGCCCTAGTCTTCTCCCTTGACGTCATCAGACACAATTTCCGAGCAACCATCGGATGTTTCTCTAACTTCACATGTACTAGGGTAGATACAGAAATCTGTTGCAGACACTTGAATTGAAGTGAAAATATATATGGATCATAGGCCTCACATATAATTTATCTGTCAATCTTGGAAACTAGAACACCATCCTTGCAAGCCAGCATGTATGCCCTTAAATCCAAGTGGCCTGTTCCACTATCAAAAAACCGCCTGGTTAGAGGGTTTCCATAGAGAAATAAGTTGAATTCCTTAAAAATTCTCAGCCCCACTTTCATGTCATAGGCATTAAGATCTAATGGAGAAACTCCTAAGAATTCCTGCACTGATGGACTGAAAGAACTTCCAGGAATTTATACTCCATTCTGTACATTATAAGTCCTAAGGTGAGTGGTGATCCATCCCCATAAAAATTGGAATGGTCCCACTATACTCAAAAGAGATTTACCCAAGAAGACATGAAGTAAACTCCTGTGAATCTTTGCTAAAATGGGGGTAGCCAACCCAACCATTTTTCCCTCATCCAACATTGCCGCAATAACGAAGGTCCATGGCCTAAAGCCTCCCTTCGAGTCCCTGACTGGAAAGAGATAAACATTGAGCCACAAAGCCAAGAAGCCCTCCAGACGAGTATTCTTTGGGATCCTTTGAATAACCTCATATCCCCCTTTCTCAAACTCTCTTTCTTCTAGAGTTGTCCAGAATGTTCCAGGATCACCCCTCTTCTCAGGTTTTGGACAGGTGGTAGGACGTGTGGTCCTCTTATCCTTGGATTTCTTTTTCTTGGATCCTTTCCCCTTCGATTACTTCTCCTTTAGCTCCTTCTCTTTCTTCTCAATAAGATATATATTTTTCCAATCCTCTGGATGAATATCCTTTCTTGAATTAGTTAAGGAGGTCTATGAACTCTTGAGCCTGTGGAAGATTTTAAATAATTCCCGAGCCAAAGTAGGAGTCTTCTATGAATCATTCTAAGTAGCCTTTGGAGTAATGAATTCATCATACATGTCACCCAAAATTGGAGCCCCTGAGATCCTGTGGACATCCCACAGACTGATGCCTACTTCTCCATGAGTCAGATGGAAAGAATTGGTTTCTAGGCTGCAGTGGCTGAGTATCTCCAGCACGAAGTTATCATTTTTGTAAACATATGTTTTCCCAACCCAGACAGCTTCGTATATCGCAACTCTTTTCGAATCCTCGACAAACTCTGCACAGGTTTGTCGCACCCAGTATGCCCACATCCAAGTTGGATTCACACCTCTCCGAGGATGGAAGTCCCAACTTTTCTTCCAGCCTTTGGATTAATCCATCTGAGCATTTCAGAAGATTGGGGGATTAGAATGTGGTTGTAGCTCAAGATTATGAGGTTTCAGATCTTGCATACAAGGGCTGTGATGCATCATAAGGGCCTTCTCCACTGTTACAGTATTTATAAATCCTCCTCCACATGAGATATTTGCTGAAGCAATGTTGGTGTAATTCTGAAACCATGAAAATGGGAGATAGTTCTTTGCTTCTGGAATAGTGACTTCTCGCAGATGACCATATCCATACAAAGGCAGATAAATTCTTTGGGGGAAGTCACGATGATATTTTTTCAGATACATGGCCAAATCCGAAAGAGTACTATCACAGACGGTATAATAATCGTGGCCAATGATACTCATCATATCATCTAGTCACTTGCTTTCCAGTTCATCAGCGATTCCGATTCTCCTGAGAGCCATTGATTCTGCAAAAAAGTTGAATAATTAACTCTTAAGTAAGTTGATTTTTTATAAAATTTGTGAACGAATTTGAAAAAAATGGAAAAGGCATTAAGGCGTGGAAGTCTAAACTTAGCACGCAAGTGTGATGTGTCGCGCAAGTATAATTTGCCGTGCAAGTATTTAGCACGCAAGTATCACCGCACAGGTCCAGATACCTTGACAGCAGCACGACAATAAAGTAAAATAGAAAAAGAGAGAAACTTGTGCGGCGGAGATGACCTGCGCGGAGAGAGCTCCAAAATCCAAAGTTCTGTGCAATGCGTGATAAATAAGCGCATATATATAGGCCAGGCCATCCACCTGTGTGCCTACAGCCAGCGCGCTCCAGCCCAGTGCGACTCGCACCTGCATGATGATGGTTGCGTGGTGAATACCTGCACGCCTCTTTCACTTTGGTTTTCTTCTTTTCCTCAAAGTCACATCCTTATTCATTCAGATCTAACTCTGAGGGGGGACTTTTGTTGACACTCCTTTTCGTCACATTGTCTAAAAGAATGAAAAGGGAAATGACTTAGAAAAAATTGATTTATCCTTTGAAGAAAACCCCAAAAATAGACAAAGGAATGAAAAAGGAGTCAAAGGACCTAGGGTCATGCAAGTTCCCTAACTTTCGTGCAAGTATACTTGTGTGCTGCCTAATGGTCGTGCAAGTGACTTGCGCACCCTACGTGATAACCGCTCAGGGCCATCTTATAACACCCCGACCCCAGTTTCCCAGATTCGGTGAATTACATAACATTGGAATGATCACAAGAAAGATCAAGTCTTGAAATGCCGATTAGTTTAGTAGCCTTGGGATAACTAGATACATTCATAAAGTTTACATTACATTATTAAATGAAAACTACAACAATATAGTCTCCATAGTCCACACTCTTATACCCTCAAACTATCCCTACAGTTCATTCATAAAATACTTCTTCACATCCTGGGAAAAATAAAACATAGAAAGGGGTGAGCTCAAATGCCTAGTATGGATAACAATATAGCGGAAACATTCATAAATTAGAATAAACATTTAAGAAAATTTATAACTAAAAAAATCCTTTTAAACATGAACTTAAACATAATATGGAAAAGTAAAATTAAATAATTCCATTTACTTATTCACATGGATATTATACTAATCGAATAATCACATGAAATATCAATAACCACTTTCATAATGATGGAATGCATAATGCCAGACTATCATAACCACATAGCCAAGGCCTTGTTCCAAGACTACATATAAGATTTTGTAAAGGCCTTGTGACAAGACACTAGTTTGTCTCATGAGACCTACCGATGCATCGAGGAGCTATAGAGGGATCCACCCGTCACTTATTACATCCAATGAATTCCCCATATGAACACGTTTAAACATAACATAAACATTTGTATTAAAACTAGCATATGAAATGTAAATAATTTCTCCATAAACCATGAATGGTATAAAAATAACACATCCACAGTCAAACATATCACAAAACCTCCAATAAAATTTGGTTGTTTTGTTTCATAATAACTCAACTTCAAATAAGCTTAAAATTCATTAAAGGATGTTGACATAGATGAAATCAAAACTATTTGAGAGAAATATCTCTTTTTTTGAAAACATTTAAAATTCACATAATTATAAAATAAAACATTTACTTTGAAGATATACCTATAAGATTTTAATGGATGCTTGGAAGATTTTATAACGGTGGAAAATATCTGCACCAGCCGTATAAGTTAAAAAAACATTCTTACCTTAACTCTGTCTAAAAGGTTAAAAATGACCTTGTTTGGAAAACGACAGAAAGATTCCTTTATAAAATTCTTATAAAAACTAAAATAATGGTATAAATGAATTTAACCCATATTCTGTAAAATAGTAAGACTGTTTTGAAAAACATTTTTAAGAAAATGGATGTGGATGATATAGAGGTCCCAGTAGATAATTAGGTATAAACAAACTCAGATAATGAAGAGATTGTGAAATAAACCCTTACCTTGTACTTTTCCTTTCTTGGGGGTAGGTTAACCTCATATATAATGGTGAAATAATTTTTATCAAATTATACAAGAATCATATACATTAATATGATATCATATATAATCTTTTAACATTGCATTGTTAATAATATCTTAATATTACTGTCGTTTCAGGTGTTAACTTACTCATTTTATTTTATATTTTTTTATGTAAGGCATGTTTGTTATGTATATGCTGTATATTATTCATATAAAAAATGACATTAAGTCCTTAAACATTATTATTAATCTTCAAGTGAGAATTAGACTTGAATGGATACGATGGAGAATGAATCTCATCGCGTTCGTGGAGACGGTAGTCCGTACATACGCACGAGGGAAAATATCATTCTTTTGATATTAAAATAATATATAATTGGATGTTATATCATATATAAATAATAATTATCATGTTAGATTTATTATTTACATGAATTACACATCATTATTATACCCATCCAAATAATATTATATTGAATAACAATTACACCACGACGTGCAGACAGTAAGCCGTACGTACGCACGTATGGTGACATGTCATTCAAAGGATGGATAGAATACTTAATATGGTTGTACCATATTTATAATAATATCATAGTATATAGGATATACTGGATTTATTATTTTATAATGGGAATAACAATGAAAGAAGAAGTTGAAAAAGAAATGAATTTCAAAAAGGGTGGTGAAAACATTACCTCTTCTTCAGGTTCTTTCTTTTGATTTGATCAAAAAAGATCCATAGGTTGGCTTTATGACTAAATTAAGGACTCTAGGATGAAGTGAGGGAAGTTTATGGAGTATATGGGCAGGTTTTGGCCGAACCAAAAGTCTTTGAAGGTGTAAATTAATGAAAAGGGGGAGTTCCCTTTTATAAGAGGGGTGAGGGGCACCTTTGGAAAAGCTAGAAATATTATTTTATAATAAATTAATATTCGGTTTCTAATGGCTCCAAAGTGGATTATTTAAATGTTAAGGTGGGGATAGGATGCAAACCACTCAACCAATTGGATTTATATTGGGTTGGGTTACTATATTAACCTATCTTTAAGTATTAACTCTTAGTTAATTAGTTTCACTTTTAAAATGTCTCATTGTATTTTTATATTATATGGTTAATAAACTTACTATATACATCCAATTGACCCCCAAGTGTAACATTAATGATACACCTATTATGATATAAGTCTCTTGGACGAGCCATATATGTTTAGGAATTTAATATCAATTAATAATATAATATTTGTTTTAAAAACTCTTTTATGTCAATTTTGATAGTATTCAATAATTGATTTTTTTAAAAAATCATAACAGAATTATTACTTCGAAAATGTTAATTAAATCAATCCTAACATGTCATATTATTCTTGAAAATTATTGGTATTTATAAAAAGTTTCAAATTCCATTTATTTGGGTATTTATAATATCAATTATTCAAATTTTTCATTAATTAGGTAATTACTTCATCACCATTGTGTCATAAATAAATTAAATTATATAATGTCTAAAAATTATAAATAAAATACAAATATGTAGGAAATAAATTTATATTTCTAATGAATATTTATAGTCGAATATACAACATATATAACCCTATGTACAAATTGGTTTTCTAAAAGATATATGCTTATGTCATTTTTGTATTTATTTTAACTTAATTAAATTAAAGTGTCTCTATCACCTACAAGTGGCTCCATGGGATCCCGAAATAAACCTAAATATGACCATGGTCGGACATGTATCCACCAATAAGGTTAGGAAATGTTTTAGGGTAATTTAGTATTATTATAATATTATTTTTTAACCCTTATTTACCGGATTTACCCTTCAACCATGGTAAATAAAATATTTACCGAAGTAATTATTCAAAATGTCTAAAAATATAAGTTACCTATTTACACAATTTGGAAATCCTGATTAAAAATATGGAATCCATTTTTTCAAATTTCAAAACACAGAAGTGGCAGATATTAATTTAATATTTATTCCCGCTGTTAAAACAAAAAACGTGTTTTTAAGATCTAATAACTATCAAAAGATTGATATTGTTTATGTCCGGTTTAATTGTGAAATTATGTCAAATGACCAAAATTGTGTTAAATGGTAAAAATATCTTCTAAATATACTTTAAAACCACTCAAATTCATAATTTATCACTATTAATTATTTTGATTAAAAATGTTGTTTTTAATTAAAATTTTTTAATTTTCACTATTCATCAAAATATTAAAGTTATCCGAAAAGTACCAAAATTTCACCTTAGGCTAAATTCGATACTCCAAATCCCAAAATGAAGTCCATTTTGAGAGATAAAATTTATAAAATTTTAAAAAGTAGGTATTACTATTCATAACAGCTAGTTTGATTGGTTGTGGTGTGTGTTAGAACACGATGTTGCGTACAACACATGCTATTGCATTATTCAAAGAGAAGCGTACCGTAGAAGCTTGGGGTGTTACATTCTCCCCTTCTTCAAATAATTTCATCCTAGAAATTTCTAGAAAATTACTATATAAAAAGACTCGGGTGATTTTTCATCATAAGTTCATCGGGTTCCCACATTGCCTCTTCCATCTTATGGTTTCTCCATAGAACTTTTACCAGACGAGTCGTCCGGTTTCTCAGCACTTTTTCTCTCGTATCAAGAATCCTGATGGGCTCTTCACAATAAGACAGATCAGGTTCCAGTTCTAATTCCTCATATGTGAGTACATACGTTGGTTCAGGCATGTATTTCCTCAACAGATATATGTGGAACACATCATGATTTTTGGAGAGACTTGGCGGCATTTCCCATCGGTAAGATAAAGCCCCAATTCGTCCTAGAATTTCAAAAGGTCCGATGTACCTGAGACTCAATTTACCTTTCTTACCAAAATGTATGACTCCCTTCCACAGATATACCTTCAGGAAAACATGATCACCAACTCGAAATTCCAAATCCTTCCTTCGATTATCGGCATAGCTCTTCTGCCTACTTTGAGCTGTTTGATGTGGATTTGGATTACCTTCACCTTTTCCATCAATTCCTCCACCAGTTCTGGGCCTACAAGTTTTCTTTCACCAACGTCATCCCAACAGGTTGGTGTGTGACATCTCTTTCCATATAACGCTTCATATGGTGTCATCTGAATACTTGAATGTAAGCTATTGTTACAGGAAAATTCTATCAGAGGTAAATATTGATCCCACATACCCTGAAAGTCAAGTGAGCATGATCTCAACATGTCTTCTAAGGTTTGAATAGTGTGTTCTGATTGTCCATCTATTTGAGGGTGGGAGGCAATGTTCAAATGATGTTCAGTATCCAAGGCTTTCTGAAGACTTTTCCAGAATCTTGAAGTAAAATGGGGATCACGATCAGAAACAATCTATAGGGGTACTCCATGAAGTCTCACAACTTCACCAATATATAGTCGTTCTAGACGTTCTAGTGGTAGATCTTCTCTTATAGGATAAAAATGTGCTGACTTGGTAATATGATCAATAATAACCCATATTGCATCATTCCTTATAGGAGTCTTTGGTAGTCCCATGAAAAAGTACATCGTGATATTATCCCATTTCCACTCAGGTATGGGAAGAGGTTGCAATACTCCACCAGGCTGTTGCCTTCCAGCTTTCACTTTTTGAAAAACCATACATCTTGACACAAAATCCACAATCTCCCTCTTCATGTTGTCCCACCAAAAATGTTCCCTCAAATCTCTATACATTTTGGTGTTCCCAGGGTGTATAGAGAAATTGGAACTATGAGCATCATCCAGAAATTCCATTTTTAGATCAGGTATATCGGGAACACAAAGTCTCTTCCCGAATTTCAAAATTCCTTGTTCATACAAAAATTATCTCAGTCTCCCATCATTGATATCTTTAATCTTCTTTCGAAATTTTCATCATCGGTCTGAGAACTCTTAATCCTTTCTAGTAAATATGGGTTGGCAACCATTTGAAAAAGCATTGATGTTTCAACTTCTCTGGTTATTCCCATGTCCATCTTCACTAGATCCATGAAAATTGGATCCCTTTCAATTCTCATATTGTTCAAAACTCCATGATATTTTCTTCTCAAAGCATCTGCCACCTTGTTTTCTTTCCTCAGGTGGTAGTGTATCATACAATCAAAATCCTTGAATAATTCAATCCATCTCCTTTTCCTCATGTTGAGTTCTTTTTGTGAGAAAATATACTTCAAACTCTTGTGATCAGTATAAATCTCACATTTTTCACTATAGAGGTAGTGCCTCCATATCTTCAAATCAAAGATCACAACTGCTAACTCGAGATCATGAGTAGGATAGTTTTGTTCATGAATTTTCAACTGTCGTGATTCATAGGAAATAACCCTATCATTCTGCGTAAGGACACAACCAAGTACTTTCTTCGATGTATCACCATAAATAACAAACCCATAATTCCATGATGGTAGATTCAATACAGGATAATTGACTAATATTCTCTTCAGTTCTTCGAAACAATATTCACACACTTTTTTCAAAACAAACTTAACCCCTCTACGTGTGAGCTTTGTTAATGGGTTAGCCAACTGGGAAAAATTCTGGACAAAACGTCGATAATAACCTGTTAAACCAATAAAACTACATACCAAAGTTACACTCTTCAGTGGAGACCACTCTTGGATTGCCTTGGTCTTAGAAGGATTAACAAAAATTCCATCCTTAGAGACAATATGGCCAAGAAAAGAAATCTCTTGAAGCCAGAATTCCCACTTGCTAAACTTCCCATATAATTCATGTCTTCTCAGAGTCTTCAATATAATACGCAAGTGATTTTCATGATCTTTGTAGCTTTTGGAGTATACCAAGATATCATCAATAAATACCACTACAAAGTCATCAAGATAGTCCTTGAAAAATCTATTCATTAGATCCATAAAAACAGAGGGTGTATTAGTAAATCCAAAAGGAATTACTATAAACTCGTAATGCCCATACCTTGTTCGAATTGTGGTCTTCAGAATGTCTTCTTTATTCACACACAACTGATGGTATCCAAATCAAAGTTCAATCATTGAAAAGTATTGAGCGCCATTAAGTTTGTCAAATAAATCAACAATGCGAGGCAGAGGATACTTTTTCTTTATTGATATAGCATTGATCTCCCTATAGTCGATACATAACCTCATCGATCCATCTTTCTTTTTAACAAAAAGAATAGGGGCTCCCGATGGAAAAACAGTCAGGGGAATAAATCCTTTATTATTAAATTCCTCTAGTTGTTTCTTTAGTTCAACTAAATCTACAGTGGCCATTCTATAAGGGGTCTTCGATATGGGCCTTGATCCATGAATTAAATCAATGGAAAACTCAACTTCTCGTTCTGGAGGATGTCTAGGTAAATCTTCTGGAAACACATCTACATATTCTTTCACAACAGTTATATCCTCTATTTGAACATTCCTTTCCTCACCCACAATCATTTATTTTTCTTCCTCCCCAATAATTGAATTTAGTTGAGCTACTGGGGGTGGATCTATAAAACAATTAGTTGGCGATGATTCTGCTCTAAAGATAAGGTGTTCCTTATCATCATCATCAAGAATTATAACCTCTTTCTTCTTAAAATAAATCATCTCATCATGGTCCGAAATCCAATCCATACTGAGGATTATATCAAATTCAATCATAGGCATGACGATGTGATCAACAGATAAATAACATTTATGTGCCTTAATGGGGACTGATTCACAAAACTTTGTTCCAATGATACCTCCCTTAGGAGTTTTAACTGACAACTCCCTGGTTAAATCAAATAGGAAATATCTAATTTTCATAGCAAACTGGGAAGATATGAAACAATGAGATGATCCAGAATCAAATAATGCATTTTCTAAACATGAGGAAACCATTAAATTACCTGCCACCACGTCTTTTGGAGATTCTACATCAGCAGTAGTGACAGCATAAGCTTGGCCTTGATCCCTTGGCCTTTTTGAGGTAAGTTCCCATGATGCTTAGGACATTAATTTTCATAATGTACCATCTCCCTGCAATTGTAGCATTGGACATCGGTAGCTTCCTTCTTCCCCTTGCAATCACGATCTTGGTGGCCTTTTTCACCACACTTGTAACAGACTACCGTTCCTTTTAAGCAAGTACTAGGGAGTTTCTTCCCACATTTATAGCAGGATGGATATTCAACTTTTCCCTTCTTCCCTTTATTTCCATTCCCAGATTGACCAGCAGATCCCTTCTTCTATTTCTTTTCTTTAAAGTCACATGACATAGAGAATTAATTCTCTGTCTTGATAGCACATGAGACAATGTCTTCGTACGACGAGAAGGATTGTGAGACTAATGCTCGACGGAGAAATGGTTTTAACCCATCAAAGAAATGATCAATCTTACTTCTTGGGTTATGTATATAATCTCTAGCATACCATGCTAACCTTGTAAAGTTAGCCACATACTTTGCGACATTCTCATCCTCCTTTTTTCTCAGACTTAGAAATTGTCCTTCCATATCTACTCTATGGTCAGGAGGAATGTATTTTTCTAAAAACAGATCTTTAAACTCCCTCCATTACATATTTGATACTTCATCATCTTCCTTCATGTTTTGAATCAATGACCACCATTGATCAGCATCACCAGTGAGGCGATAATCTGCCATGACAACTTTTTCCCTTTCACTACTCCCCATAGCCTGAAATATTTTCTCTAGGGAACTTATCCATTGCTCAGCTAGTAATGGATTTGTACTCCCATTGAATTTTGGTGGTTTCTTCCTCATGAAGCGATCTAACATTGATCCTCCACCCTGTGGATCAGGGTGATTCATACAGGTAAGGTTATTAATCATAACATGAGTGAGTTGTCCCAGTATGGTGATTAGCTGATCAACACTAGTTACATCACCAGCTCCACTATAATTTTATTGAGCAGGAGGGAAATCCCTACATGGAGTGTGTGCATTGATACAGTTTCCATTTCATCCCCTAGGCACCATTTCTAAACAATGGCATAATCTAGATCAGTTTATGGATCAAAATACATAATTTTATACTTATAAAACAATTAACATAAATTGAACTATCTATGGATATAATCCATAATCATAAAAATGTTTTCTTTGAGGAAGTATATACTCATAAACCCTTCATTATGATTTGTAAAGAAAATTAGAGTTATCCTAAGAATATCCCCCGGGAGTGTCGTAACCAAGAGTGCAGCAAGGCCCGTTGTCATGCACCAGTTCCCATTCGAGTCCAGCTCAAAGTAGTGTTTTCGGGTTTTACCCCTAGGTACATCTGTGCCAAAGCCGCCTCTACCTGCTTGTATCCATATAGGGAGGTATTTCTCAGAAAACTCAAAAAATCTCTACAATACCAAAATTTTAGGAAGTTCTTCTATACTAATCATCAAAGTCCATCTTTGGTCTATGTTCTCTAATCAGAGTTTATCTAAATATAGCATCCATGGTTTGTACTAAACTTCCTCTAACACCAACTTAAAGACCCCGACCCCAGTTACCCAGAGTCGGTGCATTATTACATAACATTGGCATGATCATAAGAAAGATCAAGTCTCAAAAGAACGATTAGAATAGTAGCCTTGGAATAACTTGATACATTCATAAAGTTTACATTACATCATAAAATGAAAACTACAACAATATAGTCTCCATAGTCCACACTCTTATCCCCTCATACTATCCATGTAGGTCATTCATAAAATACTACTTCACATCCTGGGAAAAATAAAACATAAAAGGGGTGAGCTCAATTTCCCAGTAAGGATAACAATATAGCAGAAACTTTCATAAATAATAATAAACATTTAAGGAAATGTATAACTAAAACAAAAGCCTTTTAAACTTGAACTTCAACATAATATGGCAGATATAAAATTAAATAATTCAATTTACTTATTGACATGGATATTCTACTAATCGAATAATCACATGCAATATCAATAACCACTTTCATAATGATGGAATGCATAATGCCAGACTATCATAACCACATAGCCAAGGCCTCATTCCAAGACTACAAATACATTTTTGTCAAGGCCTTGTGCCAAGACACTAGTTTGTCTCATGAGACCTACCAATTCATTGAGGAGCTATAGCGGGCTCCACCTGTCACTTATTAAGTCCAATGCATTCCTCATATGAATAGGTTTAAACATAACATAAACATTCGTATTAAAACTAGCATGAAAATGTAAATACATTCTCCATAAACCATGAATTGTATAAAAATAACACATCCATATTCAAACATATCACAAAACCTTTAATTCAATGTGGAATTTTTTTTCATAATAACTCAACTTCAAAAATCTTAAAATTCATCAAAGGATGTTGACATAGATGAAATCAAAACTATTTGAGAGAAATATCAGTTTTTTTAAAATCATTTAGAAGTCAAATAAATATAAAATAAAACATTCACTTTGAAAACATCCTTATAAGAGTGTAAGGGAAGCTTTAAAGATTTATAACGGCGGAAAATAGCCGCACCCGCCGTATAAGTTAAAAAAACATTCTTACCTTAATTATGTCGAAAAGGTTAAAAAGGACCTTGTTTGGAAAACGACGACAAGATTCCTTTATAATCATATTATAAAAATTCAAACAAGGGTATAAATGACATTTACCCATATTATGTAAAATAGTATGAAATTTTTGAAATACATTTTTAAGAAACATGGATGTGGATGATATAGAGGTCCCAATAGATAATTAGGTATAAAAAAACCTCGGATAATGAAGAGATTGTGAAATAAACCCTTACCTTGTAATTTTACTTGGATGGGGGTAGTTTAACCTCTTTTATAATGGTGAAATAATTGTTATTAAAGTATAAAAGAATCATATACAATATTATGATATCATATATGATCTTTTAACATTTCTTTGTTAATAATATCTTAATATTATTGTCGTTTCGGGTGTTAACTTACTCATTTTCTTTTTTATGTTTTGTTATGTAAGCCATGTTTGTTATGGATTGGTTGTATCTTATTCATATCCAGAATAATATTAAGTCCTTAAACATTATTATTAATCTTCAAATGAGAATTATACTTGAATAGATACGATGGAGAATGAATCTCATCGTGTTCGTGGAGACGGTAGTTCTTACGTACGCATGAGAGACAATATCATTCTTTTGATATTAAATTAACATATAATTGGAGGTTATATCATATATAAAGAATAATTATCATGTTATATTTATTATTTAAATGAATTACACATCATTATTATACCCATCCATATAATAATATATTGAATAACAATTACACCACGACGTGAAGACGGTAAGCCGTACGTACGCACGTATGGTGACATGTCATTCAAAGGATGGATAGAATAATGAATATGGTTGTACCATATTTATAATAATGTCACAGTGTATAGCAGATATTGGATTTATTATTTTAGAATGGGAATAAAAAAGAAAGAAGAAGTTGAAAAAGAAATGAATTTGAAAAAGGGTGGTGAAAACATTACCTCTTCTTCGGGTTCTTTCTTTTGATTTGATCAAAAGGGATCCTTAGGTTGGCTTTATGACTAATGTAAGGACTCTAGGATGAATTGAGGGATGTTGAGAGAGTATTTTGGCATGGTTTGGTCGAACCAAAAGGCTTTGAAGGTGTTAATTAATGAGAAGGGGGAGTGCCCTTTTACAAGAGGTGTTAGGGTCACCTTTGGAAAAGTTAGAAATATTATTTTATAATAAATTCATATTCGGATTCTAATGGCTCAAAAGTGGATTATTTAAAGTTTAAGGTGGGGATATGTTTCAAACCACTCAACAAATAGGATTTAGATAGGTGTTTGTTTCTATATTAACCTTATCATTAAGTATTAACTCTTAGTTAATTAGTTTCACTTTTACAATGTCTCATTTTATTTTTATATTATATGGTTAATAAATATACTATATACATCCAAGTGACCCCAAGTGGTCTATTAATGATACAACTATCTTGATATAAGTTTCTTAGCCTATCCTTATATTTTTAGGAATTTAATATCAATTAATAATATAATATTTGTTTTAAAAACACTTTTATATCAATTTTGACACTATTCAATAATTGATTTTTTTCAAACTATTAACAGAATGATTACTTCGAAATAAGTTAATTAAATCAATCATAACATGTCATATTATCCTATAAAATTATTGGTATTTATAAAAAGTCTCAAATTTCATTTATTTGGGTATTTATAATATCAAATATTATAATTTTTCATTAATTAGGTAATTACTTCATCATAATTGTGTCATAAATAAATTATATTATATAATGCCTAAAAATTATAAATAAAATACCATTATGTAGGAAATCGTTTTATCTTTCTAATGAATATTTATAGTCTAATATCCAACATATATAACCCTATGTAAAAATTGTTTTTCTAAAAGATATATTCTTATGTCATTTTTGTATTTATTTTAACTTAATTAAAATAAAGTGTCTCTATCACCTACAAGTGGCTTCATGGGGTCCCAAAATAGACCCAATGATGCCCATGGTCGGACATGTATCCACCAATAAGGCTAGGACACGTTTAGGGTAATTTCGTATCATTACAATATTATTTTTTAACCCTTATTTACCGGATTTACCCTTTAACCATGGTAAATAAAATATTTACCGAAATAATTATTTAAAATGTCTAAAAATAAAATTTACCTATTTACACAATTTTTAAATCCTGATTCCAAATATGGAATCTATTTTTCCAAATTCAAAACACAGAAGTGGTAGAAATTAATATAAAATTAAGTCCCGCTATCAAAACCAAAATGCGGTTTCTAAGATATAGTATCTATCAAAAGATTTATATTTGTTTACGTTCGGTTTAATTGTGAAATTATGTAGAATGACCAAAATTGTATTAAATGGTAAAAATATATTCTAAATATGCTTCGAAACCACTCAAATTCATAATTTATCACTATTAATTATTTTGAATAAAAAATTTGTTTTTAATTAAAATTTAGTAATTTTCACTATTCATCAAAATATTAAATTTATCCGAAAAGTACCAAAATATCACCTTAGGCTAAATTCGATACTCAGAATCCAAAAATGAAGTCCATTTTGAGATATAAAATTTATATAATTTTAAAAGGTATGTATTACTATTAATAACGACTAGTTTGATTGGTTGTGGTGTGTGTTAGAACTCGATGTTGCGTACAACACATGCTATTGCATTATTCAAAGAGTAGGGTACCATAGAAGCTTGGGGTGTTACACATCTCCAGCCTATAAATATCTCTGGTGGGCCCCCCATTTGAGGAGGATTTTTTCAAGAATTCACATATAGAGCTATTAACGCCCAAGTCTCTTCTTTAGGTCTTCCGAACACTTCTAAGGTAATTCTTTACCTACAATGGAAGGTATAAACAAGAGGAGTAAGGTCTAAGTGTTAGAATTCACTAACACTTGCATGCCTAAGTTTTTTACCCTTAAGGGAAATGGACACACTTTCACGCCACCCTACTTCTTCACCAAGAACTTGTGCACCATCTTCTGGAAAGCCTCTAGGGATAATACCAAGGGTTTGAGCCAAGTCTCACCCAAGTATTACCCTAAGGGATGAAAATCACGCATGTTCCCATGTGTCGCGCAGGTATACCTGCACGACCAGGGACTTGCGCGCCCACGCAGTACCTTTGCGCCTTCCAGGACTTGCGCGCCCCTACCATTTTGGGTGCCTTTCTTTCCCATTTCACCCCTCTTATGTCATTCCAACTCTCCTATTCAAGATTCAGTCTTCAAGACACTCTTCAAAGCCATTTATGGAATGATTTCATGATTTGAATTCCTTATATGAAAGGAACTCTCTGGAACATCTCTCAAAACCTAGTGATTTACACATATTTATGTCACTAAAGATTGAGATTTCATTCATTCAACCTCATCTTTTAAGATGAGAGAACCCCTTAACTGGGCCTCATTTTCAAAAATAAGACCCAATCATAATTCCCATTAATTTTGAGCATCCTCCTTAGGAGTAATCCCCAAGTCATCTAATTTGGACATCCTTCTTAGGAGTAAGTCCCAGTCTTAAAATTCCCAAATATGGGCATCCTCTTTAGGAGTAAGCCCCAACCATAATTCTCTTAACCTGTGATTCCTTTTCAAGAGCAATCCCCAGTATCAGATATGGGCCTCCTCCTTATGAGTAACCCCCAAAGTCCCTTTAATTCTAAAATCCCATTAACCTGGGCCTCCTTTTCAGGTGTAAGCCCCTGTCTTAATTTCCTTTTGATCCGGGCTTCCTTCTCATGAGTAAAACCCAATCATAAGTCCCCTCATAACTTGGGCATCTTCCATAGGAGTATTCCCCAATATTAGAGTATCCAAATCTCCATGAAGCACATATACCTTTATAGACCCTATTCCTGGATTTCTTCCCTGAAGTAAATCTTGATCCTCATCTATTTGGGTAGTCATACACACATAATCCCCACATCATTGCATCTTTCGTGGCACAATTGTCTGGTTTCACCAATACCACTTGTTTGTCACACCGAGCATGACTCACGTGAGCTTATAGTGTAAAAGTAATCATGACATCTTTCTTTGAGCCATCAATAATGAATAAAAATCATACTCCATTACTCGAACTACGTGGGTTCTAATTCCTTTTCTAATACAAAGGATATGTAGGTAGTCCATCTGCGGGTACCATCCCAACTTTGAAATAATCCATGTTCTTCTGAATGACAACAAACTTCAAGTGCCCCACTGAGTAGCTTTAAAACCGATATGGTCATCATAATGACCAAGAGACTTTTATGTATCAAAGGATACCATTGACTAAGAATCTCTAACAAATACAGATGATTCTCTATCAATGAAGAACCTCGAATACATATAAAAGATTCTCTAAATTTCCTACATATCAATCATTGATTGTCAGAGATAAAGGAAATCTCATTTTTACATGGTAATGTAATAATGATTCACGAACATAACTTAAATCTATAAAGAGAGTCCCGAAGTAGAAAATAATTCCCCTCAAAAATGTGTGATGAGTCTGACCTCCCATCCTCTAGACCAATGCAAATTACTAAACCTCATCAGCCCACAACTAATGATCACCTACCTTTGGAAAGTAGGTTCAAATGGATATGGAATCATTGGATGTTTCCGGTTCTACGAACAAACCCGTTAGAAACTGCTTGGAATGTTTGAATCTTAAATCAATGAGATCATCCCCAATTCTAGTGGGAACAATATGTTTTTAATGGAAACAGAAAATACTAATTTTATTTAAAAATGTATTTTCATTTAAATTATTTACCATGTTAATATCTTATATTAATTTATTTTAAAATTTAAATAATTACATTATGATTATAAAAATATAATTCTATTCTTTTTAATGAATTTTTTAATTAAATTATTAATAGACACATTTTTATACATAAATTTAATGTTTTCTGAAAAACTATTTCTCATTGTGTTTGGAATTTTTTTTAAAAAATAATTTATGGAAATTATAGAATTTAATCATGAAAAATAGATTTTATATTTTTAATTAGTATTTATAATTTTTTTAAATCGGAAAATTTTACTTTTAGTCATAATGAATAGTTACTACGGTATATTTTTATTATCATAATACATATAAAACAGGTTTACATACATTGAAATTAATATAAAAAGGTCTCAAAAGAAAAATAATAATACTTTATTCCATTAAATAGTTTTATTTCATAATATCTCATCCATTTATACTATATATTTCATTTTGGAACAATTTTCCTTTAATAATGACATTTATAATATTTATGTAAAAGATAAGGTAAAAATTTAATTATCTTGACAACGACATATCAAAATTTATTAGATAAGGAAAAACGTTTATATGTTATTTAGGAATTGTAATATTAAGTACAACTTATTTTTTTATTATTTTCATTTAATTATAATTTTAGTAATAAACTAAATATCTTAAATTCTTATGAAAAACTAATACAACATATATTTAATTTAAAAATATACAATAAAATAAAATATATTTAAAATATTATAAGTAATATAATCTGAGGTTTTTATTAATTTACATGAACTTACTTGATAAATATAGTATATTTTTTACCTTTCAAAGGATTATATTTAAAGTCAAACATTTTATCTCTATATTTTATGTAAAATTAAATGAATAGTTTCACAATAGACTTTGAAGGTATTTAATCATAATATCATTTTATTATATTTTTTAAAAATAATAAAAATATTTAAATTGGACAAGGTTTATAAGATATAATTCAAAAAGTTTTATTTTTAATTTATAAACTAGTTTTCACCTTATATATAAAATTATAACCCTATAATAGTTAAAAATTCACTACCAAATTAAATGTTATGATTTGTTAGTTAAGGAGTTAAACTAGATCATAAGGATTAATAGACCAATTGAACTAGTATAAAATTAATGGGATGATATCATTACAATAAAATAAAATCTTATCATTGAATATAATTTCATTTGGAGTAATTTAGGAAATATAATTACTTTTTTGTAATTTAACCATTTAATAAATCATAAGATTTCCCCTACACTCAATTATAAAATAGAACCCTCGTTTCTCTTCTTTACACAGCCTCAAGAATTTTTTATTAACTGTAACCTAAAAATTAAATTTCAAAATATATATTAAAAATTATATAAGTTATTTTCTTCCAAAAATATCAAAAATATTGTCCATAAGAGGAGATCTAAAGACATTTTTCAAAGAATACGTAAAAGAATTAACTGGTCACTTCTTTTTTACTTTTTTATTTACTTCCTAAAAATCTGTTATATTATTCAATAAATATTTCAATTGATATCCTAACTATTATTTAATTATATTTTGATTATTAAACCACCTTTATTCCCAATTATTAAATAAAATAGGAGGTGAATGTACCACTCATGTGTACGTATGTCATACCATTTACACGTAGCGATAATTTTTTTCTTCCAATACCAAATTTCATGTATGGTTATTATGATGGTTTTAATATATATATATATGTGATAAATATGAAACAATTATATTTTTGTAATCATATTAACGTATCTAACCTATAAAATTCCAATCAATTGGAAAACCATAATGTCACTCTGGCATGTGAGTGAACAACCACCAATACAAAGTAGCACGATTTTAATTTTTTTACTAAAAGTTTAATAAAGATAGATTTAATGAATATATAATATATATATATATAAGATAGTATATTTAATATAAAAGGGATTATTTTTTTTTTCATTTCACCCATTGAATAATGAAAAGAACTTTAATGCGTACATACGACCTATCATCTCCCTTAATGAATTAATTCATTTTTTTCATCTAAAATTTATGAATGACTAAAATTTTATGTTTAATTAATATAAATTAAATTAAAATTGTGATTTAAATTCTATTAATGAAAGAACTATGATCAATTTACATATATCAAAAATACCAAATTTAAATTCTTATGAAAAAAAGAAATATATATCTCCTTGAAAAGATGATTTCAATATGAAAATATCGATAAATGGGTGTTGAAATGTTATAAAGGGAAATTATATGATATTATAAGGGTGTATAATATTTGTATAAGTATTTATAATAAATTAAAAATGGTTATAAATGAAGTTTTATTTTAATCAAATAAAGCGGAACTTGAGTTAATGGTATTTCTTCTAACTTCTACTTTTGTGATACAGATGCCATATTCACCAGTTTTTTATTTAATATTGTTTATATACTTGTCATTAATTTATTTCAAAATTATTATTATTAAATTAGGGGTTATAAATATCCAAATACTATTTTTTAATTAGTTGGGATTAGTATTCAAAATTTACAAAGTCAGAAAGGGTTGTTTGTTAAAATATAATTATTTGTTGAGAATAGTTTTTGGTCAAGTCATGATTATTAAATATTATGATCATATTCCCACTAAACTCATTAATTTTTTTCTCCAATGGTTATTTCTTGAAAATAAATGTTTTTTCCATTTAGCCATCATAAAATGGCACAATAAACCAAAATTAAATTCTCAATAAAAATCGACTTCATTTATCTCTTCGGTTGAAAAATATTTTTCTTCCATATCATTGTTTGCCAAAAATGTTATATAGTGTGTTTTTATTAATCTTTAGTGAATGGTTAAATTAATTTCTATGATTTAATTTATTTTTAAAAAATGGTTTAAAATTAATCTTCTTTTCATTTTTTAGATGAGGTACATTTTTCATTTTTAAAAAATGTATCAAAATGCATAATTTGAACATATAAATCATTAATGGTATTTCCCACTATTCGGAATGGTCTGTGATTTTAATAATATATTATATTTTTCTGAGGTAATTTATAAATAAAATATGTTTCCTTAATGGTTTTGAAATTTGCATTATTTATAAGAGTAATATCAAATTGAAAAAGATATCTTCCATAGGAATTTATTCACTGATCATTTAATAAAAATTATCATCTATGATAATATCCATTGATGATATTTATGTTTTAATGGATATATGATCCAAGTGTACCATCCATAATATTCTCTAGATTTTTTATGTTTATGATGAAAATATGGTTATGAAACCCATTTCTTTTCCACTTGTTATACTATGTTGAAATGTTAAACAAACCTATTTAATTTCATGGGTTCTGAAATGATGAAGGATTTCTAATCTTATGGCACACATATTTATAATTTTCAATATGATGTGTGTGGTACCAATATTATATGTCCATCTATTACCTTGTGTGGAGGTTCATACCACATGATAGAAGTATGAGAAACAAGTTTATACATTATAACACTATATGATTTTATTATATATAATTTTTTTAATAAAATTAGATTTATTTATACCATGTGGTCAACACAAACTTGAGATTTTAAAATAACATTATGCTCTTTTTCAAATAAACAATGTACCACCATGATCAGATGAACCCCAAAATATTATTATTTAAATATTGTCAATATTACCAAACTATAAAATTGGGGTGTATGAATAGTATTAACTAAATTATGAAAGATATTTAAAATAATTATTTAATGAAAAATAATTTATTAATATAAGGAAATATGTACTCAATTTATACTAATGTTACATTATGATTTAGAAATAAGCGTTCATGAAACAAATACAAGTTTTTTATTGACTAAATATTATAATAAATTTTTATATCAAATATAATTTATATTTTTTAAAAATTACATTTTTCAAATAATAATTCTGAATAAATAATAGTTTGATTTATTGTGATTTATCTAATATGATTTATTTCCAATGAATAGTGAAAAACAATGATTTTTATTTTAAACTATACTTTTAATTAGACCACTAGAAATGTTATATATTATTTTAAAATTCGTTAAATTTAAAATTAGTTGTAGGATATTTTTTATAATTCAATTTAGCTCATTAGAATCAATATTATAATTTAATTTTGTAGAAAATAATTTTTATACAAAAAAAGTATTTTTAATAAAAATATATATTTTCGTAAGAGCAGTTTTCATCATGTTTTTGACACTTAATTTAAAATTAATTTCTATATATAATAATTTAATTTCACTTAATGGTTTTTTAAATAATTAATTAAATGTTATCCTAGGATTATTTTTTACATTCATTAAAAAAATTAATTTTAGTAAATAGTAAAAAATACTATTTTTTGAAATATGTGGTCTTTTATTATATTCTGATTACATTGAAATAGTGTAAAAATTTAATAAACTTGTGTAAAAAAAGATGTATGGAAAAATAATATAAATATAATAACAAAATTTAAAAACATTTTGATTTTAATTTATTCCATAATAAATATGTAACTCATTCTTAGTGATGATGAAAAGATTGTGAAGTACTGGAAATATCAAATTTGGTTTCATAAGAATAATATTATGAATGTGATAAGTCCATGATATACATGTTAATTAAATATTTTGTATTATTAATTATTTTTATGTATATATATTATTTATATAATAATATAACATCTTTATCATTAAAATGATTTCAAAATGCCTACATATAGCCAAAACAAAAATTAAAAATAAAACATTTAATATTTTTTCTTGATATAAAAATGAGAAAAAATAAATAATGAATGAATATAAATTATAATTTTTAACTTAATCAATTAAATTAAATGGTTTTTTTTAAAAAAATTTAATTATATAATTACCTTATATTATAGTGTAATGTTAATACTATGTTAACTAATTTAATATATAAATAACTTAAATGATATCAAAAATAACAAAACTTATATGATTTAGAATAGATAACATGCCACACAAGTTTTCAAGAATGATGTGAAATATTATGGATTTTATAATTAAACATATTTAATTTCCTCATTTTTCTTTATGTATTTGAAGACAAATTCCATGAATAAGGTCACAATTTAAAAAGATGATATGTTATCAAAATAATATAACATTAAATTATAAAAAACTATTAAAATACTAAATGTGAGAAATTGGGGTAATATATTGGATATAATTTCTTCCCTTATGTATTTATTTTTCAATAGTTAAATTATATTTAAAAAATAGCCTTTATGAGTGAAAAACATTTTACCATGGTTAATGTTAAAATCTGTTAATTAACTTGTTAAACCAAAAGATAAGGTTTAAAATATCACAAACCTGTAGAAATTTGATTGGTTTATGATAATATAACCATATCCAACCCTATCTTATAATTCATGACCAAATTTAATATTTGTATCATTAGTAGTCTGATTATATTGGATTTATAAACAAATTCCAAAAGATCCCCTAATCTCAATAAGAAAAGGACCCCACTTACATCAATTATTCACATCTCTTTGACCTATATATATATATATATATCAACCAATAAATTCTTATTACTCCAATAAAAAGCTTTATACATTTACATGATGTTAATTTCCTCTGAAAATAGAAACCATAAGTTATTTATGTAGATATATAAATGGAGTCCACTGAAAAAGGATAATCTTGTTGAACATCTCTATCAAGTGTATTTATTCTTCTAAATCATTTTCATTTTTTTCCTCGTTCTAAAATAAAAATTCTAGGAAAAAAATATAGTGATAAAGTATTATTATTAATTTAAAACCACATTTCATCTCTTTTCCAACCAAAAAAAATTGAAAACTTCTTTCATGCATACGTATGACATACCATCACCACATAGCAGTGTAATTCATTTTCAACACCAAATTACATGAATGTTTATAAATAAGTAAATAAATAATATATATTAAATATATGAAATATTTAGGATTCCCTAATTTTTTTTACACCATATATTTCTATGATTCCATCTATCCAAAAATTATAATGGTTTTCATGTATACGTACAACATACGATATCCATGAAAAATGCAGTTCAATTTTCTATCAATAACTTTAATTTATTACAACTAATAAATATATAATAAATATAGATAATGTTTTCATCAATTTAAAAATTATTTAGATTATTGAACCATTATTATTTTGAAAAGCCAAAAATAAAAATCCCAATCATAATTAAAAAACGAAGTGATTTTGAGATGGAACTGTGAATTTACCAATGTGTTTTTAGAAAGTTTTGATAAAATATTTTATATGGTATGATGAATATGATTATTATTTTGTATGAAATTTATAATAAATTTATATTTATTATATATTCGGTTAAAACACATTTTAAGGAAGTAAAACCTTATGTAATGATTTCTCATCTAACTTTTACATATTTGAGACATATGCTAAATTCATCACTTTCTTATTTTATATGGCGTATATACAGACCCATTGATATATTATCTCCCAAATATCTTTCTAATCATAGATTTGGTAGTTTCATTTTATTTTTTTTATTCATAGGGAATATTATTTTAAATAACCCCAATTGGTAAGGGTTTATTTCACAATTACATTAATATTCAGGATTGTTTATTTTTATGGACCCACTGAGTAATTTTTCCCTACTATGTAAATGTTTTATAAAATTGTTTTAAAAATTGTTTTTTCTATTACCCAATTATTTTTTTAATTTAACTTTTATCAATTTTAAAATTTAAAAAAAATAAAATGGATTCATACAATCATTTTCCGAACAAGGTACTTTTTGACATTTATTACAAATTTATAACAAATATGTTTTTAAATAATATAGAATGAACCATGTTTTCTTCCATCATAATACCTCAATGATTTGAATAATAGTTATCAATTTTAAAAAATTGTTTTAAAATAAATTCATTTTATTATAATGTGCATGGTATTTTAATTTCAAAAAAAATGGAAAGCAAAATATGTAAATTCCCCAAGAAATATTATAGTAATATATTTAAGGTGTTTTCATCTATCACAACATCATTTTATGAATATTATGTTGAGAATATGATAAAATTAAATCATTTAAAATATTTAATTATGTGTTTGATGATCTTTTTGACATGGGAAACTATTTAGATTTTTTATCACTCACTGATCCAATATGGACATTTTTTGATTTTGTTAAGGAGTGTATATTTAATTTTATTATTTATTGACATTAAGAAAAAATTGTAATTACTATGTGACTAGTGGTTACCAATATATCCCCATGAATCATTATTAGGTATCATGAGAAAAACAATCTTGGGTTTTGGCTAAGGAATTACTCGTTAAGTTATATGTATTAGTATAAATCCTTGAGGTATTTTTAGATGCCTTAATCAAAGAATGTATAGTATGTTTAAAATGTGGAAAATTATTAATTTTATAATTCTGATATTAGTGATTTATATACATGTTATATGTTGGATTAGTTGTAATATCCATCGATAAGTATAAATCTCATGATATTTTTTATATGGAAATACTTGATAATTATTTTTTCTTGCCACATTATTCGTCGTTTTCATGTTATTGAATAAACAAAATCTGTTTTTTTCTTGTTATTTACCTTTAAAAATTTATAATACCTTATTTATTCATGATATATTTATTTTTATGCATACCCTTAATGAAAATACAGGATCACCCATTATTAGGAGTTTTCCCATGGATTCAAATAAATTTTTTATGAATTAAATACAAGGATATTCAAGATAAAATAATGGTGTCCTATAAGGAAACATGTTTTCTATTTCATGTTTTCAATTGTAAATTAAATTTAAATTATATAACTATTTTACTTATAATACTAAAATATTTCTTCCTTCAAAATGATGTTCCTTATATCTATTTATAATTTAATAATATAACCAAAACTCCTCTCTACAATGGTTATAGTAATTATAGTTAGTATTATGGAATGTGCGTAAAAATCCTTAAGAACAAGATTCGGGTGAAAATATATTAGAAAAAATAGGCTAATGAATAACATGGAGGATAATTCTAATTATTGGATAATGACCTATGATTTAGTTATGTTAGGAATTATGTTTTTTCACTCTTTTTATTTTCATCACATTTTAACATTTCAGTTTATTCAATAGATGGAAAAGGAATAAAATTTATAAACATTAAATGTGATGGAAAATGTGTTGTTGAGAAACCATATTTGATTATGACTACATTTGAAGGTATTTTGGTTTATCCTAATCAATTATGACGATATATAATTATAAAAATTCACCATAACCAACATTCAAACTCATGTTTGAATATAATAATAGAATTTTATTATAAATTTGGTGGTAGAAACCATACAGGTATGAAGATTACGTTTCCTATATTTGTAAAATGACAGAAAAAACACCTTAGTGAATGTCTTTAGGAAACAAGAATATGTTTTGTGTGCGGCAAATAAGGAAAAAAAACTAATTTTCATTTAAAAATGAGTATTTTGGTTAAAATAATGGAGGATAATAATGGTCTCGATAGAGAATAATCGATTGTCGAATTTTTTAAATGTGGAAATTATAGGGATTATGGGAATTAAAGTCTAAGGGGAGTAAAGATTTTCAATATAATCAGAATGGTTTTATGAGAATGTTATATACCGCTAATGACAAAGAGACTAAAAATTACCTATTAAATGAAAGAGGTATTTTGGATTATGATGATGAAGTATAGTTAATGGTTTAAGAATAAAATGGAATGATAAATGTAATTGTGTATTTATATTAATAATTGTGTTGTAAATCTATTTTTTCAATTATATCATGGTTATTTGAATTATGATACATTAAATGATTGTACTACAATACCTCTTCTTTAAGGAGTTTGAATCACGCGATTAGTAAATCAAATAATAAAGAAATGTGATTTTACGGATGGTTGTTCTTTTAAAAAATGGAAAATTTGTTGAAATTTTCCAAAATATGTGCTTGATGTGAAGATAATAATGATAATGATATGTCTATGGAATATAATTTGAGAACGTGAAAATGGTTATTAATTTAATGAAAAGTTAATTATGATATAATTTATGGATTTTTTTTATTAATATGATATGGAATAATGAGTGTGTTAATGGTTACTCTGTTTATTTGTATATGTGATCTTGGTATTTGTGTGTCTGGAATGATTCATTTTAAACCACATTTTTTATGTTTTTGGTTTCTAATATTATCTATACTATTTTGGATAAGCATTAAGGTTAACTACTTATGTAGTAGATTATGTTGAACTTTTTGTATTGTTGTTTTATATAAATGTATCATTTTATATATTTGATAACATATCAAAACCATTTTGGTTTTGGTAGATTTTGAGGGTAGAAGAATGACATGTGGATATTAAAATTATTTAAAAGTTCCTTTAGATTTAAAATAATCATCTCAAATATCTATTTTCTAGAGTAAGAGATGTTGAAAAAATATATCCAATAACAACTATATGATGAGATTATACATTATAAATGGTAATAAATGATGTATGAAAATTTTCTCAAGTTATTTATCTACGTTGAAAATAATCCATTGATACTTGAAAAATGAACATGAAACAAAAATAATATTTATTAACTTTTATTATAACGAAATCAATAGAATTTTTAAACAATAATATATTTGTTGTCTATAGTGGTTTACATTCTCACTACCATTATATCTACCACTCTATATTATTCTTTAGGTGATTTTTCCTCCCATTCCCATATTTTCACTGCCCAAAAATGATCTCTCATTTGAACACCTTAATTTTTTATTATTTCTATATTTCATTTTTTATATTTTCATGAGGATGTTTTATTAAGCCTTTTTATGATCCTGGTACACCAAAAATGAATTTTCATATTTCGAACCCTTGATTTCCAAGAACATATTCATAATGTGAGGGAACAATTTATTTAGCGGGGGTAGAATATAACACCAAGATATATTATTATATAATTATTTCTAAAAAAATTTACTATCATAGATATATTTTGGTACCTACATCGCTATTATTTAAACATAACACAATGTTCAATAGGATATTCAAAATTAAACACTAAGATTAAACAAAACACAAAATATTCTTATTTTAAGATGACTGATATAACCTAGATGTGAAATTAATGGGCATGAATAGTATTAAATAAATTATGATTTTTATATAAATTGTTTACTTATTGAAAAATAATTAATTAATTATTAGGATATATTTAATGATTTATAGTAATTTTATTTTTTTACTTCAAAAATATGCTTTCATTAAAAAAATTATATTTATTGTTTTTTTAGGTAAATATTATTTAATAATTTTAATAACTTAGAAAAAATTTATTTGCTAAAAATAATATTAATTCATAAATCATTATACCAAAATTATTTTAAGGATAAATTTTTGGATTTTTCTAAAGTTATTGATTTTAGATGAATAGTGATTAATACAAATTTCTATTGTAAACATTATTTTATCTACCTTTTTAAAATTTTCAAATTATTTTAAAATATATTGAAATAAAATTATATATATCATATTTTCAATAATTGTTTTATTTTTATTTCAATAAAATTTATTGTCGATTTTGGTATAATGTTTTTTTATAAAAAAAAGGCATTTTTAAGAAATTTCTCTTTTCTAAAAAGGGGTTTTCCTCGCCTTTTGTAAACTTATTTACAAATTAATTTACCTAACATAAAGGAATTAAATTTAATAAAATGGAATTAAATTTAATAAAATGGAATTAAATTTATTATTTTTAAATTTAATATTATTGTAGGATTATTTTTTACATTCTTTTACAGAAGTTAAATTTTCGTGAAGAGTAATAATGTATTTTGTTATGGAATACAATATATCTTATGATATCTCTAATACCCAAACATAATATAAAAATTTATGAAACAATTTTTAAAAATAATGTATTATAAAATTATACATATATCATACACATTTAATTGAAGATATTTAGATTTTAATTTATTCCATAATAAATATGTAAATCATTTTCAATGACAAAGAAAAGCCTGGGAACCAATAGAAATGTCGAATTGGGTATCCTAAAAATAATTTTTGAGATTTAATAATTAATTTATAAAAATTTATATTAAATAATACAATATTTTTATTATATTTATTGTTATAAACTAATTTTTTTGTATATTTGACATGGATTATCCAAAATCGTATGCAATGCCTCTAAAAGGTGGAAAATGTCAAAAGTTCACATAATTTTTTTTGATGATATAAATGTTAGATAAAATAAATATTAAATTAATATAATATAAAATTTTGATCATAATAAATCAATTACTAATATAAATTTAATATAATTTTTCTAAATTATATATTAACCCAATATTATGGTGAAATCCTAATATAATTTTAATTTAATTAAAAGAAAAATAAAATAAATAATCTAAAAATACAAAAATTGATATAATTTAAATTATATTATGTTTCCCACCTATTTTATTGAATTATTATTCATATTAGAGAGTTTTTATATCATAATATTCTAATTACTCATTTGAATTTATGTATTGAAAGTCAAATTTAATGAATGATAACAAAATTAGAAAAATAATATTTTATTAAAATAATATACTATCAAATTATTTAAAAATGATAAAAATTTGATATTTTGATAATACTTTATTGAAGTTTTCATATGTTTTCCGTTTATGGGTTAATATTTACCTTATATATAAAATTAAAACCCTTGAAGTGTGATGTACACCTTATCAAGGTTAATGATAAAATACGACAATTAAGGGGTTAAACAATAACATAATGTGTAAAATAGAAGTTACAACTCTCCAAATTTTATGGGTTTATGTTATTACAACCTCATAGTATCCTATAACCTATTTTATGTCCCTTTTGACGTTTTTTCTCAAGAATAGTCAATATATATTTACTTTTATTTTTTGAAATTTCAAGACTATCCCTCACCCCAAAAACAAAAGGCCACCCCTTCATTCACTTCTTAAAAAAACATTGATCAATATAGATTGAAAAATACCAACTAATAAATCTTATAGACATAGTTTTACATGTTGATAAGGATTTTTACATATCAAAATAAGAACCATAGGTCCGTTAAGAATATTTGTAATGGTATTCCTCTGAATAAATGATAATTGTCATTATCGACTCTTTAATGTTTATTTATTATTCTAAATCATATTAATGTTTCTAACTCATTCCAAGACAACAAATTCTATATCATAAATATACTGATATGATATTAGGATTATGGTATAACCATATTAATTCTCTTTTCCATCCTACAAAATGTGAAAACATCACTTGTGCATATGTAAGAATTACCGTGTCCACATAGTAGTTTCATTTTTAATGACCACATTTCATGAATGAATATAAATATACGAATAAATAATATATATTATATATATTATAAAATAATTATTCTATAAAATTTAATAAGTATTTATCATTTTTTATATAGTCATTCTTCTAGAAATGAAAACAACATTCAAGAATACGTACGACATACCTTCTCCACCAACGATGCAGTTCATTTTTCTATCGACAAATTTTATGGATTACCCTAATTAAATATTTAGTGAATAATTATAAATTTTAAATATAGTTTCATTATATTGAGATGATAAATCAAAAATATGTCAGAATGGATAGAAACAACCAAACCAAAACAAACATAAATAACAAAGAGACTGTGATATGAAACAATTATATTGAAAAAAGTGGTTTTAAAATGGATGATAAAATATTATACAGGGAATGATAAATATGTGTATGATTTTATTTTAAATTTAAAATAAATATATATTTATTATATAGGAAATTAAAAAAATATATTTTTAGGATGTTATGCTTGTGGTTATGTCTCTAAACACACTTTTACATTTATGTGACATATTTCATATTAGAAACATATTTATTTTGTGTGGTTAATACACCACCCTTCTATTTTAATATATCATAAATCTCTTTGCCTTCATGTTATATAATGTTTAAAATTAATTAATTTCATCAAAGTTAATTATGATACAAAATAAACCCATGTTTTTATGATTTATTTCGCAATCTAACAATTATGCTATATTGTTTAATTTTATGTACCAGCCATGGAAAATTTCTATAAAATCTCTATGTTTTATAAAAATGTTTTCAATTTTTTTTACTATTCTAAAATGATAATTTATTTTCAATTTTAACCATTTTTTACTTTTTATATTTTTTTTAAAAAGAATTATCTTAATGTTTTCTGGATAATATGCCTTTTATTATTTTTTACAAAAGTGTTAAAGGAATGATTTTTTATCTTATATGGAATAAATGGAATTTTAAAAAGTAATTATGCCTCAATTAAATGAATAATTATGTACATTTTTACTATAATATTTTAAAATAATATTATATATCTCTTACATGCATGGTATTTATAATTTAAAAATTATTTTCAATATCAAAAGCGTATTTTATTCAAGAAAACATTCTGTAATATCTTTAATGATTTTTCATCTATGTAAACAACTTTTTTTTAATATTATGTTGAGTATTTACTCTAATTGTAGTATTGTTAATATATTTTGGATGGTTCCTCATCAGTTTAATGGGGAATTAATTTTTGTTACATATAATAGTGTTTATCAATCAATACATTTATTGATATTGTTAAGGAACATTGATTATGTTGTTTCATTTATTCATATGGGGAATAAATTGGTCATAATAAGGTATGTGAGGGGACCACTATAAAACCTTGATATATTGGTTTGTCTCACAAGACAGAATAGCTAGGGTTTGGTCCATGGATATATCCATTTACATTGATTTCTAGGATTAACGCCTTGATGATATTTTTAGATGACTTGGATAAGTCCTTGATGTTTTGTTTTAGATGTCTAACATTATGAAATCCATCATTGTTATATTTTTTATCATTGTCCAAGTGATTATTCAATTAGTTAGAACATCCATTTATAAGGTTCAATCCTTATTATTATTTATATGGAATTATTTGATCGTAATTTATTCATTAATTTAATCTTTATGTTCATGTTATTAACTAATTGGAATGAGGTTTTGTTTAGTTAAATATTTTATTGATTATTCCTTATTTATTATATATTGATTCTGTTATACTCATACCCTTCCTAATAATCCATGACCACTAATTTCTTAAGTTCCTTTTATACATGATGTGAAGAATTATATTCTGAGTAATATCCAAGGATATACTAGATTAAATAATGGTTTCCTCAGTGAAATCACTTTGTCTATTTTATGTTTTCAATTATAATGTCAAATTACAGTACGTATCTTTTATACTAATACTATTAAACTATTAGGTCCTTAAACATGCTATTCCATATACCTAGTTCCAATGTTAAAAAGTAATCACAATCTTTTGGAAACTGGTGTTAGATTATTCACATGTTTGATCTAGTAAGTGATATTAGTTGACGTTCTTTATATATTTTTTGAATCAAGTTGATGAAATTGATCCATTATGGAAAAAATTTTATGTTCTAGATCTAAAAAGGGAAATATATGTTGAGGCCAAATCTATTCTGATTTTATAGTCTTGGTAGTTATCCTTTATATATGAAATAGTTTTTATACCTATTATGGGGTCACACTTTTATTAAATGAAATTTTGTCTCATAATTTATGTATGTTTTTTTCTAAATCTATTGAATATGTTATATTGAATTGATTATGTTTTTTTCCTTCATTAATGTTTTTTATATTTTAAATATTGAGTATTATATTTAGATGTTGTGATCATGATCTCAAACATGTTTTATGATCTTATGTTTTCATATGATCATCAGTTGATGACTTTCAGGTTTTACCTTTTTGAGCATCTAATTTCACCCTATCATATGTTTACTTTATCCATTTTATAAAGAATAAAAATAATTATGATATGTCTATGTAGGGTGATAGTTATGAAGAACATATAAGGAGATGATGTAGACCATTTTGGAAGTAGTTGATAATTTGTCTGTGTTTCCAAATATTCTAGACCTAAATAATTCTCACTTTCATATTTATGATATATAATCAATATTCGTCAAATAAGATGAACTATCTATGTATAACCAGAATTTTTCTCTATAATATTATTATAGTTATTACTCAAGATATTTTTACTTTATATTTTTTGTCCATGATAATGTATATTAAATGATTTGTACTGGATTTAAGGATATTTCTAAAAAACAATTTTTACTAATATGAACCGAAATAAAATAAATAAATAAATAATAAAATATAAAATTTATTATATTTAATGAAAAATATTTTCACACAAAGAGGTGAATTATATACAAAAATAACCTCATCATAAAATATATGATACTTAAAAATAATAATTTAAACCAATTTTATAATAAAATTAATTCCTACGTGAATATTAATAAAAATATTATATGAAAAAATAAAAAAGACAACATTATATTCTACTATGAGGCACTTTTTAAGCATTCAAAATTTCTTATAATAAAATTTTTTATTTAATAATTTATGATTTAAAAAAAAAAAAATTTAAGGAAAAAATACATCATTTAAAAATAAAAACATTACATTTATTTAAAGAATGTTTAAATTTATATGTGTTTCATAAATTTATAGGTCCAAAAAGGAATGATATTTTTAGACTAGAGAAAGTGTTCATTTATAATTAATACTTATTTTATGATTATAACATAATGCGACAATGCAAGTTGTGTTTCTTCCAAATTTTTATATGTTAAATTTTTTCCTTTTATTAAACATATTATTAATAGTAACATGTTATTTTTATTCAACCCATAATTTAAAAATATTATTTCATTCCAACTAGTTTCATTAATGATGGTTATAATCACAATTCATATCTACTAACAATATTAATAATTTTCATTCGACAGTGTTGTGACAGATAATATTGATGTATAAAAAATTTCAGATGGAATATTCGGATTAATATCCCATATCAACAACACCTATGATCATATCCAATAATTAATTTATTATAATATCACATGTTCATGGTAATTATGTGTCTAGATATCCAATAGAATTTGTATCGGTGCTCAGAATATTCACTTTTATAGGTTTCTTTTATAAAATCAACATTTAGAAATTATATGATGTAGTTTTTTCATGAAGAGACCCATGTTGACCCTGGATCAAGCACCCAATCTAATATATGACAAGGCTTTAGATACATTAATGATTCTATTGGGATGATAACTAGTGTATAGATTCATGAATTACTAAATTGTCAATTATTTATCACATAAAAACATATAAGTAAAATATTGTTTACATAACAAATACATGTAGTGGAAATGAAAGAGGCATATGAGTATGTAAAAGTGAACAATAATAATAGCACTATGTGACCTTAGAGATCACCACTAACCATATAACCACACTCACGCCATCAGAAATTCAAAACATGATAGAACTTGAAACTAAAAAATAATAAAGTTTATAGAAATGATAAATTAAATTCCTAATATGGATTATAATTATAATCAAAACCGAATTCCTTAGCTTTAAATAGAAATGAAAATCATTCTAGTTTGAAAATATAACTAAATAAAATACAATTTTATAATCTTTTATAAAAATTAAGAAGATAATGATTCTGAAAACCATTTTAATATTTTACCGTGAAATATATTTTAATAGGTCATTGATTTTTTTTCAAAAACCTATTTATGTAAAGGAACATGGTGTAATGGAAGAGTTTCAATTGGCACAATATAATATTATAAGGTAAAACCTTCTTGATATTTTATGGTATGAAATGAAAATTGAGATGAAATAAATTAATAATGTTTTTCCTTCGAGAATCATGACTAAAAGATACCAAAAACCATTTTTAATCACTGTGTAGCTAGGTTTGTTTGGTCCCATGGATCCTTATACCCTCAGTGATCAATTAGAATGAAACATCGTCATAAACTAAATACTAGATGAGAAAAATATAAATTTCTAGTGGTATTCACAATATATAATATGTTTAGTTTGTGTTGTAGAGTAATCCTTCTTAGGAGACCTAATCGAGGCCATGCAGACTTCTCCAGCATACTAATACGTATTCCACCCATCGAGGTGCCTAGGGTTCTCAAGTTCTTTATTCAAATTTAATTTAGTTTTTATGAAGAAATAATATACATATATATCAAATTTTTAAAAAAATAAACAATAGACATCTCACCCTTGAACACCCTTTTAAGTACATACCCATAATGTTTTTCAAAATGGGTCACAACTCACATGAACCATTACCATGAACACACTACAAACCACACATATAACACTTATATATAATATTTCAATTTAAAGGTTCATTACATGAGATGGATTTTACAAACTCAAAAAATTCAATCAAATTTACCATCGGGCCTAATAACATTAAGGATATACAACCAATTGAAAAATAAAAAATAAATTACATTTCAAAAAATAATAAAATAGAAATTTTCTAATATATATATATATATATAATAATACAAAAAACATTTAAAATAATTAATAATATAAGGAATAAAAATTAAATGAATGGACATAGGGAAACTACCTCAAAACATGTTTCCTATGATGATAACCACTCCACACATACACACATAATGACCTCCACATATATATAACCTGGAAGTTTTACATCCCATTACATTTTTATGTATTTCTAAATCCCTATTTTTTATCTTCCTTTGTTTTGGTTTAGTTTTGTGTTAAAATGGGTGAATTTATGAATTTTTTTAATGTTTACGAGCTGCTGCCTGATTGGAACACGACTGGTGCATTGTTTTACAAAGTGTGTTCCCTACTACATAAATATTTGAAAAAATTGGATATGGGAATCACATGTATTTCAGACATTTTAACAATAAAAGTGAACTCTATAGAGAAACTTTAGGGAACATTTATAATAAGAAAATTTCTTGTACAATGTTAGACTAACTCGTGCACCTTTTTCTAGGAAACTGTTTTAATTTTTTTTAATAATTTGAATTTTGATTGAAATTTTTTGAAGCTAAATTATATGCCCCTCAAAGACCTTGTTCGACCCAAATCATTTCCTACAATTTTTAAAACCTTCAAGAAGCATTTTTTGGTCCCTCATATCCCTCCTAGAAGCAACCTGAAACTAGAGGAATTTCCTTTTATCTTCTCATAGATAGATTCCTTGACCCGATCTAGATCACATGTGATCTACCTCATTCTCTTGTGGATTCTAAGGATAATTGTAAATAATTGTGAAACTAATACACACTTTTTGGAGTTAGACACCAAGGATTGATCCATATTTCCCCAGATCCTTTTTTTGTTGTTCTTCCTCAGAAAAGCATTATTTTGGTCTTACACATCATGATTTAGAGACACTGAGGTACATTGTTTAGTTACAATGACCAATCCATCTTAACCATAAATTTTTTTTCTAATTTAAATTATTCATTTAAATGGAATTTATTGATTAGTAAAAAAATTCATTCAATGGTTTCATTAAAGGCATAATTCAATTGAATTGGGGTTTTGGAAATATTGGTTTCTAACATGAAATTGAAAAAACCCCATCTCCATTGAATTGGGGTAAGTTTATGTAAATTTATGAGATTTAAATTGATAAATTTAAAATATGGGTTTTATTGTAATTGTTTTATTTAAATTTTTGGATTCAATTATAGAAAATTTTATATGATTAAATTTTTTGAAAAATCCAAATTCAATTTAATTGGTAGTTTGTTAAGAAAATGATGGAATTTTTCTAAAAAATTAAATTGTTGAATTTAATTTGTGAAAGTGGATTCTAAAATTTAATGAATTGGTTTTAGGTCCTTATTATTGAATGATATTTTAAAAATGGTTTTATGTAAACCATAAAATTTCAACTTTGTGAAAGGTTATATTTTTTATTAAAAATTCATTAGAGATTTTGAACGGAATATTGGCATATTTTAAAAAGACAATGGGAATAATTTTATTTTTAGAATTATTCTAATAAATTATCCATTGTTTATTTGTTACTTAATATAATTAAAGCCATATGTAATTAGTGAGTTGTTTTGGGTGGCACATTACAACTTACAATGTTCTAAAACGTTATATTAGCAAATCACATCCCTTCGAAGATGTTGATGTGTCCCATTTTCCTTAGGCCCAATGGGGTATGTGTAAAAATTTTCTATTTCACACTATTGGGACCCTATAGGCTAAAACTATCATACTTATTTAACATATGACCATAATTCTCTATTTTTTTATTTAAATTGTATATATTTCATTTTTTAAAATTCTTTAACATTACTTCATAATTTATAAAAAATATTTTTTATAAAAATATTTTTTGTACCATTTTTTTAAATGTTCCATTTGTGTAAAGAAACTTTTAATTAACGGAAAATTATATAGTTTTAAGTATATTTCCATAATTTAATAATTGAATCATGGTTTTCTAAATTATATCAATCATTTAAACTATAAAGAATGATTTCATTAAATATTATTTTGAAAGGCCAAAAATATTTTTTCATAATGAAATAAAAGACATGGTTAATTTAATATCGGTATCTTTTATGGAATCATGTGGAGAAATAATAATAGGAATTTCCTCGCAACCTATTTGTTCCTTAAAGTGTTTGTATATTATCTCGTTCTAGGTCAGAGCTTGGGTAAAGAACCACTTAGAGGTGGTTCTCACTTTTGATCTATAGACATTGTGAGTTGTGTCCTTTGGGGATTTGGATGTTTTCCCAATTTTGGTAATTTTGATTTTATTATATTGGGTTTAGATACCTATTAATTTCTAGTCCATTACTCCCACTAGAGTTTTATTTTCTATTCATTACTAACTTCGATGTTTTACATTGACATTTTTAGTTGAAAACATCTTTTCACTTTAATTTCCTATAATTCCATGTGCTAGTTGCTGACCCGTGGTGATGAGGAAGACCTTCATGATATGATATTTTGGATTAATTATTGGGTTACCAAGGTACCTGAGCAAGTTCATAACAAACTGGTGTCAGATCCCCAAGTTGATCTTTTGTCTTGAAGTTAGTGTTGTGTGAACCGAGGTAGTACATTGTTTGAAATGGAATATAGTTTGTTTATTTTCCAACACTCACATATAAAATCAATGAGTTTTTATTAAAGTGTATATTATAGTTCAAGACAAAAACCCAATATTGAAGCTGTCATTGTTTCCCTATTTTTTCCAAATTTTTGGGGTCAAAAATCTGGAGGAGGAAGTGAGCATTACGATGGGTTGTTTTCTGGAATCATCTCTTCCTTAAAATGGTAAAAGAATGAGTTTCAAAAATAATAACTTGAGGCTCATGAAGATGTGGATCATCACGAATGGATACAATGATCATTGTGAATACATGAATAGGAGCATTGTGACTACGTGATGTGTTGACCGTGAGATCTGAGACTACATCTTGTTTCAGGGGAGATTTACGAATGGTGGATTGCAGTGAAGAAATTTTTGGTAGATTCAAAAATGTATCTGTAGGAAGTGAAGCATCTCAAATATATAGAATGAAAATATAAGGATTCCCCTCTTCTATTCACATGACATTTTTCATGGAAGATCTAGAATCTCTTTGTTTTCTTAATGCTAGGGGAGCTCCGAGAGTATAGGTTTATAAATTAGATTGAGAATCATGAAAAAGACATGTTTAGTCTTGAATGATGACAATGACTATGAGTAAGGTGAGATTCATGATCATGGGGTTTACCTCATTGAACATGTGAGCTTCCTGAAGGCAGTTTGTTCTGTGAAGGTAGGGGTGCTTCATGATGTGGTGATCATCAAGAAGGATCCTCGTGAAAGGAAGTATTGAACATTATGTCTAAGAGGAAAAATATTTCCAAGGGAATAAAATTAAGTATACAATGATTGTATATTCTCATTCTAATCTAGGGACAAATATATTAATTCTTTTCTATTGAAGTGGACCTCATGTTGATAAACTGAGTTATAATCCCATCAAAACAATGAGTGTGCCATGTTCATGGAAGTGATATGAGGGATGCAATGTGATATCCCTAAAACATTGAAAATGTAGTCTTACTAGCACAGAGTGACTATGACCAAACTTCTATATTCCACATCATTTGATTATTCATGGATTTAGGTAGGACCGACATACTGTCAGTGTATTCTCCTTGGAATATCCCTTATTGGTGAACCAAGTGAAATTGTTGTGTTGTATCTCTTCATGTGAATGTTTGATTGTTGAAAAAATAAATCATATAGGTTTAATGAATTCCTACCAACAGGGGAACAATATATATCTTATTAAAATGAAAATTTGACCCCCGGATTCATCCCTGCCCTCTTAGGGTGCTTTGGGGTACTACAAGTATGCATATATACAATCTAGTTGGGATATAAAAGGTAGTAACGATTGATCATCTTTCCAGCTCTCACCGTAATTAACCATGACTCATCAGGGGTGGTTAGGGAAAAAATATTAGGGATTAGTTATAATATTTTCCCTATTTTACTTTACATATTGTGAAATCCATATCTTATTATTCTATCAGTTGGTATTAATCTAATTTAATTATCTGTTTGATTATCAATATGATGTCTTCTTTGTTGTATGGTGAGGTGGTGTAGAATCATGCCTCTATGAAGATTTTCAAATCAAATATAGGAGAAAGATTCTTCTGAACCTCAGTGAGGGCATCATGTTGTAGACCCAAATATGGTAGAGGTGATTGAACACTCTGTATACTCTTTGGGACATTCACAACATATAGTTTCCTTTTAGACTATGATATTGGAACCTCAATGGAATGTTTTCAAAATTTGTTCTCAATAGTTTTTCAGTAGAATATAGAACCATTTAAAGGATCATATGATCCTCAAGAGTCTGAATAGTGGTTTACTAGAAATAAGAATTCTTTTTTGTTCATGGATAGACAAAATGAAATCAATGTGAGGTGAACCACCTTAATGTTGGATGAACTGAGCATAAGATAGTAAGAAATTATGGTGACAATAAAGAATCATCATGTATTAGAGATGAAAGACATCATGGTTCTTTTCACCAACTTGTTATATCTAGAATAGATTCTCTTGGAAAAATCATTATCGTATTTCAAAACATGAGTAGGGTGATAGGACTATAATAGAGTATGAAAACCATTTTAGTGTTATTATACCTTTCTCACTTGAGATTTTATTGATTTAGAATATCAAGGATGGAAAAATAGAGATAGGACTTCATCAGAACATCCCTTATTAGGTTTTCTTTATGAATATACCCACTTATGATGATGTGATTGATAGAGCACATACGGTTAAAATTTAAATAGATAGAATTTTATAGTTTTTAGGAGTTTTTTCACAACAATTAGTAGTGTGAGTTCCTCCAATGAAAATAGGATGTGTGATCATTATTATAGAAGTTCTTGAAAATAGATCCATTCTACACATCCTTTTGTACTAGGAATATGTCCTTTAATATTCTACCAATGTGGAAATCCAAGACATTCAAAGAGGTATTTCACTAAGGCATGAACGAACTATGGATCCAGCAGACGTTTAGGGTACTTACATAGATTCAACACATTTATTTCACTCTGTATAGTGGAAAATGATTATAATATCCTCCTAAAACTATGGGGAATTCAGATGCTTCATGTTCAAATGGGTTATAGCCACATGCATCTAGTATTAAGATTCTTTACACAGTATAAGAGACGCCAATGGAAGTGTATGTTAATCTAGTGACCGTGAGAGGTACCATCATTATAGATTTCTCATTAGTGACTACTATATTTGACATTGGTTCACCACATTCCTTTATTTCATCCTATGTTGTCCATATTCGTAATCTTCTTAAAGATCTCTTTTCTTGTGAAATGGGTATTACTACAACCCTTTGTATGATGATTTAAAAGGGCCTTCGAAGTCCCACTTATGTCTTCTCTATATTAGATATCGAGATTACGTGTAGTTTTTTAGTTCAGAACATAAAAAATCTTGACGTCATATTCAGAATGGATTGATTTTTTCTAAAAAATCTTGGATGATTCTTGTCTTTGATGGGTCTCCTTCACTTCAACTAGTGGTGTTTATCTTTTTTTTCAAGGATAATGTCACCCAAGGTTGAGCAAAGTTGGAAAATCTTATCTGGAGTTGGGGAGGGTAATATTAGTGATTTATGTTGATCTGGTGAGGATATATTTAAGCGGTGATCTCCCTCATGTTGCCATCATGTTTCCCAATGTGCTTCCTTCTGATATATCTATGTTTCCACTGGTAAGGGTGCTTTATTTTTTCAATGACCTAATGTATGGTACTCAACCAATATTTATACTTACTTAGACTATGTAACCTACTAAAATATAAGAGTTGAATTCCCAGTTGTATTTTCTCTTTGAGAATGATTTTGTACACCTGAGTGTGCCACCTTGAGCGGCACTGGTTCTCATTGATAATAAGGATGATGTCTCACTTATCCTTTCCATTGATCATAGAAAGATCAACAGAATTATATTAATTGGAAACTATCTATTTCCATATATTGATTACCTATTTGATCAATTGAATGGGGAAGAGTTGTTCTCAAAAAATTCCCTTCATTCTAGATACCATCAGTTGAGGATAATAGAATCTATCTTTCTGAAAACTAACTTTTGGGCCAGCTATTAACACTATGGTAACCTTGTTATGCCCTTTGTGTGACCAATGATACTATATTATTTATGGATTTTATGAACATGATTGTTAATGAGTATCTTCTTAACATTGTGGAAGTCTTTGTCAATGACATACTTGTTTACTCTATGTCCAAGGAGGATCATGTGCATCATTTGAGAATAGTTCAGATATTATTGATTAATCACTATATTTATTCCAAACATTTGAAATATTATTTCTTGATTTGGAAGGAGGAATTTTTGGGAAAAAGGGTGTTAAAGAAAATATCATTCGATCCTGATAAGGTAATGGCTTCCATGATTAGGGATAAACCATGAATTATCTTCAATATTTGGAGCATCATGGGCTTAGATGGATATTTTCACTTGTTTCTTAAGGAATTTTAAAGGTTGTATTATTGGATGACTACACTCACTAAAGGGGGAGTAAAGTTTTCATGGAATGATAAATGTTAGAGTTCAGTTCTTAAGATAAAACACTTTTTGGTAACTACACCAGTGTTGACTCTTCCAAAGTTCGTGAAGTGCTATGGGCTCTTCATTGAGGTATCAGGTTCTGGCTTGGGATGTGTTCTTATATAGGGTGATCATGTTGTTGAATATTTATTTCATCTAGTAATGCCAAATGAGAATAATTATCAGACCCATGAACTTGAACATGCAGTTTTGAGGAACATTCATAAGTGTTTATGGAATTAAATTTATAACAAAATGTTTAAAATGTTTTTAGACAATGAAAAAATGAGTTATATCATCCCTCAAAATGATTTGAATTTCCTACAGAGTCATTGGGTAGAATACCTATAGCCATTCGATTTTTATTTCACTTATACCCCTACAAATGGGAATGTCATTGCAGATTATTTGAATATGAAACATCCAACCCATGTAGTAAAAGATTCATCATAAGAGTGTAATTTGATGGAGCTCTTTGCATAGCTACATATTGGTTTTCAGTAAAATGGGGTTGAGGTTTCCTTAACCATCATTCAGTTGGAATATGATCTTCTCTAATTGAATCTTCATAATGATCAGCATGATGATGAGTTTTGTAGAATTAGAGTCTCTTTTTAGGGTGGGGAGATATTTTCACAGTGGTCTTTATCTAAGGTGGTTATTCTATGAAATCATAGTCATTATGTGGTACCATCTTTTGTAAAAAACGTTGTGATGGGTGATTGTCATAATTCCCAATGGGAAGTTCACCCAGGAACCATGAAGATGTTCTATGAATTATGGTGATAGTTCTAGATGCAAGGTATGAGAATTGGAATTAATGAGTTTGTCTCTTGTTTCAATATATTCTAACATGTGATAGTTGAGGACAAGAGTCCTTTGGGTTTTCATCAGCCACATCCATTCCCTACATGGAAGTGATATGAGATATTTATGGAATTTGTGTTTGGTTTTCCATATACAAAAATAAAAAATAATATTATATGGGTTTTGATAGATATTATAATAAAATTTCCTCACTTTATTCCCTTTAATGATATAGATAAAGTTACAGATTTTTGAAATCATAGTGTGATATAGAATGTTTGATTTCATGAAGTTCCATCTCATATAGTCTATGATGGGGATCCTTTTTTCACTTCACATTTTTTGAGAGACCTTTATGAGGAAATGTGATATCATGTATGTTTGAGTACAATATATCATCCGCAGCTCAACTTCCAGTCATATTGAGAAAAAAAAATTATTGAGGATATGCTTTTTGTTTATGTTCTTGAATTTGGCAGTGTTTGGGATGATCATTTTTGGATTGTTGATTTTTCTTAAAAAAAAATATTTAACAGTCTATGATTCTAATGTATCCTTTAAAATCTATTTATTATTGGATATTTTAATATAATCTTATTTTTCTAGATGTCGGCGAAAGTTTCTTGTTCGGAACAAGTTTGTTGTAATAGATGAATGAAAAGATTCATCTGGTTTGTTAGACGATGTTGAAGGCATAGAGGCAATATAAATATTGTACTGGTCATCATCGTAGAACATTGTAATTCTCATTTGGTGACAATGTGTTCTTGAAATATTCTCCCTAGTTGGGTCATTGATAGCTGGGTAGGCTTGGTATGTTTTCTACCTATTTTTTGGGACATTTTGAGATACTTGATTGGGTAGGGAAATTTACATACCATTTAGAACTACCACCGCATCTAATGTCGATACATAATTTTTTTCCATTTATCTTAGTTATTAATGTATTTATTTGATCCATCTCACGTTTTCAGATGGTGTGATCATAAAGTTGAACTTGATTTATCCATTCCCAAACATCTAGTCTTCATATTTGAATCTGAAACCAAGGAAATTCATGGGATGAAGATACTTTTGGTGCATGTGTTATTGCATCAATCTTTTGATAATCATGATATATAGGAAAGTAAGAAAGTTATGAGAGATCATTAACCTCGTGTTTTCAAAATGAAACTTTATTGTAGTCTTTCTTGAGAAATAATGTTTCAATGGTGGGTAGGTTATCACATCACGTTACTGCTTTCATGTATTCTTAAAACCCTCTTTTTGAGATTTCATTGGATGGGTTTTTTGGGGTTAAATCAGAAGAAATTATTATATTTTTGGATGTATTTGGGCTAGTGAACAGTGAGAGCATTACTATTATGGGGTTTTCCAAATTGTGAACCCTAATACAAGAAAATGGAAAAAATTGGATGGTGGGCATTGCATGTCTTGCACACAGTAACAAAAACAATGTTCTCTCTCTAGATAAACTATGTTTCCCATTTATAATAGGAACATGACATGGGAACAATTTGACTAAACCATGCACCTCTTTCTAAGAAACCATGTAGATAGGGTTTTCATTAATCAAATTTTTGATTAAAATTTTATGAACCCCTTTGATAGGTCCTTGATAGACCTCCTTCAACCCGCATTTCTCTACCATCCATGGACCTTCCGAAAAGCATTTTTTTCCCCTCATATCACACTCAGAAGCAATATAAAGCTAGAGGAATGCCCGACAATCTTCTCATGGTCAGTTTCCTCATATAAATCTAGATACCAGGGGATCTACCTTCCTCTCTCTATGTTTCTAGGGATACTTGTGCTTAATTTTGGATCTATTACCGACTATTTGGGACTTATAAACCTATGTTTGATACAAGTTTCCCCATATCCCGTTGTTTTTTATTCTTACTCAGAAAATTCTCATTATCGTTTCATGCTTTGAGATCTAAAGGCTTTAATGATAGTGGTTATATTATGATTCCTAATTTATCTTAACACAAAATTGGTTTTTTAAATTCAATTTACGATTTCAATTCAATTTACTGATTACTATTAAATTTCGTTCAATAGTTTAATTAAAAACCTAATTCCATTGAATTTGTGTTTTGGAAAATTAAATTACTTTTATGAAAATGGAAAACCACAAATTCCATTTAATTGGAATATGTCTATGGAAATTTGTGAGATTTAAATTTTTGAATTTAAATTGTGTATCTAATTGAAATAGTTTCAATTAAATTTTGTCCTTCAATTGTGGAATGAATGGTCTCCCCTCTCAATATTCTAGGGCCTACAATGCTGATCAACATAACATTTATATCGTCTATATGTTTTCCAAATTTTCTTCTAGATGACTTAGCTTTTTCTTCTCCATTTCCTACACAATCCCTAGGCTCGCAAGATAAATATCACTAATATTCACCCAGAAAAAGGGTTACCTTCAACGTATCCCATATACGTCCTCAAAAGGACTCATGGTGATAGTAGAGTGGAATATGCTGTTATATTCAAACTCTTCATGAGGAAAGTGATCATCCAATATCCTTACAAAGTCCAACAAACAATATCTTAGTATATCATCCAAAACCTAGTTAGTGAGCTCGCATTTCTCATCTACATAGAGGTGAAAGGATATACTCATCCTCATAAGGGTTCTGAATGATGCATGAAGGCCTCTCTAGAATCATGACGTAAACTATGCATCATGATCGATAATGATAGTCATGGAAAACCCATGGAGGTGAAAAATCTATCTTATAAAAATCTTCCCAAATCAATCCATCAAACTCCACTCCTTGATTGTGAGAATGTGTCCTGAATTCATGAGTTGGTAAACTATCACCCAGATGGTGTCAGGGCCTTTCATTCTCTGTGGAATAACCATCACAATGTCCATGTAAATGTCATCCCCATACCCTCTATGATGTCAAGGGCCTACAACAAACCGGCTGGAACATGGTGTATAGCCTTCACCTACAACCATGTGAGACACCAAGAGATAATCTCATCCCCACTCATCCTCATTACAAACCACAAAAACTACCACTGAATGTCTCTAAACATCATTTACACATTGAGATGTACAACCATAGGATAAGTGTGGAATTATGAAATCACCTCCACCCTCATCATGATTAGGACCATCGTCCATCCATAGAAGAGGATTACATGATTCCCTACTTCATAATGTCCATCTAGTGAATCTCATATGGATATCTGGTGACACAATAAATCACATTTGATGCCTTCGAACTCTGAATTCATCTAACTATCAAGAAGAGTAAGAGTCAAAACCATAAACAGAAGAAAATTTTCACTATCCTACTCCACTAGGGTCAGCTGCAAAGAAGCCCACTACTTAGAAGCCTCATATTCCATCTGATCTGAGGACTTCCTACTTAGGGAGTATTCTATAACATTTTTCTTCTATAGATCATATACTATCTCAATTTCATAGTCCTATAATAACTCCATCCAATTATCCTTTCTCACGTTCAAGTCTCTAAGAATGAATACATACATGAGACTACAATGGTATAAGAAAACAAAAAATCACTCTCTTAGAATATATTGCATCCACTTCATTAGAGTTAAGAATTCCCCTAACCTCTCTAGGTCAAAGGCTACATAGAAGTTTTCATGGCGTATAAACTGCCTCAACTCGCATGTGATAAATGCATGTCACTACATCGACATGAAGATGATACAAACTCTTAAGGCTACACAATACACTATATACTCTAAGATCTACTTTGATAAAATCAACATGTTAGAACTCCTCAGCCTCATCCTCAACCTCAACCCCTTGAGGGTTGTCTAACAATGCTCATTCTAGGTGAAAGACTACCCTTACCATGTCAGGGAGGTAAAATGGGATGAAATCCTTGATAAGTCTACAACAAAACTCCCTTAGTACCCTTCCAAAATAAGAAAATTGACACGTATAACATGATCTTGGGTGGAACCCAATAAATCACTGCATTTATCTTATCTTGGACCATGAGTAAACCATGCTCAAAAATGAAATTCCCTATGAAGTGAGCCGTGTGAAAATTGAACTGGAACTTCAAGAGAATACCATAATGTTGGTTCTATCAAAGAAAATCTAAGACTATCGTTGAGTTTTCTACATGTTCCTCCTTTAACATAATGTAGACGAGTATGGAGTTAATGATGGAAACCCTAAACTAGTCCATGTACAATTAGAAGATACTTTTCATCAAATCCATAAAAACATAGGGGGAATTTATCACACAAAATGGAATCACCAAGAACTCATAGTCCCCAAAGTGAAATCTGAATTCCAGATTCAGAATTTCAACATCACAAACCCTCAATAGGTGGAAGGAATACCAGAGCTCAACACTTTAGAACCAACTCACACATAAAAACTAGTCGAAGAGGTACTTATTACACAGAAAGGGTTGCATTATATTTATCTTGTACTAGATCAGGTGATGATAATCCACACAAAGTCTGAAACTCTCATTCTCATATTTCACAAACCAATCTAAAGATAATTAAGGGGAAGAACAAGTCCTGATGAAAAATTTCTATTGATGGTCCTATGACTAAAACAATATATCCCTGAGATATGTAGGGGCTATATGATATGATTGAGAAGATTTTGGAGCGGTCCATGGATGCAATTCGATGAAAAACTCCATCCCCAACTCAGTGGTATTCTCAAAACATCATTAGGGATTGAATCCATAGAATCTTCCACATGTGAGGGAAACCAGCTACATAAAGAGACTTATACAATATGGGATACACTATCCAATATATTGGTGATGGGATTAAACCTCTTACATTTGAACCCAATCATCCCGCAATGATATCTCTCTTACCCAAAATATAGAATATCATACAATCACTTCTAGTGAATATGAATCATATATGATGATAGTCCAACGTGGCTCGGACCATGGAAACCAATATATACAAAATATGAAATAATAGGGTTTCTTCATGATTAAAAAAAGTCCCCATGTGAACTTCTCTTTACCAATCGATTGATTTAAATGCGGGTAGATAATGGACACATTAGAAGCATTCCCTAAAAACCCTCATAAAAATTATTCTGGTATAAAGCATCCACTAAGAGCTCAGTCCCTCGTAGTAGGATTATAAAGATAACGGAATGACTAGATATAGTGTATATTAATACTAATATTGGTGTATAAAATACATAGATCATACCTCTAATTCTATCTTCTATCATCAGGTCGTAAAAGACCATTGCATGAAGCTTCCTATAGCCCTAACCACCAAATCCCTAAGTAGGTAGTGGGACACTTAATAGTTGTGGTGAAATGATCGCATAGCTCCATCCTCCACCTTAAGATCCTCTTCCTAGAGCTACACATTATCCTTTTCTAGATCTTCCTCATAAAAAACAAACCTTCCATCTCAAGGGAGATCTTTGATCACAATGTTTCATTTGCTGTGATAGTCCTTCACCTATAATCCTATGATTCTCGACACATATGGTCTTGTAGTCACATTCCATTTTACCATTACCATAATAATTATTGCACCCCACCCTTTTAGGGAATCCCTGAGCTAATGTGTGGTCACTATGTTTCATGACCATGTGTCCGAGTCTTGTCAGTATAAGATCTCATGCACCCTAATCCTACAGACTAGAACTCCCTATCTAATGTAGATGACTATCTATGAGATTCCCCATCCCAGATCCCTCTAATATAAAACTATCTATCAACCCTTCAAACATAAACACCCTAACATAAGTGATATTTCATACGGGAACCACACTGAAATGGATCCCTCTGAATAGTCCCATCTCAATCATAAATTCTTAGAAGTCTCCAACCATTATCGTATTGAAGGAGTACTGCATATGGACTAGGAATGAAACATCTCAATATTTTTTTCATTAAATTACTAATATCTTAGGATGAAAAAACTATTTATCATATAAATAATTTGATAAATGTGTTAAAATCCTTAAATTCCAATTAATATATTGGAAAATTCAATTTGATATTTTTTCAATTTGAAACTGAATTAGTTTCAGATATTGAGGCCCACAATGTCTTGGTGAATACTGAATACAAATATTAAAAATAAGATATTTTTAACGCAATTTTTATTAAAAATAATTGAATAAATCCAAAATGGTGTATTTTATGGGAAATCGGATACCACTGATAGGTCAGAGACACAGTGTTTTCTCTAAGCCGGGTATAACATTTGTTGGAGTCAAACATTTTGATAGATCAATCTTGATAAAAACAATCTTAGTTTTGACTAATTATTTATTACATTATTTTATTAATGAATAATTAATATCTTTCAAATGGTGGATCTTATGAAAAATCCAAAACAATTGTTGGGTCTAGAACATAATGTTTTCCTAAGGTGGAGCTTAACATTCAGAAACAATGGTTATTTTCACATGGCACTAGTTTTTTTGTTATTTGATTTTTATATTTAATAATTAATATTATTAATTTATTTTTTTTTGGGTTACAGTTTATCTTCTATCACACCTCTATTTATCACACACCCAACCATCCAAAAACTCCATTTATTGCCCATTTTTACAATTTAATATTTATTAACACCTTAAATGGATGAATCAAAGACAACTCATCTAGTTTTTGGTAACATGATAATTTTAATTCGAAATTTTGAAATGGTGGATGGTTACATGGCTGTGGGGTTTTGAAATACCTCAATGAAATGTGATATGTGTTGAATGGTCATATCATCTTCAAGATGGAGATATTTGTGTGGAGATGCGGGTGTGGTTCCTCCTATGAGTTAGATTCTCGATTATTGTAGTTTTTCTTTTCCCACCAAGGTTCTACACAGCCTAGGGTTGATATATTTTTATTATATTTTTAATTTCATCAACTAATCATTATTTAAAAATTAATGAAACAAAGAATTATTATTGTTTTTAAAAACAAATATTTATACCTAAATTATATTAGAATAGTTCATGTGTACATATCAAACGATAACTTTAAATAAATTATCAATATATATATGTGTGTGTTTTTGTATTGTAAATAACATTGTCTGTTTAAGGATATTTTTTTAAAATAAATTTATCAATGTGTACTTGCATGAATTATCAAAGGATAAACCATAAAAAAGTATTATTGAATGTTTAATGTGAGATATTATAAAAGATAATTGTAAGGTTTTATAAAGAAATATTTTCTTTAAATATTCATGTATATTTTTAAAGAATTATCAAATTGTAATTACAATAAATTATAGAGGGCAATTTAATTAAAAAAATTATCAAAATATAATTATATAAAATTATCAAATAATAATTATGAAGAATCACCAAATGATAATTTCTTCTTTTTCTAAAATGATAATTAAAAATAATTATCAAAAGATACTTATAGTGAATATTCATGAGATAATCATGTGATTTCTAAAGGATTATTATTAAAAGGATTTATAAGAGGATAAATATTTAAATTATTAATGAATAATTAGATAATACTACCACTTGTTTTCTATTTTTAATATAATGATATTATAATTTTGAATCTGGTTTATAATTATTCTGTGGAAAATATTGTGAACATATGTGTTGACATAAAATGATAATTTAGAATTTTATCAAAGATATTATAAGTATCATTGCATGTGAAAATCAAAAGGATAATTCGAGGATTATTGAGGAAATATAAGTCCTCATCTCATGTAATATTTTATTTGGAATAAAAATTGATGTTTTATTTCAAGGAACCCCTTTTTAGATTTCAATCATCAATGTGCCAAAAAATCAAGACTTTTACATGCCCCCTTTGATTATAATAAAACAACAAAGAGGTCTTCCTGACTTTTGAGGTAGGTTGTTCCGTCCAAATTAGCCAAATTTATTAACCATGTATTTCTTGATTTATTTCAATAGATGATTTAAATTTAATTTCTCAAACATACCTTCAATTGATTTGATAAAACCTAATTCTAGTGAATTGGGATATATAGAAATGGTTTTGTCCTGAAAATAGGGAAAAACTAAACTTCCATTGAATTTGGGTGTTCTTATGGAAATTGGTCAATTTACTTTATTTAATTTAAATTGTGGATTTATGGAAATTATTTCAATTAAAATTTATATTTTAATAGTAGAAATGATTTGTGAAATGGATGTAATTTGATTTTAATGGATTTCAAACTTCTAAAAATGGCTTAAAATGTTTGGATAGAAACCTAGTTGTTTTATCATGTTAAAGTGGCATGTTTTTTTATTAAAACATGTTTTGGTTTTAAAAGGAAAATTGGAATTTGAAACGGGGGAATGTGATTTAATTTTATTTTAAGCATTATTAACATAAATTTATCATCATTGATTATATATGAGAACATGAAATCCTTAGTTATATTGTTAGTTAATTTGGCACGCTCTAGGATTACTACAATAATCTAATGCAATCATGTAGCAGGTCACATCCCTTAGGTGATGGGGATGAGTCATCTATGAGTAGTTTCAAAATGATGTATGTGCACACATATTTTCATGATCACTTAGAGAGTGTGGATTCCAATTTCCAGCAGCTTTTTTAAATATTTGGAAGATGACCATGTTTCTCGCATGTTTATATTTGAGATATAAAATTTAATCCAATGTTTCTAAACTAATATACATTCCTTTCTGAATTTATATAAATAGGTTTATATAAAATTTATTATTTCATACATTACTTTATAAATATTACATCACTTATAAAGTAAAGAATGTTTTTAAATTATTTTACATCATTTGAACGGTAACGCATGATTTGTTTGAAATAATATTTGAAATTAAAAACATGTTTTATTTAAAAACTAGAAGCATTATTTTGGTTAATATATCACTAGCATCAATTAAGGAATCCTTGGTGAGACCCTTTAGGGATTTTTAGATAACACATTAATTTTTCCTTTAAGTGTTTCTAGACTTTCTTCTTCCAGGTTCAAGAAAGGGGATATAATATATTGTAGGTAGATCCATTTTTTGAACCTTGGCATCGTGAGTTGTGTCCTTAGGGACACTGGATGTTTTACCTCTATTTTGGTACTTGGGTTTTAGTATGTTAGGATTATTTATTCATTTTTTTATTTTGGTACACCAATCTCAGTGGATTTTCCTTTTCAATATATACTATCTTCCATCTTTTTATTCTACATTGTTAGTGGAATATTTGATCCCACTTCTAGTTTGTATGATTCCCGGTGTTAGTCATCGACCTGTGGGGATTGGGAATTCCCTTCTGGCTATGCTTGGGGTAACTCTGTTATCTAGTTACCATGTTACCAATGCTAGTTTGGGAGAGGGAACTTCATAAAATACTCATCCCCAGTCATTGTATCATACTCTAGCTCTAAAATATCCTAAATCTAAAACAATCTCAAGATGGAGGGGTAACACAAAGCATGAAACTATTTCTGGAATTCAAACCTTGATAGTGTTGACTCATCTGCATCTAGGTGACAACTATCTTACACTTCATAGTTGTACCATGGAAATGTATATCTTATAATACATCTTCATGATCCATAGGTTACTAAATAAGAATGAAAGCATGAACCATCAACTCTATCCAATCTTTTTATTTTCTGGGTTTTGACTCACTCTCGAACCTCAGTAGCCTCTAGAGCCAAATAATCTCCGAGTGTACTCATCCTACATGCATCAACATCCTTCCTTGAAATTATTATATTCTTATAAACGGATGGGGGTTCTTCTACCTATCTATATATAGCAATAAAATCACGAGATATATATTATATTATGGAATCATCACTCACCAGATCATCATTATGATCCATAAATGTTAACCAGGATGGCTATCATCATGGAGGAACCACAAAATTTTAATCAAAACATACCATGGTAAGATGAAGTATATATATTTAAATTGGATGGATTAATCAAGAAGAAAATTCAATGACATATTCCTATATTATTCTTGTATCATTGGTATGTGCATACAATGTATCGGTATTCTGAGATGAAAAAAAGACAATCAGTGTCCATTTGAATGGATATGTTGGCTGCCTATATGATCACTAGATTATATGTCCTAAGAGCCACAGTCAAGACACATTGAAATTTTTTCCATAAATCACAACCAAATAATCATAATGTGACGACTCCAAAGATCATACCAAGTAATGAAATGATCTAATACCAACATTTCATGACCAAAAACTAACCAGGGTTTGATCTGTAACTACCCTAGACCCACATCCATATTCCAGGGGTGGTGAAATGTGTTGAAGGTGATATTCTAAATGGTATGCCATTTTCTAATGTACCAAAACATTAACACCTGATAATATGAATTGTAACCACCTAATCTTTTAGGAATAAAATTCCCTTTCTTTTATTTATTTAAATGTATTATGGATATAGAAAACACATTAACTTTTTTTTATTTTATCCAATTAGTTTTAAATAACCATTATGTATCATTTCTGTTGATAATATATCCATTGAATATTGATCACATGAAATGTATAAATTTATAGTTATTAAAAAGAATCCTTTTTACATAGACAAAAGAGGGGATTGCCTCATCCAATAGGTTCCAGTCATACAAAGATCATTTTTAGAACTTGGAAAAGAGTTGGAATTACTAGGATTATCTCATGAACAGTCCCTAGTAGAGCTTCAACATGTTAAACCTGAACAAAATATCCTACGAGAGAAGTGGAAGTTAATTGAGATTACCACCCGAGCGATGTTATCTGAGCTACCCGAAGAGTCTCTCATCATACCACAACTATCCATTAGGTCTTATAAGGGTTTTATAATGGATTATGAAATTATGAATTAGTTAGTTATTATGTAATCCATTTTTATAAATAAAATTCGGATTCCCTCTATTCATTTATGAAATAGTTTTTCTTAAAAATATAATAAATTAGATAAATTTATTATTCGAGTGAAATAGTACTTTTAAGAAATATATAAATTATTATAAAAAATAATGGTTTTATTAATATTGTTATTATAGTACTATTATAATAACTCTCCCTTTAGTTATAAGTGATGATTATATTTCTTCCATATTATTTTTACTCTATAAATGATGAGTATTTATTTTGATAAGAATTATATTTTCTTACGATAAAATTTAAATTGTATTTTTAATTAATGATTTTTTTATGAGTTAATTATTATTTGAAAAAAATAGTATTTTAATAAAAAAAATTATCATATAATTTTTTTCAAATATAAATGAAAATATAATTTTAGTGAATTAGAATTTAACTTTTATTGTGGTTTGGAATGTGTTTTTTTCCAAAACTAGTCAATTTTTAGTAAACGATAGATTTCATTATAAATGTTAAATTCACATATTTAGAAAATTATTTATATAAACTGAATATTAGTTTTTTAATCAAAACATTGAAATTATCCAATGGATAATGTTTCATTATTTTCTGAGACAATTGAAATTTTGGGTAAGAATTTAATACTGTAAAAATATATAATGGGTTTTATAACATCACAATGACTCAATGGTGATGTAATAAAATATGATAAAAGTTATATTATGAAAATATATTTTTTACCTTTAAAATAATATGATTTTATATCTTTTATTAATTTTATAATTCCATATTGGACCCTCCAAGATGTCTAAAATATTTTAACATTTTTAAATGATTTCATGGAGAGTGTGACTCACCTCCACATATGCAATCCTAATATTTTAATAAGATTGGAAATTTTCCTTATAAAATAATTTTTTCCACTCCCCTTTGGAAAAAACTATGTGCAAAAACCATGGGATGGTTTGTGGTTTTGAATTTTTAATTATATAGATTACAAAACCTATGTCTGGTAAATATTAAATAATTCCCCTATCATTTCTTATATAAACCCACCCAAACTCCCACTTTTATTCACTCAAAATCCTTTTATCAAGTCCTTAATATTACCTCATCTATCTTTAATCCTACCAAGGTGCCCCAAGCTCAAATGAAGGCCCTCCCCAAGCTCTTGAAGTCACACACTCTTGTAAGGGAGTTATTCCATTCTCGTTTTTATCCATGTTTCGTCATGTGGTTATACCATTTTAAATTTCAATTAAAATTATGGGGGTATGATTTTGAAACTTCCCAATACTTCCCTCATAATTATTTAAGGATTAGATACCTCTTTAGGTTTCATTAATCCCTCCGATGTACACCTTTTACCATGCCAAAATTTCATATGAGTTATTTCCATTTCTCCCCTTTCTTCATGTTTCTTTATTATTTTACGCCTTATATTTCGGAAATTTTTGTGTTGGGAAATTTATATATATGAGCCCCTTACATTAAATTTCATTTACATATGATGAGATACCCCTTTCTCTCTCATCAACCATTTTTACGAATTTTTATGTCACAATATTAGGCTTCCGAAATTGCATTGTATATTTCCAGGCCAAAATCATCATTTAGTGAATACCAGGCCCATTTCTCTATCAATGGTATTCACATTTATTCACATATACATATTGATTATATAATTTCAAGTATTTATTCAACATTCTGTTATTTTTTATAAATAATGATGTTTAATGATTCTATGTTATATGATCCATGTGGCACACTTATGCACGAAATGAAATGTTTATAAAGGGTGTGTTTTGATAGCGCTCAAATTCATTGGGTAATGTTTATTATCATGATACACCATGTACAATGATGGTTTAATAATTCTAATTCAAGTGAAATAAGGGTTTAATCATTCTAATTCAAGTGCAATTAGTGTTTATTCATGTTAATCCATGTGCAATGAGCCTTGGCTTGTTCTAATATCATGTTGTGTGTTGTTTCCACATTTCCAAGTTATGATAATCATGCTATATCATGACTTTATGTTAATATTTCTATTATTTTCTATTTATATTCCTATTTCCTAACATTTATTTTATTATTCATTTTATTCCTTGTTTTCTCCCTTACGGGGCTTTATAGCTCACCCTTTTTTATATATGTCCTCATGTTATCCCATGCAATACTAAGTACGGAGGAATGTTGTGGTAATATAAAAAAAATTCAATAATTATTTGGTATTTTATTTATTAATTTTTTAGGTGATGTTTATATTTTACCAAGACACTAGACCTATTGATACTCATAGTTTACTTAAATGAAATATTATGTAATATATCATGTTTAAGTGTGTAACAAAGAGCAGGGTTGTTATAGTTGGTATCAGATAATATGATTAGTTATTTTTTGGATTTTGATTATAAAACCCTAGTATAATAATTTGGGATATGGCTATGAATAATAAAAACATCCCCAAATTTTGGTGAGTTTAGAGTAAGTGTTTTATCAATAAAATACATCCATGTGTAGATATGAATAAGTTAAGGTGTCTCTATCACAAATGTATATAGGTGTAAAACCCCAAATAAACATTTGAAGATAAACTCAAATGGGAGCTACTGCACAACAATGGGCCTTGATGTACTCATGGTTTGACACTCCCAGGAGATATTCTTTGGTAAATTCATAAGCATAGTATGAACCGTTATTACGGGAATAAAAAAATATTTTATGAATATATGTTGGTAAGTAGATCATGGATAACATACATTGGAGGATATAAATTCATAAGTTAAGAAAAATAAATGTAATTTATATGATATCCCTTTTTGCCTTTAGATTCCACTTTATGTGTTACCACTAATGTTACTTTTATTCAATACAAATATCGATAATAGGGGGAATCGAGCTGACAAATGATGTGAAAATCAGTGTGATTACTTTTCTAATGAGATGAATAATTCTATGGGGTGAGAATCACAAACATTGTCATGATACTCTATCAGTTAACTCAGGTTTTGAATAGAAACATGGGACAAGAGGAACATCAAACCCCCTAAGATAGAACAAGATGAAATCGAGATATTCATGAGACAAAGGTCCCCTACATTCAATATATTTTATTATCCCTCAATCACCCAAAAATGGATTAACTCAATTGAGGAGATATTCTACATAAATTAATGCACAGAAAAGGAGAAGGTTCATCTAGCTACTTATTGTATGGATGATGGAACTGATCAATGGTGTACATTGATTAAAAATACAATTCCAGAGGAAGATATTGAAGCATTAGAACAGATTGATTTTTGGAAAATGTTTTTCAATAAATATCTTCCTTGAACTCTCTAACTTAAGATGGAAAGGGACTTCCATTCCCTCAAGAAAGAAAGATGAAGAATCCATCGTAGTGTACGAGGCATACATCATGATGCTTGGACGATATGCCTCAAGCTTTGTCGTTACCCCCGAATGTGAGGAGGAACACTTCTTTGGAAAGCTAAAACCAAGCCTACCAAAATCCATAGTGATCTGTGACTTTGATAGCATTGAATAAATTGTCTAATGATCACTCAAGGTTGAAATGGAGATCGGAGAAACATATGGGAATTATAGGGATACAAAGAAGCATGTGGACATTAACTCTAGAAGTCTGATGGATAAATCCAATGGTGCTAAAAAATTTCATCACCCCACTTGCCAATGGTTTGGAAAGAAGAACCCTAAAAATTTCCTGAAGGGGAAGAGGAAATGATTTAGGTGTGGAAGAGAAGGTAACCTAGCTATTAATTTCTAAAAAGAAAAAACATGATGCTTCCATAGAGGAGGACAAATCCATGTTCAACCATGAACCCATTTTTCATTTCTTAAACTATAAATAATAAGAGAACTTAGAAAACTAATACCATAATCCAAGTGTTTCATAAGGAAACCAACAACCTCCAAGGTAGAAAGGGTGAGATTTTTCCATCACTACTAATGAATAAAATCCTAAAAACGATTGGTACACTAGTTATTCATTCATGAATAGAAAAAAACTTTTTTATTCTGGTTCTATGCATTCTATTATATCCTAAATGTTTAGTAGATAAATCCCAAAACCACCACAAATCATGTATGAATAGATGTTAGTGAGGAAAAAATGGGAAAATCGTTTCATACATGAATATAACACCTCGTCGATCACAATTTTTGTATTGAACATCTCATTGAACCTCATCATAGTTTCTCCAGTGGAATTTTATGCAATTATTGGCACGTATTAGATTTCCCAATATAGAGCCAAAATATATTTCCATTAGAGGTAAATCACCCTCTATATAAAGAATCAACCTCAGAATCTGGACAAGTGCAAGTAGAAGGGTGAATCTTCTTTACCAACATCATATCAAACATTGATATTACATCCAAATGAGCACGCATATCTAGATCGGATGATTGATTCTAAGGAAGGAACCATCCACGAAGAGGTTCCTATTGTGAGGGAATTTTCTGAAGTGTTTCCTAAGGAATTATCTTGTCTTCCTATTAGAAGATATTTTGAATTCAAAATTGATCTCATAACTAGGGCATGCCAATATCCATGAAACTATATACAATGGTTATAGTGGGGATTTAAAGGCTAAATAAAAAAACTAACTGAGAATCTGGATAAAGGGTTTAATTGCCCCAGTGCTTCACCATGGGGTGCACCAGTCCTTTATGTCAAGAAGAAGGATGGGTTAGTGAGAATTTTCATTGATTATCATGAGCTCAAAAAAATCATGATAAAGAACATGTATCCTAACCTACAAATTAATGAATTGTTCGATCAGATATGTGGAAAAAAATACTTCTCCAAGGTGGATCTATGGTCAGGATATTACTATGTGAGGGTGAATAAGGGGGATATCCACAAGTCTTTTTTTCCTATAAGGTACAAGCTCATTGAATTCATGGTAATTTCTTTTCAGACTAAATAATTCCCTAGAAACCAAATTAGACATTATGAATATAGTCTTTGGATATTACCTCTACAAACATTTGGTAGTCTTTATATATGATATTGTAATATACTCCAAAACCATGTAGGAGTATGGGGAGTCTCTATGCATTGTACTAGATATCTCACAAAATGAGAATCTCTATGAAAAGTACAACACGTATCAGATATAGTTGAATGAATTCTCATTCTTGAGTCATATCATCACAAGAAATGGGAAATATGTGGATCCCTCCAAGAAAAATGAAATTTATGGTTGGTTGAGGCCAACATATATGACAGTTATATGTAAATTCATTGGGTTAGATAGATATTATTGACAATTTGTGATAAATTTATAACAATTTCCAATCCCTCTTATAAATCTCACTTAGAAGAGAGTCATGTTTTCATGGAGTGATGAATGTGAAGATACCATTATTGAGTGGAAAAGGACGATTATCACTGAACCTATTCTTGCACTAACCATAAGTGAAAAAAATACTTGTGGTAATTACTGATGCTTCGAAGAAGGGCATGGGATATGTGTAGATGAAAAATGAAAAATTATTTGCCTATGCTTCAATGAAATTGAAATTTCATTATAAAAACTATCCAACACGTGATATAAAGTTGACTCCTGAAATTTTAGCATTAAAAAGGTGGTGAAAATATCTCTTTGGGGAGAAGTGTGAAATATATATGGATCAAAAAATCCTCAAGTATATATTAACACCAAAACATTTTAACATGAGACAATGATGATGGTTAGTGATGATCAAATACTATGATTTCTCAATCCATTACCTCCGTGGAAAAGTGAACAAGGTGGTAGATGCACTAAGTATAAAGGACCAGTGATTCTATCATTCATGATAATTGAAAAGGACCCAATATTATTAGATTTTTTTAAGATGGAGGTGGGAATCATAAAGAAGTGGAAAAATAAATCCTTTCACAAATGATTGCACAACATCAATCCTTTCACAAATTATTGCACAACCATCTCTTTTAAAAAGGTTGAAGGATGAAAAAAAAAGATGATGTGGGAATTCAGGAGAATGTGGAACGTATCTGATAATGGAAATCCTTGGAGTTCAATGTTAACGGAGATGGAATTGTGATATTTGGGTCAATAATATATGTTCCATGAAGTCTGCTGTTAAAGAAATAACTTTTGGATGATGCAAATAGTTCGAATTTCTCAATTCACCCAGGAAACACAAAGATGTATTGAGATATCCAGGAGCATTATTGGTGGGATCACATGAATAAGGAGAAAGTTGAGAATACATCAAAGTGCCTAGTATATCATCAAGTGAAGGATAAGATGCATAAGTCTAAGGGGATTTATAACCCATTACCTATACCAACATGGAAATGGGGAAGCATCACCCTTGAATTTGTCACCAGACTTTTGAAGACATCCAATGGAATCAATGATACCTGGGTTATTGTGGATCTTCTTACAAAGACTGCACACTTCATCTCAATTCAAGAGAATTTCTCCTTGGATAAAATGGCATGGATATACATCATAAAAGTGGTAAGGATGTATAGAGTACCACTATTGATTGTATCAGATCAAGATCCATGATTCCCCGCTATTATCTAGAATATTCTTCAACATGCTCTGAATAATGAACTAAACATCAAAAAATCATTTCATCCTAAAAAAGATGGCCAATATGAGTGTACAATCCAAAAACTTGAAAACATTTTGATAGCACGCTCAATGGACTTCAAAGTGTGATGGGATCAATATCTTCCTCTTTTTGAGTTATAATTCAATAACAGTTTCCACTTAAGCCTCTAAATGGATCATTATGAATCTATTTGTGGGTAGAGGTAGGGAACACCAATATGTGGGGATAAAGTTGGGGATAAAATACTCCAAGGTCCAAAAATGGCTGAAGAAATGGTGTAGAAGGTTAATACCATCTTGTAGCACAGTAATGATACTCAGAGATGAAAAAAGAGCTATGCTGATAATCCTTGAAAAGACCTATAGTTTGATGTTAGGGAAATGGTATTCCTTCGCATATCACTTTAGAATATAGTTATGAGATTTGGGAATAAAGAAAATCCTTTTCAAGGTACACGAACCCTTTTTAGATCCTTGATCACATTGGATTAGTGGCCTACCGACTAACACTCCCACTGAGCCAGTCTCAAGTACCTGACATATTCCATGTATCACTTTTGTAGAAGTACATACATGACCCATCGCATGTACTCAATCCAGATGTGGTACAATTTTATAATTACTTCTTTTATGAAGAGAAACTGGTGAATATCTTAGATCATAGATAAAAATTTCTACAAAATAAGACAATTCCCCTCATCAAAGTATTGTGGAGAAAACACTTGTTTGAAGAAGCAACGTGGGACAATAGTAAGTGATGAGGTAAAGTTACCAACATTTGTTTTAGTGTGGGAAATGGAAATTAATAATTTGAAATTTATGAAGGGGATAATTTTGTAATGACCTGATCTTTTATAAATAAAATTCCACTTTTTTATTTAATTAAATTTATTATAGATATAGATAACACATTAAAATTATTAATTATATCCAATTGAATTTAAATGGCTATTAAATATCATTTCCATTGATAATAATTCCACTTAATATTGATCACATGATAAGTATAAATTTAAGGTTTTTAAAAAGAATCTTCTTGAGATAGGCATAGGACAGGATGGCCTCATCCAGTAGACTCAAGTTCTATGAAGCTCATTTTTCGGAGCTCATAAAGGAGGTTGTGTCATTGGGATTCACTCTTTACCATTCCTATGCTAAGATTCAATATGTTATTCTGGAACAGAATCACCTATGGGGTAATTTTTAGTTTATAGAGATTGCAACCCGAGCGATGTTTTTTGATGTGCCCCAAGAGCTTGTCACCATCGCACAACTTTCCATTAGCAGATGTTATAAGGGGTTATGTAATAATGCATTAGTTACTTATTGTGTAATACTTTTTTATAAATAAAAGTCTTATTCCATTAATTCCTTTATGATAAATGTTTTTATAAAAAATATAATTAATTAGATAAATTTATTTTTTTCTGGTAAAATGATACTTTTAAGAAATATATAAATTATTATTTTAAATAGAGTTTTTAATAATATTGTTATTATAATAGTGTTTTAGGAACACTTATTTTAATTAAAAGTGATGATTATATTTATTCATTATTGTTTTTACTTTATAAATGTTTGTTATTTAGTTTGATAAGAATTATATTTTGATACGATAAAACATAAATTGTTTTTTAAATTAATGAATTCATTTTCATAAGTTAATGAATTTTTGGATTAAGTAATATTTTAATAAAGTATTATTATATTATTTTTATTAAATATATATGATATTATAATTTTTATGAAATCAAATTTAACTATTATTAAGGTTTCAAAACTGTTTTTGTCAAAACTTTTCAATTTTCAATAAAAAACAGTTTTTATTTTAAAAGATAAAATTATCATATTAATAAAATTATTTAGATATAATTAATATTATTTATTAATCAGGACGTTTAAATTATCCAATGGTCAATTTTTCATAATTTTCTAATAAAATCAGATTTTTGGGTAAAAATTAAATACCGTATAAATATATAATGTGTTTTCTGGCATAATAATGACTCAATAGTGATTTAATAAGATACTATAAAATTAATATTATGAAAATATATGTTGTAACTTTATATTAATGTCAGTTTATATTTTTTTGATTAATTTTATAATTCATTTTCAGACCCTGCAAGACTTATAAAATATTTTGACATTTAAAATGATTTCCTTGGGACTGTGAGGCAACTCCACATAAGAAAGACTAATATTTTAATAAGTTTATCCATTGGTATTATAAAATAATGTTTTCCACTATCCTTTGAAAAATATTTTGGTCAAAAATCATGGTATGGTTTGTGGTTTTGAATATTTAATTATATAGATTCCAAAAACTATATTTGTGAAATATTAAGGAACCGCCCTCTCATTTCCTATATAAACGCACCCCATATCCCACTTCCCTTCACCCAAAATTATTGTAGAACTTCCCTACTCTTCCCTACTCTCTCTATAATCTGCCCAATTCTCCCCAATCTCTCAATAATCCCCTCTTGAAGCTCTTGATGTCACACACTCATGTAATGGATTTTTTCCTTTCTTATTTTTTTCCATGTTTCATTTGTGTGGTTTTACCATTTTACATTCAATTAAAAATGTTGAGGTATGATTTATCACCTCTTATATACATCTCTCCTTATTATTGAATTAGGATAGGACTTTTTATTTCTCACTAATCCATCCCACGATCACTCGTTACCATGCTAAAATTTCATAAGAGTTATTACCATTTCTCCTTTTTCATCAAGTTTTGTTATTATGTTATGCCTTCTATTTCCAAATTCTATGTGTTGGTGCATGTATCTATATTCACCCCTTACCTTCCATTATATTTAAATATTATGAGATACCCCTTTCTCTCTCATAAACCATATTTTTTAATTTTTATGCTAGGTTGTTAGGCTGCTAAAATTGTCCTGCAAGTTTCCAGACCAAAATCATCATGTAGTGAATAACATGCCCATTTATCTATAAAGGGTAATGAACTTTATGATCATATACTTTTTGATTATAAAATATCGTATATATATTCCACAATAATTTATAATTTATAAATAATTAGGTTGAATAATTTTTTTATATGATCCATGTGGCACACTTATGTATGAAATAAAATGTTTATAAAGGGTGTGCCCTGATAGTGCTCCAATGCATTGGGTAATGTTTAATATCATGATACATCATGTGAGATAGGGGTTTACTTATTCTAATAATATATAAATGAGGGTTTACTCATGATAATTCATGTGCAATGAGTGTTTACTCATGATAATACATGTGCAAGGAGCCTTGGCTCATGCTGATATCATGTTGTATGTTGTTTACACACTTCCATGTTATGATAATTATGCTATGTTGTGCCTTTATGATCAGGATTCTCTTATGATCAATTGATATTTGTATTTCCTAACATGTGTTGTTGTCATGACCCCCTCCCACCAAGGATTCCCCTCCTGAGCTGGAAATGGTGAAAAGGGAGATAGTGACCCCCGAGTCCCGCCTCCCGTAGGCCCCGGGGTGGCGACTAGCACCAAGGGTATGAGTTTTTACAAATATGAGAGGCATTAACCTTTTTATTATTTAAAATCAGGAAATAGGACAAGTCAGCCACCAAATAAGAAAAGAACAAGTGTATTTAAATAAACCCAAACCAATTCCACATGCATGTTTAAATAGTTCTGAAACAAGGTACAAGTACAAGAAAGCTGAAAAATTACAATACCAAAAGAAAGAAGAGTACAAAAAACTGCAACAACTCCAACTGTCCCGACTAGTAGGGTCCCGCATGGCCCTGGTATTCCTCCTAGAAACCTGAAAGTAAACGTAGGGTGAGCATACAAGTATACTCAGTAGGGAAACCTAACGCTCTCATGCACAAGTGGGGAGACATTATAATGTCCCGTGAGAACAATAGAAGAACCCAAAATCTGTCAAGGAATTCTATCCACCCAACCTCACCAGTCACACTCACCATGTAACACAAGTCAATAGAGTATATTAGTAATGTTATCAAAGTATGGGTACCCCGCACCAACTTCCCATAGGTTATTGAAGACATCCTACGCATCAGACCAATCCCGCCATTCTCACTATAGTCCCACTACATCATCCCGGCCGCACACACCTGGCCCACATATGTCACACGTTACCACGCCTGCAAACACCTAGGCCAGAACAACCACTGCCACGCCTGAAGACACCTGGGCTAGAAGATATAATTACATGCCCAAAGACACCTGGGCCTCATCTCGAAGGCACTTGGGAAACCACCTGCCCACACACACCTGGGCTAACCACCACACTACCCTGCCCGAAGATTCATGGGATAATAATGGACGTCAGGCCATCACAGCCTGCCCGAAGGTACTTGGGCTACCTGGGAAAGGGAGCATAAAGGAGCTAATAACCAGCCACTAATAGAAGTGTTGGAAAAAACACCCTCCCCCATGAAATGGGGGTGTTCAGCACTAAGTTCTCAACATGGGTGGGGTGTGTAAAGAAACATAAAATGTACAGATTTATATAAGTATAACAACCACTCAGCCCATACTAAGGCTTCTACAGAAAGATCTGAGCACGTGCCTTGGCACTGCTACTTCGAGTGTATGCACACAACAAACAATCCCAAAACCCCATTTAATGTTTTCATGTTTCAACAGATTTAGTTATCAGTTTCTTAACTACCAGGAAACTATAAACCACCAAATTGGATCAAGCGTTCATAAAACATATCCCTTCCATCCACAAATCAAGTTAAGAAAACACATCCAACACAAACAAGTCCCTTCATATTAACCAACCAACCCCATTGATTATTATTCATGTTCTATTACCATGCCCCACTATTCATTAACTCTTCTACTTTTATTTATTATTCACAACACATAGTTCGTTCATATTCAAACCCATCCCTGCAGCCCCACTGCCAACCACCATAACCACAATCACACAGAAACTCGTACATCATCATCCCTTTGATACCATTTATCACAGCCCCTCTTCCCATCACCAACATAGCATTCACACCAACCCACAACCATGCCAACCGCAACCCCGCTGCTCACCCGATCCACAAAAACCCACGAAACACCTCCTTCACATAAATAAACCCCAAAACAACACCCACATGTTTATTATTTCATTTTTTTTCAACCGGGGTGATCACACAAGGGTTACAGGTATTTAATCATCCAACTTTACGTGATTAACCAATTTCCACATTCAATAAAATATTCATCCATAAGAAAATCCAGAAGGATAGGGAAACATTTAATTGCGTAAGCAAAGGCCCCCAACGACCATGATTTCAGTAGGCAGATGCTCATTCAATTCACAACATAATATCATAGGATTTAAATAATGTAACTGCATTCACAAACTTCCCTTCCCCATTATATAAGCCAGTTATTATCTTTATTGAACTGGTTCAAATGTGTTTCACGTAAACAAGAGGACACCCACCCCGCATGATGCACAATCTAGAGAGACGAAGGTAAGATCCCTACCTCAACAGGTTCCGATGTCCTTCTACAAACACGACCACCATGATCACAAGGCTTCTCCCAGAACGACTGCACCCACCAAGGACGTCACGGCACCACCGAATCAACAACACAAGAAACTCCCTCAACATGGAGATCATATGCTGTAGCATGGAAAAAAAATGATAGAAGTAGGATCAGAAAGAGAATACAAGAACTGAGGTTTAACATAACTTTTTAGATTCTTTAATCAAAGATCGTCATTCCCATCAATTATCATCAGTCTACTTGGTTGGAAACTATGGAGGGGATGTCTAAGAAGAGGGAACGGAATATGTTGTATAATGTTCTCCTCGCTGACACGATCCCACAGTTACTGATGGATCGACGATCGGAGTTCGGAAGAAGAAGTTAGGAGGAAGGCCTCAAGGTCATCTAGGAGCGTTGCCGTGAAGAGAAGAAGAGAGGTCCGTAAATAACATGTGACCCTCTATTATATAGGAAACAAAAAGGTAAAACTGTATGCAATATGTATTAATGAATACATTATGTGACCGTACAACTATTACGTTGTTTGACTGGTCAACACATGACACATCACGTGGTTTCCATGCATTTAATGATAATAATAACCTCAATTAAAAATAGGTGTTTAATTTACCTGATACATGATTCCTAAAAAGGTATTCATCATTGGTCGTAAATGACCTTTATAATTTCAGGGTTACTCTGGTGCTGACGGTTCGTCAAACCGATATTGTATGAGGGAGATACGTTGGATACAAAATCCCGTAATAATAATGATATTATTATTATTTGGTGTCTCTACGTATGTTTCCCTAGTACTTCATTCAATTTTAGGTGAGTTTTTATCAAGAATGTATGTTCATACTTCTAGAAATATTTTCACAAAAAAACTATATACATATCATCATTGACCTCCCTTTTTTTCATCCCCATTTTTTTAAAACACACCACAACATATAATACCCATTCCTAGGAACACACTACACTCCATATATTCCACACACATATAACAGATTTCAAATTTAATGGGCACAAATTACGAGGAGTTTTCCAAAATCATAAAAATAAAAAAACAACCGGGCCTTATCACTATAATCTAAGGAAACAAATTTTTCATTCAAAAAATACATTACATATAAAAACATGGATGAGAGAATATCTATACTAGAAAAAACTATCATTGGAATCTTTGTTAGATTATGTAAATGAAATTAAAACCCATTTATAAGAGACATAAAAATTCAATATCATATATATTATATATATTAATAAAATATACTTTTAAAATAATCAATCATTCAATTGATTTTAATTAAAGTCTTAGAAAAGGGGACCATACATCAAAACACATTTCCTTTTTCAACTAAAATTTCACAATTACACAAATATACACCTCCACACATATATTAGTGTACCCTTTAACCAAATGTTCTTATACCTATTTCCATGAGAGAATATATAAAAGGAGGATATATATATGTGTGTGTGTGGGTGGGTGTGTGTGTGGGATTACCTATGTATCAAATTAAAATTCAACATCAATAATGAAGACTCAGAACCACCTCCAGGATTTCCAAGTTGCAAAAGATAAATATAATAAACCCAAAGGTCACAAAATACATAATTAAAAAATTTCCAATGATTAAAATAGTTGAAAACCATCACAAAATGAAGAGTGAACTCAATTTCATCAATCTTTAAGGTTATAAATCACCTTAAATGAACACTATGAACCATAAGAATTAATATCCAATAACTGAATTACCCCGAACTAGGTTTGGGTTCATCCAGGGATTTCACACAACCTTATGGAAAAAGGAACCAAGAAATTGGGGGGGGGATAAGTATTATGAGGTTAATAGAAACTTACCAGAAGAGAAAAAAAATATGATGAGGAAGAATATCATATTTCAAAGGGAGATGTAAGAGGATTTGTGGTGAGGCTGAGCCCCCTTCAACCATGGATCACGATGCACTGGGAAAGGGGAAGGGGGAACTAAAGATAAATAGGTAAGGAGATATATATGATAATAACAACAAAAACAATAATAATAATAATAAATAAATTATAAAAATAATAATACTTGTTTTTATTATTACTTTTTTAATTCTTATAAAAATTATGCTTCAGCTATATAGTATTCCAGACCATGCGCTCATAGTGTGGTCACCTCTAACTACGGCCTCAAGGGATATATAGGATGGAATTTGACCATGTCCCTGATCATATAGCTAAGATAGAGCCATTATCTAGGCTATCTAATTTTCCCTTTGTCGGTTCATAGTGTCCCTTAAGCATGTGTCAACCGTGAACCACCCCTTTACTACCTGAAAACCTAACAATAATAAATTTATACCTTGAAAATGACCCAAAACCAATAGAAAGATAAATGACCCAAAATTTAATAAAAATAAATAAAAATAAGAATAGGTTGTGATTGGATTGATATATATACTAATTGAAACAATTACCCTTATGGTCTCAAATGAGGGTTTTAGTCTCATATGGATACAAAATTATAAAATTTTAATTTAAAATAATTATATAAAACACTAATTCATTATTTATAAATATGGTTTTATTTTTCAAAGGATGAATAACTAAGGAATATAAATGCATATAACTTACCTATAAATTGTTATAAATTGTATTTATTATTGAGAAAAATAAATATTCAATAATAGAAATTTATGGTGTTTTATGAATTTCATTGTTGTATAATTTTTAATGATATTTATTGAAAATTTGAAAATAAAATCAATAATTATAATATATAAATTATAATACATATTCTTCATATAGAAATTTAAATAATTTAATAATTATAGATTCTAATTTGGAAATGCACATATAAATTTGTATTTATATGTCTAAATAACCTTGATTGATATTATGAAATAGTGGTTGAGTTTTTTTTTGAATATATAATGTTCTTAGAAAACTTCATTAGTCACATTATTTTTTTAAATCTCATTAATTAGTTAATAAAAAATACATATTGTAATACTATGATGGTTCATCCATTTATAAGAATATATATAAATACATTTATAATCATGAATTATGTCTAGAAAAAATTAAATTAATGTTTATTATGAAGATTCATTAATAATGTCATAATGATATTTCATTCCAAATATACTAAATGATAAAATTTAAAAAAATTAAAAACACACTTGTGGATGAGATAATAATAAAATTCATTCATTTTTTATATTTTTTTGATTCATTACCTCTTGAAAATTCTTATAAACATATCCAATTTTGATATCATTCATTTAATGATGCCTAACATAATTTCTCTATGTTAACTACCTATGTGGTAGTAAATTAAGTAATAAATGTATCCTAAGACATATTCATGATGGTTTATCATATATATTAACACATAATATTGTATTTTAAATTATATAATTCAAATCATTATTATATTATTTTCTAATTATTATAAAAAATAATTTTTTATAATACAAATCATTTTTTTCAATTTATAAAACATAATAAAAAATAAATCATCAAAATGAAGAGAAATATTATGTAAATTATATTGGAATACATCATTAAAAAATAATTAAAAAATAATAACTCAATTAGGAATACCAACATTATTTTCATAGATAATTTTTTATTCATTATTATTTCCTAGAGTCATGTGTCAACTTTTAGTCTAAAAAACATTTAATTATTGAATATCCACAAGTCGGGTGATGTTTGTATCAATTTTCCCTGAACAACTATATTTTACAATTTTTTTCAAAAAAGATGAAATATTAGATATTAACCCATTGAATATTTTTCTAACAAAATCAAGATATGTCTAGAATAGTTAACATGTATTTCCATTCACATGTAAATTTTTCTAACAGTTATATCTTATACAAAAAAAATTAATTTCTAAAATAATTATCTCATAGGTATAAATTTTTAGGATTGTTATTAAGATAATATTATGATCTGTGATCTAGTGTTTACCATTCATTATATGAAAGTTCTCTATTTTTATATTTAGAAAAAGATATAGGAATTAATTAATTTGTATAAAATTTATTATTCTTACCATTAAACGTATAGAGTTTTTTCCTGAATTTATGAAGTCTTTTAGAACATATAACTCTATTCAATGTTCTTAATAAATCAAAGAGAAATTACTAGACCATTAAATGTTTACTATTATTAAAATATTAAATTTTATTATTAATTTCAATGTATGATTGATTAAATGTTAAACTAATATAATATCCTTCTTAATAAGATATAAATGATTCATATGTGATCTTTTCTTACATATAATTTAACACAATGATAGATTATTTAGTAATCAAATAGTATAAATTTAATTTATCACAATACATTATTTAATTATCATTTATTTAAGTGTTAAATTAAAAAAAAATTAATCGTTTTCTGTAATACATGTGTCATCAAATAAGAAAAAGTGTTTCTTTTATTCATGGTTAAAATTATTTGAGTCATAAGATTTATTATTTAATTATATATATATATATTTATATATATTATTTTTTAGAAAATAAATTTTACATTTATCGTTTTCATTTTCCTTCTAAGGACTGTCAACATTTATGTATGATTTCATTTCACTCATAGTAAATATCATTACTAGAGTTATATCATTCTTCAATTTTCCATTATTATTTCATTTTCCATTGACCATTGAAAACAGAAAAAAATTAAATAAAATTTTAAATATTTCAAAGAACATGTAATGTTTATATTCAAAATATTATTTAGATATTTAGTTTCAAGACAATACCGACATAACTATCTTAGCTATTCCAAATTGTTTTAATTCTTCAGTTTTTTTCATATCCAGCCAATTTATTTTAATCATTATCAACCTACTACATCATCAAAAATTATAAATAAACAGTTATTTTTTATTTCATAATATAAATAGATTTTTGATATATAATTTAATTACCATTATTCAATATTATAAAATTTTGTTATGTATCTATATTTTTTACGTGTCATAGATTATCAAATATTAGTTGTGGCACTATTAATTCAATTTAATTAGTAATTAATTTTAAAAATAGATTCATTAAATTTTATTTTAAATTTATTATATGAAATATACGTAACACTATCAATTTATTATCATTATATTTTTTCCATTTGAAATTTAATGAGTGAACAAAATAATTTCAAGAATAAAAATATGAATAAATATGGAATTAATTTAATAAATTAGAAATTTAAACATATAATATTATTATTAAATTAATTTAATCACATTATATTTATGATGAGGAATTTTATGGTATAAATTAATGATAGTTTTGGTTTTTTATTTTATTAAATGAATGATCATTAGTATATCTTTCAGGATATTAATAATAATTTTTCTTCTAGGAGTGATGTGTAAACACATTATTTATGAGTTAATATGATATTTAATAAAATATTGAAAATATTAAGTGGTTGTCAAGGACACTAGGTATACAGTATAGTGAAACTACATACCATGTTGTGTTATCAACATATAAAGTATTCTATATTTCCTCTAGGATATTAGTGAACATCTACCATATAACTAGTGGACTTCCACCTGGTCCATAATAAGACATTCTTTATGTTGTGGAATAATTTTAGTTCCATGATAGTATTTAAATTGATATATAATTAAATCGATTTAGAATTACGATTTTATACACTACTCATGAATATGGGGTTCTAGATATGTTCAAAAAGGAGAGATCTCTCTATTCTCTTTTATTTATCATCCCATCATTCATATTTATCCAATGTTCATAAGGTAGTAAGGATTCATTGATTTGAAGTAAATATTTCAATTTCCTCATTCTTCACCTTTCCCATTATATTTATTTCTTTATTATATGGAATATTCTGGGTATTTGATGTTTTATTTTATTTGAGTGTGGTAAAAATACTGAATAATTATATCTATTTCATAAATAATAATACATGGTGTATATGGATGATAAAACATGTCATTACTAAATATTTTGATGACAGTGAACTAAGTAAAATTTTTTCTTTCTATTTTCATCATATAAGAGTTAAATTAATTAATTTTTATATGTGATAATCTATGGGGTTTACTCTTTAGAATTTGAGGGTTCCTTAATTGTAATGTTTCTACTTTTATGTCTCAATATTTTTAATGGAGATATCTATAAAACTATATTTATTGGACTATTGGATTCTAAATAGTATTATAACATTAATGAAGTGTTGACATCAAGTTTATTCAAGCTAGTGGTTTCAACCCCCTTAGAGTTTTAATTAATTTTTATTTTTATTCCATCTTAAGATTATTTAAAAAATACAAAATTAATTTGTATAATATTTTCCAATGTAAAATCGATATAATTTAAAATATATATTTTACTAAATGAATTCTATTTTTAGTGGAATAACTATCACATGGTGTTTTAATTAATTATTTTGGATTTGTTTTTAGAATATATATATATATATATATGGTTATTATTGTTGTTAGAACCGGTTCTTATTCTTGAGGTTAGAGTTTCTTCTTTTATTTTTTCCTTAGGTTTTTTTGAGGAAATAAGGAAAATGGGGAAAAATAACAAAATTTGTGGGTACACGCCATGTACTTTTCCACACACCGTGTACTTTTGTCGTGTGGGATGAGTATATAGGGCGTGTAGGCCTGTCAGTAGTGAAGGGTGTAAATACTGACTACACATTGTTTACATAGTATATATATGCCGTGTAATCAATCGGAAAGTAATGAGTAAGGTAATGGGAGTAGCTTCCAGCAGAACGACAGTACACGCCGTGTACTCAAGAAATACACGTCGTGTAATCATTTCTTCAGATGAACAATGAAACAGTGGAAAGTGTCCACCATATGAACAGTTATAAAATGGAATGTAAACACCATGTACTTGAGAGTACATACCGTGTAGTTTTTTTTATTCACTTAAAATAGGAAGTTGCCTCATCTTTCGAAAGAGGAAGATTAGAACGCCTATGAACCGCGGGATAGATGACCAGATCTTGGAAGTGCTCTCGACCTCACGATGGGACACTGATTCCTTCGCTGACGATATCGTTTGAATATCGGGGGGGTGAGATCTTCTCTCTTCTTGAACCTCTCCTTCAAATTATTACCCTAGGGGAAGTTATTTTGGTTTAATGTGTTTTTGTTTATCCCAGATCTATATAATTCGCAGTTGATTCGAGAGGTGTCGTTCACGTATATCGATCATTGGTGATCAAGGTAGTTGGTATAGTTTTTATTTCCAACTGTCAAGCTGTTTTTGTGTATCGTTGTGCTAGAACCCATGTTTGGGGTGTCTGATGGCTGAATCATTGACTTATAAAATACCACGAATTGCATAGGTAATTTATTGAATATTTATAAACTGTTGTTTGGGATCACTATTTTGATCGAGGGCCACCCTGTGGGTGTATTTCCCTTGTTTAGCCGTTTGACCAGGATACCTGTGGGTATGCCGTGATTGTATAATGTTTTGAGTTTTCTTGAGAGAAAATATACATTAATTTCTTGATTATGTGTTGGGATCAACCCGGTTACTTTCTTAGCCTGAGGGCAGTGTTTCTTATGCCTGAGGGAAAGTGTTTCATTTAGCCCGAGGGCAACTATTCTTATGTCTGTGTGAAGTAACTTTCATGCCTGAGGGTAATATCTTGTATGCCTAAGGGAAATATTTTTTATGCCTGAGGCTAATCACCTGAGGGTTTTGATTCTGATTACATGATGGTAAGTATTTTCAGGTCTTAGTACATTGTTTAGTTTATATATTCACTATGGTGATTTCACATGTTATACCTGCCAAGCTAAATCACAGACTTGGTATTGATTTACCTTCTACTTATTAGATAGCTTGATGTGGTTTTTTATGTAGCACTATATAATAGAATTTTGGCTGAGGCTGATTCTAGGTAACTTATAATTCAATTATATTGAATTGTTAAAAAATAATAAAATGGAAATGGAACTGTTATGAGTAGGTGATTTTGATTACTTTCTAGTTTACTGTATTTCATTATTCCATAGTGTTTTTTCACAAATTCACTGACAGTTTGGCACGGGCCTTTGGTGGTTTCCTACTAGGATTTATTCCTCACACCCCATTTGGGTCATGTGTTGGGCCCAAAGAAATTATATTGTTGAAGGTGTTGATAAGGGTAAGAGTCCCAATACATGTACTTGATTGATGTAGAAGAGTAGGAGAGCATGAGACCAAGCATAGGCTTGTGAGGCTGCTAAGTTCCTGCTACACTATTTTTTTTGTACTTTACCTTGTTCTGTATTGTTTAGTTTGCATTGTATCCTATTTTGGATGCTTTCTGAGAATTAGTGACATACTGCATCATCTCGTATATGACTGTTGGTCATTTCCTTACCCCAGTACTGTTGTCCATTTCAGCTTGGTATTGTTTACTGCTTCCTCTTTTGTATGTTTATATTGTTTCCCCTGGGCTACACTTTGACAAATGAGTTCATAGTTTCCCCACTATCAGACCTAGGCTCTCGTTGCTTGTCGGCAGCCTCTGGCGTTTTGGGAAATGCGCATGAGGTCATGTGACCAACCCGGTTCGGGGCAACAGGTGTGTGGCACCAGGATCCGGGACGTAACAAAGTGGTATCAAAGGACTTTTCATTTCTCTGAGTTATTTTATTATTTGGAGACTACAGAAAGAGATAGATTCCTAAGGTATTTAGTAATAAACTGTTCCCGGGTGTAGCTACCCCGTGTACAGGTAAAGGCCGGATTGCCTCGAGTTAAAATTGTGATTTTCTATTTATGATTACTATAGTTGATTTGATTTTCACTACCGGGTGATTCTATTGTGGTGTGCTATTTATATTTTTATACCTGGGTTCTATTTAGTTGCAACCTGATGAGATGAGAGTATGTCATCTCATGCATCATTTAGACACATGTTATAATTTCATTCCATACATAGTTTCCATTCCATGTAGGTGAATTAGAAATTTCATGTTGTTGTGAGAGACATTGTGCTATGAAATACATGTTGTTGTGATAGATGCCTTCATAAAATACCTACTATTTGATAGGTTATTGTTATGTAAGGTTTTGTGAATGAACGCAAATCTTCAGTTCTTGAGGAGTATGGGCCCCCATCGACCGGAATTTGGTTTATCATCAACTTTTTTACTTCTTCATAACACGCATAAGATGCCATGATTTGGTTTGCGAGAGTATGGGCCCTCACATATCAGAATTTGGCACTTAGGTGTTGGTTTCAGTGTTTTTATGGGCTCCAGAGTAGTTTCTAAGGATTACTTTCTGGAAAAACCCCAGAATACACGTCATGTAATTGTGACTACACGTGATTTAATCTTCTGTTCGGGAAGAAAAAAAATATTTTTAAGTACATGTCGTGTAACTTATGTACACATCGTGAAGTTCCTAACCATGTCATAGGTTGTGTAGGTAGAAACATGGGATTGGGAAAACTCTAGAGGGAGCACACCATGTACCGGTTGTACACACCGTGTTGTGTTGACCCACTGTTTGTCATGTGACTAACAACACGGACAGAGAAATCTTCGCTTAAAAACACCATGCCACTTCCAAAAACACCGTGTAGTGTAATCAGTGAATCCAAATGTGTAACTAACAACACGGGTCGGTGTTATCATTTCAATTACATGTCATTTCTATCTGGAACACATCTTGTAGTGTGAGACGTGTATCCTGCTGTGTCTCGAACAATACTGGCCGGCGAAGGGTGTCTAGTACACGCCATGTACCTGTGGGAAACACCGTGTAGTCTTGACCAGTGAGAGACCATGTGGACTTGGCGATGTGGCTGGGGAAACAAGGTAGTGTATACGCCGTGTTTGGGTGTAACAGGTCGTGTAGTGTCAGCTGAGTAGTCGTCCGTGTCACTAACAACACGGGCAATTAGAATCTAATTCGTACATGCTGTGTCTATATAGAACACGCCAGGTAGTGTGAGCTATGTACCCAGCCATGACTCAAACAACATGGGTCAGTGAAGCTCTTCTAGAAAACACCGTGTAGACCTTATACACACCGTGTAGTCTCATTTAAATGAGAGCTATGTGGATAAGCCGTGTAGAAGGACTCGGGTAGAGGAAGAAAATTCAAGTACACGCTGTGTGTGTGGACAACACGCCATGTGTTTGGGGTGTTTCATGACCAGTTTTGGTAGAAGTACACTCCCATGTGAAATACTTGAGGGAACACGCCGTGTAGTCTTGTTTTGTAAAACTTGAATTTTTTCTTTCTCATGTTCCCTTCTAACGCTTCCAGTTCTTGGTCCTTGATGATCTTGATCTAAGGAGGGTATTTGAACTTGTAGATTCATGCCGCTGAGATGAACACGAGTTGTTCTCCAAGGGAACATCAATGATTATACTTTCGAGATGGTAGGCCACGGGCTACCGATGGATCCTCCAACAGAGCCTGATGCGGTGTCAGCCGTTATACCGGACACAGGAGCAGATGCGCAGTTCCGTGAAAGCTTTATGTGGTTCATGCAGACCTTCCAGGGGGCACCGATGGTTTCTACATCTATGGTAGAGCTGACACGTATTTTCCAACAGTAGTATCATCCTACATTTTTAGGGGATGGTGGACCACAGGCTACGGAGTCTTGGCAGGGTTCTATGCAGAAAATCATTGAGCACCTGGAGACGCCTCCAGGGAGGAGTGTCAAGCTCGCTACATACATGCAAAATGATTCCTCCAATAGATAGAAGGATGTTACCAACCAGACTGAGCATCATAGAGAAATGAATTGGGAACATTTTCAAACAGTCTTCTATGAATTTTTTACTCTAGAGACGCTAAGGGAAGATCGCACTCTAGAGTTCATGAATCTGTGGTAGGGTGCCATATCAGTGATGGACTATTCTTCCCACTTCACCAAGCTACAAAATTTTTCACTACTTCTAGTGGGTGATGAGAGGTTGAGGGCTCGACGCATTGAGGATGGTCTTCAATATGACATCCGAGTTCTGGTGATAGTTTTTAGGTTTCCTACAGGGCATGCTATTGTGATCCTAGAATTGATTGTTGATAAGAACCTGTGGTAAGATAGTGGTGGAGGCCATGGAGGTTTGGCACCAGTTTCGGGTACTATTTCTACCGATAAGAGGAATAGGCAGATGTATTTCTCCCACCATGGAAGTACTATCCAGAATATTTCTTTAGGTTGTCAGGTGATGTGTTACCAGTGCTGTAAATAGGGGCACAAGAAACCCTAGTGTCCAGGTGACCGAGTGGAGTGCCGAGCCTGGGGAAAGATGGGTTATCTGCAGCGTTTTTGCAGGGTGCTTTCACCAGTGGCTAGTGAGAGGGGTTCTGTGTAGACTCCACATGCAGGAGAAGAGCCAGAAGCTTCTTACCATTCATAAAATTTGAATAGGTAACAACTATTAGGCTGAGGAGGTGGTCGTGGTCATGGTAGAAATACACCAGGATCTCAGAGATAGCAGGGCCGGTCTGCTCCGGGTATCCTAGCTATGTTGTAGGGTCGCAGCACTGGGTAGGCATATGCAGTGCAACAGACCCAATAGGAGCAGGATCCTAGACCTTCCACTATCATAGGTACTGTTCTAGTTGATTCTATTTTATCTTTAGTACTTTTTGATACTGGTGCTACACATATCTTTATATATGTTCCCGTTTTGGAGAGCCATGGGCTATGTGTTTCTTTTTCTTCTAATATCATTACGCTAGACACTTCATTGGGAATTAGAACGGCTGGTGTGCGTCAGTGCTGGGAGTGACCCCTAGAAGTTGGTGGGTGCCACTTTCTATGGGACATCTATGTACTAGAGATGATGAGCTATGACGTCATTCTCAGGATGTACTGGTTGATACACTTTCAAGCCTTTGTTTATTTCAATCATCGCAGGGTGAGTATCACGTCACTAGAGGGAGGAGAGTTTATATACAAGGGTGAATGGGATGCCCAGGCGAGCCGAGCTAGACCTGAGCATTGTTGGGGAGGTGGAGTGATAGCCCAAATTGCGAGAATATATCTAGATGACCAGGGAACTTGACAGAAGGATTTCCCTCCAATATTTTATCGTTTTAGGGATGTCTTCCCAGACGAATTTTCATGTCTACCTCTAGAGAGGGAGGTAGATTTCTCTATTGATATTGTGCCAAAAGTATCACTGGTGTCCATTCCTCCTTATAGGATGGATACACCAGAATTGCAAGAGCTCAAGAAGAAGTTAGAGGAGTTTCATGCAATGGGTTTCATCCGACCGAGTACTTCTCCTCAGGGTTTTCCTGTCCTATTTGCAAAGAAGGCGGACGATACCCTTAGACTTTGTGTGGATTATCATAAGCTGAACTAGTTGAGGGTTAAGAACCGATATCCCTTTCCAAGTATTTACAATCTTTTTGATCAATTTTGAGGTGAAAGAGTGTTCTCGAAGATTGAATTGAGATCCAAATATCATCAGTTTCGTGTTAGACCATCGGATGTACCACTTATAGCCTTTCGGAGTAGATATGGTCTATACGAGTATTTTTTCATGCTATTAAGACTCACAAATGCGCCAGCAGTTTTCATAACTCTGATGAATCGTGTTTTCCACCATTATCTAGATTCTTGTGTGGTAGTCCTTGTGGACGATATCTTGGTGTACCCTCACACTAAATACGACCATGCCACCCATCTTGAGATTGTTTTCTGTACAATGAGAGAGCATAAATTATATGATAATCTCTCAAAGTGCCATTTTTTGATGGATCAGATACACTTCATGGGTCATATTATCTCATAGGAAAGAATTTCGGTAGACCTAGAGAATGCTAGTGAATTAGTTCCATGGGAGAATCTAGAGAATGTGTATGAAATACGATGTTTATTGAGGTTGTATGGTTAATACAAGTGCTTTATACAAGACATCTCCCACTTAGCATCGTAGTTGACGGGTTTGACTAAGAAGGGTGTGGAGTTCATTTGGTCATAAGCTTGCGAGGCAGCCTTTTAGGAACTGAAGGGAAGGTTGACAACAAAACCTATCTTGATACTTCCAGAGAAAGGGAAGATCTATACAGATTATTATGATGCATCAGGTATTGGACTAGGAGCAGTGTTGATGAAAGGTGATTGGGTAGTTGAGTATGAGTCTCGGTAGTTGAGACCACTTGAGAGGAATTACCTGACGCATGATCTCGAGTTGGCTGTAGTTGTTCATGTGTTATGTTGTTGGAGACATTATCTATTGGGAGAACATTTTGTGGTGTTTACATACCAAAAATGTCTTAAATAAATCTTTACCTAGCATGACCTGAATTTGAGACAGCAGAGTTGGGTTGAATACCTTCATTCCTTCGACTTTGAGCTTTCCTATACACCTGGTACCGGTAACGAAGTAGCTAATGCACTGAGTAGGAGGACTCAGATATAGGCAGTGTGAGAGGCCAGTGGTAAGTGGCAGCTGATGGCTTTATTCTCTGAGATGCATTTGGAGGTGCCCGATAGTCAGGGGTGAGCCTATCTTCCATCCTTACCGGTGACTTCTACCCTATTAACTAGAGTTAGGATGAGACAACTATCAGATTCATAAGACATAGTTCTACATGAGTCGTTGGAAAGTGGGGACCCTCCTCCTGGTTGGACGATAGGCAATGATGAGGTACTGCATATCAATGGATGGGTGTGGGTTCCAGGGAATATACACGAGCATTTGATGCGGTAGTTTCATGCTTAGTCTTGGGCAGTGCATCCCAGAGTTACCAAAATGTACCGTGACTTTAGACGTCAGTATTGGTGGCCGGGTATGAAAATAGAGGTACCTGGTTTTGTTACGATATGTTCTACCTGCTAGCAGGTGAAGGTGGAGCAACAGAGGCCAGCTAGACTGTAACAATAGTAACCCATTCCAGAGTGGAAATGGGATGATGTTGCGATAGACTTCATGACCGGGTTACCAAGTTCACCTCAAGGCAATGATGTCGTGTGGTTTTTTGTGGACAGACATAAGAAGGTTTCTCACTTTCTGCCAATCAAGGACACCTTCGATGTTGGCGATCTTGAGAAGTTGTATATCTGAGAGGTTGTACGTCTTCATTGGGTCCATCGTCCTATTTTTTCAGATAGGGATTCTCGTTTTACGTCTCATTTATAGAAGAGTTTTCAGATGGTACAGGGTACACAGGTGCTTCTGAGCACTGCTTACCACCCTCAGACTGATGGCTAGTCAGAGCATACGATACTGGTGCTAGAGGACATGTTTCATGCATGTGTCCTAGACTTTGGGGGCTCTAGAGAGAATCACATAACCATGGTCATTTTTTCCTATAATAATATTTTTCAGTAAAATATTGAGATGGCACCTTACGAGGCTTTATATGATAGTCCATGACGATCAACCATGTGCTGGTTAGAGGCAGGTGAGGCAGATTTACTGGGACCACGTCTCATGCAGAAGACTTTAGGGTAGGTCCAGTTAATTCATAAGTGGATGGCTACTGCACGGTCTCGATAGAAATCTTATTATGATCGCCGCACACAACCCTTGGAGTTCATGGTCTGGGATCAGGTTTTCTTGTGTGTTTCACCGAGGATGGGACAAAGGCCGATCTGGAGATAGGTAAACTTTCACCGAGGTATGTGGGGCCGTTTGATATTCTGGAGAGACTCAGGATGGTTGCCTATCGATTGCAGTTACTAGAGAGGTACTAGGACATAGATGAAGTCTTCCATGTATCTCAGCTACACCATTATCACTCAGAACCATCTCATGTCATTTAGCCCGAGGAGGTTGATCTTCAAGATGATGCATCCTTTGAGGAGCATCTGATTTGTATTGTTGATAGGAGCACGAATGTTCTCCGAGGCCGGTCAGTTCCTCTCGTACGAGTGCTATGGCTGTATGGCCAAGTGCATGATGAAACCTAGGAGCGGGAGAGCAACGTACATGCTCAGTGGCCATAGTTGTTCTAAGCTTTACCTTTACCACCATTGGAAGGGATGTTCGAGGAAGAATTTCTTTAAGGGGGGAAGTTTATAAGAACCTGGTTCTTATTCTTGAGGTACATGTTTCTTCTATTCCTTTTTTCCTTAAGTGTTTTTGAGAAAATAAGGAATATAGGGGAAAATCACAAAATTTGTGGGCATACTCCATGTACTTTTCCACACATTGTGTAATTTTCCAGTGTGGGATGAGTATACAGGGCGTGTAGGCCTGTCGGCGGTAAATGGTGTAAAAACTAACTACACGCCGTGTACTTAGTATATAAACTCCGTGTAATCTGTTGGAAGGCGAATAGTAAAGAGATGGAGTAGCCACCAGTGGAACGACAGTACACACCGTGTACTCAAAAATCAATGTCATGTAATCAGCTCAACAGATGAACAGTGAGGTGGTGGAAAGTGGCCGCTAGAGGAACAGTTAAAAAATGTAAATTACACTCTGTGTACTTGAGAGTACATGCCGTGTAGTTATGTTTTTTGGATTATAATAGGAAGTAGGCTTCTCTTTCGATAATATATTCTTAGAACTCCTGAGTTTCGTGGGAGAGACGGACGTATCTTGGAAGAGCTCCTGACCGCACGCTGGGATTCCAATTCCTTCGCCGACGATCTTGTTTAAACCACACATGTGAGATATTCTCTCTTATTGAACCTCTCCTTCCAATTATTTCTGGAGGATAAGTTATTGGGGTTTGAACATGTTTTTGATTATTTGATATCTACGTCATTCTCTGTTGATTTGGGAGGCGTTATTCACGTATATCGATTAGTAGAGATCAACATAGGTGGTCTGATGTTTATTTCCAACTGTCAAGTTATTTTTGTGTATCGTTGTGCTATGCACCCATGTTTGGGGTGTCATATGGCTGAGGCATTGACTGATAAAATACCTATAATTTCTTAGTTAATTTAATGAATATGTATAAACTATTGTTTGGGATCACTGCTTTGATCTAGGCCCACCTCGTGGGTGAATTTTCCTTGTTTAGTCGTTTGGCCAGGATACCCGTGGGTATGCCGTGATTATAGAATGCTGTGTGTTTTCTTGAGAGAAAATATATATGAATTTCTTGATTATGTGTTTGGCTCGGCCTAGATACTTGCTTAGCCTGAGGGAAGTGTGTCTTATTCCTTAGTGCAAGTGTTTTGTTTAGCCTGAGGGCAACTTTTCTTATGCCTGTGGGTAGTATCTTTCATGCCTAAGGGAAATATCTCATACGCCTGAGGGAAATATTTGTTATGCCTAAGGGAAATCACCTGAGGGTTTCGATTCTAATTACCTGAGGGAAAGTATTTCCATGTCTGAGGACACTGTTTACTTCATATATTCACTATGGTGATTTCACATGTAATACCTGCCAAGCTAAAGCATAGGCTTGGTATTGTTTTACCTTCTACTTGTTAGATGTCTTGTTGTGGTTTTGGATGCGGAACTATATAAGAGATTGTTGGCTGAGGCTAAGTCTCGGGAACATATAATTCAATTATATTTAATTGATAAATAATAATTAAAAGAAAATGAAACTGGTAGGAGTAGTTTCTGTTGAGTACTTCCTAGTTTACTGCTTTTCATTATCACACACTGCTGTTGCAAAAATTCACTGACAGTTGGGAATGGGAATTTGGTGGCTGCCTACTGGTATTTATTTCTCACACCCTATTTAGGTTATCTCTTGGGCCCAAATATATTATTTTTCTGCGGGTTTTGATATGGGCTAGAGTCCCAATACATGTACTTGATTATTGCAGAGAAGTAGGAGAGTATGGGATCGAGCTTAGGCTTGTGATGCTGCTAAGTTTCTACTCCACTGTTTTGATTTGTTTTTCTGTACTTGTACCTTGTACTTTATTTTTTAGTCTGCAGTGTAACCTATTTTGACTGATTTATGATACATAGGGACATATTGCATCATTATGTATATTACTGTTGGTCATTTCTTTACTTTTGTATTGTGGTCCATTTCATCTTGGTATTGTTTACTGCTTCCGCTTTTTTTTGTTTATATTATTTCCACTGTGCTACACTTTGACAAATGAGGGCATTGTTTCCCCACTATCATACATATGCCCTCGCTATTAATCAGCAACCTCTGGAATATGGGGAAATGCACTTGTGGTCATGTGACCAGCTGGGTTCAGGGCAACAAGTGTTTGGCACCCAGATCCGGGACATTACAATTGTGAACCCTTGTGAGTTGATCAGTTCATTTACTAATTTCATATTATTTTTATTAAAATATGGATCCATTAGTCAAATTCTATATTACCCATTATATATAAAACATATTGTTTATTAGATTTTCTTTTTTATTATGGATCCTTGTACAAATCATATATATTGATAGTTATATTCTATATATGAGGATTAAACAATTCCCTCCCATTTATAAGCTCAATGAATTTCACATAAACATTATTTAAGAGGTATAAATTGTTTAAATGAATCCTGTAATGAAATTTTCCATTATAATTCATGGAATTTCATAAAATTTAGATCGACCATATTTTGTTTATTTGTTATGTTTTCTTTTAGATATTTAAAAATGAATTTTCATCATTGAGGATTTTATTAATGGGTATTTTATATAAATTATATAATTTGGTTTCCAATAAAAGTATTGTGTGATGATTGAATATTTTTTTATTATTAATAAATATGATAAAAATTAAAATTCACAAGTTTTTAGGTTACTATTGGAAGGTTGGTACCAAGTAGACCACTTGGAAAACAGTGGAGGGCAACAAGGAATGTCACAAACTGAATCTGATCGCCATAAAATATGGCACCATACCTTTGCAGTGGAAAGGGATGAAGGGTGTTCCATATCCCCAGTAGCTATAAAATGTTTCTAGGTATCACTAACAATGGTTTGTGAATTATTTACATGAGTTTAGAATCATTAAGCAAAGAAAATCAATAAATAAACTGAGTATGAAAAATTACCAAGGAAACAACAATTAAATAAATTTCGAACTGAATAAAACGTTTTAAACAAGACATAAGAGGTCCATAACTACAAATTAGAATAAGTTACAACATAAAACCCACCACACCGCAATGATAAATTAACCCAAGCCTTCTATACAACCCCACAAAAATGGAAAGGGTTAACAACCTGAATGGCCATCCCCAAAGACCTTGACATTACCTATTTCGAGCATAACCAAGTATACTTACACCCAATGGTGTATTTAGGTTATGAGAATAATCCCAAATGGATACCACCCATATAATCCATGTTACAATCCTTAGATGATAAAAAAAATTCATGTTTTTATAAACAAGAAAACGTAGCAACATTTTCTATAGAGAAACTTTAAAGGAAAATTGTTTTCAATGGGGTAACCTTGAAGAATTCATAAATTAAAATAAAACATGATAGATACATAGTTCTAAATCCAACACACTATAATAAAATGGTTAATAAAAAATAGTTAATGAGCACTATTCATCGGAACACCCATAGTAATGATCTAGTTGTTGGACTAAGGTACCTTTTATCTTAGTGTAAAATTAAACCTAAAAAACATTTGTTCACATAGATGATCCACTTGTAGGGAATATAACCATAACCTATGGGTACCAAGTCATCATCATTATAGTTTTTTTTGGGTTTTCAATGTTATAATTTCTAAGTGAAGTATTGAAAAAAACACTCTGGATCACTTTCAATCTAGTACATGTCCACCCACCAAGATACCAATGTTTCCCTCTTTGTGCTAAAACAAGTTCAACAAGCTATGAAATAAACTTTTCAAATGAAAACACCATTTATGTTCATACACAATCAAAATAGTATCTAAATTTTATTCACCATTCATATAACTCAATAAACCACTAAGTATTTCCATAAAACAATTTCAAAATGTATAAAAAATCATTGCACATAGAATACATTTTAAATCCCTATTTTCATAAAAAATAAATTCCCATATTACACCAAATCATAATTTTAATCACTAAAAAAATTTAATTGAACCATACCGTGAATTATAAAACAACCCCAACTGGTACAATGTGGAATGAACATGAAAAACACCTATTTTTACAGAAAATTGGAACTTAAAAGTAAATATCATAACATATGCTACCAAAAATAGTTTTCAAACAAAAAAATGAAATGGGAACGTGCTAAACATATAAATCTAGAAAAAAATACTTTCCAATAATTATGAAAAATTAAATCACTACTATAAGTGTCTAAAACCTCAAATCATTGTGAGATCCTTCAACTTCACCACTGTCGTACCACATGGGAGTGAAAAGGAACCAAAAACCACAATATTGGACCAATAAACTAAAAAAACCTAGGTAAAAATCCCTATATTTTCGAAATTTGGAGCTTTAAGAAAATTGGGTGAAGCCCAATGGAAATGGAAGGAGAAAGGAAGGAATCTAATTTACTTGAGAGATCTTGATGTTCCTCCAGCAAATCCCCCTTCAGAGTTGAGTTACAAGGTAAGTTTAGTGATTTTGGAGGGTTTCCATGGATTATAGGCATGAAATGGGGAAGAAATGGGGAAGAAATGGGTGAAATAAGGATTATTCCAGAAGGGAAAAATGGGAATTACAAAACAATTTGAATGAGTGGGATCAGGCTACAACATTTTCTTGTAGTGTTTTGTAAATAGGAAAAACAAACTATGTGCCTAGTTCTATCTACTCAAAACATGTTCAATTCAATCCAATTTCAAGGGGGGAGGGAAAAACTAATTGGAAATTGAGGACAATCATACAAGGGAGAAATTTACCATAAAGGGGGTACATGTATGTGTAAATTCTCCCAACCATGAAAGTCTTTCTTCCCTAGAAAGTGATCCCGAATCATGATCAGAAAATAAGAATATATACTCTAGTTCAACCCACATCTTCAACTCCCAAGATTCATTTACATCATTCCAATGTTTCCAATGGTACCAGACCAGTGTAATATACTATCCTCTAAGAACCTTCTCTTGGGAATCAACTATTTGTGTCAGCCACTAAAAAATAGAAAAATTGGGCATTATTTCCAACTCCTACCAATTCATCACATGGGAAGGCTTCAGGTTATAATTATTCAATTGGGAGACATGGAAAACATAATGGATTTATGTGAAATAAGAATTAAAATCTAACATTTATTCCACCTTTCCAACCCGCACGGTAATCTCAATCGATCTAACATATCTCGGCATTAGCATGCCCTTCTTTTCCAAACGACGATGACCCAGACGACGGGCCACCATCAAGAAAACCCAATCACCCACAGAAAACTCTAGGTCTGTATGCCTCTAATCAACATAATATTTTTTTACATTGAGCTATTAATAATCACTACCTAATAAACTTGAGCTTCTCAAAAGTCTCTTAAAAAAGGATTGGCCCCAATAGTGAGGTCCAACCTACCTCATCCCAAGAAAGAGGGGACCGACCAGGCCAACCATAGAGAGCCTAAAAAGGAGGCATTAAAATAGAGGGTTGGTAACTATTATTATAATATAAATCAAAAAATCCCAAATGATTATCCTAGGAACCTCCAAAGACGAAAACACATTCAGAGAGCATAACCTCCAAAATTTGATTCACCCATTCAGTTTGACCATCAGTTTGAGGATGGTATGACATTCCCATTTTAATTTGAGAACTCAATGCCCTATGGAGGCCTTACTAAAAGCAAGAAGTGAAACTTGGGTCTCTATCCAAGACAACAATTGATGACTCACCATGAAGCCTTATCACCCCTTAAAGATAAAATCAGCCCAACTCATACACTTTAGATATATCTCTGATCAAAATGAATTGGGATTATTTCCTCAGATGATCAATCACTACCCATATAGAATTCATACCTTGTGGTGTATGAGGTAATCCAACAATTAAATACATCGAGACCTCATCCCACTTCCTTATAGTAATGGGTAGTGGATTGGGAAAACTGGAGGGTCGTTGATGCTCTACCTTTAATTTCTAGGATGTATAGCATTTTGACACAAATACCTCTATGTATCATCTCATACATGGACCCCAGAACTTCTGACAAACATCATAGTATATTTTGGTATCCCCAGGATGAACGGCCCACTACGATTGGTGACTATCGTGCATCACCACCTTCCCCAAAGATATAGGCACACAAAACATCCTGTGAAACACAATATTTTCTTCATTAGATGATGAACAATTAAGATACATCTCCCAACCATAAAGATACTTCATCAAACACTAACATAACTCATCACTAGGATACTCCCGCTGAATCAACTCTAAAAAAGCATGAGTCAACTGAACACTCACCATGAACGCACCTCCATTGTGCCCCTTGGTCTCCACGAGCATTTGTGAAAAATCCCCATAAGAGTCCACTCACCACTACACATCCTCAAAGCCTACAATAGTAATCTTTTGGTCAAGTAATTAACCACCACATTACCATTTACCTAGCTGTAGATGATATCAAATTCAAACCCCTATGGGTACTCGATCTAACGACACCGCCTTAGATTAATATCCTTCTGTGAGAAAATGTACGCTATGATCTAGTTATAATAATAGACCACAAACATCTCCCCATATAGGTAGTGACACCATGTATTCAAAGCATTCATGACTACTGCCAATTACAAGTCATGGGTCATATAATACTTTTTGTGTGGTCAAATTTATAGAGATCCATATGATAACACATGATTATCCTACATAAGCACACATGTGAGACCCATACAAGAAGTGTCACAATACACCACATACCCCTTTCTAAACTTAGGAAAGATCAACATGGGGGGAAGTATTAAACTGTCACTTTAGCTCCTCGGAATATTTCTATGATTCTAGGCCTCAATCAAACATCAGTCCTTTTTGGGTGAGTGTGATCATGGGTGAGGTAAGCCAAGATAAATCTGAATCCAACTGCCTATAATAACATTCAAAGACGAGGAAACTCTTGATATAGAAAACTTTCTTTGGCTACTCCCATGACATCACTACACTGATCTTAATGGGGTCCAAAAACCCCCCTAATCTGAGACCACATGACCCAAAAACTTCACTTCCTTGATCTATAAAGTACACATGGAAAATATTTCATATTGGGGAAGATCTTGTAAGGTGCACAACACAATCCAAAAGTGTTGATCATTCTCCTCCTTAAATCCAGAGTAAACCATGACGTTATCCAATAATACCAAGGAAAAAGAGTCTATATACTAGTGGAACACTGTATTCATGAGTTCCATAAAAATTGTAGGAGCATCGGTCAAAGTGAAAGGAAATACCATGTACTCAATGTGGATGTACCTACTTCATAAGAATATCTTTTGGATATCTTCCACTTTCACGCTGAGTTTGTGGAAACACGAACAAAATTCTTTCTTAGAAAACCACTTCACACCCTTCAACTAATCTAACAAGTCAACTATTATGGGAAAATTATATATTTTCATTAAGGGTTACCATGTTCAAATTCTAGTATCCAATACACAACTAGAGAGATTTGTGAGCCTTTTCACAAAATGGACAGAAGCTTCCCATGTGGAGACACTCAGGAAAATGAATTATTTGGATTACCAATTGTCCAAATGTGTGATTCTTTCCCTCAACTCGTTGGGGTCCATATGATACGAGGGATGATATATCAGTTGTGTTCCTAGTGCCAAATAAATCGAGAACTCCATGTCCCGTTCTAGGGGAAATCATGAAATATAATCCAGAAATACATTCAGGAAAGCATCCATGAAGTGAGGTAATCCACCCTCAAGAGCTTGACCATCATCCTCTAGTGTGAGTGATGATAACTGGAACATAAGATTTCCTAACTATGATAGTGGAGATCCCACATGATTCGATCGAGGATCCCATTCCCCATGAAAAACATGAGTGCATCCATCATGTTCCATGAAACTCACCTTCCACCTAGTGTCCCTAAAAGTTCACTAGCCAATACATACCAAGGATTACATAAAATATATCTATATCTAGGACCAAGATGTCTCACTCCATCTCAACCCCAAACACTCTAAGTACACATGATGCACCCCGAAGACCATGCTCCCTCTTTTTACCCTACGATGTCACCAAATCCATCTCAATAGATAAAAAATTTGTTGAAAAAACAAGATTTCTCAAAATACAGGTAGAGATAAATGAAATAGAAGTAGAAGTATGAAAAAGAGAAGCAACTATATAAGATTTAATCAAGACGGTACCTCAAACTATTGATGTTCCTGCATCTATTCCTACTAGAACCTACTCCATATAATAAATATGCTTACTCTCTACCTGATAATGGTCACTCACATGTGTATCTTCCTTGAACTGGATTTCCTAGAAGATTAACCAGCCCCACCACCATGGCCACCAAACCGAGATCCCACCATCCTGGATGGATCTGACTGAACTGGTGCCCCTGGAGGCCACAAACCCAACCCCACTCTTGAGTGGATGTTTAATCCTGCAAAATAGATGCAATTTTCCCATACCTCCATATATATAACAAGGCTTTAGAGTAGATGTGCATGATGTTCATATTTTCCCTATAATCCCACACTGGTGGCACGTTACTTACCTTACATCAGAAGCCACAAATGAAATCTTCCTGCAAGAGTGACATGAACTTCTGCCTCCTTTCATCCCCTACTCCTCCCACTTCTTATCCTTTTTAGATAATCTACCGCTACCCATCCCTGATAATATTCTAAAGAAAACTGATATCCCCTTTTGGTCAACATCTACCATACAAGATCGGTCAACCACCTCACCATAATTCATTAACTTAAACAAGAAGGCTTTGGAATAGATCTATGGCCACAAACCCCTCTTGAGCTTCTGTGCTTTCATTAGCTCACTGAAGACCATTTCTAGATCATAGCATACCTTCTCAGCAACATGGTAGGCATGATCCATCAAATAAAGATTCCAATGAACCAGCTCCATAAACTTCTAGTATCTAACATATGTCAAGACCTAAAGGAAATATTGATCATTGAAAATAGCCGTATAGTCTTTCCACCAAATCTAGTCATTCTTCCCAGTTTGAAGCACTTATTCCCACCACCTATGAATAGGATCCTCTATCAAAAAAGAGGCCCAATTCACCCTAACCTCCATAGTCATGTCCATGAAATCAAACACATAGTCTATTTTCTCAATCCATTCCTCTACTTCATTATTTTCTTATACTACCTCGAAAGGTAGGAGGCTTGTTCTTTATAAAGTCATTAGTTATATCCTTCATAAAACTAGAATCCTCATATCTATCAATATTAGGAGAGGAATCTACTAAATTTCCAAGGGCCTGGAAAGCCATGGTCATAGCTTCAACCATCAATTGATCAATTAGTTAGTGAGAACTCTCTTTAGCGTCCTCCTGTGGGAGCATGGGAGATTTCCATGGAGGCATGTTTCTACACAAGGAAACGTAAATAAAAGAAATTATCAGTGCAACAATTCTGAAAAAAATTAGCAGTTACATAATATATAAATAAGTCAAATACATCAAAACAATCAAATAAACAACCAATTCACTCCCACCTGATGTCTATGGTCAGTCTAAAGTCCTCACGTCCCACCTAGAAGAGATGTCTAAAAAAAATTCCCAACATCTCATGGTGACCCAAGTTTTGTCATGATAGGTACTTTCTAGGATCTATATTATTAACCAAAACTCAGAGCCCTGACAGACTGAGCTCCGGAATAGCCAGACTCATCCCAAAATAATTATATGACCCAAAAAGATTAACCTCCTATTATAGCATTTTTTCCCAAATCGAATCATGTCTCCATCTAGTACAGCACCATTCATAGCCTATGGTAAGGCCCAAAGGGCATTCCCTATCCCCACAGGCCAGTACTAGTGTGCATGTACCATAAAAAATGGTTTGAAAATGATTTCCCTGAGTTTAGAAGCATTAAACAACCAAAAACAATAAATACAATGAATCTAATTAGTACTGACCAAACAATCCTTAAATAAATTCAGAACTGAATAAATGTTTTTAAACAATACACAAGATGTCCAAAACTACAAAGGATCAGAAACTCCAATATAAAAACAACCACATAACAAAGGGACATCACCCCAATGCCTTCTCCACAACACAATACAAATGGAAAGACCTAACAACCGAAACCATCATCCCCAAAGACCTTTCCCTTACCTGTGTCAAACATAACCAAGTATAGTTACACCCAATGGTGTATGTAGGTTTTGTTCCTAATCCTAATAGTATAACACACCAAATATTTCATGTGATAATTATTAGAAGATAAAAATCTTCCATGTTTTTACAAATAAGAAATGGTAGCAATAATTTCTATAGTGCCACTTTTAAAGGATAATAATTTTCAATGGGGTAACCTTAAATAATGAATAAATTTATATAAATCATGCAAGATACTTAATGTTCTAGTCAAACACAACATAATACCATGGTAAATACAAAATATTCAATGACCACTAGTCATAGGAAGACCCTTCGACACTAGCTAACTATAGGCCCTTGGTATCTCATATCACAGTGTAAATGTAACCATAAAAAATATTTGTTCTCATGCATGAGACACTAGTAGGAGAAAAACCCATAACCAAGTGGTCCCCAATCGTCATCATTGTAGTTTTCTTTGTGTTATTAATGTTAGAATTTCTATGTGAAATGGGGACAAAAACACTCCGAATCACTAGCATATTAGTACGCATCCGCCCACCTAAATACCCGGGTTTACCTCTCTGTGATAAAACAAGTTCCACATAATAATAGATGAAATTTAATCATAAAAACCATATTTCTAGTAATAAAAACTCAATATAGTAGTTAAAAAAGATTTTATCCATTCGTATAACTCAATAATGCACATTGAATTTCCATAAAACAATTCAAAAAAGTATATCAAAACATTGCACATAAAATCTATTTAAAACCATCATTTAAAACAAAATGCATACCAATATTACTCCAAATAAGAATTTACATCTCTAAAACGTTTTATTAAAATAATTCCATGAATTTTAAAACAACCACAATTGGTACAACTAGGAATTCACATTAATAGACAAATTTTCATACATAAACGTCACTTAAAAAACCGCTTAACAAATTCTTCCAAAAGTAGTTATCACACAAAACAAAATGAAAGATGGGCATGTTTAAAATATAAATCCATCCAATATAAATCATCCAATAATTCATAAAAATGGAATTAGATACCAAAAGTGTCAAAAACCTCAAATCTTTGTGTTACACTTCAACCAAACCACCTTCACACAACAAGGGAATGAAAACAAACCTCAAACCACAAGATTTGACAATGAAACTCAAAAAAAACCCTAGGTACAAATCCCTAGATTCTGTACATTTGTAGCTTTAAGAAAAGTGGGAGAAAACCTATGAAAATTGATGTATAAATGTTATAAACTCACTTACATGAGAAATATTGAAGTTCCTCCCCCAAATCCCCCTTCATAATTGAGTTTCTAGTGAGGTTGAGAGAGACATGAGTCTATCCATGGATTCTAGGCATGATATAGGGGAATAAATGGGTGCAATATGGTCTATTTTAGAATATAAAAATTGGAATTAGAAAAAAAATAATGATCTGGATTGGGTGGCATGGTTTTCTTACACGGTTTAGTAAACTGTGAACACAAATCGTGTGCCGAGTTATGTCCACTAAAAACATGTTCAATATCATAAAAATTCAAGGGAGGATAGAGGGAAAATATGTGGGATGTATCAAAAGTAATAGAAGAGAAAAAATACCTTAAATAGGGATTTGGATATGACAATGAACCCTATCCCCCCAAATGTTTTTTAATTTTTAAATTAAATCATGAATATTTTTCAAATAAAAATATACCACCCTTAACATTATCCATCCAAAAGAATACAAGGATATTGGACCACCTTATCACACTCATTAATGAATTAGCATTAATTACTATGTCCTCAATTTATTATCAAAAAAAAAAATCATTCATATTCATTTTAATTCTAGTACATATGCTAAGACAATGATTTTATTTACTATCTATTTATTTTAATAATATAAATTTCAATGCCTTAAAAAATATTTTTTTTTCTATTATTTATTTCAATTCTAATTTTTTATAATGAATGAAATTTTTACATGATTAGGTATTGATTAATTATGATTAAATAGGATAGGTGGCCCCTTACTTTTTTTATTAAATTATATGTGTTAAAATGAATAGTGTCCAGTTAATATGGATTTTGTGGATGCGTATTTACTTTTAGATACCCAAATTAGTTTGTTGTGTTTGTGTGAGAGTGGTTTTGGTTTAGTTTTTTTTGTTATACCAAAAGTGGTTAATTGTGGTTTTATTTATTATATCATGGGTTTAAGCTCTTCCAATAACTATTTATATCATCAAACATGCTCTCTATATTTATCCAAAAGAAATTATTGATATATATCCATGTATTGTGTCATTAATAAACATTTATTGTTATGTGGACCTATTTTTTACACATAATAAATTGTAACGATGTATCAAAAATATTTGATTTATATGGTAAGGTTTATTTATTTAAAGTATTACAATCAGTGGGGTGACTTAGATAATTTAATATGATAACTTGTAGTAATGATTTTATATAAATAATTTTTATTATCTATGAATTCATAAAAAACATGTTGGGTTATATGTTATGTATGATTGTTTTACGTTTGTTTTTTAATTGAAAGTATGTTGGTATGATTAAAATACATTATGAACTACTATAAAGTATCATATAGGTTATGGTTAGTAATATAACTAATTTTATGAGTAGTATTTTTAATAATGATTGAAGAAATTTTAGAATAGGGAGAAACCATATCTCTAATATAATTACCAGGATATATGTAGGTTAATAAATAAGTCTTTATGATATATATATATATATATATATATATTTGAGATGAATTAATCATCAAAAGATATTTATAAAAAACCATTCACTAATTAAATAAACTTATATGTTTACATTTCAACCTTGAATATGAATTCCATGTCTATTGTTTTCATTATATGACTTTAAATTTTGTTTTATTTAGTTAAGAATGAAAATTTTTACCCAATAATAATAAATGGAATATATAATAATCATTTTATAAAATAATTATTCTCGTTCTGAGGAAAAATGACAATGAAAAATACATGTTTATTCTGATGTCCATGCAGTTTATTGTTATACTCTATGTATGTATTATTATGTTATTTCTATTATTTTTAATTTTTGTGTCTTCATAACATTTTACAATTTATTTAACTATTTTATTGATGAATATATTGTCACAAATAGGTCCATGAAAATTAAAACATGTTTATTGGTTAACATGATTAATCCATGGATAATGTGGGATTGCTTAGTAATCTATGTTTATTTATAAAATCTCAGTGTTATATGATATTCCCTCTTATAAAATTATTATTTTACTCTTCCCCTAAACATATGGGTGTGCATCATATATGATAATAAACCTAGTGAATTATTTTTGTTACATTATATAGTGATATATTTCTATAATACTAAGGTTTATTGCTACCTAATTAGAGTTTATAGGATGTTTCTCATAAATCTTTTTAGCGTGGTTAAATCATAGACCAATGCATGTAGAGTGTATTATATAGTGGTTTCTATATTATATTTAATACCAATATTATTATTCTATATTTATTTACTATCTAGAGCATGAAAAATTCATAATTGTTATTTTTTGGGGCCTATTAAAATTTTAATGATATTTAATACATTTTAAATCCAATATTTATCTCTCATATATAAATAAATATTTAATGGAAAAAATTATTGAATTGTAATGGTGACATGTAGTGAAAACATACATATTCATCTTGGAGACCATGGATCTTCACATGTTCAATTTAAAGATTGATAATATAGGATGGGATAACATCATGGATATTCAATTGAATATAATGATGACCATTCTAAGTGTAGGATTTCAATATGAAATATAGTTTTGGTATCAAACATTTTTATTTTGAGTCTTTTTCATATCAATTATTATTTTTATTAATTTTATTAATTTTATACTTATTGAATTGTTTTATATTTAGTCAATAATAATTTTAATTTTTTTACAACCAATAGATAAATTATGTTTTCATATTATTAAACATGTAAAATATTTACTCTCTTGTGTATATGATCAATTTCTAATTTTCAAAGCATTTAGTATATGGATGTGTTATTCTATATTTTTTATAGAATAATACAATAACCAAAAATTTCACCAAATGAGGGTATATTTTTCTACAATGAAAATAAATTAACCATAACACAAGATACCACCTAAAAGTGATCTAGGAAATCATAATTTTTATAAAGATTTCCTTATTTGAAAGATGGACTATTCTGGTTAGTTCATTAAAAATTCATATACATTCAGTGTTTGGGTTTTCCAGGATTTTATAGATAGCGAAAGAAATGGTCCGGAATATGATTAGTTATCCATAAACATATATTAATTCAATTTATTTTGAAATCATGGGTTACCAAGGATATGTGGTTATTTTTTAGGTGACATTGGAATGATTTATGTTTTGGATTTCGTGTCTTGGTTTTAGTGTTAGTAAATCACATTATTTTTAGTGGGGATTAGTAATGAGAATGATTTGATATATTAATTCATCAACTAAAAATATTAATATAAGTAATTTTCATTTTATATATAATATATACTATGTGTGAATCACTTTTATTATTCATAACCAATGAATATAGTAACGAATTTTTTTATTCCATACTTTATTGGGGTGACTGACATCTATATTTAAATTTTTATTGAACACTTATATTAACTAATTATATGTATAATTAATTCAATTCCTATGTGTCTTAATTTTTATATTACTACTAAGTTGAAATATAATTTATAATTGGGAGATAATATTTTTCTAAATTTTTAATTTTAAATTAATGAATGTTTTGAGTGTTATAAAATTTTCATGAAATATTCATTTCATGGCGGCATAATTTTATTAGAAGTTATAAATTCCTTAATGATATTTTTAGTGTGTAGTTTTAGTGAAGGGATTTATATTACCTTATTTATTGTTTGATTAATAATGTATATATTCTCATAATAACCCCATTTAGTTTTAGAAGGCAGGATATTTTCACTATTTGAATTAAAAAAAATAGATTGTACATATGGCAGATATTTATTGTATGAGAATGTAAGAACCACACTTGGTTAAATGATTTTATTAAAAAAATTATATAAGTTATAATACAAAAAAAATTATGATATGAACTATGTATTTCTAAATGACACTAAACTATGAATAGATTTTTAAGATAGTAATATTTGGTCCCCATTTTATAGGGATATTGTAAAAGTAGAACCGTAGGTTAAATTGGTTGGTATATTCTATGTTTTTTATATTGATTCAAAAGTAAATGAAGAGATAAATTCTTGAGAGATCTTTGATTTGAAGGATAATTTTTACTAAATCATGTCATGTTAATTTCTTCAAATATAATTAATTTTATTTAGGATAGCCAGTTACAATATTATTTAACAGATTTTCCTAATATGAATCAAGCTGTGTTTATAATATACATAGTTATATGTGAAACATGTAGACTTTTTATGATCACTTAGAAAGAAATTTTTAGAAAAACTTACTCTTATATGTATCTCTACACTTTTTTGGGATATATTCAAACTAATTCTTTGATTAACAAAATTTATAAGAAACTCATAGATATTCATCAATTTGGTAGATGAATTATTGAAAAAATTTCACATACCTCTTTAAATATCATTCAGATTATTTTAATAATAAAAATATTGGTTTTATTTTGTTTTTCAATTTAAAGAAACCATTTTTATTCATCTGGAATCTATATGCTGATTTCTATTCCTTAACTTCAAACAAGTGAATTGAGGTACATTTTTTAGTCATATTAGATTTTTCATTTCCTTCACATGTATAGTGAGTAACATGATACCTATAAATTATGTAAGGTTATAATCATTAAAAATGTTTTAGATTAATCTTTCCAATATGGAATTTACATAACTCTTTATGATTGAAAAAATTTCCTATGGACTAAATTTATTTGGAAATTATTGTAAATGTAAGAACTTTATGGTATAGTGGACCAATGTATTGATATTTCAATATATGTGATACTAGAAAAATGATTTTCAATGTATGAATTAGATATATCATATGTTTTGGTAGTAAATAATATTAAAATAATGTGTAAATTGACAGAAATGTCTTTGGAATGTGATAAAGGGGTTTTTATGATCTTGAATGGGGATGATAATCTTTAAATGATAATGGCAACCAAAACTAATAGTTTTAAAGGTTTGAGAGTAAATATATAACCTATAGTGGTGAGCACACAATATAATACAAAAAAATTTCAAATTTTTCATTATTCTATTTTAGTGAACATCACATCTGATATGTTGTCTGAATCAATGATACAAGAGTTAGTTGTTTCAAATCAACACCGTTATATAATAATGTTACTTGTGCATGGAATTTAGAGCGGTCTTGTGTTTAAAATTATATTGGTATAATCATATGTGAATTACATCGTAAAATAATTATTGTAAATAATAATATAAATACACTAGAAACAAAATAGAATATTTAAGGCGAAGTTTGATTCCAGAATAATTATTATTTTATGGTATTCCACTACAATTCTAGTGAATAATTCATAAATTTTTCAACTGATATTTATTTAATTATACAATTGGTTTAGTAGGACCTAGGGTTGTGAATATAATGATAATTTTTTAATTTCTAATTGAGATATATTTCTCTATGTTGTTAGATATTACAAAACACTTTATCAAATGTTTCCTAATAAGGTATAGATAATAAACGATATCCAAAATAAAATAATTGTTGACATGTTGTTTTTGGATCAACCCATCAATACAGACATGTATATTCTTTACATCATATATTTTTTGTCAAGGAAAATTGAAAATTAGTAGTGTTTAATTTGGGTAATTGTTGATTTTTTTTAGAATGGTGAAATCAATATATCTCACATAATTTATCTATATTTTTCTATGGTGAAATTATTTTTAAATAATGATCATCATTTAATTTACATCTGATGAGAAATAAGAATATGAGGGGGATATTTCCCGAAAAATATTTTTTTTGTTATTTTTTTAGTTATTTCCATTAACGTTTAGAGAACAAGTGTGAGGTAAAATCATTGATTAAACATTTGAATTAAAACATAGGAATTCATACAGAGTAATTAGAGAAAACCTAAAATGGGTTAATTGTAATTGAGGGTCATTTTTTGGAATTTTCGTAAATGGTTATATCACATGTTTATATATAACCATTGTCATTTCCTAAAATGTACCATATTTCATTAGGTATGGAAATCATGTAATATTTGTTAGAAGTGAAGAAACACTTATATTATAAATAATTTTATATAATTCTATTTAATAATGTCATAGAGTATGATAGACATTAAAATTTGATACCAACATGAATAAATCAATAGTTTGAACACCCAAATTATTTATATTAGGAAAGAATCATATGAAGAACTATATTTCTAGAAATCAGTACTTTTCGAAGAGTTTAAATAATCCGAATCTCAAATAGTTTGTAATGTTAGGATTCCTTTTTATGGAATGCAATGGAATGATTCTAGAGAAATATAACTTAATTGGAGAATTGGTATTAAAATGTTGGGATCCCTAATTCTATAAAAAATATATAAGGTCATAACTAGGTAATAATATATTAATCATCTCAAAACAATTTATCTTTAAAAGAAGTTTAAAGAACCATATCAGTGATTTAGATTCCACTTGATACGATTGGAGATCCATTTTTTGATTTCCCAACTATAGAGGATATATCATTTTTCCACAGTTGGGATAAAAAAATTTAATTGATGTGTTAAGATATATTATAATGTAGTTCTAGAGTTCAAGGTTTTATGATGTTATGTGTTTTCATATTTTATTATAAAAAATATATTAAAAATATCAAATCATATTTTCACTTCATTTGATCAATATATCTGAACCCTTAAAATAAAAAAGGTATGAAATCCAACTCACTCAGTGGATCATTATGTTTATCAATTAAGTTATAAAATAACAATTTGTTCTAGATGAATTTGAGCCTTATAATAAAATGAGATATTATATAAATATGAAATTCTAGCTAGAAATGATATTCTTAATATCTATATCATAATTTAAGATATTGATAAAACTCTTGGATATTAGAGATGCCTTTAAAAAAATATGTGATTTCATAAAATATGATTATTCCCAAGATTATGGTAAAATAATTCATTATTATATAATTATGATATTTGGAAATTGTGAAATATGAATGAATATTTATATGATTTTTAGTCATAAGTGGTTATAAAATTCATAAAATATGATTGATTTTACACCATAAAAAATTAATGTTAATGTTATATATTAATCCAAATTTCAAAAATAATTCCCAATACAAATTAAAAAAAATGATATATGGATAAATTTGAAAATTTTAGTATGTTTTGTAGAGACTCGAAGCTAGACGTACATTGACATTACATTACTTTTGCGGAATACTTAGTACATTAAAAAAAACACACACACAAGGACCGTAATAGTTTAGTGTCTTTGGAAACTCGGACTATAATCTTCTAATCGTGGTGAAAGATCTTCAAAATCTCCCATAAAGATCTTCCTCATTTTTTTTACCTAAAACCTTTCTTTATATCCTGGGGAAAAGAAAACATAAAAGGGTGAGCTCAAATGCTCAGTAAGGGTAAACAAAATAAATATCAATCACATCATATTCATAAGAACATAGCATTTTGGAAATCATAACCTGCAAAAGAGAGAATAATTTCATAATCATGGGATAAATCATGGCAGTGAAAAATTAATCCCAATAATCATAACTTAAAACATGAAACTTTGTGGCATACACACATAATCATATAGAATCATTTCTTGTTAGTCAAGACTAATTGCCAAGACTATCTTAGTGGACAAAGTCCCTTTCTGAATCGAGTAACCCTCGTTTCAGTCCTGTTTCACTGAACCGGTATAACCTACCATTCCAGCCCTGTCTATCTCATGAGATATAAAATATTTCCCCAATGCATTGGAGGGAGATATAGGTCCCACCCATCTCATAATGATACCATTCTTATGTGTGCCACAAAATCATAAATCATACATCATTGCATAACCTATGTAATAAAAATGGGATTCTTAAACAACATGACATCATAAAACAATTCATATAAGATAAAGGAATTCATAAAAATATTTCCATCAGAACATAATCAAACCAATGTAATAATAGGGATAAAAACAGAACCCTTTTATTATCTTAGATGGAAAATAATTTTGATAAAATACTTGAACTCCATTCTTGAGGAAAATATCCTTTCTTCTTCAAAAACATTTTTCCTTTCATAACATGTCATACGAATTTAAAATAAAAGAAGTTGATTAAAAATAAACTTTAAAACTTGTAAAGGAATTTTCTTGGAAATAATGTTTTAAAAATCCATTCAGGCCGTATAAGTTAAAAAAAACATTCTTCGTACTTTTGTCGGAAAAGTCAAAAAGTACCTCGTATAACAAAAGATTCCTTTCATAGATATTACTAAAAACTCACCGAAGGGTAAAAATGGATTTAAAAAATTGTAGGTGGATGGAAATAATATTACATATTGATGAAACATGGATGTGGATGATAAAATACACCCCAGTAAATACTTATGAATAAACAATCTTGGATAAAAATGAGATTGTGATATTTCCCTTACCTTAGGTCCGATTTGCTTTGTACGTGTCCGAAGATCCTGTATAATTGTTTAAATAATGTCATTGACTTAATAAAGAATCATATTCATTGTTATGATATCATATATGGTTCACTTATGACATTATATTACCCGTTCTTTTGTAAATTCCATGTTAAAGAAGCGTTTTGGGTAAAATCGTTTCTTTTATCGTAGGTGTTTTGACTTGTTGTTATTGACATTATTATTACTTATATCATGATTTACTTACTTCCAGAATATAAAATATGATTTATATATCATATATATTCAGTATATATATATATATAATAGATAGATAAATGAAATGAAAAACACCGTTCATGGAGACGGTAGTCCGTACGTACGCATGAACGCTGTTTTCCTTTCCCTATTGTCTTGAATGGAAGTAAGTAGATGACATACATATATATATACATAAATCCAGTAGCTTTATAATGTCATATATTTCATTATTATTTCTTATATATACTTTATAATCATTCTTAAATGGTTAACATGGAGAATGAATCTCATCGCGTCGTGGAGACGGTAGTCCGTACGTACGCACGAGCGATGATATCATTTCCATAAATATTGAATTGAATTGGAGTGGATTATACAATATATCAGAATCAATATGATGTTTTAATAACTATTTATAGTTATTCTTTACACCATTATACCCATCCATGTAAGGTGGTGGTGGAAAATAGATTACACCACGGCGTGGAGACGGTATTCCGTACGTACGCACGCGCGGTGATTTCTTTTTCCATAGGATAGATAGATGGTGAAATAGGGTTGTTTCATACTTATAATAACATATCAGTATATGAGTGATACTGATGTTATTACTTCATAATGAAAAAACCTAAGAAGAAGAAGTGGAAGAAGAAATAAAGATGAAAGAATTGGTAACGGTAATTACCTCTTCTTTGAAGCGCCTCTTTGAGACCTCCTCTTAAGGAACTAAAATTGGTCTTTGAGGAAGACCAGAACCTATAGGATGTTTCTAGAGAAGTGGAGAAGAGATTTTGGCAGGGGTTGGCCGAGCTTGAGTGCTCAAATTGTTGTGAGGAGGAGGGGGAGGAGGTGCCCTTTTATAAGGGAGGAGAGGGGCACCTTAGGAATATCTCAAAATATTATTTTATATTAAAGTAAAAATCGGTTTATAATGGTTCCAAAGGGTCTTATTTCGAAGCTAAAGTGGGGATGAGTCGAACTCCTATCAACCAATAGGATTTATACAGGTTTAGGTTATTATTTTAACCTTATAAATTAGATTTAACTCTAAGTTAAATAATTTAACTTTTACCGTGTCTTTTTGTTTTCTTTCACTATATGGTTAATACACATACTATAACATGCCAAAATAACCCCAAATTGTTTATTATTAATATATATATCCTTAGCTAATTCATTTGGCCGAACCTTAGATTTTTAGGAATAAAATAACAATTAATAATATAATACTTGATTTAAAAACTATTTTGTGTCAATTTTGACACTATTTGATATATGATTTTTGTGAAAGTCATAACAGAATTATATGTTCGAAACAAGTTGATTAAATCAACACTAATATATCATAGTAACCTAGAAAATTAGTGGAATTCATAAAAAGTCTCAAATTACATTCAATTGAGTATTTATAACATCAATTATGTTAATATTTCCTTAAAAGGGTAATTACTGCATCATCGTTGTGTCATAAATAAATTAATTTATTTAAAGTCTAAAAATTATAAATAAAATATCATTATTTAGGAAATACTTTTAGCTTTCTAATGAATATTTATAGTCGAATTTATCTTATGTATAACCCCATATTAAAATGTTTTAGTGAATAAACTTTGATTTTAACTCTTTTAACACTTCTTTGAATTAAATAATAATAAATGTCCTAATCTAATCCAAGTGGGCCTAAATGATAATATTTTACACTTAAGGTTGTTTTTGGTCGAGATACACTTTTCCAATAGAATTAGGACATGTGTTAGGGTAATATTAATATCATTCTTACCCTTAATTACCCTATTTACTTTTAACCGTGGTAAATAAAAGTAAAAAGTTACTATTCACCAAAAATTATTTTCATCTCATTGAACCACATTTTACTTACTGACATCAACCGTGTCTCTCGGATTTTTGAAATTCCATTCACAGAAGCGGTAAAATTAAGTTTTATGAAAAATTCAGTTTTTTAACTACCACTTAGTAGTTTCACTATTCATCAAAAAATGATGGTTTTCAGAAAAATGCCAAAATTTCATCCTAAGCTATATTTCATATTCCTAATTCAAAAATGAAGTCTATTTTACCAAATTCATAACATAGAAGTGGCATTAATTAATTTTATAATTAAATCCCGCTGTTAAAACAAATAGCGTGTTTATAAGAAACAATATCTATTAAAAGATTGACACTTGTTTATGTCTGGTTTAAATGTGCAATTACATCCAATGACCAACATTGTATTAAATTGTAAAAATATATTCTAAATATACTTTAAAACTACTCCAATTAATAATTTATCACTATTAATTATTTCGATTAAAAAAGTTGTTTTTTAATTATAATTTAGTAATTTTCACTATTCATCAGAATATGAAAGATATCCGAAATGTACCAAAATTTCACCTTAGGCTAAATTCGATACTCTGAATCCAAAAATGAAGTTCATTTTGAAAAATAAGATTTACAAAATTTTAAAAAGTGGTTATTACTATTCATAACGGCTAGTTTTAATAACATTTTAATAGCATATCGTTGTTTAGTGAAACTCGTTATTGCGTACTACACACGCTATCGAGGAAGGTCGCGATTGCGTGTAATGCAAGGCAAGTCAAGGATGCGTGTTGTGCAAGCTCCTTTTGGTGTAGCGTACAACACAAGACATTAATAAAATTAAAAAGAATATTTTTTATAAAATCTTGGGCTGTTACATTCTACCCCCCTTAAAATGAATTTCTCCCTCGAAATTCATCGGGGTTATAAATGGTTTACTATTTGAAAGTTTCTTTAATAGAAACCCACATCGTAAAAAGGAATATCAAAACCAATCTTTAAAAACAAAAGTATGAAACGTAACGGTTACCCAAATAAACTAATCATTGGGTTTCCACATAGGTGAAAATATGGATATGGAAGAGAAATCTAACCATCATGTTCTGATGGAGAGTGGTAGAGAACATGGCTATGGAAAAGCCAATAATCACAAATCCATAAATTTGTGACGATCTAAGGTACCATCCGATTCATCAGGTATAAGATCACTAGGACAACATTTTTGGTTTTCAAGATCATTTCCCTAAAGTTGAAAATTTGAATTGGAATAAATACTTTCTTTATTTTCGTACAATCTCACTATTGTTCGTGCCTAGAACAATTTCCACTTCATCTCTTAAATGAAGTTGAATTTGTTATTCGTGAAGTGTTAGCAGATCATGTGATAGAATGACGGGTCATTCCATCTGTCTCAAACAAAAGGTTAGCAAAAATTATATACACAAGTCGATCTATAGTGAGATTAATCATATATAGTTCCTAAAATGGACTTATACTTCATATATCAGACTGCTTAATATAATAAAACTAGTTTCTACTAAACAGGGACTTCCTGTAGGCCAGTGGTAGGCGATAAAGGCCAGTCGCACTTCGGTTGTGGGTTCGATTCCCACAGCCTTGTCCGAAGCGATGGGCTGTCGCCCGTCCTACAGGTTGTCCTTTTTATAAAACTATATTACTATAACATCCCATAAATAATATCGAAAAAACTTCTATCCTTAAACAATACTAACTTATGTCCAACATAATCCTTTCCAATCTTTAGTCCTATCCATAATACTGCAGTCCATTCTCATAACATAGTGAAAACGATTACCAGGGATTTAATACCATCGTTGATCCCCATATATCATAAGATATATCTTGTTGGACACATTCCAAACATTCAAAGGCCTTAATCTTGTACTCTCTTGAATACCCATTGAACCTTAGTGAAAACATGAATGCAGTTAAAAGTTAACACTTTCCACATACCAAAATCCTCAAAATTCTATATACTCAAACCATGATATCACTTAGTCCTTATATCAATCATGAGCTCATGAATACTGTTAAACATTTCATTTTCTCGTTTTCCCTTCATTATGCGCATAATATCTCAATCAATTTGAATACCACATTAGACCAATACATAAATATTCCAATATTCCATGATACAACATTATTTTGGAATCCCATTACATAAAAACTTAATCATTCCACCACATCGTTGTCATATTCAACATTTCCAATAGTGATCGCATGTGACTTCCCTTTGTCCTTTGCCTTAAGCGGTTACTCATGTCGATCATCACTAACCCTTGGATTAGGGCATTTATTGGCATAATGTTCCATCTCCGTGCACTTGAAGCATTGAAGTGTTGGTTGTGCGTTCTCTGCAGTGTTTGCTTTTTCCACTTCATTAGAATCCCTTTTTCCATTACTTCGACACTCGGCTGCTCGATGACCTTCTTTTCCACACTTAAAACATTTTCTAGTCCCTTTAAGACAATCTCCACCATGCTTCTTTCCACACTTTCTGCATAAGGAAACATTCATCTTCTTTTCACCATTATTCTGAGATTTCTCCTTGAACTCCATCTTTCGTTTCTTGTCAAAACCATGAGATGGATATGTAACACCAACTTCCTTTTCTACCTTGATAGCACAACGCAAAATTTCTTCATAGCTACTGAAGTCTCTTATAGAAAATGCCCTTCGAAGACTTGGTTTTAAGCCACTGGAAAATCGATCAACTTTACTTTCAGGTTGGATGATAATGCCAGATGCATACCTTGCAAGTCTTGTAAAATTCACTTCGTATATACCAACAGATTCATCATCCTTTTGCTTTAGTTCAAGAAACTCCTTCTCCATCATCGTTCGAAGAATACGAGGGAAGTACTTTCTGAAAAACAAGTTCTTGAACTCATCCCATTCCATGGAATCAATTTCATCTCTTTGCCTCGTATTCTTGATAAGATTCCACCATTGATCAGCTTCACCTTCCAAACGATATACTCCTAAGATGACTTTATCATGTTCAGAACATTGAAGAACTGAAAATATATTTTCAGTAGTACTAATCCATTGTTCAGCAACTAATGGATCAGTAGACCCACTGAAAGAAGGCGGACGCTGCCTCATGAAGGATTCAACAGAATGTTGCTCCTTCCTTTGCTCATTTGGAAGTCCTGCATGATTCATAGCTTGAGAAAGTTGTGTTAGCATGGCTACAAGATTTTGCATTCCAGCTCCCATATCGTTTGGTTTCTCAGGGGGACAATCATTGAATTGTCCATTGCATTGATCAACACGGTTCCTTCGGGTTCCAGCCATCGTCTAAAACCCCAAAAGAATAGTGTGAGAGGCAAAAATCATGCTAGGGAAAAAAACATAATAAAGGGGTAGTACCCTCAATATCTAACATATTAGGTTAAATTCTAAGATCGTTAGAGCAATTCTAGGACTATAACCTATACGTATACTTAACCTTAGAGACATCCCTAGACATACCTTAGAAATATCTCTAGGGATCTCACTAACGTTTTCGCATCCTAGTTTCCAAAGGTTGACTAAACCTTTCCTCTGATACCAACTGTAAAGACTCGAAGCTAGACGTACATTGAAATTACATTACTTTTGCGGAATACTTAGTACATTAAAAAAAACACACACACAAGGACCGTAATAGTTTAGTGTCTTTGGAAACTCGAACTATAATCTTCTAATCGTGGTGAAAGATCTTCAAAATCTCCCATAAAGATCTTCCTCCTTTTTTTTACCTAAAACCTTTCTTTATATCCTAGGGAAAAGAAAACATAAAAGGGTGAGCTCAAATGCTCAGTAAGGGTAAACAAAATAAATATCAATCACATCATATTCATAAGAACATAGCATTTTGGAAATCATAACCTGCAAAAGAGAGCATAATTTCATAGTCATGGGATAAATCATGACAGTGAAAAAGTAATCCCAATAATCATAACACAAAACATGAAACTTTTTGGCATACACACATAATCATAGAGAATCATTTCTTGTTAGTCAAGACTAATTTCCAAGACTATCTTAGTGGACAAAGTCCCTTTCTGAATCGAGTAACCCTCGTTTCAGTCCTGTTTCACTGAACCGGTATAACCTACCGTTCCAGCCCTGTCTATCTCATGATATATAAAATCTTTACCCAATGCATTGGAGGGAGATATAGGTCCCACCCATCTCATAATGATACCATTCTTATTTGTGCCACAAAATCATAAATCATACATCATTGCATAACTTATGTAATAAAAATGGGATTCTTAAACAACATGACATCATAAAACAATTCATATAAGATAAAGGAATTCATAAAAATATTTCCATCACAACATAATCAAACCAATGTAATAATAGGGATAAAAACAGAACCCTTTTATTATCTTAGATGGAAAATAATTTTGATAAAATACTTGAACTCCATTCTTGATGAAAATATCCTTTCTTCTTCAAAAAAAATTTTCCTTTCATAACATGTCATACGAATTTAAAATAAAAGAAGTTGATTAAAAATAAACTTGAAAACTTGTAAAGGAAGTTTCTTGGAAATAATGTTTTAAAAATCCATTCAGGCCGTATAAGTTAAAAAAAACATTCTTCGTACTTTTGTCAGAAAAGTCAAAATGTACCTCGTATGACAAAAGATTCCTTTCATAGATATTACTAAAAACTCACCGAAGGGTAAAAATGGATTTAAAAAATTGTAGGTGGATGGAAATAATATTACATATTGATGAAACATGGATGTGGATGATAAAATACACCCCAGTAAATACTTATGAATAAACAATCTCGGATAAAAATGAGATTGTGATATTTCCCTTACCTTAGGTCCGATTTGCTTTGTACGTGTCCGAAGCTCCTGTATAATGGTTTAAATAATGTCATTGACTTATTAAAGAATCATATTCATTGTTATGATATCATATATGGTTCACTTATGACATTATATTACCCGTTCTTTTGTAAATTCCATGTTAAAGAAGCGTTTTGGGTAAAATCGTTTCTTTTATCGTAGGTGTTTTGACTTGTTGTTATTGACATTATTATTACTTATATCATGATTTACTTACTTCCAGAATATAAAATATGATTTATATATCATATATATTCAGTATATATATATATATAATAGATAGATAAATGAAATGAAAAACACCGTTCATGGAGACGGTAGTCCGTACGTACGCATGAACGTTGTTTTCCTTTCCCTATTGTCTTGAATGGAAGTAAGTAGATGAAATAAATATATATATATACATAAATCCAGTAGCTTTATAATGTCATATATTTCATTATTATTTCTTATATATACTTTATAATCATTCTTAAATGGTTAACATGGAGAATGAATCTCATCGCGTCGTGGAGACGGTAGTCCGTACGTACGCACGAGCGATGATATCATTTCCATAAATATTGAATTGAATTGGAGTGGATTATACAATATATCAGAATCAATATGATGTTTTAATAACTATGTATAGTTATTCTTTACACCATTATACCCATCCATGTAAGGTGGTGGTGGAAAATAGATTACACCACGGTGTGGAGACGGTATTCCGTACGTATGCACGCGCGGTGATTTCTTTTTCCGTAGGATAGATAGATGGTGAAATAGGGTTGTTTCATACTTATAATAACATATCATTATATTAGTGATACTGATGTTATTACTTCATAATGAAAAAACCTAAGAAGAAGAAGTGGAAGAAGAAATAAAGATGAAAGAATTGGTAACGGTAATTACCTCTTCTTTGAAGCGCCTCTTTGAGACCTCCTCTTAGGGAACTACAATTGGTCTTTGAGGAAGACCAGAACCTATAGGATGTTGCTAGAGAAGTGGAGAATAGATTTTGGCAGGGGTTGGCCGAGCTTGAGTGCTCAAATTGGTGTGAGGAGGAGGGGGAGGAGGTGCCCTTTTATAAGGGAGGAGAGGGGCACCTTAGGAATATCTCAAAATATTATTTTATATTAAAGTAAAAATCGGTTTATAATGGTTCCAAAGGATCTTATTTCTAAGATAAAGTAGGGATGGGTCGAAAGCCTATCAACCAATAGGATTTAGACAAGTTTAGGTTATTATTTTAACCTTATCGATTAGATTTAACTCTAAGTTAAATAATTTAACTTTTACCGTGTCTTTTTGTTTTCTTTCACTATATGGTTAATAAACTTACTATAACATGCCAAACGAACCCCAAATTGTTTATTATTAATATATATATCCTTATCTAAGTCATTTGGCCGAACCATAGATTTTTAGGAGTAAAATAACAATTAATAATATAATATTTGATTTAAAAACTATTTTGTGTCAATTTTGACACTATTTGATATATGATTTTTTTGAAAGTCATAACAGAATTATATGTTCGAACCAAGTTGCTTAAATCAACACTAATATAGCCTAGTAACCTAGAAAATTAGTGGAATTCATAAAAAGTCTCAAATTACATTCATTTGAGTATTTATAACATCAATTATGTTAATATTTCCTTAAAAGGGTAATTACTGCATCATCGTTGTTTCATAAATAAATTAATTTATTTAAAGTCTAAAAATTATAAATAAAATATCATTTTGTAGGAAATCTTTTTAGCTTTCTAATGAATATTTATAGTCGAATTGATCTTATGTATAACCCCATATTAAAAATGTTTTAGTGAATAAACTTTGATTTTAACTCTTTTAATTCTTCTTTGAATTAAATAATAATAAATGTCCTAATCTAATCCAAGTGGGCCTAAATGATAATATTTTACACTTAAGGTTGTTTTTGGTCGAGATACACTTTTCCAATAGAATTAGGACATGTGTTAGGGTAATATTAATATCATTCTTACCCTTAATTACCCTATTTACTTTTAACCGTGGTAAATAAAAGTAAAAAGTTACTATTCACCAAAAATTATTTTCATCTCATTGAACCACATTTTACTTACTGACATCAACCGTGTCTCTCGGATTTTTGAAATTCCATTCACAGAAGCGGTAAAATTAAGTTTTATGAAAAATTCAATTTTTTAACTACCACTTAGTAGTTTCACTATTCATCAAAAAATGAAGGTTTTCAGAAAAATGCCAAAATTTCATCCTAAGCTATATTTCATATTCCGAATTCAAAAATGAAGTCTATTTTACCAAATTCATAACATAGAAGTTGCATTAATTAATTTTATAATTAAATCCCGCTGTTAAAACAAATAGCGTGTTTTTAAGAAACAATATCTATCAAAAGATTGACACTTGTTTATGTCTGGTTTAAATGTGCAATTACATCCAATGACCAACATTGTATTAAATTGTAAAAATATATTCTAAATATACTTTAAAACTACTCCAATTAATAATTTATCACTATTAATTATTTCGATTAAAAAAGTTGTTTTTTAATTATAATTTAGTAATTTTCACTATTCATCAGAATATGAAAGATATCCGAAATGTACCAAAATTTCACCTTAGGCTAAATTCGATACTCTGAATCCAAAAATGAAGTTCATTTTGAAAAATAAGATTTACAAAATTTTAAAAAGTGGTTATTACTATTCATAACGGCTAGTTTTAATAACATTTTAATAGCATATCGTTGTTTAGTGAAACTCGTTATTGCGTACTACACACGCTATCGAGGAAGGTCGCGATTGCGTGTAATGCAAGGCAAGTCAAGGATGCGTGTTGTGCAAGCTCCTTTTGGTGTAGCGTACAACACAAGACATTAATAAAATTAAAAAGAATATTTTTTATAAAATCTTGGGCTGTTACATTCTACCCCCCTTAAAATGAATTTCTCCCTCGAAATTCATCGGGGTTATAAATGGTTTACTATTTGAAAGTTTCTTTAATAGAAACCCACATCGTAAAAAGGAATATCAAAACCAATCTTTAAAAACAAAAGTATGAAACGTAACGGTTACCCAAATAAACTAATCATTGGGTTTCCACATAGGTGAAAATATGGATATGGAAGAGAAATCTAACCATCATGTTCTGATGGAGAGTGGTAGAGAACATGGCTATGGAAAAGCCAATAATCACAAATCCATAAATTTGTGACGATCTAAGGTACCATCCGATTCATCAGGTATAAGATCACTAGGACAACATTTTTGGTTTTCAAGATCATTTCCCTAAAGTTGAAAATTTGAATTGGAATAAATACTTTCTTTATTTTCGTACAATCTCACTATTGTTCGTGCCTAGAACAATTTCCACTTCATCTCTTAAATGAAGTTGAATTTGTTATTCGTGAAGTGTTAGCAGATCATGTGATAGAATGACGGGTCATTCCATCTGTCTCAAACAAAAGGTTAGCAAAATTTATATACACAAGTCGATCTATAGTGAGATTAATCATATATAGTTCCTAAAATGGACTTATACTTCATATATCAGTCTGCTTAATATAATAAAACTAGTTTCTACTAAACAGGGACTTCCTGTAGGCCAGTGGTAGGCGATAAAGGCCAGTCGCACTTCGGTTGTGGGTTCGATTCCCACAGCCTTGTCCGAAGCGATGGGCTGTCGCCCGTCCTACAGGTTGTCCTTTTTCTAAAACTATATTACTATAACATCCCATAAATAATATCGAAAAAACTTCTATCCTTAAACAATACTAACTTATGTCCAACATAATCCTTTCCAATCTTTAGTCCTATCCATAATACTGCAGTCCATTCTCATAACATAGTGAAAACGATTACCAGGGATTTAATACCATCGTTGATCCCCATATATCATAAGATATATCTTGTTGGACACATTCCAAACATTCAAAGGCCTTAATCTTGTACTCTCTTGAATACCCATTGAACCTTAGTGAAAACTTGAATGCAGTTAAAAGTTAACACTTTCCACATACCAAAATCCTCAAAATTCTATATACTCAAACCATGATATCACTTAGTCCTTATATCAATCATGAGCTCATGAATACTGTTAAACATTTCATTTTCTCGTTTTCCCTTCATTATGCGCATAATATCTCAATCAATTTGAATACCACATTAGACCAATACATAAATATTCCAATATTCCATGATACAACATTATTTTGGAATCCCATTACATAAAAACTTAATCATTCCACCACATCGTTGTCATATTCAACATTTCCAATAGTGATCGCATGTGACTTCCCTTTGTCCTTTGCCTTAAGCGGTTACTCATGTCGATCATCACTAACCCTTGGATTAGGGCATTTATTGGCATAATGTTCCATCTCCGTGCACTTGAAGCATTGAAGTGTTGGTTGTGAGTTCTCTGCAGTGTTTGCTTTTTTCACTTCATTAGAATCCCTTTTTCCATTACTTCGACACTCGGCTGCTCGATGACCTTCTTTTCCACACTTAAAACATTTTCTAGTCCCTTTAAGACAATCTCCACCATGCTTCTTTCCACACTTTGTGCATAAGGAAACATTCATCTTCTTTTCACCATTATTCTGAGATTTCTCCTTGAACTCCATCTTTCGTTTCTTGTCAAAACCATGAGATGGATATGTAACACCAACTTCCTTTTCTACCTTGATAGCACAACGCAAAATTTCTTCATAGCTACTGAAGTCTCTTATAGAAAATGCCCTTCGAAGACTTGGTTTTAAACCACTGGAAAATCGATCAACTTTACTTTCAGGTTGGATGATAATGCCAGATGCATACCTTGCAAGTCTTGTAAAATTCACTTCGTATATACCAACAGATTCATCATCCTTTTGCTTTAGTTCAAGAAACTCCTTCTCCATCTTCGTTCGAAGAATACGAGGGAAGTACTTTCTGAAAAACAAGTTCTTGAACTCATCCCATTCCATGGAATCAATTTCATCTCTTTGCCTCGTATTCTTGATAAGATTCCACCATTGATCAGCTTCACCTTCCAAACGATATACTCCTAAGATGACTTTATCATGTTCAGAACATTGAAGAACTGAAAATATATTTTCAGTAGTACTAATCCATTGTTCAGCAACTAATGGATCAGTAGACCCACTGAAAGAAGGCGGACGCTGCCTCATGAAGGATTCAACAGAATGTTGCTCCTTCCTTTGCTCATTTGGAAGTCCTGCATGATTCATAGCTTGAGAAAGTTGTGTTAGCATGGCTACAAGATTTTGCATTCCAGCTCCCATATCGTTTGGTTTCTCAGGGGGACAATCATTGAATTGTCCATTGCATTGATCAACACGGTTCCTTCGGGTTCCAGCCATCGTCTAAAACCCCAAAAGAATAGTGTGAGAGGCAAAAATCATGCTAGGGAAAACAACATAATAAAGGGGTAGTACCCTCAATATCTAACATATTAGGTTAAATTCTAAGATCGTTAGAGCAATTCTAGGACTATAACCTATACGTATACTTAACCTTAGAGACATCCCTAGACATACCTTAGAAATATCTCTAGGGATCTCACTAACGTTTTCGCATCCTAGTTTCCAAAGGTTGACTAAACCTTTCCTCTGATACCAACTGTAAAGACTCGAAGCTAGACGTAAATTGAAATTACATTACTTTTGCGGAATACTTAGTACATTAAAAAAAACACACACACAAGGACCGTAATAGTTTAGTGTCTTTGGAAACTCGAACTATAATCTTCTAATCGTGGTGAAAGATCTTCAAAATCTCCCATAAAGATCTTCCTCCTTTTTTTACCTAAAACCTTTCTTTATATCCTAGGGAAAAGAAAACATAAAAGGGTGAGCTCAAATGCTCAGTAAGGGTAAACAAAATAAATATCAATCACATCATATTCATAAGAACATAGCATTTTGGAAATCATAACCTGCAAAAGAGAGCATAATTTCATAGTCATGGGATAAATCATGACAGTGAAAAAGTAATCCCAATAATCATAACACAAAACATGAAACTTTTTGGCATACACACATAATCATAGAGAATCATTTCTTGTTAGTCAAGACTAATTTCCAAGACTATCTTAGTGGACAAAGTCCCTTTCTGAATCGAGTAACCCTCGTTTCAGTCCTGTTTCACTGAACCGGTATAACCTACCGTTCCAGCCCTGTCTATCTCATGATATATAAAATCTTTACCCAATGCATTGGAGGGAGATATAGGTCCCACCCATCTCATAATGATACCATTCTTATTTGTGCCACAAAATCATAAATCATACATCATTGCATAACTTATGTAATAAAAATGGGATTCTTAAACAACATGACATCATAAAACAATTCATATAAGATAAAGGAATTCATAAAAATATTTCCATCACAACATAATCAAACCAATGTAATAATAGGGATAAAAACAGAACCCTTTTATTATCTTAGATGGAAAATAATTTTGATAAAATACTTGAACTCCATTCTTGATGAAAATATCCTTTCTTCTTCAAAAAAAATTTTCCTTTCATAACATGTCATACGAATTTAAAATAAAAGAAGTTGATTAAAAATAAACTTGAAAACTTGTAAAGGAAGTTTCTTGGAAATAATGTTTTAAAAATCCATTCAGGCCGTATAAGTTAAAAAAAACATTCTTCGTACTTTTGTCAGAAAAGTCAAAATGTACCTCGTATGACAAAAGATTCCTTTCATAGATATTACTAAAAACTCACCGAAGGGTAAAAATGGATTTAAAAAATTGTAGGTGGATGGAAATAATATTACATATTGATGAAACATGGATGTGGATGATAAAATACACCCCAGTAAATACTTATGAATAAACAATCTCGGATAAAAATGAGATTGTGATATTTCCCTTACCTTAGGTCCGATTTGCTTTGTACGTGTCCGAAGCTCCTGTATAATGGTTTAAATAATGTCATTGACTTATTAAAGAATCATATTCATTTTTATGATATCATATATGGTTCACTTATGACATTATATTACCCGTTCTTTTGTAAATTCCATGTTAAAGAAGCGTTTTGGGTAAAATCGTTTCTTTTATCGTAGGTGTTTTGACTTGTTGTTATTGACAATATTATTACTTATATCATGATTTACTTACTTCCAGAATATAAAATATGATTTATATATCATATATATTCAGTATATATATATATATATAATAGATAGATAAATGAAATGAAAAACACCGTTCATGGAGACGGTAGTCCGTACGTACGCATGAACGTTGTTTTCCTTTCCCTATTGTCTTGAATGGAAGTAAGTAGATGAAATAAATATATATATATACATAAATCCAGTAGCTTTATAATGTCATATATTTCATTATTATTTCTTATATATACTTTATAATCATTCTTAAATGGTTAACATGGAGAATGAATCTCATCGCGTCGTGGAGACGGTAGTCCGTACGTACGCACGAGTGATGATATCATTTCCATAAATATTGAATTGAATTGGAGTGGATTATACAATATATCAGAATCAATATGATGTTTTAATAACTATGTATAGTTATTCTTTACACCATTATACCCATCCATGTAAGGTGGTGGTGGAAAATAGATTACACCACGGTGTGGAGACGGTATTCCGTACGTATGCACGCGCGGTGATTTCTTTTTCCGTAGGATAGATAGATGGTGAAATAGGGTTGTTTCATACTTATAATAACATATCATTATATTAGTGATACTGATGTTATTACTTCATAATGAAAAAACCTAAGAAGAAGAAGTGGAAGAAGAAATAAAGATGAAAGAATTGGTAACGGTAATTACCTCTTCTTTGAAGCGCCTCTTTGAGACCTCCTCTTAGGGAACTACAATTGGTCTTTGAGGAAGACCAGAACCTATAGGATGTTGCTAGAGAAGTGGAGAATAGATTTTGGCAGGGGTTGGCCGAGCTTGAGTGCTCAAATTGGTGTGAGGAGGAGGGGGAGGAGGTGCCCTTTTATAAGGGAGGAGAGGGGCACCTTAGGAATATCTCAAAATATTATTTTATATTAAAGTAAAAATCGGTTTATAATGGTTCCAAAGGATCTTATTTCGAAGATAAAGTAGGGATGGGTCGAAAGCCTATCAACCAATAGGATTTAGACAAGTTTAGGTTATTATTTTAACCTTATCAATTAGATTTAACTCTAAGTTAAATAATTTAACTTTTACCGTGTCTTTTTGTTTTCTTTCACTATATGGTTAATAAACTTACTATAACATGCCAAACGAACCCCAAATTGTTTATTATTAATATATATATCCTTATCTAAGTCATTTGGCCGAACCATAGATTTTTAGGAATAAAATAACAATTAATAATATAATATTTGATTTAAAAACTATTTTGTGTCAATTTTGACACTATTTGATATATGATTTTTTTGAAAGTCATAACAGAATTATATGTTCGAACCAAGTTGCTTAAATCAACACTAATATAGCCTAGTAACCTAGAAAATTTGTGGAATTCATAAAAAGTCTCAAATTACATTCATTTGAGTATTTATAACATCAATTATGTTAATATTTCCTTAAAAGGGTAATTACTGCATCATCGTTGTTTCATAAATAAATTAATTTATTTAAAGTCTAAAAATTATAAATAAAATATCATTTTGTAGGAAATCGTTTTAGCTTTCTAATGAATATTTATAGTCGAATTGATCTTATGTATAACCCCATATTAAAAATGTTTTAGTGAATAAACTTTGATTTTAACTCTTTTAATTCTTCTTTGAATTAAATAATAATAAATGTCCTAATCTAATCCAAGTGGGCCTAAATGATAATATTTTACACTTAAGGTTGTTTTTGGTCGAGATACACTTTTCCAATAGAATTAGGACATGTGTTAGGGTAATATTAATATCATTCTTACCCTTAATTACCCTATTTACTTTTAACCGTGGTAAATAAAAGTAAAAAGTTACTATTCACCAAAAATTATTTTCATCTCATTGAACCACATTTTACTTACTGACATCAACCGTGTCTCTCGGATTTTTGAAATTCCATTCACAGAAGCGGTAAAATTAAGTTTTATGAAAAATTCAATTTTTTAACTACCACTTAGTAGTTTCACTATTCATCAAAAAATGAAGGTTTTCAGAAAAATGCCAAAATTTCATCCTAAGCTATATTTCATATTCCGAATTCAAAAATGAAGTCTATTTTACCAAATTCATAACATAGAAGTTGCATTAATTAATTTTATAATTAAATCCCGCTGTTAAAACAAATAGCGTGTTTTTAAGAAACAAAATCTATCAAAAGATTGACACTTGTTTATGTCTGGTTTAAATGTGCAATTACATCCAATGACCAACATTGTATTAAATTGTAAAAATATATTCTAAATATACTTTAAAACTACTCCAATTAATAATTTATCACTATTAATAATTTCGATTAAAAAAGTTGTTTTTTAATTATAATTTAGTAATTTTCACTATTCATCAGAATATGAAAGTTATCCGAAATGTACCAAAATTTCACCTTAGGCTAAATTCGATACTCCGAATCCAAAAAAGAAGTTCATTTTGAAAAATAAGATTTACAGAATTTTAAAAAGTGGTTATTACTATTCATAACGGCTAGTATTAATAACATTTTAATAGCATATCGATGTTTAGTGAAACTCGTTATTGCGTACTACACACGCTATCGAGGAAGGTCGCGATGGCGTGTAATGCAAGGCAAGTCAAGGATGCGTGTTGTGCAAGCTCCTTTTGGTGTAGCGTACAACACAAGACATTAATAAAATTAAAAAGAATATTTTTTATAAAATCTTGGGCTGTTACATGTTTCATAATGTCACTATGGTTTATACTATTCTTATAAATTAATAAATTAGGGTATTTAAATTGAAAATTTTCATTCATTATTAAATATGAAAATTACTTATTTTAAAATCATGTATCTGAAAATAAATAAAAACATAATAAATATTTTTTTACTTTGAAAAATTATAGTTTATAAAATGGTTATATATTTTTAATATATTGTGTGATTAATTTATTCGTTAAATTTATTCATATAATATTTTGTAGTGAGAAAAAAAGCCCTATGGATCATGAATCACTGACAATTTAATTGGTTGTGAACACATTTCCTACCTGCCTGAATGGCCCAAAGGCCTTCATTTTGTTATTAAGTTTTTTATAATCCCCCTTTTAAGGATCTATGGGGAACCCATAAAATTATTGGACCCAAATGTCTTAATAAATTCATCCATTATACACTATAAATATTTGAAACTGCTCCCTCACCAATGTTTTCATCGTGATTACCTCTCCACATTTTCATTGTTGTACGACTATCTATCATGTGCGGATATGCAAAAGCCTATAATTGATGGAAAATTCCATACTCTCTACTTCTTCCAAATCTATTATCTTTGTCCTGGTGAATGTTCCCTGCTCTGAATCCTCTTCTGTGGCTTGTTCATTTTATGATATCTCTAGTTGAATATGCACATCAGGTGGTCGATGGACCTTGAGGGGCCTAAGGCCTTCAGGTTTCATGAATTCCATAGTGACCCAAAGGCCTAGGTTGCATAAATACCTAAAGAACATAGCCCCAAATTGGTGTCCGGAAGGTGAATAGTTCATGGTGCTACAGTAATGAATAATACATTCTAAATTAATTCTACAGTACCATCGAATTATGACATTACCCATAATCAAACCTGGGTCTCATTGATGTACTTGGAGTGTTCTCACTAACCAGGCTGAGGCTCATGTGCGTGTGAACAAATAAATTTTATGGATATTTTATGGATTTATAAAATTGATAGAATCATTCATAAAAATTATACAACATGAGAATATAAATATTGAATGTGATCAAGTAGTTCTGAATTTTATTTTCATTTCAATTATATGAAATTATAGAGACAATAAACCAAACCCTAAAATATTAATAATGATATTACTCCAAAAAATTACCACGTTCAAGATATCTACCTTCAAATTAGTAGATTCATGTAATAGTAGTTTACCCTAGTTCTATCATGTGTATGGAAGGAAAGTTATAATTTTTTTATTTATTCAGATTTTTTAATGAAATTATCTATGGTAAATTCTTATATAGGAACCTTTAATTTTAAGACAACAAATGAATAAAGTTGGGTCAATCTATATGTTGGTTTTGTAGAAAGAATTTGTATACTCAAAATTTAAATAATAAAACAATTTGTGACTGGGATAATACCATACAAAAATTAATATGTTGTGATATGAATTCCGTAGGTGGCTCATTAATTAGTGTATTATGGAACATATATCACCAAAGATATATGATATTCAGGGTTATCATCTTTTGTTTGGGAACATTCAACAGAAGTCTTTAATAAAAAGTTATAAAAAAATATAATCACTAAAAAATATTTCTTTTTTATAGATTATGTCATCAATTAATATATTAGTTTTGATAACTCTTATTGGTTTGACCTATATTAAATTTATATATTTGTATCTAAGTTGTAGAACTTTTCACAAATATTTTCATTTTTAGCATATTCATTTGAATGAAATGGACATCAATTTCAGTATCTATGTAACATGTGTGTTATCTATCATGTGTGAATCTAAAATTTTGGATAATAAAAACATACTCAAATATAAATGGTTTTTATAAAATCATGAATAAAATATTTTTTTCAGTAATAGAGTATGATATGCAGCATTGGATGTCAAAACTTATTATTTAGGTTTACTTGGTATATTATTTCTAGAATTGGTGAAATGTAAATATGTTTCTTCCACTAATAAAATAATAATTTTTCTTATATTTCACATAAATGATTGAATTATCATTTGTTTTTAAGATAAATAGTTATGATATGTGTATTTTTAAATAATTATATGGATATATGAATATGTTAAATTCATTTTACATTAGAGATACATATTATTAAATCTATAACTTTTAATATAATAAGGATGGTGTTGTTCATAATGGCCAATAATTTTTAATCTCTTTCATTGGACATATAAATGAGAAAAACCTCCAATGTCTCTACAAATATGGATTATTAAACTCATTATATTTTTGATCAAATGAAAATGTGAATCACGTTTATTAGGCATGATGAACTAATCAACATTTAGTGAAAATGGATTAATGGATATTGAATTTCATTATCTTAGACATCATGATATATCTAAGGTAATGAACATAAAAAAATGTTGGTTTTAGGAACTTTATTAATTACATTGACCACATTACATAGTATGGTTATGTGTTTCTATTAAAACAAAAGTATGAAACTATAGAAAGTTAAAAATTTCTATGGAATGAAATGAAAAATAATATTTGAATTAGTTTCATTATTCATAAATTTTATTATGGAACTAGATAGATAAGAAAGGGATTAATTGGTCATATACAGAATTAAAGATTTGTTTTATAACTCACTCGGCCTAGAAAATAATTGTTGAATTTTTTTCCTATAGGATTAATAGTATGATGTTATATATATTTTGAATTTCTATGAGTTAATTTGAATATTTTATCTTATATTGGGGTTATCCTTTTGGGACTAATGTATTCCAAATTAAGCTTTTATATCAAAATAGGTCATGTAATTAGATGTTTTAGGCATTATGTGGGAATACTCATAAACTTTTATTATAAAATAAAAGTAACAATGAAAAAACTATATAAGGGGTTTACAAATAAGGTAATACTCATCACTATGTGCATTTGATTCAACCAAAGCTAAACAAAGATCCACATCCAAAAAGGACCATATCAATCCGACCACCACAATTACTCAATTATAAGGAGAATAACAATCCTAATTTACTTCCCTTTATACTTGTGTAAAATATAGGGACAAATGATCCACAAGAAAAAGATAATCATTGTAGGTTGAATACATTCTCCAATGGACATTTTTGGTATGGTAACTAATAATTTACACTTCCAAACCTAAATAAGATTACATCTATATAGCCTATCAACCATGATTGACAACATAGCTGACCTCCTTGATCATATCCTACAATACGACTTCTATTACATTCTCATTATCAATGAAATGATGAAAGAAAATATTAAAGAGGATCCAATGTAACGCCCCGACCCCAGCAACCCAGAGTCGGTGCATTACTTCGTAACATTCGCATGATCACAAAAGATCAAGTCTCGAAATACCGATTAGTTTAGTAGCCTTGGAAACACTAGATACATTCGTAAACGTTACATTACATCATAAAGTGAAAAACTAAAATAACATAGTCTCCATAGTCCACACTTCTATCCTCTTCGGACTATCCCGGTAGGTCATTCATAAAATACTTCTTCACATCCTGGAAAATATTAAAACATTGAAAGGGGTGAGCTCGGATGCTCAGTAAGGTTAACAAAATTGCGGAAGCATTCATAAATAAACATTAACATTTAAGGCAATGTATAACTAAAACAAAAGCCTTTTAAACATGAACTTCAACATAATATGGCAAAAGTAAAATGAGATAATGCCATTTACTTCTTCACATGGATATTCTACTGGTCGAATAATCACATGCAATATCAATAACCACTTTCATAATGATGGAATGCATAATGCCAGACTATCATAACCACGTAGTCAAGTCTCATGCCAAGACTACAAATATGATTTTGTCAAGGCCTTGTTCCAAGACACTAGTTTGTCTCATGAGACCTGCCGATGCATCGAGGAGCTATAGTGGGCTCCACCCGTCACTTATTAAGTCCAATGCATTCCTCATATGAATAGGTTTAAACATATCATAAACTATAACATAATCGTATCACATAAAACATGCATAAAGGAAACATAACAGTTCCACATTTCAATCACAAGATATAAATACAACACATTGATATAATAAAAACGCTTTCAAAACCATTTTCAATACCAAAATAAAAGAAAGTTAAAACTTTGTATTTATTTTTCATTAAAAAAATGATGGCTTGTAGAGGAAGACGAAACTCAAATAATGGTCACGGCGGTGGAGAATTCATTGTCTCCACATAAGTATGGAAAGAAAAACATTCCCTTTTTGTCGTTTAGAAAAATGCTTCGTATAAAAAAGATTCCTTTTGAATAAACGTAAAAGTCAAAGGGGTTTATACACCGTAAAAAATAAAGTTGTGTATAAAACAAAATATGCCTCAATGAAAGGAGATTGAGACAAAGTCCATAAAAAGATTATTTTTAAAATAAAATAGATCTATTATGTGTATTCACTATAGGTACACATAAAGAAAGTAAAAATACAGAATAAGACATAATAATATCATGACATAATTTGAAAGTAGGAGATTAACCCAAAGAATGGAAGTTGGGTTAAGAAGTTCCCTTACCTCGTGTCTGACTTGACTCAACCGTTCTTTAACCTCCTGAATAATAAACTAGAGTAGATATATACCTTATTAAGAACCATTTTCAATTTAATTATCCTTATTATATCACTTATTACAATGATATGAACATTATGTAATTATTTAAGTTAATAACGGTTGTTTTGTCGATCTTTGGTACTTGAGTCAACAAAAAACTTCTTATAATTACAAGTTGTTTATGTGGTAGAATATCCATTATCTACAGAAGTATATTCATGATTTAGATGTCATATATATCTTATATATCCAGTATATACATTCATTTATAATATTACGTAACATTTAGAGGTAAGAAATGAAATGCACCGTTCATGGAGACAGTAAGCCGTACGTACGCATGAATGCTACTTTCATTTCAATTTCATATTTAATGGAACAAAATAATAATGATGTAAATGTATAATATAATTACAGTATAATATAGTGTATAATACCATTTACTCTATCCTTTATACATCCCACATATGGCATTAACGATTCAAATCACTTTGAGGGGGCGGTAGTCCGCACTTCCTAAAATGAAATTATCGCGTTTTACCCATAATGGAAATCATAAATTATGACATAAATGAGAAATACAGAAGCATAAGTAAAACATAAACATATTATATATCATATATAAAAATAGTGACATCTTAATGGACACCTTTGAAGGTGTTATATGAGTGTTGAACAATCATCGTTTCGTGAGGCAGAAATTCGCCATCCAAAGAAACCATATGTTCTTTAACCATTAGATGTAGGTGTGTGTAAGTGTAGCTCAAATACTTCTTATAACAACATACTAGTATATTGAGGATACTGCTTTTTTTACAAAAGAAATGAATAAAAAGAGTTTAGGGGGTTGGAGAAGAAAAATAAAACAAAACAACATTAGAGAAGACATTACCTCAAAATCGGGTAACTCTTTTTGATTTGAGCCAAAGGCTTCCTTGGGAAGAGTTATTCCCAAAGTGAGGCTTCTAGTAGTAATAGGGGGATGTTGGGAGAGTATTTGGGCAGAGGTTTGCCGAGCCAAATGGCTTGAAGGTGTGAATAAGGTGGGAGAGGTGGTGGCCTTTTATAAGTGGAGAGGAGGGGCTCTTTTGGAAAGATTGAAATGTTACATTATTACACAATGATTTTCGGATTCTAAAGGTCCCACACTTATATAATTCGTGGCTAAGGTGATAAGGGTTCTAAATATACCCATACAATAGTCTTTGGACAAGTGTAAGCCTTGGATTTTACATTATCTTTTCATTTTATTAAAATCATTAAATAATGAGGTCATCGCTGCATCATAATGATGTCATAAATAATTTAATTTATTTAATTTCTAAAAATTATAAAAAAATACTATGATGTAGGAAATCGTTTTAGATTTCTAATGAATATTTATAGTCAAAATTTGGACTTGTGTAACCCCACTTGAAAACTGTTTTAGTAAAATAACTCATGTTTGTGTCAATTTAATTTTAACATTAAATAAATATATATTAATGTCATTTTCCAACTAAAGTGGATCCATGGGGTCCCCAAGTTGACCCATAGGTTTTCTTGGTTGGCCATAACTCATCCAATAGGAGTAGGACAAGTTTCATTCTCATCTCATATTATTAAAACATTATTTTTTCCTTAAACTACACTAATTACCTCTAATCGCGATTAAGAACTTAAAAGTTACTATTCACCAAAAATTTATTTTAATCTCATTGAACCACATTTTACTTCTTAATGACAACCATGTATGTCAGATTTTTTAAAATCAAATCACAGAAGTGGTAATATTTCATTTAAATGAAAAATCAGTTATTTAACTACCACTTAGTGGTTTCACTATTCATCAAAAATTGAAGTTTTTCAGAAAAGGCCAAAATTTCACCCTAAGCTATAATTGATATTATGAATTCAAAAATGATGTCTATTTTAAAAAATTCCAAAGATATAAGTTTCATTAATTAATTTTATAATTAATTCCCGCTGTTACGACAAATAGCGTGTTTTTAAGAAACAATTTATATCAAAAGATTGGCCATTGTTTATGTCTAATTTCAATGTTAAATTAATTCTAATGACCACCATTGGATAAAATGGTAAAAACATATTCTAATTATACCTTAAAACCACTAAATAGTATAATTTATCACAATAAATTATTTTTATTAAAAAGTTGTTTTAAGTATTTTTCACTATTCATAAAAAATTAGAAGTTCTCAGAAAAATACCAAAAATTCAACATAGGCTAATTTCGATATTCCGAATCCAGAAATGAAGTCCATTTTGAAATATAAAATTTCTATAATTTTAAAAAGTGGTTATTACTATTCATAACGGCTACTTTGATTAGTCGCGGTGTTTTAGAACTCAAAGTTGTGTACAATGCAAGCTATTGCATTATTGAATGAGAAGCGTATCGTGGAAGCTCGGGGTGTTACAGTGGAAGATACAACCACAAACTGAGGGATAGAGTTCACCTGATATATCATAATCCACATGTACTTTCACCCATTTGGGGATTAGAGGTATCCATATTATAGACTTGGTCAGTAGTGGATTATTAATACTACCATTAACACCGACAAATATCAAGAAAAAACTGGTTATAAAACTTATTATTTATTGTTTTTGTATGTATCATGGATGAAAACATGATTCCCCTATGGATTTAAACACTTATTGCAAGACATATGGGAGCCTGATTCTCAAATTCCATCACATTTATTTCTTTCTGTATAAAAAAATTATTGTACCTACAGTATTGATAGGAAGTTATTGATCCTGCTCACTTCATCTAGATTTTTTTAGATAAGTCCTTGAAAACATCATATTTTTTGTTTTATAAAGATATAAAGTTGGGAAAACTAATATGATTATTGTTTTCTTAGAAAATGAAAAAAAAAACTCTCAGACCTACTGAATTATATGTAATATTATTAAAAAAGGAGATATTATTTTATGAATCCTTATGAAAATAATGTGTTTGTAGTCTGACGTGCTTATTTCGGTGAAAAGTAAATAATTTATTGAGGTTTTCCTAGTAGGAATGTTGAAATAGTGTAATATAAAACTAATAAAAAATTTGTTATTGATATTATATTTTAGATGGTTCTATAAATATATATTTAAGAATAATAGACTAAAGACACATAAGAAACATAGTGGTCTGGTAGGATTCATTAGGAGACCATGAGATATGGATTACCTATGGAAAATAATAATGATATAATTTTTATTAGAGTGCATTATAAAAACTATTAGAAATTAATTAAGTATTTACATAATGATAAATTATTAAATTACCCAGCATCTATGATATCCCCAATATATAAATTCAGTTTTTGGATCATACAATATTTAATTGTAGGGTCAAAATAATAGGTTGGAATTATGGTATCCATAAAAAAATATATAAGGATCTTAGAATGACTACCATTTTAAAAATCATGGTGTAAAAGGGATACCTATAAATTCATGAAAATGGCTATGAAGAAACCCTTTAACAGGTTTCAATTATAATTTCTATTAAAATAATTTTAACTAAGGATACTCAATTTTATTCTGAGATATATCTCACGTATTCCAAAAAATATATCTAAAAATTTTATTTGAGATCAAAATATGTATATGATACATCATTATTTTTATGTTCTAAATGATTATAATAATATACAAATATATCAATGATCTATTTAAGGATTGAACCCGATTACTTGCATATAGAATATTTAGTTTTCTAATGTAATAAAAGTGCTTGTATTCATAAAAATAGTTGATTGGTTCATAAAAATATAAGTTGATCAGTGAGATTTTAGAAATCATCCTACTATCTTACATGTATTATATACATTATTAGAAATTAGGTCCCAAAATAACATTCTAAAATTATTTTTATATATGTATATCTTAGAGGATAATTATACTATGTCAATTCACATACATTTATATCTTGTATGTTACACATTGTAATGAACCATATGTAACATATATTCTTAATATATCTAGTAATTAACAATCCAATCCTAGTGTGACACACTATATTTTTATAAAGAACATCCATAAGTACTTCAGAAGAAATAATTATAATTTCATTTTCTATGGAGGTGGTGATGATCTTTGATTATAGTGTAACAAATTTACTAGACTCCCATCCAATATAGTTGACATAAAATATAAATCATGTATTTTCATAACAAGTAGAAATAATTTTCAAACCATCTTTAAAAATTTATTATTACAAACTCAGAATCAAGGGAATTTTACTTTCTTATTTTAGATGCTCTTAATGAGTTTTTTGGATCAGGTTGTTCTTTTACAATGTTGAGGTATTTCATGGAATAATGGTTTAATTCCATAATTATTGTGAAAAAATTGATCAATTTCTTTATCCAATGACCCCAGATATAAATTGTATTCCAAACACATACTTGACAAATACAATGTCACCCAAGGGATCATTGAGATGAGTGATATTATGATCTATTAAGTGTCTGCATAGGGTAAAATAGAAGATATATTTATAAAACCATTTTCCAAAAAAAAAAATAGAATGATGTTCATGATTTATATGTTGGTATATGACACATAAGATATTGATGAGATGGTATTAGCCAATTAGTTATTTAATAAATAATAAAATTTCGATTATTCATTCATTAAAGTGTGTTGAAATATATTTAAAATGAACATGTGAATAATAATATCCCCTCAATGTAAGAATTTTTTGAATCCATAATCGTTAAGAATCATATAGTTTTATATGTTTTTATGTGAATTTCATGATTAGAATTATTTTTGGGTTCATGTGATAATAAATATTTCTTATGTAACACCCAATAGTTTTAACCTTGGAAAATTTTATTTGATAGCATATGTGAAATGTCACACCAATCATAGAATAAAATATAACACTCTGAGATATTATTATATATTTATTTTTAAATAAATTCAAGATCATCATTATATTTCATTATACACAACAATTATTTTGTCATTAATTATTCAAAACACTATTTTTTTGTTGTATTACACACAATTCTGAGATTATATTTTATTTTAGGAAACAATTTTAAAGGAAAAGTGAAATATATTTAAAATATTATTTTTTTAATATTATGTTTATCACATAGCCATAGAAATCATGGGTATGAATTTTACCAACTAAAATTGGGAATATATTTTTATCTTTTTATTAAAAGTAAAATAAGAATCATTTTTAAAATGATTTGTTTTCTGAAATACATTTTTTTCTAAAATATGGGTTAGTCATGATTCGTGAACATAATATAAAATTATATTTTAAAAGATTTGATAGATTAGATTTAAAAAATACAACTTAATTTTATAAATAAAAATATAAAAAATAACTAATGGGAATTTTTTTGGATTTATGTAAAATGTTTTATTATTAAATGAATAAATAAAAATTCTGCATTAAAATTGAAAACTTCATTTTTTTTTAAAAAATATTAAGTTAAATTATATTTTTAGTTGGTTTAAATGTATAATTAGTTATTATTTTTATCAATCGATGCACTTTATATCCTTTTAATCTTTTTTATAATTATTTCTGATATTATAACTTTGTAATTTGTTGAACATTTTTTCTTTAAATCCTCACTTTCTCATCACTTCTATGGGATTGATAGTAAATTAAAAATTTCAATTTATATGAATTAAATTTGGAAAATGGGATTACATATTTTTAATAATAATAATTTATAATTTATAAAAATATAAACATAATTTTATTCTCAAATGAATAGTAAAAATAATAATAATTAATTACAATGATTAGGATAAAAATGGATTTATTATGGGGTTAAACTATGATGATATGTGTTAATAATTACATACAAACATTTTAAAACAACCATTTTATATCCATATTTCTTCCATATCCCTTATAGTTTTTATAATTTCCCATTCAGAGGCTCTTTTCATGATAAAAACATGGGTATGATTGAATGGTTTCAAAAAAAATACTAGTGTATCACTCTCCTCACTTATAAATGGATACACCCTCTCCCCTACATCCACATATTCCAAACTCTATGGTTTTGAAAGTACCATAAAAAAAATTAGTTGAATTCCTCACTCCCCTCATCCTAGTTTCTTATTTATGGAATAAATCCAATATTTCATGTAATTGATGTATACCCATAAAGGATAACCAATGGAGAGGTACTGTGTTTCAATGAGTGGTATTATTTTATATCTACCTCAATATACCTCAATTATTATTAAAACATGCTGATATGATATCCTCAATTTCATAAAAATACAAAATTTTTGTTATAATAACTTAATTACATACAACTACGTTCACTTCCATCAAATGGGTTATAAATTATCCATTCATGTGGGCAGCTGACTTCCACCTCACGAATTAATATAAGTAAATTTTCCATTAACAACTCCCACAGTTGGGAATGATGACAGATCAATAGCATATGTATGATATTTATAAAATAATTATATCTTTCAATTTAATATATCTTGTATAAATGTTTTTACTTTCCATTTTATAGGGGATACAATAATGTCAACGTTTTTTATGGTGGACGACCGCCTAATAAAGTTATGTAATTTTTCTATCACTCACATGTTACAAGGAAAATGATAATGATATTTTTAAGTATTATATGTTATATACATGATGTAATTTTGAAATTACTGAAATATTTTTTATTCTTTACATTTAATATATTTAATACTTTATTACCATGTCACTTAATAAAATATGATAACATCATTTAGTATTGTGTCGAATACCGCCTTCCTGAAGTAATGTGACTATCTTTTCATCACCACACCACATTGATGATATATATTATCATATTTAATGAAATAATATGTTATTTATAAAATTATAATCATTATTAAATGACAAAATATTATTTACCTTCTTTCCATTTTGATAGTTACAAAATGGAAATGCTACTCATGCCTACGTATAACCCACCATCCTCGTGATCATAACATACTTTATTTTTTATAACTATATTTCATGATTAGTTTTAAAAGTATAAATGGGGTAAAAATATGATAATTATGTTATTATTATTCTATATGTTTTAAAACCATATAATTTATCATGAAATGGATAATTGATCATGAAATACATAATGGAAAACAGTGTAATTACCAGCTAAAACATTGGAAAATTTAATGATTATTTATAAAAGGGTGATAATATTTTATAAAATGAAAATATATCATATCATAAATATTATTATATTTATTTTATAAGTTAATATAATTTTTTAAACCACTATACTAAAGGTTAATTAATGTTTAACTAAAAAGAAACATGAGTTAAAGGATATCTAGTTTCCCTTTCATTTCATTGATATGTATGAAATATTCACCACTTATTTATTTTTTGGTTTTATGTACTGACCCAATGTTTTATTATATCATGGATATTATAATTTTATTTATATCAAATTTTTCCCCTGTCTTCGTAATTTATTGTGTCTTTTTCATCAAAATATGACAAATGTGGTTTGTGATTCTATCTCAATTTTCATTCATTGAAGAACAATTGAATTTTACGCACCAATTTTCTATGGTGTATAAAAAAATTCATTTAATATCTAATATATTTATGACATCATATTTCAAGGTATATTAATATATCAATTTCTATTATTTCATTCAAGTTAATTTTTATTGAATGTTATAGTGTTTCAAGGGACATCTTGGAAATTTCATTACATTGAGGTATATTGTAATGTTATGCACATAATTTCTTCTATGTAAATAATTTACTTCCCCTTTGACATGTAATATAATTCATAAAAAATTAATCATGGTATTTTAATTTTTAATTTTAAATATTCCAACTAATGGGATTTTAATTAAGAGTTACCATGTGGTAAATAATTTTATAACTCATTTTCTTTTTCTTGGTTTTGTTAATGTTTCATTTTATTTGATATTCCATGATTATATTTATGATGAGTTTTAATAAAATTATTTTCTATTTATACATCTTTATATGGATTTGTGTCTAACACATGTAATCTATTCATTTATTAATTTTAACTTCAATAATATGATCATTATAAGGGTTTATTTCACAACATCATTTTAATAAATATGGTTTATTCGTTAATTTATGTTGAATTAAATAATTTTATAAATTTTAAAATAAAAAGAAATAAAATTTTTATTATCTAGTTTCTCAGGATATTTTAAATTAATTGTACCATTTTTCCACTATTTAAAAATTAAATATTTACAAAAATTTAATTAAAAAAATATGACTACATTTCTCTCTTCCGTTGGGAATTTATTTTCTTCCAAAACCAAATTTTCAACAAATGTTTTAATTTTTTTTAAAATAATTAATATTATTTAATAAATAAATTATTACCCTAACTTACTTATTATAAAAATATTTCAAACGAATCTTAATGTAGTCTTCATAAATTTTACAGTATAGATTTTATTGAAAATGTGAATGGAACCTTTTAGTTATTTTCTAAACCTGGTAGTTTTCAAACATTTCTACAGTGAAAACAAAATGTTATTTTTAACTTTTAGTTCATTTATGGAATTAACCTACAGCATGGAATTTATTTCATTTACTATTCCTTTTCAATTTTAAAATTATATGTTTAATGAAAATGAATTTACTAATATTTAAGTAATTAATAGTTTTTAAAAGTGATTTTTTTAATGAAAATTATTTTCAAAATTTATTATGTTTTAAAAATGATATTTTTACTAATAATTTTGTTACTGAAATTTTTATAGTATTTATATTAATTAATATAAATAACCATTCATTTTATATATACTACAAATGGGATATTTTATATTGATGTAATCCTTACTCTCCATCCACATGGTTTAATATTATTTGGACAATGGATATTTTTGAAATTCACATAGTAAATCCATTTATATTTTCTTTAACATCCTCATTATCTATATAATTTCAAAATATCATTTTATATTAAGTTTTCCTAATTTTACATATCATTTATCACGGTTATTCTTATTATTTAAACTATATCCCATTTTAATATACCATTTTTTACTTTGAAGGTTGTTTTATGAGCTGTGGAAATATTGATGAATCCATATCCTTTAATGAATATTTATACATATTTATAACTTGTTTTATTTATAAATGAAATCATTTATTTATTATATAAGGAATTTTTTAGGCCTGGAAGACATGTTTGAGGCCTGATTAATGATAAACCCTTGAAGCATAGGTAGTCTAATGAAGATAATGTGTAATATATCATGATATTAGTTTTCAAACCCTAATGGGTCTCTAAAAAGAAGTTTAAACTATATTTTGAATGGGTTTTACATCAGATGTATCATGATTACTAAGAACTTGTTATCCAATTATTAATAATTTACATCATTAATAATTAAGTAATTTTTATCGTTGACATTTTCAAAATGATGTTATCTCTAGATGAAACTCACTTCTAGAATATTGATTAAATGGAATGTGTGTTCATTTATTTAACATTCCAAATTGTTAATGAATTTCAATTTTGGGATTGTAATTTTATTTAAATTTCATGTGTTTTTTAATTTTTCATTTCTTAATAATTATTATTTCTTTATTCAAGATAGTTTCTATTATAATTAACTCTTATTGATTATTGGTTCACATCCTTATTTTTTTATTTCATAAGTATTTAATAAAGATTGCTATGATTTTTGTAAAATGGTATTTTAGAGGGTATCATTTTGATATAAAAAATTTATGTTATAATTTCTCTTAAAATGTACAGAAATAATCAAGAATGTTTCCAATTTACTAGGACTACTAAACTATTTGGTATTTTGGGATGTCACTCGTTTTACCTTATACCAATATAATAAAATAAAAATAATCTCTATGGTATTATGTTTTGGGTTTCTATAGTTGGAAAAAGATGTTTATTATTAGAGACAATGGAATCAATATTTAGGAAAACGTCGATTAGGTAAGATAGCCCAATGAGAAACATTGAGAATGTGTATAGAAGAATATACTCATGGTTTTATAAGAAATAAATTTTTTATTTTCTCCTAGAAATACTATTAGGGTAGGTGTCCTGAGAACCAACTGTTTTGTACTTTGATTACATGAATATACACTTATTATATACTGTTTATTGTTCTGCAGGACTATAATATAATAATGTCTTAGAATATTTGTTCATTGATAAGGTCATGGAAGATCCCAGATATGATGAGAACATTGAAATTCTATAACAATATTCTTAAATAATGTTCTACGGTTGGATATAATAATATGATAAGAAACATAGAATACAGACCGTCATGTGCAAGTACTCGTAAGAAGATGAGACTCTCTCTCATGGAGTTCGCACTTGGTAAACTCCAAGATGAGAGATTATGAGAACAGACCAAATAGTAGCAATTATGCATGTCTTGGTGTTATAAAAAAAATTTTTCTGTGATTATGAGAACAGGCCAAATAGTAGCAATTATGCATGTCTTGGTGTTATAAAACATTTCTATCTGTGAGAATGTGTAATGGTCCTTAGACTGGATGATTATCATTAACTCATGTCATGACTCACACACTTAGATTTGCTGACGAAAACCGTCACGAATACTGTTGGCGGGAAGTAGTCTACTTTGGGTGCATAATGAATGACACGTTTTTAATTGATAAGTTGAAGAAGAATTTTTCCCTTACATATTTATGGAAGTAAATATCTCATACCCTTTGATTGAAATAGAACTATCGAACAAATTCTAGGGCCATGGTGTCACGATGAGTTTATTTCTTGAAGTCAATGAATGACAGATCAAGCATATAGGTTTATGACACTACCATGAAACCTACAAGATGAGATATTGAGACAAAGGGATTAAATTACACAGTAAGCGTTCAAATGAGGTGGTAATTCAATGTGGCATCAGCCTCTTTCTCTTGGGTTCCTTGACCTATTGCTAGATAGTAATCTTGGACTTTAGGCAAGCCTTCCTAATGCCAACAAGAAAGAGGCATAGAGGGTCAAACACTAAGTGTATCCAATTATCTCAAGTAGAATAAAGATTATTCCTGTAGGTGGTATAATAATTATTCAAGAAATCCTAAATCATTTGAATGTTTGAGGAAGAAGAAAATAAAAACAAGTACACAACGTGTATTAATGATTACATTCCGTGTAGTTTTTATTTTGGAAAACAAGTACACATTGTGTATTAATGATAACACACCATGTAGTATTCATTTAGGAAAGGAAATGAAAAATAAAAACAAGATATACACGATGTGTACATTGAATGTACATGCCGTGTATTTTTCAATGAATAATGAGTACATGTCGTGTATCAATGATTAAACGCCATTTAGTTTTTCCAATTGCGATTTCAAGGATATAATATTGTTTTATTAAATGATATTTATGATAATTAGTGTGGGAATATGTCAAGTAATTAGTTATTCGACGTGGGGGATTTCATTGAGAGTTAATGAAATAAATAAAACACGTAACACATTTAATTATTATCATAACTCTATAACCTCAAAGCCAATTATAAATATACTCACAACCCCAAGAATTTTCCTAATAATCATTGTGCACAACAATTCTGGAGAATTTTCTCAAGAACGGAAGAACTCTATCCTCCAAGAACACTCTCAAGACTGAGAGAGATCCACCTCTATTAGATCAAGGCAATCTAAGGTGGACAATATAAGAAAAGGCTTCTCCACATGAGCACCCGAAGATTCTTTTGGCGACGTCCCGAGATATGTGGTGCAAGTGTGGATCACCGTTAGAGGAAGTCTACACGTGGATTCTAGGACGCAGTGATGAATCACCCTAAGACGTGATCATAAATATCAACAAAGAAAGAAATCCATAAAAGGTAATTCTTTTAAATTAATTTAATTAATTATAATCAACATGTGATGATCTTTCCTTTGTGGCTCCGAGACTTTTCTTCTTCTTTTTCAATTTCTTTGATTCGATCGATGGAGCCTACTGTTTATGATCATATTGATCCCAGATTAATCATTGCTAATGAAAAAAAATCCAAGTGGGAACATCCACCCATGAGCTTCCACTACGCCCGGGACATTCAAGTGGTATCAGAGGAAGTTAGAACAGTGATTATAGTTATTTAATTTTCGTTGATAATTTATGAGTTTATATTTGATTTAATTAAAGATAAATCATTATATAAAACTGAATGAATGAGATCTGTTCTTCCTTCTTCTTTTCTCGAGTCACATCATAGAAACAACCTTTTAATTTTAATTTTTATTAAATTAAATACGAGGATCTCATCTGGAGGAGCCTCTCTTTTTGTCTGTACAACACAAGAATACTGGGCGTGTAGTGAAAACTACACGCCGCGTACTTAGGTTCAACGAACCAGTATTGGTCTGCCAAACCATGCCATGTGAATTGAGAGTGGAAAAGTATTTATCACACCGTGATGACTAGAACTGAATGACGAGTGGAAACCAGAATACACAACGTGTCTATTGAATCAACACGCCATGTAGTCTGATCTGGCCCAGGTGAAACCGCGTACAAGGAGAAGTTGTGTATCGCGTACATGAGATTGCCAGGTCGGTAACCGCGTAACAAGAAAGTACACGCCATGTTAGATTCATCTACACGTCGTGTACTCTAAAGTATCTAATGTACAGAAAACACGCCAAATCCCCCGTTGTGTACTTTGGGTAAAGGGTGAAAACAAACACACGTCATGTAATATAGCCTACACGTTGTATACTTTATAGAAATGGAATTTCACCAGGTTTCCTCCAAAGTAAAAATAACTATACAAGGATTATGGATGAGAAGAATCTCAAGGAAATTCAGAAAGTAATTTAAGATAAAGAATAAATTAATTATAAGATCATAATTAATTGAATTCAAGAGAGACTTATCTTGACTAAAAGAAATATTAAAAGAATTTCAATACTAAATATGAATAAATTTCGTTTCATGATATGGATGATCATGAGCTAGAACAAAGACCCTTTGTATGTGTGTATAGTTTCATTTAAATTTGTTTAATTTAAATTTTTTGTCCTGCGAGCCTTCCTCCAAAAAATGTAGGGCCTGTGTGCCCCTGGTTTCTTTAATGTAAACCCCATGTAATGGAGGATCTCCCATGCCATTAGAGACAGTTCAAAAATCAGAATCTGAGGTGGAACCAACCCAAGAAGATGAAAAGGTGGACATATGGGAGCTGTAAACCACAAACCATCAGGTTCAAGGTGTTTTCCCTAGGTCAGGGTTAGCTTATCGAAACCAATAGATAAGAGAACTAATATAATCTCATGATCATGACATCTTATTTTATTTATATCTGATTGCATGGTTTATTTATTATGAATGTGTTGTTGCATTCACATAATTAATGAAAAAATCAATCATTAAAAGATGGAATAAAATAAATAAGCAGACTATGCATAAACATTATCTGATCATGGTTAATCACTTCATAAATAATAACTTAATATTAACAAGCATGTGATAATGAAAAAACAACGTATAAAGAATAAAATTTCTCAAATACCATATTATGTCTGACCAAGACTTATGTTACATGATTAAGGTAAATACTCAATAAAACTATTTGTTTGACCAACCCTGGTTGGTACACTTACTTTTATAATGGATGCTCTTATGAAAGTTCCGGGTTGACATAAACATTTTACATCAAGAGGAGTAGACCATGCTAGACATTTTTTAAAATGGAGGCAAGTGTTGAGGAAATCCAAGTCAGGATTTCTGGATTCGGGATTCCACTCAACAGATCAAGGAACTATAAGATCAAAGTTGGCAAAGACCCGCCAACCTAAATACCTTTAAATAGCTAGACCATCCCTTGTTGGGGTTATGCGAAGGGGAATATGGATCCTTGCCACTAGAATTTCATAGAAACTGGATATTTCAAGTTCAATGGTGAGGGCCATTGGGACTTGATAAAATTGTGCGAGAATTAATAAATTCATTTAATACTTTTCATAAAATGTAATAAAAAATTACTGATAAATCTGATCTTTTAATTTATAGAATCAATATAACAAGCTCGTCAACCACATTTTCTCTACGATCAGTTCTGGATAAACACAATATCCTCATCGGAAGTAACGTTCAGGAATGGTTTGGGATCCTTCAAGTTATCGTACGCCATGAATGAATTTTTTACATCCTGGAGTCCCCACTTCCTAATTCTCTTTCCCAAGGGGTGAGTGATCAATATTTCATGTTCTATGATCAACATTTGAATGATGCACTTGACGTTTAATGTCTGATTCTATCATCAATGTCTTGTGAGCTCATGAACTATCATGAAGACGTGGATCCCTATATCATGCTCGATCACCTGCGTGGTTTATACCCAGAGAGAGCAAGATAGGAAAGGTTTGAGATCTCCAAGGCTCTATTTTAGAGCATTCTTGGAGAGGGTTCCTGAGCTGGGCCTCATGTAGTCAAGTTCATTGGCTACATTGAGCGCTTGGAGGTTCTACGGTTTAAACTCCTTGAAGAACTGGGTACCGATCTCATTCTCACATCACTCCCCCGAATAATCTATAACTTTGTAGTAAATTTCAACATGAACAACATTGAGAAGTTTCCATCTAATCTTTTTATCCTTATTCTCTAAGTGGACAATGATATGAAGCGCAAAAAACCTTCTATCCTTATGGTGAATAAAAGGAAAAGGAAGGTGAGGAGCTTTAATCCCATGGATTCTTCAAGGCCTTCCGAGAAAAGGAAGATCAAAGGTGAGGCAGGAGAACAGAAGGTTGTTGGTTTCGCATGTGGCAAGAAAGGCCACTGGAAGAAAAAATGCACCCAACCAAGGAAGCAAGGGGAAGCATCAGATGTGTTTGTTATCGAATGAAGTCTATATATTTCTAAAAATTGAGTATTAGATACATCTTGTGGTGCTCACATATGTATCAAAATCCTAGAACCATGTATATTCAGGAATATTAATCAAGGGGAAGTAGACCTAAGAGTAGCCAACGGAGCCAGACTCGCTGCTCTAGCTGTCAGCGACTACCACCTCACATTGCCAACAATAATGGTCTTGATGTTAAAGGGTTATTATTATGTGCCTTATGTTACTAAAAACATTATTTCAGTATCCAGATTAGATACAGATGGATTCATCTTCATGTTTGGAAATGAATGTCACAACTTTTACAAAGATAGAATTTGTTTTGGTAGGAAACATTTATATAACAGCCTTTATCTGTTAGACAACACAAACCAAGTAATGGAAATCGATGAGAAAGTTAATTCACAGGACTCATACCACACCCAACTTTGGATTCACCAGCTAGGTCATGTCAATGAGAAACGTTTGACAAAATTACATCAAGATGGGTATTTAGATTCTTTGGAACTAAAACTACTTGGTGTATGTCATGCATGTATACAAGGCAAAATGACCAAATCCCCATTTAGTGGGAAAGGTGAAATGGAGAAAGAGAATCTATAATTAGTTCACACAGATGTGTGGGGACCATTTCCAGATGAAGCAAGGGGTGGGTTCTTGTACATCATAACTTTTTCTGGTGATTTTAGTAGATATTGATATATTTTCTTAATGATGTATAAATCTGATTCTTTTGATTGGTTCAAAGAATAAACGAATGATGTTGAGAAACAGCTAGGTAAGAATATTAAGAAAATCCGCTCAAAAAGAGGAGGAGAATATCTTAATCAGTACTTCATTGATTTTTTACGGGAGTTTGGGATTCTATCTCAACTCACTCCTCATTACACACCTCAGTGGAATACTGTAATTGAATGGAGAAACCACACCCTTTTGGACATGGTGATATCAATGAAGATTCATGCGAGTCTTCCATTATCCTTTTGTGGATATGCATTACAAACAAATGCACACATACTAAACCAAGTACCAACTAAATCGATAAAGGGTATTCCATACGAGTTATGGAGTGGACGCAAAGTCGTGTTATCAAATTTTCATGTGTGGGGTTGTGAAGCATTTGTTAAGGCGTCTTCAGGTAACAAACTTTCACCCCAAGGAACAAAGTGTACCTTTATAGGATATCTCAAAGAAACAAGGGGATATTACCTATACAACACCTCAGATAAAAACGTAATAGTGGAAAGACATGCCGTATTTCAAAAGAGGGAGAACATCTCCAAAAGAGATAGTGGGTGTGAGATAGACTTCGATTAAGTCGGGGCTCAAGATACATAGGAGCGGTACAAGAACAAATTCCAAAAATCCCCGTGGAAGAACAATCTATTCCAGAGACACAAGAACTACGTAAGAGCATGAGACATGTGAAAGAACCAGAACGATATGTTTTTATTGTCACTGAGGATGGGGAATCATTATTGGTTGGCAATGATGATCCTCTTACCTACAAGGAAGCAGTTGAAGGCACTGACACTGCCAAGTGTCAAGAAGCCAGGAATTTTGAAATGGATTCCATGTACCATAACCAAGTCTGGATTTTTGTTGATCCTCTAGTTGATGTAAAGCCTATTGGTAATAAATGGTTATTCATGAAGAAACAGGACATGGAAGGACAAGTCAACACCTATAAGGCACGATTGGTTGCAAAAGGTTTTAGATAGCATCAAGAAATTGACTATGATGAAACCATTTCACTAGTTGCAATACTGAAATCCATCAGAATCCTATTGGTCGTTGCCGCTTACCATGACTATGAAATTTTGAAAATGGATGCCAATACATCATTCCTTAAAGAAATCCTCTAGGAATATGTCTACATCACACAACCTGAAGGGTTTGTGACTCCAAAGGATTCCAACAAGGTATTCGAGTTGAATAAATCCATTTATGGATTAATATAAACATCAAGGTCATGGAACATTCGTTTTCATGAAGCTGTAATGGAATTTGGATTTGTTAAGAATAAATGTGAGCCTTGATTCTACAAAAGTTTTAGAAGAAGTGCAGTTGTTTTCCTAATAGTATATGTTGACGACATATTACTAATTAGAAACGACGTTTATGTCTTACAGTCAGATAAGGCATGGTTGGATAAATTCTTCTCTATGAAAGACTTGGGTGAGGCAGAATATATTATTGGGATCAAGATCCATCATGATAGACCCAATATAATGATGGGCCTAAGTCAAAGTACATATACTGACAAGATACTAAAGAGATTCAGTATGCAGCAGTCCAAGAGGGGATTGTTGCCAATGTCACATGGCATTAATCTTTCCAAGAAAATGTTTCCTCATACACATGTGAAAAAAAAAATGTCAAGGATCCCTTATGCACCCATGATTGGATCAGTCATGTATGGTATGCTATGTACAAGGCCATATGTTGCTTACGCATTATGTGCGATAGGCAGCTATTAAAATAATCCAGGAGACTGTCAATGGATGGCAGTCAATATCATCCTTATGTATCTGAGGCATACTATGGATATGTTCCTGGTTTATGGAGGAGATGAGGAACTAGTCATCAGAGGACATTTAGATGCTAGTTTTCAGACTGATCAAGATGACATTATGTCACAGACTGGATATATCATCAGTTTTAATAGAGGTGTTGTGAGATGAAAGAGATCAATGCAAGGTGTGGTTGTCGATTCTATAGCAGATTACGAGTATATTGTAGCTTCTAATGAAGCTAAAGAAAGAGTATGGATGTGAAGATTCGTCCAAGAGTTGGATGTAGTACCTATCAGTAAAGATCCTATCACACTCTATTGTGATAATACTATAGTAGTGGCATTTGAAAAAGAGCCAAGGTCACATCAGCAGAAAAAGAACATACATCGGAAGTATCATCTCATGAGGGATTTTTCTCAAAGAGGTGAAGTTGTAGTGAGTAGTATTTCCAAGAATGAAAACGTGGCAGAAACCTTGACTAAAGCCTCGAATCAGAAGAAAAAATATCATCATGTGTGGTCTAGTGGACTAAAAGTCATAGGAAGTTGGCTCTAGTCAAAGTGGGAGATTGTTAGGGTTGTTGTCCTGATAAAAAAATCATTTTTTACTTTGATTAAATTTATGTACACTTATTATATATTGTTAATTTTTCTACATGAAAATAATATAATAATGCCCTGGAATATTTTTTGCATTGATAAGGTCATGCCAGATCCCTGATATAGTGATTTCCATTAAATGCTATAATAATATTCTCAAATAATGTTCTATGGTTGGATGATATACTATGATAGGACACATAGTATACAGACCGTCATGTGTGAGTACTCATAAGAATACAAGACTCTATCTCATGGAGTTTTCACTTGGTAACCTCCATGATGGGAGATTATGAGAACAGGCCCACCTGTAGAAATTCTACATGTCTTGGTGTCATCAAACATTGCTATCTATGAGCGTGTGTAATGGTACTTAGACTGGAAGATTGTACTTAAATCATGTCATGACTCACGCAATTAGATTCTCTAACGAAAACCATCACGAAGACCGTTGGCGGGACGTAGGGTATGTTGGGTGCATCATGAATGACATGCTGTTAATGGATAAGTCGAGGAAGAATTTTTCACTTCAATATTTATGGAAGCAAATATCTCGGTCACTTTGATTGAAAATGAAATGTCGATCAAATTCCATGGACATGGTGTCAAGACGAGTTTATTTCTTGAAGTCAAAGAATAACAAATCAAGCATATAGGTTTTTGACAGTGCCATGAAACCTGCTTGATGAGATATTGAGAACAAGGGATTAAATTACACAGTAAGTGTTTGTTGAGGTGGCATGTCAATGCAGCGTCAACTTCTTTCTCTTGGGTGCCTTGACCCATTGCTAGACAATAATCTTTGACTTTTGGCAAGACCGCCTAATGCCAATGAGAAAGAGGCCTACAGGTTCACACACTAAGTGTATCAAAGAATTTCAAGTAGAATAAAGATTATTCATGTACGTGGTTTAATAATTATTCAAGGAATCCTAAATTGTTTTAATGTTGGAGGAAGAATAAAATAAAAAAAGTACACGGTGTGTAGTTTTACTTTTTGAAAACAAGTGCATGTCGTGTATTAATGATTACACGCCATGTAGTTTTCATTTTGGAAAAGAAATTAAAAATGAAAACAAGATATACATGTCATATACATTGAATGTACACACCGTGTAGTTTTCAATGAAAAATGAGTACATTTGGTGTATCAATGATTATAGGCCATGTAGTTTTTCAAGTCGGGATATTGAAGATATAATATTGTTTTATTAAATGATATTTTTTATAATCAACGTGGGTGATGTCAAAGAATTAATTATTTGACATGGGGATTTTCAATAAGAGTTAATGAAATAAATAAAATGTGTAACACGTTTATTTATTATCATAACTCAATAACCTCGAACCTGATTATAAATATATTCACAACCCCAACACTTTTCCTAAGAATCGTTGTGCATAACAATTCTAGAGAATTTTCTCATGACCGAAAGAACTTTGTCCTCCAAGAATTCTCTCAATACCGAGAGAGATCCACCTCCATCGGATCAAGGTGACCTAAGGCGGACAATGCAAGCAACGACTTATCCACACTAGCACCCGAATATTCCTTTGGCAGCGTCTAGAGATACATTGTGCACGTGTGGATCACTGATAGAGAAAGTCTACACTTGGAATCTGTGACGAGACGACGAATCACATCAGAATGTGATCAGAAATATCAACGTAGAAAGAATGCCATAAAAGGTACTTCTTGTCAACTAATTGACTTAATTATAATCAACTTGTGATGATCTTTCCTTTTTGGTTCCAGGACTTTTATTCTTGTTTTTCCGTTTCTATGATTAGATCCGTGGAGCCTGGCGTTTATCATCGTATTGATCCTTGATTGATCATTGCTGATGACAAAAAGCCAAGTGGGCATATCCACCCACAAGCTTCTGTTGTGCCTTGGACCTTCAAATACAACCCCATATAGATACAACACATGGGAATGGTTTATACATAGTGTTACGAAGGGATAAATACTCTGAAAAGGGTGTATTGGGATTAACCTCATCATCATTCAGTGTTGAAAAACATTCCTTACTACATACCTAGTTTTACAATACCAATGGATATAAATAGGATAAATAAAATTTTATAGAAACAATTAATAAGGATTATAATAGATGATAATAATGAATGGTGTAGATTAAATATGAGGTGTATTATATTTAAATAATACATCTCAATCGAATGAGAAAAATATTTACCTTTGGGAATGAACGGAACAGTTTAATGAGTTACCGAGGAAAAATAAAGTTTATTCTAATGGAATTAAATCTCATGATTACATTAAAATTATATTTTTCATTGTTAAATGTAGAGAACAGGGGAATTATGCAAGTGAATTTCCCCTTCTAAAGGTAAACCCCAAGAAGAAGGAAGGAGTTATGTTGAAATAAAAAACATTGAGTAATTATGTATTTGGATCAAATAATTAAATTTTAAAAGTATTTTTATCATTGGTATTTTAGTGATATGAATGAAAAAACACATATGAATTGTGTTAGATTTTAGAATCATATATGTTTTAATTAAATTAATATTTATGGATACAATCATGAATTAATTATTTTAATATATATCATAAGTTCAAATTCTAAAAAAGTATTTTTAGGTTTTAGGTGATGGGTGTCTACAATGATTAATGATATTTTGTTAGAAATTTATGGAATGAATATGTTTTTATCGAAAAATTTATTTGAGGAATAATTCATTTATATTTTATAGATATATTCTTAAAGGTATCTATAATTCTTGAGGTTCATATAATCATTAATGATGTTTTCATAATAGTCAAATAATATCACTATGCATTGGTAAAATGAAATGTGACTTTATAAAATTCATAGAAAAATATTATTTAATTATTTAATTATATTTCGGGGATATCCATCTAATTTTTTGGGGATACATATTGAATTTATATTAATATAGTTTAGATAAATTAATAACGACATCCACGGTGAAAACCAAGAGAATTTGAAAAGGTCACAGGACTTATACACAATGATGATGAATGATAAGGGTTTAGTGCCTTCCACTGATCTACATAATGTCTTGGTCAATATGTCATTGCTTTTATTTATTATAATTTATTAGTAAATAATATTATTTTACCAGTGGTGTTACTTTTTAGTTTTAGTGATTAATTTATTATATTTAAATACTTTTGTTAACTATATATGTTTTGGAAAATGGTTAGAGTCAAATAGAAAAAAAATTCACTCGTTTATAGATATTACAATATATTAAAAGTTAAAAAATTTTCTTCAGCCATATATATTTATTTGTTTATATTAATTTATTGGAGAAATTGATGACTTTAAAATTGATCGAATAATAACAAGACGATGAACTTTTTATTACAAAATAGAAATTTATCATGTAATTATATTTTATTATATTAATATATGGTAAAATAATTTATCAACTATTGGAAAATTATCATGAAAAAAATGAAACCCTATTACATTCATATCTGATATATCCGAAAATATTATATATCATAAAAAATAAATGGTTTTCAGTCCATTAAATTTCAATTATCATAAAACTACATGTGATAAATGACCTAAATCAGTCTATATAATTATTCAAACTTTTTATTCATGTCCTTATGTTCTCCTTCAACCAATTTTATCATACATATAAATCTATATATTCATTATTTCATATGATATTTATATATCCCTATATTTATTATTAAGAGGATATTTTATAAACCCTTTTTAGGATATTGGTTTCTAAACAATGTTATTTCAAAATGAAAATAGCTTGATTTCTAAGATAAATTTTCAATTCAAGTGACAAAATATATTTATAATGGGGATAATGTAACAACAAAAAATTTAAAATCATAATTTAATATTCCATAGAGAATGTGACACACAAAACAAAGGCAAGTAGAAAATATAACACCCTTATACATTATGATATATTTATTTTTAAATAAATTTAATCTCTTAAATATCTTACATTACATGAAACAATAATTTTTACTTACCTTCCCACCTGTAACGCCCCGACCCCATTTACCCAGAGTCGGTGCATTATTACATAACATTGGCATGATCAAAATAAATATCACATCTCGAAAGAACGATTAGTTTAGTATCCTTGGAAACACTAGATATATTCATAAAGTTTACATTACATCATAAAATGAAAACTACAATAATATAGTCTCCATAGTTTACACTCTTATCCCCTCATACTATCCCGGAAGGACATTCATTATTTACTTCTTCACATCTTTGGAAAAATAAAACATAGAATGGGGTGAGCTCAAATGCCCAGTAAGGATAACAATATAGCGAAAACTTTTATAAATAATCCTAAACACTTAAGGAAATGTATAACTAAAACAAAAGCCTTTTAAAACTTGAAATTCAGCATAATATGGAAGAAATAAAATGAAATAATTCCATATACTTATTCACATGGATATTCTACTAGTCGAATAATCACATGCAATATCAATAACCACATTCGTAATGATGGAATGCATAATGCCAGACTATCATAACCACATAGCCAATGCCTCTATCCAAGACTACAAATAAGATTCTGTGAAGGCCTTGTGCCAAGACACTAGTTTGTCTCATGAGACCTACTGATGCATTGAGGAGCTATAGCAGGATCTACCCGTCACTTATTAAATCCAATACATTCCTCATATGAACAGGTTTAAACATAACATAAAAATTTGTATTAAAACTATCATACAAAATGTCAATAATTTAATCATAAAACATGAATGGTATAAAAATAACACACCCACAGTTAAACATATCACAAAACCATCAATACAATATTGAAGTTTTGCATCATAATAAATCAACTCTAAATAAACTTAAAATCCATCAAAGGATGTTGACATAGATGAAATCAAAACTATTTTTAAAGAAATATATCTTCCTATTTTGAAATCATTTAAGAGTCACATAATTATAAAATAAAACATTTACTTTGAAAATTTTCTTATAAGATTATAAGGGAAGCTTCGAAGATTTTATAATGGCGGAAAATAGTCGTAGCCGCCGTATAAGTTAAAAAACATTCTTACCTTAATTCTGTCGAAAAGGTTAAAAAGCACCTTGTTTGGAAAACGACAGAAATATTCCTTTATAAACCCCTTATAAAAAGTAAAACAAGTGTATTAATTACTTTAACCCATATTATTGTATATAGTAATAATGTTTTGAAAAATATTTTTAAGAAACATGGATGTGGATGATAAAGAAATCCCAGTAGATTATTACGTATAAACAACCTCGGATAATGAATAGATTGCGAAATAAACCCTTACCTTGTTCTTTTACTTGGTTGAGGGTAGGTTAACCTTTTGTATAATGGTGAAATAATTGTTATTAAATTATACAATAATCATACACATTAATATGATATCATATATGATCTTTTAACATTGTGTTGCTAATAATATCATAGAATTATCATCGTTTTGGGTGTTAACTTACTCGTTTTATTTTATATGTTTTGTTACATAAGACATGTTTTTTATGGATAGTTTGTATATTATTCATATCCATAATTATATCAAGTACTTAAACATAATTTTAAATCATCAAATGATAATTATACTTGAATGGATACGATGGAGAATAAATCTCATCGCGTTCGTGGAGACGGTAGTCCGTACGTATGCACGAGCGACAATATTATTCTTTTGATATTAAAATAATATTTAATTGGATGGTATATCATATATACAGAATCATTGTCATGTTATATTTATTATTTACATGAATTACACATCATTATTATACCCATCCAAATAATAATTTATTGAATAATAATTACACCATGACGTGGAGACGGTAAGTCGTACGTACGCACGTATGGTGACATGTTATTAAAAAGATGGATAGAATACTGAATATGGTTGTACCATATTTATAATAACATCATAGTATATATAAGATACTATAGTTATTATTTTAGAATGTGAATGAAAGAAGAAGTTGAAGAAGAAAGGAACCTGAAATAGGGTGGTGAAAACATTACCTCTTTTTCGGGTTCTTCCTTTTGATTTGATCAAAAGGGCTACTTAGGATGGCTTTTTGACTAAAGGAAGGCCTCTAGGATGAAGTAAGGGAAGTTTAGAGAGTATTTGGGCAGGGTTTTGTCTAACCAAAAGGCTTTGAAGGTATTAATTAATTAGAAGGGGGAGTGCCCTTTTATAAGAGAGGTGAGGGGCACCTTTGAAAAAGCTAGAAATATTATTTTATAATAAGTTCATATTCGGTTTCTAATGGATCCAAAGTGGATTATTTAAAGTTTAAGGTGGGTATCGGTCGAAAAACACTCAAGAAATAGAATTTAGATAGGTTTGGGTCATTATATTAACCTTATCTTTTAGTTTTAACTCTTAGTTAATTAGTTTTACACTTACCATGTCACTTTGTATTTTTATATTATATAGATAATAATCATACTATATACCGCCAAGAGACCCCCCAAGTGGTCCATTAATGATGCACCTATCATGATATAAGTCTATTTCCTGAACCTTAAATTTTTAGGAATTTAATATCAATTAATAATATAACATTTGTTTTAAAAACTCTTTTATGTCAATTTTGACACTATTTGGAAAATTGAAGTTTTTAAAAACTATAACAGAATGATTACTTCATGAAAAATTAATTAAATCATTCATAACATGTCATATTAACCTATAAAATTATATTAATTCATAAAATACTCAAATTATATTTATTTGGGTATTTATAATATCAATTATTTTAATTTTTTACTATTATGGTAATTACTGCATCACCATTGTGTCATAAATAAATTAAATTATTTAATGTCTAAAAATTATAAATAAAATATCATTATGTATGAAATATTTTTATCTTTATAATGAATATTTATAATTGATTTATCTTATGCGTAACCCTATATTAATTTTTTTTTTAGAAAATAAACCTTGATTTTAACTCTTTTAACTCTTCTTTGAATTAAATAATAATAAATGTCCTAATCTAATCAAAGTGGACCTAAATGATAATATTTTATTCCTAAGGTTTTTTTTGGTCTAGATACACTTGTTTTATAGAATTAATACATATTTTAAGGTAATATCAATATCATTTTACACTTATTTACCCTATTTACTTTTAACCGTGGTAAATAAAAGTCAAAATTTACTATTCACCAAAAATTATTTTCATCTCATTGAACCACATTTTACTCCTTGATATTAACCGTGTCTCTTGGAGTTTCTAAATTCCACTCACAGAAGTGGTAAAATTAAGTTTTATGAAAAATTCAGTTTTTTTAACTACCACTTAATGGTTTCACTATTCATCAAAAAATGATGTTTTTCAGAAAAATACCAAAAATTCACCATAGGCTAATTTTGATATTCCAAATCAAAAAATGAAGTCCATTTTGAAAAATAAAATTTATAAATTTCAAAAAGTGGGTATTACTATTCATAACGGCTAGTTTGATTGGTTGTGGTGTGTTAGAACTCGATGATGCGTACCACAAACGCTATTGCATTATTGAAAGAGAAGCGTACCGTAGAAGCATGGGGTGTTACATTATCCCCTCCTTCAAATAATTTCATCCTCTAAATTTCTAGAATACTACCACGTGAAAATACTCTGGTGGTTTTTCATCATAAGTTCCTCGGGTTCCCACGTTGCCTCTTCCATCTTATGGTTTCTCCACAAGACTTTTACCAGACGAGTCGTCCAGTTTCTCAGTACTTGTTCTCTCGTATCAAGAATCTTGAAGGGATCTTCGCAGTAAGACATATCGGGTTCTCGTTATAATTCCTCATAGGCGAGTACATGTGTTGGGTCAGGCATGTATTTTCTCAATAGTGATACGTGGAACACATCCTGAACTTTGGAGAGATTTGGCGGCATTGCCAAAAGGTAAGATACAACCCCAATTTGTTCTAGAATTTCAAAAGGACTAATGTACCTGGGACTCAATTTACCTTTTTTTCCAAAATGTATAACTCCCTTCCATGTAGATACCCTCAAGAAAACATGATCTCCCACCTGAAATTCCAAATCCTTTCTTTGGTTGTCAGCATAGCTCTTCTGCCAGCTTTGAGCAGCTTTGATGTGGTTTTGGATTACCTTCACCTTTTCCATCGTTTCCTCCACCAGTTCTGGGCCTAAAAGTTTTCTTTCACCAACGTCATCCCAACAAGTTGGTGTGCAACATCTCTTTCCATATAACTCTTCATATGGTGCCATCCGAATACTTGAATGGAATCTATTATTATAGGAAAATTCCACCAAAGGTAAATATTGATCCCACATACCCTGAAAGTCAAGTGAGCATGATCTCAACACTTCTTCTAAGGTTCGAATAGTCCGTTCTGATTTTCCATCTGTTTGAGGGTGGTAAGTAGTGCTCAAATGAAGATCAGTATCCAAGTCTTTTTGAAGACTCTTCCAGAATCTTGAAGTAAAACGGGGATCATGATCAGAAACAATCAATAGGGGTACTCCATGATGTCTCACCACTTCATTAATATATATCCTTACTAGATGTTCAAGTGGTAAATCTTCCCTTATAGCAAGAAAATGTGCTGACTGAGTAAGATGATCAACAATAACCCATATTGCATCGTTCCTTCTAGGAGTCTTTTGTAGTCCCTTGACAAAGACCATCGTAATATTGTCTCATTTCCACTCCGGTATGGGAAGAGGTTGCATGACTCCTCCAGGCTATTTCCTTCCAGCTTTCACTTGTTGAGAAACCATACATCTTGACACATTTCAGAAATCTCTCTCTTCATGTTGTCCCACAAAAAATGTTTTTTCAAGTCTCTATTCATTTTGGTGCTCCCAGGGTGAATAGATAAATTGGAACAATGCGCATCGTCCAACAATTCCCTTTTTAGATCAGGTATATTGGGAACACAATATCTCTTCCCAAATTTCAAAATTACATCTTCATACCCAACTCCATTCAATCTCCCATCATTCATAGCTTTAATATTTTTTTGAAACTCTTCATCACCGGTCTAAGAACCCTTTATCCTTTCTAGTAAAGATGGTTTGGCAACCATTTGAAAAAGTTTTGATGTTTCACCTTCCATGGTAATTCCCATATCCATATTCACTAGATCCATGAAAATAGGATCCCTTTCAATTCTCATAATGTTCTAAACACCATGATATTTTCTGCTCAAATAATCTACAACCTTATTTGCCTTCCCCTGATGGTAGTGTATCATGCAATCATAATCCTTGAGTAGTTCAAGCCATATCCTTTGCCTCATGTTGAGTCCTTTTTGTGAGAAAATATACTTCAAACTCTTGTGATCAGTATAAATCTCACATTTTCACCATAGAGGTAGTTCCTCTATATCTTCAAAGAAAAGATCACTTCTACTAACTCGAGATCATGAGTATGATAGTTTTTCTCATGAATTTTCAACTGTCGTGATGCATAGAAAATAACCCTATCATTCTGCATAAGGACACAACCAAGTCCTTTCTTTGATGCATCACTATAAATAATGAACCCATCATTACCTGATGGTAGAGTCAATATAGGAGCATTGACTAATATTCTCTTCAGTTCTTCGAAACATTCTTCATGCTCTTTTGTCCAAACAAATTTAACCCCCTTACGTGTGAGATTTGTTAATGGGTTATCCAATCGGGAAAAATTCTAGATGAAACATCGATAATAACCTGCTAAACCAATAAAAATGTGTACCTCAGTTATAATCATCAGTTCTGGACATTCTTGGATTGCCTTGGTATTAGAAGGATCAACAAAGATTCCATCTTTAGAGACAATATGGACAAGAAAGGAAATCTCCTAAAGCCAGAATTCACACTTGCTAAACTTCCCATATTATTCATGTCTTGTATGAGTCTTCAGGATAATGCGCAAGTGATTTTCATGATCTTCGTAGATTTTCGATTATACCAAGATATCGTCAATAAATACCACCACAAATTCATATAGATATTACTTGAAAACTATATTCATTAGATCCATGAATATAGAGGGCGCATTAGTCATCCCAAAAGGCATTATTGTAAACTCGTAATGCCCATACCTAGATCTAAATGCTGTCTTTGGAATGTATTCCTTCTTCACACACAACTGATGGTATCCAGACCGAAGGTCAATCTTTGAAAAGTATTGAGCTCCATGCAGTTTGTCAAATAAATCATCAATGCGAGGTAAGGGATACTTTTTCTTTATTGTTATAGCATTGATCTCCCTGTAGTCGATACATAACCTCATAGATCCATCTTTCTTTTTAACAAAAATAACAGGGGCTCTCCATGGAGAAACACTAGGGAGAATAAATACCTTATTACTCAATTCCTCTAGTTGTTACTTTAGTTCAACTAATTCTACAGTGGCAATTCTATAAGGGGTCTTTGATATAGGCCTTGATCCAGGAATTAAATCAATGGAGAACTCAACTTCTCATTCAAGAGGATGTCCAGGTAAATCTTCCGGAAGCACATCTACACATTCTTTCACAATAGGTACATCCTCTATTTCAACATTCTTTTCCTCACCCACAGTCATTTAATTCTCTTCCTCCCTAGTAATTGAATTTAGTTGAGCTAATGGGGGTGGATCTAGATAAGAATTAGGTGGTGATGATTCTTCTCTAAAGATAAGGTGTTCCTTGTCATCATCATCAAAAATTGTAACCTCCTTCTTCTTAAAATAAATCTTTGCATCATGGTCCAAAATCCAATCCATACCAAGGATTATATCACACTAAATCATAGGTATGATGATGAGATTAGCGGATAAAGAACATTTATGTGCTCTAATGGGGACTGATTCACAAAACTTTGTTGCAATGATGATTCCCTTAAGAGTTTTAACTGACAACTCCCTTGTTAAATGAAATTGGAAATATCTTATTTTCTTAGAAAACTGGGAAGATATGAAACAATGCAACGATCCAGAATCAAATAATGCGTTTGCTAAACTTGAGGAAACAATTAAATTACCTTCCACCATGTCTTTCAGAGCTTCTACCTCAATAGTAGTGATATCATAAGCTTGGCCTTCATCCCTTGGCCTTTTCTAAGGTATGTTTCCCTGATTCTTAGGACATTCATTTTCATAATGTCCCATCTCCCTACAATTGTAGCATTGGACATCAGTAGCTTTTTTCTTTCCCTTGAAATCACGAGCTTGGTGGCCTTTTTCACCACACTTGTAACAGACTCTAGTTCTTTTTAAGCAAGCACCGGTGTGTTTCTTCCCAGATTTACTAAAGTATGGATATTTAACTTTTCCCTTCTTCCCTTTATTTCCATTCCCAGATTGATCAGCAGATCTCTTCTTCTCTTGCTTTTCTTTAAAGTCATATGACTTATATAATTCTTTCTCTGTCTTGATAGCACATGAGACAATGTATTCGTATGACGAGAAGGATTGTGAGACTAACGCTCGGTGGAGAAATGGTTTTAACCCATAAAAACAATCTTACATATTGGGTTACATATATAATCTCCTACATACCTTCCTAACCTTGGAATGTTAGCCCCATACTTTGATACATTCTCATCCTCCTTTTGTCTTAGATTTATAAATTGTCTTTCCATATGTTCTCAATGGTCACGAGGTAAGTATTTTTCAAAAAACAGATATTTTAACTCCCTCCATTCCATATTTGATACTTCATCATCTTCCTTCGTGTTTTGAATCAATGACCACCATTTATCAGCATCTCCAGTGAGGTGGTAAACTGCCATGATAACTTTTTCCCTTTCACTACTCCCCAATGCCTGAAATATTTTCTCTAGGTAATTTATCCATTGCTCAGCTACTAAGGGATTTTTACTCCCATTGAACGTTGGTGGTTTTTTCCTCATGAAATGATCTAACATTGATCCTCCACGCTGCGGATCAGGGTGCTCCATATGGGTAAGGTTATTATTCATAACCTGAGTGAGTTGTCCGAGTATGGTGATTATTTGATCATCACCAGTTGCATCACCCGCTCCACTATAATTATCTTGAGTAGTTGGGAAATACCTACATGGAGTGGTTGCATTGATACGGTTTCCATTTCTTCCACTAGGCTCCATTTCTATACAATGGAATAAACTAGATCAGTTTATGAATCAAAATACATAATTCCATAATTATAAAAAAATTAACATAAATTTAACTATTTATGGATATAATCCATAATCATAAAAATGTGTTCTTTGGGGAATTATATACTCATAAACCCTTCATAATGATTTGTAATGAAAATTATAGTTACCCTAATCATATCCCACAGGAGTGTCACAACCAAGAGTGTAGCAAGGCCCATTGTCGTGCACCAGTTCCCGTTCGAGTCTAGCTCAAAGCAGTGTTTTCGGGTTTTACCCCTAGGTACATCTGTGCCAGAGCCGCCTCTACCTGCTCGTATCCCGAGAGGGATGTATTTCTTGAAAAACACACAAAATCTCTACAATACCAAAATTCTACGAAGTTCTTATATACTAATCTTCAATGTCCATCATAAATCTATGTGCTCTAATCAGTGTTTATCTAAATCTATCTTCCAAGGATTGTACTAAACATTCTATGATACCAACTGTAACACCCCGACCTCAGTTACCCAGAGTTTGTGCTTGGTTACATAACATTGGCATGATCACAAGAAAGATCAAATCTTGAAAGACCGTTTAGTTTAGTAGCCTCGGAAACACTAGATATATTCATAATGTTTACATTACATCATAAAATGAAAACTACAACAATATAGTCTCCATAGTCCACACTCTTATCCCCTCATACTATCCCTGCAGGTCATTCATCATTTACTTCTTCACATCCTGGGAAAAATAAAACATAGAAAGGGGTGAGCTCAAATTCCCAGTAAGGATAACAATATAGAAGAAACATTCATAAATAAGCATAAACATTTAAGGCAATGTATAACTAAAATAGAAGCCTTCTAAAACTTGAACTTCAGCATAATATGGCATAAATAAAATGAAATAATTCCATATAATTATTCACATGGATATTATACTAGTCGAAAAATCATATAAAATATCAATAACCACTTTCATAATGATGGAATGCATAATGCCAGACTATCATAACCACATAGCCAAGGCCTCGTGCCAATACTACAAATAAGATTTTGTCAAGGCCTTGTGCCGAGATAATAGTTTGTCTCATGAGACCTACCGATTCATCTAGGATCTATAGCGGGCTCCACCTGTCACTTATTAAGTCCAATGCGTTACTCATATGAACAGGTTTAAACATAACATAAACATTCGTATTAAAACTAGAATACGAAATTTCAATACTCTCTTCATAAAGTATGAATGGTATAAAAATAACACATCCACAGTCAAACATATCACAAAACCATCAATACAATATGGATGTTTTGTATCATAATAAATCAACTCCAAATAAACTTAAAATCCATCAAAGGATGTTGACATAGATGAAATCAAAACTCTTTTTAAAGAAATACATCTTCCTATTTTGAAATCATTTAAGAGTCACATAATTATAAAATAAAACATTTACATTGAAAATTTTCTTATAAGATTATAAGGGATGCTTCGACGATTTTATAACAGTGGAAAATAGCCGCACCCGCTGTATAAGTTAAAAAAACATTCTGACCTAAATTCTGTCGAAAAGGTTAAAAAGCACGTTGTTTGGAAAACGAAAAAAAAGATTCCTTTATAAAACTATTATAAAAAGTAAAAAAAGGGTATAAATTTCTTTAACCCATATTCTTGTAAATAGTAATTTTTTTTTGAAATGTCTTTTTAAGAAACATGGATGTGGATGATAAAGAAATCCTAGTAGATTATTACGTATAAACAACCTCGGATAATGAAGAGATTGCGAAATAAACCATTAACTTGTACTTTTCCTTGGTTGAGGGTAGGTTAAACTCTTGTATAATGGTGAAATAATTGTTATTAAATTATACAATAATCATATACATTAATATGATATCATATATGATCATTTGACATTGCTTTGTTAATAATATCTTAGAATTATCGTCGTTTCGGGTGTTAACTTACTCATTTTCTTTTATATGTTTTGTTACATAATCCATGTTTGTTATGGATAGGTTGTATCTTACTCATATCCAGAATGTTATCAAGTCCTTAAACATTATTTTTAAATCATCAAATGATAATTATACTTGAATGGATACGATGGAGAATGAATCTCATCGCGTTCGTGGAGACGGTAGTCCGTACGTGCGCACGAGTGCCACTAACATTATTTTGATATTGAAATAGTATTTAATTGGATGTTATATCATATATAAAGAATCATTATCATGTTATATTTATTATTTACATTAATTACATATCATTATTATACCCTTCTAAATAATAATTTATTGAATAATAATTACACCACGACGTGGAGACGGTAAGTTGTACGTTCGCACGTACGGTGACATGTTATTCAAAGGATGGATAGATTACTGAATATGGTTGTACCATATTTATAATAACATCACAGTATATATAAGATACTGGAGTTATAATTTTATAATGGGAATGAAATAAGAAGTTGAAGAAGAAAGGAACTTGAAAGAGGGTGGTGAAAACATCACCTCTTCTTCGGGTTATTCCTTTTGATTTCATCAAAAGGGCTCCATAGGTTGGCTTTCTGACTAAAGGAAGGCCTCTAAGATGAAGTGAGGGATGTTGAGAGAGTATTTGGGCAGGGTTTGTCTGAACCAAAAGGCTTTGAAGGTGTGAATTAATGATAAGGGGGAGTTCCCTTTTATAAGAGGGGTGATGGGAACCTTTGGAAAAGCTAGAAATATTATTTTATAATAAATTCATATTCGGTTTATAATGTCTCCAAAGTGGATTATGTAAAGGTTAATGTGGGGGTGGGTCGAAAACCACTCAATAAATAGAATTTAGACAGGTTTGGGTAATTATATTAACCTTATCTTTTAGTTTTAACTCTTAGTTAATTAGTTTGACACCTACCATGTCACTTTGTATTTTTATATTATATAGTTAATAAACACACTATATACCTCCAAGAGACCCCAAATTGGTCCATTAATGATACAAATATCATGATATAAGTCTCATAGCCGAACATTAAATTTTTAGGAATTGAATATCAGTTAATAAGATAATATTTTTTTTAAAAACTCTTTTATGTCAATTTTGACACTATTTGGAAAATTGATTTTTGTGAAAATCATAACAGAATGATTACTTCGAGAGAAGTTAATTAAATCATTCCTAACATGTCATATTAGCCCAGAAAATTAGTGTAATTCATAAAAAGTCTCAAATTATATTTATTTGGGTATTTATAATATCAATTATTTTAAATTTTCACTATTATGGTAGTTACTGCATCATCATTGTGTCATAAATAAATTAAATTATTTAATGTCTAAAAATTATAAATAAAATATAATTATGTAGGAAATATTTTTTATCTTTATAATGAATATTTATAATCGAATTTATCATATGTGTAACCCTATATTAAAAATGATTTAGTAAATAAACCTTGATTTTAACTCTTTTAACTCTTCTTTGAATTAAATAATAATAAATGTCCTAATCTAATCCAAGTGGACCTAAATGATAATATTTTATTCCTAAGGTTTTTTTGGTCGACATACACTTGTCCAATAGAATTAGGACATGTGTTAGGTAATATTAATATCATTTTTACCCTTATTTACCCTATTAACTTTTAACCGTGGTAAATAAAAGTAAAAAGTTACTATTCACCAAAAATTATTTTCATCTCATTGAACCACATTTTACTCATTGATATTAACTTTGTATCTCGTATTTTCGAAATTCCCCTCACAGAAGCGGTAAAATTTTGTTTTATGAAAAAATAAGTTTTTTTAACTACCACTTAGTGGTTTCACTATTAATCAAAAAATAAAGTTTTTCAGAAAAATACCAAAAATTCACCCGAGGCTAATTTAGATATTCCGAATCCAAAAATAAAGTCAATTTTAAAAAATAAAATTTTTAAATTTCAAAAAGTGGGGATTACTATTCATAATGGCTAGTTTGATTGGTTGTGGTGTGTTAGAACTCGATGTTCTGTAAAACACACGCTATTGCATTATTCAAAGAGAAGTGTACCGTAGAAGCTTGGGGTGTTACATTATCCCCTACTTCAAATAATTTCATCCTCGAAATTTCTAGAATAATACCACATAGAAAGACTCGGGTGGTTCTTCATCATAAGTTCCTCAGGTTCCCACGTTGCCTCTTCCATCTTATGGTTTCTCCACAAGACATTTACCAGACGAGTCGTCCGGTTTCTCAGTACTTGTTCTCTCGTATCAAGAATCTTGACGGGCTCTTCGTAGTAAGACAGATCATGTTCCAGTTCTATTTCCTTATAGGTGAGTAAATGCGTTGGGTAAGGCATTTATTTTCTCAATAGTGATACATGGAACACATCGTGAACTTTGGAGAGATTTGGTGGAATTTCAATATGGTAAGCTACAACCCCAATTGGTTCTAGAATTTCGAAAGGACCGATGTACCTGGGACTAAATTTACCATTCTTTCCAAAACGTATAACTCCCTACCATGGAGATACCTTCAAGAAAACATGATCTCCCACATGAAATTCCAAATCCTTTTTCGGTTGTCAGCATAGCTCTTCTGCCTGCTTTGAGCAGCTTTGATGTGGTTTTGGATTACATTCACATTTTCCATCGTTTCCTCCACCAGTTTTGGGCCTACACGTTTTCTTTCACCAACTTCAACCCAACAAGTTGGTGTGTGACATCTCTTTCTCTATAACACTTCATATGGTGCCATTTGAATACTTGAATAGAATCTATTATTATAGGAAAATTACACCAAAGGTAAATATTGTTCCCACATACCCTGAAAGTCAAGTGAGCATGATCTCAACATGTCTTCTAAGGTTTGAAGAGTCCGTTCTGATTTTCCATCTGTTTGAGGGTGGTAAGAAGTGCTCAAATGAAGTTCAGTATCCAAGTATTTTTGAATAATCTTTCATAATCTTGAACTAAAATGGGGATCACGATCAGAAACAATCGATAGGGGTAATCCATGAAGTATCACCACTTCATTAATATATATCCTTGCTAGACGTTCAAGTGGTAAATATTCCCTTATAACAAGAAAATGTGCTGACTTGGTAATACGATCAACAATAACTCATATTGCATCATTCCTTTTAGGATTCTTTGGTAGTCCCATGAAAAAGTCCATCATAATATTATCTCATTTCCACTCCAGTATGGGAAGAGGTTGCATGACTCCTCCAGGCTGTTGCCTTCCATATTTCACCTGTTGACAAACCATACATCTTGACACAAAATCAGAAATCTCCCTCTTCATGTTGTCCCACCAAAAATGTTCTTTCAAGTCTCTATACATTTTGGTGCTCCCAGGGTGAATAGAGAAATTGGAACAATGAGCATCGTCTAACAATGCCCTTTTTAGATCAGGTATATTGGGAACACAATGTCTCTTCCCAAATTTCAAAATTCCATCTCTATACCCAAAGTCATTCAATCACCCATCATTCACAGCTTTACTCTTCTTTTGAAACTCTTCATCACCGGTTTGAGAACTCTTTATCCTTTATACTAAAAATGGTTTGGAAACCATTTGAAAAAGTATTGATGTTTCACCTTCCATGGTAATTCCCATATCTATCTTCACTATATCCATGAAAATAGGATCCCTTTCAATTCTCATCATGTTCAAAACTCCATGATCTTTTCTGATCAAAGATTCTGCCACCTTATTTGCCTTCCCCTAGTGGTAGTGTATCATGCAATCATAATCCTTGAGTAGTTCAAGCCATCTCCTTTGCCTCATGTTGAGTTCTCTTTGTGAAAAAATATACTTCAAACTCTTGTGATCAGTATAAATCTCACATTTTTCACCACAGAGGTAGTTCCTCTATATCTTCAAAGAAAAGATCAATGCTGCTAACTCAAGATCATGAGTAGGATAGTTTTGCTCATGAATTTTCAAAAATCATGATGCATAGGAAATAACCCTATCATTCTGCATAAGGACACAACCATGTCCTTTCTTCGATGCATCACTATAAATAATGAACCCATCATTCCCCGATGGTAGATTCAATATAGGAGCATTGACTAATATTCTCTTCAGTTCATCGAAACATTCTTCACGCTCTTTTTTTCAAAAAAATTTAACCCCCTTACGTGTGAGCTTTGTTAATGTGTTATCCAATTGGGAAAAATTATGGACGAAACATCGATAATAACCTGCTAAACCAATAAAACTGTGTACCTCAGTTATACTCATCAGTTCTGGCCATTCCTGGATTTCCTTGGTCTTAGAAGGATCAATAGAGATTCCATCTTTAGAGACAATATGGCCAAGAAAAGAAATCACCAGAAGCCAGAATTCACACTTTCTAAACTTCCCATATAATTCATGTCTTCTCCAAGTCTTCAGGATAATGTGCAATTGATTTTCATGATCTTCGTAGCATTTGGAGTATACCAAGATATCGTCAATAAATACCACCACAAATTCATGTAGATATTACTTGAAAACACTATTCATTAGATCCATGAATACAGAGGGCGCATTAGTCAGCCCAAAAGGCATTACTGTAAACTCCTAATGCCCGTACATGGTTCAAAATGATATCTTTCGAATGTCATCCTTTTTCACACACAACTAATGGTATCCAGACCGAAGGTCAATCTTTGAAATTTATTGAGCACCATGCAGTTGGTCAAATAAATCATCAATGCGAGGTAGGGGATACTTTTTCTTTATTGTTATAACATTGATCTCCCTGTAGTCGATACATAACCTCATAGATCCATCTTTATTTTTCACAAAAAGAACAGGGGATCCCCATGGAGAAACACTAGGAAGAATAAATCCTTTATTACTCAATTCCTCTAGTTGTTTCTTTAGTTCAACTAATTCTACAGTGGCCATTCTATAAGGGGTCTTTGATATAGGCCATGATCCAGTAATTAAATCAATGGAAAACTCAACTTCTCGATCTAGAGGATGTCCAGGTAAATCTTCCGAAAAAACATCTATATATTCTTTCACAATATGTACATCCTCTATTTGAACATTGCTTTCCTCACCCACATTTATTTCATTCTCTTCCTGCCCAATAATTGAATTTAGTTGAGCTACTAGGGGTGGATCTAGATAAGAATTAAGTGGTGATTATTCTACTCTAAAGATAAGGTGTTCCTTATCATCATCATCAAAAATCATAACCTCCTTCTTCATACAATAAATCTTCACATCATGGTCCGAAATCCAATCCATACCGAGCATTATATCAAACTAAATCATAGGTATGACGATGAGTTCAGCGGATAAAGAACATTTATGTGCTCTAATGGGGACTGATTCACAAAACTTTGTTGCAATGATGCTTCCCTTAGGAGTTTTAACTGACAACTCCCTTGTTAAATAAAATTGGAAATATCTAATTTCCTTAGCAAACTGGGATGATATGAAACAATGCGATGATCCAAAATCAAATAATGCATTTTCTAAACTTGAGGAAACCATTAAATTACCCTCCACCACGTCTTTCAGAGCTTCTACCTCAGCAGTAGTGATAGAATAAGCTTGGCCTTGATCCCTTGGCCTTTTCTTAGGTAAGTTCCCCTGAAACTTAGGAAATTAATTTGCATAATGTCCCATTTCCCTATAATTGTAGAATTGGACATCGGTAGCTTCCTTCTTCCCCTTAAAATCATGATCTTGGTGGCCTTTTTCACCACACTTGTAACAGACTCCGGTTCCTTTTAAGCAAGTACCGGGGTGTTTCATCCCGCATTTACTACAGGATGGATATTCAACATTTCCCTTCTTCCATTTATTTCCATTCCTAGATTGATCATTAGATCTCTTCTTCTCTTTCTTTGCTTTAATGTCATTTGACTTAGAGAATTCTTTCTCTATCTTGATAGCACATGAGACAATGTCTTCGTACGACGAGAAGGATTTTGATACTAATGCTTGATGGAGAAATGGTTTTAACCCATCAAATAAACGATCAATCTTACTTCTTGAGTTACGTATCTAATCTCTTGCAAACCTTTCTAACATTGTAATGTTAACCTCATACTTTGCGACATTCTCATCCTCCTTTTGTCTCAGACTCAGAAATTGACTTTCCATATCTTCTCGATGGTCACGAGGAAATTATTTTTCTAAAAATAGATATTTTAACTCCCTCCATTCCATATTTGATACTTCATCATCTTCCTTAATGTTTTGAATCAATGACCACCATTGATCAGCATCTCCAGTGTGGCGGTAAACTACCATGATAACTTTTTCCCTTTCACTACTCCCCGAAGCCTGAAATATTTTCTCTAGGGAATTTATCCATTACTCAGCTACTAAAGGGTTTTTACTCCCATTGAACGTTGGTGGTTGTTGCCTCATGAAGCGATCTAACATTGATCCTTCACGCTGCGAATCAGGGTGCTCTATACGGGTAAGGTTATTATTCATAACCTGAGTGAGTTGTCCCAGTATGGTGATTAGTTGATCAGCACTAGTTGCATCACCAGCTCCACTATAATTATCTTGAGTAGGAGGTAAATCCCTACATGGAGTGCGTGCATTGATACGGTTTCCATTTCTTCCACTAGGCTCCATTTCTAAACAATGGCATAAACTAGATCAGTTTATGAATCAAAATACATAATTCCATACTTATAAAACACTTAACATAAATTTAACTATTTATGGATATAATCCATAATCATAAAAATGTGTTCTTTGAGGAAGTATATACTCATAAACCTTTCATAATGATTTGTAATGAAAATGAGAGTTACCTTAATCATATCCCCCGGGAGTGTCATAACCAAGAGTGTAGCAAGGCCCATTGTCGTGCACCAGTTCCCGTTTGAGTCTAGCTCAAAGCAGTGTTTTCGGGTTTTACCCCTAGGTACATCTGTGCCAGAGCCACCTCTACCTGCTCGTATCCCGAGAGTGTTGTATTGCTCGAAAAACTCACAACATCTCTACAATACCAAAATTCTACGAAGTTCTTATATACTAATCTTCAATGTCCATCTTAAATCTATGTGCTCTAATCAGTGTTTATCTAAATCTAGCTTCCAAGGATTGTACTAAACATTCTCTGATACCAACTGTAACACCCCGACCTCAGTTACCCAGAGTTTGTGCTTTATTACATAACATTGGCATGATCACAAGAAAGATGAAATCTTGAAAGACCGTTTAGTTTAGTAGCCTCGGAAACACTAGATATATTCATAAAGTTTACATTACATCATAAAATGAAAACTACAACAATATAGTCTCCATATTCCACACTCTTATCCCCTCATACTATCCCTATAAGTCATTCATCATTTACTTCTTCACATCCTGGGAAAAATAAATCATAGAAAGGGGTGAGCTCAAATTCCCAGTAAGGATAAAAATATAGCAGAAACATTCATAAATAAGCATAAGCATTTAAGGCAATGTATAACTAAAACAGAAGCCTTCTAAAACTTGAACTTCAGCATAATATGGCAGAAATAAAGTGAAATAATTCCATATACTTATTCACATGGATATTATACTAGTTGAATAATCACATACAATATCAATAACCACATTCATAATGATGGAATGCATAATGCCAGACTATCATAACCACATAGCCAAGTCCTTGTGCCAAGACAACAAATAAGATTTTGTCAAGGCCTTGTGCCAAGACACTAGCTTGTCTCATGAGACCTACCGATGCATCGAGGAGCTATAGCGGGCTCCACCCGTCACTTTTTAAGTCCAATGCATTCCTCATATGAACAATTTTAAACATAACATAAACATTTGTATTAAAACTAGCATACGAAATGTCAATACTTTCTTCATAAAACATGAATGTTATAAAAATAATACATCCACAGTCAAACATATCACAAAACAGTCAATAGAATATGGATGTTTTGTATCAATATAAATCAAATCCAAATAAACTTAAAATCCATCAAAGGATGTTGACATAGATGAAATCAAAACTCTTTTTAAAGAAATATATCTTCCTATTTTGAAATCATTTAAGAGTCATATAATTATAAAATAAAACATTTACTTTGAAATTTTTATTATAATCTTGTAAGGGATGATTCTAAGATTTTATAACGGCAGAAAATAGCTGCACCTACCGTATAAGTTAAAAAACATTCTTACCTTAATTCTGTCGAAAAGGTTAAAAAGCACGTTGTTTGGAAAATGACGGAAATATTCCTTTATAAACCTCTTATAAAAATTCAAAAAAGGGTATAAATGACTTTAACCCATATTCTTGTAAATAGTAAAAATGTTTTGAAATATATTTTTATGAAACATGGATGTGGATGATAAAGAAATCCCAGTAGATTATTACGTATAAACAACCTTAGATAATGAAGAGATTGCACAATAAACCCTTACCTTGTAATCTTCCTTGGTAGAGGGTAGGTTAACCTCCTTTATAATGGTGAAATAATTTTTATTAAGTTATACAAGAATCATATACATTAATATGATATCATATATGATCTTTTAACATTTATTTGTTAATAATATCTTAGAATTATCGTTGTTTCGGGTGTTAACTTACTCATTTTCTTTTTTATGTTTTGTTACATAAGACGTGTTTTTTATGGATAGGTTGTATTTTATTCATAGCCATAATTATATCAGGTCCTTAAAAATTAGTTTTAAATCATCAAATGATAATTATACTTGAATAGATACGATGGAGAATGAATCTCATCGTGTTCGTGGAGACGGTAGTCCGTACGTACACACGAGCGACAATATAATTCTTTTGATATTAAAATAATATTTAATTAAATGGTATATCATATATAAATAATCATTATAATGTTATATTTTTTATTTACATGAATTACACATCATTATTATACCCATCCAAATAATAATTTATTGAATAACAATTACACGACGGCGTGGAGACGGTAAGCCGTACGTACGCACGTATGGTGACAAGTTATTCAAAGGATGGATAGAATACTGAATATGGTTGTAACATATTTATAATAACATCATAGTATATATAAGATACTGGAGTTATTATTTTATAATGGGAATTAAAGAAGAAGTTGAAGAAGAAAGGAACTTGAAAGAGGGTGGTGAAAACATTATATCTTCTTCGGGTTCTTCCTTTTGATTTGATCAAAAGGGATCCTTAGGTTAGCTTTCTGAACAAAGGAGGACCTCTAGGATAAATTTATTGAAGTTGAGAGATTATTTGGGAAGGGGTTGGCCGAACAAAAAGACTTTGAAGGTATGAATTAATGAGAAGGGGGAGTTCCCTTTTATAAGAGGGGTGAGGGGCACCTTTGGAAAAGCTAGAAATATTATTTTATAATAAATTCATATTCGGTTTCTAATGGCTCCAAAGTGGATTAATTAAATTTAAGGTTGGAAGGGGTCGAAAAAAACTCATGAAATAGAATTTAGACAGGTTTGGGTCATTATATTAACCTTATATGTTAGTTTTAACTCTTAGTTAATTAGTTTGACACTTACCATGTCACTTTGTATTTTTATATTCTATAGTTAATAAACATACTATATACCTCCAATAATCCCACAAGTGGTCCATTAATGATACACATATCATGATATAAGTCTCTTGGCCTATCTGTAAATCTTTAGGAATCTAATATCAATTAATAATATAATATTTGTTTTAAAAACTCTTTTATGTCAATTTTGACACTATTTGGAAAACTGATTTTTTTGAAAATCATAACAGAATGATTACTTATAACAAAGTTAAATAAATCATTAATAACATGTCATATTAACCTAGAAAATTAGTGTAATTCATAAAAAGTCTCAAATTATATTTATTTGTGTATTTATAATAACAATTATTTTAATATTTCACTATTATAGTAATTACTGCATCATCATTGTGTCATAAATAAATTAACATATTTAATGTCTAAAAATTATAAATAAAATATCATTATGTTTGAAATCTTTTTATCTTTCTAATGAATATTTATAATAGAATTTATCTTATTTTTATCCCTATATTAAAATTTTTTTAGTAAATAAACCTTGATTTTAACTCTTTTAACTCTTCTTTGAATTAAATAATAATAAATGTCCTAATCTAATCCAAGTTGACATAAATGATAATATTTTATTCCTAAGGTTATTTTTTTTCGAGATAAACTTGTCCAATATAATTAGGACATGTGGTATGGAAATATTAGTATCATTTTTACCCTTAATTACCCTATTTACTTTTAACCATGGTACATAAAAGTAAAAAGTTACTATTCACCAAAAATTATTTTCATCTCATTGAACCAAATTTTACTCCTTGATATTAACCATGTCTCTCTAATTTTAGAAATTCCACTCATTGAAGTGGTAAAATTATGTTTTATAAAAAAATTAGTTTTTTTAACTACCACTTAGAGGTTTCACTATTAATCAAAAAATGATGTTTTTCAGAAAAATACCAAAAAATCACCCTAGGCTAATTTCGATATTCCGAATCCAAAAATGAAGTCCATTTTGAAAAATAAAATTTATTAATTTCAAAAGGTGGGTATTACTATTCATAACGGCTAGTTTGATTGGTTGTGGTGTGTTCGAACTCGATGTTGCGTACAACACACACTATTGCATTATTCAAAGAGAATCGTACCGTAGAAGCTTGGGATTTTACACCACCAATTTATATTTATCTCGGGATATACGCAACGATGATTTTATCTTCATAGCACAAAACACTGAGTTTAAATTAAATGTGAAATATTATTAAAATATCATTATTTTATATAATTTTCATCACCAAGACATTGGAATTGAGGTTATGAATAGAAAAAAATGGAATAAAAAAATCATGGCTACCTGTCGATTATAAATAAAAAAAGAATAATTTAAATGAAAAATAAATGATTTATAAAAAATATGGCTTTTTCTAAAGGGAAGTTCAGTCACTATTTGATAAAATAAATAAAAATTATTTTCTCCAAATTTAGAAAATTGATTTGGAAAAATAATCTTCATTTTTTTGGAATTTGTATATAAAAAATATGATTTGGAGAATTCATTGAATTTTTATGTACTATTTTACTTTTCATTGAATATGGAAAAATAAGGAATTTTAATTGAAAAAACATTAATGTTTAATTAATTTATATTGATAAATTATATTTCAAATTAGTTTTAAATTATAATTAGTTAATTTTAATTTCAATTTTTCTAATTTAGCACAGATGAATTGTTTTTATATTGAATTTTTATTTAAAATAATTTAAATATTTTGAACACTTTCTATTTAAAACACCACATTCTCAACTTATCTACGAGATTAATTTCAAATTAAAATATTATAATTTAGTGAATGGAATTTGTAAAAATGGATTAAATAATTTCAATAATAATAAAATATAATATCTAACATTTTAAAATTAATATTTTTCTATAATTAATAGTCGACACAATAATAATTAATTATAGTGGTTAAGGTAGAAATGGATTTTCAAAAGGGTTGAACTAAGAATATATGGGTTAAAATGACCAAAATATTGTAAAAATACAATTATATGGACATATTGTACCATAATATCTTATAGGTTATATAATGTAAATTTTTTTCTTATGGAATGATAAAAACATTGGTATGGTTTAATCTTTTCAAATAATTACATGTGTGTCACTCCACTCACATAGAGAAGTCCACCTCTATTTACTCTTATTCCCACCTTAAAAAATATTTGGATCAGACAACTACAAACCAAATAACGTAAAAACATCACTAACCTCATCCTATAAGACTTATTTTTTTAAAACAAACATTGCTGGATTTTTTGAAAACCTGTTGCGGATACCTGAATGAGTGGTATCATTCATCAACGAGAGATTTTATTTTTTCAACGTCTATATCCCTAAAATTTTATTATAATATAATGATTTAATAACATAAATATATTAAATAAATTAAAAATATGTTATAATAATGTAATGACGTACAAATATTTCCACCTCCATCAAATGGGTTCTGAAATCATCAATCATATTTATAGCGGGCTACCACCTCATGAATCGATTCCACTATTTTTTCCAATAAATCCTCTTAAGGGTGTTTATGATGATTGATAATATATATATATATAATTTTTAACATTATTAAAACCTAGGACTCAATAGATCACATATAATTTTTAAATTTTCTTTCCTTTGGGTATACACGAACATCTGTCTTGTGTACGATAGATAAATGCATCACAAAGTGATCAAATTCATCATCCACTAATACATTTTATGGAAGGTAATTAAGATAATTTTAATTATTATATGTGATATAAATGTTAATATTATAATATAAATTTCAATATTATGATATTAATGATGTAACGACCGAAACCATCCTTAATTGAAATACCTCTTTATCTAATTAAATGTCTCTTTATGTAAAATGTTTATATAAAATGTAAACATCTTTATTTTTATTTTAAGAATTATGAGCGTTTCTAATATATTCATTGAACAGTGATCACATGATTAGTATAAATATAGGGTTTTAACAATTCCAAATTTAATCAAACAAAGGAAGCAATGGCCTCATCCAGAAGATGTGCCACATACGAAACCCATTTTTCAGAGCTCGGAAAGGAGGTGGCGCCATTGGGATTCTCTCTTGACCAATCCCAAGCTGATCATGAATATGTTATGCATTAGTGGGACCGCCTATGATAGAAGTAGAAGATGATGGAGATTACCACCTAAGCAATGTTATCTGGGTCACCCCAACAGTCTGTCACCATCGCACACCTTACTCTAAATCTTAAATAGGTTTTATAAGGGTTTATGTAACAAGACCTTAGCTCTATGGTTATGTACATTATTTTTTTTATATAATAATGAATATACCTTTATTTTATTATTGTTACCTTGTTAATAGTTTTTAAATCTCAAATAGTATTTTTTAGTTAAAATTCAACTAAGAAATTTATTTTGATTATTTATTAGATTTTTGAATTAAAAAATATTTTAATAAAATATTATTATTATTAAATTAATTTTTATTAAATATAAATGATTGTATAATTTTATGAATGCAGTTGTAATTTTTATTAAGGTTTGAAAGCCATTTTCATCAAAATCCATGAATTTTTTATAAATGTAGATTTTTATTTTAAAAGTTAAAATTATCATATCTATAAAATTATTTAGATAAAATAAATATTATTTCTGGAATCAGGACATCGAAATTCTCGAATGGTGAATTTTTCATAATTTTCTGAGACAGTCAATTTTTTGGGTAAATATTTAATACCTTTTAAATATAAAATGTGTTTTCTGACATCATAATAACCCAATAGTGATGTAATAAAATTCTATAGGCCTTATGTTTGGCCAATGTATATTTTACCATTAAAATAATGTGATTTTGTTTTTTTTTGGACTTATTTTTCAAAGCATTAATGGACCCTTCAAGACTTATTAAACATCTGGTGTTTTTAAATTGTTTTCCTTGGGAGTGTGACTCACCTCAACATAAGAAACCCCACTATTTTTAGAATTTAGGACTTTGGATTTATAAAATATTGTTTTACAATTCCATTTTCCAAAAACCATGGACAAAAACCATGGTCTGATTTTTGGTTTGGATTAGTTTAATGTGAGGGTCCCAAACCTAAATAATAAAAAATTCCCTCACCTTTCCAATATAAACCCACCCAATATCCCATTTCCTCCTCACTAAAATCCTTTTTAGTTCATCAAACCTCTTCCCTACTCTCTTTAGAATCCTCCCACAGTGCCCTAAGCTCCCATGAAGCCTCTCACAGGCCTCTCCCAATCCTTTTGAAGCACACTTCCAAGTAAGGGTTTTTCTTCCTTTCTAATTTTTGTCCAATATTCTTTAAATTGTTTGGCTCTTTTAATTTCAATTATAAATGTTGGGGTATGGTTTAAAACCTCCCCCATACTGCCCTATTTATGTTTTAATGTTGTGATACCCCTTTCTCTCTCATTAAATTCCTCCCATGTACAATCGTTACTATGCCGAAATTCCGTGAGGGATTTCTCTTTCTTCTTTTACATCCAAGTATTCCTTTTTTAGTTATGAATATAAATTCCATTACAATTTTTTGGAAGCATATCTATATGACATCCATTAAAATTCAATTGACTTGCATATGATGAAGAATCACTTTCTCCCTTATCAACCATTTTTATGAATTCTTACGTCACGTCGTTACACTGCTGAAATTGCACTGATTTTCCATGCCAATATCATTGTGTATTAAATACCATGCCCATATCTCATTCAAGGGTGTTAACCTTTATGAACATTTACTTATTGATTATAATGCTTCATGTATGAATTATACATTCCTTTATCAGGGAATACATGAGGATATTTTATGAATTCATGTTATATGAATCATGTGGCACACTTATGCATGAAATGAAATGTTTAAGAAGGGTGCACCCTTATAGCGCTCCAATGCATTGGGTAAAGTACAGTATCATGATACATCATGTTCAATGGGTGTTTAGTCATTCTAATTCAAGTAAAATGAGGGTTTACTCGTGCTTCCTATGCAATGATGGTTTACTCATTCTCCATGTACAATGAGCCTTGGCTCATGCTAATTTCATGTTAAATGTTGTCGCCTCATTTCCATGTTATGATTATCTTACTTTTTCATGCCTTTATGTTTATGCTTCTTTAATTCTCTATTGATAATCCTATTTTCTAACATGTATTGTATTCCTCAAGTTATTCCATTATTATTCCTTTAATAGGATTTATAGGTCACCCTTTTCTTATGCATGCCCTCGGGTTATCCAATGCAATGCTTAGTATGAGGGAATGTAGTAGTCATTTAATGGAAGTTTTCAATAAAGATGTTGTATTTCATGTTTTTAGTTGTTATTTAATGATCCTAATCCCCAAATACAATGGACCTCTAGATATTCTATGTTGTATCAAATGTTGATTATGTAATAAATTATGTTTAACTGTGTAATAAAAATCACGGTTGTTATAGTTGGTATCAGAGGATACGTTTAGTTATTTTTGGGATTAGGATTAGAAAACCATAGTAAAGCCTTAGAGACAAGACTAATTATAATAAAAACATATATAAGATTTAGTGAGTATTGAGTAATTGTTTTATCAAGAAAATACATCCCTGTCTGGATACGAGCAGTGAGAGGAAGCTCTGGCATATATGTATCCTAGGGGTAAAACCCGAAAACACCGCTTTTAGCTAGAATCAAACAGAAACTGGTGCATGAAAATGAGCATTGCTGCACTCTTGGTTACAACACTCCCAGTGGATATGCTTCGGTAAATTCAAAAGCATAGTATGAACCTTTATTAAGGGACAAAAAAATGCCCTATGAATATATGTTAGAAAGTGGATCATGGATAACATGGACTGAATCCAATAGATTCATATGATAATGAAATAAAAGTTATTTATAATTCATCAGTTTTTTCCTTGTATTACCCATTATGTTTTACCCATATCTTTCCTTTTATTCCAGACAATGGCCAGTAATAGGAGGACTCGGGCTAACAACCGATGTGAAGATCAATGTGATGACTGTACTAATTAGATGCCTAATCTAATATGAGCGGGAATCACAAAATTTGTCACACTTCTCTCTTAGCTAACTCAAGCATTGAATAGAAACATGGGTTAAGAGGAACGTTCAACCCCCCCCCCCCCCAGAAAGAACAAGATGCAATCGATAGCTTCATTAGACAAAGGCCTCTTACTTTTAATGGATCTTGTGATCCCTCAATAGCTGAACAATGGATCAACTCCATTGAAAAGATATTCTCCATACTTCAATGTTCTGAAAAACAGAAGTCTCTCATGTTTTCTTATCTTATGGAGGCTGAAGCTGATCAATGGTGGAAATTGATCAAAAATACAAAGCCTAAATAGGAGATTGAGGCATTGAGATGGATGGATTTCCAGAATATGTTTTTCGATAAATATTTTCTGTGCACCCTCCTGATTAATATGGAATGGGACTTCCTTTCCCTCAAGAAAAAAGCTGAAGAATCTATCAGAGCATCTAAGTAAAACATCACAAGGCTTGCACAATACACTTCCATCTTTGTCGTTACCCTCTAATTCAAGGTTGAATGCTTCATTGGTGGGCTGAAAGCTAGCTTGCAGAAAGCGCTGGCGATCCGTGACTACGATAGCTATGAAGAAATTGTATGATGTTCCCTCACGGTTGAAATGGAGATTGGAGAATCTCATGGGTATCATAGGGATAAGAAGTGTAAGGTGGAATTAAATGCTAGAAGATTGAAATATAAATCCAACAGTGCCAAGAAGATACCGCACCCCACTTTCCAATTGTGCAGAAAGAAGCACCATGGAAATTGCCTGAAGGGGACTAGGAAATACTTTTGGTGTGGAAGAGAAGGGTACCTTGCTGTCAACTGTTGGTAAGAAAGACCCGAAGCTACCACAGAGTAGAGGAATGCCCTGTTTGAACCTCAACGCGTGGTTTATTGCTAAAACTATAGAGAACCAGGGCATCTTCCAAATCAATTCCCTTAGCTAAGGGTTTCTGGATGCAACCAACAACCTCCAAGGTAGTAAGGGCGAGCTTTTTTCATCACTTCTCCCGAAGTGAACCCCAACAATGATTTGGTAAAAAGTATGATAGTTATTCATTCAACAATATTGAAATTACTTTTTGAATCAGGTTCTATTAATTCTTTTATATCTCGAATATTTAGTAGAAAAATCCCAACACCACCTCCAATCATAGAAGTGAATATGTCGGTGATTACGAAAAATAGAGAAATCATTACATCCCATGAATATAACTTCTCCCCTATCATAATCTATGGATTGAACTTCTCGAAGAACCTTTTCATACTCCCTTTGGTGGAATTTGATGAAATTATTAGCATGGATTGGCTTTCCTTATATAGATCCAACATAGATTGTCATGAGAGGTAAATTACTCTCTATGTGGATAATCGACCCCCGATTCTATTAAAGTGAAAGGAGGAAGTTGAATCTTCTTTATCACCATCATCTCAAGCGTGGATATTACTACCCTATGAGCATGCATATATGGCTCAGATGATTGATTCTAAGGAAGAAACCATCCTTGAAGACATGCTTATTTTGAGAGAATTCTCTTATGTATTTCCAGAGGAATTTCATGGTCTTCCTCCTAGAAGAGATGTTGAATTCTCAATTGATCTTATACCTAAGAATTTACAATATCTAAGACTCCATATAGAATGTCTATTTTGGAGCTTGAGGAGCTGAAGAAACAACTACAAGAGAATATAGATAAAGGGTTTATATTCCCAAGTGCTTCACCATAGGGTGCACCAGACCTCTTCGTCAAGGAGAAGGATGGGTCAATGCACATTTGAATCGATTATCGTGAGCTCAACAAAATCACGATAAAAAACAAGTATCCTCTCCCACTAATTGATGAATTTTTTGATCATCTACATGGAGCACAATACTTCTCCAAGTTGGATTTGTTGTCTGGATATTATCAAGTAAGGGTGGAGAAGAAAGATATCCCCAAGACTACTTTTCGTACAAGATATTGGCACTATGAATTCATAGTAATGAGTTTCGGACTCACTAATGCTCCAGAAATCTTTATGGACTTGATGAATAGAGTCTTTAGAGATTACCTCGACAAATTTGTGGTAGTCTTTATAGATGAAATTCTTATATACTCTAAAACCAAGGAGGATCATGAGGAGCATCAAAAACTGTACTAGAGACCTTTCAGATGGAGAAGCACTATGAAAAGTACAGAAAGTGTGTGTTCTGGTTGAAGGAGGTCTCATTTTTGGGCCATATCATCACAAGAAATTGGATATCAGTGGATCGCTCCAAATTAGATGCAATTGAGGGATGACCAAGGCCGACATCGGTAATAGATATCCGTAGCTTCTTGGGGTTAGCTGGATATTATCGACGATTTGTGAGAAATTTATCATGATTGTCGAACCCTCTTACCAAGCTAACTTGTAAGGGAGTAATGTTTTCTTAGACTGATGAATGCAAAGAAAGAATCAAGGTGTTGAAAATTAGGCTTATCAATGCGCCCGTACACACATTACCCACAATTGGAGAAATTTTTGTGGTATTTAGTGATGCTTCGAAGAAGGGCCTGGGATGTTTGTTGATGAAAAATGAGAAACTCATTGCCTATGCTTCAAGGCAATTGAATTTTTCTGAACAGAACTATCGAACACATGACCCCGAGTTGGTTGTAGTGATCTTCGCTTTGAAAATTTGGCAGCATTATCCCTTTGGGGAGAAGTGTGAAATGTATACGGATCACAAAATCCTCAAGTATATATTCACACAGAAAGAGTTGAAGGTGCTCCAATGAAGATGGTAAGAGCTGATCAAAGGCTATGACTGCTCAATCCATTACCACCCTGTAAAAGTGAACAAGGTGGTGGATTCCCTAAGTAGAAAGGACCCATCTATTCTATAATTAATGAGAATTTAAAAGGATCCAATCCTCTTATATTTGATGAATATGGACACGGTAATCATAAAGAATGTAACATCATCAATCCTTTCACAAATTATTTCTCAACCATCACTTTTGGAAAGATTAAAGGATGAAGTGGGAATTCAGGAAAATGTGGAAGCTATCAGCAAAGGGAAATCATCAGAGTTTAATGTTAATGAATAAGGAATTGTGAGATTTTTAGAAAAGACTATGTGTTCCATCAATTCTAGAGCTGAAGAAGGAACTTTTGGATGATGCACACAGTTCAAAATTCTTTATTCACCTAGGATACACAAATATTTATCGAGTTCTCTGAGAGAATTATTGGTGGGATAATATGAAGAAAGAGATAGTTGAATATACATCAAAGTGCCTGGTGTGTCAGAAAGTGATGGTAGAGAGGCAAAAGTCTAAAGGGATGATGAAACCATTTCCCATACTAGAATGGAAATGGGAGAACATCAACATGGACTTTGTCACTGAACATCCAAAGACATCCAAAGCCAACAAGGAAATATTGGTTTTTGAGGATCGTCTTACCAAGGCTATACACTTCATTGCAATTAAAGAGGATTTATCATTGGATCAACTAGAATGGATATATATTAGGGAAGTGGTAAGGTTTCATGGATTACAACTATCTATTGTGTCCGATCAAGATCCATGATTCACCTCTATGTTTTGGACGAGTCTTCAACATGCTCTGAATACTGAACTGAACTTCAGTATGGCCAATCATCCTCAAACTGATGGCCAATCTGAGCGAACTATCCACACACTTGGGGACATGTTGAGATCGTGCTCAATGGACTTTAATGGAGGATGGGATCAACATCTTTCATTGGTTGAGTTCTCTTATAATAATAATTTCCACTCGAGCTTCCTAATGGAACCATATGAAGCCCTTTATTGGAAAAGGTGAAGAACACTGGCATGTTGGGATGAGGTCGGGAAGAGTAAGATGCTTGGAAAAGAAATGGTCAAAGAAATAGTGGAGAAGGTGAAAAACATTCAGAAGAATATCAAGGAAGTCTAGAGTTGACAGAATAGTTATGTAGATAAATGTCGACAAGACCTTGAGTTTGAAGTTGGGGACATGGTATTTCTATTCATATCTCCACGGAATAAGGTCATGAGGTTTGGAAATAAAGGGAAGTTAAGTCCAAGGTACATCAACCCCTTTGAGATTCTTGATCGTGTCAAGGTTGTGGCCTATTGACTGGCACATCCACCTACCATGGCCAATGAAAAAGATGTCTTTCATGTATCCCTCTTAAGGAAGTACATACCAGACCCTTTACATGTACTCTCTTCAGATGCGGTATAGTTATAGGATGACCTTTCTTATGAGGAGAAACCAGTGAAGATCTTATATCGTGGACAAAAGTTATAAGAAATAATACAATGCCCCTCATGATGGTATTTTTGAGAAATCACAAGTTTGAAGAAGCGACATGGGTGTTGGAAGAAATGTTGAAGCAGAGTTACCCAAATCTGTTTTAGTATGGGAAAAGGAAATTTCAAGGGTGAAATTTCTTAAAGGGGGAAGATTGTAACGACCCAAAATTTCCGTAATGGAAATCCCTCTTGATCTAATTAAATATCTCTTTATGTAAAATGTTTATATAAAATTTCATCTTCTTTGGTTTTATTTTAACAATGGTGATTTTTCCTAATATAGTTGTTGAGTAGTGATCACATGATTAGAATAAATATAGGGTTTCAAAAAATCCAAATTTACTCAGACAAAGGAAGCAATGGCCTCATCGAGTAGATGTGCCCCATACGAATCCCATTTTTCAGCGCTCGAAAAGGAGGTAGCGTCATTGTGCTTCGCTCTTGACCAAGCCCAAGCCAATATTGAATACGTTAAGCTTGATTGAGACTGCCTATGAGAGAAGTGGAAGTTGATAGAGATTACCACACGAGCAATGTTATCTGATCCACCCCAAGAGTCTGTCACCATCGCACATCATACTCTTCGGTATTATGAAGGTGTTATAATGAGTTATGTAACAAGACCATAGCACTATGGTTATGTACATTATTTTTTTATATAATAATGAATATACTTTCATTTTATTATTAACACCCTGTAAATAGTTTTTAAATCTCAAATAGTATTTTTTAGTTAAAATTAAACTAAGAAATCTATTTTGATGAATTAATAGATTTTTGAACTAAATAATATTTTATTAAAATATTATTATTGTTAAATTTATTTTTATTAAATATAAATGATCGTATAATTTTATGAATGCAATTGAAATATTTATTAATGATTGAAATCCACTTTTGTCAAAACCCATGAATTTTCGATAAATGTCGATTTTTATTTTAAAAGTGAAAATTAAAATAACTTGAAAATTATTTATATAAAATAAATATTATTTCTGGAATCAGGATGTCAAAATTATCCAACATTGAATTTTTCATAATTTTCTGAGACAGTCGAATTTTTGGGTAAAAATTAAATACAATTTAAATATATAATGTATTTTATGACATCATAATGACCCAATAGTGATGTAATAAAATACTATAAGCCTTATTTTCGGCCAATCTTTGTTTTACAATTAATATAATGTGATTTTGGGTTTGTTTGACTTATTTTACAAAGCATTAATGGTACCTTCAAGACTTATTAAACATCTTGTCTTTTTAAATTGTTTTCCTTCGGAGTGTGACTCACCTCTACATAAGAAACCCCATTATTTTATGAAGTTAGGAATTTTACCCTATAAAATAGTGTTTTACACTTCCATTTTACAAAAACCATGTGCAAAAAACATGGGCTGGTTTGTGGTTTGGATTAGTTTAATGCGAGGGTCCCAAACCTAAATAATAAAAAATTCCCTCACCTTTCTTATATAAACTCACCCAATCTCCCACTTCCTCCTCACTCAAAGCCTTTGTAGTTCGTCCAAACGATGCCCCACTCTCTCTATAATCCTATAAAGGTTCCCCAAGCTCCCAAGAAGCCTCTCTCAAGCCTCTCTAAATCCTTTGGAAGAACACTTCCAAGTAAGGGTTTTTCTTCCTTTCTCATTTTTGTCCAATATTCTTTAAATTTTTATGCTCTTTTAATTTCAATTATAAATTTTTGGGAATGGTTTTGCACCACCCCCATACTTCCATATTTATATTTGAATTATGGTAGATCCCTTTGTCTCTCATTAAATTCCTCCCATGTACACCCATTATTATGTCGAAATTCTGTGAGGGATTTCTCTCTCTTCTTTTATATCCAAGTATTTCTTTTTGTATTAGGCTTCTAAATTACATTAAAATTATTGGGACATGTATATATATGACCTCCCTTACTGTCCATTTCATGTACATATGATGATGACACCCCTTTTTCTCTCATCAACCATTTTTATGAATTCTTACGTCGCGCTATTACGCTCCCGAAATTGCACTGATTTTCCAAGCAAATGTCATTGTGTAGTGAATACCATGCCCATATCTCTATCAAGTGTATTCAACTTTAGGCAAGTTTATTTTGATTATAAAGTTTCATGTATGAATTCCACATTCCTTTATCGTTGAATAAATGATGATATTTTATGAATCCATGTCATATGATCCATGTGGCACACTTATGCATGAAATGAAATGTTTAAGAAGGGTGTGCCCTTATAGCACTCCAATGCATTGGGTAAAGAATAGTATCTTGATATGTCAGGCGCAATGGGTATTTACTCATTTTTATTCAAGTGAAACTAGGGTTTACTCATGTTTCATGTGAAATGATGGTTTACCCATGCTCTATGTGCAATGATCCTTGGATCATGCTAATGACATGTTATGTTTTGTTGCCACATTTACATGATATGATTATCATGCATTATCATGCCTTTATGTTTATGCTTATCTTGTGATCTATTGATATTCCTATTTTCAAACATGAATTTTATTCCTCATGTTATTCTATGATCATTCCCTTTCTGGGATTTATAGGTCACCCTTCTCTTATGCATGTCCTCAGGTTATCCCATGCAATGCTAATTAGGAGGGAATGTAGTGGTCATGTAAAGGAAGTTTTCATTATAGACGTTGTATTTCTTGATTAAAGTTGTTATATAATGATCCTAATCCCCGAAGACACTAGACCTCTCGATAATATATGTTTTATCAAGTGATGTTTATGTAATAGATTGTGTTTATTTGTGTAATAAAAAGCAGGGTTGTTATAAATAAAATATATATCATTCTGTAATTAAAATATATAATTGTATTTCTTACATTTTTCATATAATGAATGATCATAACATCTTTCATGTACCTGTGGACTTTCGCTTTCATGAATAGAAGTGAATATCTTTTCATCACCATGCCAGATGGATGATATATAAAAAAATATTTAATGTAATAATATTGAATTTATGATATTATTTTATTTATATAATGATTAAATATTAAGTACATCATTTCCATAAGGACCATTAAAAAATTGGAATATTATACATGCCTATGTACAACCTATATTCTCCATGATGAAAATATACTTTATTTTTAATACCCATTATTAATGTTTGGTTTATATGTAAAATGGATATATGATATGATAAATAATTCATGAGTATTATTCTTTATATAATTAATCTACATAATATAAATAATAACTATATCGCACATGATGAAACACGCATGAGAAAACAATGTAATTAATTCCTGAAATAATTTGAATAGTGAAATAATATTAACAAACGGCTCATAAAGTGTTATAAAATTATCATATATGAAATTATACATATAAATATTTCTTTATTATAATTATATAACATTTTCAAAAACACTAAAAAGGTGTTAAAATAATGTTCTTACAAAATCAATCCTAATGTAATGGATTTCTATGCTCTCTTTTATTTCTAGGAGACTTATGCTATGTTCACCTCTTGTTATTTTTTTGTGGTGTAAATTATTCCCCCATGAAATGTTAAATAATTAAAATTATTATTTTAATGATATTTAATGTTTCTTTTCATGTTATTCATTAATGTTATTTCGATTAAAAATATTACCAAAGAGTTAAGTGTTTTTTCATCAATATCCATTCATTGTGGTACACTTGAATGTGAGGCGCCAACAAATTTTATAAGGAGTATACACTAACTATTTCACATGTAAAATCATGATTACAGCATAGTTCATTGTAATTTATTCTTCAATTTTAATAATATCATCCAAGTTTATTTTTTTAGAATATTATGAATTTGAAAGGGACTTAATCTAAATATCATTTTATTGAGGCATATTATAAGTTTACGCACATAATTTATTATATATGGTGTATATACAAAAAAATTTTAAATTTAATAATATGAATAATTCGTTTTTATTTTATTCTATGGGTTATAATTTAACTAAATGGGATTTTAATTAAAAGTTCTGAAGTGGTAATTAATTTTATAACTCAATTCCATTATACTAGGTTATGTTGCTCCATATTTTTATTTGATATTATAAGATTATGGATATAATGAATGTTTATTATCTTATTCTATATTTCCACATTTTTAATATGTATTTACAGTTAATACATATAATATATTCAATGATTAATTTTATCATTTATATTATTATCATTTTAAGGGTTTATTTCACAATTTTATTCAAATCATGATTTTTAAAATTGAATTATAGCTGAAATAAATTTTTAGAATATTTTCTATATAAAACCATTTAATTTAATTCACCTTAGTTTATTCTTGAAATATTTTACTGAAATTAAAAATTATCTATATTTTTTTACATAAAATTAATGATAAAGATATTTTAATAATATATTACTACATTTCTCTATTTGTCCTGAATTATTATTTCATCCAAAACAATGTATTAAAAAATGGGTTTGAAAAAAAATTAACGATTTAATTGTTTTTACTAAATTTATTTTTTCATATTTTTAATTAATAATTTATTTTCAAAGAAACCTTAATTCCATTTTTAAAAAATGCCTTTTTAGACTTTTATAAAAATGTAAAAGGAATATTCTTATCATTTTCTAAACAAAGAACTTTATTAACCTTTTAATTTTTAAAATGAAATTTTCTTCTAAATTTTAAATCATGAATATAATTACCCAATGTATTGGACATCAGTTATCTAAATATTTAAATTGAATTTTAAATGGATATTTAAAATGAAAATTTTTATACCAACATGGATGAAATCCTAAGTTTTAAGAAGTTATTTTCTAGAAATGTATTTTATATGAGTTTTAAAATTTAAAATATGATTCTAAAAATTATAATGTTTTATTCCCCAATAAATGTTCTATAAATATTTTTCTGGTATTTAAATTAACTAATAGAAATGAAACATCATTTTACACATACTACATTGGGATATGTTATATTAACACCATCCTTATTCTCCCTCTAGATGGATTATGAGTATTTTAACCAAGGATGTTATTGTAATTCACTTCCCTAATTCATTTATTTAGTAAATATATTCCCCTTGAAATAAATATTTTCTTGTGAATATTAGACATAAAAATCCTCCTTATTATCCAATTCATTAAATATGTATATTCAAATTTAATATACCAAATTACATTTATACATATAGTGTTTTACTTTGAATGTTATTTTATTAATAGGGGAAACATTTGTAAATCATTATACTTTACCCAATATAGATAATTGATGATGGGGAAAATTGTTAATAAATTAAATCAATTATTCTATATATGATTAATTATTTTCATATGTAAGATATTGTTGTTTCCCATTTATTGATATACCCTCAATGTTTCAAAATTCTTAGGAGGAAAATAAGTAAGATGATATTCAATTAGTTAGCCAAACCCAATGGGTTTGTGGCCAGTAATTTAAATTGACTTGGGAAAGGTGTCGACTTCAGAGGTAAAATGATGGTTGAGATTATGGAATATAATAATGAATCATTTAATTATTTTAAAATTTAGTTATAATTATCCATTATTATTTTAAAATGATATTATCTATAGATTCACATCATTATCTAGTTTCTGATTAAATTTCATGTGCATTGAGTTATTTAAATTGCATATAATTTATTTATTAACTATTAATGATAGTAATTTAATTTAAATGGAATATGTTATTAGTTAATTATAATTATATATTGATTATTCATTACTGATTAATGATATTTTTCTCCATACTTTACCCTTACTGAGCATTTAAGCTCACCCTTATCATATTTTATTTCTCTAGGATTCCATGTTTTTCATTATGATTGATGTGATAGGATATTAATGAGGGAATAATGTTTTTCTTGAGAAAATATATGTTTTATTTTGAGATAAAATGTAATGAAACACTCATTTCTGTATCTATTTTTACTATACTGCTAAACAATTTTGGTGATTCGGGATGTGATTCCTTATATCTGATGCTAATGTAATAATCCAGACACTATCTCAAGGCGAATGCGATTGGGGTTGCTACAAATTATTATTTGGTATTCCTCAAAATATTATATCACATTTAATATTATAAATTAATAAATACACATGTTAGTGTATTGTTATGATCAATCATTTTTTCCAATGGTTGTTTATATTCCCATAACATTAATCTTCACAAATTGATTCCATTAATATTAAATACATAATGTTCTTTAAGTAAGTGGGGTGTCAATATTTTTTTAATAATGTGGTTAATTGGAGAATAAAAAATATGTTATATTAATATAAATATTACTAGAAAATACAGCTTACCCTTGATTGAAATATACTGAGTAAATACAGGGTTATTTGATGTTGAATTATATTTATTGTTTTTAACTACTTGGTTGAGGTACATTTTATCTCTCAATTAAAATATGAATTAATTTTTTTGTATTCATTGACTATGTTATAAATTTTTATATAATAATGAAAATATGATATGGATTATATCAAATAGAAAATGTTTCCATTTATATTGTTCACGTGATATCCTGATAATAAGTATTATTATGGAATGCATATGATGTATATGATGCATCACGTGGTGGACTTGATCATATAGAGTTATGAGTGTGATTTTTTGAGATCATCCTAGAACCAATTGTAATTTGATTATCAAAAATACAATACTGTGGATTGATCTTTTAATATATCTACAAAATTTGAATTTCATATTTTCATTCAACTCTATTAATGATATAGTGGGTACACAACGTTTTTTAAATGAATTATGTTTTTTTGAAGTGTTTATCCCAAAATAGAGAGTTTTTTTAATAAAAAGGTATCCAAAAGTGTTTTCGATGGATTCATAAATAATTATTTTTTTATTAGGAAAGAATTTATTGTTTATCGCATATAGAATATTATTATAAATTCACTAATATGGTTTTAACAAACCAAACTGGGTCAACTAGACCTGCCACCTGAATCCACCAATCACAAAATATAGGTAAATAAAGAAATAATAGCTAAATAAAAAAGATGAAAAAATGAGATAACATAGATTAAATACAATCCTATCCCAAATAGGATAAACTATAAAATGATTCAAGTCCCCACATGACCAACACTAACCTCAAGACCAACCCAATTCAAAAGATGCTCCAATAAGAGAGGAAAAAATTCTATAAGATTCTAATGATTTTACCTAAATCCTTCAATAAAGACATCTACAAATTCCCAATGGCACAAGAAGAGTGTAATCCAAAACCAATTAGGGTGCCACCACAGTTTGAATATAGAGTTCGATATCAAGAAAGAAACAAGTCTATCTTTTGAAATCAATAATTTTTATAAATATTTTCCCTAAAATAAATATAGTTTCAAATAATTTCCACATTTTTATAGGAATAAGTGATAAAATAGGAAATAATATAAATTAATCAAAAGGTACAAATATCTTTTAAATAAGTGATCATGTGAATCTAGGTGAAAAAACATCATAAAAAAGTTGTGAGAAGCAATCCATGACAAATAATATCATGTGATAAATAACCATAAATGAAAATTAAACTCTCATAGAAGGATTTATGCTATGGAAAATTGTATACTAGACACTAAAAATACTCAATAGATATAGGTTGGATCCTACTGATATCAATTCGTTCCAATCAATCTCGCAAAAGTTTACCGCCTAATAGTGAAACACGCACTAAGGCTACCCATGTCTCTTTCCAAATTCTCATATGGTTCCCAGTATAAAATTTTCAAAATCATTCTAAAAATTTAATGAAACATTATCAAATCCAATAAAATATGATTCAGAATTTGAAAACCCATTTAATGTTATAAAAATCCATTTTCAAAGAGAAACCCATTCTTGAAAACATTTACCATACAAAGAAATCAATTAAGACCATTTTTCAATTAAAATAAATGATAAAATGAAAAGAATTTATCAATAGAAACATGAAATTGATAAAAATAACCCTTTATCTAGAAACACATATCTTAACACAGGATAAACCTAGCTTCTATCAACAAAAGGTAACCGATAAGCAATGGAACAAAAATCAAAAATCACGGTACTCAAAAAAATTAAAAGGGTCGATAGAAAAAAATTAGACCGAAAATCCATATCCAATCCATAACTACAATAAAAAATAAAGAATAACCTATAGGTTTAAATAACCATAAAGAATAAATCTATCAAAATCAATAATCAATCCCTGAACGATAAAATCCTGACTTAAATGAATCACCAAAACTCATCTAGGAAGAGCCTCTAGGTTGAGAGAAACGAAGCATGTATGAATGAAATTATAATTTCAGATGAACCACATTCATAAAACCAACCCCAAGGAATTTACATAGAGGGTAATTCCATTAAATTTCATGTAATATTTGACAAAAATATACACCAAAAACCAATCTCATTTTTATTTATAACTATATTTTTAATTTATTGATGTTTAACTTATATACATCAATTAAAATTATCCTGATGTGTATTCAGTTTATGGGTTTTTTCATGTGGAATTACACGTTGTGTATTCCAATAACAATTCATGTAATTTACATGTAAATAGAAAAAACTGCATGTTTTATGCTAATAATTTAAAAAAAAATCCATAAATTCACCATTATAGTTATCCTCACACATTATTTCTAGCATTACTCAACCAATGAAAAATTTAAACCAAAAAATGTTAAAACATACAAAAAATATATGTAATGGAGAACTACAATCTCCAAAAAATAAATTCTTTATACCCTATAAATCTCTTAAGATCTGAGATATTTAAAACTAAAAGGTCACTAATACCTCATCAACAACTCCCACTACCATGTCACACTGCTATACTATTTTCACAACCATAGTACCTCGACGAGGGGGATAATTTTACCACATAGCACCATATCATGGAAATCCATAATGATGAATGGATCCACAACCCAAGTTGTATCAGACTCAAGATCATCATCCTACCATATAATCAAATTTTTAGAATATGGTATATAACTCAATAATATGGAAAATTGAAACATGTTAGTGATAGAAGTCCTGATGGGCATAAATTCAAACTAATGGGCCACACTGCCAAGTCTTCCCATCATCTTAAAGGGGACCACAAGAATTAGTTCTAGTTTACCATGATTACCCAACAGATTAAGCCCCAAGAAAGGTGAATCCTTAAGAATGACATGTTCACTATCCTCAATATCCAATTTCCAACTATAATGGACCATATAGGATTTCAGATGACTCTATTTCATGTTCCAATGAATCCAGATCAACTAAACCATCTCCATCACCTCTTAAACAACACTTGGTCCAACCAATGACTTCCCTCCCAACTCTTCCATGAACTCAGTAGATCTACACGACCACCCATAAAAATCTCTTAATGGAACAATATTTATGAAATCTTGATAATTTTATTAGCATAAAATTCATTAAATGAAAAATTATTCCCCCATTATCCTCTAAAATCAGTAACATAGCCAATGAGAATTTTCTCTAGAACATGGATAGACCTATATATCTCTCCATCAATCGACAGATGATATCCCATGATCAATTTACAATAGGAACCCATAAAAACATGATAAATATTCCAAAACCAAAATATGAATCTTTAATATCAATAAAAAACTACTAAATATGTAACCCCATGAAATATCACAATATCCCATACATACAAGTCCCAGATCTATTCAAATTTAATTACCCTCATCATAGGTAGGTAATTCTCTAATTTTACAAGTCTATCAATGATTAGTAAAATTTTATCCTTCTTACTATGAGTATGTGGTAAAATAATGATTAAATATATTGAAATATCATCCATATTCCATAACATAGTGGGTTAGGAAAACAAAAACTATATAGTTCTGTGGTGTTCCTCCTTAAAAGTTTGACATAATAGACATTGTGAAAAATACAACAATAAACCATCTAGTCCCCTAGAACTAATTTTTATTCCTCATATCATGATATATCTTTATGAAACTAGGTTTCATGGATAATCAAGAAAATTTTCCATTTTCAAGGGGCACCACCCCCCTCCTAGGGAAACAAAACAATCATCTTACTATGGATTTAAAAAACCTCTAATTGGGGACTGAGAGGACACACCTGAGGTCTCCACACAAAAATAATACAATAAATCATTATAACTCATTGTGTTTCAACAGATCGAGGTGAACATTATAATCAAAATAAAAGTTTGATTTTATCAAATCTTAGACCACCATTCCAACAACCACTTCAACTTCCAAGATAATCTTAGTAAACCTTCTCATTAGTGACCACTCTGTAACTAATTAATAAATGTATTATGTCGGTAATTTTCATCTCAACACATCAGCAACCATATTTCCATTCCTAGGGGTATAATAATTATCGAAATAAAATATTTGAAGATACTCTACACTGCATCTCTACCTAAAATTGATATCCCCCAGAGTAAAAATATATTTAAGTATATAGCAATCTGATTATAATGTAAACCTATTCCAAATGATATATTGACACCACATTTTTTATTCATGAATAGCCTCTTTAAACTCAATATAATGGGTAGGGTAGTTCCAATCAAGAGGGATTCACTGGATATACAGATAAGAAAAAACTTATTTGTACTACAACAAGAAAAACCCCAAAACCACACCAAAAGAATTGATGATTTCATCCTAACACAATGTCATCTATGAAAGAATAAATATTGTTCATAACCATAAAACTACCTTTATCACATCTGATTATATCTAATATTTGTCATTTTATTCAAAATTTATTCCCTTATGAGTTAAATCACTCCTTAAATATGTTATCTTTTACATTTCCTAAACAACCCATATGTATTAACTAAAAAACCCAAGTATCTCTGGAAATAGAACATATTTTTTGGATGATACAAGGACATAACTACATGTACCATTATAGGATTTATTGATATGTCACTCTCCGATATCACATTCCCCAAAAACATCACTTCCAAGATCCAAAACTGACACATGAAAAGCATACCATGCATGATATGTTCTTTTATAGCATTAATAATGATATCCAAATTGCCTATTTCCTCCACATATAACTTGGAGTACACAAAATATAAAACACAAAAAAAAAACAATATCATCCTAGAACCAATGAAATGAATGGTTCATCAAATCTATATGCACTAGAAAATAATTAGTGAGATCGAATGGGAAAACTAAGAACTGTTAAATTAACTTATCGGCTCCTAAACACTATCTTAGGTTATCTTCTTCTCTAACTCTCAAATGACGGTACCAAAAACCCATATCATATTTAGAAAAATAAGTGTCTCATCTATGTTGTTCAAATATATCACCAATAATTGGAAAATGAAACTGGTTAATAATGGTCAACCATTCTAACATTCAATAATTAATATATAGTATAAAGATATTTTATTCCATCATAGATAAGAGGTTTTATGAATCACTCTGTGGAGAACTATGGAGAATAAATACTTTATCCCCTAGGTTATAAAGTTGAACCTTAATTTCCAATAACTCAATTGGTTACATTTGGTAATGTAGAAAAGAGGCGAGTATCGTACAAGGGAACATGTCAATATTATATTCAACCTATCTCTCTAAATTAAAACTATAAATAACATCATGAAGGACCTTGGGGATTACACACATTACATCGTGATTTTGACCACTCAAGAAATGGTCAACTATATCAAGAATCATATGGAACAATAGAAATGAGATTTTCTTGACATAAGGTACAAAATACCCCTCCCTTCCTGATATAGAGTCCCAATCAACATGTAAAATGTGAGTAACACCATAGGCAGATAAGAATTGTTATCTATGATGGTAATATCATATTTCTGGATTAACAATGTTCATCTAATACATTCGGATAATCAATTTAATTATTTTAATTTTGTGAACTAAAAATTACCACTCCACCTCAATGTCAGATATCATCAGTTGAATTTTCGGACATCTAAATCCTTTTCTAGACATTTTTTCTGAAGGCACGGGATGATCAAAAAATAGGCAAATAATTTCTGAATTCAAAACAAACATTAAAACTATCTTTCAAGATATAAATGAAAGAAAAAATGTAACCATAGTAGTTGAGAAAAAAAAACTATTACTCTAATAGTATCTGGTCTTGATTCATATTCTTCTAGAACATACTCTAATTCATAAAGTCTTCTAGTCTCTAAAACATGAACATCTCCCTTGGAATAAGGATTTGACTAACCACACATGGAGTAATTTGTTTAAACCTTAGAACCCTTAGTGAAATTTGATCCTACCCGATATCATTATGATATACTTTTAAAAAATACAGTATATGGATATACAATCTATTGATATGAAAAGTATTTGGAACCTCAACATAGTTATTTTTGTATTACCTCACCATCCATACTGGTGTCAAAAAACCTGTTACTATAAATAAAATCCCCTATAACTAGTCCTAATGAAAACTGACCACTCTATCAGTTACATTTCATTCCAGAATATACAACCTAGAAAAAAACCGAACCAATTGAACTCCACTCAAACCCATCTTCTTAGATAAGTATTCCTTATAAAAATCTTCCATTAGAAATACCTCCACAAGGGTCAGAAGGAATAAGAATATCAATAATTAGAAAGTATTATTCCTCTATCCAAGCATAATCCTATAATCCATAAGATACTTATTAGTGAAAATATACAATTTTATATGCAAAAACCTATCAAAACAATTAGATTACACAATAATGGTATGCTTCTCATTCTCAGAGGTAAAAAAATCATGTGTCATTAATTCAAAAAATGCCTCTGGAAAAATTATAGATTAAATATTTTTTGATTGAGTAATAGGTAAGTTCATCGTGAAATATATCATCCACAATATAGTCCCATTATCTCCTTCTTATCCCCAGGACCATATTTGTTGAAAAACCCACCTTTGAGTCCTTGAGATTCTTTGAAAAGATGAATATCCTCTCTAAACACTCAATCCACTTCTTGAATTATTGGGTTTCATTATTTCTAAAATATATGGGAGGATGTTTCTTGATAAATTTAAAACCATGGTCCATTGAGAATCCTATATTAATGACACCCACTTCACCCATAGTATGAAAATGGGGGATAAAAAATTCCACCAGTATAGGATCCATAAGAGGATTCATCTAGGGAACCTATCTTGATGCTTCCTCTCTTGGATTTAGATTATCTCATTTTGGAGGCAATTCTAAAAAAAATCAAAAATCAATCAATCAATTGAAAATTCCAAAATCGTAGTACCAACTTCTATTATTGATGAAAAGGAATTAAATCATTAATAATTTAAATAGAACAAAAAAATTCAATGAAAACCCTTACATAAATAGTAAAATATCAATTAAAATAAAAATTCAACCCAATTGTTTTGAATAAGATCAATCTTCAAGTTTCAAACCTAGTATATGTATCTATCCACACATGGAAACATAGTTTCATTCATAGAAGTGAGCTAACAAGGACCATTATCCGTAGTTACTATCTGATTTCTACTAGTCCAAAATATATTTTATCCACAACACATAACCAAATATAAGATGTTTTAACAAACATCAATATGATAATGCATTTTATACCAAATTATAATGAACCAACCTGGGTCAACAAGATAGGCTACCGGAACTTGTGTGTCATGTTATATATGTAAAATTGGAAAGAATAATATATTCTTAAAAAAAGGACACACAACCATAATATAACATGGAAACAAACAATATACCACAAATTTAAAGACTCGGAAAATTCCAAGTAAATTTTTTAAAAAAAATTATTTGGAATTATTATGAGTCTGTGAAAGGTTACGGTGTGTGATTTCAAAGACCAATTAGCCTAGAATGAATTTTTGAACTTTTTTAAAGTACATTCAGTAAACACACAGGTGGTGTTTTCTAACATTTGAAGCGGTGCTCAGATTAAAAATTTTATGGCACTGTTGAATCTGTAGTGTCGAGATTCATGTAAAGAAGGATAAACTACGACCATAGTTGGTCTGGTGAAAAAGTTAGTTTTTTTTGACTTTTTAATGAAATAAAAAAATAACATATGAATTATTATTTTATTTCTTTTTTTCCTAACACCTATTAAGTGGTGATGGTGTGGACCACTGAGGTGGTCAGTCATTTGAACATGGGATTTAAAATTTCCCAGTTACACTTTGGTTTCATTTTTTTCCGAGGGCACTGTTGAATAAGTGCGTTACTCACACTTCTCACCCTCAATTTAAATGGGACTCAAGGTAGAGTTTTTGACATGGCTTCTTCAAGATAGGAACCTCTAGTGAAATTATGTGAAACCATCCTTTGATAGAGATAGAAGCTTGGTCAGCAATAAACAGGGGGCAACAAATGCTGGCAGCTTCATCGAAACACGAATTCTCTTTCCACCATCGCGGTAACTACAATGATTCTTGAGGAAGGGGTTGTCATTTAATTCAATAAATTTCCATGATTCTTCACATCGATCATGAATTTTCGGGTGGTCATTTCAGGGGTATTAAAATTTTTTTTATAATTATTTTTAATGTGATGTATAAATTACTCCCACTAGTTATAATGTTAATGCAGAAGTCACGGGCCAAACAAACAAGGCCTGGTCCCTCTGCCACTTGATTTTAATTGCGTTCCTCGAAGTTGGATTTTTCCAACTAGATGAAACCGTGAAATATGTATACATACAATGATAGAGGCATCCCAGGAGGTCTATAGGAACATCCGTAAGGAAGAATGAACCACCAGAGCTCACTCGGTGGACCCTGGAAGATCCGCCAGCATGGCACTAGCGGAGGTGGATGCTGGAGCTCGCCATCCGCGGATGAGGGTGGCGCCGCGACAGATGGACAGGCGGCTGGCTCAACCAGTCTTGATGGTGGGAGGCAGCACACCATCACATGCTGCAATGAATGGGTCGCGGTGACAAAGCCACGTCGAGGGCTGGGACCTTCTCTTTTTGGGTCCCACGGGTGACAAGGTGGCGCCACATGGTGTTTCCATTTAATAAACCAAACAGGTCTTTGTGCTGTTAGAGAGGTGTATCGCACGACCCCCATGAGGGTCACGCTAGTCGGTGGGTCGGACCGCCTGGCGGGCCACGCCCCGCCGGTGGGCCGGGACAGTCCACGACCCTGCGGATCGAGCCCACCATGGCCCAGCCCAACCAGACTATGTCGGGCTGGGCCAGGTTGGGCCAGCACCAAGTCGGGTCGGGCCATGTCGGTCTGCCCAGGTGGGACCGGACCCAGACTCATTTGGGCCTAGTTATGCTTAAATGATCATAAGATGCTAACCGGACATCCATTTGACGAACCATCTGGGTATATGGGATCCTTGAAGCGAGATAGTCCTTTTGAGATACTCCATGAGAGTTTTGGAGAATGTTGGAGTATGGCCGGTTTGGATCGACCCCGAATCTAACCGGTACTTCGACACTAAAATCTCAATAGCATTCACACCAAGCATCCGGTTGACATGCCGTCTATTTCATTAGAACCCTTATGAAATTACATATCGTTGGTTAACTTAAACATGGGACATCGTGCTGGTTGAAATATGACCAATGGCTTGAGGAGATGTTTCTCCTAGAGACAAGCGTAAAATGAGTGAGAATATTGTGTCCAGCTGAGATGTGAGGAATGAAGAGTGATGGCTTGTGAATCAACACTGAGATATTCGGTGTGAATCCCCACCCACCAATTCTGTGTGAATCAAAACCCAAATACTTTGTGCGAACCAGCAATGATGGATTCTATGTGAATCATCATCCATCGATTATGTGTGCATCAAAAACCAGTGATTCTTTTTGAATCAGAACATATCAATCATGTGTTGGTCTTGAGGGGGTTAGTACCTATCGATCTTATGTGGTTCATCAATAGTGCCTCTTGATAGAGTAAACTTATCTAGCATTACGACTAATCATCTATACAAATGTACTTTTTTATACCAGATTTGGGATTTTTATTTTACTTTTTGATTTGTTATTGAGATTATGATTTTGGTTGTCTGTTGTGGAATTATTATAAACCTTAGGGAGTCTCAGGTTCCCTAATGGGTATTATTATACTCACCCCTGCATGGGATTCTCCCGCACCTTGTTACATCTTGTGAAGATGACGGGAAAAATTGACTAAGACTCGAGAGCTAGGACTTGATGAGGGACGATGGTGATGGTTGACGTGGAGAGTTGTGGAGATGAGTTTTACCTACCCTTCAGGTAGGATCCTTGGTGGAAAATCTTAAAAGATGTTTTTTGTTTTCAGTTTTGTTTGTATATTTTCAGTTGGTCGTGTATTTCAGCCCCTTACTTTATGTACAAACATTTACTAAAGTAGTTTTACTTTGTGGTTGCATCTTGTTTCATTCTAGTCTATGTGTTTGTATTGGTTTACAGGAAATGCATCCCTATTTTAGGGATATTCCTTTTCGTTGCTAATCACCAACCGTAGGCCTATAGAAGGCGGTCTTGGTGTAGTCACAACAACGGCCCTGTGGGATGGGTCGTGACAATTTGGTATCAGAGGAGTCAGTTCTACTAAAGAACCATGACTCTGATATTTTTTAATGGATAAATAGGGTTCAGTGTTTTGAGTGTGGTTTCCATTTCAGGGAGTCCAGTGTTGGTGTGGTGGCCGATGTATCCATACACCAGTACCCTGAATTCTGATTTCTATCTCAGGGCATGAAAACACTGATTGCATGTCTTTTTAGAATTTTTTTTTACTTTAATATCTTTTGATTCAGATCACCGGGTATAACATATTGACTGTGGAACACCTATTTCTTTTCAGGATGGCACTGCATAGACAACCATCTAGGATTCCAGAGAGAGTACACAGTGACGGCCCACCGAGCGATGAGGCTTCGGTTTAGGGACCTATTACTATTTTGGAACCTTTTGGTGGTTTACCCGCAGCACCACCACTCGGAGAGAAACTATTTCCACCAGACCCACTAGCATATGGTTCTCGCCAACTGAGAACATTGCATGAGATCAAGCAGTAAATGCCTTTGAGGATTCGAGGGGAGATAGATCCCTAGGCAGTTGAGGACTAGCTGGAAGCTGTGGCACGAGTTTTCTGCCTAGTTGGGACACCAGTAGAGAAGATGGTGATCCTAGCTTGTAGTCTTTTCCTAGGCATGGTAAGAAGATAGTGGATCCCGACCTTTTAGTTACATGAAAAGGCAACCCTCGCCTAGATGTAATTTGAGAGCATCTTCAGGGAGGAGTTCATCCCGGTGACACTACGCTCTCTGTCTATCCAAGAGTTATTTCACTTATAGAATAGAAGCTTATCAGTGGCCCAATACTCATCGAGTTTAACTGACCTATGGAACTACTCCACGTACATGGTGCGGGACATATTCTCCACGACCCAGACCTTTGAGAAGGGTCTTCGGTAGGAGAGAAGAGCATCGATGATATCACTTAATATCCAAAAGCAGCCTCAAGTGATCGAGTGAGAATTATTGGTGGAGAGCTTATTAATAGATCATGCATCAGTGGTGAGAGCCACCACTAGATGACAGGTACCAGAGTTATCTACAACAGGCAGTAGGATGATGACACATAGGTCCAAGAGAACCATACACTCTAGAGGGATACCCCAGGATGTAAGGTCAGTGGTGTGGAGCTTGTGAGGATGAGGGGTCAGCAGGGAAGAAGGTTGTGCTTCACCTGTAGTAGGTAGGGCCACATGGTTTGTGACTACCGACCTACCATATAGATGATCATTAGACAATCAAGGAACTGCTAAGGCAGCGGACGTGGATCAAGTGAGGAGGCCATATGGGTGGCGGATGTGGAAGGTGAGTAGGTCTTTCAATAGGTAGGGAGTGGTGATTTGATGTTCTACCACCACCACTAGCAGGTGGTCCACCCCGACCACAAAGAGCAGGTGGACAGGGGAAAGCACAACTATAGGCAGCAGAGGCCTACGACAATGGTGCTCCAGAGATGATTAGAGGTACAATTTATGTCTATTCCACCCTAGCGGAAGTACATATAGACACAGGTTCTAGTCACTCTTTCATTTCCACGACACTCATTCAGTGCTCGAAGATTCTGATGGAGTTGTTGGCTCGATCCTTGCGATTAGAGACTCTTACAAGAGAAGATTTGATGATTATGAATAGGTGAAAATAGTGTGATCTCACTCTATTAGGTGAGAGCTTTGGCTGGGATCTACAAGTAGCAATGTCAAGGACTTATGATGTCATCTTAGGTATGGACTGGCTATTTGCAGTCCATGCTCATATTGACTATTTTACGAAAAATGTGTGGTGTGTTCGTGATGATGGGATCAGCTTTACATTTATCAGTGAGAAGGGAAAATGTTGCAGCACAGGATGGACTATCTTGGAGGAGGTTTCAACTGATTACTCATCTGTTGGCTAGCCACACCCTTAGAGAAATTAACATGAGGAGTCTAAGATATCATATAGTGGGGGACTAGTATATTGATATCTTTCAAGAGGTTGTTCTAGGACTAACTCCTCGCAAAGAGGTATTCATTCACATAGACCTATACCATGGGATGGAACTGATATCTATTACAGAATATTTGATGGCTCTTATAGAGATTTGTGAGCTAAGGGTATAGATGGAGGACTTGCAGAGAAAGGGGTCCGTAAGGCCCAGTGTTTCTCCATGGGAATACCCAGTCTTGTTTTCAAAGAATGCAGATGGGAGCATGAGGACTTGTGTGGACTATTGGTGCTAGATCCTGGTGACCATGAAGAACAAGTATCCTCTACCAAGGATCAATGATCTCTTCGACCAGATAAAGGGAGTTTGTTAGTTTTTTAAGATAGACCTTAGATCAGTCTATCATCATCTCATGGTATAGGATGAGGATTTACCAAATATATCCTTCAGATGTCGGTATGGCCATTGGGAATTCACGGTGATGCCTTTTGGTGTGACCAGAGCCCCAGAAGTGTTCCTGGGACTCATGAACAAGATATTCCAACCATACCTCGATAAATTTTTGGTGGTCTTCATTGATGACATCTTGATATACTCAACATCGGAGGAGGACCACGCCACACAACTATAGACAGTTCTAGTTACACTCAGATATCACCAGCTTTACAGAAATCTCTCGAACTTATAGATTTGGATATGGGAAGTGAAAATCCTGGGGAACATTATCTTGAAGTCTAGAGTCAAAGAAGATTTGGTGAAGATATATGTAGTGCTTGGTTGGGAGCCACTCATTAGTATGATCGATGTGCAGAGTTTCCTGGTATTAGCTTGATACTGCCAGATATTTGTACCTAACTTTTCCAGGCTAGTGGAACCCTTGTTAGCCTTGGAAAAGAACTGGAATCCTTTCTTATGGACAGATAAGTTCTAGAAGAGTTTTCAGAATCTGATGTAGAGACTGATGAGTGCCCCCATCTTGAGGAAACCGGAAGAGGACGTTGGGTACGTAGTTTACTACGATGCCTTCGGGACTGGATTGGGTTGTGTCCTGATGCAGGAGTGAGTGGTGATCTCTTATGGCTCATGATAGTTGAGACGGCATGAGCATAACTATGCTACCCATGACATTGAGTTAGCAGCAGTGGTCTTTGTGCTGAAGATGTGGTGAAACTACTTGATGGGAGATTGTTTTATAGTCTAATTTGAACACTATAATCTTATGTATATCTTCTCATAAAAGGACCTTAACATGAGAAAGTGATTATGGATAAATATCCTCTAGAAAAATGACTTTGAGATAGTCTATACATCTATGAAGGGAAATGTAATATAAGATGCACTCAGCAGGAGGTCTGGTCTATAACTACTGAGTGAGGGGACAGAGCAGATAGCCGCATTTTAGATATACTTTGTGGATAGAGATGGAGAATCTTACCTCTAGTCTATGATTGTCACTCTCCCACTTCTTTAGCATGTTTCGGAGGAACTGCTTGTGAATGTTGACTATGAGGCCCGACATGCTCAAATATCTAAAGGATAGCCTCTTGATGGATTTTCTGATGGTGTGAGAATGTCGTTCTCTTAGAGGATGCACTATGGTACTTGTGATGATATGGGAGTAGGTGTTGATGGAGTTTTATATGTCCCCTTTAGTGGTACATCCTGGAGTGGAGAAGATATATCAGGACCTCTGGCATCAGTACCGGTGGCTAGGGATGAAGAATGTAGTGGCATAGTTTGTATCCCTATTCTTTACTTGTAAACAAGTGATGGCAGAGCATAAGGTACGTGAGGTCATAACGTAGCCACTTGAGGTACCAGAGTGGAAGTGTAATGGTATTTCCATGGACTTTGTGAAATGTCTACCACATACATTCAGGGGGCCTAATTCTATCTATGTGATCGTTGACCGACACACCATGTCGGCCCACTTCCTACCCAGCTAAGGGAAGGGATCAGTATAGGTCTTAGGATGCATCTACATGTAGGAGATTATTTGACTTCATAGAGTGTCATTGATGATCATCTCAGATCATGACACACATTTTAAATCATACAAGTGGAAGAGATTACATGAGGTGTTTGAGACTCATCTATGATTGAGGAATACCTTTAACCCTTAGACAGAAGGCTAGATGGAGCGAACCATTTAGACACTCGAGGACATACTTCATTCTTGTGTCCTCAATTTTGGCTGTAGTTGGGATGACCACCTTACCCTAGTGGAGTCCTCATTCAATAGCAGTTACCACTCCACCATCATCATGGCTCTATTGGAGGCCTTGTATGAACAATCGTGTTGATCAACACTTTGATGGATAGACACAGGGGAGTCAGCACTTACGGGTTCAGATTTGGTAAAGGATACCACAGAGAAGGTACATATCATCTTGGAGAAGATGGAGACTATATAAATCCAAAATAAGTCTTATGACAACAGGATACAGAGACCCTTAGAGTTTGAAGAGGGAGACCATGCCTCTCTACGAGTCTCACTCCGATGGGGATTACAAAGGTTTTCATGGGTTGAAAACCTATATCCAAGATTCATCGAACCTTTTAATATCCTCAGCAGAGTTGTAATGGTGGCATACCGTATAGTTATTCCCCCACAGATGCAACGAGTGCATAATGTTTTCCACGTGTCGCAGCTGAGGAGGTATGTGAATGATCCATCGCACGATATCGACTGGAGTGAGCTATAAGTTGATGAAGGGGAGATGTTTGTGGAGTTCCCAGTGGAGTTATAGGATCGATAAGAGTGGGTCCTTCATGGATAGTTGATTCCTCTTGTGCGAGTTCGTTGGTAGCATGAGAATCTCCAAGAGAGCACATGGGAGAGGGAGGGTTAGATATGTGCTTAGTACCCCCATTTGTTTCCCTAGTTTTGTTGAACATTTTAGGGAAAAAAATCCCTAAGGTGGGGAGTATTTAAAGACCCAAAAAATCCATTTAATTTTTTTTAAATTATTTTTGGATTATTACAATCCTGTGAATGTTTACAGCGTGTGATTTTGAGGCTCAATGAGCCTGGAATAATTTTTTTTACTTTTTTTAAGGTACATTCAGTAAATGCGTGGGAGACATTTTTGATCTTTTGAATTTGTGCTTGGATTAAAAAAAATAAGGGCACCGTCAAATCCACAGAACCAAGATTCAATTAATGGAGGCTTATCTTCAACCGCAGTTGGTTTGGTGAAAAAGATATTTTTTACTACTTTTTAAAGAAATAATAAAATAACTGAAGAATTTTTATTTTATAACTTTTTTTGTACCACTTGTTGAGTGGTAGGGGTAGGGACCATGATGGTGGTCAGACTATTAAATATGGGATATTAATTGCCCAGTTTTAGTTTGGTTGTGTAACCACTTCCCATTTAATTAATGTGGCACATTAATTACGTCAATTAATTAATCTCATTAATTCCTCAGTGTGTTACTAACCCTTTTCCCCCTCTATTTAAATGGGGATTAAGTTAGATTTTTTTATATAGCTTCATCAAGCGAGGATCCTCTGGTGAAGTGATGTGACACCTTCCACAGACAGAGATGGAAGCTCTGTCGACGATGAACAAGGAGCGACAAATGATGGCAGATTCAAGAAAGGGAAAATTCTCCTTCCACCAATGCAACGACTCCCACATGTATCAATGTAGGGGTTGTAATTTAATTCAAGAAATTCCAAACATTATTCTCCAAGTTCTTGAATTTGATGGTGGTCATTACGGGGGGTATTTGAATAGGTTTTATCATTATTTTTAATGTCATGTATAAACTACTCCCACTTGTTATAATGATAACGTGGAGGGAATGAGCCAAACTAACTAGGCCCAAACACTTCGCCGCTTGATTTTCATTGCGGTTTTCTAAGGTAGGTTTTTTCAACATGATAGAACCTTGAAAACGGGAGGCACACAATGACGAAGGAATCCCGAGGGGACTACATGCACGTTCAGAAGGAAGAATGGACAACTAGAGCTTACCCGGTGCCTTGGAGAATATCTATCGGTGGGGCACCGGTGGAGGCGACGGATGCCACTCATCGAACGCAGATGAGGGTGGTACCACGGGGGATGGACATGCGAATGGTTTGGCTGACCGTAGAGGAGGGAGGCGACACGTCGTTGCACGTTGTGGTGAATGGGCAGCGGATATGAAGTTATGAAGAAGGCCTAAACCCGCTCCCTGCGCGTCTTGCAGGTGATGAGGGGGATCCACTTGGTGCCTCACATTAATAAACCAAATGGATCATGAGCCGTTTTGGTGGTGGACCACACAACCCCGATGAGGGTCGTGCTAGCCAGCGAGCCGGACCACCCAGCGTGCTGCACCCACCGAGCTGGTCGGGCTAGTCTGTGGCCCCGTCCAACCTAGTTGTCCCAGGATGGTTCTAGCTGATCCAGGTTGGGCCCACACCAGGTCAGTTTGTCCTGAACCTTGTCGGGTCAGCCTAGGATGGGTCGGAATGGACCCATGCTGGCCCAGTTAAGCTTAAATGGCCGTATCTTGCTAACTGAACGTCCGTTTGATGAACCGTCTATGGAGTAGGGATCCTTAGAGAGAGACGATATTTTTAAGATACTCCATGATAGTTTTGGAAAAGGTTGGAGTATGGAATGGTTGGATCTATACTTAATCCAACGGGGCCCTTGGAACTAAAATGCCAATAACTTACATATCGGGCATCAGATTGACAAGCCTTCTATTGCATTGGAAACCTTATGACGTGACAGATCATTAGGTATCTTCTACATGGGACTTCGTGCCGATTGAAAAAGAAACTATGGATAGAGGAGTGATATCTCCTATAGATAAGTGTTATATGAGTGGGAATCATGTGTCTAGCTAATACATGAAGAAAGAAGAGTGATTCTGTGGGAATCAGCATCGAGCAATTTTGTGGGAATCCACACCCAGTGATTTTGTGTGAATTAGAACCCAGTGATTCTCTATGAATCAACACAGATAAATTTTGTGTGAATAAGCACAGTGATTCTTTGTGAATCAACACCCATCGATTCTATATGAATAATCACCGAATAATTATGGTTGAATCATCATCCAGCGATTCTGTGTGAATCAGCACCCAGCAATTCTGTGTGAATCAGCACCTATCAATCCTATGTGGGTCTTGCGGGGGTTAGTACCTATAAATATAGTGTGGGTTAGAAGTAGTTACTCTTGATAGAGTAAGATGATCTAGCCTTACTACTAATCATTGGAACTACTGTACTTTGGTTATATATTGTTTGAGATATGTATTTTGATTTGTGATTTGTGATTGAGATCATGCTTTCGGTTTTCCATTATGGAAATATAAGAGACCTTCGGGGGTCATGGGTTCCCTATTGGGTATTGTTATACTCACCCCTTCATGGGCTTCACCCGCACCATGTTGTGTCTTGTTCAGACAATGGGTAGCCTTGACTGACAATCGGGAGCTAGGACCTGACGGTGGATGACAGTGACAGTTGACGTGGAGAGATATGGAGACAAGCCATACCTATCCTTCCAATGGGATACCTAGTGGACAATCATAGGAGATATTTTCTATTTTCAGTTGTAGTTTTATCTTTTAAGTTGGGCTTGTATTTCGACCCCTTACTTTTTGTACACAGTTTTAGTATAGCAGTTTTACTCCATGGTTGCATCTTGTTGCATTCTAGTGTATGTGTTTGTATAGGTTTGAAGTAAATGCCTCCCCGTTTTAGGGATACTCCTTTATGGTTCTAGTGGCCAACCCCTGGACTATGGAATGTGGGATTGGGGTAGTCACAACATGGGCCCTGATAGACAGGGTGTGACAACAAAATACATAAAATCAAATCCTAGATAGGATAAAATAGAAAGTAATTGAAGTCTTTTGTTTACTGAAAATTACCTCTGAACCAACCTGAACTGAAAGAAAAAGAAAAAAGAGAATCCAATGTGCTACATGATACCATTACCATTACCTATATCCTATAAAAACATTTACAAAATGAAAAAAAATTTAAGGTGTGATCCAATGACCAGTAAGATACCACCATATTTTCAATACAATGAATAAGGTCAATAATGTAACAATTAGAGATGTTTTAAATTTAGTTTTACCATTATTTTTTATAATCTATATCCAGTTTTAAATAATTATCAGTTTCTCTCCATTGGGTTTCAAAAAATATGATCATATTATCAAACCATAATTATGGAAAATATATGTGATTATATAGGAAATAATATCCATGAATGAATTGATCATGCGATGATATGTGACACACCCTCGTATAATAACATGTGACAAAAAATCCATGATAAAAAAATCATGTGATAAATAACAATAAATGATGAATCACAAAACATATTGAGCTAGAGACTATGTTAAAATTCATACTAGACACTCACAAACCTAAATAGGCATACGTTGGAACCGAATGTTATCATGTCCTTATATTAAATATTGTAAAAGGTTACCTCATATAGGTGAAACACATACTAAGGATACCCATGTCTCTTTCCCAAATAACCAAAGGTTCCCAATGTTAATTTTTTAAAATCCATTTCAAATACATGTTCAAAAAATTATTATTATTTATTTCAAAGATAAGACAATCTTGTTTAGAGTTTGAAAACCCATTTCTAAATGAACTAAATCTATTGTCAAATAAAAACCTTGTTTTGATAACATTTTCTGTTCAAATAAATAATTTGAAACCATTTATCACTTAAAACCAATGAACAAACCAGAAAAATATCAAGATAGACATGAAATTCATAAAATTAACCTGTATTATAGAAATACCTAACTCAACATAGTAGAAAACTAAATCCTTTCAACAATGGTGACTAGAAACCAAGAGAATTTACATCACAAGACAAGGCATGCCAAGAAACTGATAGGATTAATAGAAAACACTATCTGATAAGAAATTCACATACAAACCTCATGCATAACATAATAAAAGAACAAATAAGGGTTACATACTTGGAGGGATGAGATCCAACCACAACCATGATCATTTGTTGAACGAAGTTATCCGAATGAAAAGTAGTCACCCAAAATCACATGGGAAGATCCTATATGTTGATATATTGAAGCCTATATGAAAGAATATAGAATTTTAGGTCACCCAACCCAAAATAATTTACAATAATTTTCATACATTTACATTTTATTCACTTCTCTACTCCCATATACTCTGTAAACATGAATCTATTTTGTTAAAAACCTAATATTTCACATTACAAATTGTGTAACCATAATATGGAATGAAAATATATCACTATGTCTTTATTGTTAATGGTTTATTTACAGAAATAATTACACATCATGTACTCCAATTACATATCATTTAATTTCTCATGCAATAGAAAAAACACTATGTATTATGATAAAAACGTGAAAAAAACAATGACTTCACCATTATAATTATCATCCCACTTTTTTGGGAATTAATCAACCTTCAAAAAATGAATGGGATTTTGGGACAAAAAATGGGCCTACGGGCCATGTAATTGGATAAATGCCTATTGGTCCATAGAGCTGTGTAATGGGTCTCCCTCTTCCCATTTAAAGTGGTCTTTGCTTTGCTTTAATAATAAATGTGGATTCGGCCCCAACCTTTTAAAAAAATTATTATTCAGTTTCACTCATTCATAGTGTATGATAGGGATTACAATATGGTACCCACATGAATCATTCCTTATAAGGACTCAACCTTAAAATATTACATAATATTGAATTAAATGAATAATTCACGTTGAGGATCTTTTCTGGTTTAGAGTTTTAGAGAATTAGGATATAACTATTAAATCTCAACGATTACAAGCTAGACACATCTACCCAGTCTTCATTTTTTTCACAAAATATCAACTATTGAACAAAAGATTCATTTCTAGTTCCATGTTTTTGACATCATGACATTTCCTTGATCCATCCTTGACCGTATTCCACTTAAGTCCTATGGAGAAACATTTCAAAAACTTGGGATGAGCACAAAAAGCTCAGTAAGGGATATAAAAATACGGGGAGGAAACATTAGTCCACGTATACATAAGAATCAATGAAAACACACTTTAATCATAAAACATATGCAATTTAACATACCACATCAAATCATAAGATTTTTTAATAACTCATAGAAATCATAAGATATGAAGGTAACTTGAGTCATACATAACATACATACATTGTAGCTATCACAGCTACATAGGGTGTCACATTTGGAATACCCAACACAATATATTCTCTAAATCTCTTAGGAGAAACATTAACGTTTACCTCCATAACATTACCCAATGCATTGGAGAGCTATATCGGGCTCACCCGACCTTAGTTTATCACAGAACCACCCATCTTCATAAACAATTCCCAAGAACCATAACATAATCATATCATATAAAACATGCATAAAGGAAACAAAACATTACACATTTCAATCACAAGATATCAATACACCACATTAATCTAATCAAAAAATTATCAAAAACATTTTCAATACCAAAATAAAAGAAAAGTAAAATGTGGTATTTATTTTTCATTTAAAAAAAACTTATGGCTTGTAGAGGAAGCTGAAACTCAAATAATGGTCACGACGGCGGAGAAGTCATTGTCGCCGCATACGTAAGACAAAATATTCCTTTTTTAGTTTAGTAAAATGCTTCGTATAAAAAGTTTCTTTTGAATAAAAGTAAATGTCAAAGGTGTTTATACACCGTATAAATGAAAGTTGTGTATAAAACAAAATATGCCTCAATGAAAGGAGTTTGAGACGAAGACCCTTAAAAAGATGGTATCCTTAGATTAAGGATAAATCAATTACATAATTATGTGTAAAAAATATAAATACACTCAATATAAGTGGATATTAAGTGTAAAAAAATCGGAGTCATTCACACATATTTATAGAATGACATATTCAATAACTACAAGTTGAACCCAAAGAAATGGAAATTAGGTTAAGAAGTTCCCTTGACAGCCTAACAGCATCACTTTAAAATTCATAGAAAACGAGTTGATGAGACAAAAAGGTGATCTCATACCTTGGAAATAAATTTTACATCAATAAGGATATAGAGAAAACATATCCCAACATAATAAGATATAATTAAAAGACCTAACAAAATAAGTCCTTTAAAAAGAGGAGGGTGAAAGGTTCCCTTACCGACTTGGGTAACTTTCGAAATGTACAGCCCATAAAAGAAGGACTATACAACATTGATGTAAATACTCATAAAAGAAAGTATATTACACAAAGAGTGGAATAATGGGAAGTACATACACCACTCAAAGTAAATAGTGGAAAATTTAGCATAAATCTCACTAGAATAAAAGTGAGATGAATAATCCCTTACAAAAACATGGCAGCCTAACGGCGCCACATAAAACTTCCAAAAATGGATTGACAAGATAAAATAGGGTATCTCATAATATAAAAATGAAATTTATAGTAATATGAATATAAAATAACATCCCCAAACATAATAAAGATGATCTTAAAAGAAATGACATAAAAAGAGTTCTTAAAAAGAAAGAGAGAGGTAGGTTCCCCTACCTCATGTCCAACTTGCCTCGATCGTTATTTAATCTCTTGAATAATAAACTTGAGTTAATTTATACTTTCTTAAGAACATTTTTCGTGTTCATTATTCCTTTTATATTACTTATTACCATGTTATTAACACTTTGTAATTATTTAAGTTAATAACAGTCGTTTTGTAGATCATTGGTACTTGAGCCAAAATAAACTCCTTATAATTACAAGTTGTTCATGTGGTAAAATATACATTATATACATAATTATATTAATTATTTTGATATCATATATATTATATATATCCAGTATATACATGCATTTATAATATTACATAACATTTAGAGGTAAGAAATGAAATGCACCGTTCATGGAGACGGTAAGTCGTACGTACGCATGAACGCTACTTTCCTTTCTATTTTGTATTTAATGGAATAAAACCATAATGATATAATGGTATATTATAATTATAGTATAATATAATATGTAATATTATTAAATCCATCCTTTACACATCCCACATATGGCATTAACGAATCAAATCATTTTGAGGGAGCGGTAGTCCGCACTTCCTAAAATGAAGATATCGCGTTTACCCATAATGGGAACCATAATGGTATTTCATAAATGAAAAATAAATAATCTTATGGAAAACATAAATGTATTATATATCATATATAAATATAGTGACATCTTAACGGCCACCTTTGAAGGTGTTAAAAGAATATTGAACAAACATCATTTTGTGAGGCAGAAATTCACCATCCACGGAAACAGTATGTTCTTTAACCATTAGACGTAGGTGTGTGTAAGTGTAGCTATAATACTTATTATAAAAACATCCTAGTATATTTAAGATACTTTTTTTGTTACAAAATAAATTAATAAAAAGATTTTAGGGGGATGGATAAGAAAAATAAAACAAAAGAACATAAGAGAGGACATTACCTTTAAATTAGGTAACTCTTTTTGATTTTTGCCCAAATGCTTCTTCGGAAAGGATTATGCCCAATGTGAGGCTTATAGGATGAAGAGAGAGATATTGGGAGCTAATTTGAGTATATTGTGGACGAGAAAAATGGATTGAGAAGTGTGAAAGATGGGTAGGAAGTGGGGTGTTTTTATAAGGGAGATGAGGGGATCTTTTGGAAATCTTGAAATTATTATTTTATTATAAAATTAAATTCGGTTTCTAAAGCTCCAAAATTCATGAAAGTATAATATAAAGTGGTACATGTTCGAAATAAAATAATCCAATTAGAATTGGACAATTTTTTGATATTATTTTAAACATTATCTTCTTATTTATTTAAATCATTCATTAATGACGTAAACACTGTATCATCATTGTGTCGTAAATAATTTTATTTTTTTTATGTATAAAAAAATTACCATGTTGTAAGAAATATTTTTATCTTTATAATGAGTATTTATAGTCAAAAATATAACATATATAACCCCATGTAAAAATTGGTTTAGTAAAACAATACAAGTTTGTGATATTTTTATTTTTACTTTAAATAATAGGTATTAATGTCATTATCACCCAAAGTGGCTCCATGGGGTCCCAAAATTGACCCATGGTTTGTATTGGTCGTCCATGACTCATCCAATAAGGGTAGGACATGTTTAAAGGTCATTTCATATTATTATAACATTATCTTTCCCTTAAATTACACTAATTACCTCTAATCGCGATTAATATAACATAAAAGTTATTATTCACCAAAATATTATTTTAATACCATTGAACCACATTTACATACTAGTGACAAAAATTTATGTCGGATTTTTGAAAATCAAATCACAAAAGTGGTAAAGTTTCATTTAATTGAAAAATCATTTTTTTTACCACCACTTAGTGGTTTCACTATTCTCCAAAAATTGAAGTTTTTTAGAAAAATACCAAAAATTTACACTAAGATATATTTTATATTCCGATTTCAAAAATAATGCCTATTTTACAAAATACAAAACATATAAGTTTCATTAATTAATTTAATAATTAATTCCCGCTGTCAAAACGAATAGCGTGTTTTTAAGAAACAATATCTATTAAAAGATTGACACTAGTTTAAGTCCAATTTAAATGTGAAATTAATTCCAATCACCACCATTGTATTAAATGGTAAAAATGTATTGTAATTGAAATTTAAAACCAATTCCAAATATTATCTACTCAAATAAATAAATTAGATTAAAAAGGATTTTTGAATTAAAATACAACATGTTTCACTAATTCATTAAAAATGAACATTATCGAAAAAATAAAAAAAACATACCCAAAGTAAATTTTGATGTCCCGATTATAAAGAAGGATTTTATTTGGTCCAATAGAACATATAAGAGTGACCAAAACTATTTTTAATGTGGGTTCTCCATCAAAAGGAGATAAATCGACCTTTTATTGTATATTAGAGTATTAATGCTTAAAATTGAATTCTTTTCTTAAAATGTAAAAAAATTTAACAAACCTATATAATCATATTATTGTTACTTATATTCATTACCACCAATAAAACGGCTATGTGTTAACTAACATTTGAAATAATATTAATATATTATTAGACTGCAGCGTAAGATTTCCAAGAAACGCGTTGTTGCGTATTGGGTACGCCATCGAGCATAGCATTCCCTTTAAGTTAATATTAACATTTTATTCACAAAGATGGATAAATATAAAAATTTCATATTCTTTATTTTCCTGGGGTGTTACATCCATCCCCCCTTTTGGGAATTTCATCCTCGCAATTTTCAAATTGGGCTCAGAAACATCATTGAAAGTCCCACATCGGAACACGAGTCGGTAAAACTATCACTTTAAAATAAAGAGAGAGAAGTACAAAGGTCACCTGAGTTAACCCAAACTAGGATTCCATTTAGGAAAACATGGAAATGGAAGAGAAAAAAAATGGTCATGTTCTGATGGAGAGTGATAGAAACCATGTCTAGGAGAAAGTTAACCACTTGAAAATCACAAACTTGTGATGGGTTAAACGATATTTGATTCCCCAGTAGGAAAATTTAATAGACAATGTTTTTGATTAATGTTAATTTTCATTGAGTAATTTATTTATTGTCATAACTAAAACATAATAAAACATACTTACTTGTCATGCTGACTTTCAACTTTTGCTATATTTCTTACACAAACTCATATTTTCTCCAAAAGACGGGTATTTATGAAGACTTGTTCACATTAAGAGTACTAAAATCAACTTCTTGAGAATAACCTAATCCAAAAAAAGAGAACTATACATTTCCCATGTCTTTATAACTTAACCAAAAACAAAACCAAAAAGGTTAGTACAAGATTAGATAATCCCCAAAACAGATAATTTTTTTTACAAAAACAAAAACTACTCCTAATCTCGAAAATTTGTCATACAGTACCCAAAGTTCAACAAAGACCATTCAATAAACTTCTATCCATAAAATTATTCAAATTAAAAAATACTATGATTGAAACCCAAATCTATAAAGGATTTAATCACATAGTCTTCTGAGGTAAATCTTAATATTTATCTCCAAATAACATCTGTTTCTCTTAAAGTCTCGTATTGAAAAGAAATTAACCTAATCATATATCTTTCATGATAGGTCAATCATTTCCATAGATAACCCCAAATAAAATTACTCTTGATTCATAAAATCATCTTACTAAAAAGAATTAGTCAAACCATCTAGGGACTTCACGTAGTCCAGTGGTAGGTGATGAAGACCAGTCACACTTTGGTTGTGGGTTCAATTCCCGTAGCTTTGTCCGACGCGACAGTTTGCCACACGGCATACGTGTTGCACTTTTTCTAAAACTACATAATTTTTATAAAATTCCCCAAAAAGAGATAAAATATTAAAAAATAACCATAACATAATTTTACTTCATGTTTATCTCATGTCCTTCATATTCCATCATAACATATAGTAGCATATAATTACCTCAAAAGTAAGGATCATATAAACCCTAATGGTTACCTTTATAATTATTACCTGAACTTCCACATCGAGTTGGTTCTCTCGTACATGATGCATTAGAGAACTCACCAAGGTTCAAGTGGTTAATCATGACTCCTGATAGTTGGTTTAGAATAACCATGAGATTTATCATTGAATCCCCCATTTCATCTAGTCTCTTAATCAGAGAACCACCATAGTTTCCTTCAAACCCTTTGTCACTTTGGTGCCTTCTAGATCCATCCATTTACTAAAACCAAAAAGGTCAGTGTGAGTATATCAACAAAATCATCATGTACTAAAGAGGAAGATAAACACTAATAGATAATTATCCAAGTTATCTCAAACTCATTCCAACTTTCAAAAATAACAATGAATCTATCGTATATAATAACCATTGTGGTTATACACAAATTATCACTTATGCATAAACAACACTCTAACCTCTAAAGTTATCTAAACCGACCTTTGATACAAACTATAAGGACTCGGCCTTAATACATTACATAATATTTAATTAAATGAATAATTCACATTGAGGATCTTTTCAGGTTTAGAGTTTTAGATAATTAGGACATAACTATTACATCTCAATGATTACAAGGTAGACACCTCCACTCAGTCTCCATTTTTTAAAAAAAATATAAACCCTTGAACAAATGAGTCATGTCTAGTTCCATGTTTTAGACATCATGACATTTCCTTGATCCCATCCTTGACCGTATTCCACTTTATGTCTTGTGGAGAAACATTTCAAAAACTTGGGATGAGCACAAAAAGCTCAGTAAGGGATATAAAAATACGGGATGGAAACATTAGTCTGCGTATACATAAGAATCAGTGAAAACAAACTTTAATCATAAAATATAAATGATTTAACATACCTCATCAAATAATAAGATTCATGAATAACTCATAGAAATCATAAGACATGAAGGTAACTTGAGGCATAAATGACTTACATACATTGTAGCTATCACAAATACATAGAGAGTCACATTTGGAATACCCATCATAGTATATTCCCTAAATCTATTTGGAGAAACACTAATGTTTACCTCTGTCACGTTACCCAATGCATTGGAGAACTATTTTAGGCTCACTCACCCTTAGTTTATCATGGAACCACCCGTCTACATAAACAATGCCCAAGAACCATAACATAATCGTATCATATAAAACATCCATAAAGGAAACAATACATTCCACATTTCAATCACATGATATAAATACACCACATTGATCTAATAAAAACTTTATCAAAAACATTTTCAATACCAAAATAAAATAAAAGTAAAACATGGTATTTATTTTTCATTTTAAAAAAAGTTCTGGCTTGTAGAGGATGCTGAAACTCAAATAATGGTCACGGCGGCGGAGAAGTCGTTGTCGCCGCATACATAAGACAAAAAATTCCTATTGTAGTTTAGAAAAAGGCTTCGTATAAAAAGATTCCTTTTGAATAAAAGTAAATTTCAAAGGGTTTTATAGACCGTATAAAAGAAATTTGAGTATAAAACAAAATATGCCTCAATGAAAGGAGATTGAGACGAAGTCCCTTACAAAGATGGTATCCTTAGATTGAGGATAAATAAATTGCATAATTATGTGTGAAAAATATAAATACATAGAATATAAGAGTATATTAAGTGTAAAACAATCATAGTCATTCACACATATTCATAGAATGACATATTCAATAACTACAAGTTGAACCCAAAGAAATCGAAATTTGGTTAAGAAGTTCCCTTGATAGCCTAACGACGTCACATTAAAATTAAAAGAAAATGAGTTGATGAGACAAAAAGGGTATCTCATCACTTGGGAATAAATTTTACATCAATAAGGATATAAAAGAACATATCCCAACATAATAATATATAATTAAAAGACCTAAAAAAATAAGTCTTTTAAAAATAGGAGGGTGAAAGGTTCCCTTACTGGCTTGGGTAACTTTCGAAACGCACACCCCATGAAAGAAGGACTATAAAACATTTATGTAAATACTCATAAAAGAAATTATATTACACAAAGAGAAGAATAATGGGAAGTACATACACCACTCAAAGTAAATAGTGGAAAATGTAGCATAATTCTCACTAGAACAAAAGTGAGATTAATAATCCCTTACCAAAACTCGGCAGTCTAATGGCACCACATAAAACATCCAAAAATGGATTGACGAGATAAAATAGGGTCTCTCATCATACGAACATAAAATTTACAGTAAAAGGAATATAAAATATCATTCCTCAACATAATAAAGAGGAGATTAAAATAAATTCCATAAAAGAGAGTTCTGAAAAAGAAAGAGAGAGGTAGGATCCCTTACCTCGTGTCCGACTTGACTCGATCATTCTTTAATCTCCTGAATAATAAACTTGAGTTAATTTCTACTTTCTTAAGAAATTTTTTCAAGTTCATTATTCCTTTTATATAACTTATTACCATGTTATTAACACTTTTTAATTATTTATGTTTATAACGGTCATTTTGTCGATCATTGGTACTTGAGTCAAAAATAAACTCCTTATAATTACAAGTTGTTCATGTGGTAAAATATACATTATATCCATAATTATATTCATGATTTAGATATCATATATATTATATGTGTCCATTATATACATGAATTTATAATATTACTTAACATTTAGAGGTAATAAATGAAATGCACCGTTCATGGAGATGGTAAGCCGTACGTAAGAATGAATGCTACTTTCATTTATATTTCATATTTAATGGAATGAAATAATAATGATATAAAGGTATATAATATTTACACTATAATATCATATGTAATATTATTAATTCCATCCTCTACACTTCCCACATATGGAATTAACGAATCAAATCACTTTGAGGGGGCGTTAGTCTGCAGTTCCTTAAATAAAGATATCGTGTTTACCAATAATAGAAACCATAAAGGTATTTCATAAATTAAAAATAAAAAAGCTTAAGGAAAACATAAACATATTATATATCATATATAAATATAGTTACATCTTAATTTCCACCTTTGAATGTGTTAAAAGAATATTGAACAATCATCGTTTCGTGAGGCAAAAATTCGTCATCCACGGAAACAGTATGTTCTTTAACCATTAGACGTAGGTGTGTGTTAGTGTAGCTCAAATTATTCATATAAAAAAATCCTAGTATATCTAAGATACTGGTGTTGTTACAAAATAAAGTAATAAAAAGAGTTTAGGGGGTTGGAGAAGCAAAATAAAACAAAAGAACATAAGAGAGGCCATTATCTTCAAATCGGGTAACTCTTTTTTATTTGAACCCAAAGGCTTCCTTGGAAAGTATTATGCCCAAAGTGAGGCTTCTAGAATGAGGAAAGGGATATTAGGATCTTATATGAGTAGATTTTGGACGATCCAAAGGGCTTGAGAAGTTTGATAGATGGGTAGGAAGTGGGGTCTTTTTATAAGGGTGAGGAGGGGCTCTTTTGAAAATCTTGAAATTTTTATTTTATTATAAAATGAAATTCGGTTTCTAAAGCTCCGAAATTCATTAAAGTAGAAGATAAGGTGGTGCATGTTTGAAATAAAGTAATCCAATAATAATTGGACATGTTTTGGATATTATTTTAAACATTATCTTCTTATTTATTTAAATCATACATTAATGGTGTAAACACTGCATCATCAATATGTCATAAATAATTTTATTTTGTTTTCATGTATAAAAAATATAAACAAATTACCATTTTGTTGGAAATCTTTTTATCTTCCTAATAAGTATTTATAGTCAAAAATATAACATATATAACCCCATCTAAATTTTTTTTAGTAAAACAATACATGTTTGTGATATTTTTATTTTTACTTTAAAAAAATAGTATTAATGTCATTATCACCCCATGTGGCTCCATGGGGTCCCAAAAATTGACCCATGGTTTGTATTAGTCGTCCATGACTCATCCAATAATGGTAGGACATGTGTCAAGGTCATTTCATATTATTATAACATTATCTTTACCTTAAATTACACTAATTACCTTTAATCCCGATTAATAAATCTTAAAAGTTACTATTCACCAAAAAAAATATTTTAATCCCATTAGACCAAATTTACATCCTAATGACAACCATGTATGTTGGATTTTTGAAAATAAAATCACAGAAGTGGTAAATTTCATTTAAACAAAAAATCAGTTTTTTTACCACCACTTAGTGGTTTCACTATTCATCAAAAATTGAAGTTTTTCATAAAAATTTCAAAAATTCACCCTAAGATATATTTTATATTCAGAATTAAAAAATGATTTCTATTTTAAAAAATTAAAAACATATAATTTTCGTTAATTAATTTAATAATTAATTCCCGTTGTCAAAACAAATAGCGTGTTTTTAAGAAACAATATCTATTAAAAGATTGACACTAGTTTAAGTCCAATTTCAATGTGAAATTAATTCCAATGACCACCATTGGATTAAATGGTAAAAATATATTCTAATTTTTCTTTAATACTAATTAAAAAGATGATATAATCATATAAAAAATTTGATTAAAAAGGATTTTTGAATTAAAATACAGCATTTTTCACTTACTCATTAAAAATGAACTTTATCGAAAAAATAACAATCACATACACAAAGTAAATTTTAATGTCCCGATTCTAAAGAAGGATTCTATTTGGTCCAATATAATTTATAAGAGTGACCAAAACTATTTTTAAAGTGGGTTCTCCATCAAAAGGCGATAAATCGACCATTTAGTGAATATTAGAGTATTTATGCTTATAATTGAATTCTTTTCTTAAAATGTAAAAACATTTAACAAACCTATATAATCATATTATAGTTATTTCTATTCATTCCCACCAATAAAATGGCTACATGTTAACTACCATTTGAAATAATATTAATATATTATTAGAGTGCAAATTGAGATTTCCAAGAAACTCGTTATTGTGTATTGGGTATGCAATCGAGCATAGCGTTCCCTTTAAATTGATATTAACATTTTATTCACAAATATGGATAAATATAAATTTGTAATATTCTTTATTTACCTGGGGTGTTACATTCCTTACCACATTATCCTAATGGGTTTATATATGTTTTGAATGAAATGAAAACTTATTTATGTCAAGGAATATTCACTAAAGACTTCAAAGAAATAAACTCTCAAATAGGATGTAACTATTGAAGCTAATGCATCGAAGCTCAATCACTATTCAATTATATAAGATTGGATATAAATGGGATGTGATCCCTCATATTAGAAAGACTATATTAGTTCTAAACTATTCCATATTAAATCTCATATAACATATTTTCTTGTGAATAATGTTATAATACACCTATAGTAATCTGGAATCCTTTCTATATCACCAAGGATCCATTCGATGATGTACTAATGTCGAAGGAAATATCCATATGAAATTTTAGAGATCCATAATTAATATAAGTAATATAAAATAATTTCTCTTCTAATCAATTTACTCACAATTTCATGTTATTTGTTTTTTATATTAAAATTTTATGATAGGTAGATAATTTAAATTGTTGGATTCAATCGCACTTACCAATTGGATGATTTCCATAAAGCCATAAATTTTTTTATGATTTGTACATGAATTTTCACATTTCTAGATCTTACTGAAATATAAATATATTAATTATGTAGTTTTTGTGCTAGAATATAGGTTAAAGTAAACTTTAGGATAAAGTTTCATAAGTAATGAAATTGATGTATATGAAACTATATACCTAGTTGACGCTCTCTAATTACCTATTAATATTAACTATAAATGGGTTATATAAGGAAGACCACTAGGTATTTGAGGGTGAGATATATGGTACCCTATGATAGTTTTTTTAAACATATTAAAATAATATTTTAGATTTATCTTATATAAAAACAATATTATGCTTTCCCATTTTCATTGTCCAATATAACCGATATGAACATATCCATCTTTATTTTCTCCTCTTCCTATCACATTGATATCTCCCCCATTGAATATATTAGGTTCGATTATCCATATATATATATAATCATTATATTTTTTTATATAAAAATATTATTCATTAAATATTTCATAATCCATTTCCCATTACTCGAAAACAAATCCCAAATGTTTCGGATTTAATTTTTTTTATTTTTTTTCAAAGTGGCTGACTAAACATTTTATTATGTATGGATATATATCTGACCTTATAGATTATGTTTTAAACTATGTCTTTAATGAACATATATAGATTTATAATTACATTGTTATGATAATAAAGGTTAATAGAAAATGTGTGGCCAAATATTCTTATGATAGGTCTTCTTAGTTTTCATGTGGTCGAGTTGATCCATAAAAACATTACATTTTGATAATTAGAAAAATAAAATAGTTTATTACATATAAATTGTGTATTTAAATATTTTTTACATTTATTATTTTATATAATTATTTACTTAAATTATTTTTAGATTTTATGATTTATTTTTTATAACATGTTCTACATGTTTTATAAAGTGTTCCTATTAATAATTTGTCAATAGGGACCACTGAATTTTAATTTTAAATGTTATTATTATTATTTCCATATATCCAATTAATGGATGGTCCCATAATTCTATTCTTTCATATCCATATATATCCAGATTTCAAGATGTAGTGAAATATAGTATTTTGGAAATAACATAGTTCATAATATTTTAAATTGAGTGACTCAATAGTTTTGTGAAATATGAAATGGTTTTATAAATTTATTTAATCTAGTAGACATTTTTAATCAATCATTATCATATATAAAATGGGTTTGAAGTCATTATTGGATTTTTTTCAGAATCATCTAGGCCTACTTGTTGAATGATATCTAGAGACTGAGATTTATTAGTAACGTGATTATTTATGGGTGAGTTATATAATATGTTTATCAACATTTTATTCAAATATAATAAATTAAAAGTCAACTGTTTTAATGTATTAAATTTATTTCAATGTCACTGAATGTAATTTTTCTTAATTTTTTTGTTTTTCATATTTATTTATATTATTTTTTGTGGTATGTTGCGATATATATGTTTGTTTGATGAGATATTTTATTCACTATAAAGTTATATAAATTTAATTATACCAGATCAGAAGAGGAATATTATTTTTTTGATTTTCTATACGTGATGTGTATTTTATAAGTTCAAGGATGTTCTATTTAGGATATTTTTTATATTTCCATTTTCTAATATTTATTATGGTATGATCTATATTTTTTAACATTTTTTTAGAAAACATTAATAATTTTACAATATGATTCAATGTGGTTTGATTTTTTATGGTTGGACAAGTTATTGGGAATAAGAGTGTGAAGCTAATAATTTCATACAAAAAATTATTTACTTATTAAATTCACATATTAAACGTTTATTACATGGAATATATGGTTATGTGTTTCTTCATACATTGTGAATTTCGTTAAAAAACATGGATACATGAAAATTTGGACACATGGATTTCTATTTCATAGAAAATATTTTGTTATGTTAATAAATTGGGTTCAGTGAAATTCTATTAAGTGTGATATTTTGATTACCTGAATATTTTTGGATACATGAATTAATGTTACATGTGATAAGTTTATACGAGATGAATTATATTATGATGATTTGAATACATGAACTATTTTCGTACATATAAATATCTATATAGAATCTTTATTCCTGAATTTTTACCTAGGTGATTTTTTTACAAGATCCATTGTATATATTTTTTCCTTAATTTAAAATTTGATGTATATTATTATTATATAACACGTCTATTTTCTACAATATCATTTTCGCAACCTTTAGTTGGTCATCTTCTCTAGAATTAATCATTATTTATACTTATTATATACAATTTATTTCTAGAATAATTTTATGACATCTATGAGAGTTAAAGCATTTTAAATATTCTTTATATTTATATTGCATAAGAAGATTAAAAATTTTAATTTATCATAATATGATGTGATTTCCTTGGGTAAATTTAGGTACTATTCCATTGAATATATTATCAACTATTATGGATATATTTACAAACAAATAAATTATTTTTCTCATGATTTTTTTGTTATAAAATAGTTTTCATAAAAGTTAAATTAATACATATTCTATGTGAATATATTTTTTATTTATATTTATGAGGAATAAATTATGACCATCGAAAAGGATAAAATAACCTTTTCTAATTTTATTTTTTAAATAGTCTAAATTCTAAAAGTGAAAATCCATAAATAGAGAATGTGATGCACGATACAATATATACAACATGGAATTTCACTATTTGATTCCTAGTGTATTGGATAATTTAGAATTGAACTATTTATCACTAGTATTATTGGGAAGACCAACATTTATCATTTAAATATCCAAATGGGACTAAAAAATAGTTTATCTATATGCTATCATATTTATCAATAATCATTATGTAAGTTAAAATATTTAATTATTTCCTTGTAATGATATAATTTTCACTGTAATTATACAATTAGTTTAAATTTTCAAGGTGTATACTACCCATAAAAATTGTCCATAAATTGTATTTCTATCACCAAATAATTCTTGGTTCTTCATGACTCATATAATATAAAAGTTTAGGAATTTTTATTTTAATGTATTAGTTGTGTTTACACATATAAAAGACTGGGATAGTTTTATACTTTTAAAAAAATGGGTTATATATATATATATAATGTATTAGGTTTGTATTAGGAATGTAAAATTTCTTGGTTCTATCTTCTCCTTTAAATAGATTTGTTTCTAAACAGAAAAAATACATGGGAATTGGGTTCGGACAAATACTATTCAAATAGAGGATATGTGTAGTTGATAGTATCCTTCAAAATTGATATACCATATAGGGTTCCATAAACCATGTTTGTGGCTAATGATTAAGCCTATGACCTTTTGAATAAAAACTATAATAAAAATTTCACATCCTTTTTTTTCATTTTGACATTTACTTTTATCTATTTTTTTATATGAATGTGGTTGAATTATATAATTTTTTGATCGATCACATTCTAATCGTAAATTTCAAAATATTATTATTATTTAAAATTTAAATTTCGCACCCTCATGTCTATTTCTATCACGCCTTCCAAAATTTTAAATTAGTTACATATCATGACTTTGTAATGGTTTTTGTTCAACTATTTTATCCTGATTCCACTAAAAAATCATATTATATATTTAATCATATATATATATAGTTCTTTACTGTTTAATTTTTTTATTTGTATAAGAAATTACATTCTATTTATTTAATTGTCTAATGGAATATCATTTTTTAATTTCAAAATACAGTATAATATCGATGGTAAATTATTCAACAGATCATATTGATGAAAAAAAACATTTTCTACCAAATTTTTTAAGAATAGTAAAATTGATGATGGTTTTACCTAAAAAAGTAAATTTGATTGTAACATATTTTTCATGGATAATTCATTCATGGTATGTAAATATGATTCTGATTCAGATTTTTCTAATTCTCAATGTTATCTTAATGATCAAATAACGATGGTAAATGACCATTATAGTGAGAAGATTTATTTTGTGTATTTTACGTATAATTAAGATAAATAATATATATTTTAATATTGTTAAATAAAGAAAGGTTTTGGGTATTGAATTTGAAAAATTGAAAAACATGTGTGTTGATTCTAAAATATTGAATCTTAAACATAAAAATAAAATAATTAATGATTTCACTTTGATGAATAATGCAGATTGATGAATGAAATTTAATTTATTATTGGATGTTATATAAAATGTTTAGTATAAATATATTATTCTTAAAAGGGGAATTTAATATCCTCGATACACATGCTCATCTACACAAAATGATTATTATGACGATTTATAATTTCATTCATTGGTAAAATATAGGATTAAGAGTGAAGAAAATAAATTGAGAAATGAAAATGAATGTATTAAAAGGATAATTTATTATAAATATTATATAGATTTCAATATTGGAAATGATAATTATTTTAGTAAATTTAAGGATAAAATGAATGGACAGAGCTGTTCTAATTTGTTTCTAACTATGTTTAGAAACAAATATGAAATGAATGTTTGCTTTACTTTTATCAGTTAATATCATTATATATGGAACCTATTGTAACTACGAGACTAGAATTAGCATATCTAAATAAATGTTACATGTAGCCTAATGTTCATCATACCTAATATGTTACCGACTAGTAGAGAAGGATTGAATACTATCAATGTGGGTACAATACACTCAATATCAATAAAGACAAGTATAAATAATATAATGGAATAACATTGTGGAAGATATATGAAATTCTATAAAAAATGGAATTTAAATTATAAAAAGTCAAATAAAATAATAAACAAAGGAACCCGAACTTGGAAACACAAAACAGAGTGTTATAAAGACAGTTATGAATATAAAAAACTACGAAATCTATCTAAAGATTGTTTTGGTAATGCCTCTAATCACCTTGCCCCATCTCCAATATCACTATCATTATTCCTTTCCATTCTTGTATCCTAAATCATTAAACCACAAACAAATAAATATTCTTGAGATAAGAGTGACTATAAACTTAGTAGGACATCATTGATATTTTGTAACACCCCAGAAAGATAAAGGGTTAAATTAATAAATGATATAACTCATGACAACATTTTTCACCTTTCATTTAGGGATCCTACATTATTATAACTCCATAGTTAATCGTTCTTGTATTTGTGTAGTGATTAGGATGGATGAGCTTCTGGGATGTTTACTGAGTTGTGAGTGAATGAGGAAAAGGTACACTGGAAAGAACATGTGTTGGCTTGTAGGGAGATTCATTAGTCAGATGACCTGTTCAGACATGTGGGTGGGCCCCATGGTGGGAACCACATGTCTACGGGACAACTGGTACTACATGGATTTCCCGGACCTGATTAACATGTTTGGATATGTTATATATGATGTTAGTGGGGCCCATTTGTTTCAATTGGTATTAGAGGCGGTACCCAACCTTGTGTGTGATTCACTTCCTGTGTTTAGATAAAGGGCCCACAATGAGGATGTTGTTCTCTAAAAGGGGTTAATGTAACACCAAAGAATGATAAAGGGTTATATGGATAAATGATATGTCTTAGGTCAATAATGTGTAACTTTCTTTTTGGGAGCCTACCTGATTAGAACTCCACAGTTAAGTGTGTTTATCCTAGAGTAGTGATCAGGGTTGGTGACCTTCTAGGATGTTTCCTAGGGTGAGTGTGAGTGAGTAAAAAATACAATGGAAGGAAAATATTTTTTCCTATGGGGAAAATCACTATTTAGATGACCTATTTAGGAATGTAGGTGTGCCCCTGTGTGGGGACCATTTGTCTTCAAGGAAACTAGTGGTACCTGACAGGTTAGTACCTGACAACCATGTTTAGGTGGGGTGTCTTTGCTATCAATGTGGAATAGCTGTTACATATGTACTTAACATGATTGAACATTATTAAGTGTTTATTCCATGATAATAGATAAATATACCTAAAAACAACAAACAATCTTGTAATAAAAGTTTATTCAATAACCAATCCAAAAAATCCCAAAACATACCTTTTTTATCTCCAAACTAGAGATAAATTCATAATAGATGTTGTGAAATATAATAATCTATAAGTCACAACATGTATTTGAGGATAATTTTTTTAAAGGTGTGTGTGAGTGAGGAGAAATCACACTGTATAGAACATGTGTTGGCCTATCGAGACCATCACTAGTCATATGACATATTGTGGAAAGTGGGTTGGAACCAGGGTGGGGATCAGGTGTCTACGGGGTGTATGTGCTATCAGTGACGCCCAATTGTTACATATTTACTTAACGTGAGTGAACATTCGTAAGTGTTTATTGCATGATAATAGATAAAAATACCTGAAAACAACATAAAATCATGTAATAATAGTTTTTTCAGTATCTAATCCAAAAAAAATCCATAACATTACCTTTTACACCTCCCTGCCAGAGATTAAGTCATAATAGAAGTTGTGAAATAGAAACATCCATAAGTCACAAAATTTATCTGAGGATGTTGTTCTCTAAAGGTGTGTGAGAGTGAGGAAAAAGAATACTGGAAGGAACATGTGTTGTTCTTTGGGGAAATTCACTAGTCAGATGAACAGTTCAGTCATGTGGGTTGGCCCTAGGGTGGGGTCCATGTGTCAGTGGGGCAACTTGTGGTACCTAGTGGGCTAAGACCCGACGACCATGTAAGGGTGGTGTGTATGTGTTGTTATTGAGGCCCAGTTGATGCATATATTATTAACATGAGTGAACATGCTTAAGTTTTTATTTTATGATAATATATAAACAATCCCAAAAACAACATAAAATCAATTAATAATTTTTTTTCCAATAACCAATCCAAAAAAATCCCTAACCTTACCATTTTCACCTCCATACCAGAGATGTTGTCATGATAAAACTTGTGAAATAAAATCTTCCATAGGTCACATCATGTATCCATCATCATACAAAAGGATAAAAATTCTTAAATAAGGAAAAAAGCTATAAATCTTTATCTCACTCATGGTCATGAAATAGATGAATCATATTATAACGCTATGTTGGTCTAGGACACAGGGTTGTTAAACCCTAATATTGTGTCTCGGGTTATGTCACTGATGTCCATCATGCCTCCCAGGAGAGGACACCAAATTCCATCACACCCATAATACAAATTTGGGTTAAGATCAAGTAATACCATAGTTCCTTATTTTAAAACTTCTTTATGGAATCATATCTAATGAAATGTTAGTTCATGCACCTCTTCTTAGGCCACTAAGTTACTAAGGGACCACCTTTCACTTTTATTCAATTCATAGTATAATGAAAGCATAGTACAGACCAGATAAATCAGATTTCAAGGATTTAATCACATATAGATGCACAAAATATCTTATAAAGAGTGATAAAATTCTATAAAATAGACACATATTTGATAAAACTAAAACATGGTATCACAAGTGATGTAGGCACAAACTTGTGAACCAGTTTATAGAATGGTATCCCAAGAAAAGGAAAACACGGGAATATGATCAAACATTATATCATGTTAATAATAAAATTCATATACTATACTTGGTTTGTATCATCGTACCTAATGTGTTTCGATTTCATCATCAAGGATGGTAAAGAGTTTCTTCACCTGAACCATATTTTCACAATATGCATAATATTTTTTCCAGAAAAGAGTTCCCTGGAACAGATTGAAATGAAACATGATATGATTCAATAATGAGAATAAATAATGAATCTAGATAAGGGTAAAAATATAAGTCAACAAATACTCAACACTCTCAATGGTAAAATCTAGGTATGGTTGATGAAGTAGAAATCCATCACTCATGGAACATCAAACAAAGTTGAAGAGCTGAGGCTCCCATAGTTCAGATTCAAAAAAGGGAAACATTCGTATTTCATCTTTGAATTCATTTTGTAAGGACAATAATGTAGGGTTTGTAGGATTGGTAATCTATATGAAACAACCCCAATGAAATAATAGTAAAAAAAACCTAGGTTCCATTGTAAGTTGTTTAGAAAACTTATGTTTTTAATGAAGAATCAAAATATTATAGGGGTGAATCAACTAAAATGGAAAATAAACATAAAAAATATTAAGTAATACCACTTATATTGTCAAAACTATTTCTTCATTTAAACAATCCATCATTCATGAATAATGGTGAAATGTTTTCTATTGAAAAACATAGGTGACCTCTACCTCAGTATCAACCATGGTCATGGATTCCTTGAACAGTCTATCCTAACATGATCAACCTCTATGATTTTATGCCAAATCCCAATCCATTTTATCTCACTATGGCCTCGACCATTGTAATTGTGAGGTTTATCAATTTCCAATTTAATGCTTCCTTGAAAATTGCCACCATAGAAACACATTTTTTAATAATTATCCCTTGATTTATTTAAATTGTATATCAACAGGAACCACCACACCTTACACCATGACTTTAGTGTATCCCATTTAAACCAATGATACTCCAAAATTGAAAAAACAATTACATAAAATTTTATAAGACATTACAAAATCATTAATAAATATAAATACATAAATTTGAATGTATAAATAAGGATTGATGTACTATGAAAAGAAATTCTATGGATTTAAAATATCCCACTACATGGATTATTTTTCTCAAGAATCACCACTTGATATCATATTGGAAATAAATAGTCCTTTTTTATTGATCATTTGACTACCAATCACATGTTTCATTTTTTATTTTTCCATTCTATCCTAAACAATTTAGAAGTGGAATTGTTTCCCCCTAAAAAAAATTTCACCAAACAACAATCCATTCTGATCACTCCATAAAATATGAGTCTGGATCCCCCTCAACATCTTCCTATATGATCAAATTTCTAGGATCAAGCATGAAAGTAATAATATGAGAATAATAGAATATATAATACATTACATTATATCATGGAAGACATTATAATCAGTAAACTACATCCCTAATACATTCACTGATCTCTAATGTTCCAACAAACCATAGAACCATACTATAATTTGTTCATATATGATGATGCCCATCTAAGGTTTCACTTGAATGAAAACACTATATCTAATAAAAAACTCTTATGGTTATATCCTCAGTTAAGTATATTGTCATTTCCTTCTTTGAGTGGTATCCGACGACTATGGCATCAATTTGACTAACTATGAGATCTTATAAACCATACTATGGCCGAAAACTACTGCCCCGCCTGCATCATGTGAACACATTAGTTAGAATAAAAACCACAAATAAAGATCCAAAAATGTGTAATATTAATATAATACTTGAATCTATTGTTGTAAATAAACTCTATCAAGGAAAGGTTCTTATTCCATGCTCAAAAATGTTCTATGAATCAATCCTAAAAATGTCCTCAATGACAGAATTCATTATATCATACCTTGTGTTGATATGAATATGATATATTTTACAAAGCATCAACTTATAATTTTAAAAAATTATAAAGCCTTACCAATACCTTGATGTAAAATACATGCCATTATATGATATGATACTATAATAATGTCCATAAAATTTTAAAAAATATTGGGTACAAAGTTTTCTAAACTCATATACAGAGTGATTCTCCCATATCGATAAGAAATGGGACACATTCATCATCTCATGAACTATCACTGAAACATCATCACAACGAATCAATGTTTTAGGTGACCATGTCCTGATGTTCATCATCATATCAGAATACTTCAAAATGTTCATGATAAGTGAAAAAATAAAACCACCTAGTTGGTGATTCTTGGCCTTTATCCTCCTCCAAGTAACAAATAATTTGATAGTACTTTCATGTCACAATTATTTTAATTAGGTTTATAATTTCCAATTAATGTTCACTCAATCTATTTTCCAAAAAAACTAATTATATACAAATATATATGCATATATTTTTTCGTGGAAAAAATATCTAAACCCTCTATAACATGGTTAACTAAATGTATGTACTCTAATTATTTGTGAATTAAACCATTTTTAAACCTCAGTGGTTTTTATTTAATCATTTTTTTATTATGGTCTTCATGTGTGACTTTATCATTTCAAACATGGAATGTTAGCATGATTTTTAATATGTATGTTTCTTACAAATTTATTTATATAAAAATCATTACTTTTATCATATGGGATTCTAGAATATGTGTTAAATAATTTTTTGGGTTAGTTAATATGAGTAACATTGTGTGTATTTTTAAATTGGATGACATAAACATAAATCTTTCCCATTATTGAAAATTTTATCATATTTAATATTCTATTATAAGGTATGATGGAATGTGATATAATCTATTTAATATCATTTCTTAGTATTGAATATATTGTTTTAGTAATAAAATCATGTTTACTAGAATGTAACTATTTGTCTGTTACTTTCAAAAATCTTTGGATATATTATAACATGTTTCATGGATCATTGTGATATTAATATTTTAGTTCTCAGTCAGGATCCAAGTATCACTTAGAGGGGGAGGGGTGAATCAGTGATATAATTTTATTTTTATGTTTTCTTATTTTTTAAATAACCTTCTCCTCATGTTAAAGAGTTTCTTCCCTTCTGAACACACACAACCACATGAACACAATATTTACAAGGTTCACTACTCTACCAGAGTAGATACGTCCTTGGTATGGTACAGAAACAATATTTTACCACACAATACACTAGAAAACAATCATTTTATGTGGAATACAATGAGTAGGATATCCCCTTACACTCATGTATCACTTTTAAAACAATCTAAAAAATGAGTGTGCTCCCCCTTAGCACAATTAGAGTAATGTAATGTTTCTATGCTTCTTAATTAACTTTCACAGATAAAATATTTCAAAAATAATTCCTCAATTTCCTACTTAGAAGCAGGTAAGAACATCATGGTGCAAACTTCTTATGCGCCACTCCCTGCTTGTGTGCCTCCCTTCTTGCCCGCCTCCCCGCTTTCATGTCACCCTGCTTGCGCACCTCCCTGCTTTCACGCCACTAACTATATGAGAGAATTTTTTTTTGCACAACTCAAAACTTGCATGCCACTTTTTCCTTATGCACTGCAAACTTTGCACACAACTCCCTACTTACACGCCTCATACAACATTCATACCAATTTTACATGTACGCCACTCTGCTTGCACGCCACTCTGCTTTCATGCCTTATGAATAACTCCCAACTTGTGAAACACTTCAACTTGTGTGCCACTTTATAAAACATGCATGATCAGAGCTCAAATTTTATCTTAAGTGTTGAACATATAAAAATGTGGAGTCTAGTTGTTTATTTATAGGCATTTTGGTGACTTTTACACCACAAACACTTGTGCGCCATTCCTATTTCTGCGCAGCTCTATCACTTCCGCTCCACTTCATCACTTTCGCGCCACTCCATAAATGCACGCCACACTCTTTACATTGTCATATTTTTATGTGACGATGTTGAAATATTACTTTTGTGCAACATACACTTTAATTCCACATATACTTTCATTCCACACTTGTTCTCCGCTTCTTAACTTGTGCACCACTTTTTTCCTTTTTCATATTTTGATGTAATGATTTTGAAATATGAATTGCATGCAACAAACACTTTATCTCTACTTATACTTGTGCACCACACATCCACACCACGCCTTGACTTGCAACCCAAATTCTTTCCTATTCTATGTTTTGTTGTGATGATCTTGAAATATGACTTGTGTGCAACATACACTTCTGTGCCACTTATACTTGCATGCCACTCTTTGACTTGAATGCCACATTCTTTCCTTTTCGAAAAAAACTTATTTAATCCCCCTATCCTTCATAAGTCTTGCATCACAAGTTCTCTAAACATATGATATTTTTGAAATACAAATCCGCAAAGCATCAACATATTTACCATGGGAAGTATTGTAACTTCCCTATCATTCATCAACCACTTATTCCAAGTGATGTGATTTCCTTTTTTCTCAAACTTCCTTGACAACAAAAGACAATACCTGAGAATTATATTCTTCAAAATCATCTTGGTCCTAAAAATCTCTCATTTGGATTTTTTTGTCAACCAAGATTCATAAATCACTATACTTTCTAATCTCATGAAATAGAATAATCGTCAACAATTCTAAGACTACGTGATATAACTCGTTGTACAAAACAAGAATTATTGAATGAAAACCCATCATTTCCAAATTTATTCACTATTAATCATCCATAGAATTATTATCCAGACTTATCCAAAACATGATCATCTTCTTTTTCATCTAAAACATCTTCTATCCCTTTAACTCCTTGTAGACAAAAAAAATTTGTTTCCTATAACCACTCCAATAAACTATTAGAATAGTTCACACACTTATATTCTTTAATCATATCTTACCCAAAACTCCCCCTTTATGAAATAAACCATAAGGTTAGATTTATGAAACAATTCTCTCCACTGAAAACTCTATCCTAATGTAAGATGATAGAGGGTACAAACACAGGTATCTAAACCTTGATGAGAAGGGGGTTAGACACCCATGTTCAACCTCAATTTAAAAAATGGTTCCTTCGGAAAATTTTCTGTGAATATATTAGCAACTTCTTCTATTGTATGAATGTACTCCAACATCAATTCATTCTTGTCCAATAACTCTTAGATGATGTGGTACTTTATGTCAAAGAGTTTTGAATAATAATGTTGTACCAGATTCTTTGTATGATTAATTTCACTCGGATTATCACTTCCCTCGAGTAATGGTAACTTCAATTCAATAAGAAGATCTTCCAACTGAGTCTTCATACACAGAATTTGGGTACCATCTTGAGTGGCATCATTATACTCAGCTTCTGTCATGCTAGAAGTTACTGAATTCTATTTTGTTGTATACCGACCAACACAACTTTTTCTCAGAACGAAAACTCCAAAGGATGCGGATATTCTATCATCAACATTTCCTTCCCTATCAGCATCTGAATACCCAAACAATTCAATATTTTCTACATCATCATTCCGGATTCCAAAATTTGTTGTGCCTTTGATATATCTGATATCCACTTTCTAGCAATTAAATGTGATTATTTAGGATCACTCTGAGACCTTTCTCATAAGGTAACAACATAGAAAATGTTGGGTCATGAGGAAGTCAGATATAATAAACTTCCAATCATATTGTGAAACTATTTCTAATCAACTTCTTGGTCTTCTCCATCTTTAGACAACTTGGTTTCCACTGAAATTGGTGTAGAAACTGGTTTTGAATTTTCCTTGAAAAAATTCATCAGAATCTCCTTAGCATACTTCTCTTGAGAAAGAAAAATGTGGTTCTTTTTCTAAAATATTGGTAACCAAAGAATGTATTTCATTTCTCCTAGCATGGAAATATCAAACAACTTCTTTATCTCTTTATAAAATCTTTCTTAATATGTTTCATCATTTAGAGCAAAGATAATGTCATAAACATAAACAATTACAATGAGAGAAGAATCCAAACATTTTTTGACGTAATTATTATTTGTAAACTCTCCCTTTCTTGAAGCTCATATTACTTAAGCAAGTATCCAATTTGGAATACCACACCCTTGGAGCATGTTTTAGTCCATACATGGTTTTCTTCATCTTACACACATAATATTCATATTTCCAAACAATAAAGTCACAAGGATGTTCAATATAACCTTCTTCATCAAGATTTCTATTATGGAATGAGGACTTCACATCCATTTGAAAAATTTCGTGACCTCATTGTGAACCAATAAAAATAAATATTCTTATTGTTCCAATCTAGCCACTGGAGAAAGAGTCTAATCAAAATCAATATGTTCAATTTGTGAGTAACCTTTGCACACTAATCTTGCCTTGTTTTTTATCACTCTGCCTCCTTCATTCACCTTGTTCTAGAACACCCATTTTTTACCAATAACATTTTTGTCATCTATCTTGGGAACGAGTTTCCAAGTATCATTCCTATCTATCTATTAAAGCTCTTCATTCATAGCCTGAATCCATTTTGGATGCTCAAAATCTTCATTCACATCATTTAGATCCACTTTTGAAAATAAAGAAGTTTGTGTAATACCATTAGTTGTTCTTCCTATTTAAACACTATGATGTTGATCAACAATAATGTTTCGTGCCTCTACATGCTTCCTCACCCTTGGATGAGCTGTTCGAATTTCATACTCATCACTTGAAATTGTTGAGTCCAATTCTTCTTCTTGAGTAGGATTACCAATGTTGTTATCATTATAAAAATCATTTACAAGACTTTCCTTTTCCTGGTCAGCTACTGTATAAGGCCCCAGCCTTAAACCTTACTTAAAATTGAATTAAATGAATAATTCACATTGAGGATCTTTTCAGGTTTAGAGTTTTAGAGAATTAGGACATAACTATTACATCTCAAAATATTACAAAGTATTCTATTCTTCGAAATTTCCATAAAATAAAAACTCTTAAAAAGAAACATGTCTAGTTCCATGTTTTATGTATCATGACTTTCCCTTGATCCCATCCTTGACCCTATTCCACGCTAAGTCTTGTGAAAAACATTTCAAAAACTTGGGATGAGCATAAAAACTCAGTAAGGGATACACAAAGAATAAAAACTGTTAGTTTATCAAAACAAAAAGTAAACCATGTATACTTTATCAAAGTAATACTTTTCACCTTTATGAAGTAGTAAAAACTCTTCACTGAATAAAATATCATTACTTACCCTTTTGTAACCAAAGGATTACCATAAAACCCATATAAAGAACACATAACATATATAAAGGTAACTTGGGACATAAAAATAATTAAGTGGAATAATCATACGGTCGACTCCCACACATATCACTTAATGGAATAGCCATACGGCCAATTTCCAGACATACTTAATGGAATAGCCATACGACCGACTTCCATACCCAATGCATTGGAGGTTATAACGTAACCACCCATCCTGGTATTCGCGGCACCACCCGTCATATGGTTTATAATGTAACCACCCATTAAAATTCCTAAGTACCAATATAAAATCATAAAACATAAAACCAATATAAAGGAATGATAACATTTCCACATTTCAGTCATAATATATCATAAATATATTGACATAATAGAATCCTTTATCAAAACCATTTTCAATACCAAAATACATAAAATAGTATATGGTATTTATTTTATTCTAAAAACATTACGTCTTGTTGAGGAAGCCAAAGACCAAATAATACTCGCGGCGGCAGAAAAGGTCGTTGTCACCGCGTACGTTAAAAGAAACATTCCTTTTTTTCGTTTTGTAAAACACTTCGTAGAAAAATATTACTTTTGTATAAAATTAAAATTCAAAGTTTTTTATACACCGTTACAAAAGAACGTTGTGTATAAAACAAAATATTCCTCAGTGAAAGGAGATTGAGACGAAGTCCCTTACAAAGAAGGTATCCTTGGTTTCAGGATAATTCAATTACATAATTATGTGTGACAAATGAATACACCAAATATATGTGGATATTAAGTGTAAAATAATCAAAGGTCATTCACACATATTCAATGGATTACATATCCAATAACTACATGTTGAACCCAAAGAAATCGAAATTGGGTTAAGAAGTTCTCTTGACAGCCTAACAGCGTCACATCAAAATGAGTTGATGACAGATAAAAAGTGTATCCCATCACTTGGACATAAAATTTACATCAATAAGGATATATGAGAACATATCCCATCATATCAATATGTAAATTAAAAGACCCAACAAAATAAGTCTTTTAAAAAAAGGATGGTGAAAGGTTCCCTTACCGACTTGGGTATCTTTCGAAACATACGCCCCGTGAAAGAAGGACATTACATCATTGATGTAAATACTCATAAATGAAATAATATAACACAATGAGTAAAATAATGGTCAGTAAATACACCACTAAAAGGAAATTGTGGAAAATGTAGCATAAATCTCATGGGAATAAAAGTGAGATGAAAAATCACTTTACGAAAACTCAGCAGCCTAACGGCGCCACTTAAAACTTCCAAAAATGGATTGATGAGATCAAATAGGGTGTCTCATCACATTACAACAAAAGGTACAGAAAGAGGAATATGAAATAACATCCCCCATCATAACAAATAGTATCTTAAAAGAAGTGACATAAAGGAGAGTACTTAAAAAGAAGGAGAGAGGTTGGATCTCTTACGAAAACTTAGCAGCCTAACGGTGCCACTTATAACTTCCAAAAATGGATTGATGAGATCAAATAGGGTATCTCATCACATTAAAACAAAATGTACAGAAAGGGGAATATGAAATAACATCCCCCATCATAACAAATAGGATCTTAAAAGAAGTGACATAAAGGGGAGTACTTAAAAAAGAAAGAGAGAGGTTAGATCTCTTACGAAAATTCGGCAGCCTAACGACGCCACTCAAAACTTCCAAAATGGATTGATGAGAGAGAATAGGGTCTCTCATCACATGAACATAAAAATTACAGTAATTTTAATATAAAATAACATCACAATAACAAGAAATGTGAGCTTTAGAGGGAATGACATAAAAGAGTATACTTAAAAAGAAATAGAGGAGTAAGATCCCTTACCTCGGGTCCAACTTTTCTTGTTCGTTCTTAAACGTCCTGAATAATAAACTTGAGTTAATTTCTACTTGATTAAGAACCCTTTTCAAGCTTATTATTCCTTTTATATCACTTATTTACATGTTATAAACATTATGTAATCATTAAGTTAATAATGATTGTTTTGTCGATATTTGGTTGTTAAGTCGAAAGTGGACTTCTTACAATTACATGTTGTTCGTGTGGTCAAAGGTTCTTTATATCCAAAATGAAATTCCTGATTTGGATATCATATATATTATATATATCCAGTATATACATGTATTTATAATATCACATAATCATTTAGAGGAAAGAAATGAAATGCACCGTTCATGGAGACGGTAAGTCGTACGTACGCATGAACGCTACTTTCATTTCTATGTCGTATTAATGGAATTAAAACTATATGAGAGGTATTTATATTTTAATTTCAGAATTATATTAATCATTTAGATGTATCATAAATCATATATATCTATTATATATATGTACTTATAATAGTACATAATATTTTGAGATAGGAAATGAAATGTACCGTTCATGGAGACGGTAGGCCGTACATACGCATGAACGCTACTTCCATTTCTATTTCATACTTTAATGGAAATAAATAATAATGATATATAGGTATATAATAATTACAGTATAAAATAATATATAATAACATTAAATCCATCCTTTATACATCCCACGTATGGCATTAACGAATCATATCACTTTGAGGGGGCGGTAGTCCGCACTTCCTAAAATGAAGATATCGCGTATACCCATAATGGGAGCCATAATGGTAAGCCAAAAAATGAAAAATACAGAATCTTATGTAAAACATAAACATATTATATATCATATATAAATATATTGACATCTTAATGGCCACCTTTGAAGGTGTTATATGAGTGTTGAACAATCATCGTTTCGTGAGGCAGAAATTCTCCATCCACGGAAACAGTATGTTCTTTAACCATTGGATGTAGGTGTGTGTAAGTGTAGCTCGAATCCTTCTTATAACAATATCCTAGTGTATTGAGGATACTTGAGTTGTTACAAAAGAAAAGAATAAAAAGAGTTTAGGGAGTTGGAGAAGCAAAATAAAACAACGGACTCAAGTGAAGACTTTACCTTAAAATCGGTTAACTCCCTTTGGTTTGAGCTCAAAGGCTTCCTTGGGAAGTATTCTGCCAAAAGTGAGGCTTCAAGGAGTAATGTAGGGAAGTGGAGAGGCAAAATGGGCCGGGTTTGGCCAATCCAAAGGCTTTGTAAGTTTGGGAAAAGAGGTAGAGGTGGGGCCTTTTATAAGAGGAGAGGAGGGGCACTTTTGGAAAGTAAAGAAATATTACTTTATTTGAAAATGAGTTTCAGATTTAAAAGGTCCCATATTGACCTAATTCGAGGATACGGTGATAAGGTTTCGAAATCCACCCATACAATTGGTTTTTGACATGTGTAGTTCTTAGATTTTACATTATCTTTCCATTTTATTTAAATCGATAAATAATGAGGTCATCGCTGCATCATCATGATGTCATAAATAATTTAATTTATTTAGTGTCTAAAAATTATAAAAAAACTATCATGATTTAGTAAATCTTTTTAGATTTCCAATGACTATTTATAATAAAAAATCTGAATTGTATAACCCCATGTAACAATTGTTTTAGTAAAACATGTCATGTTTGTGTTATTTTTACTTTAACATTAAATAAAATGATATTATGTCATTTTCCAAACAAAGTGGCTCCATGGGGTCCCCATGTTGACCCATGGGTTTTATTGGTCGGCCATGACACATCCAATGAGGTTAGGAAATGTGTCAAGTTCATTAAATATTATTAAAACATTATTTTTACCTTAAACTACACTAATTACCTCTAATCGCGATTAAAAACTTAATAAGTTACTATTCACCAAAAAATTATTTTTATCCCATTGAACCACATTTTACTTCTTAATGACAACCATGTATGTCGGATTTTTGAAATTCAAAACAAAAAGGTGGCAAAATTTAATTTAAACGGAAAATCAGTTTTTATAAGTACCACTTAGTGGTTTCACTATTCATCAAAAATTGAAGTTTTTCAGAAAATTACCAAAACTTCACCCTAATCTATATTTGATATTCCAAATTCAAAAATGAAGTCTATTTTACAAAATTAAAAACATATAAGTCACATTAATTAATTTAATAATTAATTCCCGATGTCAGATCAAATAGCGTGTTTTTATGAAACAATAAGTATCAAAAGATTGACACTAGTTTAAGTCTGATTTCAAAGTGAAATTAATTCCAACGACCACTATTGGATTTAATGGTAAAAATATATTCTAATTTCACTTTAAAACCAATTCAAAAGATAATATAATCATATAAATAAATTATATTAAAAACGGGTTTTGAATTAAAATACAACATTTTACACTATTTATTAAAAAATGAACTTTATCGGAAAGATACCAAAAATTTACACAAAGTAAATTTTGATGTCCCAATTCTTAAGAAGATTTTTATTTGGTTCAAAAGAATTTATAAGAGTGAACAAAACTATATTTAATGATGGTTCGCCATCAAAAGGCGATAAGTGAACCTTTAGTGAAAACTAGGGCATATACGCCTAAAATTGAATTCTTTCCATATTTTAAGCCTTTATCTTTTATTGGATAAGTGTAACAACATTTAAAAAACATGTATAATCATATTTTAGTTATTTCTATCCATTCCCGCCAATACAACGGCTACATGTTAACTACCATTTAAAATAATATTATTTTATTATTAGAGTGCAACGTAAGATTCCCAAAAAAACTCGTTGCTGCGTGTTGGGTACGCCATCGAGCATAGCGTCCCCTTTAAAGTGATATTAATATTTTATTCACAAATATGGATAAATACGAAAATTTCCTATTCTTTATTTACCTGGGGTGTTACATCCTTCCCCCTTTTTGGGAATTGCATCCTCGCAATTTTAAAATTGCGCTTGGAAACATCCTTGAAAGTCCCACATCAGAACAAGAGAAGGTAAAACAATCACTTTAAAATAAAGAAAGATAAGTACAAAGGTCACCCGAGTTAACCCATAATAGGATTCCGTGTAGGAAAACATGGACATGGAAGAAAAAGAAAAGGGTCTTGTTCTAATGGAGAGTGATAGAAAACATGTTTAGGAGAAAGTTAACAATAATAAAATCACAAACTTGTGATGGGTTAAACGGTGTTGGGTTCCCCAGTAGGAAAAGTTAATAGACAAAATTTTTGTTTTAAGTTACTTTTTATTGTGGAATTTATTCTTGAGCTAAACTAAAACATAAGGAAACATACTTACTTATCATGTGGACTTTCAACTTTTACTAGATTTCTTACATAGACTCATATTTTCTCCAAAAGACGAGTATTTAGGAAGACTTGTTCTCATCAAGAGTACTATAAACAACTTCTAGAGGAGCACCTAATCCACAAAAAATATAACTATACATTTCCCATGTCTTCAAACCTTAACCAACACTAAAACCAGAAAGGTTACTACAAGATCAGATAATCCAGAAAATGATAACCCTTTATAAAAAGAAAATCTATTCTTAATCTCCAAAATTTGTCCAACAAAACCCAAAGATCAACGAGGACCATTTGTCCATAAAATTCTTCAAAGTAAATCAAAGTAAGATTGAAACCCAAATATTTTAAGGATTTAGTCACATAGTCTACCAAGTTAAATCGTAACATTTATCTCCAAACAACATCAGTTGCTCCTAAAGTCTCATATTGTAAAGTAATGAACCTAATCACATATCCTCCATGATAGGTTAATCATTTTCATAAATAACCCAAAATCAACTTACTCTTAATTCATAAAATCATATAATGAGAAAGAATCAGTCAAACCAACCAGGGACTTCTCGTAGTCCAGTGGTAGGTGATAAATACCAGTCGCACTTTGGTTGTGGGTTTGATTCCCGCGGCATTGTCCGACGCGACGGGTTGTCACACGGTCTGTGTGTTGTCCTTTTTCCAAAACTATATAATTCTTAAAACATTCCCCAAAATGAGATAAAATCTTCAAAAATAATCATAACATATTTTAATCTCAAGTTTATCTCATCCCTTCATTTTCAATCATATCATATAATAACCCATAATTACCTCAAAAGTAAGGATCATATATACTCTAATGGTTACCTTTATAATTATTACCTGAACATCCACATCGATTGGTCATCTTGTACATGATGCATTATAGAACATACCAAGGTTCAAGTGGTTGATCATTACTCCTTGATAGTTGGTTTAGAACAACCACGAGTTTCCTCATTGAATCCCCCATTTTATCTAGTATCTTAATCAGAGAACCACCACAGTTTCCTTCAAACCTGTTGTCTCTTTGGTGCCTGCTAGATCCATCCATTCACTAAAAACAGAAATTTTAGGGTGAGTGTATCCACAAAACAATCATGTACTAATGAGGAAGGTAAACACTAAGATATACTTAATCATTCACTTTATCTAAAACAAGGACTCTTTCTGAAATCCTAACCATTATGGTAATGTCACATATGCTTAAAGAATACCCTAACCTCTAAATTTATCTAAACCGACCTTTGATACCAACTATAAGGCCCCAGCCTTAAACCTTACTTAAAATTTAATTAAATGAATAATTCACATTGAGGATCTTTTTAGGTTTAGAGTTTTAGAGAATTGGGACATAACTATTACATCTCAAAAGATTGCAAAGTAGTTTATTCTTCTAAATTTCCATAAAATAAAAACTCTTAAAAAGAAACATGTCTAGTTCTATGTTTTAGGTAGCATGACTTTCCCTTGATCCCATCCTTGACCCTATTCCACTCTAAGTCCTGTGAAAAACATTTCGAAAACTTGGGATGAGTATAAAAACTCAGTAAGGGATACACAAAGAATAAAAACTGTTAGTTTATCAAAACAAAATGTAAACCATGTATACTTTATCAAAGTAATACTTTTAACCAATATGAAGTAGTAATAACTCTTCACTGAATAAAATATCATTACATACCCTTTTGTAACCAAAGGATTACCATAAAACCCATATAAATAACACATAACATATATAAAGGTAACTTGGGACATAAACATACTTAAGTGGAATAACCATACGGTCGACTCCCACGCATATCACTTAATGGAATATCCATACGGACAATTTCCATACATACTTAATGGAATAGCCATACGGCCAACTTCTATACCCAATGCATTGGAGGTTATAACGTAACCACCCATCCTGGTATTCACGGCACCACCCATCATATGGTTTATAACGTAACCACCCGTTAAAATTTCCAAGTACCAATATAAAATCATAAAACATAAAACCAATATAAAGGAATGATAACATTTCCACATTTCAATCACAATATATCATAAATATATTGACATAATAGAATCCTTTATCAAAACCATTTTCAATACCAAAATATATAAAAGAGTATATGGTATTTATTTTATTCTAAAAACATTACGGCTTGTTGAGGAAGCCAAAGACCAAATAATACTCGCGGCGGTGGAAAAGGTCGTTGTCACCGCATACGTTAAAAGAAACATTCCTTTGTTCGTTTTGTAAAACGCTTCGTAGAAAAAGTTTCATTTTTTATAAAAGTAAAAGTCAAAGTGGTTTATACACCGTTACAAAAGAAATTTGTGTATAAAACAAAATATGCCTCAATGAAAGGAGATTGAGACGAAGTCCCTTACAAAGAAGGTATCCTTGGTTTAAGGATAATTCAATTACATAATTATGTGTGACAAATGAATACGCCAAATATAAGTGGATATTAAGTGTAAAATAATCAAAGGTCATTCACACATATTCAAAGGATTACATATCCAATAACTACATGTTGAACCCAAAGAAATCGAAATTGGGTTAAGAAGTTCTCTGGACAGCCTAACGGCGTCACATCAAAATGAGTTGATGAGAGATAAAAAGTGTATCTCATCACTTGGACATAAAATTTACATCAATAAGGATATATGATAACATATCACAACATATAAATATGTAAATTAAAAGACCCAACAAAATAAGTCTTTTAAAAAAAGGAGGGTGAAATGTTCCCTTACCGACTTGAGTATCTTCCGAAACATACGCCCCGTGAAAGAAGGACAATACATCATTGATGTAAGTACTCATAAATGAAAGAATATTACACAATGAGTAAAATAATGGTCATTACATACACCACTCAAAGGAAATTGTGGCAAATGTAGCATAAATCTCACGGGAATAAAAGTGAGATGAAAAATCACTTTACGAAAACTCGGCAGCCTAACGGCGCCACTTAAAACTTACAAAAATGGATTGATGAGATCAAATAGGGTATCTCATCACATTACAACAAAATTTACAGAAAGAGGAATATGAAAGAACACCCCACATCATAACAAATAGGAGCTTAAAAGAAGTGACATAAAGGAGAGTACTTAAAAAGAAAGAGAGAGGTTGGATCTCTTACGAAAATTTGGCAGCCTAACGGCGCCACTTAAAACTTCCAAAAATGGATTGATGATATCAAATAGTGTATCTCATCACATTAAAACAAAATGTACAGAAAGAGTAATATGAAATAACATCCCCCATAATAAAAAATAGGAGCTTAAAAGAAGTGACATAAAGGGGAGTACTTAAAAAGAAAGAGAGAGGTTAGATCTCTTACAAAAATTCGGCAGCCTAACGACGCCACTCAAAACTTCCAAAATGGATTGATGAGAGAGAATAGGGTCTCTCATCACATGAACATAAAAATTACAGTAATTTTAATATAAAATAACATCAAAATAACAAGAAAGATGAGCTTTAGAGGGAATGACATAAAAGAGTATACTTAAAAAGAAATAGAGGAGTAAGATCCCTTACCTCGGGTCCAACTTGTGTTGTTCGTTCTTTAACGTCCTGAATAATAAACTTCAGTTAATTTCTACTTGATTAAGAACCTTTTTCAAGCTTATTATTCCTTTTATATCACTTATTTCTATGTTATAAACATTATGTAATCATTAAATTAATAATGATTGTTTTGTCGATATTTGGTTCTTAAGTCGAAAGTAGACTTCTTACAATTACATGTTGTTCGTGTGGTCAAAGGTTCTTTATATCCAAAATGACATTACTGATTTGGATATCATATATATTATATATATCCAGCATATACATATATTTATAATATCACATAATCATTTAGAGGAAAGAAATGAAATGCACCGTTCATGGAGACGGTAAGCCGTACGTACGCATGAACGCTACTTTCATTTCTATGTCGTATTAATGGAATTAAAACCATATGAGAGGTATGTATATTTTAATTACAGAATTATATTAATCATTTAGATGTATCATACATCATATATATCCATTATATATATGTACTTATAATAGTACATAATATTTTGAGATAAGAAATGAAATGTACCGTTCATGAAGACGGTAAGCCGTACGTACGCATGAACGCTACTTCCATATCTATTTCATACTTTAATGGAATGAAATAATAATGATATATAGGTATATAATAATTCCAGTATAAAATCATATATAATAACATTAAATCCATTCTTTATACGTCCCACGTATGGCATTAACGAATCATATCACTTTGAGGGGGCGGTAGTCCGTACTTCCTAAAATGAAGATATCGCGTATACCCATAATGGAAGCCATAAAGGTAAGGCACAAATGAAAAATACAGAAGCTTAAGTAAAACATAAACATGTTATATATCATATATAAATATAGTGACATCTTAATGGCCACCTTTGAAGGTGTTATATGAGTGTTGAACAATCATCGCTTCGTGAGGCAGAAATTCGCCATCCACGGAAACAGTATGTTCTTTAACCATTAGATGTAGGTGTGTGTAAGTTTAGCTCGAATAATTCTTATAACAACATCCCATTATATTGAGGATACTGTAGTTGTAACAAAAGAAAATAATAATAAGAGTTTAGGGAGTTGGAGAAGCAAAATAAAACAACGGACTCAAGTGAAGACTTTAACTTAAAATCGGGTAACTCCCTTTGGTTTGAGCTCAAAGGCTTCCTTGGGAAGTCTTCTGCTCAAAGTGAGGCTTCAAGGAGTAAGGGGGGGAAGTGGAGAGACAAAATGGGCAGGGGGTGGCCGAGCCAAAGGCTTTGGAAGTTTGGGAAAAGAGGTAGAGGTGGGGGCCTTTTATAAGAGGAGAGGAGGGGCACTTTTGGAAAGTAAAGAAATATTACTTTATTTGAAAATGAGTTTCGGATTTAAAGAGTCCCATATTGACATAATTCAAGGATAAGGTGATAAGGTTTCGAAATCCACCCATCCAATTGGTTTTTGACATGTGTAGGTCTTAGATTTTACATTATCTTTCTATTTTATTTAAATCGTTAAATAATGAGGTCATCGCTGCATCATCATGATGTCATAATTAATTTAATTTATTTAGTGTCTAAAAATTATAAAAAAACTATCATTATTTAGGAAATCGTTTTATCTTTCCAATTACTCTTTATCATCAAAAATCTGAATTGTATAACCTCATGTAATAATTGTTTTAGTAAAACATTTCATGTTTGTGTTATTTTTACTTTAACATTAAATGAAAAGATATTATGTCATTTTCCAACCAAAGTGGCTCCATGGGGTCCCCAATATGACCCATGGGTTGTCTTGGTCGGCCATGACACATCCAATGAGGTTAGGACATGTGTCATGTTCATTAAATATTATTAAAACATTATTTTTACCTTAAACTACACTAATTACCTCTAATCGCGATTAAAAACTTAATAAGTTACTATTCACCAAAAAATTATTTCTATCCCATTGAACCACATTTTACTTCTTAATGACAACCATGTATGTTGTATTTTTGAAATTCAAAACACAAAGGTGGAAAAATTTAATTTAAACGGAAAATCAGTTTTTATAAGTACCACTTAGTGGTTTCACTATTCATCAAAAATTGAAGTTTTTCAGAAAATTACCAAAAATTAACCCTAAGCTATATTTGATATTCCAAATTCAAAAATGAAGTCTATTTTACAAAATTAAAAAAATATAAGTCACATTAATTAATTTAATAATTAATTCCCGCTGTCAGATCAAATAGCGTGTTTTTATGAAACAATAAGTATCAAAAGATTGACACTAGTTTAAGTCTGATTTCAAAGTGAAATTAATTCCAACAACCACTATTGGATTTAATGGTAAAAATATATTCTAATTTCACTTTAAAACCAATTCAAAAGATAATCTAATAATATAAATAAATTAGATTAAAAACAGGTTTTGAATTAAAATACAACATTTTACACTATTCATTAAAAAATGAACTTTATCGGAAAGATACCAAAAATTTACACAAGGTACATTTTGATGTCCCAATTCTTAAGAAGAGTTTTATTTGGTCCAAAAGAATGTATAATAGTGAACAAAACTATATTTAATGATGGTTCTCCATCAAAAGGCGATAAGTGAACCTTTAGTGAAAACTAGGGCATATACGCCTAAAATTGAATTCTTTCCGTATTTTAAGCCTTTATCTTTAATTGGATAAGTGTAAAAACATTTAAAAAACATGTATAATCATATTTTAGTTATTTCTATCCATTTTCTCCAATACAATGGCTACATGTTAACTACCATTTAAAATAATATTATTTTATTATTAGAGTGCAACGTAAGATTCCCAAAAAAACTCGTTGTTGCGTGTTGGGTACGCCATCGAGCATAGCGTCCCCTTTAAAGTGATATTAATATTTTATTCACAAATATGGATAAATATGAAAATGTCATATTATTTATTTACCTGGGGTGTTACATACTGTATCATCAAAAGTCTAATTTTCAATCTCAACAATTTCAACAACATTCACATTAGCAGAATCAACGATTCTTCTAGTTTTTTTGAAACATATCAATTATCTTCCTTCTAGATAATATCATTGAAAAATTCCATCATCTCCTCTTTTTTCAAAATTTACAAGGTTTACACCCTTTTCCATTATGATACATGGATTCCCAAAAACCCTTAAATATTTAAAACATACTGTTTTTTCATAAAACATTTCATATGGAGTCATATCTGAGTGTTTCCTATAGAAAAATTGGTTCTGAATTTACACTACAGTAATCATGGATTGCCTCAAATAATTATGAGAGACACCATGTTCAAGTAATATTGTCCTCTCCATTTCAACCAAACATTAATTATTCCTCTCAGTAAACCCTTTTTGTTGAGGTTTGTATGGTGAACTAAAGTCATGCTGAATTCCATGCTTCCAATGTAAATATCATACTTTTCATTCTTATACTCTCCACTATTATCAGTTCTCAATTTATACATTTAATACTCATAGTCTTTCTCTTCTTTCCTCCGGAAAGTCTTTGTAATTTTTAGGGAATCTGAATTATGTCTCATGTACATAACACAAGTAATGTGAGTAAATGCATCAATAAAAGTACTAAGGTACTTATCTCAATTTGTTGATTTCCTTCTCATTAGTCTATAAATATCATAATGTATTAGTTCCAATGGTTATTCTGAATGAATTCCAACACACTTATGTATAGAGTTTGTAGTCTTACCTTTTTCCAAAATAGTGCACCACCAATCTATTCTTCCTGATAAATCGGGCATATCTCAAACACGGTCTCGTTTTGATAACTTTCACATTATTTTCTAACACATATTTCCTAGACTTTTATGCCATAAAACATTTTCATCCACCATGCCCATGTTACTAGAGTTCTATAATTCACCAACATGGAACAATTTCCCTTTTGTACGTTGGTCTCTTGTAACTTACTTTACATCATTTTCACTTTTCAAAATAAAACCATCTTTTCTGAAGATAACATTCTTTCAGTCGTCATAGAGTTGTGAAACACTTAGCAAATTATGTTTCATTCCATCAACATATAATTTTTCCAAGATTTAATTTTTTTTCTTGATGATGGCTGATTCAACACCTTCAATCCTCAATGAATCATAATTTCCAAATGCAACTGTTACTTCTTTGATGTCATTCAAATTATTCAGAAAAACTATGTCTATTTTCATATGATAATAACACCTGCTATCAAGAATACATCGATGTTCTCTTTTTGTTGCTTTCATGGAGGTTTCAACAATGAGAGATTTTTTTCTTCTTTTTCATTATTCACATCCAGCTTATGTGATTTGTTAAGAACCTTTGGTTGTGTTAGAAACAAAATAAGACATCCCTTAGCAAGATTTCCAAGCTATTCACATCTTTCACAAATAGTTTCCAATGGATGGAACCTATTTTCAACCATTCCAGCCTTATCGAATTTCTTCTAAACTTCTTTCTCGTACTTATCTTTTTGAGAGGATTGACTCCCCCTCAAACCTTGTCTTCGATAACTTGTGGAATAGTTATATTTATTTTGATTGAACGAAAACATGTTTTAGTGTGTTTGAATCCACCACAATACCAATAGTAACCATATAATGAATATTTCTCTCTGAAACTTCTATATTGACTGGAGTTGTGAACATTCTCCCCAACAACCTTATTAATAGAACTCTTCTTACCATCAACCTTCCTTTTTTTCAATCGTAACATTCTTATTTAGCTCAAATTTCTGTTCAGAAATATCTTTACCAGAAGTATGATAAATTTTTTTCTAGACTCAGGATTTTTATGTACTTATGATTTTTCATCATTGCTGACATTAGCCACATACATAGCCTTCCCATCGTTGTTCTTTTCAGAACTAGTTTCGTCTTTCCTCTCAGCCTTTGAAGGTTACATTTTTGGATCATTGTTTGGTTCATTCTTTCTAGAACATTTACCAAATTCTAAGATAGATTATTTGAAACTGATATTCATTTCTTTAGTTTTAAAATGTTTTCACTGGACAAGTTCTAAATAATCTCCTTCTTCCTTTAGCTTTACTTAAAGATGATCATTATGATTCATTGAATTATATATAAAATTATTTAGATAATAAATCTCCTTTTCCATCTTGATTTTATCATCTGGAAAACCATCAGGATTGTTTAATGTATAATTTTCATTTATCAACTTCTTGTTTTTTTCTCAATCCCTCTGATATTTCACAGACATTATTTCAACTCTTCTTTCAGTTGATATTCAAGTTGAGTATCTTATTCTTCAGAATTGTTACTCCTATAATCATTATTATTTAGTGCTAAAATAAAGGTATTTGCTCTAGCTTTCTCAGAAAATTATTCATTGGATTCATCTTTTCTATCTTATTCTTCATCATCTTTAGAAAATAAAGTTCTTCTTTTTTATTTCAAGAAATTTGTATCCTTCCCCTTTGAAAAATATTTATCTTTGTCATCTTTTTTCCTTCCGTGAACATATTGGCCTTCTATCATCATCATCATTTTCTTTAATTTAATTTATTTGAGGAAATTTGGCTGTAAAGTGACCAACTAATCTACACTCATAACATTTCAAGGGAAGTTTCCCCTTCTATTTCCTTGTTCCTCTTTTCACATTCTAAAAAAAGTAGGATAAAATGTCATCAAAATTTATACAAACCTCATCATAAAAATTAGATTCACCATGATCATCTTCAATAAGAGTCGTCTTTGACTTCTATCTCTTTACTTCCTTAAATGAAATTTCTCTATCAGCTTTTTTTTCTCTTCATAGTCTTCTCCATTCTCATTTCACAAGTAATGAGAGTCCTATGAAAATCTTCCAGAGATAACGTTTCAGGGTCTCTGTCTTCAAATGAAGACACATTAGCAACAAACCTGTCAAAAAAAATTCTCAATATCTTTTCACAACTGTAGAATCTTCCATGTTTTTACCAAAACATCTGATTGTACTAACAGTTTCATTTAACATGGTAAAGAAATCCCCAACTGATTCAGATTCACCCATTTTTAGGTTCTCATACATCAGCCTCTAGTTTTTTAGTTTTTCTTTTTTCACTTTTTTATTTCCTTCATAAATGTTCTTCAACTTATCCTATACGCCATTAGCTATAGAAACACCTTTCACTCTTAAAAACTCTCTCTCGAAAAGGGATGAGAGTAATGATTTTTTAGATCTTCCATCATTCTCAAGATTCTTCTTTTCAATATGTGTAAGAGGAAACTTTTCTTAAATAGAATGAGATCCATTAATTTTAGTTTCAAGAACTTCATACCCCTGAAACTTAACATAATGCATCATTATATCTTTCCAGATATGATAATTATTTCCATAAAATATTAAAATACCCTTAATGTTCATGAAATTAAAATTCTCTATCAGAACATTTTTTCAAAACATCAGCGAAGACCAAAAGAAGGAAACCTTCACTTTGATACCAAATGAAGTTCCTAGTTAGGATCCAAGTATCACTGAGAGGGGGGGGGGGTGAATCATTGATTATGTTTTATTTTTATGTTACCTTGTTTTTGAAATAACATTTTACTTGTGTTAGAGAGTTTCTTCCCTATTGAACACACACAACCACAAGAACACAATATTTACAAGGTTTACTACACAACAAGAGAAGATAAGTCTGTGATATATTTTCGAAACAATTGATTACCACACAATCAAATAGAAAACAATCCTTTGATTTGGAATACTATGAGTATGATATTCCCTTAAAATCATGTAGCACTTTGAAAACAATCCAATAGTGTGTGTAATCCCTCTTAGCACAAATATGGTAACGTAATTTTTATGTTCTTCTTAATGAACTTTCAAAAATAAATTTTTTTAATGAAATTCTTTACATTCCTACCCAGATGCTAGTAAGAACCTCCTAGTGCAAACAGCGTGTGCGCCACTGCCTACTAGCGCACCACCCTGCTTGCATGCCACCCCACTTACGCACCACTAACTACTGGCATACCACTTATATTCTCAACTCACAACTTTCGTTTCAATTTTTATCTTATACACTGCACAAATAATGCACACAACTCCTTTCTAGCACGCATATTACAACTTATGGGCCACTTCTACTTGCACGCCACTCTTCTTACATGCCACTCTCTTTACACAACTTTGTAACCCGACTTGCATGACACTTCATCTTGCACGCCACTTTCTAACACTTGCACGATCAGAGCTCAAATTTTATCTTAAGTGTTGAGAATAGAAAAATGATGTGTCTAGTTATCAATTTATAAGAATTTTGGTGAATTGTGTGCCATATAAACTTGTGCATTGTTCCAGCTTGTGCGCCGCTCTTTCACTTGTGCGCCACTCCATAAATTCAGCGCCACTTTCATTACACTATCATATTTTGATGTGATGATGTTGAAATAAGAAATGCACGAAACATACACTTGTGTGCCACTTATAAATTCATGCCACACTGGTGCGCCGCTTCTTGACATGCACGCCACTTTCTTTCCATTGTCATATTTTTATGTGATGAGATTTAAATATGACTTGCGCATAACATACACATTGGAACCGCTTATACTTGCATGCCACACTTGCGCACCATGCTTTGACATGAACGACTCTTTCCTTCCTTTTTTATATTTTGATGTGATGATCTTGAAATATGACTTGCATGCAATATATATTTGAGTGCCACTTAAACATTCACACCACATTTTCATGCCACTCATTGAATTGCACACCACTTTCTTTACTTTTCCCAAAACACTTTTTTACTCCCCCAATCCTTCATAAGGCTTACATTACATGTTTTATAAACTTATGATAATTGTGAAATACAAATCAGTAAATCATCTTCATTGTTACCATGGGATGTATTGTAACTTCCCTATCCTCCATCAACCACTTATACAAAGTGAAGTGACTTCCTTTTTTCTCAATCTTCCTTGACAAAAAATAAACACCAGAGAAGGATATTCTTTATAGTCAGCTTGGTCCAAACAAATCTATATTTTTTATAGTTTCCACTGATTGAATTAAAATTATTATCATAATATTTTGATATTTTTAGTATTATTTTTAAAGGTGACGACCACGTTAGGGGGAGTAACTCTAGTTCACAATTATAAATTAAACTTGGATATTTTAGTTAATGTGACATATTTTAAAAAAATTATATGTTTTTTATTAAATAAATATGAATTTATTAAATAAAATACAAGATTATATTTCATTTTTGAATTTTTAAAATAAACATGAATTGGATTTTTTAAGAATATGTTTACAAAACTGAATGGTGAATAAATACTTGCTTGTAATTTTTAAATTTATTCCCTATAGTTAAACTGTAAAAAATTTCTATTTAAATATTTATAATTAGTTTTTCAAAACAAAAATGCAATTTAAGAGTGAATTCCATTAATCTGTAGTATTTATTTCAAGGATTCATATATCTACTTTTTTAAAATTTTAAATCTAATTTATCATGTTAAATGTGTATACTAAAATAGTTTTTTCATTATTTTATGTATGTTGGAATTAATTTTATTTTATATTCATGAATTTATATTCTTGATTACATATCTGGAATTGAATTGGATATTTTCCATTATAAATTTATAATTTTTTTATGGATATATAAATTGAAAAAATTCATGGGAAGTAAAAATTATTTCAATTGAGAATTTTTTTCTCGAAAAGTATACTTCTTTTTAGTCTACATCAAGAATGATAGTATCAAATTAAAATTTTATTTAGCCATAATAAAATTATAAATCTGTACATTAGTGTATAACATGATAACTCAGTGGGAGGCTTAAAATTTTTTATTCATGTTTAACCATTATCAATTTATAAATGATTATCAAGGTTAGATTTAATGGTTTTTCTAATTATTATAAGAACAAAAATTAATGTTTCAATTTTTGAAATTATAAAATCTGTTTACTTTTTAAGTATATATACTCTATTATATTATTTGGTAAGGGTATTAAATGCTCAAATTTTGTGTTGTTTTCAATATTTTTATATGAAATAATTTGAAAATTTATTAGAATTTGGATACTATTATTAATTTTTTTATTTTTAATTTCTAGATTCATTTGATTATTATTTTATCACATTAAACATTATCATCGGAAATAGTTTATTTCTTCATATTACTTATATCTAATATTTTTATAAAATTTTATTTATGAAGTGACTATCATTGATTTTTAGAGAACTTTTTTAATCATCTCACTATATATAATTCAATACTCTAAAATATAATGAATTATAGTGGATCCATGATACATGTTTCAATAACATTTATATTATAAAATTTATCTACTATAATTATTTTACATTTAAATATTTTTTTGGAAAACTCTTCTTCAGACATAAAATATTTTTTTTGTTTAAAAAAATTTTATTGAGTTATTTATCATTATTTAAGCATTTTTTAATTCCATGAATATTTATATTTATGGAGAGTTAATTTATTACAATAAAAATATATAATGATATAATTTTTTATATAAAAATTATATTGTATATGTAATTTCAGTTTGTATAGGAAGTCTTTCAATTGAAACCCTAAGATTTTGATTATTTAAAAAAGTTGGAGAAATGATGAAATTATAATTGGATTTGTACTTATTAAAAATGGGAGATTGTAATGTGTATATAGAGACCTATTTAGGTTTTGATAATTTTTAGAAAAATTATTGGTTTTATTCCCTCTAATAATAGTATTTATGTAATTTTCTACATTGATTATAAATTAAAATGAATTGACTGAATTTTATTTAGATTCTATTGTTTTTTGGTCATAAAATGATTTAAATGTTTTGATGAACTCTTTACATAAAAACTATGTCATTGAGGATACCTAAATTTCATTTATTCAAGTTTTTTCTATTCCCACAAATTAAAATGATGTATTTTTTCATAATAGTATTCCGGTATATCTAAATTTATCACGTTTTCTAAATTTATTAACCTTCTATAGTTTTTTCATTATATAGGGAAAAAAGATAGAATTGGTTGATTGTGGATTATTTGTAATTCTGTAAAGGATAAATAAGTCATTATCATTTAAGAAATTGAATCTGAAGTCATGGTTGGATTTGAGTTATAATCCTGTAGTTTTATATAATAATTTAAAATTATTTTATAATTATTTCTTGAGCTGTATAAATTCTCGTCGGGGGATTCTAGTTGAATTTTTTAGCTAATAATTTTATTTTAACATAATTCAACTTCCAGGAAGGTTAAATCGACCATTTTAATATATTCAATTTAATTTGATATCACAGTAAGTAATCTATCATAATTATATTGTTTTTTATTTTTTTATTACTGCCGTTTTTATTGGTATCATGAGATATATAACTCTGATTGAGGAGGTAAGAGATTCATTAGAAATATATGGAAATTATCTAAATATAAGTAAATAAGACCATAAGTTTAATATTCAATTTATATGTTGTAATCCTGATCAAACGATTAAGATGAAAATTTATTTTAAGGATGCCATATTTCATCATGTTTTTTATATTCCCAATTATTGATATTCATTATCAAATGATCTAAATACTTTACCTAGTTTTAAAATAAATTAAAAATAATAATTTTGTTCTAGGGGGATTTACATGGTTTTATTGATCATTTTATTGGTCTGCAGACATTATAGAAGAAATTTGAATACATGGATGTTTTTACATAATAAATTAAATTATTTATTTATTCTACATATTAAATAAGAATAAAAGGATTTACATATGTAATACATTATTTATGTAAATTTTGATACATGAAAATATTATAACAGTGAATTCAATCACGTATCACTATTTAAGTACAAAGAAATATTGGGACTTATGCAATTCAGCAACAAGGTATATATTGATTACATGAATATTTTTCGATACACACATTTTGTTTATGTGGAATATTTGTGTATATGATGAAATCTCAAATGAATAATTTAAAACATGAATTATTTTGAAAATTTAAATTTTCTATGTTAATTATGTATATGTCAATTTTCACATTCTAGAATCTTCTTATAATATCTATTACATAGATTTTTAGCCTTCGTTTTAAATTTTTCACTATTTTTTATTATTCATCCATTAAATTTACTAAAACTATATTTTTATTAGTATTAGTGGTTCATAAACTATATAATTAATAACTAATTATTATTATACTATATATATGTATTATAAAATAATTAAATTAATTTTATGATAGTTTATTTATTATATATATTCAATCCATTTAACTACAATGAAAAGATTCAAAATTTAAATCTAATTAAATATCATGATACAATCAAGGATAAATTCTGGGAGTATTCCAAGGAATTTATTATCAACATATATAGATATATATATTACAATTTAGTTTTTATTATTATCATTTTTTCATTAAAACACAGTTTTCATTGAATACAACTAAAATCTACTCCACATAGAGATTTTATTGGTGGAATTTATGAAGAATAATTCATTACTATTGAAATAGAGAAATCAGTTATTATTAAATGTTTTATTTAAAATTTTCAATCCTTGATATTGATAAATAATAAAAGGATAATGTTATTCATGGTGTGATGCATTAGATGTAGTCTTTCATTATTCCATTCATAGAGTACTAAAATTTGAATAACTAATCTGTTGATCATTTTTTTCTGTGTTTCTTGAGCCTCATAATTTCAATATCGTAAAGGGTTTTTTCACTACATGATCCAAAATAAATAATATTCATCGATTATAAATCAGTATTTTAAATTAGTCTATTCATTTAGTATTTGAGAACATGGTGCACTGTAACAGTAGACGCAGTGCATCATTCATGGGGTTATTCAACCCTTACTATGAAAACCCAATAACACGAATAATAATTTACCTCATTCTTGAATTAAATAGTTAAATTCATTATCGATATATACTAAAATAATTGGTTCTTATACAAATTATGGAATCTATAAAAATTAAATAGTAACATGACCATTGGAATAATAAAGTGACCATTAGAAAAAGTAACCTAGACATTAGAATAATATCCTCACCTATGAAAGTATAAAAAAAATTTGGTATATCATACGTGAAAATATGATAGATTTATATACTGGAATAAGAAAATTATTATATAATAATAATAAATTATGTGTTGGTATTTTCAGAAACTTAATTGTTTATTTATAATTTCAAAATTAATCTAATGATTTAAAATTAATTTTTTTTATAAAATACATTCATAAAATAATGTTACGTTTTCATGTCATTTTAAGTTACTTTTAGGATACAATAGGTAATTTTTCATAGTTACATAAAATTAGTAATATTATTAAAATCATTATTTTTTGAATAAATAATAATTTTAATTAAAAAATTGATTTCTTATATTTAGAAAATTGATTTCATAAAATGGATTCCTCTTTTGAAATCAACATTTCAAAAAAAATCAGAGTAAATTTTTAGTGTTTATATGAAATAGTTCAGTTTTACATCTCTTAAACCATGGAAGGTTATTCAAACTATGTTGGTATCAAAATTGGATATAAATACATTGTGAAATTGTTATCTTTTTTAATAGAAAACCTCGTTGTTTCACACCATATGATGGATTAATTTTAAATTAATTTTATCCAACTATGTGTTTTAAAATACTAAAAAAGGATTCCATATTTTGAATTATACTTTCTAAATTTAATAAATATTCCCCTTTAATTTCCTAGCAATACAAATAGTAAACTTATTAATTTTGTTACCACGGTTAAGGGTTAATCATATAATTAACGGTAAAAATAATATAACAAATATTAGTTGATGACCCTAAAACTTTAAAAAAAATATTGGATATGTAATTTTATTCATTATTAATTACCTGATAGGTTATGTGTCAATTTATGGCCTTTTGGATGAAATTATTACCTTTATAATATTTTATTCAAAAAAGTACTATACATTCTATACTCTTGTTTTTAACTACTAAATTATTACTCATATATGGTCATTAAGAATATATGTTTAGCTATAAATAGTAATTTTAAATATAATATAATTATATTCATCATTCGAATTTTTTTTAGTGAATATATAAATACCTTGATTAATTATACAATGATGATGCAATAATTGATTAATAAAAGGATATATCAAATAAATTTTATTAAAGATATTAAAATAAATCTAATTTGATATAATTAATGTTATGCATGAATTTTATATAAAAATATTACATGTTAGTGATGAGTTAAATTAATGTTTTTTTGAAGATGTCTTTTTTTCGATATTTTGAAATGTCTTGTAATGAATAGTGTCAAAATTGACATTGTTAATATTTTTAAATAAATAATACATTATATAATGATATAACTTTCATAAAAATAGTCCTAATTATTTGGATAAGGGTGACATGATCATAAAAGATTAATTTAAGGTTCTTTTGAAATTACATAGTAATAATATTAACCTTCAAATAGTAAAAATACATGTTTTCACATCAAGAGTTAAAGAAGTTATGCAAGGGTTAAAAAAATATCAATCAAGAAATAGTAATAGCTTGTCTAATTTTCACTGAATTAGGGTATTTTTACCCATAAACATTCTATATATGAAATAAATTAGTTTTTTCTAATTCATAATAGATAATTAAATTATATTAATTAAATATTATTAGAAATAAAAAGATTATTGATCCCCTATCTTATGAAAGGGACACTATTCTTCTCTTTACAACACACAAAAAACCTATTTGGATCAGAAAATATATTCTCCAATGACTTCCTAAAATTCATCCCCCCCAAATCATATTTCTCTAATTTTTTGCTTAATACTATCCTTAGTGGTCTTAAGTTCATATTAATATAAAATATTCCAAAGAAGAGGTATTCTTTTTAATCAAGCATTTTTGTTTTGTATATTTTTTCTATCCCTAAAACCTAATTCAATAATTATAAAATAATAAATATAGTATCATACATATAATAAAATTTTATTATGTTAATGTAATGTACCATATCCATCTCCCCTTCCATCAAATGGGAGAATGATTCACAGTTTGTGTGTATAGTGGGATACCACCTCACGAACCGACGTAGTTTTTTTCCACCACCATCCATAAATAATAGTTAAAATGATGGAATTAATGTTAATAGATAATATTAAGGACACATTTATCATTCCTAAAAATATAATATAAAATATATGTTTTTACCATTCCATTGTCATTAAAATAGTATCATAGTTCATGTATACATGTGAATTATCACCTCCACGAAGTGATTCAAATCATTTTTCATATCAACATCAAATGAATAATTTATATAATTATAATTAGATAATTAATATGATAAATATTTTATTATGATAATATATTAATATTGGAATGATACTTACCTTCTATACATAATGTTCAATGAAAACTGCAATAGTAACTCAAGCGTACGTATGACATAAAATGTCCATGATTATAACGTCATAAATTTTCAAAACCATAGTTAATATTTATAAAAATGATAATAATTTCATAATTATTAGTCTTAATTGGATGGTATAATTATAACATTAAATATAAACATCATAACATAGTTATTTTGGAATTATGAATCAAATATCATCCCAATGATCATCATCAAAGTGAATAATTAAATAATTTTATATAACATGTTAATACGGTATATAAGTTAAATAATAAATATGAAAAATATTATCACTAAAGTAAATAATTGTCCTATATTTATTATTCAAGAGTATAAATATTGTATGTGATGGGTTCGAACTTAAAGAATGTGAATTCTTAACTCAATTTTGTTTCTTTGAATTAAAATTCTACATCATTGATTATTTCATTCCAAGATTATTTATGAAATTAATATTCATTATAATATATTTTATTTCCACTTTTTATATTTGAATTTATACCTAAAACTCATAATTTACTAAATTTTAGAAACAATATGATATTTATAAGAGATCTCATCTCAATATTCTTTCATTGGGGCATATTTAGATATTAAAATCTCACCTTCTTTTAAGTGGTGAATAGACCAACCCATTGACATATCATATCATGAATTGTTTTTATTATCAATTTATTTAATTTTTTATTAAATCATATCCTTTCATGGGAATTATTCTTCCAATGTTTCAAAGTGGTATGGGATACATTGAATTAAAAATCAATTTTTTTTAAAGTTTAAGTGTTTGTATTCAAAAATCCATTCCACTAAACCAATATTATTTATATTATATTACATATTTATTTATATTGATTTAAATGTATTAAAAAGAAATAGTTTATATATATTTTTTATATGGATTTATATACAAGATTTCATTTTTTAAAGGATCCCTGCTTTTATTTTTACAGTTATTTTTTATTGAAAATGTGTTTAGAAAATAGATTGATTGTTTCTAAAATTTGAAATGATTTATTACATGTTAAAAATAAATTATAATAGTGATACATTGAAATATTTTAATGTTATTAAATATAATGGTTCTTGGACATTTTATGATGGGTAATATGATATAACAATGATGAGTGGTTGCGTGATAGACCAGTGTCAGGTGGTCAGTGATAAGCTAACAATAGGTGGGTACGTGATAACCATCTATGTAATTCAGTATAGAAGTAGATTGTAACCTTATTTAATTAGTAAGAGTTATATGAATGAAAGTAAAACTCTTGGTTATTTTATTTGAGTTCAATTATCTCTCAATATACTTTTATGTTCTATCTATTCTTAGTATGGGTTTTCTAGAAATATTTTAATTACAAAAATTGTAAAAAAAGATATTATTTTCAATGGAATGTTTATAATACTACCTAAAGATTAAAAATATTTATTTTATGATATATTTGTCATTGTTTTCCATGTTTTCAAAGGAAAAATGGTTTTCCATATTCCTATATCCCTTACTATTATTTTAGTACACAATTCTTATTTTAGAATGTTTCTCACATGCATTATATATATCTAACTTAATGGAAGGAGTCATTCTTCAAGTAGAGATTTTATCCCATGAAGTATTTCATGATTTATTATAAAATTAATATTTTATCAATAAAAGGATACTAATCATAAGTGTCCATAGTGTATTTTTTTTGTTTTGTAATGTATATGTTATGACATAATTATCTAAGACTCTAAACATGAAAATATACAAAATCTGAGAGAAATAAAATTCATATAATCAAAATCATCATTATGTAATTTTTATGGCTATGTACTTGTAGTTTTTTTTAAATTAATTGTTACGAAAAATTTGGAGATTAGTAGATTTTCTTGTGATGTTATATTAACTATTAGGGATACCGTCAAGATTTTATAATTTCGTGGTTTATCATAATAACTATATATTAAAAACCCCTTATTTGAATTTATGTTAATAAAATTTAAGGCTAGTAAATTAATTCATAGAGATTTAATTTATAAGAATAATCAAATTACGTATAAATAATTTTAAGGATTATTTATTATAGAGTTTCAATGATCCATTTTCATTTTTAACATGCAATAATTAATTTCATATTTTAATGGTATTATTTTACATAGATTATGTATGTTTTATTATGGTGGAAGAAAATTGATCATTCAAACCCTTTTTATCCCTTCTATATTATTTCTTTAACATGAGTATTTAAAAATAATGTTCAAATTGTTTTGACTTTTTTTATATATGCAAATAACATACATGAAAATGTTTGAGTTATCTAACACCTTCAAATTTCACTAAAAATTTAATGGGTCTAGGTATATTTTTTCACTAATTTCAAAATATAAACTACAAAAACTATATGAAAAGTGAAACTCCGTAAAGGCCATGAATTTTTTCATTTTATAAGTTGGGCATCATGTCCGATGACAAATGAGATATAAAATAAATAATTATTTCCGGATTTAAGGTATGAAATATGTTTTTGGAAAAAAATTTGGTGGAAATTTTATAATGGATGAAACTCTACATTCTAAATAATAATGTTTCCTTATGTTATTCTCCTATTTTATAATGTAATTCATAAACTCTAGGAAATTTATTTTTAATGATGAATGTTATCCATTTACTTATCTTAGAGGGAAATCAATTAAATGTTAACAAAATAAAATATTTATCTTTTGGTGATTGTAAATTTATCCGGACCAAGATATATATCACTATAAATTTGAACTTGATATATTTTATTCAATTCCATTTCCATGTTTTGGAACATGGAATCCTTGTATGTGTTATCTCAAGTGACCTTGGTACTTTTTTTCTCTCTTTACAAATGGATGTCTGGTTGATGCTTTTTCCAAAGTTGTATTTTAAAAAATGTATTTTATTAATTTTTATTCCAATGTTTAAATTTTGTGTATTTAATTAAAAAAGTTTCTAGACAATGTTACATCCCATGATTTTAATAAGAAAAAACTATGTTTGATATCCAAGATAATATGCCATAATGATCTTAAATGAATATCTAAATATTATTATTTAAATTTTATAATTATAATTTAGGCACTAGAATGGCGGGCACGAAAATAAATAAATTAAGTACAAAAATATGGTTTAAATGTGTTCTTAAATTAATTTATTTGTTACTAATTAATAAGGAATAAAAATGAAGACCAATTGAATATTAAAGATGTGTTTTTATGAAAAAATATTATTACAAAAAGAATGAATTTTTTTTATAAATAAAATTAATCACTATTTGTGAGCGATCATAATGATATTTATATATTATATTTGTAAAAAAAATTAAATTCATCTAATAATTTTGTTTAGAAATTGATAAAAACAAAACGAATTTTCCACATAAAAAGTGGTTATTTATTAAAAGGCAGTTTTACCTCTTTTAATAGATGTCTTATTTTAAATATAGTTTTGGAAATTTAATTAATGATATTTTATAAAATAAAAATATTATTTGAAATAAGAATAACAAAATTTACTTTCATTGATATAGTATAAGGATCTGATCTTATTACATTGCATAATCTTGAATTTAGTCACGAAAACACTTCCTTCCACATTAAGGATCTTTTAAAATTTAGAGATTTAGAGAATTGGGAAAATACATTCCTAACATTAGACATTATTACAGAGTAGATACCACAAAAACAGTTTTGATTTTTTTTAAAAATATAAAACATTAAAACATAAACATGACTCCTTGATAATTCTTCAACATTTAACATGGCTTCCTTATTTTTCATAGACATCCATTAACCTGTGAAAATAATTTAAAAACTATATATGAGAAAAAACCTCATTAAGGGATGGAAATGAAGGAAAGAGCACATTAGTCCATGAATACTCGTAACGTATGAAAGCATTTACAAAAGACATGCTTGTCACCCATATATACTTACCTTGTGTAACATGAGATTTACACAAGTTCCACACAAAACATGAGAACATAAATATAATCATAAAATTATCTTGGGGAATTACTTACATAATATTATAACCATATCGGGTACCTTATAATTTGTAACCCTCATGGCTACCATACAATTTGTGTAACCATCCCAGTTACACTTGGAGTAACCATACGACCAACCTCCAACATACTCATACCCAATGATTTGGAAGGAGATATAGGTCCCACCCTTGATCATAAATAATTTCCAAGAACCAAAACATAATCATAAAACATGAATAATTCCATAAAATCATTTCATGGTAATTTCGTAAAACCGAATTTAAAGAGGATTATTAATGAAAATCCCTTTATAAATATCATCCAATAGAAGAGAGACTTAATAGAGTAGATGGAGTATGTATATATACTGTAAATACACATAATAAAACATAATATAAAAAGAACCCATCTCAAAAACAATTTAAATATCACATAAATAATGATGTAGAAGCTTAACCCAAAGAATTGAAATCGGGTTAAGAATTCCCTTACAAAAATTCGGCAGCCTAACGGCTACACAACATAGTTTTAGAAAATATTAAAAAGAGAGGGGAAAAGGGTCACCCTTATAGAAATTAATCATAATATATATTATATCAAGAATAATAAGTAAATAAGAACATGGTAAGGAAACATGAAAGTTATACCATAGAAAAGAAAACCTGAATGGAAAAATATAGAAATTGATAATTTTCATACCTTATAGAATTACCCTTAGAACATGAATTTTGGGACCATGGGGGCTTGAGGAAACCATGGGAGTAATACTAGGAAGTCAAGGAGGCCAGAGATTCATTGAGGATAAATTACGAATGAAGTTAATGAAGGAATGGGTTGGTATTTATAGGAAAAGTAAAGGACTACTTTAATAATTTCCAAAGGACACCTCATGAGTGGTATTTGAAAAACCATGGGCTTTACCATGGTATTTTACCATGGTATATGTGATTTGGTACACCTCACATCTTATTTAACTATACAAAAGTTGACCAGATTTATGAAATCATTATTACATCATTAATGATGTCATTAACACACTGAAACTGAAAATTGTATTTTTACTATTCACTGAAAAATCATCTGTTTTAGAAAAATTCCCAAAATTCACCCTAACCATTTATCGACATGTAGAATTTAAAAATTAAGTCCATTTTTTGAAAATAATTTACTAAATATTTTTAATTTAATTTTTAAATAAAATCATACTTAAAAAAATTAATTATTTAAAAACTATAACTACTTTTATATCACATTGAAAAATTAATCAAGATATCATTATCTTAAAGCCTTAAGAAAATAATATAATTATAAAATTTACTATTAATTAGGGTCATATTACTACTCATATTACTATTCATAAGGGTATGTTACTATTTACCAAAAAAACGTTGGTTCCAATAGACACCAAATAATGTACTGAACACAATTGTAGATGATATTTTCTTGAAATTAAAAACATAAAAGTGGAAAAATTATTTTTTAATGGATATTTATAAATATATCCTTAAAAAAAGTTCCAAACATTTCTATTTATTTTTATAAAGTCTTGGGGTGTTACATTATCCCCACCTTCTAGAAATTGTGTCCTTGCAATTTTATTTATTTATTGAACAACAGAGGGTACTTTTCCCTTATAGAATTTTCAGACTCCCATGTTGCTTCTTCAACCATGTGGTTTATCCACAAAACCTTTACCTGGTGGATTACCTTATTCTGCAATACCTGTTCCCATCGATCAAAAATATGAACTGGTTTCTCTTCATAATAATGGTTCTCTTCCAGCTGAACTGCTTTTAGACTCAAGATAGGTGATGAATCTTGCACATACGTTCTCAACAATGAAACATGAAAAACATTTTTTACCTGAGACAATATCTTTAGAAAAGCTACGTGGTATGCCACTATTCCAACTTTCTATAAGATTTCAAAAGTACCGATGAACCGTGGACTTAGCTTCCCTTTATTAAAGAAAAGAATCACACTTTTCTGAGGAATGTTTTTAAGGAAAGCATGGTCACCTACCTCAAAAGAATGTCTTTCCTTCTATTATCTACATAACTTTTCTACCTTCTCTGAGCATTCCTCATGTTCTACTAGATCATCCTCACTTTTTCAGCCACTTCTGCTACTAATTCTGGCACCATCAACTTTCTTTCACCGACATCATCTCAAAATGCTGGAGTCCAACACCACTTCCCATACAAGGCCTCAAAAGGTGCCTTCTGAATGCTAGAATGAAAACTATTATTATAAGAAAACTCAACTAAAGAAAGATGATGATCCCAACTTCCATAATAGTCCATTGAACAAGCTCGAAGAATATCCTCCAATGTTTACTCGTTTATTCTGGATTCCCATCTGATTGAGGATTAAAAGATGTACTGAAATTTAACTTTATGCCCAACAACTTCTAAATTCCCTTCCAGAAGTTAGAAATGATCCTGGGATCCCAATCAGATACAATGGAAATAGGAACTCCATGTAACTTGTCAATCTCCTTGAGGTACAATCGAGAAATTTGATCCAAAGACATTGTATCTTGAATAGAAAGAAAATGTGAAGATTTTGTTATCCAATCAACAATAACCCAAATCAGATTGTTACCCCTAGAAGTATTTGGTTGTCCCACCACAATGTACATGGATACATTCACCCATTTCCACTCTGGCACTAGAAATGGATGAAGCATCCCCTTCAGTAACAACCAATCTTTTTTAACCTGTTGACATGTCAAACATTTCATGGTAAAATCAACAATATCTCTTTTCATTCCATCCCACCAATAATACTCTTGAAGGTCTTTGTACATCTTAGTACTGTCCTGATGAACATGAAATAGAGAACTATGAGCTTCACACAACTATTCTTTCCTTAACTGGGAATCAAAAGGCACAAACAACCTTTTACCAAATCTTTGAACACAATATTTATCACGTTTAAATTCTAGCAACTTACCCATTTTAACCAATTCTAAATTTTCCTCTAGATCGTGGTCTTTTTTCTATGCTTTCTTAATTATATCTGACAAGGAAGACTACACTGAAACCGAAAAAAATTGAGGTTTTACCTTCACTAACAACTTCTATGAAAAAATTCATCAAATAGTTAATCAAGGGATCATGTTCCAAATGTAGCATGGTTAATGATGTATGATGTTTCCAAATTATGGAATCTTCCACTCTGTTTTCTTTTCTAGGATGGTAATTGGTTGTGATTCATAATCCTTTATCAGTTCTAGCCATCTTCTCTGCCTCATGTTTAATTCCTTCTGATTGAATATATACTTAATACTTTTATGTTCAGTATATATTTGACATTTGGTTCCATATAATTGATGCCTCAAAATTTTCAAAGTAAAAAACCACACATTCCAATTCTGAATCATGTGTGGGATAATTTAACTCAAGAGGTTTTAGTTTTCTTGAAGCATAATCAATTATCTGATCATTCAGCATCAAAACTCAACCAAGTCCCTTCAATGAAGCATCACTGTAGATGAAAAACTCACCATTTTGGGAAGGTAAGGCCAAAACTGGAGCATTCACCAATCTCTTCTTTAGTTACTTAAAACAAACATCACATTCCACTATCCAAACAAATTTAACCCCTTTCCATGTTAACTTAGTTATCAGGCTATATAATTGTGAAAAGTTCTTAAAAAATCATTGGTAATAACCTGCTAATACAGTAAAACTATGAATCTCAGTAACATTTGTGGGTCTTGTCCATTCATATACTACTTTTTTTTGCAGTATCAACTGTTATTACGTCATTATTTACAATGGTACCAAGAAAATAAATCTGTTCCAACCAAAAATCACACTTTCTGAATTTTCCCTAAAATTCCTTTTCTTTTAAAGAGTGTAAAACAACCCTTAGATGTTTTTCATCCTCCTATTTATTTTTAGAAAATACAAGAATTTCATCAATAAATACAACCACATACTTATCCAAGAACTCATGAAATACTCTATTCATAAGATTCATGAATACAGCTGGTGCATTAGTTAATCCAAACGGCATAACAACAAATTCATAATGCCCATATCTAGTACGAAAGGTTGTTTTTGGGATATCATCCTCCTTCACCTTCAGCTGATTGTATCCAGATCTCAAGTCAATCTTGGAAAAGTACTGAGCTCCATGGAGCTAATCAAACAAGTCATCGATATCATGAAAATAATACTTGTTTTTAATAGTGATGTTATTAAAATCTCTATAATCAATGAAAAGTATCATGGAACAATCTATATTTTTAACAAACAAAAGAGGAGCTCCCCATGGTGAAGTGCAAGGAAGAATGAAGCATTATCATGAAAATACTACAACTGATTTTTCAATTCAAGAAGTTCTTTTTGAGTCATACGATAAGGGGGTTTTGAAATTGTCTTAACATCAGGAACTAAGGCAATTGTGAATTCAAGTTTCCAGTTATGTATAACACTGGGTAAATCATTGGAAAAAACATCAAGGTATTCTTTTACCACCGGCACATCATTCATCTGAAAAGTTACCTTGTTTTAATCAATATGATCAAGATAGGTTTCATTTCTTTCTTTCAATAGTTTCTCAGCTTCCTGGTATGTTATAAATTGTATGGGTTCATTCTTGTATACAAACTGAAACTCTTTCTAAAAAACAACATATTTAGCTCTATAGTCAATCTTAGCATGATAATCATAAAGCTAATCCATTCCAAAAATAATAACAAACTCGACTAAGGGTAAAGAAAAGGTTCACAGGTAATGTCTTTCCACATACCACAATAGAAATATTCTTATAATTCCACTTTGATATAACATTTCCCCCTGGTGTTTTAACAACAAGTTCGGGTCTCATTTGTTGGGGTTATATTTCCAATTTACTAGAAAATTTCTTAGAGATGAAGGAATGTGTAGACCCCGTATCAAAAAAACTTTAGCAAAATCTGATTGATGAAACAAAGTACCTCATACAACTTCATTGGATGGTCGTACATCTGTAGACGTAGTCATAAATGATCTCACTACACCTTTCTTCTTGTAGTCTAGCTTCTTTGCATCATTCGGATTTCTCTTTAGGAGTGAATTTTCATAATGACCCATCTCACCACATTTAAAACACTTTACAGTCTTCTTATCAGGATTAGTCTTAGGATCATTTTCATTACAATATCAGGCCATATGTCCTAACTTACAACATTAAAAACACTTCCCTATTTTGATAAGACATTCCCCAGGGTGTTTCTTTCCACACTTTTCACAAGCTAAAAATTGGATTTTCTTAACATCAGATTTATTTTGGTAGATTCTTACCCATTGATTTCAATATGGACCTCTTCCTCTATTTATTTCCAAAATACACGTGATCATAAAAAATTCTATCTCTACCCCATCAGCACATCAGGAAATTTTCTCATAACTTTTTAATTCACGGGAGGCCAACGCCCTTCAATACCTTGGCTTCAATCCTGAGTAAAAGCAGTTGATTTTGATAACAAGATCCAGAATATGATTTGGAGCATAAATCACCAGTTGGGTGAAGTTCACTTCATTCACATCCACTGAATCTTCCTCCTTCTATTTCAATTCAAGGAATTTCTTCTCCATTCTAAGTCTAACCACATTAGGAAAATATTTTTCAAGGAAAAGAATTTTAAATTCATCCCACTCTAAGGCATCAATATCCTCTCAACCCCTGATATTCCATACCATTGAACACCACTAATTTGCTTCCCCTTCAAAAAATAAATGGAATGACTTACCTTTTCATTGTCTGAACATCCCATAACATTGAATATCATTTGAAGTGATTTGATCCATCCTTCAGCTACTACTAGGTTAGAAGCTTTTTGAAAGAAAGAGGGTGTTGTCTCATAAAATGTTCCACTACTATCATATTCCATTGTGCTACCTCTTTTTTATATCTTTCATGAATTCCACCACCAATTATTTCCTACATTAGCAGAGCCATTACTGTCACAAACTGCTTGGTTCCAATCCCTACCATTCCGAGATGTAGTTTCGGAAGGATGTCATTCTGTAGGTGCCACTCCTCTTTAGCATCCATGTTCCTTCTGCAGAAAACCTTTCTTAACAAACATATCTTAGATAAAGAAACATGTTAATATTTAAATTCTAAAAAATTCAAATTAATCAAAGAGTAAAAAACATTTACGGTATTCTTTTAACATTACCTTAACCCCTAAAGTTATCTGAACCATCCTATCATACCAACTATAAGGACCGGGCCTTATTACATTGCATAATCTTGAATTTAGTCAAGAAAACACATCCTTTTAAATTATTGATCACTTCATGTTTAGAGCTTTATAAAATTGGGAAAATACATTCATAACGATACACATTATTACAGAGTGGATACCATAAAAATAGTTTCCATTTTTTTAAAATATAAAACATTAAAACATTAACATTACTCCTTGACAATTCATCAACATTTATCATGGATTATATCTTTGTATTACACAACCATTAACCTATTAAAATCATTTAAAAACTTGGGATGAGCACAAAATCTCTTTGTGGGATGGAAATGATGGAAAGATAACATTAGTCCATGAATACTCAAAACGTATGAATGTATTTACAAAAGACATGCTTGTCACCCATATATACTTACCTTGTGTAACATGAGATTTACAAAAGATCTACAAAAAACATGAAAACCTAAATATAACCCTAAAGTTATCTTGGGGAATTACTTACATAATCTTGTAACCCTCTAAGCTACCTTATAATTTGTAACCCACACGGCTACCTTACAATTTGTGTAACCATCACAGTTAAAATTGATGTAACCATACATCCAACCTCCAACATACACATAACCAATGCATTGGATGGATATATATGTCCCACCCTACATCATAAATAATTCCTAAGAACCAAAAATAGTCATACAACATGAATAATTCCATAAAAACATTGCTTTGGAATTTTGTAAAACTGAATTTAAAAAGAGGATTTTTTAAAAAAATTCCCTTATAAATATCATACAATTGAAGAGAGAATTAATAGAGTAGATGGAGTATGTATATATACTGTAAATAAACATAATAAAACATAATAAAAACAGAACCCATCACACAAAAAATTTAAATACCACATAAATAATGAAGTAGAAGGTTAACCCAAAGAATGGAAATCTCGTTGAGAATTCCCTTACAAAAAGTCGGCAGCCTAACAACTACGCAGCATTGTTTTAGAAAATATTAAAATGGCAGGGGACAAGGGTCACCCATCATGAAATGAATCATAATATAGAGTAGATCAAGAAGAAAAAGGAAATAATTACATGGTATGGATACATGAAAGTTATACCACATAAAAAAGAACTTGAATGGAAAAAGAAAGTAATTGAGAATTTTTAAACCTTGTAGAGTAACCCTTAGAACATGAAGGTCAGGACATTGGGGGATTGAGGAAACCTTGGGAGGAATAATAGGAAGGTAAAAGGACTAGATCTTCTTTGATGAGGAATTTGGAATGAAGTTATTAATGGAGTGGGTTGGTATTTATAGGAAAAGTAAGTGAATATTTTAATAATTTCCAAGGGACACCTCATGCGTGGAATTTGAAAACGCATGGGCTTGCCCATGGTATTTTCCCATTATATAAGCCACATGGGACACCTCACATCTTATTTAACTATACACAAGTTGTCCAGAATTATGACATCATTATTACATCATTATTGATGTCATAAACACACCGAAACTAAAAACTATATTTTTTAGTATTCACCAAAAAATCAACTATTTCAGAAACATTTCCAGAATTCACGGTAATCATTTATCGATGTGTAGAATTAAAAAATAAAGTCCATTTTTTTAAATTAATTTTCAAAATAAGTTTAATATAATTTTTAAATAAAATCATACTTAATTCAAAAGTTATTTATTTGAAAACTATAACTGCTTTTATATCACATTGAAAAATTAATCAAGATGTCATTATCTTAAAGCCATACGAAAATAAAATAATAAAAAAATTTACTATTCATTAGGGTCATATTACTATTCATATTACTATTCATAAGGGTATGTTACTATTCACTAAAAACAAGTTGATTTTAATAGACTCCAAATAACATACAGAACATAATTGTAGATTACAATTCCTTGAAATTCAAAACCTAGAAGTGGAAAAATTATGTTTTAAAGGCTAATTATAAATATCTACTTAGAAAAAAGTTCCCTTCATTTCTATTTATTTTTAGAAAAACTTGGGCTATTACAATTTGTTTTATTATTCGGATGAATTCCTTTTTTTGATGAATTGTGAATAATAATACATTTTAACTGAAAACAAAATTTTCATATAAATTATTTATAATGTTAACATACATTATTAATAGGTTTTAAAGTTATAATAGTTCAATTTTATATTTATAAATGTAATTAATTTCATTGTAACCATTTAAATTTTAAATTTTTTTATATAAAAAATGTTAACTTTTGAACATTTTAAATTTTATAAGTCATTTTTTTTACCAACTATGGGATTCATTTAAAATTAAATTTGTATAAATATTTGTATTTAATACAGAAAAATTGATTCTATATTTGGAATCAGAGTGTGGAAATTTAGAAAATGATAATCTATTTTGGACACTATGAATAGTAAATATATTAATTTTGTTACTGTGGTTAACAATAAATCAGTTATTTAAGGTTAAAAATATTATTAGAAATAATATAAAATGACCCTATCAGTTGAAAATTTATAATTGGATGAGAATTTATGTTGAATAAGGATCAAATAATCTCTTATGTGTTCATTTATGTCTTTTTAGATAATGTTATAACATTTATAATATTTTATTCAAAGAAGAATCATACTTATCATACTCTAATTATTAACATCTGAAATATTTATATATTGGGTTATTCAGAAAATAAGTTCAACTATAAATAGTAATTTTAAATCTAATATATTTATACTATTCATGGGAATTTTTTTTAATTATAAATTAAATAATGATTACATTAATTTAATATAAAATGATAATGTATTAATGGAATAATTAAAGTAAATATCAATTAAATGATATTAAAAATATTAAAACAAATTTAATTTAGGATAATTGATGTTATCCTTGAATTTTCCATAAAACAATGAAATTTTATGATATTATTAGAAAGTCTTTTCAAATATATTTTTCTTTTTTGATATTTTTGAAATTCCATGTATTTAATAGTGTCAAAATTTTGATTAGTAATATTTTGGAATAAATAATATTTTATTAAATGATATTAAAATTTTAAAGATTTAAATTTTATCAAATGATTGAGATAAGGATAACATGATCACTAAGGATTCATTTATCATCATTTTGGAATATTATTGTAACTATATTATCCTTCAAAGAGTAAAAACACATGTTGTTACAGAAAAAGTTAAACATGTTAAATAAGGGATAAAACAAAATGTTAAGGATTAAAAGTGTAGACAAAACTGAATTTATTTCATTGGATGAATTGGTTTTAACAAACAATTATTCTATATTATAAAATAATCTATTTGAGGAAATTATGAATAGAAAATTATTTTATATTAATTTTTTATTTGGGGAAATTCTTAGTGTACCACTACCATCTCTTATAAAATATCACCTAAAATTCTCTTTTGTTCACACATAAAAACCAATTTGGTTTATAAAATATCTGAAAAACCCTTACTATAATACATACCCATATTCTAATTCTCTTATTTTAGGAATATCACCATCCTTAGTGATCTTAATGTGTTAATAAAAAGAAAATTATCTATGAAGATACATCATTTGTAATCAAGAATATCTATTTGTTAAATATTCCACATTAAAAAAGCCTTATTCAACCATTATATAATTATAATTATAGTATCAATGATATAATGAGTTATTGTTATAATAATTTCATGATCCATATCCATCACTTCTTTCATCAAATGGAAACAAATTAATCATTCAGGTGTACAACGGAAAACCAAAATATAGACCAATGTAATTTGTTTTCCATAACAGTCCCTAATGAATGGTTATAATGATGTAATTAATGTTTATATATTATATTAATTATATATTTATTATTCTTAAATGATAATATATCATTTACATTATTACCACTCTATACGTAAAAAATGATAATGTCATGACCCGTCCTTGGGGCTCGTGCTGTGACTACCCCAAGCCCGCCTTCCATAGGTCAGGGGCTGGCGACTAGAACCAAAGGGGTAAATCCCAAAAAAAAGGGAAGGCATTGCCTTTACGAAATGAAAGTACACACAAACAGAGTACAAGAAGAATCTACACTAAGTAAAGCAGTATAACAAACGTGCTGAAAGTACGAGGGGCCGGAAATACAAGCCCAAAAGAAAGATACAACTACAAATAAAAGTAAAGTACAACTCAAAGGACGATAGCTGAAAGGTGTCAAGCAGCTCCTGGATCATCCTCTGCGTTCCTACCTGAAGGGTAGGTACAAATGTCCTCCTCAACACTCCACCTCTGTCCGTCTCCTCCGGGTAACGAATCGTCATGAGATCCACCACCGGGTACCGACTCGTCGTGAGATCCACCTCCGGGTACCGGCTCATCGTGAGATCCACCTTCGGGTATCACTTGTTGTGAGATCCACATCTGGGTACCGTCCACATCTAAAAGCATTAACCACGATCAGTGATGTCCGTCATTTATAACCAACACAACGAGGTGAGGGCAAAGCCCGTGCAGGGGTGAGTATACGATACTCAGTAGGGACGTCGAGACCCTCAAGGTCTCACTAAATACAACAAGGATAGTCACAAGAAAGTTCTCAACAGATAACCCTTACTTAGATATAAGCCCATACTTATACCTATGTTACCATGTAACCCATCTCAGCCACGAGGTATCACACAGATATGAAGTCGACGGATAACCACTACTTAGGTATATTCCCATACATATATGTAAGTTATCTAGTAACCCATCTCAATCATGAGGAAAACACAAAGGTAAATGACTCAGCTCAAACCATGATTTTCATTATCGAAACTATAACTGCTGAAGAGCTTCGTCTCTAATGAGTACAGTGATCCTGTCACGACTCCGAGGTACTGCTCACTAACCTAAGACTGCTGATGTACTCCTCCTGTCGAGTACCGCGGGTATGCCACCTCACAAAGTAGTGCTCATCCGCCTTGGGTCTGCCATCTCACACAGTAGTGCTGCCCCTCACAGCCTACAGAATTACTCCTCCTGTCGAGTACCGTGGGTCTGCCACCTCACTAAGTAGTGCTCCTCCGCCATTGGTCTTCCACCTTACAAAGTAGTTCTCCCCACTGGGCTATGCAAGTCACTCTGAATCAAATCGGACAAGAAGTCATCAGGTCTCAGCCAGTTACATGGTCTCCGTAAACCATATGCTCGTCTCCAGGAGGGTCCGCTCCAAGAGCTACAGGTCGATACTCCATGCATCACAAATCCCTCGGAAGAAGTATCTCAATGGACCGCCTTGCCATAGGGGTCTCAACGCAACAGAAGGCGCATCAATCGAATGCCCGGTCTGTGAGTTATTAGCCTTTTCGTCCCAGGGGACCGGTTGGTTTTCTGTACGAACCAACCTGACCGTATCTCAATTGTACCCCTAACTCACATAGGTTATACTCATAGGGACCGTTTTTCAATGTGATCACCAACGACGTTGACGATTCGTCAAACGGGCGTCCGGCCTAAAAGTTATCGGCTTTTCCGTTCTAGGGGCCCGGTTGGATTTTGGGTACAATCCAACTCGGCCATATTCTAGCTATGTCTAAACCTCGAGCAGAGTAGGCCAAAATTTCTGTCTCACTAAGAGGAATCCAACAAAGTTGACGGCACATCAATCGGACGTTCAGAGCTCAAGTTATAGGTGTTTCCGCTCCGAGGGACTGGTTGGTTTTGTGTTCGAACCAACCCGGCCATATCCAAGGTTCACCGAATCCTTACGTGTAATATACCTAAATGACCGTCTCGATCCAAGGATCCCAACTCAACTGACGGTGCGTTTATCGGAGGTCCTTAGCCCAAGTTATGGGCGTTTGAATGGAACTGTCCGAAAACAAGGGGTTTGGGCCCTGTCCGACCCGGCCCAATACCACAGGGGTCGGCCCGAACCGGGTCGACCCGACCTTGGTCCGGGTCTGGCCCATTAGGGCGCAGACCGGCGCAGCATGGGCATCTCGGCCCGACACAGGCGGTCCGGCCTGGGCGGCTCGGCGCTGGCCGAGGGGGGCGGCTCGGCGCTGGCCGAGTGATCGCGAAAAGGGGGTCGCGCTTCCCCCCTCGTAAATGAAGAATCGGACCCCGCATGGGGGGAGGGGGGAAACTCTTTCCAGCTAGGGGTTACGACCCCCGGAATTTCTGAAACTGGCCGACCAAATTGCCCCACCGGTGAGCCACCGCGGGACCCCCATGGGTCCCGCCTTCCATGCACCGGCGGCCGGTGGTTCCGGCCGCCACTCCATGCACCGTCGTAGCCTTAGGCCGTAGTCTTGTCCAACCGGCGTGGCACAATGGCGCCACGCCCCTCCACCATGGCCCGCCCCATGCCGCGACTTCTTTCGTCCTCAACGGCGCGACACGACGGCACCGCGCTCCTTCGCCGCGTTCCTCTGCGTTCCCACGCGGTGCAGTTGCACCGTGCCGCCTTTGTTCAAGCCGCAACGAGTGCATCAATAGAGGGGGAGGAGGGTCGGCCTTGTTCGTGCGGTCCAGCCCCCTCCTGTTAATTCGATAACAAGCGGCTAAAGAATTTAACGTTTGATGGAAAAGGAATATTCACGAACACAAAACCAAACCCCTACGTTTACCCGCATTCAAATATTCCCAACCCGCAAACATATTCTTTCGCGGATCAACTAAATATTGAGTTGATGCACATTCTTTGTTTTAAAAGGAAAGATCCATGGGAAAAGATATCATTCTCAAATTAATTCCCTACCTTGAAGAAGGCATTCGTCGGTGTCTCGGTAGATGGCGTCGCGATTGACGAGTGTCATTCTGTCAATGTTGGGAAGGATAAAGACGAGGGTGGCACCGGCGTTCATCGTTATTCATTGGAGGAAGAGGAAAACTCTCTAAGTGTTGGGCGTCATGCTTCGCTGCTAGCATTCTGCCGCTTGAATAAGCCATCAAGAACTCCTCCCCCTGGCCTGCTTTAAATAGGAGTGGTGGGTTCGTCGTTGGCACACAAGTCATAAATGGGGGATTTATGACATAGGGCCCCACTCAATTAATCTGCTACGGTGGGAAATTAAAAAAGGATGAAGGGTCCTCATTAATTAAGAACGTTGGAATTTAATTAAATAGAGGGAGGGAAGGTTCATCATTAATCATCAGGGGTTGACATGTATTAAAGAGGGAGAGGGTGTTTAATTGGGTGTTAGGAAATTTAAGTAGGTGGGGGCTCATGTGGGCCCCACCACACTTCCTCACAACTTCCTTTCCCATACCTCTTAAACCCCCAGTGGCGTAATAATCATATAATTGTAAACCAACTATATTTTTATTCCTCACATTTGTAACATCACATCCTAAGAAAAGGAAACTCCAGGAAAAGTCTTTCTAAGAAATCACTAGCGATGCGGTTTCATCGATGCCCACGAATTTCGATTCCGAGCACCGGTTCAAAAGATAGAAAACCCGTTCGTTCGATCAGTGAACGTACCCGAGCTAATCTTCGAAAATTGATTCCGGGCACACTGGGCCTCAGAATTAGTTGCCTTCAGAAACTGCGCACTCGTAAAATTCCAAAGAAAATAAGAAAAAAAAAATTCCATTAAATTTCCAGGTGTTTACATTACTCCCACCTCAAGGCTTTACGTCCCAATAAAGCTACAACACAAACTAGGGAAACAAAAGTGGTACTGAGCATGCATTTGAGCCTTCTGCTTCCATGTTCTCTCCTAGAGGTTCCCATGCTGCCAGTGAAAGCGCACCTGAGGAATCGACCGTCCACGTAGGACCTTCTCCTGTCGATCCTCGTTCTCCACTAGAACCTCAGTGAATGTCACCCCGTCATCGACATCCAACCCCCCGTGGTCGATGATGTGTGAAGGATCATGCATGTATCTTCTCAGCTGAGGTACGTGGATGATATCATGAACCCGGTGCAACTGATGTGGAAAGGTGAAGTGGTAAACCACCTTGCCTACCCTGTTGAGGACCTATAAAGGTCTATTGAACCTCGGAGATAACTTTCCACCTCAACCACATCTCTGTAAACCTCATCGAGGTGAGACCCGTATAAGAACATGGTCGCCATCCACGAACTCTAGAGGCCTCCATTTCCTAATTAGAATTGTAACTCAAAACTCCTACAACCACGAGGGTAAGGTTGGCCAAACCAATAGTGATCGGCTACACCCTCCTATGCATGAGTTTATCCTATGGTGCCTGGGGTTTCCTTTTCTCCGACCAAGGGAATCCCATCCCGACGTTTTCCTAATACTGTCAATTTGTGAATGAATTGTGATTTCCCATTCCATACAAAAACTAACGTCGTAAGGCCTCGACGCTTCCACCATGAGGTTCCAACCGATACTCTTGCCTCAAGGGCCAGATCACACCGTCGGAATAATTGTGATTATCATGTCTCCTCCCAAAGGTAGCTCTAGACGTGACGGTCAAGTCAAGGGCTTAACCGGAAACTCTAGGTTTGGGACAATATTCGTTGAAGGAAGGGATGATTCATATTAATGTCTTGTTGTTACGGAAGAAAGTAGAAGTCACAGTCCGTACTTAGATTCATCCTTAGATCCTTTCGGTCACACTCCTTGACCGAATGCAGCTACTCATTCCCCCGCCCTCCAGCTCCCTGAGCCTAGCGAGGATTACAAAGGTGGGTGGTTGCAACATTTCAAAATGTTCACCACCCCATGCTGCTCTCTTAGATCTACTTCAACATCATCCGCCTTGTAGATTCATCTGTCCTTTTTTACTTCCTCTACTTGAAACATTTTACACGCCCAAGTCTTTGAGACTAGCGCCGGTTTCATGCTTCCCCACTGCTAACCTTTACAGACTACATACATTCCGCAAAAGAATTCTCAACCACAAAGGTTCTTTCTAACAGCCTAGCATATGTAGGAATGCATAGAGAAAAGGTGTTAGCTCAGATGTCCTTAAATATACCTCTCTCATAAGTCCGAGCCCAGAAGCACCGATCATATCACATTCATCAAGTACCAGGAATGGTTTGGTCCACCTCGATGAATTCTCAGCTACCGACATGTCGTCCTGCCGAAGCTCTATAAGCTCTAGAAAACTCTCAGCCACCTCCTCAAGCCAGTCCTCAGTCGCCTGTGAGTCGAGCTCACCTCGGAACTTGAGGGTATCTGATGTTGGAACATGTGTAAGGCAGTAAGTCTATGTGTGTCACCTACCAGTACTGCTGGTTGTAACTGCTGACCAAAAGGTAGTGATGTATAGCTAACACACTACCTGAATGCACTATCTCAGGCATCGGTCCATATACCAAATCTTCATCACTATGCGGGCCATCCTCATGGTCACTCACTGGAAAACACTAGTACCCAATTCCACCATCCACTCTACTGATGTCTCAGCTAGGCGGAAAACCCTAGCAATCGCCTCCAGCCAGTCCTCTGTTGTCTGGGAATCTGCCTCGCCTCGTAACCTCATAGGCCTCTACTACTGGAACTCATGCAATGCACTCTGCCGGCATGCACCGTCTCCTAGTATGGAAAGTGGAATCCGCTGCCCAATAGGTGGTGGTGCTGCTGGTACACCACCCGAGGGTGCCAATACAGTAAAAAGGGCCCCGCATTGGAGCCTCATCGCTCAGTGGGTCGTCATCATGCACTATCTCAGAACTCCAACTGACTGTCTGCGTGGAGACATCCTGAACAGATTCAACATGGTCAACAATTTATACTTGGTGAGCTGACCTAGTTCGAACTGACTTTAAAACTCTTGGAAACATACACGCAATCGGTGTTTTTGTGCACAAAGTCAGAAATAAGTAGTCAGGGTTCTGGTTTATGGATACCTCAGCCACCGCACCAACACTGGACTCCCTGAACTGAAGACCACACTCGGTACCCTTAACACTATTTCTTCACAGAATGGAAAGATCAGAGTCCTGAGTTCTATGGTTGAACTGACTACTATAATACCAATTTGTCAGGACCCGTCCTTAGGGCCCGTGTCGTGACTACCCCAAACCCGCCTTCCATAGGCCAAGGGCTGGCGACTAGCACAAAAGGCGTAAATCTCGATAAAAAGGGAAGGCATTGCCTTTAAGAAATGAAATCACACACAAAAGACAATGGCTGGAAGGTGACAAGTAGCTCCTCGATCGTCCTCTGGGTTCCTACCTGAAGGGTAGGTACAAATATCCTCCTCAGCACTCCACATCTGTCAGTCTCCTCCAGGAACTGACTCGTCATGAGATCCACCTCAGGGTACTGAATCGTCCTGAGATCCACCTCCGGGTACTGGCTCGTCGTGACATCCACCTCCGGGTACCAGCTCGTCATGAGATCCACCTATGGGTACCGTCCAGCGCTACAAGCCTCAACCACAATCAGTGACGTCTGTCGTCTGCAACCAACACAACGAGGTGAGGGCAAAGCCCGTGCAGGGGTGAGTATACGATACTCAGTAGGGACGTCGAGACCCTCAAGGTCTCACTAAATACAACAAGGATAGTCACAAGAAAGTTCTCAACAGATAACCCTTACTTAGATATAAGCCCATACTTATACCTATGTTACCATGTAACCCATCTCAGCCACGAGGTATCACACAGATATGAAGTCGACGGATAACCACTACTTAGGTATATTCCCATACATATATGTAAGTTATCTAGTAACCCATCTCAATCATGAGGAAAACACAAAGGTAAATGACTCAGCTCAAACCATGATTTTCATTATCGAAACTATAACTGCTGAAGAGCTTCGTCTCTAATGAGTACAGTGATCCTGTCACGACTCCGAGGTACTGCTCACTAACCTAAGACTACTGATGTACTCCTCCTGTCGAGTACCGCGGGTATGCCACCTCAAAAAGTAGTGCTCATTCGCCATGGGTCTGCCATCTCACACAGTAGTGCTTCCCCTCACAGCCTACAGAATTACTCCTCCTGTCGAGTACCGCAGGTCTTCCACCTCACAAAGTAGTGCTCCCCACTGGGCTAGGCAAGTCACTCCGAATCAAATCGGACAAACAGTCATTAGGTCTCAACCAGCTACACGGTCTCCGTACTCCGTACGCTCTTCTCTTGTAGGGTCCTCTCCACGAGCTACAGGTCGATAATCCATGTATCACAAAGCCCCACGAATAATTATCTCAAATGACTGCCTCTCTATAGGGGTCTCAATGCAACAAACGGCGCGTCAATCGAACGCCCAGTCTGTGAGTTATTGGCCTTTTCGTCCCAGGGGCCCGGGTGGATTCGTGTACGAACCAACCCGACCATATCTCAACTATACCCCAAACTGACATAGGGTATACTCATGGGGACCGTTTCTCAAAGTGATCACCAACACCGCTGACGATTCGTCAAACGGACGTCCGGTCTGAATGTTATCGGCTTTTCCGTTCCAGGGGCCCGGTTGGATTTCGGGTACAATCCAACCCCTACATACTTCCACTGCATCCAAAACTCGAGTGGAGTAATCCAAAAGGTCTGTCTCAATAAGAGGAATCCAACAAAGTTGATGGCACGTAAATCGGACGTCCGGAGCCCAAGTTATATACGTTTCTGCTCCGAGGGCCTGGTTGGTTTCGTGTTCGAAGCAACCCGTCCATACCCAAGGTTCTCCGGAACCTTATTTTTAGTATAACGAAACGTCCTTCTCGATCCCTGGATCCCAACGCAACTGACAGTGCGTCGATCGGAGGTCCGTAGCCCAAGTTATGGGCGTTTGAACGGAACTGTCTGAAAACAGGGGGTTTGGGCCCGGTCCGACCCGGCCCAATACCCCCTGGGTCAGCCCAAACTGGGTCACCCAACCCGGGTCTGGGTCCGACCCATTAGGGCGCAGCCCGGCCCGGCGCGGGCGGCCCGGCCCAGCGTGGGTGGTCCGGCCTTGGCGGACTGGTGCTGGTCGAGCGGTCACGAAAAGGGGGGGCGCGCTTCCCCCTCATGAATGATGAAACAACCCCTACCTAGGGGGGCCTGCCTCTTTCCAGCCAGGGGTTACGACCCACATAATTTCCAAAACTGGCCAGCCGAATTGGTCGGCCGGTGAGCCACCGCAGGACCCCCGCGTGTCCCGCCTTCCATGCACCGGCGGCCGGTGGTTCCGGCCGCCCCTCCCTGCACCGTCGTGGCCTTAGGCCATAGTCTTGTCCGACCGGGGAGGCGCGACGGCGCCGCACCCCTCCGCTACGGACCGCCCCGGCTGCGGCCCTTCGTGATTCTCCGGGCGGCGCGACGACACCGTTCCCCTCCACCGCGGCCCGACTCCAGCCACAGCTTCTTTCGGCGTCAACGGCGTGACGCGACAGCGCCATGCTCCTTCGACGCGTTCCTCCTCGTTCTCGCGAGGTGCCATTGCACCGCGCTGCCTTTGATCGAGCCACAACGAGTACATCACCAAAGGGGGAGGAGGTTCGGCCGTGTTCATGCGGTTCGGCCCCCTCCCATTAATTCGATAACAAGAGGCTAAAGAATCTAACGTTGGATGGAAAAAGAATATTCACGAACACAAAACCAAACCCCTACGTTTTCCCCACATTCAAACATTCCTAACCCGCAAACATATTCTTTCGGGGATCAACTAAATATTGAGTTGATCCGTGTTCTTTGTTTTAAAGGGAAACATCCATGTGAAAAGATATATTTCTCAAATTAATTCCCTACCTCGAAGAAGGTGTTCGTCGGTGTCGTGGTAGACGGCGTCACGGTTCACAGACATCATTCCGTCAACATCGGGAAGGATAACGCCGAGGGCAGTGTCGGCGTTATTCGTTCTTCATTGGAGGAAGAGGAAAACTCTCCATGTGTTGGGAGTTGTGCTTCGCTTCTAGCGTTCTGCTGCTTGAAGAAGTCGTCCAGAACTCCTACCCCTGGCCTCCTATAAATAGGAGTGGTGGGTTCGTCATTGGAACCCAAGTCATAAATGAGGGATTTATGACACAGGGCCCCACTCAATTAATCAACTGCAGTGGAACATTAAAAAGGTAGTAAGGATCCTCATTAATTAAACAGGTTGGAATTTAATTAAATAGAGGGAGGGAAGGTTCCCCATTAATCTTGAGGGGTTGACATGTATTAAAGAGGTAGAGGGTGTTTAATGGGTTGTTAGTAAATTTAAGGAGGTGGGGGCTCATGTGGGCCCCACCCCACTTCCTCACAACTTCCTTTCCCATAACTCATAAACCACTAGTGGCGTAATAAAAATATAATTGTAAAACAACTATATTTTTATTCCTCACATTTATAACATCACATCCCGAGAAAACACAACTCCAGGAAAAGTCTTCCTAAGAAAAAACCCGCGCTACGGTTTCATCGGTGCCTTCGTATTTTGATTCCGAGCACCGGTTCAAAAGATAGAAAAACCCGCTTATTCGTTCACTGAACGTACCTGAGCTAATCTTCGAAAATTGATTCCGGACACACCGGGCCTCCTAATTAGGTGCCGTCAGAAACTGCGCACTCGTAAAATTCCAAAGAAATTAAGAAAATAATTTCCTTCAAATTTCCGAGTTTTTACATTACTCCCACCTCAGAGATTTACGTCCTCGTAAAGCTACAACACAAACTAGGGAAACAAAAGTGTTGATGAGCATGCATCTGAGCCTTCCGCTCCCATGTGCTCTTTTGGAGGTTCTCATGCTGCCAGTGAAAGCGCACCGGAGGATTCAACCATCCACGTAGGACTTGCTCCTGTCGATCCTCGTTCTCCACTAGAACCTCTATGAATGTCACCCTGTCATCGACATCCAACCCCCCGTGGACGACGTTGTGTGAAGGATCATGCACGTATATCCTCAGCTGAGGTACGTGGATGATATCATGCACCCGGTGCAACTGAGGTGGAAAGGTCAAGCGGTAAGCCACCTCGACTACCCTACTGAGGACCCAGAAAGGTCTATTGAACCTCAGAGATAACATTCAACCTCAACCAAATATCTGTAAACCTCGTCGAGCTGAGACCCATATAAGAACATGGTCTCCATCCATGAACTCTAGAGGCCTCCATTTCCTGATTAGAACTTAAACTCAAAACTCCTACAGCCATGAGGGTAAGGTTGTCCGACCCAAGAGTGATCGGCTACACCCTCCTATGAATGAGTTTATCCTGTGCTTCTTGGGCTTTACTTTTCGCCAACCAAGGAAAGCCCATCCCGACATTTGCCTAATACAGTCAATTTGTGTATGAACTGTGATTGCCCAGTCCATACTCAATATAACGTCGTAAGGCCTCGACACTGCCACCAAGAGGTTCCAACCGAAACTCTTGCCTCAAGGGCCAGATCAAACCATCTACGTAAGTGTGATTATCAATTCTCCTCCCAAAGGTATCACCAGATGTGAGGGTTAAGTCAACGGCTCAACATGAAATTCTTGGTCTGGGACAAGATTCGTGGAAGGAAGGGATGATTTGTATTAATGTCTTGTTGTTACGGAAGCTAGTAGAAGACACAGTCCGTACATAGAATCATCCTTAGAGCATTTTGGTCGCACTCCTTGACCGCATGCAGCTACTCATTCCCCTGCCCTCCAGATCCCAGAGCCTAGCGGGTATTACAAAGGCGAGTGGTTACAACATGTCAAAATGTTCACCACCCCATGGTGCTCTCCTAGATCTGCTTCCACGTCTGACGACTTTCAGATTCATATTTCCTTTTTACTTCCTCTACATTAAACATTTTACACCCCCAAGTCTCCGAGACTGGCGCCAGTTTCCTGCTTTCCCACTGCTAACCTTCACTGACTACATCTATTCAGAAAAAGAATTGTCAACCACAATGGTTCTTTCTTGTACCCTAGCATACATAGGAATTCATAGAGAAAAGGTGCTATCTCATATGTCATTAAATATACCTCGATCGGAAGTCTGAGCCCTGAATCATCGATTATATCGCATTCATCGAGTACCAGGAATGGTTTGGTTTGCCCCGATGAATTCTCATCTACCGACATGTCGTCCTGCCAAAGTTGTATAAGCTCTAGAAAACTCTCAGCCACCTCCTCAATCCAGTCCTCAGCCGCCTGTGAGTCGGGATCACCTCGGAACTTGAGGGTATCTGATGTTGGAACACATGTAAGGCAATAAGTCTACATGTGTCACCTACCGGCACCGCCAGTTGTAACTGCTGACCAACAGGTAGTGATGTATAGTTGAAACACTACCCGAAGGCACTATCTCAGGCATCAGTCCACATACCGAAGCCTCATCACTATGCGGACCATCATCATGCTCACTAACTAGAAAATAATAGTACCCAAGTCCACCATCCACTCTACTGATGTCTCAGCTAGGCGGAAAACTCTAGAAATCGCCTCCATCCAGTCCTCTACTCTCTGGGAATCTGCCTCGCCTCGTAACCTCGGAGGCCTCTACTATTGGAACTCGTGCAACGCGCTCTACAGGCGTGCACCGTCTACTAGTATGGATAGGGGAATCTGCTACCCAACAGGTGGTGGTGCTGCTGGTACACCACTCGAGGGTTCCAATACAGTAAAAGGTGCCCCGCACTGGAGACTCATCACTCGGTGGGCCATCATCGTGCACTATCTCAGAACTCCAACTAACTGTCTACGTGGAGACATCCGGAACAGATGCAACACGGTCAATGATTTATACCTGGTGAGGTGAATTGGTTTGATATGACTTTAAAACTCTTGGAAACATACACGCAGTAAGTGTTTTCATGCACAATGTCGGAAATAAGTTGTCAGGGTCCTGGTGTATGGATACGTCGGCCGCCGCACCAACACTGGACTCCCTGAACTGAAGACCACACTCGGTACCCTTAACACTATTGCTTCAAAGAATGGAAAGATCCGAGTCCTGAGTTCTGCGGTATAACTGACTCCTCTGATACCAATTTGTCAGGACCCGTCCTCGAAGCCCATGCCGTGACTACCCCAGGCCCGCCTTCCATAGGCCAGGGGCTGGAGACTAGCACCAATGGCGTAAATCCTGATAAAAAGGGAAGGAATTTCCTTTATGAAACAAAAGAACGCACAAATAGAGTACAAGCAGAAGCTACTCTAAGTAAATAAATATAGAAAACGTGCTGAAAGTATGAGGGGCCGGAAATACAAGAACAAAAGAAAGATACAACTACAACTGAAAGTAAAGTACAACTCAAAGGACAATAGCTGAAAGGTGACAATAAGCTCCTGGATCATCCTCTGGGTTCCTACCTGATGGGTAGGTAAAAATTTCCTCCTCAATACTCCACATCTTTCCATCTCCTCCGGGTACCGAATCATCGTGAGATCCACCTCCGGGAACCGACTCGTCGTGTGATCCACCTCTGGGTACCGGCTTGTCATGAAATACACCTCCGGGTACCGGCTCATCATGAGATCCACCTCCGGGTACCGTCCAGCTCTATAAGCCTCAACCACGATCAGTGATGTCCGTCATCTACAACCAACACAACAAGGTGCGGGCAAAGCCCGTGCAGGGGTGAGTATACAATACACAATAGGGACCACGAGACCCTAAAGGTCTCACAAAATCCAACAAGGATAATAACAAGAAAGTTCTCAAAAGATAACCCTTACTTAGGTATAAGCCCATACTTATACCTAAGTTACCATGTAACCCATCTCAGCCATGAGGTATCACACAGATATGAAGTCAACGGATAATCACTACTTAGGTATATTCCCATACATATACGTATGTTATCTAGTAACCCATCTCAATCATGAGGAAAACACAAATGTCAATGAATCAGCTCAAACCAGGATTTTTATTATCGAAACCGTAATTGCTGAAGATCTCTGTCTCTGATGAGTATAGTGATCATGTCACGACTCTGAGGTACTACTCACTAACCTAAGACTGCTAAGGTACTCCTCATGTCGAGTACCGCAGGTGTGCCACCTCACAAAGTATTTCTCCTCCACTATGGGTCTGCCACCTCACACTGTTGTGCTCCCCCCTCATAGCCTAAAGAGGTACTCCTCCTGTAGAGTACCGCGGGTCTGCCACCTCACAAATTAGTGCTCATCCTCTAGGGTTCTGCCACCTCACAAAGTAGTGCTCCCCACTGGGCTATGCAAGTCACTCTGAATCAAATCGGACAAGCAGTCATCAGGTCTCAGCCAGCTACACGGTCTCCGTACTCTGTACGCTCATCTCCAGGAGGGTCCGCTCCACAAGCTACAGGTCGATACTCCAAGTATCAAAAATCCCCATGAATAAGTGTCTCAAAGGACCGCCTCTCCATAGTGATCTCAATGCAACAGACGATGCGTCAATCAAACACCCAGTCTGTGAGTTATTAGCCTTTTCGTCCCAGGAGCCTGGTTAGTTTCGTGTACAATCAAACCCGGCCATATCCCAACTGTACCCCGAACTCACATAGGGTATACTAATAGGGACCGTTTCTCAACGTGATCACCAACTCCGCTGACGGTTCGTCAAATGGATGTTCGGTCTGAAAGTTATCGGCTTTTCCGTTCTAGGGGCCCTGTTGGATTTCGGGTACAATCCAACCTGGCCATACTCTAGCTGCGTCCAAACATCGAGTGGAGTAATCCAAAAGGTCCATCTCACTATGAGGAATCCATCAAAGTCAACGGCACGTCCATCGGACGTCCGGAACTCAAGTTATAGGCGTTTTCGCACCTAGGGCCCGGTTGGTTTTGTGTTCGAACCCACCCGGCCGTACCTGAGGCTCTCCATAACCTTATGTGTAATATACCGAAACAACCGTCTCGATCCAAGGATTCCAACACAACTGACGGTGCATCGATCTGAGGTCTGTAGCCCATGTTATGGGAATTTGAACAGAACAGTCCGAAAACAGGGGGGTTAGGCCCGGTCCGACCCGGCCCAATACCCCCTGGGGTGGCCCGAACTGGGTCGACCCAAACCGGGTCCGGGTCGACCCGACCTGGGTCCGGGTCCATCCCATTAAGGTGTAGCCCGGCCAGGCTGGCGTGCCCCGGCCCAGCCGGCACGGCGCGGGCGGTCCGGCCCGGTGCGGCCGGTCCGGCCTGGGCGGCTCGGCGCTGGCCAAGCGGTTGCGAAAAGGGGGGGCGCGCTGCCCCCCTCGTGAATGAAGAAACGGACCCCACATGGGGGGGCTCACCTCTTTCCAGCTAGGGTTTACGACCCCCAGAATTTCCGAAACCGGCCAGCTGAATTGGCCGGCCGGTGAGCCACTGCGGGACTCCCACGGGTCCCGCCATCCATGCACTGGTGGCCGGTGGTTCCGACCTCCCCTCCCTGCACCGCCACGGCCTTAGGCTGCAGTCTTGTCCGACCGGGGCGGCGCGATGGCGCAGCGCCCCTCCGCTGTGGCCCGCCCCGGCCACGGCCCTTCGTGATTCTCCAGCGTGGCGCGGCGGTGCCGTGCCCCTCCGCCGTGGCCCGACTCCGACCGCAGCTTCTTTTGGCCTCAACGGTGCCCCACTCCTTGGCCAAATTCCTCCCCATTGCCGAGCGGTGCCGTTGCACCCCGTCGCCTTCGTTCGAGCTGCAACGAGTACATCAACAAAGGGGGAGGAGGGTCGGGCATTTTCGTGCGGTCCAGACCCCTCCCGTTAATTCGATAACAAGCGGCTAAAGAATTTTACGTTGGATGGAAAAAGAATATTCAAGAACACAAAACCAAACCCCTACGTTTTTCTCCACATTCAAATATTCTCAACCTGCTAACATATTCTTTCATGGATCAACTAAATATTGAGTTGATCTGCATTCTTTGTTTTAAAAGGAAACATCCATGGGAAAAGATATCATTCTCAAATTAATTCCCTACCTCGAAGAAGGTGTTCGTCGGTGTCATGGTAGACGGCGTCGCGGTTGACGGGCGTCGTTCCGTCGACGTCGGGAAGGATAAAGCCAAGGGTGGCATCAGCGTTCTTTATTCTTCATTGGAGGAAGAAGAAAACTCTCCAAGTGTTGGGTGTCGTGCTTCACTGCTAGCGTTCCGCCGCTTCAAGAAGTCGTCCAGAACTCCTCCCCTGGCCTCCTTTAAATAGGAGTGGTGGGTTCGTCGTTGGCACGCAAGTCATAAATGGGGGATTTATGACATTGGGCCCCACTCAATTTATCCGCTGCGGTGGAACATTAAAAAGGGAGGAAGGATCCTCATTAATTAAACACATTGGCATTTAATTAAATAGAGGGAGGGAAGGTTCCTCATTAATCTTGAGGGGTTGACATGTATTAAAGAGAGAGAGGGTGTTTAATCGGGTGTTAGGAAATTTAAGGAGGTGGGGGCTCATGTGGGCCCCACCGCACATCCTCACAACTTCCGTTCCCATAACTCATAAACCACTAGTGGCGTAATAAAAATATAATTGTAAAACAACTATATTTTTATTCCTCACATTTATAAAATCACATCCTGAGAAAACAAAACTCCAGGAAATGTTTTCCTAAGAAAAAACCGGTGTTGCAGTTTCATCGGTGCCCTCAGATTTCGATTCCAAGCACTGGTTCAAAATATAGAAAAACCTGCTCGTTCTTTCACTAAACTTACCTGAGCTAATCTTTGGAAATTGTTTCTGGGCACACCAGGCCTCGAAATTAGGTTCCGTCAGAAACTACCCACTCGTAAAATTTCAAAGCAATTAAGAAAAACGTTTCCTTGAAATTTTCGGGTCTTTAAATTACTCCCACCTCAGGGCATTACATCCCCATAAATCTACAACAAAAACTAGGGAAGAAAAAGTGGTACTGAGCACGCATCTAAGCTTTCTTCTCACATGTGATCTCCTGGAGGTTCTCATGCTACCAGTGAAAGCGCACCTGAGGAATCGACCGTACACGTAGGACATGCTCTTGTCGATCCTCATTCTCCACTAGAACCTATATGAATGTCACCCTGTCATCGACATCTAACCCCCCGTGGTCGATGATGTGTGAAGGATAATGCACGTATCTCCTCAGCTGAGGTACGTGGATGATATCATGCACCCGGTGCAACTAAGGTGGAAAGGTCAAGCAGTAAACCACCTCGCCGACCCTGCTGAGGACCTAGAAAGGTCCATTGATCCTTGGAGATAACTTTCCACATCAACCAAATCTCTGTAAACCTCGTCTAGGTGAGACCCGTATAAGAACATGGTCACCATCCATGAACTCTAGAGGCCTCAATTTCTTGATTAGAACTGAAACTCGAAACTCTTACAGCCACGAGGGTAAGGTTGGTCAACCCAAGAGTGATCGGCTACACCCTTCTATGCATGAGATTATCCTGTGCTGCCTGAGGTTTCCTTTTCTCGGTCCAAGTAAATCACATCCCGACGTTTGCCTAATACCGTCAATTTTTGTATTAACTGTGATTGTCCAGTCTATACTCAAACTAACGTCATAAGGCCTCGATGCTGCCACCAAGAGGTTCCAACCAAAACTCTCACCTCAAGGGCTAGATCACAACATCGGCGTAATTATGATTATCGAGTCTCCTCCCAATGGTATCTCCAGACGTGAGGGTCAAGTCAAAGGATTAACCGGAAACTCTAGGTATGGGACAAGATTCGTGGAAGGAAGGGATGATTCGTATCAATGTCTTGTTGTTACGGAAGTTAGTAGAAGAGACAGTCCATACATCGAATCATCCTTAGAGCCTTTTGGTCTCACTCCTTGACCGCATGCAGATACTCATTCCCCCGCCCTCCATCTCCCTGAGCCTAGCGGGGATTACAAAGGCGGGTGGTTGCAACATGTCAAAATGTTCACCACCACATGCTTCTCTCCTAGATCTGCTTCCATGTTTTCCACCTTGCAGATTCATCTATCCTTTTTTACTTCCTCTATTTGAAACATTTTATATGCCCAAGTATCTGAGACTGGCACCAGTTTCCTACTTTTCCACTACTAACCTTCATTGACTACATCCATTCAGTAAAAGAAATCTAAACCACAAAGGTTCTTTCTAGCACCCTAGCATAAGTAGGATTGCATTGAGAAAAGGTGGTCGCTCAGATGTCCTTAAATATACCTCGCTTGAAAGTCCTATCCCGGAAGCATCGATCGAATCGCATTCATCGAGTACCAGGAATGGTTTGGTATGCCCCGATGAATTCTCAACTACCAACATGTCATCCTTTCGAAGCTGTATAAGCTCTAGAAAACTCTCAGCCACCTCCTCAAGCCAGTCCTCAACCACCTGTGAGTCGGGATCGCCTTGAAACATGATGGTATCTGATGTTGGAACACGTGTAAGGCAGTAAGTCTACATGTGTCACCTATCGATACCGCCGGTTGTAACTTCTGACCAACAGGTAGTGATGTATAGCTGACACACTACCCAAAGGAACTATCTCAGGCATCGGTCCACATACCGAAGCCTCATCACTATGCGGACCATCCTCATGTTCACTCGCTGGAAAACACTAGTACCCAAGTCCACCATCCACTCTATTAATGTCTCAGCTAGGTAGAAAACTCTTGCAATCGCCTCCAGCCAATCCTCTACTCTCTGGGAATCTGCCTCGCCTCGTAACCTCGGAGGCCTCTACTACTGGAACTCGTGCAACGCGCTCTGCAGGCGTGCACCGTCAGCTATTATGAAAAGTGGCATCCACTTCCCAACAGGTGGTGGTGCTGCTGGTACACCACCCTAAGGTGCCAATATAGTAAAAAGGGCCCCGATCTAGAGCCTCATCGCTCGGTGGGCCGTCATCATGCGCTATCTCAGAAATCCAATTGACTGTCTGCGTGGAGACATCCTGAACAGATGCAACATGGTCAATGATTTATACCTGGTGAGCTGACCTGGTTTGAGCTGACTTTAAAACTCTTGAAAACATACACGCAATCAGTGTTTTCATGCACAAAGTCAGAAATAAGTAGTAAGGGTCCTGGTGTATGGACACGTCGGTCGCCGCACCAACACTAGACTCCCTGAACTGAAGACCACACTCGGTACCCTTAAAACTATTTCTTCACAGAAAGGAAAGATCAGAGTCCTGATTTCTGTGGTAGAACCAACTCCTCTGATACCAATTTTTTAGGAACCGTCCTCGGGGCCCGTGCTGTGACTACCCCAAGCCCGCCTTCCATAGGCCAGAGGCTGGCGACTAGCACCAAAGGCATAAATCGCGATAAAAAGGGAAGGCATTAACTTTATGAAACGAAATCACACACAAAAAGAGTACAAGCAGCAGCTACACTAAGTAAAGCAGTATAACAAACGTGCTGAAAGTAAGAGGGGCCGGAAATAAAATCCCAAAATAATGATACAACTACAACTGAAAGTAAAGTACAACTCAAAGGACAACAGCTGAAAGGTGACAAGAAGCTCCTGGATCGTCATTCGGGTTCCTACATGAAGGGTAGGTACAAATGTCCTCCTCATCACTCCACATCTGTTCGTCTCCTCCGGGTACAGACTCGTCGTGAGATCCACCTCCGGGTACCGACTCGTCCTGAGATCCACCTCCGGGTACCAGATCGTCGTGACATCCACCTCCGGGTACCAGCTCGTCGTGAGATCCACCTCCGGGTACCGTCCAGCTCTACTAGCCTCAACCACGATTAGTGATGCCCTTCGTCTGCAACCAACACAACGAGGTGCGGGAAAATCCCATGTAGGGGTCAGTATACGATTCTCAGTAGGGGCCCCGAGACCCTCATGGTCTCACTCAATCCAACAAGGATAATCCCAAGAATGTTCTCAACAGATAAACCTTACATAGGTATAAGGCCATACTTATACCTAAGTTACCAAGTAACCCATCTCACCCATGAGGTATCACACAGATATAAAGTCGATGGATAACCACTACTTAGGTAAATACCCATACATATATGTAAGTTATCTAATAACCCATCTCAATAATGAGGAAAACACAAAGGTCAATGTCTCAGATCAAACCCGGATTTTCATTATCGAAACCGTAACTTCTAAAGAGCTCAGTCTCTGACAAGTACATTGATCATGTCACGACTCCGAGGTACAGCTTGCTAACCTAAGACTGCTGAGGTACTCTTCCTGTTGAGTACCGCGGGTCTGTCATCTCACAAAATAGTGTTCCTCCACAATGTGTCTGCCACCTCACACAGTAGTGCTCCCCTAAGTAGCTTACAGAGGTAATCCTCCTGTCGAGTACCGCGGTTCTGCCACCTCACAAAGTAGTTCTCCTCTATCATGGGTCTTCCATCTCACAATGTAGAGCTCCCCACTAAGCTATGCAAGTCACTCTGAATCAAATCGGACAAGCAATCATCAGGTCTCATCCAGCTACACTGTCTCCGTACTCTGTACGCTCATCTCCGGGAGGGTCTGATCCACAAGCTATAGGTAGATACTCCAAGTATCACAAAGCCCCAAAAAGAATTATCTCAAACGAACGCCTCCCTTAGGGGTGTCAACGCGATAGACAACGCATCAATCGAACGCCCGGTCTGTGAGTTATTAGCCTTTTCATCTATGGGGCCCAACTGGTTTCGTGTACGAACCAACCCGACCGTATCTCAACTGTACCATAAACTCACACAGGGTATACGCATAGGGACCGTTTCTCAACGTGATCACCAACGCCGCTGACGATTCGTCAAACGGACGTCCATTCTGAAAGTTATCGGCTTTTCCGTTCTAGGGGCCCGGTTGGATTTCGGGTACAATCCAACCCGGCCATACTCCAGATCCATCCAAAACTCGAGTGGAGTAAGCCAAAAGGTCTGTCTTACTAAGAGGAATCCAACAAAGTCGACAACGCGTCAATCGGACGTCCGGAGCTCAAGTTATAGGCGTTTCCGCTCCGAGGGCCCGGTTAGTTTTATGTTCGAATGAACCCAGTCATACCAAAGGTTCTCCAAAACCTTATGTGTAATATACCGAAACGACCGTCTTGATCCTAGGATCCCAACTCAACTAACAGTGTGTCTATCGGAGTTCTCTAGCCCATGTTATGGGCCTTTGAACAGAACTTCTTGAAAAACTGGGGTTCGGGCCCGGTCCGACCCGGCCCAATACCCCCTGGGTCGGCCCGAACCGGGTCGACCCGACCCAGGTCCGAGTCCGGCCCATTAGGGCGTGGCCCGGCCCCACTGGCCCGGCGTGGGTGGAAGGGCCCGACCCGGCCCAGGCTGTCCGGCCTGGTGCAGCCGGCCTAGCCTGGGCGGCTCGGCGCTGGCCGAGCGGTTGCCAAAGGGGGGGGGGGGGGCTTCCCCCCCCCCCCCCCCCCCCGTGAATGAAGAAACGGCCCCCGCATGGGGGGGGGGGCGCCTCTTTCCAGCCAGGGGTTACGACCCCAGAATTTCCGAAACCGTCCGGCCGAATTGGCCGGCCAGTGAGAAACCGCGGGACCCCCGTGGGTCCCGCCTTCAATGCGCCGGAAGCCGGTGGTTCCGGCAGCCCCTCCCAACACCGCCACGGCCTTAGGCCGCAGTCTTGTCCGACTGACATGGCGCGACGGCGCCGCACCCCTCGGTCGTGGCCCGACTCTGTCCGTGGCTTCTTTCGGCCTCAACGGCACGACACGACGGCGCCACACTCCTTCGTTGCATTCCTCCTCATTCCCGCGCAGTGTCATTGCACCGCCCCACCTTCGTTCGATCAGTAACAAGTACATCCAAAAAGGGGGAGGAGGGTCGGCCGTTTTCATGCAGTCCGGCCCCCTCCCGTTAATTCGATAACAAGCGGGTAAAGAATTTAATGTTGAATGGAAAAAAAATATTCACGGACACAAAACCAAACCCCTACGTTTTTCCTCGCATTCAAATATTCCCAACCCGCAGACATATTCTTTCGCGGTTCAACTAAATATTGAGTTGACCTGCTTTCTTTGTTTTAAAAGGAAACATCAATGGGAAAAGATATCATTATCAAATTAATTCCCTACCTCGAAGAAGGAATTCTTCGGTGTCGCGGTAGACGGCGTCACGGTTGGCAGGCGTCGTTCCGTCAACGTCGGGAAGGATAAAGCCGAGGGTGGCATCAGCATTCTTCGTTCTTCATTGGAGGAAGAGGAAAACACTCCACGTGTTGGGCGCCATGCTTCGCTTCTAGCATTCCGCCGCTTGAAGAAGTTTTCCAGAACTCCTCCCCCTGGCCTCCTTTAAATAGGAGTGGTGGGTTCGTCATTGGCACGCAAGTCATAAATGGGGGATTTATGACATAGGGCCCCACTCAATTAATCTGCTGCGGTGGAACAATAAAAAGGGAGGAAGGATCCTCATTAATTAAACACGTTTTCATTTAATTAAATAGAGGGAGGGAAGGTTCCTCATTAATCTTGAGGGGTTGAAATTTATTAAAGAGGGATAGGGTGTTTAATGGGGTGTTCGGAAATTTAAGGAGGTGGGGGCTCATGTGGGCCCCACCCTACTTCCTCACAACTTCTTTTCCCATAACTCATAAACCACTAGTGGCGTAATAAAAATATAATTGTAAAACAACTATATTTTTATTCCTCACATTTATAACATCACATCCCGAGAAAACGCAACTCCAGGAAAAGTCTTCCAAAGAAAAAACTGGCACTACGGTTTCATCGGTGCCCTCAGATTTCGATTCCGATCACCGGTTCAAAAGATCGAAAAACCTGCTCATTCGTTCACTGAACGTACCCGAGATAATCTTCGAAAATTGATTCTGGGCACACCGGTCCTTGGAATTAGGTTTCGTCATAAACTACGCACTCGTAAAATTCCAAAGAAATTAAGAAAAAAATTTCCTTGAAATATCCAGGTCTTTACAGATAATGTCTTTTGTGTGTGTGTGCATTTCCACATATACAAAGAGATGTGTTTTGTTTTTTGACACTAAATCACATGAATGATATCTATATATATATATTTATATTTTGATAATTAATATTATATTTATGATGTTAATATTATTTTTTAATGATAAAATTATACTTGTCTTCTTTACATGATTATCATTGAAAAGTGAAAACTTTACTCAACCATACGTGTGGCTTAGTACCTCCTTGTTAATAATATAGTTCTTTTTTCAAAACCATACATAATTATTTGATTTAAAAGTATAAAATATTTATAAAAATTATAATTAATTCATTTTTATTAACATATAGATGATGGACTAATGATCACATTGACTGTAAACATCATAACAAATTCATTTTGAACTCATTTACCCAATATCATCAAAATGATCACTGTGAACATAAAAAATCATGTATTTTTATAAAATGTCATAATATGTAATATAAAATGAATAATAAACCTCAAAAGGCTCAAAAAAATTTAAATAATTAATCTAATATTATTATTGAAGATTATAAAGATTTTATGTGATGAGTCGGACATAAGGTAGGATAATTCATAACTCAATTTCCTTTCTTTGAGTTAAAAATCTACTTAATTTATTATTTCATGACATGATTTTGTGTAAATTTACATTTGATTATATTTTATTTTATTTCCACTTTTTTAATGTTATATTCAGATAATACGCATAATTAATTAATTTTTTATTAATGATAACATATTTGTAAGGGACTTAGTCTCAATATTCTTTCACAAAGGAATATTTGTATGTTATACACCTTCCATATTTTATGAGGAGCATATACATAATCTTTGTCATATCCTATCATTAATTTATTAATTCTCAAGTTATTTAATGTTTTATTATATGATATTCGTTCACGGGGCTTATGATTCAAAAGTTTTATAGTGGTATGAGAAACATTGATTTAAAATTTTCTTTTTTAACGTTTAATGATTTTATTATAAAAATCCGTTACACCATACCAATATTCATGTTATTATTTTAAATATTTATTTATATTGGTATAAATGGATTATAAAGAAAATTTTTATATATGTTTTTATATTTTGATTCTTCTATAATCCATCCTGTTATTTTAAAGAAACCCCACTTTTCCTTTTTTGTGTATTTTTTAATTGAAAATGGGTTTCGAATATGGATTGATTATTTCTATAACAAGAACGTTTTCTTATAACTGAAAATAAAATTTATGTTGCGAAAGTTTAAAATATTTTAATTTTTATGATTATATAACGGTACTTAGATATTTAACAGATGTTTATGTGATAAATGAAGGATGGGTAGTAACATGATAATTCAATGGTAGTTGGTTCCCCAATAAACATGTGATGGGTGGGTCTATGATATCCCTCCTAATCATTGGGTATAAAATAAGGAAGTCTAGTAATTCCATTTTTTAGAGTGAAAAATATGCATATAGATTGAATGTTTATTCCATTTGATTATAATTATGTACCAAGATACTTTTATGGGTTATCTACGATTATAATCGGTTTTTTGGTAATAGTGTGATTACAAAATAGAATGAAATATCATGTTTTTAAAGGAAATTATTCACGATATATTAAGGGTTAAATTTATTGTGTTAGGTTAAATTTTTCATGGGTTTTCATTTTTTCATAGGACAAATAGTGTTCCTTAAATATGTATCCCTTACTTGTCACGGCCCATCCTCGGGGCCTATGCCGTGACTACCCCAAGCCCGCCTTCCATAGGCCAGGGGCTGGCGACTAGCACCAAGGCGTAATTCCCGATAAAAAGGGAAGTCATTTCCTTTGTGAAGTAAACAAACACCACAGAGGAAACAAGAAAGAAAAAACAACACTAAGTAAATCTGGGTACAACAGTAAGTGCATAAAAGTAAGTGGGCCAGAATACAAACCCAAACTATAGTAAAGTACAACTGGAAAAGAAAGTACAAAAACTGAAAAGTAAAGTCGCAACATCGAGCTGTCCACTGGTAGTCACACCTGAAGGGTGGGTACAGATAGCCTCCACAGCTCCTCGAGTCCAGCCGTCCGCTCTGAGTACGCCCCGCCCAGTGGTCCACCTTCAGGTACCGACCTGCTCCTCGAGCCTCAATCACGATCAGCGTTGTCCATCGTCTGTAACCAACACAACGAAGTGCGGGTATAGCCCATGCAAGGGTGAGTATAAGCTACTCAGTAGGGACCCTGAGACCCCCGAAGGTCTCCCAGAATCCAAAAAAGATAATCCACAAAGGAAATATACAATCACGAAGTAACATCCAAGACTACTTTGGTATATGCCCATACATATACCTAAGTCATCAATTCCAGTTCGGCTCCAACATCCGAGCCCAAGTTCGATCATGTCTACACAGGATAGCACAACATAATCCACACAGGAAAGCAAGTCAATCATATCGAAGATAATTATTGAAAGTCAAGATTCAGCTCACATAGGTATACTTCTTTGTAAGACGATAGATATGATGAGATGTAGCCACTGATTCCTCTAAGCCGTCGGACCCATACAGGACTGATAGGTACTAACCCCCGCAATGACCCACAAATGATTGATAGGTACTAACCCCTGTAATGACCCACAAAGGATCGATAGGTACTAACCCCCGCAATGACCCACACAGGATCGGACCCACACAGGATCTGTAGGCGCAGGCCCACACAGGACCACTGAGCGCTGACCCACATAGGATCTGAACCACACAAGATCGGTAGCACTGATCCATGTATGATCGCTGAGTGTTTTAGTCATCACTGTCGAATCCACAGATGATTTCCATACAGTCGTCATCGTCGTCGCAGTCGCAGCGAGCTCTAGGGTTCCCGCACACAGCAAGCTCGTTCGGGAGGGTCTGCTCCACAAGCCGAGGGTCTGATACATCAACTGACACATAGTTCGGAGTTGATGTATCTAAAAGTTCTGTATTGTCAAAAGTAACTCAATGACACAGATGGCGCGTCAATCAGACGCACAGTCTGAGAGTTATTGGCTTTTTCGTCTCAGGGGCCCGGTTGGTTTTTAATTCAAAACCAACCCAACTATACTCCAAATGTGTCCAAACATCGAGCGTAATAATCCAAAAGGTCCGCCTCACTAAGAGGAATCCATCAAAATTGACGGCACGTCGATCGGACGTCCGAATCTCAAGTTATAAGTGTTCCGCTTCGAAGGCCCGGTTGGTTTCGTGTACAAACCAACCCGGCCGAACCCAAGTTCTCCAAAACCTTGAGTGTAATATACCGAAACGACCGTATCGATCCAAGGATCCCATCTTAGCTGACTGTGTGTCGATTCAGGTCCGTAGCCTATGTTATGGGCAACAGATCAAAACAGCCCGAAAATGGGGGGTCTGGGCCCGGTCCCGACCCAACCCAACACCCCTGGGTCGACCCGACCCGAGTCCGACCCAGCTGGGCGCGGTCGGTCCGTCCCAGGGCGGGTCGGCTCGGCGCTGGCCGAGCGGCCATGCAAATGGGGGTGCCACCCCATTGAATGAAACCGCAGCCCCCACGTGGGGGCCTCTCCTTTCCAACGGACGCGGCCCAACACCACGTCCCCGCCTCCTCAGTCCCACGCGGTCGCGGGACCAGCAGCCCGCCGCTTCAGCTTCACCCGCGGCGGCCCTTCCCGGAAGCCCACCGGGCGCCGCGGCCGGCTGATGCCGGCCGCCGGCGAGGCGCGCCGATGTGGTTTTCCACGGACCACCGGACGTGCTCCGGTGGTCCGTTTTGCCTGCCGTCTTCGCCAGCAGTCCCCCGGGACCGACTCTTCATTTCGAAGACCTCAAAGTTCCCTTGCGGCCTGCTTCGTCGTCGTTCACCGATCCGCACACCAAGAACGAAGAAACGGTGGGTTCGGACTTGTTCGGTGGTCCGCACCCACTGCGTTAGCGGTTTAAATAGCTTCCGACAAATTTTAAACACACGCCGAGGATATAAATCACATAGATTTAATTGAACCAAAACCCCTACCTCAAGCGTCGTCGAGCGAGGGTTCATCACAAAATTGCTCGTCGTGGAAGAAGGCGCCGCGGAAGGGGGATCGTCGCGTCTCGGAGAAAGGATTCATCAGCGTCGCTTCGTTGATCTCCGAGGATCCGGTGTTCTTGTCGAACTTCTTCGGAGGTCGGCGTTCTTCGCGTTCTTCACGTTCTTCGCGTTCTTCGCGTTCTTCGCGTTCTTCGCGTTCTTCGTCGAGGAATGAGTGCTTCACGGGTTGAGTGATTTCTCCTAAACCCTCTCGCACAACCAACCTCTAATAAAATAAGACTTGTCTAATTTTATTAACACACAAGCCAACGTTTTGAAATTCAAAATTGAAACAATCAATTAATTGAATTAATAGAAACATTTAAACCGCAAAATTAAAAGAGGTGTTTCATATTAAGTTAAACGCAAGAGTTGACTTCCACTTAATGGGGGGTGCATATGCATTACCTTATTAAAGGAGGGGGTTTAGGAAGATAAGAAATGGTGGGGATCGTGTGGGCCCCACCTAAAAAATATCCTACCTAGTGGGTAGTATATTGTGAGTCCCACCCCAAACACATAGCATAGGTTAAACAACTTTATGTAAAATAAAAATTGTTCGCACCATTTTTATTTTATTCCTTTACTTAACCCAAAAACATAAAAACCACACCCGAGCAAACACAACTCCGAAAAAGGTGTTTCTAAGCAATTATCGACGCTACGATTCCATCGGTGCCCTCAGAATTCGATTCCGAGCACCAGTTCAAATGTTAGAAAAACCCGCTCGTTCGTTCAAGGAACGTACCAGAGCTAAACTTCAGAAAATGATTCTGGGCGCACCGGTCCTCGGAATCAGGTGCCGTCAGAAACTGTGTTCTTGTAAAAATCCCAAAGAAAATTAAGGAAAAAATCTCCCTTGAATTTTACTGGTCTTTACATTACTGTCTTTTTTGGGATCAAACCAAAATTTGAAATGTTTTTCACAACGTTTATGTATGGGTAATGGAATGGAAGTAGTTGAGTTTAAAGTAAAGTCTATTTTCCATAAATAAAATCAAGATTTATTTTAATATTTCTATATTATGTATATGGATTCTAATTAGATTTTCCCACTTGGTAATATGTGGATTTCTAATGTATGGGTTATGAACTAATTCTTAGAAACAAGAAACCTGAAAAGATCCTCAAAGTGAAGGAAATAAAATTATTAAAATAACTCAAGTTTTTGTAATGTTTATGGAGAAGTCCTCATACATTGTGGTAGATCATGTTCCAATCTAGCATGGATACCACCACCATTTATAGTATGGGTCAACTGATCCATGATTGGAACCCAACAATTTCTGGAGATGTCATGTTCCCTTTTTCATGTACTATTTTTCTTTGTTTTGAGTTTTTTTTCTTGGGAATATTTTGGGTGACTTTGGAAGAAATTTGTAAGTTTCTTGAATGGTTTTTGGAAGCTCATGGTTCTCAGATATTTCCCTCAAAGCATGCACCCTAGCCATGAAAACATTAAAAACCCTAGAAGAGGGGGATTGAATTGTTTTGAAAATCATTCCCCCTCCCAGTAATAAATGTGCATCACCCTTATAGGGGGTGAAATGTTAAGGGCACGGTTTGGGAAAACTGGGCACCATATGGAGGAAATAGTGTATGAAGAATTTAATACCACAATGATTAGAGTATAAATACCCAAACCTCTATAATTCACCATCAATCGACCCTAACTTGACCTCAATCAATTTATCTCAAATTATTTTGGTTCTTAGACATATTCCATGTCCTTTTGACATCCATTACTGATGAATCAAGTCCTGGATTGAAGATATACAGCTCTTCTATTTGGATAATATCATTTTTTTGGTTCCTTTCCTCTCTCCCATCATTATCTCATCCTTTCATGGGATTTATTCATATGTTTTGATGAATCTTGATATAGGTTTGTATATCATGATTCGTTTTATCTTGCATCTAGGTTATGGATATAGATGTTGTTGTTCAACATGATCTTAGTTTTTCTTCTTTATTTGAAGATTTCCATTGGTTATATTTACTTATAAATCTTGAGGATGGTGGTAAAAATAAAATTCACATAATATTGAATTCCAATTGAATATATGTTTCATGAATTTTCAATTTACATGTTTGAAAATTAAATCTTGAGTTTAATAAATTAATTAAATTATTAATTTATGGAAATAGGAAATTGATTTAAACATTTTCCATGTGATTATGAAATGAGTTGAATAATAGAAAGTTCAATTTTGGGTAATTGTTATTATGAAATTTGTGGAATTTCATTAATTAACTTATTAAATAATTAATGGAAATTTTTGATTTAGAAACTGATGGGCAATTGTGTTTCGGTAATTAATAAATTATTTTGGTTATGAATAAATTGAAAATGGATATTATGAGATGGTTTAATTTACCTTAATGTTTTAATGTCTTATATGAATTTAAATTGAAAAATATTTTAATGATGATTTTCCAATATTTTTTTCAGGTGATTAAAGTGTTGAACCAATATTTGTTTGATTAAAGAAATGGTATATTAATTAATGTGAATTTTTAAAAGATATTTAATGTTTATTAACATATATTTATGTGATATTTGTGATACATTTTTGATTTATTGATATTATGAGTTTCATAAACAGACTGAGGATCCAAATACCCATATGTTAAATTGAGGTTTGGGATAAGGACTTAGGCTACTAATACCCATATGTGATATCTGGTTTGGGAATGGGAATGAGTCTCCAAATACTCATATGAGATAATGAGTCTGGGATAGGGACTACATATCCAAATGCTAATGTTATAATGAGGTGGGGGATACAAAAAAAGTTTCCAAATTACTCTGGGGTGATTGACATGATGTTTTATTCCCATGAGTTTCTAATTATAATATAGATCCAACTATCCAAGGTATGATTTGAAATAAAATTATAAATGATAACCATGCAACTATGATATAGTTCAGACTCCGACATGGGACAATGTAGGTTTTGAGGGTTTGGGTGTCCCCAAGAATCCCTATGGATTAAATGTTTAATTAAATTATAATGCTTTGTGATAAATATTTAATTTATTTGGAGTAATTTATTCCATATACAACAACATTCACAGTTATCGACATTATATTTCTTTAAAAATAGTTTTTGGTAGCCCGTTGAGTTGTACTCATGCCCTACTTAAGCTACCTGATCAGTACCTGAATATTCTTCATTCTTGTATGACATAATAAGGGAAATATCCCCCAAGTTATATAAAAAAATGGGATAAATCATGGATAAGGAACCCCAAAATTATCTGGACCCTCTTCGGGAGCATTCAGTGATTGTATTTATTTTTGAATTTTCATATTGGCAATTTACATGTATTTAGTATAACATATTTAATATCTAGTTTTTTCCTTTTAATATCATGTATTGGTCCTCAAGTGATACTAATTTGATTTGATTTTTGGTTATATAATTTCGATATTTTTTAATTATTTCCACTATTGTACTTCTTTATAAAGATTTTTTAGTATCCTGATGATTGATATTAGACACTCCCTACTATTCAGTAGCCTCTGACATACAAGGAGGCATTCTTGAGTGTATTTAATCAACCAAATTGGGCCACCAGTTTGTGGATCCTATGCATGGGACATTATAATTTTATATCAAATGAATTTATTTTCATTTAATTTGGTATAGTAATTTAGAAAGGTATACATAAGGATAATATAATATGGGTGTTGGTTAAAAGCTCATGCATGGGAGTATCTTACCAATGTACTAGGGTAAAACCCTTGTACCTAGGTTTGGATTTTTGTTATTAAATTTTTTGTTACAGTTGATTGTTATTTCACCTCTAGTGATCAAATATTTTTTTGATTTGATTATTATTTATGATATTTATGATATTTGACTCATGGCCTACTATTGAACAAGGGTTGAGTATGGAAGAATCATTCAAAGAACTCATGATTATTTTATGAGATGCATCATTTTAGGAACACATTTAAATATGATTTTTGGGTAAGTTATTTAAATTTATTTATAAAAAATTTGTTTTTTAACTGAAATTAAAAGGTGCCTAATATGAATGGAATGTTTTGAAATGATGGAAAATGTGAATAATTGTTTGTCTAATTAGAAATATGAAAAACAAGAATGAGTTTAGCCTTCCTTAAAAATGAACTATATGTAGGATGGTTAAGGGTGATAATAGAAACATTATTTTAGACAAGTGGCAGGAAAAATGGGGATCACTTGCAATGGATTTTTTGAATCCCTCTTGTTAAACATATAAGTTTGGTGTAATGTTTCATGAGGTATGTGTTTGGAATTTTTGTGATATGCCTCCATGAAAATTATTTTAGACAGTCCAACATGAGTTTATGGATAGAAATGGTACACCACCATCGTAAACTAAGGCACCACTAATTACGATTGATGAAACTAGATAGATGTTCTTTGAGAAATTGGATTTCATAATATAGTTATTTGAGATAAACCTTGAGGGGTTTGGGAAGAGTATGTCTGACCTGAATTGGTAGTTTCAATTGTAGCACCCTCTGGAATCACCAGAAAATGTATACCTGAGGTATCTAAGTCCAAGAATGATTACATTGAAAATATTCATGAATATTTAGAGACTACATATGATAGGAGGGTAAATTTGGTTAATTACTTGTTATAAGGTTCATCGAAGCACTTTGTTGGATGTTCTGGATCAAAATGGGAAGGAATATGTTATGATATGTAAGGAATTTATAGAGAAGTTATTTGAGCCCAATTATCTAGAGACATTGATACATGAGAGGGATGATGAGTTAATGTGGTTGACTCAGGGGGGAGTAAGTCAATAAGGGACTATACTGGTCACTTTACTGACATACAAAACATATCTCTTAAACTAGCATGGTACAAGACATCAATGGAAATGCATTTGAAGGACAACTGAAAATGTGAGGTGAAGTCTCATGTTAATATCCTTAGGTTGGATTTTTTTTAAAAGTGGCGTATTGGGCTCTCATATACAAGGGGAACTTAAAGGATCATTCCAATAGAAAACATGATTTTTCTATTGGATGATCTAGGAGTATGTATTCCAATGTTATGATATCTTTCTATAGAAATTTTTAATGGAGCATAGGAAAGAAGGGTGGCTAGGGGAAGAATCAGATACTTAGGATCCTATCCACGTGCTTTACCACCAGTACAGTAGGTCATCCCAAATTCATATTCATTATCCCCAACCACCGATAGAGTTCTGAGCTTGTGGAAGGATGGTACATTTAATGAGGTTATGCGGGAACCCATGATAGATGAGTAATTATAGAGAATATAGGAAGAATACAATTATGAAAAGGGGATATTCTACATTGTACTAGTATAAAAGCATGATTTTATATGGCCATAGTGATAGAGGTGGATTATGTGGGGCTTATAGGTAGGGGGAATATATCATCAGATTGGTGCATCTCAGGGAACTTATGTTGCAACATATAGAAGAGGGGTAAGATAATTTCATGATGTTTAGCATCCACCGGTTGATATCAAAGAATGAAAATAAAAAATTAGAGGCAGATTTATTATATATTCTATGATATATACTGCATTATTTGATAATGGTTCCTATAATTCATTCATATATTCCTAAAAATAGAATGGAATGATCATGAAAGGGTAGTTTGGGAGATATTTCATGATGATACATACACGTTTGGGAGTATGGTCAAGAGACAACAATTTGTGAAAAGGGTGTTCACTCATGGTTGGTAAGAATCATTTGAGTTTGTATCCTTATATCTGTTTCATGTCATGATTTGACATAACTAGGGGTATGGAATGGTTCATATCATACCAACACAATATTGATTATTATCAATGTAGAGTTGCATTTACGTCTCCTAATGGGGGAAAATATATTCACTGTGGGGAGAGGGGTTTCAAGGTGGGTCGCATAGTGCCAATTAATTAGAAACTAGTGGAACTCACCAGGAAACTTTCAAGTCTATTTTTTGATGATTATGGAGTAATGAAGGATATATTTACACCTATTGGGGGTCATAGTTAAGATGAATTTCATGGAAACTAGTCAATGATGATAACTAAGATAGGTATGGAATTTAAAATTGAATTTATTCTTGGATATGACCCAATTTAATTTCCACCATGCAGAATGAAACCAATAGATATTCAGGAGATTAAGATGCAATTGGATGCGTTTATGGATAAGGGGTTTATCTTTCAGATTAATTCACCATGTGGTTTCCCCATCCTATATAATATGAAGTCTTATAGGACACTATAATTATGATTTGATTATAAGTAGTTGAACTAGAAGATAGCGAAGAAAATGTATCATCATCTACGTCTTGAAGATCAAATTGACTAGTAAGGTGGAGATTTTGTTTTCTCCAAGATCTTTCGGAGATCATTATATCATCAGTTGATTGGTTAACCTTCTATTATATTGATGACTTCTTTTAGAAACATGTATTTCCCTTATGAGTTTTTTGGGATTCTTTTCGGGTTAAAGAATAGACTAGTAGTGTTCATGGCCTTGATGAAAAAATATTCCACCTATAATTGGATCATTCTATGGTAGCATTTTCATGTTCCATATTGGTGTACTACATGACTTGTGATGATCATGAACATCGTATTGACATCGTCTTGAGTACACAAATAGAAAATTGTCTATATTCCAATCTATATAAGTGTTAGTTTTGTATTTATTGGGTACATTTATTGGGTTACATAATCTCATAGGAAGGATTATATGTGGAATAAGGGCAAGCATATGAAGTTTATTCTTTCAAGAATCCCATGAATGGTTTCAATATCTAAACCATTCTATGTTTAACAGGAAATTATCAAAGGTTCAATAATGGATTTTCATATTTTATAGCACCATTTTTGGGCTTTTCAAAGAAGGTATTAAAGGATTTATGGTCTGAATCATGTGAGAATTATTTATATGAACATATAAAGCATTTTTAAATGACACCAATATCGACCCTACTCAATCTAGGTTCATGTTATATAGTGTATATTGATGATTCTTGAATAGGTATTAGAGTATTTTTGATGTAGGCAAATCGAGTTGTGTCATATGGGTCTTAGTTATTAAGGCTAGATGAATGGAGCCACCCTGTGTATGAACTCAAATTATCTACAGTGGTTTAGGCTTGGTTGTTTGGGAAACATTATCTATTGTGTGAAAAGTTCACTATGTGTAATGATCACAATAGTATGTTGTACATATTTTCAAAATGATATTTTAATCTTCAGTATTGGATATGGGTTGAGTATATACATTCATTTTATTTTGAACTATCATATATGACATGTAAAGGAAACAAATTTGATACTGCTTTACGAATGAAATCTCTGAATTAGGTTGTTCATGTTTCTAGTGATGATGGGAAGATGCTGAACTTGCTAGTTTAATTGAATTATGTGGCTAAGGAGTTTCTGAAGAAGAATGATCTCATATATATTTTAGTGGATTCTATACTACTGGGTTGGATTAAGTAAAGGTTTTATTAGTATCTGGAATGTTTTTACATGATTTAAAGACATGAAGGTGGGGAGTTTCCTTCATATTAGACCATATATGAGGATAAGATCATTCTTTCTAGGAATCTGGTTGTTGTGCCTACGAGAATGTGAGTGGTGTTGATGAAGTAATTTCATGCCTCAGAATAGGCTATTTTTTTGAGTTTGACCAATATTTACTATGAACTACGCAAATAGTATTACTAGTCAGGCATGAAAAGGAAGATTACAGGGTTCATAAAATGGTGGGACACCTATCAACATGTGAAGGATGATCATCAAGGAACTGTTTTTTTACTAAAGTCATTTCCCATTCTAGAATGTAAATATGGAAACCTTATTATAAACATTGTGGTGGGTCTTGCAAAGATGACTCAGAAGAATGGAATTGTATTGGTGGTTGTGGACCAGCTAATGAATGTTGAGAATTTAATGCATATATGATAGACATTCTCGGTGGAACATTTTGGATATATGTACATTTGGGATATAGTCCATCATTATAGGGTTCTTTGAAAAATTATTTCAGACTGAGAATCACGCTTTACTTCGAGATTCAACTAGGACTTACATAAGGTGCTTGGTATAATAGTTTTAATGATTTTGAAATTCCACCCACATATTGGTTGGTAGTTAGATCATACTATAAAGGTACTCAAGGATATAAATTATAAATGTGTCTTACACATTGGTGGTTCTTTGGAGAATCACTTATCCCTATTTGAGATCTCCTATAATAACAGTTATTAGGAAACTATACAGATGGATCCATATGTGAAAATTTATGATAGGGAATGTAGATCACCTCTATACTTGATGAAGGCATGTGAGTTAGAGCAATCAGAAATGAGTTTCATGCCGAATACATTATATTAAGTTCATTTTATTTAGAAATTCATAGAATTGCTCTGTGTTGGTTGAATTCTTATGTCAATCGATGTTGATAACCCGTATAGTTTACATAGGGTGATTTTTTGTTCCTTCTGGTTTCACCAAAATTGGCCCATTGAAGGAATCAGAGACATGGAATATTGGCACCTAGGTTTGTTGTACCATTTTTTGTTTTGGAGAAAATATGGTGGTAGTATACTGATTAGATCTTCAACAGAGGTACAATGTTATGCCTGAAGTTATTCATGTGTCACATATTTTGGGGTATCACCGTGACACTTCTCATATGATCGATATAGATGATGTTGACCTTTAGAATGATGCATCATTTGAGGAGTATTTGATACATGTATTGGATCAAAATTATGATGTTATGTATAAAACAATTGTTCAGATAGTTCTTGTATTGTGGTATCATGGCCAAGTGCAGGAGGAAACATGGGAGAGAGTAATAGATATGTCAGCTCAGTGGCCCAATATTTTTCAGGTGTGATGTTAGATATGTCTATGAGTATAGCTGGAGGAAGATATATTATAAGGTGGGGAGATTGTATGATCCTAGAAATTTCTAGAGATGTCTCACTAGGCTACTCAGTTACAATATTTCCTTATTTTGTGTAATTGTTTGGGGATTTTATTTTGGGTTCCATTTCATTCAATTTGGATGATTTGGTAGGGTTTTTTACATTTAATGGTTGACATGCGGTTTTCTGAATTCATTCTCTATGGCCTAGAGAACCATTCAGACCCTATAAAAGGGGGATTTCACAGTTGTTGTATGGTTTGAAAAACCATGTTCCCTCCTTGTATTAATAGTGCACCCCCCTCAGATGAGATGCACGGTTAGGAACAGAGTTAGAGAAAACCATCCACCCTGATCATGAAATTGTGCATGTAGTATGAATCCCCAAAAAAATTAGATTAATTATACCCGTACCACTATAGTTCACCCTAAACCAACCCTATTTTGACCCTAAATGATTTCACTCATTTTTTGAGGCTAATAGATTGATTCCATGGAAATAATACCTCTTTTATTGATCAATCAACAATTGGATTATTGATTTTCACCTCTCCCAATAAGAGATTCTCATCCATTATGGTATCCTCACTTCCCCCCCATCATTCACTAATCCCTTGAAGGGATGTTTTCTTCTAGTAGTTATGGATTTAAATCTCCTTTTTTATCATTAATAATTTGATCTAAGATCTATATTTTGGATCTAGATCTCTTTTTTTAGGATCTTCCTTATTCTGAATCAGATGTGGATATCTGTTGGAGAGCGTTCTTCATGAATCTTGTGGTAGGTGTTTTAAATTCAATTCCCATAGTCTTGAACAGAAAATGTGTGTTTCTATAGTGAATTTTCAATTGGAACATTTTATAGTTTATCCATGAATTGAATAAATTTTTTTATAAGATAATTTCTGGAATATTGGAATTGAATTATTGATTTTTATTGTGATTATGAAATGATATGAATAAGGTGAAATTTAATTTTTGGAAATTTTAATTATGCAATTTGTTTAATTGAATTATTAAATTGGTTAATTTATTAATGGAATTTTATGATTGTGGAATTTTTGGGAAATTGGGATTATGTAATTGGTTAATTAATTATGTTATGAATTAATTAGAAATTTTCATTAGTTTGTGGTTGAATTTCTCTTAATGGGTTAATGAGTTATATGAATTGAATGTTAAAAATGATTTAATGAGGAATTACCAATATTATTTCCAAGTGATTAAAATAGTGAACCATTATTTGTATGATATTTTAAATAGTATGTTAATTGATGTGAAATTTGAAAGGGGAGTTAATGTTGATTACCCTTGATTGATGTCATATGTGTGATAAATGTGCAATTGATAGATAATATAATAATGGGACACATACCTGGGATCCAAATATCAATATGATACTTTGAGGTTTGGGATTAGGAATAAGGTTCCATATAGAAATATGTGATGGAAGGTTTGGGACATTTAATGAGGCTCATAATAACTATATGTGATATTGAGTGTGGTAAAGTGACAGATGATTGAAATTAAAATGTGATATTGACATTCTGGATAATGGCAGAGGATCTAAATACACTAGGGGGTTTAGGCATGACATTTTATGCCCATGAGTTTTGAATTTTATGATCAATCCAACTAGACATGGTATTAATTGATATGAAATGATAAATGATAACGATTTTAGTGTGATATGGTTTGGAATTAAGAATGATTCAATGTAGGTATTGAGGTTTTGGGTGTCCGTGGGGACCCTTGGGGTTTATTTCATTAATCAATGAATAATGAAATGTAATAACTATTTAATATATACATTGTTACTTTTTTTATACAATAGCATAAACTATTCATTCCTGTCTATTATTATAGACACCATTGGTGGTGGCCTACTAAGTAGTAGCCCCAACCTACACAAGATACCTAATCAGTACCTGAGAAGACATCATGTTTATAGGACAATATGAGGGGAAGATCCCCATGTTATAAGGATGATTAGAGATAAAACATGGATGGGGGAACCTGATGTGATTTAGGACCCCCTTGGGGAGTTTTCAGTGTCTTTTTTTATTTATAATAATGACACAAGAAACATCTTTGGCATGACAAATATATTATTTTGTTTTGGGAATTGTATCTTTTTTATCATATCATGTGATAATTATTTGGTTTTGTTAATGGTTATATAATTTTGATATTTTAAATTATTTCCACTATTTTGATTCTTGATAAAGAGGGTATAGTCTCCATATTATTTATATTATACACTAACTTCTAGCGAAAAATCTTCTAGCATACGGGGAGGTAAGCTTGAGGCCATGTGACTGACCAGATCGGGGAACCAGTGTGTGGAAACTTGTTTAGGATGTTTCATCCATCTCTTCAAAAATATATTTTGTTCCAATTCAATCTTTTCCATTATGTTCCATATAGTTCCCATATTTGTCTCTAGGAAAATGAATTTGAACATACAAATTTCAGATGGATATACAAGGTAATATTCGAATGATATATAGTGAATTATCATTCTTTTCAAAATTCAATCTATTTCACCTTATAAAAAATTATTTCCATGATTAATCATTAGAATATGGAAAATTCATTTAGGTACTATGGGATATCATCTCTATTAACCATTATAAAAACAACAGAGAATGCTAATAGAACACTTTCAAATTAGAATTGAAATGTATCCAACATCAAATATAATTATCCATAAAAATGATCATTTCCAAATGAATTCTAGAACTATCTAGGAACAACCATCATTTTAGATATAACTTTCTCACCTGACACTATCAAGTATCACTCATCGTATATATTTCACAAGAACCCAAATATGAAAAAAGAATTTCATCAGCTGAAAACACTTTCATATTTGTAATAAAATCACATTTTAATAACAAAATTGAATATTATTTTTAAAAAACCATACCAAAATAAAAATTGGGGAAGAAGGTTTTTCATTATAAAAAACATGTACCCTTAAAATGGAATTAATAAGTTAAATAATAGTCATGTTGGCTGGAAATGTCAATGTCACCATTCTCTTTAAAACACATAATAATAGTCATGATGAAAACCAATTGTATAATGTAAAAAAGAAATTAAATGGACTTTATAAATATTTTATGTCCACTTAAAAAATTTAAAAACTATTTTTAAAGCATGTACATGGAATAAAAATATTTTTTGAATGAAAACATCAAAAGATGATTTATTTTCTTGAAAACACTCTTATCACATTGGAAGTATTTAAATATTAAGCTCTATAAAATAATAAAATTATGAAAACATTAAATAACATTGAGAATATATATATTCATCATATAACAGGTTAATGGGTATTTATATAAACCTCATAAATTAATATAGGTGTATGAAAATCGGATATTTCTCAATGAATGGTAATTTAGACAAAGTCCCTTATCTAAAGTTTGAATTTTAATGTGTGTGTTTATATTATAAAATAATAAATTTATGTTAAATATTTACATTCTTGAGAACCTTTTCCATGTTTATAATTACTTTTTTAACTTATTAAAAAGTTATATACAATTAACTAATCAATAAATATTTAGTTAGATTATTTGACTATCTTTGTCTTGTGTGAAAAAAATGGATTTGGTTAGTTGAATACGGTTAAAGAGGTTATTATTTAATAATATATTGAATAATTATATTGTAATTTTTATAATATTTATTTATAAATTATAATCCAAAATATATTCTAGAATTATGGTCAAAAATAATTGAAATAATTTTATAACCTTGGAGATAATAGGTCGTACAGAGCATGAGTAATGTTTCCATTTTCAAATTCTCATTTTGGAAAGGGGGTCAGTATTATTTTTTCATTAGATAATGATAGCTATATAATTTGTATAATATTATTTAATAATATTAACATTAATATATCATTATTTTGTGGTGTTTATGAATCAAGGAACCACATTGCTCTGGGGAGGCGGTAGTCCACATGTCCATGAACAACCTTATAAATTTTCCAATGAGTGATATTGTAAGAAAGAAAATGGAATATTATACATCCAAAATTATAAATATGCAACGAGTAACATAAATATTCCATTTTTATCACTTATATTATCTATCATTAAACTCATTGTTTTCCATACAATGAGTTAGTGAAAAATGATTCACATCTCTTTATGAGGTGGTTGTGCGCCCTACAGAAAAGTGAGATTATAATATCACTTACGAAATGAAGTATAAAAATGATCTATATCGTATAATGACTACATGGGTTTAACTATTATATATATATAATACTTAAACTATATATCCAACATATTACCCAACCGTGAGATGAGGTAATGGAAAATTGATTAATGTCGTTTCGTGAGATGGTAGTCTTCCATACACAAGAATTAAGATTTTGTTCTACATTTGGTTGAAGTGTGTATTGTTTTATATAGTAAAATTTTCATAAAACATATATGAATATAGAATTTATTGGAGTTATTATATCATTTTGGTATAATATTAATTTAGTGGGGTGGAGGAATAAATAAAAAAAATCTCATTATTGTACGTTAGATCTTCTTAAGGTATGTCCTTTTGGTTTTCACTAAAGGCCTTTATTGGTTTCATTTTTTCCTAATAATTAATTTTAGGATGTTATTATGTATTTTTAAAAGAATTTTTTTGGACCCAAACAGATACGATTTTATAATTTGAATATATTGGGATAGGTGTTGGCCTTTTATAAGTGAGTTGAGTGGAACACTTTAATTTATTGAAAGAATAAATTCCACCCTTATTTTTGTAGTGTTACCAAGAACTAATAATAGTTAATTATTGATCCTATAACTTATAATAGAAACATATTTCCATAATATGGGTTTTTTACAAGTGTTATGTAATTTTTACACCATACATTCTATGTTTAGCCACTAAGTAATGTTTTTTACCTTAATCGTTGAAATTAATTATAAATTTTTTAACTAATCAAAGTTAAAAAAAATTATATAATCCATATTATTAATTATGAATTATTATGATTCCAAATATGCAATTAATCCTTTCAAATTAAATTGTCATAGGTTGAAAAATATAATATAATACTAATCTCACAGATGCGGTGAAACAATAAATTTTTGAGAAGACTGTTTTTGGAAAAAGATGATTCAATATTAACTGTATAAATATTAATAATAACTAATATTTAATGATATATAATCAATAAAATTCAGTCCAAATATTCACCATTGGTGACTATTTTAATCGATTTTAATGTATAATCATTTTTCATTTTAGAACATTTTTTTAAAAAACTCGTATTTAAACCCAAAAATAATATTATATTACAATCAAATTAAAATTTCAATTAAAATTATTTAATTGGATTAAATGTAACTAAAAATACATATTTTACATGAAATAATATTCTAAATGTATTTGGACTCTTATATTTCAATATTTATAAAAAATAAAAGTCTTTTTATAAGATGCGGTATTTTTTACTAGTCAATGAAAACCCAATATTCATTTATGAATCCAAAAATTTCACCAAATGTAAATTTTTATATTATAATTTCAAAAGTGATAATGATTTTATCATATTTTAATTATAAAATCAAAAAATTAATCATTTAAATAAAACTACATAATAAAATTGTTTAGTTAAACTATTTTCTTTTTTACTATAAATTACTTATTATTTTTGTACCTAAAATAATTATATAATGAGAAGAATAAATATGGAAATGATATTTTCAATCATTACCTAGGTTTTTGAAAACTCCATGAAGGATCCCTTTGTATTTCACCTACATTATAACAACATAATATTACTGTGAAACTCTATATTCCTTCTCCACATTACTTGTAATCAAACAATATCTCTAAATCTTCTAAAGACTCTTACTACAAAACCATTTTGATGACTTGGTTTTATTCCACTAAAAAATAGTTGAGTTTAATTTAGGGATTAGGGATAAAACCAGAGTCATGTAATGAAATCCTAATGAATTTTTCTTCTCATTTATTAATGGATTATTCCTTCTTTTCTTTCAAATAATGTAATTCCCTCTCCATATTAATGTGAATAGTTTGAGTAAAAACATGGTAAATATGAATATATTATATTCTTCTCATTATTTTATGTCCAACTATTCTTCATTCATTGTAATATTTATAATATTCCACCATTTGTTGGACTCATATTACAAATAAAGAGTATAAATAATAACCTTCTCTTGTTCTGAGAAGTGAATAATGGAAAATAATTATTCTATCACATTGATCTATTACTCAATGATTAGTGGATTTAATGATACACTAAAAGAGGTTGAACATTTATGCATGAAAGCATTAATAGAATTATTCTCCCACCTTTGCGTGTTCATGGTTACAATTCAATTCATGATATTTTTTATATATTAAAAAAATGAATGTTTATTTCTAGTATATAAAATAATACATCTCTACATACATTAGGATTCTCAGTGGGGACCCCATAATGTGTTTTCTCACACCACTTCTTTATGAAACTGAATATATTCATAGCCATTACTTACCAAAATAAATTTAACATGAGTTAAGTACTATTAACATCTAATGGTCAGAATTTCATAAATTCAATTCAAACATTAAATCTCTTATTCTACGATATTATCAAGTTATTCGATAATTTTATCAGTTTATCCTATATAATTCTGGTTAACCATTTTATTTTTGTTTCTTGTACTTAATAACCTAGTCACTTAATGTTACTGGAGAAATTTTTTTCCCAAATGGTTTTTAAAGAGTATCATATAAATCAAAAAAAATTCCCTTGGGTGTGTCTATTCATGTCTGTAATAAGGAATATCCATTTTTTACTAGGTCCAGGTTGATTTAATACCCAACACACACTCATTTAGTTTATTACCCCAATGTATATTTGTGACATATCTTGAATCCACTTTAAAATATCCATAGTTTAATTTTTTCTACGAATACCACATACTCCATAATTTATAAATATTTTAGAATATTATCATATACGTAGATTCATCTCTAGGGATTCCCACTAAGCTTCACTAATCATAATTCATGAAAATTTCTTATCTATTCTCCAAAAAATCCATTTTCTCTCATAAATACTCTATAATACTTGGATAAAATTGTATTTATTTTTAATCAATTAAATTATTTGAAACATTACATTTCATGCATAACAATATCCCCTAGTCTAATATTTTTAGTTTTATTATAGAATAGAAACATCATCATTAAAATTTACAAAATTCGATATGATTTCTCCTTAAAAGAATCATAACATAAAATATTTTGAATATCTCATCAATATGTCACTCCCTTAATACCTTGGTAATGAAAACATATGAAATTTATGGGTTCAAATGCTCTGTAAGAGGTAACAAAAATTATCATCAGGTGTGAGTTCACAAGAATAAGTAAAAATAGGAGTATAATAGATATATCCTAATATTGGGATTCATAAACATAAAAAATATGTGATCTTACAAGTATATTGAATAAGAACATACACACACAAATGATAAATTATGGAACATTATGTATGTATAATGGGTCGGAATCATTTAAAATTAACAATGAATCGTGATATAATAATGAATATAATCATTTAAATATGGAAAAAGAATTAGCATAGTGAAACTATACTTTTATGATCCATATCCATAATGAATAAGATAAGAATATAAAAAATTCATCCATATATGATAAGTAAATTAACAAATGGAAACATTACATTGAATATCATTTCCACTAGTCCCCACAATTACGAATAATTAAAAAAATTCCATGAGTATTTTATCTCATCATATATAATCATTTGACTAATTAATTTTAGTTATATAACAGACTTACCCTTCTTAGTTATATAACATAACCACCTATCATTGTATTATAATGGAACCACTAACCCATGGTTTATAATGAACCAACCCATCCCAGGTTTATAAAAAAATTACATGTCACTCATCGAAACAATTATTTATAGATAAATTTTGATTAATTTTCACACAATAAATAAACCATCAAAATAAAATGAGTTAAATAAAATAACATAATTAAAGTAATTAAATTTAAAAAATTAAACCATTGAAAAAATGGGTTTCAGAAAACACAAAAATGGTATAAAATAACATCAAGAAATAAATCATTTGATACATAAAACATAATATCCCAAGGAAAATTCATAATAATATAAAATTATATGGTGAAACATAAAACATAACTCCTGTGCACCTATATAATTTTGATGATAATGTAAACAAAATCATGAAAACTACTTTTTGAAAAGATATTCTATTCATCATTGTAAAATTCATAGTTATGAGTTAATTTTTGGAGAGTTTCATTTATTTATAAGAAAATATTATTTAAATCCTTTGATGTAAGTTTATTTTTTTTAAAGTTAGTTTTTACTGATAAATAAAATGGGTATATCATTTATTAGGGAAATTATTGTAAAACTCACATTCAAATAAGATATTGTATAACTAAATGAAATAAGTTATTAATATAAATACCTTATAATTACTTTTCATTATCATAAAACATTATTAAACTTATATATTTTAATGTTAAAAAAATACTTACCAATTTCATAATATTATTTATATTCATTTTAATTTATAATATTCATTACTACCAATTATCTTTATGTACTATATTATTCTGATATCTTTTCAACATCATGTTTTATTTTATTTATCAATTTTCAAAAAAAAAAATTTGATATTTTTACACACTATTTGAAACCATGTTGTTGATTAATGTTAAATTTATAAAACCTTATTATATATCACATATATTAATTAATTAATATATTATATCATTCAAAAATTTTCAATTACGTAGTGTGAAAATGGAAGTAGTGATTGAGAATTTTGTTGATTTTAGTTATCAACGAATATTATTTAATAGTAGTACAAATTTTTTTAAAATTTTTATTTCACTATAAAAAATTAAGTGGTATGTTATTATATTATAATAATACTAGTATTCATTTTCATATAGTTATCCACGATAGAGGATAGTCCAAATTTTAATACACTTTAACCCGATTGGTGAGTATAAATAAATAAGATTTTACTAGACATTATATCATTATAAAATAAGAATAATGATATTTTTTATTTTTTTATTTTGAAACATATATTATGAATTTTGGAGATTTAATGAAAATATCGAATAAAAAATAAAAAAATTATTCATTCTTGATGTGGTAGTCCATAAGAATTCAAGATTGACATTCCTTACATTTTCTAGGTATATAGAATTGAAAAAACTAGGATTGTAAAATTAATATAATAACATTCTAGTACATTTTGGTTAAATAATTCATCATATTATTATGGTAATTACATATTTGGAAGTGTATGATTAAGATGAAAAATATAGGTAATATATGTTACATATAGTATAGACTTGATCATCCCTTAAAAAACTATTTTTAGCTGAAGGGTTTAATATAACATAGAGTGACTAGTGGATTTTGGAAGATGGATAGGGTTTTTTTTGTAGAAAAATACAATAGTCACATGGAGTAAGTTTGAAGTGATGTGTAAATTTTAAAGGTGGAAGTGGTTTCATATTATATGAGAATAAAATTTGACATTTGTAAATAGTAATCAATTTCAATAATTCCATGACACTATTAATGGTTAAATGTATGTAATGTGGAAACAATTTTGGGGATAGTGGGTGTGGGTCCTAAAACAACTAATATTATAATTTTAGAAAATTTTATTTTATAATATTATGAACTTTCCGTTACTAAAAAAAATTTCCCTATTTTTAATTTTTATCAGGGTAAATATTTTATTACTTCTATTAATTAAAATTTAAGATAAAAATTAAAATCTTCCTAATTAACTAATTTTAAAATATTTTATTTCAAATATGAAAATTAATTTAACATATCCTACTTATAAATGTTTTAAATGTTACTTTTTAGATAAAAAACTCTTAGTAATGTTAAAATTGTTTATTTATTGATTTATTTCAGTATAAAATTTATTTATAAGATTAAATTATTATGATCACAAATTTTATTTGAATAAATTAATTTATTATAAATATAATTAATGGTATAAATTTTAAATATCAATCAAAAAATAAATATTAAACTAAAAATACATTATAAAATGAAATAAAATAAAATAGTTTTTCTTAAACTAATTTTTTTATGTTAGTTCAAACAATGTTGGACATAGGATTAATAATCTCAAATGTTATATTAAAATGAGTAAATTTGTTCCTTAAATATATATTTTAGTAAATAATTTTTTTAAACATTTAGAACACTCTTAAGAGGTTATATATTAATGAAAATTATATTTTTTAGAAAAATAGTATTTGTGACTAAAACTCTGTCATTTCTGATTGAATTCCAAATTCATTAATAATATAATTATAATGAAGTGAATGAAAAAATGAATTTTATTTAAAAAAATATAAATTATAAAATTTTAAATTTTAAATTTTAAATTGAAAATAAATCATATAATTAGAAGTAATTTTATTTAAAGCATCTGTTTTAAGATAAACTCTTAATAATTAGATTCATTCTTATGGTAATAACATTAATGGATTAAAATAATATTTTTTATTATAATAGTTTTAATAATAATATCGTAATATGGTGTGCTTTTCTTATAATGGGCGTAGTGTGTGGAGGAAGCTACTAAAAATTATTTTTAATTAATGAGGGAAAACTTAGGTCTTGACATCACCTCACCTCCCCGAGTAACACAATCAATGGTCGAAATATCTCATAACATGATATCCATATATGGATTTTTCAGAAACAACCAGAACTCATCTAGATTCTCTAGATAACATTCCATCCTCGATGAAGATACCTATGGATCATTCTCACTACCACCCTTTGGGTGATTATACTACTCCTACCTCAATTTGACTACTTATGCTCACTCTTGATACTTTAATGGTGGAAATTCATATGGAATATTTAGGAGAAATATATTTTGTGCTTTGTACACTTATATTGTATATGATATCAAAAATACATAAGGAAAAAACATTAGACTTGGCCCATTATCCCTTACACCTCCCAATCACACCCACGTCACACATCATTTGGCCTCATGACCTAAAATTATCATATTTTTTCCAAGTACCCCACACATTGGATGCCACACATTTCACCACATATTTTATTTATTTTAATAATGAGAATAATAACACTAATTTATATTTAGTAAAGCACTATATAGGTTATTGGTGACAAATTAAATAACAAAATACTATTCTATTTCGGACCAACATCCCTTTTAAGGTTATTTAATATGAATTACAATAGACACTTTGTATGAAACAAATTCTAGTATATTGTTATCATATTAAAATATTAAACCCTCTTCCATTTAAAATAAGAATTGAAAATAAATGATTCATACAGAAGTCATGCAATCCCTATAATCCTATCAAGTTTCAAGAGTTTCACCTATTTCTTATAGGGACCAAATTCCATAGTCTATAAATCAATATCATATAGTACTAATTTATTCAAATTTAATAAAATAAATGTTACTATACCAATCAAAACAACAGTCATAGTTCCTTGGTGAAATAAAAATTAGACCAGACTTGTACTACATAGACACGATGAATGATATTCTTCATACATGATAAAACATACCAAAAAAATCTCCCTTCAAAAAAATTAAACCTCACATATAAAAATTTTATAAAAACGTGACCTAATACCACATGAAAATATAAAATCCATAAAACCAAATTACTGCACCCTAAAATGACTCACTCCACAATAATGATTACATTATATAATTAATCCACTGAAATTACTCCCCTTATTCCAAAGCATACTGACTAGTATGAGAGGTTTATAAGGTGGTAATGGGGAGATCATACCCTATATAGATACTAATAATAATTTATACACAACACAATTGAAGAATTTTAAATATTCCGTAATTTCAGGAATGTATATGTAGAACATCACATTTATAAAATATTACAATTCCATGATAGTCATAAAAACTATGTTGTTTCCCATTAGGATAATCCCACATGTACATGTGAAAATGTAAATAAAATAAAAAAATCCCAACACATAAGAACAACCAAATCCATCATCCCATACATGTTCTACAGCTTAAGCCCATCTATTCTCCAATACTACCTAGGATATTGATTTCATAAATTTACCTTTACATTTATCATGTACCATAATGAATAAGGCCACTAAAAGTCCTTTCCCTATCTGATATCCATACGTTCTACCAATTTATTAATAGAATAATAAATATATTAAAATCATATTACACATATTTCTTCAATCAAAGTGAATTAATCCCTGAGGGAGCTTTTAACAACATCAAAAAATGTTTATGTCAAATGATATATTAATAGTATTTCATTTTAGAAGTCCCCTCAGAAATTTATTCAAAACCATTTCACATGAAATTAAAATCCACAAATAGTCATGACCCCCCATTGATACTTCTAGAGGTCAAATTACACGACCCATGTAGTTCCATATTATTTTATATCACTAGCTCAACATCCTAAAAATAACCCAATGTATAGATATAATCATCCATTACGAAAAATATGTCTCGACATCTTTAATATGTATGAAATTATTTTATTCTAATATAGATTAATATTATACCAAATACATTGTCCTTATATCATGTGTACCTTTTATTTATTTGTGGTCAACACCATTCCCATATGAAAGATAATCAATGAAGTCCACCACCAAAAAATATTGAAATAAATGAGAGAAAGGGTCTAATATTGTGTGCACACGACCCCAGTTTCCTTTCATCCAGGGTGAGAGGAATCACCAAAAACCATGACTATACTATCCATGATCCTATCTCAACAGCCATGATATTCATCAGCACCATATATTCAATACTATCGAACCACATATTTATGAAGTTGGTGATCGGTACCACCCATATTAACATGGGTTTAAGCGATCATTTTCTATGGAACCACATCAACCATTAGAACTAAAATATCACCTAATTAATAAAAATTTCATCAATCATTAATGGGTTTGGATAAACAATACATGTAACCAATTACGTACTATATAATATCTTACCATATCTACATAAGAAAATAAATAGATATGTTAAATAAAAATGGTAATCACTAGTACGTCTATTCATAGTACCATATAGACATAACAACTTATGATTATTTATCACATATACATAATACATGTGTGCCACTAGAAATGGTTTGGTATGTCCTACCTGGACTATGTAGGACACCCCTATAGAGAATCCTAATTGAATGCAACATCATCAAAATATTCCCAAATTATTAAAATAAACCTATTTTAGGACACAATTAATAAAAAACAATGTCTTAATAATAAAAAATGTTAATTGCATAGGGCTAAATAGAATTAAATGTGGAATTCCCAAGATGATGGATAACTAAATATTTGAAAAAAAATCTATAATATGACATGGAGAATAAGATTAGAAAAAATGAATTTCTCTAAACCTTATACATGATATTTGTTTCTCAAAAACCATACTTTCGTATATAAATTGGTATTTATCAACCTATATAATAATTAAAATTTTATTAAAATAAATCAGAAAAATCTAATTTTTTTTGAAATTTTGGAGACATTAGATAATATCTTACACATATCCCTTAGTATTGGTCCACAAGTAAGGAATTTGTAAAACATTACATATAATCTTTTTTAATAATTTAATTCTTCACCAACTGAAAAATACATTAATCATATCAATATGTAATATATTTCTAATAAATAATCTGTATTCATTAGATTATTTTTATAAAGTTTTAAATTTTATCATATATATGTTTTTTAAAAACATGAAATTTTTAAATAAGAACATTATGTTGGATATCAAATACAACACATAACACAATGCTTTAACGACTCATGAAATATATGAACATTATAATGTAGTTGTTAAATTGGTGGGTATGAATAAAGTTATGTAATTTATTAAATATATAGTAAAAATAATAATAATAATAATAAATCTATAGATAACATATTCATAAATAATCAATAGTTTTTTCAATAAATAAATATTATCCATAAAAAATAAGGATTCTTCAAAAAAAATAGTTATTTTCTTATCCAAATATAATAATTAATTTCAGGAAATTTTTGAAAATTTACTTGATAAAATTAATATAATTTTTTAAATCAGCATAAAAAATTATAGTGATATTTCTATAATTTTAAAATATATTTATTTTTCATTGAATGGTAAAAAATTTCTTAAAACTCACATTTATATTTAGTATAATTTTTTTAATAATGCAATAATTTGAAAAAGAACGAATAAAGTGAATAATGTATCTCAATTAAAATTTATAAAAATATCCCCTAATGAGTAATCCATTTCATTTAATTTATATATTATATATCTAAAATTTTAAATTTATATTTATATAATTATTTTTAATAATCATAAGTTAATATAATGCAATCATGTGCTTTAAATGTATATTTCTTAAAAATTGTTGTTTTTCACATTTGTGGGTTTTATTTTAAATTAAATTACACCACTACTGTGAATTGAATTTGGTGAAATGGAATATATATTTGAAATCATGATAATTTATATTATAAAAATTGTTCAAATTAATTTCTTGAAATTATGATTAGTGATAAAAATAGATATATTATAAATATTTATTGTTAAAATGGGTCTACCAGGGGTTGAACAAATATAAATGGGTTAAAATGAACAAATAAATTGTATAAATTCTATTTTATAATTTTTTTTGACCATATGGAATTTTGTGACCTATAATGGACAATTTTTTAGACTTTTGGCTTGTTTAAAATGTGGTGTAATTGCCCAGAACCTCATGATCCACCCCTTTTCCAAATTCTAGGATCCTAAGGGGTTGCACCACATCGGTGGGACCGATCGGCACGACCGATCAGTGCGACCGATCGTTGTTATCCAGCATTGTCGGGTTTTCCTTCTACAGTTTTTCCCGTAACTCCTCTTTTAGGCCCTTTTTGACCTTTTAAGGCATTTTAAGGCCGTTTTTAACCCATAATTAATATATAAAAATCCCAAGAAACCTCCCTATTAAATAACAATTAATTTAGTCATTTGTAACCACCCAACCATGTGGTAGAACCATGATCCGACTTCCAAGGCATTCAAATTTCTTATCCCGTAACTTTGGGATATCATCTTTTTATCATGCTGGATTTTCTTCTCCTTCCTCTTGGCTAGTCTCCTCCTGTTCCTTGTGCATTCAAATTCCTTTCTTTCCCGAGGCAAGTGGTGCACCTGTGTGGGAGCCCTGTGAGTCGCGCTTCCCCTGTTTTGGCGCATGGAGAAACACTTCGATCTTTGATAAACCGAGTAGGGATTTTGTCTTTCGTCTCCCCTTTATGTGTATCATGCGGGGTGGGCATGCTTTTGCCTCTGTGGAAATTGATGAAACCGAACATAACGAAGATAATGAACAGAACTTTAAAGAATGAAAGGGGGGTGTGATCGATGTTCTGCTGTATTATTTATGTTGTTATGTGTTGTGAATTGTATGGGCCTTTGCTCACTGAAAATCATGGTCGTTGGTGGTCTTTCTTTATAAACTATTGGACCTCGGTGCTCCTGTATGTTTAAATAACTATAACACGGAATTGGTTAATGATGTACACTTGATTAAATAAATTGAAAGCACCAAGATTAACCCTTTTTTTGTGATAACCCCGGTTAAAGCATAGTGGAATTGAAACCATGGAGTGTGTTGAATATTTTAAATCTGAAAATACCTGCATGGGCCTACCTTGTGGAAGTGGTAGCGGTTTGGTTGTTTCTTCACGGGCCGATTTCTAGGTTGATAAGGGTGGGGATGGGATCCCCTGTTGTTGTACTTTTTATGGTTGTGAATTTGAGGTTGTGTGGTTACTCTGCTTATATCACGAATTGGGGTGGAATCCTCTGTTGTTGAGAAACTGTTGGCTCCTAGATTTTGGGAACATGGGGATGTATCTCGGGGTTTTCTTTGGTTCTAGTACTTCGAGGGATATCACTTATCCCTTTGTTGTTGTGACTTTGCAAGAGATCTGGGTGTGAATTCTTAAATTTTTGTTTGGTTGTTTGTTTCCATTTGGCTTGTGGTTATTCCTCATAGTTTCCCAGTAGTGAAGAATTCACCCTAATGGGATCAATTGATCATGAAAATGAGAATGGTTGAGTGGGTAATTAGTTTGGGAATGAGTTGTGACTCGGCCGCGAGTGACATGACCTCTTTTGTGAATGAATAGTAACAAGGGTGTTTGTGCATAGGTTTTGGAACCCCTAGGTTGGGATGAGTGTTTGTTACCTATACATATTACTGTAGCTTTTATGTTTCTTATTCGTGCCACACCCAAGTTGAGAACTTCGTGTAGAACACCCCATTTAATGGGGAGGGTGTTTTCCCAACACTCCTATGAGTGGCTGGTTATTAGCTCCTTTTATGCTCCCTTTCCCTGATATCCCAAGATTCTTTGGGCAGGATGTGATGGCCTGAGGTCCATTATTAGCCCAAGAATCTTCGGGCGGGGTATTTTTGGTTGTTGGCCCATGTTTTTATGGGCAGGTTGTTTCCCAAGTATCTTCGGGATGAGGACTAGGTGTCTTCGGGCATGATGGTTGCTTTCTGGACCAGGTGTCTTCGGGCATGGAAGTGGTTGTTCTGGCCGAGGTGTTTTCGGGCATGGTTACGTGATGTTGGTGTGGCCCAGGTGTCTGCGGGCATGATGGAGGTTGTGGACCAGGTGTTTGTGAGAGGGATGTGTGGTTGTGGCCCAGGTGTTTGTGGGCGGGATGTGTGGTTGTTCCCAGGTGTGTGTCAGTGGGTGTGGCAGTGGGACTGTGGTGAGAATTGTGGGATTGGTTCGATGCATAGGATGTCTTCAATAACCAGTGGGAAAGTGGCATGGGGTACTCAAACATCGATGTGCTATTACTATACTTTACTTGACTTGCGTTATTTGAGGGGTGTGCCTTGGAGAGGCTTGGGTGGATAGTTTACCTTTTTAGGTGTTTGGTTATCGCTTCTTCCAAAGGGAATTAGAATTTCTCCTCACTTGTGAATGAGAGTCTTTGGTTTTCCCTACTGAGGGTACTTGTATGCTCACCCTACGTATATAAAACTGTTTCCAGGTTTCCAGGAGGACTTCAGGGATCGCGCGGGACTGTACTAGCACGGACTTTGCGGCAGTTGCTGTTGTCATTTTCCTTTTTTTCTTGGTACCTTTACTTTGGAGTTTTGTGGATTATATATTATACTTTTGAACATTCATGTTGGAATGGTTTACCTTTGGATTTACCTTTACTTTCAGCTTCGGTATTGTTGGGGTTTCTATCTTATCTCTCGATACTATAAAAATAAAAAGGGTAATGCCTTCCATTTTGTGTGAAATTCTATACCCTTGGCATTGTTTGCCACTCCGGGACCTATTGAAGGTGGGTTTCAGGGGTCATTATCCCTCCTTCAACATAAAGAAGGAAGGTCTTGGCAATCTACTGACCCTTCCCTCCTTTTGGTGAAGGCGAGTCGTGAAAGAATGGTATTAGAGGTCTTTGGTGGAGAGATAGGATGGAGTCTGGAGTTAGGCAGAGTGAGGGTTTCCTGGGATGGTAGGGAAACAGTTTTGGGTGACCTTGGTGTGTGAATTAGGCCAGGAAGACCAGCTAGGACATGGGATTTTAGGGCCCCCCGTGATCCGATGCAAGGACTCTGGACCTACCGAATGACCATGTGAAGCTACACTGATTACAAGGGAGAGACCCTATTAAAGGTACATGCATCATAATTACTTGTTTTCTTATGTTTCTGGGGTGTTTGGGGATTGAAATAAATAAGATGTTTAAGGAAATTTAAGTACAATATTCTGCACTACTTGGGCTTCGACATTCCTTGTTTACCTTGCAGCTATGGCACCTGGGAGACGACCACGAGTGGTGCGGGCGATTGAGGCCCAGGAGGATGATGTGGCTGATCGGTAGAGGGATGATCAAGAGGAGTAGGATGACCAATGGAAGAAGAAGCTTCGAGCCTTCCAGTGTCAGACCCTCGAAAAGTAAGAGGGCATCACCTCTGACATGAAGACAGAGAGTTGGATAGAGGAGCTGGTGATAGCTTTCGGCTTGATCCGGGTTCTGGCAGAGTACTAGATTCCTCTGGCCATGAGCCATATGTGGGGAGCAGCGCTTCAGTGGTGGATGATCTACCTGGGGGAAAAGAGAGAGGTTGAGGTGGCATGGTCTGATTTTGAGGAGTTTTGGGCAGAATTCCTCTCTTCTACGATGAAAGTTGAGAAGAGGTAAGAGTTACTCTCCCTCCAGTAGGGGAGTATGTCAGTAAGGGAGATAGGGATCAAGTTCAATGATCTCCTCTTCTTTTCTCCGAACCTATTTCCGGATGAGGAGTCTCGGGCGAGACGTTTAGAGGAGGTGCTCCGACCTTCCCTCTAGTACGCTATTACCCCATTCACCTTGCCGACATACTTGGAGGTTCAGAGGAAGGAAGTGGTGGTGGAGAGGATTCACACGCTAGGAGGTGTGTCACGATAGGGGATCCAACTGGGATCATCAAAGGGGAAGGCTTTCATCCCCAGGCCTCCAACATAAGGGCCCTCCAAGTTTCGACCGGCAGGGAGCAGGCCCCAGCAGTTCCAATTCCGATCTCCCATCCCTCTCCCTTCTCTTCAGACTCAGCGACGAGATGATAAGTCTGTGGTAGCCATGGGAAACTCTGAAATCAGTGCCCGGATAGAGTTAAGTATGGTAGTGGCGGGCAGGCTCAACACCCGCCTCAGCAGCAGTAGTATCCAGCGAGGCCTTTCCAACAACAGCAATAGGTTCAGCGAGATCCCACTCCTCTGAGGGCAGATGTTGCAGGGGGAGGACGACCTCAGGGCTCTCCTCAGGGACCTCAACTAGGGCGTGGTCGGGGAGGTGGCTGACAGCCGAGAGGAAGAGGAGATGGGTGCGAGCAGTTGTATGCTGCGGAGGTAGCAGTACTAGCAGGACCGGAGGTGGTTCGAGGTACGATCAGTTTGTTCAGTACCCTTTCTTATGTCTTGTTCGATACAATATCTTCACTCTCCTTTGTTACACCCAGTCTAGCTCGTTCTTTGGGTTTATATTTCGAGATACTTCCAGTGCCCCTGGTGCTGAGCACACCAGTAGTAGGTCAGACCGACTTGATATATGTTTTTCAAGGATGCAGACTGATGATAGGGCCACATCAATCAGTCAGGGACCTCTTTCTATTGCAAATACAGCCATACGATATCTTCCTAGGCACTTACTGGCTGTTCTCTGTATGTTCCTTCATCGACTGCTTCTGAGGAAGGATCGTGTTTTTCAGACTTAGGCGGTCGACATGTTACATTCACCGGTGAGTGGGGTGGCCAAAAGTGCAGCAGGCGAGAGGAACCCCTCCTCTCCTTGTTAGCTGAGCTATCAGTGGAGTCAGCAGATGCAGAGATGGTGGAGGTACCAGGGATCGTCAGTGAGTTTATAGACGTCTTCCATGAGGAGGTGACGACTCTACCCCTCAACGTGATGTCGATTTTGGGATAGACTTGCAGCCTAGTTCTCATCCAATTTCTATGGCTCCCTACCAGATGGAACCTTCTAAGCTACGAGAGTTGTGGATTTAGATTGATGATCTGGTGAAGAAGGGTTATGTTCGACCGAGTGCATCACCGTGGGGTGCTCCTGTGTTGTTTGCGAAGAGGGAAGATAGTGGTCTAAGGTTGTGCATAGACAACAGGAGACTGAATCAGGTAATGGTCAAGAATCATTACCCTTTTCCAAGGATAGACAATCTCTTTGACCAGTTGACAGGGGAAGGATGGTTCTCAAAGATCGACCTACGGTCTAGATATCACCAGTTGAGGTTGAAGGAGGGTGACATCCCAAAAAGATCCCTTAGGTGCAGATATGGGCACATTGAGTTTGTGGTCATTCCATTAGGAATTACGAACGCTCCAGCTATGTTCATGGGGAATATTAACTCTGTCTTCCAGGAGTATGTGGATCAGTTCGTATTCGTGTTCATTGACGACATCCCGATCTACTCAAGATCAGAGGAGGATCATGCTAATCACCTGAGGATGGTTTTGGATGTCCTCCGACAACACTATCTTTATAGGAAGTTGTCTCAGTGAAAGTTCTGGATGCGAGAAGTGCACTTCCTTAGACACGTGGTGTACAAGCGAGGGATATCATTGGACCCATCAAAGGTCGAGGCAGTTGTTTCTTGGGTAGCACCCAAGAACATGGAAGAGGTCCGTAGCTTCCTTGGACAGACAGGTTACTACCGTAGGTTCGTACCCAACTTTTCCCAAGTTGCAGAACCTTTGATAGCATTGATGAAGAAGGACCGGGCTTTCGTATGGTATGAGCAGTGTGAGGCAGCCTTCATCTATCTGATGGAGAAGTTAGTGAGTGCCCTAGTGATGAGGTTTCCAGAATAAGGTGCGGAATATGAGGTGTATTGTGATGCTTCAGGAAAATGCCTCGGGTGTGTTCTGATGCAACTAATAAAAGTGGTCTCTTATGGGTATAGGCAGCTATGCCCCCATGAGAATAATTATTCCACCCACGATCTGGAGCTCACAGTGGTCATTTTTGCACTAAAGTTGTGGTGGCATTACCTCACCAGAGAGCACATTGTGGTCTTCACAAACTACAAAAGCTTGAAGTATATCTTCTCCCAGCGAGACCTGAACCTACGACAGCAAGGTGGATAAAGTTCCTCCAGGATTATGATTTTGAGATTTCCTACACCTCAGGGAAAGGAAACTCGGTGGCTGATGCCTTGAGCAGAAGCTCACAGAGGGAAGCGGTCCGAGAGTCGGCAGACGCTTGGAGGGTGATGGAGGAGTTGGCTGCCCTACACCTGGATGTGAGGATGGATAGTGGAAGGGGTTTCCTATATCAGATGATAGTACAATATTCTCTGTTACGCCAGGTGGAGGAGTCTCAGTGGGGAGACCTAGAGAGTGAAGTGATGCGTGAATGGTTTAGCCAAGGCGATGCTCACCCATGGCAGTGCATCCAGGAGTTTCCAAGATGTACTAGGGTATGAGGGGATAGTTTTGGTAGCCCGGGGTAAAGTGGGTGGTGGCAGATTTTGTATCCAAGTGCCTAGTGTGTCAGCTGGTGAAGGATAAGCACCGTGTTCCAGGTCATTTGTTGCAACCCTTAGATGTCCTCGAGTGTAAGTGGGATGACATCTCGATGGATTTCGTCATGGGGCTACCCATGGTTCAAGGAGGATACGACGCCATCTGGGTAGAAGTAGACTGGTTGACGAAGTCAGCTCACCTTCTGACGATCAGGGAGTTGAGTGTGGTGGATGCTATAACACAGAGGTATGTGGAGGAGGTGGTGCGGTTGCATGTAGTTCCGAGGTCCATAGTCTCGGATAGGGATGCATGATTTAACTCACGAGTCTATATGGGTTTGCAACATGCTTTTGGCACCTAGATGCGCCTTAGAATTTCTTTCCACCCCTAGACAGATGGGCAGACAGAGCGAACCATCCAGACCATGGAGGATATGCTTCGAGCATGCATCCTGGACTTCAGAGGATCATGGGTACTACACTTGCCTCTGGTAGAGTTTTCCTACAACAATAGCTACCACTCTACCATTGGAAGGGATCCGTTTTATGCTTTGTACGAGAGGTCATGTTGCTCACCCGTGTGATGGACAGAAGTCAGGGAGGTGGGTGTTCTTGGCCTGGAGGTGGTACATAGTACAACGGAGAAGGTGCAACTTATACTAGCGAAGTTGAAGGCAACTCAGGTCCGGTAGAAGTCATATGCAGATGATAGGAGAAGGGCCTTGTAGTTCACGGTTGGGGACCACATGTTCTTGAAGGTCTCCCCTCGGCATCGGCAGCGGAGGTTTGGCAGGGGAAGTAAGCTCTCTCCCAGGTTCGTCGGACTCTTCGAGGTGTTGCACTGGGTCTGGGAGGTGTCTTATCAGCTAGCATTGCCACCAAAAATACAAAGGGTGCACGATGTCTTCCATGTGTCCCAACTTCGTCGGTATCTGGATGACGATTCGCACGTCCTCGACTGGGGATAGATAGATATCGAAGGCGATGCAACCTTCGTGGAACAGCCAGTGATGATTGAGGGTCATGAGTAGAAGATGCTTCGTGGACGAACCATATCATTGGTTCACGTGTTATGGAGGCATGGTAGGCTTGAAGAGAGTACCTGGGAGAGGGAAGCGTAGATGTGTTCCTAGTACCCATATTGTTTTTGAGTTTTATCTTGTTTTGTCAGTACTTGTTTTCTATGTAATGCTTTACCTTGTTGACTATGGGATGTGCATTTTCCATTTTCTATGAATGTGTGTGAAATGTCCTAATGTATGAGGAGGGGAGGACCTGATTCCTATTTAGGACGCATTAAAGTGGATGCACCTAAACCCATGCGTGCAAGTCAGTGACGCCCAAAGCGGATAGTATCTTAACATAGGGGAAGGGAAACCCCTCTCCCACATGGCCGGACGGTTTAGTCTTTTGTTTTTTGTGGTTTCATGGGGAAAGGAGCGGTAGGACATACCTGATTTTTCAAGAAATAAGGTGTTCCTATGTCAGAGAGGTTCACTCCTAAGAGGTATCTTCTGGGGTGGTTGTTCAGACCCCCCCTTCCTTCGGGTCTGGTTCTGGATTCTCGAGGGCAAGAATAGTTTGAGAGGTATCTGATGTAATGGCCCAGACCCTCATGATCCACCCCTTTGCCAAATTCCAGGATCCTAAGGGGTCTCACCCCATCGGTGGGACCGATCGGCGTGACCGATCGGAGCGACCGATCGATCGGTGTGATCGATCGGTGTTATCCATCCTTGTCGGGTTTTCCTTCTACAGTTTTTCCCGTAACGCCTTATTTAGGCCCTTTTTGACCTTTTAAGGCATTTGAAGTCTGTTCTTAACCAATAATTAATATCTAAAAATCCCGAGAAACATCCCTATTAAATAATAATTAATTTAGTGTTGTGTAACCACCCAACCGTGTGGTAGAACCACGATCTGACTTCCAAGGCGTTCAAATTTATTACCTCCTAACTTTGGGATCTCATCTTTTTATCACTCTGGATTTTCTTCTCCTTCCTCTTGGATAGTCTTCTCCTTTTCCTTGTTCTTTGAAGTACTTTATTTACCAAGGAAAGTGGTGCACTTGTACGGGAGCCCATCGAGTCGCGCTTCCCATGTTTTGGAGTGTGGAGAAAAACTTCGATCTTTGATCAACCAAATACGGATTTTATCCTTCGTCTCTCCTTTCTGTGTATCATGCGGGGTGGTCATGCTTTTTTCCTTTGTGGAAATTGATGAAACCGAAATTAACAAAGATAATGAACGGAACTTTAAATAATAAAATGGGGGTGTGATCAATGTTTTACTCTACTCTTTAGGTTTTTATGTGTTGTGAATTGTACGGGCCTATACTCACTGAAAATCATGGCTGTTGGTGGTCTTTCTCTGTGATCTATTTGACCTCAGTGCTTCTGGGTGTTTAAATAACCATAACATGGAATTTGTTAATTATGTATACTCAATTAAATAAACCGAATGCACCAGGATCAACCCTTTTCTGTGATAACCCCAATTAAAGCACACTGGAATTGAAACCATAGATTGTGTTAAATCTTTTAAATATGAAAATACCTGCATGGGCCTGTCTTGTGTTGTTTGTAGCAGTATGGTTGTTTCTTCATGGGTAGATATCTGGGGAGATACGGGTGGGGATGGGATCCCTTGTTCTTGTACTTTTTATGGATGTGAATTTGAGGCTGTGTGGTTACTCTGCTTATATCACAAATTGGGGTGGAATTTTCTATTATTGAGAAACTGTTGGCTCCTTGATTTTGGGAACATGGGGCTGTATCTCGGGGGTTTATTTGGTCCTAGTACTTATAGGGATCTCACTTATCCTTTTTTGTTGTGACATTTCAAGAGAACCGAGTTTGAATGCTTAAATTGATGTTTGTCTATTTCTTTCCTTTTGGCTTGTGGTTATGCTTGTTAGTTGCCCGGTAGTAAAGAATTCACCCTAATGGGATCACTTGAACATGAAAACAAGAATGGTTGAGTGGGGAATTAGTTTGGGAATGAGTTGTGACTCGACCACGACTGTCGTGACTTCTTTTGTGAATGAATAGTAACAAGGGTGTTTGTGCTTAGGTTTTGGAACCCCTAGGTTGGGATGAGTGTTTGTTACCTGTACATATAATTGTAGCTTTTATGTTTCTTATTCGTTCCCCACCCAAGTTGAGAACTTCGTGCCGAACACCCCATTTAATGGGGAGGGTGTTTTTCACAACAATCCTATGAGTGTCTGTTTATTAGCCCCTTTTCTACTCCCTTTCCCAGATAGCATAGGACTCTTCAGGCAGGCTGTGATGGCCTAAGGTCCATTATTAGCCCAAGAATCATCGGGCGGGGTAGTTGTGGTGGCGGGCCTAGTTGTTTATGATCAGGTTGTTTCCCAAGTATCTTCGAGATGAGGCCCAAGTGTCTTCGGGCGTGATGGTAGCTTTCTGGCCCAGGTGTCTTCGGGCGTGGCAGTGTTTGTTCTGGCCTATGTGTTTGTGGGCATAGTTATGTGAGGTTTTTGTGGCCCAGGTATCTTCGGACGGGATGGTGGTTGTGGCCCAGGTGTTTGTGGGCGGGATGTGTGGGTGGGGCCCTGGTTTTTACGGGCAGGATGTGTGGTTGTGGCCTAGGTGTGTGCGGGAGGGTGTGGTAGTGGGACTGCAGTGAGAATGGAAGGATTGGTTCGATGTGTAGTATTTCTTCAATTACCAGTGGGAAAGTGGCACGGGGTACCCAAACATCGATGTGCTATTACTATACTTTACTTGACTTGCGTTATTTGGGGAGTGTGCCTTTGTGAGGCTTGGGTAGATAGTTTAACTTGTTAGGTGTTTGGTTATCTCTTTTTCTACGGGTTATTAGAATGTCTCCTCACTTGTGCACGAGAGTCTTTGGTTTTCTCTACTGAGTGTACTTGTATGCTCGCCCTGCATATATAAATCTGTTTTCAGGTTTCCTGGATGACTTCATGGATCGCACGGGACCATACTAGCACGGACATTGAGGGAGTTGCTATTGTCGTTTTCCTTTTTTTCTTGGTACCTTACCTTTGGAGTTTTGTGGCTTGTATCTTATACATTTGAACATGCATATGGGAATAGTTTACCTTTGGATTTACCTTTACTTTCAGCTTTGGTATTTTTGGGGTTATAGTCTTATCTCTCAATCTTATAAAAATAAAAACTGTAATTCCTTCCATTTTGTGTGAGATTCTATACCCTTTGCACTGGTCGCCACTCTGGAACCTATTGAAGGCGTGTTTCGTGGGTCATTATCTCTCCTTCAACTTAATGAAGGGTGGTCTTGGCAATCTGCGGACCCTTCCCTCCTTTTGCTGATGGCGGGTCGTGACATATGGTAATAACTTTATATTTTTAAAAATTCCAAGTGTTTCATATCCACCATTTTTAAAAAAATTCCAAATATTATATCTTCTACACACAATAAAATCCATTTTTTCAGGTAATTCCTACCAAAATACCTTCATTAATTTCCTCCCCACATCCTAGAATCATTGTTTTTTCTTGGAAACCATCCTATTAACAATTTTATACCCACCTAAAGAGGTCGTATGAAGATGAGTTATCATTCATAATTGAGTTTTCTATATTATTTCTTATTACACCTCCTAAAAATATTCTATAAAAATGATTATATAATAAAATAATTATCTCAAATATATGCATATTTCATTATATAAATGGAATAACCTTAATACATCTCCACTTTCATCAAATGGGACATAAAACAACTATTCATTTGTAAGACACCACCACCTCACGAACCAATATAATTTGTTTTCAATAATAACATATCAAAGATATTTATAATGAGTGTATTAATGTTAATATATGACAATCAAAACATAAAAATTATACATTGATAAAATATCATTTTCTTTTTATCATTTTTGTTATTTGAAAAATGATAACGTTGTTCATGCGCAGGTGTTGACTTCTCCCTCCAGAAAGTGATGTGATTATTTTCTCATCACTATATTACATGGTTGATATATAATATTATATTTCAAGAAATAATATTATTTATATGATAAAATTATATTTATAGAATGAAAATATTATACTTAAATTCTTTCTAAAATGATATTCGAAAAATAAAAACATTACTCATGATTGCGTATAACCTACCATTTTCATGATTGTAGCATATTAAAATTTTCATGACCATCATGGTTGTTTTTTAAATAATAATATATTTAAAAAAATTATTATTTAATGTGTTTTATTCTCAGGATAGAGGTTTATTAACCACTTTGAAAATGATTAGTATACTATGTTTATTTTTAAAATATGTACTGAACCTATTCAAAACACCCTGGGTGGACTTTAATGTTAATTTATTTAAATAGTTCATAGCAATAAATAAAATAAAATATTTGATTATAATTTATTAAAATATGATATATTTTTTAAAAATTTATAAATTCATACAGAATTATTTTATAGTATTTAATGTACATAAATGGATAGTCCGGACACATGGTAAGGGGTTTTTCTCAAAATTTTATTTCAATGATACACATTCGATATTCACTGCATATTTTTATTATTATTTATATATAATACCTATGAATAGATTTTTTGATTATTTTATTGAAATTTATTTAATATTTAAAATACATTATAAAATAATTTTTTCATGAGGTTCTTATCCATAGATTACCAAAGTAGGAATGAATTCTATTTTTATTTAACTTCATTGAGGAAAATTTATTGTTATGGAACTAATTTATTTGTATTGGTTCTTATAATAACAACTTAAATGTTATGACATGATTCAATTATACATAATGGTATTTTATGTTTAAAAATTAAATATTTCAGCCATGACAATTTTCGATGAAAGATAACAAGTGTAAATGGGTTTCATAACTCAATTTATTTTAATTGGTTTATATTACTTATTAATTCTCTTTTATATTCTATGATTATGTTTTAAATGACCAATAAGATAATTATTTTGTATCTCTACTTGTTTTTAATGGATTTAATTTTATTAAAAAATAATCTCTCTAATTATTAACTCTAAAGTAAATTAAAATATCAATGTATGGTTTGGTCCTCTCATGTCCCAATTCTTTGTGAACTATGTTCCTTAATATGAACCTCAATTTTTTATAAGGTGTATATACATAATATTTTACACATAATATCATGAATATATTTATTTTTTTGATATTTTTTATTCATTTGGAATTATTATTTTTGGGGATTAAATTTGTACAGTTTCTAATGTGAAAATGAAATTATGTTATAATCAAAAAAATTAGAGTTTTATTATCATGATGTTTAATTTAGAGAAAATAAATTAACGACTATAAAAAAATTATCCAATATAAATTTCAAATTTATTTCAATAGAATTGATATAAATGGTCAAATCCCAATGGATTGATAGTATTGTAGTTATGGATTACTAGATACATAAATGATACACACTATTACAGAAGGTGTAGAAAATAAAAAATTATAAATAACAACTCAAAATGAAATTATTCCTTGAAAAATAATTTTCTGATTTTATTATTCAAATCCAATGGAAATGAAAAAATAAGTGTAAGATCAAATACTCATTAATGGATAAGTAAAATAGATATTATCATGAATAAAAAGGAATAAAAATATAATTTTAAATAATCAGACACACATTCCATTTAAAAAACTTGTATATCATGAAAAGTTAAGGAATAATAAATATAGAAAGATAAATTACTAAAAACACATTCCATTTAATTAATAAATAATAATGAAGTTCATTCATAGAAATTATCATTGATAAAATATCATGGGTAATAATTTAAACTATATTCTCAATGAAGTAAATTTTTAATTAATAAAATTCATGATCTCACACATTATGAAAACACTATTTTAATGAACTTTTAGAATATGGTTTATAACTAAAGGTAGAAACCCATTTAATTTAGCCAACTGATTTATGTTATAATAGTAGTTTATTACTTGAATAGATATATAATTCTAGGACTGAACCATCCCTGATTGTCCAAATAAATCCTCATATAATGAATAATAAATTTAATTCATGGAAATTTTTCATTATTAATAATTATCATTATTGATTAAAGAATAAATATTTGTCAATATTTCCCCAGTTAATTAAATAAATTTCAAAGCATAAAACTTATGTAAAAATAGGATATTGTTTAGGAAATAATATATTACATCATAAAATAATATGTAAATTTATTAGAAATTTAATTAATAATTAAAAATTATCATAATAAATTGATCACTTTATTGTAATGTTAGAAATCATAAATGAATGTGAGATTTTACAATAACTATTACCACTTGGTAATTTGTATTTTAAACCCCCATCAATGAAATAATTAATATTGAAACATATATTTTAATAAATTAATAATGAATCATTGTATTATATGTTATAGTGTATGTATATATCCAATATAAATTAAATTATTTCCATAACATTAAAATATGCCTCAATGAGGGAAAATTGGGAAAAATTCTGTTAAAATTGAGTATAATTCTCCATGTATGTTTTTTTAACTTTGTGACTAAATATTTATTTAAATTATTTAATTTCTTAAAAATCATTTTTATATTTTATTATTAATTTTATTTCAATTATTACCATGTTATACACAATTACATAATCATTTATGTTTACATTAGGTGTTTGTATTATATTTGACTTTTCTGTCAATAATAACATCAATAGGTTGACTATCGGTCTATATAGTCATTATATAAACTTCTTCAAGGTGATAATCAGGAAATAATTACCATATTAATAAATGAATTATACTATTAATACCAATCATTAAAATTATTTTTAGAAATTAAATTTTTTATGATCATGGGGATGGTCAGTCGTACACACGCCTGAGTAACGATTCCATTTTCCCACCATCATTATGGAAGAGTGGAAAGTAGCATATCATATTTATATATTGATAATAATAAAAAATATATTATTATTTATTTAAAAATAATTATATACATCATCTATGTGGTGTGGTGATGAAATGAGAGTCGAATCTCTTGATGACGACGTTAGTTTAGACATATATGAAAGACATTATCATCTATCTGTGAGTTAAAATATAAGACAAAAAATGTAATATTATCTTTTCATAATGATAAATATGTATTCTTTATAATTATTGGGTAATTTATATCACACTTATTAATTAAAATTATTATTATTACATTCTATGTACTGTTTTTCGGAAAAACGAATCACATCACTTCGTGAGGCGATAGTTCGTTGACACTTGAGTGACATTATAGTATCTAATTTGGAATATAAATTAAAATGGTATACACTTGAGTGACATTATAGTATCTAATTTTGGAATATAAATTAAAAGGGTATATATTATAAAATGTCTAAAAAGAAATAATTATGTTATAAATATCATATTTATACTTTATGTATAACATCAAAACCAACTGTAACTATTTTTTAAGGAAAACTTGTCACATCGGTTCGTGACCTGGTAGTCCACCGTATAGAAGAGTGACATTATCATTTACAATTTGATGTAATATTAGGTGAATATAGATAATTTATTCAATATTATAAAATCCTAGTATATGGGAGGTAAATAGTTTATTATTTATTCATAAATTATAAATATTATAATAAGGTGTAATAATCTATAAATCAAACATGATAATTTTTTATTTTCTCTCCGCCCAGAACACCTCTCTAGAATTATTCCTCTTGTATTACAAGAATGTATTAATAAATGAAAAGTATTAAAGGATAATTTTATGGAATTATTATTTTATTTTGTTATTTTCTTCCTATATAAGTAGGTTTTAAGTTGCGATAATATAGTGGAGAGCAGGTGGCCTTTTATAAGTTTGGGGAGTGTCACAGTTTTAATTTCTAAAAAGAAAAATAAATGCCCACATTTTTCACATTTAAAAAGGGTAAGAAATGTTTTATTCTTGAGACTTAGACATGATATGATCTATAGGTTTAAATTAAATAATTTTTTGAATAATATTAAATTTATTTTTATACTTATGTTTTTATTTTAATACCAGGTAAACTGATTTTTATCTTAACCCTGGTAAATAATTTTAACCATTTTTAGTATTAATTATTGATTTTTTTTTGAAATTAATATATAATATATACTACATTAATTAAAATTATTTAATACATTATTCCAAATTATATTAACTGAATATAGAATATTTTATTTAAAAATAATCTTGTAGATGTAGTGAGAAAGCATGTTTTAAATTTGAAAATGATCAAATGGTTACAAAGAAAATATTTAAAAATAAAATATGAAAATAATTCCAAATACCTAAATTATATTAATATATATATATATATATATAATAATTTTAAATTAATAATAATTGAAAATATAATTTTTATTTATAAATAATTTGAATTATATGGTTGTTTTCAATAAAAATTATATATTTTTTCTATGTGTAAAAAAATAAATTTTTATGAAAAAAAATCACACTAAGATAATTTTGTTATTATAATTTAAAAAATTAATTTAATTTCATCAAATAAATATTATAAAATTATAAAAAATTAATTTTAAATTACTTCCACAAATCTTGACTAAATCACTTTTTCAAAAAAATACAGTTTTCGAGAATATATAACTTTTTCTTTAAAATTATTATTATATTTACTTCTAATAAATAGATAAAAAAATTAACATTTCACATATATATATATTATTATTTAATTATTCACATTCATACCCACCAAATTAGTGGATAAGTTAAAGTGTATATGTTTAAATTATATTTTAATGGAGTATCTCCTTTTTCTTAAACCTGGTGTTTGCTTGCATCACAATATATTAATGAAATTAAATTTATTATAAAATATATATATTTTAATGTATTGTTGTGTTATATTTTTTAAACTTAAAAAAATAATTATTTTCATTAAATTTCATGGATACTATCTTCTAATTAGATGAGGGTAGTTATTATTCATAAATTCCTCAATTTCTAGTGCTACTTCCTCAATTTTGTGATATCTCAAATTTACATTGACCATTCATGTCATATAATACCTCGTTCCACAATCTAAAATATCAATAATCTGGATTGGTTCATCACAATAAGATATATATAGTTCTATATAGTTACCCTATCTTAACAGACATTAATATTATATCATTTTTTTCAGAATACTTATTACATTACCCAAATAGATGCCCAAAGTATGTACTAGTTTAGTTCCTTTTGAAACATACCATTATAAAACTAGAATATAAGTGAGATTCATTATCTCTCACTAGGTTATCCAAGACTATAACCCCTCTTAGTTATATCATAAATAATATATATCATCATAACCTAGGGAAAGTAACCATAAAAAGGGTTAATATTATATGCTCAGTAAGGGTATACAAGGCAGATATATAATAAATAACATGAACATAAGGGTATGTAAATGTGAACATAACTTCATAAGATAATTACTTGGATGTAAAATATAAAAAAAAATTAATCATTGAATAAAGATTGGTAGTTAATATGACATGAATCATAAGGGAAACAAGAGAATAATCTATGAAATGACAATATAGGAATAAGACATACTATTGTGTAAGACAAATAAAATTGTAATATAATTCCATAAAATTCATGTTTCATTTCCAAAACATATCTGGGAAAATTATGGGGACTAAACCTACTGTTATAGACACACCATTATCCCCTTTCACAAAACTTTACTTATAAGGGATCATGTTTCCCCATCTTCCCATACAAGATCAGGTTTCACTATCTTCCCATAGAGTATCGAGTTTACCCATATTCCTATAGTGGATTTGGTTTCCACATATTTGATTGTGGATCAGGCCTGTCATCTTGAATCCAAACATTATCTCATGATATTTTTAACATTAACTAGTGCATTGGATGAAGATAGAGGTCTGGCCTATCTTATAATTAAATCATACATACATATTCCACAATGTCATAAAAAATCATTTTGGAACCCATGAAATGAAATGTGTATCATAAACAAGTCATCTTATCACAACCTGTGGAAAAGAGATAGGATTCATAATCATTTCATCAAAGAATTACCCCTAAGAAAAATTTAGTTTCAAGAGTTACACCAACAAGTTCTTATCTTATATAGAAAATAATTAAAGAATATTTTCTAAACACCTACCTTATTGAAAATATCCTTTCTTTTCTGAATAATTTTTTTTTAAAATTAAACATATTTTAAAAAAACTCTTTTAAAATTTCTTAAAGACATATAACATAATAATTTTAAAAAAATAAATCATTTTTAGTATCATTTTAAAATTAAAATGAGATCAAATGTTCATTTTAAAAACATTATTTAAAATAATTTTGAATACAAGGTTTTTGAATAAAACAGGTATACGACGGAAGAAAAATATTAAAAAAGTTTTTCTTAAACATATTTTATTAATTATAAAAATTACAAAAGATTGTAAAAATTATAATAATACATGAATAAATAATAACTAACTATAATACATGAAAATTTTGAGTTTTCTTGATTGATGGATCATAATATTTCACCAATTAAAGCATAATCATAAAAAATCCTATCAAATGATGAGTTTGTTGTAGTGAACTCTTACCACATTGTAACATTAAATAATTGTCTCCATGTAATAAATTAAAACAAATTAATCTTAAAATATAATTAAAATAATTATATTCAATATATAACATATAAAATAGAACTGTATACACCATGTAGAAAAACATAGGTGCATATTCTGGTATGTGTCTCAAAGAATGAAAATAGAGATTAAACTATTGTAATGATTCAAAAAAATTGAAAAATAAACCCCATTAAATATAGATCATAAAATGGATATGAATATACATTTAAATTTAACTATATTAATAAAAATATATATTCAAGGTCATTATATACACCACATTAAAAACTAATGATGAATAAGTAAAAACTCTAAATGAAATAAAAGTGAGACTATAAATTCCCTTACCTTATGTATTTAATTTTTTAATACTCATTAAAAACTACTGTATAATAAATATAATTTTATTATAAACCTAAAATAAAACAATATTCTTATATATAATACCATATATTGATTTATATTACCTTCATATCAATAATTCCATTTTAATGTTACACATTGGGTAATATCTTCTTTGTTTTTCATACTTCTCTTGACTTATTATTCCTAATAATATTAATTAGATAGTGATTTAATTATTTAAAATAATTAAAAACATGATATAACTCTTATATATATTAATTATGTAATTATTGATATTAATCTATAAATTATAGAAATATTAAATGGAATACACTGTTCATGGAGATGGTAGGTCGTACATACTTATATACGTATCTTCCATTCAATTATCATTAGGAATGACTAAAAGTAAATAAAATATATGTATACACATATAATAATTATTTTATCATTATTTCTAATATATATCATTTATTTTTACTAATATCATCCTTAATATGATCCATGTAATGTGTGAACAAATCACCTCGCATTGAGGAGGCGTTAGTCCACTAATCCACAAACGAAGTTCTCATATTTACCCAAAATGGAAATCATGATTGTATGTTTTATATAATAATTAAATAATCATAAATAAATAATAAATTTAATAAATGTACTAAAAAATAATTTCCATCATAATTCTAAACCATTAGAGCTGTTAATGGACAATCAAACAACATCATTTTTTGAGGCCATAGTTTTCCATATAGAAACATTGTATGTTCGTTACCCATTAGAAGGATGTGTGTGTAATTTAATGTTTGAAAATTATAAATAAAATATATCTGTATATTTTAAGACAATTAGGTTCTTATATGATCATTTAATAATATTATTTTAGGTGTTGGATAATGAAAATAAAAAATATCTTAAGGAAGCATGTTAGCTCTTTTTTGGGAAGCTCTTTTTAGTTCGCAACTACGATATTCCATGGATGGATTTCATCCCAAATAAATGATTCTTAGATTATTTAGGGATTTTTTTAGGTTTTTTGGGATTATTTTGGTATATACAAATTGTGTGGGGGATGTGAATAAGGGAGCCGGTTGAGTGCCTTTTTATAGTGGCAGATGAGTGACATTCTTATGAATATAAAAATATATACACTATTGAGAATTATCACCTACATGATGTTCCTATAATAATTTTGAAATATATATTCAATATGTTAATTAATAGACATAATTATACCCAATGTATTTTGGACATTCATCTAGGTTGTTTTGGACTTTAAATTTATGGTTTAGTCATTTGGTACACTAATTTTTTTTCTTATTTGCCGTAATTATTTTTAATCACATTCACTAATAATTTTGATAAAAAAACTACTTTGACCTTATTAGAAATTGTAAATAAATATTTTTACCAATATGGAATTCATTTTTGAAAATTCTATTCATATAATGAGAATAATTTAATTTAAAAATAATTCTGTAGACATGTCGTGTCAGCAGGATTTTAAAGCGTACATGTTTAAACATTTTGGATATTTTTATATCAAATATCATAGTGAAAATTATTCCAATGATATAAATTTAACAAATTGATATAAAATTAGTCTAATTACACATTTTTAAAAATTTAAAATATAATTTAACTATATAAATAAATTAGATAAAAAATAAGTTTTCAATTAATATTCCGTATTTTTTACTATTTTTAAAAAAATGATATTTTTTAGAAAAACCCCAATAACTCATCCTTGGATAATTTTTATATTATAATTTAATAAATGAAGTTTTTTTTAACAAATTAAATTTATACACATTTTTTAAATTAATTTTATTATTCCTCGCATAAGGACATAAAAAGTAGTTCATTTGAAAAAAAAATATTACTTTCAACTATATAAAGACTTAACAAAAAATTATATGTTTGATTGTCAAATTGTTTTATATATAAAAAAAATTATAAATAATATTTAAAAAGTAGTTATAAATATTCATATTAATAATTTTAACAGTTATGATATCATTATGTTGTTTAAATAATTATAATAATAAAATGTTGTTTTGTAGAAACTCAACGTTGCATGTAATGCAAGACAAATAGGTGTTACATATAGAAAATGTGTAACTCATTATAGTGTGCAACGAATGAACAAAAAGGTGTATAATTCAATTCAGTATATCAGTGAAAATTAATTTCTTTTAAAAAAGGGTAAAAAATATTGGGGTGTTATATTATACACTTGTTAACATGAATTGATTCCTAGAAATTCATCATTATGATACGAAAATATAATGATACATGTACCTCATCATATAAACTAATTCTCATATAGCATTCTATAAATTATGGTTTCTCCCTAAAAAATTTAATGTTGAGGGGTCTTGTTTAGTTTAAATTTCTATGTACGACCAAGAATCTCACGTGTTTATTCCTCATAGAAAGTTCATGTTCCAGTTGTATGACCAATGAGTTCAGCACATGTAAAGGTTCTTGTATGATCTTTCATAGGAGAGATACATTGAACACATCCAAGACTAGAGAGTGATTTTGGGAAATTTTCAAAGAAATAGTTTATCATCTTATAACTATTAAGAATCTCAAAATGACCGATATACCAAGGGTGTAGTTCCCTTTTCTACCCAATTATCATAAACTTATTCTAGGGAGATATTCATAGAAACGACTTCTCACCATCATCAAATTCTAGATAACAATATCAGTTATTAGTATAACATTTATTCTATCTGTGACCTACCTTATTATGCTACTGAATTTTTTTAACCTTTTCTTCCATTTCTTCATCGATTTCAGGACCCAATATTTTTTTCTTTAACTTCGTCTTAGTATGTTGGATCTATACATTTCATCCAATATTGGGATTCCTAAGGATGCATATGATTTATTGAGTGAAATCAATTATTGTAAGAAAAATAAAGTAGATTATGGTATTGATCCCAACCAACTTTTAATTTCAACGAATAAGATCTCAACATATCCTCTATGGTATTAATTTTATATTGGCCTGACCATCTCTCTGAGGATGATAAGAATTACTGAAACTCAGTTTTTTATCATGTGATTCTTGAAGAATTCTCCATAAATTTGAGGTAAACCTTAATCCTGATCAGATATAATATAATGAGTTACTTCATATAACCTTAACACTTAATTAATTTATATCCTGCAAATATGCTCTTGAGATAATACTTCTCTAAATCGATGAAGTGTGATGACTTTGTTTAGTGATCGACTACCAACAATATTACATTAATCTCTATAGAGTTGTACGGATTTCAAAAAAAATCTATAGTGTTGTTCTCCAATTTTCATTATGGTATGGCTAATTGATGTAACATCCCCTATGTTCTTTTTCTTTGTGCTTTCTTTTTTTTCAAAAACCAATCACAAAGATACGAGCTCTACGATCTCTATCTTTAAGGTATCCCGCCAAAAGTATTATTTCATGTCTCTATATATCTTCATACATCAAGGATAAATAGATAATGAAGAACTATGATCTACCTATAAAAAAAATTATTCAGTTCTATTATAGGCAGAACAGATAAAAAGTTCATGAATCGTATCATTCCATTTTGATCAAGGTAAAAAACATGAACATTTCTAACCATCCAATTCATCACTACATCATTCTTCTATAGATATTTGATCGTCAAATGGATAGAGGGTTGAAAATTGCACTAAGAAAGATAAAATTTTCTTCTTACTTACTGATTTTATGATCCAACCTTTTTAAATTCTTAAATAATGGATCATTTTTTATCCTTATAATTGATATGAAAACAAGATTCATTTAACTCAAAGCATTGACCACATTGTTCACTTTCCTAGGTTTGTAATGTATTGAGTAGTCATAATCAATTTTCATCTCTAAACATATTATTTTTTTCATGTTCAAATCATTCAGTGAGAATATATATTTATGAGTTTTATGATTAGTTTATATATCTAACATTTCGCTATAATTACTACACCTCAAATATTTAAAGAAAAAGTTAAAGTTTCTAAATTCAAATCATGAGTGGGTAAATATTCCCTTTCGATCATTAAATTTCTCAATTCATAAGTGATAAAAAATTTATTATACATAAGAACACATTAAAGAGGGGGTAGGTCCTGAATCAAATAAAACATTAGTAGTTCTAGAGTGGACGGTAAGTGTACATTTCACCACGTTGTTATCACACCCCTCATCAGACACCATGATCACGTATGTTTTACCCTTTTACCTCATTTTAATAGTTTTTTTACACCAAAAATCATTACCAACCCTTGAGTTGGGGAATTGGTTAGAAAAATACCCATATTCCTTACACTTAAATCCCTGAGGTGTGGGAGATTCATTATATTAATAGTTCCCTCAATTTTTATAATTGGCTAACTTATTCCCACCAATTTGAATATTAATTTTTTAATGGACTACCATTCCATAGTTAAAAAATTTATTACGCCCCACTATAAAATTCCTTCCATGCTTGCTTCCACACTTATATCATAAAGGAAGGTACATCATTTTACCTCTATGGTTTTTAGACATATTTTTGAACACCATCTTACAATTCAGGTTAAAACAATAATATGGAAATGCACCTCCAACATTGATTAATTCTTTTATTGAATAATGCACAATATATTTATATCTACTAATGTCTATTATTATTAATGACCTTCTATGAATTGAATTTCAGCCACTTAAGAACTGGTTAAAATTACATTATAGTTGGATCATAATTTGGGAAGTGTACCATACCTCTCTGGGGATATTTTCCTATTATAAACTGACAAACTCTTTATCATTTTTCATTAACATAAGGATTTACTTCTCTTTCTTCAAATGAAAAATATGAGGAAATTATTTATTTAAGAATATTTTCGTAAAATCCAAACAATCCATTTATTCAATTTCATATTTCATCATATTATTCTATATTAGAGTCTACCACTAATCAGATTCACCATCTAAAAAAATAAAATTCTATAATTAATTTCTCATGTTCTGAACACTAGTTAATAAAGAATATATTTTTATTGGTACAAATATATTTTTCATACACAATTGTATTAGAAGACCTGGTGAAAGGAGGTGGATGTTGCCTCATAAATGACTAAATAGAATTTTGTTCCATATTTCTCCCATTTGGAAGTCTAGAATGATTCATATTTTATAAAATCTATGTGTGAATTGTGTTGATATTTTTATTTCATATCCCATTTAATTCGGATTCTCAGGAATAAAATCATTAGATCTTTGATTGAAAACACTATTAATGTGGTTCCATCGGGTTCTATCAATTGACTAAAACTGAAAATCACAGAGTATGAAATATTTTTCATTATGATGAACCATATAATAATGGAAAAACACTTATATGATGTCTAAATTATAAATCCTTATTTAATCTTTTACATCTTAGGATTATCTTGGGTTATTCATAGTCAACTCATATTTTAACCTTCATGATATTCCTGGAAGAGTTAGGGAATTCCCAAAGCATATCTACTAGGAGTTTCTAACCATGTGTGTAGTAAGGCCTATTTCCAACCACCAGTACCATATCAAGCCTAGATCAATATTGTGTTTTCTAAGATGTTAACTTTTTGTACATATCTTCTAGAGACACATCTAGTTGTAAAATCTTGATGGTTATTTATTTTCAGGAGACCCATTTCTCTATCCTTTCTAAAAATTCCCTGACACTTTTCTATAAATTTCCTTATCCTTATACTTATCCTTAGACATCTCATTAGGGAGTATAATTAAGTTTTATCATCATATTTTTCAAATTGTAACTAAATATTTTCTACGATACCAACTATTTAAACCATAACTTACCAAAAATTATAATTTTATTTTTTTCAGAATAATTAATACATTACAAAAAAATATTTCCAAATACCTTATTAGTTTAGTTCCATCAAGAACATGTAAACATAACACCGGTAAATAATTAAGCTTCATTTTCTCCCTCTAGGTTCTTCATGAATTTCAACCTTCTTAGACATATCACACAAAATACATATCCTCATAACCTGGGGAAAGAAAAAAATAAAAATTGGTGATATCAAATGTTTATTAAGGGTAATCGAGGAAGATATCTTTTTATAACAATAACACAAGGTTATAACAATGTGATCATAACATTGTAATATCATACCATTCTTATAAAAAATCATTAATATGAATCGTGGAATAAAGATTCGAAGTTCATAAGGAACGAATCAAATGGGACTCAAGAACATAATCAATGACATAATAACATAGGAATAATACATGGAAATTTGGTAGACACATATTCAAGTAATATAAATCCCTATAAGTAAAGGTGCATTTCCAGAAATTATCAGAGAACTTCATAGGAACTATAGTTACTGGGCGGGACACACCACCACCCCAAGTCGTAGTCCATTCATTGTAAGGTGTTGAGTTTCCCCATCTTCCAATAGTGGATTGAGTTACCCCACCTCTTATAGTATATTAACCATGTCGACCAAGATTCCATATTTATCACATTATATATAAATCCTTATCCCATGCATTATAGTGAGATATAATCCCCAACCTTCTCATAATGAAATCATACATGAATGTTACAAAAGATCAAAAACAATCGTATAATCACCCATGAAATGAAATGGGCGTCATAAACATGTCTTCATATCATAAAATATGGAAAAGATATAGGTTCCATAATCATTTTATCAAATTATAACCCATGAAAAAAGTGGGTTTCATAATCATATGACACATTCAAAAAAGCATGTCTTGTAAACATCATGTCATCAAATCATAAACCATTAACAGAAATATTTTGAATTGAACATTCAAATAAATTCTCTAGAATGGAATAAGTTATACCAATGGGTGCTATCATATATGGAAATTAATTTTTTATGATAATTTGAAAACATTTCCAAATGAAAATATACTTTCTTCATTCAAGAAACACTACTTAAAACAGAAAACATTTTTGGAAAAAAGTTAATAAAATAACTAGAATACATATAAAATAATATTTCAGGACCATAAAACAATTATTAAATATTTTTCCTTGAAAATTAAATCAAAATTTAATTTTAAAAACATATTTGAAAATATTTTTGAAGACAGGGTTTTCAAAAAAAATGGTATCAGATTAAAGAGAGAAATAACGTACGCTTTTCTTCAAAACACTTTCGTAATTATCATAAGTAATAAAGAGTTTCTAAATGATATTAATACATGGATATATCATTAATAAACATATTATATTAAAATTTATTAGTGTTCTTGATATATTGATCCAAACATTTCATCAATTAATGAATAATTCTAAACAATCAAGATAAATGATGAGATTATTGCAATAAAAACCAACCACTTGGTAATATTGATTAAAACTCACAATTGTGGAAAATTAAAATAAATTAATCTTAAAATATCATGAAAATAAGTAGATTGGTGAAATTACATGGAAAATATTAGTGTGTTCACCTCATAGAAGAACATAAGTGCAAATCACGTCATGTGTCACAAATAAAAAAATTGAGAAAAACTAATTTACAGACTTTGTAACTATTGAAACGTAAACCCCATTAAATAGATATAATAAAATCTAGAAATAAATTCCCATAGATTTACTAATAATAATAAAAAAATATTTTCATGGTAATTATATACACCCCACAAACAAAACAGAAGGTGAATAAGGCATGAATCTCGCAGAAATATAAGTGAGACTATAAATACCCATAACTTATGTATTGAATTTATATGTACTCATTAAAAAATAATATATAATAAATATAAGTTTAATATAAATTTAAAAAACCATATTATAATATATATTACCATATTTGGATTTATATTACCTGCTTCTTAAGAATTCAATGTTAATGTTATGCTTCTGGTAATTGCATCTTTGTTTTTCATACATGATTTGACTTATTTTTTTTATCCTCTTACTTATATAAATATTTTCTTAATTAATAAATGTAAAATAAATATTATAATTATCATATATATTTAGTATATAAATATTTATAATTATCTATAAATTATAGAAATATGAAATGGAATACACCTTTCATAGAGGCAGTAGGTTGTATGTATGCTTGAACGATGTTTTCTTTTAATTATTATTTTAAAATAAATAATGTAAATGACATATATGTATATATATTATCATTAAAATATAATTATTATTTTATATATATCATATACATTTACTAAATCCACCCTAAACACGTTTCATGTAATTTCCAAACGAATCGCATCGCTTTGAGAAGGTGGTAGTCCACACATCCAGTAATGAAGTTATCGTATTCACACAAAATAGAAATCCCTTAGATAGGTTTTATATAATAATTTTAGAATTTTAAATACATAATTAATATCATATATCTCATAAAAATATAATTTTCATCATAATGATAATCTATGAGGGGTGGTAAAGGAAAAAAACGAACACCATCATTTCGTGAGGCGGTAGTCTGTCATACACAAAAAAAGTATGTTTGTTACCCGTCATATGGAAGTGTGTGTAATTGTAGGTAGAACCTAGATAATGATGAAATATTAGTATATTTAGGATAATGATGCTATTATATGAAAATAAATTTTAATATTTAGGGGTTGGATAATGAAAATAAATCAATTGATGTAGATGAAGGATGTGACGACTTCTTTGGGTAACACCATTTGGTATTCACAAAATGGATTTATTAGAAAGATTTATCATCAAATGGGGGTTTATAGGACTAAGGGGGTGTACTTTGGAGTTTATTTCAGCATGGTTCTTCATATAAAATGGATTGAGTGGGGTGAAGGAGTGATCGTGGGGAATACTTTTTTATAGTGGAGGAGTAGTGCAATTCGTGTAAATAGAAAAAGATAAACACTATTTAGTGGTATCCCTTACGTCATGTACCTCCTATAATAGTAAAATTTAGATAAAGTAAGGGAATTAAAAAAATTTGACAATTAGATGGATTTTATAGACATTTCTTGTTTATTTTTTTCCTTATAATTATTGTGTCGTGTTTTATTCGGATAATTTGTTTCTTAATCACTATAATTAATATATTTCACTTTGACTAATATTTTTGTTGCAAAACTAAGTTGGAATAATTTTATGTTCTAAATTATAATGATTCAAAATATGGAATTCAATTTACAAATTATAATCACTTAATGGGATGAAATTTATAGTTTTATGTAAAGTTATGAATTTTTATTTAATCTTATGGCTCTTGGGTGTATTGTTATCCCACTAGTTGGTTTTCAAACTGGAATTATGCCCAAACTAAATTCCACTGGCCATGAAAGGCCAATAATATAACTGGAGTCATGAGTATATAAATTCCTATAGATTATGTGTGTATCTAGTTTTGGATCACTAAAACCACTCTATTAAAATAAAATACCAAAAAAATATCCACAAGATGGTGGGTGTAAGAGGTTCCCCCACCAAATTGGTGGGGGAGTTTTTATATTTTTACATTCAAAGAGGCCTTATAACGACCTGTTTATTTCTAAGCTAATTTCATGGTTATGTAGACTTAAAACAATGGGTCAATATTAATCAAAATATATAAACTATTTTTAATTTATTTTCATCCCAAAATATGTTTCTTCAAACCTAGGATGGTCATAACTCGATGACAAACAATGGAAAAACTCTTTTCCAATGGGGTTGGAACGGTTTTTATTCCCACTACTCATGTATCTAAAAGTTTAATTTAATCGGAAATATAATTCCAAAAATGATTTCTTTTTTTTAATTATTATTATCGGGAGTGTATTATAATCATGATATAGGGGAATTTAAAAAAATCACACCAAACTGACATAAAACATCATCTCTAGTGATGTAGAACCCAGTTTTAACATAAGGAACTCATGCGGATGTAATTAAGAATAAAAAAAATTGACCAGTACCTCATTTGATTTTGAATAAGATGTCATGTTTCCCTCATCCCTAAATATTTTTGATTGAAGGGACTAATATAAGATTCATCTATATCATCTACACACACCTAAGATGCTTTTAGGAATGTCATTCATTGTTTTCTAGGTTCTATCATGGTGAATTGATGACATATTCAATGTTATAGTGATCATAGTAATTCCAAATCCTTAATCCATGAAATAAACTAGGATCAAGTTGTTCTAATCTTATATTACTCACTCAAGGAATTGGGGTAAGAGAGGGGTATCTAAATCAATGAACTAAACCATACCCAAATATTGATTTCCTTATAGATAATGTAGGCTAGTCTAAACACAATAAAATTTTATATTGGCTCTATAAAATTTTTGTCCTTAAAGATAATTCTTTAATGAAACTAATGACCTTATTCTCGAGAATAAAATGTCATTAATATTTAAAAAATATACATGTAACATAAAAATAATTATACAATATATGAGTGATTAAAATGAATTTAATCTCACATTAAATATTAAAACCCCCTGGAATATTAAATATTCATTTGAAAAATAATTTCAATTTATTCTCTTACTCTTTTAAACATCACACAAACACATTTAAGGTTCCACTATGTTTGAAACTCCATATCACTTTAATTGTACAATAATCTTGACATACATACAGTTTGACCATCTAGGCATGTCACGATAAAAATAAATGAAACTCACAAACCAAGAGTATCTTATAGAATCACTAGAGGGCCCCAATGGAGATAAGTCTTAGTCATCCCAATGAAAAACATTACTATGAAAAAACATCATGTAATATAATCTTTTTATCATATGATGTCACATAAATCATGATAAATAAATTATGTCACCATCGATGTTTTATTTGTTATCTTTATGACCTTACTAGATAGACTAATATTCTTTCAGTATGGATAAGGATTTAGTTAAGGTAAAACTAACCTAGTTCAATGGGCCCAAGATATATCTTATTGAAATGGGTAGCGAAAATACATTTTTGGTCATTCCATAAATTTTACTCCAAAAATATAAAACCCCAAACAATCCAACTCATCCAAAACATAAATTTTATGACTCTTATCTTAAAAAAACATGATATCAAAATATACGCATTGATAATGATCTCAAGTCGATATTCTAATTCATATTCCCAAATAAAAGAAAAAACAATGACCCATATAACATGGGGTAGTCACATTTTCGGGTTATACCTCATGATCTTATGTACTATAGATCATCATTTACAAAATTCATGCATAGAAAACTCAATGTTTTTTAGCCATTGGTATGAAATCATATATATAAAAATCCAGTGATTACGTGAATTAATGAAAATATTTCATTAATATACATTACTATGTCCTTTTAGGCTAAGATATTTTCAGAATTTGGAAAAACTATTAACGAAGAAAACTAATACCCTTTTAAATAATATACTATTTCTATAATGAGAGAAACTATGTATCCCATAATGAGTCCTCAACACCTCAAATAAATTCTAAAACTAAGAATTTATTCTTGATATTTCATTATTTTTTATCATCCAAACCTAGGGGATTGAAATATAATAAAGGGGTGTGATAAAATGATTATTAAATGTAAACACTAGTGTTATCAACTAAATTTCATTAGTGATCATAATAGGATTATATGGAAATTATAAGGACAAAAAAGAAATTTATAGCCTATAATGCATGAATCGTACATCATTCCATAAATCTTAGCATATAATAAGATATTAAAAAATGAAAAAAAACCATGACTTAATAAACATGATACATGAGAGGACAATAACAGTAATATGTCTTGGAAATGTCACATTTCCTTGAAACATATCATAACAAATTACTTTCAAACAATTATTTGAATATAGAAATTATGAAACTACAAACAAAAAATGTCCACACCTTTTGTTATAAATAAGATAAATTCTTAAAATTTAGTTTGTGATAAAATAAAATTTCTACGGTGTATTTTGTGTCAAAATTAAATTACCAAGATTCAAGTTGTAAAAAAATTTCATACTTTATGCTGTGAATAAAAAAAATCCAACAATTCATATTGTGAATAAAACAATTTCATGCTTCATGTTGTGATCAAAAATAATTTCCACTATTATCATCCATTCCACATAATATATAAATACTTAACCAATGAATTAGTGTGATATATAAGACCCCTCCAATAAATCATCTGTATATTTTTTTCTTTATGTAAATAATCATTTATTGAATCATAAAGAACCCATAGAAATTATAATGGGTTTATTAAACCTTTTAAAAACATCCAATAACATGAACATAAAAATAAAAATATTTAAATAAAAACTAATTATCCCAAATCAATTATATCATAATAACTTATAGAGGGTGAACAAAAATTAACTTCATGAATGATAATATATATATTGTAAACAGAAGTGAAAATACAAAAGTTTTCACAAAACCTTTTCATAAATAATTATGAGTGATAATTTACAAATTAAATTAATAAAATAAAGGAATGAAAAGTATTTTTACAATTATATTATTAAGTGTTCCCTATAAAATATCCTTGTAAATAAATAATTTTTACCAAAAAAATATCTATTGAATGATAAAACCTTTCATTTAGAATCGATGGAAAGGAAATTTTAAATATTTTGAAATAATTTTGTTTGAAAACCCACATCATGAAAATGTTTTTTTATTTTAAATTGGAAAATTATTAAATATAAGTATGGTTATATTATAAAATAATATATATTAGTTATCCCAAGTAGATATGAAAGGATTTTTAGGATTGAAAATATAGACATGAATCAAATAAAAAAGTAAGAGATAAAGGTTCTTTCTTGATAAATATAAACATTTAGGTGTGAGAAAAATATAGTAGGAAACATTGAAAAAAAACAATGTCAACAGAAAAAATAAAAGAGAACATCATATAAAATTGGAAATTATTTAATGAAGAAAATATTAAGTTCAAAATAATCAATATGACTTACAGAAATATATTTTAGTTACCAAAGTTTCTTATATACAACATTGTTCCAGAAGTATGAACATTTTGAAAAGGGATTTATGTAGTTAAATTTAAATTTTTATTAGTATAGAAAAAATACCATGTAAAATAAAACTAGAGAATAATTTACACAAATTAATTGAAAAAATTTCCAAAAAAATTATAAGTCAATGAATGATACTTGAGTTAAAAAAAACTGCACAACATAATGAGCATTTAAATTAAAACCTATTGAATGAGAGACTATTAAATTAAACATAAATTATATTGAATAAACTTTATTTCTTGATATAATATCTCAATTAGGTAGAATATACACAAAATACTTGAAACATGGTTCATTATATATAACACATATTGATTAGATGAATTTGAGAAAAACCACATACCTTAGACATGATTCATTTTCAACGTTCATCTAGAATATTAAAATCTTTGATTATCTCATTTATATTGGGGGATAATAATTATTGGGATGGTATTTTGAAAATAAAATAACCTATTTTTTGTGTCTAGTAATTTTAAGATAGTGTTGGGTAGATTTTGTAATGAAATGATGGGGTTTTGGTGTGTGGGGGTGTGAGGAGAGGGAAGTCACATTTGAAATTGAAAACTTCTGACATTTTTTTAAATACCAAAATAATTATCAGTAATGGAAAGTTGTTCTTAAGAAAATTTGTAAAACATTGATAAATAATATAGAGGATAATTGATAAAGTAAAAATTTTACTCAAACACAAATTATAAATGATGTCTTATACTTTTGTGGGGTATTTTACTCCTGTATTTTTACTTTTATAATATTATCATTTATCATGGTAACCTGTTTCTGACAATAGTAACATAACGTTTATGCTAATAGAACAAAATATCCCTTAATACATATTTTAGATCTCATGATTAGAAATTTGAAATCCATTTTATTTATTATAATTTCTACATCGGATAAAAATTATTTTAAAATACTACATGTATAATGTATTAAAAATGTTTTTGAAAAATATAACTTATGTTTTAAAACAAAAAATATTGTTTCGTAAATAAAAAATACTATAAATTTTAATGTAACATAAAAACCCCATTTTTCCATAGTGAAATATTTCATGAGTCTGCAATTCAAACGTATATACTAATAATGTCCAAAAACCCAGAATATTTGTAAAAATGGTATTTTAAACTATTCACCTTAAAATAAACCTTTTTAGAAAAATATAAAAGCATTAACCCTAGGATAATTTTGACATTATAAATTTGAAAATGTAGTTATTTTTATCAAATTAAATTTATAAAATTTATATATTTATTAATTTAAATATAATTACAACATATAAATAAATACATCTTTTATTGAAAACTGGATTCTTAAACATCAAGTGTATTTAATATTACATTTTATATATTTAGAAATACTTGATTAATGAAATTATATTTCAAGAAATATAATGTGTAACTATTATAATAAATTTTTTAGATGTGATAAAATTAATTTGTTAAGGTAATATACATATTCCAATTTTAAATGGTTCTTCAAAATGATTAATAATAAGTGGTTATTCTAATTGATTAATATTTTTTATATACTATTGATTATATTCTTCATATAATTTTTATATGTCTCAATTTATTTTATTCATTTGTTAAATTACTTGTGTGTTGTGTGAGACTTGAGATATTAATGATATAATCAATTTAGATGATCCAAAATCATGGGTCATTACATTTTACCTCCTAAATTAAATTTCCTCCTCACAATTTTAATTATTACTCCCTAATGGAACTGGATGAGGGAAATTTTTTACATATCTATAATTTGGTATATAAATTCTAATATGTTATGTACCTTACTCTATTAGGATAAATCGACTTATATATCATTCCTCACACAACATCAATCAATTATACAATCATTAACCCCAATATTTATATACCCAAGTAATACATTCTCAATAACATTCCTCTCCCAAAACCATTTAAATCCTAAATAAACTAAACCATAGAGAAATAAAATAGCCATTCAAAAATAAAATTTTAACTTCACATACAATTTCATAAAGTCACAAATAAGAATCAAAATATTATGATTACAAAAATGAGATAATTTTAACTAAAAATGTTCGGGATCACTTTTTCATTAAATTAGTATTCAATTTAAAATCTACCAATAATATATTACTCACTTTTCTCAAAATATATCAACCCATTTTTACCTTATATTCATGAAAACACTAAAAATAATAGTTTCTCTTAACATAAGAATGTTTTCTTAAATAGTTTTCTCAAAAATATATCCTTTTAATAAAATCGTATTTCTAGTAAATTGACACCATTTCATATATGTTTCCATGTAATGAAAGAAAAAATATTGATGAACAATATATTTATATTTTATATAATTTAAATTAATTTTATAATACAAAATATTGTAATGTCCTTGGCAATATAAACCTTCCCTTATTGATTTTTAAAGTCTTGGAGGTGTTAACGGTGTGTTTGGGTTCTTCTTCTATTGAAATTTTCATATATTTTCCTCACATATATAGTTTTTTTCATGATCACACAATTAATTCAGGCAGTTCATGTTGGTTCTTGTGGATCCACTATCCCTTATCATGTTCCCAATTTATTATTTCATATATACCAATCATTCATATTGTCATAGATTTACATTATACAATCACATTATTCAACCATGTAAGTCATAGATTTCCTTCATTATGTCATACTATTGTTCATATCATTACACAATTCATTCATACGGTTATATATTTCATCCATACAGCCACACCAGTAGGTGATGTGGCTGTTGATTTCCTTCAAGAAGTTATACTATTCTCATACGGTTGAATAATTCCTTCATGGTTACATAGTTTATTTTTATATTTATACTAACACTTCATAAATTCATTGTTTATTATTATGGTCTACATATACCCAATATATACGTACATTTATATTATATTAATTTTACTAAATAATTATCAAATTATATTAAAAGACACCCAAATACTGTATTAGTTTTGTGTCTTCAGAAACTTGGAACACATTTTTCTAACTTGGTGAAAGATTTTCAACATCTCACATAAAGATCATATCCTTTCTGTTCTCTTCCTAAAACCTTTATTTATGTTGTGGAAAAAATAAAACATATGAAAATGGTTAGCTAAAATTTTTCTTAAGCATAATAATATAAAATATCAAAAAAAACAAAATCATGATAATGTAAAAACATGAACTTATCTTTTTAAAACCATACCAAATTTAACATATATAAAAATCTTGATTCATGAAATAAACTTTGGTAGTTCAAAGGGAATAAATTATATAGGAATCATGAACCATGAGAAAATAACTCTCAAATAAAACAAAGAATTGTTTAAAACATGAAACCATAGAAAATAATTTTCATATATTCCAAAGCTCATTTGCAAGATAATCATATCGGAAAAATTCTGTTACTAAGCTGAGGTTACTCCTCATTTACAACCCCATATTACTGAACCAGATTTACTTTCTTTTCCATCTATATTTATCTATTGAGATATAAAACATTTCCCAATTCATTAGAGGGAGATATAGGTCCCATCCACATCATAATTAAATCATTCTTATATGTTTCACAAAAAACATAAATCAGTCATCCCAGCATAACCCAGTGAATAAAATGGGCTACTTAAACAAAATTCCAAAATAATATATATAAAACCAATGGATTTCAAAAATAAAATTCAATCATAAACACAATCCAATCATAGTGATTGTACAGATAGAAACATAACCCTGTTTAAATTTTTTTTTCTCATATGGAAAATAATTTTGATAAAACATATGAAATTAATTCTTTAGGAAAATTTCATTTCTTCTTCAAAAATTATTTATTTTCTAAAAAAGAAATGAAACTTTAAAAGAAAATAATTTGTTTGAAATAAAAATTAGAAATATTGAAAAAAAAGGTTCATGGAAATAAGGTGTTGTGAAATCATAATAATATAATCTTGTAGTGTAAGTTAAAATAAAACATTCTTCTCTTAATTTTTTTGAAATTCAAAAAGTACCTCGTATTGAAAAATAAATAATATTCCTTTCATATTCATTCATAAATAATTCACCAATGGGTAACCTTCACATTAAATAGTAATATAATTATATAAAGAATATTTTATAATATATATGTATAAAACATGGACATGGATGATAAATATACCCCAGTAAATACTTACATATAAACAATCTCGTATAATGGAATCATGGACCATGAGTAAATTTCATTGGCATAAAACATTGAATTATATAAAACACCTAAGCATAGAAAATATTTTATATATTAACCAGGGCTCATTGACTAGTCCATCATAGTGGACAAAGTCCCTTACTGAACTAAGTACACTCCTCATTCTAGCCCCGTATTACTGAACCATATTTACTTTCCATTACATCCATATATATATCATGAGATATAAATATCTACCCAATGAATTAGAGGTAGATATAGTTCCCACCCATCTAATAATGAAATCATTCTTATGTGTGCCACAAAAACACAAATCATTCATCGTCGCATAACCCAAGGAATAAAATAGGTATCTTAAACACAATTTCATCATAATATATATAAAACAAATGGATTTCATAAATAGTGTTCCATCATAAACACAATAAAATAATATTTATAATAGGGATAGAAAAACAACCCTATTTAATTAATTTCATCTTATATGAAAATACATTTAATAAAACATGTGAAATTAATTCTCGATGAAAATATCCTTTCTTCTTAAAAAACAATTTCTTTTATCAAAATACCAAAAAAAATTAAATGAAAAAAATTATTTAAATATAATCTATAAATCAAATAAAGTAATATTTATATCAATAAGTTGTTATGAAAGATTATAAATTTGTTCATACCGTATAAGTTAAAAGAAACCACTCTTCTTGTACTTTATTCAGAAAGTCAAAAAGTACTTGTATTGATAATGAAAAAATATTCCTTTTATAAATTTTCCAAAAAATTCACCAATGGGTAACCATGACTTTAAAAAATATTATAATACCATAAATATTATTTTATAATACATATTTCTAAAACATGGACATGGATTATAAATATACTATAGAACATAATTTCATATAAACAATCTTGAATGAAAATGAAATTGTGAAATTATTCCTTACCAATTTATGATCAGTAGAATTGTAGTCCTCATCAAATAAAAGAAAATTATGTGAATATGTAAATATCATAAAAATCATAATAAGAATAACAAAAACATTCATGAGAAGCATAAAAACCACCCAATATAGATGTTTTATAAGGCATAAATCCCACAGAAATAAAAGGGAAACAAAACAATCCCTTACCATAAGTATGATTTCAATTATATATATCCAAACCTCATTTATAATGATTTAAATATTTTAATTGTATTATCCCATAATCATATTCATTTTTATGATATCATATATGATCATATTATAATATATTTGTTTATAACATTTCATTATTACTCATATTTCATGTATTAACTACTTTATTTTTGTAAGGATGTTTTGTCACATAAGTTTTGGTTTTCCTTATTAGGTCATATTAATTTCATTAAAAATGATATTAACTTAATATATATCATATTTATTTATTATATACATTTATATTATCATTTTTTAATGTATATCACGTAGAGTTAATTACATCACATCATGGGGAAGGTTGGTCTTACATACGCATGAGCAATGGTATCATTACCATAATTTTGGAAATGGTATTTCTGTGAACGGTATATAATTTTTTCATAATCCATATCATGTTACAATAATCACATTTAGTTTTTATTTCCACTATTATACCAATCCTATAAGGTGGTAGTGAAAAACGAATTACACTATAATTTGGATACGGTAAGTTGTACGTATGCATGCATGGTGATTTAGTTTTTTGTAGTATTTATAGAAGGTGGAATAAGGTTGCTAAATAACCATAACAACATCTTAGTATATATTTTATATTATAGTTATTAATTAATAATGGAAATTGCAATGGAATAGTAAGTAGAAGATGAAATGATATTAAGAGAGTTGGTAAAGGAGATTACCTCTTCTTCGGCGAGCTCCCTCTAGATCTCCTCTAAAAGAAACTAAGGATGGACTTTTGAGAAGAAAATAACCTATTTAATTTGAATATGAATGTCGATAAGGAATATCGGTATGTTATGGATGGTCTTTAAGGTACAAATCGAATTGAAGAAGTGTGGTAGGATTTTCTCTTTTATAATTGACGTGAGGGGAACTTTTGGAATCACCAAAAATATTAAATTATAATAAAATTTATCTCAATAAAAATATCACTAAATGATATTTATTAAAATATAGAATGAGATAAGGTTTTAATATAATCATCCAATTAATTTTAGACATGTTTATCTATCAATTTAAACCTTATCTATTTAATTAACCATTAATTATTCAATTTTAATTTTGACTAAGGTAACAAATTTTTCAATATTAAAATAGTGTAATTTAAAGTTATTTTATGTCAATTATACCAAAAATTAATATTTTATAAAATTTTCTCCCACATATTAATAATTATATATTTTTTTAAAAATATGATTTATAAATACTTAATAATACATCATTATGATAAACCATCAATAGTGTCAATTTTGATACTATTAATTTTAATGATACAAAAAAATATCAAGATATGATGTTATCCTCAAAAATATATTTTATTAAATCCCTAAGGGGTCATTTTAATCGATAAATTTATTTGGATATATTAATTATCGAAAATTATATTTATTTTCATTTTATTTATAACATTAATTTTAGTATTTCCATTAATAAATTAATTTCTACATTCGTATTATATAAAAGTTTAATTCACTTATTTGATTAAAAGAATTTAATAATAAAATACCATAATGAAGATAATTCTTCTATATTTTAGATTGATATTTTTACTCAAATATATCTTCTGTAAATTTTATATTAAAAATGATGTATTTATTAAAACTTTATAGTGACAACATTAACATCTCTTTAAATAAAATATTAGAAGTGTCATAGTCATTTCCATGTGGAACTAAATGGTCAATAAATGAACCCTTTTATGATTAAGGACAATACATAACTCCTAATAAAATTCAACCAAGTTATATAGCCTTTTAATAATTATTATAATTCTAATAAAACAAATTCTTGATTTCTCATAAATTTAATAATTTTTGCTACATTAATGTATAAGATAATTAGGTAAATATTTATTTCATAAATATTAAAAAAAATTAATGATAGAAAAAAAATATTATCTTTAAAATTAGTTTTTATGTTCTAACTTATCTTTTATATAACCTTATATTTTAAAATGATATAGTTACAAAAATTTTACTAAGACATATTTAACTTTTCATTATATAAAATAAATTAAATGTCTCAATATTATCCAATTGGATTCCAATGGATTCCATTAAACCCAATGAATATTTAGGTATAAAAATACTCATACAATTGTATTAATACAACTTTAATTCTATTTTTATAATATTATTCTTACCTTTAATTACCTGATTTACCCTTTAACCATAGTAATAAAAATTAATGTAGTTACAATTCATAATGCCCAAAAGTAAAATAAATATATTTAAATAATTTTGAACTAATTATTCAAAATATGGAATTTTTATTACTTAATTTAAAATTAATCATGTTCTCAGAATGAATATCGGGTTTTAAAAGTTTAAACATTGTAAAAGATTGAAATGTTTTTAAGTCAAAATTCATCGTAAAATTAATGTCAATGACCAACAGTATATTAAATTATAAAAATATATTCCATTTATAATTTTAAACTATTCAATAATATATTGTATCCACAAAAATTACTTTTATGTAGAAAAGAAGTTTTCAATTAAAATGTATAATATTTTTACTATTCATCAAAACTAATAACTTATCAGAAAAATATTAAAAACCATCCAAAGTAAATTCTTATATACATATTCTCTAGAAGAAGTTTACTTTTCTAAATATAATATTTGAATGTTTAAAAAACTAAAATTAAAATGGGTTCTCCATCACAAGGTGGAAGAATGACATTTTTTTTTAAAAAATACTTATTTTTTATGAAATGTTGAATTTGTTCTTATATAATGTATTGAAACATAAAAGATGAATTTTAAACATTATATTTAATATATTAATTATATATTAAATTAATAAAAACCATAATTAGTGATTTTATTATTTTATAAACTCACTTATTATCATTTAAATATTTTTTTAGAATAAATAATATATAGTTCAAACCCACCATTATAATGACTAGGATATAAGGTGACATAATAATATTTAATTGTTCAAATAAAAATTTTGGAATTAATAATATTAAAAAAACTTAAAATTGTTTTAAACACAATCCAACCGTATTGTTTCGTATATTACAAGCTAAGAAATTGTTGCGTATAATGCAAGCTTATCTTGGTGTAGTGTAAAACACAAGACAACCAAGAAATTAAAAATATAATATCATAAAAATAAAGTGGTTTTATCTTATACCCCTATTAAAATGAATTTCATCCTATAAATTTTTCTAGTTTATAAAATAATTAATATTTTAAAAGTTCTTTTATAGAAACCCACAATGAAAAAAAGGATATTAAAACTTCCCTTTAAAAATGAATGTGAGAAATATAATAGTTACAAAAATTCACTCATAACTGGGTTCCCACATGGGATAATATAGGTGGAAATTGAAAACATGGATATTAAAGAAAAATATACCCATCACATTCTCATGGAGAGTGATAGAGAAAATTTTTAGGAGAAAGATAACAGTTAAAAAGCCCTAAAGATACAATGATTTAAGGGTCCACTTGAATCATAAAAAACTATTAGTACTAGGATAAATTTTTTTGTTTTAAGATCCTTTCCCTAGAGATTAATAATGAGAATAAATACTTACCTGATTATATATAATTTCATCCTTTTGTTATTCATTGATTAATTTTCTATTCCTCTCTTATTCTAGGAAATTAAATTAAATTTTTCATTCTTAAAGATTTAGTAGATCATGATATGCCTAAGTAAAATGATAGTTTATTCCATCTTTCTATATCACAACAAAAAGGATAGAACAAGTTATAAAATATGCATAAGTCCACCTATAGTGAGATATTACTTCTATCTAACAAACATCATCTGAGGTATAACTTATACTATTCATAAATTTATAACCTTACAATCCTTCTAAAAGCTAAAAATCCAAAACATTAGAGAGAGGTGATGTAAATAGGATTCACATTTTTTCTCCCATATATCATAAGGTATCTCTTTTTGGTAACATTAAAAACATTTAAACACCTTATTCATGTATTATCTGGATAATAACATGAGTTAACATAGATACATATAGAAAACAGTCATGTTTCCTTATTGTTAATTCCAAAAAGTTGAAATCTTAATCCATGATAGCATAAAACACTTTTCAAAAAAATCCATAATCGGTTCTAAGGAAATTATTACCATACAATTTACTTATTCATAACCAAAATATTATTATCTCATTTTCAAGCTCATACTAAGGGTTATCATTCCATTAATCATTTATTTTTCAACTTATTACCCAAATCACTTTTCTTTATTACTGGTACCATTCAGAATATACTTTCAAATACCCACGTAAAACAACTGTGTAACAATCCTTATAGGTTTACTTATTTTATAATACCATAAAATTAATTATACACCATTATTATGGATAAACATGAAATCATTCCACTATCTTTTAAACCATTAAACAAACTTTATCATTTTATTCATTAACAGTTCATTCATCTAATATATCATTCGTAGTCTCTTCATCATATGAAACATAAATAATACCCATAAAACAATGATGATTCTCCTCAAGATATTTTCCATTGGGGAATTTATTTTCATATTTCCCATAAATTCCTCTTTTAAAACATATAACCATCATTGATGTATTCGAAAAACCATTATCTTTTTCCATTGTGTTAACTAATCCTTTACCATTGAAATTACTAGATTTGTGTCCTTATTTTCGACACCCCAAAAAGACTTCCAATTTCTTTAAAACATTATCATTGATTCCTCTTCCAACATGATTTAAATGAGGAAAATCAAACTTTTTTCCTCTGTAATCACTAAGAAACTCCATCTTTATCTTATTAGGTGAATTAGGAGCCTCACCAAAGTTGAGATTATTGATCAAGTTATGTGATTTATTATTGGGAATAATAACAATGTTTTACCTTACAAAACCCATTTAATTTGGTTTCTCATGAGGAATATATTTCCCTTGTCCATAATATTATCTATTAAGATTAATAATACTATTTTTTACCATTTTCTAAAACTCAAAAAAATAAAATTGTGCGCGATATAAATCATGCTAGAAAACCCACATAATCAAGGGAAAGTACTTTCAAACTATAACATCTTAGATTTAATTCTTTATTATCGATGATCATTACAAGAATTCTTGTACAATATCCTATAATTAGACATATCTTTAAAACATACCTATACATTCATTATAACTATATCTAGGGATATCACTAAAGTTTTCTCATCCTAGTTTCCAAATGGTAACTAAACCTTATCTCTGATACCAACTGATGATTCCCAAGATTAACATACAAGGTAATCACATTAATTTTTTGTAATAATTAATAAATTACAAAAATAGATTCCCAAAGACCGTATTAGTTTACTGTCTTTGGAAACTGGGAACACATTCTTCTAACTTGCTGAAAGATCTTCAACATCGGCCATAATGATCTTCTCCTTTACTTTTTCTACATAAACTTTTCATTATATTCTGTGGAAAATAAAACATATGAAATGGGTGATCTCAAATTCTAAGTAAGGGTATGAATTGAAAATATTATAAATAACATAAACATAATAATGTAAAAACTTTAACATAACTTTTTAAAACCATACCAAATTTAACATATATCAAAAATATTGACTCGTGAACTAATCTTTGGTAGATCATAAGGCATAAATCATTAGTTAATCATGAACCATAAATAAATATCATTAGAATAAAACATGGAATTTTCAAAAACAAATAAGAAAATAAAATCATTTTAATATTAGCCAAGGATCATTGACAAGACCATCATAGTGGAAAATGTCCATTAATAAACGGATTTCACTCTTCGTTCTATCCCTATATTATGGAACTAGGTTTTCATTCCATTCCTTCCCTATCTATATAATGATATATAAATATTTACACAATGCATTAGAGGGAGATATAGGTCCACCCATCTCATAATGAAATCATTCTAACATGGGACATAAAAACATTAATCATTCATCATAGCATAACCCAATGAATAAAATTGGTTTCTCAAAATCTTTCCATAAAAATATATATATAATAAATGGATTTAAAAAATAGCATTCCATCATAAACACAATAAAATAATATTAATAATAGTGATTGAAAAATAAAAATATTTAATGAATGTCATCTTATACGAAAAATATTTTTCATAAAACACATGAAATTAATTCTTGGCGAACATATCCTTTCTTCTTCAAACCCATTTTGTTTTCTAAAAATACCACAATATTTTGAAGAAAAAAATTATTTGAAAAAAAAACATGAAATCATGTAAAGTAATATTCTTGGAAATATCTTTTTATGGAAGTGAAAAAATTTATTCATTTCATATAAGTTAAATGAAAACATTCTTCTTGAACTTTTGACAGAAAATTAAAATGTACCATATATTGAAAACGACAAAAGAATTATTTTATACAATTACATAAAAAATAAAAAATTGGTCACATTGACTATAAAAAAATAGTATAATTATATAAATAATATTTTATAATAAATATTTATAGAACATGGACATGGATAATTAATATACTCGAGTAAATTATTACCTATAAACAATCTTAGATGAAAACGATATTGTGAAATTATCCCTTACCAGTTTTTGATCAGTTGAATTTTATTCCACCTAAAACAATTTTTTTTATTAATGAGTAAATATCATAAAAATCATAAAAATAATAATAATAAAATTCTTTGGAATCCTAAATACCACTCAAAATAAATAGGTGGTGTATAAGGCATATGTCCCACATAAATAAAAGTGAAACCAAATAATCTCTCAGTTTAGGTCTGATATCATTTGTATGTACCTGAACCTCCTCTATAATGATTTAAATAGTTTCATTGTATTATTAACGAATCATATTTATTTTAATGATATCATATAAGACCATATTATCGTTTTTTATTAACATTTCATTGTTACTCGTTATTCATGTATTAATTGATTTATTTTCTAATTGATGTTTTGTTGAATATATTTAGATTATACTTCTTAGTTCATAGTTACATATTTATAAAATTATATTGAAATAATACATATCATATTTATTCTTTATTTACATTTATATAATCTTGTTTTAAGGGATATCGTGTTGAATTAATCACATTGCATCATGGATATGGTAGGACGTACGTAGAACCGAGAAACGATATCATTTACGGAATTTGTGAAAAGGTATAAATTGTGTGTTATATAATTTTTCCATAATATATATCATATTTTAATAATAAAATTTAGTTATTTTTTCTATAATTATACCCATCCATGTAAAGTGGTGGTGAAAAATAGATTTAACCACGGCGTGGAGACAGTAAATCGTACGTACACAAGCGTAGTGATTTTGTTTTATGTGTGATGGATAGATGGTGGAATAATTTTCATCCATAACCATAATAACATCTCATTAAATAGGTGATATTTTAGTAATTACTTAATTATTTAAACAACAGATTAATAGTATGTTGAAGAAGCAATGATCTTGAGTGAGCTTGTAAAGGAGATTTCATCTTCCACAAGCTCCCTCTAGATATCCTCTTAATAGCACTAAGGTTTGCCTTTTGGGAAGTCCAGAACCTATAAAATATGAATATGAATGTTTTTAAGAGATATTTTTATGGTATTTATGAATGTGAAGGATAAAATTTAAGTGAAGAAGTGTGGGAGGATGTTCCATTTTATAATTGAGGTGATAACACTTTTGGAATCTCCGGAAATATGAAATTAGAATAAAATATGTCACAATAAAAATACCATAAAATGTCATTTATTAGAACACATAATGAGATATGGTTGTGATATCATCTACCAATAAATTTTATACAAGTATTTATATCAATTAATCCTTATTATTTTAGTTAACCCTAAGTTAGTCTAGTTTAATTTTAACTAAGTTAATAAATTATTCAATATTAAACTAGTGTAATTTTTTACTTATTTGATATCAATTATACCATAAATGAATAATTTAGAATATTTTAGACCACATTAGAATTATTATATGTTTTTAAAAATGTTTTATTCTTTATAAAAATTTTAATAATACCTAATTTTGATAAAAAAATCAATAGTTTCAATTTTTCACTATTCATTTAATTAATTTTAAAAATTATAAATATAAGATGTTATCCTTGAAATCAATATTTTATTATATTAATACAGGTTCAAGGTAATCTATAAAATTATTTAGATATATTAATTATCTCAAATTATATTTATTTTAATATTTTTAAAAACATTAATTTGGTATTTCAATTAATAAAAAAATTACTACATTCATATTGTAAAAATATTTAATATAATTATTTTTTAATATAAATTTAAAGTAAAATTCAATAATGAAGATAATTATTCTTGATTTCTTATGAATATTTTTAGTAAAATATATCTTCTAGAAAATCCTATAATAAAAATTTTATATTTATTAAAACATGTATGTGACAACATTAACACCACTTTAATTAAAATATTTTCAGTTTTGTAATCCATTCCATATGGGTACAAATTATCAATAAATAAACCCTATGATGATAATGGTTAAGATATACTCACACAATAATATTTGGTCAAGTGTTATAATCTTTTAATGGTTATTATAATTTTAATAAAAAAATTATTTATTTCTCATTAATTAAATAATTTCACCATCAATAATGTATCAGCTATTAAGGTAAATATTTATTTTCTAAAAATTAAATATAAATGTACCTGATAAATAAAAACATATTATCATTAAAATTATTATTTATAGTCTAATTTATCTACTATATAATGATATATTAAAAATTGATATAGCTATAAAATTTTGAGTAAGACATATTTAACATTTATTTAAATAAAATAAATTAATTATCTTAATCTTATCCAATTAGATTTGAGTGTCTATAATTTTGATCCATGTATGACTTAGGTAGAAAACTAGTCATCCAGTGATATTAATTTTAATTTTAGTGTTATTTTATAATATTGTCCTTACCCTTAATTACATGATTTACATTTTTACCATAATAATAAAAATTACCGAAGTTACTATTCATAATGCCCAAAAAACCTATTTACATATTTTGGATATGATGATTCAAAATATGGATTCCATTTTTCAAAATTAAAAACATAGAAGTATTAGTAAATAACTTAAAATTAACACTACTGGAAAGATGATATTTCCCAACACTTCTATACCAACGGTTTGTAAAAACCGTTGGTATAGCTACCCTTTCCCAACGGTTCACCTAAACCGTTGGGAAAGGGTGTGTTTTGAGCCTCTTTCCCAACGGTTCACCAAAACCGTTGGGAAAGGGTGTGAGAATTGAGCCTCTTTCCCAACGGTTTTGGTGAACCGTTGGGAAAGGTCAACCACAAATTCAACCTTCGGCCTAAATGAATTCAACCCACTCTAACCTTTCCCAACGATTTTGAAAACCGTTGGGAAAGGTCTTTTCCAACGGTTTTGAAAACCGTTGGGAAAAACCACCAACAAATTAAAGGGTTATCCCAACGGTTTTGAAAACCGTTGGGATAGGTTCTTTAATTTTTTTCCAGACCTACTAACTGAGAACATTATATAAATAAAAATTTTAAATAATTATGATAATACTTATATATATTTATGAAATTATGTTTACAAAAGTGATGTTAGCTTAGTGGTTAAGTCGTTCAATTATAAACGAGGGGTCCTGGGATCAAATCCCAGCGGATGTTTTATTTTTGGAATTTATATACCACCTGTTCCATTACCGTTGGTATAAATTTCTTATTACCTATACCAATGGTTTTGGAAACCGTTGGTATAGACCTATACCAACGGTTTTTGGAAAACTGTTGGTATAGACCTATCCCAACGGCTTACTTGGCTACGGTTCTTTAAACCGTTGGTATAGGCTATACCAACGGTTTGGAGGCCTATACCAACGGTTCCAAACCGTTGGTAAAGGTTAGTTTTCCAGTAGTGTAATCATGTAGTAGGAATGAAAATCAGGTTTTAAAATTCTAAACATTGCAAAAGATTGATATGTTTTTACATCAAAATTAATAGTGAAATTAATGACAATGAAAAAAATTATATTAAAAGATAAAACTAGTTTCAATTTATAATTTAAAACCATTCAATAATATAATATATCCACAAAAATTATTTTGATAGAAAAAGTTGCTTTCAATAATAATTTACTATATTTTTACTTTTCATCAAAACTAAAAACATATCATAAAAATATCAAAAATTTATCCAAAGTAATTTTTTAAATACCTTTTATTGGGAAGAATATTATTTGGTTAAAAAATATATAAAATTATCAAAAATGTGATTTAAAATGGGTACTCCATAAAAAGGTAGAAAACTACATTTATTAAAAAATAACTTCTTTTGTCCAAAAACATGAATTTTTTCAAATATCATGTCTAGAAAACATATAAGATAAATTTTAAACATTATATTGAATATATTATACAAATAACATATTTATAAAATTTATCAAGAGTGATTTTATAATTTTACAAACTCACTATTTTTCATTTATAAAGTAATTTTCAGAAGAAAGTTAATACTTTTCATACCCTCTATTATAATGACTAGGTTAAAAGGTAAAATAATAATATTTAGTTATTAAATTAAAATTGTGGAATTAATTCAATAAAATGAATGTAAAATTATGTGTAATACAAGGAAAGAATAATGTTTCGTATACAGCAAGCTAAACTGGTGTTGCGTATAACACAGGATTATCTTGGGGTAGCATACAACACAAGAAATCAATGAAATTAAAAAAACACTATCACTTAATAATATATGGCTGTCACATGGTGAAACATTTATTTATTATGATCTACTCATCACAGTCTCTCCAACAGTTTACAAAATTACTTAATTTTTTAAAATGTGATTATTTTTCTAGAATGGAATGATAATTTTTTATAAAATGAGATAATGAATTTAAATCCTCATTGAATGTTTTTTTAAAAATTGATTTTTAGGATTAAATATCCAAATTTAATTTCTTAAACAAATTGATTTTAAATTAGGTTATTTTGTCTATTTTAAAGAAAACTAATTTATTTGATTATTAATGTATAAATTTAAGCATGGTAATTTTTCAGAAAATTGTATCTAGTATCATAAAATTATGTGAAATTATATATTTAGGTATTTGTTTTTTTTATTTTTTTCTAGAAAAACTATCACCATATGAATTGAAACTTTTATATTCTTCTGTATCTACCCTAGAGTCTCCCTTTCTGTGATTCATGTTGTGTTAAATAGCCCTGTTTCCACACTTTATTCTACACTAATTTATCATAATTGAGGTAAGTGATTTATTATATAGACACACTCCCTTAACATAAATTAAAATTACATCATTTTTTTAGAATAATTAATAAATTATAAAAACTAATTCCTAAAGACCGTTTTAGTTTTGGGCCTTTCGATTCATTGAAACATAAACACTTGTAGAGAAATGAGCTACAATATCTCACACTATTTTCTCCATTAATATCATCCTTCTCAGAAACATCATATATAATACATATCTTCCTAACCTAGGGAATAGAAACCTAAAAATGGGTGAGTTCAGATGCGTAGTGAGCCTAAACAAGAGAGATATGTAGGCACAATCATGGATATGAGGGTATGAGAACATGAGAATAACATTGGAAGATCATACTTTATATATCAACAATATTATAAATGAGTCATGGAATAAATATAGGCCATTCTCAAAACATGAATCATAAGAGAATATAGATTATAATCCAAGAAATCATATAATAGAAAAAATATATGGAATTATAGAATAAATATAACCATATAAAATCATTCCCTAAAAGGTAAGTCTCATTTCCAAAAATTATTTCGGAACTTCATTGGGACTTCACCTACTAGACGGGACACGCCACCATCCCCAATCACAGTCCTTTAATTATAAGGGATCAGGTTCTCCATCTTCCCATAGTGAATTGGGTTCTCCATCTTCCCATTGTGGATCAGGTTTACCCATCATCCTATAGTTGATCAAGTTTCCCAATCATCCATAGTGAACCAAGTGATTCAACTTAATTCCAGTCAATTCCTCATGAGATATACATATTTACCCAATGCAATGGAGGGAGATATAGGTGCCACAAATCTCATAAAAAATCATACGTAGATGTTCCAAAATTCATAAATAAACATATCATTACCCATGAAATTAAATGGGTATCATAAACATGTGATCATATCATAACCTGTGGAAAAAATATAGGTTTCATGATCATTTCATCAAAGAATAACCCCTGAAGATATGTGGTTCTCATACCCATAAAACCTATGAAATTAAAAATGTTTTCAAAAACATATATCCCATGCAAGACAAATGGGTTTCATAACTATCAAATAATAAAAACCTAAACAATTCATTTAAATAATATGAAAGTAACCATAGGATAATTTACTCATAAATTACAGAGTAACACAGATGGATTTTATTTAAAATAGAAAATAATATGGGTAGATATTTTAATAGCATTTATTGAGGAAAATATCCTTTCTTTTTTGAAAAACTCTTTTCAGAATGTTAATATTTTTTAAAACACTTTTATTTGGAATAGATAGGTAATTTTTAACAGAATATTTGAAAACCATAAAACGTTTTTAAAATAATTTTTCCTTGAAAATTATAACAAAATATCAATTTAAAAATATTTTTGAAAATGTGGTTTTTTAATAAAACAGGTATCTGACTGAAGAAGATAAATGAGGTCATATTTTCATAAAAACATTTCTTTAATTATCTTATGTAAACAACAGTGGAAATGATACTAATACATTAACGCATTATAACTAACCAAACAATATGAACATTTTTTTGGTATTATTGAAATATTTATTGAAATATTTCATTAATGAACTCATACTCCTAAACAATCCCAAAAAATTATTAGAATTTGGCAATATACTCTTACCCCATGGTAACATAGAATCAGAATCCACAATTATGAACATTACATTACATAAAGAATAAAGTATCATCAAAATAATGGAATTAATTATATAAAATGAAAAATGGAATTGTATACACCTTGTATAATAATATTGTTCATATAATGGCATGTATCTCAACGAAGGAAAATTGATAAAAAAATCTTTGTTACTAATTCAGTAACTATTGAAATAGAAAATGTATGAAAGAGAGATCATAAAATAAAAATTTAAATACCCATATATTTAATGATAAAAATTATATAATATATTTGGGGTCATTATATACACCACATAGAATAAATGAGATGTTAATAAGGAAAAAATAACCCTAAAATAAAAGTTAGACCTGAAATCCTCTTACCTTATATCATGAATTTCTTCATCCTCATTAAAAACTCCTATTTAATAAATAAAAATTTAATATAAATCTGATGCATAACCATATTATTATATATAATATCATATATGAATTTATATTATCCACCTATTAAAAATCTAATGTTAATGTTACTCCTTGAGTAATATCCACTTTTTTTTCATACATTTTTTTATTTATTATTCTGGATCCTATTAATTTGATATCTATTTATAAATTTAAATAATTTAAATCATGATATAAATATAATATATATTTAATATGTAAATATTTTTAATAATATATAAATGATATAAATATAAAATTGTATACATTGTTTATAGAGACGGTAGGTCGTACATACGCATGGGCATTGTTTCTTATTAATTATCATTTCTAAAGAAAGAATGTAACTAGAATATATGTATATGTATATATACTAATTATAGTATAAATATTACTTCCTATATATAATAGATGTTTACTAAATCCATCCATACTGTATTCCATGTAGAGTTTTAATGAATCACATCGCGTTGAGGATGCATGTAGAGACCCGTATCCTGATGTACATGTACATTACATTACATTTGCGGAATACTTAGTACATAACAAAAACACACACACAAGGACCGTAATAGTTTAGTGTCTTTGGAAACTCGGAATATAATCTTCTAATCGTGGTGAAATATCTTCAACATCTCCCATAATGATCTTCCTTTTTTTTACCTAAAACCTTTCTTTATATCCTGGGGAAAATAAAACATAAAAGGGTGAGCTCAAATGCTCAGTAAGGGTAAACAAAAGAAATATCAATCATATCATATTCATAAGAACATAACATTTTGGAAATCTTAACCTGCAAAAGAGATCATAATTTCATAACATGGGGTAAATCATGGCAGTGAAATGTAATCACAATAATCATAACTTAAAACATGAAACTTTGTGGAATTCACACATAATCATAGAGAATCATTTCTTGTTAGTCAAGACTCATTTCCAAGACTATCTTAGTGGACAAAGTCCCTTTCTGAATCGAGTAACCCTCGTTTCAGTCCTGTTTCACTGAACCTGTATAACCTACCATTCCAGCCATGTTTATCTCATGAGATATAAAATCTTTACCCAATGAATTGGAGGGATATATAGGTCCCACCCATCTTATAATGAATCCTTTCTTATGTGTGCCACATAATCATAAACCATACATCATAGCGTAACCCATGTAATAAAAATGGGATTCTTAAACAACATGACATCATAAAACAATTCATATAAGATAAAGGAATTCATAAAAATATTTCCATCACAACATAATCAAACCAATGTAATAATAGGGATAAAAAGAGAACCCTTTTATTATATTAGATGGAAAATAATTTTGATAAAATACTTGAACTCCATTCTTGAGGAAAATATCATTTCTACTTCAAAAACATTTTTCCTTTCATAACATGTCATACGACTTTAAAATAAATGAAGTTGATTAAAAATAAACTTGAAAACTTCTAAAGGAAGTTTCTTGGAAATAATATTTTAAAAATCCATTCATGCCGTATAAGTTAAAAAAAACATTTTTCATACTTTTGTCGGAAAAGTCAAAAAGTACCTCGTACGAAAAACGACAAAAGATTCCTTTCATACATATTACTAAAAACTCACCGAAGGGTAAAAATGGATTTAAACAATTGTAGGTGGATGGAAATAATATTACATATTGATGAAACATGGATGTGGATGGTAAAATACACCCTAGTAAATACTTACGAATAAAAAATCTCGGATAAAAATGAGATTGTGATATTTCCCTTATCTTAGGTCCGATTTTCTTTGTACGTGTCCGAAGCTCCTCTTCTTTGGAACGCTTCTTTGAATCCTCCACTTAGGGAACTAAGATTGGTATTTGAAGAAGACCAGGACCTCTAGGATTATTCTAGGGAAGTGGAGAGGAGAAAATGGCAGGGGTTGGCCGAGCTTGAGTGCTCAATTTTGGATTGAGGAGGTGGGGGAGGAGGTGCCCTTTTATAAGGGAGGAGAGGGGCACCTTAGGAATATCTCAAAATATTATTTTATATTAAAGTCAAAATCGGTTTATAATGGTTCCAAAGGGTCTTATTTCTAAGCTAAAGTGGGGAAGGGTCGAAATCCTATCAACCAATAGGATTTAGACAAGTTTAGGGTATTATTTTAACCTTATCAATTAGATTTAACTCTAAGATAAATAATTTAACTTTTACCATGTCTTTTTGTTTTCTTTCACTATATGGTTAATACACTTACTATAACATGCCAAACGAACCCCAAATTGTTTATTATTAATATATATATCCTTATCTAAGTCATTTGGCCGAACCTTAGATTTTTAGGAATAAAATAACAATTAATAATATAATATTAGATTTAAAAACTATTTTGTGTCAATTTTGACACCATTTGATATCTGATTTTTGTGAAAGTCATAACAGAATTATATGTTCGAACCAAGTTGATTAAATCAACACTAATATATCATAGTAACCTAGAAAATTAGTGGGATTCATAAAAAGTCTTAAATTACATTTATTTTGTATTTATAATATCAATTATGTCAATATTTCATTAATAAGATAATTACTGCATCATCTTTGTGTCATAAATAAATTAAATTGTTTGATGTCTAAAAATTACAAATAAAATACCATTATGTAGGAAATCTTTTTTTCTTTCTAATTAATATTTACAATAGAATTTATCTTATGTATAACCCTATATTAAAAATGTTTTAGTAAATAAACATTTATTTTAACTCTTTTAACTCTTCTTTGAATTAAATAATAATAAATGTACTAATCTAATCCAAGTGGACCTAAATGATAATATTTTACACTTAAGGATGTTTTTGGTCGAGATACACTTGTCCAATAGAATTAGGACATGTGTTAGGGTAATAATAATATCATTTTTACCCTTAATTACCCTATTTACTTTTAACCGTGGTAAATAAAAGTAAAAAGTTACTATTCACCAAAAATTATTTTCATCTCATTGAACCACATTTTACTTACTGACATCAACCTCGTCTCTTGGATTTTTGAAATTCCATTCACAGAAGCGGTAAAATTATGTTTTATAAAAAATTCTGTTTTTTTAACTACCACTTAGTAGTTTCACTATTCATCAAAAATTGATGTTTTTCAGAACAATGCCAAAATTTCATCCTAAGCTATATTTCATATTCCGAATTCAAAAATGAAGTCTATTTTACCAAATTCATAACATAGAAGTTTCATTAATTAATATTATAATTAAATCCCGCTGTTAAAACAAATAGCGTGTTTTTTAAGAAACAATATCATCAAAAGATTGACACTTGATTATGTCTGGTTTAAATGTGAAATTACATCCAATGACCAAAATTGTATTAAATTGTAAAAATATATTCTAAATATACTTTAAAACCACTCAAATTAATAATTTATCACTATTAATTATTTCGATTAAAAAAGTTGTTTTTAATTATAATTTAGTAATTTTCACTATTCATCAGAATATGAAAGTTATCCGAAATGTACCAAAATTTCACCTTAGGCTAAATTCGATACTCCGAATCCAAAAATGAAGTCCATTTTGAGAGCTGAAATTTATAAAATTTTAAAAAGTGGTTATTACTCTTCATAACGGCTAGTTTTAATAATATTTTAATAGCATATCGTTGTTTCATGAAACTCAGTATTGCGTACTACACACGCTATCGAGGAAGGTTGTGATTGCGTGTAATGCAAGGCAAGTCAAGGATGCGTGTTGTGAAAGCTCCTTTTTGTGTAGCGTACAACACAAGACATTAATAAAATTAAAAAGAATAGTTTTCATAAAATCTCGGGCTGTTACATTCTACCCCCCTTAAAATGAATTTCGCCCTCGAAATTCATCGGGGTTATAAATAGTTTACTATTCGAAAGTTTCTCTAATAGAAACCCACATCGTAAAAAGGAATACCAAAACTTGTCTTTAAAAACTAAAGTATGAAATGTAACGATTACCCAAATAAACTAATCATTGGGTTTCCACATAGGTGAAAATATGGATATGGAAGAGAAATCTAACCATCATGTTTTGATAGAGAGTGGTAGAGAACATGACTATAGAAAAGCCAGCAATCACAAAGCCATAAATTTGTGACGATCTAAGGTACCATCTAATTCATCAGGTATAAGATCACTAGGACAACATTTTTGGTTTTTAAGATCATTTCCCAAAAGTTGAAAATTTGAATTAGAATAAATACTTACTTTATTTTGGAAAAATCTTACTGTTGTTCGTGCCTTGAACAATTTCCACTTGATCTCTTAAATAAATAAAGTTGAATGTGAAGTGTTATCAGATTATGTGATAGAATGACGGGTCATCCCATCTGTCTCAAACAAAAGGTTACATAAGTCATTCTATAGTGAGATTAATCATATATGGTTCCTAAAATGGAATTATACTTCATATATTATACTATATAATAAAACTAGTTTCTACTAAACAGGGACTTCTTGTAGGCCAGTGGTAGGCGATAAAGGCCAGTCGCACTTCGGTTGTGGGTTCGATTCCCACAGCCTTGTCCGAAGCGATGGGCTGTCGCCCGTCCTGCAGGATGTCCTTTTTCTAAAGCTACATTACTATAACATTCCATCAATAATATCAAAAAACTTCAATCCTTAAACAATACTAACTTATGTCCAACATAATCCATTCCAATCTTTAGGCTTATCTAAAATACTTCGGTCCAAGATCATAGTATAAATAAAATGATCACGTGAATGCCATCATTTATCCCTCATATATCTTGTTCGTTACATTCCAGTCATGTGAATACCATAAAATGAATACCCATTAAATCTCAGTGAAAACATGAGTTCTGTCAAAAGTGAACTCTTTCCACATACCAAAATCCTCAAAATTCTATATACTCAAACCATGATATCACTTAGTCCTTATATCAATCATGAGCTCATGAATACTACTAAACATTTCATTTTCTCGTTTTCCCTTCATTATGCACATATCATCTTATTTCCAAAAAAAGAATCTCAATCACTTTGAATACCACATTAGACCAACACATAAATATTCCAATACTTTATGATACAACATTATTTTGGAATCCCATTACATAAACACTTAATCATTCCACCACATCGTTGTCATATTCAACATCGCCAATAGTGATCGCAATTGACTTCCCTTTGTCCATTGCCTTAATTGTTTGCTCATGTTGATCATTACTAACCCTTGGATTAGGGCATTTATTAGCATAATGCCCCATTTCCTTGCACTTGAAGCATTGAAGTGTTGGTGGTGCGTTCTCTGCAGTGTTTGCTTCATTCACATTATTAGAATTCCTTTTTCCATTACTTCGACACTTAGCTGCTCAATGACCTTCTTTTCCACACTTAAAACATTTTCTAGTCCCTTTAAGATAATCTCCACCATGCTTCTTTCCACACTTTGTGCATAAGGAAACATTCATCTTCTTTTCACCATTATTCTGAGATTTCTCCTTGAACTCCATCTTTCGTTTCTTGTCAAAACTATGAGATGGATATGTAACACCAACTTCCATTTCTACCTTGATAGCACAATGCACAATTTCTTCATAGCTACTGAAGTCTCTTATAGCTAATGCCCTTCGAAGACTTGGTTTTAAGCCACTGAAAAATCGATCAACATTACTTTTAGGTTGGATGATAATGCCAGATGCATACCTTGTAAGTCTTGTAAAATTCTCTTCATATATACCAACAGATTCATCATCCTTTTGCTTTAGTTCAAGAAACTCCTTCTCCATCTTTGTTCGAAGAATACGAGGGAAGTACTTACTGAAAAATAAGTTCTTGAACTCGTCCCATTCCATGGACTCAATTTCATCCCTTTGCCTCATATTCTTAATAATATTCCACCATTGATCAGCATCACCTTCCAAACGATACACTGCTAAGATGACATTATCATGTTCAGAACATTGAAGAACTGAAAACATCTTTTCGGTGGTACTGATCCATTGTTCAGCAACAAGTGGATCAGAAGACCCACTGAAAGAAGGTGGACGTTGCCTCATGAAGGACTCAATAGAATATTGTTCCCTTCTCTGCTCATTTGGAAGTCCAGAATGATTCACAGCTTGTGTAAGTATAGCAATAAGATTTTTCACTCCATCTCCCATAACATTTGTTTGTTCAGTAGGACAATCATTGCATTGTCCATTGCATTGATCAACACGGTTCCTTCGGGTTCCAGCCATCGTCTAAAACCCAAAAAGAATAGTGTGAGAGGAAAAAATCATGCTAGGGAAAACAACATAATAAAGGGGGAGTACCCTCAATATCTAACATCTTAGGTTAAATTCTAAGATCGTTAGCGCAATTCTCGCACTATAACCTATATGTATACTTAACCTTAGATACATCCCTAGACACACCTTAGAAATATCTCTAGGGATCTCACTAAAGTTCTCGCATCCTAGTTTCTAGAGGTTGACTAAACCTTTCCTCTGATACCAACTGTAGAGACCCGTATCCTGACGTACATGTACATTACATTACATTTGCGGAATACTTAGTACATAACAAAAACACACACACAAGGACCGTAATAGTTTAGTGTCTTTGGAAACTCAGAATATAATCTTCTAATCATGGTGAAAGATCTTCAACATCTCCCATAAAGATCTTCCTTTTTTTTACCTAAATCCTTTCTTTATATCCTGGGGAAAAGAAAACATAAAAGGGTGAGCTCAAATGCTCAGTAAGGGTAAACAAAAGAAATATCGATCACATCATATTCATAAGAACATAACATTTTGGAAATCTTAACCTGCAAAAGAGATCATAATTTCATAACATGGGGTAAATCATGGCAGTGAAATGTAATCACAATAATCATAACTTAAAACATGAAAATTTGTGGAATTCACACATAATCATAGAGAATCATTTCTTGTTATTCAAGACTCATTTCCAAGACTATCTTAGTGGACAAAGTCCCTTTCTGAATCGAGTAACCCTCGTTTCAGTCCTGTTTCATTGAACCGGTATAACCTACCATTCAAGCCATGTCTATCTCATGAGATATAAAATCTTTACCCAATGCATTGGAGGGAGATATAGGTCCCACCCATCTTATAATGAATCCTTTCTTATGTGTGCCACATAATCATAAACCATACATCATAGCGTAACCCATGTAATAAAAATGGGATTCTTAAACAACATGACATCATAAAACAATTCATATAAGATAAAGGAATTCATAAAAATATTTCCATCACAACATAATCAAACCAATGTAATAATAGGGATAAAAACAGAACCCTTTTATTATCTTAGTTGGAAAATAATTTTGATAAAATACTTGAACTCCATTCTTGAGGAAAATATCCTTTCTACTTCAAAAACATTTTTCCATTCATAACATGTCATACGACTTTAAAATAAAAGAAGTTGATTAAAAATAAACTTGAAAACTTGTAAAGGAAGTTTCTTGGAAATAATGTTTTAAAAATCCATTCATGCCATATAAGTTAAAAAAAACATTTTTCATACTTTTGTCGGAAAAGTCAAAAAGTACCTCGTACGAAAAACGACAAAAGATTCCTTTCATACATATTACTAAAAACTCACCGAAGGGTAAAAATGGATTTAAAAAATTGTAGGTGGATGGAAATAATATTACATATTGATGAAACATGGATTTGGATGATAAAATACACCCCAGTAAATACTTACGAATAAACAATCTCGGATAAAAATGAGATTGTGATATTTCCCGTACCTTAGGTCCGATTTGCTTTGTACGTGTCCGAAGCTCCTCTTCTTTGGAACGCTTCTTTGAATCCTCCACTTAGGGAACTAAGATTGGTCTTTGAAGAAGACCAGGACCTCTAGGATTATTCTAGGGAAGTGGAGAGGAGAAAATGGAAGGGTTTTTCCGAGCTTGAGTGCTCAATTTTGGTGTGAGGAGGAGGGGGGAGGAGGTGTCCTTTTATAAGGGAGGAGAGGGGCACCTTAGGAATATCTGAAAATATTATTTTGTATTAAAGTCAAAATCGGTTTATAATGGTTCCAAAGGGTCTTATTTCGAAGCTAAAGTGGGGAAGGGTCGAAATCCAATCAACCAATAGGATTTAGACTTGTTTAGGGTATTATTTTAACCTTATCAATTAGATTTAACTCTAAGTTAAATAATTTAACTTTTACCATGTCTTTTTGTTTTCTTTCACTATATGGTTAATACACATACTATAACATGCCAAACGAACCCCAAATTGTTTATTATTAATATATATATCCTTATCTAAGTCATTTTTTCGAACCTTAGATTTTTAGGAATAAAATAACAATTAATAATATAAAATTAGATTTAAAAACTATTTTGTGTCAATTTTGACACTATTTGATATATGATTTTTGTGAAAGTCATAACAGAATTATATGTTCAAACCAAGTTTATTAAATCAACAATAATATATCATAGTAACCTAGAAAATTAGTGGGATTCATAAAAAGTCTTAAATTACATTTATTTTGGTATTTATAATATCAATTATGTCAATATTTAATTAATAAGATAATTACTGCATCATCTTTGTGTCATAAATAAATTAAATTATATGATTTCTGAAAATTACAAATAAAATACAATTATGTAGGAAATATTTTTAGATTTCTAATTAATATTTACAATCTAATTCATCTTATGTATAACCTTATATTAAAAATGTTTTAGTAAATAAATTTTTATTTTAACTCTTTTAACTCTTCTTTGAATTAAATAATAATAAATGTCCTAATATAATCCAAGTGGGCCTAAATGATAATATTTTACACTTAAGGTTATTTTTAGTCGAGATACACTTGTCCAATAGAATTAGGACACGTGTTAGGGTAATAATAATATCATTTTTACCCTTAATTACCCTATTTACTTTTAACCGTGGTAAATAAAATTAAAAAGTTACTATTCACCAAAAATTATTTTCATCTCATTGAACCACATTTTACTTACTGACATCAACCATGTCTCTTGGATTTTTGAAATTCCATTCACAGAAGCGGTAAAATTAAGTTTTATGAAAAATTCAGTTTTTTTAACTACCACTTAGTAGTTTCACTATTCATCAAAAATTGATGTTTTTCAGAACAATGCCAAAATTTTATCCTAAGCTATATTTCATATTCCGAATTCAAAAATGAAGTCTATTTTACCAAATTCATAACATAGAAGTTGCATTAATTAATTTTATAATTAAATCCCACTGTTAAAACAAATAGCGTGTTTTTTAAGAAACAATATCTATCAAAAGATTGACACTTGATTTTGTCTGGTTTAAATGTGAAATTACATCCAATGACCAACATTGTATTAAATTGTAAAAATATATTCTAAATATACTTTAAAACCACTCAAATTAATAATTTATCACTATTAATTATTTCGATTAAAAAGGTTGTTTTTAATTATGATTTTGTAATTTTCACTATTCATCAGAATATGAAAGTTATCCGAAATGTACCAAAATTTCACCTTAGGCTAAATTCGATACTCCGAATCCAAAAATGAAGTCCATTTTGAGAGATAAAATTTCTAAAATTTTAAAAAGTGGTTATTACTCTTCATAACGGCTAGTTTTAATAATATTTTAATAGCATATCGTTGTTTCGTGAAACTCAGTATTGCGTACTACACACGCTATCGAGGAAGGTTGTGATTGCGTGTAATGCAAGGAAAGTCAAGGATGCGTGTTGTGCAAGCTCCTTTTGGTGTAGCGTACAACACAAGACATTAATAAATTTAAAAATAATAGTTTTCATAAAATCTCGGGCTGTTACAATGCGGTGGTCCACACATCCACAAACAAAGTTATTGTTTTTCTAAAAATTAGAGACCATGAAGGTAGGAGTTAAATAATATTTCTAGAAGTGTAAATACATAAAAAATATCATATATATCATATAAAAATATCTTTTCCATCGTAATTCCCAACCATGATATGTGATAAATTAAACAAGAACAACATCATTTCGTGATGTGGTAGTTTGTCGTACACAAGAATGTTAAGTTCATTACCCATTAGATAGATGCATGTGTATTTGCAAATGGAAACATTATAATAAAAAATCATAGTATTTTTATTATACTGAGAATATTATATAATAATTTAATAAGAATATTTTTGGGTGTGGAGAGTGAAAACAAAATAAAATAGCTAGAGGGAGGACGATACATCTTTTTTGGGTAACATCTTTTGGTTTTCACCAAAGGGATTATTTGAAGGTATTAATAATAAAAGAGAGAAATATAGGTAGAATATAGGTATTTTTTAGGCTATTTGGGAACATAAATTCAATTACAATGTTCTTGAGAGTTGTTAATATGTGTGATGGTTGAGTTCATTTTTTTAGTGGAGGTGGAGTAGTATTCTCATAAATTATTGAAAAATGAATTCCACCAATATTTTTCCTTTTCAAGTGGAACCAATAATAATAAAAATCATATAAAAGTTTTATAGGGTCTAAATATGAATATAAAATGTATTTTAGAAAAGTTTCTAGATCATTTTGGGATTCAAGATTTAGGTTTATCCCTTTGGTAAGCTAATATTTTTCTTAATTTTATAATTAATTTTAATCAATTTTACTAATTGTTTTGACAAAAACTATGTTGAAATTATTATAAATGATAAATTAGGCTGATTTATAATATCTAATCCCATTTTACAAATTATAATTACATAATTTGAAGTAATTAATTGAACATTAATCTCACAGATGTGTTATGATAGAGGGTTTCTTAAGCCAAAATTGTTAAAAATTTGGGAATTTTTTATACCGTATTTCAATTTCAAATTGGATCTAATGACCTAAATTGTATTTATTGATGTAAAATTAATCTAATAAAAAATTAAAACTTATTTAAAATATAATTTAACAATTTAAATAAATTAAATGAAAAAATATTAATTAAAACCATTATAAATAATATTTTAACGTTAGTTATTAATATTAATATTACTAATGCTAACAGCTATGTAATAACTATCCCATTTAAATAATTATAATAATACAAAATTGTTTTGTAGAAACTCAGTGTTGCATATAAGGAAAGATATCCACTTATGTGTGTAGTGCATGATTAACTTTGTTTATAGTATAAAAAATTTTGCATATTATGATGTGAAATTAAAAAAAATTCAAAAAAAAATTATTAATTCAAAAAACGGTTCATAAAAACTCAATGTGTTACATTCTAAACCAATTAAAATATATTTATCCCTCGAAATTTATCATTTTGATTAAAAAAATGAAGATACTTATGCCTAATTATGTCATCAAGAAAAAACTTAACTTCTTATAAATTGTGATTTATCTAAAAAAATTGATAATGTGAGTGGTCTTGTTTCATAGAACATTATTTGTATGATCCATAATTTCAATCGATTGTTCTTCATAAGAAATATATGGATCCAATAGTATCATGTCTAGGATTAATATATGTGGATGGTTTAGTTTTTACTTACTATTGAGAGATACATAGAACACATCATGTACTTGAGATATATTTGGATGAAGCGCCAAGAGATAAGTTACCATATTGATAAGATCAAGAATATAAAACGGAATGATATAACTATGGATTAGTTTACCTTTCTACCCAACCATCAAGACCTTATTCTATCTAGAATTTCACAGAAAATCCTTCTCATCAACTTAAAATTATAGATCACACTTTCAGTTATCAGTATAACTTTCTTACCAACATTGAGCTTCCTAGATATGTTTCTAAAGGCATCTGACCATCTCTGTCATTTCTTCAAAAATCATAGGTCCTAACATTTTCCGTTATCCAACTTCAAACCAGTAGGTTGGATATCTACATTTATTTACATATATGGGTTCGTTTGAGCTATCTAAACTTATGATTGAAATCTATTGTTGTAATAAAACTCAAATAGGAGAAGGTATTTATCCCAAACATCCTTGAAATCTAGAGAATAAGATCTCATCATATCCTCTGGATTTTGGATTTTTAGTTTATATTGATCATATGTATGAGGATGATATGCAGTGCTAAAAATAAATTCATTATCAATTTCTTGAAGAATACTTTACCAAAACCTTGTGGTAAACCTCATATCCTAATAATATACAATGGAATTTCGTACTCCATGCTCCTTTACTACTTACTTATTGTATATTACAGAAAACTGATCTTTGGAGATGTGTTCTATGATAAAAACGCAGTGGGATGACTTAGTATGGGGTTATAATACCAACTATATATCATTAATCCATTTTGAGTTTTTTGGGAGTCCAATGAAAATTTCCATAATTATGTTATCCCATTTTCAATCTGGTATAAGTAATTGATGAAACATATGTTTACAATGTTGTTTTACCTTAATTTTTTAGAAAAACAAGCATTGAGGTATAAATTTTTTGATACATCTCCTTATACCATCCCACCAGAAGTATTCTTTAAAATATCTATACATATTTATACTTTAATGATGAATAGAGAGTTATAATCTATGATATTCCTCTAGTAGGACGTTATTCAAATCTAGTTTGTATGGAACACATTAATAGCTCCTAAACCTTATAATTACATCCTGATGAAGGATAAACTCAGGAACATTTAAAACCGTATTTTGTAGATCTAAATATTCTTTTCGTTCCACTTTGATTTTTACCTGAATAGAGGGTCGAACATTTAATTTTTCAAGATAATATTTTTACCCTTCCTCCAAGACATAAAGGCTTATCCTTTAAAAATCCATAAATAGTGGATCTTTTGTGATCCTCATCATGGATAATCTAGAATGATATTTTCAAAAAAAATAATTGGTCATCAGTTCACTTTCCCATTGAGGTAATGTATTGATTAGTTATAGTCTTTTATCAGATTTACCCATCATCTCTATAGCATGTGCAGTTCCTTCAATGTGAATATGTATTCCAGAATCTTATGATCGGTATATGTATCACACTCTTCTCCATAAAGATAATAAATCCTTATATTTAATGAAAATTATAGCGATACTAACTCTAAATCAAGAGTTGGGTAATTTTTCTTGTTAATATTCAAATATTGTAAGGAATAAGAGATAAAAGTGATTTTCAAATTAAGAACACATATCAATTCATTCCTGGATGCATCATTATAGATTTATTACCCTTATTCACTATAGGGTAATGTAAGCATAGGTGAACTAGCCAACCTTCTCTTAAGTACCCTGAAATCTTCCCCACATTCATCTGTCCATAGGACCATGGAACCCTTTTGAGTAAAATGTTTAAATGATTAGATAGTCGTGATAAATTCTTCGAAATATGATAATATCGAAATAATCTATGAAAAATATGGATATTAGTCACTATGGTTGGTCTATGTCAACACCCAATAGCCTCTATCATTGATGGATCTACTGATACACTATCTCTTGAAATTATATAACCCAAAAATAAAACCTTTTTCATCCAAAAATTACACTGGGTAAATTTTTCATACAGGTTTTTTTTCCTTAGGGTCTTTAGTACAGTTCTAATGTTGTCCTCATCCACTTACTTTCTCTTTGAATAAAAAATTATATCATCTATAAAGACTACCAAAAACTGATTGAGGCAATATTTAAGGACTTTATTCATCAAATCCACGAAGATAGAAGTGGAATTAGTAAGTCCAAAAGGAATCACTATATATTCAATGTTTCCTTACCTTGTAGAAAATTATGTCTTAGGTATATTTTTTTTATTGAACCTCAATTAATGATATCTTGAATAAAGTTCATTCTTGAAAAGTATTTAGTTCCATTTTTTTGATCAATTAATCCATTAATACAGGGTTAAGGATACTTATTCTTCAATGCGATCTTGTTAAACACCAATAGTCAATGTATACTCATATTTACCCATCTTTCTTTTTTATAAAGATAATTGGTGCACCCCAAGGTGACACACATGGATAAATGAATTCCATATCAAGGTATTTCATTAGTTGAATATTCAATTAATGAAACTCAATAGGATCATTCTATAGGGATTCACTAAAATTTGTGTGGAATGTGGTATGAGTTTTATCTAGAAATAAAATTCATGTTTTGGTAGAATGATAAGAAACACTTCTAGAAAGACATCCAAAAATTACCAAACAAAAGTCATATCATTGATTTCATTTTTCTACCCAACCATTTTAGGTAAAAAAATACTTTTTGAATGGGAATTATGACACATACATGGGTTTCAATATCCATAGAAAGTTAATACATATTTTAATGACTATATAAAATCATTGGTTTGTTTTCAATTTCCGAAATAACATCCTTTTTTTTGATAATTGATATAGGGTTTATGTATAGAAATTATATCCATTCCTAAGATGACATCAAATTCAACCAATAGAGGAATGGAAAGTTTTTTAGAAAGCTTATTCCCACAAATTTAATTGGATTGAAATCATATACTTGAGATGAAATCATCATACCATTAGGGAATTGCACTACTAATTTCACACATAATTGTTTTGGTGGAATCTTAATACCACTATAAAATTATTTAGATATGATTTATTGGGATGATCTAGAATCAAATAAGACATTATAGGTTCTAGATTGGACGGTAATTGTATATTTCACCATGTTGTTATCATACACCTCATCAAAAATATTGATCGCATGATATTTACCATTATCCCTTGGTTTCAGATTATGTTGACACCAATCCTTAACCCCAACCCATGGGTTTGGTTACTGGTTATTATAATTCCCACCCCCCTTAAACTTGATGTTATGATATATGATAGGTTCATTCTATATGTCTTTCCCCCTATTTTCATCATTGGGAAACTTCTTCCAATCAGTTCATAAATCAATTTCCCAATAGACATCCCTTTTTCACATAAAAAATTTATTAAACCCCACATGGAAATTCACGTCATTCTTATTTCAACACATAAAGGAAAATTGAATTCTTATGTTCTTATTTCCATAGTTTATATATTTTATTTCGATGTTTATCTTCCTATTCTTTTTAAAACCATGATATTGATATGTAACTACAACCTCCATTTGAAGTTTGATTGTGCAACGTAAAATATATTAAATGATACTTGTGTATCATACGCAAAACACCCTTCTAATACATTTAATTAATCCATGATAAAACATATCAACTTTACTTTTAGTTTGGATGATAATACTAGAAGCATACCTCAAAAGTCCTGTGATATTAGCCTCATAGGTATTAATTTATTCACCATCCATTCTCTTAAACTCAATGAAATCCTTTTCCATATTTGTATGAACAAAACCTGGAAAGTACATATTGAGGAAAATATTCATGAACACATCCCATTCCATGGATTCAATTTCATCTTAATTTATGGTATAATTGATTTGAGTCCACCATTGGTCCGCTTCACCATCTAAATGATAAAAAACTAGAATAACCTTATCATGGTTCAATAATTAGAAGATGTAAAATATCTATTTAGTGGCACTAATCCATTTTTCAAAAACAAGAGGATCAGAATACCATCAAAAATAATTTTGATGTTTCCACATAAAGGACTCAATAGAATGTTGTTCCCACATTTACTCATTTTGAGGTCCATCATTGTTAAAAAATTGAGAAATTTACACGAGCATAGAAATGAGATTATTCATTCCAACTCCTGTAGATTTTTTTTATCTTTACTATAATCATTTCATTGTCTTTCACAATGACCATTAATGTTGTTCCTTTGAGTTCCATCCATTAAAAAAAACCAAAATTCGTAGAGAAATAAATATTTATCACAGTGAGGAACCACATAATCATGAAGAAAGACTTATAGGATGTCTGAATTATGTAAACATATTTAATTTATGACACCTTAGGTTTATCCTAGGTTATTCATATCCAATTAATATTTAATCCCTTAGTGATGGTTCATGATATGTTTGTGAAGTCCAAAAGTATATCCCATGGGTGCATCAAACCATGTGAAAAATAAGACTTGTTGTCATGCACCAGTTCCGGATTGAGTCTAGATTAATACAATGTTTTCAAATTTGTTACCCCTATGTATATATGTTTCATAGTCACAACCACTTATAGTCTCAAGAAATGGATTTATTTTTATGAATCCACTCACTCTATCATTTAGCAAAACTCCAGAACATTTTCTTATACTTTTCTTTATCCATATACTAATCTTTATACAAGTCCATAGGGTTCTCACTGAGGTTTCATCATCCTAATTTCCAATGTTTAGCTAAACATTTCCTCAAATACTAACTATAGATACCCCCACAGAACATATATTAATATTTTTCCATTTTTGTGGAATAATTAATACATTACATAAATATATTCCCAATGATTGTATTAGTTAAAGGCCTTTGGAAACATGTAAACATAAGAACTATTACATTTGTGATCTATATAATCTCCAAATAGATTAGTTATTACTATAAAATTTCTTTAATACATTATAAATAATGCTTATATTCATAACCATGAGAATGGAATCGTAAAAAGGAGTGATCACAGATGCACAGTAAGGGTCAAAAAAGTTATATACATAAGCATAATCATGGAAATAAGGGTATAAGAACATGAGAATAACATTATAAGATCATAAAATTCATATCAAATATCATATAAATTACTCCTAGAATAAATACTGGAAATTCATAATAAATGAATCATTTCATAATCATAAGCATAAGCAATGAAAAAATAATATAGGAATAAAATATGAATTGAGGAAGATGTATAAACAATTAAAACAATTTCTAATAATTCAAGGATAACTAATAAATATTTTGAGGGAACTATATGGGGATAACACCAACTGGGGTGTCCTTAAAGACGGGTAAGCATACTCTAATCTATGTAATATGGCTCTATAAACAAGTATTATGTTGCAAGGATCCAGTAAACATGAAGAACATAACTAAAAGGAGACACTAAGAAAAAAGGATTTTGTGTAGTGATATATAATATATAATAAGTATAAAAAACCATGGTTAAAATTATGCTACAACATAAACCAAGGCTGTGGATTACTCCTCTCTTGATGTTGGCCTCATATTTAGTGTAGGATGGATGAAATTGAAAAAACGGTCCAATGCACTGAAAATATGGAAAATGATCTTGAACCTAAATAGAATGATGGATTGAAAGATAAAAATAGATTTAAATAGATAGGATTCTTATAAAAAACCGTATTAACATAAATTTACAACACATCATTTTTATAAATACTAATGTCCTTAAATAAACAGACACCCAAAGACTGTTTTAGTTTTGTGCCTTTGTAAACACGGAAACGTAAACACTGGTACATGAGTAATATACATTATCTCATAATTTTTTATCCATGACTAGATCCCCTCTTTTAATTATTATAAATGAAATATATCTTCATAACTTTGGGATGGAAGTAATAAAGGGGTGATTTCAGATGCTCTATAAGGGTAAAAAAATGAGATATATAAGAATAAACATGAGCATAATATTATTATAAATTGATCATAACATTATAATATCATACCCCACATATAAAAGATCATAAAAATTAATCCTGTTAAAAATATTAGCAGTTCATATGACATGAATCATAAGGGATACATGAGCATAATCGAATAAATCCTTATATTGGAATTAGACATGAAGTTTTGGCATATACATAAACATGTATTATCATTCCCTATATGTAATGACATATTTCTAGAACTAATTAGGGAAATTAATGGGGACGACACCAACCATGATTCACACACTACTATCCTCATTCGTAGTCATTTCTTTATAAGGGATTGGTTTTTCCAATTTTCCCATAGTTAATTGGGTTCCCCCATCTTCCCATAGTAGATCGGGTTTCCCTACCTTCCCATAGTGGATCGGGATTCCCCATATTCCCATAGTGTACCAGGTTTTCCCACATCACATATTAGATCAATCCCATTAAAAATATTCCAAAAAAATCTTATGAGTATCTTTTCCCAATGCAATGTATGAAGATATAGGTCTCAGCCATGTCATGATAAAATCATACATACATGTGCCATAAGGTTATATAAAATCAAATCCTAATCCATGTAATAAAATGGGTATCATAAACATGTCATCATATAATAGTATATTAAAGAGTTATAGATTTTATAATAATTTTATTGAATTATAAACCATAAAAATAAGATAATTCCATAAGCATATTACACATTTAAGAGAAATTGGTTTCAAAAAATTATAACATGTGAAATAGAAATGGGATTCATAACCATCATAAAATTAAAAAAAACCCATTAATAGAAATATTTTGAATGTTACTTTTTGATAGTTTACCCACAGAGGCCTGAGTAACACCAAAGGGTGTTATCTAAGATAGAAAATAATTTTTGAAAGTCTTTTAAAACATTCCTTGAGGAAAATATTATTTCTGTTTTAAAAAGCATTTTAAAACATTAAAAAAATTAAAACATTTTTCTTTGGAAATATATTTAAAATATATTAAGGAAGATTATAAAACCATAATAAATTTTCAAAATAAATTTTCATTTAATATTACATAAAAATAACATTTTAATAACATTTTTTAAAGAAAGTTTTTTGAATAAAATAGGTATCTGACTGAAGATTTAAATAAGGTCATATTTTTTTAAATTATTTTATTAACTATATTAATTAAAATATTGTTTAAAATGATAAAAATAAACGAATAAATAATTACTAATAATAAGATAATAAAATCCATTATTTTTCGTTAAATATGGAAGACAATATTTAATCAATGAAAGCATAATCTTAAACAATCCTGATAAATGATGATATTATTGTAACAAGATCTTACCACTTGGTAACATTAAATCTTACTCACCATGTAAGAAAATATAATTACATGGATCTTAAAATATCAGGAAAAAAATGAAATTAATGGTATAAAATGTCATATGTTTTTTTATACACTTTGTAGAAGAATATTGGTGCATATCGTTTCATGTATTGCAAAGAATGAAAATTGAGATAATACTACTTTACTGATTTGGTAACCTTGGTAACATAAACCCCATTAAATACCGATAATAAAAAGGATATTTAAATACCAAATAATATATGTATAATAAAAATATAATATATTCATGGGTATTATATAAACCAAACAAAATAAAAAATTTGTTAATAAAGCATAAATCTCACAAAATTAAAAGTGAGATTAGAAATCCCCTTACCTTATGTCTTGACATTCTTATTACTCATCCAAAACTCATGTATAATTAATATAAGTTAATTATTAATATAATAAAAACCATATTATTATATCTATTACCATATATTACTTTATATTACCCACTTATTTATAATTCCTTGTTAATGTTACACTTCATGTAATATCCACTTTGTTTTTCGTACATGTTTTGATTTATTATTCTTGATCCTCTAACATACATCATGATTTACTTATTTAAATAATTTAAAAATTAATAAAATATCATATATATTCATTAAATAAATGTTTATAATTATATATAAATTATATAAAAATGAAATGGAATACATTTTTCATGGATTGGGTAGGTCGTACATACACATGAACGTTGTTCCCATTTAATTATTATTTTGACATTATGTAAGTAAATTACATATATGTATATATATATATATTAATTGTAGTATAATTATTATTTCATATATTTCATATATGTTTATTAAACCCACCATTAATACATTCCATGTAGAGTGTGAATGAATCACATCACTTTGAGAGGCGGTAGTCCACACGTCCACAAACAAAGATTCATATTTATAAATAATAAAAAATGAGCATTTATGTGGTATATAAAAATTAAAAAAATTATATAAATCATAAATATAATATAAATATATATATATATATAATATAAAAAAATATTTTACAATGTAATTCAAAATAATGAGATATCTTAAATGAAAAACATACAACATTGTTTTGTGAGGCAGTAGTTCACCAAACACGGGAACATTAATTTTTTTACCCATTAGATGGAAATTTCTGTAAATTTTGGTCGAAACTATAGAATAAAAACATATAATAACACTTATGATACTGATATTATTATTTAATAATTGAATAATAATATTTTTGTGGTGGGGAATTAAAATAAAACAAAATAGCTTGAAGAAGGACGTTACATATTCTTTAGGAAACTCCATTGGGTTTTCACCAAAGGGATTCCATGGATGGATTTGATCCCAAATAAAGGATTATAGGATTATGTTATAGATGTTTGGAGGATATTTTGGAAGAAATTTTTTTAAAAAAATTTTGTGAGATATGTGAATAAGTGGGAGGGGTTAGTTCCATTTTATAGTGGTGGATGAGTGGGATTATAGTAAATTTTTTAAAAGGGAATTACACCCATATTTTCCCCTTGTAAAGGGGCTCCAATAGTGGTCCTAATTATTACCATGGTAGTATAGGGTCTAAAAAGGAACATCCAATGAATTTTGGAGAAGTTTCAAGGTCATTTGGGTCATTAAGTATATGGGTTAGTCCTCTATTAAGCTAATTCTTCTCTTGATCACTATAATTAACTTTAACAAATTTCACAAATATTTTTTATCAAAAGATATTTTGAATTTATTATAAATTAGAAATTATTTTTATTCCAAATATAGAATGCATTTTTTCAAATTCAACCCACATAATTGGTAGAAATTAATTTAAAATTAATCTCTCAGAGGTATCTTGACAACATGATTTTTAGGAAAAATTGGTTAAAAGTTTGGACACATTTTATAACATTGTTCAATGTGAAATTAATTACAATGAACTAAATTGAATTAATTTATGCAAAATTAATCTAACTACACCTTGATATCAAATTAAAATATAATTTAGCAATATATGTAAATTATACAACAAAAATATTTCAAATAGAATTCAGTATTATTCATTACTCATCCAAGAATAATGTTTTTTTTGAAAAATACCAAGAATTCACCCTAATAAAAATTTTAAATTATTAATTATAAAATTAATTTTAAATTATTGAAATAAATTTAAAAAACATAATAAATTTAATTTTATTATTGTTCACAGAAGGACAAAAAAGAATTTTTTTAAGAAATAATTATTTATAAATATTTAAAGACATTTCTCAAAAAGGAATGTCATATTATCAATATTTTTTATTTATATAAAAAAATTACTATAATTTTATAACATTAGTTATTAAAATTCATATTAATTTTTTAAATACTATGTTATAACTATCATGTTTAAATATTTATAATAACAAACGATGTATCAAGGAAACTCAATGTTCAATGTAATGTAAGCTAAGTTGGTGTTACATATAGAACAATATTAACATAGCGTAGAATCTAAAAAAAGTTTGAAATATTTTTAATGGAATTGAAAATCCTCATATTAAATTAATTTATTCAAAAAAAGCTACATAAAAACTCAAGTTGTTACATATTATCCTTCTTATTCATCGTTTATCCTAAAATTTTAAATGTTTTATTAATCTGTTAGCATTTTGAAATCAATGTGGTGATATGACCTCTTTTTTCCCTACTTTTAGGGAAGTATATTTGGGTACATACTTTCCTAAAATAGAATCCTTATAGTATTGTCATTCTATGAACTTATTAAACTATTATAGTATTGTTTTTTAGTGGATGGTTTGATTATATTAAACAGTGAAGAAAATTATGTGGATTAGATTATAATAAACGGGAGGTATGTTTTCTCTTATTCCATATGTATTTTTTATGATATCAATGTTAATGAATATTTTTCAACTTAAAAAATATTATTATATTTATTTTGTAACTTTTTTTATTGAGTTCCCTTTCTATGATTAATTATTGAACATGCAGATCCTAAAATACTAAGTGTGTTTATGTCTATATTGAACTATTTTTTGACGATGTAGATATATGAAAATAACCTTGTTGAAGAAGAATATTTAATTTGAAATCTCCATGAAAATTCTTTGTGGGAAGATGTGTGTCCATGAAATATATTTTGGTGTGTTACCCATTTTTCTACACTTGTCTGTTTGTTTGTCTATATTTGTGGGATTTTTGGGATGTTTCAGTGGAAAGTTCATATGTCTGATGTGTTTCTCTAGTGTAAGTGTGGTGGTAGATTTTATGATGGATAGATGATCCCTTATATTTATATCATAATAGAATTGGAATATGAACTGTTAATGATGACATGGAAATAGGGTGGGTTGTTTTTTCACAAAATTGGAATGGGATTTTATATATGGTAACTTGATTAATTGTTAATAATTCTTGAACAATGGATTTTCATTTAATTCTTTTGGAAATGTGGATGAATTTATTTCTGGAATGTAATGAATTGGATTATATTTAATTATAATTAATATGGGTTATTTATAAAATTTCATATCGTCATAAAAATAATCATCTAGATAGCTAAAAACTAGTTAGTCTCAAATTAAAGGAAATAAATTTTTTTCTTGTGTGGTTGTAATATGGATGGGTTGCTTCCAATTTGATAAAATTTTTTATAACATTTGAATGGAATTGATAGAATGATTATTGTGGTGAAATATTTATGGAAAAAAATATTTTGATAATCTTTTTTGTCTATTTAAATATATATGATTATATTTTCCATTAATTTATATATAAACCCATCTGAATTGATTACCATGAACTGACACCAAGATATTTTAAGGGTTTTTTCCCCAACATCCAGATAGAAATGATCATATGGATGATTATACCCACTTCCTCTTTCTTCATTTGGTAGTATTATTGGAATGTTGTGTAGTTGATGGATGATCCTAACCTTTGATGATGGAATAGTTGTTAAACATGAATGTTGATGACATGATGTGTCATATGGTGGTGGTCATGCACTATAGGATGAGGGAACAAGGTTGAAAAACTCTATGTTCATGACACTATATTATCAAGCTTTGTGATGAGGAGGTGATGTGAATATATGTTGATGTCAAAATGGAAAGTTAGAGGTTAATGATGACATTTATTCCATAATAAGATGTTGGTCCCTACCCGAGGTAGTGGTAGGTAGGGTTGTGACATAAACCACATTATTGGGGTTTGGATATGTGGTATTGAAATGGTATTGATGGGATGGGAGAACATGACATTTGACTTTGGGTAATGAGAGATTAAAATCAATGGTTAAGTGGATGTGGGGTTCCTATAGTAATTTTATCTTATTATTACTTTAATACCTGATTACATTACATAGAGAGTGATCTAGGGATATGTTGATATAGATAATGGGCATGTTTATGTGATTGTTTTTTCTGTTTTTTTTGTTCCCTGGTTCATTAGTATTCTCTCTACGTAAGTTCACAAGAGACCTTATGTATGATCCTTATAAGAATATTTCTTATTCTCTACCTATTTATATGAAATATTATCTACGTTTCCAAAAGGGTTACTTGTTAGGTCCATGAGGTCAAATACCTTGAGAGGGGGGAGAATCAGGGTATGATAGATTAAAACTACTTCCCCTTCAGATCTTATTTCATCATTAAACAAAAAACAATTATCTATTTCTCCCGTATAAATATATGAATATGAATGAAATAATGCATTGGAAACAGTAATTTTACATGGTCAACCATTACTAGGCTATGTCCAAGGAGCATACAATGGAAATTTCCCGATTTACAAAATCAACTAAAACTCGTTGCCAATTACAAGATCCGGGCTATATTACGTATATTCCCAGGATCGCCGCCTTTAAAAATTTAGGGTCTAATAACTACATTCCCAAGGGTCACTCTCTATGTCTCTTTATCTAGGTAACTCTAGGTGGAAATTATCACCATCTTCCTCTTTCTTGGTTATTTCTCAAAGAAGGTATCCACTTACCGTTTATCGACATGTAGGTCCTTTCATTTTCATGAAATCATGCATCCTCAACTATAGGTAGATGATCTATTGAAGTCATCTTTTCACCCATATATGAAATCCAATTTTATGCATAATGGTAGTCCTTTTTGGAACTGAATTCTTCTTCCAAGAACTTCATGGCACATATTTTTTACGGACTTCCTCTTCTATGAACTTCCTCTGCTTCTGCCAACTTCCCATACCACCTCCGTGAACCTCCTCTGCAAACCACCTCTTTATAAGGCTTCCACTTACTGCTTCCACTTATGTGAAATTCCTTCTTCTACAAATTGATTATTCTAGAGAACAACTTCTCCTCTAAAAAAACATTCATTTTTGAGCTGTAGAGATCCAAAAAAACACTTCTGCAGACTATTCATGTGAACTACATCACTTCGTAGAATCCTTCATGTAGAAAAGATGTTTTCATTTGAAAATCAGTCTATAACATAATGAAATGATTATCAGTTATTATATAGGAATATATATTCAAAAAGCCGCTAATCCATATCTCTGAAATCTTTAATGTGGAAATGCCTTCATCGTGTATTACTACTTCCATTAACTATTCCCCTACACGGAAGCTGATCTCTTAAGAGAAAAAATCCCTTTGCGATGACTCAAATTATAATCTCAAATTTTTAAAATTATATGCCATAAAACATACCACAATCCTTCTGTATACCGCTAGCCATCCCATGAATCATTATTTCTCTATGAATTGTTCCTCCTACGAGGTCTCTGTACCGTGCTTCATAGTCTTCATAGCACTACTATAAGGAATCCTTCATTTTTGGATTTCCCAAATTCGTTTAGCATAACGACTTTTTCATTCTATGAACTTTGGTTTGTGGTATTCATATTGTGTACTCCAACATGGTCATATAGCTTTTCTAACAAACACAACCACGATCAAAGGTTACCTTGAGGGATTTTTTCCAAACAATATCTCCCATTGGGTTTGTTGACAACATATTTAATAATTTGATATCTCATTAAATCCACTTCCCTATTCATCCATCATTAGATTCTTATGATTAAAATATCAATAAAGGATTTACTCAACACATACTCTAATCTCATATGAGACATGCTTGTCATGAGAAATAAGATTATAATGAAAAGTTAATCAATGAATCATGTTATTCCATTCCAACACAACTCTTATGATTTTATCAAAAGACTCAAATTTCATGGTATGTATCCTTTGATCGGTCATGTCAAACATCATCATATTTAAAACTAACCTATCTTAGTTCTCCCCCTATCTTGATTCTCTACCAATCCCAACTTCTCTTGTGACATGACTAAGACATTTTCTCCCATTTAATAGAAAAATTTATCCCCCTTTTTCAATAAACCCAAAGGCCATTCTTTTTGGGTCTGCAATAGGGTAAATAACACATATTAATATATTAGGGAAAAACAAACCACACCTCGAGGAGAGGCGGTGTCCACATCCATACTTTTTCAAGTACAGGGAGTCAACTAAACCCCTATAGCTAGTCGATGCCTTTAAAATTCTACTTTGGGTAAGTCTATTGTTATAATATCTGCATATTCTTTTTCGATAGGCACATCCGAAAACATGAAAATCTATTACTCCAGCTCTCCTTAATAAAATGATATTTTATTTCAATGTTCATTTTCTTTTAGTGATGGACAATATTTTTTCTATGATTTATTGAACTTTAATTATTGCAATGGATTCTGATCAGAAGCTTCACCTTAACTCCCATATCACCAAGTTTTTTCATCATCAAAAATAGTTGTGTGCACACTTGAGTTTCCGTAATATACTCATACTCTGAGGTGATCTATGAAATTCAATATTTGTTTCTTACATAACCAAGAAATACACAATCCATAAAGTTAGAAAGAACCTCATAATCTTGATTTCCTATTATCTGCTGATCCAAAACAATCTGCATCTTTATTTCCCAATAACACATGTTAAGATTTGTCATTTAATAGAAAACTAAAGTATATTATTCCATTCATATACCGAAGTATTATTTTTACCATAAGAAAGTGTCTTTCAATGGGATTTCTTTGATACTATTATGCCTGATAGGTGTAAAAAACAATATTCTTTCATTACATTATTATATACAACATTATTCTAATGATCTTCATGTATTAGGTTTCATTAACTACTTTTCCTTCATTATCCCATGATAGTTTCATCCGGGTAGCCCCCAAAGTTTTCATCTCCTTGGAATTATCCATTATAGATATACTCAAGACCTCCTTGGAATACTTGGATTGAGAAAATAATTTTCCATTATTTCATTGTGTTACCTACAACCTAATGAAAAATTTAATTTCACCAATCATTGTCATTTCAAACTCACTTTTCAAGAATTTGAAAAACATTCCACATTGTGATTAATCTAATCCACTAAATATTATGTCATAAACATACACCAACACCATCATCATATGATTATTGTCATTATAGACATATAGATTGTAATCAACTCCACCATGATGAAAACTTGTCTTTTCAAAAACTGATCTAGCATTGAATATCAAGATCTTCATTCTTTCTTTAGACCATAAATTTCATTTGTCAGCCGACACACTCTATTCTCATCTTCATGGATTAGAAAACCATATGGCTTCTAAATTTAAACATCTTCTTCTAGAACCACATTTAAAATGTTGTCTTAACATCTATCTAGGAAATAATAAACTTTTTTTTTCACTATTATGTCCAAGAATAATCTAATTGTATCTATCCTTAAAACATGTGAAAATGTATCATCAACATCAATACCCTCTATCTAAGAATACCATTTTCACACTATTCATGCTTTGTTTCAAATAACCATACCATCTTCATTCTTTTTTTTATGAAAGAACCATTTATTCCAAGTAACATACCTATCTGTTATCCTTGAAACATTCTCCATTATCTGATTATTCTAAAATTGGTTAATATCTTCATTCATATCCTGAACCCAATTATCATCACTAGTTGCTTCATCAAAACATTTCGGCTCTACCTACGATAAGTATGATTCTTTCTGTAGAGTCTTCATCTTTCTTGTCTACACTATAACTCTCTAATCACCAATTATGTTCTTTCTATCAATTTCATCTCTTCTCATATATCTTTGTGCAGATATAGAATTGTGCTCATCATTTTCATTATCAGAATCATCTTCTTAATCCACATATAGAACTAGAGAATCTGTTGATCCTATTTTCTCTTTATCACCATCCTCCATTGAATGATCAGGTATTCTCTTAAGATTCAACTAATTCTCCATCATAGTTACATAATTACTTTCAACTAACTTTTCTAGCCACTGGTAAAATCATTTATATGCTTTTCTTTTTATTAAATATCCAGAAAATATCCCTTAATCTCCATGAGATTAAAACATCCAGTGTTTCTTATTATTGACAAAGAAACACTTACTATTGAATACTTGAAATTAGTTCATTGTTTTATTCTTTCTATAGCATAAATCATTAATAGTCTTCTCTTATTTTGGATATATCAATTCTCAATTTAATGTTTGGATTTATTTCATCACTAATTATTTACAAAATTTATCTGAAAGGTCTTTCTCAATGAAATTATTTTTGTCTGTGTTGTTGAAAGTTTTATTTCTTCTCTCAACTACTCCATTCTACATGGATATATTTTTGATGAAACGTGATTCTTTATCATATATTTCCCGAGATAATCCTCCACTTTTCTATTTTTGAACTCCATTCCGTTATATTTTTGGATCTTCTGAATTTTCTAACCTATCATCTTTTCAAATTCTTGAATATATCATGTAATGAAACTAAACACCTCAAACTTGTCGGTAATAATTAATACACATTTCTTTCTAATATAATCATCCATGAAGAGAACATAATTTCTCCTCCCATCAAGATCTCTTGGTGAAATTGTACTGCACACATCAATATGATCCAACTCAAGAAATCTTGTTGACCTTTTCTCTTCTTTCGTATATATATTTCGATAGATCATCCCTTGTTGGAAGGCATCACACATATGTGTACGATCGTGTGATAATTAAGGAAGATATCAAGTAGCAGCATATTTTATTAGATCTTCCAAGGACATTTGGCTCACATGGACAAGTGTTTTATCCAACAAATTATTTTCTTCTTACTTAGATAGAAGGAACATATCTTTTTCTCCACTCATGAGGTAGATATTCCCTTTTATACACTTTCCCTGTAATACAAAATCACCATATTTTGAATTTATGACACATAATTTCTTGGGAAAGCATAGAGCATGTATTGAGTCACACAATTGACTTACAAATAATATGTTGTGACTAAGACCTTCAACAACCAAGACATCTGCACATATTGAGTCTTTTCCCATGACCTTTGCTTTCCCAAATCCAATAATTTTCAACCCTTCATCATTACCAAATATTACAATACCTTTTCTATTGTGCATGATTATCATCACTAGATCTTTATTTCCTGTCATATTAGAGGTGCATCCAATGTTAATAAAATATATCCTAGTGCAAACTTATACCTTGAATGCAATTTATATAACCACTTCCTATTCATATATTTTATTTTTTGTCCATGATTTTAACATCATGCCCAATATGGATTGATACTCATGACATTCCTCTAAATATGATAGACTGTATTCATCTTGAAGAGTTGAAAATCAATTTTTCATTTTCATCTCCATTGAGGATTCATTTTTCTACTATTTATAGCCAACCAAAGTATGCTTTGGCACATTCCTCTGTATTATTGAAGAGTAATATCTTGTCATGTTTCTAAATCCTAATTACTTGAAACAGTGACCATCAAAAAAATTTATGGAAAATTGAGTTTTGTATTACTATTTTTATTGGTCATAATCCCTACAATACCTCTATTATATTGAAAAAACATTTTGTGAGTGCCCCATATTTCCACAACAATATCATCTTATGATGGGTACATTTTTGAGTGGCAGCACTGCCCCAATGGTTATCCCATGGTTTCTATAAATAATATGATTCTGCTTCATCTCCAAATCAATCTTCAATATCTGAGTGGCTGCTTGAGGTCATACTTTAACGGTTATAGCTTCCTATTTTTGATCAATCCTCATACTAACATTAACATTTATATTTGACTATTTTATCTGTTATGATGGACACATATGATCCAAATTAATATTTTATTTTTCCTATTTTTTTTATTTTTCCCTGATTCAATTATATGAGTCCAAAAAATTTCTTTATCCTTTACACTTTATCACAGACAGATAACTTCCTCTTCAAGTTCTTCGATGCATTTTATTTTATCTTTTCTGGTTTCAGTTATACTATCGATTTCTCTTTTCTATTCTTCAATTTTGATCATGTAATCAAAATTATTAACTTAATTCTCTAACATTGAGGACTTTAGTTTTTCAATTTCTTCATTCATCTTATACATCTCTTCTTCCTATTGTAACATATACAGTTTGGTATCATGAACCACTTTGTTGGATATCTTCATTTTAGTTCTCCATACATATATATCATCAAGAGAAGCATCAAATTAAACATGAGGATCAAATCTTCAATCAACATCTCTCTAATTATTTCCCCTTTATTCTTTTGTTATGGAAATTAAAAATACTTCCACCAAAGTATATTTTTCCAGATCCTTGTAATCCTCCAATCTTCTACCTAAGATTTTAATCAACGTTGATCTTCTTTTGAAAAAATAATTCTTTTTCTTGAAGAACATTCCATTAGACCTTGTACTATCCTTCACATTAGATGAAAACTTTTTTTTTGGGAATTTCATCATTGTCTTCATAGTAATCATTAATCTTCATGGGACATTTTTTCTTCAAAATGTCCAGTCTTCCCACATCTAAATAATGAAAGAAAAAGTTTGCCTTTGAATTTTTACTTCCTCTTTGAAGATTTGAGAAGAGAGATGATATGACATCATCTAAATTATCTTCATCCTAACTATATTCAATATAAATCTTCTTCATGGCCTTGAAATACACTTATTTGGACTTCCCATTTTCCACAACATTTTTACCATCATATCTCATTTCATATACAACATGAGTAACTTGCAAGTTATCCAATGTCAACATCTTCAGATCCTTTTCTTACAATATAGAAACCTTTATATTAAACTATGGTGGATGTTTTCTCAATATGTTCTTGAAAATATTTATATATTCAATGATTTCTCCATGAACATGGATAACTTTCACAAAAACATTCACTCGATCAGAGAATGTATCAACAGACTCATTGGGATTCATTCTGAGATCCTCATATTTTTTCAATAGAAATTGTAACTTTGATTCCTTGAATTTTGAGTCACCCTCATAAATATTCATAAAATTTTACCACATATCATGTGATTACTTAAAATATATCACATTTTTATGACATTAATATTATAGGGATCCCCCAAAAGAATTTATCTCTTTTGTAACGCCCCGACCCCAGCTACCCAGAGTCGGTGCATTACTTTGTAACATTGGCATGATCACAAAAGATCAAGTCTCAAAAGACCGATTAGTTTAGTAGCCTTGGAAACACTAGATACATTCATAAGTCTTTCATTACATCAAAAAGTAAACAAACTACAATAACATGGTCTTCATAGTCCACACTCATATCCCTTTCTGACTACCCCTACAGGTCATTCATAAAATACTTCTTCACATCCTAGAAAATATTAAAACATTGAAAGGGGTGAGCTCAGATGCTCAGTAAGGATAACAATATTGCGGAAGCTTTCATAAATAAACATAAAAATTTAAGTCAATGTAAAACTAAAACAAAGGCCTTTTAAACTTGAACATCAACATAATATGGCAAAAGTAAAATGAGATAATTCCATTCACTTCTTCACATGGATATTCTACTGGTCGAATAATCACATGCAATATCAATAACCACTTTAATAATGTGGGAATGTATAATGCCAAACATTCTGAAACATTTTGTCAAGGTCTCGGCCAAGACGTCTAAAATGATTAAGGCCTCGGACAAAACCATAAACCAAATTGGGAAAGGGCCTCGGCCAATTCCACGTCTAGTTGTCTCATGAGACCTACCGATGCAATTTTTTTTGAAGATACTTATTTTTAAAATTTCTAAAATATACTCTAGTGTTTTTCTGAAAACATTATGCAAGCTTCTGAAAACAAAATAACTAATTCTGAGACTGCTCGACTAATTACAGGCCATGATGGGTCCACGCCCAATCCCTTCCTGTCTACCACACTCGAGAGTCAGGTTTTCTGAAAACATTTTTAAGCTTGCGTTAAATACGTATACATTTTCACCGGATTTTCATATATTTTAGAGAAATATCTCTCTCTTTTTTTTAAATCATTTAAAAAAAATTATGGCTTATAGAGGAAGCCGAAACTCAAATAATAGTCACGGCGGCGGAGATGTCGTTGTCGCCGAATACGTAAGAAAAACATTCCTTTTTTCGTTTAGTAAAAATGCTTCATATAAAAATATTTCTTTTTGAATAAAAGTAAAAGTCAAAGGGGTTTATACACCATATAAATGAAAGTTGTGTATAAAACAAAATATGCCTCAATGAAAGGATATTGAGGAGAAGTCCTTAAAAAGATCATTTTTTAAAATAAAATAGATATATTATGTGTATTCACTATAGGTACACATAAATAAAGTAAAAATACAAAATAAGACATAATAATATCATGACATAATTTGAAAGTAGGAGATTAACCCAAAGAATGGAAGTTGGGTTAAGAAGTTCCCTTACAAAGATAATTTTTTAAATAAAGTAGATCTATTATGTGTATTTACTATAAGTACACATAAATAAAGTACAAATACAAGACATCACAGAATAATATAATGACATAATTTGAAAATAGGAGATTAACCCAAAGAATGGAAATTGGGTTAAGAAGTTCCCTTACCTCGTGTCTGACTTGACTCAACCGTTCTTTAACCTCCTGAATAATAAACTAGAGTTAATATATAACTTATTAAGAACCATTTTTAATTTCATTATCCTTTTTATATCACTTATTAAAATGTTATGAACATTATGTAATTATTTAAGTTAATAACGGTCGTTTTGTCGATCTTTGGTACTTGAGTCAATAATGAAATTCTTATAATTACAAGTTGTTTTATGTGGTAGAATATACATTATCTCCAGAATTATATTCATGATTTAGATTTCATATATATCATATATATCCAGTATATACATTCATTTATAATATTACGTAACATTTAGAGGTAATAAATGAAATGCACCGTTCATGGAGACGGTAAGTCGTACGTACGCATGAACGCCACTTTCATTTCTATTTCGTATTTAATGGAATGAAATCATAATGATATAAATGTATAATATAATTCTATTATAATATATTGTATAATACCATTTACTCCATCCTTTATACATCCCACATATGGCATTAACAATTCGAATCACTTTGAGGGGGCGGTAGTCCGCACTTCCTAAAATGAAATTATCGCGTTTTACCCATAATGGAAATCATAATGTATGCCATAAATGAGAAATACAGAAGAATAAGTAAAAAATAAACATATTATATATCATATATAAATATAGTGACATATTAATGTCCACCTTTGAAGGTGTTATATGAGTGTTGAACAATCATCGTTTCGTGAGGCAGAAATTCACCATCCACAGAAACCGTATGTTCTTTAACCATTAGAAGTAGGTGTGTGTAAGTGTAGCTCGAATCCTTCTTATAACAACATACTTGTATATTGAGGATACTTTTGTTGTTACAAAAGAAATGAATAAAAAGAGTTTAGGGGGTTGGAGAAGAAAAATAAATCAAAACAACATTAGAAAAGACATTACCTCAAAATCGGGTAACTCTTTTTGATTTGAGCCAAAGGCTTCCTTGGGAGGAGTTATGCCCAAAGTGAGGCTTCTAGGAGTAAGAGGGGGAAGTTGGGAGAGTATTTGGGCAGAGGTTTGCCGAGCCAAAAGGCTTTGAAAGTGTGAGTAAGGTGGTAGAGGTGGGGGCCTTTTATAAGAGGAGAGGAGGGGCACTCTTGGAAAGTAAGGAAATTTTACATTATTATACAATGATTTTAGGATTCTAAATGTCCCACACTTATATAATTAGAGTCTAAGGTGATAAGGGTTCTAAATCTACCCATACAATAGTCTTTGGACAAGTGTAAGCCTTGGATTGTACATTATCTTTTCATTTTATTAAAATCGTTAAATAATGAGGTCATCGCTGCATCATAATGATGTCATAAATAATTTAATTTATTTAATGTCTAAAAATTATAACAAAAATACTATGATGTAGTAAATAGTTTTATCTTTCTAATGAATATTTATAGTAAAAATTTGGACTTGTGTAACCCCACTTAAAAACTATTTTAGTAGAACAACTCATGTTTGTGTCAATTTAATTTTAACATTAAATAAATATATATTAATGTCATTTTCCAACCAAGGTGGCTCCATGGGGTCCCCAAGTTGACCCATGGGTTTTCTTGGTCGGCCATGACTCATCTAATAGGATTAGGACAAGTTTCAAGCTCATCTAATATTATTAAAACATTATTTTTACCTTAAACTACACTAATTACCTCTAATCGCGATTAAGAACTTAAAAGTTACTATTCACCAAAAAAATATTTTAATCTCATTGAACCACATTTTACTTCTTAATGAAAACCATGTATGTCGGATTTTTGAAAATCAAATCACAGAAGTGGTAATATTTCATTTAAACGAAAAATCAGTTATTTAACTACCACTTAGTGGTTTCACTATTCATCAAAAATTGAAGTTTTTCAGAACAATGCCAAAATTTCACCCTAAGCTATAATTGATATTCCAAATTCGAAAATAATGTATATTTTAAAAAATTCCAAACATATAATTTGCATTAATTAATTTTATAATTAATTCCCGCTGTCACAACAATAGCGTGTTTTTAAGAAACAATTTATATCAAAAGATTGGCAATTGTTTATGTCCAATTTCCATGTTAAATTATTTATAATGAACACCATTGGATAAAATGGTAAAAATATATTCTAATTATACTTTAAAACCACTAAATAGTATAATTTATCACTATAAATTATTTTTATTAAAAAAGTTGTTTTAAGTATTTTTTTCACTATTCATAAAAATTTCGAAGTTCTCAGAAAAATACCAAAAATTCAACATAGGCTAATTTCGACATTCTGAATACAAAAATGAAGTCCATTTTGAAATATAAAATTTCTGTAATTTTAAAAAGTGGTTATTACTATTCATAACGGCTACTTTGATTAGTCACGGTGTTTTAGAACTCGAAGTTGCGTACAATGCAAGCTATTGCATTATTGAATGAGAAGCGTATCGTGGAAGCTCGGGGTGTTACATTCTCCCCTCCTTCAATAAATTGCATCCTCGCAATTTGAAATTTTTCTTTGAAAATAAAAGGTTGAAAAGAGAAAATACATTTGAGGAAAACCCACATCGGAAATAAGATTAATAAAATTTAGCCTTAATAAGAGGGAAAGGGAAATGAAAAAGTCACCACCCAATTATGATCTCGATTAAAAGAACAATGGTGGAAATTAGAGACATATAATTGGAGGAAAAACGTAAATATTTGTAGGGAGTGATTGAGGTCATCAATCACAATCAACTGTCAAATTGAGGGCCTCAAAGCCTTCAATCTATGTTTATTTAAAATAAAATCAGTTCAACAAGACATAAGGTATTAGGATAACACATTTTTTTGTTTTAATATCCCTTTAATAAAGTTTAAGAATTAATTTATTCATTGAATAAGAGATAGGTATATATATATTTATTCTTGAAAATTAGATTTTCAACCTTCAACTCATCTTTCACTCAAAAAGATAATAGAACTCAAAAAATATTATACTTATCCTAATTGCATAAGGTTCCAAATGTTAACACATACAATTTAGATTAGTAAAATTATTTTGTAATAACCAGGGACTTCCTATAGGCTAGTGGTAGGAAATAAAGGCCTATCGCACTATGGTTGTGGGTTCGATTCCTGTAGCTTTGTCCGACGCGACGGGTTATGCCCCACCCTGCAGGTTGTCCTTTTCCTAAAACTATAATATTCCAAAAATAATCTTCATAAATTTTTTAACCTTAAACAATACTATCCAAAGTTCAACTTAATCCATTCCAACCTTTATAGTTATCCAAAATACCTATGTCCAGACATTCTCTAAAAGGTCTCTTAATTCCAAAATCAATTTATCAGATTCCCCAAACAAAGTAAAGCTTCTCTTATTGTCACATACTAAGAATATAATTACCTTCATCATATTAAAACCTTACTGAAATCAACAAGTACTATAGTGCAATCCTTATATCTATATATCACATTATTCTAATAACCAGAATATAATCCATGAGTCCAAAAGCACCAATACATTAGTTATTCTGCTTCAACTGTAGTAACAGCATAAGATTGTCCTTGATCCCTTGGCCTTTTCTGAGGTAATTTTCCCTGACGCTTAGGGAATTCATTTGCATAATGACCCATTTCTCTACAATTATAGCATTCAACTTTGATAGCCTCTTTCTTTCCCTTGAAATCACGAGCCTGGTGACCCTTTTCTCCACATTTATAACAAACTCCCATTCCTTTTAGGCAAGTACCAGGGTGAATATTCCCACAATTATCACATAATGGAAAATCCTTCATTCCCTTTTTCCCTTTATCTGTCTATTGTTCCACCATTCTCTTCTTCTCTTGCTTTACTTTGTTGTCATAAGACTTAAAGAATTCTTTTTCTGTCTTGATAGCACACGAGACAATATCTTCGTATGATGAGAAGGATTTTGATACTAAATCTCGACGGAGAAATGGTTTTAACCCATCAAAGAAACGATCAATCTTACTCCTTGGGTTACGTATATAATCGGTAGCATGCCTCGCTAACCTTGTAAAGTTAGCCTCATACTTTGCGACAGTCTCATCCTCCTTCTTCCTCAGACTCAGAAATTGCCTTTCCATATCTGCTCGATGGTCACGAGGAAAGTATTTTTCTAAGAAAATCTCTTTGAACTCCATCCATTCCATATTCGATAAGTCATCATCTTCCTTTTTATTTTGAATCAATGACCACCATTGATCGGCATCTACAGTGAGGCGGTAAACTGCCATGACAGCCTTCTCCCTTTCGCTACTCCCCAAGGCATGGAATATTTTCTCTAAGGAGTTTATCCATTGCTCATCTACTAATGGATTTGTACCCCCATAAAATGTTAGTGGTTGTTGCCTCATGAAGAGGTCTAACATTGATCCTCCACGTTGCGGATCAGGGTGCTCCATACGAGTAAGGTTATTATTCATAACCAGAGTGAGTTGTCCCAGTATGGTAATAAGTTGATCAGCACCAGTTGTATCTCCAGCTCCACAATAATTATCTTTAGCAGGAGGGAAATCCCTGCACGGAGTGCATGCATTGATACGGTTTCCATTCCTTCCACTAGGCTTCATTTCTACACAATGGCATAAACTAGATTAGTTTATGAATTAAAATACATAATTCCATATTTGTAAAACACTTTACATAAATTGAACTATTAATGGATATAATCCATAATCATAAAAAGAAATGTTTTCTTTGATAAAGTATATACTCATAACCCTTCATAGTGGTTTGTAATGAAAATGAGAATTATCCTAAGAATATCCCCCGGGAGTGTCGTAACAAAGAGTGCAGCAAGGCCCGTTGTTGTGCACCAGTTCTCGTTCGAGTCTAGCTCAATGCGGTGTTTTCGGGTTTTACCCCTAGGTACATCTGAGCCAGAGCCGCCTCTACCTGCTCGTATCCAGACAGGGATGTATTGCTCAGAAAACTCACAACATCTCTACAATACCAAAATTCTAAGAAGTTCTTCAATACTAATCCTCAAAGTCTATCTTTGGGCTATGTTCTCTAATCAGAGTTTATCTAAATCTAGATTCCAAGGTTAGTACTAAACTTCCTCTGATACCAACTGTAACGCCCCGACCCCAGCTACCCAGAGTCGGTGCATTACTTTGTAACATTGGCATGATCACAAAAGATCAAGTCTCGAAAGACCGATTAGTTTAGTAGCCTTGGAAACACTAGATACATTCATAAGTCTTTCATTACATCAAAAAAGTAAACAAACTACAATAACATGGTCTTCATAGTCCACACTCATATCCCTTTCTGACTACCCCTGCAGGTCATTCATAAAATACTTCTTCACATCCTGGAAAATATTAAAACATTGAAAGGGGTGAGCTCAGATGCTCAGTAAGGATAACAATATTGCGGAAACTTTCATAAATAAACATAAAAATTTAAGGCAATGTATAACTAAAACAAAAGCCTTTTAAACTTGAACATCAACATAATATGGCAAAAGTAAAATGAGATAATTCCATTCACTTCTTCACATGGATATTCTACTGGTCGAATAATCACATGCAATATCAATAACCACTTGCATAATGAGGGAATGTATAATTCCAGACATTCTGAAACATTTTTTCAAGGTCTCGGACAAGACGTCTAAAATGATTAAGGCCTCGGCCAAAACCATAAATCAAATTTGGAAAGGGCCTCGGCCAATTCCACATCTAGTTGTCTCATGAGACCTACCAATGCAATTTTTTTTTAAGATACTTATTTTTAAAATTTCTAAAATATACTCCAGTGTTTTTCTGAAAACATTATGAAAGCTTCTGAAAAAAAAATAACTAATTCTGAGACTGGTCGACTAATTACAGGCCATGATGGGTCCACGCCCAATCCCTTCCTGTCTACCACACTCGAGAGTCAGGTTTTCTGAAAACATTTTTAAGCTTGCGTTAAATACGTATACATTTTCACCGGATTTTCATATATTTTAGAGAAATATCTCTCTCTCTTTTTTAAATCATTTAAAAAAAATTATGGCTTATAGAGGAAGCCGAAACTCAAATAATAGTCACAGCGGCGGAGAAGTCGTTGTCGCCGCATACGTAAGAAAAACATTCCTTTTTTCATTTAGTAAAAAAGCTTCATATAAAAATATTCCTTTTGAATAAAAGTAAAAGTCAAAGGGGTTTATACACCATATAAATGAAAGTTATGTATAAAACAAAATATGCCTCAATGAAAGGATATTGAGGCGAAGTCCTTACAAAGATCATTTTTTTAAAATAAAATAGATATATTATGTGTATTCACTATAGGTACACATAAAGAAAGTAAAAATACAAAATAAGACATAATAATATCATGACATAATTTGAAAGTAGAAGATTAACCCAAAGAATGGAAGTTGGGTTAAGAAGTTCCCTTACAAAGATAATTTTTTAAATAAAGTAGATCTATTATGTGTATTTACTATAAGTACACATAAATAATGTATATATACAAGACATCACAGAATAATATCATGACATAATTTGAAAATAGTAGATTAACCCAAAGAATGGAAATTGGGTTAAGAAGTTCCCTTACCTCGTGTCTGACTTGACTCAACCGTTATTTAACCTCCTGAATAATAAACTAGAGTTAATATATAACTTATTAAGAACCATTTTTAATTTCATTATCCTTTTTATATCACTTATTAAAATTTTATGAACATTATGTAATTATTTAAGTTAATAACGGTCGTTTTGTCGATCTTTGGTACTTGAGTCAACAATGAAATTCTTGTAATTAAAAGTTGTTTTATGTGGTAGAATATACATTATCTACAGAATTATATTCATGATTTAGATGTCATATATATCATATATATCCAGTATATACATTCATTTATAATATTACGTAACATTTAGAGGTAAGAAATGAAATGCACCGTTCATGGAGATGGTAAGCCGTACGTACGCATGAACGCTACTTTCATTTATATTTCATATTTAATGGAATGAAATCATAATGATATAAATGTATAATATAATTCTATTATAATATAGTGTATAATACCATTTACTCCATCCTTTATACATCCCACATATGGCATTAACGATTCGAATCACTTTGAGGGGGCGGTAGTCCGCACTTCCTAAAATGAAATTATCGCGTTTTACCCATAATGGAAATCATAAAGTATGCCATAAATGAGAAATACAGAAGAGTAAGTAAAACATAAACATATTATATATCATATATAAATATAGTTACATCTTAATGGCCACCTTTGAAGGTGTTATATGAGTGTTGAACAATCGTCGTTTCGTGAGGCAGAAATTCGCCATCCATAGAAACCGTATGTTCTTTAACCATTAGATGTAGGTGTGTGTAAGTGTAGATCGAATACTTCTTATAAAAACATCCTACTATATTGAGGATACTTTTTTTGTTACAAAATAAATTAATAAAAAGATTTTAGGGGGTTGGAGAAGAAAAATAAAACAAAACAACATTAGAAAAGACATTACCTCAAAATCAGGTAACTCTTTTTGATTTGAGCGATAGGCTTACTTGGGACGAGTTCTGCCCAAAGTGAGGCTTCTAGGAGTAAGAGGGGGAAGTTGGGAGAGTATTTTGGCAGAGGTTGGCTGAGCCAAAAGGCTTTGAACGTGTGAGTAAGGTGGTAGAGTTGGGGGGTCTTTTATAAGAGGAGAGGAGGGGCACTCTTGGAAAGTAAGGAAAGTTTACATTATTATACAATGATTTTAAGATTATAAAGGTCCCACACTTATATAATTAGAGTATAAGGTGATAAGGGTTCTAAACCTACACATCCAATAGTCTTTGGACAAGTGTAAGCCTTGGATTGTACATTATCTTTTCATTTTATTAAAATCGTTAAATAATGAGGTCATCGCTGCATCATAATGATGTCATAAATAATTTAATTTATTTAATGTCTAAAAATTATTAAAAAAATACTATGATGTAGGAAATCGTTTTATCTTTCTAATGAATATTTATAGTAAAAATTAGGACTTGTGTAACCCCACTTAAAAACTGTTTTAGTAGAACAACTCATGTTTGTGTCAATTTAATTTTAACATTAAATAAATATATATTAATGTCATTTTCCAACCAAAGTGGCTCCATGGGGTCCCCAAGTTGACACATGGGTTTTCTTGGTCGGCCATGACTCATCTAATATGAGTAGGACAAGTTTCAAGCTCATCTCATATTATTAAAACATTATTTTTTACCTTAAACTACACTAATTACCTCTAATCGCGATTAAGAACTTAAAAGTTACTATTCACCAAAAAATTATTTTAATCTCATTGAACCACATTTTACTTCTTAATGAAAACCATGTATGTCGGATTTTTGAAAATCAAATCACAGAAGTGGTAATATTTCATTTAAACGAAAAATCAGTTATTTAACTACCACTTAGTGGTTTCACTATTCATCAAAAATTGAAGTTTTTCAGAACAATGCCAAAATTTCACCCTAAGCTATAATTGATATTCCGAATTCGAAAATGATGTCTATTTTACAAAATTTCAAAAATATAAGTTGAATTAATTAATTTTATAATTAATTCCCGCTGTCACAACAATAGCGTGTTTTTAAGAAACAATTTATTTCAAAAGATTGGCAATTTTTTATGTCCAATTTCCATGTTAAATTAATTATAATGACCACCATTGGATAAAATGGTAAAAATATATTCTAATTATACTTTAAAACCACTAAATAGTATAATTTATCACTATAAATTATTTTTATTAAAAAAGTTGTTTTAAATATTTTTTCACTATTCATAAAAATTTCGAAGTTCTCAGAAAAATACCAAAAATTCAACATAGGCTAATTTCGATATTATGAATACAAAAATGAAGTCCATTTTGAAATATAAAATTTCTATAATTTTAAAAAGTGGTTATTACTATTCATAACGGCTACTTTGATTAATCACGGTGTTTTAGAACTCGAAGTTGCGTACAATGCAAGCTATTGCATTGTTGAATGAGAAGCGTATCGTGGAATCTCGGGGTGTTACATCTTTAGTATCTACATCTAATTCTCTTCATCCAGCTTAAAATATAGCACCACTGTTGATATTAGCTAATATTCTATACATAGACACTATAAATACATCTATTACTAATGATTGAAGGTAGTAATACATCATAATATTCCATAGATGAAAATAGTTTCAATAAAAGATCACAACACCTTTGTGATTGAAAACCTCCATTTCTTCTTCTGAGAGAGAATCAATGAATTAAAACCTTTCTCTATGATACTAATTTTTTGGCCAACTTGGTTAAATAACCGAAGAGGGGGTATGAATCAGGTTATGAAAATTTAAAACAACTTCCCTTTAGGATCTTGTTCCATTAATAAAAAACACACTTCTCTCTTTCTCCCATAAAAATATATGAATATTAATGAATTCATACACAAGATAGAACGATTTTACTTGGTTCATCTTCACTAGGATATGTACAAGGAGCATAAAATTGTGATATGACGAAGTAAAAAATATACTAAAGCTTATTGCCAATTAAATGTTTTGGGTGAGATTACTTCTATGCCTAGGCTCACTTGCTTTACAAGATTTAGAGTCTTTTCACTACAATACCAAGGGTCACTCCCTATGTATATTTATCTACCTCACTACTGGTGGAAATGATCATCTTCTTTCTCTTCCTTTTCACACCGCTCTTGGGATAAATCCAATCATAGTTTATGGACTTCTAGTTCCTTTTAATATCATGAAAAAACACTTCATAAACTATAGGTAGATGCTCTGTTGAAGTGTGTTTTTCACCCATTAGTGAAATCTACTTTTCCACATAATGTTAGCTAGAAGAAATTAATTTCACAAAATATTTAAGTACATTAAAAACCACTTAATTATTTTGTAAACCATGTATAACATATTTTTTGTAGACTACCTCTTCTATGAACTACCTCCTCTTCCTCCACGATGTGTCGCCTCCATGTACCGCCTATACATACCACTTTTGCGTACTACTTCCGCTTACTGCTTCCACTTCAATGGAATTCCTTCTTCGGTTGTCTTCTTCTTCCATGGACCAACTTCTACTCCACTGACCACATTATTTTTCTATCTGTAGAACCATGTAACAACACATTTGTGGACCATTCCCATGTACTATTTCACATTTCAGAATCCTTCCTCATGAAACACTTTCATACCTAGCCAAATTCTTGTAGAAAAGATGTTTTATTATGAAAATTTCCTTATGAATTAATGAGAGGATTATTGGTTCTTATATAGAAATATAGATCAGAAAAATCTATTAATCAATATCTTTCAAATCTACAGTGTGGTACTTCCTTCACCGCATACGGATCCATCTGATTACTATTTCCTTATGCAGTAGCTCATTTATTCCATGAAAAAATCCCTTCACAGTAGCCTAAATCACCATCTTGTTTTCTCCAACAGAAAGATATCACATGTATTGTAAAGGATTCTGTGTACCTCTGCCTTCCCGAGAACCATCATCACTCCACAAACCATTCCTCCTATAAAATTTTCATACAATGCTTTGCGGTCCGCATATCACATTTATTCGGAATCCTTCCTTTGCCTATATCCGACTTTCCATTCCGCATACCACATATTTTATTCCACGAAATATGGTTTTCGGTATGCATATTGCGTACTTCTACATGGGAATCATCTCTTTCCAAAATCCAAACATCTTATTTTAAGGCCTAAAATTTTAGAAAACACTTGGAAACTATGCCACCTAAAAACCTTAATTGTAAAACAACAACCTTACCCATTCATGGTCATCTCTCTCTTTCAACAAACACAATCACACCCAAAACATACTAAGAGGACACATTGAGGGATTTTTCCAACATTATTGGTACTAATATAGTCATTAATATTATGTGAATTATAGAATTTTATCAATATTTATTATCAATTTTTGTTGGTTAGTTTGGTCTACCAAGTTAAATTGTTTGATGGATTTGTTTCGAGGTTGATTTATTATCTATATTTAAACTTGTATTTTAAAAAATATTTCTATATAGGTGATTTTTATACTATAGTTGACAGTCTCTATCCCAGTTCCAGCAGATGGTGTCCCTCTCGTGTCATTATTTATCTTCTTTCATTATAAGCCCTGGGGGGTACCTCTAGAGAGAGGAGTCATGAAAAGTGTTATCAATTCTAGGTTGACATATTTACTAGATTTTGGATTTTGGTATTATGAGAATTGTTTTGACTTATAGATAATTAGCTCTAGTCAATTGGTGTTGTGATAGTATCTATAAAGACTATCTAGGAAAGAGGAGACTATAGTCCCCCCATGATCAAATGCAAGGACCCTAAATCTAATACACAACAAAGTGAGGTGGTTATTCATGAAAGGTAGAGACATGGGGTAGGTATAAGAATCATGATAATTTTTATTCATGTATGAATTGTAAAATCTAAATGAAATGATTTTATTAATCTAAATTAATAACATGACACTACGGTTAGGATTAATTTCCATGAATTCCATACCAATTGGATCCTGGTCATCATCCACATACAGTTAAATAGGTGTAGGTTCATTAAAATTACTCATTCGATCATCATACAGTACATCTGATATTGGAATATGTAATATGGTAGTACTCATTGTGTGTTTTCCTATAGAAAAATTTGGTAAAATATGAGTGGATTGCCTTAAATTTAGATATGATGTGTTGGATGGAAGATTTAGAGATATACTTTGGTTTGATCTAGGACTAAGATGATTATTAGGTTCTATTATCGATCTATCGGATGTGGGAAGTAGTTCCCCATTGGTGGAAATTATTCCTTGGGGAGTGGAAGGAGGGGAATTTTTATTGGGATGACTTTCAGAAAGAGTTTTTTTTGAGTTATTATCATCAAAGGTAAAGATAGTAAATAGGTAGGAGTTATTATCCCTTTACCTAGGGATTCTAAGAACATGAGACCTTAGGATTAGGTTTAAGGTTTCCTTTAATTTTTCTTCTGATCACTTCTCTGATGAGGAGTATAGAACATGGGGTCTTGTACATGTTATCCGTAGAGATATATGATATTATTTCACCTAATTTATATTTTCTAATTATAAGATGGTGTAGAACCCAAAAAAGAGATTGAGAAGATAATCTCAATTAGAGGAGTACCTTGATAAGGAATTAAGTAGATATTCTTGATGAACAAGGTTTCAATTATAGGATCACGGATGTTAGGTCTGTCAATATTCCAATCAGTAAGGATTCAATCATAGAAGTATGCTATAAACTTTTTTATAATAGGTGTCCCATAAGAAAATAATTTCATATTTTTGTTCATATGTAATTTATATGGATTTAATGGACATTATAGGTCACAATTCCCAACCACTCACAGAGGTCCATTATTTTTAGTGGTTAGGCCCAATTTCAGCCGCAACAGAGGCCACGTGCATTTGTTTAGTTTTCAAGATGAGATCGATCTGATAGTGGTTAGCCCTAAAATTTCCCAAACCTCTAGGAAATAGGAAAAATCATCTCCATTGAGGTATTCAATAGTGAATAATAGGGTATATATTTTGGATGAGTGTGTTATGAATGTTTCAAGACTATAGGGACCCTTGGTTTTTTGAGGTACGATCAGTTTATAATTATCTCTAATTTCAAATTTTATCTATTATGAAGCTTCACATTCCATTACTTCCCAAAATTTTGTCCATATATTAGGAATAAATGATGATAGTATCCTAGTTACCCTAGTTTTATCCAAATTATTTGAATTTCAGGATTTCTCGTTTGATGTGCGTTGAGGAAAAAGACTGATGATGGTGTAGTATCAATTTGTGTGGTGTTTCTTATTATTTTAGACATTGGTATATGATTCCATGCTTATCATGTAATCATTTTAATCCATCTATGAAGTGAGTTACTCTTTGTGAAGTAAAATTATGGATCTATTGTTGTAGTTTTATGAGCAGTTTTCATTGGAGAGTGGTGTATCATATTGGTTGAAATCATTCACAACACCACATATATTAGTTGGAATTGTCCTCAGTATAGGTCTATGAAACAGATATATACAATGTTTTTGAGGATTTTACTAATGTATTCTCAAATGAATATGTGACTAATACCCTTTTTTATGACAAAAAGTGTGGCTTAACATTTTAATCATTCATTTCATTGATTGAAATTTCTCTTTATCAAATAGAATAAATGAATATACATGAGATAAGGCTTTATATTGAGGATATGATGCATATGGGATTCATTTTCAACAATGAATATTATTTTGATTCTCCAATTTGGTTCAATAATATGGTATATGGTAATCTAATGTTTTTTGTGGGCTATTATATGTTCAATTAGGTAAAAATCAAGAACCATTTTCCGCTTACGAGGATGTTTGATATGTTCGACCAGCTAAAAGTATCCAGTTGGTTTTAATGATTTATTTTTTTCTCAATTTCATTATTTATGAGTGAAATATGGGGACATCACAATGAATTCCTTCCAATACAGATATAAACACATCATGTTTTTTTTTATATCAATCTATGTAATGAGAGTTTAAATTAATTTTTATAAGGATCATGAACAATGTATTTTGTGACTTTATAGATTAATTTTTAGTCATTTTAATCGATAAAATCCTTGTTAATGGAATTAATAATAGGATTTTAGCTATCATATTAGAGGTATCTTGCAGGTTCTTCGACACTATAAAATCTATGGAAATATATCAAAGTGTATGTTCTAAATGTGGGAAATATATATTTCTTTAAGAACATAGTTTCTCAGTTGGGTGTGTTCATTGTCTCAACAATGAATGAGATTATGTTTTCATTTGAAGCACTAAATAACATACCAGAGGATCATAGTTTCCTTGTTCATGTGAGTTATTACCAAAGTTTGGTATCTAATTTTTCATGGATTATGTCCTGAATTATTTCTATGGCTAAGAGAGTGTCAATATTGATCATTTTATGGTTGATTTTTAGTACTAAAAGGTGAGTATAACTAGTGGAGTTGTTATTAAATTTCCTAAATAGGGTGTGGTTTTGGAGGTGTTTTATGTCACTTCACATATGGGTTTTAGATTTTTCATAATTCGTAAAAGTGTGGTATAAAATTATTCTTGATATTAGTCCCCCATATGTGTAACTATACCAACCATGATCTGGAGTTAGCTATAGTTTTATTTTCACCAACGTTATGGTGGAATAACCTCATTGGTGTGCACTTTTTGGTGTTTATATAACAATAAATAATAAAAACTATTATATCACGCTAGGATATTAATTTATACCAAAATATTTGGATAAATCATCTCCAATATTAACTTTTAATGATATAATACACTCTAGGAAACGATAATGTAGATACTGATGTTCTATGATAAAAGTATCAAAATGATGTGTCTTAATTGTTTGCGGATTTTTGGAGGGTAATAGAGGATCTTCTAGTGAGGAATATTGGTAAGTTGAATATTGGGGTCAGATGTTGTCTATATATAATAATGGAAGAGTCATCTCAGATGTGGTAGGTGGGAGAGTCTCAACCGGAAGACTCAGAGGTGGAAGTGATGTGGAATCATAGTGTTCAGCATGATTCCCTTGAATGGTGGTAAGAGGATGTCCCATATCAATATATTTTTTATAGTTTGGTTTTCACCCTAATAATACATGTGATGGAGTCATTCATGAGTTTAAAATCACACCTTTATTTATACACCCAGTAGATTCCTAAATGCATAATGTTTTTAAGGATTAGTTCTAATAGTTTAGGATAAAATGTATTGTGGAAAAGTTAGGGGAATGGATTATGATTTTAACACAACTGAAGGAAGAATATAATCTTCCTTGAATTATATTTCAGTCTTTGTTGATCCCTATGAGTAATTGGGAGGACTTCTTAATGTAAAAAAAGACCTGATTATCCCATTATAATGGATAATACGATATTATTTTGGAGATTCTTGATTTTTTAGGAATTTATTTCACTTCTTAGCAATCCAAGCAATGAGAATAATGGAAATTATTTAAAGGATATATATAGATGAGGTTGTATAGAAACATGGACATTTTGGAGGTCCATTATCTTAGACAGGGATGGTAATTTTACCTTGTTATTCTACAGAGGATTATAATATGATTTTAACACTCAGTTATGGATTATTTCTACATTCCACCCTCATAAAGATTGGGAGATGATACAAACCATCAAGACAGTGGAAGAAATATTATGGGAATGCATCTTGGATTTCAATGGATCATGGTTGAAGAATGTAAACCCTTTTAATTTTTGACTTTAATAATATGTATCACTCATACATTTTCATTGAACCATTTGAGGTATTTTTTTGACTATTGTATCATTCTCTATTGTGATGGACTATGGTTGGGGTGTTGAGATTTCTCTTTCCTGGGGTGGTGTAGAGTATGACTGAAAAGTCAAGGAGGTTCATGAGAGGATGAAGGGAGAAAAATATAATTATAATTTTTATGTTGGTTGGAATAGGAAATGATTATAATTTATGGTTAGGTTCAAAGTGTTCATGAGGGTTTCCTCTTGTTAAGGCCAGTAGATGTTTGGTCATGGGAGTTAGTCTTCTCCTACATAAACATGGACATTTGAGGTATTAGATCAAATTATAATTGTATCTTAGAATTTTTCACCCCAATTATGGCTAGATATAATTCATTATGTCTTCCACATGTCATATCTTCAAAGGTATCTTTATAATGACTCACAGGTAAATGATTTGGATGAATTGGACATCTGGATGATGAAAAGTATGTGTTGAGGAACTTTAATATTAAATATCATAGGGATAAGGTGTTTCATGGCGGAGGTATCCCTTTAGTTCATGTGTTGTAGTGGATTGGTGGAGTGTAAGATAGTATTTGGGATTCAGGGTCACAAATTTATTCTCAATACCCTGATTTGTGTTGTAGTTTTTCTTGTTTTTTTTGAGATTATAAACTTTTACCTTATGCTTTGTATGATTCTTTTTATCTCTCATGGGTGTTGATTCATCATTTCTATTTGTTTTCTATCTCCTATTTGTGATAGGGTTCTTATTATATAAATGTGTTTGAAATTTATCTTATGGGTAATTTTCTAAACCTCCTTTTTCATTCTTTTGTGGATTTTTTTGATTCACAAGAATGAGAATTATTTGATAGGTATCTGATGTAATTCCCTTAGTCTCAAAAACCTTTTTCTTATTATTCAAAAAGGACAAGAGTTGTTAAAGAGGTGTTTTTGGTCTTCTTACATGTGAAATTATCCAATTTTTTCCCCCAGTCGTAGTATTTATTCATGATCACACAATTCATTCATGTGGTCAGAGTTTTTTCTTTTAGACATATAATCCATTCATGTAGTCACAGTTTGTACTTATGGTCCCTCAATTTCTTCATGCACTCATAGAGTTCCTTCTTTTTATTTCACCATTCCTTCATGTGGATTAAAATTTCCATCCTATGATTATAGTTTTGTCCATACGGTCACACAGTTCCTCAATGAGACTGTAGTTTGGTCTTATAGAAATACCATCCCTTATCATGGTCCTATTTGTTCTTAAAATATCATTTTACAATATTATGGTCTAACTTTTCATACTCCATTTAAATAATGAAAATTTTACTTTTTTCAAACTTCTTGGATTTTTATATAATGATGTGTAAAATTTTGTTAAAGTAAAATAAGGAATTTAAGGCCAAAATAAATGTTTATTCAAAATTTGTTTCTTCATATTAGATAATAAAATATAATTTTTTAAACCTATTTTTAAGAGGTTTATTGAACATATTTTATAAAAATCCAAATTATATAATAATTAAATATTAAATATGACCATGTTGATCTTAAGAATGATATCATAAATCATATTAAAAGTATGTGATCCTATCAATTCGAGTCTTTATTTATTTGATTTTGGATCAACCAGCACCATAATTTTTATCCTTTTTTGTATACACTCAGAGCCTCCTTGTTTGTCACTCTAGGAATGTTCTCTAACTTGGTTTTCACTATATTTTATATAATTTTGTTTCATGTTTTTTTAGTAGGTTTCATTCCATTCATATTTCCCTCTTATTTGAAATATTTGAATCTTTTATTAATTATTTACATTCATAAAATCATCGAAGTTACATAATCCTTGTTTTCCACTATTTTAGATGTAGCATGTTTGGGAAAATCCTTTTTATGTGGGGGACCCTTTTTGTCACTAATTTCAATTCATTTGTGCAATTACCACTCATTTTAATTGTTGGTGGGAGGATTATATTAAATAATCAAGATAATTAACAATATAAAATAGAATATGAGGGTAGTTTTTTTAGTACTACACCTTGTTTTTATGATAGTACTATTAATAACTCATTCCCTACTTAAAAATGATTTCATATGAATTAAATAAATTTTGTATATTAAAATAATAGGATGTTATTAATTATCGAAAAAAACTCATAAAAATATAATCATGTACCTGATGATAATGAATAGGTAGTGTTGGAACCTGTAACTGTGGGAAAATACCCTTTCACAAAAGATGACTAAATTTGAAATCTCCTAGTAAATTATTTCTGGGCAAGAAGCATATCTTGTACATTTATTTATTAATGATACACATATATTTTCAATTCAGCTTTTTTCAGGTGGATTTATGGGGTTTTTGAGATGTTGGGGTGGTCAATTTAGATATGGTATGTGTTGTGGAAATGGAATTATGCTGGATTATTTTATGATCATTATATGTTGACTTGTAATAGTGTCCTATTAGCTATATAATTTGAACTTTTAATGAAAGAAGTGTAATATTACAAGAAATTTGTTTTGAAATAGAGTACTGCAACTCTATATATGGAAGAAGAAATAATAATTTATTAACAATTAATAGTGGTAATTAATGTATTTTAACAATGGTGGTTGAATATGTAATTTAAATGTAATTAATTGGTCAGTAATTACTTGGAATTAATAAATGTGATAGATATCTTGGCATTTCATTATATTTGGAATCAACTAGGTTACTGGAAACATGATAATATTTAATTAGAATAAATAATAGTGGTATATGTGTGGTAGTTTTATGGATGGGTAACATCTAGTTGGTGGTAACGTCTGATAATTTTAATATGGTGTAGATGAAAATTTATAATGAGATAAAGTATTAATTTGAAACCCTTATTTTGGGGTTGTGTGTTTTATGTGGAAATATATATTATTTTATTTTTCATGTTATTTATATACACACCCTACCCATATCGAGTAAAATATATAGAAAACAAGATGTATGTGAGGTGATTTCCCCAACATCATGATTGTGGGAAATGGATGGCTGAATACCCCATCTTCCCCATTATTAATTCGGTGGTAGAATTATGAAATAAAATAGTTTTTACAGGATCCTATCCCTTGATAATGGAATAATTTTTTTCAATTTATATTGATGAGATGATATAGTATATGGTAGGGATTATGCATGGTAGGAGGAGGAAACATGGATGATTTACTTCATCATTATGATACACTACTATCCTACTTTCTATTGAAGAGGTGATATGGATTTATAATTATGTGTTAGTGTAATGAGGGAGATTCATTATGACAATGATGCCGATAAAATTTGTTGGGGCCTTTGGGAGGTTGAGGCAAATAGGTTTACAACCTGACCGAGAGGTGGATTGATATGTGGTTATGGATGGAATAGAAAAGATGGGATAATAGGATGTTTGAAATTAGAGATTGAGAGCCTTATGTCAGTGGGGAAGTGGTTGTGTGGTTAATTTAAAAAAATTCTTATTTTTTACTTTACTACCGAATTTTTTATTTCATTAGTGATCCACTGTGATGTTGGAATTTATAGATGGATTTTTAGGTTCATGTTATATTTTATTATTTTTCATTACTACATTGGTATTATTTATAAAAATGTGAAAGAGATACCTTGTCCATGATCATTCTTAGTATACTTTCTATTCTCACCATAAATATATAAACTAGATTTTAGGTTTCTGTGAGTGTTATGAGGGATGAGTTGGGTATTACTATCACGGGAATTGTAGAGTTTTTTCTATTTATTAGTGTATTACATGGATTTTGGAGTTGTTTCGATTATATTTTTAAATTATTTGAGGGAGTTTCATAGTGGTTCATTTACCATATGTTCTAATCCTTATTCTTTTTTAGAGTTAATGCCTCTCATATGAGATATTAAAATACCTTCAATGCGAGTATCATACACGATGCTTACTGAAGGTTATACTGGATCATTATTATCCCCTTTTGGTCATTCTCATCTTAAGTGAGGTACCTTTAGATTGAGGGGCCTCTATCATAAAATATCATAAATAAATTTCAATAAAAAATTAAAATATATAATAATTTCTAGATTCATTTTTCATAAAGAAATAATTACCAATACCTTAGTTTAGATAGGGAAACTCTCATTTTCTATCACAATAATAATATACTAAATTTATCCACCATTACTGTATAATAACTTATTCATTTATAAGACACTACTGTTTTTAGATGTATAGATTTTCAAGTTTCATTTTTTGATATTATTTCAACCAAATACTAAAACCAAAATGGTTATGATAATATCTAATTATATAGTAGTATATGATCATATGAATATGAAAACATCATCCTGATATTCCTTCTCTATTGAAACTCTCATTTCATACTTTAATGAATTCATTTTCACCCTATTACATGTGATTCGTCATACAACTCTCTTGGTTCTACAGAGGGTACATCAATTTATCTTCTCTTATACTTTTTAACCCAATCTCATAAATTAATTAGTAAATTAATCCTTAATAACGTTTCATAAAAAGAATGTGAATAACTGAAGCCATCCCATTGTGAGTATCAAAATATTTTTAGAGTTAGACCTCATTTTCAGGAACTAAGTTAATATTGATTTAATACCCAATATGAACTTTTCAAGGTTTTTACATCAAGGTACGTCTATGGCATAGCCTATATCCATTGTACTATCTAAAAACGGATGAAATTTCAAGGAAACCCAAATAATATAAAATTAAAAAAAAATTATGTATGTTATCTTATATTTGGAGATATACCTTAGACATATTCATAGGATTCCCAAAAAAAATTTCTTATTCTAATCATAGAAATATTACCTCAAATTACCTAAGGTGTTTTTAATACCTTTGAAATTGTAATCGACCTTAACTTGTCAATATATGATCACATTTCTAATTCCAAATTTATCCTTAGTTGATGCCATCCTAAAATCCAATGTTATATAAACCCAAATCTAATACTAACTATGATTTCCTAGACCTAACCATCTATTGATTACATAAAAAATAAAATATTTCATTACAACACATTCCCATCATATTGTAGGATTAGAAATTTAGAGAACTAAATAAATAATTAACTGAAAAACTCATTATCTTTTAAAAATTTTACATCATTTCCCATTGTAATACCATCTACATAATCAAAATAAATCCTTCATCATCTCCCATATATTTTCACCGTAAGAAACTATTCTGGATATTATATTTTTTTTCTTATTATTATAACCCAAAAAATAGAAACATATCAAATAGGTGATCTCAGATACATAGTAAGGGATAAAATAATAATTATCAATAAAATATATTAAGTGATCATTAGATGATAATATGGGTATAATCAACAAACATTTGGAAGATATGACAAAAAAAACATGGATCATACATCAAAGAAAAAGGATCATAAAATCATATAATTTACTCAAAAGATCATGAAAACATTAGTCAATAGACATTATCAAGGAGAGAATAACCATATTCATATTTTATATAAATTTAACATTCTATTGAATCATTTCATAACAAATAAATTTACGATAAAAAGAAGTTTAGATATATTATAAAATTGTAAAAAAAATAAAATTCCCATGCTTCATGATTTGAAAAAACCAGATGCACATTATTCATGTTGTGAAGAAAGAAAAATTTTCATTCTTTGTATTGTAAAAAAAATGACTACACATCTAGTTTTAAGGGAAAAAATTAACTCTTCATGTTGTAAATAGAAAAAATTTCAACACTTCATATTCTGAAAGAAAAAATGATCATGAATCATGATGTGAAAAAAATTCCTGATTAACATAATTGTATTATGAGATATAAATCATTTACCAATTAATTTGAAGGATATATAGGACCCAACCCATAAAACATATACACATATGTGTTAAACTTGAAAAAAACATTCATTATATTATAAATAACTCAATAAAAATTAATGGGTTTCCTAAAATATTTAATAACATCACATAACATAAACTAAAGATATTATATGACATCAAAATTCATGTTTTACAAAATAAGTGATACAATAATAACATGTATATTGTTACTACAACATAAATTCTTGAAATATAAACCTTCTAGTTTAGATTTAATTGATAATAAAAATGTTTTTCCATAACCGTTTAAAAAAAATTCATAACAGATGAAGTAAAAATAACTTTCAAAAAAATCTAAAGGGAAAGAGATTACATTCAAAAACCATATCATATAGAGATAAAAATGAATTATACTTGAAATGGTATAAAGGTTATAGAAAAACATTTAGTATAAGATAAAACATTATATTTTAAATTAATGGAAAACCCATTTTTGTATTTTGAAATACCACTTTTTGGAAACCAAATTTGTAAAAATATTTCTAAATTTCCCTTCTAAAATAGATTAATGAGAATATTGATAATAATAGGAAATAATACTCATTAACTTTTATAAAAATTTATTATAATATTTTTGGGTAATAAAATATCAACTTTAAACAAAAATAAAATAAAGAGACTAAGGTTTATTCCAAATAAAATTATACTTTTAGGTCATAGAAAAATAAAGTATGAAACATTAGAAAAATACAGTAATTCATACTAGAATTTAAATTATAACATTATTTAAAGTTTTTAATCTCTTAAATAAGGGAAAATTGAATTTTGATTTCTAAAAAAATCCAAAATCTAAAAAAAACATAATTATGTTACCAATGTCCCTTACGGTAAGATAGTTCATGATGTTAGAATCTTTTGGAAATGATTTTATGTGGTACAAATGTAAATACCTGAAATTTAATAGAAAATACAATATACACTAATAATAAAGATTTATTTAATAAAATTATATGAAATATATTCAAGAATAACAATAATAACTCAAGAAATATTTATTTAGATAACAAAAACCATACATATTTTGAATCATTTAAATAAAAAAATCTTAAAATGGTGATCATTAAATTGAACTTAATTAAAATTAATAAATGATATTTCATGATATAATAACTCAGTTAGTTAGAATATAAACCACATAAAATAAATTTGTAACATAATATTAAATAATTATAAAATATAGATATTTCAGATGAAAACTTTTACCTAGGTCCTTATTTTTTATGAACATGCATCCAACATCATCATTTCATAGATTTTATCCTTAGAAAAAGAGGGAAATCAAATTTTGTATGGTTTTTTGAGATATCATTAATATATTTATGGTAGATGAAAATGTTTATAAGAGGCTTTGGTAGAGTTTGGTATAAACTAAATGGGACTTGGTATGAATCAACATGAAGAGAGGAGAGCCCATTTTATAAGTGAAAAGGGTTGAAATTTTTTAAATAACCAAAATATTATAATACTTTAAATTAATTATCAAGGAAAGATGAAAAAAAATTTGATAAATAATAGAGGGTATTAGTTATTAGGTTTCTAAAGTTCTATACAAAACATTACCACAAATTTTTTAAACATATTCGACGACTTTTACTCCTATATTTTTGCTTTTAAGATTTATGATTTTTTCATGGTAATAAGATTTTTCCTATATTAATTTATCCATTATTCCCAAAAAAGTAAAATTACTGTTATTATATAATATTGAAATACTATTTATGAATTTTAAATCCATTTCTTAAATTTATAAAAGATATAAAAATTAATTTTAAAATACTAAATGTATAATTTCTAAAAAAATTAATTTCTAAAAAATTTTAACATGAATTTTAAATTGAAAGATATTGGTTTCAAATTAAAAACTCATTTTTAATGTCAAAAATCCCCTCTAAAATACTTATTGGGTCTTAGAAATTTTTTTCATGATTTCCAAATTAATACTTATGTTCTAATAATATATTTATAGTCATCTAATTTGTATAATGGTATCCTGCACATTTCACCTAAAAATCAATCATTTAAAAAAACCCCAAATATTAGACCTGATATAATTTTTTTAATTCTAAATTCAAAAATGATTTTTTTATTTAAGTTCATAATTATAAAATTTATATATTTAAATTTTTTGGGAAAATACAAAATATAAATATAAAGAAATTATTGAAAATTTCCTATGCAACTCAAGTGTCTTTGATCAAATTTCTTATAAATTCTTAAATTATTTATTATTGAAATAATATTTCAAAAAATGAAAATATTACCTATTTTAAAAATATTTTAAATGTGATCAACTTAATTTATTAAGGTAATATATTATTCCGCCTTTTTAAAAAAAATTGAACAGATTGATAATGATTATAAATTTTAATAAATTAATATATATTTTTCTACTATTGATTATATTATTCATGTAATTTTAACATTTCTCAGTTCATTTTACTCTTATGTTGTATTTTTTTGTGCCCCATGATACATGAGTTATTAAATATAGTATTAATTTAAAGGATCACAATATCAGTTAATTACACTCAACACTTGATAGTCAAACATAATTTGTGTCTTATTGATATGATGAATCTAGACCATTGGAAACATATTTATTATTCTTATCATAGTATCTTGTAGTAAATATGTTCTTGGTAACATCTATAAAATTGTTATTTGACATGAAATATAAATACATTACCCATTATATGGTACATATAGAAGTAATTTTATTATTATAGTGAGATAAAACACATGAGTATATCAATTTGTAAACATGTAATTATAATAAAAGTATATATAGGAGTTGGTTCTATGGTACTCACGCCAAATATATATGATGTCCTTTTATGGGATATAGATGATGTAGACCATCATGTGTGAGTACTCATAGGTGCATGAGACTTCATCACATGTAGTATCCGCATCAAGGACTCCGAGACCATAGATTAAAATTTTATACCCACTAAAATAAATCCACATATTTTTTTGCCACTATATATTCCCTTCTACAACCATGTGTAACAATACATTGAATTTAAGAATATTATTAATGGAGTCCATGAATCATGCATGTTGATGTATTTCCCTAAACCATGACATCATATTTTCCAGAAGAAGTTGGGTAGATTTGGTGTGTCACAAATGTTATTAATGAATATATAGAGGAAGAATTTTTTTTTCCTTTCATCTTAATTGATTTTTAAACATAAACCATTTTATTGAACTAAAATAATAACATTAAATTTAATAAGCATGGTGTATTAATCCATTTATTTAAAAAAATCAAATAAATATGTATCAAGAAATTTTTTTGATGACACAAATATAGAACCATTATGATTATATATTAAGAGAAACAGATTATATCACATAGTAGTGTCTTTTGTGATTTTCTTCATTTCAGTTGTAGCTTTTTCCACCTCACATTTCGTCATATTATGGGATTAATTTATGATTTATTAAATTTATGAAATTATTTTTTATTAAAACCTTACATTGGACCTAAATATACCAAGTTATGTTATTTGTGAGTATGTTGGATTTTTTTTTTCACACAACACCCTTTACACTCCTCCTTATAGATTTAAATATATTAATAACATATCTTGTGTTTTCTATCATGAATGAGGGAAATATCATTATTCCGCTATCCTATACAGTTGGAGAGACCATAATGAAATCCTTCCATGTCAAAGGGATAATGGTTGCTATTAAAGGTAGTAACGCATGATTGTAGATAAAAATGTTCTATAACCTAAAGTACCATCAATTATTCTTTGATATTGATGTATCACATATGAATCCCTAATTATTTCTTACATTATATCCTCATATAATATGGACTATAAATTAATACCACATTCATTTGATCAACTGAATCTATAAAGAAATAATTCTCTACACTTAGGTAATTCTTATTATTTTTATTAATTATACATTTTACATAAAACAATTCCTCTCTACATGGTTATGTTGTCTATGTGAATTAGTTTTTGAATTTATTTTTTAGCCATGAAATTTATTTGTCTTATATTTATAGGGTTTTTTATTACGAAAAAATAAGAGTTGGCCACTTTTTCATAAAAAATTTCATTACGACTAGACATGAAGGTTTTAGATATATATGTACCACTTATTTGAGCTATGAAAATTTCATATCTTTCCAGATACAACAAATATTTCATAATTTACATTAAAAATATCCCATGTCCAAAAAATTAATTCCATTTAAATTTTACAATTATTTTCATAACCAAAGATGGTATATTTTCACATTATATATATTGTTAACATTAATGGATAATTAACTTAATCCTATGAATTATTTAATTTTATAATTAGTTTATAATTTGAATTCCATTTTGTCACACCATCATTTCTCAATGAGGATCCAGGGATAAACCCCCTATATAAGTGACCCACCCATGTTCTTATTATCTCAAATCATTTTTGACGGTGTTACACATGCTTTTGTGGAAGAACTTAATATTGTTATTTGATTTCACTTATTGCTACAGAATCCATTGAAAATGGTATGATTGATTCTCTATCTCTTGGTCTTTAGAGTAGGATGGAATGAAAGATTTCTCTTATTTTTTTTTATCAATTTTCAAAATTTAATTGTTATGGCTGAAATAATAACTACAAGGGTGGCTATAGCACTACCATGTTTAACCCTTGGAAATGACATTATCATGTACTTATAGATCTATAATGGAGAATAAATAATTCAAAATAAGACATTATTTATTTTTGTAATACTGAAAGTTAATTTTATCTTAATAATAATACACTTTTTATTGTTTACATGAAAATAGTTGAACTCCTGAATTAAATAAATATTTTTATAAAAAAAATTAATTATCATTTATTTAAATGATATTTAATATATCATTACTACGACACCCAATTACTCATTATGCTTATCTTTTAAGGGATATGTCGAACCTCAAATAAAGAATATTATTTTTTGATATATAAATTAATAAATATTTAAAAAATTTATGAGAATATAAATAAATATTTCATTATTATTCCCTTAACTGAAATATGTTTATTTGAAATATTATTTTTTAACCTATAAAATTTTAGAATAAAAAAACATATATTATTCTATGGTTTTGTAAATAAATAATAATTTATTATTTAACTCACACATAAATATGGTGATGAGATAGTTTTGATCACTAAATCCTAAATAAAATTTATTTTAACAATCTGGAGAATAATATTTATTCCAATAACTAAATAAATATATAATTTAATCAAGAAAAATGGAAACATTATTTGTATGTCTTTCTAGGATTATTCCCCCATTTCATTAGGTGAGTACACCTAATGTCCAATATTAGTATCCAAAACCACATAATGTCATCCAAGAAGAAATATGTATTGACGCAAATAGGTCAGTCACAAATGAACGATCACTATGTAAAATAATCCCTTTGCTTTGACACCTCATCTAGTATGATGAATACTCATTACATCAACTAATATGATTGATATACCTTTTTCTTTTTTGAAATAAACTCTTCAACACATCATGTCCATGGAAATTAATAACATACCTCTATTTAAAATAAATGGATGAGATATCAACTTTTATAAAGATGAATGGTACCAGTCCTTCCTCAAGTTATGCATTAATATCATATCACTCATGATAACCCAACATACCAAAAATCCTATATAAGATATGAAATCATGATTTACATAAATAAATCTATGTATGTGACTCATTATATTTAATAATAATACTATTAAATGCTATGGATTATTTCACATGCATGTGGATAGGAATACCCAATAACATAGGTATCATTTTGAATACCTACAAGCGGTTATATCTTAGTGATCTCTGCTCTTCGAGATTAACTAGTGATCACTTCATGATTTAAAGTATCATCCTATTTTGAATAGTAAATCCTAATAGCTACATAATTTATGTCCCATCATATGATGTCATATCACCATATAAAATATTGGTTAATAACGTCTTAATAGAATTTTGAGGTTCACATAATTGCGGGGAACTTTGAAATCCTTTTTAATTAAAAAGACACTCTAGGACATTATATTATTAAAATAATGCATAAGAATAGTCAATATAAGATAAAGTATATAATAATATTCAAGTTTTTTAATATAATGAAAATCCAAAGTATAATTTAGTTGGTTCTAGTGCACCAACTAACAAAAATTTTCACTTTCACTAGAGCTAGCTGGTAATGATTAGTTAGTTATCTCAATTTAAAAATGTGTATCATAATATTGGATATAGCTACTAGGACTAGCACATTTAAGTAGAGAAGTTTGGTATGTCCACATTTCTATGTGGTGAATCTATTTATTGTGACATTCCTATAATAAGTTTAACCCCCAATTATTCTTATTACCATGTGTCCACTTCTTATTCAATTTCCAAAAATCAATATTAATTGATAATACTATAGTCAGAGATTGTTAAAATAAAGATCTTAATGTTAATTTTTTTTATAACTTAAAATTGTTAAACAAATTCAAAATTGCTTCTTCAAATGCCATAGAATCTGTAGTGTGCATTGTTATTTTATATATGGAAAATATTGGATAAAATTTTTTTTATATAGTACCTTAGCCTTACTGATTCAAAATCATAAAAGATATGAATAGGAACCTAATTTATATCCTCTTATAATATATTATACCCATTTTTCATTTACTAGGAACTCATACAGTTTTATATTCTCACACATTGTATAATAGTTCCTTTAAAATATCTCTTTAGTTTCACTAAGAATTTTTTTTATATTTTGAAACCATCAAACATGTGTATCAATCATCATTAAATTTCATGAAATACTATATAAATTTTTAGTTTGTAATCCTGTAAAATTTTATTCATAATCACCTTTTGTTCCCGTTCACATTTCCATATAGAGATTGTATACCTTGTGACATAAAAATACATTGTTATTGAATTTTTCTATCATCATATGGTATATACCATGACTAAATCAACTAACTCCATATATTTACCAGTATGAATGATGTTCTCTAAAATTGGGCTCATATTTGAGGTCACATTTGAATAAACTCTCTTGTTTGTATTCGAAAATTGATACGACTGATTATTTTATTATATATGTTATTAACATATATATATTGAAAAAAATATCCCTAAAACAAACCTATTTAAGACACATGACACTTATCTCTTCTAGAACAATATTTTATGATTATTATTCATTCTTATATACCTGAATTGATATGTGAAATTTTTATGTTACACTCACCTTCATTGGTGTTAGTAACCATTTCTGTTATATTAACCCAACATAAACTATAGGACCACTATTAAAGAATATCACTTTGATATCCAAACACCCCACAAAATGATCATATAATAATGATACGATAAGTATAATAAAATATATTTTTCATTCCTGATTGAAGAAATGGTATTTTCATTTAAACTATCTTATATATCCTTTTTATAATCAATTATGCTTTATTAGTACCAAGGAAAACAATCTAGTTCAAGGTGTTAATGGAAATTTATTTATGTGAATCAATAATTTTACAGAATAATATACATTTACATAACCCACCATGGTGAAAATTACAACTAATTGGGTTTTAACTTTTGGTATAGTATATTTCTTCAACCCCCCCCCCCCCAATGATTAGTGGAGTCTGTGTTTCTATACCCAATAATGTGAATCTTTAGCTCATAATTCATTGAATTATTTCATGTTCCTACTTTCCCAAAAGATATGTTCTCTTCTATTATAAGATGATAGTAAGTAGTAACAAATAATTGAATATCCATAGTTTTAAAAGGATAATTAATAGATATGCACATAGTATTTCTTTGATGTTAATTTTTTCCTAAAGATATATTTTAAAAAATAGTCTTCTTTAATTATTATGATCTGTCTGAAAACTAGCATCAACATACCCTCTGATGACAAGCTCCTCGTCTCCTCCATACACCCGGAATATATCCTTAGTTCTTCTCAGATACATAGGGATAGTATTAACAGCAGTCCAACGTTGTTCTCCTGGATCTACTTGATATCTTCCTACCATGCTCAGTGCATAGGAAACATCAATCCTGGTACATAACATGGAATATATGATGTATCCTATAGTCGAAGCGTATGGGATCTTACTCATTCTATCTTTCTCTTGTTGTGTCTGAGGACACATTTTCTTAGAAAGATATAGGCCATGTGACACTGGAACTAATGCCCTCTTGGATTGTTCCATACTAAATCTCTTTAGTATCTGGTCAATGTATGTACTCTAACTTAGTCCATGCAGCCTCTTAGATCTATCACGAATGATCTTGATCCCTAAAATGTAGGTTGCTTCTCCTAAGTCCTTCATGGAGAAACACTTGTTCAACCAGTCCTTAACTGACTGTAATACTAGTACATCGTTTCCAATAGGCAATATGTTGTCAACATATACTACTAAAAGAATGATCGAATTCCCATTAAACCTCTTATAAACACATGGCTCACATTCGTTCTTAATGAACTGAAATTCCTTTATGGCTTCATCAAATCTAATGTTCTATGACCTGGATGCATGCTTTAATCCATAAATGGATTTATGCAACTTGCAAACCCGTTTGGCTTCACCTGGTGTCACAAACACTTCTCGTTGTGTCATATAGAAATCATCCTGAAGGTTCCTGTTAAGGAATGTTGTTCTGACATCCATCTACCAAATCTCATAGTCATGGTAAGATGCTATGGAAAGTATGATTCTTATGGATTTAAACATGGAAACTGGTGAGAAGGTTTCATCATAGTCAATTCGTTAACGCTGTCTGAATCCTTTATCCACTAGCTTTGCTTTATAGGTGCAAACTTGACCTTCCATGTCTAGTTTTCTCTTGAATACCCATTTTCATCCAACAAGCTATACATCAACTGGCTCATAAACCAGAACTAAGACTTGGTTTTAATACGGGAATTCATCTCAAAATTCATATCTTCTATCCATCTTTCATCTTCTGAGCTTTCTACTACTTCCTTGTAGGAGAGAGGTTCATCATTTTCCAACAGTAATGATTCACCATCCTCAGTGAGTAGGAAACCAAATCTCTATAGTTCCCTTACCTCTCATGAGCTCCTACAGAGTACTTGTGTTTCTAGAACATCTTCCACAGGGACCTGTGGAACTTGTTCTTCTACCAACTCTTGTGTATCTTGAGCATTAACTTCTTCGAAGTCCATCTTGCTCCCACTATCCTTTTTTAGGATGTGCTCCCTCTCTAGAAAGATAGCTCGTCTGGCGACAATCACTTTCTTGTATGAAGGGTTATATAGGTAATATCCTTTCATTTCCTTGGGATATCCTATAAAGATACACCTCGTGCCCCGGGGTGCCAGTTTGTTTCCTGAGAAGGCCTTAACAAATGCCTCGCAACCCTATACACGTGTGTGCAACAAAGTGGATTTCCATCCATTCCATAACTCGGATGGAATTACATTTTTCTCCTTAGTTGTTACTCTTTTTAATGTGTATGCCGCAGTTTGTATTGCATACCCCCAAAAGGATAATGGAAGATCCGCATGACTTATCATCGACCTAACCATGTCCCATAAGGTACGGTTCCTCCTTTCACTAACATTGTTCCACTGTGGTGTATAAGGAGGTGTGAGATGAGATAGAATCCCAGACTCCCGTAGAAGATTGATGAACTGTTGGTTCAGATATTCTCCACCTCGATCTGATCGATGTTTATTTATCTTCCTACCAAGCTGATTCTCTACTTCATTCTTGAATTCCTTAAATTTCCTTAATCCCTCTGACTTATACCTCATTAAGTAGACATAGCCATATCTACTCAAATCATCAGTAAAAGTAATGAAGTAAGATTATCCACCTCTAGCTTCTACTTGAAATGGTCCACACACATCTCTGTGTATCAGTCCTAGAAGCTCTATAGCCCTTTCACCCTGTCCACCAAAATGTGGCTTGGTCATTTTTCCTTGTAAACAAGCGTGACATCTATCAAGTGGTTTTAGCTCAGTCGAGTCTGAATAGCCATCTTGGCAAAGATTTGTCAAGTGCTTCTCGTTCACAAGACCGAGGCGATGATGCCACAACTGGGTGATGTATGAGTCATGTGAGTTTGTTTCACTATCGATTTCCAGCACTTGGTTTTTGTAATTTAATACATACAAACCATTATTTAAATGTGTCATACCATAACATACTTTGTTCTTATAAAAGAGACAACCCTTATTTCCAAATTTGAAAACAAATCCATCCATATCCAAACAAGATACATAAATTATGTTCTTGGTAACACTAGGACCATAATAACAGTTATGTAAAACCAAAATCATCCCAGTCGGCAGTGAGAGGTGGTAAACACCAATAGCCAGCCTTGCGCCCTTGGCAGCTCAAAGATCCACCTCTCCTCTAGAAATCTTTATAAATCTACTTGGTTCCTATATTTGAATACAGATGTGAGCCCCAAAATCTGTATCTAATACCCAATGTGTATAAATAAAAAGATTATGCTTCATAACAAATGCACCTTTAGCATAACGACACTTCTAGGTGTTGTTCCTCTTCTAGTGGTCTTGTTTGCCACATGCAAAAAACACTACCTCTTGTTCCATGCCCTACCTCTAGATCTTCCCCTTCTTGGAGGGGGGATGCTCAGGGGCTTTAGACAGTTTATAAGTCTTTGGAATCTTTTCTTTGTCCTTCCTCTTATTCACTAGAAGGATTGAGGGTTTCTCACGCCCCATGTCCTTATCTACCTGGTGAGTTAAGGGAATAATTTCCGATCTAGGCACAACTGGAATAGGTTCTTCTACCACATACAATTTCCTCTCGTGGTGGTGGATGACGTGTAAACGCCTATGCCACTCTTAGAAATTAGTGCCGGTGAGAATTTTTTCCTTCTAGAGCATGGTTCGCAATGATATGTTTGAAGTAATTCTCTTGCTATTTCTACAAATTAATATGAGAAAAGGTTAAGTAATTTATTACAAAATTGAGAAAAATAAATAAATTAATACTTATTAGTCTCCCAGTATTTTATCGAATTCCAATATCTCTCACCATTGACTTCGGAATATTCTATTTCCTGGATATTCTAGTGTCAAGGATCCATATTTCCCTTCGCATTACCCCAACTAGGGTTTGTCAAGAAACGTGAAGGGTTTTGGGTAGGCATTCCAAATGCCAACTGCATTAACTCACAGCTCCTTAATCCGCTAAGTGGACTCCCAAATCCCAAAATCCTTTTATTTTGGATTTCCTCAACCTTTGCCTCTTGGTACACCAAGTCCTACTGTGGCAGTCAACCCTTGATGTGAACCAAGTCAAGTTAACCCAGAACCTTGAATTATAATTCCCCGATAATTGAAAGCACCCCAACTAGGGTTCGTCAAGCACTTTGAACTATGGTTCGATTCTAACCAAGATTATGGAAGGTTATACCGACATAATATTTCTTTTGAGGTATTCTATCCTTATACGTGAATTGCCATTTTATTATCTTTTATTACATGCTTGTTAATATTAAGTGGGATATACTTAAGTGATTAACCATGTCTAAGATAATATTTACGCATAAGCTGATTTTTATTTTGGTTCCATCTTGCATGCTTGTTTAATTCAATAATTGTGTGATCGTGACAACACACCCACAATAAATAAACCATTCAACTGACAGAAATAAAATAAATGGTATGATCATGAGATTTTCTATTGGTTATTTTATCTAGCAGTTGATAAACCAACCCAAGACCTAGGGGAGAAACTCCTTGAACCTTTCGGGTTTGTGTTTACAGCTTTCCACCTATCCACCTTTGTATCTCCATGGATTAGCTTCACCTTGGCTCCTCACTTGAGTTGCCTCCACTAGCTTCGAAGCTCCACTATTTTCATATGTATTTATCTCACTTGCAATTGAGGGGTAAAAATGGTTTTTTAGATAAAATAATACTTGGGAACGCAGGCCCTACATATTAATGAGGAGAAGGCTCATAGGACAACAAATTTAATTTAAATAAATAAATTAAAATAAACCATTCACATACAAAGGTCTTGGTCTAGCTCATGATCATCCATACATGAAACTATATTTATGCATAAATAAAACTAGCATTCAATTATTTAATCGTTCTTTATTAAGATAAATCACTCTCGAATCAATTAATTATCTTTAATTAATCAATCTATTTTTGCTAAATACTTTTCTGAATTTCCTTGAGATTCTCATCCATCATTATTTTAAACAAATAAATTCATTTAAAAATTATCCTTATACGTAACTTGTACCTTGGAGGCAACCCGGTGAATTACCATTTATTAACCAGATGTTAAATTAAACGCATATATATAAAACTCCTATCATGTGTTGTGCCTCAGCTTTACGCCTTCACTATGGTACACGTCTCAAGGGTTTGTATAATATAATAATAAATTTTAATAAATCTTCATAATTTGGGTGAGTACACGGCATGTAGTTCCAACTACACGACATGTACATTTCCATCACCGTCCATCCGAAGTACACGCCCGGGGGCATGGCGTGTTAATGTACTTTGGAAATTTTCAGAGTACACGGCGTGTTCAGTGGGACACACGCCGTGTAGTTTCCGTGTTACATGGTTTCCAGCTGGGAAAACAGTGTACGGGGTACACGGTCCAACCCTAACCCGAAGGGACTACACACCGTGTTCTATTGGACAACATGGCGTGTAATCCAGAAGCCATGTGCCACCTATCCCTAGTCAAACACGGTGTCATAAATGACTAGATAGAATCAATACATGGCCTGATTTGGCAGACCAATCCGATGCATGAACCTAAACTACACGGCCTGTACTTCCGAATACATGCCGTGTATTCTGGTGTTGTAAGGCTAGAAATGTTTGGCTCCTCCAGATGAGTTCCTCTATTTTATTTTAATAAAAAATTATGAGAAAAGGTCATTTCTGTATGGTGAATGAGAAACGATAGAGGAGGAACATATCTCAAGATTCAAGTTTAAGGAACGATTAACTTGAATTGAAACAACTAAATTATTTAATTCGTAGATCACCAATGAAAAAATATATAATTATAATCAACGATATGACCACTTTGATACCACTTGAAGGTTCCGGGCACAGTGGAAGTGCGTTGGTGGGTTTTCCCAACATTAATTTTAGCGTTAAACAACCTTCAAACCAAGATATGTCCCGATATAAAACGCTGGATCTTCAGAATAGAATGAAGAACGTAAAACATAAGAGGGAATCCCGAAACCATTGAGATAAAATCATTATATGTTAGTTATAATTAATTTAATTAATTCACAAGAATTACCTTGGTGGAATTCTTTCTTCGTTGATGTCTCCGGTCATGATCCGATGTGATCCATCATTGCGTCATAGAATCCAAGTGTAGGATTCCCCTAGTGGTGATCCACATGTGTGTCATGTATCTTCGGACGTCGCTGAAGAGATATTCGGGTGTTATCGTAGAAAAACCTTCGCTTGCGATGTCTGCCTTCGATCGCCTTGGTCTCTCGATCTTGAGAGCGTTCTTGGAGGAAGGAGTTCTTTTGGCCTTGAAAGAATTCTCTAGAATTGTTGTGCACAACGATTGATAGAAAAAGTGTTGGTGTTGTGAGGATATTTATAATTGGGTTTGAGGTTATAGAGTTATGACAATAGATAAATGTGTTACGCGTTTTATTTATTTCATTAACTCTTATTGAAACCTCCAAGTCGAATTATTAAATCCTTTGACATGTGTCCACGCTGATTATAATTAATATAATTTAATAAAACAATATTGTATCCTCAAAATCATGACTGGAAAACTACACGGCGTGTAATCATTAGTACATGGCGTGTACTCATTTTCCATAAAACTACACGGTGTGTATATTTAATATACAAGGCGTGTACTTTTATTTTACATTTTTCTTTATCTCCTCCTCCACATTTATTAGACCTTGAGTATTGGCTATTTATTTCTTAAATAAATTTAACTACATTACTCACAAATAAATATATTATTTCACCCACAATATATTCTCTCAAATAACTATTGTTGAAATAAATTCGATTAGGCATCCTTAAATAATTATTAAACCACAGTGGGGAATAATATTTATTTAACTTGTTATATTAATATTTAACTAAGATACACAGACACACTTAGTGTGTGACCCTTTATGCCTCTTTCTCAGTGGAATTAGGCAGAGCCTGCCTGGATTCTAAGGTTAGCATCTAGCAACATGCCAAGTCACCCATAGAGAAAGAAGTTAACACCGCAATGACGTGTCACCTCTTAAGAACACATACTGTGTAATATAATCCCTTTGTCACGATATCTCGAATCAAGCGGGATGCATGCTAGTGCCATCAACCCATGTGCTCAATTATTCTTTCATTATTTTTCCGAAATTGAACTCGCTCATTCATTACCATTTCCATGGATTTATTTAGGCTATATCAATTCCATCAAAGGGCTTGCGATATCTACTTCCATTATGGAACAGAAGGAACAAATCCTTTCACGCATTATCTATTAATGCGGTATTACTCGTGACGCACCCAACGTATCCTACCTCACTGCGGACAGTGTGTCATCACAGTTTTCGTCAATACATCTAAGTGTGCGAGTTGTAATACCGATTAATAATAATCTTAATGTCTAAGGACCAATACACATGTCTGTAGATAGGAACATCCAATGACACTATGAAATGTGGATTTCCTTCTGGTGAGTCTCATTCTCATAATATCCTCTTGGATATTACCAAGGAAGAACACCATGAGAAGGTGTCTCAATGTTTTATGAGTCCTCACCCCTAATGACCTGTTTTATTTGTGTCCCTAAAAGAGCATCATTCGGCCATAGAACATATATTCAAGAATAGTGTTATGGCACTTTCAGGTCCTCATCATGGCAGGGATATTCTATGACCCTTTAATGCAACAACTATCCTTGGGACATTATCACATGCATTTTCATGCAGAAGAACAATCAGGATGTGATAAGATGTTTATTTAAGTAATAAAGTAGAATGTAATTGGTTCAAGGCCACCAACTCCAACAGAACTATGGGTTTTTCTCTCCTTTCATCCACCGCATTATCCTACTTCCACATAGCTTTTCAACATTCATGATCTTGGTGGTCATATCACCCACACATGAAGAATTTCCCCATTCCATTTAAGAAGTTCCTAGGATACTTCATTCCACATTTTGGACATGTGGGTGATTGATTTTTGTTTCCACCTTTATCATTAGATCCTCTGTCTTGAGACTCCATCTTTCATTTATTATCACAATAGCCATGGTAATATTCTCCAAAATCCATCACTACTTTGATAGAACTTTAAAAAAACATCTTCATAACTCCCAAAGTCTCAAATTTATAGATCCTTTCGAATTTTTGGTTTTAATACACTAATTAATCTATCATTTTTTATATCATTTTTGATAACCAAAACTAAAGGATGCCTTGAATGCCTTGAGAAATTTTCTTTGTAGTCTGGGGAATATTCACCTTCCTTTTTTAGATCTAGGGATTATCTATCCATCTTTTTTTAATTAGTTCAATCGAAATACATTTTAAAAATATTATCTTAAATTCTTCCCACTCTATCTATTCAATCTCATCCTTCAACATGATGTTCTTAATGAAAGACCACCATTGATCAGTCTATCCATCTAAACAGTAAATGGTCATAGTCAACATCTCCATATTATAATAGTGAAGCACAAAAATGATCTTATCAATTCTATTCACCCACAATCCTGTGACTAGTGGATCATAATATCTACAAAAAATTGGTATATATTTCTTCATAAAACACTAGATAGCTAGTTTCTCCAACTTTGGTAAAGGGGATCTTCCACATTATTCATATTATTATTTATAACCTAAGACAGCTGGGTAAGCATTGTCGTGAAATTACAAACTCCAAATCCCATGGAATTGGGGATATAATTTCGGAAACCACTACATTGTCCCACACATGGGTTATTGGCATTATTTCTCTTAGTTCCCATAATTTTATAAAATAGAAAATGTTATAACAAAACATAATTCAACAAGTCATGAATAATTAATTTATTTCTTTTTGTAATTAAGTCTAAAGGAATATCTCATAGGATTTATATGTTTAGAAATTTCAAAAAGAGATCTTCTTGTGACCTTATATATAAATAGTCTCATACTAAGGATCTAAAGGTTTGGTGTCTTGGGAAAATTCTTACAATACATAACATTTAAAAAATAATACATTTATCCATTTCCTTCTTCTATATATTTTTATTGGCCCATATGTTCTCCTTAGTACAAGTAATCACATGTGGTTATACATCAAAGAAATAGGTGTTATTAAATCCCAGTAAAAGGATAGATAAGAATATGGATCAATATAACATGGGCTGGGAAAAACCATCATCATCATGACGCATGCATAAGATCAATATCATGAGAGGAAGAAATAAACAAAGGCTTGCAATGTGGCAATGCATAAAATGTGAAACATATTGTATTAGTGGTCAAATACAACAAATTAATATCTTTATATCACGAGGTACTATAAATTACCCAATTGATTTCATATAAATATAATTTTGGGTTCTTTCGTCACATCATATCATTCACATGCTCTATATAATTCTAGGCGCACCCGTCACATCATAACATTTACATTATAATGCATGCCACATAGATTGTATTTGAATATTAGACATAAGATAACCCATAGGATGAAATGGGTTTCATCTCATAAATAATATATTCATGAATAAACATTGGAAACGAAAAGGGAATATCATTATCAGTATATGAATCATTAATCTTCAGTGAAGAAGAAGCATTCTCGTGTGATGTAAAAGGTGTGTTTTAATAATGAAGTGCAATTTTGTAAAATATTTCTATATTTCATAAAAATAAATTAGACATATGTATATCCTAAAAAAGAAAAGTTTAGTAAAATAAAAATATATTTGAGGGGTATTAATTGAATATCCACACTGTAATTTGGCCCAAAATATTAATAACCTAAACACATTATTCATTAATTAAAAAAACCAAACACATTATTCTCATTAAAATCCTAAATAATCAAATTGAATTCATTAATTAAAAAAATAACCTTTTATATAGTAATTTTCTTCATTATAGTTTTATTAAGTTAATTTATGGTATTTTTTATGAGTTATAGAGTTTAATTTTATCGTTCGGGGATGTTCATTCTCCTAGTTTTCATGATCCGTTCACTTGAATATATGAAAGGATGTTCATATAAAATAGTAATAAATATAAATAATTTTATATATTTTATTAATGATAATTCATAAGTTTAAATTATCTTATAAAGAATTCGGTTTTTTTAGGAGGATAAATCATTATATAAAATTTAATGATGATCATTTTATGTTAATTTTGGTGCTTTTTCGATAATAACAAAATCATTTTGATTTTTCATTTTTTATTATGTATATATGTTATTTGAAAAACACAAATATGTTAATATAAAAATTCATAAAATATTTTTCAACCATTAAAATGGTTTTATTATAATATTTTAAGGAGTTAAAGAAAAAAACTCCATCGCCCAGGATGTCGGCAAATTGATACATCACAGCTGATGATTTAATTTTTAGAATTAAAGAGAGAGGGTGAGTTAAATGATGGATATTACATTAACATGATTGAATTTTTGTACATTTAGGGTACTATAGTTATAATTCCAATTTTATAATGGTTGGTGAGGATAAAATAATAAAATAATATAACATGAAAATAAATCAAATGAAAAGAATGTGTAATTTACCTCTTGAATTTATCCTCCTTGAGAACCTCTTTAAAGAAAAGTTTTTTGTCATTTTGTGATACCATGGGTTCTTAAGAATAAGGTAGGGGATTGGGAAGAGGATTGAGTAAAATTTGGCCAAGTATCATATCTTGGAAGGTGTGAGGAGAAGAGGTGGTATTTATAGTGGAGGAGAGTGGTGTTTTCTAATTATTTTAATCATTAGTTTATTATTTGTGATCAAGACTACGAATAGTTTGATAATTGTCACTAAGTATATTAAAATAATGATGGATGGATATATATATTAATGTGATTACATAATATTTACAATAACAATGACGTAAAAATTCACGTATTTAGCATTTTTTAAAAATTATCTATTTTACAATTCATAAAAAATCCAAGTATTTTAGAAAAATCTGAAAAAATCAACCATTGCATTTTTCGAAATGTAGAATTAAAAAATAAACTACATTTTTAAAAAATAATTTTCTAAATATGAGGAAGTAAATTTTTAATTAAAAACAACATTTATCCAAAAAATACATATTTAAAAATTAAAACAGATTTTATAACACTTTGAAAAAATACTTATGGTCTCATTAAATTATCTAAAAATCAAAAGAACCCAAAATATTAATATAGGATTACATTATTTGAAAATAAATTTTCATTACAATTATTAATTTAATAGAAAAATTGTAGTTAAATATTTATGACATATAATAATACCAACACTTAATTAATAATTTTTAAACCATTTATTTTCATAGACAATGATATAATTATATCATACTTTCTTTTATAATATTACAAATTTTATTTATACTTTCATGGGTGAGGTTAATATTCATTTTCCAGTTTACTATTCATAAGTTCAAGAAACTATTTCATCGGTATAGGTTCCTTAACTTCTAGAAATAAGTCTTATTTAATTAATTATTCATTTATAAAGTTAGTATTGTGTTATCAATGTGACTTTATGTGGTTTATACTATATGGAAAAATTATAATAAGGGGTTTTCCATTGATAAAATTTTGGGTTGTTACACAATGTAACTAAATGGAGTTTTACTTGTGATCAATTCAAATTGCTTGAGAATAAAATCCAATGATGATCATAGGATTGTCTCCCATGTTTAAAACATCAATTTGAGTTTGGGATTCAAGAGCGTTTATTGAAGTAAATTGGATGATGAGTAAGAAAAATCAGATCAAAGATAGTGTTTTTAATAAGATCAAACCATTGATGTAGCTGACTTGGATCTTAATTCATCATGATCATAATTCCTCATGAGAATGAGACCTCCTGAGAATAAGGCTTCATAAGAATAATTCTTCAAAAGAGTATGAATTTTTTTCAAAAAATGGTAAATTCATTATTATAAGATTTTGGATAAGAAAATGTATTGTGAGTAAGTATTTGGTTAACTGTATGAATTATGTGTAAGACTTCAAGAATTATAAAATTTTATGTTCCTATAGTTTCAATTATAATTTCTGATAAAGATAAAATGTATACAATAAAATAGAAATCCAGTGTCACAATTTAAGTGTGCTCAATTAAAGGAGAGGATAATGATGACTATTTCATATCAATTTCCATGTAAAGAAGAAGAGAGATTGGATAATTTGGCCTGGAAATTTACATTAAAAACTAGTTGTTCGATACTATTTAAATAAAAAATGGAAGAAGTTTTTATCACCGAGAGATTTAAAAATAAAAACATTATTTTCATGAGCATATATGAAACACAATACCAAGAATAAATGAATCGAAAAATATTATATCACAGGTGTTTCATTTATGGGTATGGATATGAATAACCACATTATTAAATATAAATATAAGTTTCCTACAATATATAAGTTATTCAATTATTTATTATCAACTAATATTCAATATTTATGAAAAGTTATATTGTGTGTGGAAATACATTTCCTTCAAAAAAGATTTTAATTTTTTATGTGATAAAATTATAATTAGTTTTTCACACTTATAAAGATTTAATTTTATAAAATTTAATAATTTTTGAAAAAAATCATATAAAAATTAACATAGGGAGAACTTCAGGTATTTTTCTGAAAAGATTAATTTTCCAGGGAATAGTGAAAAATACTTATTTTTATTCAAAAAATATATTTTTATTTCAAGATTGTAAAAATATACGTTTTTAAAGAAAATTACCCAATGTAAAATTAGTTCTATGATATTATAAATAACCCAATTAAGTTCATTGAAATCAATTTTAGTTTTTTAATTTTGTAAAAAAATATACATAAAAATAATTTTTTAAAAAAATATTTTTATTCAAAATTGTTTCTTTCTTTTAAAAAATTATATTTATAATTAATTCTGAATTATACTAAGGAATTTTATATATTATATAATCAATAGAATTTTTTATAATTCATTTAATATTTATTCTAGGCATGGGATAATAATAGAACTTAGTTTTATGAATAAAAGTTTTTTCCGAAAAAAATGTTATCATCACATTTTTTTAACTTATTTTAAAATTATTTTCCCTCAAATAAATAAATTAAATATTTAAAGATTGAATCCATATTTTTAACAGAAATTTAGAAATTTTGTAAATTGGACCTTTTATTTTTTGGCATTATGAATAGTAATGATGGTTAAATTTGTCATATCGGTAAAGGGTAAATCTAGTTAATCTAGTTTAAAAAGAGTGTTAAGCTCACTGTATTTCATCTTAATTATAATTTATTTAATGTAAATCTAAAATTATAACCATTGGATAAAAATATTATTTTTTGAGAGATATTTTTCTATGAAAATGAACTTTATAATATTAAATGTATAGAAAGTGACAAAATATCCCCCTTTGAGTTTAAAATATCTCTAATGTGTTCACATAGGGAAAAATAAATCTATGAAAAATTTTAATGCCCATTTTTAGAATAATGATATTATCTTTTATAGGGTGATTTATTTTTAATTTTTTTATTAAATAAATTCTTTCAATTCTTGTAAACGCTAATATTATATGGATTCAATTGTTAGAAAAATAAAAAAAATGATATTAAACATATTAAAGGTTTTTTAATTTAAGTGATTTATAATATCCCATTAATTTTTTCAAAAAATATAAAATATTATTATTGTGAAAATGGATTATATTCTAATATTTACTTGGTATTTGTGTCTTTAATGTCAAATTAAATTAATTGTTACAAAATTGGTATTAATGATATTTTATAATAAATAATATTTTATTAAATGATTTGATATTCATACAAATATATTAATCATCTATGGGAATGAAATTGGGTTAAAAAATCATCCATGATCCATTTATGATTCACTGTTCCATTTATGGTTACAATCTTATCCCTTTATGATTAAAAGATATGGTTCTACTATTAAAGTAAAATATAATTAACAAAGGAGTTAATAAAAAAGATAAGTCTTATAATTAAAAACAACCTATAAAAATTTCATTATCTAAATTTACATCAACATTATAAATTTATTTCTTGAATTAATTTCCATTTGGAAGAATTGTTTTTAAGAAAAAAAATTTATATTTTAATCATTTAAAACTACAATTGTGTCCACTCCCTCCCTTATAGAAAGGAAACCCATCCTTCCTCTTCCTTACAACACATTGAGCCATCTAGCTTATACATACCTTAAACAATTCCATATAAACACCCTAATTTACATTCTACAATTTGTTTTCTTCCCAAAAGACCAACCCTAGGATCCTTAAAACTAAATCAAATGGAGTTCATTAAAATAAGAGGCAATCTCCTTAACCGATCATGTTCTTTTTAATTATTATTTACCGCATATAAATATGTTTTATTTATTATAAAAGAATATCTTAAGTATCCTCAACATTATAAACCATTATTATTATTATTAAATAACCATTACATACACTCTTTACATCCAATTGGAAGTAAAAGTTTTTCTCGTGCATACGTACAACTTATCGCCTCCACATATAGATATAATTAATTTCTTTAACACCATATTTTATGGTTTCATATAATGATGGGTTTAAGGATCATATGTTATAATTATGAAATAATTTTTTTTTGAATTATAATATCCTTTCTACCTTCTAACCATCCAATTTGTTAGAAAATGGTAATATCCCTCCTGTGTATATGTGGACAACCACCTCCATGAAGAATTGTGATTTTTTTTTCATTTCTATATTACATTGATAGAAATTATTATATATTTAATTAATATATGTGATTTATATGATATAATAATTATTTTATAAAGTTGAATTGTTATTTACCATTTTGTTGTATATGTTGAAAAGTGAAGACATCATTCATGTGTACGTGTGGCATAGCATCTCCCAGAATGGTGTACTTAAATTTTCTATATATACCATTCATGGATGAATATAAATATATATATATATAATGAATATATATTATAGTTATGTAATTATTTAATTTTTTATATTATGTAACCATGATCATATTACATAGACTGGAACAACTAAAATGAAATACTAATGGTAAATGAAACAGTTAACATCGTGAAATGAAAATTTAAATATGGAATGTTAATAAATAGGTCTTAAAATGTAATAAATGGGTCATATATGATATTATAATTGAATATATGATTTTCTTTAAAACTATAATAAAATTCACATTATTATACATGAGGTTAGTGTGATTTCGAAGCATATGGAACACATAGTGAGGGTTTATTGTCTCAAATTATATTCTTTGGTACATATTTTATATCATAAACCTATATTAGTTTATTAGTTATATATAAATAAATTTTAAATTTTATATAATAATTATCCTTATTTTTATGATATTTAATTTTTTATTTCATGTAATTCTTTCTTGGGGCTTATGATTCAAATGTTTTCAAAGCCATAGGGGGCTTTTTACAGTCACATTGTTTTCCAAATTGTTTATAATTAAGTATTGAATGAAAAAAATATTATGATATACCTTTAAATAAATGCATAATTTTTATTCTTGTCAGGTTATTTATGGAGAATATATGTTTTTATTTCATTCAATTCACTTTAAGTATACTAGATTATGAAATAATATTTTTAAAGAAAACTTATTTTATCTCTATCTTCGACCAAAAATATTATTCTTATATATATATATGTTTTCTAAAAAAAATTTCATGTATATTTTCAATATAATACTATAATTTTTTAATGTAATTTTTATCATTTATTTTCTTTTGATAGATAAAATTAAATGGGAATATTATTTTCATTTTTCAAAAGTGGTACCCATTGAATTTAAAAAAAATGTGAGAGGATAGTTTTTGTTTGACTTAAATTGCATGAATTGAATTTATCACATTCATTATTTCTGAATAATGTGTATAGTAATTTATAAGATACCAATATTAATTTATATTAAATGTTTTTATTTTTTTTTTATTTTTCAGTTTTTAAAAATTGATATTCAAAGTGGAATGGGTACTTTCTGAAGAATGTTTTAATGATATTGTAATGGTATTTATTTTTATAAATTTTAATGATTCTTGATTGCACTTATTATTCATTGGGGATATGATACAAGGGAACCATAATTATTTTTTTCAGGATGGTTTATGTTTATGATGACAATATTTCTATGAAACATATTAATTTTTCTTGAGTAATGCTATGATGAAATGATGAAATGATTATGAAACTAATTTATTATCTACTATTTATTTTATAATTAATGTTTAATGATCATATAGAAAATATATATCGCATTTTGATTATGTTATGGTTAAGCATAGAATTATATATCACTCTAGTATATTGTGTAAAGATATAAATATCATGATATAAATAGTAATAGAAAGGGGAGTAAACTATATTCAGTATGGGATTTTGTCTACTATGATACTCATTGGAGTAAACCATGAATACTATGATATTTTGGGGATTAAACCTAATCCAAAATGATTGCCTTGGAAATTATCCTTGTATACTAAGGAAAATATTTTCAATGATTATTTTTATTCCACAAACTCATGTATTATGCCAATGTTATACTCTCATGATTCTTGAAATTTTATTCCAATATGAGTCCTATTTTATGAACGGACAGTATATTTTCTACAAATTGAGATTATGATCACTAATATATAGGGTATGATTTTATAATTCTATCCACTTTTTATCATACCATTATGTCCATGTTATGCTCAAGTGATCATTTATATCTCTCTTTTTTAACCTTACTGAGAATTTTAGGGAACCATTTTATTATGTTTTCTCTCCCCAGATTACAAAAAAATGTATTAAATATTATATATCTATAAACGGTGTTAGTTTTGAATAAGTATCTCGGAGATAATTTAGATCTATTATGATAATGTTCTTTATATTTCTGTGTTTCCACATATAATATATTTATATGATTCTTGTGTGGAATTAAATATTATGTAATGAATATTTATCTATTATAATGTAATATCAATATGTGAAGTGTATGGATCTATGTGGTTGGTATTAGATAAAGGTTTATTTATCCTAAGGAAACTATGATGTGAAAATTTTAAAAATAACCTTGGGGATAATTATGTGTATATTATAATATCCAAAAAATTTGGTAATGATCACATGTGAAGTTGGTTAAACATAAGTTTTCATATATTAAAAACATGGACTTACAATTTAGAAATCATATAAATGATTTATCAAGGTTACTCACTATAACTGTAGTTTTTTAGAACATGTCTTTTTTTGGTTTTAGTCAATGTATAGAACTAGGAGGATTCATGTTTTTTCAAATACATAATTTAATTATTTTCCTAATGAGGAACCTAAGGAAATGGGAGATGGAATTAAAAACCTTATGATTACTCCTAATAATAAATAACATTATAGGATTAATAAACTCTACTTGTTTGAGTCTCCGGACATAAATAATAAAATAAAAAATTATTTTCATGAAGAATATAGAGTAATAAAATTTTGTCTTCATACATGTCAAGAATATGGGATGAATCACTCAAGGTAATGTCTCAAAAAAACACTTAATTGTTTTATATGGGGAAATTATAGGAATAAAGAATGTAATTGATGAGGAAAAATTAATAAATTGACGGGGTAAAATGAAATCTATCTTAAGTTACCATTAAATAAGTCAATTTCTCATGTTTGGGGAATATGTGAATCATCAAATCCATTCCCCTAATCCAAGGGTTAACTTATAGGCCAAGGAATGACCTATTTTATTCCATTTTCTGAAGTAAAAGTATTGTTGTGTTTATGTAATGGTATTCCATAATTATATCATTTGGTTTTTTGTACATAAGAATTATGAAACATCTAAGTATTGTTTGATAATTTTTTCTTTAAGTATTTGAAAACATATATTGAATGGTGCTGATAATGAAGAAAATTGATAATTTTTTTTGTGATAGATAGAATATTAAAATAAATGGGATAATATTATTGACCTTAAAAAAATTTATTGGTTTAATGATAAAGTGGTTTTGGAAATCTTTGATGAAGTTTATTGAATATTTTTATTTATATATTATATTCAATGGTGTGAGATTTTATTTGAGGAATAAATATTGTGTTAATTTTTTAAGATTGTATTTTTTCATGTGATCTTAAATTATAAGTATGGGATTTCATGATTGTTTTATGGGATTTTGGTTGATTATATGTTTAATATATTAGATTTCCATTTTTAGTATCTAAGTGATTGGATTTTGAGGTAATTTGAATAATTTTCTAGGTTTAGGAAGAAAACTCGATTGATATTTAAAGAACCCAATTGTTTATAATATGATTTAATGTTAAGTTAATTATTTTATATTGTATAGTTGCATATATAATTATAATCTTGTTGGTTAAAAGGTGATTAATTAATAATGTGACATTTTCATAGATATTAATAATCATGTTGAGGATTACATTCTATTTTAGTATATAAATTAGATTCAAGATATTTTTTAGGTTCACAACGTTACAATATTATATTGTTTTTTATCATGGTGATTAATGAAAATTTGAGAGATGTTTCATTGGGTTGAGGTATATATAACATTAAGGTTTAACTTGTTATTTAACATGAATGATTATTTTGGATGAATGAAACTAAATTTTTTATGATGTAAGATAAAGTGTGTCACATATCCTTTTAGGTTAAAACATTCATTAATTTTTAGGTTATTGAGGAAATTTTGGATTTATGATTATTTATTGAGTTAACCCACAGGTGCTATTATTAATGCATTGAAGATTCATGTTTTCTTTATTCATATAAGGGTTTATATATTTAGGGAATTACCTTACATCATTCTTTACATTTTTTCTGATTAATTCCTATTGTCGCGTTGAATATCCTAATATACATTTTTGACCTATTAAAATATCATTTTAGTGACTTAGGTATGAAAAAAACATCTTGAATATTCATTATTTAGATAAATGAAATATATTTTAATGATATTTGATTAAATGATGAAATTATACTTATCAAATAATCAAATTACTTATGTATTTAGTATAATTTGTTTTGGGGTTCCTTAATTATACGAGAATGATCTTGAGAAAAAAATTACTATTTCCCGCAATTTCGATAAATTGATTATCATTTTTCACGTCTCAATAATTTATTATCTTCTGGTGAATAAAATTCTCATGATAATTTACGTTATTGTGATAAATGTTCTATAACATTTTCCATAATTATATGGACATTGCATTTTTATTCAATTTCCATATGTTCACTTCCCACTAATGTAGATTTCATTGGATACCTAGATATGTGTCACTCTAGATTAACCTTGTATTTCATTTTCCCTTTTTCCAAAAGGAATTATTATTACCCTTTTTATGATTAGGGTTTCAATCAAAAGAGTATTTAAATCAAAAATATTTTATTATACATAAAAAGAAAAAAAAAATTAGGAAAAATTTATTAATGTGGGGGAGAAGGAAATACTAGGATATTCTAAAAGAATATGATTATGTTTGATAGCATATGTGACATATGACACCGAGTATAAATGAATCTTGAAATATTATAACCTATACATTAAATTGGAAGGTATGAATATAAATAACAATATTTTAAAATATATATATATATAGGTCTGAATCAAAACACATATATCGATTAATTCTTAATAAATAAGAACTCTATTTTTAATTAAAGTTATATTATATATAAACAATGCATTTCATTTAAAAATATTTTCTTATTTTTATAAGAAAATATTAAATTTAATTTTAATATTTTATTTTATTAAATTAACTATGTTTTAATCACCATATCAAAATTACCTTTGAGTGAATTTTCAATATTTTTCAAAAAACATTGATTTTCTAGTGAATAGTGAAAAGTAATGATTTCAATAAAAAACTATATTATGTCTCAAGAATATATAGTTACTTTCTATTTTAAAATTTTAAATATTAAAAATACTAGTATTATATTATAAATAATCTAATAATGTTCATTAAAACTAGCTGTGTGTTTTAATTTGGAAAATAATTTATACAAAAAAATACATTTTTCATAAAAAAAACTTTTTTTACACATGACATGTTCCTTTATCATAATAAATTAAATTTATAAATATTGTGGAATTATTTTAAGGAAATTTATTTATTAAATATTCAATAAAATGTTTTAAAATTCTTCTAATATTTTATCTAGGCATGGGATAAGAGTAAAATATAGTTTTATGTTTAAAAATTTGTTTTTTTTAAAAAGTTTTAATCCAGTTTTGTTCAATTATTTTATAAGTAATTTCTAAAAATTATAAAAATTAAATATGAAGAAATGGATTTTATATTTTGAACCATGAGGTAAATATTTTTAAATAACTTCCTTTTATATTTCAGCATTATGAATAGTAATCATGGTTAAATTTATCAACTTAGTAAAGGGTAAAATAGGTTAATGTTGAATAAAACTAAGTTTTAAGGTCACCATTTTTATTATTAATTTATATTGGATCAATTTAATTAGACCCATATCACCTTAGGCCTGAAACTTAATTTTTTAATATACACTTTTAATTGAAAATTACTTATATAATATTTAAATCAAAAAATGTTTCCAAATTTAACCATCTTAGTTTTAAAAATATCTTATATATTCACATGAGAAAAAAATAATATTATAAAAAAATAATGGTTTTATTATTTTTAATAATTATATTATCCTAAAATTGGTTATTAATTTATAATGTATTTGTGATTGAAAAATTGCTTTAAATGATTCCATAGTGCTAATATATTATTTAATCAATTATTAGAAAAATATAGTCATTTATCATAAAAAAATATAAAAGTAATATGATTTGAAAGATTTATAGTGTTCAAATACGTTTTGGATAAATAAAATATATTGGTGGTGTATAAAAATAATATATACTAATTTTATCTTTTTCGTCGTGTCTTTAAGGTAAAATTAAGTCAATACTTCCAAAATTGACATTAATGATATTTCATAATAAGTAATATTTTAATAAATTATTAAAAATTAAGTAAAATATTATCATAAGCCATGTGAATCTAATATGGAATAAAAATTAACCATTTCCCATGTATCATTTATTTTTTTATTTAAGTCAACATTTTTAACCCTTTATGACTAAAATGGTTGTTACCACACCTGAAGTCAAAAAGAATTAAAACAGGGTTTAAGGACTAAAATGACAAAAACCTATCTAAATTTCATTATATTATTTTAAATAAACAGTATAAACTTTTTATTTTAATTCAAATCCATTTAGAATAATTTTTAATTTGGATGAAATAATTCTATTTTAATATTCTAATAAATTACAAGCATATCCTCTCCCTCCCATATAAAATGAGGCACCTAAATCTTCTTCATTACAACACTTTGATCCATCTATCTAGATCATCCCATACCAAAATCCCTCCTTTGATTCCTTACACACATTTAGAGTTGATTTATTTGGGGATACCAACACTAGGATCCTTAAGAGTTTATCAAATAGAGTTCTTCCAATCAATCTATAATAAACTTAACCAATCACAATATTTTTCTTATTATTTGTCTCAACTAAATATATGGTATTTAACATAAAATATTAAATTAAATATAAAAATTATAATAAAATTTTATTGTTATTGTGGAATCACATTTACCTACCCTCTTTCCATCAAATGGGAACTAAATGTATTTCTCGTGTATACGCACTGCTTATAGTATCAATGTAAAGATACATTTCATTTTTTCATCACCATTTTTGTGGATAAATATCATCATGGGACTAATGTTTATATATGATAATTATGACTTAATTTAACTTTAAAATTATAATATCAGTTCTACCTTCTTACCTTCCAGCCTTTTGGAAAATGATAAAGTTACTTATGCGTATGTGTAGACAACAACATCCATGAAGAAATGTGATTCATTTTTTAATTCTATTTTATATGGATGGTAATAAAGATATATTAAATTAATATATATTTTTTAAATTTTATAATATTTATTATTTTAAAATTATTTATTATTTACCTTTCTTTCATGTCATCTATTGAAAATATAAGACAATATTCAGGTGTATATAAGACCTACTTTATCCAGGAATGGTGTTATTAATATTTTTATATCTAAATTTTATTGAAAAATATAAAAATATATATAATGAATATATATATATATATTATTTATATCATTATTAACATTCTTGATATTATGGAACCATTATCAATGTTCAATGACCATAACTAATGACCTAAAATACACATGATAATCAAAACAATTAACACCTAGAAATAACAATTTAAATAAGAAATTACTGATAAATGGGTGTTGAAATGTTATAAAGTGATCATATATTATTTTTTAATTATTTAAATGATTATCATATAGAATACTAATAAATATAAATTTTTTATATGATAGGTTATAGTTCATTATAAGCATGTTTAGCTCAATGTAATAGTTTATCCTCTCAGATTTGCATCTTCTAGAATTATATTAGGTCATTCACCTATCTTATTTTATGAGGTTTATAAAGTATTTTTTTAACATTTTATATCATTATTATCATTTTTCATCATATTTAATGTTTAATATGATTTTATTATTTCAAGAGGCTTATGATTTAAATGTTACCAAAGAATATAGTGTTTTGGGTTATAATCTTATTATTTATGAAAATGTTTCTGATAACAAAATATTATGATATAACTTACAATAAACTCGTTCATTTTTCATTAATATGAAAATTTATTGACAACTAATTTTTTCATTCCATTCTCATCTCTTTATTCATTTGATTATATCGAATAAGAATATTTAAAGAAAAAAAAATTATCTCTCAATTCGATTAAAAATATTCTTCTATATCCATGATTTCTCAAAATGATTTGATATGTTTTTTTAATGTTATATTATAATTTTTTAAAGTCTTTTTTACCCATTATTTAATTTTTAAATAATTCCTTAAAAGGAATATTATTGACCAATTCCAAATAAGTTACTTTTTTCTTTTTTACAAAAAATGTGAATGGAATGTTTTCTTTTGACATATACAGCATGAAAAGAATTTCCCACCATCATACCCACTAAATAATGTTATTCATAAATTATAAAATTAAAAGTTTAATTTTAATGAAAATAAAATTCACAATATTTTGTTAATTTAGATATTTTCATAATTTATTTTCAAATTGGAATGGTTATTTTTATCATGAAATTTTTATTGATTTTGTAATTGTATTTCTATTCATTAAAGACAAAACCCCTTGATTTCATTTTTATTTTTTGGAGATATGATACAATAGTACAATAATTATTCTTTATCTGGATGTCTTACGTTTATGATGATAATATTTTTCTGATAATAATTTCTTTTCCATGATTTATGTTATAAGGAAATGATAAAATTTTTATGAAACCCATTTCTTTCAAATGGGTGATGTTGTGATGAAATGATAATGAAACCCATTATTTCATGAATTTTGATGTGGGGAATATTTTTTGACCTTATTGAACACATATTTATTATTTTTATTATATTATAGGATCGATATAAATTATATATACCTCCAATTAATTGGGTAATGATTGATATCTCATGAGATAAATATCCCTGGAATGGGGAGTAAACATTGTATAGTAAGGGACTGTGTCCAATATGATACTATTCGGAGTGAAACTTGACTACTATGATGGTTTGGGGATTGAACCAAATACAATTTGATAGTCTTGAAAATAATTCATGAATAATAAGTAAATTATTTTTTTTCTTACTTTTATTACACAATTCCATGTTTTATTCTAATTTTATTCTCTAATGACTCGAGTTTTTTTTGTTCCTTTTTTACACATGTTTTATGAACATAAAATATTTATTCCATGACTCATGAATACGATCTATGTAATGCAATGAATTATTTTAACATGTTATGATCATGTTATCATACCATTATTCTAATGTTATTCTAAAGTGATCAATGATCTCTCACTTGTTTACCCCTTTTGAGATTCAAATCTCACTCTTTTATTATGTTTATTTTCCATAGAAAATAATGAAAGGTACTAATTATGATATGTATTATAAGGGTGTTTGTAATGAATAACTACATGGGAGACCATGTAGATCTATTTTGATAAACTTTTTTACATATATATGTTTCCAAGGATACTAGACCTATATAATTCATGCATGGATCAAAATTTTATGTAATTAATATTTATCTTTTAAGATGTAATTTCTATGTGTGAAAACAATGGGTTTCTATAAAGGATTTGAAAAAAGACATATTCGATTAATGATGGATTTTTTGTGTGATTTCATGAATGTATATAATCTGGTTGATTGAATGTAGTGTGTTTTTCAATTATCTTGGAAATAAAGAGGTATACTCTGAATGGTATTTTAAGGATAAAAACCTAGATTGAAGTTTAATTTATATCATCACTATAAAATGAATATATAAAATAATAGATAAACATTTAATAAGGGAGAAATGTTGGTTTAAAGGATAATGAACTTTTGGTGATATTTCTTCATGTTTACATGCAGTTAAATTTATTTTTGGAAGAATTTAATTATAGAAGTTATTGTGATAACTGGATATGATATATATGAATATTTTAATTATAAATTAATTTTAAGATTCGATAATTATTTGAATAGTGGTGAATTTGAAATGATAACTTACATTTAATGATATTTATTTTATCTTTATTATATATTATAAATTGTTTCACTTAGTGATGAAGTTGAATCAAGAGATAAAAAGAAGACGAATAATTTTTTGCTCACTGTGGTGAAAGAAATCAAAGGGAAGTAAGATATGAATTGAAAAATTATATTGTGAAGAAATAAATAATCACTGTGGTTTTATGTAGAAGCATATTGGTGAGGACTAAATCCATTTTTGAAGAAGTATTTTTATCATATTATTTGTGTTATGAGAACATTCACTTTCAAAGGAAAATAGTACAACACTAGTGATTGATATACCCTATATATTATAATACACAATGTATTTTTTAACGAATTGTGTGATCTCTAATTGATTCCAAATCTTTACAAGGACTATCTTTTATTATTTGTTAGTGAGCTTTATAAATTCATATGTTACTATAGGTATTATTATGTTCTTTGTTTTTGAATATTCATTTCACTCATTCTGAAGGTGATGGTGGTTTTAAAAGTGGAAATATAAAAATAAATAGATGTGAATTGATTCACCCCACCCCTCATAATGGGTAAAAAAATCCTGAATATTGATTATAATTTGTATTAGAGTATGTCCCTTCATTCAATCAATGTTGTTTGATGTTTTAAGATGAAGATGACTACCATGAATATTCAAAACATAGTTAATATTTTTATTTTATGGAAAGACCATTCATAAATATATATGGATATAATTTTACCACATCTTTTTTCCATTTACTATTAGGTTCATAAAGATTATATATATGGTTTTACTTATCCTAGTGAGGGTTCTTCAATCACATCTATAAAAAATAAGAATCTAGAAAATTATGGAAAAGAAAGAAATTATATTTTATCTTCTCTCTTAGAAAATTAATTCATTAGGTTAAAAGTAAGAGGAATTAGAAAATTCATCTAGGATAAGTTGAAAAATATTTATAAATAAAAAAATAAATTAATGAAATATAAGTTATAAATATTCCTATTGAAATAATAAGATTATAATAAATGTGCATAAAGACATGGTTAGAGTCTTTTTTTGGTAGATATGATGTTAAACCTTCTCTTGGGTTGAAAAAATCAGAGTTCCCTTAATATAATACGTAATATTTTGCAATATTCAAGATCAAAACAAATTGATATTAAATATAAATTCATGAAGAAAATTATGGAAATAGATAAATTAGAATTTTTTTTCCTTTAGAGGAATAGGTGATTAATATTTTCACCAAAATTTGGAAAATGATACATTTTATAAATAAATCATTATAATGGGTGTTCAACCTCAACCTATTCAAGTAAAAGGTATGTGATTTGTATCCCATATATATTCTTCTATTTTGATATTTTTTAAAGTGAGAGAATATATATATATATTAACTTATATTTTCTTTACATATTTATGGAGAAAATATATTTAAGGGATTTTTTAAAACAATTGTGTTATGATATAAATATTTCTTAACTATTTAAACAGTTTGTTAATGTGGGTACGTGAAATATTTCTTATATGATAATGCCTGTTTTATTTGTGAATATGGTATGACAAAATAAGTTTGGAATGATTACTGGTCACAGAATTATGGATTCTATGGTATTATTTTTCAATGATTATTATTTACTACAATTATTTTTCATATTACAGTTTAGAATTATTGGATGGTGAACCATTTATTGAGTTTTAGAGATTTAATTTTTTCTGTATCTCAGTTATCAATGAAATAAAAATGAGGTTTATTGAAACAAAAAGGTTTTGAGTTATTGTTGGATTGATTAAGAATTGGGAGTGTCATGAACGAATTGTGGTCACCACCGAAACTAGTGCCAAACCCAGCCCTTGACCTGGCCCTAAGGGTGTTTCCGATCCCTAAAGGCTGGAAAAACTTCTTGGGTATCATAATAGGAGAATTGGGAATGATTTACACATGTTTATAAACATAAAACAATAAAAAATTCAATAAAACAAATCTAGATTTTTAAAACCAAACAATCATATACAAAGATTCAGAACTAATTACATAGTTTAAAAAACTCACCTAGACTATAAAAAAGAAAAAACCCAAAAGGAAATGGACCATGAACCCTAATGGAAAGGGGAACCACCCTCAAGCCATGTTCACAAGACTTCACCACCAAGGACCTTCTAGAGACTTGAACCATTGGCACTAAAAACTATACTCAACATGTGAAAAAAATAACCATGTATACTTACACCGAAGGATGTAAATATGGTGTGAGACAATTCTTGTAGGATACCCTCACTAAGAAATTCCATGTGATAAGCATTCAAATATGAAAATCTTGCAAGTTTTAATAAACAGGAAATGATAGTTACAATTTCTCAAAGATGCAACTTAAAAATTAAAACAGTTTTCAAGTGGGCAATCATTTAGAATAAACACTTTTACAAATAATGTCAAAACTTCTGAATTTTCCGTCCAACCATATCGTATTTTGATGTTAATCACAACGTAACTAATGAGCACAAAAAATAGGAAATAACCCCTAGGTAGTAGCTCATTATGGGTCTCAGGTACCCTGCATCTGAGGGAGAGTAACCATAACAATATCCATTCTCATGCATGAGCCACTATTAGGGAACATACTCATAACCTAGTGGTCCCCAATCATAATAATTTTAGTTTATTTAGTGTTTCAAGTGTCAATCTTGCTGTGTGAAACTAAGGCCAAACCCCATGGATTCACTAGCATACTAGTACACATCCACCCACCTAAGTTCCTGGGTTTTCCCTTGTGCTCAAACATGTTTAACAAGTTAATAAATATACTTTTAAAATGTAAATATAATTTCCACATCACAAGTTCACCAAAAATACTACCAGTACATCACACAAGTCACAAAATCCACTTTTCCATTTTAATGCATTTTGAAATCACACTCACAACAAAAATAGACCTCAACACATTTCACATTTTTTTAACACTTTCAAAAATTATTTAAACAATTTTTTAAAACCATTACAACACTTTATAACTCACATAAAATCCCAATAAAATATCATACAATACTTCTTTCATTATCAAAATTCATTTGGCACAACACACTCACACAAAATAGCCAACAACCATGTTTCGCAGCTCTCTATCCATTTGCTAAAACATTTTATCACTTTATAAAACATTCTAAAAAAAATTTTGACATCTTAAATAACCAATTTTCATTTAAAAAACCCATATTAGGTGAACACACCCACAAAACAGTACATATAAACCCTTTTTCCCACTTTCTTTAACCAAACAAAGCATTCACAATTTTCATAAAACAAACCCAAGGGGTGTAACTATGCTTCATAAACAATACCCATTACAAGTCCCTCATTCAATTCCAAAATCATACATATAACAATAAATAACATTATTTGAATCCCCAACCACATTTATTAAACTATCCCTAGGTTTTATAAAAATTCCTCAATTAACACCACAAAATACACACATGAAAAACACAAATTTTCATAAATCAATTTTGAGAAGTACAACATGGTTTTAAACTTTAAACCCATTCAAAAACACCATTTCTAGGACCATATGATACTAATTAATTAACAAAATATAATTTTAATCCCTTTTATGCACTAATAAGTCACATTCATGTGTTATAAAATACACCCAAACATTACCCTAAAAGTCACCCATGAAAAGAACCCAATTTCAAGGCATAATGCAAATATAAAATTTTACGCTTAAGATTATCCATTGAAAACGGTTTTAAAACCACAATAAAAATATAAGGAACATTAAAACCAGTATATCAGGCAATATAAATCATAAAAAATTTCTTACACATTGAATCACCAACCTTCTAAGTCATAACCCATTGAATCTTGGTGGGAAACCTCAACTGCACCTCTTCCACACTACAGGGAAGTGAAAAAAAACACTGAACCATAATATTTCACCAAAACTACCCCAAATAAAACCACAGGTATGAAACCTAGCTTCTAGAAACTCTATAAATTCATGTAATAAGGATGAAACATTATGGAGAAGGAAAGAAATGAAGAGAGAAACAATTACCCAAATAAATCATGAATAAAATGTCCCAAATACACCAGTATCTAAATTCCCAAACAACCATAGATAAAAGTGAGGTTCTAATAAGTTTGATGAGGTCATTTAAAAAATTGAATGGGAGAAAATTAGTAAAAATAGAAGGATTTATGAAAGGATCCATTTAGATCTTCAAATCTGGGGGATTTGTGAAGTCTAGAGAAGTTTCTCCCAAATGCGTGATTGAATTGAGCTCAAAATTGGAGGATGAGAGAATGGGGCGGCGACTTGGGTATGTGGTCTAGGGTGAGAGTTGTAATCAGCGAATAAACATAATTGAATGAGATACTAAAGAATTAAAAAAATATTTAAATATGGAAATGATCTTTTGGGCTAACCCAACACCTTAATAAAAAATCAATAAATCCATCATTATTATTGATTTATAAGAGGTCCAATTGGAAATTGTAGTTTTAATATAAAAGTATATTCCAATTGGGAAGTGTAATGGGTGTAAAATGTTGAAAAATTAAGGAGTTATAAAAGAAACAAAATTTATTTTAAAATCTAAAAATGGGCTCACGGTATGGCCCAAATGTTGAAAACCCACCATTTCCACCAAAATGCATTGAAAACCCCCATAACAATGAAATTATGGATATTAAATGAAAAATACCATTAAAATAATACATGAATGTTAAAATTCTGCACACCATAAAACTTTCCACCCCCAGAAAGCCACAACATGGTCAAAAGTAAAAACAAAACCCAACTGATAAACCAGAAATGTACTCCTTCGCCAAGTTTGGTCCACCCCCAAAAGACCAAAACACATCTAGTGATCAATTAAGGAAATGACACTATCACAAACCAAAACAGACATCACTTTATTGAAATTATCAATAAAATTAAGACTTTATCCCCAAAAAAAACTCCTAAAACACTATATTAACAAGACTCACATAATATACCAAGACGAACAACAACACTGAAGAAGGTTACACTTACATTGATTTATCTAAACTGTTGGGCACTCTTAAATCTCAATATTTACCCCAGGAAGATATTGGTAGTTAGATAGCTCCAATTTTGATTACCTCCCGCCAAGCCAAGACCAAGGACTAAACCAAGTTACTAATATGGGGAAAAAATAGCCTCCCCACCATAAGAGATGACTTAAATTTTCCTAAAACAGGATCGAGACACTAACAGGGGGAGGCCCGAATGGACTCCCTAGAATAAGGGGTAGAATATCATTAGATTTTTTCAAACAAAAAACTTACATGAAACCCATAGTGAGTCTCCCCACCATAATAACCAACCATCTAAATCGACTAGCATGGTATGATAAAAAAATTCCCCAAAATTTAAAGAGTTGTCATGGCCACACAGTTAGTCTACACATTTTAGAAAAACATGCACTAACAAAGTAGAGTATTATTTTGAAAGGGGAAACTTATCACGGTTACATCGGTCAAGGTGCATGACCATGTGGAGACTGTGCGATAGCTATTGTCTCTTATCGCACGATTCCCAATGTTGGCGCACAGTTACTACTAATCGTCTATAAACAATGTGCATTAATCTGTTAGGCCCAAATTTCAAATTTTTCTTGAAATACTCGAAGGAAATCGAAGGGGGAAATTATGAACTCAGTATACAACAAGGAAATGAGGGCCTCCCACCTCTACTACCAAATAGGAACTACTGGAAAAAAGATTATGACACTAGAGGTTTAAACTCTTCCTATATTTCATAATGAGGACAAGACTTAGTAAAAGGGTTTGAATGGCCCTAGGATTTCCCCTGACTGCACACCGGCTTCCCTCTATGACCTTTGGCTGGAGCTCGAATCATTTAATCATCTTCATCTTCTTAGTTAGGCTTTAGAAAACCCCTAAACAGAACTTCTTCTTCATGTGATATAAATAACTACACTTCAATCCCCAATAACTTTACCAAGACATAACCCATTCCCAACTCACCTTACCCTAACCTGACAACTCATTGAAACAGGAGATTATAATATGAACAAACATCATGCCTTGTTTTTTGGGTGAAGAACAACTGATGGAAAGGGCACATATAATAACCTTCATTTAAAATGGAGAATTTTGATGCTTTTCTAAGAGAGAAATACTCCCAACATAATAGAGACTCTTAAGGGGATGCATGAATTTCACCTATACAGTCAAATGAGCACATGACATCACAATGTATCACCGAACATGATCATTGTTATTCCTAGAATCAATACATGGAAAGGGACCTTATGTCAAGTCCACAAACAATACACAATACTAGAAAGTTTCCATGATTGACTCTCATGACCAGGTTTCCTAAATTGTTGGTTTAACGTGAACTCCTGCTTCCGACAGACTACTAAGGACCCATAGCCCCACTTATAAACCATCTTGACACTCATCCACACTAATAACCCCAAACCACATACTCATTCGACGAATCAGGTAACTTAAGATACTAAGGTTTTTTTCAACCTTCCATGCGCACTCTTCCGCTACAAGAGGATCCAAAAATCAAATAATGTAATGGGTATTGACTCAATAAACAAATATCAATAAAAGATTCTATATATTGATCAACTTTAGGATTTTCCAATGGAAAACAATCCATGTTTCACTTCAGTTGTGCATTAACACACAATGGGGGTGTACCTTATCCCACAAAGGAACCCAAGGACCCAACCAAGAAGGTCCATTAGTCAAAACATTCCACTATATAGATACAAACACATGAAGGGAACCACTAAAAAGTTTTCCAGAAACATATCTGAGAATAGAATACTAACTGGTTCTTCAACCCAGCTTACTAACCAAACACTAACCCAAAACATGGTTCGAACAGGAGGGTTTCTTGGACTCAAAACATCCAACAAAATCACCATTTTCCAAAAACACATAATACACACCATCCCAAAAATTAATCTAGATATCAAGTTTTCCATTAAAAACATTTCTTTGAAAACAAACGGTTCAGCAGTTAGTGTATCCACCAATGGTACCCCATGGGCCTCACACTTGCATGTTTTTGTGCCACATCGGTCACCCTCCTCATATATATCCCGGAACTCATATAGTCATTCCATAAACCATACATCATCCCATATAACCCCCTGATTTTGGTCTCTCATGCAAATATAAAAGTTTAAAACAAAAATTATGTCCACTTTTCAAAACCAAAACGGTCTACCAACACATACTTTCTTTCAAAACCGCTAACCACGAGATCAAAATCCCAATTCACATCCAACAAAATTATCCACAAAGACACAAACATTTAGATAAGAACACGCATTAAAATTATTCACATAAATTTCAACACATCTCATCCCATTAAAACACCCGTTGATTTTTTATAAAACATTATTGGAAACACTTTTTCAAAACCAACTTCAGTATAGTTTATGCTTTCAAAAGGTGTGTAAGAAAACCATTTTCCATTTCAAAACAACTTTGAAAATTTAGTTCCACCATTTCATAAATAAAAGCATTTCCACTTTATTTGAAAATAATTTCACAAAAACTATATGCTTCTTAAAACCAAGTCACTTTAAAACCAAGGTTACAAGATTTCAAAACTAACAAACAAAAGACAATGTGAGAGGAAAAGAGTTTCATTGGGTAACATGGAAATATGGTTGGTGGACATATTCAAATCACTTCACCTTCATAGAGAGTGTCATAAGGAATATCCCAAGTTCCACATGGCTTGCCAGGCCCTGTGAGCTCATTAAGATCATTAACCCAACTCTCTCTTCATTTCCCCTAATCATCATCAAACCAAGAAAACCAAAGGACTTATATAAATCCCAACATCCCATGGAAACATGAATATCATCATGAGGTGTGGTGATCAAGAAGACTAACCAAAACTTGAATAACATTTTCTGAAAATTCTAACTCCAGACTATTCCAACTCTTCCCCAAATAACAAGACCCAGAGAGTTAACCCGAACCTATTTTGATACCATTTCGTCATGAACTGAATCTAGTCACCACCGAAATTGGCACCAAACCCAACCCTTTACAATGCCCAAAGGGTGTTCCTGATCCCCATGGTCTGGAATAATTTTCCTGGTATCATAAAATTGTATTTGGGAAAAATTTACCTAAGTTTATAAACTTAAAACAACAAATGAATCCAATAAAACGAATCTGGATTGGTCAAAACTAACAATCTTTTATAAAATGCATAACTGAATTACATAGTTTAAAACAACTCTACAGGACTATAACAAGGTTGAAAACCAAATGAAATAGCCCATGAACCCTCATGGTGAGGATCACCTCCCTCAATCCATCTTCACAAGACTTCAACACCAAGGACCTGTTAGAAACTCGAACCACTGGAAATAAAAATTGTACACAACATCCGAAAAAAATTACCAAGTATACTTAAACCCAAGGGTGTATATAGGGTGTGATCTAATTCCAAGTAGGATACCACCACTAAGGTATTCAATGTGATAAACATTCAAAGACAAAATTCTTGCAAGTTTTCAGAAACATGAAATGTTGGTTACAATTTCTAAAATATGCTACTTAAAAATTAAAATAGATTCTCAGTGGGATATAATTAAGAATCAAAAATTTTAAAAATAATATCAACTCTACTGAATTTTCCATCCTACCATACCATATGCATATGGTAAGCACAAATTAACTAATGTGTACAAGAAATAAGAAAAAAACCCTAGGTTATAGCTTGTTGTGTGTCTCAGGTACCTCGTATCTCAGTGATAGTAACCATAAAAATATCGGCTATCATTCATGAGACACTAGTAGAAACATAAAAATAACCTAGTGGTACCCAATAATCATTATCAAAGTTTATTAGTGTTGTTTTTTTCAATATTTAAATGTGAAACTGAGGCCAAATCCCACAAATTCACTAGAATACTAGTACACGTCCTTCCACCTAGATACCCGGGTTTCCCCTTGTGCTCAAACAAGTTCAACAAGTTAAGAAATATAATATTCACATGAAAATATCATTTCCAAATCACCATTTCACCAAACATCCCACATTTTAACCACACAAGTCACAAAATCCAATTTTTCATTCAAATGCATTTCTAAATCATACTCACACCAAAAATAACGCCCAACACTTTTCACATTTCATTAACACTTCCACAAATTCTTTAAAAAAATTTGTAAAATCATTCCAAGAAATTATAACTCACATAAAAACCCACTAAAATAGCATATAATACTTCTTTTATCAATAAAATTCATTTTTCACAACACACTCACACAAAAGAGCCCACAACCATTTTTCGCAGCTCTCTGTCCATTTTCTAAAACATTTCAGCACTTTATAAAAAATTCTAAAAAATATATTCTACATCTTAAATAACAAACTTACCTATCAAAAACCCATATTAAGAGAAAAAAAATCCACCAATAATTACATATACACCCTTTTCCCACATTGTTTAACCAAACAAAACATTCACAATTTTCATAAAACAAACCCAAGGGGTGTAACTATGCTTCACACACAAAACCCATTTCATGTCCCTCATTCTATTCCAGAATCATACCAATACCAACCCATAACATAATTGTCATCCCTAAAAATATTTATTAAGCTACCACCAAGTGTTATAAAAATACCTTAATTAACACTAAATAAGTCACACATGAAAAACACAGGTTTTCATAAATCAATTCCATGATGTACAACATTGTTTTACACCTTAAACCCATTCAAAAACCCCATTTCAAGGCCTACATGACCCAAAGGCATTAACAAACCAGAATTTTAATCCACTTTAAACACTAATAAGTCACTTTCATGTGTTATAAAATATACCCAAACATTTCCCCAAGAGTCATCCATGAAAAGCACCCAATTTCAAGGCATAATGCAACTATAAAATTAAACACTTCTGAAAATCCATCAAAAGCGGTTTTTTCACCATAAGAATTGTATTAGGATCAATAAAACTAGTAAATAAACTAGTCTAACTCAAAAAAAATCTTACACATGGAGCCACCTACCTTTTGAGTCAAATCCCTTGAATCTTGGTGTGAAACCTCAATCGCACCTCCGTCACAGCACAAAGAAGTGAAAACAAACCCTAAACCATAATATTTCACACCAAATACCCCAAATAAAACCCTAGGTATGAACCCTAACTTTTTGACACTATATAAATTCATTAATGAGATAGTAAACCCTAAGTAGAAGGACGAAAATGAAGAGAGAAACAATTACCCACAATATCTTGAAGAAAATGGCCCAAATACACCAGTATATTAATTCCCAAACAAACATAAATGAAAGTGAGGTTATAATAAGGCTAAGTAGGTCTTGTAGGAACTGGAATGGGAGAAAATGAGTAATAATAGAAGGAGATGTGAAAGGATGAACTTAGCTCTTCAAATCTAGGAGATATGTTAAATCAAAAGAAGTTCCGCCAAACTTCGTGATAGAATATAGCTCCAAATTTTGGGAGGAGGTAATGGGGGCGTGACCTAGGTATGTGGGATCGGGTGAGAGTTGCAATCACCAAATAAATATAAATATTGAGTGATATTTTAAATAAATAAATAAAATATATAAATTCGGAAATGATCTTTCGGGATATCCCAACACCTTAATAAAAACCCTAACCCATCATTATTATGGATTCATATGAGGTCCAAATGGATTTGGAGGTTTTAATATACCCGGGTATTCCAATTGGGAAGTTGAATGGGTGTAAAATGTTGAAAAATGAAGGATTTATAAAAGAAACAAAATTTATTTTTAAATATGGAAATGGTCTCACGGTTTGGCCCAAATTTTGAAAACCCGCTATTTCCACCCAAATGCATGGAAAACCCCCATTACAAAGAAATGATGGAAATTAAATGAAAACTTCCTTTAAAATAATTCATGGATGTGACATGGAGAGTATTAACTAGATTAGTTATAGTGCATTATTTTCTTTCCAACACATAAATAATTATTTTTTAGAAGGAAGAGAGCTTCTATGGAATAATACTCTCTATGAAGAGATTTTGAGAGTAATATTGATAAACCACATGAAGACTTCTATGCCTATGTGGACTAATTTTATATGGACTATACTTCCAAATTATAATATTACATTATAATAATTACAGATATTCCATGATTTTACAATACATAAATATAGTGTTACTTGTATTCAAAATAATTTGATTGAGAATGAAATTATGAAATGATTATAAATTATAGGGTTTAGATGAAAAATGAATATGGATTAAACAAAATCAACCCAAAGATAATGTTGTAAAGAATATTTATTTATTCTTATATCTAATTTGAAAAATAAGTATTCCGGATCAGAAGTCCTCATGATTATAAGACCTCATGAGCATAAGATATCATGATCATAAGACTACATGATATTATCACTTCACTGAGTTAGAAAAATAGAAAAGACACAAGTTTAAGACATTGGACAATAATTTTACCTTTGTGTAAGGATTTTTCTAAGCATATTAATTATATGAAATCCTTACAAAGATAAAGAATATATGGTTTTTATAGTTTTAATGGTGTTTTTGGATGAACATATAATTTTTAAGAGAAAATATATATCTATTGTTATTATTTATGTTCACTAAAGAAATGAAGAAGATAATGATGAGTTATGAATATTTTTTAAACATGAAGAATAATAAATATTGGATGAGTGGGAAATTGAATTCACCTTCAAGAATAGGTGTTTGATACTATTTGAAGGAAAAAATGAAAAATTATATCTTGGATTAAAATGTGGCGCATGGTCATAATGGTGAATCATATTTCATACATGAATATATTCATGTCGATTGCATGTAGTGGAATTTTCAATTAACTTGGAAAGAAAGAGTTGTGGTTTTGAAGGTATATCTAAGTAATAATTACCATATTAAATTTGAAATTTATAGTCAATGTAAAATAATTTTGTTGATTTATAAATAAGGATTTAATAATTGATAAATACATGTTTAATGGAAAATGAAGTGGATATTATATTTTTTTCATGTTTACATAGTGCTACATTCAATTAGGGAATTTTTTTATAGAATATATAATAATAAAACATTGTATGATTGATAAAAAGATCAATTATAATGTCTTTTCCTAGTTTCATAAATATTTTAATAAATAATAATGTTAATTGTTAACATATGATTCTTTATTTATATTTTATAGTTTTTTCAGAACATAAAGATGTGTATATAATATCACACAGTTGGTATTTTCTAAATTATGTTGTGTACTATGTGTGTGATTAATGTTTCCCTTTTATGTTGTCATCCCCCCATGCCTATGGTTTGTGGGATCAACTACAATTATTTTTAATTCCCCACCCTTCTCATCCTGTTTATGGACCTCAATTACCACACAACCTTTTCTTCATTATCGGTGAACTCAAAATCCTAGAACCTCTTTGAGGGTAATCCATCATCTCTAATTACTCAATCTAAATTTAGGGAATATTCTTCCTTACTCATATTCTATGTGATTTAATACTTTGGATTTCGGAATACCCTCATCATATAATTTAAAATATTTTTTAATGATGCATTGGATCTCCAAAAAAATATGGTTGTGGGAATTCATGAGTCGTGAAACATTCTTATCTGATTAAATGATGATTATTGACTTATTTATGACTTTTCCAGATCCCATATATTCTTTAATGTGGATTTTCAATTAAAAATATGGTCATTTAATTTACATATAAAACATCACACTCCCACTATGGTGATTTATATTAGGCTTATCAGACTACACATCTCATTTCAAAACCTAAACATTCACTATATGAATAGAAACATGGTTGTATATTATCATTGGTGGGATGAGAGAACTCATCCCTTTGGTAATGGAATTACACAGTGGATTTTTATAGGTTGATATTTCTATCCCCAATAAATATATTGTTTTGATTGAAATGAGGTATGTTATAGGCATAAACAACAGTTATTATTTGAATATTGGTTTGAGTGTTTTAATATTTTTTTCATCTGAGTAATTTTTCTCAATGTTAGTGTATGTGTAGAAAAATTCCCCTAACAATAACTATTTTGGATAATAATAATTTGGTCAATAATAGTTAGGTGGAAGGAACTAACAGGATGGTTGTTAGTGATGTTATTACAAATGAAACTGTATGAGGCATGTGAATATAGAATAATTTTATTTACTCTTATTCAAATGAGAATATAATTTTTATGGTTTATGATACAATTAGGAGCATACCCCTATTGTGGTGACCTATACAGATTCATTGAGTCATTTCCTATCCCATATTAGATCTAGGTTAATCCTCAGTCATCCTCATGTCCTGATATAAGAGGTTCACCAAAGTAATATTAATTATTGTCCTCCCTAAGATTTGAAATGTAGGTTCCCCAACCACAATTCAGTAACAAATCAATTCAAATATTTTGAACTAAATATCTATGGAAAAAACATACCGTTAAGGATAGAAAATAGTAATACTAAAGTTAAAAAGAATGTTGTATTCTATAGTTAAACCCTTAGATAATAAAAATGAAGCATGATATAAAGAACCTGAGCCTAGTGTCATAGAATATGAATCTCAGGTTTTTGAGAAGAATATTATAATTAAAAATAGGTGTATGATCCCAATGGAACTTGTTTGAATAATAAGAAAAAAATTAAATTATAATTCCAAACATTATTGATTAAATAATGGGAAAATGACCAAGATGAATAAATCTTATTTAAACCTACCAGACCTAATGGAAACTTAGTAATGTCATAGTTCCCTTTTCTATGAAGAATGAGGTAGAGGTAAGCCTGGATCTAATTCTACCCAAGGTTGAAATAATACATAATCTTGAAACTCTTGAAGTTAAAGAATCATCTTCCCATTTTCAAACATAACATCATGATTTCGATGAATATATATTAGATGAAATACAACATTATAACTGAATGGGGAATGAGTTTGGGAAATATTAAAAAGATTAACCATCACCTACCCTCATCATATTGATTTTAGATCCTTCTACGGATCTCCTCATGCATTACTAGAAGGTAAATATGTGAAAATTTTTATTTATAATTTTGTATCATAATATTATTAGAAAAACATGATGTGTAGATGGATCAAAGTTGTTTATAACCAGTAATGAACATAATGGATTGATTCTCATAATAAAATTTTCTCCATTGTTTTAATGAAATTAATATTAACAAATAAGAGTACATCAATACATGTTATAATATTTCATTTCTTCTTGATATAATATTTCAAAAGAAACTGGAGAACATTTATTATTTGGGGTCTTCATGGGATGAACAACTCCAATAACATATGGTTATATTGGAATGGTTCTAATTTTATAATTTAATTTTAAATTTTAGTTTGTTTGGTATTTTATTCAAAACTGAAAATGGATTTTTAAAAAGGAATATAATTAAAATTTAAATCATAAATAGGTTTCCATTAGGTGTAAAATAATAAATATTAAAAATTTCAAGGAAGAGATTGTTTCTCACTATTGTGCAAGAAAACAAAGAGGAAGAAGATCATACTTGTAGAAGTGAATGTGTAATAAAACCAATAAAAATATTATAGATGAACTAAAGCATGTTTTTTAGGTTTATTTAATTATTTAAAAATAATTTTTATCATATTTTATGTGTTATGAGAATATACATTTTCAAATAACTCTATCGCAATCATAGTAAAGGATATAACCTACATTATGTAAATAAAAAAGAAAGTTTTTTATTGGAATGTGTGCTCTTATATTGTTTCAAGATCAAGAAAAGTACAAGATATCTTTTTTCAGTAGAGAAACCTATAAATATTTATGTTCCAGTGTGTAAAATATTTTTAGTGTTTCAACATATTCAATCCTCTCTAACTACATGAGAATTATTTTTTAAAATATTGGAACATAAATAGAGTTGACAACTGATTCATCCCCCCACTCAATGGTGTCACAAATTAAGAAAAGTATTTTATCAATACATTGAAAAAAAAATATTTGATATGTAATAAGTACAATGTGAGAAATACAACATGATACATAATAATTTGTTAAGCCAAATATCCTAAATCATTTAAGTATAAATAGAAGTTATTTTTTGTAATACTACCTTAGATAATTATTAACATTTTAATCCTTAGTAACTCCGAGAACCTCAACTGTGACACATTGATATCCAACTAGAGTCAGTTCTCTCCAATAATGACATGTATCTACCCACAAGTTATAGGTTAAGAAACACATTATCTCACACATGTTTGTTGATCCACATTAGGGATCAACCTCCTCTATGAAACTTTTATATCTTCTCAGCAATGGATTCCACCAACAATAATGGGTATTTATTATTGGGATTCCCCATCTTCTTAGTTAGATGTGTGGAATTTAGTTGAAAATATTTTTTCCTTTAATTCCTCGATTTCCTTTTTCAAAATATAAAACACATTAATAACTACTAGACATCCTTTAATTCAAAAACTTTAAACACCAATGAAAAATATGTATCATCCAATCATCTCACAATTAACACAATGTTGAAATTTATAAGTAAAATATTTGAAACATGACTGAGTACTCCTTATAATATTCAAAGCTCTAATTATATCTTATCATCCATCAGTATATTGACATTCCATAAAAAAAAAATAGAAAAAGTGGTCTAAAAACTACCACATTTTCTTTATTGGAAATACCCTCATGAGATATCAACATGTGTTCAATTCATTCTCATCCATTCTCAAAAATTATTAATTTAAATTTATGTACTCATTGTGGAGAACAAATAAAATGTTCTTTTGAAAGTTTAAGAAATTAATACTTTACCAATTTTTCTTCAATTATTGCACTCTAAGTCAATTTGATCATTGATAATTGAAATAAACAAGAGGGTTTGAATTATAAATAAAAAATTTCTCTTATAATTGAATTTGATTCCAACTAAAATTTGACTATCATTTTATTTCTATAAGTCTATAAAACAATTCCAGGATGAGATAATTGATTGAAACCAATTTTGATACAAATTTATCATGAATTATTTCAAATGAAATTTCATCACAGTGTTTAGAAACATTTCCTCATAATAGATAAGTTGTAATTTTATAAAACATATCTAAACTTATTTAGTATTCATCCCAATTACATTTATTAAAAAAATTTAACCCCATTAATGTTAGGATATGATTTTTTAACAAAGGATTATAGATTATGAAAACACACCTCTTCAATGAAACTCCTTCAATAACATTTTAGAATATTCAAATTTTCATGTGAGAATATGTCGGTCATATTATTCATGAATTTATTCACATGTTTCCCACTCAATGAGATACTCTAAAAAATATTCATCTTGGTAGACCTAATCAAAGAATAAATCATAGGATATTCATGTTAATGATTCACAAACATGGTTCCATTAACATTGATATCTTTAATTTACATCATCGTAACTTTCTCATGTTCTCACCTTAATAAAATATTTTACCTTAAATTCCATACATTTTAGGCATATAAATACCACAAATAATGGTAATATAATAAGTGGGATCTTTATTATCCTATATTTAAAAATTAAGGAACATATTATTTTCTCAAAAAATAGTTAAATTTACTCCAACTCTCTTGGTTCCATATTAAACCTTTATAACAAAATTTTTTAGGTAACATGTAGCTTTTCACATCGTTGTCTTTTTGTGTAAGTGTAGTATTTCTTCTGTAACCCTCTAGAAAATGGTGTCTCCTATTATAATATTAATTTCCTCAAAACATTATTAATGGGATTGAATGATCATCAGAAAAACTTTTCTATTGTCTCTAGCTATACTATACCACCCAAATAGTTCATATTTAATATTGGGGTTGTCATTTGACGACAATCTGTCATGAAATTTAGATTCCTTATGTTAAATTTCTTATTTTCACATAGAATAATATTTTTATATTTCTCTCATGAATTCCTTGACATCTCCTTATTTTATGGCCAAATGACTAGTTATTCATCAGTATTAATAGATTTTTGTTCTGGCCTTTCACATCAAATCATCTTAAACCGAATAGATATCCATTGATGTTTCTGGTTCTCTATCTCGATCTACATTGATAAGAGGGTACTATGTGCATTTAAAATATATATATATTATTAAAAATCCATTTCAAAATTCTTATTCTTATTTCACAACAAACATTTCCTAACAATCATTTATAATCTATTATCAATAACCTTCTTTTTGAAATTTTTAAATTTTTGGCATTTCTCCCTCACTATTTGAGATCTTAAAGGGGAACCAAATATTTAATATTATTTTCAATAAACTAGTGATATTATGGTACAAATGTTTTAATTATTCCTCATATATATTTATATAAATTTTTAATTTATGTCTGCATAGTATACATAAACTATTTTTGAAACCCCATTAGAACGTACGATGGATGATACCTTCTTCTTTGAGACTACATGAGAATGATTATCTAGTATTTTTATATCTATTTTCCACATTAAAGATTAATTTTAACTTAATAATTCTATATTTTGTAATCTACAAAAGAATCTCATTTCTATTTAAACTATCAATACTTTCATTATGTGGTTTCAATATTTTCCACATTAATCCCTAGTTCAAGACACTTCTTGTTAAGAATGTGTTTTTAATTTTCAACAGCCATAAATTTACCTTCACCTTTCTTATTGATTCCCTAAAATTAACCATCACAAATTTTAATATTTTCATGTAATAATTAGTTATCATATATGATCTTGATGGATTTAACATCCAACTGTGAAATCTTAAAACTAGTGATGCTTTTAAAATATTCATTGAATGCAAGGAAATTATCTTCTAACACTTTAGTTGACTCATCCTTTTCATTGATGGTATTAAACACTATTCATAAAATAAGGATACGTTTTCTTCATGATTAACATTTATACCATATTTGGTTCCAACATATTTTGTGGGATTTATATAGGATAGAATTTCTTCCTTTAAAGTATTCTTTTTTTGGGAATCCTTCTTATGCTGGATGATTTCATCATATAGAATCTCAAATACTCTGCCAACCAAAGAGGCTATTTCTTTGCAAAAAAAATGAGAAAATTATTTTAATGCGTCTACATAAAACATACACTAAAATATGATCACTCCCACAATGTTTTTATTATTTTGAATAGTTTTAACATTAATTATCACATTACTTAAGGCCAATTAAATTATTTGATATTATTGATGTTGAAGGTTTGTTCAACACCGTAGTGTTAAACTGAACCACTCATTATTCTCCATCAAGGCCATATAAATATTCTTTACTATTAAGTGTTGGAGGAACTAAAACCGCATGTTTTTATTATAATTGGGATAACTTATTCAATATCTTATTCTTTTTATTTTTCTGGTTAAACATTTTATTTACTGGAAATTAATTGTCATCAGAAATAGATTTATATTCTCTAATGATTCACCTCATTATAAATCAGAAAAAAAAATTAAAAATAGATCAACATTAAAAACAGATATTCCAATTTTAGGTGATCCTTTCTCTCATACCAATTAAAGGGACTTGATATGGATAAAATTAGCACTAGTGAGGGTGAATCTGGATTTGTGAAATTGATTCCTTTTATAACTATAATCCAATTCCATTTTACAACTTTCACTAGTTAAGGTGAATTATATCTTCTTTCCAAATTCTCGTAATAATTTTTTTTAAAGGTTGGGGCCGAATCCTCAATTGATTATTAAAGCAAAGACCTCTTTAGACTGGGTAGAGGGTGACCCATTACATAGCCCAAAGGCCCATGGCCAAGTGGCCTGCATACAGGGATAGAAAGCGCATTTTTTGGCCCAAAGGACCCCTTGGTGAACAGTACTGCTGCAGTACCTGCACTGCTACAGTAACGCCACCGCTACAGTACCTACAACAGTCCCTCCGCCGCTACAGTTATGCCGCTGCTATAGCCCGCCACTGCTACAGTACTACTACATTGACCTGCTACAGTACCCACAAACATTTACACTATGGGTGTAACTATTTACAAGGTTCACCTATTAATAAGAGAATGTAAATCCATGGTTTTATTTTTGAATAACTCGAACCAAACTACCAACTAAAATTCATTTTTCAGTAAAAGTAATTAGGGTAGGACCTTAAAATGCATGTTTTCATGTATCCCATTAGATTTTTTGTGAATCCCAGACATAGGTTAATCTTGAACCATTTTCTAATATATTTTTTGGTAAAATCAGTAGAGTCTTTCACAAGTTTATAATTCATACAATTTATTTATATGTTTCTTATTATTCTTATCTTATTCTCTTACTTGTACAATGGCATGAAAGAACCTCTTCTTTTGTATGCATATTATTGTGCACATGACTCTTATTTTTGTTTATAGAAGAAAACATAGTTTTTTGAAACATTATATCTTATTTATATCAAAAGAGAAATTGATTGCCTTTACATCCTCTTATGTATATATTTCTTCTTCTTCAACTTCAGTGTAATGAAAACTACAAAAGATTTACTTCATCACTTTTTTATCGATATACATATATTCTTCATGCTAAATAGTTATCATGAATTATTTATCGATACTAAAAAAAATTATATCAACATGGAATAGTTTTGAGTTTCGACACTGATTATTTTTTCTAAAACAAAAAATATATAAATTATTTAAAATGTAGAAATTATAGTTAGACATTTCAACTACATTCATTAATATATGTGAATTCTTTATTTCAATTGCAATGAATTTTGTTAATTAAATTCCTCATTAATTTTCAATACATATACTTGACCAAATAAAAAAAATAAATTATATGTAAATAACATTATAAATAACATCTATTCAAAGAAAATAATAACTACAAATTTATGTTTCTAAGTTTATTGGATCTTTATCCTTCATTATTTTCAATTTTTCTCTTCTTTATCCATGAAAATATAGATTCATTAAAGATGAATATGATTATATGCATTCATGAAATAACTTTAATCATGAAAATATCTTCTTTTTCCTAAAGATACTTCATTTTCTTCCATTACTTATCTAGATAAAACTCAGAGAGAAACATTGTACTTCTTGACACTATAGCATGGTTTAATGAATATCTGAGAAAAATGTTCTTCGAAATTACCATCACTATAGCCACTTCATAATTTTTTTCATTGGCCCCTAAAAATTGTTTCTCACCTTTCACAAGTACACTAAATAAACAAAAACACTCATATAGAACTTCATTTTCTCATAGGTGGAATATAAATCCACCAAATTTTGTTTAATGACATTTTTTAATACCCCGGAATATTTTTATTAAAATGGTCAACACTGATACACCAAGATATCGTTTAACTCATAATTTCCCATAAGTTTGTTCACCTAAAGTCTGATATCCACATCTTACAACAAATAAAGTCTCCCATAAAGAATAAGTAAATGTTTAAAAAGTGAAAACACATATAAATAATCATTGTATTAAATAATCCCTTTCTCCTAATATCTCATTTTTTTGGTTGTATACTCATGTCATCGACCATTATTATTGACACCTCTTTCTTTGACCTCCTAAAATGAAATATTCAACACACTGTGGCATGTGAATTTATTGAAATAATTATATTTCAATAAATATTTTGAGATATAAACTCTTATAAATATTTAAGGGGTATGTCCATATTAGTATTAGTAATTAATAGAATATCATTCAGGACTCACCCAACTTACCAAAACTTTTAATGAACATATTGATTCAGAGTTTGTGGTAATAATTATATGTATAAAACATGTGATAGTGTGTTAATAATAATCATAATGTCAAAAGATCAATATTAACACTCACATATAGAATTACTCATAGAAATGTATATCTTGTGGAGTTCCTAAATGAAATTCTATCATTATAATCATTTCTCTTAGACATTACATAGTGAAAACATCATGAGATAAATTTTTGTTTACATAAGATTTATCACGCATGATAGTTTTTTATCAATAGTTTTTTATTAGATTTCAACATAAAATAATTGTAGATATTTAATAATACCATTAAATAATTTTTAATTTCACATCATGACCATATCAACAAACCAAAACAAAACTTCCTCGACTAAAAATGTAATTCAATAACACAATAAGTAAGGACCCCTAACATAGTATCATAGAGTCGATCGTAATATTAGTACATTGGAACTAGAGACATGGAATGTTATAATAAAGGACCAAATTTTTATTATTGTTAAACTAGATATAGACTAGAATCTCACATTACATTAGTAATAAAATAATACAAAACATAGTTATAGTAAATATTCTGCATATATGAACGTATTCAATGATTACACCTTAATATCCTCTGAAAAGGAATAAAAATATAGGTGAAAAACAATTATTATTAAGGGTTACATCCAAAGGAATCTAACATGATATATATGGAATAATCATAATTGGAAAGTAAATAAAAAAAATCGCATTCTATATAAGAAACAACTTGAGCAAAGAGAATAATACGGAAGGATTAAATGGATATATAATTATTACATATAAATAAACACATGATCAATAAAATTAAAAAAAATATGTTATTCAAAATAATATCATTATTATCAAAAACAAATTTCATAATGATGGAATTCATAATTTCAAACATCTGGAACTTAATTTCGATGCCTTATTCCATGGAAGTTCAAACTATGGGTACGTATTAACCAAAAAACAATTTAATAAGGATAAAAACTAATTTTCCTCTAGGGACCCACACCCACCTATTAATTAATAAGTCTAATTAATTCATAATATATAAAAAATACATCTTAATAAATATGCCTTAAAAAAAATTTCATATAGGAAGAACTAGCATATGAAATGTTAATAATTTCAATAATCAAACTAATCATAACACATCATGAAAAATAATGATGATGGTACAATTATATTATATTATAAGTGGGGGAAAAGTAAATTAAATGTTTTATCATTGATGAATAAAAATAGCATAAAAACAATATTTTAAAAAAAACCCTTTTAACTATAAAATTCACTTTTAAAAACTAAACTTTTCCAACAAAAATAGAAAAAAAAATATTTTAAAGTAATTGTGGGAACTTGTAAATGAATCGGAAAATAATAAATTAGTCATGAGTGATGTAAATTTCATTAATTTAGTATAATATATAATCATTTCATTCAAACTTTTATAAGAAAAGACAAAATTAAACTCACTCCAAAAAATACAGTATAATTTCACATATACATTTTTTAAAAATTAAAACAAGGGAAAATATCATTAATAAATCATTTAAGAATAGTAAAATTATTATTTATAACTTTAAGGAAAAATATTCTTTTCTGGGTAGAAAAAAGTCATCTTTCCTTAAAAACATTATTTTTTGTATATTGAGTACATAAATATTTGGAAAAAAGGAAAACATGTAATTTATAGAAATAATAAGAAGATTATATAATATGTTGGCTTTATGATATAAATATATTATAATTACCTTAGTATATACATACTCATAAATAATCATGAATGTTGATGAGATTATGAAATAAACCATTATTGATTTTGTAACTTTTGAATCATAACCCCCAAGAAAGAGGTAATTTTAAATAATTATTTATGTATAATGAATAAAAATTTTATAATAATATATCATATAAAATGGGTATTATATAAACCAAATTTATCAAAAAAATTGGTTAGTTTTTCATATTTCTCATGGAAATCAAAGTGAGACAAAAAACCCCACACAATAATCATAAAATTGAGGTGAAAAGTATTCAAAAAAGTTATTATTTGTATCAAATTTAAATCAATAAAAAACAAGTTGAAATAAAATTTATATCAATAAAAATAAATTTAACCGAGAATCTTGAAATAATTTAATCAACGAAGAAGTTATATAACCCAATGAAAGAAAATTGGGTTATAAAAGACTTTCCAAATGGTAATTTTCTGTTTAAATAAATTTTAATGAGATAATGTGAATTGAAACATAAAATACCATAAAGTATGACGTATTAACTATATTACATGTAAAACGATAAAAAATGTATTTCTTATAAAATTAATATGGCCCATAACATTAAAATATTCCTTAATGAAATGAAATTGAGATGAAATCCCTTACCTTAGGTCTGATTCGTTATGTATGTTCCTTATATCCCTGAATGATAAAAATATATTAATTATTTAATTTATTAATAAATTTTTTCATTTTTATTATCGGTTTTTTATTTCCAAGTTATATTATTTAATTATAGAATTTATTTTATGTTACATGTTTTGAAAATATTGGTCTCAATTGTCAAAAATCACTTTTTTAGGATGAATATGGTCAATAAGGTTATTTTTTCATCCCCTATATAATAATAATAAAGAAGAAGTTTTAATTTTTATACAAAAATTATAAATTTTAATTCGAACATTAAGGATGGTTATAAAATATGAACTATGTTACAATCACTGAGATGGTAGGTCATATATACATGTGAGTAACATTTCTATTTTTCAATGATCATAATGGAAGGAAGGAATGTATTATTTTAACTTTCTAGAATGATAATTATATCATAAATATCATGTAATTTATTTAAATATACTTATATATAACATCACTTCCATACATTAGTGAAAAAAATCCACATCTCATTATGGAGGTGGAAATCCACATGTACTCACAAACAACATTGTAATCATTCAATTAAAGGAAATATCTAATAATATATGATACATTACATGTAAATAATGACAAATAGGTCATGAATATGACACTTACCTCTTGGAATGGCAATCCTATTTCAATGGAAGGTGGTATTTACCTTGCCAAACATGTGGTGACTTTAAAGCTTTCCAATTACTTCATGGTATATCTTTGGCATGTCGCAATTATTAGGAAAATAAACACTATAATGAAACACTATTTATGGAGTGTCTACTCACTAGAGAGGATAATTATTAAAGCTTTGTGGAAATAATGTTCCATGCCCCATGTGTTTGGAGGTCTAGGTATTATGAACCTAAAAAGTTTTAACTGGGATTTAGAGGAAAAAATCATCTGGAGACTTATCAACAATAAATATGACTCCCTATTTTTCCTTGGAAAAATAATTCTTACAAGGATGATAGAAAGGAAAATCAACTACCTCAAGTCATCCATTTGTCCAGGCATGTGATCTGTATTTCAGAAAATTCTCAGGCATTCTCACTGGCTAGTTTTGCAGACTCCTCCCTATGTAATTGGCATGAAAACAAGACAAGATCCCCAAATATAGGCCAAATCAGTGTAGAATCCCCTCATTTTGATCATAATACCATGGTCAAGGAGTTGTTAGAAAATGTGGTGATGTTATTGGATGATATTTCCTATATAGTGGAATGATATAATTTCATCAGTTAGGTTAATTTACTCATCTAAAAACAATCTCTGAATTGTATTCTTGACTCTAAATTTATCTATAAACACTTGATATCAGGATATTACAAGTTTATTGGTGAACTAAATACAAATGGATGATCCCATATATCTTTACCTTGATATGGATACTCCCACTTAAAAAATTTCTAGTTGATGAAATTATTCAGCGAGTGGGAATCTTCTAGTGCACTATGTTTGTCTTATGTCATCAAAACCAAGAGGATGTGGACCACATGTTATTGTGGTTCAAATCATAATCTTTATTATGGAAATTGGTACTTAACATATTTTATATTTTACTTCCAAAAATAGGTTCTCTACATAACATTCTAGATTCTCTTTTTTTCACTCATCTCTCCAAGTAGATCAATATCCTTCTCAAGGTTTCATGTGTCGAGATGGTAAACACTATATGGAGAGATCGGAATAAATTCATTCATAACCAAACCCTCTAAAATGAGTTCACTAAAATTGAAAACATAATGGTAGATGTGTAGAACGCAAATATCATGCACGTAGAGACATGAAGAACTTAATTTTGGGATATCATGGTTTTAGGGTGACTATATATTACAGGTAACATTGCCATGCCTTGAGGCACTATAGAATTTTTCTGTAGTCCCCAATTTGTGGGTTGGATGAAATGTAACTCATATGGTACCTGATTGGGTAACCCAGTACCATCCGTATTTGGGGACATATTCAGGGACCACAATGGGGATGTGGAGGAATGCATCCGTGGTCTTTTCCGACCATGTAACTACATTGGAAAAAGAAATGATGGGGATTATCATCGAAATTAGTACTGAATTACAATTAAATTGGAACAAAATATGACTCAAATGCAACTCCACTACTATTGTTCAAGGCATAAGGATGATACGGACTCATCATTCATGGAAGTTAACAAGGAAATGGAACAACTGCATTGAGAGACTATCTACTGTGAGCTACACTATCACTCATACCTTTTAGGAATAAAATCATATTGTATATTGTCTAGAAAATAGAGGGGTCACTAAAGAGGGATGTATTTACTCGAAAAATATGCCTGAATACTTGGTCTCTCTTCAATTTTATGAAAAATGTAAAATACATTCATTTTGACTCTTCTAGTTTATTTTTTCTTTAATCTAAAAGAATTTGATCACACATTTCTAAAAAAAGGTCATGAATATAATATATTGACATTAAATCCATCATCATAAATATCCTTCAAATGTGATAATGAGATAATATTTTCATCGGTTCGCTGGCGTTAGTCCACTATACACAGAAATGGTGGTTTGGTTTCATATTTGATGGAAGAGGAGATAGATTTATGTAATTAAAATATCATAATTAAATATTATTATATGGGATATACAGATTATATTATATTAAAATCTTTTTATAAATTTTTAAAGAGGTTAAAGGATAATTAAAAAAACGCACTGTTAAGAAACACACATCTTCTTCGAACAACCAATTTAGGATTGAACCAAAAGCCTTCCTAATAAGGTATCATAATCAACCAATGGCTATTGTATATGGTAAATGATGTAAAGTAGGCATTTTAATATATATTTTACAAACATAATGGATTATAACATATAAATAAAATAGGATATGAGTTTCCCTTTAATAAGTTAGGGGAGTGGTCATTTTGGAATTTCTTACATAATAAATTAATATAAATTAATATTCATAAAAAATGGTTTGTAACTATATTAATTTTAAGTAAGGATGATTATGGTTTGAAATATTATCATGAAATAATATTTTTAAAAGTTTATATTAGTGTTTTACCCTTATCTATTTTTGTTAACCCAGGTTAACCCTTTTTGAAAATTACAAGGATTACAATGTTTTTACTATTTATGCATTATGATAGTTACAATAAATGAATTTTTGGCCTATAAATTCATCATGGTTGATAATTGAAAACATATACCAATCCTATTTCCAATTATATTATTTTGGGAAATTATAAATCATTTAATAAAATGTAATTTATGATAAAACATAATTAATTCCATTTTTTTGAACATTTAATTTAATAGAGTGTTATAACTATAAAAAACTAGTGGAATTATAATAAAATCAATTAAAACATCACCAAATTTTTATATCTATCCATAAAATTATTGGAACCAAATAATTAATTCAATTTATATTACTTTAAATATTTTTAAAATCATGAAACGAATTTTTCTATTAATTAAATAAATATTGAGTCATCATTTCTTAAACTTTTATTGTAATTATAAGATAACTAAAAAATAGGAATAAAATTCCATGATAAAAATAATTTATATTTAAAACCTATATTTATAACTAAACATAATTTTTTAATCCATATCACAAAATATTATAGTGATTAATAGCAAGAAAAGTGACATTTTTTATCTTTATCTGTTACTTTACTATTATAAAGGTAAAAATAATATATATATATATATATATGGAACCAAGAGGCCTTATATTTAATACATGGATGGAAATAAAAGAACGATACCCATGAAATATGGTAAAAGAAAGTGTTATGGTCATTTTTTAGTGTTTATCATTATATTTTTGACCATATTTACCGGATTTATCTTAACCACGGTGACAATTATTTATTATAATTTTAATCATATCCACTAAAAACAAATGCGGGTAATCTAATAAATTTGGAAATTATGATTCTAATTATGGAATCCAATTTTCATTATTCATTTTCACAAAATTGGCATGATTTAATTTAAAATTAGGCTTGTCATATGCAATGAAAAACTACTTTTCATAAAAATGTATTTTCGAGTCACTACTAGAAATTAGATCTTTCCCAACGCTTCTATACCAACGGTTTGAAAAAACAGTTGGTATAGGTCCCCTTTCCCAACGGTTTGGCCAAACCATTGGGAAAGGCCCTCAAATTGGCCACTTTTCCCAATGGTTTGGCCAAACCGTTGGGAAAGACCCTAAAATTGGATACTTTTCCCAACGGTTTGGACAAACAGTTGGGAAAGGTGGACCTATCCCAACGGTTTGGCCAAACCGTTGGGAAAGGTCCCCAAATATGCCTCTTTTCCCAACGGTTTGGCCAAAACGTTGGGAAAAGTGGGCCAAAATTCAACATCCTTCACAGAATGAAAATCACAACCATTGGTATAGGTACTTTCATTTTTTATCGGACCTTCATACCGAGAACATTATATAAATAAAAATTTAAAATATTTATGAGAATACATATATATATTTATGTAATTATGATCACAAAAGTCATGTTAGGTTAGTGGTTGAGTCGTTCAATTATAAACGAGGGGTCCTGGGATCAAATCCCAGCGGATGTTTTATTTTTGGAATTTATATACCAACGGTTCCATTACCGTTGGTATAGATTTCATATTACATATACCAACGGTTTCCAAAACCGTTGGTATACGTCTATACCAACGGTTTTTGGAAAACTGTTGGCATAGACCTGTCCCAATGGCTTACTTGGCTACGGTTCTCCAAACCGTTGGTAAAGGTTAGTCTTCTAGTAGTGAGCATAACATGTTTCTATACAATATTAAATAATAAAATTTATAAAAAATATCAAAGTTTTATTTTTTTTTTATACATTTTTTTTAAATTTTTTTTTAAACTATTCCAAAATTATATTTGGCTTTGTAAATACATGAAAATAAAATACAATTTTCAATAAAAATGAGTATTTTTAACTATTTAATAAAAAATTAAACTTTTCATAAAAATATAAAAATTTCCCCATAAGGTAATCTTGATATTTCTATTTTAAAAAATATAACTTATTTATCATATAATGTAATAAAAATATAGAAAAATTAATTATAATATTTTATCACAAAAAAGAAATAAATACCACTGTTGAAGAAAAAATATTTTTGAAGAAAAAAAAGGCATAACTAAAAATTGATTGATTTTTTAATTAAAATTTATCAATATTTAATTATAAATTTGTGTCTACTTCATAAATAATTTATTCCTATTCATACCTATCATTTTATCTACTATTTTATAGTTTTCATAAAAACTAGAAAGGTTAGGGAAGAGGCTAGTGGAGATGTAGGGTCACACACAAATCTATAATATTCATAATTAAATAATAATATTTCATGGTTCATTTAGGATTAATTTTTTATTTAGTTTGTTATATTGAACATAGTTTTCTCTTTTACAAATATTGGGGTTTTAAATTTTTAACCCCACAAACATTAAAAAATTTATTCCCCGTAATATTATATTCATCCTCGTAATAAAAGGAAATATATTAGAAAATCCTATTGTGGAAATCCAACATCATAAAAAGAGTCCAAAAATATTTCCTCTTATAAATAGAAAGGGAGATATTACGTTCATATGGATTAACACAAAATTAGGTTTCAAAATAAGACAACATTAGTGGGGAGTGAAAATATGGACTTAGGGGACAAACATAATGCCTAATGAATAATAATGATTGGTTGATAAAATGGTAAGGAGAAACATAATGAACACAAAAAAACCTAGATTTTTTATGGGGGAAAATACTTCTAATTCATTGAAAATTATCATAGTAGGATAAACAAATTTTAGGATAATTTTAATATCATTAAGTAATTAATTTAACATAGATATTAACAACATAAGAAAATATAATTAATTGAAAATGACAGATTTCATCTATTAATCAATTTCCACCATAATATCATCTTTCACCAAAAATTAAGAGTATTAAAGATGAATTTTTTATGCTTAGAGCACTAAAATCAACTTCTAATTGGTCACATAATCCAAAAAAAGGTAACAATATGTTCCTCCTATCCTTAGAAATTGACAAAAACTAAATTGGTTAACATAAGGCAAGATAATACAAAAAAACTATAATCATTAATGTGAATAAATAATCCATTTGACCTCAATATTTCCACAACAACGCCAAAGGATCCACTTAGACTATTTAAAAAATAAATTACCTTAAATTACAAATAACCTCAAAAATTAAAGAATATTTTAACCAAATATTTTATATTATACCCATCATCCAACACCTCAAAAGTTTATTTCCCATCTTCCCAAATTGTCTTTTATGTTACGAAAATGGTTTTATATACCTCAATATAATGAAATGTCTCCCAAAATTTAAATAATAACCTCCAAAATCCCAAATTTTCAAAAATATTTTATCGTATAACTTGCTTCTCAAAATCATTTTAATCTTTATTCATCGAATAATTTAAGTAAAAATCATACTGACTAAGAAATAATGTAGGATAATGGTATGTGTTTCATCCTTACAGCCCTTTAGTTGTGGGTTCAAGCCCAGTGGCCTTGTCATATGTGATGGTTTGTCACCTAGACTATGGTTTATCTACTATATACAAGTTTAATAGTATAATACCTATAACTTTACCTAAAATATGATAAACAAACTCAAAAATAAAATTAGTCATCAAATAGATTATTCAAATCTAATTTATTCTACACATCCAATTTTTTAAATAAAATAAAATTATTTTAATTCACTATTTTTATATTTTAACCCTAAAGGTAATTAATAACATTAAAATTTGTATATAAAATAAAAAAAACATTATAACTCAAATAATATTCTCTCTAAAACATATTCAAGACCAAAGGGTTTTATTCAAATAAATGTCTCCCAAAATATATTTTATCTTGTTAAAATCTATTCACATAAAACTTCAAATGGGGTATCTATTTCTTTAAACTAATGATCAACCTTAGACTTGTCAAACTAACACACTTTAGGTTTATTCTATATCACTATAGAATATCATAGGTTTCCATAGTATCAATTTTATTATTTAACATAATGTTTTATACAAAAGTACGAACAAACATTAGAAGATCCCTCGAGAGTGAAAAACCTAGAACATAGTATGGTAACACTCACCGTGCACCATTATGATAGTATAGATATACTCTACTGACATTTTGGGGGTTATTACCCCTAGATTGATCTGTTCCAAAACCATTTCCACATTTAGTATCAAATCAGAAATGTATTTCTAGGAAACCCACATAATATCTACCTTATAAAAAATATATATATTCATCCTATACATAGAAAAATCCTTAACTTCATTTGTAGGTATCTGTTATGTAATCTATATTTTCATAAATACATTTCCCAATGTTTCTTCTAAACAACCTTTCATACCAACTAAAAATCCCATGACCTTAGTAGAATAGTTATAATACCTTCTTTATTATATTTTCAATAGATACAATGAATATCATCACAAATTGACTAATAGTTTAGTTGAATTAGTAAACTAGATACATAATTGAATCTCATATTACATTTGAATTCGTATATTAACAACCACAGTAGAAGTAAATATTATACATCCTTGAACTCATTAATAGATTTCATTTTCATATAATTGGAATATGAATGAAAATAAGGGAAATAACTGATTCTCTGAAAATATTATGTAAATAAACTATCATGACAAAATAATTAATATTTAGTAGAGAAATATAAATAAATTTAAACAAAATACATTTAAAGAATAACATGTGCATGAATAATAATTTTGAAGGAGTAAATTAATATCAAATGATGCCTTCAAAATAGTAACATGATATTTAGAATTATACAAGTATATTTTTTAAAATAATATCATGAATATCAATAACTTATTTAACAATGATTTATTTCATAATGTTAAACGTCTAAAACATACCGGTGATTTCATGTAAAAATATAGTTAAAACCATTTGTATGTATTCACCATATCACAATTTAATAAGGCTAGAGAATTGGTTTATCTCATGATACATGTTGATGCATTGAGGGGTCATGTAATTTAAGTCCACGCCCACTACTTAATAAGTCGAATGCATTTATTATATGAATAAACCATAAATCATAATCAATATTTATTAAAAATAAATAACTACTCATATTTAGAGAACTGGAATACGAAATATCAATACCATCCATAGTCAAACTAATCATAAACTATATAGATAAATACTGAGTATGTTATCATTATAGAATACCCCCAATAAAGTATATTTAAAATAAAGGGTTGTTGTCATTGATTAAAATAATTACAATACGAATATTTTTGAGGAAAATATCCTTTTAAATTTGAAAATCACTTTTACAAATTTATAATTTCTTGAATTTTAGAGAAATATTTTATTTGAAAATAATTTTGGAAACTTTTAAAGTATTATTCAAATAAATTAGAGGTTATGAGCATAGGATATTATTTTCATTCCGTAAAAGTTACCAAAATTACTTCAAAACATTAGTAATAAAATTCAAAAAACACCTCATTTGTAAAATGAGTGTAAGATTCCTTTTAAACATTTCTTAAAAATTAAATCATGGATTAAATTTTCATTAATAAATAATTCGATAATAATTATAATTATTCATTAAAACATGGAAGAAAAATTTTCCTGACTGAGTAGGAAAACAACATCATTTTTCCTGAAAAACATGATTTCGGTATATTGAATACTTAAATATTCGAAGATAAAAAGGGAAAATTGAAATTGATATAAATAAATAGGGTGGAAGATAACAGAATATGTTTAATATATAAATATCAAATATCCATTCTAAGAGAAACTTAAATAGAAAAAATCCAGAATAATGATGAGATTGTGAAATAAACTCTTACCACTTTGTTATATTTTGAATCATATCCCCCATTAATGAAATAACTTTAAATAAGTCATTAAATACCATGAATATAAATGGAATTATGATATATAAAATCAAATTATCAGTAAATACACCAAATAAAAGAAATATATGGTAAATTTTTTATATGTCTCCTCAAAAAACATGACAATAGAAAACCCTCACAATTATTATGATATTGTAGTAGGAATTAATCAGTGAAGTGATTATTTGTAAGAAATTCCAATACAAATAAACATGTGTAATTTCAATATAAATCAATCAAATTATATTTCCCTTATGATGTTGAGTTAATATAAACAATTAATAACTTATATAATCTTATGAAATAAAATTGAGTTGTGAAACACTTGACAAGATTTAACTTTCAACTAAAATTTCATTGGATGAAATAATGTGAATTAAAACAAAACAAAATCTTTGAAGTATGAATTATTTAGGATATCTAATTTTAAATGGGACATATATACACTAAATGAAATAAGTAATGTGAAAAAATTAAATTATGCCCCAATAAATGTATATTTAGATGAAACCCCTTACCTCTTTTATAAATCATCACATATATACCTCATATTCCTAAATAAAAACTAATGTTAATTATTTAACTTCTTAATAACTAACTTGGGTTTATTATACCTTCTATTTTATTTATTACCATGTTATATTTATTTACATAATTAATTAATTTCATGCCATATGTTTTGAAAATATTCTGTTCATATATCCACAATAACTTTTCTATTTTGACTAGGGTCAAATTGGTAATCACTACATCATATCTTGAATAATAATCCTTGAATAATTATAATCTTTTTACAAAAAATATTCTTTTATAACCTTCCATGGAATATGGTTATGTAAAAATAACTATGTTACAATCATTGATATGGTAATACATACATATGTATCAGTAACATTTCCATTTTACACTAACAATGATGGAAAGAGGGTGAGTATTATTTTATAATTCAAGAATAATGATTATATAATATATAAAATAGTTTTTATTTAAATACACTTATATATACCATCCATGTGAAGTCATAATGAAAAAATGAATCACATCACTTCGAGTAGGTGGTAATCCACATGTACGCACGAATGATGTTATCATCTTTCAATAAATAGAATTGTAATAAAATATATGACATATTACATTTAAAAAATGATAATTATATCATAATTATCATATATATATATATAAAAAATAAATTCATCATCATAAACATTCATTCTAGTGATAATGGTAAAAAAATTCATTGGTTCATGAGGTGGTAGTCCATCGTACAAATGAACAAATCTTTGTTTACCATTTCATGGAAGTGGATATAGATATAGGTTATTAAAATAACATTATAGAATATCACAATATGTGAGATATTTTTATTAATATATCTGTATGTTTTAATAATTTTCAAAGGAGTTTAAATAATAAATAAAAAAAGTTGTTAGGGTAAGAACAATACATCTTCTTTAGACCACCTCTTTTATATTATACCAAGTACCTTAGAGGGAGAGATTTATAATAAAAAAAGTATTATTGGACATGGTAAGGGAATAATTTAATGTATTTGGGGAGGTATTGTTTGAAACATTAATCTTTTGATCTATGAATAAAATAGGAAAATAGGTTCCCATTTTTAAGTGATGGGAGGGGCACTTTTTGAATTTTTTAAAATATTAAATTATTATGAATTAATTTTCATTGAAAAATGATCAAAATTAATATTATTAAAATATATAATGATTATATGTCAAAATAATATCATGAAATTAAATTTAGACATGTTTATATTAGGTTTTACCCTAATATCTTTATTTTCACCCAAATTAGCCCTTTTTGACAATTAACGTGATAAAAAAGTTTTTATTATTTATTGGAAAAGATATATAATATAAAAGGAATATTGGTAAATAAATATATTTTGGTTGATATTTCAAATAATATCACAATAAATTGGATGAATATAGTAGTTTTTATAAATTTTAAATCATTTAATAAAGTATTATTTAGTGTATAATATCATTAATTTATTTTTCAAAACAATTAATTTAATATATATTAATAAAACATGATAGTAATGGAATTAGAAAATAGTCCCTTAAAACAAAAATAAAAAGTTATAATTTTCTAAAAAATTATTGGATCATAATATTTCATTTAATTTATACTACTTGTAATATATTTAAAATCATTTATTATATTATCATGGAATTTTACTTTAATATTTTTATTTATATGAGATTATTTTGAGACCATGAATTTCAACAGAACGTGATTATGAGGTCGGAGAGCTTGGAACATAATTTTGAACTTTTTTAAGGTACTTTCAGTAAATGTGAGAGAAGAATTTTTTATCTTTTAAACCATTGCTCAGATAGAAAATCTGAGGGCATTGTTGAATTCAAAACACCAGTATTAACATAGAAATGACTTAACTTCGGCTGGAAAGGGTTGATTGGAAAAGTTATTTTTCAGAATTTTCGAGAAAAATAAAAAAATGATAGAATTATTTTATTTTCTTTCTCTCTTTTGAGTGGCGGACGACGGAATTCTAGGGCAGAGACATAGAAAAGAATATGTGAATTAATGAGGTTAATTAACGGCTTGTAAAACTCACAGTGTAACGATACTTTAATGATGAATAAGAGTGATAATTTTTCATAAATAAAACATTGTAATGATGCAAAGTTGAATCATAAAGGGAATGCTATGATGTGGTCCTATTTATAGTTCGACGCGCGAATAAATATGGATTAAAAATTTATAGGATTCTCTAGAAAACATCTGACGGAATTCCACCCCAGCAAAGAATGATGAATGTTGGCATAACTTCATCATCTTCAACACATTTCGAAGATCAGAGCCGGGATACAACGTTGGCATCTTAAATCCCTCAAGGATGAACACTGCAGCATCAAACGTCATAACAGGTAGGGGTCATTTGATTTTAAATTTTTTCTTTATCCTTAATTTAAAATGATGAATGAAGATTAATCCTCAAATAGGTTAATACACAGAATGTGTGTTCTTGCAGTAGAGTGACATCGTTGGGGTCTCTTTATCTAGGATTGAATTATCATTGTTGTTCGAATTAAAATCCCTGGACCTCCCTTATGTTGTAAACTTCTAACGCAGTGGGCACAGGCTGACATGAACAAGTCCAGAGCCCCTTCTCTGTGGGTGTTCTTTATGGCCAAACTCTTGAATCGATGGCTAGGAAAATTTGAGACCATCACGGGGGAGAGTACGTTCCCTATAGAAGGGATGCACAAGCGGCATGAATAACAGACCACCAGTGTAGACCTAGTGTTCCGTGGAAAAATATTACACTGTAACTGCATCAGCAGTTTCCATGGGTGGGATGCGGTGTGCCACGACGGTGCACTGGAGGAAGGGTGGAGGTGTAGTGGAAGAAGTCGTCGGTCATCCGATGGATAGAGACGGTGAACTACCCAACGGTCTAGACCTGCACCATAGACTAGACCCATGGATCAGCAAGAAGGACACGCGATAGTGGGTTGTACCTGCACCCATTGGGATGGGCCGAACTAGACCGGGTTGCCGGGCGACTCACCGTGTTGGACCCTCGGCCAACCAGGCTAGGTCCAGTGATGCATGTTGGTCCTTTCCCACTAGTCAGGCCTAAACAAACTAACCTCGACCCAAACTAGGATGTTTCGAGCCCATCTAAATGAACCAGGGTACATTGGACCCCGAGGCTGACTTGGTCGGGGCAGTTTGACCGAGTCAGACTGGGGCCCATTGCAACCAGTCCCCATATTACTAAAAGGAAAGTATATTGTGAACAACACATCTCATTGAGGATCTGTTTGTGGCGTTGGGACCTTCTAGATGAGAATGATATTTTGGAATTCTCTATAGTGACTTTAGTAGAAGTTGAGATGTGAATAAGTGCTTGAGGAGCGGTTCTCCCAAGAGCACTACGTACAGAACCCTACAACTGGATGAGACCTGAAGACTGCTGATTTTTTGCCTAGTGGGAATCACCTCTCTATGACATGGTAGACCCACAGTTGGGAGTACCTCTCTGTGACTTTGTAAGACCATGGTGCATGATTAGGATGACTATCTCAGTTGACCATTACTAGTGGGAAGCATCTCTTTGTGACTTTTCAGGCCCACGATATGCGATGGGGGAGGAGTACCTAACCAGTCCAAGGATAGTGGGAAGCACCACTTTGTGACTTGGTAGGTGCATTGTACTCCATATAGGAGGAGTTCTCCCACAGCTGAGATGTTCGGATATGTAACTGATGATTCTATATTTGCTAAGATAGTGTATACAAGGTGTGAGTTGTCTTGTGTTTTGGGCTCTACTTTGAGGAATTGTTGTGTGGTTGTTCCATTCTATTTTGTGGTCCCTACTGAGTACGATGTTACTCACCCCTACACAGGCTTCATCCGCACATGTTGTGTCTAGTGCATATGACTGGTATTATGACAGGGGTTCTCAGGGAGACTGAACTGATTGACGCTATGATGATGACTTGGTGGCCAAGGATTAGGCGGCCCTAGTAGGACCAGCCGAACATGACATTCTACTTCAGATTCTAGTAGCTTCACTACTCTCACGATCATGTGGGTGTTTCTACATATGGCCATCAAAGTTTCCTTTTTTCACTGGCTATTTTCAGTTTTTTGTTGGGTTTGTATTCTATCCCACTTACTTTCAGTTGTACTTCCCCTCATCTTTCTTTTAGTGGTACCTGTTTACCCTTTTTAGAGTGTTCAGATGTGGTTGGACATGTGTTTGCCTAGAGGTACTCATAAAAATGCCTCCCACTTGCTGGTTGACACCTCCAAAACTAGTCGCCAGCCCTTGGCCTTCGAAGAGGCAGGCTTGGCGTAGTCACGGCATGGGACATAAGGGATGGGTCCTGACATTTATTTTATTTATCTATTTATTGAATAATTAATGTGTCTACATAAATAATAATTTGACATAATTATTTGATTACAATATATATATATATATATTACCAAGATAATATATCATTTATCATTCAAATTAATATTTATAAATGAACATAAGTTGTTTCAATATTTATCATAAAATATTACAGATATTAAAAGAATCAAAGTGACATTTATGTATTTATTGTTTACTTAAATATTATAATGTTATGTACTAAATAAATATGGAACCATTTTGATATATATTTGACACTTGTAAGGAAATGGATGAAATATAGTCATCCAATAGGATAAATAAATGTTTTAGATCCAATTTTTTGTCCCTATCATTTTATTTCAAACCTTAATTTCTTGATTTACCCTAACTGTGTTGATAGTTATTTTTTATAGTTACTATTCATAATGTCTAAAATAAAAGGGGAATATTTAGAAAATTTGGACCACATAATTACAAATATGAAATCCTATTTTTAACATTCAATTAAAAATAGTATAAAATTTTAATTTTATATTTAACAAATGACAAATGATAAGAAATGCTTTTTCAAAGAAATGTATTTTTAGTACTGAAAGTATTTATACTAAATCAACGTCAAAAAATTTATTTAAAATATCATAATTTTATTAATTTTATTAATAATTAACTAATTAAATTTTAAATCTTATCCAAAATAATATTTTTCCTTTTAAATACATGAAACAAAAATACTTCTTTCAATAAATATCTGTATTTTTCACAATTCATTGAAAAAATAAAACCTTGCAAAAAAATGTTAAAATTTTACCATAAAATAATTTTGATATAATGGTTTTAAAAACTATATCCTATTGATCAATTAATTTTTTTGTACTTTTTATAAATTAACTATAATATTATATCACGAAAATAAAGAAAACCCATTTTTTATGAAAATATGTTTTTTTGAGGAACAAAATGAAATTACTAGAAATTGAGCGATAATTTAAAAAGACATTATCAATATATAATATGAACATTTTATATATTTTATAAATTATATAATATAATTAATACCCATCAATTTAATGGTTTTATAATGGTCATATTTAAATAATATTATTTTTTATTCCTTTCGGATTAGTGTTGTGTGTCATAGATTCTATCGAACATGGTTTTCATTTTTAAATCTCATGGAGTTACATAATAATTCTATTCCATTATAAAAAATAAACCACACCAAACACACCATAATGATCATAGAATAGCGCCCACTCAACCAAAGAATAAACATCAATATGAATTCATTACAATTGAAAGAAAAAAATATATTTTCATGCTTCTACATATATTCATTTATTCATACTAACAACATAAATTATAAATTCTAGATTTTAACATATTATCCTTGTTAATGTTTTGAGTTAATTTGACTTATTAAACATAGTATCTACAACATATTCATCATTAAATTAATATAAATCATTTACATAACAAAAATATGATTAATTTTTTTCATTATATTCCCATATAAATTCTAAATCAATTTATTACCTTCATTATATAAGTTTCATCTACCTACCAAAATAAAACTATAGAAATATTAATCAACATTGAATCATTAAATATGTATAATGAATATGTATCCCCTACATCAAAATAATCATTATTATTATAAAATTGAAATAAGATAATGAAATTGGTGGTCAAATATCGATGATTCCATGCAAACCTTAAACCTCCAAGAACGTATAATATATCATCCAAACAATAAAAAAACTTCACTAAAATCACAAATAGTTCTACTAAATAATTATAAAATAAATTAAGAACAGTATAAGAATAATGGGAAAATAAATATAAATAATAGAACCATATATAGTAAGAGATTTATCAGGCAATGATGAGGCCTAAAATTTAAAAATGTATAACCAGAAACCACTAATTATGAGTCAAGGGATTCCTAGTTTTTAGGTGGATGTAATGTAATAGATCCAGGGGATAGAGGTACATAAAATTTATAATAATAATTAATGGATCTCCACTACTATTTAATGGGCCTTCACCAAAAAATGGTGTACCTTTAATTACATGGATTCAGGATTTGTGACCATTAAAATATCTTAATCCATATAAAAATGAATGTTTTTAATGTAATTTACATTATTGTCACATAAATGAGTGACATTTAGTAATGTAGTGTTATATAAAGTGCATGCACTAAATGATGGAACTACGAAAAAAAAATTATATTGATGTGAACATTAAATTTAGATAATAAATATATTTATACAAATTGGAAGTGTAATAATATGACAAAATAGTAAATAAGATAACTATAATATGAAAATTTGGATATTCTCAAAACCCTCGAATGATTTTACTCATGAAAAAAAAGTATTGATGAAATAGAATATTAGTAATTAAATATTCATTTTTAAAATGATTTTGTATGTAACATTGATAGGTAATATATCTGAATGAATAATGAATAAAATATGAGGTATTTATAGAATATAGGGAACTCATATGATTGTTCTAAATATAACCATTGGATTAATAATCTTGTAAATTGACTATTAATCTAATCATTAGAAGTTGTAACATGTTGATTATAATAGTAACCCCACCTATGTAATTTTATATCATTTTTTAACATAAACATTATAATTTTTCAAATTTATATCAAGATATAAAAAAATAAATGTTTTAAAAAAGTTTGAAAATTTATTTGGATTTTTGTAAAAAAAATATGTTTTAATTAAATTATTATGATAAATATTAAAATAATTTAAAATAAAATTTATTTCCATGAAATGGGTTTATAAAATACTATTATGTTTCATTAAAATGATAATATAATTTTATGTGAACATAGGAAATTTTACAAAGGGTCATAAAATCTATCATAATATTAAAATTTGTATTTTTAAAATAAATAATGATTTTATTTTAAAATAATATTCTATTAATAATAAAATTATTTTCATAAAATGAATTTCATTTTGGAATCTAAAATTTTAAAATTGGTTACCATGAATTTTTTGAATTTTTCTAAAATAGTTGAATTCTTTGTGAATAATGAAATATAAAAATATGTGGTATTTAACAATATAAGTTAAATTTATGAATTAGTGGGTCAAGAAAAAGTTAATAAACAATTATCTCAAACTTAGATTCACTAATTACTATATATTTTCATAATAATCAACACTATTAGTAATATGGTGAAAAAATAATAAAATAATCAATATTATATTTAAGATCACTCGTATCCTCCCCTAATAAATGACACTTCTTATCCCCAAACATTCTATACTTATTATCATTACCATATTCTACCCAAATATCTCCTATCTCTTTTCCTTACGTCTAATGAGTCTTTTTCATACCAAAATGTCATACCAATGTGTATTAAGATGTTGTCCAAGATAGGACATCCAAAGAGGTAATGTTCTTAATTGATCAATCCTTTAATCATCCCTTATTCTACCTCATACACACTTCAAAAATACAAAATTAACAAACTAATATAGTTAAATAAATATAAATTTATTTTATTATGTTAATTTAATATTAATTATCCAACATCTCTTTATTTATTCTAAAATGAAAATAATTGTTCATATTATAGTGGGTTCATCACCTGCATGAATAATGTACTTCATTTTTATCTAATCCTTCATGGACTAACATATAAAAAATATTATGTTTCAATAAAATTATAATATTTAAATTATATATTATTTTAATTTTAAGAAAATTTAATATTTTTTGAATTAAATAAAATGATTCTAGATTATTATTGTCAACAAAACCACCATAATGAACTAGTCGTATAACAATAATGTTTATACTAAATGAAGATTCTATATATTTCCACAAATTTGTATATTTGTGACCTCTTCAACATTGGTAACAAATTAAATATCATTTCATTTCACTTATAGAGTTTTAGTCTTGTTTGACAAGAACTTCAAAAACTATTCCAAAAATAATGTGACCAAGGAACCATGAAAAGGGATACCTTGGGAGAGTAATTATCAACATGATATCTCAATTAAATGACTATAAACTCACATAAATTCATAATAATAAATAAAATATTATTGAATTAGGTTATAAATACTATTTTAATAAATACAATTTAATTATTCTGGATGATAACGGAATGGATTTGAACTTAAGTTAAGGAAAATTTCAAACCACTCTCCTTTATAATGTGTCATGAATTTTCCATCTCAAACCCACATCATCATATTATTATTATAATTTATTGATCTGATATTCTATATATATTTACCCCTCACATATATACCATGTTATTATTGCCTTTATTTTTTAGAAATAATTACATTTATAAGGTTTCCTTCTCATGTTTATTTGTCACACATCCCCAATTAATAGGAACTTCTATGTTTATTTCCCCTTTTAAATTACCACTACGAAAAATAATTTAAACCATTAATTGTTTACAAAATTTAACATTTTATAAGGTAAACTGTTCATTAGTACATTTCACCCAGTATTTTTTATACAATCTTGTGAATGGTCTTGATGGTAAAAGTATCATGTACCTAGGAAAAGTGACATCAAATATTTAATCACTTCCTTCATTCATTATTGATTTATTACAATATAGTATATTTTCACTATGAAACTATATCTTTATTCCTTCATTATTAGTTATTGATTAAATGTCTTGTTTTTTCAGTTATTACCATTCCATATTGATTATTCTTATTGATTCAAAAATTCATCCACTATACTTAACCCTTGCTGATCATTTTAGCTCCCCGTTATTTTTTTCATTTCCCTAGGAATCCATGATGTGTAAAATAAATGATATAAAATAATATTCTATATATAATAATGATATTTTAAAAAAATATTGTGTTCTAATTGGTGTTTCTCTATATAATATGGTAATTGTGTATATATCCAGTTTACAAAAAACTAAATTATTCGACCCATCAGGATGTGTTTCCTTATATGTTATTATAATGTAATAAAGTAGACATTTGCACTGGGATATCAGGGTTTGGCTCACAATAGTTTCAAACAAAGGAATTTTAGTTCAAACCTGGAAACTGTATTTAAGAAAATATATATTGGGGTATATAAAACAATGATAGAATTCAAGGATAAGTATTGAAGAACATCCTAAATTTTTGGTAAGGAAGAGATTATTTGGTTCTTCCTAGAAATACATCCATGTCTAGATACTACAAGTGGACATAGTTCTATTGTAGAGGTACCTAGGGGTGATAACCCAGAAAAGGGAACATTGGGATAGACCATATCATCGTCGGGTTCATGAAAATTGGAATTACTACACACCTAGTATGACACTCACTAGGGATATGCTTTGGATAAATCTCATTTTTTTACAAACCATTACGAATGATTTTAAAATATGTTCACAATGAAGGAACTCAGTTAAACCTATGTTTTATTAAATTAAAGATAATGTGTTATGATTTATACATCCTATAAATGATTATATATTTTTCTCACTAAGATTATTATTTCTCACACTGTGTTTCTGGTTTTAATCAATGGTTACAACCTAAAGATATTGTGATAACATTGAATATAAAAAAAAGGTGGTGGATATGAGAAACCAAATGAGATCAATACTAGAGTGAAATATTGTGAGATTATTCCTAATATGTTTTCTAGAAATATGATTAAAAACATATACCTTAACCAACTCCTAACCGCACCAAAGAATAGAAATATGGATTTCACTAAGATCAAGAATTATGGACACCATGGAAGAAATAAATCTTGATTTCCATCATGTTATAAGTGTGGAAGGAGACAGATAAGAATGTATCTTTATAGAATAGAAGAATTATTTATGAGAGGAAATAAAGTTCATAAAGAAATGAATTTTTGAGGAAAATAGAGATAATATTAGAAGGAAATATATCTAATCCTAAGGATCAATTTTTAGTTCATTATATTAAATTTGGGGAACCTATGCATTACCCGATTCAATTTCCTCTTCTAAAGGGTAACCCCATAGACCATGTGATGACCTCAGAGGAAATAAAATGTATAAATTTTTTATGTATTATCATTCCTCAGTTGAATTTTTTAATACTTTATCAGTGGTGTTTAGTTATAAGAATCATGAAACATCTAAGGGTTCTGATAAAATTTAGAAGCAATTGTGTATTCATTAACATAAAAGATGTGGATACTATTATGGGTCAATAAGTTAAATATTTATCGTAAGTTCAAATTATTAATCAACTATTTTTAGGTTTTATGTTGTTACAATGCCACATGATTAAGGATAATTTGGGAGAAAATTATTCCAATAAAACTCATTAGTTTAGTACATGTTTTACTGAAAATTTTAGTTGAGGAATAATGACTTTAAATTTTACAGTCTTATGTTTAAAGTTATTGATAACCTTTAGGGTTAATATGATCATGGATGACATTGTAATAATTTTAAAATATGATTTATTAGACTCTGTGGGAAAAAATTATTTCATTGAAAACCTTCATAAAATGTTATTTAATAAATACGTTTATTTAAAGTATTTTAATCATATTTTTTGTAAATGATATAGGAATTATATTTATTTAGTTTAAAAAAATGATAATATGTTTATCAGGTGACATCCCATCATGTCTGGAAAGTCTATAGTGATGAACCCATGACTAGAGGATGATAAGGGTTTAGTGACTACCACTTTCCTACATGAATCCCTAGTTAATATGTCATTATTTTTAGTTGAATGATTTGAAAATTAATATAATAAATATTTGTAATTAATCGGTTGTGTTGCATTATTGGTTTATAGATTAATTTATTAGATAACATGTATTAACCATGCTGGTTTTAGAAAATATTTTGATGGAATGAACTATCATTCTTTTATAGATCTTATGATATGTTAAAAGTGAATTTTAGTGCTTCTGACATAAAAATTCAATTTTTGGATATTCAATTCTTGGAGTAAGTGATGAATTGTAAATTAATCAAAGGAAAACCAAAGGATGATATTTTTTTATGAAATATATATATCAATAAAATACATTTCCTTATATTCTTAGGTAGTAGAATAATTACTCAACATTAGGAAAATGATCTTCAAACAAAAAAAAAATCATAATACCTAAATTTACGTTGATCAAGTTTTCTTGTAAATTATAACAGATTTATGTATTTGAGGACATAAAAATTCCACTGATCATTCAATTTATAGTTACAATTGACCTCGTCCACTCTATAAATTTTTATTCTTTTATAATAATTCAATATCTTCAGTTGAAAAAAAAAATCACTTACCTAGAATCCTAGATATGTGCTATCACATATGACCTTTGTACTTCCCTTTCTCTATTATTAAGTGGGGATTTTATTAATTTTCTTTGATAGTGTTTTTCTATCAATGTTATTTTCAAATTTAGAACCCTTAATTATCGATATTAGGTATACAGTTTGAGGACGTAATTTATTTATTATTGGGAAAATTTAACACCCTAAAATATTACAACATGACCATCATATTCAATAGCATGTATGACACGCATGACCAAGCATAGAAAAGAATATAAAATCATGAGACTTTATAGTATATTTGATATTTTAAATAAATTAAATATGTTATATTACTTTCAATAAAAGTAACATTGGGTTTATCTTGAGTTACATGCAAGAATGACTTTCTTCGACAATGTTTGTTACATGCAAGACTGAGTTTTACTAAGCAACAATATACTATAAAATTATTATTTAATATTTTTTATTGCATATCCATTAGAATAGAAGGTCATAATAAGAATAATAAAATTATAAAAATATATAGTTTGAACAAATTTCTTGGTTATCTATTGATTATAAGTAATAATAAGAATAATTTAAAGAAAATAATTTGTTTTTCAAAAAATGGTATTTTCCTAAAAGTCTTTTAGTTGTGTTTGGTGCAAATTACATAAAATTATTTTCTAAAAAAAATTAAAATTTATTTGAAAATAATTCATTTATTAAACCAAAATACAGAAATTATATTAGGGTGGATTTTTTGTATTTTTCTGAGATGTTTCATTTTTTGATGAAAAGTGAAAATTACTGGGTTATAACTAAAAACTTCCTTTTCATAAAAGTAATTTATGATGTAAAATTAAAATTATAATATGTTTTAAAGAAAAATATATTTCAATTATAAATCTATTAATATTATTATCTCATTTTAATCATTTCCATATTTAAAATAAATATAAAAAATTTGTAATCCATTGAACATTTTAAATTTAAAAACTCTCTTTCTCATCATTTCTCTGGGATTATTTTTATATTAAATTTTTCCAATTAGGTAAATTTAATTTGGAAAATTCTATTTCATATTTGGAATCATAAAATTTGATAATTTTTAATAAAAAAAATTAAATATTTGACCAAAATTAATAGTAAATGCAGAAAAAATTAATTTCCACGGTTAATGATAAAATTGATTTAATGGGTGTTAAGCTAAAACAATTAGTGTTAAAATGACCTATCCAATTGTACAGAATATTTTTTCTAAAAAATTTATACCATGTAACTTCTATGTTTTGTTAATTTTCTATTTCGGGACCCTTTATATATGTTAAAAATGTGGGAGATCTCATTTTGTTTCAAAAATATTAATTGTGTCATCTCCCACACTTATAAAAAGGAAGCCCCAAATAATTTCTTATTCACAACATGAAACCTATTTGTATTGGAAAATACCTAAAAAAATAAATTAAAAACATTACTACAAACATCCTAGAAGCCTTATTTTTTTAATAAATCCTTACTTTGAAGGATTTAGTTTAATCCTGAGGAGGATTACCAAAGAAGAGGTAATGTTCTTCAACAAGCATCTTTATTTTACATATTTCTCCACATCCTTCATTTTTTATTAATAATTGATCATATAATACCCTAATTATCTTCTATATATTGGGATTCTTTTATAATAATTTTATTACCGAAAACTATCTCCACTTCCATCAAAGAGGTTATGAAAGAATAGTTCATGTGTATGGTAGACGACTGCCTCACAGCTCGATGTTGTCCATTTTTCAATTTCCACATCTCAAGGTTGGGTATACTGATGGAAATAAAATATATATGTAATATTTTAACATATATATATATATACCTATGTATTCGCTCCATAATATGTATCTTTTTACCTTCCATTTCATAGGAGATATGATAGCATCACTCATGTGTACAGTGGACTACAGTCTTGCAAAGTAATGTGATTCATCTTTCACTAACACTTAAAATAGAAGGTGATTAAGAAAATTTTAAATTTTATATATCATATAAATTAAATATTTATGATACTCATGTAATATGTTTCATTATATAAATTTAAAATATACCATTTTCTTTCTTTTCATTTCACTCCCAAAAATATGATGACATCGTTCATGTACATGTGGACTACTGCCATCATGAATAGGTCTTACTATATTTTCATTACAACACCACATGAGTGATATATAAAAGTATATAATGATAAGATGATCATTCTAAAATGTTAATATATTACTTACCACCTTTCTAAAATAGTCGGTGATAAATGGAAACTTTACTCATGTGTACATACAGTATATCATCTCCATGATCGTAATGTACATAATTTTTCATAACCATCATTAATTATTGGTTTTAAAAGTAAATATGAGGTAAAAATATGATAATTATATCATTATTATTATTCTTTATAAGATATAACTATATAATATGTTAAGGAACTATATATTTCTAGGTGAAACACACATTAGAAAATAAGGAAACTAACACCCAAAATAATGAAAATAATGAATGATTATAAACAACAAGTGATAAAATTTTATAAAGGGATTACATATGATATAATAAATATTAATATTATTTTTCAATAAGTTCATTAAATTTTTAAATCCATTACAAAAGATTTTAATATGCCTTCACCCAAAAGGAAGTGTGAGGTAAGAGATTTCGCGTCAATTTCATTTTATTGAGGAATATTGTAATGTTATGCACCTAGTTATATTTATATAATTTATATACTTCTCTTTTGAAATGTAATTTTATTAATAATTCATTATTCAAGGTATTTTAGGTTCTAATTTTAATTACTTCATCTATGTGGATTTCAATTAGAAGATTCTGATTTGAATAAACTTTCGTAACTCAATTTCCTTTTATTCAGTTGTATTACTTTTTCATTGTCATTGATATTCTATGATTATTTATATAACGAATATTGACTATATTATTCATTATTTACACTTTTTTTATGTGGATATACATCTAATACAAATAATATATTCATTTACTAATTCTAATTTCAACTTTATAATCATTGGAAGGGTTTATTTTACAAACTAATTCTCATCAAGATTGTTTTTTCTTGAATTCTAGTTGAAGGAATCCAATTGATCATTGTTTAATAAAATCTATAATTTTAAAATATTCTTATTATTCATGATATTTTTCAAATATTAGAACCGTTTTTCTACTATTTGGTACCTAAAATTTTCAAGGAAATATTTTAAATAAATTTCGACTATAATTCTCTCTTCGAACGAAAACTTGTTTTCTTACAAAACAATATAGTCTAAAAATGTTTTCAAAAATATTTTTAACCATTTCAAAAGAGTCTAATAATAAAATTTTCAACCATATTTACTATATTATTTTTTTCAAATGAATCATTCGTTTTCTTAAATAATGTCAATTTGGCATTTACTAAAAAATGTTAATTAAATATTTTTGTTGTTTTCTAAATAAGAAACATTCGTAAAAATTTTATAGTGGAAAGGGGATGTTATTTTTAAAAGTTTTGGAATGTATGGTATTTCCCACCATCATGATCATAATTTCATTAAATATTTCTTTGAATGTTTCAAATATTTTTTAAAATTTATTATTTTTCCTAACATTTTATAACTTCTTGGTTTTTGAAAGTGTTTTTTCAAAGAAAATATTTTTCAAAATTATTATGTTTTAAAACTTTATTCTCTAAATGAAAATTATATTTTCCTCAAGATTTTTTTCATGATAATTATATTTAATTTTTATTCTTAAATGATAAAAACATTTATTATTACTCCAATGGGTATATGTTATATAGATACCATCCTTATTCATCATCTGCATAGTTTTGGATCATTTTGACTAAGAAAATTATTGACTTTCACTTCCTAAATCCATTTTTTATTCAATAAAATTCCCTTAAAATTTACAATTTTCTGTATTAACTAGATATTAAATTCCCCTAAATAACCATATTATATATCATGGATGTGTTTTTTTCTTGAACCGTATATCATTTCAAAAAATGGTGTACTGCTTTGAAAGTTATTTGAATGGCTGGGAAAATATTGATAAATATATATTATTTACACAATAAATATATTGGATAAGGCTTAGTGATTTTGAATTAAATTTATTATTTGATATAAGATTAATTCTTTGGATAGGTAAGATAAGGGTGGAGCTCGGTTATAGATATCCCCTTGATGGATCTATAGGCTCATGGGATGAATCAATTAGCCATCCTTAGTTAAATTGGTCTTCACCTAGTATTTTTTAAACCGTCTATTGAAAGTTCATGATTTTTAAGGTATCATGTACCTGGAAAAAATTAAACCTGAAAATTAAGAATTGCCTTCATTGAATGTTTAGCTATTACTATCTAGGATATTTTCACTACAACCTTATATTTAGAAGCATTTCAATATCATTTATTGATTAAATGGAATGTATTTCCGGTTATTTACCATTCCATATTGATTATGCTTGATACAGTTATAATATAAATTTTATTTATTATATAAAATGTGTGTTTATTTATTACCTTTACATATTTATTATACTTATTGATTCATGAATATTTCCACACTACATAACCCTTGTTGTGCATTTGAGCTCAGCCTTATATTTTTTACTTTCCCGAGGAATCCATGAAGGGTACTATAAACATTAGGAAATAATATTCTTGAGTGAAAAATGATATTTTTAAAAAAAAATATGTGGTAATTTGTGTTTTATAATTTAATATAGGAATCATGTATATATCAAGTTTACCAAGAAAGGTAAAATATTCAGTCCTTCAAGATGTCATTCCTTATATATTATATCAATGTAATAAAGAATGATCGGGTTCTATACTACTATCATCAGGGTCTCTACATTAAATAAAACTAATTTTTATATCAAATAATTATTTATAACGTAACTTACTATTTATTTTCCCTCGTATAAAATTTTTATAGGAAATAAAATCAAGATAGTGACCTTTTGTATTTATTTTATTCTTAATATAATATAAATGTCAATATCAATGAAAAATGGAAACTAGTGGCCATATATTTGATAATAGTATGGAAATGAACTAAATCCACTTATTTAATACGATAAAGGAAAAAATTTTAGAAATATTCAATACTTATCCCAATGTTTTAACCCAATTGTACTCATTTTACCATTATAGATGTGACATATACTAAATAACATTATTATTCATAATAAAAAATAGAAATTATTACCAATTTTAATATATTTGAGTATAATGTTGGAAAATAATTTTCAGGTTTAAATTTTTATAATTGGAAAAAATTAATTTAAAACTACACCTGAAAATTCCATGAAAAAATAGTTTATGAGAAAAAAAATGTTTTAAAAACATAAAAAAATTTCTACTGAAATCCAACTCAAAATTAATTTCAATTGACATAGTTAGATTATTAATAATATAATTGAATAATAATTTTAAATCCATTTAATATAAAACATAAATATGTAAATTTTAAATCAAAAATATTGTATCTAATAAAAATTCATATTTTCACTATTCATTGAACAATTAATATTTTTAGAAAAAATACCAAATTTTTATCCTATGTTATTTTTTATATACTAAATCCAAAAAAGATATCATTTTTTTAAAAATTTATTTTTTAAATTTTTAGAAAAAAAATATAATATTCACACACAAAATTACATAAGACCCATTTTGAAATACAACATATTTTTTAAAGATAAACTTACACTACAAAATATTTCACTATATATTTATCATATATCAATTAATATATTTTTAATTTTTAGAAAAATTATATAGATTTTTCATAATTTGTTTATTTGTATTCATATCACTAATTTTATGGGAATATATATAATGATAATGCCTAAATAAAAATATTTTAATATTAGATCACATTTCATTTAAACACAGTTATGCATTAAACCTAATATATCATATAAATTAAATTTTTTTACATAAATATAATATAAAATCTCACTATGTTGAATTTTAACCCTCTGAAATAAAATTTTCAATTGTAATTTTATCTTATTCGTCAAAAATTCATCCATTTTTCAAAACCCACATCATACATAAGGATAATAAGACTTATTTTTAAAAGAAATAGGGGTAAACAGAATGGATACAAAAAATATCACATATTTAGCTTCCCAAATATGGATAACATTGGTGGTATGTTAAAATAAATACACTAAGGAGAAAATTGATATCCATGGACTAATATAGAGTGTTAGATAATATGTTCATGAGAAAGTTAATGACCTAAAATCCATAAATAAGTGAGGGGTCAAAAGACAATCAATTCATTGAAAATACAGGTAAAAGAATAACATTTTTATTTTATGTTTTTTTAACTGAGTGATTCTTTTAATATCAATATAAATAAAAAATGAAAGTATATTTACTTTATTTATTTCAATTTCATGAGAACAATTTCATATTTCTGATGTGATTCAATAAAATAAAACTTCATATCTTAATCCATGAAATGAATAGTTGAGATTATTTTTATGCCTTAAGCACTAAAATTAAACAATTTATATCATATGATCCATAAAATAATGATAATAAATTCCACATATCTCAATAAATTTACTTCAAAAATGATTAGAACATTTTTTACAACACAGATAAATATTCTGATGATGAAATAATACATTAATCTCTAAAACCATAAAAATAACCCCAAAATATAAACATAACCTTAAGAGTCATCCAAATTATGTCTGGAAAAATTCATATCAAAAAATCCATAATGATTTTGTAATAATATTTTCCCATGATCAAAATAAAAATTATCTCTAAATATTATCAAATTCTCATAAGTTCATATACTAAAAATGTACATACTCTAATCGTATACTCCCCAAAATATGTTAATCATTTCAATAAATATCAAAAATCACCATAAAGGCACATTAAAAACATATATTCTTCAATAAATTAACTCAATATTCATTACACAAATCATTTTTACCTTAATTATATAATATTATTATTATATTTTTCTTTATATTAATCACTTAGTTTCAGAATCGCTTTTAAATCCCATGGTTATATATATGATATATTCCAAAAATGTGTAGTCTCTTTTTTTCAATCAACCATAATTTCCTCAAAAAAATGTTCATACTAACCCTAATTGATATCAAAAAAAATTATCTTAGATCCTAAAAATATAAAAGTATTATTCCTAAAATAAACTTTTCACTAAAACATATACTAATCCAAAGATTTATATTACCATAAATGTGTCCCAAATTATCAAAAATCATGTTAAACTCCCATGACATAAAGCATAAAAAGGTGTATCGATTCTTTTAAACTTATGATCAACCTTATAATTATTATAAAAAGATAGGTTATTTTTATCCCTATTAATATGGAATATCATAGGTTTACAAATGATGTATTCATTCAATCATCACAATCGTTCGTAGAAAATTTGAATTAACCCAAGCATATCCTCCGAGAGGGTCAAACCATGTGTGTATTAAGGGAACACTAGTCATGAATCAAAATGATGGAAGAGATATATTTGACCAACCATTTTTGGGTTTATTACACAATGATATATCTTTTCCAATACTATGACCACCTTTTGTATCCAGATAGGGATTTATTTCATATAAACCCACATAATCCCTGCCTTACCAAAACTTTTATAATATTTTCCTACAGTTAGATAAATCATTAGGGTCTATTATAGGGTTATATTCCCTAATCTAGGTTATCCTAAATATAGTTCAAAAGGTTTCTACTAAACTTTCTTGGATACCAACTATATATACCCAGACCAAAGTTCCCTTGGGTCAGTAGTGACTTTATTACAATTTCGTTAGATAAAAGTGTTCATATCCTAAATTACTAAATTGTTAAATATTCATGGTATAATATATAAATTATTAAATCTAACAATTAATTTTAGAGTATAAAATACAAAATAATATTTACATTGACAACATTATTATTACCTATATAATATTCATTCATATCAGTCATAGTACACTTCTAGGAATCATATGAAAAGGAAACACAAGAAAGGGGTGAGATAACATGATCAGTAATGAAATACGTACATCAAAATATATCAAAGAATAAATAATTCATAATCAATATGGAAAGGAAATAACTGAAAACACTTGTCATTTTATCATTAACTTGAGTGTGAAGAATAATAGAGAAGGGATAAATGATTATCAAATCCTTCCATATAAATAATCGCAATAAGTTGAAAATTGTCTATTGATATCATAACTATTCAAATAATCATGTAATAATCAATAAAAAATATCATAATGATATAATAAATTATGAAGGATATCACTATCATTCGTTTGAGTCCTCAAGAAAAGTCCTATTATAGAAATGGGTAATGCCTCAACTGATTTCCTGACCTCTTTTTTTCATGATACCTACTAGTGCGTAAGAGGATATGTAATATTTGACCCCACCAATCACATAATATTTCTAATTCCTTCCTTATATTAATATACAACACTACTTAATAAATATTCCTTAGTAATCAATAATATTTTGTATTTGAAGATCTAGTATATAGAATGTCAATACTTCCTTAGTCGAACTGCACATAAACCATCCAGAGAAAGAATAAGGATGGTATTATTGAAATATATCCCCCATTATAGTATAAGTAACATAAATTTTTGTTTTATTTGATGAATATAAATACTATTAATTAATTATTAATGATATTCTTGAGGAAAATAACCTTTTCGGTTTGAAAGTTTACTTTATAAACAAAAACATTTTCAAATATTAGGTAAAAATATTCATTGAAATGAATCTTGGAAACTTATAATGTAATATTCAATTAATTTATTAGTCATCATCATTGTAAAATATTTTCATTTGTTTTATGTTAACACCCATATTTTTTGCACACATTCAAAAAAAGGTTACTCATTTGGAAAAGGGAAAGAAGATTCATTTTATCACCTTCCATAAATATTAAAATATCTTTAAAATTAATTTTTAAAATTATTAGAGTATTTTAAAATATTCATGGAAAAATTTTAAATGAAATATGGGCATGAAATAAAAATATTCATGACTGAATGAAAAATAAGGTTGGTTTCCCTTAAGAACTTTATCATAAGTAATAAAGAGAGGAAAATTAAAAAAAAATTTAATTTTAAGAAATAACAATAGGTGTAGAAATTATATTTTTTTAAGATATAAATACCATATAATTTCACTAATGTATACATAAACAAAAACAACCCTGAATAATGATGAAATTGTGAAAAAACCCCTCAACTCAAGCTCAAATTACATTGAAAGTTATCTAAAATATTGTGTAAAAAAATTAATTTTACTATAATTATATAAAGTAATATTTTATATGATCATAATATCATATATTATATACTTATATAATTTAAACTCTCATTTAATAAAAATTCTTTATGAAAATTTTTATTTACATGTTTTAACTGATTAGGTTTTCATAGAAGTTTCGGTTATGAAATCTAGTTCCATTTACTTTTATCGTGGTACCATCATCTATGAAATTTTAACAACAATATAAATATCATATATTTTCAGTATAAATGTATATTAATTAATCAAGTGTAGATATAAAAAAAAGAATTACATTGTTCATGGAGATGGTAGGTCGTACAAACCCATGAATGATGTTTCCATTTTTTACAAATGGAATGAAAGAAAGGTAAATAATAATAAAAATTTATAGATTCACAATAATATCATAAATTAAATATATATTTATTAAATACATCATTATAAAAATCCATGTATATTATTAAGGAAAAACAAATTACACCACTCTATGGATATAGTAAGTCGTATGTATGTATGAGCGAGGTTTTATCTTTATATAGGATGGAATGAAGGTGGATAATGATTTTTACAACATAATAATAAAAATTTGATATATTTATGATAATATAGTCACTATTTTAGAATTTATATCATGGACTTAGAAGATTTATAATATGAAAAATAATTAAAAACACTTAGGGAAAAGTTATACATCTTCATTTAGAAACCTCTTTCGGATAACACCTAATTCCTTGATGATATGGCCATTTGGAAAGACCAATAGTTATAGCACATGTTTAAATAATATATGAATGTATTATGGTAGTAAATTTATGACATAGAAGAATCAAAATTTGTGCAGAAGAGATGAGAAGAGGTTCCATTTAATTAGTGAAGAGTGGGGTACACTTTGAATTACATACTGTTTTGAATAAATATAAATTAATTTATATTATCATGTGGTTTTAAATTTAAATATTAGTATATTAATTGTAACACCCCAGGCTTTCACAATATTCTTCTCTTTGAATAATACAATAGCGTGTGTTGTACACAACTTCGAGTTCTAACACACTATAACCAATCAAACTAGCTGTTATGAATAGTAATACCCACTTTTTGAAATTTTATAAATTTTATCCTTCAAAATGGACTTCATTTTTGGATTCAGAATATAGATAATAGCTTAGGGTGAATTTTTGGTATTTTTCTGAAAACTTTCAATTTTTGATGAATTGTAAAAAACACTAAGTTATAGTTTAAAATCAAATTTTTATTTAAATAATTATTTATTTTATTTATGTTTATTATAGGTAAAAATAGATACATAATACCTATATAATGTCAATGTAATACATTGGAGTTATTTTATAAAAAAATTAGATATATAAAAATTTAATTGAACTTTTTACCGTCTTTTACCCACCTCCTAGAAGCATTTGCAAATTTAAATAAAACATAATTTTACCGCTTCTATTAGTTGAATTTCAAAAACCCTATATACATGGTTGATATTAGTAATTAAAATTTTGTTCAATAAGATGAAAATAATTATTGTTGAATAGTAACTTTTTACTTTTATTTAACACGGTTAAAAGTAAATAGGGTAATTACGGGTAAAAATGACATTATTATTACCATAACAAATGTCCTAATTCTATTAGATAAGTCTAATTAGACTAAAAAAACATAGGAATAAAATATTATCCTTTAGGTCCACTTGGATTTGATTAGGACATTTATTGTTATTTAATTCAAAGAAGAGTTAAAAGTGTTAAATTAAATGATTAATAACTAAAACATTTTTAATATACGGATAAATATAAGATAAATTCGACTATAAAGATTTATTATAAATCTAGAAATATTTCCTACATCATGGTATTTTATTTATAATTTTTAGACATTAAATAATTAAATTTATTTATGATACAATGATGATGCATAAATTACCATATTAATGAAAGATTAAAATAATTGATATTATAAATATCCAAATAAATTTAATTTGAGAAATTTTTGTGAATTAAAGTAATTTTCTAGGTTAATATGACATATTATGGTTGGTTATATTAATTTGTTTAGAAGTAATAATTCTATTATAAATATATAAAAAAGAAAATACCAAATAGTGTCAAAATTGACATAAAAGAGTTTTAAAAAAAATATTATATTATTAATTGATATTATATTCCTAAAAATCTAATATTCATCCAAAAGACTTATATTATGATATGTGTATCATTAATGAACCACTTTGGGTTCTCTTGGAATTTTAATGTATGTTTATTAACCATATAATATAAAAATACAAAGAGACATGGTAAATGTCAAACTATTTAACTAAGAGTTAAATCTAAAAGATAAAGTTAATATAGTGACCCAAACCTATCTAAAACCTATTGGTTGAGTATTTTTCGACCCACAACTACCTTAGACTTTAAATAATTTAATTTTGATCAATTAGTAACAGAAAATGATTTTATTATAAAATAATTTATCTATCATTTTTTAAGGTGCCCCTCACCCCTCTTATAAAACGGCACTCCACCTTCTCTCTAATTCAAACCTTCAAAGCCATTTTGATCGGTGAAACCCTACCCAAACACCCTCTCAATATTCCTACCATCATCCTAGAGGCATTAATTTAGTTAGAAAGCCAACCTATGGATCCCTTTTGATCAAATCAAAAGGAAGAACCCGAAGAAGAGGTAAATATTTCATCACCTCTTTCAAGTTCCTTTCTTTTTCCCCTTCCTCTTTCTATGTTGTTTCCATTCTAAAATAATCAATCCAGTATCTTATATAAACTATGATGTTATTATAAGTATGGCACAACCATATTCATTATTTTATCCATCCTTTGAATGGTGTTTCACTATATGTGTGTACGTACGGCTTATTGACTCCACATCATGGTGTAATGTTATTCAATACATTTTTATTTGGATGGGTATAATAATGATGTGTAATTAATATAAATAATAAATATAACAAGATAATGATTTTTTATATATGATATACCATCCAATTATATATTATTTTAATATCAAAAGAATGATATTGTCACTCGTGTGTACGCATGGATTACCGTCTCCACGAATGCAGTGAGATTCATTCCCCACCGTAATCCATTCAAGACTAATTTTCATTATTTGATTAAAAATAATGTTTAAAGACATAATATAATTCTTAATATAAATAAGATACATCCAATCCATAACAAACATTACTTACATAATGAATCATATAAAGGAAAATGAATCAGTTAACACCCAAAACGACAATAATACTAAGATATTATTAACAAAGCAATGTTAAAAGATCATATGTGATATAATATTAATGTATATGATTATTTTATAATTTAATAACAATTATTTCACCATTATACAGGATTTTAACTAAACCAAGACCAATGAAAAGCACATGGTAAGGGTTAATTTCACAATCTCTTTATTATTCGAGGTTGTTTTTACATAAGTAACTACTGGGACCTCTTTATCATCCACATCCATGTTTTCTTAAAAATGTATTTCAAATAATTTTTTCTATTTACTAGACTTTAGGATAAATTCATTTATACCCTTGTTTGACTTTTTGTAAGATTTTTTTGAAAGTAATCTTTTCTTCATTGTCCAAACAAGGTATTTTATATCCTTTTCGACAAAACTAAGGTAAGAATGTCTTTTTTTGACTTTTACAGATGGTGCGGCTATTTTCCTCCATTATAAAATCATCAAATCTTCCCTTAAAAGAATATAATAATATTTCTAAATTAAATGTTTTTCTTTTATAATTTTATTAATTTTAAAATATTTCATAATAAAAAGACATATTTCTCTAAAAAGGCTTTGATTTCATCTATGTCAACATCATTTGAGGGATTCTATGCTTATTTGAAGTTGATTTATTATGATACAAAAACTTCATATTTCATTGAATGTTTTGTGATATGTTTGACTATGGATGTTTTATTTTTACACTATTCATGGTTTATGGACAAATTATTAACATTTTGAATACTAGTTTTAATATGAATATTTATGTTATGTTTAAACCTTTTCATATGAGGAATTAATTGGACTTAGTAAGTGACGAGTGGAGACTGTTATAGCACCTCGATGCATTGGTAGGTCTCATTAGATATACTAGTGTCTTGGCACGATGCCTTGACAAAATATTTTTTAAAGTATTGGCACAAAGCCTTGACTATGTGGTTATGAAAGTCTGGCATTATGCCTTCCATCATTATGAAAGTGACTATTGATATTGCATGTGATTATTCGACTAGTAGAATATCCATGTGAATAGTTAAATAGAATTATTTGATTTTTATCTTTTTCATATTATGCCGAAGTTCAAGATTAAAAGGATTTGGTTTTAGTCTTATAATTTTCCTAAAATATTTATGCTTATTTATGAAAGTTTACGCAATATTGTTATCCTTAATGAGAATCTGAGCTCACCCCTTTCTATGTTTTATTTTTTTCAGGATGCGAAGAACTATATTATGACTGACCTGTAGGGATAGTCTATGGGATCTTAGTGTTTTCTATGGAAACAATGTTGTTGTAGTTTTTCATTTTATGATGTAATGTAAACCTTATGAACGTATCTAGTACTTACAATGCTTCTAAACTAATCGTTCTTTCGAGACTTGATCTTTTGTGATCATTCCAATGTTATGCAATAATGCACCAAATCTGGGTAACTAGGGTCGGGGCATTACATTTGGAATCAGATGAAGTTTAGTACAAACCATGGAATCTAGATTTAGATAAACTCTTATTAGAGAACATAGCCCTAAGATAGACTTTGAGGAGTAGTATATAAGAACTTCCTAAAATTTTGGTATTGTAGAGATTTTGTGAGTTTTTCAAGCAATACATCCATGTCTGGATACGAGAAAGTAGAAGTGGCTCTGGCACCGATGTACCTAGGGGTAAAACCTGAAAACCCCACTTTGAGCTAGACATGAACGGTAACTGGTACATGAAAACGGGCCTTGCTGCACTCTTGGTTACGACACTCCCGGGGGATATGCATAGGATAATTCACATTTTCATTATAAACCATTATGAAGGATTTATGGGTATATACCATCTCAAAGAAAAGTGTATGCCATTGTTTAGAAATGACACCTAGTGGAAGGAATGGAAACTGTATAAATACACGCACTCCATGTAGGGATTACCCTCTTGGTCGAGATAATTATAGTGGAGTTGGTGATACAACTGGTGCTGATCATCTTATCACCATACTGGGACAACTCACTCAGGTTATGAATAATAACCTTACTCGTATGGAGAACCCTGATCCACAGAGTGGAGGATCAATGTTAGATCGCTTCATGAGGAAACAACAACCAACATTCAATGGGAGTACAAATCAATTAGTCGGTGATAAATGGATAAATTCCTTAGATAAAATATTTCATGCCTTAGGGAGTAGTGAAAAGGAAAAAGTTTTCATGGTAGCTTACGGCCTCACTGAAGATGTTGATCAATGGTGGTAATTGATTCAAAACACAAAGGAAGATGATGAAGTATCAAATATAGACTGAAGGGAGTTTAAATTGCTTTTCTTAGAAACATACATTTCGCATGCCCATCGAGTATGTATGGAAAGGCAATTTCTGAGTCTGAGGCAAAAGGAGGTAGAAATTTTTTCAAAGTATGAGGCTAACTTTAAATGGTTAGAAATTCATGTAGTAGATTATGTACATAACCCAAGAATTAAGATTGATTGTTTGTTTGATGGGTTAAACCCATTTCTACCTCGATCATTAGTCTCACAATCCTTCTCATTGTACGAAGATGTTGTCTCATGTGCTATCAATAAAGAAAAATAATTCTCTATGTCTTACGACTTTAAAGTAAAGAAATAGAAGAAGAGATCTGCTGAACACTCTAGAAATGGAAATAAGGGGAAGAATGGAAAAGATGAATATCAATCATGTAGTAAATGTGGGAAGAAACACCCTGGTACTTTCCTAAAGGGAATGGGAGTCTGTTACAAGTGTTGTGAAAAAGGCCACCAAGCTCTTGATTGTAAGAGGAAGAAAGAGGCTATCAATGTTGAATGCTACAATTGTAGAGAAAGGTTGACTTATGTGAAAGAATGTCCTAAGTGTCAGGAGAACTAACCTTAGAAAAGGCCAAGGTATCAAAGCCAAGCTTATGCTATCACTACTGCGGAGGTTGAAGCTCTGAAAGACGTAGTTGTAGGTAATTTAATGTTTTTTCAAGTTTAACAAATGCTTTATCTGAATCTGGATCATCACATTGTTTCATATCTTCCCAGTTTGATAAGAAAATTAGATATTTACAATTTGATTTAATAAGGGAGTTGTTAGTCAAAATTCTTAAGGAATGTATCATTGTAACAATGTTTTGTGAATCGGTCCCCATTAGAGCATTTAAATGTTCTTTATCTGCTGATATCACGTCATACCCATGATTTAATTTGATATAATCCTTGGTATGGATTGGATTTCGGGCCATGGTGTAAAAATTTATTATAAGAAGAATGAGGTTACTATTTTTGATGATGATGATAAAGAACACCTTATCTTTAGAGCAGAAATGTCACCAACTGATTCTTATCTTGATCCACCCCCAGTAGCTCAACTAAATTCAATTATTGGGGAGGAATAGAATTAAGTAACTGTGGGTGAGGAAAGGAATGTTCAAATTGAGGATGTACCGATTCTAACAGAATATTTTGATGTGTTTCTAGAAGATTTACCTGGACATCCTCTAGAACGGGAAATTGAGTTTTCCATTGATTTAATTCCTAGTTCAAGGCCCATATCAAAGACCACTTATAGAATGGCCACTGTGAAATTAGCGGAACTAAAGAAACAACTATATGAATTGAGTAATAAGGTATTTATTCACCCTAGTGTTTCTCCATGTGGAGCCCCTATCCTTTTTGTTAAGAAGAATGATGGATCTATGAGGTTGTTCATTGACTACAGGGAGATCAATGCTATAACAATAAAGAAAAAATATCCCCTACCTCGCATTGATTATTTATTTGACCAAATTCATGGAGCTTAATACTTTTCAAAGATTGAACTTCGATCTAGATATCATCAGTTGTGTGTGAAGAAGGAAGATATTTAGAAAACAAATTTCCGAACCATGTATGGGAATTATGAGTTTATAGTAATGACTTTTGGATTGACTAATTCAACCTTTGTTTTCATGGATCTAATGAACAGAGTTTTCAAGGAAGATCTTGATTACTTTTTATTGGTATTTAATGATGATATCTTGGTATACATAAAAAGTTACGAAGATCATGAAAATCACTTGCGCATTATCTTGAAAACTCTTAGAAGGCATGAATTATATGGGATGTTTACCAAGTTTGAATTTTGGCTTCAAGAGATTTCTTTTCATGGACATATCATCTATAAGGATGGAATCTACGTTGATCCTTCTAAGACAAGAGCAATCCATGAATTTCTAAAAGTGACAAGTATAACTAAGGTACGTAGTTTTATTTGTTTAGCAGGTTATTATCGGTGTTTTGTCAATATTTTTACCCGATTGGCTAACCCATTAACCAAGGTCACACGTAAAGGGGTGAAATTTGTTTGGACAAAATAATGTGAAAACTGTTTTGTTGAATTTTAGAGAATATTAGTCAATGCTCCTCTATTGACTCTACCATCGGGGAATGATGGGTTTTTTATTTATAGTGATTCTTCAAAGAAAGTACATGGTTGTTTCCTTATACAGAATGATAGGGTTATGGCCTATGCATCACAACAGCTAAACATTCATGATTAAAACTATCATCATCATGATCTTGAGTTAGAAACTGTAATATTTGCTTTGAAGATATGGATACATTATCTCTATGGTGAAAATGTGAGATATATAACGATCACAAGATTTTGAAGTATATTTTCTCACATAAGGAACTCCACATGAGGCAAAAGAAATGGATTGAACTACTCAAGGATTATGATTTCACTATACACTACCACCTAGGGAAGGAAAATAAGGTGGAAGATTATTTTAGTATAGAGGATCATGGAGTTTTGAACAAGATGAGAGATTAAAATGATCCTATATATATGGATCTAGTAAATATGGATATGGGAATCACCATTGAAGGTGAAACACCAATACCTTGTCAAATGGTTACCAAACCATCTTTACTAGAAAAGATAAAGAGCTCTCATACTGGTGATGAAGAGTTTAAAAAGAAGATTAAAGCTGTGAATGATGGGAGATTGAGTGACTTTGTGTAAGAAGATGGAATTTTTAAATTTGTGAAGAGACTTTGTGTTCTAGATATACCTAATCTAAAAAGGGAATTTTTGGATGATTCTCAGAGATATAATTTCTCTATACACCCTCGTAGCCCCAAAATGTATAGAGATTTGAAGGAACATTTTTGGTGGGATAGCATGAAAAGGGAGATTGCTGATTTTGTGTCAATATGTATGATTTTTCAACAAGTGAAAGCTGGAAGGAAACATCATGGAAGATTCATTCAACCTCTTCCCATACCTGATTGGAAATGGGATAATATTACAATGGAATTTGTCATGGGACTAACAAAGACTCCTAGAAATAACGATGCAATATGGGTCATTGTTGATCGTCTTACCAAGTCAGCACATTTTCTTTCTATAAGAGAATATTTACCACTTGAACGATTGGCAAGACTATATATTAATGAAGTTGTAAGACATCATGGAGTACCACTATCAATTGTTTCTGATCATGATCCACATTTCACATAAAGATTCTGGAAAATTCTTTAGAAATCCTTGGATACTGAACTTCATTTGAGCACTGCCTACCACCCCCAAACTGATGGACAATCAGAACGGACTATTCAAACCTTAGAGGACATGTTTTGATCATGATCACTTGACTTTCAAGGTATGTGGGATCAATATTTATCTCTGGTAGAATTTTCCTTTAACAATATCTTTCATTCAAGTATTCAGATGGCACCATATTAAGCGTTATATTGAAAGAGATGTCGCACACCAACCTGTTGGGATGATGTTAGCGAAAGAAAAATCATAGCCCTAGAACATGTGGAGGAAATGATGGAAAAGGTGAAGGTAATCCAAACCCATATTAAAGCATCTCAAAGTAGGTAGAAGAACTATGCTGAAAACCGAAGGAAGGGTTTGGAATTTCAGGTAGTAGATCATGATTTCTTGAAGGTATCTCCATGGAAGGGTGTTATATGTTTCGTTAAGAATGGAAACGTTAGTCCCAGGTACATCAGACCTTTCAAAATTCTAGAATGAATTTGGACTATAGCTTACCGTTTGGCAATGCTTCCAAGTCTCTCTAATGTTCTTGATGTGTTCCACATATCACTGTTGAGAAAATATTTTCCTGACCCAATGCATGTACTTACCTATGAGGAATCAGAACTAGGACATGATATGTCTTATTGCGAAGACCCTGTCAAGGTTCTTGATACAAGAGAACAAGTGCTGAGAAACCGGACGACTCGTTTGGTAAAAGATCTATGGAAGAACCATAAGATGGAAGAGGCAACGTGGGAACCTGAGGAACTTATGATGAAGAACCACCCGCATATGTTTATGCAGTAATATTCTAGAAATTTCGAGGATGAAATTATTTTAAAGAGGTGAGAATGTAACACACCAAGCTTCTATGGTATGCTTCTCTTAGAATAATACAATAGTGTGTGTTGTATACAACTTCGATTTTTAACACACCACAACCAATCAAACAAGCCGTTATGAATAGTAATACCCGCTTTTTGGAATTTTGTAAATTTTATCTTTCAAAATGGACATCGTTTTTGGATTTGGAATATCGAAATTAGTTTAGGGTGAATTACATGTATTTTTCTGAAAACATTCAATTTTTAATGAATAGTGAAAAACACTGAGTTATAGTTTAAAACTAAATTTTTATTTAAATAATTATTTATTTTATTTAAATTTATTTTATGTAAAATTAGATACATAATACCTATATAATTTCAATTTAATACATTGGAGTCATCTTATAATAATTTTACATATAAAAAAAGTTTATTGAACTTTTATCGTCTTTTACCCACCTCCTAGGAGCATTTGCAAATTTACATAAAACTTAATTTTACCGCTTCTGTGAGTTGAATTTCAAAAATTCGAGACACACAGTTGATATTAGTAAGTAAAATGTGGTTCAATAAGATGAAAATAATTTTTGGTGAATAGTAACTTTTTACTTTTATTTACAGTGGTTAAAAGTAAATATGGTAATTAAGGGTAAAGATGACATTATTATTACCCTAACACATGTCCTAATTCTATTGGATAAGTTTAATTTGACCAAAAACAACCTTAGTAATAATATATGATCCTTTAGGTCCACTTTTATTAGATTAGGACATTTATTATTATTTAATTCAAAGAAGAGTTAAAAGTGTTAAATTCAATGTTTAATAACTAAAACATTTTTAATATAGGTTTAAACATAATATAAATTCGACTATAAATATTAATTATAAATATATAAATATTACATACATAATGGTATTTTATTTATATTTTTTTGACATTAAATAATTAAATTTATTTAAGACACAATGATGATGCAGAAATTACCATATTAATGAAAGATTAAAATAATTGATATTATAAATATCCAAATAAATTTATTTTGAGAATTTTTATGAATTAAAATAAATTTATATTTTAATATGACATATTAGGGTTGGTTAGATGAATTTTTTTCGATGTAATAATGCTGTTATGAATTTAGAAAAAACAAAATACCAAATAGTGTCAAAATTTACATAAAAGAGTTTTTAAAACAAATATTATATTATTAATTGATATTCTATTCTTATAAATCTATGGTTCTGAAAAAATACTTATATAATGATAGGTGTATCATTAATTAACCGCTTTTGGTTCTCTTGGAAGTTTATAGTATGTTTACTAACCATGTAATATTAAAAAACAAAGAGACATGGTAAATGTCAAACTATTTAACTAAGAGTTAAATCTAAAAGATAAAGTTAATATATTGAACCAAACCTATCTAAAACCTATTGGTTGAGTTTTTTTAGACCCATACCCACCTTAGACTTTAAATAATTCATTTTTGATCCATTAGAAACCGAAAACCATTTTATTATAAAATACTATTTATAGCTTTTCCTAAGGTTCCCCTCACCCCTCTTATAAAATGGCACTCCCCTTCTCTCTAATTCACACCATAAAAGCTATTTATCTTGGCCAAACCTACCCAAATACCCTCTCAACTATCCTAAATTCATCTTAGATGCCTTACTTTATTTATAAAGCCAACCTAAGGATCTTTTTTGATCAAATCAAAAGGAAGAACCTGAAGAAGAGGTAAATATTTCATCAACTCTTTCAAGTTACTTTCTTCATCCACTTCCTCTTTCTTTGTTATTTCCATTCTAAAATATTAAATCCATTATCTTATAGGTACTGTGATGTTATTATATTATTGGAACAACCATATTCATTATTCTATCCATCCTTTTAATGACATGTCACCATACCTGCGTACGCACGGCTTACCGTCTCCATGTCGTGGTGTAATTGTTATTCAATACATTATTATTTGGATGGGTATAATAATATTGTGTAATTGATGTAAATAAAAAATGTAACCTGACCATTATTCTGTATATATTATATACCATCCAATTATATATTATTTTAATATCAAAACAATGATATTGTCACTCGTGCGTATGTACAGATTACCGTCTCCACGAACGCAATAATATTCACTCCCCATCGTAATCCATTCAAGAATAATTTTCATTAGATGATTAAAAATAGTTTTTAAATACTTAATATCATTTTGAATATTAATTATATAAATCCTATCCATAACAAAAATTACTTACATAACAAATAATGTAAAGGAAAACAAATCAGTTAACTCCCAAAATGATGATAATACTAAGATATTATTAACAAAGCAATGTTAAAAGATCATATATTATATCTTATTAATATATATGATTCTTGTATAATTTAATAACAATAATTTCAAAATTATACAAGAGGTTAACCTACCCTTTAACAAGTAAAAGTACAAGGTAAAGGTAAATTTCACAATCTCTTTATTATATGAGGTTGTTTTTACGCAAGTATCTACTAAGACCTCTTTATCATCCACATCCGTTTTTTCGTAAAATGTATTTCAAAACATTTTTTTCTATTTACTAGAATATGGGATAAATCCATTTATAACCTTGTTTGAGTTTTTATAATATTTTTTTGAAATGATTCTTTCCGTCATTTTCCAAACGAGGTACTTTATAACCTTTTCGACAAAACTGAGGTAAGAATGTCTTTTTTTAACTTATACGGCGGATGCGGCTATTTTCTTCCGTTATAAAATCATCAAAGATTACCTTAAAATCTTATAAGAATATTTCTGAATTAAATTTTTTATTTTATAATTATATGAATTTTAAAATATTTCAAAATATAAATAGATATTTCTCTAAAAAAGGCTTTGATTTCAACTATATCAACATCCTTTGATTGATTTTAAGCTTATTTGAAGCTGTTTTATTATGATACAAAACTTCCATATTTTATTTGTGGTTTTTTCATATTTTTGACTTTGGATGTGTTATTTTTACACCATTCATGTTTTATGGATAAAGTATTGACATTTTTTATGCTAGTTTAAAAATGAATGTTTATGTTATGTTTAAACCTTTTCATATGAGGAATGCATTGGACTTAGTAAGTGATGGGGGGAGCCCGCTATAAATCCTCTATGCATCGGTAGGTATCAATGGAGAAACTAGTGTCTTGGAACAAGTCCTTGACAAAATCTTATTTGTAGTTTTGGCACAAGGCCTTGACTATGTGGTTATAAAAGTCTGGAATTATGCATTCTATCATTATGAAAGTGCATTTTGATATTGCATGTGATTATTAGACTAGTAGAATATCCATCTGAGTAAGTGAATGGAATTATTTGATTTTTATCTTTGCCATATTATGTTGAAGTTCAAGTTTAAAAGCCTTTTGTTTTAGTCTTATACATTTCCTTAAATATTTATACTTATTTATGAAAGTTTCCGCTGTATTGTTATCCTTACTGAGCATTTCATCCCACCCCTTTCTATGTTTTATTTTTCCTAGGATGCTAAGAAGTATTTTATGAATGACCTGTAAGGATGGACTATGGGATCTCAGTGTTTTCTATAGAAACAATGTTGTTGTAGTTTTCCGTTTTATGATGTAATGTAAACCTTATGAATGTATCTAGTACTTCCAAGGCTTCTAAAGTAATCGGCCTTTTGAGACATGATCTTTTGTGATCATTCCAATGTTTTGTAATAATTCACCGACTCTGGGTAAATAGGGTCGGGGCATTACATTAATGGAATAAATACTCTCTTCCAATAAAATATAAACATGAATAAGTGATGTTTCCTTCATCTCTCATATTTAACCCACCCACCCCCCGATACATTGTTAATCCTTTTTACAATTACCACAATATCGTCATTTTTTACTATATAAGGGTTAATAATGTCACCATAAAAGGAAAAGTGATTAATAAATGGATCATTTTTATATTTTAAACAATATCCTATTCACTTTGAAAAAAATATTTATTTTTGTAATATTAATTCATTTAATTAAATATTGTTTACTATAAAATATCATTAATGTAATTTTGGAAACTATAAATTTACTTTGACATTCAATTCATCAAGATAGTTAATTTATTATAATATAATACTTTTAAAAAACTACTAATATGTTATATTTATCTTAAAAAATTAGGGAACCAAATATTTCATCTAGATTTTATAAATCTTAATATTTTTAAAATCATTTATTATGTCTTTCTGTTAATTGAATTAATATTGTGTGGGTGCTTCATAAGAATTTAACATAATCATTCAAAAAATTTAAAAAACTTGAAAAAAATTGTGATTTTTATGTAAAATAACTATTTATAATAGAACTTATCATAATTATGTCTTTATGTAAAAAATTCGAAGATATTAACGTCTAGAGAGTGACATTTTCTATTTATTCATTTCATAAATTAATACACAATCCATAATTAAAGAAAAATTAAACCAAGTGCCCAGATATTATATACCTAGAAAAACATGGCTGAACTATAATCATCTAATACGATTATTGAATTTTTTAAAGAAATTTTAAATCCTTATCCCAATGTATTAGCCATGTTTTACCCAGTTTTCCGTTAATGAGGTGATAAATATTTTCCAAAGTTATTATCCACAATTACCAAAACAAAGGGGATATATTTACCTAATTTTCCCCCTAATTATAAATCTGAAATAATTTTTTTTATATTAAATTCATAAAATTGTTATAGTTTAATTTAAAACTAAACCCTCATAACCCGATGAAAAGTAGTTTTCCAAAAAAATCTAATGTACAAAAACTTTTTGTACAAAAATACGACATAAAATTAATTAAAATTACCATAAGTATATTATTAATAATATAAATAACTAATTTTTCTTCGAAATCCATTTAGAAATATTTTAACTTGTAAATCCTTTGAACACAAATACACTTTTTAATAACAATTATTACTTTCCACTATTCATCAAAAAATTAGTGTTTTATAAAAATATTAAAATTTCATCCTGAGTAATTTCTGATATTATGAATCAAAATATGATATCAATTTTTTAAAATAAAATTTTAAAAATTTTGGAAATTAATTATAATATTCACACCCAAAATTAATTAATAACCATTTTTTAAGAAATTTTTTTTTGAAACATAAAACAACTTTACTAAAAATTGAGTATTTATTTGTTAAATTATAATAAATATATATTTATTTTATAAAACATGTACACGTGTTTTCTATAATTTTTTAATTATTATTAATTCAACCTATTTTAATGGCTAGATGATAATGGTCACAATTAAATAATAATATTTTAGTAGTATATAGTGATACATTTAAACTCAACATTGAATGTAATGTAAGCTATCAAAGAAATTAAATTTATTTGAAGAGAACTATCACAAAAAATAACAGGATATTATTAATATCCTTATTGGGTCCCCAACCATAGTTACTAATCACCTCTTAATGGATTGGCATCTATCATGTAATTGTAAGAATGGTGAGAGATGGAGATAGAGGACACCACCTAGGATAGAAAAACTGACTTCTGAGAAGGAGGCGGTAAAAATACCCAAGATCTAAGTGTTTGAGAAGAATTGATTTTATCACTAGCATATATTAATCCTAATTATTATTTTTCGATCGATGGGTTACTAGTGGTGGTAAAAATTCCCCCAGCACTATAACCTGATGTTTCCCAGGGTTTTTTACAATGCACTATTCTGCATTTGACATAAATTCTATCTAGAATAGTCCAAGTGTAATGGGTGATCAAAATTTAAACTACCCACTAGAAAAGGATTTATTTTTATTGACTACATTTCCATTATCAATTATAATACTTGAGATACCATTTTGGTTACTTGATGAAGAATATTATCAATGATATTATCCCTTCGGTTATGCCTCTTCTTCAACTTAGAGGTGGTTGGATTTTTTTGGAAATAATAACTATTGTATGAATTATTTAGTAATGAGGCCTTAATTTTGACATAACATTTTTCTAATCCCCCCTTAGGTGGATCAACTAACATAGGAATAAGTTATAGTGAGATTATTTGTATTCCTCCAATCCCAAGATATGCATATTAGTTGAGACACAAAAAAATATTTATGATGTCCATTCATTCTATGAAGAAATGTGTGAAAAATTTTATATAGTGTTTCTACAATATTAAGTTCCACGATACGGATAAATTAGAAAAATTAATTTAAAAAATATATTAATTGTTGCATGAAGATTGTTTCCATATTAATGGTAGTCAATGTATTTATACATTAATTGATTAAGGGTATCCCATGAATTATAGCATAGTAAAGGCATACACTCCACTTTTAATGCAACTTTAATGTCATATAGTAGAGTGGTAATGGTTTATAACATGACTGGGAGGTCATACTCTTCTAATGATTTCATAATTTCCATGTTTTCCTCATCATCACTAGAGGGGATATGTTCTCTTCTTTTAGTGTTCACTATGATGTGTCTTGAGACTACCTTGTACTAAAGGGGGTATGGATTTGTGCCTATATCTGAGACTCTTAAAGAATTTATTGGTCTACATCTTACATGGATATGTGAATATAAACCCAATATTCTATCTCTCTTGAAATATAATGATGAACCTCTTGAAAGGGACAAGGAATATGATCTCTTTTGTGAGTAGTTAATGATTGATACCAACATACTTATTTAAAATTAGTAGTAGTTTGTTTGTGGGCCTGCTCCTTGGTGGAAATCAGATATAGTAACTATTGTCCTCTATTTCTACTTTCAAGATGTACTAACAACTCTATAGGGTCTACATATGAACATAGGAATTCCCATCCATTTCCACTAAGATATATTAATGATATTCTTTAACAATATAGTGGATATTTTTCAATCCTGAAGAAGGAGTGGGAATGTTTTCCTTTTAAAATTCTTGAATATTCATTGGGGTATGCCAACAGACTTCTTATGTTGGGGGTCGTAATATGTAACTCTCCCTTATCACTGTTTGGATATGCTGACATACTTCTGATGCCATCATATTTCGCTAGAAGGCTTGGTTGGTATGAGCATGGATATGAGCCTATTATTCTATATGTATATATATATAAGGATCCTATTATGGGTAACATGTACATGATAATGTTCTTAGTTTCCATGATTATTTTATCCATGGTGATAGCTACTCAAAGATTCATACACTAGAGTGGTTGTAATGGAGATCTCATAGGTCGTCTTCTCAATGAAGCTGTGAAGAAAAATTCCCACACGATGTTGTTGGAAGTTATATTGGGTGGAAATATCAATCCTTGGTTACGTTTATGAAATGGGGGGGGGGTAATATTCAACCTCTTAATATAACTCCCTGATATAGATTATGTAAATATTGTTGCTCTATGGTAAGATTCTCCCAAAGGGATTGGATATGGTGACAACTTCTACAATTTTCGTGGAAAAATTTCATCTAGTGGGGTTGGTTGTGAGGTTTTAGTGCTTTATGGTTCTCATTCCATCTTACAGGGTTTAAATGGTACTATAAATATGATAATCTCTTTATAATATATGCACCACTTATTGTTTGATGTTATCAATGTGTGACGTTATCCTTATAGTCTTAGAGGTTATAGATTTTACAGCTAAAGAATAGAAACATTTTATTGGTTAATATTAATTCACATAGAATCAAAGGGGGATTTTTAGAAGGGTGACCAACAAATAATAACACCACAGATGGGAGAATACATTATTATAGTATCCCATATAATAAAATAATCAACTAATCACTATCATGATTAAAATATTCACCCAAAAACCATTTTTTATGTGAAACACATGAAACAAATGGTCCAACACTCTGGGTAACTTAGTTATTTTTAAATATTGAAATATTAATATGGGGTTCACCACTTTTCCCATATTTTATTTCCATCTATACATTTTTTTGGAGACCATTTCTAATACTCCATAATTTCTCTCGTTATGGTGTAGAATTATTTTCCAACAGTAGGTAGTCACTCATACATTTCTAGTGAAACCTTGGAATAAAAATTGATCAAGAGGATGGGAGTTCTGGATCATAGACACCTTTTAAGAGGGAATTATTTCCTACTCTGAGAATCTTTTATATATTTAATATGTATTCTTGAAAGTTTAATAAATACTAGGGTGGTACTTTTTATCCTTATATTATCAATTAATCATCAATATAAATTTATGTGAATATCTTTATATATCAATGTTTCTTGATCTTTTTTCTTTGAAAATTATTAATGTTTAGTCTTAGGGATTGTTGGTTTTAAGCACGATATCTATGATCTCTATAGTAAATCATCATCCATGGAGGTTATATGTGTTTATGATATTGGGATTAGAACTATAATAAATTATTCCCACATATCCCAATGAAGGGAATCATAACCCTTATAGTTGAGTTCCACTTAATAGGAATCTTCATAATATTTAAATTTATGTGACATGGAACATCATTGATTTATTTATGTTTGAGAAACCAATACCACTTAAAGGATATTTAATGTAATAAGTAATGGATGATTTAGTTAATGGTTTCTAAAAGTGTTTGTTGTGGGTCTTACACATGATAATTCCTTCTTAACTAGCCTCAAAGAGAATATATTCAATATGGATAAGTTTGTTTCACAATTAATATGGAATTAAAAATAAATGGTTCATAGGGAATATATCCCTTATAGAATTCAATGGTTATCTCTCGGTGATTATGGCCCAATGAGAAAGGATATATATACTCCTATGGAATTTATTAATAAAAAGGAGTACATAAGTGGATTGATGAGTAATATGCCGCATGAGGGTGGATATGAGCTGTTATTAATAATGAGTTTTTTATGTTGGTTTTGAACCTCGGGAAGGAATACTATATATCATGGTTAATAAAAACTAACACCCACATAGTTTGAGTTTCATAGTTTAAGGATGTGTGTCAGAACCATACCATACAAATTGACATCATATAGTGATCATGCTATCATTCATATTTACCTCTTTATACTAGGGAATTTACCAAATAGTTTAACAACATGTTGTGGGGAATTCAGTGTAGTGAAATATGTTATAATATATAAGTTATTTGGGATTATTCATGTATGGGATATACTATTATAAACTTATCTTAGAATATGACTCTTCAAGGAATATGGATTGAAGAGAATATGACCCTTTGTGTAGAGTTTTCATTGATGATAGATATCCATTCATATGAGTTGAGGCTTACAAATTGTAGATTACCTTTGGGGGAATCGATCATTAGGTGAAATAAATTTGTTTCACATGATGATTTCACCCTTAGGGATTATACCTAAGAGGTTTCCCATGTGTTTCTGAAGAGTTTGGAGAGCATGATTGGGGCATACGTGTGTATGATAGATTCCCATATGAAGGTATTCCAAACTCATTGATAATTTAAGGAGGTGAAATCATAATTAGGTACTATTTTGGGTATTACACCAAAAAAGAAATATTGAATGCACATTGATAAATGGTTAGACCAAAAATTACACCAAATACCCAATAAAATAAGTCATGGTCCTCGATCATTTATGTATTAGTGAATCATCCTGGAATGGAATTATAACACCCTGATATTTTTTGAAATATTTTTTTTCAAATTAATTTAATATTTTTCATATTTTTCATTTCACACAACACTACAAATAGTGAATTTTATATTAAATAAATATTTTGTTATTTATTTATTTGAAAAATAATGTTAATTGTGCATTACATTCAACCAAAATTTATCTTTCTCTTCATAGAATACAGCTGTTAACTTGTGTTACACACAGCAATGAATTTCCTCGATGGCTTGTTAAACATGTAAGACCAAATTTTGTCTAATAACATTATATTATTTAATATAACTTTGTTTTTCATTTATTATTAATAACTAACTTAGGAAAAATATATGGTTTAAACAAATATAACTTTAATTCATAGGTTATTAATTAATTGGATATGAAAATATAGGAATCAATTGAATATAAAGGAAATATTTTTATTTTTTTGACCCCGAAGTTTTTTTTCCACAATAAAAGAAATTAATTACAATTCCTGAGTGATATTAATGAAATATATGTTATATATTCAATAAAATATTTTATATTCAACCAATTGATTTCATGGGCATAAGATAAGAACAACCTCAATTTAATTATAAAAAACTATATTTTTATAAAAGAAGTATTACCTACTTTTAATGGAGAACACATTTTTAATCCAATATTTGGTTATTTTATATATTTAATATATAAAAATAAAATTCATCTCTGAAATAGAAACATAAATATTAGGTTAGGATAAATTTTTGGTGTTTTTCTATAAGGTTTCATTTTTAAATGAATAGTTAAAAATATTGAATATTGATTCAAAAATGATTTTTCATATAATTTATTTCTAAGGATATATTATATTTTAAACAATTATAATAGTTTACATAAATTATATTGTTATCAATTAATCAAATTTTGATCATTGGAATCAATTTCATTTAGAAATTGGGTATAAAAACCTAGCAATCTTTTGGACACTTTACTAATTTAAAAACACGTAGTGTTTTCCATATGTAGGATTACTTTTAAATTATTTTATGAAAATTATGTGTTTATAATTTGGAAAATTTTATTCCTTATATGGAATAAGTATAATTGATAATTCCTAATAAGTTAACTTAAATTTTGATCAAAAATATTAGTGAATGCAGTTAAAACTAATTACAGTGATTAAGGTAAAATTAATCTTAACAAAGGAATAAACATTATACTTAAGGTCCCAAATGAACTATCCACTTGTAAAAAACCCATTTTATGGGAATATTTCGGTCCTAAACCATATATTATTTATTTTTTTGGTTTTTATGACTTTTTTTAGGTCAAAACATGGGTACACTGATGTTTTTTTCAGAAATACCATGTGTGTCCTTTCACTGCCCTATAAAAGGTCATCACCTCCCCCGCTTCTTCAAAACTCTAAAACAACATATTATAGGCCAATATAATCCCAATACAATTATTAGAATCCCTCCATTAATCCTTTAAGCTTACCTTTTGGAATAAATCCTTACAAACAATCCCTTTGGTTCAAAACAAAAGGAGTCACCCGATTAATATGTAACTCCCTCCCTCATGATGTTTTATTTTATTTCCATTATTCGATCCCTAAAAACTTCTTATTACAAGATTGTATAAGAAACCCAATATCATAAATATAATAGGATATTTTTCTACTATTTTTTTACATTCACTTACACACACTTACATCTAATGTGTAACAAACAAACTCTTTATGTATACGGCGAACTGCCACCTTAAGAAAAGATGATGGTTCATTTCTCCATTATCAAATCACATGGTGGACATTATAATGGAAATTATATTTTTATATATGATATTTATAATATTTATAATTTCTTTATGTTTAAGTAATTTTTATTTATAACATACCGTTATTCTTTTCATCTTGTCTAAATACAATAATTTATTTTAAGAAAGTGTGGACTACCGCCCACTCGAAGTGATGTGATTCATTCACACACTACATGGAATGTAAAAACGATTTGTTTAGTGAAAAAATATGATATATATGAAATATTAATTACAATTTAATTATATTATTTACATATATAAATATACATATATTTTATTTTCATTATTTCATTCAATGTGTCAATAAAACGAAAGCAGCGTTCATGCGTACGTACAACATACCGTCTCCATGAACAGTGAACTCCATTTCATACATCTATATTCAATAGATTATTATAATATAAATATAATTTATATTAATGAAATTTATATCATGTTTTAAATTCTATAAATAATTATATAACTAAAAATACCAAAGATATAACAAATTAAGACAGAAAAGAAAAACAATGAAAATAATACCTAAAGCATAACCTTTACATGGAATTGTTAACAATAAGGTAATATAGATTCATAATAAAAAAATTATATGGTATTATATATAATAATATGGTGCTTCAAAATATCTATAATAAAATTACATTTATTATACACTAGGTTTGAATGACTATGATGAGACTCAAGACACAATGTTAGGGAATTTCATCTCACTTTTTATTTCTATGAGAAACATGATTTATTCACCACCCATTCATTTTGTGTGGTGTTCATACAAAACATGGGTTTTTCCCATGTTTATTATACATAAAATTATTTTTATTTACATGTCCATTTAATTATCTATCCTTTCATGGGGTTTATGTGTCAAAAGATACCAAATCCGTAAATTAATTTTGTCTCAATTTTCCTTCTTTGAGATGCATGCCATGTAATGCACCATTATTATTCCATGAGGTTTATATACTACCATTGAAATTTTATTTCATTACTATTTTTAAATGATATTTTAATCTTCAATTAAAATCATTTTCTCAAATATGGATTATGGTTCAATGTTATCAAGTGGAAAGAGTTTATTAAAATAATCCCATCACTTTTGGACATTGTGTACGTTTATGCTTCCTTTTATGAAATATTATGACCCATATCACAATTAATATCATGTATATTCTTAAAATATAGATATTAATTTTATATCCATTCAATGGAACATTTTTTCCACTCTTTGTTACAAAATATAGTTAATAATGTGTTTTTAAGAAAGCCCAAATTTACCCTCTCTTCGGTTGAAAATATGTGTTCCTTCAAACCATATTTTATAAAAAGTGCTTAAAAGAATATTCTACTAACATACCTTAATATTTAAAATATATTTTATCCCTTTTTTATTTTACCAATGTTTTTAATGAAATATTATTTTCACTTTCTAAAAAAGTCATTTTTTAACCTTTTTCCCGTGAAAAAGGAATGATATTTTTTTCTCTTATGGAATGTAAGGATTTACCCATATTCATTTATTTAAAGCCTCATTTTCATATTTAAAATAATAACTTTTAATAATATGATTTTAAAATTAATTTTCAAAGAAATTATTTTCAAAACGTTTTCATGATTTCTTTATATGTTTTCAAAGTATTTTTCAAGGAAAGTGCTTTTAAAATGGTTTTTAATATTTTTTTATGTTTTAATGGAAAATAGTTATAAAAAAGTTATTAATATCCCTTTATAAGCTTTCAATGAAAATGGTTTTTAAAAAATTTTCATGCTCCTTTTATCAGTTGTTAATGAAAATGGTTTCCAAAATATTTTCAAGCTCCTTTTATAAGTTTTCATGGAAAACTCTTTTCAAAATGCTTTGAAGATCTTTTTTATGTTCTCAAGAAAAATGGTTTTAAAATTGTTTAAGCCCTATTTATATGTTTACAAATAAAAAGAATTCCAAAATATTTTCAAAGATTTCATTATAAGTTTTAAAAAAATTCAATAAAATTTTTTTGAAAAGGTTTTATGTTTTTAAGATTATTTTTCAAATAAGGAAGGATATTTACGTCAAGAAATGTTTTCAAAAAATATTTCCAAGTTATTTTAAATCTAAAATGAAATGTGTTGATATTAATCATTACCTTCTAGGAAAGAATCGAAAGGTGCCATTCATATTCTTTTTTTAATTTTTTATGTTTTAAAGGAATGATGCTTATAACACATATTTCTCCTCTACATGTTATATGATTTTGAAACCCACTTATCTTCAAATGTTACTCATTGATGAAATGATTATGAAACCTATCAATTTTCCATAGGTAATGATGTGGTGAAATGTTAAGGATGCCCATTTTATTTCATGGGATTATGATAGGATGTTTATAAAACCCATCCCTTTTTATGGGTTATGATAATATGAAAGTTTCATTATCTTGTGGAACATGTATGAATGATTATATTATGATATTGGTGGGACCTATATATTTCTTAAATTAATTAGGTAATGATTTATATCTCATGAGATAATTATGGAAATCAATTCGATAGGCTTGATCCACTATGAGAATATGGAAAAATATTATCCCTTATTAGGAATGTACTTTGATTGGGGATGGAGGTGTGTCTCTCCTAGTAGGTTTAGTCACCATGAAGTCAAAATATGTGGAAACTCAATCCACTATTGGAAGACTGGGAAACTCGATCCACTATGGGAGATAGGGAAACCTGATCCCTTAAAATTAAAGGACTACAAATGGGGATGGTGGTGTGTCCCGCCCAGTAGGTGCAATTCCCATGAAGTTCCTTGATAAATTTTATCGATAAATCTTGACATATAAAGAATTATATCACATGTTTATGCATGCCAAAATTCCATGTACTATTCATAAGTATTGATATCATGGAAAATTTTCTTTATTTTTGAGTGATTCTTGTCTTATGAACTTCAAAGCTCTAATCTATTATTCATGTTTATGATCTTTGATTTGTAGGGTATGATATTATAATTAAATTATTTAATTCTCATACCACAATACTCATTTTTTATACTTATATGGATAAATTGTTTCCCCTTTATAAGAATCTGAGCTCACCCATTTTTATGTTTCCTTCCTCAGGATATGATGATATGTTTTATGTATGATGTGTCTGAGAAGGGTGATAATATTAAAGAATATAATGGGAGATAATGTAGCTCTCTAATGTACCATTGTTAATGCTTCAAAATTTTTAAAGGAATTGGACCAATTACGGCCTTTGTGTTTCTATTTATAAAATATTTAAATTATTACAAAAAAAAATTATATTATGTTAATGTATATTAAGATTGTGTCAACATATTTGGTATCAGAGCAATAGAATTAATCTGATCATTAGTAAATCTCACATGTGAATGATGGACAAAAAATGGATCCCCACCAAAGTGATTCATGAGGAAAGGGTTGTCATTGGGGATGTTGGTGTGTCTTGCGTAGTAGGTATAGTGGCACATAGAGTGCTTTGATAAGTATAAATTATAGTATGCTAGAAATAATTCCATACCATTAATGTTTTTATCAGTGTGAAAGATTAGTTAACCATTGAGAACTAGGATGAGAAAAATATAGTGATATCCCTAAGGATATTTCTAAGGACACATATAGGTATGTATCTAAGGATAAGTCTATGGATGAGCTAATGTTTAGGATAATGTCTTGGAATTTTGTTAAAGGATAAAGTGAGTGTTTTCTTAGAAATAAGTCCCTCTCTGAATACTACTAGTGTATTTATATCTAGAACAGATGTACCTAGGGGTGAAAACTCTAACAATATGTCATGAGCCTGACTCTAGAAAATCTGGTACATGACAAAAATCCTTATTGCACACCTAGTATTACACTCTGGTAGTATATGATTTGGAAATTAACACAATCTTCACAAACTATTATTAAGGACATAAATAGATGATGACTATGAATAAGCTAGGATAAACCTAAGGTTTCAATTATTAAAGAAGTATTCATAACCTATCCATCATATAAGTGAATTTTCATGATTATGTTGTTTCTCACTAGGATAATCATTTCTTATTAAATTCTTTCTGTTTTTACCCAATATAGGGTATCAAATTGAATAGGATTATTATTGAATGTCATGAAAGATCTATTGATGATAATTGAAATGGAATAACCACTAGATTGAATGATGTTGTAATCATTCCAAATCAGTTTTCAAGGAACATGATCAATAACCAGTAACCTAACCAACTCTCAGACTCAACAAAAAAGAGATGTCAGGAAGTCACTAAGATTTTAGGTAATGGAGACCATTGAGGAAAGAATATTTGGTTACCTTTTTGTCATGAATGTGTAAATATCACCTAGGTGAGTGTATTATAGAAAAAGGAAGGTTTTTTTATTGTGGAAAAAAAAGACACAGAGAAAGTAACTGAAAAGTAAAGTTGAACAGTTCAATTAACATAATGGATGATAATGTTGGCCTCCATAGGGTATTATCAATTGATTACCTCTTTAACTGTGGAAAATATGGGTATTATGAAAATCAAATTACTATGTGGAAGGCTCATGATAAGAATCATCAAGGTGGTATAAGTAATGGTTTGGAAACTGATTATGAAAAGACCATGAATTACATATAAAAGGTATGTGTTGTTTTAATTGTATCATTGATAAGAATTATTAAATTGATTTTGATAAATGTTAATACATGATTTGTATTTCATATTCATTGAACAGGTGGTAAGGAATAAGTTGATAAACCCCGAATAATGTTTTAAGAATAAATTTGGATTATTGAAGTGTATATGTTCTTGAATTCAAATATTAAATTATATGAACCATGAAATATAAAAAAAATTTAGAATTATTTTGTTTATAATTTTTAAATATGTATTGAATGGTGATGGTGAGGTTGAAAAGTGATTTCACGGAATGGTGATAATTTGATTAAGGTAAGTTAACCCTTAATATGTTCCTTATATTGCAATAATAATGTTTGGATAAGATATGTTGGATATGGATAAGTAAATTGGACGATACTAATCACTTAAGAATCAATTAAGGATTTGTTGACAATTAGTTCATACTATCATGGATGGAGAATATAACATATTATTTTGGATTTAAGGAATATATCCAATATATTTGGTATAAAGAAACATGCATGTTTTCAACAAGGATTTATGTTAATTCAGGTCATTACCATGTTTCAATAAAATATACGGTGGGGTTATCCACATGTTTGTAATGTAACAACCAAGACCAACTTTGTGTTATATGGGGGATCAATGTTAATCTGATTTCACGACCTTATTTATACTACTCTGGATTTTTATCTTTCATAAGGGTTATAAGTATAACCATTCATTAAAAGTTTAAGTTAATCTTTGGTGGAAGTATTCATGTAGTGATACTGTTTTGAAAAAATTGGATACAAGTATATTTAGTGATTAACCATTTTTCAAGTATGTTCATCAAATTTTTGAAATTATATTACTGTGGTTTAAGAAAAGGACATAATTTATTTTAGGTGATAACCAATAATGTCTGGAAAGACCATGGGTCTTGAACCCATGACTGAACGATGATAAGGGTTTCACTTCTACCACTAATCTACGCGATGTCCTGGAATATGCATAATTATTCTTTATGAATAAATATATACAATGAAAATCAATGTTACTTTTTATTTTTATATATTAATTTGTTAACCATATTTATTTTGAAGAATATTTAGAGAAAAATAGTTATAATTTTAATTCTTTTATGGGCCTTAAGATCTGTAAAAATTGTATTTTAGTACTTCAAGCATCAAAGATTATTTATTAAGATACATTTCTTGAAGTAATGGATGAATTTGATATTGATAAAATACCAAATAAAGAATTAAATTTCCTTTATAAAAATATATAATGTATGTATATTTCCTTATATTTTTTGTCAATAAAAGAATTACTCAATGATAGGATAATGATAAAAAAATGTGTTGTCTTAATACCTTAATTTTTATTGATCCAATGGCCTTTTAAATCATCATAGGTTTATGAAATTGAGTCCCAAAACGTGTCTTTGATCATTCATATATTTTAATTGGAGTCCTCAATCACACCCTATAAATATTTATTCTTTTCCTCCTTGTCCAATATTCACTCCCAACTGATATTATCTTATAAGGAAACCCAGTTATACGTTACACTGGGTAACCATTATGGTTCCAACATTCCCTTATTAAAGAATGTTTTAGTATCAATTTTTAGTATGTGGGTTTCTATGAATGAAAAATTAATGTAATAAATTGTTCATAACCCCTATGAATTTCTAGGTAAAATCATTTAAAGGGGGTAAAATTTAACACACCAATATTTTATGAAATATATTTTTTTCTAATTTAATTTAATCTTTTTTAATATTTTTCATTTCACGCAACACTAAAAATAGTATATTTTATATTAGAGAACTGTTATTTTATTTATTATATAAAAGTAATGTTAATCATGAACTACATAAAACATAAATTTTATCACTCTCTACACAACACACCATGGATAGCTTGTGTCACATGCAATAATGACATTCCTCAGTGGCCTGGGTAACACGCAAGAACAAGTTTTACCAAATAATAATATATTATTTAATATAACCTCTACATTAAATTATTAGTTTTAACTAACGTATGAAATATTTATGGTTTTTTAAAATATAGTTGGAATTAATAGGTTACCAAATAATTATAAATTAAAATATAATAACGAATTGAATATAAATGATATATTTTTCTTTTCAAGACCCCAAAGTTCTTTTCCATTAATAAATTAAATTAATTACAATTAGTTACTAATGTTAATTTAAAATATATATTATAAATTCAATCAAATATTTTTTATATTCATCCAATATATTTTATTGACATAAGATATGAACAAACATGGTTTTATGCATTAAAAACGATATTTTTATATAGGATGTTTTACCTCATTTTTCACAGAGAACCCATTTTAAATCCATTTTTTGGAACGTTTATGGATTTAATACGTAAAAATAAACTTCATATATGATATTTAAATATAAATATTAGGTTAAGATATTTTTTTGTACTTTTCTGTAAGGTTTCATTTTTTAATGAATAGTTAAAAATACTGAATTTTAATTCAAAACTATTTGTTCATCTAATTTAATTATAAAGTAAAATTATATTTTAATGTTTTATAAAATTTTAATTAAATCATATTTTTATCAATTAATATAATTTTTTCTTTGGAATTTATTTAACTTTGAAATTGGGTATGAAAACTTAGCAATCTTTTGGATGCTTTTTTACTTTAAAAATCAACAATGTTGTCTTGTCTGTGGGATTAATTTTAAATTAATTTCTGCTACTTTTGTGATTTGAATATATAAAAATGGATTAAATATTTTTAATAATCATAATTTATAATGTATAATAATTTAAAAATAATTTTAGACCAAAAATATTAATGAGTGAAGATAAAATTAATTACATTTATTAAGGTTAAATTAAGCTTAACAAGGGAATAAAATTTAAACTTAAGGGGAAAATGTCCTAAAAATTTTACAACACCCATTTTATTACCATTATAATCCCTAAAACTTCAATTGTGATTTTTTTAATGACTTTTAGAAGGTAGAAATGCGGGTACACCAAACTTGTTTTCAAAAATACCAATTGCGTCCTTTCCCTATCTTATAAAACGACACCACATCTCTCACATCATTACACATATCATACCGCTTAGTTTCAGAAAAAATCTACCAAATAAAATTTCCAACATACCTACCTTCATCCTTGAATCCCCCCTTTCTAAATAAATCCTTCCATGGAATCCGTTTGGTGACATCCCAAAATAGTTACCCAATTAAGAGGTAACACCCTTCATCAAACTCCTTTATTTTATATCCATTATCCAACCCCTAAAATCTTATTATTAGATGACTTTATAAAAAATAGTATCCTGAATATAAAAATATTTTTTTATGATAAGGTTTCAAAATTAATTTACCCTCACTTATATCAAATGGGTAAATAACATACTATTTACGTGTATAGTGAACTACCGCCTCACAGAACAATGATTGTTCATTTTTTCTTTATGGCCTATCATGGTGGAAATTATGATTAAAACAATATTTATATATGTTATATATGGTATTTATAATATCTTTATGATTTTTTAATTTTTATTTAGACTATACCGTTATGCTTTCCATCTTGTGTAAATATGATAATTTATTTTGAGTAAGTGTGGACTACCGCCCCCACAATGATATGTGATTGATTCAAACACTACTTGGAATGTATTAATAACATTTTCAGTAAAACTATAAAACATATATGGAATAATAATGATAATTTAATGATATTATACACATATATACATATACATATATTCTATTTATCTTATATCTTTCAATTCATCAATAAAACAAAAACAGCATTCATGTGTACGTACAGCCTACCATCTCCATGAACATTGTATTCAATTTAAAACATCTATATTATATATATTTTTATAATACACACATAATTAATATTAATTAAATTTATGTCATGTTTTACATGATTTAAATTATGATATAAATATAAGGACCAATATATATAACAAATTTAGACACAAGCAAAAAAAAAGTGAATAATACCCGAAGCGTAATTGTAACATGGAATTGTTAAGAAGAGGGTTATATAAAGTAAAAAAATAAAACCATATATATTTTTATTTATAATAATATAGTTCATTAAATTATTTATAATAAACTTACATTTATTATACATGAGTTTTTTACAAGTAAAACGAGTGTCAAGACACAAGGTATGAGAATCACATTTCACTTTTTATTTCTGTGAGATACATGCTTTATTCACACCCATTCCTTTTGTGTGGTTCATATAATACCCATGGATGTTTCATATGATTATTATAATTAAAATTATATATTTTTACATATCAATTTTATTATCTTTCCTTTTATGGGTTTTATGTTTCAAAAGTTACCAAATCGGTAAAATAATATTGTCTCAATTTTCCTTCTTTGAGACGCATGACATGTAATGAACCTATATTTTTTCATGAGGTGTATATACTGCCTTATAAATTTTATATCATTAATATAATTATTTTCATGATATTTTAATATAAAATTAATTTCATTTCCTTAAATAGGTATTATGGTTCAAATTTACCAAGTGGTAAGAGTTTATCAAAACAATCTCATAACCTTTCGAGATTTTTTATATTTATAATTTCTTTAATGAAATATTATTATCTATATCTCAAGACCTATCATTAAATTTATTAATATCTCTATATGAATGTTATATCTTGTTAATGGAACCTTTTTTCACACTATGGTACATAATATATTTAATAAATTGTTTCCAAGAAATACCAACTTTACCCTCTCTTCATTCAGAAATCTATGTTCCTTAAAACCCATGTTTTCTAAAAATAGTTTCCATGAATATTATAATATTATTAATTAATCTTTAAAATAATTTTTTATAATTTTTTTCTTTTACCAATGTATTCAAGGGAATATTATTTTTTCTTTCTGAAAAAGTCATTTTTCTAACCATTTTACCAGGAAAAATGAAATTTCTTTTTTACCTTGTACGAAATGTGTGGATTTACCCGACATCATTTCTATGAAGACTTATCTTCATGTTAAAAAGATTAATTTCTTTGAATATTTTTTTATAATTAATTTTCAAAGAAATGTATTTTAAAACTTTTTCAAGATTTCTTTATATGTTTTTAAAATATTTTTTATGGATTTGTGTGTAAGATGATTTGTAATATTCCTTTATAAGATATCAAAGAAAACGTTTTTCAAAATGTTTCCAATATAGTTATATAATTTTTAAAGAAAAATGGTTTTCAAAATGCTTTCAAACTCCTTTTAAATGATTTTAAGGAGAATGGTTTTCAAAATGTTTTCAAGATCCTTTTATAAGATTTCACGGAAAATGGTTTTCAAAACATTTTCAAGATCCATTTATATGTTTTCAAGGAAAATGGTTTTCAAAACTTCTCAATCTCTCTTTATATTTTTTCAAAGAAAAATGTTTCCCTAATTTTTTCATATATTTATTTATACATTTTCATTTTTATTTAAAAAATTCTTTTAAAAATGTTTTAGGTTTTATAGATCATTTTCAATTAAGAATGGATGTTTTCTTTAAGATATGTTTTTAGAATATCCTTTCAAGTTATTTTCCATATATGATGACATCTTTTTATGTAACTCATTCCCATATATGAAATTTTCCAAAGGTTCCATTCATATTCATTCATGAATGGTTTATTTTTTTATGTAATTATGCTTATGAAACCTATTTATCTTCCATGGGTTATATGATTTTGAAACGCGCTTCTCTTAATGGGTTATGATTTGATGAAATGACTATGAAACCTATCAATTTTACATAGGTTAAGATGTAAGGAAATGTTAAAAATACTCATCTCATTTTATTGGATTATGATAGTATGTTTATAAACCCCATCTGTTTTTATGGGCCATGATAGGATTAAAGTTTTATGATCTTTTGGAATATATATGAATGATTTTATTATGATATGGGTGAGACCTATATCAATCTCCAATGCCTTGGGCAATGATTTATATCTCATGAGATAATTATAGGAATTAGTTAAACATGCTTAAACCACTATGGGAAGATGGGGAAACCCAATCCCTTACAAGGAAAGGACTGGGACTGGGGATGTTGGTGTGTCTCGCCTAGCACGTGTAGTCACCATGATGATGGAAGATGAGGAAACACGATCAAAAATTGGAATATGGGGAAACCCAATCCACTATGTGAATATGGGGAAACCTAATCCCTTATAAAGAAAGGACTACACAGAGGTGTGTCTTCCCAGTAGGTACAGTTCCCATGAAGTTTTTTGATATGTTCTAGCCATGCCTCTTGAATTATAGGTAATGATATCACATTTTTATGCATTCCACACTTCAATGTCTTATTCCTATGTTATGTTTTTATGTCATATGTTATTTATTTCCATTTGAATCATTTCTTATGAACTACCAAGAAATGTTTCATTATTTATATTAATGGTCTTTGATATGTAGGGTGAGATCCTCTAAACTTATGCTCACATTATCATACCCTTATCCTCATGTTTATGTTTACATTTTTTTGACTGAAAATTTAATTTTTTTATTCAAACTTTTTTAGGAAAATGTGAGAAACCATGAGTTCAAACACAATAAATAATAAATAAACCATTAAAATATAATTTAAGTTGGCCGTATTTTATCTCCCTAAATAATTTCTAGGAGATATTGTATACCTGAGTGTTCGGTTCATCCATTAAGAGATTCTCAAGTCTAAACGTCATTTTTTACCAAGTATAAATGTACTCTTAACAGATGATCTTCCCATATTTGAATACCCATAATAAAATCAATTATTTCCCATTGATCCAATTATACTGCTCCACATTGAGATTCATCCTCAATGACCTCTCCATTGCTCTATCATCTTCTTCTTCAATAGCCTTAAGAAGCAAAACCTATTAAATTGTTTCTTTCTCTGAACTCATAATTAATTATACAGGTTGATCAAGAGAATCACTATCTATATAATTGGAATTTAATTTCTTCCCCAAACATATTTCCATGGGATGTGGAAAATATGAGTAATCTTTGTGCTCTTTACAGATGCCCCTCATGTACCCATCACTAGTCATGTTCCCTGGGGCCTGCTTCTCATCCATAAAGTGTCTTCTCTAATCGATTTCAAACTACTACAACATATATTCATTAGGAAATCCATAAAAAGGTTAAAGATATAAATATCCAACACTTCCTTTTTAGGGATTTATCTGACTGGATCCTTAGGGGCCTCATCTTGTCCTCCCACAGTGGAACTTTCCAATGACCGGATTTCCATCATATAAGAACCGTCAACAGGAGTCATGGGAACTCCCTTAACCTCCAATTTAACTTCAAAAATTGTCATTAGAAATAAGATATCCTATAATTCCCTCACCTGAGACCTATATAACACCCTGAATCACCACAAATCTAAAGAAATCGCCACTTCCAGATCTTTCTTCAACCAAACAACAACCCATGTAGTGACATCACTTGAATTTTTTAGATCACTCTAAATCACCAAAACACATGTATGACTCCTCACCCACATATCATGTTTCGAAAAACTAAAAATTTCATAATTTTTTTTATCACTAGGCATGTCCTTGTTATACTTGGGAACCCCCTTGACTTCCTCCTACAAATTTGGAATCTCAACATCCTGTTTGTGAGATCAATCAGTATCAACCAACTCACAACCTATGATTGTTCCACTGTATTCATCCACCAAAGTACTACCACTAACAACTAAAACCTCTCCTAGAACCAAGATAATCTGTTTGGTGCTCAAGCCGGACACCTTCCTCAATAGATTCCCACTCTTACAAACCTCCAAACCCTACCCCAATTTCATGCATAGGGTAGAGAAACTACACCATGATTCAAAAATAATAGGTTTCTTATAAAAGAATTCTTCACCTATAGAAACCTACAAGAACTTTTCTGGTGTATTTGACATATCGACTTCAACACATATCCTGGGAGATATCGTATGGCATACAGCCCTAGTCATACAATATGAAGAGAGATATTGACCAACAAGATTGCCAAGAATACAAATAATTGACAGTTTTTGAAATAGAATAGGAAGTTCTAGTAATCTTACCCATACCACCATTTTAGGTGAGTCGCGTTTCATATAGAAATTTTATGTCCATCAAAAGAGAAGAAAATGAGAATCATTTTAGATATGAGGCATAGATGACTAGGATTATTTCAGAACTTCCATAGAGGAAAATCGTATCATGATGTGTCTTGACTTGAGAATCCACACTGTCGTATGCCCATGCAGTCCCTAGGATCCAAAGATGAAGTGGTAGAATGTGTCGACCGATAGTTGGTGATGATTTAATCATTCAATAAGAACCATATAAAGCATAAAAGATGCATTATTGAACTCTAGATTTGAAATTGAAATTTTTGGGGATTCATTGAATAATTATGGAACCATCGGACTAGTAGCGAGTTGGGGAAAGGGAGGTATGCAATATGGGTTTTAGAATGGGGGGAAGAGTGATGGTTGAACTCCATCAATGGGCGTCAGAAGAACCTCACACACCAAGGGGGTAGGGTCCAATGCATTGACCATAGAACCCTAGTCTATGGAATTCGACATCCGAGAAGATGAACTCCACCCTTCGATCTCTTACTGTGTTTTATGCTTACATATATCCCTTGTTTACCCTTACTAATCATCAAAGATCCCCCATTTTTATGTTTACTTCCCATGGTTATGAAGATATGTTTTAATTATGATTTCTATAATATGGTTCATAGTCATGAAGAACTTATTGGGAGATAATGTATCCCTTTATTTTAATAGTGTTTATGTTTCCAAGCATCAAAAGGCAATGTATCACTTATGATCTTTGGGAATTTATTTATATAATGTTTAAAGTATTCCCACCAAGTTATTTAATGTTAATTTATGAAAATACTGGGTAATTATAGGTGTCTTTGGTGTCCCTATAGTGTGGATTGTCTTTATTAGGGGACACGTGATTTAAAATACCTTTGGGGAACTATCAGTTAGTTGAGTCACATTGGAGTGTACCATTACCATGGGAGTGCCTAATTGAAGTGGAATAAACTAGTGTGTATAGCTTGACCATTTATGTCTTGTATATTTATAGGAGTCCTTGATAAAAAAAATTTAGTGTAGGAAACACGATTGAATGGTTTATCTTCATTTGATGGAAGGGTGAACATGGTACCCTAACATGGGAGATGGAAATGATGGCCCACCCTAGTGAGGGGAAATCAATAGTGAATGCCTTAATGTCTTACTTCACCCTAGTGAGGGTTGAAAAATCATTTGGATAGCCTAAATAAGGGAAAAAATAAAATGGATCACTTATGATATTAGGGAGAGAAGGTTACATATTTATATAAATGGTAATGAATTCTCCCTAGTAGCAAAGGGTATTCAATAATGATATTAGATGAAGGGGGTCCGCAATAACCCACCCTATTTATCATTTCCCAAGAGGCCTTGTCTGTGAATCTTCGTAGGAACATTGCGGATAAGAAGATGCTACCGTATATTTTGAAGGCTTCAGATGGCTTCTCATCTCACATCATATTTTCTGATGACATTTTGGTTTTTCTCAATGGTAGGAGTTCATCCCTGGTTTCATTCATGCGACTCATGGAGTTTTATGACAGACTTTGTGGCCAAAGGATCAGTTCAAGGAAGAGTAATGTCTTTATCTCTAACAAATGTTCCAGAAGGAGGGGGGAACATCCAAGATATCCTTGGAATCTGTTAGAGCCTATTTCCCATGACTTATTTCGGAGCTCTTATATCTCCTGATCGGGTGAAAATTGTCTTCTTCGAGGACTTTCTTAGCAGAATGATTGGAAGGATTTACAATTGGAAGAATAGGTCCCTATCTTTTGGGGGTCGGGTCGTGCTGCTGAACAGTATCATCTCCATGATACCAATGCATATTCTGTCTATTATCTCTCCTCTAAAGAGGGTTATCTCTTCTATGGAGGTAATTATGAATAAGTTTATTTAGGATGCTAATGATGTAAGTAGGGGACATTAGGCCTCGTGGAATCGAATGGCGAAGCCGGTTGATGAGAGAGGAGTGTGCCTTCATGACTTATATACGACCATGAAATCCATGCAGGCTTGGCTGGCCTGGGATTTCTTTACTAGGGACTCGATGTGGGCGAAGACTTTAAGAATAAAATATGGTGCGAATTGGGAAGACTGGAACAGATCCAAACTGTCCAGGCTGGGACGGACAGTGGTCACTCATCTGGAGGTGCTACAAGATTCCACTAGATGGGTGTTGGTATGCGGGGACATTAATTTTTGGAGGGACAACTGGCTTGGTGTTAAATTATTATTTCTGAGGTGTCCTGGTTTGGCGTTGTCTGTGAGAGAGGATTCACAGCACCCCAGGCAACTGGAGGCTATTCTCAACGTCGAACAGAAGGAAATCTACTCCGGCATTGTTTTCTATGAGGAGGATGATTGCCTATGCTTCACCACTTCTAGTTCAGGGTTGTTCAAAGGCCAGGATTACCGTGATCTCATTCGAAAGCGCAGGAGCCTGTATGAGTGGAACGTTCGCCTGTGGTGTAAGGAGCTTCCTACGAAGATGAGTTTCTTGGTCTGGAGAGTGTGGAACCAGGAACTCCCAACAGAGGACAACATTCAGAGTAAAGGGATCTGGATGGCATCGAGATGTTACTGTTGTACCTCTCCTCAGGTGGAATCACAGATGCACCTATTTTTCAAGAAAGAATGGGTAGTCTTCCTCTAAAAGTCAGTTGAAATATGGGGTATATTTTCCTCGGCTTGTGGTTCCATTCAAGATTTTGTTGAGTCCTGGTTTACAGGTGAGGAACATTAGGTTATGGGGAGCAAGGTCCGATGTATTATTCTCACGTCTATTTTCTGGACGTTGTGGGAGGCTCGGAATAAAGCTAGGCTGGAAGGAAGATTTTCAGTTCCTCTTCTCCAGATGAGAATGCAAGGGCTACTGCATGAGATAGGTTCTCTGGTAAAGGGTGGTTAAACTCTGATCTTATCTGCCGCCTTCTCAACAGGCTAGTTTCCTGTCGTACTACCCAGGGATGTTTGGTGTGTTGGCATCCTCCAAGTTCTGAGCTGAAGCTCAATGTTGATGGTTCCTTTTTAAATGGGCAAATGCGTGGGGGGGTCTCATGCGGGATAAGAATGGATCAGTGTTGGTGGCCTTTAGAAGCTTTTATGGCCTGAGGAATTCACTGGGTGCAGAAGTGCGAGTGCTGCACTCTGGAGTGATGCTTTGTAAGAGGGTCGGCTGGATGGCTTCGGAGGTGGAGTCGGATTCTGGGATCCTTGTGTGGGATTTACGAGGGGCAGTTGTGATTCCTTGGGACTTGACTTACTTGGTTCGCGGTTGTTCCTCTAAAATTTCTCATGGTGGTGTGGTGCGTCATATACACAAAGAGTCCAATTTTTCCGCTGATGCTCTTTCACGAGGTAGTTGTCCTGGAGATCCGTTGATGATTTTTGATACCCTGGGATCCCTTCCTCAAGAATGTGCTGGTATTGTTCTAGGGGATGCTCTTGGAATCAACCATTATAGACCGACGTGATCCTTTGTATTGTGTAAGGGTTTAAATGAATAAAAATAAATAAATTTCACCAGCTATTAGATGAATGGTGCTCAATAAAGTAACATGATAAGGTTCCATTGTCCTAGACTTTTATAAATAGAAATGAGATGGATTCTCATGATAGTTTGTTGACAAATTAACCATCAAGAATCTCAATCACACTATCTTTTGGTAATTTCACTTCGTTTTGAAAATTAATTAAGATTTATAATGGGTTTTCCAGACTACAACATGAGACTATGGATCTCAAAGATTTTGGTGACCTCATCATCTTCCAAAATGTTCCAAATAAGGATCCCAAGGGTCATATTTATAGGTAAATACAATACCCTAGGTGAATTTTTTTTTGGAATCAAAGTAGTGTTCATGGGTTTTTATTTCCCACATATGCTGCACACATAAGCCATCCATGTAGGTTTAACCTATACACATATACTGGGAAAACAATAGGGGGTCTGGGTGAACCCATGGTGTCATACTTGGGAATTATTCCTCTATTTTTCATGATTTCATCCCTATTTAAGTTATTATTCAATATCCTAAAATTAGTGTTCCAATAGAAATTAATCATATAATTTTAACCACTAAATTTTGTTGAATAGATAGAATTTTTGATAAATTTACATATAAAAATACAGTTCCAAGTATGCATGAATTCCCTAAAAAGGAGTCATGGGATTTTCCATAGGTCACTATGTACAATTCCTCCTAAGATCCATATATACATCCATATCCAATCTAATTTTCCAAGAAGGTCACTTGGGAGAGTATCATGAATTCCTAGAAATAAATCACCTTCTCAGTTAGTGTAGTATCATGACTAGTGATGTAATCCATGTTTTGGGAGTGTATAATCAATTCCAAATATGTTATTATCCTAGGTTACATACCTAATCACCTAGGGTTCTAAAAAATAATATACCATTCAAAGGAATTTTATGTTTTATCAAATAACAATATATATGAAAATTTCCTTTTCATTAAGCACATGATTGGAAACAATAATGTTAAAAAACATAATTTTGAAACCAATTTTATTTCTCACATAAAAAGGGTGGGTAACAAAACAATATAATACATATATATATATCCTCAATATGGAATAATTTAATTTTAATAAAATTATGAAATTATTGTTAAAAGTCATGCATATAAGGTTCTTTAACCAAATGAAGATCATGGATCATCGTAACATAAATAGATTGAATCGATAGCTAAAGGTGATAATACATTAAATAAAAAATAGAGAAGTTGATAATGATCATAACCCCTTATCATAAATTTGGATTTCTAGATCCTTATACCACCAGCATCATTGAGATAAATGTAATCTAGGGAGAAAAGAATATTATAACCAAAAGAAGGTTAAAAATCAATTATTATATGATTATTTGGTTAATCTTGATGAAAAAATACACCAGAATATAGTGGAAGGGGAAGAAGATATTGATGGGTGATGTCTACATCATGTATGGTTTCAATGATATATTTTACATTATATAACTTTTGTAAATAGAAAAAACCTCTATTTATAATTCATTTAATCTCTTAATAAATATATTAATAAAATATTCAAGGAATATCATGAAATAACCTCCAATTTCATGGCATAAAACACCCCTAATGAGTCATGACCCATATTCTCTGGGTCACACCACATCAATAATGTAACACCCATGTTTCTATTATAGAAATATTTTTTTCTAGAGAAACTATAACATTATACAAATAGATTTATTCATATAATTTTTTTTAAAATTAAATTAAAAAAATCATATATATAATTTAATGATATAAAATTAATTTTTTAATTCATAATTTCCAAATATTCAGATATTGAATTTTTTAGATTTTCAAAAATATATAATTTTTGGTTGAATAGTGAAAATATAATTTTTTTTTAAAATAATTTCACTTTTATGCCATTATTATGAAGAACGAATGTATTAATAAATTTTAAAACCCTTTTATCAAACAAATACGAGTTTTAGTTGTCAAATAATTTATTCTAAAGAATTATTTTTATGTTGGGATCGCAAGTTTGGATTTTGTGAATATATGATATATTTTATTCAAATTAAAAACAAGTTTTTGATATTTATATTTAATATTATGTTTGGGATTTTCTGAAAAAAATTTATTGATTAAAATTTATAAAAACCTTATTTTTTATTAAATAATCAAAAAACATGCAAATATACCTTTTAATTAATTGTAATGGTAATTTTTTTATTATTCGATTTGTATTTTCATAAAAATAGTTTTTCATCTGTTTTTTATTCTTATATTAAAATTAGTTAATGATACCTATATAATATTAAATTTCTAAAATGGTTTAAATATTTTGAATCCTTATTTACAAATTTAATTATATTTATTCTTTTATTATTCATTACATTAATATGTTATCATGGTAAAAATGTTAACTTATCATAGTTAAGGTTAAAATGGGTTTAGAGAGGTTTAGCAGGGAGATAAGTCTTAAAATGTCTATTAAAATTGAAAAAATGTGATTTGATGTGTTTTATTAAACCCAACCATATATTATATGTGATGGTTTTTTTAATTTTGTCCAGATTACCCTAAATAAGGCCTTTTAATATTTTAATAGTTAGATTAATTACCAGTGTTACACTCCCCTCACTTATAAAAGGGCACCAATTATACACTCTTCATCACACAAAATTAACCACTTATCTATATAAAGATACACCCAAATTCATTCCCAAAATTCGTAACTTTGGACTATATTCACTTATTTCATCAAAATACTCACCTATAAGGCTTAATTTGTAATATAATGGAGTTCTTTCAAGAAAGATGTAATTATATTTATCGAATCTTTAAATGTTTATCTGTTCTTATAAATCCTTTAAATCTATTGTACCTATAATAACATAAATAATGAAGTATCCTAAATATTCTTATATTTTATTATGAATATGGGACAACCATTTTTAACCTCCATTCCATTCAATGGAAGATTGGAACATTGCTTGTGTTTACGTACGACCTACTGTCTCTACATAGCGGTGTATTTTATTATTCATCACCAATTTACATGGATAGTTATAAATATGGAACTGGTTAATTTATTATATTATTATTACAAAATTATTATTTTATAATATAATATATTATTTACCTTCTTACTCTTTCACCTATTAAAAAAATGATAACATCATTCGTGCATACATATAGGCTACCACCTCTACAAAGCAATGTGGTTCATTTTTCATGTACACATTTCATGGATTATTACAAATATATATATATATATATATATATGATATTTATATCATTATTAACATTTTCAATATGATGTAACTATGATTAAGGTGCAATGAAAAATGAAGGAGTAAACACCCAAAATGATTATGATGACAAAATATTGTTAATGAATATGACATAAGATGTTTTAATTAAACCATTTAATTTATCATAAGTGTGATTATGATTCCAGTATTTGAGTATAAAAACAAGTAAATTTAGTATATATGTGGTTATAATCACTTAAAAACAAGTGGGATCTAAGGTAAGAGTTTATTTCACAATCTCAGCCTAATTGAGGATTGTTTATGTTTAACATTATATTATTGGAATTATATGATATTTCTATCTTAAAACCTATTTATTTTTATCTATTATGGTTATTTTTTTAAATAATATTTTTCTTTAAGTTTTTTCCTCTCTATGTACTCAGATATGTGAAAAAATAGTTTTAATGAATACATACTTTTTTTCTATATAGTCCAAAATATTTTTCACCGATGTAAATATATTCATTAAAATGAATTCAATATTATTTTGAATATTATATAATGATTGTTTAAAATAATTTTTCCCTTTTATTTCTATTTATAATAAGTTAAAAAATGAATCTTCTATTTATTTTACAAATGGGGAACTTTTTACTAAAGGTGTGAATGGAATGTTTATTTTAATGTGTATCGCACAAACAAAATTCCATTCCACCATGAAAATTATTTTTATTAAAGATTACTCTACAATTTTACATGTTTATATTAAAAGGGAATCTTTTTCCAAATATTTTAGAAATTTTTATAATATATTTTAACTAGTTTCCAATTGAGAAGGTTATTTTCATAAAGAAATATTATAGTGATCTTTTTATAACTAAATTTATCTTTTTCAACATATTTTGATGAATCTTATTCTTTACTGGGGATATAATATATTGATTCCATTCACCATATTACTATTCATGTCATATAATCATTTTTGGTTTATTTATATCTTGTGAAAAATGATAACCTTTTTAAACAAGTTTGTTGATATGCATTTTTATATTAATTATTATTAAATTTTAATTCATTTTTATCAGATGAGAAATACATTAGACTTGGTATGTGATGGGTGGGGAATATCACATCCCCTCAATGCATTAGTAATTATCATGAGATGAACTAGTATGGTTTTTTATACACCATACCGATTTATGTATGAACTCATGGTATGATGACATGAAGGTATTATTATGATGTCTCACATTATGCATTCTATCATTATGAAGCTTGTTTTTGTTATCTATTTCATTATTAATATTTTCATGTCATCTATTTTTTAGTCCCTATTATGATATTAGTTATCTAAAATATTTTATTTTTTTTTCTCTTCTGTATTATTCAAAAAATATTTATCCTATGATAAATTTTTTTCACACATTCCATTAATTAGAATTAAAACTCAACCATTACTATGTTTTCCTTTCCCGATGACACCAAAAAGGGATTTTGGAATTATTTTATGGATATAATAGAAGAAATTATATTTTTTCCTTATAATATTAAGTTAGATTTCATTTTTTTCAAAATTAAAAGTAATAATCATGTATGTTTATAGTATATCAAGACTACTAAACTATTCAATACACCATGACGTGAGACCTAGTATCGTATACCAATATATTATAATTTAAACTTCATTTGGGTTATTTGTTTTACTTTTTAATAGTTTTTATCAAAGTGTGTTAATTATAGTCCATGATAACTAGATTTACTAAAACCGAGATTATTGAATATAACCTTAGGATAGACTCTAAGGATTAGTCTAAAAATAGGATAATATCATAAATGTTCGGTAAGGTGGAGATTTTGTGGTTATCCAAAAAATTATATCCTTGTATGGATACTAGTAAGTGGATGTTTTTATGGAACAGATTCAAATATGGGTAACAAATATGAATGGGGAGGATTGGATGTTAAATCGATCTTCACTAGTGCATGATGAGTGGGACTAAAACCACAGAGTAGGATAAAAACTCTTAGAGGATATGATTTTGTTGTTTTACATGTTCCTTATAAAATATTAAGAAATATATGAAAAATATTTTTATGATTTTAAGATATTCAAAATGATACTAATCTTATAATTCTGAAATTATATATGCATAAATAATAAATTTATGTTAAATATGACACCAAATTGAGAATTATAAGTGAAAAAAATATTAGCTAATTCAAAATGTTCTATTATTTAAAAATGGTACCTAGTGAAATTAATAGAAACAGAATCAATGATGGTAATATATAAAGGGGGTTTTTTAATAGAACACCCCAGGTAAACCCATAATCTCACCTAAATTGTCCCTCCATAAGGTGTGAAGCATATTCCTGATTTTCATGGGCTAGTAACAAGAACTAGGGTATCATGAAAAGAAAAATGTAAATTATTTCACCCTCAGCATACATTTTATTTGTTAGATATAAATAAGAGTATCATTTTAGTTATCCAAGAATACAACACTTGTCAAAAATAACAAAACCAAAAATGGATTCATCCAACATCTTGAAAAAAAAGGTCTAGACAAATAACTTGAAGGGTCATCAACATAGAACCTAAATTAACCCATGTTTCCATATCAATGTAAATATAAGTCATCACTAACCTAGCACATTGGAAGGAAACATGATCCAGGAGAGTTATCCTCTACATAACACTCTTCACATTACTAGTATCTTATAAAACCAGGGCTAAAAATGAGAAATTGAAAATGTAGAGTTTGAGCACTAAAGTATTTTAGGATACCAAAAAGGTTATATAAAATTTCTATCCACTTTAATCAATTAGTTATTATTCTAACATAATATTTAGAAAAAATTTCAAAAAAAATTGTTTCCTTTTAAAACATTTCCATTCAAAACATAATTTTGTTTTCCATTCAAAAGTATTCATATTCAATAAAAATTCAATATGACATATCATATATTCATGACACATAGTCATATTAATAAAATATTTTTCAAAAAAAATATCCATATCATTTGAGAAAATAATGATATCAAATGAACATGCATGTAAAGTATCTTTAATGAACCAATGAGAAATCAATGGCACAAGGGTGTACAAAACTAAGAAACTTAATAAAACACATGCCTACATCAGTTAATCCTAATTTATAAGAACCTCATTCCCTAGAGATTATAGCAACTAGTTATAATTTCATCCTGGAAACCACCCACAGTGATAGATTACTCTAATGGGGATTGTATTTAACTGGGTTTCCATTATTGACCAAGGTCTTACCAATGTGATATTTCATCATCATTATGAACAAGAAACAAAATACATATTTCAAAAAACAGTTTATAAGGAAAATAAATTTCATTTGTAAGCCCATATTCTCATAAAAAAAATTTATAATAATCAATACTACTTCATTACTTGAAAAAAAAACATTTCTATTTCAAAACTAACTTGGAGGGATTTTAAAAAACAAATCATGTATGCCAAAATGTTTTTCAACAAAATACCATTTTTAAAAAAAATCCATATTCCTAAAATATAATATTAACCTCTCTTGTGTCTTAAAATAATCAGTTTCATAATGAAAAATAAAATAAAAACATAATAACATGAGTAATTTTAAGGGATACACCCAAGGGTAGATAAACCTTCCTCAAAATCAATGAAAAAAAATGTTTCCTTCAAAATCTGTGAAGCAAAATGATTAGATTTGATCCTCGTGAACCTCGATATATAAGGTCAATTTTAAGAATAATGAATAACACTAAACTACTATTAGATGAGACATGGATGAAAAAAAAAATCCTTCTATGGACAAACTTGATATAGAATTTGAGCCAATTGAGAGAGAAAAATAGATTTAATAGGAAAAAATTGAGTCAAAGTACACAATAAAACCACTTATTAAGTTTGCATGTGATATGAGTGACTACCCTCAAATGATAAAATGTTGATCATACATTTAAAAACCCTAAAACAACTAACACTATATCCTAGTGTTTCCCACTATCACATAGTGTATTTTCACAAGAGACCAAACATAAGGATGTTCCATTGGATGGTGCTAAGAAATTTTCAATTTTAGACCAGTATATCAACTCGAAATATGGTCGATAAGGATACTACCTATGGGATATGATGATGAGAATGATCATTAGTAGTCATGATGGCTCTATATATTTCACATAAGAGTCCAAAATTCACACCATGTCTGCCACCAATGTTTTGGTCTTGTCTATTTTCTTAAAAAATTGTTCAAAACCAAATTTTAAGTCACCATGAATCTTCAATACTTTCAAAAACGAAAATGACCAATATAAGTCCCAACATAAAAATACATATGACCCAAAGGGAAACAAATTCTCCCATACATAAAATTTTCTCATCCCTAGAAAGGGTCAGGGTCACAATCACTAAAACAAATAAGGCAATTGTATAATCACCAAGGCCCCACACTCTCATGTCTCATTGTTTCCCCTTCCACATATCTATCATAAATTTTCCTATGGGTTCATCTTACCATGAAAAATCTTCTGTTATCAATCTTCTACCTAAATTGGACTTTCAATTATATATGTTTTATGTTTATTCTCAATATCCTCCCACTTGATCACATGGGATTAATTCAAATGAAAATTCTTTAGTTTGGAAACATGGAACACATCATGGGAAGAATTAAAATGATTAGGTAAGTCTAGTCAATAAAATGCATTCCTGAGTCTCTATATAGTCTCAAATGTCCTCACATAATAAGGTGTTAAGTTACCCTACCTCCAAAACATATATGTCCCAACTAAGGTGACACTCAATAGAAAATATAATCACCTACCTCAAAACACAATGGATAATTACATCTATAATCTTATGATTTATGGTGACATTGAGCTATCTCTAGAATTTTCAAAATAAAATGCTCAAAATCTATCATCTCATAAATTAATCTTGGTCTAAAAAGAACTATTTTATACCATATTTCTAAAAAATCGGTAACGTTTAAGGCATGTCATAAAACACCTCAAATAATTCCATCATAATCAAATAATAATAATTATTGTTATAGGAAAACTATTCTAAATTCATATTTTTCTCCCATAATCCACTGAAGTCAAGATTTCATGTCTGAATAATTTCTTCAAAAATCTAATGTAATTATCATACTAACCATCAATCTTGGTATAATATTGAATGCTCTAATGTAATTGTGAAATAAAGGTTGTCTGAAATCCACTCACAAAATGGTATGTGTTGTGTGGATACCTATTTAAATCTATATTTTACGGCACACAATTGAGTATGAAAATTTATTAAACATACCAATTCATGAGATCATATATACTTTTTGACACCTATATGGGTATAAAGTGTTATTATTCCATGAGTAAATAAATATTAACCCATATAAAATTATTACACCTTGATTATGATATATCCCGATAGTTAATTCCATGGATATCTCATCCTATTCCATACTATAATGTGTAAGGTTTAAATAAAACTAGTTGGAATATGATGTTCTATATTAAATATCTTGAATTATATGAAACAGTATAGACAACTTCTAATCAATTATCTAATTTCTAGAAACCAATAGTGATGTCTTAATTCATGATATATATATCGTAAGCTTCATGGTGTATTAACTAATTATATCAGTGTATGTTATCAACCAACTACAGTTTTTTGGCCTATTTGAACAACCATCCTTCAATAAAAGTGAAAAACATCATTAAAGACTATGATATCTCACGTGAGGTATCCCCATCATAAATATTTCTACAAAGTGATGATAGACCACATACATATCCAACCCAATTTGAAATTCATAAACCATAGATTATACACCTTGAGGGAAATCTCAGAATACCAATCAGTCATCACTCTCTTCATCCAAGAACTTCTCTGCAAACGAGATCATCAATAATAATTCTTCCACTGATTTTTCCACTACTAGAGTTGGTAATTTTCTTCTCAAATCATATGAAACCAAATTTTCTTTATTTTTTGTAAATTTAATATTAAAATATATTATATAAAGGTAATCCACCCAGCTCATGATCATGAATGGGGTAGTTCTTTTTATAAGGGAATAATTGAAGAGATCCATAAGCTACCACTTTTCTTCCTTGAATCATAACACAACCCAAACCCATAACCGAGTCATCGTGGTATCATATTTTAAAAATGGAATAGGAAGGATCAATATTTGACCTCATTTCAATATCACTCACAACTCCATAAAATATCTTAGTCCATGATAACTCCAGAAAAACATCACACCCTTATGGGTTAACCTATTTATTAGAGATGAAATCTTGTATAAGTCCTAAGAAAATACCCATAATAAAGAAGATAATCCAATGGAACCCTAGATATCAAACATATTTATAGGATTCTGCAAATATATCACATCTTAAATCTTCTTTGGTTCCACTGACACACCATTCTCATAAATCATATAGACTTGAAATTTTTTCTATTGAATTAATAAGTGAATTTTGGATAACTTCCCATAAATATTATTCTCTTACATTATTACAAGTATAATAATAAAGTTACCATTATGATATTTATTTTTTTCTAGAAAAAATAAGGATATCATCCACAAAACAACCATAAAATAATAGAAGAATAGATGGAAGATTATTTAATGACTCAGGTTTTGACTTGAAGAACTGTAGAATATTTTGGAAAATATTTTCGGGGCACTAAGTCAGCACGGGAAGATAGGGCTAGTGAATCCTCAGTGCTGCAATTTTAAAAATATTAAATATTTTTTTTGTGTTTTTATTTTCACTTGAAATATAAGAAACTCATGTTTGGAGTCTGAGATCAGATTTCTAAGACTATCATTGTTTCTGAAACATCATGTTTACACTAGGAAAAACCTAAGGTCATATATGCCAGGAGTTGTGTTTGGGGTCAATATGGTGATGTGGAATTGAGATTTAATTCAATTTTTTGTAATTTATTAAAACCAATTAACCCCCCCCCCAACCCTCAAACATGCATAAACCAACAAAGGAGAGCCAATCTTCTCCAACCCTTAGAGAAGATGAAATCGATACCAAATCAATGCAACAAGGTTCCATTGATCTTGGTTTTAGAAGATGATCATCCTCAAATCGAGAACCAAAATGATTTGATAATCATTCATGATCCAAAACTTTAGAATTAATCCAATGAGGTATGAAGATTTTATCTTTTTTTTAATACCTTTTTTACATTTTTCTAAGGTTCTAGATCCATATTTCAATTGATATTCATCTCTTCTAGGTAGATCTATGGGTATTGGGTTGAATTGTGGTGAATCAGATAATTTTTTAGGTGAATCCCAAATGGAATCACCATCTACATAGTGTGTAGTTTTGTGACACATTTTGTGTGTCACTTCCTATTCAGAGAAGATAAAAATTTTGTACTACACATTGTACATTGGGGTTACATGTCATGTATTGCCCTAAACTGTGTAATCTTAGGACATTTCTTGAGATAGATATGCGAAAACACATGTTCGTCTACTAAAACATTTCCAAGATACATAGAAAAAAGGTTCGGTATGAAAACATGGGAAAACTACATATGAAGGTGGTCATTTATCCGAACACGCTATGTAGTATGGGATACATGACATGTGAGGGACAAAGTCAGACAGTCTGTGTATAAGAGGAACATAGATAGAGGCTGAGATATGAGGGACATGTTGTGTACCTCCTCTACACATTATATACCCCTACATGGGTTGAAACCCATGTAAACAGAATACAATGGATGGTTCTTGGGTACGCTCACACACCTTTTGTTCAGTGGCACATGTGGTGTACTACAAGGAGATCCTCTGGGGATCTTTAACCTTCTGTATCTCTTTCTATGGGACTCAAATTCAGTCTTGTGAGTAGTCCATCCTAATCATTTATTCTTGTATAATGTGATGGTGGCCTCTTTTATGAATTATGAGATATGAGGTGGAATGAATTGATAAAGAAAATTTTGGATTGGTACTAATACAATGATGGATATTGGTGTGGTTTTTATAGAGAGACTCTAGGACTATTACCCCCCTCATGGACTACGGTGCAAGTTTAACTTACGTCTATGCTTAGGTGGAGATGAGAATAAACACATTGTTAGTGCAGTTTCATTACCTTTTTGTTGTTTCCTCTTGTGGTGTTACTCCCATAATGGACTAGGGTATGGGTTTCCCCATGACGTTCATGAAGGTAGAGTGGGTACTCTCTTGTTGGACCAGTGAATGGGTCCTTTATCCATGGAGAGAGAAATACCATGTTGCATCCGGGCACAAGTCTTTCATATCTGACTTATAGTTAGAGTGGTCAAACCACTATCACATTAGGGTCCAGGTCCTCTATTCTAGGATTCAGTACTCCCATGTCGTTCAAGGGAGCGGGTCTTTTATATGTGTTGTTCCGGCAGAGTCAGTACTCCCATTCCATGTCAGGGAGTGGGTCCTCAAGCCTAGGTTTGTAACTCCCCTGCCATGATAGGGTGTGATTCCCTCATAGTAAATGAGATGGTAGAGTTTGTACTCCCCTATATTACTAGGGCGTCTGTCCTCTAGTCACTGATTGGTACTCCCCTACCAAGTTAGGGTTTGGTTCCTTGATTTACGAAGTGGTACTTCCCTATCATATCAGGGTGTGGGTCCATCATGAGTAGTACTCCCCTATGATATTAGGGAGCGAGTCCTCACTTATATAGTAGTACTCCCCCACCTCCGAGTAGTAGTGGGGAGTTAGTCCTCCATTTGGATTGGATCTCCCTCAGTTGTGTGATACAGTTACTAGGATTTGGCCCATCCATTTCATTTGAACAATATCTAGATAGGGGTTAGTGATACCTCAACAGACTGAGGTGTGGGACACTCCTTACAAGAGTGATAGAGGTTTAATGGGTTATTTAGGATTAGTACTCCCTCAAATGTTGGGTAGTGGCAAGTAATGAGTCCCTTTATTCTCTCCTCTTAGATATGATGAACTTGGTTCATAGTCTGGAGTAGTTCTCCCACCACTGTGTGTAGTGGTAAGGGGAATGCCTCTTCACTTGGGTTTCTTTATCTTGAACTGGTCATGAGGTAATGATGATAGGACCTCTGGTGATGGGCAATAAAGTTGAACCTAGTAAGATATTCCCACTGGAGTGTGTTCTCTTGGATTCCCCATTAAGAATGGTAGAGTTATATCTAATGGAGTGAATCTCTCATATGGGGTTCATCTGGTATGACTGAGCTCATGGAGTGTAGGTTCCTAGTTTCATGTTATGGTTAGATCCTTCGAATAAAATCCTATTCCTTGTTATGAGGATGGAACCTCATGAGATTTAGTGTTTGCGATGAGTATGTTTCGGTGATTTCTAGGAGTCCTTGTGGGGTTTTCACATTTTGGGTTAGACAACCCAGGTTGACTGAGCTGAATTTCATGTAAAGTCAAGGATGGTTCAAGATGGAATTTTTCTCTTGATTCAGTTTCCATAAGGCTAGGTCGAGTGGATGGTTTCAATTTTATTGTTCCCTTTTACTTATGGAGTTTTTGGGGTTCCTACTAGGTATTTTAATACTTACCCCTTCACAAGATTTTTCTTCACATGTTTTGTGTCTTTTGAAGACCATAGGGCTTCCGATGGTGTCAATGGAGGACTCAATCCAGGCAGAGCTTATTGAGGTAGACAGACCAAGCTGTTTAGTGAAGCTTTGATGTGGATATTTTTGGAAGTTTCAGTTTTCAGCGATCCACTTCATATGAGAATTTTTGAAGCTTTTAGAGTTTTATTTGGTGGTATTTTTTTCACTTTTATGCTTTTAGTACTTATATTGTAATCTAGTTGTAGGATATAGATGTATTCATGCATTTGTTTCCATTAGATTTTACATTTCATCATTTTGTGAGCTTGGATATTTGTGTGTGCATACAGATACTTAGGTAATGCCTCTCATGTTAGTTATATTCCCTCACAATGTTAGTCGGCAGCCCGTTTCCTATTTGTTGTGGGCTTGGGGAGTTTTGGATTAGGCCCCATTGGGTAGTCTCATTATAGAGTGGCATCAGAGGCGGTCAGTTCCACATTAGGACTATAGTGTCATGATCTTGGTTTGGGTTTCATAACGATAGTGTTATGATCTTTCATGTTGGGATATTAGGCTAGAGGTTCTCGTAATGGTGTGGTAGATAATGTATCATTTGACTAGGATGCTGATAAGATGATTTTTGACTCGTTACATTAGGATATTGGTCGCTGGGAATTGAATGGGTATGAATCATATAGGACTGGGTTTTGTTTTTTTTTTCCTTCTTGAGTCAGCTCCCCAGATATAATCTTTAACTATGATAAGACTTGATTATATTCCAGGATTCCTATGAGAATATAGCAAGACATGACTCTACAGCAAGGTCATTATTATGATTCACATTATGATGAGGCTTTAGTGCGGGGCATTGATTCTAAGGTGTTACATCCTAGTGGTATTCCAGTGGTTCCACCACCTATTGATCAACATGTTTTACTATCAGTTCAATATGATGATGCATGTATTCTGAGTGCACTACATGAGTTATATAGGAAGAAACCTCTGAGGTACCAAGATAATACAGACCCCCAGGCGGTAGATAAATGGCTCAAGACAGTCACACAAGTTTTCCGTTTAATGAGGACACCTCCTAATTAGATGGTGGTCCTAGTGGTGATCCTTCTATAGGGTTCAGAGAGATGATAGTGTAGTCTAGTGATACAAAATCATGACAAGGAAACACTAAATTATGGTGAGATTGAGTGACTCTTCATGGAAGAGTTATACCCAGTCACGTTGAGATCAGTTCGTATCCAAGAGCTTTTGTAGCTTTGATAGGGTAGCATGGAAGTTATGAGGTTTTTGACGAGGTAAAAAAACATGTAATGATACTCTTTGGATATGGTTAGAGATCCATTCTTTAGAGAAAATACCTTCAATTAGGGAATGCATTGGGATATTAGGGAATCTGTAATCCTACTATGCATTCCCACATACATGGGAGTGTGGGAGAATGATCTTGTGGTGGAAAGTTTCGTGGTTGAGGAACTGATGGATGTAACCAACAGTAGTGGTCATAAGGATGAATAATCTACAAGATATGGAAGATGACAGGTAACATGATCACATTTCAGGTGGAATACGCATTCCCAAACACAGATTCATGGGTCTATAGAATAGGAGCAGTGTCGAGGATTAGATAAACCATATGAGAGGGGTTTTTATGCTTGTGACGGTCAGGGGCATATCTCTAGAGATTTTCAAACCCATCATGATTCTAATTGGGATATATCTGATGATCCATCTTGTAAGAGGTATAATTTAGATAAAGGAGATACATAGTGTGGTGGAAAAAGCAGAGAAGTTGGTAGAGTGTCAAGAGTAGGTAGGTTGTTGAGATATTGCCACCACCACAATAGGTGGTTCGTGCTAGGCTCAGGGAGTTGGAGGACATGGGCGAGGATAGCTATAGACCATAGAGGCCTTTGACTTGGAAGCTACCAGGATGATTAGAGGTATGCCTTGTTCCCTTTCAAATTTCTTTCGTACCAATTTTAAGACACTTTTTGTGGGTACTCTTTTCTTTCCACCCATGCTCTAGGTTTAACCAGGTTGACGCAGGCCATGGGTAGAACCTCATGTTGGTGGTTGCGATAGAAGACCCCGTAATACCCAGTGTGTGTTCAGGTATCCCTTTGTTTTTCATGAGTACCCTAGTGTGTTTGGTGTCATCTTTTTATTTGACATGCTCAAGGAGGATGTGGTGCAGTTTGACATAGTTTTGAACTCATGAGTTAGGGGGACGCTTTCCCACTGAGATGGATTTTTGTGATGCTATCAGAACAATGTACGTGAGTCTATGTTTCCCAAAGTGGAAAGTATCAATGTGTATTGGATGATTTCATTAGAATTATGTGTTATAGTCCAGGTTATGCGTTGAAGTGTTCGTGCAGGTCCTAGCCCCGCCATTGAATTTTTTCCTGCTCGACCCCCTTTTTCTTGGCGGCCCTGGGAGAGGAAGATCCTTGAATATAATCATTTTGTAGTGGAAAATTTTGAACCTATGATGTTTCCATAGTATGGATTGGTTTCCTACAATCCATAATCAGTTTGGATTCCACTAGTGGTTGTGGTAGTGTTTCTATTTTGGTGAGCTGAGTTACAGCTAGAGGTTTGCAGATAAAGGTTCTAGTAAGACCCAATGTTTACTCTTAGGTAGACCTGTTTTTCTATTGAATACCCTCACATGCTCAAAATTTACCTTAAAAATAGAAGCACTTGATGAGGCTATTTTATATTCTATCCAAGAGTGTATGTGAACTATATGATTCTATCAGTATCAGTGTTCAGTTGGCAAGGTGGTGTACCACTAAATCCCATTACTGTAGATGTACTATGGTGCTTTGTGTTTTCCCACATGTCATTTCTAAGGAGAGATGTTCCTAGTTTCACAATGTTTTCCTAGTAAAATATGGACATTATATAGGTTTGATCTTGGGGATTCCTATGTCTGTGTGCTTGTAAGTAGCACAAGAACCCTTAGTGAGCTCGCTGGCATGGGACTCCAGTGGGGAGCTAAGTTTCTTCCCTTGTGCTTAGGCTTTCACTTTTCAGGGATGAAAATCCCTAAAATGGGTAGAATTTAATGAATTTGGTTTTGAATAGAAGGAATTCAGAATATTTTGTAAAATATTTCTGGATTCTGGTGCTGAGTCAGTGCGGGAAGCCAGGGGCCACATAGCCTCAGTGTGGCGATATTCAAAATATTAAACATATTTTGTCACGCAGGCATAGTTTCTACTGAAACATAAATAACTCTTGTTTGGAGTCTCGAATCGGATTTCTATGGTAATAGTTGAGTCCAGAACGTCATGTATACCATAGGCACTACCTAAGATCATCGAAGTTGGGAGTTTTTTTCGGGGGCCGTTTTAGTGACATGGTGTTGAGAGAAAAATTAATTGGTTTTAATTTATTAAAACCAATTATTCCCCCCAACCCTCACACATTCCTGAAAAAACCAAGGATATCCATGCCTCTCCTCCCTTTTGAAATAACACAACCAACGCTAAATCTATGTAATGAGGCATCGTTGATCTCTATTTCTGAAGTAGATAATCATCATATTGAAAACCATAATGATTCTTGCATCATTTTTGATCCAAAGATCCGTCAGTTATCCAATGAGGTAGGAAGATTTTAGTTTAGGCCCTAATCGCTTTTGTTTTGTGTTTTTCTAAGGTTATAGAACCCTATAGCAATTTTCATCAATCCCTTCTAGGTAGATCTATCGGTTTATGGTTTAATTGGGGTGAATTAGATTATTTGGAAGGTGATTTTTAATTGGAATCACCATCTACATGGTGTGTAGTTTAGTGACATAGGTTTTGTAGCTTTTTCTATTTGGGGAAGATAAACATTTGGGACTACACGCTGTGTATAGGGGTTATATGTTGTGTAGTACCCTTAACCTTTTAATCATGGGACATGGATTAGGAAAACTGTGTGAAAACACATGGTTTTGTACTAACACACGACCAAGATACATGGACATAGGTTCTAGTACACAGACATGGGAATACTACATGGGAAGGTGGCCATTTATCCAAACACGCTGTGTAGTTTGGGATACACATCATGTGAGGGGAACGATGGGTTAGTCTGTGTAGAAGAGGAAAATGGTCAGGGGATGAGAGATGAGGGACACGGTGTGTGCCTCCTCTACATGTTTTTCACCCCTACATGGGTTGTAACCCCTATGGAAAAGATACACTTGCAGGTTCATGGGCGGGCTAACATGTCATGTGTTCCTTGGTGCATGTCGTGTACTACTAAGAGATCCTCTATGGATCTTCCTCCTTCCATATCTCTTTCTCTGGGACTCAGATTCGGTATTATAATTATTCCATCCTGAGTGGTTTTCCACATAGAACACTATTGTGGAAATTGTTATGGCCTATAAGATGTTAAGTTGTGTAAATCTAGAATGATGATTTTGGATCAGTAATGAGCCGATATTGGAGATTGGTGTGGTTCGTAAAGAGATATGTTATGACTATTACTCCCCTGATGGACTAGGTATCCGATTTTCCTTACCTCGCTACTTAGATGGATATAGGAATCCCCACGTAATGGGAGCGGGCCCGTTAACTTTTGGTAGTTTCCTCAGGGGGTGTTACTCCCCTAATTTACTAGGGTGCGGGTTTCCCTGTAATGTTCATAATGGTAGAGTGGGTACTCCAAAATTGGACCATGTAGAGAGTCTACTATTCATGGAGTCAGTACTTCCCTATTTGACAAGGTCACAGGTCCTATATATATTATGTAAATATTTGGTGGTTAATCCCCTTTCACACTAGGTTGTAGGTCCTCTATTCATGAAGTTTTTACTCCCCTATTGTTCCAGGTTATGCGTCCCCCATATGTTTTGTTCCAATAGAGTCGGTACTTATATTCCATGTCCGGAAGTGGGTCCTCAATCCTAGGGTTGGTACTCCACTATCGTGTTAGGGTGAAGGTCCTACATAGTAAATGATTTGGCAGAGTTGGTACTCACTTATCTTAATAGGGTGTGGGTCCTCTAGTCACTGGGTGGTACTCCCCTACCGGTTTAAGTTTCAGGTCCATGAGTTAGGACCTGGTAGTCCCCAATTGTACCAGGGTTCATTTCCTTCATTAGTTGAACTCATCTATTGTTTTAGGTAGTGGTTCCTCACTTACAAATTAGTACTCCCTTGTCTCTGAGTAGCAGTGGGGAGCAGGTCCTCTATTGGAATCAGAGATCCCTCGGCTGTGGGATGATGTTTTGAGGAGTGGTCCCATCTACTAGATGTTAATGATACCTATATAGGTTTTAGTTCTCCCTCTCTGGATTGAAGTGTGGGACACAACTTAGAGGAGCGACATAAGTTTTGTGGTTTACTTAGGAACAGTACTCCCTCAACTGTGGGGAAGTGGCGAGGTGTGAATACCTCCATTATCTATTTTTATAGAGGTTGCACAAGGTGAATAGTCTAGAATATTGCTCCCTCAACTATGTGTAGTGGAGAGGGGAGGCCCTCTTCACTTGGGTTTCTTTATCTTGTGTTAGGCATGAGGTAATGATGACAGGACCTCTCGTGTTATTCACTAGAGTCAAACCTAGTAAGATGTTTCTAATAGAGAATGTTATCTCTAATAAACCATAATGAATGGTTGAGTTGTTCCTGATGGATTGAATCTCTCTGATGGGTTCCATCTAGGATGGATGATCTTGTGAACAATGTTCTCATAGTTTCATGTTATGGTTAGATCCTACCAAGAAAATCATGTTGATTTATATGAGGTTGGAACCTCATGAGACATAGTGTCTGAGATGAGTATGTCTCAATGATTTATGGGATCCCTTGTGGGGTTCTCACATGTCAGGGGTGGAACCCTAAGTATACTGAGATGACATTTCATGTACAGACAAGGATAGTTTGAGATGGATTTTCTCTCTCAATTGGGATTCCCTCAGGCTAGGTAAATTGGACAGTTGCCTTTCAGTTTTCCCCTTTTTCTTTTTTGGTTTTTTGGGTGCCTACTCAATATTTTTATACTCACCCTTGCATGGGAATTTCCCACAAATTTTTTATGTCATGTTTAGGCCACATACATTTTTACGGAGTCTATGTAGGACCTGAGAAAGGTATATTAGAATGAGATAGAGAGACTGAGGGTTTTACTATATCTTGGACTAGGATCTTTCCAGTAGTTATAGTAATCATTGATCCCCTCCTTATAATAAGGTTGGATGGTTTTACAGTTTTCTTTGGTGGTCGTTGTATTTTCCCTTTTCACTCTCAGTACTTCTATTATAATTTAGTTTTAGTAAAAATATGTATAAAAGCATTGATTTCCTTTGGTTTTTATATTTCACCATTTTGTGATCTTGAATATATGTGTGCCCAAATGGGTACTTGGGAAATGCCTACCATGTAAGTGATATGCCTTCTAAGTGATACTTTCCATCCCTTGGCTCATTGGAGGAGGGCATGGAGAGTTGCAACCTAGGCCCCATTAGGTCAGATCTTGAAAATTCAATTCGTCAAATCCATAAACACCATAGGAGCGTTATTAAGGGAAAAAACATGAACATGCACTAATAATTCTCATACATTCTCCTAAACACTATTATAAGAATATCATTCTCTTAGAAATTTGGTTGATGGAAAGCCATCTCAGATCAATTGTTAAAATCCACTAGTCTTATTTGAGCTAATAAAAAAGGCAATCAATCCTAGGAAAGGGATTTCTATTCTTAAATAATACCAAGTTGAACCTCAATATTATGATTCCCTCTTAGTCATATGTATTTTATTTCAATCCTAATGTTGTTTATTTTTTTAGAATATTTGGAGGTTCTCAGGATATTATAATTTTTTTGAAGAATTTTAGTGTAATTCGGGTAATATAATAGCCATGGTGGAGGTCATATTGTTTTTTTAGGCCTCCTATGTGAAATAAATTTTCCACCATTCTCATTATAGGGTATTTGGTTCAATGTTTCATGTGGGGATTCTACCTATCGACCATGGATCAAGGGACCTCAACTCGTAATGGTGGAGTTTGTGGTGGGAAAAAATAACCTATTTCTTTTCACAATGCTATTTTAAATCCATGTATCAGGCCCCCTAAGTTAATCCAACACAATAAGGTAAGAAATAAAATTCCATGGTGTTGGTTTTTTTATATTTTTGAAATTCTATATTGGTGAATGATCTTCTAGGGATAGTTACTAAATACATGTGCATCGTTGATGAGAGGTATTATTATGTCATTTGAATCATTTTTCCTCTATTAAACTAATTTTTATCTCCTCATTGTCTCATATTATAGATCTAATATGGTCTTATAAGGGGTTATGGATGTTTATTTATCACTCAAAAGAAACATAGGGGAATTTTGTAAATCATGGGAATGTTCCTTAAAGATTTATGACCATGAGGACCCGATCTATTCATTTACCATCACCGAATTAGAAGGATCAATTTTCAAGTATTTTTCTATATAATGAATTCTATCACTTGGAATTCCTTATGTATGATTGCATTTGGTTTTTTCTTAATTGATGATTTTAAAATCCATGTGAAATTAATTTTATATTTTATTGGTATGAAAATTTTCTCTAAAATGGGTTTTATTGAAAATTGTTTTTATTCTATTGGTGTGTTTATTAAAATATCTAAAAGATGATTTTCCAAGCATGGATGTAGTTTAAAATATTTTATATAAAAAATTCTATGAAAATATGGGAATGTGAATGAAAATTATTTTCTGTGGATAATTATTAAAAAATATGGATTTGGTTTTGTGAATATAATGATGATGTAAAAAATCATTTGAAATAACTTGGGGTGTGGGGAGAAACTAGAAAAATGTTAACCCTGGTGGAGTAATCTATCACCATGGAAGTTGTATGTGATTCCATGGTTTCTACTGTGTATCCTCTTCCAGGGAACTGTGGTTCCTGGACTCTAAGATTCATTTATACCAACTAGTGTTTTTTTAGTGTCATGGTTGTGTACACCCACATGTTTTGGATACCATTTTGGTTCCCTAAGGATACATTAAATTTATTTTTATTTGATATGATTATATTTTTCATTTGATATTAATATTGGTTCTTGAAATTGGTTTTATTCATATGTTTTTTCTCATTTGATATATGTTATTTCATATTTTTTTATTTATTAAATCAATAATGTTTTAAAAAATAAAACCAAAGGATGTTTTGAATATAAATATTTTAAATGAAATTGATTTTATTCGGAATTTTTTTATAAATATAATTATGGAATAATAACTAAAAAAAACATGTGTATTGAATTTTTATATATTCTTTATGGTATCCTATATAAATTTGGTTCTCAAACCCTAATATTTCCTTTGAAATTTTCTATCCTTTATATTATAGGATAAAGGTAAAGGGAAGAGTGTTATGTAGAGGATAAATCACCTAGTTTGTGTTGCCTTTAGTGAATTGAGATAGTGGTGACCTATGATCACATGAAAATGGACCCATAAGTTTCTTTACGATCCCTTTCTAAGTAATTTTTTTCCTTTCCTTGTTATCCAATTTTTGGATGTTTATTTTTATGTTTGGTTATTTTTAACATCTGATGTATTCTTGGATATAATTTTTGATACTTTTATTGTTTCTACCTTATCTTTTGTATTTTAGGGTGAAATAATTACCTTGTTTATTTATATGATACCTTGGTTATTTTATCTAGCTCGTAGTGATCAAGAATGTGCTTCGGACCATATGTTAGTCTCATTCATGTGATATTATTATTTGACCCTAGTTTACCTATTACAATTTCCCTCCCAAGAAAGACAAAAATGTTAGAGCTGTATATGGAGATGGAGATGAAAAAATTATAACTATATTGGGGTAGTTGTATTAGGTTATAAATAGTAACCATTCCTATATAGAAAATCCTTTGGATACCAAAAATGATGAAAAATATTAGAACATTACTGACCCACATAGTGTCATTATGTCCACACATGAATGATTATACTAGAAATGTATGTTAGACCAAACCAGAAATCCTATATAGGTTTGTAGAATAGTTTGTGTTTGGGATCAAACCCACAAGGATAGCTTTCAAAGGATAGATAGATATCAACTATACCTTAACCATGAATTTATCAATTGATTCTTTAAGTTTTTTTCAAAAATAATCAAATTAATTTAGTTTATATGATAATGGAGAGATCAATATCAATTTTAGTGGGTGAATGAAAAGGGTATTCCAAAATATAGCTTGGCTTGGTTCTACGGATTAGTCTGGGAATTAGGGAATAATTATCCAATTAGTATTAATAAATCTATTCAGTTCTACATAGATAGGTATCCACTCTTTGATAAAGAGGTGGCCATAAGTCTATGAATTTTAATCTTAACTTCAAAGGAAAAAATTATTATAGACTATTTTTCTTAGTCTTTATAAATACAATTAGGCCATGTTTCTTATATTTTAATTCCTTGGATCAATTATTGTAAAATTAATATTATAAACATGAGTTATTAATCTTGGTTTCCATTAAAACTATTACCAAAGATTTTATTTCAGAATTCATTTAGTTAATGTTACCCCTAATCTCGACCCCTAACCCTAATCATATTATCTTTTTATGGTAATGATGATATCAAATTAATGAGAGAACAATAACATGATTGGAATATTTGTAAATAATTTCACTTTTAAATAAATAAAAAATAACCATTATACATACTCAGAATGGAAAAATATAAATATATAAAAATTGTAATTCAAAGAATTTTCTTTTGGAATAATGAATGAGAAATCAAAAATTATATCATACTAAGTGAAACAAAATGGATGAACCCAAACTAAATATAAAAATATAGAAATTAGGTTTATAAATCTATGAAAAATAATGTAAAAAGGATATCCTTTTTAAATATCAAAGTAAGTGGGATATAAATAGACCTAACTTTCTCGTGAAGTGTAAGGATTTCATGTTATTATTGAGATTTAATTATTTCTTCCTCAAAATGTCCATATTATGTGTCTAGGTTTCATTTCATGTAATGGGATCTTTAAATCATTGATTATTATGTATCTTCTAAACCTCATAGAGAATTCCACATATTTTATCAAATTCATCAGGAACTGATATTAGTTATTTCACATCATGTATACGGTATATATCTTAAAAATTATTAGGAATAGAGGATTAATGAATTTTATTGCATTCACATGACTAAGGATATATGGAGGTATATCATATACATAAGTTGTACCATTCACATCATAATTTACTTTCACATCTTAAACAACTTCATTTATGAAATTCATGTCTTGAATTGGTTTCATGTCTTGACCATCAATTTAGAGGGGACCTACATCCAAGAACTACACATTGTGAGTATGATTCATGATGTAAATTTTCTACAATTTATGAAATTTATAGAAGCGCCATATTTGAATATTTAATTCATCTTTCCTATAAACAAAATAGCCAAAATACAAGGAATAATATTATAAAATATGAAAATAAATCCGTAAAAATAATTCCAATATATATATATGAATTAATCATATAAAATTCCTCAAAACATGAGTAGTTGATTTTCCATAAACAATATCTCAAAATGGATTCCAAATAAAACAATTTTTTACTACAAATGCCCTTTAAAACCAAGAAAATAAAACACGGTGTTATTGGAAAAGGATTTTCCTCAAAAATCATTCCAGCAAAGAAAATAATTCATGCCTCATAATAATTATCTTTATATAAATCCCTTTTTCCATAAATTTCAATTTTCAAATAGTTCCTTACAATCTTATACCCATTTTTTAATTTACTTCATCATGAATTTTAACTCATCACTCAAGGTCAAATGAATATGATTTCATTATAATACTCTGAATATATGTTCCTAGCCGTATTATTGTATTGGTTTTAACATATCTACTTAGTAAAGAAAAACACACAAACAATCATTAGGGCTTTATAAAAAAAATTAAATGACTCTCAAGTTGGGGGTTTGATGATAAATAATTTCAATTATGCTCAAAATCTTAGTAAGGGCCCATGGATTTACCATAAATGTTTAATGAAAGTATCTTGTTTCTTTATTTTATCATGTTCTCTTTTTTCCATTCAAAATTCATGGTTAGGATATATCTCACATCCACCACCTAACCAAATTTTATCTACCATGATATTCATCGATATGTTATTGGTGATTTTTGAAATGCTTAATACATAACCCATTTTTTAGAAAAAGGATAGTCATGAATAGTATATCAGAAGAACTTTAGACCACATCCCACAAATCATGTGAAAATGTCACAATATATCTCCACAGTATTAAAAATAAAATTCCCATAAATCATGACCATCCTACCATGCATATTCAACTAAAAATAATGCAATAATACCATGAAAATAGTAGGAAGGGATATAATGGGATATTAATACGACTCAATATTAACAAGGTCATTCAAGGATTTTATTTTCTTAATAATTAATATGGTACATACAAGTATCAAGAAAAATGGGATAAGAAAACTACCTCCATCATTTTAATAGTTTAATTTTTTATAATTACTTTGATAATCCAATGAAATTTATTATAAGTTTTCATGCACCAAATACCTATCAAGAAACATGCTCAAAGAATAATGGGAACAATTTGGTCTATAATCCTCTCTACAATAGGAGTAAATATATAAGGAAATTTACTATGGACATATTAACTAGTAAAAATTCAATAAAAATCAATTTCAAGAATTTATAATTAGAATTAAATTACTCAACTCAATGATCATTCTAAAATTAAAAGAATTAATAAATATTAGATTTTTACATTTTCCATTTTATATTTTTTTTATTTACATGTGTGTAATGATATTTCAAGTTAATAAATGTTTTAAATAAAAAATTAACTTGGAAAATTGAGAAAAAGAAACAATATAGTTGTAAATACAATAAATCTAAGAAACATACCCCCCCCCCACACACACACACATAAAATGAAATAACATCTACACTATTTTGGAAAGTGATGTGGGAGAGATATTATTTTTTGAAGAAAAAAATTTGAAATAAAAAGTAGGAATATAGTGTAGGGAATCGAGAACTACATTGAATAATGTACTTTATATGGGAGAAAATGATTTATGTTTTTCTAACACTAGGATATATAAAATGTAGTTAGAAACAAAATATATTTTCATTATAGAAACAATCATTTCCTGGGATATAGCTAGTATGTAAGTAGAAAAAATGGGTAGGTGTACATTTTTGAAAAAAATGGATACCAGAATTGATATTTGTGTATATAGTAGAATACAAACTATGTTCCAAAATACAACATATAAAGAAAAACTAGATATAGAAATGAATATACCTAACAAACTCAAAAAAAAACTCAAGAAATAAAAATTATAGGTTATCTCCCATTAAGCGTTACCAAGACGTCATCATCCATATGGATAGACACAGATTAATTGTGGGGTCCATTTTATCATTTTTCCTCTTCCTTTCTCATGAACTTGAAGAAGTTTCTTCAAGATCCAATGGTTTCTTAGTGGGGTTCACCACCTCTTAAATGGGCCGACCAAGCATCTTTTCTTGTAGATAGATAATCTATTTAGGTCATGTATGGTTCTCTAGGAAACTAATGGTATCATGGTTTTATGAGAAAATACCTCATGTGGAAGTCCATATGGAATCATATTAGGTCCATCATAGGCAAAAAATCACATTATCTAAACATAGTAACTCACTACCAAAATATGGAGCATAAATTAAGAAAATCATTTTTCGTAAAAAAATTCATATCCCTTCAATTAGATATTATGAATAACAAAACTGGGTGAGGGAATATAGTGATTAAATAAAATCATGTAAAAAGATAACAATATTAGAGGGGTAAACTAGGGGTTATCTAATCAGAATAGGTAAAGTCACAATGATCATTATCTATGGTCCCCTCCCTATTAGCAAGTGAAAACAGCTACCCCTCCATGTTACTAATTAGTTTATTAAATTAGTTAACCATGGTCATTATTGAACATCCATATTGAAAAGTGTACTGTAGGGAAAAGTATCATCAATATTCATTTATTCTTTATCCTCAACATTGAAAAGTATAATTACTGAAAAATTGTTAGTAATGAAATTCTAAATTACTTTTGAGAATTGAATGATGATATCAAAATATTATTATTATAGGATATACTCTACCAGTCTCAATTTAGAAAACCTTATTATTTATAAGGTAATTTAGTGTTTCATGATAATTGTAAACTATTACTCTAGATTGGATGATTTATGATAGGAATTTATCATAAGTGGATAATATTTCTAGTATATCCTTATCTATAGTCATGTAATTTATCTAATAATTATTTAGAGTATGTTTGGAATCAAAATGGGATGAAATATATGTCCAACCAATTATCCTAAAAAACTCTAACAGCAAAGCCACTAGAATTGCACACCATTTTAAAGTTGTTATCCTAGTGATTTTATACAATGATAGGAGTGGACACCATTATATTTTTCATATCATTAAAACCCAATGAAATAATTCACTAAAATCCAATGGAATGTCTATAGATAGTATGTGTGTCAGTAGTTGAAATATTTTTGAAAATTATTTAACCAAGCGGTGATATAATTCTATGTGGATTAAGAAACTCTTTATGCCATTCACTATAATGTATTGATGTAAGACTTTCATTACTTTAGTTTATACTAGGTTGACTTCCATTCCATTATTTGAAATTTTATATCCAATGATGATTCCTCCTTAGACCATGAAATTAAATTTCTTCCAATTGAGAACATGGAATTTATCTTCACAATGCTGAAGAAACATCTTCAAATTGCTAAGTAAATATTTGAAGGATCATCCATTTATGGAAAAATCAACCATTAAGATTTATAAATACTCAACCACTATATCATGAAACACATATTCCATACATTGTTGTAAATGTTTTGACACATTACACATTCAAATTTACATGATTTGGTAGGTGAAGGTTCGGAATAGGCATGTGAATGTTATTTTTGAGAAATATTCTAGGTCGATAGGGATTTGATTGTATCTATACTAAATATCTAGAAAGAAAAAAAATCATACCCTACTAATCTATATGGAATATGATCAATGCATTGAAGTGTGAAGTAGTATTTTTGGGTTTTTATATTGATATATATGTATTCAACATATACCATCCATCTAGTAATGGTTTGAGTTGGAATTAATTCATATTTATTGTTTTCTAAAATAGTCAAGACACATTTCATTGGTATCACATGTAGTGGGCTAACCCACATGATATTAGATATTGAAAATATTATACGAGTATCAACAAGTTTGGTTAAATTTATTATTAATGAATTGTTTCATTAGTAGGGTGATTCTCCACTATGTTTCATATTTAGGTTTTTAGTATTCTTATAAAATAATTTAAATGGTGAAAATCTGGGGGGATAATCCATTTAATATCATCCACACCCCAGGATAGTGTATTGTTATAACTATTGAAAAATTTTATCATTTATTCTTTATGAATCTAATTCATCTTTGAGAATATTATAACTGGATGTGAATATTCAGTTTCTATGAATGATTTCATCAATGTTCTTATAAAGGGAATTAATTTTAAAAATTTTAGATTAGTAACTAAGGGTGTGTCCATTGAAAAAGTGTCTCTCATAATAGGTTTAATTAAATTCAACTCCACGTATTCATTGTATACTTCTTCATCGAGATAAAGATTCTATTTCTCATTCTTAATATCCATGAAATAAACCTTTTCATATGTCAAAAACTGTCTTTAAAACCAAATGAGTTTCTGTATTTCATGGAATCATTCACTTAATTGAATATTACATGTTATTCACAAACTCTGTAAATATGTCTAACTTTGATAACATCAATCAATCCCTTGGTAGTGGAAAGTAATTATTTCCCTATTATTTTGGGTACATATCCTTATTCCCCAATATCTAGAATAATGTAATCACTAGGAAATTTGAACCTTCCAATTTTTACTATAATTCCCTTGAGATGTCATAGAGGATACATGACTGATTAGTCATCCATCTTAAGTGCCACTATTGTTTATTTTAGTTCTTTAGGTCCTATTTTTTAGAATAAACTCATCGAAATGAGATTATTACTTTCACTGAGATCAAAAAATTCTTTTCTAAAATTATATGTTCTTATAGTTTAGGGAATCGAGAATCTATCGGGGTTTCTAATTTTTTTGGGAAATTATGCTCTAAAACTACTTAGAAAACTTCATTCCATGAAATGAATCATATGAATTTAATTTATATTTTTTTGAGATAATGTCATTAAATAATTTTTCATATGTTTTTATATGAACAAGGGCTTTAAAAAAGGGATTTTTATTTTTATTTTCTTGATAATTTCAAAAAACTTTGTATTTCCCACTATTTTTCCTTATCTTGTTCTTTTTGGGATTGAAAAACAGAGCATGTATGGTAGTGGTTCTAGGTAGACATATTATTTTACATGAATATATTGTACATGACCTCTTTTTTATAAGCTCTACTTCTAGATTCTAAAATTTACTGGTTTTTTGGGTTCTCTCATTGTTGTATTTGTTGATGACTTTTGAAAAATATTCAACCTCTTACATACTATTTTCCTCATATTTTTATGGTTATCGAAATTTCTAATCTTTTGTAATATGAATAAAAATATCATTTTCCTATTGTCTTATGTGTGTCTCAGTATTACTGGAATGTTTACCTAGTAATAAATCTAATAGAGTCTAGGAGATCTTACCAACTTGGTGATCGAGGTTTAAGAGAGAATGCCTTTAGTTTGTAATCCTTATTTATTGGGTATAAATTTATTGGTCTCGTTTTTAGTGAACATTGTAAGTATGTTTTCATGATTTGATTATTTAGGTGTGTCTTGTTGTGGTAACCTCAGTAGATATTTTTTAAAGTGTTTCTGATGAGGCGGAAGACAATACTGAGCCTAGTAGGAATAGATTTATGTGGGAATGTTTCTTATGGTCGAGTATGTGGGTTATGAGGTGGGTAACGAGATGGTCCATGATTCCATAGTATAGTTTAGCTGCTCCTCTATTTATAATTCCCATATATGGGTTTTTGATACTACATAGATTTCATAAGGAAGAAGATTTTCTGAAATTATTATTGTTCTTGATTGTAATTTACATAATTTCAATCCAGATTTCTTTTTCAAGGACTTTTTGGAAATCTAAGTATAGGTGTGGGCCTACACTCATCTTGTAACATTAAATTTCCATGATAGGAGAAAATTTTAGTGGTGATGGAGAAGGAATTTAAAAAATTTCAATCTTTTTAGTAAGGTATTTCGCTTAGGCTGCAACACTAGTGGTTTATTCTACATGGTGAATTTTTTATCGAGGATTTAATCTATCACACTAACATAAACTGGAATTGTATGATACCACATCCAAAATTGATCAACCCAATTTTAGTGTCTAGAGAAAAAGTCCTCCATTAGAAGTGGCATCTACAATCACAACTACAAAACATGAATTTAAAAATGATGACCTTTATCAGTGCTTTATTTTTTGCACTCATATAGGGACCCTTTATCATTGCTTTATTATCACTGATAAGGGTCCAAATGAAATCAAATAATTAAATTAGTAAAAAAATAAAAAATGTGTTTATTAAAAAAATTATAAAAATTATTAATTAAATAAAAATATATAAAACTGAATAAATTAATTACACTATATATAAATTATAAATACAAATAAATAGTATATATTAAATATATATATATATTCATAATGAAAATTAAATAAATAAAAATCAAAAATAAGTAAATTGAGAAAAAATATTAATCATTTTTGTAATTAGATAATTATTGATTAGGTTAATAAATAATATATATTAAATATGTAGATATATATGAATGTATAAAAATATGATTTATATAATTCAAAATATTCATTTATGGATAGAGTAATGGAAAAAATTGAAAAATGTCATTTGATTTTTCAATTTAACGAAGATCCAATGTGTGTTATATTGATTTCACAAATACATAGTTAATGCATTTTTATAAACAACGCACACACAAAAAATAATTTTTTTAAAAGTGTTCTTATTTTAAATTTATTTAATTTCTCTCATTTTTAACATGCATGGACTTAAGATTAAATATTCATTAATAATGTTAAAAATATATTAGTAAAAACAATATATATAAATAAATATATTTTTAAATGTAAATTTACTATATTAATACATTTATATATTTATAATTATAAATGAATATATATTATTGTTTAGAAAGTATTTATAAAATTATAAATAATTGATTATATATATTTAAATAATTATAAATATATAATTATATATATTTAAATAATTATTAAATTTATAATAAATTTATTTAAATAATGAATATATTTACTATATTTATATTTATATTTATATATATTTATTAAATATATATATATATAATTATATAAATATATGTAATGAAATATATACTATTTTTAAAAATTATTTATAATTTATAAGTAAATAATTATCTATTTAAATAATTATAAATTTATAATAAATATGTTTAAATAAATAATATATTTACTATATTTATATTTATATATATTTATTAAATATAATTATAATTGTGTATATGTATATCATTTTTTATTAATATTTATAATTATAAATCATTTATCAGCACTTATGCAATAAGCACTAATAAAAAAATATTTATTGGCACTTTTTTAGCACTGATAAAGATACATTTTATCAGAGATTATTACCTAAGGGAAGATAAAGGGTATATTTATTAGTGCTCTTTTGGAAGTGCTAATAAAAGTGTCCCGATCTATTTAAAAAACCCTAACTAGTCACGAACGTATCACGATATCTGAATTTTTCTGTGGAAGCCACCCTCTATTGGTGCTTCTCTTTGGTGAATAAAAGCTTGAATCAAGCATCAAAGACATCTAAGACTCAAACCCAATGGTTGAATTAATATAAGACTTGAAAGTACATCTTTCTCTACTTTCTCTCAAACGTAAGTATTTCTCTACTTTCTTTTGGGGAACTCCGGGTGTAAAAAATCAATGGTTCTGGTGATGGTGGAGGATGTTTTGAAACTATGAATGTGTTGAGTTATCCATTTGGTAGATTTGTCCATGGTGATATTCCAGTCAGATGCATGGAATTTTTAGAGTGTGAAACACCTATACTGTGATCCTCCCAAGCTTTGCTTCTAGGAAATATGAGCATCTACTGCCTTCTTAATTTCATTTATGAATTAATATAGGAAATTTGTGAGATTCTCGTTTATTTATGTGATAGTGTGGACAAATAATGCTTTATTTTCATGGGATAAATAGTGGAATTGACCATATTATAGAAGTCTTATCCCATTTTATATCATCTATATAATTTTTTAAATATCCATTTCTATGATGGTGGTCGGTTAGCCTATGATACGACTTGATAGCATATTAAACTAACTAGTTATATTCATATTTGTGTAGTAGAGACCTTAGATAGGGATTGATGTTTTATGGATCTGTTAATTTTGGGATTCCACTTAGATTTCTAAGTTAACTAAATTTTTTCCACATAAAAAATGTGACCTCACATGATTCGTTTCTTCTTGGTAGAGGCTATTGTGTATGGGGTAGATGTTGCAATGGTTGGTTTGTGTTTCTCCCTTGTTTGTGATATATCTTTTTTTATGTGTATTATTTCTTTATTCCAACTTTTTTATAGACCTCACTAAAATGACATGGATGTGTCAATTTGTATTGGATGGAATCCCAAGAATACTTCAAATGGGTAGATTTGAAGTGATGACCTCCTTTGAATCGTTGGGATTGGCTGGTCTAGCGATGTGTCATCCCAAGATTCTTTATATGTTTTCAAATATTTTATATACCATTAATATTAAATGTAATAATTCCTTAGTTTGTTACACCACTTTATAGAAAATATATAATGGTGGTAATCAGATTTGATATATTAGAAATTATTTTTAGGTATTAATCATTTTAAGTGTAAGTGTATTGGTTCCACCCCTAGGAATATCTAATTACCATCCATGTATATGAAATAAATCTTTATTATTAATTTCATCTATCAATAAATGTTTATATCTTGAAGTTTATTGAATGAAAGTTTATTATTATTTTTTATCATATTTGGGTTTCATATTACTTCATAATTTCAAATATTATATTTTCATTTGTTTTAGGTATTGAAGAAATACTTGATATGTTTCAAAAAACTATTATTATTGAATATTTTTCATGGGAATAATCCTAAATATATTTTATATACAACTTCCATTCTCATCAGTTTCTTCACTTAAATATTTATTGTATTTTGTTCCTTATGAATCATCCCCCCATATCTTTATGTTGCTTGTAATAATCTGAGAAATAATAATCCCATGTATGACTACCACTTAGAGTATTTCAAGAAACATTATTGCAAGTCCACAAAAGATGGAGGATGTGTCTCAAACAACAAAATGAAATGATAAATGTTTAGGAGATGAGCTTGTGAGAATGACAGTTTTCTATAACATTCCATTTGAATGAATTTATATGATAACATCTACCATATTGGAGTAATTGTTTTATTAAATTAATTTACCCATTTTCTTCAAATCATATTGAAATTATTTGAAACAATTAAATGTTGGGTTTCTTTTATTAAAATTATCTATAACCTTCACCTTTGATAATTAATATCTTATGTGTACTCATTTAATTTAAAAAATAAATATTTCATGAATCAAATAGGATGAAAATGAATCGAAAATGGTTGTATGCTAATCGATTGATAAAATATTATAAGGATGGTGTTAAAGAGTTCATCTAGTTTGTAATAGAGCATTCATATAACCCTTCTCAAATCATTTCTCCATATTTAAAATGTTTTTATACTAGAAACATTAGTCTGGGAGAGTTTGAAGAACATTTTATTTGTTAAAAAATAGATCATAACTATAAATGTTGGACTACACATGGAAAAAAATAAGAATACAGCCCAATTGGGATGATATTATAGTTTCTGATTTATTTAATTTGAATACCATTATAAATGATAATAGAGATCATAGAAAATAAATGAAAATGGATATTGAAGATAACCTTTGTGATTTTCCAAAGTTGTTTAAGAAGTTAAATAGTAGTTCTAGGATACCATTGTATACTAGTCGTACTATATATATAAAATTGTTCATTGCATTGATGTTGTATAATTTCAGAGATGGAAGCAGATAGAGTGACACAAACTTTAAATAACTACTTGGTCACCTAAATGATATGCTACTATAGGAAAATGAATTAACATGTCAAACATGTGATGCTAAACAAATCCTAAGTTCAATGGAAATGATATCTAAAAAAATAATTGCATTTCCATGTAATTTCATATTGTTTCTCAAAGACCATTAATCACTCATAAAATTCCCTAAGTGTGGGGAAGACTGATAAAAGAAAAATGAATCGTGTCCTTAGAAATCTATGTGGTACTTTCCTGTAATTAAACAGTTTAGAATACTATATGGATGTTAGGAAATTGTAAGACAATTGACATGTAATGTAGATATAATAATTAAAGATGGTAAACTATGTCATCTAGTAGATTCACCACATTGGAAGAAAATTGATAATGAGTATCCTGAATTTGGAAATGATTCAATAAATTGTTATCTGGAATTATCAACATATGGAATAAATCCTTTTGGGGTATATAGTAGTACTCAAAACACATGTCCTGTCATATGGGTAAATTATAACTTGACACTATTATTATCCCTGAAGAGAAAATACATTATGTTTTCTCTTATTATATCTAGACCAAAGCAACCAAGTAATGATACTGATATCTATTTGGATCCATTGACCAATGATCTGAAATGGATATGGGATACAAGTGTTTTAATGAATGATGATCAAAGAATTTAGTAATTCGTATTGAGGTCCATGTTGTACAGGATGATAAATGACTTCCTTTATTATGTAAATTCACCAGGCTATAACATTAAAGGAATGTTGGGGTGTCTCATTTGTGAAAAAAGTACATTCTAAGTTCTGTAGAAAATTCATTTGAAGACTTTGTCTTTAGGACATTAGAAAATTTTATCTCAACAATATAAATACTAATCCTTGACAATATCATTCGATGGGAATATCGAAAAAGGTAAAACACTTGCTCCAATAATGGGTAATCAAATATTAAGTAAAGTAAAAGATATTAACAATATTTTCAGTAAACTAACTGACTGAAAATTAATTTTTTTATTAGAATAGACCATATTTTAAGGGTTAGGGGAACCCAACATGACTTACATGACATAAAAAATTACAAAAGACCCCTAAAATCCAAGATCCCAAGGAAAAAACAACCAAATTCAATACAGTGAGAACTCCTCCCCAATATCAAACACAATAAGACCAGATTTCACCATCACATCGCTGCTCAGGAAACTGTTCCGTGCAGGATTTCACGGGCCTGGTACCGATGGAAAATTTCATACCCTCTCGAACATCCAAATCTAAATAGCAATGGACCGCAAACACTCTCTTCTCTAAACCTCTTCTCAAGAAGTCATGTAGCTAAACTGGTTGTATTTCCCCAAGAACCATAGACTATAGTGCCACCTGCACAAAATCCCTCCTTCCACACACACAAAATAAGAAACGCCAAAACAGTGTCAGAGCTAGATCCCATGCCCCAACCTTCATTCACAATATCACATTCATATAAACCAAAAAACCATTTTCAGTAAACCATTTTCAAAAATCCTTACAAAATCAGGTTGTAAAAAATAAATCAATTTTCTTTTAATTACTATATTTCAATTTGTTGTATGTCATACATTTTATAGTAGACATGCGTATAGAAAAAATTTATTTGAAAATTTTATGGGAATGTTACTATATGTTCCTAGAAAAATGAATAATTTCATCAAGGCTTGGTTAGACTTGATTGAAATGGGGAAAAGGAAATAGTTTCCACCAATGAAGGGAAATAGGCATACTTTTATTTATCCCGTATCTTACACTCTATCCAGACATGAAAATTTTCAATTTTTATTTTCCTTAATATTGTAAAATTTCTACATGGGTATTCATCAAATATCAATAATGTTGTTTCCATGAATAAGTTTAAGTTAAAAGGACTAAAATCACATGAATACCATGTTTTGATGCAAGGATTGATGCATGTTTCTTTCAATTTCATTCTTCCTCAAAATGTCAAGAAAGAATTAACCAGACTCTAATTAATTTTTAATTCCATATACAATCAAGTTATAGACCTTATAAAGATTCCAATCATAAATAAAAATATTGTATTTATATTATGTGAATTAGAGATATTTTTACCACCATAATTATTTGATATAATGGTCCACCTGATGGTTTACTTAGTTATAGAGGTTTAACTATGTGTTCTTGTCCATTACAGATGGATGTACCCCATTGAAAGGTATATGAATATTTTAAAAGGGTATTTCAAGAATCTAAGTTCTCTAGAAGGTTGTGTTGTAGAATAATATATTGTTAAATAAGCTATTGAATTATGTACCAATTACGTATTAGATTTTGATAGTGTTGGTCTCCCAAAGATTCAATACAGTGAATGCCTTATGGGTGAAGGGATTATCAGAAGATATGTTGTTAAAATTACCTTGGAATAATGGGAGAAATTTAACATTGATATTTTACATTATTATTAAGATGTTGATCTATACACTGAATCCCACATAGAAATTCATATAGATTTGAATCCATTAAGGGCTGAAGTATTGATATCAAATACACATAATAAACAAATTATATGATGGTTCTAATATAAAATTTATAAGGTGTCATTTAAAAATCCTAATTCAACTGTCACACAACATCAATGGATAGCCATGAGACCAAATATAACTATTATATCTTACACTGGTTTTATAACCAATGGTTATATTTTATATAAATAACAACATGATGAGTGAAATAAAATGAAAAAATAGTGGTGTTATACATGTGGATGAAGTGATTCTCATATCTGGTTCCAAGGATATATATCCAATTTATGAAAATATGTTATATTTTGGAATTATCGAATAGATATACTAGTTGTATTATATAACATTTCTAGTTCTAATTTTTCATTTCAAGTGGGTTGTTAATATGAGTGTAGTTAAAGTTGATGAAATGGGATTTATAATGGTGAATTTCATTATGGAATGGGAAAATGATGATCCATTTAAAATATAATCATAATAAGTGGATGTATTTTATGTCTCATATTTAGAAAACAATAATTGGTCGACTGTTTTTCTGGTGACTAGAACAAATGTTAGGTCAGATGGAAATTCAATCGGGGATGACCATTTTATTGGGAGATCACAATCAGTTCATGTCATTCCAAATATAGAAAATTTATTTTACATTATAGGGGACCATAAAGATGGAATTTTTATTCTTGATAAGGAAAACAAATACTTAAAACCATTAAAAATAAAGAGAACCAAATATGAAGGTAAAAGTGTATTTTATTATACTATGTTTTCCTCATAATAATATATGTTATTGACTACATTATCAAAATACAAATGTAATGTTTGACTATTTTTCATTCAAATTATTCTTCACATGATTATTTTACCAATCCCTCAAAAGAAAAAACTATAAAGAAGGAAACAATTTATTAATATGTAATGGTAATGTTATGATATACATTCTCTATTTTTCTAAAAAAATTATATAATGGATCTTTGATTTAATTTTCATTATTACTTGTAGAGTTCGTTTATTTTAGAATATTTCTATCCACATTTAACACCTTTACAAGAAAAGAAACACACTATATCTACACAATCATAGTGGTAATCATGATGTTTAAACACACACACACAATTTCCATACAATTAATGTATTTTTTCATATTTGTGATTAATTTATTTATTTTTATTATTACTCCCATAAACAAATTCTTATATAGGTGGATTATTTTGTTTGGTTTGGAGTGCTCCATACATATTTCATGGATTTCGACACCAACACATCCCCAAAATTCTTCTCCCTTAAAACTTTTTCACCCATGTAGTATAGGTATTTATCACTTTCCTTCAATTTCCCTCCAATGCACAATCACAGAGGTAATATTGATGTTTGCACTGTAAAATCATTTTCCATAGAATTAACATATTGTTCCATATTTATTTTTTATTTATTTATTTTTAGTATTACTCACATAATAAGTGTTATCTTATAAAGGTGGATTTTTCTGTTCGAGTTGGATTAGTCTTTCCATCTTTCATGACTTTCTATGCCAAAAACATCCACATACTTCTCCCTCAAAACCTTTTCACCCATGGTGTGTTAAAATTTATCACTTTCCTTAATGTTTTTTCATTTCTCAATCATTGAGGTAATATTGATGTTTTTATAGTAAAATCATTTTTTATATAATTAATTTATTATTTAATATTAATGTTTTATTTATTTCTTTTTAGTATTACTCATATAATAATTATTTTCTTAAATAGATGAATTATTTTTTTTTAGTTGGGGTGGTTTGTTCAAAGTTTCTCATGATCATGAGAGAATAGACTTTCATCCTACACCTGATATAATTAATACAAGGAACTTCATCAATAATGAATACAAAAAAATGAAAAGGTGAATCCTTACTAAAACTTTTATTAATTATTTCATCATTTTATATATTATTTGTAGGTTAATTTTGTTATCATTTTATCTAATACTTATTTAGTTTTTTTCACATATATTTTGGGAAGTCATATTGATTCAATTTTAGTATTAGAAAAATGTTTTTCATTGAATTCCAAAATCGTACAGGAAGATCATGTGTTCATTTTAGTTACTGCTCATGATATAATGGGAACATGATCTTCCTCGAAAATTTTTCATTTGAACAATGAGTAGAGTTTTTCAGCTAAGAACATAGATTAAATATATTGTGTTGGATTTTCAATAATGAAATGAAATGTAAATAAATTTAATATTGGAAGTAATGTTTTCTATGAGAGTGGGTCATTTAGGAATCAGTCTCACCTCAATCTGACATACGACGTGATCGGTATGACTCCAAGTGCATCTTTTTATTTAAAATTGACATTAATTTTAGTAAAAAAGAAAACGGACATACTCAAAACCAATCAAACATATTCATATTATATTAATACTTTAATAAGATTATCTATAAGTCATTTTTAACATTTTCAAATCATCTTCACCTCAATCTTATAGAATATGTTCCCAGTATGAATCAAAGTGTATGTTAACTGTTTAAAATTGTCATTTTAGTTCCAAAAGTGTCACTCACTTAAACCATATCAAATGTTCTTGTATTTTTCTGATAATTTAGGAAAAATATTCATCATTCATTTTTGACATGTTGGAATTTTTTCATATCAAATTGAGACATGATGGTATTGGAATGATTCAAAGTGTGTATTTCCATTTTAAAATTACATTTTAGTAAAAAAATAAAACTGATCTGCTCAAAACCAATAAAACACATATATATTGTTTTATACCTATTTAAAATGATCCATAAACCATTTTAGATGTGTAGGAATCAGTCTCCCCACAATCTAATGCACGGTGTGACCGGTAAGATTATAAGCGCTTCTTTTTATTTTAAATTGACATCATTTTTTGTAAAATAGACAATGGACCAACTCAAAACTAATAAAATGCATTAATATTGTTTTGTTACGTTATTAAAATAATCCATAAGTCATTTTTATGTGTATTAATCTTCCTCACCTCAATATGATACATGATGTTCATGGTATGACTCAAAATAGCCATTATCAGTTTAAAATCGACATTTTAGTTCAAAAAGTGTCACTCATTGAAAACCAGACAAACACACTCAAATTTTTTGGATATTTTAGTAAAATGATTCATAAGTAATTTTTGATGTTTGTGAATTAGTTTCATGTCAAACCAATATACGATATGATCAAAATGATTCAAAGTGTGATTTTCTAGTTTAAAATGACATTTTAGTAAAAAATACAAGTGGAATACTCAAAACTGAGAAAACACATTTTTATTATATTTATACTATAGTAAAATGATCCATAATTATTTTGATATGTGTATGAATCATCTTTACATCAATATAATACACAGTGGGACGGTTATGACTCCATTTTCCTCTTTTTATTTAAAATTAACATCATTTTTTTGTAAAATGGAAAACCGTCCTAATTAAAACCAATAAAACACAATCAAATTGTTTTTAAACATTACAAAAATGATCCATAAGTCATATATGATAGATAATAATCATTTAAACCTTAATATGATGCATGATTTTCCTGATATGACTCAAAGTGTCCATTATCACTTTAAAATCGATATTTCTGTTAAAAAAGTGTCACTCACTAAAAACCAATCAAATGCGCTTGAATTTTCATTATAATATAGGAAAATGAATAGTAATTAATTTTCATTGTGTAGGAATTAAATCACTTAAAACAAATACATTATTTGATTATAATGAGTCAAAGTGTGTGTTTCTAGTATAAAGAGACATTTTAGAAAAAAAAATACTAGTGAGATACTCAAAACTGAGAAAACACATTCATATTCTTTTTTTTGCAATAAGAAAATGACTCGTATGTAATTCAAGATGTTTAAGAATCATCTTTATCTCAATGCAATTCACGATATGACCAGTATGACTCCAAGTGCATCTTCTTATTAAAAATTGACATCAATTTTCGTAAAATGGACAACTGGCGAAATCAAAATAGAGAAAACACATTTGGATTGTTTTGATACTTTATGAAAATGACTTATAAATTATTTTTGACAGAAATGAATCAATCACTCCTCAATAAGATGCATGATCTTCTCATTATAACTCAAGGTTTCTGATATCTATATAAAATCGACATTCCAGATCAAAAAATGTCACTTATTGAAAACTAAACAGATGTGCTCGAGATTTATATAATGCTTATATAATTAATTTTAATAAATATAATTCTTGAATAAAAACAAGAAACTGTGTGATTTGGAATAATTAAACACAACTAAATCATATGCACCATTTTCTTGTTATGACTCAAAGTTTAGTTTAAAATTAACACTTTCTGTTAATTTATTTATATTTATTATTACTACCATAAGAATTGCTTTATATATAGGTGTGTTATTTTTCTTGACCATGGGTGGTTTTTTTACAATATCACAAGTCTGTTTCAGTATCAAAATACGAAGGAACATTGATATTTTGAATTTATGTAACTATTTGTACTTATGTACTTGTATAAACCAATGGTTGAAATGTCTATATTATAGTGTTTTTCTTTTATTTGTATTATAAATTTCATTAATATTTAAATTTCATATCGATTCATGATTTTGTTGATATGTTGGTGCCTATGTGAATTTAGTGTGTTCTTACAACACATTTCACTGGTGATATAGTGTGTAGTTATAGAACACTATAGTATTCTCATTTATCAGTGCTTTTGAAAGCACTGATAAATGGATCCTTTATCAGCACTTTCAAAACTGTTGATAAAGGTTAACTTTATCATTACTAAATATAATCCCTTAAAAATTGGTTCTTTATTAGTTTTAAAAAAATTTGATAAATTACACCATTATCCGCACTATTGTTAGCACTAATAACCAACCCGTTTATTGGTGTTTTTTACGCTGCTAAATGACAAGGGTATTTAATATTGCTTCAGTTTTCAGTGCTTCCCTAGAACTTATAAATTCCATTTTTAGAGATGTTATAGGACTATTTTTTAGTATTTCATAGTCCATGTACTATGTTTTAGGCCCTATAATAAAGTTTAGAACTATAACCATACATAAATTCAACGATGTGGGTATTTCTGAGTCAATTCATTAAAGTGCTTCCAAGCCTCTTGAGCTAATTCATCATCCTCTTGAGTGAAGTTTTAGATTCCATTCTATAGCTTCCATGTACGTATGGGTGTAGATTAGTTGAAATGAAATTTCGTTTCTAATTCATATCAATTAATAATGGATTTTAGATCATTGATTTTAAGAAAATCCTTGACTCTGTCATGCAAGGATAAGGGAAATACCCTCCGCCTGGTGGAATCAAAAGATACACCCTCACTTCTAAGAGTGTTTCAAACTTCTTTAAATTTCAAAATATACTCATGTAGATATTCACTCTCAAATCCATGAAATAGTATTATATTATTGATTATGTGAATGATTCCAAGATAGATCAGAAATTGAAGTTCCTAGATATCATGATGAATTATAATGGGAACAACACTAGTATTGGATGGAAAATTTTAATTCATAATGGTTAATTCTGGTAGAAAATATGGCACTCATTTCCATTCATCTAGCACATATTGGGAGTTTTGAGGATTATGTATAGAAAGATTGAGATACTCGGTCATAATTGTACGATGCCATGCGGAAATCTACATCTTGATTTCAGGGATGAACCCAAGAGGTTATTGAGGTACTAGGAACCTAAAATGAGTCATAATAAACTAACACATGAATTATATAAACAACACAGATGAAGGTACTCATCCTTGTATGATGGTTGTAATATCAAACGACAAGGTGAAGGAGGGTGTGAGGAAATGACAATTGCGTTTTGATGGCCACTAAGCTCAAGAAAACAGCTACTCCCAAGAAATAGAACCAAAATTTTATAGTCTTATCCATCATCATAGATTATTCACTATCATGATTAGATTATAAATTTATGTTAAACCAAACATTCACAACTATATAGGTTTAAAAATAGTGTAATTTTGGGGTCAAAAACATAGATAGAGTTGGAAAAGGATGGTGACCTAGTAATTGAACTTTAACAATGGATTCACCACACAATTATTAGAGGTTGGGTTCAAAAATAATCTGATTGATTTACATGTAATGACAATGGATGGATCAGGATCAATTCTAGGGAGCTTATGTAAAGGGTGTTCCAAAATCTAGGTTGGGGTGGTCCGATGGATTATGCTACAATGTATTTTATAATTCACCTATTGGATTTTCTTAATCCAATAGAATCTTAAATGATAGGAAAACACACATTGGTTTAGATGTGGTCACTTTTCTAGGCTCATTATGCTTAACTTCATAGGAAAAAAGCATGAAATATTATTAGTTTTAGTAAACTTAACTCTAATATAGTGAGGTTCCCTCTATTGTAATTACTCAAATGAGGGTTTTGAAAAATAATATGATAAACACTTTATATAAAAATGGTTTTTTATATTCTGATTTAAGAATTATTTATGTTTTGGATAACCCTTCTCTCAACCCTTAACCCTAATATAGTTAGCCACACATGTTAACGGTGATATTATATGAATGGGAGAATTTAAACAATAATTTAATATTTATTAAAAAATCCAGGATTAATGAAATAAAAATAAATCAATTCATTTACTTCGAATGATGAAACAAAAATTCATGGGAATTGGTATTGAATGTGTTATTTTCTGGAACAAAGAACAAGAAATCATCAATTCCATTAGATGAAGTACAACATCAATGGATGAAAAAAAATATAAGAGAAAATGAGAGAAACTAGGTTTATAAAAGTACATATGAGAAAGTGAAAAAGGAGATTATTCTTAAAAGTTATAGGTGTTGAGATATAAATAGGCTTGATCATCTCATGACAAGTAATGACCTTACATCATGAGTTTGATTTAATTAATTCTTACTTGAAACATTCACATCATGTTTCTATGTTTTTTTAATTTAATTGGATCTTCATATATTCAATTATTTAATATCTTTCGAACATCATGAATAATTTCATGGATTCTATCCAATTCTTCAAAAACTGATATTATGTCTTTCACATCGTGTAAATAATTCACATCCTAATATTTATCTTGATCATAGGATTTATGAATTGTATTTATTTTATAGGATTGTGTCTTTATGGAGGGTTGGCCAATAAAAAATTCAACACTTCTAAGTTTTGATTTACTTTCACATTTTTAACTTCTTCATATAGGAAATTCATGGCCTTAATTGGTTTCATGGCTTGACCTTCAGTCAGCAAGGGGCCTATATCTGAGGATTTCATGTCATGAGTTGTATTCATGATGTGAATTTTTTAAAATTGATGAAATTTATTGGACCAAATAATTTTAATATTAAACGTTTATTTACCATGAAAATGTTCCAAAATCAAATTCATGTTATAATAAAACATGAAAGTATCCCAAAACATGCTTCCAACATATATATATGAATTAATATTTTCATACAGCTTCATGTGATAGAAACCACCATCATTTAACAGGACTACTAATCCACTAGTATTTGATCAATAGACCATGTACCTATAGAACATATTTCCTTCTTTGGTATATAGTGAAAGAGACACATTTATTAATGAAATTTATCAACTTAATGTTAGCATTTATCAATGAATTTCATTGATATAAATACTAAATTGTCTATGGAAATAAATTGTATGGTTTGGAATCCTTTCAATAAAATTTTCTCATAAAATTACATTCCCCATGAGTAATGTGATGATATGGCGAGTAAATTCCTCAATCTAATAAAAAATTAAGGACACTTTTTTTGAAAATGAAGCTCCATTAAAACACTTGAAAATCATGTTTCATATTATATATATAATCCAAGAAGTAATATTTATCATTTCTTTAATGGGATAAATCCTAGTATTTAAGGGAATTAATCCATTAGACATTTTAATTATATGAGGGTATAATATCATGTTCTGCCAATACACTGACATAATTATCTAAGTATTGTGTTTTCCTAAGAAAATAAGAAAGGAAGATGATGGTTTATCACTCTAGAAAATGAAATATGGTATAATGGAATAAGGTATGGTTATAATTTTCATCATGATATTATTTTTATTGGAAACATCACGGAACATACATGATGGGAGTGACATTTCTCATAAATTTTATAGATAAATGAAATCAAGATCATGATTTCAATGGAATGAAAGAAGACACTAATGTTCATCACTTAAACTATTAGGAGATAGGGAACTATTCGAATTTATTCCCCAAGAATCAATGTAATATAACTCTTATAATTGTAAGGTAAAAATTCCATTATTATGCGATCACTAGATCTATGGTTGAGGTTCCTAAATATGTATTGGTATGTACGTTGATCATAGACACAAATTTAGAAAATTATTTATTTGATTCTTGATATTAAATATTTAATATATTCCATTTTTTCTAAGAAATTTATATATTACCCTAGAACCATAAAAAGGGAGTTATCAATCAAGAATCCTAGTGAAAAAATAATTATAATATGGATTTGTTATTTATTCCTCTTTATGAAACATAGATGTAACCTAATTGAAAAAATGATTGTTATACCTATGTTTTAATTTTATAAAATCCTTTTAAAGTATTGGATTTCATATTATAATATACTGATTAATTATTGAGGTAAGGATATTATAATTTTTTATGGAGATATAGAGTCTATTATCATACAAGTGGAGAGTAAATCATCTATATCATGTATGAATCCACCTATATTCACTCTCCTTAATTAAATTCAAGGATGATTATACACAACCTATTCATGGTAAAGGTATCCTTGGAACAGAGCATATATCTATTATTGAAGAATACATTGAGGTGTTTTTTGAAGAACTACCAGGACATCCACTTAGGTGTGAAGTAGATTTTTTCATTGACGATATCTCTGAGGAAAAAATGTTTCTAAAACACCAAATCAAATGACTATAGTGAAATTAGTGTAATTTAAGAAACAAATTCATCAATTGTGTGATAAGGGATTCATAGGGCCTAGTGATTCACCACGGTCATCCTCTATTCTTATTTATAAAAGGATTCATGGGTTTATGATGTTGTTCTTCTATTAGAGAGAAATAAATTTCATTACTATGAAGAAAAAGTATCCAATAACATGAATTGATAAAAAATTTAATCATTTTTAACGAGATTAATATTTTTCAAAAATTTATCTTCATTATAGGTATCATAAAATACATGTAATGTGTGAAGATATTCGAAAGAAATTAAGATGAGTTATGAAAATTACAAATTTACATAATTCCATTTGGATTGACTAATGAACCCTATATTTTTATGGATCTAATTAACAGAGTATTCAAGTATTATTTTGATATTTTCATTATGGTATTTATAGATGTTATATTGATATATTATAAATTTTATTATTATAAAAAGATACATTTTGGAATCATTCATACAACTATTATAGAAAATGAGTTTTATGGAAAATTTAGAAAATGATAATTCTGGATTCATTAAATTTATATTCTGGGTTGTATTATATCTAAGGATATAAAATTTTTTGATACTTCACTAAGAAATGTTGTGATATAATGATCATTATAATTAATATAATGGAGGTATATAGTTTCTTTAGATTGGTAGGTTATTATTGATGATTAATTGAAAACGTCGCATGATTAGCTAAATTGTTAACCAAGTTTACACATAAAGTGGTCATATTATTATGGTCAAAACAATTAAAAAAATGTTTTGTATAATTAAAGAGGTGATTGGTAATTTAATTGATATTGAATTTACAATTAGGAAGGGTTTTATTTTTGATATATTGTGATTCATCAAAGAAATGATTTGGATGTGTCCTTATATATAACGATTGAGTTTTTTCATAGGCATCAATGTTGTTAAAGATTCATAAATATAATTATCCAACCCATGATCTTGAGTTGTAAATCATAAAAAATTCATTGATGATATAAAGGAATTACATTTATGGGGATTGATTTTAAAAATACATAGTCCATATAAGTTTTAAATACATATTCTCACAATAATATCTCTATGTGAGGCAAAGGTAGAGTTTATAACTATAAAAGGATTATGATTCCTCAAGAAAATACAACCCTAGAAAGTAAAATATGGTGGTTAATGCATTGAGTATGAAATATCATATATATTTTTTAATAATATTAACATTAAAATAGATATTTTATACATGGATTTAGTAGTGTTGTATATGGGAATCATTAAGGATGGGGAAATGTCACATATTTTACAAATGACTTACAAATCATCCTTATTTTTGAAAATAAAAAGTTTCGAGACTGATGATAACAATATTCAAAAGAAAATTGAATCCCTAAAGAAATGAATGTTGGTAAACTTTGTCTATGAAAATGGTATATTTATATTTGGAAAAAATTTATCTTTTATATGAATTATATATATGGGAATATAATTATTAGATAAATATTAAAAGTAAAAATTCTTTATACACCTTGGAATTACCTAAATGTTTTACAATTTAAAGGAACTTCTTTTATTGGATAATATAAAATGGGAAATAATAGACTATGTATCAAGAAGCATGGGATTTCAACAGGTAAATGTTGAAAGATAACATTTTAAATGGGTCAATAATCCTATACCTATTTCTAGGTGAATTTATATGATATTACTATGGAAATTAACACTTTATTTCTATAGACTCTTAGAATAAATGATGGCATATGGGTTATTATTGATTTTCTTACCAAGTCAATGTATTTCTTCATAATAATAGAAAATTAATATCTTTATCAACTATCATGTCTACTTATTAATGATGTTATGAGACTTCATGTTTCACCTATCTCAATTTTATATAATTTTTATTTGTGGTTTACATAAAAATTATAGAAGTTTATTAAAAAGGATCATCAAACTGAGCTAAATTTGAGAACTATCTATCATCCTCAAATTTATGGGTAGTATGAAAGGACGACTTATACATTATAATAAATTTTGAGTTCAATATCACTTGATATTAATGGTACATGGGATTAGTATTTACCTTTGGTATAATTCACATATAATAATACCTTTCATTCAATCATTAAAATGGTATCAAATGCATAACTACAAAAAAAGATTTGTTTTACTTCAAATTTTTGGGATTAATTTTCTGAAAATAATCGTGTATGGATAATTTTTGTTAAGGAGACAGTGGTAAAGGTAAAGAATATTCAAAGTCATATTAATGAAGGTCAAAGTATACAAAAACGTTTTGATGATAACTAATTAAATTATTTATAACTTCTAGTTGGATATAATGTTTTATTTATGTTATCTACATGTAAATTTGTTATAAGGTTCAATAAGAAAGATAAAATAAGTCCTTAGTACATCATTCCTTTTGAAATTCTAAAAAGAATAGAAGTTCTGGCTTACCATTTGGTAATACCATCGTACCTCTGTAAAGTTCATGATGTGTTCTATATCTCTTTATTGAAGAATAAAATTTAAAACCCAACACTTTTTCTCAACAATGTGTAAATATAATTTTAACATTATTTATCATACTATGAAGAGTTGATCTACATTCTTGACACTAGAGAAAAAGTGTTTCAAAAATAGATGAATCAACTTGTAAAGGTACATTAGAGAAATCACATTATAGAAGAATAGACATGGGAACCTAAATAATATTTTATAAAAATTACCCTCGTATATTAATGATATTACATCATATAAATTTCTAGGATTAAATTTTTAGAGGGAAGAATGAAATAGACGAGCTTTAAGTATAGTAAGATTTTCTTTATAGAGAAATAATTGAATAATGAAAATGGATTTATTCAATGATTTTATTTAAAAGTAAATTATTGAATTATTTAAATTTAATTTGATGAAATTAATGTTATTTTTTAAGTCACCCTGAAAAAATTATCTTTGGTTGAATTTTTTCGATTTTTCAGAAAGAGTTTGATTTTTTTGGTGAATAGATAAAATACTGATTTTTCAAAATCATGTCACATTTATGAAATTATTATTTTGTAATAATGACTTAATAAATTTTAGAGTCTTATTATTGACCAAATATGTGCTTAATGTGTTAAATAATTTATTTTAAAATATTTTTTTTAATGAAATTTATATTTTATTCAAATTAAAAAAAAATCTGGGATCTTCGCCTTTAATGGTATGGTAGGAAGGATCTATAACTTTTTTCTTCATCTAAAATTCTAAAAACCATTATTTTTTTAAAATGAATAAAAATATTCTTTAAATAAAATTTTTAATTTATTTAAATTTCAAATTATTTTTACACTTAAAACTTATATTTTCTTTAAATCAATTTTTAATGTTTTTTTGTTCTTATTTTAAAAATAATTTATGTAACCCATATAAAATTAATTAAATAAATTATATTACATGTTTTAAATTATAGTTAAAAAAATTGAATATTTTTTCTTTTTGGTTATATTAATAAGTAATCATGGTAAAAATGTTATCTTATCACAGTTAATGTTAAATTGTGTTTATAGGGGTTTAATTAAGAGATATATCTTCATATTTATTTGAAATTTCTCTAAATGTGATTAGTTGAGTATGTTTAAAACCTATAAAAAATTATTTATATATATATATTGGGTGACTTGGTTCCACTTTAACATGGATAAGACCTTTTACTACTTTAAAACACTAAAAAATTACAACAGTGTCGATACCCTCACATATAAAAGGGAAAAACTTATCCTCTATTATTTACACCATTTGAGACACTTATATTGAACAATAACTACCCATATCCCTTCATAAACATCCTATTTATGATATAAATCATATTTTCTCATCAAAATTACAACCTATAAGGCTTAAGATTAATCAAAAAGAGGTCACTCAATAAAGAGGTAATCATATTTACTGACTCTTTCAATGTTTATTTATTCTCAAAATACCTATGAATATGTCGTCCCCATTATATCATAAATAATATTGTATCATTAAAATATATATATGTTATTATGAATATGGTACAATAATTTTCCACCTCCTTTACATCATATGAAAAATGAAAGCATCACTCATGCATACGTAGGACCAACAATCTCCACATGGTAGTGTGATTCATTTTTCATTTCCACTTTACATGGATTGTTATAAAGATAGAATTAATTAAAATTTATTATATTTATTAACTTATTATTATTTTTCAAATATAAGGAGACCCTTACCATTTTACCCTTCCACCAATTAAAAAATGATAATGTCACTCTTGCATACATGTGGACTACCACCTCTACGAAGCAACGTGAATCATTTTTCTTGTCCTCCATTATTAGATGATTATAAATATTTATATAATTATTATATATAATATTTATAGCATTATTAAAATTCATCATATTATGAAACCATGATCAAGATTCAATTACCATAACTTCCAAATCGAAAAATACATGAAAATGAAGCAATTAACACTCTGTGGGATGATGAGGAGTAAATATTGTTAATGAAATGGTGATAATTTGTTATAAGTAAACAATTTAAATTATTATAAGTATTATTTTGATTATAGTATATAATTATATTAATTTTAAATTTATTTTATACAAGGTCAAATCCAAAAAATAAGAAATTCAGACATTATGTGAGTGTTTATTTCACAATATCATCCTTATTTGGGATTTGATTCATTGAATGTTGTGTTAATCTAGTAAAATAAACTCGGGATCCAGGTTACTAGAGTTAGGGTGGTAAAATTTATATTTCCTATATGGTGTGGTGACCCTCCATAGATATACTTCCATTGTGTGGTACTTAACCTTGAAATCTAATAAAATTGTAGAAAATACATCTATCAACATGAACTCTTCCCTCAATATATTTTCAAAAAGGTAGGGACCCTTATATTTTGTTTTTACCATATATAAGAGTGACTTAAAGACTTGAATTTATGGGATGTATCCATTTCCATTTTTACATAAACACGTCAAGGTGTGGATCCCCTTATCCACGGTGTGAACTATTCCTAAAAAACAATTATATAATATATGTGGTAACATCTGCAATACCCTAATATTTTATGTGTATTCCTTTGAATAAATTTTTAATATTCAATTGTTAGTTTTACACACCACCCTATGTCTGAAAGAACCATGACATATTATACCCTTTATAGCCTATCCAATGGATTGGGAAGATTGAATAATGTTAACCAAATTATGAAATAAATATTGAAATTTTATCTATAATTCAAATATTTTTGAATAATTCATAATAAATAATAATTAAATTTTAAATTAATCATTTCATGATTAAAAGACCTATTTTTCTGAAGACATGTATTTTTATTGGTTTTATGAATTTAATTTATAAAAAATATATTTATCACTATTAAAAATTCATTTTAATGAAATTTATTTTTAATTAATGAAATATATTTCATAGATTAGTTATTTAAAGGTTAGGAATGGAGATAAAATCTTTTGAAGGTAAAATGAGTTATTTTTCATAGAACTATTTTTATGTTTGTAATGTGAATTTATATTATAAAAATAAATAAATAAATTTTTATTTATTATTTTAATGAAATATATATAATACATATTAAATATAATGTTTTAAAATTCATCTAATAGTTTTTATTACGAAATTAATGAAATAAAACTTGGTTTTATGATTAAATTTTCATTTTTAATGAATTTTTCATATAATTTTTCATGATTATTTTAAAATTAATATTTCCACTAATATAAATAGAATTTAATTAAATGTATTACATATTATTAATCATTATATGAGTATTTTTCATTGATTTTACTTTCATTTTTTCTCATAATTAATAGTAATAATAGTAATAATTGGTTCCCACAATTAGCATTAAAACAAGTTTATCAAGGGGTTAAACTAATAGATAAGGGTAGATAAGGCCCATGAAAATGTATAAATTTTATTTTTTAAAGATATTTATTCCTTTTATTATATTAAATTCAAAAAATATACCATTTTTTCAATTAGGAATGAATTTTACTTTATATCATTTAAATATTTTAAGAAATTCAATGTGTGTCCATTCCATCACTTATAAAAGGTCACCTATTCTCCTCCCTTATTCACAAAATTTGAGGTCTATATAACAATCAATACCTACCAAAAAAAACATCTTATATTTCTTCTTTCAATTCTTCATCATCTTACCTTTAACCTAAGACCATCCTAAGAAGTATAAAGGTGTGCGAAAAAGGAGGACTCTAAAGGAATAGGTAATCATCTACCCAAATCATTAAAAGTTTATTTATTCTTATAATACCTCTAAATATGTTGTAATTATCCAAATATAATGAATAAAATAACCTAAATATACTTATATGTTATTATTTTTATAGAAAAACGATTTTCCACATTCTTTCAATCAAATGGGAAATGAAATTATTGTTCGTGCAAATATGTGGACTACCGTCTTCACATAGATATATGATCCAATATCCATCACCATGTTTCATGGATGGTTATAATAATGAATTTATTCTTTACATATGATATTTATGAGATAATTATTCTTCTAAAATTATAAAATATTGTATAACTTATTACCTTCCCATCAATTCAAAAATAATAATGGTACTTGTGCGTATGTGTGGTTTACCACCACCACGAATTGATGTGATTTTTTTTGTTTCTTCTTAAGATGGTTTATAATTAGTATAGATTTAATTAATATATATACCATATTTATGATATAATAATGATTTTTGTAAGTTTAATTATTATTTAAATTTCATATATTCGATCCATTTAAAAGTGAAGATATCACTCAAGGGTATGTAGGAACAACCGTCTCCATAAACTGATATAATTTATATCTTAATAGAAACAATTTATGAATGGTAAAAAAATATATATAGATATATATGAAAATATTATAATTATTACATGATTAATATTCAAAAAATTATGAAGCCATGATCAAATTTTGAGTAGTATAACTGTCAAACTGAAACATACATGAAAAGAAAAACAGTGAATGCCTGAAATGATGATAATGATAATGATTGGTTTTTAATGAATAGATGATAAGTTTTAATAAGTAAAATAGGAATGGTATTATAATAATTTATATTTATATTTTATATAATTATAATAAATTATAATTTCTTATACCCCATGATACAGTTCTTATGAATAAATTCATCATTTTTATAAGGGTTTCTAATATAAAATTTGTTTCTTTGAAATATATTCCATCTTTAAAACATGTTTCCTTCATGTGGTATATATTATAACCATTTTATATTTTATATAATTAATCTTTTTATATTTATTATATTTAATGTTTTTTGGGAATTTATTTCTTTCATGGGGATTATGCTCAAAAGTTACAAGAGTGTTAACTATTTTATGTTACAATATCACTTTCCAAGATTTCTTATGCTTAAATTTATGATGACGAACTTCTATGTTATATATGTAAATAAAATTATTTTATCCCCTTAGGGTTATTTACTAAAATTATAATTTTTCCATTAATTTTACTCTCCCAAATTATTTTGATGTCTAAACAAATTTATGTAAAATGAATTTTATTTTTTGATTTATTGATGATTATTTTCCGTCAATGTATAAATTTTCATAAAATTTTTTAATTATTGTTTTATTATTCCTAAATGATTTATTATATTCAGTTTATCATTTTTTTACCATATATAAAATGTTTTAAAGTAATCTTTTGATCATTTTTGAATTTGGTATTTTTATCAAAAGTGTAAAGACAATCTCTATTTTAATGTTTGAAAAAATAATAGTTTTTCCTAATGTCATGGAAATTATTTTTATTGAATATAAATTTAAAATATTCCATTATACTTTTCAACGAAATTAATTCCTAATATTCAATAAATTCTTTAATTTTAAAAAAAAATCAAAATGAAAATGGAATTTTACCAAAAAAATTTACCAGTGGAATTTCAAAAGATTCATCATCTATGAAATCATCCATTTTTTTATAATATTTACATGGGATATTTTTCAATGTTACCGTCTTTATTTATTCTCCATATGTTCATTTATTATGATGATAGAATATTAATGAAACATTTTTACCTTTTCTATGGGTTGAGAAATGGTGAAATGATAAATGTTTTCAAGATCTCATGGAATATATATATGAATGGATTAGGATTATGTGATGACTCGGTCCATTATAGACCTCCAATGCATTGTGTAATGTATAAATTTTACGATAATTAAGGGTATAAATGAGGATATCCAATACTAAAAATATGAAACATGGGAGGTTTTCCCAGGCATGAAAAAGTTCACATGAAAGGTTTTCACAATGCCAAAGAGGGTATATGGTTAGTGATCCCAAGCCCAACATTTTCTGAATGACTTGGTGGATATAATTTACAAATGGTTTCTTGGATTATTATTTTTCCATACATTAGTCAACTTTTTTATGAAATGTTCTTATTATAATGTAATATTACATGGATCATGAAATTTTTGTCTCATATGAGTAATATATTATTAATTTTAAAATATTTATTATATGATTAATGTTAATGACATATGAATTTTTTGGTATGATTTTCTAATGTTATAATTGTTTTATCATACCATTATGCTTATCATATGCTTACTTAAGATAATTAGAATATATTAGCCATGTTTACCTTAACTAATAATTTGACCTCACCCCTATTCATAATGAAAGATTTTAATAGGGTATAAATAATAAGTTTACTATATGAGAAGACATTTTGGGAGATTTTAAAGACCTTATATGGAATATAATTATTATGTATCTAGCCTCCAAAGACACAAATCCCTTATAGTCCTGGGGCATTCATTATTATGAAATATATTGGAATATTCATATAAAATGAGTGGATATTTATTTATGTAATATTTAGGTCACTTTATTTGGTATTAGAAGACGGTTTAATTAATTTTATAAATTAATATTATAAAACATATGTTAAAACATTAGGATAATACTAAGTGTAGAAAAAAAATCTAATGTTGGTAAAGAAAGGATCCTATTTATCCAAAAAAATCATCCTTAAATGGATATTGTAAAGAGGATTTTGTTATGATGCATATACACTGAGGGGTAATAACTCTTAAATGGGTGGATATGGTAAAACTCTATCATCACAGGTGCATAATCAGTTATCCTATGACTACACACCTGGCTAGACACTCTTGAGAGTTATTCTTGGGTTAATTCACATTTTCTTTATAAACCATTGTGATGAATGAAAGGGTAGAATCTATAATATGCTATGATAATATATAGTGATATGAGATGAACTTTAGGTGTTATGGGTTGAGAAAAGGTTTCATAATTTTGGACATCATATCGATGATTTTCATAATTAAATGATTTCATAATCTAATTATTTATGCCTCATACTCACACTGTATTTTTTATTTTAGTCAATGGTTTGAACTAGAAGGAATCATGTAAACAATAAATGTGATGGCCAATTCAAGGATAACCTTCAAGAGTGAACAAATGAAATCAGAGTAGGAATTCAAAAGCTTGTGATTATCTCTATCCTATTTTCTTGATATATTATTAACAACCTTAACAAGGGAGAATTTCCTAACACACATAATAATATAAAAATGGAATTTCATGGGGACCATAGAGAAAATAATATATATCTTTAAAAATGTTGAAAATGTCATAAAAATATCCAAGGGGAATGTCTCAAAAGAATGGGATGGGTTTTATGTGTAGAAACAAAGGCTGTAAAGCAACTAATTGATGAAGAAAAATGAATATTTCAACACAAGGAAATAAATCAAATCCTAATGTACCATTTATAGTTTAATATCTTTTTTTTGAAACTTTGGTATTATTTAAGTCAATTCCTTAATCTAATGGTTAACTCCTAGACCAAGGAAGGTTCTACTATGTCACTCATTAAAGTATATAATGACGGTTAAGGCACACTTATCATCTACTCAATAGTGGGATATTTCATGTTAATTTTTTAAATAATTTTACATTTAAAAATATTATTATTCTCCCTCTAGAAGAATTTTATGCGATTTTTATCCTTTATTATATCTCTATATAAATCCCACAAAAATTTCTAGAATAAGGATATCATGTTTTATATTATAAATGAACGTATGATATTCAATATTTGTGAGGATAAACATGAACTTCCAATAGAAATTTATTCCATTGTAAGGTTCTTTATTCCTACTCATAAGGAGTATTTATCTCTAATTGTTGGGGTAAACCCAAAATTGATGTCATACCCATTATAAAGGAGTTTCTTAATGTATTTTCAGAGGATTTTCTTTTTATTATTCTAAATAGTGAAGTTGAGTTTTGAATAGAAATCATCCATGGTGTGAAATATTTTTAAAATACTCAATATAGAATGTACCTAATTGAGTTTCAAGAATTATAGAAGAAAATCTAGTACAATATTGAAAAGGTATTGATTTGGAAAATTTTGACACCATGTGATGACCCATTTTTTGCAAAAAAAAACAAGGATAAATGAGACACTATAGTGACTATCATGTAATAATATTATCATAAAGAATATGAAACCTATTATTTGTATTGATAATTTGATTTATCAACTATTGAGTGATCATGTACATCTCAAATATTGACCTTTGTTCTAAGAACTACAAATTAAGGGTAAAATATGAATACAAACCTAAGAAATTATTCCTAGAGAATATGAAAACTATAAATTTATTGTGATTTCATTTGGACTTACTAATTACCCGACTATATTTATGGATTTACGTAATGGGGTTTTTAGAGATTACCTCAATCAATTTATGGTATTGATTATAGATAATATTTTTATATACTCCAAGAGAAAGGAAGAGCATGAGTATCACTTGAGAATTGTGTTGAAAACTCTTGGGAAGGAGAAACTATATTCCGAATTCACATAGGGTGAATGTAGATATAGAATGTATCGTTCTTGGAACATGTAATCATGGGAAAGGATATTTCAGTAGACCCTTCTATGATATGTGTCTTCAAACATTGTTCAAGACTAACCACTATGACTAAGATATTTATTTTTGATGGATTAGATGGATATTATCAATATTTTGTGAGAAATTACTCATAGATATATAATTGGATCAATATGTTGACCCAAAAGGGATTCTAGTTCTGTTTGATTGATAATTGTGAATAAAATTTCAAGGAACTGAAGAGATGTTTGGTTAGTGAACCAATACTCACACCAAGGTGTTGGATGATTTCATTTGGTATGTGATATCATAAGGTAAGAGCCGCTAGATATCATGGGATAGGTTGGATCACCCCATTCATGATGGTGGGATCAATGTTAGAATCCTAGAGACCACCATCTAATACATGCATGAAAAAATTAGTGTGAGAAATGATTGAAAAATGCACACTCTGGGGGAGATTATGTCACAAAACTACGGTGGAAATATGGAATATGTTATTGAAAAGGTCTCCCCCTTATAGTCTAGGATTTTCCCCCTCATTTCATCTCTTCAACAGCACACATGATGGATTGTGGGTGAAGTTAAAATTATCTTTTGGCATCATAACCAGGTAGGATCTACGATCAGGCTTTTGGGGTGCCCTACCCCCACAATCTCCTTCAAAGAGGCAAGCTTGCACTATCCTTTCATCAGGGAAGTGCTGGAAAAGATCCAACAAGAAATTTTTTACTCTTTTATCATCAACACAAAGCCGGAAAGATGTGTGTTCACACCATCACACTCACATAACATTAATCTTAAAGACTTTTGTAGATTATATAAACCTTTTGAGGCTTCTATGAGATGGAATGAGATTGTGTGCTGGAATAGAATTACTACCAATTACAACTTCCTAGTGTGGAGGATACAGCACCATGAAGTACCATCAGATGATAATATTAAAAAAATGAATTTTTCTAGCATCATGTGACCATTGCTGTTAGAACAAATGAGAATAAAGCCTGAACCACATATTATTATAAGTAGAATGGGCCTAAGACATGTGGAGGTTATTTGGTTCCTTCACTTCTATCTCATACAGTGTCCTTCATGATGCCTCATTCTTTGAGAAATTGATTCAATGGGTGACTGGCTCAGGATAGGAAAGAACAGCATGGGATGTTATACTGAGTGTAGGATATTGGTGTTTATGGAATTCTCGCAACTAGGTCATATTTGAGGGGTCCCTCTCCATAGTTAGGTTTATTATTATGAGGATTAGGATTCTATTGGTTAACATGGTCACACTTTTTTGTAAATGGAAATAGTACCCCTCTCTGATTTTTCTTTAATCCTTCTCTTCCTCAGCCCCATCTTCCACTTCCAGGCTCTCAGGACATTGGATCTATTGGATCCCTCTAGGTAATGGTCTCAAACATAATACTGATGGATCCTATATATCTATTGACATGCATGGAGGAGGGATGGTATGGAATACTGGAGGGGAGTGTTCTTCTGGACATCACAATGCACTATGGAAGTGGAACCTCACTTCAGGTAGAGGTTAACATTGTTCTTATTGGGCTTGACCTTTTCAAAGAGAATAATATGATCCTTACTCAAGTGTAAAAAGATTATACGACTATTCACGACTCCCTTCATGGAAAAAGATCCATCCCATGGTCAGTTTCTTAAATTATTAGGAAATTTAAGTCCTTCCCAACAAGGATATTTTGGTCACTCACACATGGTGTGGGGGAAACAAAATGTTGGATCATCTTGAATCTCTATAACAACATGGGTTTAAGGTCACACAGCTTCCCAACATCAATTTCCTTAATCCTTAAGGAGTAAACATGATTGGTAGAGATGAACTTGGTCTCCACTATTTTAGGCCTCCATAGGTATGGGCATGTCTTTTTCCCTTTATACCTTTCTCCCTCTCTCCCTTGTTCCCTTATTTTCCCTTATCTCTTCATACTTCATCCATCAATAATAAAAAATTAATGATGATTATAGCGACCCGGCCTTTTCTTACATTACCATTACATCATTTCAGAGATTAAAAAAACATAATAGTATTACATATGGAGGATACATAGGTTTAGTGTCTTGGGCAAACTAGGACTACACATAACAAGTACAACATCAAGCATAAAAATTCATTTAATTTCTTCTTGTATAGCTTCTTAGTAGCACTTGTCCTCTCCTTAGTACATGTAGCCACCTGAGGATATACATCAAAATTGGTGAGCTAAAAGCCTAGTAAGAGGATAGATAAGAACAATATAGAATGGGGTGAACATAATCATGACATAGGAAGAAGATCTTGAACATGAGAGGAGCATAAACAATAAACTTGAAATGTGGCAAAGCATAAAAATGAAACATCATGTCTTAGTGGTTAACTACCACACATAATTTTGAACAAAGATAGCATCATGTTCACGCATAATTTCACATTTACTCATGAGATTCATCACTTTACCCAATGCATTGGAGCACTATATAATTCCGGGCGCACCCGTCACATTTAAACATTCATATTGCGCTATATAATTCCGGGCGCACCCGTCACATCATAACATTATCATTATCATGCTTGCCACATAGAACACATATCAAACATGTACATAAATAACCCATGGAAAGGAATGGGTTTCATCTCATAATAACACATTCATAAGCTTTGGTTTCCCAAAAGAAAGAGGGAACAACATACTTGATATAAGAACCATCAATCTTGAATGAGAGGTAAAAGGTGAGATCTTGAAAGAAGAGTTCTTTTGGAAAACATTTTGGTGGACATAAAAATCAATTAAAAACATGTATATCCCAGAAAAGTAAAGGAAAATATGAACAAAAGAACTTTGAGGAGTAACCATATCAAAATGGAATGAAAGAGGGAGAACCCGAAGGAAGAAAATTGGGTTCGAGATTTCCCCTTACCTTGTACTCGAATGCCTCCTTCTCTTTAATGTCCTGTATAATGAAATTATATTCATTAATTAGAAATTCCAAAACCTTTTATACATTAATAGGGTTCATTCTGGTTTTATTATTTCATATTATGTTCCTTTGGATGACTTATAGAGTTTAAAAACATTGATCGGGGATGTTCTTTTTCATGGTTTTCTTGAGCGGTCCACTTGTATTCTTAATTTTATGTTTGGGTAGATTATGGTTAAACATCCAGAACTGATATTACATGTAATTAATGATATTACAGAAACTTGGATGATTTTATAATGAGTTATATTAGATCCATGTGGCCGAATTATTAGATAAGAATTAAATGAAGATTATTTGGGCTAATTTGAGCGGTTTTTTTATCACAACCAAGTCATTTTAACTTTTCACTTAGTAGTATGGCCATAGGTTATTTCCAGAACTTAAAATAGAACATAATACATATAAAACATTCTGGTTCAACCATAAAAATGGTTTCATGACCAGATTTAAGGTATGAATGGAAGAAGAGAGCATGTTGTTTTTGAAGGTGATAAATTATCACCACATGAACAACGTTCTCTTTAATAAAATAAAAGGAAGGGGGAAAGGGTGAGGGGTGATATAATATAACATTAGAATCATAATATTACATTATATATATAATACTGGATTTACAGAACAATTTGGATGAAGATAGATAGAGGGAGATCAAGAAAGGAACTTGGACTTGAAAGGAAATTAAAGGAGAAGAGGGAGAGAAATTACCTTTAGAATCCTCCTCTTGAGTTCCTCTTTAAGGAAGCTAGGCTTGGTATTTTGATGAGACCAGCATATTTTGGACGTGGGGGATGAGTTAGGGAAGGTGTTTGGGCAGAATTTGGAGAAGGCTTGGAGCTTGAGAGGTGTGAGGAAAAGAGGGAGTGAAGGGTGGCTTTTATAGTGGAGGGGAGAGGGGTTTTCTTAATATTAAATTGATTAGTTTATTAATTCCACCAAGGACAAGGAATAGTGAGTCTTGGATGACCAATAATAGTAATTTTATAATGTAATCCCGAACCAAGTGGTCTTACATCAGCAGAACATCAGCAATGACTCAATTAATGCATTATTTAGCTTTTATTGTGAATTATCGGATTCCACTATTCATCAAAAATTCAAGTATCGTAGAAAAATCCCAAAATTTTACCCCAACCATTTTTCGACGTGTAGAATACAAAAATGAAGTCCATTTTTCAAAAATAATTTTCTATGTATTATTAATTTAATATTTAAATAAAATCATAATTTACTTAGAATAAACAATTTTTAAGATTAGAACTGATTTTATAGTTCTTTCAAAAATTACGTAGGGTCTTATAAAATTATCTAAAAACTACTAGACATTGATTCAAAAATTTATTAATATATTTCAGGAAAATAAATATTCTTTTAAATTAATGAATTAATTATAATTAATTATTTATGACTTATAAAATACCAAAAAAACGTTTACTAAGGTCAAATTATCACCTTCTATGATGTCTAAATTTTATTTTATTATTCATAGGTAATGTTACTCTTATTTACTATTCATAAGGTTCATATTACTATTCATAAGGGTAGGTTACTATTCATAAGGGTAGGTTACTATTCACCAAAAATTATTTTTGTTTCATTAGACTCCAAATACTATCTTGAGAACAACCGTGTATGCCGGATTATTAAAATTCCAAACATAGGGTTGACAAAATTATGTTTAAAGGTCACTTATTACTTAGTAGTTCATTATTTTGTGTTTTTATGACATAGATAAAAGAAGGGAATTTTCTATTGAAAAACTTTGGGCCGTTACATTCTTCCCCCCTTAAGAAATTTCGCCCCCGAAATTTCACTTTACACAAACAGGTGAGGGTACTTCTCCTTCATTGTCTCTTCCGGTTCCCAAGTTGCTTCCTCAAACTTTTGGTTCCTCCACAACACTTTGACAAGGCGGGTTGTCTTGTTGCGTAGAACCTTATCACTTCGGTCCAGAATTTTTACGGGCTGCTCCTCATATGAGAGATCATCTTCCAACTGTACCACCTCTGAGTTTAGTACATGTGAGGGGTCTGGAATGTACTTCCTCAGTTGTGATACGTGAAACACGTCATGAACTTGAGCCATATTCGGTGGAAGTTCCAGACGATAGGCCACGGCTCCTATACGATCAAGGATCTCAAAGGGGCCAATGTACCTTGGGCTTAGCTTCCCTTTCTTCCCGAATCGCATGACTCTCTTCCATGGAGATATTCGAAGGAAGACTTTATCTCCAACGTCAAACTCCAAGTCCCTTCGACGATTGTCAGCATAGCTCTTTTGCCGACTTTGAGCAGCTTTGATATGTTTCTGGATGACTTGAACCTTCTCTGTCATCTCTTGAACAAGATCGGGACCAAGTAGTTTTCGTTCTCCAACTTCATCCCAACAGGTTGGAGTTCTACATCGCTTCCCATAAAGAGCTTCATACGGAGCCATCTGAATACTCGAGTGGAAGCTATTGTTGTATGAGAACTCAACCAATGGAAAGTTCTGATCCCATCCACCTTTGAATTCAAGAGAGCATGATCTTAGCATATCTTCAAGGGTCTGAATAGTCCTTTCAGACTGGCCATCAGTTTGGGGTGATAGGCCGTGCTGAAGTTTAATTCAGTACTCAAAGAATGTTGAAGGCTCCTCCAAAATTTAGAAGTGAACCTTGGATCACGGTCAGAGACAATTGAGAGTGGAACACCGTGCAACCTCACTAATTCCTTCACATATATCCTTGCAAGTTGTTCAAGTGAGAGGTCTTCCCGAATAGCGATAAAATGGGCAGTCTTGGTGAGTCGGTCAACCACAACCCATATCGCATTATTTCCTCTTGACTTTTTCGGGAGCCCCATGACAAAGTCCATAGTGACATTTTCCCATTTCCACATGGGTATAGGAAATTGCTGCATCATACCTTTGGACTTTTTCCGCTCAGCTTTAACTTGCTGACACACCAAGCACCTTGATATATAATCTGCAATCTCCTTCTTCATGTTATCCCACCAGAAGTGTTCTCGGAGATCACGATACATCTTGGTACTTCCAGGATGAATAGAGAAAGTTGAGCTATGTGCATTATCCAATAGCTCCTTCTTTATTCTAGGTGATGAAGGCACACAAAGCCGCGTTCCAAACCGAATCACACCATCATCGTCGATATGGAACTCTTGCAGCTTTCCTTCCTTTACTGCATTCACCCTCTTTTGTATCTCCACATCATCCCTTTGTGCTTCCTTGATCTTCTGTTGGATGGATGGTTGCGCAATCATTTGGGCAAGGTAGGATGTATCCCCTGCCCTTACGATTCCCAAATCCATCCTTTCATATCCAAGAAGATAGGGTCTTTCTCAATCCTCAACATGGATAGAGTAGCAGGTTCTTTCCTGCTTAGAGCATCAGCTACCTTGTTCGCCTTTCCAGGATGATAGTGAATAGAGCAATCGTAATCCTTGATTAGCTCTAACCATCTCCTTTGACGCATGTTGAGCTCCTTTTGTGTGAATATATACTTTAGGCTCTTGTGGTCGGTGTATATGTCACACTTCTCACCATAAAGGTAGTGCCGACAGATTTTCAAGGAAAAAATCACGGCTGCCAGCTCTAGATCATGTGTCGGGTAGTTCTGCTCATGGATCTTCAACTGTCGTGAGGCGTAGGCTATCACATTATCATTTTGCATGAGTACACAACCCAAGCCTTTCTTTTAAGCATCACTGTATATCACAAAACTTTCTCCACTTTTTGGTAGTGTGAGTACAGGTGTTGTGATCAGCCTTCTCTTTAGCTCCTTGAAGCTTCCCTCACATTCTTCCGTCCATACATACTTTACCCCTTTCCATGTTAACTTAGTTAGCGGGCTTGACAATCGTGAGAAGTTTCTCACAAAACGTCGGTAGTACCCAGCTAATCCAAGAAAACTACGGATTTCTGTGACACTAGAGGGCCTGGGCCATTCTTCAATCGCCTTTGTCTTTGAAGGGTCCACAGAAATTCCCTCACTTGTGATCACATGTCCCAAGAATGTGACTTGATTCATCCAAAAGTCACACTTTCTGAACTTGGCGTACAACTTCTCCTTTCTCAATGTCGCCAACACAAGTCTTAGATGTTCTTCATGTTCCTCCTTACTCTTGGAGTAAATGAGAATATCATCAATAAACACTACCACAAATTTGTCTAGGTAATGTCTAAAGACTCTATTCATCAAATCCATGAAGATTGCAGGGGCATTAGTAAGTCCAAAGGGCATCACCAAAAACTCATAGTGCCCATACCTTGTACGGAAGGCAGTCTTCTGAATATCTTCCTTCTTCACCTTTACTTGATGATATCCAGAACCAAGATCCACCTTTGAGAAGTATTGAGATCCTATTAACTGATCGAACAAGTCATCAATCCTTGGGAGAGGATACTTGTTCTTTATGGTGATCTTGTTGAGTTCCCGATAATCGATACACAGCCGCATGGTTCCATCCTTCTTCTTCACAAAGAGCACTGGCGCACCCCAAGGTGATGCACTGGGGCGTATGAACCCTTTGTCCAGATGCTCTTGCAGCTACTTCTTTAACTCCTCCAGTTCGATAGGAGCCATCCTATAGGGGCACTTTGAGATAGGAGTAGCTCCGGGTATGAGTTCAATTGAGAACTCTACCTCACGATCCGGGGGAATTCCAGGTAACTCTTCGGGAAATACATCGTCGTATTCCCTTACGATGGGCATTTCCTCAAGGTTGGAACTTTCCTTTGACTCAATCATTTGGGAGAGGTATGCTTCTTCATAGGGAATCATCACCCACACCATTGAAGGATTTCTCAAAGGAGATTCATGATCTTCCTTGCATTTGTAGAGGAGCATGGGATGGTTCGGAATACGAAAATATATTTCCTTTTCCCGACAGTTGATATGTGCTCTATATAACGAGAGCCAATCCATTCCCATTATAGCGTCGAATTCCACCAAGGGAAGTATTACGAGATTTGCCGGAAGAATCTTCCCACATACGTCAATAGGAGAAGAATCAAACACTTGGGTTGCAATGATTGCACCACTTGGTGTTTTTACAGATACCTCTACTTCAAGGTTTCGGGGCTTCGATTCTATAGTTCTAGCAAACTTGCAAGATATAAAGGAATGCGTAGAACCAGAATCAAATAAGACTTTTGTCATTCTTGAGTGAATAGGAAGTGTACCTTGTAAGACTTCATTATCATGTTCCACCTCCGCAGTAGCGATGGCATAAGTCTTCCCTTGTTCCTTTGGCTTTGGTGGTTGTTGGCGCAGATTACCCTCGAAAGCTCGAGGTTTAGTGCACTGGTTTGAATAGTTCCCTAGCTCCTTACAGTTGTAGCATTGAACCATGAGTGGTTCTCTCCTTTCATCGGCTACATTATCCTTCCTTTTCATGTCTCTTCGACACTCGTGAGCTAGGTGTCCTTCTTTCCCACACTTGAAGCATTTCCCCATCCCTTTGAGGCAGTTCCCACTGTGAAACTTCCCACATTTTTGGCAAGTGGGTCATTGTGTTTTCTTCCCATCTTTATCACTAGATCCACCAGCTTGAAACTCCATCATTCTTTTCTTATCACCATAGCCATGGGACCATTCTCCAAACTCCATCTCCACTTTGAGAGCACACCGTACAACTTCTTCATAACTCCCAAAGTCTCTAATTTCAAGAGCTTTTCGAAGGTGTGGTTTTAATCCACTAAAGAATTTATCAATTTTGTTATCATTGTTGATAACAAAACCCGAAGCATACCTTGCGAGCCTTGTGAAATTTGCTTCATAGGTTGTGACAGACTCTCCTTCTTTTTGCTTGAGCTCTATGAATTCTCTCTCCATCTTCGTCCGAAGAGTTCGTGGGAAGTACTTATTAAGAAACATTATCTTAAAGTCTTCCCATTCCATCTCTTCAATTTCATCCCTTGGCTTGGTGTTCTTAATCAAACCCCACCATTGATCAGCTTCTCCATCTAGAAGATAAACGGCTAGAGTCACCTTCTCTGTCTCGGAACAGTGAAGAACAGAAAATATCTTCTCCATGGAGTTGACCCATTGTTCCGTAACTAGTGGATCGGAAGATCCACAAAACGTCGGTGGTCGTTGCCGCATAAAACTTTCGATAGCTAGCTTCTCCCTCTTTGGTGAAGGAGGACGTTCCCCATTATTATGTTTATTATTCATAACCCGGGATAATTGGGTAAGCATCGTCATGAAGTTTTGAACTCCTCCTCCAAAATCATTGGGGATGTCGTTCGGGCAATCGTTGCATTGGCCTTCGCAAGAGTTGTTGGCCTGATTTCTCCTGGTTCCCACCATTTTCTAAAATAGAAAAGGTTAGAACAAAACATAAGTAAACAAGTCATGAATAACTTATCCGTTTAAACAATTATACCAAAAACATAACATATGGGATCCCTAGGTAAATATCCTTGTGTGCATATTTGTACTTAGTCTCATGCTAGAGGTTTTCTTTAGGGTTCATAATCCTAATTCCCAAATTAACTAAACCTTGCCTCTGATACCAACTATAGCGACCCGGCCTTTTATTACATTACCATTACATCATTTCAGAGATAAAAAAAACATAATAGTATTACATATGGAGGATACATAGGTTTAGTGTCTTGGGAAAACTAGGACTACTCATAACAAGTACAACATCAAGCATAAAAATTCATTTAATTTCTTCTTGTATAGCTTCTTAGTAGCACTTGTCCTCTCCTTAGTACATGTAGCCACCTGAGGATATACATCAAAAGGGGTGAGCTAAAATCCTAGTAAGAGGATAGATAAGAACAATATAGCATGGGGTGAACATAATCATGACATAGGAAGAAGATCTTGAACATGAGAGGAGCATAAACAATAAACTTGAAATGTGGCAAAGCATAAAAATGAAACATCATGTCTTAGTGGTTAACTACCACACCTAATTGTGAACAAAGCTAGCATCATGTTCACGCATAATTTCACATTTACTCATGAGATTCATCACTTTACCCAATGCATTGGAGCGCTATATAATTCTGGACGCACCCGTCACATTTAAACATTCATATTGCGCTATATAATTCCGGGCGCACCCGTCACATCATAACATTATCATTATCATGCTTGCCACATAGAACACATATCAAACATGTACATAAATAACCCATTGAAAGGAATGGGTTTCATCTCATAATAACACATTCATAAGCTTTGGGTTCCCAAAAGAAAGAGGGAACAACATACTTGATATAAGAACCATCAATCTTGAATGAGAGGTAAAAGGTGAGATCTTGAAAGAAGAGTTCTTTTGGAAAACATTTTGATGGACATAAAAATCAATTACAAACATGTATATCCCAGAAAAGTAAAGGAAAAGATGAACAAAAGACCTTTGAGGAGTAACCATATCAAAATGGAATGAAAGAGGGAGAACTCGAAGGAAGAAAATTGGGTTCGAGATTTCCCCTTACCTTGTACTCGAATGCCTCCTTCTCTTTAATGTCCTGTATAATGACATTATATTCATTAATTAGAAATTCCAAAACCTTTTATACATTAATAGGGTTCATTCTGGTTTTATTATTTCATATTATGTTCCTTTGGATGACTTATAGAGTTTAAAAACATTGATCGGGGATGTTCTTTTTCATGGTTTTCTTGAGCGGTCCCCTTGTATTCTTAATTTTATGTTTGGGTAGATTATGGTTAAACATCCAGAACTGATATTACATGTAATTAATGATATTACAGAAGCTTGGATGATTTTAGAATGAGTTATATTAGATCCATGTGGCCGAATTATTAGATAATAATTAAATGAAGATTATTTGGGCTAATTTGAGCGGTTTTTTGATCACAACCAAGTCATTTTAACTTTTCACTTAGTAGTATGGCCATAGGTTATTTACAGAACTTAAAATAGAACATAATACATATAAAACATTCTGGTTCAACCATAAAAATGGTTTCATGACCAGATTGAAGGTATGAATGGAAGAAGAGAGCATGTTGTTTTTGAAGGTGATAAATTATCACCACATGAACAACGTTCTCTTTAATAAAATAAAAGGAAGGGGGAAAGGGTGAGGGGTGATATAATATAACATTAGAATCATAATATTACAGTATATATATAATACTGGATTTACAGAACAATTTGGATGAAGATAGATAGAGGGAGATCAAGAAAGGAACTTGGACTTGAAAGGAAATTAAAGGAGAAGAGGGAGAGAAATTACCTTTAGAATCCTCCTCTTGAGTTCCTCTTTAAGGAAGCTAGGATTGGTCTTTTGATGAGACCAGCAGATTTTGGACGTGGGGGATGAGTTAGGGAAGGTGTTTGGGCAGAATTTGGAGAAGTCTTGGAGCTTGAGAGGTGTGAGGAAAAGAGGGAGTGAAGGGTGGCTTTTATAGTGGAGGGGAGAGGGGTTTTCTTAATATTAAATTGATTAGTTTATTAATTCCACCAAGGACAAGGAATAGTGAGTCTTGGATGACCAATAATAGTAATTGTATAATTTAATCCCGAACCAAGTGGGCTTACATCAGCAGAACATCAGCAATGACTCAATTAATGCATTATTTAGCTTTTATTGTGAATTATCGGATTCCACTATTCATCAAAAATTCAAGTATCGTAGAAAAATCCCAAAATTTTACCCCAACCATTTTTCGACGTGTAGAATCCAAAAATGAAGTCCATTTTTCAAAAATAATTTTCTAAGTATTATTAATTTATTATTTAAATAAAATCATAATTTACTTAGAATAAACAATTTTTAAGATTAGAACTGATTTTATAGTTCTTTCAAAAATTACGTAGGGTCTTATAAAATTATCTAAAAACTACTAGACATTGATTCAATAATTTATGAATATGTTTCAGGAAAATAAATATTCTTTTAAATTAATGAATTAATTATAATTAATTATTTATGACTTATAAAATACCAAAAAAACGTTTACTAAGGTCAAATTATCACCTTCTATGATGTCTAAATTTTATTTTATTATTCATAGGTAATGTTACTCTTATTTACTATTCATAAGGTTCATATTACTATTGATAAGGGTAGGTTACTATTCATAAGGGTAGGTTACTATTCACCAAAAATTATTTTTGTTTCATTAGACTCCAAATACTATCTTGAGAACAACCGTGTATGCCGGATATTTAAAATTCCAAACATAGGGTTGACAAAATTATGTTTAAAGGTCACTTATTACTTAGTAGTTCATTATTTTGTGTTTTTATGACATAGATAAACGAAGGGAATTTTCTATTGAAAAACTTTGGGTCGTTACAATGATGATGAGATAAGGGTTTATAATCTATAATGACACATCTGAGAAATGGCGTGGATTTGTTCTTATGAATTATAGTATGATGATAGTTTATGCCTCTTTCTAAATAAATATTCATGAGAGAAATTACCACACACATGACTTGGATTTATAAGTGGTAATTTTTTTACTTAAGATATCGATCTATTATTTTAATAGAGAAAGGTGTTAAAAATATACCAACTATTAAATGTTTCGAAATATATTCACCCAGAAAGAGATGAATTTTCACCAGGAAGATGGTTGAAGTTGATTGAGGAATAATAATGCTTAATATATTACAACCCTAGAAAATAAAATAAGGTTCTTGATAAATTGATTCAAGTGTCATAATGTATATCTAAAATGAGGATAAAAAATGATCCATTATTTATGTATTTACAAGAAATACACTATAAAATATTTAAGGAAGGGGATAAGTATTATCTTTATCAAATGATTATTCAACCAACTATCCATGAAAATATTATAGTGTCACAAAAGAAAAATTAAGATCTCTAAGGAAGGTGAGAAGTATTCCTTAGATAAAACATGATTTTTATGGAATTATAAGGGTAAAGATCATATTATGAGTCCCTATTATACTATTGTTGAAGTAGAAAATTTTGGATGAAGCTAATAGATTATAATTATCTATTAATCCTGTAAGTATTAAGATGTATACAAACTTTAAGTATCATTTTGGGAGGGAAAACAAGAAGATGAATATTATAGAGGATATATCTCAATTCTTGGTATGCAAAAAAATATTATTATGTGCTAGAAGTATAACTGAATGTTATACCCATTACCCATACCTATATGGAAATGGTTAAACATCAACATGGATTTTTCTATAAGATCCCCAATATATCTTAATGGAATAATTATATTTGGGTTATAGTCGATGGACTTATGAAGTCAGTAAATTAATTTATATGATATAATATTTATATCTTCATTATATTTCCCTAATATTCATTAATGAAGTGGTATGGTTTCCTGAAGTACCATATTCCATTATATATTATATATATATATCTTCTTTAACAAGAAGTTTCGGAAAATTATTAGGAAATATTTTGATAAGGAGTAGTGTTTTTGTACTACATATCATCATCAGATAAATAAAATGTCTGAGAGAACCATTAAAACCACGTAGTATAAACTAAGGTCACATTCTCTAGATTTTGAAGGTGTTTGGAATCAAAACCATCCTATTGTTGAACTATCTTGTAAAAATATCTTTTTTTGAGTATTCGTATGGATCTTAATGAATATCATAGAAGAAACATAAATGTTTTTAACACGAACAAGTTAGGATGAATTTGGAGAATGAACGTAACTGAGACTTAAGTTAGTTGAGGAAATAGAAAATAAATTTAAAGGCATTCAGCAACACATCAAGGTATAACAGAGTTGATAGAGTAGTAATGCTGAAAATAGTTGATGATATCTATAATTCTAATTTAGTGAGAATTTATTACTCGTAGTTTTATCAAGGAAGAATTTTATGGGATTCAAAAATATTATTAATCAAAACCCTAGTTATATTAGCCCCTTCACTATTCCTTATTGTTTAGAGATGTTATCTTATAACATGGAACCTCCATAAAACCTCCCTCAATTCCTTGATGTGTTCAATATATCTATTTTTATGATATAAATTATCGAACCTTTACATAAAATAAACACATAGTTTATACCTCTAGATAATGATATTTATTATGAAGAACAACTAGTATAAATCTTGAATCATAGAGATAATGTTCTATGGAACAAGACTACCCACCTTATTAAACTTCTCTAGGGGAATTAGAAATTTTAAGAAGCTACATTGGAACCCAAGTATGTGATGATGTATAAGTAACCTCATTTTTTTCATTATAATGATTTAATTTAAAGTTAAAATTCGTTTTAATGGTGGTAAAACTTAACACCTTGAGATTTTTTATATATTCCTTTTTATTAAATTTGATGTATTTGATATCATTCATTGCATGCAGCCTCGAATGTAAATGGACTATGATATATTATGGTCATTATATCATATTAATTGAATTCTAAGATATTAATTGGATTAAACACATTATGAAAATATAAATAATTTTTTTACTTAATTAAAATATATTTATTACTACCTAATAAATAATCATTAAATATTAATAAAATTATTTCACCCTTAAAAAGATCGATTATTCTGAAAAAAAAAGAAATTTTCAACGTCTTATAATTTCATAAAAAAATTTACCACTATTAAATATTATTTAAATTAAATTTATTGGTATTTTATGAATAATAACCCATATGTTAGTTATCTAATGATTAGGCGTGAAGACAACATCATTTTATGTTAAATGGATTTATATTTTCATAAATTGATTTTTGGTATATAGTGTGTTTTTATATTCGTAAACTAAATAAATCATTATTGTTAAATTATTTAAATTAAATTTTTATAATACATATTATTTCAAATTTTATAAAATTTAAATAATATTATTTTTCTAGGAAATAAAATAATGTAAACTTGAATTTTTTTTTTAAAAATATATTTTTCAATATACGATGTTTTTTTTTCATACCGCATGATTATTTTAAAACTATTTTCTTCCAACTATAGAAACTGAATTATAAAAATTGGTTTCCATAATTAGAATTATAATTTTAAATTTTTTTAATGAGTACACATTCATTTTTTTCAAAATGAATAGTAAAAACAATCAAAATATGTTACCACGGTTAGTGTTAAAATGGGTTTAAAAGGGTTTAAACGAATAGATAATGGTAAAAATTAAACTTAAAATTGTATTAATATTATTTTTTTAATATATTTTTAATGAATGTTATTGTAAATTTGATGGTGTTTTCATTTTCCATCAATTTCACATGAATGTAACTTTATATTGTTTAAATATTTTATGTAATTCTATGTGAGTCCCTCCCCTAATGTATAAAATGTAACCTCTTATCCTCGATTATTCAAACAAAATTATCCCTATAGATCATAAACGACCTAAAAATAAATCTTCCTATCTTCATTCCATTCATTCAATAGCTTTCGGTATGACCCTAAGACCATCCTATAAAGTGTTAATCTGTAAGTGAAAGGAGAACTCTCAAAGAAGACGTGATTATCTTTCCCAACTATTTCAAGGTTTATTTCTTATTATACTTAATCTAAATATATTTTTTCATCCTATGATAATGAATCCAGTATAATAAATTTTTTTATATTATATTATGATTGAGTTATATCCATTTTAAAACTTCTTTCTTCAAATGGTAAATGAATGTATCACTCGTACAAATGTGGGGAATACCACCTCCACATAGAGATATGCTTCATTTCCCTTATCAATATTTCATAGTTATTTATTACGATAGTGTTTCAAATTTTTTCTATTTGGGCCACATGTTATTATGATTATGTTCTTTTCTTTCCCCACATTCTTACTTTCCAAAGGTGGGTTGCCTCCACCATAATGGTTGGTGATTTCATATCATTGATGAAAATATAATGATGTGATGTCATATCCTTCTTCCATAGATATTGCATTAGAGATAATTACCTATTTTTTTCCTCCCTCAAAAATCTTTTTCATGTTCATAAAACACATTCCCAGTGACAACTCAAGGTGGAAATTGGTTAATTACACTAATTTTGTCTCTATTGGGAAGAAACCTTCAATTAGAGTAGAAAGAAACTTTTTGAATGACGTTTAATCACTTTATGTTGGGTATATTGGGAATATAAAATCTCTTCCATTGTTGTAGGGAATATCATGAGTGAGTCATCTTAGGTGTGTAGCACAATGCATCCCAGGTCATTCATGAGATATTTGATGCCAAGGGAGTAATGAATATGAATCTTTTTTACCACATGAATTCCATGTTTATTGTATGGGTTATAGGTTTCAGGTGGAAATCATGTTTAAAATCATGTGGTGACATATTGTAGGTCATGTGTGTCTCCATGGGGAGATATTTCAAACTTTACGGTTTGTTTAAGTGTTTACCCGGGGGGAAGATTTCAAGCACGAGGGTTTTATTAAGTGTGTCCCTAGGAGGGATTATTTCACACATGATTGTATGATTATGTATAACCCCAGAGGAGGAAGATATCACACATGAGTGTTTAGTTAAGGATCTCCCCGTGGAATAATATTTCACAATTTATGTTATGGTTAAGTGTGCCATCTGGGGAGAATATTTCACACATGTGATTTTATAGTGATGTGGAAAAGCGTTCCCCCATGGGGAAAGTGGTTTAAACATAGGTATTTGGTGGTTATATTGATATATCGGTATTTAATAACAATGAGGATTTCAATATTTTTTTATATGTTTGATTGAACCTTATGAAGGTGACCTATGTGACCTATTAGTATTCAAGGATCAAAACCCACTTAGTTCATTTCCCTAGTTTAAGGTAGTGTAATGGGGACTACCCATGCATTTTTACCTCTTGTTGTAAGGACATAAATCCTATGAAAAATCATCAATGATGGAAGGTGTGGGGTTTATGCATATAATATTCTCAAAGTAGGGGATCATCCCATAGTTTTGGAATAGGTTACAACCCATGATGATTAAGTAAATGGGGAATATTGTGTTCCTCACATATGGTAAGATGTGTCGAGTCATCATATATCAATCATATATGGGTCATCCTGTGCATATCACACAAGGTATGACTATATTTTAATGTTATTTGCTATGGATTTTTTCATGCAGTTTAACATTGTACGACTAAGACATTAGCATACGTGGGTTTATATCATGAAACTCAAATGTTGGTAGGGTTGACATAGTGGGATACTATTCCAATGTAGAAGAGAAAGATCTAGAAACCTTCCTCTATACCAAGAAAATTGTGCAGTTTTCCTTAATGATACCACCTTTAGGGATTACATTTCTACTACTCATGCACCTATGGGTAGTGAAAAGAATAAACACTCTTATTGAGAAGTGTAAGTTAGAAGACTTAATGTAATGGTGCCAATTCTTAAGATCAATTATTATTAGGGAGACTATTTTTATGATAAAAAGGAAACGTAATGGACCATGCTATGGTTGAAGGGATATAGGTGGATATATGGTTTGGTGATATAGGTTTCATGAGAATTTGGGGTGATAATAAACTAGTTTGAGATGAGTATAGGGGACATGGGAACTCTACTTTCAAAAAATAGTGTTTTATAAAAGAAGGATCTAAAGAGAGGCCTAGTTTACGGGTTTCATGAATATAGGGGTTTTGTGAAATTTGAGGTATCTGTGAAGTAAATGGGTCTTTATAAATTATGTCTTTCATTAAATAAGGTGACCCTTCCTAGAAGTAAATTATTCTTTCTCATGGGGTTGGTTTCATGACGTATAATTATATTATAAAACCCCAAGATTCACAAAGGGATTTCTTCTTAGGTTAATGCCTCATAACTTCATGAATGGAATCTACACCGTTTTTTGAGGTTCTCAAAAACCCATGAGAGTAAATTTCATCAATGATGGATACCTTTGGAAATACATTTCTTCTTTAACTCCTAAAATTTAGAGTTTCCAGAATTGAAATATTTTGATTGAATTAAAAAGTTCATTTCCTATTAATATTTTGACATGGGGACGTATTTATTGACCCAATGTAAGAGGGGTATCAATATCATGAAGATAGGGGCCTGTAAGAAATATTTAGACTTTTTCTATAGCAGTGATGTTCTATGAAAATATATTTGGTGTGTGGAGTTTACCACCTATTCCTTCACATGAATCATATACCTACTAAAATCGTATTTTAATTTTTTCAGACATTACCACCTCTATCTCAATTTAGCCAGCCTACCATGGTGAGGATATTCTCATTCATGAAGGTTTTAACCTTGGTGATCACAACCCCTTATGTGGATTTTGGAGTAGTTTGGATGATGATTTATTCAAATTGGTTGTACCTTCCTCAACCTATCCCATGACATAAGTATTTTTATATAAACAAATACCCCACTCCCACCACACCCCCAGAATATTAGAACCAATGAGGGAGACGATGGTCAGATTTTGGAGGAAAATAACTGAAAAATATTCATGGGAATGCCCTTTTATTGAGACTCAGTCTGACCCTATTCATATAAATAGGGGTTGGTCAATTAGGGAACCCCTAGATTTTTTTATAAAAATAGAATCGTGCACTATTTTTTGAAAACTATATACTTTCAGGATAATGTTTTGATATCAACCATCACAGCTTATGAAACAGTCATCTTCCATGAACAACACATTCATGACTAGTATTTTATGAGCTTGAGGATTTTTTCAAACCAACCTCCATTAACCAACCTCCGTGAACCAAATTATAAAAACATTTAATGTCTTGAAGGATAGATGTTGATGGTGTAGATACTATTGAGACTCAATGAATGGAGAAATTCAAGAACATCATGATTGGGGAGAGCCTCAGATTGATGTCAAATCACAACATAGTCACTAAATTAATGATGGTGGTGAAGCAGGAATACCCACTATACAAGAGGATTCCACTATATGGTTTTGGGCTAATGGAAAATGTGTCCATCCCCAGTTAATTTATGGGTAGTACCAATGGAATAGATCTATGAATGGTCACATTGTGAAGGACCAAACATCCCTTACAAATCACACCCTATGGAACCATGTGAACAATTTCCATCTGGAGGCATTGGAGGAATAGGAATCCCCCACCCAATATGAGATCATTATTAAAGAAGGGTTGATGGACCATATGTAGTTATGGATAGAGGAATGGGACCAATTAATGGTAGATATTTTATGGACATGTGGGCCAATTCATACTGGTTATTTCTGTACTATCATGAATTTAAGGTGGGTAGAATTTTTTTTTTAGGATTTGTGATGTAACATAGCGGTCATTGGTTCATGTTTAACAATCACCATAACATCATGGGAGTATTATTAATTAGGTGGTCATCAAGGACCAATACTTTTACCCTATATCATAGGGATATCAAAATCATCTTTTGGGACCTCTACCTCATTGTTGGGATCCCTATACAAGGGGAGATTTATGATGATTTTCTCCAAGATGAGGATGTATGGGAAAAATATGAGAATATATTAGAGATAATGAGGATTATTATATGCTTGGTAAATGATGAGACTGATAAAAATATGAGGATGAAGGATATCTATTTTAAATAATGGTTTGGTTGTTTTTGGAATTAACAGATGGAAAAGAAACTAGATAGGTCGCCCCAACATCCTAAGGGGTCTTAGTGAGGAAATAAGAATTCTTACTATAGGATCCCAAATGTGATCTAGCAGAAAATGTTGGGATATTGTGTGAATATAGAGTCTCTCATAGTCATACTAGGAGGATATATTATCATTTTTTATCTTCAAGTGGATATTCTTGGTTTAAGATTCTTACATGGGAGTGCCTCTGAGAACCCTCATCATGGATGTTAGTAGATGATGGGGCAGTGAATCAAATTATCAATCTCGGGGCTAGTGACATTGTACAAGGTTTTTTTCCAAATCATTCAATGGAAGACCCCATTTTTGTGTTTGGGGCCTTCCATTTCTTGTATGGTTTGGTTTCCTTGAACATGTGGGTACATGAATAACTAAACATGATCTACCATCATGACATGAATTTCTGACTTTTGATCCTCAACCTCATCTAGAATAGGCATATCAGCCTGATTTCAGATAACATGTTAGAAAGGATTTGTTTTGTGGACCAATTCTTCATCCAACCATCTTCCCTTCTCATAGGAACAGTGATTGATGATTTAACAAGGAACATAGAGTAGCGCTCATACCTCATAGTGTTTTGAGGTATGTTATTGGAGTCTAGGGTGGACTGTAAGGTGATTTGAGAGTTTTACACCCCCATAACATTTGAAACAATAGTTCAAGTGCCTCATGTAGTATACATAAAAAGTGTATATAGGGGTACATGTTGATCACCAGCACTCCTTTCTTCAGAAGATATAGTTTATGTTTTCACGTGAGGATGGGAGGGGCCAAAATGAGCTTCCCCCACCTACTGTATCATATGGGATCATCCATGAATATGAACTGTGCTAGGAGGGAATGTTTACATTGAACATACTAAGGAGACTTTTGACTTTTTTAGCTAAGGTAGGGGTCCCAAAACCAAGAGATTGGGGGTGAGTAGTAGGAATGGAATGTTGTGGAGGTATATATGGTCAAGTAGGTGGGGTAATGGATGAAGCTTCAGTAATGTTTGGTTAGGTAATAGTAGAGGATTCTGGTAGGGGAGCAGCAATAGAATCAAATCTCCTAGTAATGTGTCTTCGGTATAAATATGGTCTTTATAGAGAAGTTGAAATGCCAAAAATATAAGGTCTCAGGAATAAATTGAACCTCCCAGACATCCCCAGTGATGTTGTTTCCCCTAATTCCTAGTAGAGTTGGGGATATATTGAAAAATCACTTCTCTTCATGGGATATGATAGCATCTCAATTATTATGGGATATACCTTATTGTTTTGGGTTATTAAACAGAAGATTTCCACATCCCGTGACTCATGGAATTGTAATACATGGTGAAGCTGAAAGACATGGTCCGCTCTCATGGAACCAAGCATACAGCTGAGTGATGTTGTTTCTAGTCATGACTTATCCTCCTATTATTCTTACAGACTGATTAGTATCCTGTTTGACTAATGGAGATGGATTTTAGGATTACTATTGTGGAATCGATGCCTATTAAGACTACCCCAGGGGAGAAATATTTTCACCCATTAGGTAAATATTCTTATATTGTGTATCTTAGAGGATACCAAACCTCCCTCGTGAATGGAATCCTACATGTGATCAGGTATATCTTCTAATTTTTCATATCTCAAAGTCTAAAAAACCTCTAATACTGATGCCTAATTTTTTTCACATGTGAAAGAATCATAGAGAACTGAGTAAGGGGAGTTTTGGGATGATAATGAAGTATAGGATGAGGTATTCCCATCCCTCTAGGGGTGGGTATGGGAAATATACCTAATTTTTTGGTTATAGGTGACAAACCATCTATTGAGATGGCACCTATAATTGGGGTGATGGATCAACAGTTCCAAGAACTTCCCTGTAACCCTTATTCTCAAGTATGGATTTTAGGATCTATGCTAGAAGCTATGCTAACTTGTTTTTATTCTTCTGGGAAAAGTCAATATATCTATCCAAGGAGAAATTTAAAATATATGGGGAATAGACTACTTGGGGGATACTTTCAGTGGTGGAATTTCCCATAAACCTTTTTGAGTTGTTGTTTAGATAGTAACACTATTTCAAGTCTTCAACCATTTTAAATTTTTTCCTCCCATAAGTTAAACTTAGATAAACCCATGAATTAAATGGAAGTTCAATCCATTTTTGGGGATTAGTTGTCAGTTATAATGCTCAGGTCAGTGGAGCCTATAGCTAAAGTAGTGATGGTGGACATTGTAGTCCCAAATCTGATAGCTTAGGATGTTGTTCATTCAACAGTTGTGGTTTAGGAAGTCATGGTGGATGTTCATATCACAAGGCTTCTATAAGAAATTGATGTCAATGTTGAGGCTTCCATGAAGGTGGATGATATTTTTCCATCTATAGAGATGGTTTAAGAGGTTGTAGTGGACGATCCTACCTTAGAAGTGTTGCAATGTAATGACCCAAACTTCTATCAATGAAAATTCCTCTTGATCTAATTAAATGTATTATTATGTAAAATGTATATATAAGAAATTCACTTCCTTGGTTTTATGTTTTTGGATTTTAAAATAATGTTAAGAATTTTAACTGTTGCTAATATAGCCATTAAACAGTTAGCACATGATTAGTATAAATATAGAGATTTAACAAATCCAATTTACTCAGACAAAGGAAGAGATGGACTCATCCAGTCTAATTGCTCTATATGAAGCCCATTTGTTGGATATCGGAAAGGATGTGGTGTCTTTCGGCTTCACTCTTGACCAACCCCAAGCTGAGCTTCAACACGTTAAGCTCAAATAGAACCACCTACGAAAGAAGTAGAAGTAGATAGAGATTACCAACTATGAAATGTCACCTGAGCCACTCCATGAGTCTATCACCATGACACACCTTACCCTTCAAACTTATGTGGGTGTTATAAGGGGTTATATTAAAATACCATATCACTATGATTATGTACATTATTTTTATATATAATATACATTATTTTTATTAGTGTTACTTGGTAAATTGTTTTTAAAGAAAAAATATTATTTTTAGTTAAGATATATATTTTATTGAATTAATGGATTTATTTTGAATTAAATAATATTTTAATGAAATATTATTACTAAATTTATTTTTGTTAAATATAAATGATCATATAATTTTTATGAATACAATTGTGATTTTTATTAAGTTTTGAAATATGTTTTTGTCAAAACCCATGAATTTTTTATAAATATAGGTCTTTATTTTAAAATTAAAAATTCAAATATTTATAAAAATATTTATATAAAATGAATATTATTTTTGGAATTAGGGCATCAAAATTATCCAATGGTGATTTTTTCATAATTTTCTGAGACCGTCGAATTGTTTGGGTAAAAATTAAATACCTTTTAATTATATAATGTGTTTTATGACATCATAATGACCCAATAGTGATGTAATAAAGTACTATAAATGCGATTTTCGGCCAATATATGTCTTACCATTAAAATAATGTGATTTTAAGTTTGTTGGATTTAGTTTACAAATCTTTAGTTGACTCTCCAAGACTTTGAAAAGATTTCTACTTTTTAAATTGATTTCCTTGAAGGTGTGACTCACCTCCACATAATCAAGACAAGTATTTTAAAACATTAGGCAATTTTCCTTATAAAATAATATTTTTACATTCCCCTTTCACAAAAAACATGGGAAAAAAACATGTGTTGGTTTGTGTTTTTGATTAGTTTAATGTGTGGTGTCCAAAAACATAAATAATAAAGAATCCCCTCACTTTTCCTATATAAAACCACCCAACACCCCATTTCACTTCACTAAAAACCCTTTTAGAACGTCCCTACTCATCCATACTCACTCTAGTATCCTCCCAAGGCACCACAAGCTCCCAATAATCCCCTATCAACCCTCTACCAAGCCTTTGGGATCACACTTCCATGTAAGAGATTTCTTTCTCTCTCATTTTTTCCAAGTTTCTTTATGTTGCTATACCCTTGTATTTTCAATTAAAAATGTTTGGGTATAATTTATAACCTCTCCTATACTTCCATACTTATTTTTTAATGATGATATACCCCTTTTTCTCTTATTAATACCTCCCATTTACTCCAATTACCATGCTGAAATTCCATAAGGGACTTCTTCCTTTCTCATTTTTGCCTAAATTTATTTATGTTGTTGTTCCCTTTTATTTTCAATTAAAAATATTTGAGTATGATTTATAACCTCTCCCATACTTCACTTTGTATGTTTGAATTATTATATACCCCTTTTTCTCTTATTAATTCTTTCCATGTACACTTGTTACCATGCCGAAATTCCATAATGGATTTTTCTCTCCTCATTTACAACCAAGAAATTCTTTGGTTTTATGAATCTGAACTCCATTAAATATATTGGTAAATATATCTATATGACCCCCTTACTATCTATTTCATGTAAATATTATGAGACACACTTTCCACTCTCATAATCCATTTTTACAAATTCTTATGTTACGTTGTTACGCTGCTGAAATTGCACCACGATTTTCTAAGCCAAAGTAATTGTGTAGTGAATATCAATCCCATTTCTATTTTAATGGTATTCACATTTATGAAAATTTACTTATTGATTATATAGTTTTAGGTATGAATTTTACATTAATTTATCATTTAATAAATGATGATGTTTAATGAATATATGTTATATGATCCATGTGGCACAATTATACATGAAATGAAATGATTAAGAAGGGTGCGCCCTGATAGCACTCCAATGAATTGGGTAAAGATTAGTATCATGATATGTCAGGTGAAATGAAATTTTAATCATGATAATTAAAGTTAATTTTTGTTTTACTCATGCTCTATGTGCAATGAGTATTGTCTCATGATATTACCATGTTAAGTGTTGTTGCCACATTTCTATGTTATGATAATCATGATATATCATGCCTTTATGTTCATGTTTCTATTATGTTCATTTGATATGACTATTTCCTAACATGTATTTTATTCTTCATTTTATGCCTTATTTACTACCTTAAAGGACTTTATATCTCACCTTTTTCTTATGCATGATCCCGGGTTATCCCATGTAATGCTAAGTACGAAGGAATGTGTGTGCTCATACAAACAAAGTTTTCAATAAAGATGTATATTTAATGTTTTAAGTTGTTATGTAATGTTTCTAAGCCCTAAAGAAACTATACCTCTCAATATAATATGTTATATCAAATGAAGTTTTTATGTAATAAATTATTTTTAAGTTTGAAATAAAGATCAGGGTTGTTATAGTTGGTATTAGAGGATAGGTTTAGTTATTTTTGAGATTAGGATAAGAAAACCCTAGTGAAATCCTTAGGGATAAGAATAAGCATAATAAAAACATCTCTAAATTTTGGTAAGTGTTGAGTAAGTGGTTTATCAATGAAAAAATTCATTTCTGGATACGAGAAGGTAGAGGCGGCTCTAGCACAGATGTATCCAGGGATAAAACCAGAAATCCCCTATTTGAGCTAGAATCAAATGAGAACTAGTACAAGACAACGGGTCTTACTGTACTCTTGGTTACAACGCCCTTGGGGAATATTCTTTGGTACATTCATAGGAATATTACTAACCATTATTAAGGGGATAAAAAAATCCCCTAAGAATATATGTTGGGAAGTAGATCCTAGATAACATAGATTGAAGCCTATAAATTAATAAGTTAAGGAAATAAAAGTAATTTATAAGTCATCCATTTTTGTCTTTGGATTACCCTTTATGTATTACCCCTAACTTTCCTTTTATTACATTCAATGGCCTGTATTAGGAGGACAGAAGCTAAAAACTGATGTGAAGATCAATGTGATGACTGTTCTAATGAGATGCTCAATCCATTGGGAACGGGAATCGCAAACTTTGTCACAATAATCTCTCATTTAACTCAATTTTTGAATAGAAACATGAGTCTAGAAGAACATTCAACCCCCTCCCCCCCCCCTAAGAAGGATCAATTCACAATCAATAGCTTCACGATACAATGGCCCCCTACATTTAATGGATCATCTGATCCCTCAATAATTGTACAGTGGATCAACTCCATTGAGAAGATATTCTCCATCATTCAATGTTATGAACTAGAGAAGGTCATTCTAGAATCTTATTATATGGGGGGTTATACTGATCAATGGTTGACATTAATCAAAAATATGAATCATGAGGAGGAGATCGAGGTGTTTGAATAGAAGTATTTCCCGAAAATGTTTTTTGAAAAATATTTTCCTCGCACCCTCCGACTTAAGATAGAAAGGGAATTACTTTCCCTAAGTCAAAAAAATTATGAATTCATTGGAGCATACGAGGAATACTTCACAAGGATTGCATGATACACCTTTTACATTTTTTTTACCCCCAAATACAAGGTTGAACAATTCTTTTGTGGGAGAAAACCTAGCCTAAGGAAAGCCCTAGCGATCTGTGACTTCGAGATCTATGAGGAAATTTTCTTATGTGCCATTAAGGTCAAAATGGAGATTAGAGAATCCTAGGGGTATCATGGGAATAAGAATCATATGGTGGACTTCAATTCTGTAAATTTGATTGATAAATCCAATAGTGATAAGAATATCTATCACCCCACTTTCCAAAGGTGCAAAAAGAAGCACCCTGGAAATTTCTGGAAGGGGATGAGTAAATGCTTTAGTTGCGGAAGAGAGGGGCACCTAGCCCTTAATTGCCAACAAGAAAAACTCACAGCTGTGATAGAGGAAAGGAATTATTAGTTCTATTCTCAACACATTGTTCATTACTTCAACTACAATGAACTAGGGCACTTTTCAAACTAGTTTCCTAAGCCAAAGGTTTTTATAGGCAACCAACAACCTTAAAGGAAAAAGGGTGAGCTTTTTCCATCACTACCACTGAAGTGAACCCTGGCAACGTAGTGGGGACAGGTACGCTAGTTATTCATTAAAAAATAGAGAACATACTTTTTTATTTTGGTTCTTCACATTCTTTTATATCCTGAAATTTTAGTATAATAATCCCAACATCACCACAGATCATGGAAGTAAAGATGTCGGAGAGTATGAAAATGGATAAATCAATTCATCCCATGAATATAACTCCTCCCCTATCATAATTTGTGGATTGAACTTCCCAGAAAACCTCGTCATACTCCCTCTATTAGAACATGATGCAATTCTTGGCATGGATTGGATTTCCTTATATAGATCCAACATAAATTTATGTGAGAGGGAAATCACTCTAAATATGGCGAATCAACCCCCGATTCTGTACCAGTGCAAGGAGGATGATGAATCTTCCTTGGAACCATCATCTCAATCCTGTATATTACAGACTTATGAGCATGTGTATTTGGATCAAATGATTGAGTATAAGGGAGAAACCAACCTTGAAGACATTCCTATTGTGAGAGAATTCACTGAAGTGTTTCCCGAGGAATTGTCTGGTCTTCCTCCTAGAAGAGATGTTGAATTCTCAGCTAATATTATAACTGGGTTGTTTCTAATATCCAATACTCTATATATAATTTCTCTTGTGGAGCATGAGAAGTTGAATAAACAACTAATTTAGAATCTAGATAAAGGGTTTATGCACCTAAGTGCTTTAACTTGGGGTGCACTCATCCTCTTCATCAAGAAGGGTGGGTCAATTCCCCTTTGCATTGATTATCATGAGCTCAAAAAATCATGATAAAGAAAAAGTATCCTCTGCCCCAAATTGATGAATTGTTTGATCAGATACGTGGATCACAATAGTTTTCTATGGTGGATATGTGGTTATTATATTAAGAAGTAAGGGTGAAGAAGGAGGATATCCCCAAGACTTATTTTCGTATAAGGTACGATCACAATGAATTCATAGTAATTCCTTTCAGACTCACTAATGCTCCAAAAATCTTCATGGGATTGATGAATAGAGTCTTTAGATATTACCTAGATAAGTTTTTGGTATTCATTATAGATGATATTATAATATACTCTAAAACCGGGGAGGATCATGAGGAGAATCTATGAACTATAATAGAGACCTTGCGAAAGGAGAAGCTCTATGAAAAGTATAGCAAGTGTGATTTCTGGTGGAAGGAGGTCTAATTCTTGGGTCATGTCATCACAATCAATGGGATATTTTTGGATCCATCCAAGATAGCTACAATCGAGGGATGTCTGAGGCCGACATCAGTGATGGATATTAATAGATTCTTGGGGTTATTTGGGTATTATCTCCGATTTGTGAGAAATTTCTCACAGTTGTCAAACCCTCTTACCAAGATAACTCATAAGAGAGTCTGGTTTTCTTGGAGTGATGAATTCAGAGAGAGCTTAAAGGAATTGAAAAACAGGCTTATCAATGCACTCATTCTCACACTACCCACAAGTGGAGAACTTTTTGTGGTATTTATTCATGCTTTGAAGAAGGTATTGGGTTGCTTGTTGATGAAAAATGACAAAGTAATTGCCTATGATTCAAGGAAATTGAAAGTTCATGATAAAAACAATTCAACACAGGATCTGGAGTTGGCTGTAGTAATATTATCTTTTAAAATTTGGAAGAATTGCCTCTTTGGAGAGAAGTGTGAAATATACATGGACCAAAAAAGCCTCAAGTATATATTCACACAGAAAGAGTTGAACATGCACCAACGAAGATGGTTAGAGTTGATCAAAGACTGTGACTACTCAATCTATTACCACCCTGTGAAAGTGAACAAGGTGGTGAATTCACTAAGTAGAAAGGACCCATTAATTCTATCATTAATGAGAAATTAAAAGGATCCAATTTTTTAGATTTGATGAATATGGACATGGGAATCATGAAGAAGTAGACATCATCAATCCTTTCAAAAATTATTGCTCAACCGTCTCATTTGAAAAGGTTAAAGGATGCTCAAAAGGATGATGTGAGAATTCAGAAGAAAGTGAAAACTATTAAAAAAATGTAAATCCTCAGAGTTCAATGTTAATGAAGAATAAATTGTGAGATTTGGGTCAAGACTACGTGTTCTATAGTATATGAAGTTAAAGATGGAACTTTTGGATGATAAACATAGTTCAAATTTCTCCATTCATCTAGGAAATACAAAGATGTATCAAGATCTCTGACATAATTATTGGTGGGATAACATGAAGAAGGAGATCATTGAGTATACATCAAAGTGTCTAGTATGTCAAAAAGTTAAGGATGATAGGGAGAATTCTAAGGGGATTATGAAACCATTAACTATATCAGCATGGAAATGGGAGAACATCACTATAGACTTTGTCACCGGACTTCCAAATACATCCAAAGGAAAAATTTCTATCCGGTTTGTTATGGATCCTACTACAAAGATTGAACACTTAATTTCAATTTAGGAGGATTTTTCACTGGATCTACTGGCATGAATATACATCAGAGATGTGGTAAGGATGCATGGAGTACCACAATCGATTGTATTCGATCGAGATCCAAGATTCACCTATAAGTTTTGGAAGAGTCTCCAACATGCTCTAGATACTGATTTGAACTTCAGTATGACTTATCATCCTCAAACCATTATCCAATTTGAGCAGACTATCCAAACACTTTAGGACATGTTGAGAGCATTCTCAATGGACTTCAATAGAATATGGGATCAATATCTTCCTTAGGTTGAGTTCTCTTACGATAACAATTTGAACTCAAGCATCCAAATGGCTCCATATAAATCCTTTTATGGGAAAAGGTGCAGAACACTGGAATGTTGGGATGAAGTTGGGGAGAGAAAACTCCTAGCTCCGGAAATGGTTGAAGAAATGGTGGAGAAGGTTAAGACAATCCAGCAGCATATTAATGCTGCTCAGAGTCGAAAAAATATCTATCATGATAATCATCGATGAGACCTAGAGTTTGATGTCGGAGACATGGTATTCTTACGCATATCACCATGGAAGATTTTTTATGAGATTTGGTAAGAAGGGAAAGCTTAGTCCAAGGTACATCGGCCCTTTTGAGATCTCTGATCACATTGGAGTAGTGGCATATCGACTAGCACTCTCACCGAACCTATCTCAAGTATGTGATGTATTCCATATATCACTATTGAGGAAGTACAGACCTAACCCATCACATGTACTCAATCCAGAGGTGGTATAATTAAATAATGATCTCTCCTATGAATAAAATTTGGTGAATATTTTAGATCGTAGGGAAAAGGTTCTGGGAAATAAGACAATTCCACTCATCAAGGAGTTGTGGAGAAACCATAAGTTTGAAGAGGAAACGTGGGAATTGGAAGAAGTGATGAAGAACAGTTACCCACATCTGTTTTAGTGTAGGAAAAGGAAATTTAGAGGGCGAAATTTATTAAGGGGGAAGATTGTAAGGACCCAAACATCTATCAATGAAAATTTACCTTGATCTAATTAAATTTCTTGTTATGTATAATGTTTATATAACAAATGCACTTCCTTGGTTTTATGTATTTGGATTTTAAAATGCCGTTAAGAATTGTGACCATTACTAATATAGTTGTTAAACCGTGATCACATGATTAGTATAAATATAGGTATTTAACAAGTTCAATTCACTCATACAAAGGAAGTGATGGCCTAATCCAGTATAATTGCTCCATAAGAAGCCCATTTGTTGGAGCTTAGAAATGAGGTGGAATCATTAGGATTTTCTCTTGAACAATCCCAATTTGAGCTTCAAAACATTAAGCTCAAATGGAACTGCCTATGGGATAAGTGGAAGTTGATAAATACTACCACCCGACCGCTATTATCTGAGCCACCCCAAAAGTCTGTCACTATCGCACACCTTACCCTTTGGTCTTATTTGGGTGTTATAAAGAGTTATGTAACAAGACCCTAGAACTATTATCATGTACATTATTTTAAATGAGAAAATAAATTTTTTTTGTATTGTTACATGGTAAACATTTTTTAAAGAAAAAATAGTATTTTCAGTTAAGATATATATTTTTATGAATTAATGGATTTATTTTGAATTAATTAATATTTTAATGAAATATTGTTACCAAATAAATTTTTATTAGATATAAATGATCGTATAATTTTTATGAATAAAATTGTGATTTTTATTAAGGTTTGAAAGCCATTTTTTTTCAAAACCCCTGAATTTTCGATAACTGTCAATTTTTATTTTAAAAGTAAAAATTCAGATATTTAGAAAATTATTTTGATAAAATGAATATTATTTTTTAAATCATGACGTCCAAATTATCCAATGGTTAATTTTTTATAATTTTTTGAGACAGTCCAATTTTTGGGGAAAAATTAAATACTGTTTAATTATATAATATGTTTTATGACATCATAATGACCCAGTAGTGATGTAATAAAATACTATCAATGGGATTTTGGGCCAAGATATTTTTTATCATTAAAATAATCTGATTTTAGGTTTGATTAATTTATTTAACAAAGCATTTTTGGTCCCTCCAAGACATATAAAACATTTTAACTTTTTAAATTGATTTCCATAAGAGTGTGACACACCTCCACATAAGCAAGCCAAATATTTTAAGAATTTCTTCCATTGTCCTTATAAAATTATTTTTTCCACTACCCTTTGGAAAAACAAACATGGTTTTTTTGTTCTTTTGATTAGTTTATTGTGTAGTGTCCAAAACCTAAATAATAAAGAATCCCCTCACTTTTCCTATATATACCCACCCAATCTCCAACTTATCTTCACTAAAAACCCATGGATCACATCCCTACTCTTCCCTCATATCTATATTATCCTCCCAATTCTCCCCAAGCTCCCAAGAATCCTCTATCAAGCCTATCCCAATCATTTGGGATCACACTTCCAAGTAAGGGATTTCTTTCTCTCTCATTTTTGTCCAAGTTTCGTTATATTGTTATACCCTTGTATTTTCGATTAAAAATATTGGGGTAGGATTTTAACCTCCGCTATAATGTTATAATTATGTTTTAATGATTATATAATCCTTTCTCTATCATTAATACCCCCCATGTACACCCATTACCATGCCGAAATTCTGTAATGGATTTCTTTCTTTCTCATTTTTTCCCAAATTTCTTTATATTGTTATACCATTTTATTTTCAATTAAAAAAATTTGGACATTATTTCTCACCTCCCCAAAACTTTCTTACTTATGTTTTAATGATTATATAACCCTTTATCTCTCATTAATTACTTCCATGTACACCTGTTACCATGAAGAAATTCTGTAATGGATTTCTCTCTCCTCGTTTCCATCCAAGCAATTATTTGGTTTTATGAATCTAAACTATATTAAATATGTTGGTACATGTATCCATATGACACCCTTACTATCCATTTAATGTAAATTTTATTATACACCCTTTCCACTATCATCAACTATTTTTAAAAATTCATATTCCATGTTGTTATGCTGTCGAAATTACACCGTGATTTTCCAAGACAAAGTCATTGTGTAGTGAATACTATGCCCATTTCTTTTTCAAAGGTAGTCACCATTATTAAAATTTTCTTATTGATTATATATTTTCATGTATGAATTCCACATTAAATTATTGTGGAATAAATTATTATTTTTAATGAATCAATGTTATATGATCCATTAGGCACAATTATTCATGAAATGAAATGATTAAGAAGGGTGAGCCCTGATAGTGCTCCAATGCATTGGGAAAAGATTAGTATCATGATACGCCAAGTTAAATGAGATTTTACTCATTCTAATTCATGTTAAATGAATTTTTAATAATGCTCCATGTTCAATGATCCTTGAATCATTCTAATACCATGTTAATTTTTGTTTCCACATTTCCATTTTATGATAATCATGATATATCATACAATTATATTCATCTTTATATTATGCTACCTTAATGCATATTTACTAACATGTACTATATTCATAATGTTATTCCTTTTTTACTCCCTAAATGGGCTTTATATCTCATCTTTTTCTTATTCATGTCCTCATTTTATCTCATGAAATGATAAGTATGAAGGAATGTGTGTGGTCATGTAAAAGAAGTTTTCAATAAAGATGTCTATTTAATGTTTTAAGTTGTTATGTAATGTTACTAAAACCTAAATACACTAGACCTATCCATATTATATGTTGTATAATGTGAAGGTTTTATGTATTGAATTATGTTTAAGTTCAAAATAAAGAGCAAGGTTGTTATATACAAGGGTTTGTGGAATGTAATGCCCCAAAAATCTAAAGTATGAAAATTGTATTTGATAGTGTGTATGAAATGAAATACTAAACACATAAAGTAATATAATAGCCTAAGAATTTGTAATATGTTTTATATTTAAAATATATTAAATATATTATACAAATTTTTATCCATGTAACGTAGAGTTAGAATGTGTGTTGCATGAAATGTAATGGCCCGGACCTCTCTGGCCCATTACTTTGTCAAAAAGAAGGCCACGAAGTGTTCTGGAGGGTAAAATGGACTTTTCCCACACTTCCCAGAATTTTGAAACTACACGCCGTGTAGTTTTAGTACACGCCGTGTACCCCCTTGCCGGGTATACCCCGTGTTGAAGGCCATGTCCTTGTTGTGCGAAATAATTGGGTTCACACCGTGTGTCCAATACTACACACCGTGTAGTCTCTCTCCGCATATGTGTTACAGTGTGTTGAACAGTCAACAGTCATGTGCCATGTTGGATCAGTGTGAAATAAATGAGTACACACTGTGTGTCCAAACTACACGGTGTGTAGTTCTTCCCCGTGTATGTGTTACCCTCAAACCGTGTGCTGACCAGTCAACGGCCGCGGAGCTGTGTTGGAAGCCGCGTGGAGACCGTGTGAAATAACCGAGTACACGCCGTTTACCATAAATTACACATCGTGTACTTTTTCTTTTCTCTACTATAAAATGAGGGGTCCCCTCCTCCTTTTCAACTCACCACTCTCCTCCCCTTTCCTCTGAGCAGAGTTCTCCCAAGAGACTTGAAGGCTCTTTCTTCCATAACTTCTTCGTCCGAGCTCAGATTTACGATCTGTCAGCGGCCACAGGATCTTAATGACGAGGCGGAACTTCTGATATTGGATCTATTGTCTTTCCTTCGTCCTTTCCTTTCCTAATTCCACCCGAGGAGGTTTTTCCGGGACCTGACAGAAGTGACGGACGCCGACGGACGTCTTCTAAGGTTAATCCGGGGGAGCGTTGTGATCAGAACCTGTTGAGGTAGGGATGTTACCTTCATCTCTCTAATTTGTGCATCTGGCGGGGTGGGTATCCTCTTTTTTTCATGATAAATAGTTGAACCATTAAATAAAGATAATAACTGGTTAAAGAACGGGGTTGTAATGTTTGTGATTACTGTTACTTTATATCTTGTGATATAATGTTGTGAATTTAATAGGCTTACGCCTACTGAAAATCACAGTCGTTGGGGGCCTTTTCTTGTGCAATTAAATGTTTCCCTATCTTTATAGACCGTTTTGGGGATGGAACTTTGTTAAATGTGGAATTTGGTTAATCACGTAAATTTGGCTGATTAAATGAAAATATGGAACCCTTGTGTGATCACCCCAGTTGAACAAAATGGAATAATGAACATATGGGTGTTGGCTTGGATACGTGTCATGTTATGGGGGTGTTTTGTGGGTTGTTGTGGATCGGGTGAGCAGCGGGGCTGCGGTTGACTTGGTTGTGGGTTGGTGTAAATATTATTTTGGTGACGTGTAGCGGGGCTGCGATAAATGGTATTAAAGGGATAATGATGTACGGTACAGTTTTGGTTATGATGTTTGGTAGTGGGGCTGCAGGGATGGGCTTGAATGTGAATGAAAAGTGGGTTGTGAATAATAAATAAAAGTGGAAGAGTTAATGAATTGTGGATCATGGTAATGGAATGGGATTAATAATCAATGGGTTGGTTGGTTGATAAGAAGGACTTGGTTGTGTTTCTTGTGTTTTCCTAACTTGATTTGTGGATGGAAGGGATATGTTTATGAATGATCGATGTGTTTATTTATGGATAGTTTCCCAGTAGTTAAGGAACTAAATAAACTAATTCTGCTAAAACGTGAAAACCTAAATGGGGTTGGGGTTGTTTGTTGTATGCATGCTTCATAGTATCAGTGTCGAGGCACGTGCTCAGTTTCTCTGTTTAGAAGCCATAGGTTGGGCTGTGTGGTTTTTATAGATATATATATCTGTATCTTTTTTTGTTTTATCGCACCCCACCCATGTTGAGCACTTAGTGCCGAACAATCCCATTTCATGGGAGAGGGTGTTTTCCCCTTAGTTACTAGCGCTTTCTTGCTCCTTCTCCCCTATGCTGTGATGTCTTGAGGCGACCTTACACCTAAGACTCTTTGGTTAGGTTTCGATTGGGGTGGTTTTAGCCCAAGACTCTTCGGGCAGGTTCTACTGTTTCCCAAGAATCTTCAGGATGAGGCCCAGGTGTGTGCGGGCGGGATACGTGGTTGTGAGGCCCATGTGTGTGTGGGAGGGATACGTGGTTGTGAGGCCCAGGTGTGTGCGGACGGGATACGCAGTTGTGAGGCCAAGGTGTTTGCGGGCGGGATACGTGGTTGTGAGGCCCAGGTGTGTGTGGGCGGGATGTGTGGTTTGTGAGGCCCAGGTGTGTGCGGGCGGGGAGAGTGTGGCAGCGTCAGGACGTTCACCGTTAGGAAGAGCAGCTACCTACTACGAAATGGTGTGGGGTACCCAATACTCTTGTTTAATATATACTACTACCGGATGTGATTTTGTTTTTGGTGAGTGTGGCTGGTGAGGTTGGGTGGATAGAATTCCTTGCTAGGTTTCTTCTTTTGTTCTCACAGGACATTAGGATGTCTCTCCACTTGTGCACGAGAGCTTTAGGTTTCCCTACTGAGTATACTTGTATGCTCACCCTATGTTTACTTTCAGGTTTCCAGGAGGACTACCAGGCCCGTGCGGGACCCTACTAGTCAGATAGTTGGAGTTGTTGCAGTTGTTGTAATCTTGTTTTCTTTTGGTATTGTACCTTTGAGCTTTATTTTACTTGTACCTTGTTATAAAATTTTTTAAACATGCATGTGGGATTGGTTTGGGTTTATTTATATACACTTGTTCTTTTCCTTTTTGGTGGTTGACTTGTCCTATTTCCCGATCCTAAATAATAAAAAGGGTAATGCCTCATATATTTGTGAATACTCATACCCGTGGTGCTAGTCGCCACCCCAGGGACTACTGGAGGCGAGACTCGGGGGTTCATTATCTCCCTTTAACCATTTCCAGCTCAGGAGAGGCATATTTGGTGGGAGGGGGTCGTGACAGAATGGTATCAGAGCTGATGGTTGAGAGATAGGATGGAGTCTGGAGTTAGGCACAGTGAGGATTGCATGGGATGGTAGGGCAATAGTGTTGGTTAATCTTGGTGTGTGACATAGGCCAGGGATGACTGGCTAGGATACGGGATTTTAGGGCCCCCCATGATTCGATGTAAGGACTCTGAGCCTACCGAAAAACCAAGTGAGACTACATTGATTGCAGGGTAGAGACCCTAGGGAAGGTACACGAATCATCATGATTTTGTTTTACTTGATTTGGGTGTTCTGGGAAATAAATTGAATTATATGATAAGATAAAACCTTGAGAAACTTCATACTACTTGGGCTTATGCGATCTTTGTTTATCGTACAGCTATGGCACCTGGATGTCGTCCCCGGGTGGCTCAGACGACCGAGGCCCAATAGATTCAGGTGGTCTATCAGTTGAGGATTTACCGAGAGGAGGAAGATATCCAGTGGCAGAAGACTCCCCATTCTTTTCAGTGGCAGACCCTCAAGAAGTACGAGGGTAGTACTTTGGATACGGAGATAGAGGGGTGGCTTGAGGAGCTAGGGATCACTTTTACCTTGATCTGTGCTCCGAGGGAGTACTGGGTTCTCCTACCAGTCAGTCATCTGAGAGGTGCGGCGCGACAGTGGTGGATGCTCTACCTCGGAGAGAGGATAGAGGAAGAGGTTCCATGGGATGACTTTGAGAAGGAATTCCGAGAGGAATTCCTTTATTCCATGATCAAGGTGGAGAAGTGGAAGGAGATACTCTCCCTTCAGTAGGGGATTATGTCAGTATGAGAGTTGGGGATCAAGTTCAAGGATCTCCTATGCTTTGCTCCGGATCTCTTTCCAGATGAGGAGTCTCAGGTGAGACGTTTGGGGGAGGAACTTTGTCCTTCGCTCCAGTATGTTGTCACCCCCTTCACCCGTCTGACGTACTTGGTGGTACATAAGAAGGCAGATGTTGTACAGAGGATGCACTCGCTGGGAGGTTCACCCCAAGAGGGGATCTAGCCAGGATCGTCGAAGGGGAAGGCAGTCAGCAGCAGGTCTCCTACGACGGGGCCTTCTAGGATCAGGCCAGTGGGGAGTAGGCCCCAGCAGTTCCAGTTCAGATATTCGGGTCCTCGTCCCTTTTCCACGAGCCCAGGACTGAAGTTTTTTCTTGTGGAGGTTTCGGGCACGTTCAGATTCGGTGCCCGACCCGAGCTCAGTACGGTGGAGGTGGGCAGGATCAGCGCCCACCTCAGCAGCACCAGTTGTCGGCGAGGCCCTTCCAGCAGCAGTAGGACCATGCTCCTCCGAGGGCTGACATTGCAGGAGGAGGCCGACCTCAGGGTGCTCCTCAGGGACCTCTACTAGGGTGTGGTCGAGGAGGTGGACAACATTAGAGAGGCAGAGGAACTGGGCGTGGACAGTTGCACGCAGCAGAGTTGACAGCTCTGGCAGGACCAGAGGTGGTGCGAGGTATGATTTGTTTGTTCAGCACTCTTGTTTCTTCTTTGTTCGATTTGGGAGTTTCGCACTCCTTCATTGCACCTGGTATATCCCCTGCTTTGGGACTAGACATAGAGAGACTTTCTGTACCACTGGTGCTGATTACATGAGTTGGAGGCCAGACCAGCGTATCTTGTGTTTTCCAGGGATGTGGGATAACGTTGGGACCACATCGATCTAGTGGGGACCTTCCTCTGTTACAGATGCAGCCATACGATGTCATCTTAGGCATCGACTGGTTATTTTCTGTTAGTGTCGTTATCAAATTTTTTCGGAGAAGATTCTTGTTCTCCGACGTGGATGGGCAGTGCATATCTTTTGTTGGCAAGAGGAGCTATCAGGTAGGAAGCTGTCATGTGAAGCCTCTCCTATCCTTGTTAAGTGGGTTATCAGTGGTTCCAGCAGATACAGAGATGATGGATGTCCCGGAGGTTTTTGGGGAGTTCCTCGATGTTTTTCTGGAGGAGGTTGTGACTCTACCCCCCCCCCCCCCCCCCCCGACGTGATGTTGAGTTCGGGATAGACTTACAGCCTGGTGCCCGTCCGATTTCGATGGCACCTTCGGAGTTGTGGGAGTTGCAGATTCAGATTGATGATCTGATGGAGAAGGGTTTTGTTCGACTCAGAGTATCGCCATGGGGTGCTCCAGTTTTGTTCGTGAAAAAGGCAGATGGTGGTCTCAGGCTATGCATAGATTACTGAATCTTGAACCTGGTAATGGTCAAGAACCGTTACCCCCTTCCAAGGATAGATGATCTCTTCAACCAAATGAGGGGAGAAGGTTGGTTTTCCAAGATTGATCTACGATCTGGATATCATCAACTGAGGTTAAAGGACAGTGACATCTCTAAGATGGCTTTCAAGTGCATGTATGGGCACTTCGAGTTTGTAGTGATACCGTTTGGAGTTACGAATGTTGTGGCTGTGTTCATGGGACTTATGAATTTTGTATTTCGAGATTTTCTGGACCGGTTCGTCGTTGTATTTATCGATGACATTCTGATCTACTCAAGATCAGAAGAGGAGAATTTTTATTATCTCAGGGCAGTCTTGGAAGTCCTTATACACCACCACCTTTACGGGAAATTGTCAAAGCGTAAGTTCTTGACACAATAAGTACACTCCCTTGAACACGTGGTGTCTCGGAATGGAGTGTCAATAGACCCATAGAAGTTGGAGGTAGTTGTTTCTTTGGCAGCACCCAAGAGCATGGCAGAAGTTCGTAGTTTCCTAGGGTTAGCAGGTTACTATCGGAGGTTTATTTCGGACTTCTCTCGAGTTGCTGCTCCATTGACAGCTTTGACTAGGAAGAACCAGGCCTTCTTATGGAGCGAGCAATGCCAGAATTCTTTTGACTACCTGAAGGAGAAGTTGGTCAGTGCTCCCGTACTCAGGTTGCCAGAGGAAGGGTTATTGTATGAGGTGTTTTGTGATGCTTCTGTCCTTGGTATGGGGTGCATGCTGATGCAGAATAAGGGAGTGATCTGTTATACGTCTAGACAGTTATGCCCTCACAAGCGTAACTATGCCACCCATGACCTATTGCTTGCAGCAGTAGTGTTCGCACTGAAGTTGTTGTGACATTACCTCTTTGGGGAGCACTTTGTGGTCTTCATAGATCACAAGAGCCTGCGTTATATCTTCTCCCAGCGTGACCTGAACCTGCGACAGCGGAGATGGGTCGAGTTTCTCCAAGACTATAACTTTGAGATCTCTTACATTGTAGGTAAGGGAAACGCTGTGGCTGATGCCCTGAGCAGGAAGTCGCATAAGGAAGTGGTTCGAGAATCCTTTGATGCTTGGAAGGCGATGGGAGAGTTGGCTGCCTTGCACTTGGATTCTAGGGTAGAAGGTGTTAGAGGCTGTTTGTTTTAGATGACGGTGTAGTCCTCCTTGTTACAGTAGGTGGAACAGTCTCAGTGGGGGGACTCAGAGGTGAAAGTAATGCGGGATCGTGTCGATCAAGGGAATTCTCCATAAGGGATGGTCAGAGGACAGCCGACATCGGATGTTTTTCCATGGAAGGTTGTTTATTCCGGAGACAATGCGTGAGGTAGTTCTCCGTGAGTTCCATAGCTCATCCTTGGTGGTACATCCAGGAGTTTCAAAAATGTACTGAGGCCTGAGGGAACAGTTTTGGTGGCCCGGGGAGAAACGGGAAGTGGCGGAGTTCGTGGCTAAATGCCAAGTGTTTCAGAAAGTGATGGATGAACACCGTGTTCCCAGTGGGTTGTTGCATCCTTTAGATGTCCTCGAGTGGAAGTGGGATGACATCTCAATGGACTTAATCACAGGACTACCCAGAACTCAGGGTGGTTATGATGCTATCTGGGTAGTGGTGGATCGACTGACAAAATCAGCTCACTTCTTAGCAATTAAGGAGTCAGGCCCGGTGAGTACCTTAGCCCAGAGGTACGTAGACGAGGTTGTGTGGCTTCATGGAGTCCCGAAGAATATCGTATCAGATAAGGATACTCGGTTTACCTCACGAGTCTGGAGGGGGTTACAGCATGCTTTTGGCACCCAGCTATGCCTTAGCACTGCTTTCCACCCCCATACCGATGGGCAGACAGAGCAGACTATCCAGACGTTGGAGGACATGCTGCGAGCATGCGTTCTGGATTTCGGAGTATCATGGGCATGACACTTGCCATTAGTAGAGTTATCCTACAACAACAGCTTCCGCTCTACTATTGGCATGGCACCGTTTGAGGCTTTGTATGGAAGACCATGCCGTTCACCCATTTTCTGGGAAGAGGTTGGTGAGACAGGTGCTCTTTGGCCAGAGGTAGTGTAGAGCACCACAGAGAAAGTCTAGCTAGTACGTGAGAGGATGAAAGTGGCTCAGGACCAATAGAAGTCTTATGTTGATCGTCGGAGGAGGCCCTTGGAGTTCAAGGTGGGAGATCATGTGTTCTTGAAGGTTTCCCCTCAACGGGGGCAGCGGAGGTTTGGGAAAGGGAGAAAGCTCTCACCTAGGTTCATCGGACCCTTTGAGGTGCTGAGGCGAGTTGGCGAGGTGGCATATCAGCTGGCCCTGCCACCTCAGTTGGATAAGGTTCATAACGTCTTCAACGTCTCCCAGCTCCATCGGTACTTACACGATGACTCTCACTTTATCATATGGGGAGAGCTAGATATGGGAGATGACGCGACCTTCGAGGAACGACCAGTTAGAATCGAGGATCGTAAGGAGAAGGTGCTCTGTGGATGAACCATTCCGTTGGTTTGTGTGTTGTGGAGGCATGGAGGCCTTGAGGAGAGCACTTGGGAGTGGGAGGACCAGATGCACGCTCAGTACCCGGAGTTGTTTTGACTTGTGTTTTTCCTTGTTCATCTGATCTTTTTGTTGATGTTGTACTCTGTACCTTTGATATATGGAATTCTTGTCTTGTCTGTTGTGATACCTTTTGTTTCCTTGTTCTCTGGAAGTGTGTAGCATGTCCGGATGTGTGGGGAAAGGGAAAAACCTGACTCTTAATCGAGATGCATTAATGAGGATGCGATTGAACCCGTGTGGGAGAGTCAGTGCCGCCTAAAGCGGATAATATCTCGACATAGAAGAAGGACTTTTTTAACCAAAGCACATGTTCGGGAAATGTGTGGGTTGTATGGCGTTAGGGGCAGTGTAAGTTGAAAAATCCTAATGTATGAAAGTTGGAAGACCCAATTATTAATCGAGACACATTAATGAGGAGGCGATTAAACTCGTGCAGGCAAGTCAGTTCCGCCTAAAGCGGATAATATCTTGACATAGGAGAAGGAATTCCTAACACATATGATTAGGGTTGTTGGTTGGATTCTTGTTATAACGAGAACCCTAAGAGGTATCTTGTTGGGTTCCTCTGGGTTGGTTTTTAATTCTCGGGGATGAGAATGTTTTAAGAGGTATCTGATGTAATGGACCGGACTTCTCCGGCCCATTCCTTTGTCAAAAAGAAGTCCACGAAGTGTTTTGGAGGGTAAAATGGACTTTTCCCACACTTCCCAGAATTTTGAAACTACACGCCGTGTAGTTTGAGTACACGCCATGTACCCCCTTGCCTAATAAACCCCGTGTTGAAGGTCGTGTCCTTTTCGTGCGAAATAAATGGGTACACGCCGTGTGTCCAATACTACACGCCGTGTAGTCTCTCTCCGCGTACGCATTACCATGTGTTGACCAATCAATGGTCGTGTGTCGTGTTGGAGCCGTGTGAAATAAATGAGTTCATGATGTGTGTCCAAACTACACGCCATGTAGTCCTTCCCCGCATATGTGTTTCCCTCAAACCGTGTGTTGACCAGTCAACGGCCGCAGAGCCGTGTTGGAAGCCGTGTGGAGACCGTGTGAAATAACCAAGTACACGTCGTGTACCATAAAGTACACACTGTGTACTTTTTCATTTCTCGCCTATAAAAGGAGGGGTCCCCTCCTTTTTTTCAACTCACCTCTCTCCTCCCATTTCCTCTGAGTAGAGTTCTCCCAAGAGACTTGAAGGCTCTTTCTTCCATAACTTATTTGTCCGAGCTCCGATTTATGATCCTTCAGCGGCCACGAGATCGTAACGACGAGACGGAAGTTTTGAGTTTGGATCCATTGTCTTTCCTTCGGCCTTTCCTTTCCGACTTCCACCCAAGTAGGTTTTCCCGGGACCCGACAGAAGTGACGGACGCCAATGGACGTCTTATAAGGTTGATCCGGGGGAGCGTTGTGATCATAACCTGTTGAGGTAGGGATCTTACCTTTGTATCTCTAATTTGTGCATCATGTGGGGTGGGTATCCTCTTGTTTTCATGAGAAATAGTTGAACCATTAAATAAAGATAATAACTAGTTAAAGAACAAGTTTGGAAAGTTTGTGATTGTTGTTACTTTATATCCTGTGATATTATGTTGTGAGTTGAATAGTCTTATGCCTACTGAAAATCACGGTCGTTGGGGGCCTTTGCTTGGGCAATTAAATGTTTCCCTATCTTTCGAGACCGTTTTCTGGATGGAACTTTGTTAAATGTGGAATTTGGTTAATCACGTAAAGTTGGCTGATTAAATGAAAATCTAGAACCCTTGTGTGATCACCCTGGTTGAACAAAATGGAATAATGAACATGTGGGTGTTGGCTTGGATACGTGGCATGTGATGGGGGTGTTTTTTGGGTTGTTATGGATCGGGTGAGCAGCGGGGTTGCGGTTGACTTGGTTGTGGGTTGGTGTGAATATTATGTTGGTGACTGGCATCAGGGCTGTGATAAATGGTATTAAAGGGATAATGATGTACGGTGCGGTTGTGGTTATGATGTTTGGCAGCGGGGCTGCAGGGAAGGGCTTGAATGTGAACTAACAATGGGTTGTGAATAATAAATAAAAGTGGAAGTGTTAATGAATGGTGGGTCATGGTAATGGACAGGGATTAATAATAAATGGGTTGGTTGGTTGATAAGAAGGACTTGGTTGTGTTGCTTTTGTTTTCCTAACATGATTTGTGGATGGCAGGGATATGTTTTAAGAACGATTGATGTGGTTGGTTGTGGATAGTTTCCTAGTAGTTAAGGAACTAAATAAACTAATTCTGCTGAAACGTGAAAACCCAAATGGGGTTGGGGTTGTTTGTTGTATGCATGCTTCATAGTAGCAGTGTCAAGGCACATGCTCAGTTTCTCTGTTTAGAAGCTATAGGTTGGGTAGTGTGGTTGTTATACATATACATATCTGTATCTTTTGTGTTTTATTTCACCCCACCCATGTTGAGCACTTAGTGTCGAACACTCCCATTTCATGGGAGAGGGTGTTTTCCCCTTAGTTACTAGCTCCTTCCTGCTCCTTCTCTCCTAGGCTGTGATGGCTTGAGGCGACCTTACACTAAGACTCTTCGGGTAGGTTTCGATTGGGGTGGTTTTAGCCCAAGACTCTTCGGGCAGGTTCTACTGTTTCCCAAGAATCTTCGGGATGAGGCCCATGTGTGTGCAGGCAGGATACGTGGTTGTGAGGCCTAGGTGTGTGCGGGCGGGATACGTGGTTGTGAGGCCCAGGTGTGTGCGGGTGGGATAAGCAGTTGTGAGGCCCAGGTGTGTGCGGGCGGGATATATGGTTGTAAGGCCCAGGTGTGTGCGGGCAGGATGTGTGGTTTGTGAGGCCCATGTGTGTGTGGGCGGGGAGAGTGTGGCATCGTCAGGACGTTCGCCGTTAGGAAGAGTATCTAACTACTGGGAAATGGTGTGGGGTACCCAATACTCTTGTTTCTTATATACTACTATCTTTTGTGATTGTGTTTTTGGTGAGTGTGGCTGGTGAGTTTGGGTGGATAAAATTCCTTGCTAGGTTTCTTCTATTGTTCTCACGGGACATTAGGATGTCTCCCCACTTTTTCACGAGAGCTTTAGGTTTCCCTGCTGAGTATACTGGTATGCTCACCCTACAATTACTTTCAGGTTTCCAGGAGGACTACCAGGGCCGTGCGGGACCCTACTAGTCGGACAGTTGGAGTTGTTGCAGTTGTTGTACTCTTGTTTTCTTTTGGTGTTATACTTTGGAGCTTTCGTTTACTTGTACCTTGTTATAAAAATTTTTCAACATGCATGTGGGATTGGTTTGGGTTTATTTATATAAACTTGTTCTTTTCCTTTTTGGTGGTTGACTTGTCCTATTTCCCGATCCTAAATAATAAAAAGGGTAATGCCTCCCATATTTGTGAAAACTCATACCCTTGGTACTGGTCGCCACCCCGGGGCCTACTGGAGGCAGGACTCGGGGGGTCATTATCTCCCTTTAACCATTTCCATCTCAGGAGGGGAATATTTGGTTGGAGGGGGTCGTGACATGAAACAACGGGTTTCATCAATGGCTTGTGTTACACACAAGACCGAGTTTTACCGAACAATAATATATTATTTAAAAAATTATTATTTAAAATAAAAAAAAATAAGTTGTTATAAATATTATTAACTAACTTATGAAAATATAAGTCTTACACAAATATTATATGAATTCATTAGTTACAAATTAATTTTGAATGAATATAGAACCAATTGAATAAAAAATAATATTTATATAGAAAACTATTTTTATGCTCATGAAACTATTTACCCTAATAAATTAACTTATTTACAACTAGTGAGTGATATTAATTTAATATATGTATTATATATTAAATAAAATATTTTTTATATTCATACAATATATTTGATAATCATAAGATATGAAGAAAATCAATATTACACATAAAATACTATAATTTTAGAAAGGTAGTTTTTTCACCTTTTAATAGAGAAACCATTTTAAATTCAATTTTTGGAACTTTTATAGATAATTTATATCAAAATAAAATTTATATTTTAAATTAAAACATAAAATTTATCTTAGGGTAAATTTTTTTGTATTTTTAAGTGAAGATTCATTTTTAATGAATAGTGAAAATACTGAATTTTAATGTAACACTTTTTTCATAGGATTTATTTATAACATTAAATTATATTTTAAATTAGTTTAAATGTTTAATTAGATCATATTTTTATCAATTAATCAAATTTATGTCATTTTAATTATTTTTATTTTGAAATTGACTATAAAAACAAATTAACTTTTAGACGTTTTTACTTTAAAAACCAGCATTTTCGTCTCGTCTGCAGGATTAAATTTAAATAAATTCCTTCCAATTTTTTGATTATAATTTGATAAAATGGATTACATATTTTTAATAAAAATAATTTATATTTTATATTTTGTTAAAAATAGTTTTCGACCAAGAATATTAGTGAAATTAATTAAAATTAATTACAATTATTAACAAAAAAACTAAACTTAATAAATGACTAAAACTTTTACTTAAGGCGGGGAATGAAATAGACACTTGTAATACACACATTGGCTGGAAATAATTCTTCCATTTACCTTCCATTTATATGTCTGGTTTGTTTTTTATAACTTTTTTGGGTAAAAATTTTGGTACACCTAACTTATTTTCAAAAATTCCAAATCAGTCCTTTTCATTCCCTATAAAAGGCCACCACCTATCCCCCTTCCTCACACCTCTTAGGGTGAATTGTATCAAATGATATATAACCACATAGATCCTCAAAATCACTTCAATCAACCTATAATCCTTACCTTGGGAAGAATTATATCCAATTAATCCCTTTCGTGAAAACCAAATGGAGTTACCTGATTAAGAGTAACATATTTCCTTAAGCACTGTAGTTTTATTACCTTTCTACATTCCAAAAAAAAATTATTTCATGTTTAAATAAAAACTATAGTGTAATCAATATACTATGATTTTTTATGATATGGTTTCAAACTACACTTACACACACCTCCATCTAATGGATAACGAACATAATGTTTACGTGTATGGAGAACTATCTCCACACAAAACGATGGTTGTTCATTTTTTCATTAAAACCTATAATGGTGTCCATTATGATAGAATATATATTTATATATGATACATATAATATTTATTATATATTTACTCTTCTCTAATTCTTTTACAACACATATATTTATACTTTCCATTTTGAGTAAAAATGATAACATAGTTTGTCTAAGTGTGGACTAACGTCCCCTAAAAGCGATGTGAATCATTCACACGAAACATGGAATGTATAAAGGATGATTTTAATAAAACATGTGATACATAAAAAGAATTTTTTTGATATTAATGACATAATTACCTTTCTATAAATAATATATATATATATATCATTTTCTTTATTACCCTTTCACACATAAAGTGACAAAGTCATTCGTGTACGTGTGCATTACCACCTCCTCGACAAGATGTGATTCATTACACATCCCAATAAATATATATATATATATAATTATATATGATTAAATAATATTTTACTTATTATATAATTATCATTATCTAAAGATATTGTACTATATAACTTCTTTTCATAAAGATCATTGAAAAATGGGAAGTTACTCATGCATACGTACAACCTATCCTCTGTATGAGTGTAATGTTGTTTTATTTTTAATAAAAATATTTAATAATTTTTTATAAAAGTAAAATATATTCATGATTATTATTCTTTATATGTTACATAATGATCCATTTCACCATAATTGTTCTACTGAAGTTGTTTTCGACACATAAACTGAATTTGGTCAAAACACCTAACATAAACATAATTGTTCAGGTAGTTTTATATGAAATGTTTATAAGTCAAATAAAATTTATTATAAACAAGGAAAAGTTAATAAAGAAATTAAATAATTCAAATTATTTTTTTATTGAGTAATATAAATACACACAAGACAATTTGGACTCAAGGTAAGGGATTTTTCATCTCACTTTTGACATATATGATATAAATGTCATGTTCATCACTTAATTATTTTGTGTGGGGTATATACTAACCATTTTTATATATTATAAGATGAATTAATTTATCTCAATTATATTTTAAACATTCATGTAATATTATTCCTTCATGATTTTTATGATATAAAATGTTTCAAAGTGGTATGGGACACTTTTGAATGTCAAAAGATTATTTTCCTCAACAATAGATTTAATCTTCCTTTAATGGTATTTCCATCCAAGGAGATTATATGAAAATTTTATAATAAAAATATAATTTTCCTCTTTGATGGTCATTCATGACCATTTTCAAGTATTAGGGAAATTTTTTCAATCTTTGGTACTCAATGTGTTTTAGATATTGTTTTTAGGAAAACCCTGCTTCATTTTACTCTTTAGTGGAGAACATGTTTTATTAAAAAAACCATTATTTATTGAAATGTCTTCAAATATTTTTTTAAAATTATTTGGTAAATAGATATTTACCTTTTTTCTTTTACCAATTTTTTCAATGGAATCTTCTTCTCTCTTTCCAAACAAGATATTTTTCTAAAAAAAAATTATCATGCAAATGGAATGATATTTTATGGCATGTACAGATTTACCAATCTTAATTTCATTGAAGCTATCATTGAATGTTTAAAAGTTTACTTTTTAAAGAAATTTCTTTTAAAAGGTGATTTTCAAAGAAAAAAAATTTCAAAAGTTTTTATTAAAATAAATGATATTTTCCTAATGAAGTTTTTTAAAAGTTATTTTTATTTGTATTCATTAATCACAAAAATAATTTATTTTATTCCACTTGGGCTATATATTTCATTGATGAAATCCTTATTATTTATCTGGACAGTTTATGATTGATTTGGTAAAGGATGGTATTCACATTCACTACCTTGATTTAATTGTTAGTCCCCCATTAAATACTCAATCTCCTATGATCATTGAACATTGAATTTCATCAAAATTTTCCATTTCATTTATCATGGATATTAAATTGCCTAAACCATACACCATTTTACATAAGGTGTCTACTTTGATAGTTATTTTATTATTTGTGGAAATATTGATAATTATGTATTATTTATTCAATAAATATATTTGATAAGGCATATTATTTATTTTGATTATTGGATATTAATAATGATTTTGACTGGTAATGAGTGGTGGAGGTTGGACTATTTATATATCTTTGATGCATCGATAGGTTCTCATGAGAAAAATTAGTTGTGTAAATTAGAATTGTTTAAACCGTCTTGTGGAAGGTCTTAATGGTATAGGTTTTCATGTGCCTAAGACATGACATCCATTAAGAAAGGCTTTCCCTCATTTAGTTTTAGTTATAATTCATCCATGATATTTTGTATCAATGCATCTACCGATAAATTTCATTTTATTTTCATTTATTAAATGGAATGTGTTTTAGATTCATACCATTCAATATTTACTTCTCCTTATATATTTATTTGAATTTAATTGGCTCTAGTTGTTACATTTTCATATTATGTTTACACTTCCTTATTTTATTATTGATTGTATGTCATGTGAGTTAAGTTATTTACCATTCCATAGTCATTATTCTCATTGATTCATTATTTTTTCCAATATATTTTTCCCTTACAAATAATTGTAAATCACCCTTATTTTTTTATCTCCTTAGTAATCCAAGAAGTGTACTTAAAAAGATATGACGGGATTTACTAGATGGATTAGAGTTATCTTCAAAGTTATTTATTTAGAAAGAAGAATAAAATTCTGTTGTAATTATTGTTTTCATTTATAATATAAGACTACTTAAAGAATTTGGTTAGCCACTACTATTAAACTATTGGCCCTTCAGGATTTGATTCTTTTAAATCATGATAATGTAATTTATAAAAGACACAGAATCTCAGCTATCTAGGTTCGGGGAATTACTATTGGTATCAGGGAAGTTTAGTAGAAACAATAGGAACTAGATTTATGAAAACATAGATTAGAGCACATAACCCTAATATATAAATAGGAAATTATTATATAATAACACCCTATAATTTTTGTAAAATATAGATATTTTTTAATCCAAGAAAACCATCCCTATCTGGATACAACAAGTGGGCATGGTTCTGGAATAGATGTACCTAGGATTAACAACTCTGAAACAGTGTGTGGGCCTGACTCGGTGTAACCTAGTATAGAAGAATAGACATTTATTTTCACCTAGTTTTACACTTCGAGGGTATATTCTTAGGATATTTTTTTTTTCTTTACAATCCATTATTAAGTATTTTGGAAATGAATAACCTAGGTTAAACCAAACGTTTTTTAGGTTAAATATAATGTTTCATGATTATAAATCATACAAATGATATTATGGATAATATCTATACCAATAAAGGACCTATTTAGAAATAAAATGGATGATGTAATTATGTATTGAGGTTGTATTGAAAACATTAGTTAAAATTATTTTTAGTTATTCAACTTATTTCAAGGATGTCAACCATATTTATTTTTGAATTTATATTTATTTCGTTTTATAATAAGAAAAACTATATACATAGTGACAACCAATCTAGTCCAGAAAGGCCATGAGTCTTAAACACATGACCTAATGAAGATAAAGGTTTCATGCCAACCACTAACCTACGCAATTTCTTGGTTAATATTTCATGGTTTTTAGTTAAAAATTTGATTAATAAAAATCAATGATGAATAAGTAGTGTTAATTTTTATTTTTTATATTAATTTACATACCATATTAGTTTTGAAAAATATATAATGATAAATATTTATACTTTTCACTCTTTTAATAGGTTTAACATCCTTCAAAAATGTATTTTGGTGCTTTAATCATAAAAATTAATTTTTCTGGGTTGAATTTTAATTTGATCGAAGGACATAAAAAGGATGAAATTATTTTTATATAAATATATCAATTAATTATTTTTCCATAAATTCTTAGGTAGTAAAATAATTACTCAATATTAGAAAAATGGACAAAAAATGTTATCTTAATTCCTTAATTTTTGTTGAACTGGTGGTCCTCTAAATCAATGCATATTTAAGGATTTTAGGCCCTCAACATTCCATTGATCATTCACTTTATTGTGATTGATTACCTCAATCACTCATTATTAATATTTATTTGTTTCCTATAAGTATGTATCTCGACATTCCATTGTTGTTCTTTTACTTAGAGACCTAGTCATATGTTTGTTCATGTGACCGTTGTACTTACCCTTTTTTCTTTTATAGAGAATGAATTAAGAACCCTTTTCATGATGTTCGAATTGAACATCGGAAATATCAAAAAATATACTATCAAGATCAAGTTTAAATTGCGACGACATAATTTAATTAAGGTGGGGAGAATGTAACTCCAGGAAAATCTAAAATATGAACATTGTATTTAATAGCGTGTATGACATGCAACACCAGGTGCGTAAGGGAATATAATATTTGAATACCTTATAATATATTTAATATTTAAAATAAACTCTATATATTATATATCTTTCAACGCATGAAATAAAAAGTTATCATATGCTACACGCAACAACAATTTTCTTTAGTTGCTTGCATTCCACGCAAGACTTACCGAACAATAATATATTATTTAAAATAATATTATTTAATATAATAAGATATAATAAACTATTTATTATGAATAGTATTAACTAAATTATAAAAATATATTTATTAAAAAAATATTATATGAATTCATTAGTTACAAATTTACAAGAAATGAATATAAGAACCAATTGATTAAAAATGGAATAATTATATAGAAAATTAATTTTATACTCACGAAGCTATTTTGACCTAATAAATTAAATTAATTAAAAAAATTGAGTGAGATTAATGTAATATATTTATAATTTATTAAATAAAATATTTTTTATATTCATCTAATATATTTTATAATCTTAAGATAAGAACAAACCCAATATTACACAAAAAATAATATGTTTTTATAAAGTTAGTTTTACATCCTTTTAATGGATAACCTGTTTTAAGTTCAGTGTTTGGAACTTTTATAGATTTTATATATCAAAATAAAATTAATATTTGAAATATAAACATAAAAAATATATTTTGGTAATTTTTTGGTATTTTTCTGTGAAGTTTCATTTTTTTAATAGTGAAAAATACTGAATTTTAATTCAAATCTACTTTTTCATCTGATTTATTTATGCGGTTAAATTATATTTTGAATTGGTTTAAAAGTTTAATTAGATTTTATTTTTTTATAATTAATCCATTTTAGTCCATTTTAATAATTTTATCTTTTAAATTGACTATAAATACATAGAAAACGTTCATATGTTTTTACTTTAAAAACATGTGTTGTCGTCTCATCTGTGGTATTAAATTTAAATTAATTTATGAGACTTATATGATTTGAATTTGTAAAATGGATATGATAACTGGAATCATAATAATTTAGAATTTCTAGTAATATAAAATGAGTTTCTAACCAACAATATTAGTGAATGTAATTAAAATTAATGACAATTATTAAGGTATAATTAATATTATTAATGGACTAAAACTTTAACTTAGGGTCCCAAATGACTGAGAAAATTTTAAAAAACCCTTTTTATGGCCATATTTATTCTGTTAACCTTCCGTTATTGTGTTTAGTTATATTTTTATTACATTTTTTTGGTAAAAACATGGGTACACCTAACTTGTTTTCAAAAATTGAAAGTAAGTCCTATTACTACCCTATAAGAAACCCCCACCTCTCTCCATTACTCACACCTCTCAAGCCACTTTGGATAAAAAAAATATTTTTAAATATATATCCTAAACACACCTACCCTCAACCTAAAAGGCTAAACTTGGGAATAAAGAAATACAAGGAAGCCATATAATGAAAACCAAAAGGTGTTACCCAATTAAGAGGTAACATCTTTCTTTAAGCTCTCTAGTATAATTTCCTTTCTACAATCCCTAAAATATTTTTATTTAATGTTTATATAAGAAATAAATTATCCTAAATATACTATTATTTTATTATTCTAATACTTTAACCTACACTTACACACACCTCCATCTAATGGATAATGAACATAATGTTTGCGTGTAGGGTGAACTATATCCTCACAAAACGATGATTGTTCATTTTTTACATTACCACCTATCATTCTTGCCATTATGATGGAAACACTATTTATATATGATATATATAATATTTATTATGTATTTATTATTATTTAATTCATTCACAACACATACCTTTTGGTTTTCCATTTTTTGTAGAAACGATAACATCGTTTGTGGAAGTGTGGGCTAATGCCCCCTCAAAGCAATGGATTCCTTGACATGATACAAGGAATGTATAATGGATGGTTATAATTAAACATATGAGAAATTAAAATAATCTATATAGATATTAATGACATAATTATTTTTATATAAATAATATATATATATATATATATATCATTTTCATTATTACCCTTTCACATAAAAAGTGATAACGTCATTCATGGACGTGTGGATTACCGCCTCCTCAACATGATGTGATTACTTTTACATAAAAAATTATATATATATATATATAAGTATATATGATTAAATTTAATGAAATTTATGATATAATGATCATTCTGGAAATATATATTATTACTTACCATCTTTCCATAATGATCATTGAAAAATTGGAATGTTACTCATGTGTATATACAGTCTACCGTCTCCATGAGTGTAACATTGGTTCATTTTTCATAAACATATTTAATGATTGGTTTTAAAATTATAATATACTTATAAATATAATAATTATTTCCTGATTATTATTCTTGAGAATTTACATAATTACCGCTTTGACCATAGTTGATCAACCAAAGATTTTTTTAATAAAAAAACTAAATTTGGTTGAAATAATTGATATAAAATTAATTTTTAAATTATTTGTTCACAAAATTATAATAAGGGACATAAAATTTATAATAATAATAAAAAAGGTTCTCAATAATTAATGAAGGTAAGGGATTTTTCATCTCACTTTTTACTTTCGTGAGATAAATGTCATGTTCATGACTTACTTCTTTTTTGTAGTGTGTATACTGACCATTTTTATATATTATATCAATAACTCCTTTATCATATTGATATTTAAAACATTCATGTAATATTATTACTTCATGAGGTTTATTATTTAAAATTTTTCAAAGTGGTATAGGAAACTTTGGAATGTTTAAATATTATTTTCTACAACAATCACTTTATTGTTCTTTAAATGGTATTTATAATCAAGGATATTATATTAACATTGTTAAATAAACCTTTCATTTTACTCTCCAATGGTTATTCATGCCCCTTTTCATGTATTATTATCATTTTCACAATATTTTGTACTCAAGGTATTTTAGGATATATTTATATGAAAATTTGAAATCATTTCTCTCTTTATTCGAAAAACATATTTTCTTCTAAAAACCATGTTTTATAAAAATTATTTCAGAAAAAATTAAAATTATTTGGTAAAAAAATTACTCTATTGTCTTTTACTACTTTTTTCAATCGAATCTTCTTGTCACTTTTTGAATAGGGAATTTTCTAAAAAATTACCATGAAAAATGAATGTTCTTTTAGGACATATACAAATTTACCCTCCGTCATTTCTTTGAAGATTACATTGCTTGTTTAAGAGTTTAATTATTAAAGAAATTTTTTTTTAAAATTTTATTTTTGAATAAAACTCTCTACTCAACAAAGGATATATTCCTCAAAAAAATTAAAATATCTTTTTATTTCTATTCATCATCAACAAAAACCCTTTGTTTTACACCAAATGGGGTATATTTTATTTATACCAAACATACTCTTCCTATAGATGGTTTATGATTGATTTTTTCAAGGATATTTTTCACAATCCCTTAATTTATTTATTTATTATTCCCCTTGAACTATTTGATATTATATGATCATTTAACATTGAATTCCCCCAAAATTATCCATTTCATCTATCATGGATCTTACTATTTCCTAAAGCGTATACTATTTTAAGTACAGTGTCTACTATGACTGTAATTTTATTATTTATGAAAATATTTATAATCATGTATTCTTTATTCAATATGGATATTTAATAAGGAATATTAATTATTTTGGTTATTTTATATGTGGAATTCTTTAGAATAGTAATGACTTGTGGAGCCCGGACATTATATAGCTCCTAAATTCATCGATAGGTTTACATGAAACAAAATAGTATTCAAAATCAGAATTATTTAAAACTTCCTATGAAAGGTATTGATGGTATTTCTTTTCATGTACCTCAGACATGATTTCAACTAAGAAATAATTTCCCACATTTATATTTATTTATTTTTCACCCATGATATTTTTCAACTAAGAATATATAGATAGATTTCATTTTAAGTTAATTTATTAAATGGAATGTTTTTTAGTTTCATACATTTCCATATTTACTTTTTTTATATAGTTATTTGAATGGAATGTGTTTCTAGTTATTGCCTTTCCATATTTATTATGAAAATCCTTCTCATTTTATGCATTATATCACTTGTGATTTCAGTTATTTACCATTCTATAATTATTATTCTCATTAATTTGTTATTTATTCTGAAATATTTTTCCCTTACTGAGCATTTGATCTCACCCTTATTATTTTACTTTTCCATAGAATCCAAGAAATATACTATGAAAGATATGTAGGTAATTACTTGATGTATTAGATTTATCCTCAATGTTATTTTTTTATAATGAATAAAAAATTCATGTTGTAATTAGTATAGTCATTTGTTATACAAGACTCGTTGATGTATCTAGTTTACCAAGACCACTAAACTCTCAGTTTTTCAGGGTTTGATTCCTTGTAATCATTCCATTTTAATTGATAGAAGACACTAGCTCTAGGCTATCTAGTGTTGGTGCACTATAGGGAATATCCTATTACAAGTGATGGATATAGAGAGAATGCATTACTCCTATACTTAGGATTATACCACCTTAAGACATGTCTTAAATTGATCTTATCATCAATGTGTTGGATGTATTTCCTCATTATGATATTTCCCCACTAAGGACTTTGAGTATTTTGTCTTGGAAATTTCCATGTAGAACTAAGTCATCTGATGAAAGACATGGAGGAGTGTGCATAATTTCATCACTCGCACACCATTGGATGATCTACCAAATAGGGTTTGGTCTCTCTAACATTAGTTTGTCATCCTTAGGACAAGTGGGATAGATTTTAGAGACCAATTTGCACTGTCTAGAGTCTTTTTTATCAATCAATAATGTGTTTAGTGGTATGAGTTCAATGTTTTTTTGTATAATAATAAGTCACAGGTCACCGAGGCACTCTAGAAAGTTGTATAGGATATCATTCATCTAAAGGATTAGGCATGAGAGTATGTTGTTTTCAATACTACTCAAAAAGATATTATCTTCTGATAAAGGTATTTTTTATTGGTGGATAAGTCTATTGGATAAAAGGAAACATCTCTAGTGATTGAGTGCTAAGATGGGAAGGATTGATCACAAATACACAAAGGTGAGGTCTTCCCTACTATTAAGTAAAAATCAAATGGACTGGATGAGCGACATCAAACCCTAGGGGCTACTTGATAAAGGTAGATTCAGCTAGAGCAACCAATTATTGGTAATTATCCTTAAGGTATTTATCCTTGTTAGAAATAAAGGATATTCTCTAATATGTGGATGGACCTACCAAAAAAATTTGAAGGATTTATTTAAATTTACTATATGCATTAATGTGTTATTTTTTTACATCTCAATCATATCGATGAGATTGCCAATAAAAGTTTTAAAACCCATGTCATTCATTATTGTGGTTGGAAAAAAGGGACAAATAGATGATTTCTCATTTCTATATGAGAGTTCTATATAAAGTCCAAACACTCAAGGTCTGAAATGTTTATTGACAATGGGGGTTATTCTTGCTATAAAGGATTTGGATAGAGTGTGGGTACATATATACAACCGTCTTGGAAACCCAATGTGAGTTATCACACTAATGGGGTAACAATAGTAATTTTTAATTATTTATGAACAAAGAAGGGTATTGAAGATCATGAATAAAGATACCCAGGATCAGGAACAAAAAGGGGTTGATAGGGTGAGAGAGGATGGTTTTTGACCATTTTCAAAACACATATTTCCCAATCATTCCATCGAGGAATGTGACATACAAATAAGGGGGATCCATAGACCATGTTCAAAACATGGTACCTAGCAAGATGATGTCAAGAGTATTTTATATCATGTGATAAGTACGATAGGTAATTCAATGTATCCAATAACCATTGCTATTATGGGGTCCATTTAGACATGAAATATGATAGGTATCCAAATCCAACAGGACACAAAGCATGGGGATGAAATGGTATAATTTTTTTAGAGTTCAACACGCTTTGGATTATGATAATGTGTAATTGAGAAAATTTAGTACGTGTATTGATTTGAGAAAATGTTATACTCATCTTATAAGGGGAACTTCATCTCCAATATTGGGAGATAGTCAAGGAACGTGAATGGTGTGGTATGTGAAAAACACCAAATAGGGGAAAGGGATTATTAGTTGAGGTCCTAAGATGTTTCATAGTTTTACATTGTGAAATAAGGGTGGAGGGTGCTCAATTTAAGATCTTGTGGAAGAGATTTCAAACATGAAGTATAGTGTCATACATTGGGTACAATGAGTCATATAGTTGAATGTCATGTGATTAGAACATTCATAGCACAGTGCAGTTTATTGTGAATAAGATGTGTGAATGGGAAAGAATAAATAATATATAGTCATGGTTGTGGGATTCAGGGGAAGAATTAATAACAGGTGGTAGATCATATATTTTTTTGTGAGGAAAAGGTAGATGATATTTAACTCTTACATTTTCCTGAACTGATGGGGTATACCGATCTTATCTTGGTTTTTTCTGGGGTTTATGGTTGGTCTCACTGGCTTTATAACTTTTAATTTACACTCACATTTTTTTACCAAGTTTTAAGAGTGAACTTGTGGGTGGGAGTCTAAATTGTTATCATGTTTCCCCTATAGGTATTCAGCCTGACATTTGTTGGTTCTTCTTACCTTTGTAATTTAAATTCATGCCAATCATACTAAGAATTTGAAATTATTTTATGTTTATAGAACTTGGAAAATAATATGTGAATAGTTTAAGGTCATAATTCTTGGGCCATGGTATTGAAAATAGTAAAAGGTCATAACGCTTAGATCATTGCATTTTAATTAGTTTATGGTCATAATGTTTAGACCTGGACTCCTAGTTTATGGTCATATAGTTCAGACTAAATATGTGATACTCTCTTTTAAGGGATGTATGTGCATATAAACCTTTCTTAGGTAAATTAATCCCCAACTATGATCCTTATGTGATCCATGCTCAATATGAGAAATAAGAAGTGGTATGTGGCTCCCACTGATTTTATGGGAGAACATGATAAGGGGAAAATTCTTGATAAGGGAAAGTCTAAAAATGTGTCATCTTATTTAGTCACCATATTCATGTCTATGATAAAATGATGCATAGGGTGATGGGATTCCATCCAATGAAAGGGAAATCTAAGGGGAGGTAAATCATGACTTCCCAAACAAGGATATAGAAAATTGAGTGACCAATGGGAAGGTAGAAACTATTGATCTTGTTTAAAACACACGTTCCAAACCCACACTAGTTAAGGATGGGGGGGAAATTTGGGGAAAATAGTTTAACTTTTTCAATAAAAGGTAACTTCCATATCTTAATAGGTATCCTTCAAGGTGTCTTATTTGGATGGTAGGTTATATAGTGTGTCTGGGTACTATTTTCATTATTGGGCCTATTCGGATTGAATTAATGTGGTTGATCCAAATTGATGGAAACACAAAGTGTTAAAATGGTTGTGGGGAATGTCCTAGGGGATGTTGAGTTCCCTACGACCTCTCTTATTATGTTCTTGAATGTGTTGGATAATCATGTTGGTAGGCAAGGATCAACCCTTCTGTGGAGGGGAAATACACAAAAATGAGTTAGTGGATTGGTTGGGTCTAGAACAAAATATTCAAGAATCACAACATATCCTATAAAAATGAGAATAAAAACACGTTAATTTCTTGAATGTGGCATGGTAGTGGACCAATTATAAAAGGATAGTTTCTTTTTCGGGGAGGATGATGGATCATTTCATGATTATAATATGAGGTATCCTATGTTCAACACATAGGGTAAGGCTATAGTTTAATTACATGTGTTTTGGTTGTTGATTTTCGCCATCCCATATGTTTTCATAAAATGTATCCTATCTTCATCACATTGGCTAAGGGTAAAATTCAACATCATGTGATGAGGATGTTGATTTTTGTTCATCCCAAATTTTCATCTGAGGAATTCAGATATATCACAATGGGTAAGGATATAGTTTTACATAATTTTCTGAAGGTGTTGATTTTTATTCATCTCACATGGGTAATTCCCAAAATGTGTCATCCTATTTAGTTACTATACGTAATTCTACTAGAAAATGTAACATAGGGTGTTGGGATTCCCTATATAGAAAAATGGAAATCAAAGGAAAGGTAAATTGTGAATTCCCAGACTTGAATTGTGAAAAGGGGTGACTAATGTGTAAAGAAAAACTATTGATAGTGTTGGAAACATAGGTTCCACACCCACACCAGTCAAGTATGGGGAGAACAAATATAGGAACAACCATTTGAATTTTTCAAAATTTAGGAACCACTATAAATTAAGAAGGATCCTTATAAGCCTATGCCCGCGACTTTAGGTGGGCTAGTATGGCTAAGAACCATTTATGTTATGGAGTCTATTCATATTGAGGGGATGATGAGGATCTAAATCAATATAAGTATGAAGTTTAAAAATTGATGTGGGGAATTTCCCTTGAGGATGTTTAATTCCCTTGGAGCTATCCTACCACACAATTGAATATATTAGATGGTCATATAGGTTGGAAAGGTTCAAGCCTAAACTTTATGTGAAAGACCACAAAATTATTTATTTGTGGGGTTGGGCCCAGGAAAAAAAATTGAGTATCGCTACGTATCATATTGAAATGGGAATCAAGAAATTCATAATTATTTAACATGGCTTTGTAGGGTAAAAATGATGAAATTTTTGTTTCTTTTATGGGGAAGATGACGGATCATCCCATGATTATCATATGATCAATCATATGTTCATCACATATGGTAAGTAAATAGATTAATTCCATGTGGTGAGGATGTAGATTTGGGTAATCCCATATTTTTCATATGAGCCGACCTATCTCCATCTTATAGGGTAAGGATATATTTGAATGTCATGTGCTAAGGAAGTTAATTTTGGTTGATCTCACATTTTTCATTTGATACATCATATAATTATCACACTGGTAAGGATATAGTTTAATGTTAGGTTCTAAGGATAATGGTTTTGATTCATCTCACATTTTTCATGTGATTAATCTCATATTTATCACATAGGGTAAGGCTATAGTTTATTTTCATGTGTTGAGGACATTATTTTTTCTAAATATCAAACTTTTCATATGCTGAATGTATTAGTTCTGAAAAATACAAAGATACACAAGAGGGGGTGAATTATATATTTTCAATAATCTTAGACAGATTCTGTCTTTTATACTTCATTTCGATTTACGAATATATAAAGCATTATCTTATTTATTTAATTGGAGTAGTGAATAATTAGTAAAGAAGAAAAAATTGATTTATATAGTGGTTAGGGGAACTATGATCCCTTATTCTACTCCACCAACACTCTCTCTATGAGATTGGATATTTTCACTAGAAATGGCATCTTATCACAATACCTTGGAAACTAAGTACAGTCAATTGTAACCTTTATAATAATTCTATTACTGAGAATTCTGTTTACTTTATAGGAACCAAATTATACATAGCTTAGTCAGAGAAGCTGATACTCCACCATGACTGATTCCGAGTATCCAAAACTGCAATAAATCAAAAAAAAATTATTTAATTTAATAAATAGAGTCTTGTACATATTTAAAAAAACTAGCAAAAAATAGTTATTCTACTTCAAATATAAAAGTATTCATGAAATAATTTTTTTGAAGTGATCCTGGTTACAAAATATCTTCAATACAAATAGAAAAAAAGAAGAAGCAGTTACATAGTAAAATCTTGAAACATTTATGTCTCTAATAAACAATATATTCTATCTTTTTTCTTTTTCTAAAACTCTATATTCAAAAATAAATTTCAAATTTTTTTTAGAAATGAAAATAATCTTTCTATTTATCTATAGAATCTTGGATTTCATTATGTTGAGTATATCCATGAATATCTCTTGACAAATCATAATAATTTGAATTTAAATCATTCAAGAGAGTCATATCATCCCTTAGAAATATTAAAGATCTAATCTATTAAATAAAATCATTTGAATAAGTCTTAAAATATATTTAAAATGATATTTACTTCCATCAATACCATTTTAGAAAATGTAAATAATATCTTGAATTAAAAAATATGTCATTGAGTAGTCAAATATATGGTTCCCCCATGTAACGAAAAAAATATAAAAAGTACAATTGAAAATGTACGGTCATTAAAAAATGAATTTTTGATAAAAAATATGTTTACTCCTTAAATGTACGGTTTCCTTCGAACATAGGTTTATTGATCCATGCCTTTCCAATACTGTAGGGTATATAATCCATATGTTTCATTCCATACATTGGGTTCTAAAACCATACATATGCTTAAAATATAGGGTATGAACAATGTTTCTAAAATAATTTCAAAGAAGTTCAGAGTATATTAACAAATATTTAAACACGTAAATAAGATAAACTTCTCAATAAATGTATTCTTGAAAAATACATAAAGCAATTACATTAGTAAAAAATACAATTTTATTTGTGAGCATCAATATCAATAAGATTTATAGAGTATTGTTGAGATAATACATTATCAACAATATAACACTTTTTGATTATCATAGAACCCATAATAATATCTTATATAAATTATTATAAATTTAAACATAAATGAAATAATAACTTTAAACAGATATAGTAATGTCATATTAAAAATTAATTTATATAAGAAAAAGTAGATCCATTCCATTTGGCTAATATAAAAGTTTAAAAAAATATGAATTTTGTGTTTACGCACTTTTATCCCCATTTTTGATATATAAAAAAAGTAGTTATAAATGGTTTAAAGAACATTCAATGTAACACATAACTATAAATGAATTTTTTATAATATATCAAAACTAAATTGATATGGATTATTGTATTAGAAATGGAATGAAATTTTATCACATGAGATATACAAATATAATAATAATAAATTTATTAAATTTTGTTTTATGAGTAGAAAAATCATTTTGGATGAGAGTTTTAAAAAAGTATGACAGATTTAGGGTGATAAGTAAGGTTTGGAAGAGGTTCCAGAAGCTTGTAAATCTCGAATAGTATAAAAACTTCCTTCAAATCCTCCATATATCCTTGTAAACATTAAATGATCCAAATGTTTCATCCAAATATTGTAATCATGACCTACATTTAAACTTTCAACGAAATTCTCTTTTAGAAACTCATAAAATACTTCGTTACAAAAAAAAATTATGAGATCATGTCTCAATAATGATTACGAATATATTGTATACTTGGATATACTAAGGTTAACATCTCAATAATATCTTTCAATTTATCCAAAAAACATTTATATGTGCATTATTACATTTAAGGTAATAAAGACGGTCATTCAAAGTATACATTACATCAGTAGATTCTTCAAACTATTGGATTAAATTTGGTGAAGTTTGAGGTGTAGATGTACATGGTATGAATTTATTATAACTAATTCTTTAAAATTAAATATAACTCCCAAAATAACTTTGAAAATATCGAAAACATATCTATTAAAAAAATTCTACTTGCATCTTTCCAAACTGATCCTCTATTTCTCTTTGAAGGGCATCGAAATCTCTTCTCGAATGTGAACTTTCTCTAAGACAGTGAAGATAGGACCAAATTGATTCAACATAATCCTTAGAAATAGTTTTTCTTCTTAAATCAAGAAAATAATTCTTCTTAACCTCCAAATCATTTTGAAGATTTGTATTTTCCTCTTGTATCTTATTAAACCTGATCAAAAAATCCTTAATTTGATTATTTAAAGAATCATAAGATTCTTATTGTTGATCATGAGATGGTTTTCCTCTATCACCCAAGGATAAATATGTTTCTTTATATTTATCACATGATGAGGAAGACGAAATTTAAATAACCTATTTGTTCTCATCAGGTTCAAAAATAGACCAGTATAATGAATTAGAAATAATAGAAACTGATTGGTACCCAACTAACTTAGTAGTCTCAACTACTATTGGTTGTTCCTACTCATTCACTTGATCATTCTCCTAAATATTTTCTTCAAAAATATTTCTATGATTTTCATTTTTATCATGTCAAACTTTCTCTTGATTTTAATATTAACTTTTGGAATTTTCCTCTTTATCTCATATAAAGATTGGTTGAATTTCAGGTAGTTGTTCTTCATGAGCGACTAAGAATCCTAAAAACACTAGTTAAAAACTTCACCAGTTTTAATAATAAATTCTTGTTCCTAAACTACAATATCCTATTATGTAGTTTCATCTCTTTTCCTATGTCGTAGGATATGGTCCTGAACATTTTATTCTTAAAAAAATCATCAAGAGATTGAGGGGCATCTTGTGAAACTTCTTGATCAGATATATCATATATAATTATAAATATCATTTTTAACTGCATCATCTATTGTTGATTCTTCCATTACTTTATTAATTTAAACTAACCCATCTAACCATAAATTTCTTTAATACCCCTAAGCAATATGTCCATATACATGTTGGTCTTCTTTAACAATAGGTATCATCGTTTCTCTCTAGTACTCCAAAAGAAACCTATTTTCTTAAGGATTCATAATTCAAAATATTACTATAATGACACTTGGTGTGAATATGTAGATCTCAAATATTCACTCTTTTTTACAAAAGAAAAGAAATTATCTTTCCATAAGGATAATAAGACATTATTTCCTCTTCTTAGGAACAATGATTCTTGTATCAGATCATGTATATTGGGAAATTAAAATTAATATCACTCACCAAAAAAAACATTATATATATGCTGGGATAAAGTATCTTTTCTAACTCAATAATTCTTGGTTTTACTATTGACTGAATAATCCTAACCATCACCTTCTAGCCAGTCTCAATGTTCGTTACAAACATTTTTTGAATCATATTTGAATCGAAAAGAAAATATATAATATCATCTAATTTGTGTTCTTGATTTATAATCAATAAAAGATAGAAATAAAAAATTACTTCATTTTCACACTAAAAAAATTATCTATTTCAACTAAAGAGATAGAAAAATCCATATCATTTACCCATGATACGATGATTTCATCTATGTATCTAAAATTGAACTGAACATTTCTATAAAACTATTTTACTTAAATATCAAACACAAAAATAGTATTTCCTTATCTAAAAAGACAATATAAACTTTTAAAGGAAAGATATTTCCTAAGGATTTTATTTTTCTGATATAACCATTCAAAATATATGAACCTTCCTTGAATAATTATTCCATAATTGACACATTGTTTTTTCAATACCCTTTATTCACCTTCTTCTTTCCTCTTGATCATTGATGTTTTTAAGAATCTTAAAGTTTAATGTTCTTATTATAGTGTTTCCAAGAAAATATAAGAGGTCTATAGTTTAAAGGGTTCAAAAAATGTGGTTCATCGTCAATGAGAGAGAGAGAGGGGGCTTTCTGAAAACATTAGTGACACTGTGTTTGGTTTCTAGATTCAATTACATAGTGAAATCATCATTTTACAAGACATGATTTTCAAAAACAAAAAATAAATTATCACATATTTTAAACTATTTGTAAATAATGAAATAATATATTAACCAAAATAAATAAATCAGTTTAAATTAAATAAAAAATATTCATAGAAAATTAAATATTCATAACTCCCATATAATAAAATCATAGTTTGGATTGGAAAGTGGTTTAGTAAAAATATCTATAACATGATATTCTAAATTTAAAAATTATAAATATATATCCTTTTTAGAACATGATATCTTAGAAAGTGATGTCTCGTATCAATGTTCTTGGTTCTTGAGTGACATAGAGGATTTTATGAAATATTTATGGCACTTGTATTATAACATAAAATAGGACTATTATTAAAATTAAGTCCAAAAACTACTACGGTGTGTCTCATCTACAGTACCTGTGCATAGAAACAACTAGAAGATATGTATCATGTCTCATCAATTTATAGAGAAACCGAATTTCGTTTCTTAGTTGTCCATGAAACTAATGATTTTCCTAAAAAGTATCAGGTTCCTGATGTGATTTTTATATCTAGCCTAAAACCTCCAAAATTATCATAATAAAAAGAAATTAAGGTAAAATAAAAAAAAATTGTATAAAGTAGAGATTGAAAAATAATTCCTTAGGAATATTTCAAAATTCTCTTAGCAGCAGTAATATGGGATTCTTTTCAGTTTTATTGAAATGTATTTCATAGAAAAATATAAAACATTATGTACAGTATGCTAGAAGTAAGATAGAATAAACAACCAATAATACCTCTCTAAAACTTATTATCATCTAGCTTTCCATCTTTATCCAAATCATGTTTTACAACAGTAAACATGGGAGTCATATATGTCTTACTATTTTCAAGTCCAAACATTTTTAATTATATAATAATAATTTTTATTTGATTTAAAATATTTCTACAATACTTTTCATATATTTGAAATCCAAAAAATAAATTTAATTCTCCAATAATACTACTTTCAAATTCCTTTTTCATAAGATTATAAAAATCATTACAAAGATTTTTATTTATTAAGCCAAACATAACATCATCTACATAAATTTGAACTACTTTTGTATTCGAACATTATATTTTCCTAAAATGATTAGGATATTATAACCCTATAGAAAATAAATTTTAAAATAAAAAGGATCTTAATATTTCATACCAAGCTCCAAGTTCTTGTTTAAGGACATAAACATCTTTAGTTAGTTTGAAAACCGAATTTGGTAAATTTGGATTTACAAAATCTGGTGGTTGTTCAATATAAACTTACTCTATTAAATTTTCATATAAAAATTTTAATTTTACATCAATATAATATAATTTAAAACTCATATGGAATGCATAATCTAGAAGGATTATAATATCTTATAATCTAGAAATAGGTACCAAGATTTCATCATAGATTATCCTTTCTTCCTGGTTGTATCCTTTGGATTTTAATCTATCTTTATTTCTAGTAATTATCTTTGGGCTATCTTTTTTATTTCTAAAAACCCATTTGGTTACTATTATAGGATAAATGGTTAGTATTTTAACTAATTACCAAAAATTATCTCTACACAATTGATTTATTTCCTTCTTTCATATCCAATAACTAGTATTCATCTTTTAAAGCTTCTTAAATAGTTTTAGTTTCTGATTGTGATAGCAAAAAAGAAAATTTATCTAAGTTTCCTACATTTATTATGGTTATTAAACTTGTATCTTGATCTTATATTATAGTTTCTATAGGGTAATCCTTTAATGTTATAGATACTCTAGGTAATGAACTTTCTGATTCATGAGTTTCATATTCTAATGGACTAGACTTGATTTAATTTATTTTATTCTGAAATTTATTATTATGTGTTTCAAGACTCATGTTGTCTAAGGAGTCAACAATTCAACTGTTTGAATTTTATTCTTATCAAAAGGATCACATTCATTAAACTTCACATGAACAGATTCTTCAACAGTTCTTTATTTTTATTATACACTCTATAATATTTGGAGGTTGAAAAATATCCTTAAAAATTCCTCAATCAGCCTTAAAATCGAATTTACTAAGTTTCACCTTTGTATTTAAGATATATACCTTTTATCCAAATACTTTATAGTAAATTACTTTATGTTTTTTTGTTACAAAGTTCATATGGTGTCTTTTTAATAAGGGGTCATATTAAAACATTATTCATGCTATAGAAAGTTCTGTTTACAACTTCTATACCGAAATTGTTAGGAAGACTACATTCATGTGACATAGACCTTTTCCATTTATTGATAAGTTCTATTTATTATTTCTATATATTCATTGTTTTGAGGTGTTATTTGTGTAGATAAGGTGTTTTAAATACGTTATGTTTGAGAAAAAATAATTAAATTCATGGATATCAAATTCTTCACCATGGTTACTTCTAAATGAAATTATTTTAAAAAAAAATAATTTTAATTTTTTTTTAAAAGATTAAAAAAATAGATAAAACATCACATTAATGTTTTAGAAAATAAAACCATGTAAATATTTTAAAACCATAAACTAAATTAAAAACATATAATATTATAGGAAATCTTTTCACTCTTTATGGTTGAAAAAAATATATGTGGGTAAGTTTGAGGGGTTTGGATGTAGAAATTTTGTTAATATATTTTAAGGATGATTTTTTTTGTTTTCCAATTTGGAATAAATCATAGAATCTTTTTTTACCAAACATAATACTAGGAAAACAAGATATGAAGTAGATCAATGTCTAAGTCTCCAATTCAAGATCCAAGATTCATTTTTATCAATAGCTAAAAAATTCACTTTTTTGCACATGGAATTATGATCCAAATTATAAAGATTTTAAGTTCTAGGTGATCTAAATTTTAGAAATTTATTTTTAAAAGTTGAGTAAGAATTGTTAGATAAATCAACATAATAGCCATCATCATGCAGTAAATAAATACATATAATATTGTTCTTTAGGACATGAACATATAGTACTTTGTTTATTGAAATTGAATTTGGATCTCTAATAGATCTGACTCCAACTATCTTCCCTTTAGCATTGTCTCCAAAAATAACTAGTCCTAAATACATTTTTTTTCTAGTGTGTGATAATTAGATAAGTATCCACTCATGTTTCTTGATCATCCATTATCCATATACCATAAATAATTTTTCCTATTTATTTTCTCCTTCTAAATCATTTGAACAATAATTTTTTTAGAACAAATTTTTTCCTGGGTCCATCTGTGTCATCAAAAAAATATTTGGGTTGCCATATTTTCCTTATTTTACCGTAATATATTACTTTCTTCCAAAATATTTCTATAAATAAAATATTTTTTCATTCAACTTATTTGAGGATTTACTAAATAACATTAATTATAATAATATCCTTTAATTCCCCAGTAGAAACATGTATCATTTTTAGAAAATAACATTAAATAATTTTTATATAAGTTTAGTTTCTCTCTCTTTCTTCCTATTCAATATTTTTCCTTTGAAATAAAAAATTTTCCAAGACTAACATTGAGAGATTTTTATCCCTTTGATAATATAATAGCATTAAATTAAAATGATTCTACATCATCTTAAAATTATTTTATTCAATTTTCAAGAACAGTACAATTTGAAATATATTTGTTAAACTTTTCTTTTTTTCTTCTCTTTCATTTTGTTTTCTCCTTTTAACTACAGAAAATACAGTCTGTTATGTACCACATGTTTATGTTCATAGCATTGTACTTATTTATACCGTTTTTCATATTTATTTATGTTCTTTCTAAATCCTCTCTTTTTCTTTTAAAAATTACTAAATATTATGGCTAGTTGAGATACTTCCATTTCAGAGTCTACACATTTTGATTCATTTGTGATTTGGGTTTCTTATTTTTATTTCATTTCATTATTTTGTGATGTAACTCTAAGATAAGTATTTCTATTTTTACCATATTATGATATTCATCTTCAACTTGCATCTATGCTTCATAAATCCTCAAGGTACCAATAAACTCTTTATTTTTCATGTCTTTGACTGGTGATTATTGTATTATTATAGTAGATATTCCATTCCATTTAGAGGGTACTACTCTGAGTACTTTCAGATCCTGATCTAGTTGTGAAATTTTGGTTCCTAAGGCATCAACACCATTGATTATATCCATAAATCTCTCATTCATATGTGTGATTCTTTCACCATCATAAATTTTAAAAGTATCATATTTCACCTTTTATGTAGTGTACTGTACTTTTCTAACATTGTAAGTTCCCTCATATGCAATAAAAATAGTTTTCCACATTTCATAAGGAGTAATACATTTTGATACTTGGTTGAATTTATCTAGACCAAGTCCACATAAAATAATGATCATTTCTTTTGAATTAACATCACACTCCGCCTCCTTGGTTTTATCCCACATTATTTGTTTTTCATAGATTATATATAGATTAATAATCATCATATATACTTTGAATCCAAGATTTTTGAGATATATAATAATGTGAGCCTTATAGTATCCATAGTTATCACCATTAAATTAAAGAGTGTGGACCATTGACATACCTTATTTTACTTCTTCCATTGATATGCTTCTTTGAATGGACCTTGTACTTTGAGATTGCTATATCTTATCTGATTTCTTCATAAATCACCCCATTAGTATATATTATTAGGTCATAATAATACAAGGAGACACAAGAGGGCATGAGATGTGTCTTTTCAATAATCATAGATATATTTTGGATTTTAGACTTCTTTGAGATTTATCCATATATACATCATTCTCTTGTTTAACTAAGTTGAGCATTGGGTAAACATTAAATAAGAATACAGAAATATTAATAGTGGATCAGGGCACAATGATACCCTAGTGAACTCCACGAACACTCTCTATGTGATCTTGGTGATTTCACTAGAAATTTCATCTTATCTAAAGACCATAACAACTTAGTATACACATTTTATAACTTTACAATAAGGATATTAATGATCCTTCTTATTCATTTATAAGGAAAAAATTATCCACATGTTAGTTTGAGAATCTCATACTCCAACATGACTGATTTGGGTCATCCAAAACACTAATAAATCCAAATATATTCATTGATTAAATAAATAGTCTTGTTCATAGTTACTACAATAACTTATAGAAAAAATATCATATAATTCAAAAATAAAATTATGCAAGAAATAATATCTTTGATGTGATCCTATTTGCAAATTATATTCAATAAAAATAGATTTATACAAACAACAGTAGTTACACAGCACAAGATTGAAACATGTATGTCTACAAAGTGTAGCTTCTTCAGGAAACATATGTTCAATATTTTTTCATTTTTAGTATCTCTGTATTAATAAATATATTTCACATAAGTATTTTTAAAAATAAAAATAATCATTCTATTTATCAATATAATCATTGCTTGCATTCGGTTTAGTATATCCTTGAATATCATCTTACAAATCATGATCAATTGAATTTAAATAATTCAAGAGAGTCGTAACTTCTCTTAGAAACAAGAATAATTTTTTATTTTGAAAAAAATAATTTTAATTTGTCATAAAATAGCTTTAAAATAATATTTAATTCTATTGAGATCATTGTAGAAAAGATGGATAATATCTTGAATTAAAAATTCTTTCAATAAATATTCAAACATAGGGTACCTCCACGTAAAGAAAAAACTCCAAAATTATGGCTAACAATGTATGGTTGTTCAAAAACCTAGGGTTGATGAGCAATACATTTATTCCACAAATGTGGGGTTTCTTTTAAATAAAGGGTTATTAATCCATACATTTACAAAAGTGTAAGTTATATAATAAAATCTTAGGGTCGAGCCCTATTTATTAAAAGAAAAGAAAAGAACCCTTTTTAAATGGGAGAGGTAACCCATTACATGCCTGAAGGCCAGAGGAAACACAGTTCAAAACAAAAAAACCCAGAAAATCAAATCCAAATGGCCATGGCCCAAAAAAATACCATGGTGAAACCCTAGCCACTCACTGAAGACTGAAACCGAAGCTACAACAGAAGTCACGACTACTGCTCGAGCCACACCCAGCAGTTCACATCCGCACAGAAGTCAATCGATCCCACCCAGGACCCCAGGAAACCATCATCCACAACCAAATCAAAACCCTAGATGGGAACGATGTTGCATCCCATCGTTGTCTGCAGCCTTTGAGATACTCTTACCGCCTGTCACCACCCAACGCGGCACCGCCACACCGCCATCAGCCCGCCGCACCGCCGTGAAGCCGCATCGCCGCACTGATCCCCGCCCAAACTGCTCGTGCCCGCCCACACCGTTTCCATGAACTGCAGCCCACATAGGGTTCTCAAACCATATGTTACGCTTACAAATGTTGGGTATAAATAGTGTTTATAGAATAATTTTTAACAAATTTAGAATACTCTATAAAATATTTAAACCTATAAATAAGATAAAATTATCAAAAAAAATATTCTCGAAAAAAACATTATGTAATTTCATTAGAAAAAAAACATGGGTAATTGTGAGCATCAAAATCATTAATATTCATATATAATTTTTGAGACAATCCATGCCCAAAAAATTCTCATATTTATCACATGGGTTAAGTCTAAAGTTTAGAATCATACTCTAAGGATGTTGGTTTTGTTCATCTAACATTTTTCAAGTGAGGCATCCAATATTTATCACAGGATTAAAGGCTATTGTTTAACATCAAGTGATAAGGATTTTGGACTGTGTAGTTTATGTTCATACAGATTGGAGTAATTTTTATTTTAATTTAAGGTCTTGGAGCTTAGATGAATGGTTTGGGGTGTACTAAAGTGGATTTTGTGTTATGAAGGATTGATAACCCTATTTGAAGGAGGAGGGCTAGGGAGACCCTTTTCCACAAAAACCTCTATGAAAACTTGGCACCGGTTTAATTCAAGATGAAGAGAGAGGAAAGTCCATATGATGAGTTTCAATGGGGGTGGAACTAGGATATGAGATTTTGGAATTTATTCATATCCCATGGGAATGGGAATCAATCCATATATTGTTTTGGAATTCGGAATGTTGGAAGACCAATCCATGTAGGGTGGAATTATTTTTAGTGAGGATGCGATGAAAAAATGTAGGGTCATTGGTTTTAAGAAACACCATGGATGAAGAAAAATATGAAAATTATATGACAAAAGGGTTGTATGAACACTATTTAAAGTCATAATTCTTTCACATAAAGTGTAGTAGGAATATAAAGGTTTTTTGGGTGGTGAAAAACTTTTAAAACTCAGTGTGAATGAGTTGAGGAGTCCCTACACCACACAAAGAAATCCTAAAATCAATTTTATGCATTTTAGGGGCCTGATGTTGGGTCCCAAGGGATAGCCCAAAAAGTTTTTGGTGATAAGGTTGTCCATGAGTTCTTGGATCTAGTAATCCTTATATATCCCATCAGGATTGGGAATCATTCCTAATATAGTTCAGTAAAATGACATTGTAGAAGACCAACACATTAAATGTGGCATCCTACCTAGTGATGACATTGAATCATATCATATTTTTTATATGATTCATTTATATGTTAACCTCATTTCTTAAGTCTACATTTCAATTTCCTATGTTGTGAACATTGGATTTGGTCATCCCATTTTTTTAATATGATGCATCTTGGGTTTATACGGGGTAATAATTTATTTTAACATCATGTGTTAAGGAAGTTGGGATTTTTTTATCTAATATTTTTCATATGAGGCATCCTATGTTCATCACATAGGAAAACTATATAGCTTAACATTGTGTATTAATGATGTTTGGATTTCCTCATCTCATGTTTTCCATAAGACGCATCATATGTTCATTACAAATGGTAAGACTACAATTTAACATCATGGGACGAGAAAATTGGGCTTTGTCTTTTAGAGTCTTACATCTCAGACTATGGATACTATTAGTTTATGGTTACAAATCTTGGACCATATGGTAAGCTTTTAGTATAATTTCATAGAACATAGACCATGATGTTATACCATTCTTGGTCATAGAGTTTTGACCAGACTATAATCACATGAAGTACAGTATGAGAAACATGGTGTTTGTGGGAGGTGTGATACACACCCCATAAATGGATATTAATGTGTATGCTCCATTAGAATTTACCTTATGGGTAATATAAAGTCCTTAACATTTTGGATCTATCTTCATTGGATTTTTTTGGGTATCATTGGTGTTATGAGAGACAATACCTTGTTTCTATGAGGTAAGGAGCAGAGGCGGACCTTCTTATTGAACACTATCCCTACCCAAGTCTAGTATATCTATATGTTTTGAAGTTATAGAATATTATTCACCAAATGAGATTCCAAATGATCTATAATGATTTATGTTATTCAATCTGGTTTTTTCTAGTTATAAACATCCATTCAAAGTGACAAAAACTAAACCTCAATAGGTACAAATTATGTTTCTGTATACTAGGGATTATAGGGTTATTTGGGTGGAATTTAGTGTTGTCTTCTGATATTCCCACATGAAATTAGTTCCAACTCTTCTTCTTCTATCCTATCATATTCTATAGGATGTTAGAGAGGGTTTTGTTAAATGACTTTATCTTTCCATTCACCTTTACATGGTAGCGGGAAGTGTGGTCGGACCAGATATTATATTTGGAATAAAATCTCATTATCTCAACATTAGTTTCATTACCTAAACCTATGGTGTGTGGAACCATTAATCTTTTTATGATGCAAGAGTTCACAAATTCAATCATGGATAGGCTTTTAAATTTCTTTAGGGGGACTAATTCTATCCACTTTGAGAAGAAGTATGTTGTTGTCAAAATGAGAATGCACTGTTGGGATATCCCTAGTGGGTTGGGATCAACAATGTAAAGTCCGTAAACTATGATGGTCCATGATTATTTGGTTGTTTGTATAGATATATTTATTGGTTCATAATATTTTTGTTAATCTAATAGGCATGCCACATCTTAGGTAACTCAATTCATTCATGAATCATAGTGGTTCAGAAGTAACCAAACCTCTAAATTTGGTGGGAGTTCTTCAATAATGCCTGATGGATTACACTTAATCTAGAATGGAACTCTTGTATAACCTAAGGTATCTCATCTCCTTAGAAAAAATGGGGAATAATTCCATCAATATCTTGGTTTTAGTGGTTTTTATTAAGGTTGGTTCCATTCTCGAGGATTAATTATACAACACCCAAAAATCAATTCCCATGTTCGACTCAACCTAGTAGTACGATTCCATGTTGGATATACTCAATAAAGTTAATCATCCAAATCAAGTGTTTCTTCAATAACATAGATATTATTAGGGCCTTGGAATAGAATATTCAATATCTAATATGTATACATATTTGTTCCTATAATTTTTGAAAGTGTTGGGTGTGATGTCCCTATGATGTTCGACATGAATGAATAGGTCATCATGATCAAGTTATGTGAGGTACACTAAAAATCATTCTAGAGCATCAACACAGCAATTATGTTATCCTAGAATATGTTTCATCTTTTTATAAGGGAACAGGGCCATCAGTTTTTTATTCCATTCTAGCATGGGCACATTTTCTTGATTTCGGATGACGTAATCACCCTTGATCTTCCTAATTAAAAAATCAATGTCTTTGTTCACATGTAGACAGGGGACATCAATATCAAGGACCATCTCATAACTAGTGATAAGAGTCTTATACTCTACTTCTTTGTTAGTTTAACCTTATAAAAATCGGTATGATACTATAAATACATCCTATATAAGAGTGATGATGAAAATCACCAAACATACAATTTTGATACTGGTATTATTGATCCTTCTTCCGATCAGACTCTATGAGGCACTATAGAAATAAATCTACCACCACAAAACATCCTAATCCAATGAGAGAGTGGTATCATCTGGGAAATCAATTTCCATGGGATGTTTTGAAGTGGTTGGATGTGCAGTCAAGAAGTATATGAGAGTTTGTCCCTTGATGGATTTCTAGGATACAAATATGATGTTAAAATATTCTATGATTACCACCCAACACACCAATCACCCTATAATAAAGGGTTGATTTATTATATACCTTAACAGATTAAATTATGGAACTGATTGTATCTCATGATACTACAAATAATGTCTCAACTTCTATACTAAAAGTCCTACAATAAGAAACTCTTATCAATGGAGTAGTATCTAGCATCCATGTCAAGAAGCTTGCAAATGAGATAATACATGTTTTTCTCAATACCCTCATTGTTATTAATGGTGTACGAGGGTGGTAAGGGATCATTCCAAATTATTCACATAGAGTAATAATGGATTTCATAAGATGGGTGGAATCGATAGTATTTTTTATAGAAGATACTTCTTTATATCCTTATAGGAAGTTTGGTTGTCCTCATCCCACTGTAAAGCGGTTCATATCTTCGTTATATTTGAGATGGTTTACACATTATAGCTATTTTTGAAATAAATAAATGAATATATTCCAAGATTCATTATAAACCATACAACTCCCAAAGGTTGTGTGGGGAAGTAATTTGGTTGATAGACTTAATTTTATCCTTGTTGATCTTGTTGCCTCTATATATGAAAAATATGTTGAGAAATTTTTTAGAGGTAAACCTGAAACTTTATATGTTTCATTTTCAAGTGGTGGGAATGGAGGAATCTGAACACTTTGTCAAGATGTATTATATGGTAAGGGATCTTGGAAGATTTAACTATATGATCGTCCACCTAACACTCAACCAACATCCTGAGGAGCAGTTTGAACCCAAGACAACATTATAACATGATATAATTAGAGAAGAGTCTTAAATAAGGAACTCTTTCTCTATTTAGAATAAAAAAATAATAAAATATAATTCCATGTGGTTTTCTACTATGATTTCCACTCCTAATATAAAACCATTAATAATGGGTTGACTTCCACTGAGTTATCTCCAATTAGTAAAAGATGTAGGAATGTTAGGGATTGGTGTCCATGAGAAAAACTTATATATGTATTATAGGGGTAGGTTCTTATGGTATTGGTAGGACTTATCTAGTATAGGAATATGATATAATCTATGATCACTCCTTCTTTTTAAATACTATGTAACGACCTCCCATATCGGGTGATGAGGGTTCCAATCGATGAATTGGGAGAACAAAGACATTCTTCAAGTCTTCCCAAAGATTTTTTGTAGTAATAATTTCATCATTAAAAGAATTTTTGAACTCTTCCCAAATGGTGTGGATTTGGTTTCCCTCCCTTTTGTAGTATTTAAAATCTAGATAAAGAGCCTAATATGAATCAAAAGGGTGATGTGCCACCCTAGAGGACCCTAACTCATCCATCAAAGACAAATTTGAGGTACTAATAGTATGAGGAGGGGGACGCTATATGAAAATGAATTGTCAACCTTCCCAATAATTAATTATAGTTAGTTTCCTATGAGACTACTATAAATTCAGTTTTTACTATCAGGCCATCAAACAGAGTCTGCAGTCAAATATTTCTATACGAATTATACTCACTTAGACCATACCTCAAAATTGTCAGGTTAAAAGGAGCCAAACCCTCTTCTATAAGCCTGTGTTTTTTGAGTATTCAAGTTGAGATCAGGTTGATCATGGAGAAATTTTTAATAAGGAAATTGTATATGTCCTTGAATTTTAATTATTTATGACATATAGTAGGCATATGTCCCCCTGAATGGTACAACCCTCATCATCTCTAGAAAATGAGATAATGTCCCAAAATTCATATCATTCAGTATTTTCTATATAATAGAATTCGGTGGCGTAAACCTCAGTCTCATACTAAAGAGAAATATTCAATGATTTGTTGAGTGATTCATGCATTTCCTTTTAAAATGGGAGATAATCTAGGATTGACATCCTCATGGGTATGTCGGCTAGGTGATTCAACACATCATACTTCTTGGTGAGGGACACTTTTTTCACAGAAATTTATATTTATAAGGGGATTATTAAGATTAGTTGGATAAAATTATAGGGGCCAGCTATTGTTGGATAAACTATTCTATTGGTTATGTATATTTCTATTAATTTTTTATTGTTTGAACTAGATGGTTGAGTTCAGGACCTAGATGTATGTGACTAATCATAGTTTGGTCATGGTTAAGTCATATAGTAAACCAACACAGACATTTGTGGAGTCATTCATGACGGATCAGCTTGGTAGTGTTGTACTTGTTAAGAACTATTGAAGGCCTACTAGTTGGTTTAAATAAAATAATTCTCCTTGTTTGAAGAATTAATATAGATATTATGTCTAATGTCATGTCCTATATCTCTCCTTCAATGACATCTACCAAAAGTTACTAAGGGGTTCTCATAGAATTCATCATCATTGATAATTGTGTAGTGATCCACCAGTTCAACAGCATTGAAAATGGTATGTTCTTACTCAATGTTATTGGAATATTCCAATATTATATGAAATCTAGGAGAATCCCCCAACAAGGGAGGTGTGAATCCTCTAAGGGTTTTGACTAGTTTTATCACTAGCATGGGGCCTAATTCCACTTTGATTATTGGCTCTTGTTTTTTAATTATTTGGAAGGGTGTGATGCACATGTAGAAGAACCAGTAGGAGGAGTTTTAGTAAACTCATGAGGTTCTTATTTCCTTAAGAATTCATATATAATACCATGGGAACAAGGAACTATATTATGAGAAAAACAATCATTGTACCTCTAAATTTCATTGCTTGGGACATTTTTCCAGTCACCAGAGACTTCTCAAACACTATTGAGGTCACTAGAGATCTATGTCACTTATTTCAAGACATATCCCAATTTGATTAAGCCACGATCCACATGGTCTTTTAGCCAATAATTGAATACAAAGTGTTCTTTGATGTTGTGTACAAGAATCTTGTGATATGAGAAGTGATTGGTGTGATCTATAAGTTTGGAATCTTGGGGCCTCTTGCATTCTAGATAATTTAGAATACATTTTTCAATGGTGTAGTTGAAATAAATGGGAATTGTTTATCTTTGAAGGATAAATTCATATTTATTATTTTTGAAAAAGTAACCATGGGTTCTTAGCTCTGTTCAGAGGGTAGAGAAAAATTCGTCTATGAGTTTCTTCCTATACCTAATGATGATACACCAGGAGAGGCTATGCCTAGAGGCGATGCACTTATAGGGGATAATTTATTAAAGTATCTTGTAGATGTACTATTTTAGAATCCTCTACAATAATAAAGGTAGTTGTCACCCATTTTATGGTCTTTCTTAAAGGATCTAGAATGAGTAATGGGAACTAACATTGCTCGGTCCACTAAAAGTCTTCTTCCAAACACTTATCCTTTTAAAAGAACACCCATAATACACCTACATAATTCCCAGCAATGAGGGTAGTTAACACCTCATTCTTGAAATTCACCACATAAATCTTGAGTAGTTTTTTTGAGATAATATAATTTCAAGTGAGTACGTGAGTCCCTTCCACCATGAAATGAAATCAGTAAATCTCACTTCAGACCTCTTTTTTCATTTGGAGAGGTCAGTAATTCTAGTATAGAATGAGGTGGAGCTGAATAGATAGGTGAAATTTATATAGAGATCCTCCCATCTGATAATGGATCATGGGTCCAGCTATATGTACCTCAAGAATTCTTGTCCTTCTAGGATTTTGACCAAATGATGTAGCTTAATATCATCCCACTACTATGAAGTTCCCAAAATTTGGTCAAACCATGATATGAAGCAGGATAGATTTTATATAATATCATCCAAACCATTTAATGGGGTGAAACTCTGATTGTCTAATTTCTGTTGATAGCGCATATGGTCTAATCGTACTTACTATGGCTTTCCATTAGGTGGGATTAACACCGATCTATTTTCTAGGGGAACAAGGAGGGTGGTGATAGAATCTATCACAAAATACTATTAAGTATTTTTGGTCACAAATTATTTAAAAAAAATCTAAATCATGGTAGTCTATGTGTCCTTGATCTCTATAAATATTTTCACGATGCTCAGATGGAGTGGGAGACTCATATCTTGGTAGTTTTCTATATCCATCAGCTTATTCCATAATAGGATGTATGGGGAAACCTGGTTCAAACTTGCATTCCTTCCCAAGGATTGATACACAAATAGAGGAGATATGGTGTCCCTTTTGAAATTTTCATAACCCCAACACTACTTAGACATAAGATCTATAGTAAGCATCTTGTATCCCTATAAATCTTTGAGTAAAGTGGCCATCCTGGCATCTGACTTAGTCTCTCAAATAGTCATGTATAGATCTGTAAGCTTATAATTCCCCTTGACTATTTTGATATATTAGAATCCATGCAGAAATTTCTAATATGGAGGACTCCCAAGGCCAGATTCCATTCTTTGTTGACAAGTAAGGTCACCCATCCGAGGTCTTTCTGATACTATGTCGCCACTGAGATCATATTTTCCCCATCATACCCTATTTCAGCGGTTCTATTTCTTTGATCCTTGATAAGGTCAATAGTGGTCAAATTCACAATGGCGGTGTTTAGAGAGAAACCTTAACTATCGATTGGAGAGCTAGAATGGTGGTCTTATTTTTGTTATGGGATAGGACAGAAATGAAGAGAAACATACTTCCCCAACATCTGATCCATATGTGTGGAGATGACTCTACCATGACTCGATAGAGCATAGTAAGGAACATGTCATATGTTCAGTAGAGATCGTGTAGGTGACCATATGATTCAGGTCACTGATCTACTGGGAGGGTTGTAATATCAACCCTCTTTCATTTTTGGTGAATGGAATCAAGATTTTTGTGGATTCCTATGTAGGTTAGTAGATAATCTTGAAGGTGAATGAACATCTCCCAGATACTCTAGTAGAAAGAAACCACCTGGTCCATCATTAGGGACTCTGAGATTAAAAGGTTTAGATATGGTGGTGGCTAGAATGTGATCGGTGTCTATTCCATGTCCAAGAGTCTTTGTATGTTCTATTTTTTATTCCTAAGAGGGTGATCTTGCTCCTATTTATCCCAAGTTCGAATTGGTTCATTTTGATACACTATCAGTTGTACTGATTAATATTTTATTTCCTACTAATTTTATAGGATAGGGTCATTGTGTGGTTCAAAAATACTCTAAAATTTTGAATGTATATTAGAGGAATTTACAACATCAAGATCATGTCCATGTGGTATGGGTTATTGACAACTTTCTTATGTGTGAGTATAGAAGAATTTCTTTGGGGCACAGTGGAGTGATCAACATCAAATGAGGGCATCAACCAAGTCAATTACATCACTCCAAATTCTAGTGTAGGGGTTTTTAGGATGGAAAATAATGTTGATGTAGGTGGTTTCACTTTGAGTACATAGAAGTAGGACATAACATCCTTGACCTGTAAGAACCTGTAGAGGAAATTTGGGATTTTTTGGTCCTCGACATTAGGGATTGTATTCCTCAAAAAACGGGGTTCTACCACTTTCTTTGTTAATGGGGATGAAGGTTCTCTCATAGATTCATCATTCATCATAAATTCTAAGAGGCAGATGGTGACACACTGCTTCCCAGGGTCCTTCCTCTGATATTGCAGGACTTCTACATGTGAAAGTTGCTGACAACCACTTGGGTTTCCTTCAGGCATGTTATGAACAGTGCCATGGTATTAGCCCTTATAGTAGTTTTTTACACCCCTACACCAAAATGGATCTTTAGAGAAAGTAAATCTTCAACATGGGTATGATCTCCACACTAGTTGGTGGTAGTGTATGGAGGTACTTTTCAGTGAAATTCCTCATTATTAGATGGACCATAAAAGTTGTTGGTGACATAGACAATTGAGATAGTCAACTCATCCTTCTTTATAGGTGTATGGGGTCTTTATCCTAATTGGGTGAAGATAGGGTCTCACTAAGTGATCATAGGGGTGTGATGGGATATTACAGCAATGGAAATGGCCACTAGAGATCTTGAAAATGACTCATATCAAAAAAAAAATCTAGGCCATCCCCTGGCATCAACGTCAGGTGTTCTGGGCTGGGGTCAGTGGAGCATGGATGGAATAGATCTACTCATTAGCATGTGGTACTTTTCAATGATATAATTGACATGGCAGGGTGGGAGTCCTCCCGGGAAGCTCTTGAGAAATTATCTATGTAGATATTCCTTGATCATCCCCAACCTCTTCAGCATAAGGGAGTGAGCTATCTGAATGCTCTAGGAAGATGCACCTAAAGCATTTTTTTTGTTGCAACAGATGTGGTTTTCCCCTATGTGGCCTGTGGGGGTGGTGTTGGTGGTCGGGAAATGATGCATTGAGATCTTGGAATACCATATACCTAGTGGGAATGAACCCTTCTTGTTTTTATTGAGGAACAAGGGTGATGATCACCCTCATCTGGAAGATCTTAGAGGGTGATATAGGGCATGGGAACCCAATATGAAGAAACAATTCATGGAAGTAACAAAGTCATGTGGGATTTCTTCACCAACATTCCCTCTAACCCTATGCATTTTGGTTTTAAATCATCATTATTATATAGATTGAATCCTATAAGGTACATGGAATCAACATTCAATACATATCTGATGAAGGAGACGATAAATGACCCAATGTCATCCATTCATTTTGAAGAAGAGATGGGATCCATGTTAATGATTTATTATACCAAGGATTCCCAATGTTATCTACCACAATTCACTGGAGAGTTTCAAGCTGGGACCACCATTCATTAAGTGGTATAGGGCACCAAATATCTGAATTTGGTGACATGAAAATATTATGGTGCCCCAATGTTACTAGTTGTAATATTTAAAAGAGTATTTCTTTAAATTAGTTTCACTTTTTTTGTTTTTTCCACTTTCATTCAGGGATACATATTTATATGATGACGCACATTTATTTCCCCGCATTCCCTCCCTCACTAAGTGAGAGGCCTCCACCACTATAGTTGGTGGTATCGTCTCCTATACCAAAATGGGGTGATGGGAAGTTCATTTCTCCTTCCCTAAATTCCTCGTTAGACCTTGTCACCTAATCTAGGTCTCCCTTGTAACACCCCGAGCTTCCACGATACGCTTCTCATTCAATAATGCAATAGCTTGCATTGTACGCAACTTCGAGTTCTAAAACACCGCGACTAATCAAAGTAGCCGTTATGAATAGTAATAACCACTTTTTAAAATTATAGAAATTTTATATTTCAAAATGGACTTCATTTTTGGATTCGGAATATCGAAATTAGCCTATGTTGAATTTTTGGTATTTTTCTGAGAACTTCTAATTTTTTATGAATAGTGAAAAAATACTTAAAACAACTTTTTACTAAAAATAATTTATTGTGATAAATTATACTATTTAGTGGTTTTAAGGTATAATTAGAATATATTTTTACCATTTTATCCAATGGTGGTCATTATAATTAATTTAACATTGAAATTGGACATAAACAATTGCCAATCTTTTGATATAAATTGTTTCTTAAAAACACGCTATTTGTCATAACAGCGGGAATTAATTACAAAATTAATTAATGAAACTTATATGTTTGGAATTTTTTAAAATAGACATCATTTTTGAATTCGGAATATCAATTATAGCTTAGGGTGAAATTTTGGCCTTGTTCTGAAAAACTTCAATTTTTGATGAATAGTGAAACCACTAAGTGGTAGTTAAATAACTGATTTTTCGTTTAAATGAAATATTACCACTTCTGTGATTTGATTTTCAAAAATCAAACATACATGGTTTTCATTAAGAAGTAAAATGTGATTCAATGAGATTAAAATAATTTTTTGGTGAATAGTAACTTTTAAGTTCTTAATCGCGATTAGAGGTAATTAGTGTAGTTTAAGGTACAAATAATGTTTTAATAATATGAGATGAGCATGAAACTTGTCCTACTCCTATTGGATGAGTCATGGCCGACCAAGACAACCCATGGGTCAACTTGGGGACCCCATGGAGCCACTTTGGTTGGAAAATGACATTAATATATATTTATTTAATGTTAAAATTAAATTGACACAAACATGAGTTGTTTTACTAAAACAGTTTTTAAGTGGGGTTAACCAAATCCAAATTTTGACTATAAATATTCATTAGAAATATAAAAAGATTTCCTACACCATAGTATTTTTTTTATAATTTTTAGACATTAAATAAATTAAATTATTTATGACATCATTATGATGCAGCGATGACCTCATTATTTAACGATTTTAATAAAATGAAAATATAATGTAAAATCCAAGGCATACACTTGTCCAAAGACTATTGGATGGGTATATTTCGAACCCTTATCACCTTATCCACGAATTATATAAGTTTGGGACCTTTATAATCAGAAAAGCATTGTATAATAATGTAACATTTCAATCCTTCCAAAAGAGCCCCTCCTCTCCTCTTATAAAAGGCCCCCACCTCTACCACCTTATTCACACCTTCAAGCCATTTGGCTCGGCCAAACTATGCCCAAATACTCTCCCAAATTCCCCCTATTACTCCTAGAATCCTCACTTTGGGCAGAACTCTTCTCAAGGAATCCCTTGGCTCAAATCAAAAAGAGTTACCCGATTTTGAGGTAATGTCTTCTCTAATGTTGTTTTGTTTTATTTTTATTCTCCAACCCCCTAAACTCTTTTTATTAATTTCTTTTGTAACAACACCAGTATCCTCAATATAATAGGATTTTGTTATAAGAAGTATTCGAGCTACACTTACACACACCTACATATGATGGTTAAAGAACATACGGTTTCTGTGGATGGCGAATTTCTGCCTCACGAAACGATGATTGTTCAACACTCATATAACACCTTAAAAGGTGGCCATTAAGATGTCACTATATTTATATATAATATAAAATATGTTTATGTTTTACTTATGCTTCTGTATTTCTCATTTTTGGCATACTTTATGATTTCCATTATGGGTAAAATGCGATAATTTCATTTTAGGAAGTGCGGACTACCGCCCCCTCAAAGTGATTTGAATCGTTAATGCCATATGTGGGATGTATAAAGGATGTATTAAATGGTATTATACACTATATTATACTGTAATATAAATTTATATCATTATTATTTCATTCCATTGATTACGGAATAGAAATTAAAGTAGCGTTCATGCGTACGTACGGCTTACCGTCTCCATGAACGGTGCATTTCATTTCTTACCTCTAAATGTTACGTAATATTATAAATTAATGTATATACTGGATATATATGATATATATGACATCTAAATCATGAATATAATTTCTGGAGATAATGTATATTCTACCACATAAACAACTTGTAATTATAAGAAGTTTATTTTTGACTCAAGTACCAAAGATCGACAAAACGACCGTTATTAACTTAAATAATTAAATAATGTTCATAACATGGTAATAAGGGATATAAAAGGAATAATGAATATGAAAAATGTTCTTAAGTAAATATAAATTGACTCTAGTTTATTATTCAGGAGGTTAAAGAACGGTCGAGTCAGGACAGGACGCAAGGTAAGGGAATTTCTTAACCCAATTTCCATTCTTTGGGTTAATCTCCTACTTTCAAATTATGTGATGATATTATTATGTCCTATATTGTATTTGTACTTTATTTATGTGTACTTAAAGTGAATACACATAATAGATCTACTTTATTTTAAAAAAATGATCTTTTAAGGGTCTTCGTCTCAATCACCTTTCATGGAGGCATATTTTATTTTACACACAACTTTCTTTTATACGGTGTATAAACCTCTTTGACTTTTACGTTTATTCAAAAGGAATATTTTTTATACGAATCGTTTTACTAAATGACAAAAAGGAATGTTTTCTTGTCGTACGTATGCGGCGACAACGACTTCTCCACCGTCGTGACTATTATTTGATTTTTGGCTTCCTCTACAAGCCGTAACTTTTTTTAATGAAAAATAAATACAAAGTTTTAACTTTCTTGTATTTTGGTATTGAAAATGGTTTTGAAAGTGTTTTTATTATATCAATGTGTTGTATTGATATCTTGTGATTGAAATGTGGAAATTTTATGTTTCCTTTACGCATGTTTTATGTCATACGATTATGTTATGGTTTATGATATGTTTAAACCTATTCATATGAGGAATGCATTGGACTTAATAAGTGACGGATAGAGCCCGCTATAGCTCCTAGATGCATCGGCAGGTCTCATGAGACAAACTAGTGTCTTGGCACGAGGCCTTGACAAAATCTTATTTGTGGTCTTGGCACGAGGCCTTGACTACGTGGTTATGATAGTCTGGCATTATGCATTCCATCATTATGAAAGTGGTTATTGATATTGCATGTGATTATTCGACTAGTAGAATATCCATGTGAGTAAGTAAATGGCATTATTTAATTTTATTTTTTCCATATTATTCTGAAGATCAAGTTTAAATAGGCTTTTGTTTTAGTTATTGCCTTAAATGTTAATGTTTATTTATGAATGCTTCCGCAATATTGTTATCCTTACTGAGCATCTGAGCTCACCCCTTTCAATGTTTTAATATTTTCCAGGATGTGAAGAAGTATTTTATGAATGACCTGTAGGGATTTTCAGAACAGGATATGAGTGTGTACAATGGAGACTTTGTTATTGTAGTTTTTCACTTTATGATGTAATGTAACGTTTACGAATGTATCTAGTGTTTCCAAGGCTACTAAACTAATCGGTCTTTCGAGACTTGATCTTTTGTGATCATGCCAATGTTATGAAGTAATGCACCGACTCTGGGTAGCTGGGGTCGGGGCGTTACAGTTGGTATCAGAGGCAGTTTAGTACTAACCTTGGAAGCTAGATGTAGATAAACTCTGATTAGAGCACATAGCCCAAAGATAGACTTTGAGGATTAGTATAGAAGAACTTCCTAGAATTTTGTTATTGTAGAGATTTTGTGAGTTTTCCGAGCAATACATCCCTGTCTGGATACGAACAGGTAGAGGCGGCTCTGGCACAGATGTACCTAGGGGTAAAACCCAAAAATACCGCTTTGATCTAGACTCGAACGGGAACTGGTGCACGACAACGGGCCTTGTTGCACTCTTGGTTACGACACTCCCAGGGGATATGCTTAGAATAACTCTCATTTTCTTTACAAATCATTATGAAGGGTTTATGAGTATATACTTCCTCAAAGAAAACATTTTTATGATTATGGATTATATCCATAAATAGTTCAATTTATGTTAAGTGTTTTATAAGTATGGGATTATGTATTTTGATTCATAAACTGATCTAGTTTATGCAATTGTTTAGAAATGGCACCTAGTGGAAGAAATGGAAACCGTAGAAATGCATGCACTCCATGTAGGGATTGCCCTCCTGCTCAAGATAATTATAGTGGGGCTGGTGATGCAACTGGTGCCGATCAGCTAATCACCATACTGGGACAACTTACTCAGGTTATGAATAATAACCTTACTCGTATGGAGCACCCTGATCCGCAACGTGGAGGATCAATGTTAGACCGATTCATGAGGCAACAACCACCAAAATTTAATGGGGGTACAAATCCATTAGTAGCTGAGCAATGGATAAACTCCTTAGAGAAAATATTCCATGCCTTGGGGAGTAGCGAAAGGGAGAAGGTTGTCATGGCAGTTTACCGCCTCACTGGAGATTCTGATCAATGGTGGTCATTGATTCAAAACACAAAGGAAGATGATAACGTATCGAATATGGAATGGAGGGAGTTCAAAGAGCTTTTCTTAGAAAAATACTTTCCTCGTGACCATCGAGCAGATATGGAAAGGAAATTTTTGAGTCTGAGACAAAAGGAGGATGAGAATGTCGCAAGGTATGAGGACAACTTTACAAGGTTAGCGAGGCATGCTGCAGATTATATACGTAACCCAAGAAGTAAGATTGATCGTTTCTTTGATGGGTTAAAACCATTTCTTCGTCGAGAATTAGTCTCGCAAACCTTCTCGTCGTACGAAGACATTGTCTCATGTGCTATCAAGACAGAAAAGGAATTCTCTAAGTCTTATGACAACAATGTAAAGTAAGAGAAGAAGAGAACGGTGGAAGAAGAGACAGATAAAGGGAAAAAGGGAAAGAAGGATTTTCCATTATGTGATAATTGTGGGAAGAATCACCCTGGTACTTGTCTAAAAGGAATGGGAGTTTGTTATAAATGTGGAGAAAAGGGTCACCAGGCTCGTGATTGCAAGGGAAAGAAAAAGGCTATCAAAGTTGGATGCTATAATTGTAGAGAAATGGGTCATTATGAAAATTAATGTCCTAAGCGTCAGGGAAACGTACCTCAGAAAAGGCCAAGGGATCAAGGACAATCTTATGCTGTTACTACAGTTGAAGCAGAATAACTAATGTATTGGTGCTTTTGGACTCATGGATTATATTTTGGTTATTAGAATAATGTGATATATATATATAAGGATTGTACTGCAGTACTTGTTGATTTCAGTAAAGTTTTAATATGATGAAGGTAATTATATTTTTAGTATGTGACAATAAGAGAAACTTTACTTTGTTTGGGGAATCTGATTAATTGATTTTGGAATTAAGAGACCTTTTAGAGAAAGTCTGGACAGAGGTATTTTGGATAACTACAATGGTTGGAGTGGATTAAGTTGATCTTTGGATAATATTGTTTAAGGTTAAATCATTTATGAAGATTATTTTTGGAATATTATGATACTATAGTTTTAGGAAAAGGACAACCTGTAGGGTGGGGCATAACCCGTCGCGTCGGACAAAGCTGCAGGAATCGAACCCACAACCATAGTGCGACAAGCCTTTACTTCCTACCACTAGCCTACAGGAAGTCCCTGGTTAATACAAAATAGTTTTACTAATCTAAATGGTATGTGTTAACATTTGGAACCTTATACAATTAGGATAAATAGAATATTTTTGAGTTCTGTTACCATTTGGAGTAAAAGTTGGGTTTGTGGTAAAAATTTATTAATGAATGAAAGTATACATAACAAGTATGTATATTCCCTTACGTTCTTAGTAAATCTCCTAAATAAATTCCTCAACATTATAAAAGGTAACTTAAAACAAAAATGTTGTCGGTTAACTTTTCCAACTGGGGATTTAATGACCGTTTAACCAATCACAAGTTTGTGATTTTCTTTTGGTTAAACTTTCTCCTAATCCTGTTTTCTATAACTCTCCATCAGAACTTGATGGTTTGTTTCTGCTCCATATCCATATTTTCATAGAATCCTAGAATGGGCTATATCGGGTGACCTTTGTACTTATCTTTCTTTCTTTTAATGTTATATATTTATTAACCTTATTTCCAATGTGGGTTTTCCTCAAAGGTATTTTCTCTTTTCAACATTTTATTTTCAAAGAAAAATTTCAAATTGCGAGGACGCAATTTATTGAAGGAGGGGAGAATGTAACACCCCGAGCTTCCACGATACGCTTCTCATTCAATAATGCAATAGCTTGCATTGTACGCAACTTCGAGTTCTAAAACACCGCGACTAATCAAAGTAGCCGTTATGAATAGTAATAACCACTTTTTAAAATTATAGAAATTTTATATTTCAAAATTGACTTCATTTTTGGATTCGGAATATTGAAATTAGCCTATGTTGAATTTTTGGTATTTTTCTGAGAACTTCTAATTTTTTATGAATAGTGAAAAATAATTAAAACAACTTTTTAATAAAAATAATTTATTGTGATAAATTATACTATTTAGTGGTTTTAAGGTATAATTAGAATATATTTTTACCATTTTATCCAATGGTGGTCATTAGAATTAATTTAACATTGAAATTGGACAAAAACAATTGCCAATCTTTTGATATAAATTGTTTCTTAAAAACACGCTATTTGTCGTAACAGTGGGAATTAATTATAAAATTAATTAATGAAACTTATATGTTTGGAATTTTTTAAAATAGACATCATTTTTGAATTCGGAATATCAATTATAGCTTAGGTTGAAATTTTGGCCTTGTTCTGAAAAACTTCAATTTTTGATGAATAGTGAAACCACTAAGTGGTAGTTAAATAACTGATTTTTCGTTTAAATGAAATATTACCACTTCTGTGATTTGATTTTCAAAAATCCGACATACATGGTTTTCATTAAGAAGTAAAATGTGGTTTAATGAGATTAAAATAATTTTTTGGTGAATAGTAACTTTTAAGTTCTTAATCGCGATTAGAGGTAATTAGTGTAGTTTAAGGTACAAATAATATTTTAATAATATGAGATGAGCATGACACTTGTCCTACTCCTATTGGATGAGTCATGGCCGACCAAGACAACCCATGGGTCAACTTGGGGACCCCATGGAGCCACTTTGGTTGGAAAATGACATTAATATATATTTATTTAATGTTAAAATTAAATTGACACAAACATGAGTTGTTTTACTACAACAGTTTTTAAGTGGGGTTACACAAGTCCAAATTTTGACTATAAATATTCATTAGAAAGATAAAAAGATTTCCTACACCATAGTATTTTTTTTATAATTTTTAGACATTAAATAAATTAAATTATTTATGACATCATTATGATGCAGCGATGACCTCATTATTTAACGATTTTAATAAAATGAAAAGATAATGTAAAATCCAAGGCATACACTTGTCCAATGACTATTGTATGGGTATATTTAGAACCCTTATCACCTTATCCACTAATTATATAAGTGTGGGACCTTTATAATCCGAAAATCATTGTATAATAATGTAACATTTCAATCCTTCAAAAAGATCCCCTCCTCTCCTCTTATAAAAGGCCCCCACCTCTACTACCTTATTCACACCTTCAAGCCATTTGGCTCGGCCAACCTCTGCCCAAATACTCTCCCAACTTCCCCCTATTACTCCTAGAAGCCTCACTTTGGGAATAACTCTTCTCAAGGAATCCTTTGGCTCAAATCAAAAAGAGTTACCCGATTTTGAGGTAATGTCTTCTCTAATGTTGTTTTGTTTTATTTTTCTTCTCCAACCCCCTAAAATCTTTTTATTAATTTCTTTTGTAACAACACCAGTATCCTCAATATACTAGGATGTTTTTATAAGAAGGATTCGAGCTACACTTACACACACCTACATCTCATGGTTAAAGAACATACGGTTTCTGTGGATGGCGAATTTCTGCCTCACAAAACGATGATTGTTCAACACTCATATAACACCTTCAAAGGTGGACATTAAGATGTAACTATATTTATATATAATATAAAATATTTTTATGTTTTACTTATTCTTCTGTATTTCTCATTTATGGCATACTTTATGATTTCCATTATGGGTAAAATGCGATAATTTCATTTTAGGAAGTGCGGACTACCGCCCCCTCAAAGTGATTTGAATCGTTAATGCCATATGTGAGATGTATAAAGGATGGATTAAATGATATTATACACTATATTATACTGTAATATAAATTTATATCATTATGATTTCATTCCATTGATTACGAAATAGAAATGAAATTAGCGTTCATGCGTACGTACGGCTTACAGTCTCCATGAACGGTGCATTTCATTTCTTACCTCTAAATGTTATGTAATATTATAAATGAATGTATATACTGGATATATATGATATATATGACATCTAAATAATGAATATAATTCTGGAGATAATGGATATTCTACCACATAAACAACTTGTAATTATAAGAAGTTTATTTTTGACTCAAGTACCAAAGATCGACAAAACGACCGTTATTAACTTAAATAATTAAATAATGTTCATAACATGGTAATAAGGGATATAAAAGGAATAATGAACATGAAAAAGGTTCTTAAGTAAATATAAATTGACTCTAGTTTATTATTCAGGAGGTTAAAGAACGGTCGAGTCAGGACAGGACGCAAGGTAAGGGAATTTCTTAACCCAATTTCCATTCTTTGGGTTAATCTCCTACTTTCAAATTATGTGATGATATTATTATGTCCTATATTGTATTTGTACTTTATTTATGTGTACTTAAAGTGAATACACATAATATATCTACTTTATTTTTAAAAACAATAATCTTTTTAAGGGTCTTCGTCTCAATCACCTTTCATGGAGGCATATTTTATTTTACACACAACTTTCTTTTATACGGTGTATAAACCCCTTTGACTTTTACATTTATTAAAAAGGAATATTTTTTATACGAAGCGTTTTACTAAACGACAAAAAGGAATGTTTTCTTGTCGTACGTATGCGGCGACAACGACTTCTCCGCCGCCGTGACTATTATTTGATTTTCGGATTCCTCTACAAGCCGTAACGTTTTTTTAATGAAAAATAAATACAAAGTTTTAACTTTCTTGTATTTTGGTATTGAAAATTGTTTTGAAAGTGTTTTTATTATATCAATGTGTTTTATTGATATATTGTGATTTAAATGTGGAAATTTTATGTTTCCTTTACGCATGTTTTATGTGATACGATTATGTTATGGTTTATGATATATTTAAACCTATTCATATGAGGAATGCATTGGACTTAATAAGTGATGGGTGGAGCCCGCTATATCTCCTCGATGCATCGGCAGGTCTCATGAGACAAACTAGTGTCTTGGCACGAGGCCTTGACAAAATCTTATTTGTGGTCTTGGCATGAGGCCTTGACTACGTGGTTATGATAGTATGGCATTATTCATTCCATCATTATGAAAGTGGTTATTGATATTGCATGTGATTATTCGACTAGTAGAATATCCATGTGAGTAAGTAAATGGCATTATTTAATTTTATTTTTTCCATATTATTCTGAAGTTCAAGTTTAAAAAGGCTTTTGTTTTAGTTATTTCCTTAAATGTTAATGTTTATTTATGAATGCTTCCGCAATATTGTTATCCTTACTGAGCATCTGATCTCACCCCTTTCAATGTTTTAATATTTTCCAGGATGTGAAGAAGTATTTTATGAATGACCTGCAGGGATTGTCAGAACATGATATGAGTATGGACTATGGAGACTTTGTTATTGTAGTTTTTCACTTTATGATGTAATGTAACGTTTACGAATGTATCTAGTGTTTCCAAGGCTACTAAACTAATAGGTCTTTCGAGACTTGATCTTTTTTGATCATGCCAATGTTACGAAGTAATGAACCGACTCTGGGTAGCTGGGGTCAGGGTGTTACATCCCTCAACAATTTATGTCTTGTTCATGAAACAAATTTTCCAATCCACCTTAAGGAGGATATCGGTTAATTATGTTGATTCTTTCTTGATATGGAAGAAACCTTTTTTTATAGTAGATAATAATGTTGGGAAAGTTTGGGAATCATTAGATGTTAGGTATTTTGGGAATATGAACATTTTTCCTTTGTTTAATGGAGAATCATTCATAAGGTAACTTAGTTTTGGAACCCAAGGAATCCAATTTTTTCCATGAGGTATTTGACGCCAGGGGCATAAGTCATTTACGGAATTTTACCACTTTCATCCCATGTTAATTATATGGGTTATAGGTTACATGTGGGTTATAATTTTGACATCCTATGGGGAATTATTGGTTCTTAAGTGTGACCTAAGGGGGGATATTTCAAACTTTAGGGTTTGGTTAAGTGTATCCTTATGGGTGGGATTTTTCACACATTTGAGTTTGGTTATGTGTGTCCCAAGGGGGGATATTTTACACATTATTGTATGGTTATGTGTGACCCTAGGGAGGGAATATTTCATAGTTATGGTTAGGTTTAATAATGAACCAATAGACAGATGAGTTCACAATTGGTATTTGATGGTGATATGGGAATGTGTGACCAAATGGGAGGGATATGATCACACTTAAGGATTTCATGGTGATATTGAGATGTTGGTGTTGAACCTCATGGAGGTCTCCCATATTTGTTGATATGTCAGGATTGAACCTCATAGATTATTCCTATATGTTGTGTTAGTATATAGGGATCAAATTCAACATAGTTCATTTCAATAGTTTAATTTCTTATGATAGGACCATTCCATGATGTTTGATGTCTTAGAGTAAGGACGCTTGTGTCATGGAAGAATCGTCAATTAGGGATTGTAGGGGGCTCATAAATGGAATCTAATTGAATTAGGGGGATCATCCCATGGTAGGGGAGGAGGAGTAATCCCATGATTTTCATGTATATGGGGCATCATGTGTCCATTACATAGGCTAAAAGGTGTAGGGTCATCCTCTTCCAGTCATATAAGGGGCAGCATGTGTTCATCGAATAGGGTAAGACTATATTTTAAAATCATGTGGTGATGATATTGTGGTGAAGTTTAACACTATATGATTAGTATTTCTTGATATGAATTTTTAGTTCATGAAGTTTGGACATTGGAAGGGTTTACACCAAGGGAGGCCATTTTAAATTAGAATAGAATTATCTATAAAAAGGCTTCTCTACCAGGAAAGGTCCAAGGTTTCCCTTTATTGTGCCACCTTTGAGGCTTAAGTGTCTTCTAATCATGTTCTTATGGGTGGGGAATTGCATAGAACCAATCGTGGAGTTTAAATCAATGGTCTTGATGTTAAGGTGCCTATTATTAGGATAAATAGTCATTATGGTGTCTATTATTATGACCAAAAGGAAAGTTAATGGTCTAATCAATTCGTGAATAAAAAAGGGAGGACACCAAGGTTGTTGATACAAGTCACACAAGAATTTTGGGGGCATATGAACCAATTTTGTATGGGTACATGGTCCATGGGAACTCAACTTTCATGAAATGTTATTGGCTAAAAGAATAAACCATAGAGAGTCATAGTGGATGAGCTTCACATAGGTTGGAATTTTTTGAAATTTGAGGGATTCCTGAAAGATAGGTGTCTTGTGAAAGTAAATTTTTCATAAATCAATATGAACATAACTTATTGATAATTCTTTGTTCCCATGGGTTTGGTTTCATGAAGGATAAGTATTTCACGAACCCCCATGGTCCACAAAGGGATTTGATCTTATGAGAAAGGTATGGACCTTCAGGAAAGGAATGTCCACCAAGGGTTAAGGTTCTCAAAATCTCATGGGAGGTGATTTTTCAAAATATTGATACCTTTGAAAATATATCTCCTCATTGGATCATAAACATTAGAGTTCCATGAATTCGCATATTTTTTTGGAATTAAAAAGGTTGTGTCCCCAGACATGGGGGTATTTATAGCCCTAATAGAGACAAGGGAATTGATTTCCTGAAATATAGGGTCTTGTGTGAAATATTATGACTTTCATTACATCATATATTTTTTTTGAATACACATAAACTGTGTGGAGGTTAACACCTCCAAATACACATGGAATTGAGACCTCCTTGAATTGGAGTTACATTGCACGAAGGTTACCACATCCAACTCTGCACAGATTATAGACCTATGAGAATTATGGTTTACATTGCACCTAGGTTTACCAACTCTATTTCTACACATCCAATCCACCTTCTTATGGAGATTCTCATTCATGACGGTTTTAACGTTCATGAACATATCCCCTTTGTTGGATTTTGGATCCATTTTTACATGGATTTACTTTAAACTGGTTGTTCTTTCCTTGACCTCTCATGTGACACATGTATTTAAGTTTCAAAAGATGAATTTGATTTTTATATTTGATATTTATGACATATTTAATCTTTTATTATTATAAAAACATAAATACCTCCTTACACATCAATCCATTATAAAACAATAACTTCGCTCATGTGTATGTGTTGACTACCGCCTCCATGAAACTATGTGATTGGTTTTTATTTAATTTTTATATGATTGGTGATTAGGATAGATTTAATAAATATATAATATATTTATTATATAATAATAATTATTTTTTAGTAAATTATAATTTACCATTCATTCATTTAACCATTCAAAAAGTGGAAACCACACTCGAGAAAATGTATGGATTACCATCTCTATAAAGTCATTTAATTCATTTTTCGTCACATATTTATAAAAATTGTTATAAAGGTGTGTATAATTTTTAATTATCATACTTATGAAATTATTATATTCTATAAATGTTGTAACCATGATCAACATATAAGGACCCTCACTTTTGATCATAAATATACTTGAAAAACGAAGAAATTAACACCTGAAATTATGATGATAATGAAATATTGTTAATGAATGGGTGATAAGATGTAATAAGTATAAAAATAATTTTATTATATTTAAAACAATGTGTTTTTATAGAATTATAATAAATTTATGTTTATTATTTAGTAGGTTAGTTCACTTATCAATCAAGTTGGACTTCTATTAAGGCTTTCTCGTCTCGGTTTTATTTCAATGACACATATTACATATTCATTATTTTTTCATGGGGAATTTATACTAATTATTTGATATGTTATATAATGAATATGTTTATATTCATGGTACTTAAGGATTCATTTTAATTTATTTATTTCATAGGGATTATGATTCAAATGTTACAAGAGGAGTAATTGTTTTATGTTACAATGTCACTTTTTACTAAGATTATTTATGATTATATTATATATCACTAAAAAATATTATCCTCTAGTATTGTTTTTTTAAATTACAAGTTTTAATTTCATTTTAATCTCTATAAGAACTCAAAAGGATGAAAAATAATAATAAAAAACAACTTTTTTTGTTCAGTCGTGAATCTTCTTATTTCATGTCCATATTTTCATGAAAAGTTCTCTAGATGGTTTTACTAATCTAAAGTGATTTATTTTTTTCATTTTATCTATTTTTTACTTTATATAAAATAAATAAATACATAATTCCTATCATTATCTAAATAAGTTAATTTTTAACAAAGGTGTGAATGAAATCATTGTTTTAACATTTTCCACACAAATAAATTTTACCACCTCCAGGACTATTCGTTTCTTGAAACGTTATTTACATGTTTGAATGATTATTATAAAATAAAAATTAATTTTTAATATTCTTGAAATTTTTATATTTTTAATAAGTTTTTTACAAATAAGAAGGGTATTTTCTTCACCAAATGTTGCAGTGGTCTATTAAATTTATTTTTATCTATGAAAACATCTATTGAATTTTATTAAGATTTAATGGGGATATTATCCAATGATATCTTATTTATTCCTTCTCTAAATGGTTATTTATTATGATGACTAAATATTGATTAAATATATTTTATTTTACATGGGTTATTCTATAATGAAATGATAAAATTTTTCTTTATCTTGTGGAATATATATGGATAGATTTTGATTCTGTTATAAGTGGATCCCTTATAACCCTCTAATACATTGGGTAATGTTTAATGTTTAATGTTTATGTGATAAAAGGGTATAAGGGATGTTATCCCAATCCTAAAAGAATGTACAAAGGAGATCATCCCAATCCTAAAATAAGGTACATGGTAGGTTATCCCAAGCTCAAAGAGGGTACACATTCCATTATCCTAAGCACAAAAATGTGATGAATGTCTCGATAGATAGACTTGAAAAAAGATTTCAATTATTATGATTATGGAACACTTTATGAAAATATATTATGACTTGTTATTATTGTAAAGTTATATTTTCATGGCTCATAATATTTTACTCTCTTATGATTCATGTATTATTAAATTCCAATGATTTATACCATGATTCAGTTTTATGATCTATGCCTTTTTTGGTATAATATTTTAATGTTAAGCTTATACTCTCAAGCCATTTTGATTATCTTATATTCACTTGTGATCATTGATGGATATCTACCATGTTTAACCTTACTAATCATCTTATCTCACTATGTCTTATATCTCCTTAAATTTGGTGATGAATAAAGGTTTTAGGTATGATATGATTAATAATTATAATATGTGAGAATAATTTGTTTTAGATGATGAATATATTTCATGAAATGAGATTATAATTTATATATTATATAAATAAAATAAATATTCAACGACTTTAGGAATGTATTATTTATAATTGTAATGAATATTTTTCATAAATGATGAAATTTTTAGGGAAGTAATAATTGGATCACCTCAACATTATAAGTAGAATGACCCCCCACCCCCACCCCATGTCCCACCTTTATAAAATAGTAACCTCTATATAATAATTACAATTTTGATATGGAACTTTTATATTTTTTTTATTTACCTACACCCATCATGTTGTGACAGCCCATGGCCATGGTGTGACCCTAGAACCATATCAAAATGAAACTCGTTGTCATCGTCTATACAGTGATGTTCTAATGGAAACTGAATGGCCTAAATTGTATCATAATTTCATGTGAATAATATTGATGGATTGATAAATTTAAGATTTTATTTATTACCAATATTAAATTTAATATAAAGTAGATATTGTACTTAAAGCAAAATCAATGAATTTATTAAATATTGGTTATGTGGATGAGTCCAATGATATTATCCATGTTTTTGAGTATCATGTAAATATATAGTTTTGTATCATTGTAATAATTCTAAAAATCTTATATAAGTTTGAAAAGAAGGTTGAAAGGTGTTGAGATGTCTATTTGAATGAAGAAACCGTTAAATCAATTTATTTTTATACTAAAATTTGGCGAATTAAATATCACAAAATAAATTATGATTTAGGTTGAATTATGAGAAGAAAAATCTCTGAATAATGAAGAGTTTTCTTTTATGTTTAATACATGTTTTTATGCTACTTATGAGAATAAATTTTTGTACAACATGTCTCATATTATCTGGATAAGAAAACTAAGAATTTAAGAAACCGTCCTTTTATGATTTTTTATTATGAAAATATTTTGATTGATGTTTTGTAAAGTTTTATTTAAAGTCAGTGGATCTACATAGAAATATTCATTTTTATGTTTATATATTCTATAATACTACATTTAATGATTTGTGAAGATTATGAGGTCATGGATGTTATTTAAAATTATCACTCGATTTTCTATTCCACAAGACTTTCAGAATTTTGTTAAAAAACATTAGAATTACATCAATCAATTACAATGTTATTTGAACCCTTTAAGTAGTTTGGGAACTCTCTAATTCCTACGGTGAACTATGTTTTATGATATAAAAGGAATATTTTTTTAAAAATAAATTAATTGTGAAAAATGCTATCCAAGAAACCAACCCAAGTATCCTACTACCAAAGATAGTGGTTGAGATTAATGGTATCCCAATATAGGTACTAGGGTTAAAGGTTTGTAAAGGAATTGTGGATAAACACTAAGATCATGGAGTGTGTCTTGGGAAAACCAGCCTTACAGGGTGGCATAGAAGACCACTAGATTGGGGTGGACCCAATGAATTTTAACGATAGTGTAAGGAAAGTTTTTTGAAATAATATATTGGTAGTGTGAGGAAAATATCAATGTGATATAGAAAGAATAAATATTATTCATTCTTAATCAAATGAACATGGGGTTGGATTATAAGACACTGTTTATGTCATCTTCAACCGATGATTTCAGTTTTTATGAAATCATACATTCATCTTCCATGGAAAAATTCTGCATCCACTGATCATTTTAAATATAATCTAATGTTATTTCATACTAAAGGTGTGGTATTTGGAATAAGAAGACAATTAAACGTAAAGAAACTAGAAGGATAATAGAAGTTATAAACTCTAGAAGGTTATGAATATAGTTCATAGGATGAATGAATTCTATAAGAACAACTGAAATACTAATTCAAATAGAAATAAAATGATGAATTACTGTACATTCATCATATAAATATCATGGTTATTTAATCACTATGATCCCATTTGATTAAAATGTTGTGTGATTTGAAATATTTGATCTATGTTGTAGTGTGAAATGTATGTATAATATGTATTCATGTGGGGGTTATGAAAAATAGTAGTTTTTTATGTGTTTTATAGGTTTAGTGATTTCATATAGATTGAAGACAACTAGAGCCTCCATGATATGTATAAATCATGATTCGGAGAAGATCGAGTCATTCAGTTTGAGGGAAAGTGAGTAAGTTAGTGGAATTTTCTTATAAATAATCCTAACGGTATCATTCAAATAATTTAAAAAGATACAGGTGAATCTATATAGGGAAGGGAGAGGATGTAGAAAAAAATATGGAGATTTAATCTCATATAATATTTATAAAAAATAATATCCTTTGTGAAAATAGTAATATATCCATCCTAGGTGAAGGTTTTAAATTTGATATTGTTCTTTGGTGAAGGACATGAAACATGAAACATTTTCACGAAGAAATTCATGATTTTGTAGTTGTGAAAGAATGAGTGGGAGGATACCTTGAGATAAAATTGATTAATAGAGGAGTTCTATTGAGATCATACATGTTGGTTTTGAGTATTACCATGCATTGAACCTTTTCTACATGAGGTATATGCGGTATGCTTACACTTTCTTGAAGTTCATGTAATAAACTTCATGTGCATGAAATAAGTTTTTTATAGTGGTTTTGAATGAAAATAAAATAATTAATAGTATAAATCACTAAAATAAGGTTTTGTGAAGTTATTGATGTTAGAATATTAGTAGTGAAATTTTTTAAGATTACCATAATTAGAATTAATATTGAGTTCACAATAACTAGAATCGATATCCATAGAATGATTTTAAATATTTAGGAATTTGAATCTTTTTCTTAAAACATTATGTTTATAAGAGACATACTAAGAGATATGGAAGAAGAAAGGGTGTTGATAATTGATGATTTGGAAATATTTTTGAAACTCAAAGAAGTATATGTAGTTTATTGAGAAGATGTATTTACTAATAATAACTAAGAAACTAAATCCATTACCATTTTAGAAATGAGGAAACATGCAGTGCCTTGGAATTTGAGAATTTAAGGAAGAATCTAACCTTTATAACTATTAATAATGTTATATAGGACATCTATCTATTTTTAATGTTAGTCTAATAGAAAAATGTGAAAAACATAGAAGCTTATTCATCTGATTATATATTCTTCTAAATTAGAAGTTTCATTTTTCAATATATTTTGAAGATTACATGGACTATTTCCATGTTTTCATAGATTCCTATTTATAGTAATCTAATGATTTTTATTATTATGAATATGAATATTTTTGGATCTAGAAGTATCATTTAGGAATATATATATCGATTATTGAATAATCAACCATTAGAAAAAGAAATATTTATTTTTATGATTACAACATTTTTGTAATAGGTAGTGATAAGCTATAGTTTTCTGTGTGAATATAGAAGAGGTATAATGTAAATATATTATAATGAAATTGATATTATTAATATAGTAACCATTTTGTTTTATATTTTAGAATATATTATTATGATGTTTAATAAATCATGTAAAGCTGTAGTCTCTCAGATTATGGTTAAACCATGTAAAAATTTCAATAACCTGCACCATTTAACTATTACAATGGTTATGTAAGGTTGAGAAAAATAAATTGAGTGGATTGATATATTAACTGATCACATAGGTTAAATGTAAAAAATATAAAAAATTATCATTTATTCATCCCCCCAGTGATCTAACTATATTTGTGAACCTCATTTGATTTCAGATCTTGTCCAAGTTTCCAATAAAAGATCTAACTTTAAATAAGTATTTCATGATGACTCAGTCAGAGAAAAAGTAATTCATAATAGAAAGTAGAAACATGGAAGTTTCAACCAGAACTCTAAATAATATATAATAGAATATAGAAAATAAGTTAAGTAAAAAAATTGAAGAAAAAATAGGGTATAGCACTAACTAAAGGTAATCAAAGTTATAAAAGTCTTAGTAAATCAATTGATCAAGATTATTCAGATGAACCTAATTCAGGATATAATGAATATTTATTTAATGAACCACTTAGTGATATTAATTGTAAAATAAAATATAATATGATGAATGTTCCTCAAGAATGTTTCACTTATATATATAGTGTTATCAATGAACTACTCCATAAAAAAGTCAAAGCTTAAAGAGGGAACTGAATAAATATATAATTATATAACCAATAATGTTTAAGGATAAATTCATCTCATGCAACTTGTTGAAATCAAATAAATAAATGTATCCATATTTAATAAACATATTTCCCATATTATAGAAAAATTTTAAATTAGTGTGTGAGAAATGTAGGATATAAATAATGATGTAGATTCTCAAACTACAAGAGGGGGTGAATTGTATCCTTTAAAAATTCCTTTGGAACTTTTAAAGTTGATATAAAACTTTCTATTCTTTAACAGAGTTAAAAAAGGTAAATTCACAAGACCACTTAGTTCTATAAACTTTCTAGATTCCAGAAATATGGTTCCGAAAATAAAACTTAAGAAAAGTTTACAAGTGCAAGGATTTTACCTTAAAGCATATAGAATACTACTAATCAGAGTACAAGTACAAGAAAGTATAAGATAGTTATACTTTCCTTATTAATCAAAATCCAGTAGAAAACAAATTTGAAACAATACAAGTAACAAGTATAGAATCTTTTAACCCAAATAGTTGGGTATCCAACAACCTTGTATAAAGGTCCCATTTTTATACTCTCTAGAAAGTCTATCTTAACCACACCAGGGTAAGAACTCAATAGGAATATCAGATTATGTCTTTCTATCCCCACAATCCCACAAACTTCAAGGTATTCGGCACCTATGTCTTCTTTATCAATATAGTCCTTAAACTTTAGGGTAGTCGGAACCTCTGTCTTCCAATCCCCAGAAGCCCTCAATTGTACACAGAAATAATCAGAGTCGCATGAAGAAATCTAAACAAGTTGTTTAGTATACACATATAATGAGAGTATTTCTCTCTATAAATCACTTCAACAACATGTAATATCTAGTGTTATAGAATATTTTATTCCTATTAATCTCGTTCAAATGAATTCTTATTTATAGAAATTTCTTCAATGGTCGGCTCCCTCCTCCAACGGTCATATTTTTCCTTTACTTTCAGAGGGATCGGGAAAAGTGTCCCTCAAATAATAGTTAGTTAGAAAAAAAAATGCACGACATCATTTCATAACAATAACAAGTGTAATTAAAATATGGTTTATCAACCAAATCTATTTTTCAGAGTCTAAAAAAATAAAGTTCAGAGTCTAAATTACATGGATATTCGAATTCTTTTTTTCAAGGAATTTGTAATCAGAATTATATAGATTTCAGAGTCTGAATTCTAAGGGATTTGGAACCTGAATTCTAAGGAATTAGGAACCAAATTCCTAAGTAATTCAGAACCATAATTCTAATGAATTTGTAGTCTGAATTTTAAGGAATTCAGAACCTTAATTCTAAGGAATTCAAAACATGAATTCTAAGGAATTCAGAACCTTAATTATAAGGAATTGGGAGTCTGAATTCTAGGGAATTCGAAGTCTGAATTCTAAGGAATTAGTAGTATGAATTATAAGGAATTCAAAGTCTTAATTATAAGGAATTAGGAATTTGAATTTCAGAGAATTTGGAATCTGAATTTCAGAGAATTCGGAATCATAATCTCAGAGAATTCGGAATCTGAATTTCATAGAATTCAAATTCTAAATTCAGAACCTAAAAACAGAATACTTTTTATCTAAGTATTTATAGGATTTCGGGGTTTTATAAATGAAACCAAATTTTACATTTAGACATAAAAATAGTTAGGTTTAGTGAAACTAAATCATTGAAAATGAAAACAAAGATAGGAGTAAATTTCCTTGGGGAAAGAAAAATTTCCTTATTAAGAAAAATCTTTAGGGAAATAAACTTTTCCTTGACATAGAGTTATTTTTATTTTAAAAACATAGATGAATGGAAAAGTCTTAAGGAAACCATATTGACTTAACAATCACCCCCATTTTGTAAAGCACAAACATCCTTACTAAAAATAATCCAAGGACTTAGAAATTTTATGGACTTGAAAATAAAAACTTATCTCCCTTTACTTATGGATCATAGTGAATACGAATAACACCCCCTTAGGCTTTGGAATCACAAAGGATCATATTCTTGACTTCCTAAATGAGATTTTTCATTTCTTTTATTTCAAAAAACATCATTAATAAGAATAATCATCTAGATAAACTCTCCCTTACTTAGAGAATTCTATTCTTTACTTTGAATTCTTTTTAGCATTCCTTTCTCCCCCTTTGTGATTTTTAAAAAGCAATAGAGGGAATGGAAATAAATTTCTACCTGAAACATTAGTACTAAACAATTAAAAATATGGAGAATAATAAAAAATTTCTTTAAGATTAGAAGTATTTGTACAATGAGTAAAATACAAAAAAAAATATCAGATTGTAATGAAATTATCCCTCTTTCTCCTTTATCATGAGTTTCTTCACAATAGTTTTTAGCTTCTTGAGTTCCTTTCGGTCCTCTTCTACATGATTAAGTAACTGATCCTGGTCTTTTCTTTTCTTCTCTAAGGCTTGAATTTTATCTTCCTGATCCTTAAGAATGTATGCCTAAGCTTTCAAGAGTTCTTCTTGCTTAACAAGATTTTCATCAATCTAAATTCTATGATCTCTTTCCCTTTTCCAATTCATGTTCACATAGTTAAGCTTTCCATTCAAATCTTTATCTTTATACTTCCGAGTAGTCTCTTCAAGAATTAACATTTCCTAAAAACTATTTGAAATATCTTTAATCTTCCCATTTTTGGTATTAAAAGAATCCTTGACCTTATCATGGAATTCATCAAAAATTCTCATTTCTTCAATAATATTCTTTGACCAACATGTAATCTTCTTACAATATATTTTATGTGCCTCATAACCAATAAGTAAAGTCTTGAAATCTACCTCTAGGGAAACAAATTTATCCATCACCATGGAAGCTGATTCTGACTTCTGGTTTATGGTATGATGAAGCATATGACATCTTGAATCTATGCTTGGAAATAACGGAATAGTATCAACCATCTTCTTTAATGACTGTACAAAAAAATCATGTCTAAGTGAAAATGATTCTGAATCCAAAAGCTTGGATGGTGAGGATTATTTTTCTATATCCTCAGCTTTCCTCTTTGATGAGGCATCGGAATCTTTCTTCTTCACTATGGTTTTACGTGGTGTGTCGAAAACCACCTGTTTTCCCTTATTTGTGGGTGAAAAACTCAATTTTCCCTTTATAAGGAATACCAATCAGACTCACTACTTTATTATATTAAAGAGAATTGGTTTTTCTATAACACTTGAAGGTAAATTTATCTTTCCCTGCTTCATTGAAAAATCTAACTGATTCATAAAACTCCACCATCAACTCCAGATACACCGGATCATGTTCCTTCGGCTTCAAAATACAAAGGCTCTCCCTTCCTTTCAGCTTAATGTTTTTGGGAACAATAGAATCATACTTGTCGAGGAATTTCTGATCAAATAACATCTCTCAGTATATCTTCCATTCAGAGATTTCCTTAACAGTTGACATTTCATTATGAGGAGAAGCTTATGTAGGCATCTAAAACTGAGGAAACTTTTAAAGATTTGAAACGAACTTAAAATACAGAGGTAGAGCTTCATCACACAAAATCTTGAAAAACTGATGTGGGACAACCATCAGGGGGCTTTATATAGGAGATTTAGGTGACGTTTCAACTTCCAGGGTTAATCCAACGTTGAAAAAACTTCTAATCAAATTTGATGGTTGAGATAATAACCGAAGAGGGATTTTGATATATTCCGATCTTTTGAGGTTTTTTTTAAGAAAAACATTCGGATTTAAGGAGAAAAGAAATGAATCCGGAAAATTTAAAATAGAAATAAAATACCAACTAGTAAAATCTGATTAAAAAACTTAGAAAAGAAATCAAACCTTCCAGATTTCTAGAAAAATTATATGTAATGAGGAAAAACTCTTCTTGAATATCTTTAGATTATGAAAATTTTAGATTACAAAAATTTAATACTATGAAAAATTTTGACTACGAAAAATTTTAACTATGGAAAAAAAATTTCTACAAAAAAAGTTGACAACGAAAAATTTTGACTAAGAAAAATTTTGACTACAAAAAATTTTTACTACGGAAAACTTTTTTCTATGAAAAATTTTGACAATGAAAAATTTTGAATACAAAAAAAAATTTCTATGAATAATTTCGACTATGAAAAATTTTTACTACAAAAAAATTTTGTCTACGAAAAATTTTGACAACAAAAAATTTTGACTACGGAATATTTTTTATCTACGAAAAATTTTGACTAATAAGAAAATGTACTCCCCCTATGAAAAGGATTTTCTTACTATAAAGATATAGGTTTCAACAAGAAGTTAATATGTATTATTACCTTATAGTGATCATTCCTAAATTCTATTTAATATATTCAAATCTATCAGAGGGTAATGATTTTGTGAAAATATCAGCAAGGTGATCTTACGTTCCATTAAATTGAAGAATGATATCAACTTTTAGTGTGTGATCCCTAAGAAAGTGATGCCTAATATCTATGTTTTTTTCACGATAGTGATGTGTAGGTTTTTTACTTAAGGTAATGGCACTATTATTATCAAAAATTATTTTTGATTTGGTAAAACTCATACCATAGTCTGTGAGTGTGTGTTGCATCCACAATACTTGAGCACAACAACTTCCAACTGCTACATATTCAGCTTCAGCAGTGGAAAGTGCTACTGAGTTTTTCTTTTTTCATGGACAAAAAATAATGAATCTCCTAAGATATGACATGTTTCGGATGTACTTTTCCTATCCATTCTACATCCATGAAAGTCAGCATCTGAAAAAAAAATTAAAACAAAATCATTTCCTGGTGTATAAAAGAGACGAGAATCCATGGTTCCCTTTAAGTAGAAAAAAATCATGTTCACTACCTTTAAATGATATTCTTTAGGATTGGATTGATATCTTGCACATAAGAATACTGAAAACATTAAGTCTGGAAAACTAGCTATCAAGTAAAGTAGACTTTTTATCATACCTCGAAATGATGTTTCATCTACTAGTTTCCCAGCTTCAGCAATATCAAGTGAATTTGAGGTACCAATGGGAGTACTTATACTCTTAGTGTTGTTATATCCATACTTTTTAAGAAGATATTTAATATAATAATGTTGGGATATATAGATTCTATCTGTTTTTTGAAGTTCCCAGTCAGGATCCAAGTATCACTAAGAGGGGGAGGGGGTGAATCAATGATATCTTTTTCTTTTTATGTTTCCTTATTTTTAAAACAACCTTAACCTCCTGTTAAAGATTTTCTTCCCTACTGAAAACACACAACCATAGGAATACAATACTTACAAGGTTCACCACTCAATAATTGTAGCTACATCATTGGTATAGTACTGAAACAATCCAGTACCACACAATCCACTTGAAAATAATCCTTTGGTGTGGAATATAATGAGTAGGATATACCCTTACACTCATATAGCACTTGGAAAACAATCCACAAGTTTGTGTGCACCCTCTTAGCACAAATTAGGAATTATAGTATTTCAGTGCTTCTTTTCAATTGAACAGGTGTATTCTTTGAAGTAAAAATCTTCACTTTCTTACCCATAAGCCGATAAGAACTATCTTAACTTTTAATTGGGAGTCTTGCATGAAACATTTATTCCAGGCATGCAAGATTTAATTTTTGTCGCGAAACACCTCTTGCGCACAACTTTAATCTTGCATAAAACTCTCCTCTTGCGTGCAATTTTTCATTCTTATGCGCAACTCTATTTCCTTCGTGCACTCTCCTTTTTTTAATATTTTTCTGCACCTCAGAGCTCAGGACTTCTCAAAGTGTCGATCATTTTAAATGTGAGGGGTTCACCTCTTATTTATAGAGATTGTTGACCCTTGTGCGAAAAAATCCCAAAGGGTCGCCCAAGATACTGATGCATCACACCAAACCCCGATTGATGTCGCCTTTGGCGTAGAAGTTTCTTTCACGCCAACCTCATCTTTCATGAACTTTTGAAATCTTTCACACACTTAATTCCTTTTCCATTTTCCAAAGATTGGACGGTGAATTATGCCTGGTGCGCAAAACCCCATTTTACGTCACCTTTGGCGTGCAAGTTTCTTTCACACCAACTTCATCTTTCACGCACTTTTGAAATATTTCACACGCTTTATTCCATTTCCATTTTCCAAAGTTTGGAATGATGATTATTTCTAGTGCGCAAAACCCTATTTTTCATCACCTTTGGTGTGTAAGTTTCTTTCACACCAACCTCTTCTTTTGCATCAATTCTTAAATATTTCACGCAAACTCCTCTTTCACGCCAATTCTACAATCTTTTGTGCACCTCATTCAAATTCCATTTTTCAACATTCTTCTCCTGAAAATGCATTATGCACTAGTTTCCTAACCACCATAGATCTTGTACGCAACTTCCTTTTCCAAAATCATGTTTCCTCATCTCCCGATTTTCAGGCCCTAAAATTTGGAAAACGCTAGAAAATGGAGCCACCTTAAAATGTTATTTTATGTTGCCTCCAGATTGTTTGTTCCTTTGTCATTGTTCTCTTCACTGTATCCCATAACCATTCTTCATCTTCCATCATGAAATCCACTATCGTGATATGTATCCTATGATCGAATAGATTTAGCATCATCAGTTTTTCAATGGGAAGTACTGAAACTTCACAGTCTTCCATCAGCATCATTCTTTCCAATAAAAACTTCATATGACTGTAATCACCTTTACTCCCCCTTTCTTCATAAGGCTTTCATCACAAGTTCTCCAAACATATGATATTTTTTAAATACAAATCATAAAAGAATCATCTGATTTAATTTCCTTTACAAAGTGAATTTATTTATCTTTGTTGACAACAAAAGATAACACTTTGTAACAGCAAACTCTTATTACTTCCCTATCCATCCAACTTGGTCCCAATAGTTTTTGATAAATTTGAAGACCAAGGAAGAATGTTAACTCACCCATCATACTCATTTCAAACTTAGATTTCATTATCTCCACAAAGGAATCAGTTAAAGATTACTGAGTTGAACCAAATATAATGTCATCAACATAAATTTGAACAATCAAAACATTTTTCTTATCTTTCTTTATAAAAAGGGATGGATCAATATTTTCCTTATCATAATTGTTTTGATGAAAAAACCATGTGAGTCTATCATACAAAGATCTAGGGGCTTTTTTAAGTTCATATACAGCATTGGTAAGTTTGAAAGCATGTTCAAGATGTTTTGTATCTTCCAAATCCAAAGGTTGTTCAACAAAATATTTCTCTTGAAAAAACCCATTATGGAAAGAACATTTAACATCCATTTGAAAAAGTTTAAAATTGAATAATGCTGAAAAGGCAAGTAGAATATGAATAGATTCAAGTCTAGCTACTGGATCATAGGTTTCTTCATAGTCTATTCCTTCTTGCTGATTATAGCCTTTAGAAACCAATCTATATTTATTTATTACTATGATTCCATTTTCATCACACTTATTTCTAAATTCCCATTTAACTCCAATAATAGAATTTTCCTTAGGTATTTCAAACAAGGTCTAGAATTTATTCCTTTCAAATTCATTTATCTCATCTTGCATAGATTTTATCCAATCATTATCACAAAAGGATTCATCAGTGCTTTTAGGTTCTAATTGGCAATGAAATTCTAGATGTTCTACTTCATTTATTAAAGAACTTATAGTCCTTATAGGTTGATTTACATCACCAATGATACTATCACTGGGATGATTCTTAAGAAACAAATGATTTGGGATTTTTAAAACATGTTGATCAACATATGGTAGGAAGTCTTCTGGGGTAAATGCTTCAAAAACATCATCTTGGACATTTTCCTTATCTAAAGGATCATAATCAGTTTTTGAGAACACATCTGAAGATGTAGGTTGAGGACGTTTAAAAAAAAGGGATTGGTTTCATAAAATATAAAATTTACTATTTCTTCAATATTACAAGTATTTTTATTGAAAACTCTATAAGCCTTAGAGGTTGTATAGTATCCTAAGAAAATTCTTTCATTATATTTTGGTGAAAATATGTGTAAATTATCTTTATTATTCAGAATGAATAATTTGCAACCAAAAACCTTGAAGTAGGAAAGTCTAGGTTTTCTACCATTACATAACTCATAAGGAGTTTTATTAAGAAAAGGTCTAATAAAAACTCGATTTATAGTGTAACAATAAGTACTTACAGCTTCAGCCCAAAAATGTTTGGATACCAAATATTCACTCCCCATGGTTCTTTTTATTTCTAGAAAAATCATGTATATTTTTTCAACAACCCCATTTTGTTGAGGAGTTCTTGGTGATGAGAAGTTATGAGTAATGCCTTTTCTACTAAATTTTTTTTCAAAATCATAATTTTGAAATTTTCCTCCATGATCAATATGAATAGATTTCAAAGGAATGTTTTTCTCATTTTTAACTTGGGATCTAAAACTTTTTAAATAAGAAAAATCTTCAGATTTATTTTCTAGAAAATAGACCCATGTAAATCTAGTGTAATCATCACTTAAGACAAATACATAATATTTTCCTCCAATGCTTCCAATTTGTGTTGGAACAAAAAGATCCATATCCACCAACTGTAATGCATTAGTGGTTGAGACTTCACCGACTGATTTAAAACTTGATTTATATTTCTTTCCATATTGACAAGAATCACAAACTTTTGAAGAATCAAATCTAAGCTCCATTAGATCCTTAACTAGTCTTTTCTTAGAGAGTTTTCATAGGTTCATAAGGTTATAGTGTTCTAACCTTCTATTTCATAACCAAGAATTATCTTCCATTGCACTAAGACAAGGTAGATCTTGGATTCTAAGGTCTTCTATGTTTAGTGTGTATACGTTCTCTTTCCTATTGGAAGAAAGAATAAACTCTTCCTTGGAATTTTTTACTAAACACTTGTAATTCCTAAAATTCACAAGTTCACCTTCATCAGATAATTGAATTATGCTAATAAGGTTGTGCTTAAGACCCTTAATAAATAAAACATTTGAAATCAAAGTTTTTTCAAGAAGAACAATATTACCTATACAAATAATTTCTCCTTGAGCATTATCTCTAAAAGTCACTTTTCCTCCGTTCGTCTTGATAATATTTTGAAAGAAGTTTTTGTTACTAATCATGTTCCATGAACATCTATTATCCTTGTACCATGTATTATTGTTGGTACTATCTTTACATTCTTGAAAATAAGTGACTTAAACTTTTGGAACCCAAACTTTCTTGGATATGGAAACTTCATAAAGCAATATCTTAGGAATCCACAGTTTCTTTGAAAAATAAGATTTATGAAAACCTAAATATTGTGTTTTGTTTAGGGAAAAAAATTCCAATGCCCACCAAAATGAGAGTTAATGCGGAATGGAACACTTTGAAGAACAAAATATTGTTACTAAACACTATTTTTGAATTAGTATGACCAAATCCAGAATTATTCCTTAGAGGATGAATTTGGGAATAAATTTTGTCAGAGTTTTCCTTTCCCAAGGTAAAGTTTGAAAAACACTTCCTCAAGGAAACTATTTATGAATTCAGTCTAATAACTAAGTTTTTATCCTCAAAAACATTAGTTTTAGTACTAGAGTTAGTCTCTAAAACATTTTTCATAGAAATTAATTTTTCTAAATACTTAGAAAGTTTATCCGTCTCATAATTAACTTACTCAAGGGTTCTTGAAACATTTTCAAAATGATAAATTTTTTTACCAAGATCATTAGAAAGATCTGATACTTCTTTAGTATGAATAGAAATTCTAGAATTTGTCTAATCAAGATTTTTCCTGACTTTATAATATTCATTCTCAAAGAGCTCTGCAAACCTAGAAACTTATTCATAAGTATGTAAAGTATTATCTTAATCATAAGAATATTATTCATCAGAATATTCATAATATTTACTATCATTATAATTAGAATTAAAGGATATATTGGTCATGGATTCAGCATTGTATACCTTGGCCATTAAATAATGATTTTCAATAGGTAACTTGGTAAGTAAACTAAGATTATTCTGATCAGAAGATTCATACTCTGAGGATTCATTAGAAGAGTATCCACTACTGGAACTCTAGGTGTCATTAGCTTTTAAAACATTCTTAGCTTTAGATTTGTAGAACTTCTTTCGATTCCTCTCAGAATGCTTTTTATTTCTATAATTTTTCTTAAGCATAAGACAATTTGGCCTTATATGCCCTGCTCTTTTTCATTAATTACAAGTGACTTCTGAGTCTTTCTTGTCCTTTATTTCTTTATTCTTATATCTATACTGAAATTCTTTCTTCCCAACAATATTTTTCATACTCCTAGAAATATTATCTAGTTCATTTTCTGAAGCTTCAATTTCATTAGATTCAGATTGAATAACAACCTTCTTAGATTTAGACCTTGTAATTCTCTCATAAGTCTTGGATTTCATATGATTTGAAGTAGTTGTAAAAGAAACACTTCCATTTCAATTCTTCTTTTTAATATTATAATCATATCTCTTCATTCTGGTTTCATATTAAAGAGGGGTTTCAAATATCTCATCAAGAAAAATCTGAGTAACTTTTCTATTTTCATCTATAGTTTTCCTCTTGGATTCCCATTCGTTAAGCATAATGTCAGAGATCTTGTCTATAAAGGCTTCATCATCTAAACCTTTCTCACCCGTAGATTGTAAATTGTTGTCAATGGTCATGAATCTTTGTTTTACCTTACATATAGGTTCTACATAAGGAAAATAAAAACCATGATACTCATCTCTGAGCATAGCTCTTCTAGTTTCCATGACTTTGGAAGTTCCAAAGTTTGTTACTTCAAGCTTCTTCCAAATAATATTTTCATCTTCATAGGATGAAATTTGGCTATATATATTTCTAATCATGGAACAAAAAAATTATTTCACACCTTAAATTTCAGCTGGTATTCCACCTTTTCTGGATTAATAAAGGTTCTAATTTCCTTATTAGGAATCTTATAATCTCTAGTTAACATAAAATAGTTTTCCACACCTGTGTTTATCAAAAAGGTCTTAATTATGTCTCTATAGTACTCATAGTAATTTCCATCAAATATATGTGGTCTTGTAGGATTAATATTGTCAATCGAACCAACATTCATTCCTGTTATCTAAAAGAAAATATCTTCCCACAAAAACTTGTGAGTAATAAAAATTTTAAACAAGGATAAAAATATTAATCAAGGAAAATATAGAACAATAAAAACTTGAGAAAGAAACCTTATATGTAAATATAATTATTTCAGAGACCTACTCTGATACCAATTGTAGGATTGAAATAATGATATTGATGCTCAAAATACAATAGGAGGGTGAATTGTATCATTTAAAAATTCCTTTGGTACTTTTCGTGTTGATATAATACTTTCTATTATTTATTAGAGTTAAACAAGGTAAATTCACAAGACCTCTTAGTTCTATAAACTTTCTAGATTCCAGAAATATGGTTCCAGAAATGAAACTTAAAAAAAGTTTACAAGGGAAAGGATTCTACCTTAAAGTGTATAGAATCTTACTAATCAGAGTACAAGTACAAGAAAGTATTAAATAGTTATAATTTCCTTATTAATCAAAATGAAGAAGAAAACAAACTTGAAACAAAACAAGTAACTAGTATAGAATCTTTTAACCCAAAGAGTAGGGTATCCAACAACCTTGGATAAAGGTCCCTTGATTTATACTTTCAAGAAAGTCTGTCTTACCCCCACCAGGGTAAGCCCTCAATAGGAATATCGAAGTCTGTCTTGTTATCCCCACAATCCCTCGAACTTCAAGGTAGTCGGCACCTCTGTCTTCTTCTTTAACTGGGAAGTCCTCAAACATTAAGGTAGTCGGCACCTCTGTCTTCCTATCCCCAGAAACCCTTGATTGTACATAGTAAGAATCATTCTCGCACGAAGCAATCTGAACAAGATGTTCAGTACGCACAAAGTATGAGAGTCTTTCTCTCTATAAATCACTTCAACAGCATATAATCTCTAGATTTGTAGAACATTTCATTCCTCTTGATCTCGTTCAAACGAGTTCATATTTATAGGCATTTATTCAACGGTCGGTTCCCTCCTCCAATGATCATATTTTTCCTTCAACTTCAGAGGTACTTGTACACATGTGTAATGTCCCGGATTTTTTTTCCATGTATTATTTTAATATTATATGGGAATTCTTTCGAGACCAGGCTCTGAGATGGTGTGCAGTTCTGAGGCCCGGTGAGCCCGGAACAAATGTTTGAATTTAATTAAATAATTAAATAATGTGCAGGTATGGTTTTCCTAAAAAATTGTAATAACTCCTGAACGGGTGCTCGAATCAGAAATTCAAGGGCACCGTTGTGTTCAGAGCAGCAAGTTTACCTTAGGTGAGGCCTAACATTGGTTGGCGCAGGTCGGTGGTGAAACCTAGTTTTTGGACGTAACTGTAATAAAATATTTAATAAACATATTTTATTAAATTTTATTACAACGAGATCTTTTTATACTTTTAAATAAAGTTTTTCACATGGGTCCAGGGTTACAGACCTCATAACCCTAAAACCCTTGAAGGCTCTAGAGGCTCTAGAGGAAACCCGAATGAGGAGATGGCATTCTTGATGGGTTTCATCGGCGACGACGACACGACGACTAGATCTTCGCCGATGAATGCCGTGGATCCAATTAGGGCTTTGATCTCTTTGTGATTTCTTTTCCGTTCTTTATTCCTATGACAAACGTGGACTAATCCATGAATAGATTATCCTGCGGATCGATCGTAATTGCGTGATGGGCTTTTGCGGGGATTTTGGGTAAGATATCCATCCTTGCAATTTAATCTATTGATTATTTTGGTTTTGATCTAATGGATAAGAACTTGGATCGTCACAAATAACGATCAAGGTTCATCCCTCTTGTTTTTTTTTGCGATTAAATTCCCCATTCTTCTTGGAAAACCCTCGTTCTTCCCCACGCTTGACGTTCTTAGAGGAAATAGACCGTTGTGCATTCGTATGTTGGCGCGATTATCTAAGATTGTGGACCCAACCTCGGGACGATGCTACGGAGGTGCGACTACAGTGGCGATGGACGATTCGGAGCGGATCGAGAGATATGGGTTTTTGGGCATTTTCTTTCGGATTAATCAGCGCTTGTTTTCCGAGCCGATTGAATCTCCAAAACACCTGGATTCGGTGTTAGGATGATGAAACGAACAATCGTCTTGAGTTTCTCAACAAAGGGACAACAGAATGAAGATCTGGAAGATCAGCTGAGGCGAACGGAGGAAGAACAGCGTTCTAGAGAAATCCCAACTACACGGCATGTAGTATGGCCTACACGGCGTGTGTTCGTCGGCGGACCACTTGGTGTGTACTCTGGAAGTACACGAACACGGTTTGGGTACACTTCCAAAGACACAGCGTGTATACCCTCCCCCGGCCAGACCCGACCAGATACACAAGGCACCTCGTGTACTGATACACGAGTAGGGTTACATAGGTTGAGGCTGTGTACGGGCACATGGCCAGCGTACACGAAGTGAACCCTGAACACTATGACACGGTGTGTAATCCTACTACAAGTCGTGTATATTATTTCTACATGACAAGTCTTAAGATACGGGCCGTTTTACACTGGAAGTACCCGGAGTTAAGGAACACGGTTTGTAACCACACTACACGCCATGTAACCAGTTTTATATGGATTGATCCTTTTGTCTTCCATGACTTGGACTAGATTTCTTAGGGTTTGTACCCTTGGTCTTTCCCCTGAAGGTTTCTGGCATCATTTCCTATGCACAGGAGTATGATCCCTTCAGCAGGACTTCCGGAATAGAGTTGTTGGAATCCCCTTTGTGAGCCTTAGAGATGGATCCTCTATTCATTCTCGGAACCCTAAGTAGAGTTCTTGGTCTCGACGTGACCTACTTTACCCAGGCACCGATCCTCTACTTAGCATATTAGTTCGGACTGAGTTTTTGGAATCAACCCATGGATATTGGTTGTGATCCTCATCTGAGCATCATATTCTCATGTACTTATGGAGTGTGTTCTCCCAGAACAAGTACTTGGTATCTCTCTCTTCAGACCTATGAGTGTGTTCTCCTTGTTACGTGCTTAGTGGAATATTCAAGCAGGATCTTAGTGGTGGTTTCACGGTAGTCGACCATGTATGAGTATATCTAGATATTCTTGTTATATGTTCTGTAGACATATACTGTATAGAGCTGACTGTATCATTCCTTTGTGATATTTTCCCTGGTTGTGTTCCTTTGGGATTTTTGGGGTGTCCTACTGGGTATTGTTATACTCACCCTTGTATGGGCTTTACCTGCACGTGTCGTGTCTTGTAAAGACAAGCGATCCTTTGACAGGATTTTAGGTGGACCAAGACCGGACGGTGGTCAGTGAGATTAGGCAGGACGACGTGTGTTCAAATGGATACATATTGTATTCCCAGTACCTTTCTTTACAGGTTGGACTTTTTTATAGACTTTATTTTGTTGGGTTTTTACTTTTGGCCCATGGTTTTACATTACTGTACTTTACTTTCCTGACGTACTCTGTTGGTTGGGATTTTAGTGTATGCATGAATTTAAATTTTAAATATTTTTTACCTTTCAGCTTTGTGGGCTTGGATATGTGTGTTTGTGTGTACAAGTTTATAGGCAATGCCTCCCATGTTAGTGACATGCCTACTCGGTGCTAGTCACCATCCCCTGGCCTATTGGAGGCGGGCATGGGGAGTTGCGGCATTGGCCCCACTAGGACGGGTCGTGACAGAGTGGTATCATAGGTTTTCGGTTCTACCTTAGGACTGAGAGTTTGTGAGTTAGTTTGGGTCAATAGTTTTAAGTGTTTCGAGTTCAGATTTCAGGCCAGGGACCCCAGTTTTGGTACAGGCGGTCGACGTATCAATACACCAGGACTCTAATAAATTGATTTTCAACTCAGAACATAATAACACTAGTTGTAGGGGAAAATAATGGTACATGCATCATATAGGAATGGTTTGTAGTTTCTATGTCCTTCTTTAGTCGGATCTCCATATATACTCACTGACTATGATACATCTTGTTTCTTTACAGGATGCCTCTGTGACGCGCACCCTCTAGGATCCAGAAGCTCGATCACGAGGATGACCCCCTAAGTGTTGAAGCTTCGATACAGGGACAAGATCCCCCAGTTTTACCTTCGAGTGGTGTACCAGCTATTCTACCACCTGTGGAGCAGTGTTTAGTGCCTATTGTACCAGTAGAGGAGGAGCGCAGGCTGAGCACACTCCACGAGTTTCTAAGACAGAGGCCCATCAGGCATCGAGGTGAGCCTGACCATCAGGCAACAGAGGACTGGCTTGAGGCTATGGCCAGAGTCTTCTGTTTGGTCAGGACACCAGCAGACCAGATGGTGATCCTGGCAGCGAGCCATCTGCAAGGTTCGGCAGGGCGATGGTGGAGTTTGGTAATCCAGACTCACAACGAGGCGACTCTTTCATGGTCAGAGTTTGAGCATATCTTCATAGAGTATTTTTCACTGGTTACCCTGAGAGTAGTACATATACAAGAGATTCTTTAGCTCCAAAAGGGAACCATGATGGTGGATGACTATTCATTGTGTTTTAGCGACCTCTCACAGTACTCGATGGATATTGTCAAGGATCAGTAATTTAGAGCTCGGAATTTTGAGTGGGGATTGCGCAGAGATATCTGAGTTAGAATCATCCCTATGGGAATTCCTACTTATGTTAGGGTTCTCGAGCGGGCTTTGGTGGTTGAGAGATTCTTGGAAGAGCAGTGATAGCCAGCAGTTGTCAGTAGTGAGTGAGCTGGAGCAGAGACCTCGGCAGTAGGGAGCCGACATCAGGGACCCAGGCATGGGAGATGTTTTTAGAGGATATCCCAGGACAGGGTATCTTCCGTACAGGGTTTGTAGGGCGCATTCAGCTAGCTTTGAGAGAGGTGATGCTACTCTTGTGATGGCAGGGGGCATCTCGCTCGATATTGTCCGACCCCCCATACTACTAACATGGGAGCAGTGGATGGACCACCGAGGCAGAGGCAATGTGTGGAGCAGTCAGATCCGTGGGGCGGCGGACATGGTAGAGGAGCTGAGAGAGCAGCTAGAGGTGGTCGTATTTTTGACCTTTTACCACCACCACCCCTAAGAGGTCCACCCATGGCTCAACAAGCTGGTGGAAAGAGGCAAAGATAGCTGTAGGCAGCGGAGGCTTATGACCCAGGTACTCCTGGAATTATTAGAGATACAATCTGTGTCTTTTCTACTTTGGTTTCCGTACTGATAGACATAGGTTCTAGTCATTATTTTCTGGATGCTTATCTTGTTCGAGACCTTGAGATTCTAGTTGAGCAATTGACTCAACCCTTACGCTTAGAAACACCGACTGGAGAAGATTCAGAGATCACAAACCTTTGCAGACAGTGTGACCTGACCCTTGGAGGTGAGAGTTTCAGTTGGAATCTCTTGGTGGTAGCATCAAGGCCTTACGATGTCATTCTTGGTATGGATTGGGTATCCAGAGTTCATTCCCAGATTGAATGTTTTAGGTGAAGGGTGTGTTGTGTCCACAGTGATGGAACGAGGTTCTCCTTCGTTGGTGAAAAGGAGACCCAGGCAGCGCATGATGGACTCTTGTGTAGGAAGGCACAGCTGATTTCACAACAATTGGCTAGCCTAGTCCTTGTCACAACAGATGTTACAAGTTTCCAGTTTCCATCAATAGTGGTTGAGTATGAGGATGTCTTTCCAGAGGATTTCCCCGCCGTCGGGAGATAGATTTTGTAACACCACGAGATTTTATGAAAAATATTCTTTTTAATTTTTTTGATGTATTTTGTTGTACGTTACAACAAAGGAGTCTTGCACAACACACAACCCTAACTTGGCTTCATTACACGCAATCGCAACCTTCCTCGGTAGCGTGTGTTGTACGCAATATCGAGTTTCACTAAACAATGATATGCTATTAAAACATTATTAAAACTAGTCGTTATGAATAGTAATAACCAATTTTTGAAATTTTATAAATTTCATCTTTCAAAATGGACTTCATTTTTGGATTCGGAATATCGAAATTAGCCTTGGGTGAAATTTTGGTATTTTTCTGAAAACATTCAATTTTTGATGAATAGTGAAAACACTGGGTTACTATTTAAAAACCGGCTTTTTATTTAAATAATTATTTATTTTATTTAAATTTATTTTTGGTCAAAATTGACACATAATACCTAAAAAGTTAAATGTAATTCATTGGAGTCATTTTATAATAATTTTAGATATATAAAAATTTTATTGAACTTTTGACCGTCTTTTACCCACCTCCTAGGAAAATTTACAAATTTACATAAAACTTATTTTTACCGCTTTTTTGAATGGAATTTCAAAAATCCGAGAGACATGGTTGATGTCAGTAAGTAAAATGTGGTTCAATGAGATGAAAATAATTTTTGGTGAATAGTAACTTTTTACTTTTATTTATCACGGTTAAAAGTAAATATGGTAATTAAGGGTAAAAATGATATTATTATTACCCTAACACATGTCCTAATTCTATTGGATAAGTGTAATTCGACCAAAAACAACCTTAGGAATAAAATATGACCATTTAGGCCCACTTGGATTAGATTAAGACATTTAATATTAATTTATTTAAAGAACGGTTAAAATAGTTAAAATCAAAGTTTAATAAGTAAATAAATTTTAATATAGGGTTATACATAAGATAAATTAGACTATAAATATTCATTAGAAAGATAAAACGATTTCCTACATAATGGTATTTTATTTATAATTTTTAGACATTAAATAATTTAATTTATTTTTGACACAATGATGATGTAGTAATTATCTTATTAATAAAATATTGACATAATTGATGTTATAAATACCCAAATAAATGTAATTTGAGACTTTTTATAAATTCCACTAATTTTAGAGGTTAATATGACATGTTAGTATTGATTTACTTAACCTTTTTAGAACTAATCATTCTGTTATGATTTTCAAAAAAATCAATTACCAAATAGTGTGAAAATTGACATAAAATAGTTTTTAAAACAAATATTATATTATTAATTGTTATTTTATTCCTAAAAATATAAGGTTCTAAAAAATGACTTAGATAAGGTTATATATATTAATAATAAACAACTTGGGGTTCTTTTGGCTTGTTATAGTAAGTTTATTAACCTTACAGTGTAAGAACACAAAAAGACACGGTAAAAGTAAAATTATCTAACTTAAAGTTAAATCTAAATGATAAGATTAAAATAGTAAACTAAACTTGTCAAAATTATAATGGATGATAGTATTTAGACCCATACCCTCCTTAGCTTATAAATAAATCAATTTTGAGCTATTTAAAACCGAATATGGCTTTATAATAAAATAATATTTTTAGTTTTTCCAAAGGTGCCCCTCTCCTCCCTTATAAAAGGGCACCTCTTCCCTCTCTTCCTCACACCACTTTGATCCTTCAACCACGGCCAACCACTACCAAATTATCTTCTCCAATTCCCTAGAAACATCCTAGAGGTCCTTTTCTTCTTCAAAGATCAATTTTAGTGACCTAAGAGGATGTCTCAAAGAGCCGCTTCAATGAAGAGGTAATGTCTGTTACCGATTCTTTCAACTTTATTTATTCTTCCACTTCTTCTTCTTTATTTGTTTCATTATGACGTAATAACATCAGTATAATTCATATACTGATATGTTATTATAAGTATTAAACAACCATATTTCACCATCTATCCATCCTACGGAAAACGAAATCACCGCGCGTGCGTACGTACGGAATACCGTCTCCACGCCGTGGTGTAATCTATTTTCCACCACCACCTTACTTGGATGAGTATAATGGTAAAAGTAATGAATATATATAATTATTTTAAAGTGATATTTATTTTTTAATATTATACATACACTTTAATACAATTCCACGATCATGGGAATGATATCATCGCTCGTGTGTACGTATGGACTACCGTCTCCACGAACGTGATGAGATTCATTTTCCATGATTAACCATTCAAAAATGATTATAAAGTATATATAATGAATAATAATGAAATATATGACATAATAATGCTACTATATTTATGTATATATATGTATGTCATCTATTTAATTTCATTCAATTCAACAAGGAAACGAAAACATCGTTCATGCGTACCTACGGCCTACCATCTCCATGAACAGTGTATTTACTTTCTTTTTATAGATCTATAATATATATGTGCATGATGAATATATATTATATATAAATCATTTTTTACACTCTGGAATTATGTAAATCAGGATATAAGTAATAATATCAAGAACGACAAGTCGAAACACATACGATAAATGAAATGATTTTACCCAAAACGCTACTTTAACATGGAATTTACAAAAGAACGGGTAATATAATGTCATAAGTGAAACATATATGATATCATAAAAATTAATATGATTATTTAATAAGTCAATTACATTATTTAAATCATTATACAGGAGGTTTGGATCCATACGAATCATATCGGACATAAGGTAAGGGATAATTATTCCAATCTCATTCTTTTCCGAGATTGTTTATTTGTAAGTATTTGCTGGGGTAATGATTATTATCCATGTCCATATGTTCTCAAACTTTTTTCATAAAATGTTTACGTTTCTTCCATGTATTTTTAAATTCATTTTTACACTTTTCTAATTTTACCACATCGTATGGAAGGAATCTTTCTTTTGTTTACCATACGAGTTACTTTTTGACTTTTCCGACAAAAGTACGAGAAGAATGTTATTTTTAACTTATACGGCATGAACAGATTTTTACAGTTTTATAAAGCCTTATTTTCATAAAGATTCCTCTAAAATATTTCATGACTATTTTCAACAAAATACTTTTCTTTTAAAATTGCATGACATTTTGTGAAAAGAAAATGATTTTGAAGAAAAAAAGGATGTTTTCCTCAAGAATTCATTTCAAGTGTTTTATCAAAACCATTGTCATCTAATATGAAATTATTTCACATGTGTATGTTTCAAGTATCATGTCTCTATTATTTACATGGTTTCACTTTTCTAATGATGAAATGATATCCAATTTTTTTGTATGGATTACGTTATGATGGAATGATGTTTATGAAACCCATTTTATTCTTGGGTTATGATGAATGATTTATGTTTATATTGTGGCACACGAAAGAATGATTTAAATATGAGATGGGTGGGACCTATATCTCCCTCCAATGCATTGGGTAAAGATTTATATCTCATGAGATATACATGGATGGAATGGTAAGTTAATCCGGTTCAGTGTTACTGGACTGAAACGAGGAGTGAACTCGATTCAGAAAGGGACTTTGTCCACTAAGATGGTCTTGGCAGTAATGCCTTGGCTACTATGGAAATCATAACAAGTGTTGAATGGTTTCCACAATTACATGTTTTATTCCCATTCTATTTTATCATGATTTATGTTCCATTATGATCTATGACTTATGTACTTCCCTGTTTTATGTCGTTGCTCAAGATTTTGATGTTTAAACATTATGTTCATGTTTTTAAGTTCAAATGTATATGGTATGTTTTATTTTATCCATTCTTACCCTTACTGAGCATTTGAGCTCACCCTTTTTATGTTTTATTTTCCCCCAGGATTAAAAGAAAGGTTTTAGGTAAGGAAACAAAAGTGGATGATCTTTATGGGAGATGTTGCAGATCTTTCACCACGATTAGAAGATTACGTTCCAAGTTTCTAAAGACACTAAACTATTACGGTCCTTGTGTGTCTGTATTTGTTATGTATTAAGTATTCCGCAAAAGTAATGTAATATCCATGTATGTCAAGCTTCATGTCTCTACAAATTTCTGCATTGAGTTACAACCCGGGATGACACCGATATCATCATTAGCATATCGGATGGCTCCAACAGAGCTTCGCGAGCTGAGAGTGCAGTTGGAAGACTTGCAGAGGAAGGGCTTTGTGAGACCCAATGTTTCACCTTGGGCGGCCCCCGTATTGTTTTCTAAGAAGGCACACAGGAGCTTGAGGCTGTGTGTGGATTACCGGCGCTTGAATCAGGCGACCGTAAAGAACCGGTATCCACTACCAAGGATCAATGACCTCTTCGACCAGTTAAGAGGGGCACGATGGTTCTCAAAGGTTAATCTATGATCAGGCTATCACTAGTTTCAAGTATGGGATGAGGATATACCGAATATGGCTTCTATATGTCGCTACGGTCACTATGAGTACTTGGTGATGCCCTTCGGCGTGACGAACACCCCGGAAGTGTTTATGGGACTCGTGAACCGGATCTTTCAGCACTATCTAGATTGGTTCATGGTGGTCTTCATCGATGATATCCTTGTGTACTATGCGTACGAGGATGAGCACACGAGGAACCTAAGGATGGTTCTGGACACACTCTGAGAGCACCAGTTCTAGGGGAAACTCTCAAAGTTTTAATTCTGGATACAGGAGGTCCACTTTCTAGGACAAGTTATCTCAACAGATGGTGTAGCAGTGGACCCAGCCAAGGTAGTGGCAGTGTTAGCATGGGCTCCACCCCGGAGGATGACAAAGGTTCATATTTTCCTTGGGTTGGTAGGATACTATCAGAGATTCATTCTTGATTTCTCTAGGATTTCAGCACCCATAACAGCTTTGACCCAACAGGGGAAGCCTTTCCCATGGATCGAGAGATGCCAGCAGGCTTTTCAGCAGTTGAGATAGATTTTGACAAGCTCCCTGATCTTGAGACTAACAGAAGTGGGTGTCAAGTACGTGGTGTTCAATGAAGCATCAGGAACCAGTCTTAGTTGTGTCCTGATGCATAGGTAAGAGGTTATTGCCTATGGATCATGTCAGTTGAGGCCACACGAGCAAAACTATGTGACCCATGATCTTGAGTTGGCAGCGGTAGTCTTCGCGTTGAAGATGTGGCGGCACTACCTGATGGGTTAATGGTTTATCATCTACACTGATCACAAGAGACTCAGATATATCTTTTCTTGGAAGGATCTGAATTTGAGACAGAGGCGGTGGCTTGAGTTCCTCTAGGATTACGACTTTGAGATCGTTTATACTCCTAGGAAGGGGAATGTTGTGGCATATTCTCCTAGAAGGAAATCCAGTTCACAGTTGCTAGATGAGGCAATGAGGCATTTGGCCTATTTGCAGTTATCCTTCGTGGATAGAGATAAGGGAGCTTACCTTAAGCAGATGGTTGTTACCCCTCCACTCTTACAGTGATTCAGGGAAGCACAGCTCGAGGATGCTAGCTATGAGACTCAACGTGCTCAAATATCTGCAGGTGATGCTGCCGATGGATATTCAAAAGGTGGGGAGAACATTGTTCTTTTCAGAGGGAGCATAGCAATACCAGTGACGTTGCGGGAAGAGGTTTTGATGGAGTTCCATACATCTCATTTGGTGGTGAATAAAGGCATGGAAAAGATGTACCAAGACCTCCGATGTCAGTTATGGTTGCCAGGAAGGAAGAAGAGTGTGGCAGTATTTGTTTCTCGGTGCCTTACTTGTCAGCAAGTAAAGGATGAGCACCAGGTTCTAGCAGGTTTGACTCATCCCCTTGAGGTTCCAGAGTATAAGTGGTATGGGATATCCATGGACTTCGTGATGGGTTTACCACATACGTCCAGGGGACACGATGCCATCTGGGTGATCATTTACCGGCTCACCAAGTCGGCCCACTTCCTAGCCATACAGGAGCAGAGTTCAGTAGAGAGCTTGGGACGTCTCTACATGTAGGAGATAGTTCGACTTCATGGAGTTCCATCAACGATCATCTCAGATTGTGATGCTGGTTTCACATCCTTTTTTTGGAAAGTATTTCAAGAATCTTTTGGGACTTAGTAACGCTTGAGCACAACATTCCATCCTCAGACTGATGGTCAGACAGAGCGGGCTATCCAAGTTCTGGAGGATATTCTACAAGATTGTATACTTGACTTCGGTCGTAGCTGATAGGATCACCTACCTCTGGTGGAACTTTCTTATAACAAAATTTATCCTTCCACTATTGGCATGGCACCATTTGAGGCTTTGTACGGGCGACCTTGCAGGTCACCACTTTGCTGGACTGACCCAGGAGAGTCATCAATCATGGTCCCATAGATGGTGTGAGCTACTATGGAGAAGGTGAAGGTCAACCAGGAGTGGATGAATACTGCACAGAGTTAGAAGAAGTCTTATGCCGACAGGAGACGGAGGCCCTTGTAGTTCGAGGAGGGAGACCATGTGTTCCTCCGGGTCTCACCTTGATGGGGATTGTAGAGATTTGGCCGAGGCGGCAAGCTATATCCGAGGTTCATTGGCCCTTTTCATATTCTAATTAGAGTTGGTGATGTGGCATACCTCTTGGATCTACCTCCTCAGATAGACTGGGTACACAACGTCTTCCATGTGTCGCAGCTACGGAGGTACGTGCATGATCCATTGCACGTTATCGACTGGGGCGAGCCGGATATCGATGATAGAGAGACCTTTACTGAGTACCCAGTAGAGATCGAGGATAAGCAGGAGAAGATCTTTCATGGGTGATCTTTTCCCTTGGTGCGTGTCCGGTGGCAACATGGGAATCTCCAAGAGAGCACATGGGAGCGGGAGGCTCAGATTTGTGTGCAGTACCCATATCTTTTTGAGTAACATTTGTTTTGTCTTTTCAAGGACGTAAAGCCCTAAGGTGGGGAGGATGTAATGTCCCAAATTTTTTTTCCATGTATTATTTTAATATTATATGGGAATTCTTTCGAGACCAAGCTCTGAGACGGCTTGCAGTTCCGAGGCCCAGTGATCCCAGAACAAATGTTTGAATTTAATTATATAATTAAATAATTTGCGCGTATGGTTTTTTGGAAAAAGTGGAATAACTCCTGAAAAGGTGCTCGGATTAGAAATCCAAGGGAACTGTTGCGTTTAGAGCAGTGATTTTACCTTAGGCGAGGCCTAACATCAGCTGGCACAGGTCGGTGGTGAAACCTAGTTTTTTGGACGTAACTGTAATAAAATATTTAATAAAAATATTTTATTAAATATTGTTACAACGAGATCTTTTTATCCTTATAAATAATGGTTTGCGCAGGGGTCTAGCATTATATACCTCATAACCCTGAAACCCTTGGAGGCTCTGGAGGCTCTGGAGGAAACCCCAACGAGGAGACGATGTTCTTGACGGGTTTCACCGGCGACGACGATGCGGTGACCAGATCTTCGCCAATGAATGTCATGGATCCAAGTAGGGATTTGATCTCTTTGTGATTTATTTTCCATTCTTGACTCCTACAATGAACGCAGAATAATCCACGTATAGATTAGCCTGCGGATCAATCGTAATTGTGAGATGGGATTTTGCGGGGATTTTGGGGAAGATCTTCATCCTTGCGATTTAACCTGTTGATTATTTTGGTTTTGATTTAACGGGGATGAACCCGTATCGTCACAAACAATGATCAAGGTTCGTCCCTCTTTTTCGTTTTGTGATTAAATTCCCCGTTCTTTGTGGAGACCCATCATTCTTCCCCGCGCTTGACGTTCTTGGAGGAAATCGACTGTTGCGCATTCATGTGTTAGTGCGATGATCTAAGATTGTGGACCCAACCTCAGAACGATTCTACAGAGGTGAGACTGCGGTGACGATGAACGATTTGGAGCGGATCGAGATATATGGGTTTTTGAGCATTTTCATTTGGATGAATCAATGCTTGTTTTCTAAGCCGATTGAAGGTCCGAAACACCCAGATTCGGTGTTATGATGATGAAACAAACAAGGGTCTTGATTTTCGCGGAAAACGGACGACATAATCAAGATCTGGAATATCAGTTAAGGCAAACGGAGGAATAACAGCATTCTGGAGAAATCCCGACTACACGGCATGTAGTATGGGCTACACGGTGTGTGTTCGTCGGTGGACCACATGGCCTGTACTTCCGGAGTACATGAACACGGGTTGGGTACACGGGAAAAGACACGGCGTGTATACCCTCCCCCGGCCAGACCCGGCTAGATACACAGGGCACCCCATGTACTGGTACACGGGCAGGGCGACACGGGTTGAGGTCATGTACGGTCACATGGACAGCATACACGTAGTGAACCCCGAACACTCAGACAGGGCATGTAATCCTACTAAACTCCATGTATATTATTTTTACATGAAAAGCCTCAAGACATGGGCCCTTTTACATGGCCTGTACCCGGAGTCAAGGAACACGGTGTGTAACCATACTACACGCCGTGTAACCTGTTTTACATGGCTTGATCCTTTTGTCTTCCGTGACTTGGACTAGCTTTCTTAGGGTTCGTACCCTTGGTCTTTCCCCTGAAGGTTTCTGGTGTCATTTCCTATGAACAGGAGTATGATCCCTTCAACAGGACTTCCTGAATAGAGTTGAAGGAATCCCATCTATGAGTCTTAGAGCTGGATCCTCTATTCATTCTTGGAACCCTAAGTAGAGTTCTTGGTATCGGCGTGAACTACTTTACCCGAGCGTTGATCCTCTGCTTAGTAGATTAGTTCAGACTGAGTTGTTAGAATCACCCAATGGATATTGGTTTTGATCCTCATCTGAGTATCGTATTCTCAAGTACTTGTGGAGTGTGTTCTCCCGGAACGAGTACTTCGCATCTCTCTCTTCAGACCTAGTATTTTGTTCTCATTGTTACGTGCTTAGTGGAATCTTCGAGTAAGATCTTAGTGGTGGTTTTTTGGTAGTCGACCATGTATGAGTATATCTGGATATTCTTGTTATATGTTCTGTAGATATATACTGCTTAGAGCTTACTGTATCATTCTTTTATGGTATTTTCCCTGGTTTTGTTCCTTTGTGATTTTCGGGGTGTCCTAATGGGTATTGTTATACTCACCCATGCACGTGCTTTGCCCGCACTTGTTGTGTCTTGTGCAGACGTGCGAGCCTTTGACAGGATTCTAGGTGAACCGGGATTGGATGGTGCTTAGTGAGATCAGGCAGGCCGAGATGTGTTCCTACGGCTACGGATTGCAGTCCCAGTACCTTTCTTTACAGGTTGGACTTTGTTACAGACTTTATTTTGGTGGGATTGTACTTTTGGACTAGGGTTTTACATTGTTTTACTTTACATTCCTGTCGTACTCTGTGGGTTGGGATTTTAGTGTATGCATGCATTTCCATTTTCTGTAGTTTTTACCTTTCAGCTTTGTGGGCATGGAGATGTGTGTGTGTGTGTGTAGAATTTTATAGGAAATGCCTCCCATGTTAGTGACATGCCTACTCAGTGCTAGTCACCATCCCCTGGCCTATTGGAGGCGGACTTGGGGAGTTGCGGCATGGGCCCCACTAGGACGGGTTGTGACAATGTGTCACTCAAACAACGGTTAGTTAGAAACAGAATGAACAACATCATTTGATAACTATAACAAGGGTAAGTAAAATATGGTTGCTCAACTAAATCTATATTTCAGAGTCTAAGAAAAAATAAATTTCAGAGTCTAAATTACATGGATATTTGGATTCTGTTTTTCAAGGAATTTGGAATCAGAACTATATAGATTTCTGAGTCTGAATTCTAAGGTATTTGGAACCTAAATTCTAAAGAATTAGGAACCTGAATTCTAAGAAATTTGGAACCTTAATTCTAAGGAAATTGGAGTCTGAATTCTAAAGAATTGAGAACCTAAATTCTAAGTAATTTGGAACTGGAATTCAAAGGAATTAAGAACCTGATTTCTATAGAATTCGGAACCTGAATTTTGAGGAATTCAGAACCTGTATTCTAAGGAATTCGAAACTTAAATTCTCAGGAATTCGGAACCAGGATTCTAGGGAATTTGGAGTCTAAATTCTAAGGAATTCAGAGTCTGAATTCTAAGGAATTCAAAATTTGAATTTCAGAGAATTTGGAATCTGAATTTCAGATAATTTTCAATCTTAATTTCAAAGAATTCAGAATATGAATTTCAAAGAATTCGGAATCTAAATATCAGAGAATTCAGAATCGGAATTTCAAAGAATTCAGAATCTAAATTCAGCACCTGAAAACAGAATACTTTATATCTAAGTATTTATAGGATTCTGAGGTTTTAGAAATGAAACCAAATTTTACATTTAGACATAAAAATAGTTAGGTTTAGTGAAACTAAATCATGGACAATGAAAACAAATATAAGAGTAAAATTCTTTGGGGAAGGAAAAATTTCCTTATTAAGAAAAATCTTCAGTGAAATAAAATTTCCCTTGAGATAGAGTGTTTTTTATTTTCAAAACATAAAGGAATGGAAAATTCATAAAGAAAACATATTGACTCAACAAGAAATAGGTGCCAATTTCAATCTTTGGAGAATTAATCCATGCATTAGAAAATCTATATAAACCCTATATTAATTTAAAATATGATCAGTTATAGGTCAAAGACAAAAGAGTAAGAGATCTAGAAAATTCCTTATAATAATAATTTAAAACATTTGAACATTTTCAGAAGCTGAAGAGGAAATGGGAAGATAGTTTGAGATTAGTTTATGATGAGAAGAACTCAATCAATGTTAATTTTCTTTAACATAAGGTTGAAAATCTAGAATCAATGATAACTAGAACCTTCAAAATGATTTAAAAATGAATTTTTTACACACAAACTATTAATGATAAACTTATCCCAATATATACAAATATTAGTGGAAAAAATAGTTTCAAATCATACCATAATCAACATAAAATAAGATCTTGCTAATAGGTAAACCATAATCTAGTTAAATATATCTCTTATAATGTAGTTACACCATGTAGTGTAGGTTCTAGAGAAAATATGGAAATATATGGGGGCATAATAAAGATAAAATATCCACCACCTCATCATGAGTTATAAAATCATTTCCAAGAAAATAATCTCTCCATCTTTCTTACAAAAAATAATTATGTAGTCCAAGAATAGTAAGGAACCAAATATGCTCATATTTCATCAATAAGAAGGAGGCAGAGATTTATTACAAATTTCTATTATTATTGAATGTTTGGACCCAATGACACTAAATTTTGGTATTTTATGTCAGTGAATGAAAATTACCTATGACCTACATTATAGAGGAGCATAGGTGGAACTAAAATAATGAATTTTAGATTAAATCAATTTTCATAGAAGAAGAAGAATATTTCAATAAAGGACAGATCTAAATCCTTGTGGAATTTTTATGATTATTGCAACATAAGTTTTTAGGGTTAATAAGTGTTAAGACAATTTTTCATTAAGGAGTAAAGAGATGAAATAAATTGATTCAACTACCCCTAATAAGTCAAATAAGAATGTTGAACTGAATTTCAAAACAATAAAGAATATATTTTTTTATACTATGGTATAAAGCGGAGCTTCATAGAGCATTGAAAATAGACCATGAATATTACAGACAATGTGAGAAATCTAAAATCAGAGAAAGAATAAATCTAGAGAATACTTAACAAAATTGTCTAAGTATAAGGTATAAAATATGAAAAATTTAAATTTCATGAGATGTTTCCTAAAACATATAACCCAATGATAGTTAAAGATCCATGTGTATGGGGGAATTTTTAGGACATACGACTAACAAATGTATGACTTGGTTATCATGTGATGAAGAATTATTAAGAAACCAAGGAAGATCATAGGTGATTTATTATGTAGAAATGTTATAATGAAAAAGGATTCCACAAAAAAATAAAGTTGATCATGTACCTAAGTGGAACTTAAATATTGGGTTTAATTATTTTCAATTAGATAAGATGAGAGAGAAATCAAAAAATAAATAAATATCATTTATTTTAAAATTAATGAATCTTATTCCATTTAATAACAAAGATAAAAAAGAAAAGAGTTTATTGGTTGAGAAAAAAATATCAACCATATTACCCTAACTGAAAAGAAATGAGGAAACCACCATATTCTTATGTGTATATTTTTTTGTTTTCAATAAAAGGATTTGATTGTAAAGCTTATATTCTGGGGGGATTGAATAAGTAAAGATTTAGAAATATATAAATCATCCAGATATATATCTAGGGTAGAGTAATTTATCTCATCTAGTGTCACAATGTTTCCTCCTTGCGACACTTGAAGAGGAATTAAAAGGTTCTTAGAGTCTATTTCTTCAACAAAAGAATAATGAAAAAGAGCACTGAAGAAGAATTCCTTGACATGGATCTTGGAAGATCAAGCTACCAGAGGTTTTTTATTTCCCCATACCTCCATAATTTTGAACATAACTTAAATATGAAATGTTTGAGGCATGACTATCATTGTTCTCATCCAAGTTGTGACTATATTGAAAGTTATAGTTGTAGTTGAAGAATAAATGGGTGAAAATCCCAAAAAAATTGATAGACTCAATGAATATTCTGTAATAACATAACCAAGGATTTTAATGTTTAATTAATATACTTAAATAAAGAAGGAAAAAATCCATGTATAAGAGAAAAGGTATTTTATTTTAAATTTAATATCAATTTATTAATAATAAAAATACGTTTATATTTAGATCTTTATCAATTGAAGATATTTATTATTTAACACTATTAAATTTTGATAAACATTGCTCTGAGTTGATCTGAAATAGAACCCCTATATCAGTAATCCACACATGCTCCTTAATCTATGAAATGTTCTGATGGAACCCATGTTTCTAAAACAAATTATTTGATTACCTTATGTTTTTTTCATTTATTTCTACTAGTAATAATTTTTTCATGAATTTAATGTCTCTTGTTCTCTCATTGTTGAGAAGGATGAAGGAGCAAGAAGAATTCTCTCAGCCTAGAGAGGAGCCCTATAGGTTTTCTTTGTTAAGAGAATTCTCTAGGGAAAATATATGTTTTTCACAACATAAATGATTTTAAACAATTTCTAAATTAATATAAGAAGGTTTATATAGATATAGTTTTAATATTTATAATTTAAAAAAGTCTCATAATCAAATAATAAACCTAATATATTCCTCATTCTAATAAAAATGATAATATATAATGGTATTAACTGACTTCCACAAATAAATATAATTTCAGTAAATAAATAATTTTTTTTATTTAAGTTCTAATTAATGATTTATATAATCATGCTCACAACTTGGCCCTTCCAAATTTCCTAGAAATTATAGATCCATAAATAGTAAATAATAATTATTCATTTTAAAAATAAATAAATCTTATGTTTTCCACACCCTAACTTTTTCAAATTAATTTATTTTATAATTTTATGGACTGGTAATTTTTTCATTAGGTTTTGAGTGATCCATGGTTTAAATAATTTGATTTTTGTTGAAAAAAATGCATGTTTTGGGTTTAGCGTCCCTGGATGCACAGGCATGGCATGGTTCAGAGACCGTGTGGCCTACCCGGTTTTCAAAATGAGCGAAAACATAGAGGAATAATGAAATAATAAAGAATAATAAAATAGAAATAAAATTAAAATAAAAAGTCTAATAAAATTTAAGAAAATGTTTTAATGATAATAATAATAACATTGTTTGAGAATAAAAATATTATTATTATTAATAGTGTTAAGAATATAATATTTATTATGTTGTTATTAATATTGTGATAATAATAATTATTGATAATATTATGTTATGTTATTACAATTTTATTTTTAAAAAGTTATTAATATCATTAATTTTTTTATTATTATTGCTATAAATCTAATTAATTAATTAAAGAGTGGAAACAAAATAAAAGTAAGTAAAATATAGTTGTCTTAATAATAATAATGATGTTATTGTTATTTAAGAATAATATTCTTGTTATTAGTATGATTAATTTTATTAAGATACTATTATAATTATCATTATTATTATTATTAATGTTAATTTAGTTATTTTATTTATTATTATTATTAAAGTCATTTGCCTCTTTTCTTGTTAGGTTTCATACCCTTTCCCTCCCACCTAGGGTGCGCCCCCTTCTCCTTCCCTCCACCTGTCGCACACCCTCCCCCTGGAATCCCTATCACGCCGCACCTCCCACATACCTCCTTCTCTTCCCTTCCACTAGACCCCCCTCCTAATGTGCTACCACCCAGCTCCCCCCCCCCCCCCTCCTACCCATCTCGTTGCTTCCCCCTTTAACCCCTCACATTGCGCCCCAATTTCCCAGCCAGCCCCATCGCACGCCCTGCCTCTCGACCAGCAGCCTCGCCGACTCCGACTGGTCTTCCTCTAGTGCACACGATGTCTCAAATGAACACCCTCCACCTCTCTTTTCTCAAAACCTATTCCCAGAAAGCACCTCCTCCTCATGGACAAAGCCCTAACTATGGCTCCCCTTCGAGCGCAACCCCACCGTTGGTGAATCCGCGTCCGACACGACCCCCCCCCCCCCCCCCCCGTGCATGCCTTTACACTCCAGGTAAACCCTCCTCCTCATATATAGGTTATTAGTTTAAGGGTTATATCTTTATTTTTTGTGTTTTGATTTCTTGTTTTAGGGTTTAAATTGAGTTTTTTATGGTGAGAATTGAGTGCGATTGGATTTCTACACCAATGTTTGGAAGTTTCGACACCGAGTTAGGTATTTCCATGCCATAACATTATTAGATTAACTTAATAGGATTGTTTAAATTTATTAATGTATTCTACAGTGTTATAATGTGGTGTATTTGGTGTTTTTGAAATGGTTTGTGTATTTAATGGTTGGAATTGGATTTTTAACATGGGGATTAGTTGTGTTTTCTATTTGTGTTGTGATGTAGTGTCTCTAGAATTTATTCTATGGGTTGTTTATATGGTGAGAAATGCATTTTTATATGGCTAGGATGTGCTATAAATTTTCAAAAGGGGGTTTCAGGTTCTCTTTGGTTGTAAAAAAATTTAGGGTGTATTAAAATTGTATTCATCAATTTTTATAATTATTTATTAAAGTATATCAAATGCGTGAATGTGTTGGAAATGATATTTCTAATAAAAATTGTGTTACCTTGGAATTTTAAAAAAAATAATCTTTGGATTTGATTTTCAAACTATTTGAGTAACTGAAACATGTTTCGGTATGGTTGTGTTGTACCTTTAGTTTTAAAGTGATGTTTTTTGTATAAAAATAGGTATGTTTTTTGTGTAAACTTTCATATGGTAATTTTAAATGTTTCATGAAATCTTTCACCAGATTTATTTAATTACATTTTATGTGCAGATGTAGTGTTTGATATGGCTAATCAGGTGTTAAATTTTAGGTGGCTTCATTGTGTGAAAATTGGGGGTCTTTCATGTGCAAACCCTTGATGTTCCAATTAAAAATATTCTATTATTTTTTTAGGTAATTTATGAAGTCATGAATGTGGTGTGATTTTGATGGGAAACAGATTTTGGTGTGCCTTTGGTCTAAAAAGGGGATATTGAGAATGTTTTTGGGTGTAGAGCCTTGTGGCACTTTTGGAAATTATTTTGGAATTTTTTTATGAACTGTTTAACAACATAAGAGGTATGAGGCATGTTTGTGATGTGATTTGGTGTGAATGTGTTTTTAAAATGTGGTTTATGTATGGAAGTGGTTGATTTTGTGTGTGTAATGTCTAGTTTGCTTTTTTGATATGAGAAAGTGATATATTATTTGAATTTCAAACTTGATTGACCATAAAAAGTGATCCTCAGGTACCTAGGTGGGTGAATTGGGACTAGTACGCTAGATGATGTGTAAGGGGTTCATCCCGATTTCGTCCAGCAGGATTGACATTACAACACTAACTAAACTTTTGTGATGATTGCGGACCACTATGTTATGGATGTGTTTCCCTACTAGTATATCGTACACAATAACATATATCATTGTGGTTACTATTCAACCTTTACACTGAGGTACGATGTCTCTAGCATCCCACACGTGCTAGATACCTTAGGTCATTTACCCACAGTGCTCTACTATTCATGACGTGGTGCCCTCCATCAGTATATGGGGGACCACTTTGGTGCATGTGTGTACTTTGTGAATTTTTCTCATCCACTATAAAATAGTGTTTGTAAAAAATATTCTATAATTATTCCTTATTAACTTTGATCTTGTAAATGTTTTCTTAAAAATTATTTTAAAAGTATGATTTTGAATAAGCATATTAAATTATTTCTATGATGTTGTGTCATGGAATCGTTTATTGGGATATATCCTATTGGGATATTTCCTTACACCCTACATACACCCTTGGGCATATGCATACCTTATTCTTTATGTATTCTTGGTTGAGCCATCATGCTTAGCAATGGTGTTTTGGGTTGTTGATGGTCTTATCATGCCGGTTGGTGTTGAGAGATTGGGTATGTGGATTCTCTTGTTTATTAGAGGTTTGAGTTTGAGTTTTATTTTTCCTTTGTTATCATTTATTTCGGATTGTTGGATCAAGTTAAAAACCTTTAAAACTAAAATGTGTTAAGGGTCTCTTTGGTTGTCTATTTCAGTTTTAGTTTATTATTTATCTTGTTAGTTGTTTTATGTTTCCTATTTTGGGTAAACCATTACCACAGGTTAATCTTGATACCCAAAAACTTGTTCCAGCCCATGGGGATCAAAAACGCCCCTTGGGCCTTGCCGCGGACTGGGTCAGGCATCGGGTCAAATAGAGACCTGACCTGGTTTGTGAAAAAATGGTATCAAAGGAGGTTTTCACTCTTAGGTGATGTTACATTGGGATAAAATCAGGGTATACCAAAGTTAGTGGTTTCGAAACATGACATTCAAGATATGAGCAAGGTGCCTGGCCAGCATACCTCATGGTAGGACTCAAGTTTCCAGGGTAATTTGAGGTTTTTCTGAGTCTTTTGTCCTTATGGTTAATCTTGTTTAGGGGGAAATGAAAAGGATGTAAGGTCAAGGGTCTCAGTGAGCTCACAGGGTATGGAAATCCATATGGATCTGGGGAAGTTGTCTTAAATACACTTTGCGGAAGTGGCATGATTGGCGTATGGCTTCCAACTGTATGTCTCTGTCACCCACTGACACTAGTTTCCTCCTGCATTATTCCTCATCCCTTTGTTTCGGATTTGTGGAAATCTATTTATTAACTAAAAATTAATTGGTCTTGGAAAAATTTCTAAAATGAATCTCTTTAAAAATAAAATGATGTGTAGGGTTTGAAAATTGTGGGTTGAATGTTTTGGTTCGGAAAAATGGAAAGTTATGGTTTTGATACTTGGTGTTCTCATTTGAAACCACATGCATGGGTGTATATGGAAGGAGAAATGGTCAATGGTATGATCAGATGAGTGAATAGATGGGCATGAGGTGGGTACTGGTGTGGCATAAGAATATGCATGTGTGAGGCCCACGGAACACCATTGGTGTTTGTGTAACCCACTAGTTTTGTTTATTTTCAAAAGGTTTTGTTAAAGGAAAATTTGGTGTTTTAATAACTGATGATTGTGTGGTGTGTCCTTGAATTTTAGAAATGTTGGATGTGAGGAATTTCAAGCTAAGAATCCTTTTTCCCTGATTTGTGTCTTGAGTTTGAATTCTTATTTGTAGGTTGGTGTAAAAGTGTGTGGTCAGTGGTTTTTTTTTGAAAAGTGCTTTGGGAAGCCCTTGCAGTGGTTCCCCCTATATGTTTAGTGTTTTCTTGTGGTATTTGTTGTCCACTGAACCAGTTTGATTGGGTCCATGGTTTTAATTCTTGACTAGTACACACCCCGTAAAGTATTAACATGATATTGAAGTCCGGCTATGGGAAATTCGTCATTGGTTGGCCCCCTAGTTGATCAAATCAAGGACTCCCACTTTTGACTGATATTTCTAAGTCTATACCATTTTTCTTTTTGGTTAAGAGGATCCTCTCATAGTTGGATTACAGATGTGAGGGTAGTGGAAGGGAGATTTGTTCTTTTTGGGTTTTCTGAGTTGTCGGTTATGAAGTTTGACATCATTGTGTTTGAAGGCCCCCTAATAAATGGTGAAAGTAATTCTAGCGTGAAGGGTGAAGGCAGTTCGGAATTATTGGTGTTGATGGATGGCTTTAAAGGCATGTAGTTCTTTATCGGTTGGAAGGGTCAGGTTTGGTGACATCTTGCAGCGTGATTCCTCTTTGAAGAGAAAGGGTGGATTTTGTAGAATCCTTCAAGAATCCCTATTTTCATAATAATATCCTCTTAGGGAGTTCTATTTTTTCTGTTCAAAGGGTATTGTTTTTCAGGAATCTTTCCCTTCATAATTTTATTATTTAATGTGAAGAGGTGATGCATGTGAAGCATCTAAACCCCTATTTTTGTGGATGTTCTGAGAGGGGTAGTTGGATGTCGTGGTGTGTTGTGTTTGTTGGTGTTGTCTCGGTTTCGGTGTGGTTGCATGTGGAAGCAAAAGGAGAAGCTTTTTTCATGAGTATTTAATGCCTGACTACAAGGTAGGAGTTTCTTAGAACATTAGGGATCCTACTATAGGCCTCGGAGTGAAGCTGGCATGTGTTCAGGAACCCTAAGAGTGTATGGGACCCCGACCTTATTTTCTTCATCATTTTTGAAGGTGGAGGTAGTTTAAATATCTTCCTGTGGTTGTCCCATTCTGAATGACCCATTTGGGTTCTTTAGGTTTTTTTGGATATGAGAAGGCATGGATTTCTCGTACCATAATGTCCTCGTGGATGCGTCCCACCAGATATTATCTCTTTTATTAGTCCTTATGAGGTTTGTTTGGGGAAATCAGCCTCAATTTTAATTATTCCTCATCTAGGGATGGGAAGAATTTGGTTTGTCTTTGGATGGGGTTTTGATGCCTTGGTAGTTGGGCCCCTCCCTCCCCTCCCCTTGTGGTAGGGTTTTTGGTCACTCACATTAAATTTTGATGTTTTTGTATCTTCTGGCAGTTCTAATGGTGGGGAGAGCCACATTGGGTCTTGCTCTGATGTATCTAGAATGAATCGGTGTTGTCCATTTTCATAATTGTGGGGAGGTTTTCCGGGCCTCCTTGTGTTAGTTTTCTAGTCTCGTCTCGGGCATTGGTAGGTTTATAATGGTGGGTAGCCCTTTCGGGCTTCCCCATATTGGCCTTATAGTTCTATCCCTAGAGGTGACTTGGTTGTTGGTGATAATAGTGTTCCATGGACATGGTTGGTCTTGTTTTTTTGTTTCAATAAAACTATGTGATTCTCGTTTAATAGTGCAAGAGGTGTTTTGGTTTTTGATGTTGGTTTTCATGGGTGCGAGAGTTACTTTCCTTGATTAATCAACTAGAGATGTTCTAGATCTTTAGGGTAGGTGACACATAGTGAAAAGTCTTTACGGGTTTATTGAGGGTTTCGTTTAGGTCACTTTCTCTGAGCATAGTGTGTTTGCCTCTTTTCACTTGTTATTCATGGATATCCAATTTGATCTTTAAGGGAGTATCAGTTTATTTGTTGTCTAAGCCTTTTGTGGTTTTCTAGGGGTGGAAAGCATTATAGTGGGGAGAATTGTCACACCCTTACTTTTTCAAATTAATTTATTTTATTATTTTCTATCCTGGTAATTTTTTTATTGGGTTTTGAGTGATCCAAGGTTTAAAAATTTTGAGCTCTATTGGAAAAACTGCACGTTTTGGGTTTATCATCACCAGACTCATGGGCAGAGCATGGTTCAGAGACCGAACGGCCTACCCGATTTTCAAAATGAGTTAAAACATTGAGAAATAATGAAATAATAATGAATAATGAAATAGAAATAAAATGAAAATAATAATTCTAATAAAATTTAAGAAATCATTTAAATGATAATAATAATAATATTTTTTGAGATTAATATTATTATTATTATTAACAGTTTTAAGAATATAAAATTTATTAATTTGAAATTAATATTGTGATAATAATTATTATTGTTAATAGTATGTTATGTTATTAGAATTTTTATTACTATAAAATTATTAATATCCTTAATTTTTTTATTATTATTACCACAGATTATAATTAATTAATTAATTGAAGAGAGAACGAAAAATAAAAATAAGTAAAATAGAATTGTCTTAATTATAATAATGATGTTATTATTATTTAAGAATATTATTCTTGTTATTAGTATGATTAATGTAATTATGATATTGTTATCATTATTATTATTATTAACGATTTTAATTTAGTTATTTTATTTATTATTATTATTAAAGATATTTTTTTCATTTTCTTATTACGGTTTAGACCCTTCCCCTTCTCCTTCCCTCAACCCATCGCACCCCCTCCCCATAGAATCCCCTTCGCACCACACCTCCCTCACTCCTCCTTCGCTTTTCTCCCAACAGACCCCACTCCCGGTGTGCTACCACCCAGCTCCCCCCCCCACTTCTACCTAGCTTGCTGCTTCCCCCTTGAACCCCTCGCGTTTCTCCCTTATTTCCAACCATCCCCGTCGTGTGCCTTGCCACCCAGCCAGTGGCCTCACCGACTCTGACAGGTCTTCCTCCAGCGCATGCGACATCTCTAGCGAACACCATCCACCTATCTTGGCATGTGACCAATTCATGTCTAGTGCCTCCTCATCATGGTTGAATCCCTAATCGTGGCTCCCCTTCGGGCACAACTCACTGCCGGTGAAGCCGCGTCCAGCACGACACCCCCTTACGCACATGCCTCTCCACTCTGGGTAAAACCTCCTCCTCTTATCTAGGGTATTAGTTTTAGGGTTCTATATTGATTTTTCTTGGGTTTATTTCATGTTTTTTGGTTTAAATTGAGTTAGTTGTGGTGCGAATTGGGTGTGATTGGAGTTCCGCACCAAAGTTTGGAAGTTTCAACACCGAGGTAGTTGTTTTCTTTCCATAGCATCATTAGATTAACTTAATATGTCTGTTTAAATTTATTAATGTATTCTTTGGTTTTATTATGTGGTGAATTTGGTGTTTTTGAAATGGTTTGTGTGTTTAATGGTTGGAATTGGATTTTTAACAAGTGGATTGGTTGTTTTTTCTATGTGTTATTTTATGTAATGTCTCTAGAATGTGTTCTAAGGGTTGTTTATATGATTTGAAATCTATTTTTATATGGATAGGATGTGTGGTCAATTTTAAAAAGGGGGTTTCAGATGTAATTTGGATGTAAAAACATTTGGGGGTGTATTAAAATTGTTTTCATCAATTTTTATAATGAATTATTAAAGTATATCAAATGCGCAAATGTGTTGAAAATGAGATTTATAATAAAATGTGTGTAACCATGGCATTTTAAACTTTTTGTGCATCTTTGTATTTGATTTTCAAACTATTTGAGTAATAGGAAACATGATTTGGTAATATTGTGTTGTACATTCAGTTTTAAGGTGATGGTTTTGCATAAGAACAGGTGTGTTTTTTGTGAAAAATATCTGGTGATAATTTTAAATTTTTCATAAAATTTTTAACTGAATTGATTTAATTAAATGTGATGTGAAGATGTAGTGTTTGATAGGTTTAAATAGGTGTTAAATTATAGGTGGAATCATTGTTTGAATATTTGGTATCTTTCATGTAAAAACCCTTGACGTTCCAATTATAAATGTTCTATTAATTGTTTAGATAATTTTTGAAGTCATGCATGTGGTGTGATTTTTGATGTAAAATTCAGTTCGGTGTGCCTTTGGTCTAAAAATGGGATTTTGAGTATGTCTTTGGGCGTATATCCCTATGGCTCTTTCGAAAATTATTTTGGAATTTTTTTATTAACTGTTGAATGGCATAAAAGGTGTGAGGCATGTTTGTGAAGTGATTTGGTGTAAATGTGTTTTTAAAATGGGGTTTGGGTATTCAAGTGGTGGATTTTGTTTGTGTAATTTCTTGTTTCGTTTGTGATATGTGAATGTTTTCCTTAAAAGGTGTTTTAAAAGTATGATTTTGAATAAGCATATTAAATTTTATCTTTGATGTTGTGTCATGGAATCTTTTATTGGGTGGTATCCTACTGGGATCTTTGCTCACAACCTACATACACCCTTGGGTGTATGTATACCTTGTTCTTTGTGTATCCTAGGATTAGGCATCGTGCTTAGCGATGGTGGTTCGGGTTGTTGATGGTCTTCTCGTGCAGGTTGGTGTTGATAGCTTGGGTATGTGGCTTCTCTTATTGATTGAAGGTTTGAGTTAGAGTTTTATTTTTCCTTTGTTGTCATTTCTTTTGGATTGTTGTCTCATGTTATAAACCTTTAAATCTGAAATGTGTTAAGGTATTTTTTGGTTGTCTTTTTCAGTTTTAGTTTATTATTTATCTTGTTAGTTGTTTTGTATTTAATATTTTGGGTCAACTGTTCCCACAGGTTACTCTTGATACCTGGGCACTTGTACTAGCCCATGGGGATCGGTAACACCCCTTGGGCCTTTTTGTGGACTGGGTCGGTCACTAGGTCGAAAGGCGACCCATCCTAGTTTGGGTCAAAATTTATGGTAATGTGACTAAATATTTATTTAACATTCTACTAACATATAAATATGGTGACTGTATATTTGTGATCAATCAATCTGAAATAAATATTATTCTTTAAATTTGATACAATTATTTATTATTATTATTAAATTTAAATATAATTTAACTATAATCATTGAAAACATTGAGTGTGTAACCCTTTAGGACTCTTCCTTACTAGTATTGGACATTTTTTCTTAATTTCCAATATCAGCTTCAAGAAACACTTTGAAGCACCCATAGAGGGAGAATTTGATATCAATATGACAATAACCACATATAAACACTTACATTATATATAATATGTTTGTATCAATATCTAAAATCAAGAAATTTTTATTATTGTTTCATCAACTTATCTACTCAGTATTTTTTCATTGACTTCCTGAAATGAAATTTTCAATCACTATGTAGATAGAATTTAGTTTGAAAATTATATTCTATTAAAAGGGCCTCGTATATTATATTACTTAAATGGGAAGGAAAATACATTATTAACTTATATATTAATGAAATGTTACATGTGACATACCCAACACACCATACCTAACCATGAGAATATGTTAGCATGGTTTTAATTAATATATCAAAGTACAAAACTCATGACAATCATTAACTATGATATCAATAATAAGGATCCTTGCACACATTCTCATATAGGAATGTTAAATGACTCACATACATGTCGAATTTTTACTTATAGTTCTACCCTTATAATCTATCTTCATTGAGATTAAAAGTTATGAAATTCATGATATGAAGTATCTTTTTATTATGAGTATCAAAAACATGACTATAAAATATACAATTTTTTCTATAATGTGATTTTATCCTGGTAATATTAATTGTATTTAATAATATTATCATACAATGCCTCTCGAGCGCTCTCGAGAAACCCTAGCTCCTCGGGGCTGACTTCCTCTTCTCGGCGACGACGGCGCCATCTGCGGTCCCTCCCCCCTTGGTGGGGGAGGGGGAATCGGTGTTAAAAGAGAGAGAGGTGGGGTCTTCTGACCGTTCACCAATCTTGATTACCTCCCTCCATTCCCGGAAGTTTCTCTATGCCTGAGGGTTTCAGACACTCTCGATGGAATCCCTAACCTTAAGCTTTCGACCTCTGAGTTTGTGGAAACTTCAGCACTCCTGAATCGCACTTTTTTTGCCCATTTTAAGTATAGAATACCTTCAATCGATTCCTTCGACCGGTTTGTCTTCGGTTTCTGGTACCTTCAAGAGAGATAGGTTTTAGGATTTCATGATAGAAACCATATCATGATTCGATACGAATCAGAGGCAGATCTTATCAAGGCCTGGTCGAGGGCACCGCGTTGCTTCAACGGATTTCACTTCTTCCTTCTATGGTGGTCGTTCGATCTGCATATGAATCGCGATTCTCCAACTTCGGAAGTGTGGGTAATTCTTCCAAACCTCCCATTACCATTTCATAATCCTTCGATGATTGGTATGATAGGAAACCTCGTAGGAAGATTCATGTGTTCTGATAGTCACACAGAGGTCGTGCGCCACCCGGTGAATCCTTGGATTTGTATTGAAGTGGATGCTTCTCGGTTTCCCTATGATTATGTATGGATTATTATCGGAGAAGAATACAGGTGGAAGAAGCGGGTGATTTATGAGAACTGGATCAATTTTTGTCCATCTTGCAAGCGTTTGGGCCATTCTTTGGATGCTTGCCGCAGGAGAGTCAATGCTCCGTCGATGGATGTTAACCGCAAGGGGAAACAGGTTGTGGCAAGGAAAGGGGAGGCTACACCAGAGGTCGCTGTGCAAGCTGGTCTGGCCATGGAGGCTTCGGGGTCCAAAACCGGGGACGTTCTTCAGGAGAGTAATTTCTAGAAGGACGCTCACGAGGTAGAGATTGTGGATTGTCTCATTTCTGAAGCTTCAAGAGATATTTCAGTGCAAGGAAACCCAACGGTGGTGGAGGTTTTCAACGGGCTATGGCAGGATTTGGCAGGCTCTTCTATATCCTCGTCTCATAAGTAGTCTGGTTCAGGTTCTAAGAAGCAGTGTTTGGAGCAGAACATGGAGAAGGTGAACACGGTGAAGGTACAGAAGGTGGAGGGATAGAGTGCTAAATTGGGAACGGCCAGTCCGAGCAGTGTTGGGGGTCCTAAAGGGTTAGACCCCTCGGAGAGACCCTTCCTCACACTGACTAACAGATTTAAAGGCCTTTTTGATGACGGTATTGAACAAGGCTTGGAGTCTGGTCCTTTAACCGGAGGTGCTGAAAGGGCTAGTGCAGGATGGCATGACACTAAAAGGTTGAGGAATGAGGATGTCTCTATGAACGGTGAAGAGGACACTACATCAGTTGGGTATCTTGCATCAATTGATAATAACTCCCTAGTTACTAGGTGGGGGAATATTTCAGATTTTGAGGGTAATGGCCAGAGGTGTAAAAGGAAAAATGATTCTGAGGGAAACAAGGAAAATTTCAGTGGTCCAGACATCCTTTCATACAGCGATATTGTGAAAAGTGGGACAGAAAGGCTGACTGAGTTTGAAGGAACTCTTTCTGCTACTCCAAGAAGACGAACAAGGAAATACTACTCTTACCTTTCGCGACCAATTTGTACCAGATCTTCCCTTAAACGGGACAAAGGTGTGATTATCGCCTTCAGAAAAGACAGATTGATCAAACATCCTTGTTCAGTTCATCCTTTAATGTATCAGACAGAGAAATTTGAGCAAAGAAATTACTTCTTGAGGTGGCATAAATCGGCCTCCGAGTGGGAATCAGCTACGACAGAAGGGGAGTCTTGTGTGGGATGTGCAGATGACTACGGGTATTATGATATATAGTTCTGTGATGTTTCTGGTTGGTTTGTGGTTTTTTTCTGAGTGTTTTTATTTTGTGCATATTTCAAGTTGTGATCTGGTTTATGTTAAGGGTTTTACGGTTTATCACTTTTCCTAAAAGTTTTTGGAAAGAAAAAATTAAATTTCTGTCTAATAATATTATCATACGACTTCAGGGTTCTCATCAGCACAGGGAACTATTTTGACTATTCGATGTGAATGATACTCTATGGAACCTACTCCAACATACTCCTACATACACTAGATAAAATAATAAAAGGAATTTAGTCCATTAACTCTCATAATATATTTATGATTCTATTAATATATGTATTTATTCAATGGGCCTACAATGTTATTTTTAGATAAAAAAATTCTTACTAAAACCTCGCCTCTTTGAGAAAATCCATCAATAGATGATTCATTTAAAGAATGTTCTTTGTATTTTAATGTGACCTTGGAAACTTGTAAATATACATTGATACATTATTATCATATTGAAATATGATAGGATTATTACTTTTATAAACCACGTTAATTTTCTAGATACAATTTTCTGTCCAAAATTCATCTTTAGTTGTATCAGATTCCACAATATTATTGAACTTTTTTGTAGAATTGATGACCAATACTTGTTTTGATCTCTTCCTTATCACAAATCCTCCATGAAAGTTTGATATATATCTTTATTTTTATTTTAGATCATCTTATAATTTTTGGAAAAAATAATTTATATGTACCCTGATGACTAGCTCCTCATATCCTCTATAAACCAAAAACGGGTCCTTAGTACACCTAATATACATTAGGATAATCATGGAAACCATCCAATTGTGGTCACCTAGGTATTCCTAGTATATTACTACCACACTTAAGAAATATATAACATGAATACTAGTATATAGTGTGACATACATGACTAACCCTATCCTTGATGTGTATGGGATCCATATAATCATATATCTCTCATCATGTGTTTGATGACACGCTCTCATAGAGATATGTATTCCCAATAACATTTTAAATATATCCCCTCTTTGAATATTCTATAATAAGAATATTCAGTGTGTTATTAATGTATATTACTTTAATTATTTAAAGCATCCTCTTAGATCTATCATGATGAATCTTATTCTCAGGAATATATATTTCCTTACCTACATTTTTCATAGGGAAGAATGTATTCAACCACATTTTAATAGGCTCCAAGACTAGAATCTTGTTAAAAATCACTAGTATTTCATCAATATAAAATATTTTGAAATTTATTTCACTCTCTATGAGTCATTTATAGACACAATTCTCACATTTATTCTTTATGAAATTGAATTCCTATATAGATTCATTAAATTGAATGTTCCATGGTTTGGACACCTACAATAACCTATAAATAGATCTCAACAACCTTTACACTATATTCGGATATTTATGAGTCCTAAAATATTTTTTGGATATATAGATATCTTATAAAAAATTCCCATTAAAGATGACTATTTTTATATCTTTTTTCTAGATCTAGTAATCATGGAAAACCGACATGGAAAGTACTAAATTTTGATGGAGTTTAGAAAATAAATTAGTGAAAAGGTTTGGTCTTAGTCAAGTACATGATGTTTTTTAATCCCATTTTAAACCAACCTAGCTTTAATGGTACTGACTCTAACTTCCATGTCTATTTTTTTCATGAAAAACCATTTTCAAAAAATAATCTTTACATTCTCTATAGGATCAACCAAAATATAGGATGAGTTTTGGTACATGTAATCTATTTCATAATTCATGGTTGTTTACCATCTACTAGATTATATGTCACGCAATACTTCATTATAGGACACAGTGTAATACAATGAAATTTTAGTTTATATATTATATTATAATAATAATATTCTAAACAGAATAAACTATATAAAACCCCAATCTTAAAAAAACCAAGATATAATATTATTTAAATTTCACGATTATAACTTAGTTGTTTGGTTGATGGGTATGAATAAGAAAGAATATATGAAACTTATTTAAGAGAATTTTTCATTAATAAAAATAATAAATCCAATAAAAAAATTCATTCATCTAATTTTTTTATTATGAATATAATAAGAACAAATGAATTTAATGACTTAAAATAACTTTTCTTCTAAAAATATTTTTTAGGAATTTTATATAAGGATTGTAGAATTAATTTATTCAAATTTTATAAATTTAGTTTTTTAAATTTAACATCATTTTTTAAATCACAATTTCAAAATTATCATACGAATAATTACAACATTTATTATGAAAAGATAGATTTTTGGGTGAGTAGTAAAAAAAATCCATTTTTGGAAAAATGATCATTTCTTTTATTTAAAAAAAGTAATTTAAAAGCCTCATATTATATTTTTTATTTATTTTTAAATTAACCTAATATCCATTTTATTAAATATAATATAAATAATTTCATATTAATCTTTATTTTATTTGATTTTGCAATAATTTCACTGTTATGCTTAAAATGTATTTTTCTAAAAACTATATTTGATTCGATTTTCAAACATATAGGAAAATAAATTTCTACCACTTCTAGGAATTGAATCATAAAAAAGGAATATCATATTCATAATTAAGAATTTAAAATTTTAAAATAGTAAAATTTTATTTTTATTCATAATGAATACTAACCATGGTAAAGGTTTATCACCACTATAATAAATAAAATAGGATAATTATGGTAAATTATATTTTATAAGGACTCAAAATCAACCAAAAAAATTAGTTTATTTTATTTTGAGAGATTAATTAGTATATAAAAATCATAACATCAAAATTGTGGAATTTAATTTCCAATTTCCTTTGATCATGAACTTTATATTATTTCTAAGTTAAGAAAAATTACAAAATGTCTATCCTTTTCTTTTAATGTCTCTAATATTTTCTTACATGTATAAAAATAATATATTCATATTTCTAAATTATTACTATATATATAAATATATTTTATGATTTTAATTTATTTATTATTTTTTTATAAAGTATAAATTTTTCAATTGCTTATGCAATGTCAGAGAATTTCTTGTACAAGATGTTCGAAAGTGAAATAAATGATTTCAAAAACATTAAAAGTAAAATATTTTGGATTAATTATGGTCACCCACTAATTTATTGGATAATAATAATTTGTGTTTAATTTTGAAATGTTTTATATTCTAATTAAATTTCCATCTTGATGTCTTTATAGTTAAGATATGTGAATAGTCCAAGAATTGACTTTAAATGGAATTTAATGTACAATATTTATTTTTAATTTATTAGAAAATGAAAAATAAAAATATATTGGATCAAATAGATGGAAAATTGTAAAACATATCATTAATGGTTCATTAATGTACCAAATTGTTATTTTTTAAATTACATTCATAACTCTTAATGAGGGAAATGTTTTTACAAGTGTTAAGGTTAAATAGAGTTAACAAAGGGGGAAAACAAAAATATAATGTCTAAAATGAAACATAAACATATATAAAATTAATTTTTAGCTTATATATAGACCATATACTCATTATTTTATAATATAAGTTAGTTTTGATCAATTTTATATGATTTTGAAACATATTATATATTAATACTTCATGAAGTTACATGTTTTCCATCCACCTCGCATATAAAAGTGAACCTACTCTCCAATATTATTAAAAAACATTGATCCAATTAGATAAATAAATAAATAAATAAAATAACTTACTATATTCCTTACCCATATCCTGGATCTTCATTTCATCCCCTAATACCATCCTATAAAGTATTAAGGTGCAAGATAAAGGAAGAATTCCAATGAAGGGGTATAACTATTAACCAATATCATTCATGTTATTTCTACTTCAATATATTTCAATTCTATCTAAAAAAATTAATAACATTTATATATTACACATATATAAATTCTATTATGTTCATGTCAAAAACCCTATTTATTTCTTTTTAAATCCTATGGAAAATTAAAATTTCACTCGTGCTTTCATGTAGACAACCACCTCCATGAAGAAATGTGTTTTTCTTCATCAATATCACACAATAATGGTTATTATTATAGATTTAATGAATATATATATATATATATGAAATTAATGAAATTATTATGACTTTGGAGATATAATATATTACTTTCCTTTTTACCCTTACATCTTTTGGAAAATGATAATGTTTTTTCTGTGTATTTTTGTACTACCACCTTCATGAAGTGATGTGATTGGTTTTTCATGTCCACCTTTTATATATGTTTCTAAATTATAATTTAATTTATAAAAATTATAATTATTTCATGATTAATATTCTTTATATTATGAAATCATGACAAATATTTGAGGACCAAAACTACTGAACCAAAACACACTTAAAAATGGAACAGATAACACCTGATATGATGATTTTAAAAAAGAATTATTAATAAAAAGTTGATATAATGTTATAAGTGAATCATATATGGTAGGATAACTACGAATATGTTTCTTTTATTGAGTTCAAATAAAACTAAAATTATTATATAGATAATATTCCAGGAAATGATAAAATAAATATTTTTCATATATATTAATATTTTTAAATTAGACAGTAAGTTTAAATTAAAATGGATTTTATGTCATATATCATACCTATCACACAACAAGGTGTTTCTATGAAATCTTGTGTTGCACACAAGACTGAGTTATATCATAAAATCATATATTATTAATATTATTATTTTATATGGTAGTTATCACCTAGACTTTGTATTAGTGTGAATAAATATAACTAAGATATATTATGTTTAAAAATGTTTATTAAGTTTTTTTAAATTCATCTAATAAATTTTATAGTTTTAACATAAGAATAAATCCAATTTTAAGCCTAAAAAACCTCTATGTTTTTAAAAGTTAGTTTTACAACCTTTTAATGGTGAACACATTTTAAATCAAATTTTTGAAACTTTAATAATTTTTATATGAAAACGTAAATATATTTTTGGAAATCAGGATATCAAAAAAATTTACTTTTCTGAGAACTTTCATATTTTGATGAATAGTGAATAATACTGAATTTTAGATCAAAACTGCTTTTTTTATCTAATTTTATTTATATAGTTAAATTATTTTTTATTTGGTTTTAAAGTATAATTATATATATTTAATATTATTTATACTAATTTAGGTCCTTGGAAACAATTTCAAATTTAATTTAGATATAAAAACTTCGTAAACTTTTGATCATTTTTTACTTAAAAAATCATGTTTGTCCTCATATCTGAGGAATTAAATTTAAATTAATTTGCACCACTTATGTGAGTGTGATTTGTAAAAATAGATTAAATACTTTTAATTAGAATATTTTATAATTTCTAATAATTTCAGCTTAGTTTTGGACCAAATATATTACTGAAAATAATTAAAATTAATTATATCGGTTAAGAGGAAAATTAGTTTAATAAGGGACTAAACTATAATATTAAGAGCCAAAATGACATAAAAACATGTCCAAAATCCATTTAATATACATATTTAGACCCTATTATCCCATGTATCTTATTTTTACCATTATTGGATCCAATTTATAAGGGAAAATTTGGGTGGAATTCCCTTTTCAAAAATTTACAAGAATATCACTCCTCCACAACTATAAAAAGGCACTCACACTTCCCATTTCTTCACACCTATCAAGCAATTTGGATCATCCAAATACTAACCAAATAATTTCTCAATATTCAACCCTTAAATATTTAGGATTCACATTGGTGATCAATCCAACCAAGAATTCCTTTGGTGCAATCCAAAACGAGTTACCCGCAAAAAGAGGTAGCATTATTCAATATGTGTTTATGTTTTATTTATTTATACACCCCCTTAATTTATTATTATTAAATTATTATATAATAAAATAATTATCATAAATATACTGATATGTTTTATGTTAATTTTCTGACCTACATCTACACACGCTTCCATCAAATGGGAAACGAAGTTACCATTCGTGTACGACGAACTACCACCTCACAAAACGATGTCATTCATTTTTCCTTTACCACCTCTCATGATTGGGAATTATGATGAAAAAGATATTTTAATTATATATATATATATTATACTTATTATTTATTCATAATTTTTTAATTTTTATATACACATACCTTCATTCTTTCCGTTTTGTGTAAATACGGTAACGTCGTTTGTGGATGTGTGGACTGTCGCCTCCTCAAAGCAATGTGATATATTCACACAGTACATGGAAATTATTAAGGATTGGTTTAATAAAACATATGTGACATAAATAACATAAATAACATCCATATATTATTAATTACATATTTATATTTACATTAATATAATATATCATTTTCTTTAATACCATTTCACATAGTAAAAAAGTGATAACGTTATTCGTGGACGTGTGGACAACCGCCTCCTCAATGTGATGTGATTCATTTTATGTGAAAATAATTATATATATAAGTATATATGATTAAGTAATATGGTATATATTATATTATTATTATTATTAAAAGATAAATTTCATTTACCTTATTTCCAAAATGATCATTGAAAAATGGGAATGTAACTCATACGTGCATATAACCTATCATCTCCATGATTGTAAAGATGGTTCATTTTTAATTAAAATAATAAATTATTGGTATAAAAAGTATAATTTATGTATAAACATGATAATTATTTCTTGATTATTATTATGGAGAAGTTTATATAATGACTCATTTGGCCATATTTGACCTATTAACATTTTCTTGACTCATAAACTGAATATGATCAAAGCACATGATGTAGACTTAGCAATTTACATAGTTGTTTACAACATTATAATAATTGAAATAAAAGTAATGATAAACATTAAAAAGGTTCTAATGAATGAAGTAATTAATATAGGTTTATTATTCAATAGTATAAAGACACACGTGACAAGTCGGACTCAAAGTAAAAGATTTTTGTCTCAATCCACATGCATTGATGCATTTCTTGATGATATACACCTTTATTCCTTTATATGGTGTATATACAGCTCCATTGGCATTCTATATCAATATTTTATCTATTATAATGTTATTTAATGTTTTGTTAATTTTTAATCCTTCATGGTGCTTGTTATTTAAATGTTAAAAGTGGTATGGTACACTTTGAATGTTTAAATATTTAATTTCAAAAAAAATTTACATGTCAACATTATTGATATTATTTTACATATTTATTTTTAAGTATATAAAAGGTTTATAAAATAAATTTTATTTCTATTTTTTATTTCATTCAAATTTTCCCAAAAATGAATCTTTTTTTGTGTTTTATATAGTTTTTTTTGTCAAACAACAAAAGGAATGTTTTATTCTTAACATACACGGTGAAAATTAATTTTTTGATATCTTGTCCATTTTTTTATTTTTTTTATTACTTTGAAAGATTTAATTTTTTCCTAAATGACAACCCTTATTTCCTTTTTTGGGTATTTGAGTATTGATAATGGTTTTTAAGAATAAAGGTGTATTTAGTATTAAATATTTGATTTTTTAAAGAAAATGGTATTTTAATATCTAAAAGTGATTTTCATATGATTTTAAAAGAGTTTTTCAAAAGATAAAATGTTTTATTTAATATATGGGTTCTTGGACATTATAAACGATGGGTAAACCCATATAGCACTAGGTGAGCTCGTTATAGCTTAAAAAATGGGTGTTTCAAGATATATCTCCAATGCATTGAGTAATGATTATATTCTCTAGATAATTATTTTGGAAGTTGTTCATATGGTTATTCCAATTTTTAAGGGTTCTGTAAGGGTTCTTTAAGGGTTCAATTTGATGATTTTCTAAGATACCTACATGAATTTTCTATTTTTCTAATGATTTTCATGTAAATGGATTGTTTTTAAAAGGTAAAATAAATGATATTTATTAAATAATTACATTTACCTTTTGAGTAAAATGCTATGTTTTCAATAAAGGGGGTTTTCATGAGTTTTAATGTTAATCAATGGAGTTACAATTTTCTTATTTTTATATCCCTTACAAATCATTTTATTGTCATCCCACATTTTTAAATGTCTTTCACAAGATTTAATGATGATTAAGGTATTGGAATAAGTAAAGTTTAATTTCATGAAGATATTTCCTAAAAGATATCCTGATTTATTTTTTGAATAAAGTTTTATATAGTGAAAAAAATTATATTGTTTAGAAGTGACCACTTTGTATTATATGGTTTTTTATGTATTAGATATGACCTAATTTTATAAAACTATAAACCTGAAAATATACTCAATTTTAAAGAAATTAAATTCTTGATTAATACTCAAGATTATTTAATGATTAAGTTTGGGGCCTTATAGTTGGTATTAGAGGCCGTTTTAGATAAATTTAGTTGTTAGGGTAATATTAACAACTTACCCTTGAAATATTTTACCTTATAGTCAAGTTAAAATGTTATAGCATTTGAATATTACCAAGTTTAATTTCCTAAAATATGTCTATTTAGAATGGTTTTCCACAAAGGAAGTAGAGAAGTGGTAGAGGGATGGAACTAAAAGGAAGATATCCTTTCAAATCAATATCTTGAGATGCTCATAATCAGAAAAGAATAGTTTGTTAGAGTGATGGCTTAGATGAATCGAATGATAAATGGTGGTGGTATCCATGCTATAGGGTAACTTGATATACCATGAAGGAATATGTATTTTATAAATAATTACATGAGGAAACATCCCCCATCATTAAATGGTTCCTCTGACCTAATGGTAGCTGAAGGATGTATTAAATCTCATGAAAAGATATTTGATGTCATGGGATGTTCATAATATCAAAATATAAGCCTTATCTTTTATCATTTTCAAGGGGAAGCTGATCAATGTAGGTATTTGTATAATAATACCAAAGATAAATATTATATTTATTCAATGGAATGTGAAAAATTCAAGGAATATTAACATTAAAAATATTTCCCTAAGTTTTTTCATATATAAATGAAAAAAAAATCATATAATTTAAGAAAAAAATGAATATTTTGTAGCTTTATATGAAGGAAAGTTCACAAGATTGGACAGATATGTGTCAGATTTTATTTGGAACACTGATAAATAAATAAATTAGTTTTAATTAGGATTTAAACCCATTATACCATGATTTTTGGCTATATGAGAATTTAAAATCTATGAGAATGTTTTCATTGTGCTAAAAATGTTGAGATAGTTTTTTTTAACTCTTATGTTCCTCGGGGTGATGAATTTAAGATGTATTTAGGAAGGAAAGTCATGGAGAAACCTGAAAAAATTAAATATTGACGTATGGAAATGATGTTCCAATATTGTACTAAGTGTGGTAAAAATCACCCTAGAGAATATCTTATGAAGTAAGGGAAGTGTTACTGATGTGGAAAGTTTAGTAAAAGTGATTTTTTGGTGCAAAAAAAATCCTTCCTTGTACATATTGTTTCTAAAGATGGAATAATTTTTAAACCTTCTAAAAAAGTTTGTTTAATAGTGGCCAATACCTAACAATTTCACATAGGATTATATTTTTGTTGAATTAGAAGGTTTCTATCAGTGGGTTTTCAAAAAAATCATTATTTCCTTTCCCACTGATTTAGTTAACTCAAAAAGGATTTAAGTTCATATGGAAAAAATAATGAGATGATTGTGTTCAAGAACTAAAAAGAAGATTGTTGAATGCTCCAGTTTTGGCCTTGCCTTCAAGAAATGGTGAATTAATCATCCGTAGTGTTACTTCATTTAAAGGACTTGGTTGTGTCCTAATACAGACTGATCAGGTAATTTATTATGTTTCTCGTCAGTACAAACCTCATGAGTTAAATTACCCAATGCATGATTTGGAATTATATTCTATCATTTTTTCTTTAAAAATTTGAAGGAATCATTTTTATAGAGTAAAATTTGAAATATATACTGATCAGAAAAGTTTAAAGTATGTATTCACTTAGAAAACATTTAACATGAGATAGAGAATATGGATAGAACTGTTCAAGGATTATGATTTCTTGATTCATTATCATCCTAAAAATAAAAAAAAAATGATGAATGATTTTAGTAAAAAAGGTTAGGCTACATTAACAATGTTACATTTTGAATATAACCCTTTGGTTAATGTTTTGATGAATTTTTTCCTAGAAGTTGTGGATATAGGGAAATAATCTATTTTGTTTCAGGTTTTAGTACAGTTGACTTTGTTAAAAATAATTAATAGGTCTCAATAGGGGGATCAATATTTTCAAAAAAAGGTATAATACGTTAATAATGGTAAGTTTCCTAATTTTAATATTATTAAATAAGGTGTTTTGTGATTTGGAAAAATATTTTTTGTGCCTTGTGATTCACAGTTTACAAAAAAGTTCTTTATTGAAGCTCATAGTTCTCCATTTTCTATTCATCTGAGCGACATTAATAATTACACAGACCTATGAGATTATTACTTGTGGGATGGAATGAAAATAGATATTTCTAAATTTACTATGAAGTATTTTACTTGTAAACAGGTTAACGAAAAATGAAAATTACTGAAGGGGGTTCATCAACCATTTACAGTGACGAAGTAGAATTGGGAGAATATATAAATTGTTTTTATGGAAGTATTTTCAAATAATTCTTAAGGTAACAATGTGATTTGGATTATTATCGATCTATTAACTAAATCAACACATTTTTCTTCCACTAAATATACACTATCTTTAGAGAAGATTTTTAGGATGTATATAAAATAGATTATTTGGTTACATAGAGTACCTCTTTCCATTTTATCAATCCATGATTCTAGGTGCACATCCAAATTTTTTAAAGTACTTTAGAATTATTTTGTACTAAATTAAATTTTATTAAAACTTTTCATCCTCAATCTGATGGACAGTCTGAATGGAGGATTTAGGTATTGGAAGATAGGGTTAGTTCTCTCCCAATTCATTATTAGGGAAGTATGGATCAAAATATTTCTTTAGTTGAGTATTCTTAACATTTTTTCATTATAATATACAGATGGAAACCTTCAAGGAATTATACACAAAGTGATTTGTGACAACATTATTTTGGGGTGATGTAGGAGAAAGGAAGTTGATGGGACTAGTGTGGGTAGAGGAAATGGTAAACAATATAATTTGATTCAACAACACATGAGGGCAGGTCATAACATAAAAAAAATTATCCAGATAATTGGAGGAAAGATATTTCTTTTGAGTTAGGTGATCATGTCTTCTTAAAAGCTCTCCATGGAAAAGAGTGATTTTTTTTGGTAAGAATGGGAAGCTCAGTCTATTGTTCATTAGACCTTATGAAATCCTATAGAAAGTTGGAAAATTTTCCTAAAGAGTGGATTTACCTATAATTTTATCCTTGTTAGACAACATAACTCATGTGTCATTTCTAAGGAAGTATGTATCATATTCATATAATGTTTTTAACCCTAAATTAGTTCATCCAAAAGATAATCCTTCTTATAAGGAACAATCACTTCATGTTATTGACTGTAGAGATAAAGTGTTTCAGAATAAGGTGATTCATTATGTTAAGCTTTTATATAAAACCCATATGGTTGAAGAGGAAATGTGGGAATCTGAAAATTCTCTCTGAGGGAAAAACATCCCCTCTAATTTTATAAGTGAATTATATTGTGAGGATGCAATTTCCAAATGGAGGAGAGATGTAACATCCAAGGTAATGGAAGAATAATTATTTTAATATTTATTAATATTTATGAATTAGATATTAATTTTACCTAAAAAAGGGATTTATATGTCTGATATCATACCTGACATGCAACAATAAGTATCTCTGAAATCTTATGTTACACACAAGATAGAGTGATACCAAAAATAATAATATATTATTATTATTATTATTTTAAGTAGTAGTTATCACCTTGAAATTGTATTTGTGGGAATGAATAATAATACCTATTTTATTTTTACACATTTTTATTGAATTTAATTACATTTAACCAATAAATTTTATAGGCTTAAAATAAGAATAAACTCAATTTTAAGCATAAAAGCTCTATATTTTTAAAAGGTAGATTTACTACCTTTTAATTGAGAAACCATTTTAAATATAATTTTTTAAAATTTTCTAATTTTTATTTTACAAAATAAACTTCATTTTTTAAATTGGGATATCTAAATTTACATTGGGTTTATTTTTTGTATTTTTTTTTGAAAACCTTCATATTCTGATAACTAGTGATAAAACTGAAATTTAGTCCAAAACTACTTTTTCATCTAATTTATTTATATATTTAAATTGTTATTTTTTAGGTTTTAAATTATAATTAGTTCAATTTAATATTAGTTAAACTAATATATTTTATTGAAAACAATTTCTTTTTAAATTTAGATATAAAAATTTAGCAAACTTTTGAACATTTTTTTACTTTAAAACCTCGCTTTATCATCCCATCGGCGATACTAAAATGAAATTAATGTACTCTACTTATGTGATTGGAATTTTTAAAAATGTATTAAATATTTGGAATAATCATAATTTCTAATTTCTAATAAGTTTAACTTAGTTTTGACAAAAAATATTAGTGAAAGTAATTAAAATTAATTACACTGATTAAACGGAATATTAGCTTCCCAAGGGACTAAACCTTAAAATTTAGAGCCAAAATGACCTATAAACTTGCCCAAAATACTTTTTATATTAATATTTAGAACCTATACTCACTTTTATTAAATATTTATAATTATGGGATCCACTTGACATGATAAAAATGTGGGTGAAATTACCTTTTCAAAACATTACAAGAAGTCCACGCCTTCCCCACTATAAAAAGGCACTGACCCTTCCCATTTATTCACACCACTCAATACCTTTGGATGATAAAAACCCTACCCAAGTAAGATCACAAAATACATAAATTCACCCTATAGGTATCACATTGTGAATGAAGTAAATTGATATGTTGTTCGGTGCAAATCAAACGGAGTTAACCAAAAAAGAGCCAAAATTCTTCAATATGCATTTATGTTTTATTTCCTTATCCACCCCCCTTAACTTATTATTATCCCATGATCATATAATAAAATAATTATAATCAGTATACTGAGATGTTTTTGTCTTCATGTTTCTAACTACACAAACACACACTTCTATTAAATGGGTAACAAAATTACCATTCTTGTACTACGAATTACCGTCTCATGTAACGATGTCGTTCATTATTTCATTACCACCTCTCTTGGTTTGAAATTAAGATGGAAATAATATTTTTATATGATATATATATATATATTATCTAAAATTTATTAATAATTTTTAAATTTTTATATACACATACCTTCATGATTTCCATTTTATGTAAATATGGTAATGTCATCTATGGGTGTGTATACTACTGCCTCCTCAAAGTGATGTGATATTTTAATACAATACATTAAATTTATTAACTATATTTTTAATAAAAAAAATTGACATAAATAACATATATATGATATTAATGAAATAACTATCTTTTTGTAAATATAATATACCATTTTCTTTAACACCTTTTCACACATTGAAAAAGTTATTACGTCATTCATGGACGTGTCGACTACCACCTCCTCAACATTATGTGATTACTTTTATATAAAAAGAATTATATATTTAATAATATATGATTAAATATTATGGAATATGTTATATAATTATCATTCTATAAATTTAAATTTCACTTAACTTCTTTTTGTAATGATCATTGTAGAATAAGAACGTTACTCATTCGTATGTATGACCAACCGTCTCTATGATTGTAACATTGGTTATTTTTTAATAACCATCATTCATGATTGGTTTTAAATTTATAATTTATGTAAAAATATATTAATTATTTAATGATTCTTATTCTATATATTTTTATATAATGAAGCCTTTGACCATTGTTGACCTAAAAAAGTTGTTTCTGACACATAGACTAAATATGGTCAAAACACGCGACGTAGACTTAAAAATTTATATAGTTATTTACAACATTATAATAATTGAAATAAAAGTAAGAATAAACTTAAAAAATATTCTTAAGAAATTAAATAATAAACAGAGGTTTATTACTCATGAGTATAAAGATAGACATGACAATTCATACTCAAGGTAAGGGATTTTGGATCAATCTCCTTTTATTAAGTCATTTCTTGATGATATACACATTTATTCCTTTATAACATGTATATAATGTTCCTTTTACATTCTATATCCATATTTTATCAATTATCATATATTTAATGTTTTTTTAAATTTTATTCTTCCATGGCGCTTATGATTCAATTTTTTAAAGTGGTATGTGACACTTTGAATGTTTAATGATATAATTTCAAAATCTTATCTCTATGTCAATATTCCTAATATTATTTTACATATTTATTTATATAGATATAAAATGGTTATAAAGTAAATTTTATGTCAATTTTTAATTTCATTTATATTTTCAAAAAAATAAATCTTTTTATATGTTTTATATGTAACATTTTCAAAAACAAAAAAAGGAATGTTCTTTTTTTAATGTACCCAGTGATAATGACTTTTCTGACGTCATGGACATTATTTTATTTCTGGATTCCTTTATAAGATTCAATGTTTTACTAAATGAAAAACTTCTTTAACATTTTGGGTATCTTCATATTGAAATTTTTTTTTAAAAATAAATATGTATTTTGTATTAAAAAATAGGCTTTTTGAAATAAAATAGAATTTTAATTACAGAAATTGAATTTCATATGAGTTTAAAATAGTTTTTAAAATGATCAAATGTTTTATTTCATATTGTGTTTCTTGGACATTATAAATGATGGGTGCTCCCAGATATTATTAGGTGAGCTCGTTATAGCTTAAATAATGGGGGCACACAGATAACACTTCAATTCGTAGAGAATGATTATATTCTCTATATAATTATTTTTGAAGTGTTCCATATTCTTATTCAAATCTACAAGGGTTCTCTAAGGGTTAAATGTGATGATATCCCAAGGTACATATATTAATTTTAAATGTTTTCTAATGAGTTTCATGTAAATAATTTGTTTTTAAAAGGTAAAATAAATAAAATTTATTAAACAATGATATTTTCTTTTTGGATAAAATTTTATGCTTTCAAGAAAGGGTTTTTCATTAGTTTTAATATATAACAATGGACTAATTTTTTCCTTCTTTTAATATACATTACTGAGATTTTTATTATCATCCCACATTTTTTTAAAAAATCAAATATTTAATGATGATTAAGGTATTGGAAGAGGTAAAGTTGAAAGTAATTAAGAGTTTTGATAAATGATATCATGCATTATTTTTTAAAAAAGTTTTATATAGTGAGAAAATGGACAGTGTTTCAAAGTGTCCACTTTGTATTATATGGTTTTGTTATGTATTAGATATTACCTAATTCTCTAAAACTTTAAACCTCAAAATATCCTCAATTTAAAGGAAATTATATTCTTGAAAAAAAGCTCAGTATTATGTAAACTTTAATTTAGGGGCCTTATAATAAAGATGGTTAATAGCACATCTGAAGAATGTTGGACTTGATGTAAGAGTAATTTTGTTTCATTTCTACTTCAATGAGACATGTTTTATAAAATACGCCTTATATATTTTACATGGTGTATATATTGAAACTTTGAAATATATATCATGAATCCAAAATTTATCTTCGTATTCCATTTTTTTATTCAATTTTTCTCTTTTAATAATCTTTTATTCAAATTTCTCTAAATAATTAAGGATTTATTTCACAGCCTCATTTTTAATCAAGATTATATATGTTTAACTTTTTTTGACTAAATTTTGTGATATATTCCCCTTAAAACATAAATTTTTAATCTATTATTCTCATTTATTTATTTTCCATGTTCTATACCAATTTTTTCACTCTTTGGTGCATAAAAAGATAAATAATGTTTTCATAAGAAAATTTCAACGCATTTCTTATTTGATCGATAAACTTTTTATTCAATGATAATATTCTTTACAATGTTTACAATAATATTATTTTCTATACTCAAATGATTATTTAATGTAATTTTCCAAACATATTTGAATTTACTTTCAGATTTTTAAATGGAATAACCTGTTCATTTTTTAAATGAAATACTTTTGGAATTTTTACTAACATTTTGAAATGAATATTTGTTTTTAACGTTTATCGATTGATAAAATTTTCCCACCATCATAACTATTATTTTATTTAAATATTAATTTTCAATATTTCATTGATAGTTTAAAATAAAATATTTTTATTAATATTCATGGATTTTTTATTTTAAATGTGTTAAAAAAAGTGTATTATTTTTTAAAATCAATGAAAGTGATTTTGAAAGTGATTTATAAATTTGTTTTTTCAAAACGTTACACGGAAGTTATTTTAAATATTTTTAAACCATTTTAATTTCAATTTATGAAATTTTGGGTTTTACTAAAAAAAATTATTTTTTAAAAATTGAAGGTATTCTTTAATAAATTACTAATTTATAGTTTATGGACATTAAAATTCTCTCTATCACACTCACTAAAAATTGAATTTTTATTAGAAAATAAAACCCACCACAAAGGTCGTGGGAAGGCCAACAACTACATAGGGAGGTCTAAAACGTTCTCATATCACTCTCTTATATTTTTTTTGGTTATTATTTCTCCTCTATGTCAAAATTTTAATTATCATGGATTTATATAGAATAATTTCACTCAATTTAATTTTTTCTGAACTATATACCATTTCTATATATGGTATCAGTTAATAGAGGTTTATTAATAATAAAAAATTCATTGACTATGGAAATATTTTGTATGGTTGATAGAATACGAATCATTATTAATTTATAAGTAATTTTGTGAAATTATTTCATTTTCCATTTAATATACAATGAATTCATTATATTTGAATGTGATGGGAGGGTGTTGGTTGATAATAAAACCACAATGGATCAACAATTATCAAGATACAAAACAAGTGGCCACACTAGTTTGGTAATTTTAATATACCTTCTCTTTATATGAAAGTGTATTGGACAAGGCATTGACTTTAAGATTCAAATTTATTTGTTAAGGCATTAACCGTAAGATATTTAATGTCAAAAATTACACATTAAATTTTTTAGAATTTAGTTATTGTTATCCTTTTAATTTTTTAGTCGATATTATCCAGGTATTTATCTCATTCTCATGTTGTTGAATAAATGGTATGTGTTTTGATTATAAACACCACCGTATTAATTATTACTAATATTATAATGATAGATTATAATATATATAACCTTTACTAAGTATCTGATATCACTATTTATTATATTTTATTTTCCCTAGGATTTGAAATAATAATCAATTAATGAAATTCAAGGATAAAAGAATTGTTTCCATGCAATATTTTATTTTTTTCAAATGTAATATGAAAATCATGTATATATCTAGTTTACTAAGACTAGTAAATTAATTTTTCCATCATAGTAGGATCCCTTGTATATTGTTCCAATGTAATAATTAATGTCCAACTCTAAGATACTTATGATTGGGATACTATATTATTTATCAAAAAATTTTATTAGGACCCTTAGGAAATATATTTTACAACAACATAAGTAACACATGAATTATAATAAAGCCTCAATATATTTGAGAGCTCTTTATGAATTTGTATTCCATATATCAATATTCATGCTGAATTTAAGAATTTTAAGTGAGTTTCATTATTTAATGATATCATCTATAGGAAGGAGGGGAATAAATAGCCATACTAAATGTAGTGATTATACAAAAATCATTTTAATACAGTGGGTGTTGGAGCTGAGAAGACCATAAACATATTATAGAAATTAAGTTTAGTTATGATTAATATCATTTCATGTATGGAGTAACCAAATAGGATATAATTTTTGTTGAAGGATGATATTATTATCACTAACCAAGTCTCATGATTTAGGATAAACAATTTGAACATAAAAAAATTTACTAAAAATCAGATAAAAGTAAATTTTCAAGAATTTTCATGTAGTAAAGACCATGGAGGAAAAATATCCAAACCCCTACATGTAAAGAATGTGGTAAAAACACAGGGGTAAAAGGTTTAAGGGAAAGATATTCTATTATATGTGTGGATAAAAAGTATACAATTATCATAATTTAAAATTCAATAAATAATCGACTAATGTTCAGTTCTTTAATAATAAGGATAAATTGGATTATGTAAACCAATAACCCAATCATCAAGGATAACCCTAATAATTTTATTATGGTATTAATTAATGTCATCTTGATATATTATAAGAGTTATAAAGCTCATGACAATCACTTTAGAGTCATTATTATGAGAAAGGTGTTATATAGTAAATTTGATAAGTTTGAATGTTGATTTCAAGATGTTTCTTTTCTTGGTAATATTCTCTGTATGTATGGAATATCTTAGGAAATTTCTATGAAAAAATAAAATAAAATAATTTCCCTAGAAATTAATGTACCCTTTAAGGATTTGAATTTTCTGTAATTATAGATAATTTATAGAATATAAGACTATAATGAATTAATATTTTTCAATAGTAGTTTTGAATGAGGATTAAGAGAAAACATCCTAGTATTTTTAAAATATTATTTAGTTTTATAGAAAATCTAGAACATGTGGGATTTTAAAATATATATTGAATTGTATAAATAACCCTTAAATTTGTTTTATTAAAGATATATCAAAGAATATATAGATGACCATTAAGGTTATTATATGATATTACAAGATTGTCCTTGGTGAGGTTTAATATATTTTATTGTAGTTTATCTCATGGAATTTTAGGTTATTGGGAAAATCATGTTTTGGAATATATGATTAAGGAAAATACATGATTTAGTATATGACTATATAAGTGAAGATTATTATTTGGGGATATAATGAAGAATGGTTTTTCCAATTTTTTGAATTTTTTTAGTTCAAATATAATCAATAATTTTTTATATGTTTTAAGTTGTACTTTTGTAATTATTTTAGCTTGTGATAAACATTTAAAATGTATATAGAATGATTAAATTTTCGTAGTTTCATTGAATCTTATAGTCAAATAAAATTTGATTTTATTTCATTTGTAATGAAAAATTAATCATGATAATGAACGTAAAAGGATGAAATAATTATAATATTATTAGAATAGATCATTTAAGTAAATTGTTTTATATTTTTTATCCCAATGGTAAAGTAATTTCTTAAACTTAATCAAACTGAGGAAAAATATATCAAGTCTTATTTGAAAATTATAACTCAACTACCTAGTTAGGTTTTAAAAAACTAATGTACAAGTATTATTCTTATATTGTTACATTGATAATGGGTTTCTCACTCATAATAAATAAATTAATGTTCATTATAAAATCTATATTTGATTTTATTACTATGTTATGATATTTTCAATTTAGAAAATATAGTATGAGGAATTAATTTCTATAATTATGGGAGAATATAATACCCAAACAAGTAATTTTATATTTTATTTTAAAAAAATATTATGCTTTATATCGTACAAAACACACAACGTCATTATTAAATTAAACATGAAATAATATTATTTAAAAATGATTATTAAAACCTAGCCATTGGGTTGGTTGGTATGAATAGAAATAACCACATTATAAATTATATTTAAGAAATTTTTACTTAATAAAATTAATTAATTAAATCAATAATGTTAACACTAATCTAATTGTTTTCATTAGAAAAATAATAATAATAAATTTATTTTATAATTCAAAATAGCATTTCTTCAAAAAATAATCAAATGTTTCATACACAGGTAATTAGAATTAAATTTTTATAATTTTAGAATGTTTATTTTCAAAATTTAATATCATTTTTAGAATCATTATGTAAAAATTATATTATATTGTTTTTGTGTAATTTTTCTTTAAGATTTTTTTTATTGAATAGTGAAAAATGACGATTTCTCAGAAACTAAAGTTTATTTTCTATAAATAAATTAATTTACAAGTCCCATGATGTATTTTATTTATATTTAATTTAAAATAATATCCCTTTTACTAAACAAATTATTATTAATTATAAAGGAATTTAATTTATATTTCACTTTGGTATAAAATTATTTTAATGCTTAAAACACATTTTTCATGTAACTGTTTCCAAAGCATTTTTCATAATATATTTAAAATAAATTATTTATTATTGAAGGAATTAAATGTTGAAATTCTTTTTATCAAATTTATAATCATAAGTTTCAAAAATTTTATATAGTTAAGTTTTATTTTGTGTGATAATGAATAATAGTGATGGAAAAATTTTATCACCATGGTAATGGATAAAACAAGTTAATTGAGGTTAAACATATGGGATAGGGTCCCAAAATCAACCCAAAACTTTCCATAATTTCATTATATGAGATTAATTTGACCATAACCATCCTAAATTCAAAATTATAGCATTTTGTGATGATTTCTATTGATTATAATATTATTTTATGTTTAGAAAACTTTCTAAATGCCACTCTATTTCTTTTAAAATATCTAATTTATTTCAATGGTGATAAAAAGAATATATAATTGGTTATAAATTGTTATATTTAATATGAATAAAATATAAATATTATATTAATTTATTTATAATTTTTAGATATTTTATACTTTCCATGAACGCAAATGCAACGACGGCATAATGCTCATGGAAGAAACAAAAAATTAAAAAATTATTTTCAAAACATTAAAAGTAAATTTTTTGGATAAATTATGGTATACCATGAATTTTAAGGATAATAATAATTTATATTTGATTCTTAAATTTTTTATATTTGAATTTATTTTTTATCTTGATGCATTTAAAGTCAATATATCTAAATATTCAAAAGAATTACCTTAAAGGATATTTAATATTAAAAAATAAATGATTAAAAAAAATATAAAAAACCTATATTAAATCAATTTTAAGTGAATGTTTACATATTATCCTTCATGGTTAATTTTTTCACTTTGAATTTTTAAAATAACATTAATAATTATTAAATATTTGAAAACTTTTCTACAATGGTTAAGGATAAACTTGGTTAAAAAGGATGTTAAACAAGTAGAAAAGGTATAAAAAAGAATATAAACTTGTATAAATTTTATTTTTTGATTATATTTCAACCTTATACTATTAATAATTTAATATAATGATGTTTTAGTCCATTTTATATGAGTTATACACATATTATAAATTAATATATCAAGTATTTACAAGTTTTCCACCCACCTAACTTCTAAAATGGAATCTCTTATCTACTATTATTCAAAAAAAAAATAGATAAATTTCAATCCAAAAATTCATGTAAAAAACATTGTCATCTTCCTCCCCATATTATATATCTTATTTTCATTCTATATGTGTAACACCAAGATATTTTAATAGAATAACATTGTACCTGGTAGCATTTATGACATGTAAAACCAAACCTGGAAGAAAATATTAGACCTCAAGGCTTTAAAATATATTTAATTTCAAATATATTCAACATCTTCAAGATCTTGAATTATACATAAAACTGAGTTTAGCTTTTATTATACGCAACACTAAGTTTAGCTTGCATTACACGCAATGTTGAATTTAAACGAAATGTGACATATTATTAAAATATTAATATTTAATATGATAGTTATCACCTAGATGGTAAATTGTTTGTTATTAATAATACTAACTAAATTATGAAAATTATGTTTATCTATTTATTATAAATTAAATAAGAATAATTTAATAGAAAATGAAATGTTTTCTGAATAATGTATTTTTTTTAAACGGTTTAGTCGCGCTTTACGCACATAATTAAGAATTAATTTTTACCAATTTTACAAAATATATTTGAAAATTTTAACTTCATTTTTTAAATAATAATATAAAATTTATCTTAGTGTGGATTGTTTTTATTTTTCTAAAAACGTTTATTTTTTGTGAATAGTGAAAAAATCTTAATTTTAATTAAAAAATACATTTTCTTTTAAATTATTTTCAATGATAAATTATATTTTAATTTTTATAAAATTAAAATTAGTTAAATTATATTTATATTTATCCAATTTATATTTCTTGAATTTTTGTCATATTTTATTTTGATATAAAAAATTTATAAATTTTTGGATATTTTCTCTTGGATAACCTGCATTATCATCGCGTCTATGTGGATGATATTAAATTAAATCCAAAATATTATGTGGATAAAATTTTATAAAATGGATTAAATATTATGCATCATAATAATTAAATTTTTTAGTATATTCAATTTAATATTTTTCATAATAATTACTAATGATAATAAAATTTAATTACCGCAGTTAAGGTTAAAATCAAAAAAAATTAATGCTACATGACCTTGTGTTAAAATTATTTATCAACACACATATGTTTTTTATTTGATAAATTTTATTACATACTTATAATCATTAGGTACAAATTATATCATAATATTCATCTTATTTTATTCTTAATGTTTAAATTACCTAGGTTAAAAAAAATAATTACTATGGTGGAAAGTAAAGTTGTAAAAAAAGAGTAAACTTAAAGGATAAGGAATAACATGTTTAAAATGTGTGATTTTTTGTGTGTTGGAGGATTTTATACACCATATAATATTTTAAATACATTATTTAACAACTTTGGAGCCACATGATGTGAGGGTGACCTCCCATTATTTAGTATTTTTTGGTATTTACAAAATTCTCACTCCTCCTCAATTATAAAAGGGGACTCACTCCCCTAGTTTCATTACACCTCTAAAGCCATTTGGATCAACCAAAACCAACCCATGTAACTTCTTAAATCCTTAAATATCATCTTATAAACCTTATTTTTTGTATAAATTCAACCTATTAAGTCTTTTGGTGTAAACCTAGGGAGGATACCTGAAGAAGATGTAACATTCTTCAATGAGAGGTTTTATTTTATTTCTTCCTCTACCTCCTTTAATTATTATTAAACTATTATGATATAATAACCTCATTATATACCATATAATTATATTTTTTATGTTAATTTCATGAACTACAATAATCTATACTTCTGTCAAATGGGTTACACAATCATCATTTGTGTGTATGGGGGACTACCATCTCGTAAACAGATGTCATTTGTTTTCAATAAATAACTCTTAAAATTGGGTATGATGATGTATATAAAGTATATAAATTATAATTATACCATTATTATAACAATTTAGTAGTTATATCATGTATAAAGTTTCACTTTCCATTTTTTATGAGACACAATAACGTCGCTCGTGTGTACAACTGACTACCACATCGTGAAGCAGTGTGATTAAATTTTCACTAACTATTTACATGGAATGTGATAAGGATAAAGTTAATGATTATATTTGATATATAATAAATAATTATTATATTAATTACATATTTATCATTATTAATATATAATATATTATTTTCTTTTTTTTACACTGACAAATGATAGCATAATTGGTGTACGTGTGGACTACCACCCTCACAAAGTGATGTGACTCTATTTTCATCACCACACCACATGGATATTATATATAAGTATATTTAAAGAAATAATATATTTTATATCTTATTACTATAATTTTTTATATATTAACTATTACTTACCTCCCTTCCATAATTATCATTGCAAATTGGAAAAATTACCTATATCTATGTACGACCTACCATCTCTAAGATGGTAACATAGTTCATTTTCAATAAAGATATTTTATGAGTGGTTTTAAAAGTATAATTGATGTATATATATGATGATAATTTTATTTTTTTATTATGTATATGAAGAAACTACAAAATATGCAAAAGAACCCTAACTTTAATAACAAATAACAAATGAGACAACAAGGAAATTAACTCCAAAAACAATGAAAATAAAGAAATATTAATAACAAATGGGTAATAAAATGTTATTAAAGGATGATATATGATATTTTAATAATTAATATGGTTTATAAATAATTTAATATCATTTTTAAAACCACTATATAGTAGGATAAATCGCATTCAACCAAAAGGAAGTGTAAGGTAAGAAATTCTATCTCAATTTCCTTTCATTGTGGAACATTTTTTTTTATGAAATAAATTATTTTATATGGAGTATAAACTACCCCTTTGACATGTTATATCATGATTTAGTGATAATTCATGGTATTTTGAGTGTCGTTTTGAATTATTTTATCCACAAAGGTTTTACTTAAGAGTTACCAAGTGGTAAATAATTTCATAAATTAATTTCTTTTTATTGGGTTATATTAATTTTTCATCATATTTGATATTCTAATATTATTTGTGTGATGAATTTCAATTAAATTATGTTTTATTTAAAAAAAATTATGTGTATTTTTATTATATATAAGTAATTTATTCATTTATTAACTTTGAATTCAAAATTATGTTAATTTTAAGGGTTTATTTAACAATCACATTCTCATCGAGATTGTTTATTCTTGAATTTCATTTGAAGGAAATTATTTGATAATTTTATAATAAAATAATATAATTTTCTCATACCCTATTCATTCATGATGTTTTCAATTAATTGTGCAATTTCTACTCTTTGGTCCTTATAATAATTTAAAAAATGTTTTTAATGAAATTCGACTTTATTTATCTCTTTGGTTGGAAGTGTATTTTCTTCTAAAACCGTGTTTTCTAAGAAAAATTAAAAAAAATTAACCATTTAAAAATAATTTATTAAAGGATTTTTTAATCATTTTAGTATTTTCAAAAACAATGAATGGGAGCTTAGTTATATTTTCCAAATAATGCATGATTCTATTTTACTGAAAAAAAAAAGAAATGATTGTTTATTTTAATGTGTACGGCATGAATGGAATTTCTAGAATTCTTGACCTCTCAAATATTTTAAATCTTATTTTATAATTTTCAAAGGATATTTTCAAATAAAAATATTTTCAAAATTTTTGTTGAAATTTATCTTTTTAAAGGTGATTTCCAAAATTAAAATGATATTTTCCTCAAGAATGTTTTAAATATATTTTTATTGTATTTCAATTCATAGATGATAATAACCCTTTATTATTACTCCAATGGGTATATGTTGTGTTTCTTTTATAATTATTCTTCTTTTGGACGGTTTATGATCATTTTGATCGATAAATGTAATGAAATTCACTTCTTTGATTAACATTTGTAGTAATTACCTTTCCCTTGAGTTATTCACTTTCATGTGGACATTAAATTTCCCATAAATATCCATATTATTTTTCATTGATATGCTTACTTCCTAAAATATATATCATTTTACATATGGTGTTATCTATGGATATTTAGTTGTTTATCTGGGGAATTATTGATAAATCTGTATTCCTTACTCAATAAGGATGTTTGATGGTAGGGCACAATGTTCATAAATTAAATTGATTATTCTTTATAAGAGGAATGCTTTGGACATGTAGAAATGGGTGGGTCCCAGAGTTAGATAGTCCATTGATTAATCGATATTCTCTTAAGGTTAATTATTAATCTATCTTGAATTCAATTATCCAAATAAAATTAGTTTCTCCCAAGTAGTTTTAAATATTATTGTGAAAGTTCTTAATGGTAGAGGTATCATGATTCTAAGTTCAGGACATGTCAGGACCCAACCCACTGATGTCCAACCCATGACTACATTAATCATGTCTCTAATAGGCTAGTGGCTGGTGACTAACATCGAGAGTGCATATCCCACAAATGGGAGGAATTATACTAAATTACTTGTACACACACACAAGTATTCGATCCCATATAATTTTGAAATGTAAAAAAACTTAAATAATACATGAATACATCTAATAACTCGCAATAGAGTATGACAGTAAAAGAACTGAAATCTGAAAAAGGGGCCAAATATAATCCCAACCAAAAACTATCAAATTAAAACTTGCTCCAAGGGTGAAGACCATGTCAAATGAAACATCCAAGTAAAACACCTCAATCTATCAAGATTCATATATACTCCACCTACTTTCTATCACTGTCAAAATGGTTTTTGTCTTCATAAGACTCAAAATGTGTTGGAAAAGACAATGCAGTGGTGAGTATGAAAATAACCAATAGGGCACCTAGAAATCACTAAACATGAGGCACCAAGTATAGTCATCTCAATACAATATATAACAATCAATGTATAATAGAAACACCTATATATACTTAGGAAAGAAAACATGCCACCAGGCGGTCATAACCAACTGCCATCCATATGATTATACTTGAAACAATTATAATTCAGGGATAATCCACTCCTAAATCCATGATATAATTGGAGAAACTTGACGAAGAGTTCTAGATCATTGGGCCCCACCCAATGAAATCTCACTGGTCTAAGAATACTCTGATACACAAATAGGGGAACTCCTAGAACTGTTGGGGGACACCACGAACCCAATCTGGATCAACCCTCTGTGTAGGGGATCATATGTGAATGAAACCAAAAACCCTACTGATACATTCTATTAGATTGAGGATAAATTCCCTACTCAGGTTGGTCAGTCCGATTCTACAAACCCCACGTAGGGAAAAATTGAGGATAGAAGATCTCACTCTGGTCTCACCAATGGATTCTTCAACTCTATCTGAGACTCATCCTCTATATGGGATCACATTATAGTGATATGGATGTAATATTTCCATATAAACTTTAGGTAAATGACAAAGGGAAACACACACAACCTATACTGGTACAAAATTATAAAATTAAGACCCACAAGCACTCTTGAAGGAGGTACATGGCATGGCCATCTATCCCCTTGATTGCCTGTGTGGAAGAGATCCACACTCCATATAGTCTCTATATACATGTCTTATATAAGGAGTACACAATATGTAGAGACACACGGTATTCAGCCCATGTTTCCTGGTTATTTCTATGTACGGTGGTTGTGTATGTGTATTATTCTGTATACACTAAGTCGTGTCATTGTACATGCACACGATGTGCCATCTGGCTAAGTACTTTTACATGTGTCTATTTCATCTCTAAAGTACACATTGAGTTACACATAAGGGTTCAAACACTGTGTGATAAGGGTCAAACACCATGTGATCCATAACTCTAGATGAAATCCTAGCGTAGTAGCTAAGGGTCCCACACAATGTGTAAACCGAGCTACACACTATTTTGATTGGGATTTTATAGATGCATTGGGATCTATTCCATGTTTTACTACATATCTCTAGATCCACCACCCTTTCCAGAACTTGTACATAAGGGTTATCTGGGTCCTTTCCAATACTAATCAATGGAAAACTAGGATTGAATATACTTATAAATCAAACCATTGAGGATTTCATCTTCATGCATGAAAACTGGGAGAAAAAAAATCCCAAAAATACAATCTGATATTCCATTGATCATCCACCATATTCATCCCACCTTGATCATGAAACTATTCATGAACCTTACCCACATTATCAATCTGTTTCACTGAAGAACCATCATAGAATGATTTAATATCAGACATTAATCGAACTGTGTGACAAAATAAAGTATATTTGATGATCGTGTGAAGAATAGAGTGAGAAATACATAAGACATAAAATTGAGGAACAAAATTTGGTATTTATTTGTTTAGACTTGATTTATTATCATATAAATGATAAATGAATAGGTATAAATCAATAAAAATTTAAACGATCTCATAGAATTAAATCTACCAGCAATGTGAGAATAAATTCTGTTTGTAGAATTGATCATTGTTCACTAGAGATCAAATAAGAGGATGTAAATCATAAAAAACATCCTAAATAGAGTTTGGATCGATCATCTATGAATATGGTCATGTTTTTGTTGTTGATGAGATCCATGGACTCTGTTGGCATGATGATTCGTGATATGATTCTGGTCTGTCATTGTTTCCCAAGAAAATCTCTCCAATGGTTTGTCTAAATACCTAGGGTTTGAGTGGCTAACCCTGTGGAAATTATATTACTATTTTTTTAAAGTATAAACATCTTCTACTTCAAAAATAAAGAAAATAAATTAATTATTTCATTTAATTATGCCTACACTTAATTTTTCAAAAATGGATCGTATCGAAAAATATTATGTCCCTCCTAGGGTAAAACTCATATTCCGAACTCAATGGTGTGCTTGGATTTATAATTTGGTCCCCCATTCAGGATTTAACCACTTTTTTAGTAAAATTGTGTATGTGTATTGTTTAAAATATTTAATATATTTCAATCATTTATTTCGGCCATACCTGGCCTCAGAATAGCATGTCTTCTTAGTGTCTGGTCTCTTAAATAATCCTTATAATATCGCAAAACAATACACAGAAAATTATGACATGTTAAATTCTCCCCACCTTAGGGTTTACATCCCAAAAATCCAAAATAAGGGCTAAAAAATAGATGTGGGTACTGATCATGAATCTAAGCCTCCCGCTCCCATGTGATCTTATGAAGATTCTCGTGCTTCCATTGGAAATGCACAAGGGAAATTGATCACCCATGTAATATTTTCTTCTATCGATACTCAATCTCTACCAAGTACTCTATAAAATTATCTCCATCCTTGATGTATAGCTCACCCCAATTGATAATGTGAGATGGGTCATGGACGTACCTCCTTAGTTGTGACATGTGGAAGATGTCATGTACCCGGTCCAACTATGATGTTAGATATAAGTGATGCATCATCATTCTATATCTACATAGTATCTATATGGGACCAATGAATCTCATAGATAACTTTCTTCCATGGAAAAATCTCCACAATCCACATTTAGGTGAGACTTATATGAACACATGGTATCCATCCTCAACTCCATAGGTCTCCTTCTTCAGTCCACATAAGTCTTATGATGGATTTCTATAGTCATCATCTATTCTTGGATGATCTTCACATTTTATATAGTAGCTCACACCAAATCCATGCACATGTGTGATGACTAACCTAGATCATTCCAAAAAATTGGTGACCTATAGGTTTGACCATACAAAGCTTCGAATGGTGTCATTCCAATGGAGGAATGATAGTTATTTTTTTACTCAAACTCCACCAAGGGTAAGTGATCCTCTAAACTATATCCAAAGTCCAACATGAAATCCTGTAGTATATCCAACATGAACTGGAAGGTCCAATCTATCATACTGTCAGTCTGGGGGTGAAAAATTATTCTCAAGAACAACTGAATCCTAAAACCCTCCTATGATCCCATATATATCCAAGATGTGATGCAAGAATCACAATCAAAGACAATATTTTAGGGGGAAACCTATGGAGTCGGAATATCTCCTGCGTGTTGAGACATCCCATGCTCACTATTAACCTCTTCTCTCAAATAGCTAGGAAATGGATTGACTTGGTGTGTCGGTATACAATCACCCAGGTGGCATCATATCCCCTAGACATATGTCATAATATTTTAATGAATTCCTTGGATATCCTAGACCACTTCCACTCTAGAACCTATATGGGTAAAGCTAAACTCACTGGAACTTATTGCTCAGCCTTCACTTGCTGACAAGTAAGAAATCAAGAGAAAACACTAAAACTCTGTTATTCATACCTGGCCACCAAAACTGACATCAGAGGTCCTGGTACATATTTTCCACATATTAATATATATCCAAATATGATTTATAAAACTCCCACAACACCTCCTCCCACAACTTCAAAGGTACCTTCATATGTTCTCAAAAAAGTATAACATGTTACCCACCGTCAAAATATCCATCAGGAGCATGTATGATGGGAATTTGAGTACATTAGGTCTCACAGTCGGTATCTCCTCACTGATCATCCCAATCACGTTGTAAAATTGGTGGGTTAATAACCATCAACTAAGGATATGAATCATTATCCATTTCCATGAAGGAAAAATACAGCAAGGCTAATTGCTCGAATGCGTCATCCAAGAATTGAGAACAAGATCTCCTATGGAGATCATATTCCACCCTATTCCCCTTACCAAAAGTATATACAATCTTGAAGACACAATATTGGAAGAACTCTATCCATATTTTGTGTCTCGATTTTAGATCCTATTGTGAGAAGATGTAGTAGAGGCTCATGTGGTCAGAGTAAATGATAAACTACCCTCCCATTATGTAGTGTAACAACATCTTAAAAATGAAGAATGGTGCTACTTAATAAAGATCATGGGTCACCTAGTTCTGCTCATGTGGTATCAGCTGGAATGAAAAATAGGAAATAAATGATTTCCTCTTCATTGTAACACAACCAAGTCTGGTCCCCGATGCATCGTAGAACACTACATACTTAATAACATCCTATGGAAATCTCAACATTGGATCACTCGTCAACCTTTATCTCACCTCCAGAAATCCCTATTGGTGCATTTTTTCCACACAAAAGGATTCCCCTTTAAATTCAAATTCATCAATAGTGATGAAAATCTAGAGAAGTCGGGTATAAAAATCTCATATTACCCTTCCTATCCAAGAAAACTCTCCATCTCAATAGCACTCTTGGGTGGATCCTAAGTAATCACTACCTCAAACTTTTTCCGGCCCACAACTAATCAAGTCTTTGTGATGAAGTGTTCTAGAAAGTGGACTTCTAAATTCTAAAATTGACACTTTGAGAGCTTCTAATAAAGCTTATGCTCTCTGAGTGTGTCCAGAACCATCCTCAAGTGTCTTGCATGCTCCTCCTCAAAGGCTGAATATACTAGTATGTTTTCAATGTATACCACCATGAACTGGTCTAAGAAAGGATAAAAGATCGGGTTCATGATCCCCATGAACACTTAAGGGGAGTTATTTATTCCAAATGGCATAACCAAGTACTCATAGTGACTAGAATGACATATTAATTTCATATTTGATATATCATCCTCCCATACTCACAACTGGTGATGGCCTGATCTGAGGTCAATCTTCGAGAACAATCTCACCCCTCTCAACTGATCAAAGAGGTCGTTGATCCTCCTTAGTGGATACATATTCTTCACAATCACCTAAATAAAGCATTGTTAATCCACACATGACCTCAATCTCTCATATTCTTTCATCGCAAATAGCACCGGGACTACCCTGGGGAAAATGTTGAGTCTCACGAAGCCCTTCTCCAACAAGTCCTCCAACTACACCCATAGCTCTAGAATCTCTACGAGAGTCATCCAATTTGATGGTGTAGATATATATACTATCTCATGATGAAATTTTTTGGAATATTCAATTTCTTAAAAGGGTGTTAAACCTCATAAATCTTCAAGAAATACTTCCTTATACACTGCCACTACCATAGGAAACTGAAATCCCAAAGAATATTCTACTCCAAGAGTCATGTTATCCAAATGACGAGTAATTCTCTACACATATATATGTTTGATCTCATCCTGCTCATCCAGGGTCTTCTTTTCACCCACAAATGAACAAATCAGTCTATCTCAAAGGACACACCATATTCTCCACCTAAAACTATCAATATGGTAATGAATAGTTGATAGATAGTCCTTACATAATATGAAATCATAAGGCCTCATTGTATAAGCAAGGAGATCTTATACAAAACTCTCACCACCAAAAGTTATATTGCACTGTTTGAACAAGTTCACAATCTCCAAGTCACCACATGTCGGAGTCTCCAACTGTAAAGGTGGAGCCAAAGGATCAACTAAAATCTCTAGGTATCGAACGATTGAAGTGGAAAGGAAGTAATGACTTAAACCTGTGACTATCAATACTAGAGATAAAGTGGAAAAGATAGATATTATACCTTGAATCATCCCTAAATCTTTAGGTTCATAGGCCTCTGTAGCTTATAATTGGCCTCATCCTTAACCACCAGCTCCCTGAGCCTATCATGGACCACCTGGGGTAGTGGTTATAATAGATCAAACCTATGAACATATCATGTTGACATTCCAACCCCTCATTCACATCCCCCACCCTACGGAACACCCTAATTCTGAATCTTTCTCTATCTCAGAAATCCCTGGACTGTCTCATGAACATTTGTACGATTGTTAAAAAAATCTGGAATTATATGTCCCTAAATATCATAGAAGAAGCATTGCCTCTCCAATTACCGATTTGAGCTACATTGATATCCCTACACTGTTTTCATCGTGTCCTAGGATCACCTCCTAAAGTTTCTGACATTCTTGGACCTTTGTGACTACCATCGTCTACCTTTTGGTGAGGTCTCAGCTACTAGGTTCCACCTACTAGCTCCCACTACCAGTTTCTTCTCTTCTAGAAATATCTCCACCAACAAGTCTCACACAATCTCGTCAACATAGGTGGGAATGGGAATGGGAATGGATAGTACTAAAGCCTTGATGTCCCAGTGCAAGCACTAATCAATGGTATGAGCTATAAATAAATGATCCCACACCATATCCAAGGAATAACGTGAGAGATCCGTAAAACTCATTGAGTACTCCAACAAGGGATTACTTCTCTTCTATAGATTCATAATATTATATATGTACACTAATTGTAACATTAATGGAAATAAATCCTCTATGAATGGATGCTCAAAGTGAGACTAGGATGGATTTATCTCATCTTGTGACTAAGTGACCAAGCTCCACCATCTCCCAGTAGATCTCTGAAGAATACTCCCCATGAGGACTGCTATCTGATCTTCTTGTGTACTCACAAGGTGAAAATGTGAGTGACTAACTCTATTCATTCCTTTGAAACCTTGGGTTCTGTATCACCCTAAAACTTAAGAGTTTGCTGCCTCTGAAACTCATGAAGCACACTCAACCTATATGCATCCTCAACTAATATTACCACTTCTAGATGCTACTCAACAGGTGATGGTATAACTGGTAAAACACTCATAGGTGATATCACTAGTACAAGACTATGTACTGATGCCTCATAACTAGGCATATCACCCTCATGATCATGTAGTGGAATCCTAGATGGTTGTCTACATTGAGTAATCCTGTAATTAAAATAAGATTTACCACGATCAACAGAGTATATCTAGGGAGTTAACTCAATTAGGACATGGAAAACACAACCCTTCATGTATGATGTATGTACCAAAAATTTTCCCTACAACCAATTTTTACATGAACAGAGTCAAAAGGTGGGTGATCAGGGTCCATATTTATTGATACATTGACCACCACACCAACACAGGATTCCCTGGACTAAGAGTCAAACTCAAAACACTAAACACTATTTCCCCAAAATGATATCATTGATTGTGGTCCTATGGTAGAACTGAATCCTTTTATACCACTTTTTAATAACCCAACCTATTGAGGTCTAACAAATGACTACCCCAAGCCCACCTCTAACAGTCTAGTGGTTCGTGACCAATACTGAGAAGGAATTTCCCAAAAAAATTTGGCATTATCCTAAAGTACCTTTACACTCAAAAACACATCTACAAGTCCATAGAATAAGAAAATGTGAAACAAAAAAACAATATATACATGCATCTAATCTTCCAAAAAAATTACGATAGTAAAAGTACTAAAAGTGGAAAAAGCGTCCAAATACAAGTCCATCAAAAAAATGTAAAAGTTCATCACATTCTAAGGGCATGGATTAAGTCAAATGAAATCTACCGATAAAACACCTTTATCTATCAAGATCCAAATATTCTCCACTATATCCTTGTCCTCCCAGGACACCTTAAAAATGGTTGTCATCTATATAAGACACAACATGTATGGGAAAATCCTGTGCAAGGGTGAGTATAAAAATACTTAGTTGGACACCCAGAAAACATTGAACATGAAGAACCAAGTACAGTCATCTCAATAAAAGATATAAAAATCAGTGTATAACATAAATACCCAGATATATATACTCATGAAAGAAATGAAGCCACCGGCTGGTCATAACCAACTGGAAGCCATTGTATTATGGTCTATGCAACGCTCATTCTAGGAGAATCCACACTATAAGTCATGCTATCATGGAGACACTTGAGGAAGAGTTCTATCTCATTGGTCTTTTCCTAATTAAATCTCATTTCCCCAAGAATACTCTAATACATAGATTTTGGGTTTCACCTAGAACCACTAGGGGACACCAAAAACCCAATTCGGATCAACCCGCTATTTAGGGGATCATATTTCAATAATACAAAAAACCCTATAGATACTGCCTCAAAGACAGAGGATCAATTCCCTACTCGGAGAGTTCACTCTGATTCTAGAAACCCCACCCAGGGAACAAAGGATGATATAGGATCAATGACCTACTCTATCTGAGAATAGACCACTATATGGGATCACAATCGAGTCATATGGTTGTAATGCCACATTATACCCACCATGGAAAGGACCAAGAGAAATAAAATCAACCTATAATATTCCAAAATAAGAAAACAAAGAGCCACAAGAACTCTAGAAGGGGGTACATGGAATGTTACAGTGGTTACATGGCATTTTTAGCTATCCCCTTGCCTTCCAGTGTGGAGGAGACTCACAAGAAATTTAGTCTCTATATACACAACATATAGAAGGAGTACACTTCATTTAGAGACACAAGGTATCCTACCCATTTCACCTAGTCACTTCTAAATACTATAGTTGTGTCTTTATAGTAGCATGTGTACACCAAGTCATGTTTATGTACAAGAACATGACATTCTATATAGCCATGTAATTTTTCCCTCCTATGTGTACACTTTGAAGTACACACCATGTCACACGGAAGGGGTAACATGTTGTGTAATCCTTAACTCTGGTTGAAACACTATCACCACATCCAGGAGTCCCACACATTGTGTAACCCTAAGTATAGATTGTGTCAGTCAGGATTTTCCAAATCCATTTGGATCTGTTCTGCATCATCGTATGCATCTCTGAATATTCCACTATTGTTTGAAATTTTAGATTAGGGTTCATCTGGTTCTTTCCAACATTGATAGATGGAAAAATTATTGTGGGTCCACTCAAAAATAAAATCATTGAGTTTTTCATCTTCATGTGTCAAAATTAAGAGAAAAAAACCCATAAATCTGATCTCATCTACCACTGATCATTCATTATCATCGTCACACCTTGATCACACAACTATTCATGAACTATACCTATGGCATCAATATGTTGCGCTGAATAACAGTCATGCAACGATTGAATATCATGTATTCGTCAAACTATGGGACAATAGAAAATTCCCATGAAGAATGTGTGATGAATAGTGGGAGGAACCCATAATATATAAAAGTGAGGATCAAACCTTTAACTTTTTCATTTTTCCATGATTCATTATCATATAAAGGATGAAAGAAGAGGGATAAATCAATGAACAAAAAATAAAATTTCATCAAATTAAATCTATCGGCGATGCATGAATCAATTATGTTTCTGAAATTGATCTGTATTCACCCAGGATCAATGAACGAGGTGGAAATATCACAAAAAACATCCTACTTGGATTTTAGATCGATCTTTGATGAATAAATGATATGTTTCCATCATAGACAAGATCCATGAACTCTGTTGGCACGATGATCTATGTTTAAATCCACATCCATCGTCATCCCCCAAGAAAAACTCTCTAATAGTTTTTCAGAATCTCTAAGTTTTGAGTGTATAACCCTGAGGAAATTCTATAACTGTGAATTTAAAGGGGAAACAATCACTTCATAAAAACTAAAAAAATAAATTAATTATTTCATTTATTTCATTTATTTCATTTAATTATTTATCTGATGACTTTTTCAAAAACAACCTACTCCAACAAAGATTATTTCATTCCTAGGGTAAAACCCACAATCTAAACTCAATGGTTCCCTCTGATTTCTGATTTAGGCACTCATTTAGGATTTATTGAAATTTTTCAGGAAAGTTGTGCACGAATTCTATTTAATAAATTTAATATATTTAAAACATTTATTTTGGGCACACCAGGACTCGTAATTTCATTTCATCTTAACACCTAGTCTCAAAAATAATCCATATAATATCCAGAAATAATACACCAAAAATTCTAAGATGTTTCAATACATTCATTAATTAATCATTTCCTTCATTAAAAATTCATTTATTATTATCCATGAATATTTTTCAATGATTTTCTATTTAGATGCATTTCATTATCATTTATTGATTAAATGGAATGTATTTTCAGTTATTTACCTTTCCATAATGATTATGCCTTATCCAATTATAATATTCATGTTATTGATTAAATTGATTGTGTTTTCAGTTATTTACCTTTCTATGTTGATTATTATCATTCATTTTTTTACATTGATATTATCTCTACATGCACTTACCTCTCAGTTTATTGATTACATGGAATGCATGTTCAATTATTTAACTTTCCATAATGATAATTATTATTGATTCATTATTACATCTTCTATACTTAACCCTTATTGAGAATTTTATCTTACTCTTATTTTTTTCCCTTCCTAGGAATCCATAAAGTTTACTATTATTGATATGAAAGGATATGATAGAGGAAATAATGTTATCATCAAAAAAAATGTCTTGTAAGTTTTATATTATAATATAATATGGGACTCAAGTATGTATCTAGTTTTCCAATACTATTAAACTATTCATACCATCAATATGTGATATCCTGTATCTTATTCCAGTGTAATAAATTAAGGTGCCGACTAAGGACTACTATGGTCGGGGTCACTATAGTTGGTATCAAAGGTGTTTTTGTAGAAACCATAGAACTAGATTTGGGAAAACATAGATTATAGATCATAACCCTATAAAAGACATTAAGGATATGTAAATAAGAACATCCTAATGTTGTGGTAAGGAATATATTGTGTGTTTTTTTCTATAAATACATCCTTCTATGAATTATAAAAGTGGATTTGGTTCTAGTACAAAGGTACATATGGGTATAAACTCCAAAAAGGGTGCCTTGGGATTTACCCGATCATCAACCAGTGCACAATAATGGGCCTTACAGTGCACTTAATTTGAAACTCCGTAGTAATATTCTTAGGATAATTCACATGTTATTTACCAACCATTATAAATTATTGAAATAGATGATGACAACAAATGAACTTGGATAAACCTTAAGTGTATTGTATTTAAAATAAGGTCTCTCAAATGAATGATAAAATATTTTATGTTTAGAAAATAATGGGTATAAAGTAATTAATTATAAAGGAAAAAATGAAGAGTATAATGTAAGGAAATAAATGTCATCCTAGGGGTCCATTTATAGTTCGTTATTTTAAATGTGGACAACCTATACATTATCTTAGTTAATTCCATATTATAAATGTTAAACACTAGACCTAGGAAGGACCTATCTAGAAATAAAAATAATGAAGTATTTATGTATTATGATTCAAAAATTAAATAACAAAAGTATTTTACAAATGGTATCTTAGTTTTAATAATCATGAAACATCTAAGTATTCTATTAAATTTTAGAAGCATATTTTTATTTATTAACTTAAGAGTCATAAATACCACCATGGGTTTATGAGTTTAATATTGATCATAAGTTAGAATAGTTAAAAAAATTAATATTTATGTGATTGGAGTCTACCAAGATTAAGTATATTTTGGTAGAAATTTATGGAAATAAACCCATTGATTTAGTATATGTTTTAGTGGAAAAATACATTTACATTTTATAGACATAATTTTAAATATAGTGATGACCATTGGAGTTAATATGATCATTAATGACATTTTAATAATATTTTAATAATGTTATTAAACTTTTTAAACAAAATGTTTTATTAAAAACCTTAGTAAAAAGGCTATTTAATGATGGATCTTATTTCAAGGATATCCATCCTATTTTTTGGGAATGTTATAGGAATTATATTTACACAGTTTATAAAAGGGATAACCCACATGTTGGGTGATAACCCATATAATATGATAAGGATGCGAGTAATGAACCCATAACCGAAGGATGATAAGGTATTATCACCTACCACTAGCCTACACAATGTCCTAGTTAATATTTCATTAATTTTAGTAAAATGATTTGAAAAATAGATACTAATGATGAATCAGTGGTGTTACTTTTGATATTTAGTGATAAATTTATTATATTAGATAACTTTTCATAACCATATTCCTTTTGTAAAATAGTTAGAGACATAAAAAGAGAATTCTTACTCTTTTAGGGATCTTATGATCCATTGAAAGGGAATTTCATCACTTCAGGAATGAAAAATTTATTTTTGGATATTCATATCTTAGAGTAAGGGATGAATTAGAAATTGATTGAAGCACAGCTAAAGGATAAAATTGTACTTATGAAATAGAAACATATCGATTATGTATATTTCCTTACATTCTTATAGAGTAAAATAATTCCTCAACTATAGTAAAAAGATATTGAAACAAAAAAATTATCTTATTATCAACATTTTTTATGATATCAATTAGCTTTACAAACCTCTTTGGTTTGTGGTTTTGAGGACATCAGCCTTATCTAGATCACACAATTTCTTTTAATCTATTAACACTATCACTATCCATTAATCCTTGGGTGTTAGTATTTTATTTCATGTCCATATCTTCACTTTCCACAAATGTTCTCTTATATAGAACCCTTGTTATGGGTTAACTCATATGACCATGGTACTTCCCTTTATCTCTTTTTAAGAGGATGTTTTATTGAAACTCTTAAAATAGGGGTTTTAAAAAAATAATTTTAATTTTTCATACCATTAATTACAGATATCAAGTTTGAATTTTGAGGATGTAATTTATTTAAGGTTGGGAGAATGTATCACCTAGATATTTCAATAGAATAATGTTGTACTAGATAGCATGTATGGGATGAAACACAAATATTAGAAGAAAAAATAACACCCAAATAAATTATAATATATTTATTTTTAAATAATTAAAATCTCTTCAATATATTTCACTACACGTAACACTGGTTTTATCTTGCATTACATGTAACATTGAGTTTAGCATACGTTATGCACAACATCGAGTTTTAATTAAATATGAAAAATTATTAAAATATTAATATTTAATATGATAGTTATCACTTATCCAATAAATTGGTGAGTATGAATAGTACTAACTAAAATTTTAAAATTATGTTTATCTATTTATTAAAAATAAAATAATAATCACTTGAAAGTAAAAAAAATGTTTTTTGAAAAATTGTTTTTTCTAAAAGATGGTTTATTCACACTTTAAGAAAATATTTTAAAATTAATTTTTATAAGTTATATAAAATTTATTTGAAAATAAAATTATCATTTTTCAAATCATGATATCAGAATTATCTTCATGTGAATTGTTTGTTATTTTTATGAAAATTTTCATTTTTTTAATGAATAGTAAAAAATACTAATTTTTAATTGGAAACTGCATTTTTTTAAATTATTTGAAATGTTAAATAATATTTTAAATTAAATATAAATTAAAATTACCTAAATTAAATATCAATATATAAAATTTAGTACAATGGAATTATTTACATATTTAATTTTAATGTAAAAAACTTTATAAACAACGGAACATTTTCTATTTGAAAACTCGCTTTCTCATCGCGTCTATGAAAATAATTTTAAATTCAATTGTGAAAATTTTGTTAATTAAATTTGATTAATTGGAATGCATATTTTTATCAATCACAATTAATATTTTCTTATAAGTTCAACTTAATTTTTTGGACTAATACTTTGTAGAGACAATAAAAATAAATTATCACAGTTATTGTTAAAATAAGTATTTTTTTCAAGTTACATGTGAATGTGTTAAAACTAATTTTCAACACACATGGGATTTTTATTTCATAAATTTTATTTCTTATTTATAATAATTTGGTATAAATTATCTAATAAGACTCATTTTATTTTACACTTAAATGTAAAATTACCTAGGTTAAAAAACTAATTACCATGGTGGAAACTAAAGAGGTAAAAGGAAGTAAACTTAAAGGATCAAGAATGACATGATTAAAACATGTATTTTTATTTATTTGGTGGAGGTTTTTATCAACCATATAATCTGTAAACTATATTATTAACCAATTTTTCATTCACATGAGGTGATTTTATCCACCCATTATTAAATACTTTTGGGTATTTTCAAATATGTCACTCCTTAATTAGAAAATGGCACTCACTCCCCTCAATTATTCACAATTCTCAAGACATTTGGATCAAAAAAACCCTACCCATATTACTTCCCAAATTCCCTAATATTATCCTAAAATACTAATTTTGGGAAGAAAAACAACTTATGAAGGATTTTGGTGAAAACCAATGGTCGATACCTAAGAAATATGTAACGTTCTTCAACCAGAATTTTTCTTTTATTTGTTCTCCCACCTCCTTAAATTATTATTAAAATATTATAATATAATAAAATTTGTATATTAAATATTATGATATATTTTTATGATAATTTTATGACATACAACCATCTCCACGTTCATCAAATGGGTTATGAAATCATCATTTGTGTTCATAGCAGACTACTGCCTCAAGAACAGATGTCATTCATTTTCCCTTACCACCTCTCACGGTTGGGTAAGATGATGGATATAAACTCTGTATCTTATATTTATTACATAATTATATCTCTTTAGTAACTATATAATTTATACCTTTTTACTTTTCATTCTTTATGGGATACAATAATGTCGCTCGTGTGTACTGTGGACTACCACCTCCCAAAGCATTGTGATTCTTTTTTCATAAACTCTTAACATGGAAAATGATAAGGATAATTTAAACAATTATATATGATATTCATGAAATAATTATTATATTAATTAAATATGTATCACTCTTAAAATATAATTAATCGTTTTCTTTTTTTACACTGAAAAAATGTAACATCATTCGTGTATGTTTGGACTATCGCCTTCATTAAGCAATGTGACTCTCTTTTAATCACTACACCACATGGATGATATATATAAGTATATTGGATGAAATAATATGGTATATATGATATTATTAACATTATTTAAACTTAAAATATCACTGAACTCTTTTCCATAATGATCATGGAAAAATGGAAGTGTTACTCATACGTACGCACGGCCTACCATCTCTATGATCATGATGTACTTCATTTTTACTAAAAATAATTAATTATTGTTTTTAAAATTATAATTGATATATAAATATTATAATTATTTCATTATTATTATTATTTTTATTATGGAAGAATATAATATGAATAATAACCAAAACTTTCATAACAAATCATGAATGGGAAAACATAGCAATTAACACCTGAAATATGAAAATAATGAATGATTATTAACAAAAAATTGATAAGATGTTATAAAAGAATAATATATGATATTATAAATATTAATATTGTTCTTTAATAAGTTAATAACATTTTTAAAACAACTATTAAGGATTATAAATCATGTTCAACCAAAATTAAGCATTGGGTAAGGGATTCTGTCTCAATTTCCTTTCATTGAGGCACATTTGTAAGTTGTGGAAATTATTTATATTATATGGTGTATACACTATACCTTTTAACTATAATATCATGATTGATTAATAATTAATTACATTTTATGCTTAAATTTAAATAATTTCATCCAAATGGTTTTGAATTAAGAGTTACCATATGGTAAGGAATTATATAACAGGATTTCTTTTCATTGGTTTATATTATTTCTTAGTTGTCTTTGATTTTATAATATTATGTATTTAATTAAATTTAATTTAATTTTATTTTATTTAAAATTATTTTATGTGTATTTAAATTTTATACACATAATCCATTCATTAACTAATTCACACTTCAATGTTATGATCATTGTAATGGTTTATTTCACAATCTCATTCTCATTGAGATTGTTTATTATTAGATTTTAGTTGGAGGAAATTATTTGATCATTGTCTAATAAATCAATATAATTTTATCCTTCACTCGTATTTCATGGTTTTTTCATGTAATAGTAGGATTTCTCCACTCTTTGGTATTTAAAAAATTAAGAAAATGTTTTAAATAAAATCTAACTTCACTACTCTATTCAGAAATCATTTTTCTTCCAAAACTATGTTTTATAAAAACAAATAAAAAATACACTTTTAAAAATGATTTATTAAAGAAATATTTTCCAATTTTTACTTATTAAAAAAATTGAAGGAATATTCATGTCATTTAATAAACAATGCTTTTTTGGATTTTACTGAATAAGTGAAGGTAATATTTTTTTAACATGTATGTAATGTGTGCTATTTTGAGCTATCATGACCACTAAAATGTGGAAAATATTCATTTATAAATTTCAAATTTTATTCTCAATAAATTCTATTTTCAAAAAAAAATTGTGAAGTTTTAATTTTAATAGGTGATTTTCAAAATGAAAAGGATATTTTCCCCAAGAATATCTTAAAGATATTTTTATGGTAATTTTGTTAATCAAAGAGAAAATAAATTTTTTAATAATATAATTTTTTTATGTTGTATTTATATGATATTTATTATTCTTTTTTATGGTTTATGATCATTTTGACTAATTAAAGTATTAACATTCACTTAATTAATTATTATTTTTATCCATTAACATTATCTTGAATTATTAATTTTCATGTGTACATTTAATTACACATATATATATATATATATACTATTTAGCATGGATATATTTATTTATTGAACCATATATCATTTATACACATGGTGTTCTATGTTGAAATTTATTTTATCTAGAGAAATGTTGATAAATTTGTATTCCTTACTCAATACGGATATTTTATGATAAGGCACGCTGTTAATGAATTAATTTGACTATTTTATATATGAGGAATTATTTGGAAATTAAGAAATGGTTGGTGCCAAGTTATATATATTCCCTCAATGCATCAATATCTCATGAAGAGAATTAGTAAGCCAACATCAAATCAGTTGTAAAAACCAAATGATTTTTTACCTACTAGTTTTAAAATTTCTTGTCAAAGGTCTTGATGGTAGAGGTATAATGAGCATAACTTCATTATGTCCAATAAATAAGAATTTAATTTATTAAGAATTCAGTAATTATTATTCGATGATATTCTTACAATGATATTGTCTCTAGATTTATTTCATTCTCATTTATTAATTAAATGGAACGTGTTTTCACTTTTTTACTTTCACATATTGATTATTCCTTATCTAATTCTGATAGTTGTGTTACTGATTAAATGACATGTATTTTCAGTTACTAACCCTACCATATTGATTTTTATCCATGATATTTTCACATTGATATTATCTGAGGAGGAACTTAATTCTTAGTTTATTGATTACTTAGCATGGGTGTTTGGTTATTTTACTTATTAAAAATTATTATTTATTCATGATTATATCCACTATACTTAACACTTATTTATAATTTGAACTCATCCGTATTTATTTTCCATTCCCAGGAATGCATAGATTATACTATAATTGATATGAAATGATATTCTAGAGGTAATAATGTTATTCTTGTAAAAAATGAGTTTTAATTTTCATATTCAAATTTAATATGGGAATAAAGTATATATATATTTTACGAAAACTACTAAACTTTTCAGTCATTTGGGATATGACATTGGTAATGTATTCTCTCAAAAATAATCAAAAAATTAATATGATTGTGAGGCTTACAAATACCCTTGTTTTTTTTTCTAATGAATTTTTCTTGATTGAGTTTTCAAGAATTTATATTCAGGTTGAAGGAATTTAATGTTGTGGGGACTACTCTAGAAATACTATTTCAAACCCTACATTCAGAAAATGAGCATATGGTTTATTATCCCTATGTTACATTGGAAATTTAACGCTTGTATATGGTATCAAACCTATGTTATGTTATATAGTTTTCATTTGTATTGGAATATTTAAGTTTAAATAATCTACAAGAATATGGATTAGCAACCCTACGTTGGAAATTGGTATTACTATTCTTCAACCCTATGTTCAAAAATTTGAGCATATAGTTAATCAATGATATGTTTAGAATATTATGATAAAAATTTGAACATATGGATTATAATCACTAAACTGGTTTTGTTCTCTACATTATTTGTAGATGAAAGTATGATTAAGGAACTATACATTGGTAGGAAACCTATGCTACGCAGTTCAACCCTACATTGTGTTTACAAAAGTGAAGTTTTTAATCCATATTTTCAATCCGAGATTGCTGCAAATATTGGGTCATAATTAAAGGCTAATTCAAGGATCATTATTATTGTTTATATAACCATATTCATTATATAAAATCACTCTTGTTCCGAAGGGAACTTATGACTTCCTTGGTTAATTGGAATTTAAATTTATGTGATCAATCAGGCTATTCTTTTGGATCTGGAATACCGAAGAAAGCTATCTATTATATATATTCCTTCATAGTACCTCTTCAAAAATATGTGTGTGATAATAGGTTTACATATGATACAGCATTATTGAAATTATCTTTTTCATTTCTACTGTAAAAGATTATCAAATATCTGTTATTTGAAAAAGAGGCTACATTTTGAAATTTATACATATTTAAACCTCAAGTTACTGATTCTATTTAGTTACTACCTTAATGAATAACATTTTTCAATAAGGATTAATTTATACTATTTCATTCATGAAGTTATTATTTTATGAGTAAGAAGATCCATCAATTTTTAGTTGCTTCTTGCTACAACTATGAATATCAGCATGAACCTTTGAAATCAATATTTTGATTTATTAGAGTTTCAAATGCTCATATTCAGTTGTGTTATTTATTTCTATTTATCCATTGAAAATTCTTTTTATAGAATTAAACACTGCATATTCACATAAATCCCAATGGGTGTCAAAATCCATAATTGTGGAAGATTTTTGAAAAGAAACAATTCACCCCCTCTTGCATTACTTCGTATATTCCGATTTAACATATGATTCCTTGTATCTTATGAAAATTTAATATTTCAATACATTGAATTCAAGATAATGGGGTTGGGATCTCTACAATAATACTATTATAATATGGATTAAGGTTTATGCTAAATAGGTATTTCCCAAAAAGATATATAACTCCTAATTGAGTTCTTTAATTTATTACTTGTTTTATCTAATTCATTTATATCCTAACACTTATACTATAATAACATAATTATATTATCTATACTATCATGTTATTATTTTTATCACAAAACCCTAATTCATATACTTTTCCATCCTATGGGAAATTAAAACACTACTCTTTCTTATATTGTGACTACCACCTCCACGAAGTGATGTTTTTTTCATCACCTCTACAAATGGATGGTCATTATAATGGATTTAATGAATATATTAGATATTAATGAAATATTTATTATTTTGGAAGAATAATATATTAATTACCCTCTTAACCTTCTATCCTTTGGAAAAGGATAACGTTATTTGTGCGTACATGTGAACCACCACCTCCAAGAAGCAATGTGATACATTTTTCATGCCCAAATTTCATGGATGATTCTAAATATATATTTAATTTCTAAAAATTATTATTATTTAGTGATTGATATTTTTTATATGATTAAATCAATAAAAATATTCAATTATCGATACTACCAAACAGAAACTAACATGAAATGTGGAACAGTTAGAACCTAGGATAATGATGTTAATAAATAATTGTTAATAAAAGGGTAATATAATGTTATAAGTGAACCATATATGTTATGTTAATTATTAATATAGTTATTTATTATATTTATAAAAATTTAAATTTATTATATATGAGGTTAAGAGTTCATACCAGTCATGTTGTACTTGAGGTATGGTTAATATGGTCCCATTTCCACTTAAATGTGAAGTGTTTTACACTATGTACCAAATTTATTTTCCATAGTGTATATACTAATCCTATAACATTATGAAGTGCCCAGATCAGTGTGAATCACTGAGAGGGGGAGGGGGTGAATCAGTGATCCTTTAAAACTTTTTACTAATTGATTCTTAATCAATTAAACCTCTATGGCTTGTTAAGGCCTCGATCCACTCTTCTTGTATCTCTCACCTTTCCACGAATGATGCAGTAAATGTAAAGGCACAGGACACAAGGATTTACAAGGTTCGGCACCAAAGGCCTACGTCCTTGCCATGTTGTTTATACGCCCCAACATGGTTTCTCCCATTATAATCTGTTAGTATTACAATGGTCGATACAGCATCCCATTGTATCTCTCCTGAGTCCCACAGGAGGGTCTTTATACTGCGTCTCACAGTGTTACCAGAGTCCCACTGGCCTGCTCCAGAATCCCACTGAAGACTTCTTCCACCCTGAGTCTCACAGGGGGCTTCTCCTGGATCCTCGAGTCACACGAGTAGCTCTTATTCTTGTTCAGCTCTTCAAGTATCTTCAGCATCCTAGTATAAAGACTGCTGGCCTTGCTCTGTACCTCTGATCACTTGAGTTGATCAGGTCTTCTCGTCTTGCTCAGGCTTTATCTCCTTCTTCTGAGGATGACCTGGCTTCTCTCCAACTACTGAATACTCAGACAACTGATGTCTTTAACTTCAGTCTGTTCCAGTCTCACAACACATCAACTTCATGCACTGAATGCATGGAATCACAATATCTTCAAGATCTCCTAGTCTTGGACTCCTCAAATGCACACAACCAGATTTGGCTTTGTTCACGTGTGCATGTGCATGCATGCATGCATTCACTCCCCTTCTTCCTTCTCTTGGTGCAATAAACCCACTAAGGGTGTAGTCAATTTTAAGCACACACCTTCTCCACAATCTTCACACACTATATTCAAATTGTTCACACACATAGAAGTGTGTTTTAATTTAGTGTGGAACTTCTTCTTCTTCTTCTAATGTGTATACACTTCACTTAGAGCACACACATAGGTTCGGCCACTTCACTTTGTTGTTTTGCACACACAACTTTGTTCTTTGATTTGCACACACACAATGAGTGTGTATTTGGCCTTCACTATTTTTGCACACACCCAAGCTATCCTCGGCCTTCTTTTCAAATGCACACACACACAAAGTGTGGTGGTCTTCACTCTTCAAGAATGCACACACAAATGCACTAAGGCCTAGGGTCTTCTTTGGTTGCACAAGGCTACGGCCTTTCCTTCCCTTCTTGCACACACACCCGAATATGTCCTTCTCCACTTATGCACACAAAATGCCTTCTTCTATTTTTGTACACACAGAAGGTGTGTTCTTCACTTGGTGCACACACAAGGCATGAAAGCCTCGGGTCCTCTTCTCCACTTGGCACACACCCACTGTCCGTAGGTGGTCTTCTTCACTTGATCTCAAAGGAGGCTCACAAGGGTATGCTTGATCCGCGGCCAACTCCTTCTCCAACAGCTGCACAAGGTACCAAGCCGCAAGGGCCGCGCAAGGCCTCGGGTGCAAGGCACCTCAACCACGGGGCGCGCAAGTGCTACTGCCCCGGGTACTTCCTGTCGCGCAAGGAGTAGGCGCGCAGGGGATCTCCTCCTCCTTCTTCTTCTTGTCGCGCAAAGAGGTAGCACGCAAGGAACACCTTCAAAGCCTCGGGTGGCTTCGGGAAAACAGCCGCGCAAGTAATTTGCGCGGGGATTCTACTTCACGAGGCACAGGAGCTCTCGCGGGTCTTCCAAGTTTTTCAACGCATCAGCAAGCTTCTAAGAGGGCTCGGGCTCTCTTTTTATAGGCAAAGGAATGCCTCAGATCTTCCGCGTGAGATATATTGAATCCCCGAAGTATTCGGATCTTTCAAGATTTCTGCAAATCTTGATTTTATCCTCGGTTCACCGCGGTTTCTCCTTCTATATTTTTCTCCTCTACGTGCATGCGACTTAGAACGCATGCACGACCTCTGTTTTGGCCATCCCATGCAAAACACGAACACCCCGAGGCCTCGGCACTTCGTTTGCCTTCGGCCTTCATAGAATTTTCTCATTTGTTTCATGCAAGTCTCTTTTTGTGCATGGTACTGTTCGTTATGGCCAGACGAGCACGAGGGTGCCTTCGGCTTCGAGAGAGACAGCCGAGAACTCAAAATCCGTCGTCGGGATGCCTCTGGTTCAGCGGGAGATGTCGGGGAGCTTCGGTCGAGCTCGAGGTAGGAGATGGACGGGGAGCCGTTGGATCGAAGATTTGGACGGCCGCGATCAGATCGCGAATGGAGCGATTAGATGAGCGGCTCGAATCGCACGCGCGATCAATCTTGCGGCTGGGATTCGCTCCGCGGAAAAATCCTGCGTCCCACATCGAAACGAATCCCGGTTTTTCTGCGGTTTATCACCCTCGCGTTGCCGGCCTCCCTTCAGTTGCACTTCTCCCTCCACGGTGTCGCCCCGCACCGTGTTCTCTCTGTCGGGCGCACTTTGCGCCCACTCACGCCTGCGGGCGCGCACCTAGCACCCATTCTGCACTGCCTGACACTCGCGGGTGCGCTCATGCGCCCCTACCGCGCTCCTCCGGGCGTGACCCAGGCGCCTATGCGGTGTCTTCGGTGCGTCCTGCTGCCCTGGGCTCGCCCCACGGGTTCCCCCATGTGTGTGGTGCATAGCGCCCATGCCTTGGGGTTGAACCCTCAAGGTGTCCTTGGCTGGCCAATTTTTTGCTAGTGTAAAACACTAAGTAACTTTGTATAAAAACAAAGTACCAAGTGTAATATGCCAAATGCCACTTCTTCCAAGCCATTCTTTTCTTCATTTCTTCTCATATTCTTCTTAAGAATTCCTCCATTCCTCTTAAACATTTAATCTTCACTTAGGAGTGAAATTCTTGAAGGTTCATCATCAACTCTTCTTCTTCAACTGAACTCTTGAATCACATAAATTCTTCAATAAACTTCATTGATCTAATCAGAGATCATGTTGGATCTTCTTCATGTTCACATGCATTAAGTGATAATGCATGGACTTCATTAATCCACTTCATCCACTTAGAGATTGTGGATGGATCATCTTCAACTCCTCATGCATTGTCAATACAATGCATGGTCTTCTAATCATGTTGTGACATTGTATCTACTTGATACAAGTTCTTGGAACTTAAAGAGCAGTTCAACAATCGTCTGATGTACATAGAGAATGTTTCAACCACAACATCCTATGTCACTTAGTGAATCTCCTAAGTGACATGCATCTTAGTACCATGGCCATTCTCCATTCATCACCAACACCATCACATCCTTTGTCATTCACATATTGAACCTTCTTGACATCCATCCATTCATTCCTTGACAACAACATACCTCATTGACAACAAATGCAACACAGTGCACTTCAATCTCCCCCTTTGTATTTGTTGGCAATACACTAGAGCACATATGAATGGGTCAATATGTGTACCAATATTTCTCCCCCTTATTGGAAACCAAATGCAAAGGTGTGGTGTGGTACTCTTTCAAAAATCTATTCCTCCCTTTGAAAAGTATTTTCTTGAAAATCACTAAGAGAGGGATGATGTCACATGTTCTCTTGAGCAAGGATCCTTTAGTAGATCAACTCTAAGTCTACTTGGGCTAACCTGGTGTAGAAAACAAGAGTGATGTAACCAAGGAACTCAATGATGTCCAACATCACTGTACATGTGAAATCATGCTTCAGGGGTTTGAAATTTTTCATATATAACAACGAATTGCTAAATCCTGCACATACTTCACAAAACTCATTAGAAAGTTCAGGTGCAAAGATAAAGCTCCCCCTTTCATCCATTTGTCTTCAATCCATACTCCCCCTTAATTGACAATATAAACTCAATTAAGAAACAAGGGATGAAAGTATAATTGGAATACCTTCACTTTTCTCAAGATGGTATTAATCTCAGAATCCCATCTTCTTCAGATTGGCTCCCCCTCAAGGGGTGCACTCCATTCTGTCCAAAACACTCTCCAGATGAGAATGATCATCATCTTCAATTCCCTGCAATGTTATCACATGTAAATACAAGTGATTAGGGAATAAGATGGAACCTCCTTGGTTCATCAATGTGAACAACAAGGTTGAGAAGATTCTCTCAATCGAGATGTCCCATTTTCACCATTCTTCACACTTGCACATTTGATCTTCAATGATGTTGGTGCTGGTGTGGATCTCAACACCTCTTTAACTTCTTTGTGTGTGACTCCTGTATTTCTAGGTGCCTTCTGAGCACTAGAGTCTCCTGGTGCAATCTTCATTCTTTTGAAGAATCCCTTCTGAGCTGGAATGAATATCATGCATTTATCACTAGTATGTCCAGCTTGATTGCACCTCACACACAGAACTTGATCTTCATGTGAAATATTTTTCTTTCCTTTTGCCTTAGAAATTGCCAGAACTTCATCCTCAGCTCTTTGCAGATCTTTGGCAAGTTGCAACTGATTTGGCCATATGACTAACAAGTCATTTGGAAGTGGGGCCTCAGTTTTGGAAATTCCACATGGTTCTTTTGATACTTTCAAGCTACCTTTCTTAGGCAACTTGTTTTCAATCAATCCCTTCTGCTTCTTCTGGATTGATTGTCTGTTTGAGTTCAGTCTGCCTCTATAGAATTTCATGGCTTGTTTACAAAGATCCATGATATGTCCTTTCTTTCCACAGTAGAAGCATGTTTTCTTGGTGGTCCTTCTGGATGCATCACCCTTCTTGGATTTAGACTCCAAGGACTTCTCTTCCTTTTTCAACATCTTCTTGGGACCATTGTCACCTCTCTTCTGTTTTCTTCCCAAGGATTCTTTCTGAGCCAAGTTCTGTGATCTTTTCTTCTTTTGAGCTCTGGATACAGTTGGATATTGACATGTATCTATTTGACCAGTTTTGCACACATCCCAGATGTTATCAAGCAATACAAATCTGTTAGCAGTAAACAGATGTCTCTGGACCTATGGATGTTGCTTCTTTTCCTCTGGCTTGCTCCCCCTTGGAATGGGCTTCCCTTGTGCTTTCACATTGAGAGGATTGTACCAACAATCATTTGCACAATGCCCATACTTGTTACAACTCCAACATTGACCCACAAATCTTGACTTTTTGATTCATTCTGATTCTAGGGTACTTGTCTTGAATTGTTGTGCTGCTTCAGGAGAGCTCTACTTCTTCATTTTCTTCATCCATACTTGTTTGGAATTATTTTTCCATCCTGCACTTTTTGTGGAAACACAATTAGAAGCATCAGTACAAGATGGTATGGATGGTACCTTCTTTTTAGAAGATGTTGCCCTTTCATTAGAGGATGTCTTTCTCTTAGAATCATCCTTCTCAAAGCTCACTTGAGTAGCAACATTTCTACTTTCAGCTGACTGGGAGGCTTCAGCTTTGGGTGATTGCAGATTTTTCAATATCACCTCCAGTTCTAAGCATTTTATATTGAGGGAGTTCTTCTCATCCTCAACAGTTCTTAGCTTTCCTTCCCATTTCTCTTCCAGCTGTTTTATCTGGTCTTCATGCACCTTATTCATTTCAAGCAGTGAGTTGTCAAGCTCCTTCACAAATTTGACTTTGTCTTCGAGTTGAGCATCTCTAACATTCATTGACACTTTATGCCTCTTTTCCAGTGCATGGAAAACTTCTTTGATCATTATCATAAAGATTTCTTTCTCAGAAAGGCTTCTTTGCAATTCTTCTGTAGTGTCTTCATATCTTTCATTGCAAAGAGAAACGGTTTCATCATTAGCCTTCACCAGCTTTCTGAGAGTGTTGGTTATGCCAACCCTTTTAGCCAATTGGACTTCCAGAGAATTGGCTACATCTTCTAGCTGTAATTTTTCTTCTTGAAGATCAAGGAGGCCTGTAGCTATACACATTGCCACTTCCTTGGAGACTGTCTTCTGAAGATATTTGATTGCATTTAGAAGATCATTCTTCCTTCCATCTTCATCACAGCTAGAGCAGGATTCATCAGAAGGATGATAAAAGGAATTGTCATCTGATGTGACTTTCACATTTCTTTCCATAGAAGGAGTTTCTCTGATTGCAACAACCTTCTTCCTCATCTTCTTTGCCTGTTTCTTCTTTCTATTTTTCTGAGTCTTGGCAGATATCTCCATTTGAGGCTGATCACGCATTTCCTCAAATCTGCACTTCATAAAGACTCCCTTGGATCTTTTAGAGGTAACCTGGCTCTGATACCAATTGAAGTGCCCAGATCAGTGTGAATCACTGAGAGGGGGAGGGGGTGAATCAGTGATCCTTTAAAACTTTTTACTAATTTATTCTTAATCAATTAAACCTCTATGGATTGTTAAGGCCTCGATCCACTCTTCTTGTATCTCTCACCTTTCCACGAATGATGCAGTAAATGTAAAGGCACATGACACAAGGATTTACAAGGTTCGGCACCAAAGGCCTACGTCCTTGCCATGTTGGTTATACGCCCCAACATGGTTTCTCCCATTATAATCTGTTAGCATTACAATGGTCGATACAGCATCCCACTATATCTCTCCTGAGTCCCACAGGTGGGTCTTTATACTGCGTCTCACAGTGTTACCATAGTCCCACTGGCCTGCTCTAGAATCCCACTGAAGACTTCTTCCACCCTGAGTCTCACAAGGGGCTTCTCCTGGCTCCTCGAGTCACACGAGTAGCTCTTCTTCTTGTTCAGCTCTTTAAGTATCTTCAGCAGCCTGGGATAAAGACTGCTGGCCTTGCTCTGTACCTCTGATCACTTGAGTTGATCAGGTCTTCTCGTCTTGCTCAAGCTTTATCTCCTTCTTCTGAGGATGACCTGGCTTCTCTCCAACTACTGAATACTGAGACAACTGATGTCTTTAACTTCAGTCTGGTCCAGTCTCACAACACATCAACTTCATGCACTGAATGCATGGAATCACAATATCTTCAAGATCTCCTGGTCTTGGACTCCTCAAATGCACACAACCAGATTTGGCTTTGTTCACATGTGCATGTGCATGCATGCATGCATTCACTCCCCTTATTCCTTCTCTTGGTGCAATAAACCCACTAAGGGTGTAGTCAATTTTAAGCACACACCTTCTCCACAATCTTCACACACTATATTCAAATTTTTCACACACTTAGAAGTGTGTTTTACTTTAGTGTGTAACTTCTTCTTCTTCTTCTAATGTGTATACACTTCACTTAGAGCACACACATAGGTTCGGCCACTTCACTTTGTTGTTTTGCACACACAACTTTGTTCTTTGATTTGCACACACACAATGAGTGTGTATTTGGCCTTCACTATTTTTGCACACACCCAAGCTATCCTCGGCCTTCTTTTCAAATGCACACACACACAAAGTGTGGTGGTCTTCACTCTTCAAGAATGCACACACAAATGCACTAAGGCCTCGGGTCTTCTTTGGTTGCACAAGGCTACGGCCTTTCCTTCCCTTCTTGCACACACACCCGAATATGTACTTCTCCACTTATGCACACACACTTCCTTCTTCTATTTTTGTACACCAGAAGGTGTGTTCTTCACTTGGTGCACACACAAGGCATGAAAGCCTCGGGTCCTCTTCTCCACTTGGCACACACCCACTGTCTGTAGGTGGTCTTCTTCACTTGATCTCAAAGGAGGCGCGCAAGGGTATGCTTGATTCGCGGCCAACTCCTTCTCCAACAGCTGCACAAGGTACCAAGCCGCAAGGGCCGCGCAAGGCCTCGGGTGCAAGGCACCTCAACCACGGGGCGCGCAAGTGCTACTGCCCCGGGTACTTCCTGCCGCGCAAGGAGTAGGCGTGCAGGGGATCTCCTCCTCCTCCTTCTTCTTGTCGCGCAAAGAGGTAGCACGCAAGGAACACCTTCAAAGCCTCGAGTGGCTTCGGGACAACAGCCGCGCAAGTAATTTGCGCGGGGCTTCTACTTCACGAGGCACAGGAGCTCTCGCGGGTCTTCCAAGTTTTTCAGCGCCTCAGCAAGCTTCTAAGAGGGCTCGGGCTCTCTTTTTATAGGAAAAGGAATGCCTCAGATCTTCCACGTGAGATATCTTGAATCCCCGAAGTATTCGGATCTTTCAAGATTTCTGCAAATCTTGATTTTCTCCTCGGTTCACCGTGGGTTCTCCTTCTATATTTTTCTCCTCTACGTGCATGCGACTTAGAACGCATGCACGGCCTCTGTTTTGGCCATCCCATGCAAAACACGAACACCCTGAGGCCTCGGCACTTCGTTTGCCTTCGGCCTTCATCGAATTTTCTCATTTGTTGCATGCAAGTCTCTTTTTGTGCATGGTACTGTTCGTTATGGCCAGACGAGCACGAGGGTGCCTTCGGCTTCGAGAGAGACAGCCGAGAACTCAAATTCCGTCGTCGGGATGCCTCTGGTTCAGCGGGAGACGTCGGGGAGCTTCAGTAGAGATCGAGGTAGGAGATGGACGGGGAGCCGTTGGATCGATGATTTGGATGGCCGCGATCAGATCGCGAATGGCGCGATTAGATGAGTGGCTCGGATCTCACGCGCGATCAATCTTGCGGCTGGGATTCGCTCCGCGGAAAAATCCAGCGTCCCACATCGAAACGAATCCCGGTTTTTCTGCGGTTTATCACCCTCGCGCTGCCAGCCTCTCTTCAGTTGCACTTCTCCCTCCACGGTGCCACCCCGCACCGTGTTCTCTCTGCCGGGCGCGCTTTGCGCCCACTCACGCCTCCGGGCGCGCACCTAGCGCCCATTCTGCACTTCCTAACACTCGCGGGTGCGCTCATGCGCCCCTACCGCGCTCCTCCGGGCGTGCCCCAGGCGCCTATGCGGTGTCTTCGGTGCGTCCTGCCACCCTGGGATCGCCCCACGGGTTCCCCCATGTGTGTGGTGCCTAGCGCCCATGCCTTGGGGTTGAACCCTCAAGGTGTCCTTGGCTGGCCAATTTTTTGCTAGTGTAAAACACTAAGTAACTTTGTATAAAAACAAAGTACCAAGTGTAATATGCCAAATGCCACTTCTTCCAAGCCATTATTTTCTTCATTTATTCTCATCTTCTTCTTAAGAATTCCTCCATTACTCTTAAACATTTAATCTTCACTTAGGAGTGAAATTCTTGAAGGTTCATCATCAACTCTTCTTCTTCAACTGAACTCTTGAATCACATAAATTCTTCAATAAACTTCATTGATCTAATCAGAGATCATGTTGGATCTTCTTCATGTTCACATGCACTAAGTGATAATGCATGGACTTCATTAATCCACTTCATCCACTTAGAGATTGTGGATGGATCATCTTCAACTCCTCATGCATTGTCAATACAATGCATGGTCTTCTAATCATGTTGTGACATTGTATCTACTTGATACAAGTTCTTGGAACTTAAAGAGCAGTTCAACAATCGTCTGATGTACATAGAGAATGTTTCAACCACAACATCCTATGTCACTTAGTGAATCTCCTAAGTGACATGCATCTTAGTACCATGGCCATTCTCCATTCATCACCAACACCATCACATCCTTTTTCATTCACATATTGAACCTTCATGACATCCATCCATTCATTCCTTGACAACAACATACCTCATTGACAACAAATGCAACACAGTGCACTTCAATCTCCCCCTTTGTATTTGTTGGCAATACACTAGAGAACATATGAATGGGTCAATATGTGTACCAATATTTCTCCCCCTTATTGGCAACCAAATGAAAAGGTGTGGTGTGGTTCTCTTTCAAAAATCTCTTCCTCCCTTTGAAAAGTATTTTCTTGAAAATCACTAAGAGAGGGATGATGTCACATGTTCTCTTGAGCAAGGAACCTTTAGTAGATCAACTCTAAGTCTACTTGGGCTAACCCGGTGTAGAAAACAAGAGTGATGTAACCAAGGAACTCAATGTTGTCCAACATCACTGTACATGTGAAATCATGCTTCAGGGGTTTGAAATTTTTTAGATATAACAATGAATTGCTAAATCCTGCACATACTTCACAAAACTCATTAGAAAGTTCAGGTGCAAAGATAATGCTCCCCCTTTCATCCATTTGTCTTCAATCCATACTCCCCCTTAATTGACAATATAAACTCAATTAAGAAACAAGGGATGAAAGTATGATTGGAATACCTTCACTTTTCTCAAGATGGTATTAATCTCAGAATCCCATCTTATTCAGATTGGCTCCCCCTCAAGGGGTGCACTCCATTCTGTCCAAACCACTCTCCAGATGAGAATGATCATCATCTTCAATTCCCTGCAATGTTAGCACATGTAAATACAAGTGATTAGGGAATAAGATGGAACCTCCTTGGTTCATCAATGTGAACAACAAGGTTGAGAAGATTCTCTCAACCGAGATGTCCCATTTTCACCATTCTTCACACTTGCACATTTGATCTTCAATGATGTTGGTGCTGGTGTGGATCTCAACACCTCTTTAACTTATTTGTGTGTGACTCCTTTATTTCTAGGTGCCTTCTGAGCACTAGAGTCTCCTGGTGCAATCTTCATTCTTTTGAAGAATCCCTTCTGAGATGGAATGAATATCATGCATTTATCACTAGTATGTCCAGCTTGATTGCACCTCACACACAGAACTTGATCTTCATGTGAAATCTTTTTCTTTCCTTTTTTCCTTAGCAATTGCCAGAACTTCATCCTCAGCTCTTTGCAGATCTTTGGCAAGTTGCAACTGATTTGGCCATATGACTAACAAGTCATTTGGAAGTGGGGCCTCAGTTTTGGAAATTCCACATGGTTCTTTTGATACTTTCAAGCTACATTTCTTAGGCAACTTGTTTTCAATCAATCCCTTCTGCTTCTTCTGGATTGATTGTCTGTTTGAGTTCAGTCTGCCTCTATAGAATTTCATGGCTTGTTTACAAAGATCCATGATATGTCCTTTCTTTCCACAGTAGAAGCATGTTTTCTTGGTGGTCCTTCTGGATGCATCACCCTTCTTGTATTTAGACTCCAAGGACTTCTCTTCCTTTTTCAACATCTTCTTGGGACCACTGTCACCTCTCTTCTGTTTGCTTCCCAAGGATTCTTTCTGAGCCAAGTTCTGTGATCTTTTCCTCTTTTGAGCTCTGGATACAGTTGGAGATTGACATGTATCTATTTGACCACTTTTGCACACATCCCAGATGTTATCAAGCAATACAAATCTGTTAGCAGTAAACAGATGTCTCTGGACCTGTGGATGTTGCTTCTTTTCCTCTGGCTTGCTCCCCTTGGTATGGGCTTCCCTTGTGCTTTCACATTGAGAGGATTGTACCAACAATCATTTGCACAATGCCCATACTTGTTACAACTCCAACATTGACCCACAAATCTTGACTTTTTGATTCCTTCTGATTGTCGGGTACTTGTCTTGAATTGTTGTGCTGCTTCAGGAGAGCTCTGCTTCTTCATTTTCTTCATCCATACTTGTTTGGAATTATTTTTCCATCCTGCACTTTTTGTGGAAACACAATTTGAAGCATCATTACAAGATGGTATGGATGGTACCTTCTTTTTAGAAGATGTTTCCCTTTCATTAGAGGATGTCTTTCTCTTAGAATCATCCTTCTCAAAGCTCACTTGAGTAGCAACATTTATACTTTCAGCTGACTGGGAGGCTTCATCTTTGGGTGATTGCAGATTTTTCAATATCACCTCCAGTTCTAAGCATTTTATATTGAGGGAGTTCTTCTCATCCTCAACAGTTCTTAGCTTTCCTTCCCATTTCTCTTCCAGCTGTTTCATCTGTTCTTCATGCACCTTATTCATTTCAAGCAGTGAGTTGTCAATCTCCTTCACAAATTTGACTTTGTCTTCGAGTTGAGCATCTCTGACATTCATTGACACTTTATGCCTCTTTTGCAGTGCATGGAAAACTTCTTTGATCATTATCATAAAGATTTCTTTCTCAGAAAGGCTTCTTTGCAATTCTTCTGCAGTGTCTTCATATCTTTCATTGCAAAGATAAACGGTTTCATCTTTAGCCTTCACCAGCTTTCTGAGAGTGTTGGTTATTCCAACCCTTTTAGCCAATTGGACTTCCAGAGAATTGGCTTCATCTTCTAGCTGTAATTTTTCTTCTTGAAGATCAAGCAGGCCTGTAGCTATACACATTGCCACTTCCTTGGGGACTGTCTTCTGAAGATATTTGATTGCATTTAGAAGATCATTGTTCCTTCCATCTTCATCACAGCTAGAGCAGGCTTCATCAGAAGAATGATAAAAGGAATTGTCATCTGATGTGACTTTCACATTTCTTTCCATAGAAGGAGTTTCTCTGAATGCAACAACCTTCTTCCTCATCTTCTTTGCCTGTTTCTTCTTTCTATTTTTCTGAGTCTTGGCAGATATCTCCATTTGAGGCTGATCACTCATTTCCTCAAATCTGCACTTCATAAAGACTCCCTTGGATCTTTTAGAGGTAACCTGGCTCTGATACCAATTGAAGTGCCCAGATCAGTGTGAATCACTGAGAGGGGGAGGGGGTGAATCAATGATCCTTTAAAACTTTTTACTAATTGATTCTTAATCAATTAAACCTCTATGGATTGTTAAGGCCTCGATCCACTCTTCTTGTATCTCTCACCTTTCCACGAATGATGCAGTAAATGTAAAGGCACAGGACACAAGGATTTACAAGGTTCGGCACCAAAGGCCTACGTCCTTGCCATGTTGGTTATACGCCCCAACATGGTTTCTCCCATTATAATCTGTTAGCATTACAATGGTCGATACAGCATCCCACTGTATCTCTCCTGAGTCCCACAGGAGGGTCTTTATACTGCGTCTCACAGTGTTACCAGAGTCTCACTGGCCTGCTCCAGAATCCCACTGAAGACTTCTTCCACCCTGAGTCTCACAGGGGGCTTCTCCTGGCTCCTCGAGTCACACGAGTAGCTCTTCTTCTTGTTCAGCTCTTCAAGTATCTTCAGCAGCCTGGGATAAAGACTGTTGGCCTTGCTCTGTACCTCTGATCACTTGAGTTGATCAGGTCTTCTCGTCTTGCTCAGGCTTTATCTCCTTCTTCTGAGGATGACCTGGCTTCTCTCCAACTACTGAATACTCAGACAACTGATGTCTTTAACTTCAGTCTGGTACAGTCTCACAACACATCAACTTCATGCACTGAATTCATGGAATCACAATATCTTCAAGATCTCCTGGTCTTGGACTCCTCAAATGCACACAACCAGATTTGGCTTTGTTCACGTGTGCATGTGCATGCATGCATGCATTCACTCCCCTTCTTCCTTCTCTTGGTGCAATAAACCCACTATGGGTGTAGTCAATTTTAAGCACACACCTTCTCCACAATCTTCACACACTATATTCAAATTGTTCACACACTTAGAAGTGTGTTTTACTTTAGTGTGGAACTTCTTCTTCTTCTTCTAATGTGTATACACTTCACTTAGAGCACACACATAGGTTCGGCCACTTCACTTTGTTGTTTTGCACACATAACTTTGTTCTTTGATTTGCACACACACAATGAGTGTGTATTTGGCCTTCACTATTTTTGCACACACCCAAGCTATCCTCGGCCTTCTTTTCAAATGCACACACACACAAAGTTTGGTGGTCTTCACTCTTCAAGAATGCACACACAAATGCACTAAGGCCTCGGGTCTTCTTTGGTTGCACAAGGCTACGGCCTTTCCTTCCCTTCTTGCACACACACCCGAATATGTCCTTCTCCACTTATGCACACACACTGCCTTCTTCTATTTTTGTACACACAGAAGGTGTGTTCTTCACTTGGTGCACACACAAGGCATGAAAGCCTCGGGTCCTCTTCTCCACTTGGCACACACCCACTGTCCGTAGGTGGTCTTCTTCACTTGATCTCAAAGGAGGCGCACAAGGGTATTCTTGATCCGCGGCCAACTCCTTCTCCAACAGCCGCACAAGGTACCAAGCCGCAAGGGCCGCGCAAGGCCTCGGGTTCAAGGCACCTCAACCACGGGGCGCGCAAGTGCTACTGCCCCGGGTACTTCCTGCCGCGCAAGGAGTAGGCGCGCAGGGGATCTCCTCCTCCTCCTTCTTCTTGTCGCGCAAAGAGGTAGCACGCAAGGAACACCTTCAAAGTCTCGGGTGGCTTCGGTACAACAGCCGCGCAAGTAATTTGTGCGGGGCTTCTACTTCACGAGGCACAGGAGCTCTCGCGGGTCTTCCAAGTTTTTCAGCGCATCAGCAAGCTTCTAAGAGGGCTCGGGCTCTCTTTTTATAGTCAAAGGAATGCCTCTGATCTTCCGCGTGAGATATCTTGAATCCCCGAAGTATTCGGATCTTTCAAGATTTCTGCAAATCTTGATTTTCTCCTCGGTTCACCGTGGGTTCTCCTTCTATATTTTTCTCCTCTACGTGCATGCGACTTAGAACACATGCACGGCCTCTGTTTTGGCCATCCCATGCAAAACACGAACACCCTGAGGCCTCGGCACTTCATTTGCCTTCAGCCTTCATCGAATTTTCTCATTTGTTGCATGCAAGTCTCTTTTTGTGCATGGTACTATTCGTTATGGCCAGACGAGCACGAGGGTGCCTTCGGCTTCGAGAGAGACAGTCGAGAATTTAAAATCCGTCGTCGGGATGCCTCTGGTTCAGCGGGAGATGTCGGGGAGCTTCGGTCGAGCTCGAGGTAGGAGATGGACGGGGAGCCGTTGGATCGAAGATTTGGACGGCCGCAATCAGATCGCGAATGGTGCGATTAGATGAGTGGCTTGGATCGCACGCGCGATCAATCTTGCGGCTGGGATTCGCTCCGCAGAAAAATCCCATGTCCCACATCGAAACGAATCCCGGTTTTTCTGCGGTTTATCACCCTCGCGCTGCCGGCCTCCCTTCAGTTGCACTTCTCCCTCCACGGTGTCGCCCTGCACTGTGTTCTCTCTGCCAGGCGCGCTTTGCGCCCACTCACGCCTGCGGGCGCGCACCTAGCGCCCATTCTGCACTGCCTGACACTCGCGGGTGCGCTCATGCGCCCCTACCGCGCTCCTTCGGGCGTGCCCCAGGCGCCTATGCGGTGTCTTCGGTGCGTCCTTCCGCCCTGGGCTCGCCCCACGGGTTCCCCCATGTGTGTGGTGCCTAGCACCCATGCCTTGGGGTTGAACCCTCAAGGTGTCCTTGGCTGGCCAATTTTTTGCTAGTGTAAAACACTAAGTTACTTTGTATAAAAACAAAGTACCAAGTGTAATATGACAAATGCCACTTCTTCCAAGCCATTATTTTCTTCATTTCTTCTCATATTTTTCTTAATAATTCCTCCATTCCTCTTAAACATTTAATCTTCACTTAGGAGTGAAATTCTTGAAGGTTCATCATCAACTCTTCTTCTTCAACTGAACTCTTGAATCACATAAATTCTTCAATAAACTTCATTGATCTAATCAGAGATCATGTTGGATCTTCTTCATGTTCACATGCACTAAGTGATAATGCATGGACTTCATTAATCCACTTCATCCAATTAGAGATTGTGGATGGATCATCTTCAACTCCTCATGCATTGTCAATACAATGCATGGTCTTCTAATCATGTTGTGACATTGTATCTACTTGATACAAGTTCTTGGAACTTAAAGAGCAGTTCAACAATCGTCTAATGTACATAGAGAATGTTTCAACCACAACATCCTATGTCACTTAGTGAATCTCCTAAGTGACATGCATCTTAGTACCATGGCCATTCTCCATTCATCACCAACACCATCACATCCTTTGTCATTCACATATTGAACCTTCTTGACATCCATCCATTCATTCCTTGACAACAATATACCTCATTGACAACAAATGAAACACAGTGCACTTCACATTATTATCATAAATCCATATTTATTCAAGGTATTCAAAGTTTTTTATTCATATTTCCTATTTTAAGGTGTTTTGATTAAAAATTTACTAAAGTTAGGTGGATTTATTTCACAGTCTCATTAATAATCAAGATTGTTTATGATTTATTTATTATTAAAATAATAATATGAAATATTATCATTAAACCCTATATATTTTCTTATATTATAGTAAGTTATGGAATATCTGTGTTATCGTATAATTTTTCCTCTCTTTGGTAGTTAAAATGATCGAGAAAATGTTTTTAATAAAATTCTACCTTATTTCCTCTTTGGTCGAAAAACTTCTTCTTCCATATCCATGTTCTTTATATTGATTATTATAATTCTATTTTCTATGATCAAATGATTATTCAAATTTATTTTAAACCATATTATAATTTTTTTTAATTTTTAAAATGAAATATTCTTATTGTTCTCTAAACAAGGTTATTTTGGACTTTTTTAAAAAAATTGAAAGGGAACTTTGTTTTTAACATTTATTGAATGAGAATACTTTATCATCATCATCAAAATTATTTGATTTTAATATTACATTACATGTGTCTGGGTATGGTTCCAATGAAAATAATTTTCTTAAAATTATTGGATTTTTTTTAAATCTTATCAAATGAAAATGTTATTTTCTTTCTTAATGAAATGAATATATTTCTGAAAGTGATTTAAAAAAATTCTTACACAATATTGAAAGGAATTAATTTTTAATTTTTTTTCTTATATTTACTTTCATATTTCAAAAATATATATTTTTAATTTAAAAATATTAATTTATTATGAATTTATATTCTTCATTAAATATTTATTGATTTATTGTTTTGTGGTCATTAACTTTCTCTTGATCACATTCTCTATCACTCTACATCATTTCCTTGGACATTATTTTCTCCTCTGTATCATATTTTAAATATCATGTATTTATAGGGAATCATTTCCACCAATTTGATGGTTTCTTAACCATATAACATTTCAATATACAGTATTAGTTAAATTAAGTCTTTTATGTAATTTATTTCATTGATTTGGTAAATATTCCATGTTGTTGATTCAATACTGATAATTATTAATTTATAAGGAATTATTAGAAAGAATTATATTAATAATTTAAAATATGAGGACTTTATTGGGTTTTTAAGTGATGGGTGTAGCCAGATTATAAATATCCCCTCAATGCATCAACTTGTCTCACGAGACAAAACAATTGGCCACACAAGTTAGGTAATTTGTGTATACCTACCCTTTCAATGAAAGTGAATTGGAAAAAGCCTTAAATGTAAGATTCATGATTTCATGGTTGAAACCTTGATGGTAATATCATGAATATAACGACCCATACATTACATACATAGTTATTACTTCAAAATTGAAGCATACTTATTACAACATATAACAAAACCATGAAAGGACCGTATAGGTATAGTGTCTTTAGAAACATGGAAACATAAACAACTGGTTCATAAATCATCTACGTTTTCTCCCATTTATTTAATCATATATGGAGTCCCTTTTTGGCATATCCTACTTAATATCATTCTTCCTGAACTGGGGAAAAGAAAACATACAAAAGGGTGAGCTTAAATGCTCAGTAAGGGTAAACAAAAGAAATATCAAACATATCATATTTATAAGAACATAACATTTTGAAAATCTTATCCTGCAAAAGAGATCATAACATGGGATAAATCATAGAAGTGAAATTTAATTCCAATAATCATAGCTTAAAATAGGAAGCTTTGTGTCATACACACATAATCATATAAAATCATTTCTTAGTAGTCAAGACTCATTGTCACGACTATCTTAGCAGACAAAGTCCATTTCTGAACCGAGTTCACTCCTTGTTTCAGTCCTGTTTCACTGAACCGGTTTAACCTGCCATTCCAGCCATGTCTATCTCATGAGATATAATTCTTTACCCAATTAATTAGATGGAGATATAGGTCCCACCTATCTCATAATGATACCATTCTTATGTGTGCCACAAAATCATAAACCATACATCATAGCATAACCCATGTAATAAAAATGGGATTCTTAAACATCACGTCATCATAACATAATCCATAAAAGGATATCATAAAAATAATTCCATCATAACATAATCAAATCAATGTAAAAATATGGATATAAACAGAACTCTATATTATCTTATATGGAAAATAATTTTGATAAAACACTTGAACTCCATTCTTGAGGAAAATATCATTTCTACTTCAAAATCATTTTCCTTTCTTAACATTTCATATAATTTTGAACTAAAAGAAGTTGATTAAAAATAAACTTGAAAATTTTTAAAGTAATATTCATGGAAATAATGTTCTAAAAATCCATTCATGTCGTATAAGTTAAAAAACATTCTTCCCGTACTTTGGCCAGAAAAGTCAAAAAGTACCTCGTACGAAAAACGACAAAAGATTCATTTCATATCTTTTACTAAAAACACACCAAAGGGTAAAATTGGATTTAAAAAATTGTAGGTGGATGTAAATAATATTACATATTTAGGAAACATGGATGTGGATGATAAATATTCCCCAGTAAATTCTGAAGTATAAACAATCTCAGATAAAAATGAGATTGTGACATTTTCCCTTACCTTAGGTCCTATTTGCTTCGTAAGTGTCCAAACCTCCTGTATAATAATTTAAATAATGTCATTGACTTATTCCAGAATCATACTTATTTTTATGATATCATATATTGTCATATTCTTAGCTTATTATTAGTAATATTTCATTGCTACTTGTTATTCGGGTGTTTCTTACTTTATGTTCGTATGTGTGTTTTGTCGAATAAATTCTTATTCCTCTTTTTAGGTTATAGACACCACATTTCCAGAATTTTATTAGTGTAATATATATCATATTTATTAATTCAATTCATTTATATAATCATTATGCAATTAATATCATGTAGAACGAGTCGCATCACATCGTGGAGACGGTATTCCGTACGTACGCACGAGCGATGATATCATTCCCATGATTGTGGAATTGTATTGGAGTGTATGTATACTATTTAAGAATCAATATCAATTTAAAATAATCATATATATTCATTATTCACACCATTATACCCATCCAAGTAAGGTGGTGGTGGAAAATAGATTACACCACGACATGGAGACGGTATTCCGTACGTACACACGCGCGCTGATTTCGTTTTCCGTAGGATGGATAGATGGTGAAATAGGGTTGTTTTATACTTATAATAACATATCAGTATATGAGTGATACTTATTTAATTACTTCATAATGAAACAACTAAATAAGAAGAAGTATAAGAAGAAATAAATTTGAAAGAATCGGTAACAGACATTACCTCTTCTTTGAAGCGCCTCTTTGAGACCTCCTCTTAGGGCACTAAAATTGGTTTTTGAAGAAGACCAGGACATCTAATATGTTTCAAGGGAAGTGGGGAAGTGAAATTGGTAGGGTTTGTATGATCTTGAAGGCTCCAATTGGTGTGAGGAGGAGAGGGAGGAGGTCCCTTTTATAAGGGAGGAAAGGGGCACCTTTAGAAATATAAGAAATATTAGTTCATATTAAATCCCAACCCCACTTAAAAACATCCAAAATGACTCATATCATAATATTAGATGATATAGGGTTGTAATATCATCAAAAAATAAAATTTAGACATGTTAGGAATTTATTTTAAACATTATCAACTTGATTTATCCTTATTTATCAATTTAATTATATTTGTGGTAATAATATTCTAAATTTTAAATTATTTTAAATAATTACATATATGTTGTTAATTTTCCATAATTTGACGCTTTATGAAATTTTAGACCATATAAATTTTAATTTATAATTTTTAAATATTTTTGTGATTTTTAAACAATTTTATAATATGTTATTTTTATAAAATAACAATACTGTCAATTTTGACACAATTCATTTATTTGAATTTAAATAAAATATATACAGAAGATATGTTCGAACTAAAATATTTAATATATTCATAAAATTTCATATGTATCTACAAAATTAGTGGAGCACATTAAATAGTACATATAATATTTATTTTAATATTTTTAAAACCATTTATTTGATATTTTAATCAATAAAATAATTTCAACATCACTATTGTGTCATAATTAATGATAACTATTTAATCCCTAAAAATTATAAATAAATTTTTATGATGTAGATAATTGTATTAGATTTATTTAGACTATTCATTTTAGAAGTTTCATTAATTTTATCACTAAATTAAAATTATTATACTTATAAGATTTAAGAAAGTGACATGTTGTCACTTTCTTTGGTTTTAATAATAATTAAATTATTTTAATGGAAAAAAGTCCATTAAATGAATCTAATCCGACACTTAGGTGATATGGGTCGCCTTTTAGTCATCCAATAGGATTTTGACAGGTTTTAAGGGAATTTTAAAATCTTATATTTACCCTTAATTACCCGATTTACCTTTAACTATGGTAAATAAAATTTACCGTAGTTACTATTCATAATGCCCAAAAATAAAAAATTAGCCTATTAACATAATTTGGACCCACTTATTCCAAATATGGAATCCATTTTTCAAAATTCAAAACACATAAGTTGCAGTAATTAATTTAAAATTAATCCTGTTGTTAAGAAAACAGGTTTTAGAAGTTAAAACATTGCCAAAGATTGAAATGTTTTTACCTATGAATTCAATGTGAAATTAATGCTAATGACATATATTATATTAAATGGTAAAAATATATTATATTTATACTTTAAACCCATTAAATATTATAAATTAACTATATAAATTATCTTAATGAAAAAAAGTTGTTTTTAATTAAAAATTAGCGTATTTTTACTATTCATCAAAATATGAAAGTTATCAGAAAAATATCAAAATATTATCCAAAGTAAATTTTTATATCATGATTCCAAAGAAGAATTTTATTTTGTCAAATTGAACTTATAAACATGTCAAAAACTAGATTTAATGTGGGTGCTCCATCAAAAGGCGGTAAAACTGCATTTTTTGAAAAATACTTATTTTACCCGAAAATTTTATTTTTTTCTCTTACCATGTTCTAGAAAATGTTTAAGACGAATAATAAAGTTATAAAATTCAAAATGTATTAAATACTATTCATAACAGCTGGTCCATAATAATATATCGTTGTTTAGTGAAACCCGGTATTGCGTACTACACACACTATCGAGGAAGGTCGTGATTGCGTGTAATGCAAGCCAAGTCAGTATTGTGTGTTGTGAAAGATTAATTTGGTGTTGCGTATAACATAAGACATAAAAAAATATTTCTCATAAAATCTTATGGTTTTACAATGAATGTATGACATTATCCATTTACCTTATTTATAATTCATTTATTATTATCTATGTGATCATATACCTGATATTATCCATGGATTTATCTCATACTATTGTTTTTTAATAAATGGATTGTTATTTGATTATCCACTCTTAAATAATGAATATTATTTATTCAATCATGATTGATTATACTATATCTACCTAATAATAAGAATATAATATCATACTTTATTATGTTTTCCTTTGACTAAAAAGTAAATTTTTATTTCAAATCCACCTTTGTGAAAAAAGTGGGAAACCAAACAAGTCCAAAAAAAGGGCTAACTAAAAAAGTATCTCACAAATTAATTAAATATAGGACTAGGTATATTGGATTCAACCACCATATATAACCCCAATATTTTATGTTTTCGTGTCCCCATGATATTAAAAATAAATATTTAAATGAAATTCAAGGATAAAAGAAAATCATTCTTGCTGTGTTTTATTTTTTTACAACGTAATCTGTAAATAATGTATATATCTATTTCACCAAGATTGGTACACTTGTCAATTTTTTATAGTGTAATACCTTGTATCTTGTACCAATTAAATAACTAAGAACTAGATCTAGGTTACTAGATTTGGGGATGCTATACACAGGTTCATTATTATCAACAAATAATGATTCAAAATTCTCGGTTACTAGAAAACCATTTTTTTCATTCTATAAGATCTATAATTCTCCAATATAGTAACTATGTCTCTATAAAATCCACTTCCATGGGAATTTTTTATTTTATTTTTTATGACAACTAATGTTTATCTTCATATTGTACTTTATCAAATTCTTTCTATCAACCCCTATATCTTTTGTAGAAGTACTCTATATCAAGAAACATGGCATGTATTGACACAATTACCATTTTATATGAAGTTTATTATAGGTCATATCCCCTTATTTCATTGGTATATACTATAATGATAAAATTTGTGTCTTTAGGTTAAATTTTGTTACTATAAGAGTCCTTACCAAATTCTTTTCATCCCCACACACATATGTTTGACAACATTGATTTCCAATGACAATAATGTTTATATGGAATACCCATTAAAACATTAGTTATCTCTTGGTTTTTTTTTGTATGTTACTATTTGGAATTCATATCCCCAAAATGATATTATAAGAATTAAATGAATCATAATCTCTCTCACCATTTCCAATAAAAAGTGGTACCTACTTTCACTTACACTTTTCAATTATATTTTATAAGGAAGAGTGAGTTGATATATAATATCAAATTCTTATAGATAATCAATTAACTCTTGGTTAATACATTCTACACCATATCCTGAGTGGATTTTCTTTATTTTTTACCAAGATTGTTCCCAAATACATTAATTTATTCCTTGAATTTCTCAAAGGAATATTACTTATACCTCATTAGGTTGATAAATCCATATCTACTAAATTATTGAAAAAATTTATAAAGTATGAGTATCCACCCCTTACTTCAATAGGAAATGGTATAAACACATATATATGAACCAATTTGAGATCATTTATGGACCCATCACTATTTTAATTAAATAGATATTTGGTCATTTTCATTATAAATAAGCATGACATATAATACGTGGTTTTAGTTAAAAATAATATAAATAATTATCTTGATATAATTTTTCCATGTTTTTTTTGTTTACAGGACCTAATAAATGATGAAACAGGTGGGTGTGAAATTAATCATTTGAAATAGATTAATTATAAATTTCCAATACTTGGTTTTTTCATTCCAATACATAAATAACATTATTTATATGTTCCATACCATAACATATGACATATTTTTAAAAGTAGTAGTTCATATTTTAGAAATTGAAAATAAAACTATATATTTTAAGACTGGATAAACAATTTTAATGATTGTAACATAATAATATCTCCATAAAATATATATCAATGTTGTTAAAAAAGTGAAGTGATAATATAAAATAGCTACTACAGTGATTATAGATCCATTAGAAGCTTATAAATCCACTTAATCTTTTGAAATTATTTTGACTCTACTAACTTTATATAATTTAATTCAAATGTGAGAACCAAAAGTTATATCTAATACCCAGTTTTTTGGAATAGAAATATTTCACTCAATAAGAAACACATTTAATATTCCTATTTATTCTTTATTATGGTATAGTTTTTATTCTATTATCTTTTCTTGCAACATGAAAAACATATTACATCATTTTCCCTTGATTTAATTCGGATCTTACTCTTCTTGGAAGAGTGTTGTAATGAATCCATAGAACAGGACTTTGACTTAGGGATTTTTTCTATTTTCATCATATTATTCTCTATAAGTTAAGAAGGAATATTTTTCTTCATGAATTTATCTACCTAGAGAAGAAAAGTATAGAGATATGGGAGATAATTATCAATTTTGTTCATATTAAATTTTATAACAATGTTAGAGAAACTCTGTAGGAGTGAATTGAGTATGAGATTAGTGCACAATTCCCTAGGTAGTTAAAACTATATAATGTTTAGATGCTCAATGGTTACAATAATTTTAACTAAATGGGGTCCATATGGGGCACCCCATCTAAATTCTCTAGTAAATAGTGTCTTGAAGATCATAACCAATTCTTATATATCTCTCTACAAAAAAAGATCATTAACATGTATGGGCATGATGTTCACATTCATATTCTCATAAAACTTCTATATTTCATCTATTTTAGATGATAACATCAAAAATTGTATATCAAGTGCTTTGTCTATGTTTTTTAAGTAGACAATGATCTATTTCTCAATCACTTACTTAATCAAGAAATGGGGCCTCCAGTATGTAAATATTTTATTCCATGCATAGTAAAATGTGTAAGAACTAGTACCACTCCAAAAAGTTACCAAAAAAAGATTATATTATCTTTCCCTATTATGGATCAAAGTTATTTTGTTGAAATTTACATTTTTTAATATAAAAATAACATCAGATTTAGTACTTTATCTCGATTACCAAAATATGTGAGATGTAGTAATTTTAATTATCATATTAATATCGAACTATTTAAAAATGTCCCAATATACCTCACGATTGGACTGCGAAATTTTTTTCCATGGAAATTCTAAAGTTAAGGTTCTAAATTTACATTCTCATAACCCAGAAGAGGGTTTCATCAATTACTTGAAGGAATTTAGGGAAGTTTCCTTGTAAAATTCTATCTCATATCCCCTTAATCCATTTAATGGCCACTCCAATCCTAAAATCCTGATTCAAATTTCCTTAACACTTGCCTCTAAGTAATGTCATTTTTATACAGGGATATTTTTGTTGATTTTTACCTATTAATTTCATCCCAAAACCTTTATTAGATCTCCCTAATAAAATTATTTATACTGATAAGGGATATAATAACACTTTTATCTTGGATTCCATTATTAATCAAGTAATGTAATTCTTTTTAACATTATATTTCCAAGAACTATTTATTTATTCATGTTTAAATTTATTTATATTATAATTATATGCCAGGTTAATGTTATGTGTATACTAAATAATTAAATAACCATGTGATAATAAAATAATTTGACCATTATTCACTTTTTAGTTAATATTTCATGTATTTTATTCTTATTTAGTTAATATGAACAAATTTAACATCATATAGACATGAATCACTTAAAAAAGTTAACCTTGAACATTGATAAAATAAAATAAATAAAGTGACATTACCATGATCCTTTTAAAGGTTGATTTTTCAAGATGATGGTAAATCAACATATGAAGCCTGGGGGAAATCCTTTAGTTTATATTGGCTCGATTAATAGTATTCCACCTTCAATCATTTTATCTTTTTGTTCAGTTTCACCTCTTCCTAGGTTTTGAACTGCCTCCTCTCCTTGAAGATTCATCAATTAAATATTTTATATTCTCTTAAAGGTAAGGTGAACTAGTCATATGAGATACATTAAATAAACCATGGAAATGAAGGTTCTATATAATAAAGGTTTCATGGATGAACTAAAATCAATCATTTATTATTTAAAAACAACATTAACATATGTACACAAATGTAAAAATATTAAATCAAATAAAAATAAAATGAATACATTGGCCAGTCAATCTCTTAATCAGTAACATACAAGCATTTACATCACATTCATACATTATATCATACATTACTAATCACTCTTTTAATTAGAAAAAAATTTTCTTTTAATTAATGATTTATGGTCTTATTAACTAATTAATTCTTCATCTTAATTATTAAGCCATGCAATCCAATAAATTCATGAGTTTCCCATCCCATAAAATTTTAGTGAAACTAATTTAAATATAAATATCTAAATTACTTAAATATATAGTTTGTACATGTAATTAACATGGCGGATACCCACCCATACTATGTAGTACATTTTGTGGACTTGTACAATGTATTCATGTGGTATGTAGCATAATCAAAATTTCACATAATTCAATGGAATGTACTATAAATTTATGACACAAAAATACATCCAAATTTGAACAAGGTGTACTAATTTTAATGTAGAAAGAGTATATGGTTTGTGAAAACCAAACATGGTGTATAGTGAATCTAATGTGAAAACTAATTAATAATTTAATATTCTTTAAACCATATCATGTAGTGTGTACTATTAATTTTATGACACAATGACACATATTAATTTGGTTTAATATTGTAATTTATTTTCATTCCATGTAAATTAGTTATGTAGTGTCTAACTTTGTTTGGAATGTAGCCCTTATAAATGGTTCGGCATTACCTGCTATACAAATCCTTCTAAATTCTATGTCTCATATGCTATGGTTGTTAATAATACACACCAAAGGACTTAGCATGTAATACATGCAGAAATTTATGGGTTACAAATTTTATACACCAATTACATTCCATGTAATTAAATCTAGAATGTGTTCCTTAACATTAAGTCCTTACGAAAAATATAATAAATTCATAATACATATTTGACAACATGGTTCTCTAATAATGTCAGACTACAAAGCTTTTATTATATAAATACATGGTGTAGTCCCTGAAACTATCCTTCATTTAGCCTCAGTCAACACCCATCATGTAAAGACACTACATAATCCTCCACACAACCATCCATTTTTACCTTTGTTGTGTCCTTATGTGGTGAATATGGGTACATGATATATAGTTTGTTTTTATGTTTTTTAGTCAAATGTTTTCTAGATAGATTCCTTGGTATATTTGGATGCATTCATTGGATTTTATTTATGTGTTCTTAAACTGTTCTTGGTTATATTAGGGTGAAAAACATATATATACCAACATTAAAATTAAAAAAGAATAAATATGAAATGATAAACTATGAAAAATTTCTTAAATCGACCAACAATTATTAAATATGTATAAATTTTAACAAAATCATATTGATTCCACTTGAAGGTTTTGGGCATAGTGTAAGTGGTAGTGGGTAAAAAATTCATCTTATTTTTTATCTTATTCAATAAATAATTCACAATTACATGATAAAGAATCTTCATGTATAACTAACATACCTTAGTAAATAAGACAATATAATCCACAAACCTGATAGAAGATATTTCATGTTAAATTTACAATTAATTTAATAAAAATAAAAAACACCTTGTTTTAGAGATCTTTATCTAGTGAAGATGCTGATCCCTCGAACATCATTCAAGTTGTACCAACATAGTCCTAAAGGGATCCCAAATATAATCCATCTAGGAGTTATCCAAATGTGCTCATTGATCTATGAATGATATTGGTAGAACTGTGGGCCTTGCATGTATGATATCATCACCTTAAATTTTTTATCATGATTGAAACTAGTGATACTTTGGTCTAAAATATCACTTCACTTGTTCTCTAATTATTGAGAGGGACAATGGGGATGTGTTGTGAACAAAAAAAATGATTTCAAAACTTCTCTAGATTAATATAAGTTGGTAAATATAGAGATAGGGTTTAATATTGATAATATCACAAAGGACCATAATCAAATAATAAATATAATATATTCCACACGAATAAGATGTTGTTATTATATAAAGGTATGGGGTGAGTTTATCAAATAATTATCATTTCATTAAATAAATAATTCATTATTTTTTTAAATGATATTTAATTATTATATCATTTTTATGGTAGCCCTGCTTTTTATTTCAAACTTAAACATGATTTATTACATAAAACCTTCACTTGATACAACATGGAAGATCTAGAGGTATAGTGTCTTTGAGGATTAGGAACATTACATAACAACTTAAAACATGAAATACAACATCTTTATTGAAAACTTATTTTACATGACCACTACATTCTCTTGTACTTACCATTGCATGGGATAACCTGAGGACATGCATAAGAAAAGGGTGAGCTATAAAGCCCAGTAAGGAAATAATCATGGAATAACATGAGGAACACAATACATGTTAGACAATAGGCATATCAATAGAGCACAATAGAAGCATAAACAAAAAAGGCATGATAAAGCATGATAATCATAACATGGAAATGTGGCAGCAACACTTAACATGGAATTAGCATGAGCCAAGGCTCATTGCACATGGAGCATGAGTAAATCCTCATTGCACATGAGGCGCGAGTAAAACATTATTGCACTTAAATTAGCATGAGAAAACACCCATTGCACATGAATTATCATGATACTATACTTTACCCAATGCATTTGAGTGCTATGAGGGGGCACCCTTCTTAAACATTTCATTTCATGCATAAGTGTGCCACATGAATCATATAACATGGATTCATAAAACATAATCATTTATTCCAAGATAAAGGAATGTGGAATTCATACATGGAAACTTATAATCAATAAGTAAATTTGCATAAATGTGAATACTCTTGATAGAGAAATGGGTATGGTATTCACTACACAATGACATTGGTTTAGAAAATCGGTGCAATTTCGGCAGCGTAACGGCGTGACGTAAGAATTCATAAAAATGGTTTATGAGAGAGAAAGGGGTGTCTCATCATATTTACATGAAATGGACAGTAAGGGGTCATATAGATACATGTCCCAACAATTTTAATGGAATTTATATTCATGATACAAAAGAATTGTTTGAATGTAAATGAGGAGAGAGAAATTTCTTTCGGAATTTCGGCATAGTAACGGGAGTACATGGGAGGCAGTTAATTAGAGATAAAGGGGTATCCCATCATTAAAACATAAAGAGGTAAGTATGGGGGACGTGAAAAACCATACCCAAACATTTATAATTGAAATTGAAAGGGCATAACAACATTAAGAAAATTGGACAAAAATAAGAAAGGAAGAAAAACCCCTTACATGGAAGTGTGCTTCCAAAGGCTTGAGAGAGGCTTGAGAGAGGCTTCTTGGGAGCTTGGGGAACCTTGGGAGGATTCTAGGGAGAGAATGGTAGAGTTTGGACGAACTCCAAAGGCTTTGATTGAGGAGAAAATGGGAGATTGGGTGGGTTTATATAGGAAAGGTGAGGTAATTCTTTATTATTTAGGGTTGGGACACCTCACATTAAACTAATTCAAACAACAAAAAAGCCCATGGTTTTTGCCCATGTTTTTTCCCAAAGTGGAGTGGAAAAAAATATTTTATAATTCCAAAGTCCGAACTTCTTACAATAATGGGTTTGCTTATGTGGAGGTGAGTCACACTCCCACGGAAAACAATTTAAAAAGACAAGATGTTTAATAAGCCTAGAAGGGTCCATTAATGAATTGTAAAATAAGTCAAACAAACCCAAAATCATATTATTTTAATGTTAAAACATATATTGGCCGAACATAAGTCTTATAGTATTTTATTACATCACTATTGGGTCATTATGATGACATAAAACACATTATATACTTAAACAGTATTTAATTTTTACCCAAACATTTGACTCTTAGAAAATTATGACAAATTCACCATTTGATAATTCTGATTTCTTGATTCCAGAAATAATATTCATTTTATCTAAATACTTTTCTAAATATGTTAATTTTCACTTTTAAAATAAAAACCGACATTTATCGAAAATTCATGGGTTTTGACAAAAATGGCTTTCAAACCTTAATAAAAAATACAATTGCATTCATAAAATTATACGATCATTTATATTTAATAAAAATTAATTTAATAATAATAATAATATTTTATTAAAAAATTATTTAATACAAAAATACATTAATTAATCAAAATACATTTCTTAGTTGAATATTATCTAAAAACACTATTTGAGATTTAAAAACTATTTACAAGGTAACAAAAATAACATGAAAATATATTTGTTATTATATAGAAAAAATGTACATAACCATAGTGATAAGTTCTTGTTACATAACCCCTTATAACACTCACATAAGACCGAAGATTAATGTGTGCGATGGTGACAGACTCTTGGGGTGGCTCGGATAACATTGCTCGGGTGGTAATCTCTATCAACTTCCACTTCTCTCATAGGCGGTCCCGCTCGAGCTTAACCTGTTGAATCTCGGCTTCGGCTTGGTCAAGAGTGAAGACCAGCGATGCCACCTCTTTTCCAAGTTCCGAAAAATGGGATTCGTATGGGGCATGTCTACTAGATGGGGTCATCGCTTCCTTTGTTTGAGTAAATTGGATTCGTTAAAGCCCTATATTTATACTAATCATGTGATCACTGCTCAACAGCTATATTAGAAACGACCACAATTTTTAACATAAAACCAAAGAAGTTGACATTTTATATAAACATTTTACATAAAGATACATTTAATTAGATCAAGAGGGATTTCCATTAATGAATGTTTGGGTCATTATAATCTTCCCCCCTTAAAAAATTTCGCCCTCGAAATTTCCTTTTCCCACACTAAAACAAATGTGGATAACTCTAGTTCATAGCCTCCTCTAATTCTCACGTCACTTCTTCAAACTTTTGGTTTTTCCACAACACCTTGATGAGGGGAATTTTCTTATTTCTTAGAAATTTTTCTCTATGGTCTAAGATCTTCACTAGTTGCTCCTCATAAGAAAGATCATCCTCTAACTATACCACCTATGAAGAGAGTACATGTGAAGGGTCCGGTATGTACATCCTTAAGAGGGATATATGAAATATATCATTTACTTTGGCCAAGGTAAGTGGAAGTGCTAGTCTATAGGCCACAACCCCAAAATGATAAAGAATATAGAAGGGGCTGATGTACCTTGGACTTAACTTCCCATTCTTTCCAAACCTCATGAACTTCTTCCAAGGAGATATGCATAGAAAAATCATATCTCCAACTTTAAACTCAAGGTCTCATTGACAGTTATCTGCATAACTCTTCTGTTGACTCTGGGCTGTCTTGATATTCTCCTGAATGGTTTTCACCTTCTCCACGATTTCTTCTACCATTTTTGGTCCAAGAAGCTTATGCTCACCAACCTCATCCCAACATGTCGGTGTTCTACACCTTTTCCCATAAAGGGATTCATATAGTGCCATTTGGATGCTCAAGTGGAAGCTGTTATTATAAGATAACTCAACCAGAGGAAGATGTTGATCCCATCCTCCTTTAAAGTACATTGAGCATGCTCTCAACATGTCCTCAAGTGTTTGGATAGTCCACTCAGATTGGCCATCAGTTTGAGGATGATAAGTCGTACTGAAGTTCAGTTCAGTATTCAGAGCATATTGAAGACTCTTCCAAAACATAGAAGTGAATCTTGGATCTCGATCAGACACAACAGATAGTGGTAATCCATGCAGCCTTACCACTTCCCTGATATATATCCGTAATAGTTGATCCAATGAGAAATCCTCCCAAATATCAATGAAGTGTGCAGACTTTGTAAGACGATCCACAAAAACCCAGATTGCATTGTTGCCTTTGGATATATTCAGAAGTACAGTAAAAAAGTCCATGGTAATGTTCTCCCATTTCCATTCTGGTATGGGCAATGGTTACATCATCCCCTTAGACTTCTATATCTCTTCCTTCACTTTTTGACACACCAAGAACTTTTATGTATATTCAGCGATCTCTTTCTTCATATTATCCCACCAATAATTCTCTTGGAGATCTCAATACATCTTTTTATTTCCTGGGTGAATAGAGAAATTTGAACTATTTGCATCATCCAAAAGATCCTTATTCAACTCTGGAAATGAAGGAACACATATTATTTTCCCAAATCTCACAATTCCTTCTTCATTAACATTAAACTCCATGGATTTACCTTTTTCGATAGCTTCCACTTTTTCCTAAATTCCTACATCATCCTTTTGAGAATCCTTTAACCTTTCCAAAAGTGATGGTTGAGCAATCATTTATGAAAGGATTGATGATGTTCCCTTCTTTATTATTCCCATGTCCATCCTCATAAAATCTAAGAAGATTGGATCCTTTTTAATTCTCATCAATGATAGAATTGTTGGGTCCTTTCTACTTAGTACATCTACCACCTTGTTCTCTTTCCCAGAATGGTAATGGATTGAGCATTCATTGTCTTTGATCAACTCAAACCATCTTTGTTGGTGCATATTCAACTCTTTCTGTGTGAATATATACTTGAGGCTTTTGTGGTCTGTATATATTTCACACTTATCCCCAAAGAGATAATGCAACCAATTTTTCAAAGAGAATATCACTGTATCCAGCTCGAGGTCATGTGTTGGATAGTTTTATTCATGAACTTTCAATTTCCTTGAAGCATAGGCAATGACTTTTTTATTTTCCATCAACACACATCCCAGTCCCTTCTTTAAATCATCACTGAATACCACAAAATTTTCTCCACTTGTGGGTAAAGTGAGAACGGGCGCAGTGATAAGCCTCTTTTTCAACTCCTTGAATCCTTCTTCACATTCACCACTCCAAGAAAACTTTCCTCCCTTCCGAGTTAGCTTGGTAAGAAGGTTGGAAAATCGTGAGAAATTTCTCACAAATCGTCGATAATATCCAACTAACCCCAAGAATATATGGATATCTGCTACCGATGTTGGCCTCAGACATACCTCAATTGCATCTGTTTTAGAGGGATCCACAGATATACCATTGCTTGTGATGATATGGCCTAAGAATGATACCTCCTTCAACCAGAACTCACACTTGTTGTACTTTACATAGAGCTTCTCCTTCTGCAAGGTCTCTAGTACAGTTCTTAGATTCTCCTCCTGATGCTCCTTGGTTTTGGAGTATATAAGAATATCATCTATAAATACTACCACAAATTTGTCGAGGTAATCTCAAAAGACTTTATTCATTAAGTCTATAAAGATTTCTGGATCATTAGTGAGTCTGAAAGGCATTACTATGAATTCATAGTGCCCGTATATTGTGTGAAAAGTAGTCTTGGGGATATCTTCCTTCTATACCCTTACTTGATAATATCCCGACTGCGAATCCACCTTGAAGAAGTATTGTGCTCCATGCAGCTGATCAAACAAGTCGTCAATTTAAGGGAGAGGATACTTGTTCTTTATCGTGATTTTTTTGAGCTCACGATAATTGATGAAAAGGTGCATTGATCCATCCTTCTTCTTAATGAAGAGGACTGGTGCACCACATGGTGAAGCACTTGGGCGTATAAACCCTTTATCCAGATTCTCCTATCGTTGTTTCTTCTGCTCTTCAAGCTCCACAATAGCCATTCTGTATGGAGTTCTGGATATTGGTAACACCCTCAGTTTAAGTTCAATTGAGAATTCAACATCTCTTCTAGCAGGGAGACCAGGAAATCCCTCGGTAAACACTTCAGTGAATTCCCTAACAATAGGAACGTCTTCAAGGATGGTTTCTTCCTTGGACTTAATCATTTGAGTCAGATACGTGTGCTCATAGGGTAGTAATATCCACGCTTGAGATGATTGATCTAAAGAAGATTCACCTTCCCCCTTGCACTTGTAAAGAATAGGGGGTTGATTCTCTACATGGAGAGTGATTTCCCTCTCATGGCAATTTATGTTGGCTCTATATAAGGAAATCCAATCCAAGCCAATAATTGCATAAAATTTCACCAGAGGGAGTATGATGAGGTTCATCGGGAAGTTCAATCCATATATTATGACAGGGGAGGAGTTATATTTATGGGATGTAATAATTTCCCCATTTGATGTACTCATTGACATCTTCACTTCCATGATTTGTGGAGTGATGGTATTGTTCTACTAAACTTTCGAGATATAAAAGAATGCGTAGAATAGGAATCAAAAATTATGTTCACTATTCTTGAATGAATAACTAGAATACCTGTTACCACTTCGTTGTTGGGGTTCACTTTGGCAGCAGTGTTGGAAAAATCTCTCCCTTCTTAACTTAGAGGTTATTGGTTGCCTCCTAAAACCCTTGTCTTAGGGCACTGATTTGCAAGATTCATGGTTCTTTGCAGTTGTATCAATGAACCACATGTTAAGGTTAGAACAGAGCGTTCCTATCCTCTGTCGTAGCCACGGGTCTTTCTTGCCGATAGTTGACAGCCAGGTGCCCTTGTCTTCCACACCTAAAGCATTTTCTTGTACCCTTCAGGCAATTTCTGGGGTGCTTCTTTCCGCACCTTTGGCAAGTGGGGTGTTGGATCTTCTTAGAACCATTGGATTTATCCATCGAACCACCAGCATTGAAGTCCACCTTACGCTTTGTATCCTCATGACACCCTTGAGATTGTACGATCTCCATTTCAGCCTTGAGGGCACATCAGACAATTTTCTCATAGCTGTCAAAGTCATGGATTTCCAGTGATTTCTGCAGGCTAGGTTTCAGCCCACCAAAGAAGCAGTCAACCTTGCATTTGGGGGTAATGAAAAAGCTGGAAGCGTATCATGCAAGTCATGTGAAGTTTTCCTCATACGCTCTAAAAAATTAATTATCTTTTTTCTTGAGGGAAAGGAAGTCCCTTTCCATCTTAAGTCGGAGGGTGCGTGGAAAATATTTATCGAAAAACATCTTCTAGAAATACTTCCATTCCAATGCCTCAATCTCCTCCTCAGGATTCGTATTTTTTTATCAACTTCCACCGTTGATCAGCTTCACCCTCCATATAATAAGCAACCAGGATAACCTTCTCTTGTTCCTAACATTGAAGGATGGAGAAGATCTTTTCAATGCAGTTGATCCATTGTTCAGTGATTGAGGGATCAGATGATTCATTAACATTAGGAGGCCTTTGTCTCATGCAGCTCTTTATAGCACCTTATTCTTTCTTAGGGGGGGTTGAACGTTCCTCTTGAACCATGTTTCTATTCAAATCTTGAGTTAGCTGAGATAGAAGCGTGACAAAGTTTGCGGTTCCAGCTCCCATTGGATTAGGCATCTCATTAGTATAGTCATCACATTGATCTTCACATCGGTTGTTAGCCCAAGTCCTCCTATTACTGGCCATTGGATGGAATAAAAAGGAAAGTTAGGGGTAACACATAAAGGGTATTACAAGGAAAAAACTGATGACTTATAAATAAATTTTATTTCCTTAACATATGAAAATATTGTCTTCAGTATATGTTATCCATGATCTACTTTCTAACATATATTCTTAGGGAATTTTTTGTCCCTTAATAATGGTTTATACTAAGCTTGTGAATTTACCAAAGCATATCCACTGGGAGTGTCGTAACCAAAAGTGCAGCAAGGCCCGTTGTCGTGCACCGGTTCCCGTTCTATCCTAGCTCAATGCGGTATTTTCAGGTCTTACCCCTAGGATACATCTGTTCCAGAGCTGCCTCTACCTGCTCGTATCCAGACAGGGATGTATTTTCTTGATAAACCACTTACTCAATACTCACTAAAACTTAGGGATGTCTTTTATTATACTTATTCTTATCTCTAAGACATCACTAGGGTTTTCTAATCCTAATCCCAAAAATAACTAAACCTATCCTCTGATACCAACTATGACAACCCTGGTTTTTATTTCAAACTTAAACTTGATTTGTTACATAAAACCTTCACTTGATACAACATGGAAGATCGAGAGGTCTAGTGTCTTTCGGTATTAGGAACATTACATAACAACTTAAAACATGAAATACAACATCTTTATTGAAAACTTCTTTTACATGACCACTACATTCCCTCGTACTTAGCAGTGGATGGATAACCTGAGGACATGTATAAGAAGAGGGTGAGCTATAAAGCCCATTAAGGGAATAATTATGGAATAACATGAGTAATACAATACATGTTAGACAATAGTCATATAAATAGATCACAAGAGAAGCATAAACATAAAGGCATGATAAATCATGATAATCATAACATGTAATTGTGGCAACAACACTTAACATGGAATTAGCATGAGCCAAGGATCATTGCACATGAAGCATGAGTAAATATTCATTGCACATGAAGCACGATTAAGACTTCGTTGAACTTTAATTAGCATGATTCAACACCCATTTCACTTGACGTATCATGATACCATACTTTACCCAATGAATTAGAGCATTATGAGGGCGCACCCTTCTTAAACATTTCATTTCATGCATAAGTGTGCCACATGAATCATATAACATGGATTCATAAAACATAATCATTTATTCCACGATAAAGGAATGTAAAATTCATACATATAACCTTATAATCAATAATTAAATGTGCATAAAGTTGAATACCTTTGATAGAGAAATGGGCATGGTATTCACTACACAATGATATTGGCTTAGAAAATCGGTGCAATTTTGACAGTGTAATGGTGTGACGTAAGAATTCATAAAAATGGTTGATGAGAGATAAAGGGGTGTCTCATAATACTTACATGAAATTTACATTAAGGGGGTCATATAGATACATGTCCCAAAATTTTTAATGTAATTTAGATTCATGATACAAAAGAATTGCTTGAATGTAAATAAGGAGAGGGATATTCCTTTCAGAATTTCGGCATAGTAACGGGTGTACATGGGAGGCATTTAATTAGAGATAAAGGGGTATCCCATCATTAAAACATAAATAGGGAAGTATGGGGGAGGTTTGAAACCATACCCCAACATTTATAATTGAAATTGAAAGGGCATAACAACATTAAGAAAATTGGACAAAAATGAGAAAGGAAGAAAAACCCCTTACTTGGAAGTGAGCTTCCAAAGGCTTGAGAGTGGCTTTAGAGAGGATTCTTGGGAGCTTGAGGCACCTTGGTAGGATTCTAGGGAGAGTAGGGAAGATTTTGTATGAACTCCAAAGGATTTGAGTGAGGAGAAAGTGCGATCTTGGGTGGGTTTATATAGGAAAGGTGAGGGAATTCTTTATTATTTAGGGTTGGGACACCTCACATTAAACTAATTCAAACCACAAACCAGACCACTGTTTTTGCCCATGGATTTTTCCAAAGGGGAGTGGAAATAAATATTTTATAATTCCAAATTCCAAACTTCTTAAAATAATGGGGTTGCTTATGTGGAGGTGAGTCACACTCCCAAGGAAAATAATTTAAAAAGACAAGATGTTTAACAAGCCTTGAAGGGTCCATTAATGCTTTGTAAAATAAGTAAAACAAACCCAAAATCACATTATTTTAATGGTAAAACATATATTGGCAGAACATAAGGATTATAGTATTTTATTACATCACTATTGGGTCATTATGATGTCATAAATCACATTATATAGTTAAACGGTATTTAATTTGTACCCAAAAATTTGACAGTATCAGAAAATTATGAAAAAATCACAGTTTGATAATTTTGACATCCTGATTCTAGAAATAATATTCATTTTATATTAATTATTTTCTAAATATTTTAATTTTCACTTTTAAAATAAAAACCTACATTTATCGAAAATTCATGGGTTTTGACAAAAATGGCTTTCAAACCTTAATAAAAATTACAATTGCATTTGTAAAATTATACGATAAATTATATTTAATAAAAATTAATTTAATAATATTATTATTATTTTATTAAAATATTATTCAATATAAAAATCCATTAATTCATAAAAATAGAATTCTTAGTTTAATATTAACTAAAAACACTATTTGAGCTTTAAAAATTATTTACAAGGTAACAAAAATAACATGAAATATATTTATTATTATATAAAAAAATAATATACATAACCATAGTGATAAGGTCTTGTTACATAACCCCTTATAACACCCACATAAAACCGAATAGTAAGGTGTGCGATCGTGACAAACTCTTGGGGTGGCTCTGATAACATTGCTCGGGTGGTAATCTCTATCAACTTCCACTTCTCTCATAGGCGGTCCTACTCGAGATTAACCTGTTGAAGCTTGTCTGGGGATTCTTCAAGATAGATTCCCAATGAAACCACCTCTTTTCTGAGTTCTAAAAAATGGGCTTTGTATGGGGCACGTCTACTAGATGAGGTCATCTCTTCCTTTTTCTGAGTAAATTGGATTCGTTAAATCCCTATATTTATGCTAATCATGTGATCACTGTTCAATGACTATATTAGCAATGGTCACAATTATTAACATAAATCCAAAGAAGTTGACATTTTATATAAAAATTGTACATAAATATACGTTTAATTAGATCAAGAGGGATTTCCATTAATGAATGTTTGGATCGTTACAGTTTTTGTTACCGGGAATATAACTCATCCCATCTACCTTCATGAAAATTTATTAAACATTAAATAATAAATAAAAATTATTAATTTGATTAGTAAATAAATATTACATTCATTATCTTATGAATATATATGTATTTAACAACCAAGTCTCATATTAATATGGTGACTGTATATCTATGACCAATAAATATAGAATAAATATTCTTCTTCATACAAGGTAATAATATTTATTCTAATGATTAAAAGATAATTGAATTTAACTACAATCAATGGAAACACTGTGTGTGTGACTCTACAGGCCTCTTCCTCAATGGCACTAGAGGGTCTACACTGAAGTCCAATATCAAAATCTAGAAACACATTAAGGCACCAATAGAAGAAAATGATAATGTCTAGATGAAAAAAACCACATTTAAAAACCTACTATGTAATATAATCCCATTTTTTTATATATAAAATAAAGAAGGTTTCATACTCATATCAACATTTTATATTCTTGATATATATTTCATTGAAATCCTAAAATAAACTTTTTAATCACCGTGTTCATGGAATTTTAATTTAATAGTTCTATTCCAATGAAAGGGTATGAGATAAAATATTTCTTAAATATGAAGGGAAATTTCTAATATTGACTTATTCATTAATGCAATATCACTCATGAAACACCCAATGTACCATAACTCATCATTAGTATATGGAATTATATTTTTATGAATATATCAAAGTCTATGACTTGTGAAATGAATTAATAATAATTTCAATTCTAAGAATCATTACATGTATTCACCAATAGGAATATCCAATGACATAAGAACATGTGTAATTATTAATTAGGGGTAGATCCTCATAATCACTCATCCTAAATATTACCAATTGATAAATCCATAGTTAAAGTATTTTTGTCTCATTATTATCAAGAAAATAATAGTCAAACATACTATGTGTCCCCTCATAGAATGTTATCTTGGACATAAGATATGTGTTTAAGAACATGGGTATAAAACATGAAGGTTCTAATTGTATCATGGAACTTATATAAATATTCATTGTGAAAATTACTATAGGAAATTTCCATACTAATTTTGTGGATAAGAACAATAAATATTAAATAACACATTTATTATTATTCAGATCATTGAATATTTTAGAAATATAAACTACAAAGTCATTGGTTATACAGAATGAACTCTAACATATATCAATTCTAGTTATTAAATGGGGTGATGGTTTATGGATAATAAATGTTATAATGTGATTTGTATTTATTTCAATTGAAAGTTTCTAATTAATTTGGTGAAGATTGTTTTAGGTTATACTGGTCTTGATCAATCTATCTTTAAAACACCTAAAATGGGAAATTTGAAATGGAATCACATGATGAACAAATTAACAGAAATCTTTGATGTATATTTTTATTCACTCTTGATTTAGAAACTGGTTTATCCCAAGAAGATTTAGATTTTAATGGCTAATGGATCATTTTTAAGGCACAAGTAACATTATTCTTATCTCAAAATATTTGAGTAGACTGCGATTATGAATGAAAATGGGAGAAGAAGATGTTTGACAAAAACAATCAAATGTGGATGAATATGAGAAAACCATTGATTAAACTAGTATCTTTACATTTTTCATAAATATGGAGGAATGGAATTACATTGAATTTATAAGTTTAGTATTAAATTTTTTATTTAATAGAAATTCAAGTGGTGGATTAAATAACCTTGATGGATTGATGAAGTTGAGACTGTATTTGTTTCAAAAAATAATGTTAATCAGAAGTTCATGTTGTGTTCAAAGGAAATTCAATATTTTTGATGAATTTTTGTTATGTGTATGATTTAAATGATTCCTATATGGTTACTAAGTATAATTAAATTAGATATATTGATTTCACTATAGGTCTCTTAAAAATTTCACATAAGTTTGAAAAAAAATTGAAAATTGATGAGATTGTGCTTTGTATAATAAAATATTTAAATCAATCGATGATTTTTATTGAATTCAAAGAGTTAAAGATAATAAAATATATTATTATTCAAGATTATATATGAAAAGAACCACATCTAAAAATTGTATAGCTGATCTTTAAATGAACGGTATGTGTTAATGAAACTTTTGAGAATCAAATTGTTTACAAAATGTATCATGTGCATTGGAAAAACTAAATGAAAATTTATGGAATTATAATATGATGAATTAGTATGAAAACATCATTTAAATGATTTTTGGTGAAGTCTTGTTTGAATATAGTTAATCTAATTGTATGTATTCATGCCTGAGTATACATATTATACAACACTTTCTTTAAAGATATGTAAAAAATATAAGGTAGTGGAAGTTATTTAAAAAAATATGAAGAGTTTATAAGCTATAAGACATTGAGAATTATGTTAATAAAATTTTAAATTACTTAATTCATTTATAAAAATATTTCAAGTCAATTCATATTTGTGTAACTCTCTAATTTTCATTGTGAACTAAGGTTGATATGAAATCCTTATTGTTTTAGATAAGGATATATTTTCAGAATAAAAAATATACAAGACTAAAAATCCACCCAATTATACAAATACCAAAGATAATGTTCATGATTAAAGGTATCTCATTATAGGTAGTTATTGTGAAGGGTAATTTAGGTTGTGTGGAACAGAAACGGGAGCATGGGGAAGTTCTTGGGAAGAGATATCATGTGGGGTGACACATTGAACTACTGAATTAGGGTGGCCTCAATGGATTTTCATGTTTTTGTGAGTCATTCTATAGGTAATGCATATATGAATCATTAAAAATAATTTATGTGGGATAAAAAACATGTTCACTATTTATGGTTAAAAAAACATGTGTATGATTGGATTATATAACCTTGATAACATAATCTTTAACCTATGATTAGGGTTTATATTTGATCATGCATGAATATTACATGAAAAAATGTTTCATCCATTGATTGTTTTGAAAATAATTAGATGTTATTTCACATTGAATCTACAACATTCAGAAAAATGAGATGGTATGAGGTAATGAAATAAAAAAGGAAAATGGAAGTTGTATATTCTAGATGTTCATACATGACTTAGCTATGCTGAATGAATTACATGAGAAAAAACTAGTATACTAATTTTGATAGAATTATGATTAGGCATTATTTTTCCTTCATCATAGATATATCATGATGATTTGAAAACCATGACCCAAGATGAGTCAAATCTTGTTTTCTTCTGAAGATGATATCTATTTTTTATTAATGAATGTAGTTGTAAACTATATGAATACAAGGGTTTAGACAAATCATATTCAAGTTCATATTTAATATCATTAGAATATTCATGAAAAGAAAATAAAAACAGATACTCTATCATATGTAGAAACTAATAATATAGTAAGAGTGAGCGAGGCTATTCAAGGGAAAGTGAGTAGGTTGGTGGAATTTTCCTATAAATATAATCTTGCGTATAATTTGGAAAAAATTACTAGGTAGAGAGAGATCAAGAATAAGAATGTAGATGAAGAAAATAAATATACTGAGATCTGATATTTCATAAAATATATGAAAAAGAAACTCATTTTTGAAGATATTGATCCATCCATCTTAGGTTAAGTTTTTATATGTGATATTATTCTTTAGTTATGGACATGAAATCTGTAACATTTTCATGAAAGAATTTATTCTTTAAGAGTTTGGTAAGGAATAGTGACAGGATACCAAAAACTAAAATTGATTTTCAAATTATTTTTTATTAGACCATACTTAGAGGCTTCGAGTGTTTCCATGTAGTGAATATTTTATACATAATAATTACACTGTGATCTTACACATATATCAAGTTCAGGAAATAAAATCCATGTGAATGAAAAAAATAGGGTGAATCAATATTAAATGTAAATATCATAAGAAATAGTGTGAAGCTTATAAATAAGGTTATATAAATATATTGAGTTTAAAATTATATAATTAGTGACGATGTTTAATCTTTCCAAAAGAATAAGTAATATTAAATTCACCAGAACCATAATTTTGATCAATAAAAATATTTTAAATGTTGAATCTCTAAAAGTTAATTTTCAAAACATGTAGTCAAGAATAGAAAATATAATAGAAAAGTAATAAGAAATGGTGATTCCCTTTGATACTTGTTCAATAATATATAAACCCAAAGTAGTAAAATATGTGTACTGAGAACAAATAATAATTGATAACAATTGAGAAATTGAAGTCAAAAATTTTTTCAAATAAGTATAGACTTGAAGTACATAATATTTTGAGGAGATTTATAATAATTACACCATTTGGTATTTTAAAAGAGTTTCCAGGATGACTATCCAATATATATCTTCAGTTACCATAAAAAGATGATAATAATTAGAAATTGCATAGTCTAATTGTAAAGTGAGTTGAATCAGAAATTACATATTCTGATATATTAAAAAGAGAACATGGCTGAGTTTCATGAACTTGACTTGTATAAATTTATAGTTTCTTATTTGAGGGATGTTTACAACAAGTTCTTGTGTGAAATATAAGTTATATTGATCTATAATGCTCATGGATAAATATATATAACATGTTAAAGAGATGAAACATGGAGAAATAGAAGATCATTCTTGTTTTTCTTCTAACATTTATGAAATGAGATGCTATAAAATATAGTTTCTAAGGGGTCTCTAGAAAAATCATAGTATGAATATATATTTATGGGATTGAAAATATTTCTAGCGTAACAACTTTAGTTTATAATGTAGATTATAGGATTGGGGAGTTTAGAGAATCACAACAAGGAGTAAACTCTTACATCAAGGCTTAGCCTTGTAAATATTAGTGAATCATGTGATATTTACTATTTAGAAGGATAATAGATATAAATTTACTTGATTTAGATCTTAACTGATAATATAGGTTGAATTAAAAATAATTGATTCATAAATTTTGATCACTACCCCCCCTGATAAATGGTCTAAAAATATTTGTGCACTTCATATAGTTTCCCAAATTTATGGTGTAGTTCCTAAAATACTATATAATTTTATACTAAAAAAATCTAAAACACCAAAAAAAACCTATCAAAATTCAAAATATATCATAAAATAAAAAATATGCATATAAATCAATAAATAGTGATTTATATACCTAAAATGACACTCTGAGTGTGACAATGCCTCCACATATTCTAGAAGATAATGACTAAAAGTGATGGTTGGATAATAACATGTGAGGATATTATACACTTGGCATAATTTAGGTAAATAATAGAAAAATAGTAGAAACAAAAAAGATATATAAAATTATAGTATCACATTTGGATTTATAGTAGAAAGCATTCCATGGAAAATAAACAAACACCATGAAATAAAGAAATGAAATCATGCAGAACATGTAACATGCATCACAATAGAGATCACATGATGGGATGATCAGACCTCAACCTCACACTTCAGCTATCACAAAATCCTTTTAGAGCTCCTCTAGCTCAATCAACAATAAAGGACATAACTTTTAACATCATTCCAACACAAGGTCTACACATTCACTAAAATGCACATGTTGGGTGTGAGCATGAAAAAAGTATTCAAACACCAATGGTGTCTATAATAATAACTAGTATATATGTACATGAATTCATTAAATGAAATAAAATATATAAAAAGGAAAATTCATACACCTTTCTCACCATTGGGTGCCTGAGAATCCACCCTGATAATCAACTCATGCATTCTATAAGCAGTACTAGGAACTGGATGGGTTCTCTTAATGTTTGATCTCTTGAATAATGTAGGAACATTATTAAATGGTTATAATTCTAGTGGGATGAATATTTAAATAATCATCATATTAGTGGGATATTTATCCCAAATAAATTTTGAACTATGTATCACCAAATATTTATAAAGTGAAATAATATCACTTATGGTGAATAGAGGATCACCAATATCATAAATAGTAATAGTAATAGTGAAAAATGGGTTATTAAGACCCCTAAAATAATGTAATGGTGAATTTTTTATCACCAGTTATCAAATAAGGCAGTGATTAATAGTTTATCATTAGTCCTCAAGGTAGTGGTAAATGAGTCCTCACTACTCTTCAAAATAGTAATAGTGAATGGGTTATCCTCAGTCATAAAACAAGATAATGTTTAATGAAGTATCCCCAATCCTCAAGGCTATAGTTAAAGAATCATCGCCATTCTTAAAACAAATTAATGGTGAATTGGATATAACCAATCAAAAATGGTGATTTTAATATCACCATTAGGTTGTGAAAGGAATATCACTAGTCAATAAGAATATCATTCATGGAATTGGGTATAGCCTCTTAAAGTCTTTCAATATTGTCTTAAAGGAAAATACATCATGCCTTATATCCTATGAATATCACATAAATAGAAAGGCTAGAATCCATCCATCACTTAGGTTTATTGGAATGTCACAATTGTGCAACATTAAGAAAATATTAATCACAATCATGGTAATATCTATTCCCAAATCCTATATATTTTTTATAACCCATCACAACTCACACAAAACACATCCTGGTGTAACTAATCCCTATTCCTTGAGTCATATAATTGAATACATCATATGAATTACTATAAAGTATACAGTTGATATAGATCAACCATCCTAGTTATATCCCCTTTTGTGGATCCATAATTCCCTTAAACATAACACACAACCTCAATGGGAAGGTTATAGGGTATTCCTATTATATGAAAATTGCACAAATACCCAACCATCAGTAGTTCATTTCTCATAATCCCATAAGACCATCATTTCATTATTCCATTATATAATTCTAATCAAACTAATGACCCATCACTTTGTGACCTAACCAAAGATTCCCATCATTATCTTACACTGTACACTAAACCACAAAGTTAAATAATCTCTAAGTTGTTAAATTTCAATCTCACCTTTTGGTGAAAATCCCTTTACTAACTCATCTAATCCTTGGAAGGTTTTTCTAGAAATTACCCCTTAAAATATATAAGTTTTCCCTTTTTTATGAATCATATAACTTGATTCTAAATCAAAAAACTCAAAAATCATTCACTCCAAGACCATTTGAGGTGACCCACACATTAAATACACAAAATATTACATTATTTTAGATGAAAATTAAATACATATCATAAAAATAAATGTTACAAAACCATAATGGTTTAGTGTATTTGTAAACTAAATACATAATCATCTTATTTCATGAAATACCTTCAACATCTAAAAAAATTTCTTCTCACATAACACACTTATTAATAATACCATAATTAAAACCCTTCTTCATAGACTAGGGAAAATTAAACATAATAAAGGGTGAGTTTGGATGATAGGTGAGGGTGAACATAAGATATATCAATTAATGATAATATTGAGCATAATATAATCATAATTGTCATGACCCACCTCCCCAGGCCATGAACCTTTTTCATCTAACCCCATGGGTCTCCTGTAATACCTTGGTTGCCCTTACAGCACACCATAGGCTATTACTCACTAGGGTCTCTTATTAGACTAATGACTGTCCCCACAGGACAACACAAGTTCTTTCAATGTGTTTTTTCCTCACTCACACACACCCTAGGAAACTTCCCAGAAGGTCACCCATCCTCATTACTACTCCAGGACAACTATGGAGTTTTAATTAGGTAGGCTCCCGAAAAGAAAGGTGCACCTTTTTGACATGGGTAGTAACATTTAGCCTTTTAAGTCTCACTTTTCTAGGGTTGTTACAATGAGTGTATGATAATGTTATCATAACTTACTAAATTCATGCACAATAATCCAAACATCATTAATCATGAATCATGGAACAGGGCTCTATCATAACAAAATACATAAATCATAAGAGTGTGGAATCATCAATATCTAATCATGGTCTATGAGAACATATCATAATATAGTTAGTCTAATTCATACCCACCCGTCCAATGGCTAGGTGATAAAAGTCATAATTAATTATAATATTTAATTAATATATCATGTCTCATTTAATCTCGATGTTTTATATAAATCAAGCTATCCAACCCATAAAAATAAATTAAAGATAAATATATTATAAAATTTTGGGATTTTACACAATTTCTCTTAGAGAACATCACAAACCAATACATAATTCCTTACTATATCATTGGATCCTTTTTTTAAAGTTTTAAACCCTTTAAAAATTCCACTTTCACTCTGACTGAAGCCTTCCCTTATGAAATATAACCCCAGTATCTATATTATCAAGGTTAACACTTGGAGGATTCTATATGACCATAATAGATCTTACTTGTATTGTAACACATCTAGAATCCCAACTGGGTTTCATTTTAGGTCATTCTTATCCACTTACCTCACTATCATATCACACATAATATGTACACATATATATAAAAGTAGTAAAATTAATAACCACTTTCCTCCAACCAAAGATATCACCCATAAAGTGGCGTCTATACAAGATCATTGAGACACCTAAAATATCCAAAATCACTTAAGATACACTACCTTATTTAAAAATGCTCAATAATAAACTATTAACAATTATAATTGATTTCTTTAAATAATTCATAGTTTGAATAATAAATGATAAACTCATGAACTGGTTTTAACTCAATAAAACCTCATGTAATGGAGTTTTGGTCACTCCAAACATATGTCCAAGACAATAACATATAAAGTAACCAATTAAAAAAATTATTCATGAATTATTTAACCTATAATATATATGAATTCAATAGTAATCAATATAAAAACTTACCACTAGTGAAACAATTCATACTTAACATTTCATATCCTCCTCTAACTCAGACACATGAAATCCCCATGTATCTGACATGATTCCATCATGATATGGTGAAATAATTCTAAAATACTTAATTAAAATCACACCAAATTATATGATAATGGAGAATAATAAAAGAGGTGGTCGAAAAGTTATGGTCTTACCTTTTATCAACATTCAAATCACTCCAACCTTCCCTAGATCAAAGGGGTAATTAATGAGGAAGAGTGTGGAAGAGGGGTCTAAATGGTCTCTCCTAAAGGGATCTATCTAGATAAATAAAGGTGGGATAACCATTAAATGATGTTCTTTCACCCACCTTAATAAAAAATTCTATTGAAACTCCAGGTACCCACTGAGAACTCCTAGGAACCCAATGTTTACCTAAAAACCTACTCCTCACTAGCCACCCCACTGGGTACTCGATTCACTACCACATAGTACTTGGTGTTATCTAACATAATGTTATAATACCATTAAGATTAAATAGGTACATGGTACACCCCCAGTGAGTACTCATTGGTACCAACTATATTTGATAATAATAGAACTCCTTTCAATTCATTGATATAATGCTCAAAAATCATCCCAAACCTCTAAGATCATATGAAATCATAACCTACTAGATTTTTAAATGTCAAGAATCCTGCTTGAATCCCAAAAATAAAAACCCATGGCTCTAAACCCATTTGATCATAGCGTGTATTCAAATCCACCAACATCCAATGGCGAACGTCCTTACAGAGACTCAAAAAATGTCTCAAATAATAAATCCATTTCATAAAATAAATACAAAATATAAGAAAGCCTAATTTTTAATAAATTTGGACCAAATATTATAAAAAATAATAGCACATTGATCCTTGATATGTGATATTAATCTCATGTGTTAGAAAATTCAACCTTGTTGAAGAGATTAAAAAATCATATAAATACTGTGGGTTTTTAAAAAAAATAATGTGCATTTAAATATTAAATGAATTGATAAGATAAATAGAGATATAAATAATTTCAAAACATTGAAGTGATCTTTTTATACATACTTCAATATAATATATTGATTGTTAGTCAATTATATGATGTTGAACTTCAAATTTAATTCAATAAGAGAGGATTTATAATTAAAATATATATTGGACACAATTTTATTCATGTTATAAGGATTAATTTATATATTTATTAAATGGATGGTAAGTGGAATAAATGTTATCTCACTATGAATAATTGAATAGATTGTAACATTTATGATTACACTGTATAATCATAGATAATCTCTCAATGATTAAGGAAACAAATGACATACCTGTTTTCATGAAGCAGTGGTATATGGAATTTGATTCATGTATGAAATGAAAAAAAATTGTTTAATATTTAAAAACAAATAATAAGAGAGTTTCTCATTTATTTAATTTGGTTTTCTTGGATCCTTATATTCCCATGACACAAAAAGGGTCCAATGAAATGGATGAAAAGAATTAGTTCATGTAATCAAAAAAGGAATTTTTGTATTTCAAAAATTGGTATTTGGAATGTGTTAAAAATAGATTTAAATAGTAATCAAGATATTATAATTGAAAAATTGTACATAGTTTATTTAAGTGACTAATTAATTTTAAAAATACTTTATAAATAATCAACTCTCATCAATGATAAATCCATAAAAATAGTGTCATTTAAAGATGAAATCAAATAAAAAAAACATCGAATGGATATTTCTCATTGAAATAAACCTTTAAAGAAATTATTGGAAGGATTAAGTATAAGTGGTGTTTGTAACCCCATAATATTTTATGATTTTTTTCAAATAGATTTAATTTAGATAAATTGGGTTACACACAACACTGAGTTTTAATGAACCACATTACACTATTAATATTTTTATTTAAACATGACCATTATTACCAAAAAATTATGTTTCGTGTGATGAATATTAATGACCACATTTTGGAAAATTAACTGTAATTTTTTATATAAATAAAAAAAATTATAAAAAAATAATTATTTATTAGTTAGTCTTTATGCTTCAAAAATGCATTCTCCTTAAAAAAATTATTACTTTTTGTGAAAAAATAATAAAATTATTTTTTGAAACTTTTAGAAAAAAATGAAAAATAAAATTCATTATTAAGATAAAAATTTTAAAATTATCTTAGAGTTAATATTTTAGAATTTTCAGAAAAGATTAATTTTTTGATGAATAGTGAAAATACTAATTTTTATTAAAACTTGCCTTTTTATTTAAATAATTTACATGATATCTTTTTTATTAATAATATTTTATGTAAAATTGGTTTAATTATATTATTATTAATACAATTTAGTTCATTAGAGTAAATTTTCATTTAAAAATTGATATAAAAACTTTTAATTCTTCTGAAAAAGTTTTTGTTAAAAAAAATAGTTTTTCGTCACATTTGTGGGTTTAATTTTAAAATAAATCCTGAAAATTATACTAAAGAAGCTTCCCTAATAAGAGGTATCATTCTTAAATGGGAATTTTTGTTTTATTTATTTTTACACATACTTAAAATATTTTTAAATTATAATTATATAATAATTTAAGTAAAAAATATATACTTATATGTTATTATATTAATTAAATAAAACAAAAATTCCCAGTTAAGAATGATACCTCTTATTCGGGAATCTTATTTAGGTTTGCACTAAAAGACACCTTAATTATCATGTTTAAGGCTAAAATGGGGTTATTGGGGTTTAAACTAAAAATATAATGGTTAAAATGACCTAAAAACTTAAATAATTCTTATTTTATGCACATATTTAGACCTTATCACATATAAGGTTTAATAACTATCTATATTGGATCCTTTTTAAATGTGTAAACATGGTTTTGACTTTTCCCTTTCAAAAATTCTATGTTTGTTCTTATCCACTTATAAAAGGGCACCACATATCCTTTCATCTTAAAACTTAAAAATAATTTTGGTTTATACAATACCTATGAAAATATTTTCCTTAATTCACTACCCACATCCTAGATTCTTTATTTTGATTAGGAAACCCTTTTAAGGTGTCTTTTAGTGCAAACCTAAAGAAGCTTCCCGAATAAGAGGTATCATTCTTAACTGGGAATTTTTGTTTTATTTATTTTTACACATACTTAAAATATTTTTAAATTATAATTATATAATAATTTAAGTAAAAAATATATACTTATATGTTATTATATTAATTAAATAACTTATATCCATCTCATCGTCCAATAAATGAGAAACAAAACTGTCGATTGTGTATACAGTGGACTACTACCTCTCAAAATGACATAGTTAGTTTTTTAAAGCCTCCATTCATAGATTTATATAATGATGGATTTAATGTATTTATATTATATTTATAAAAAATTTATAGTTCTGTAATTTGTATATGACATCTACTTTCTTACCTTCTAATCCATTAGAAAAGGATAATGTCATTCGTGTGTACATGTGGTCTACCGTCTGCACAAAGTGATGTGATGATTATTTCTTATTATGATGAAATATAGGGTAAAAAGGATATATATATTTAATATATATTATATTTAAGATAAAAAAATTATTATATAAAGTTAAATTTTTATTTATCATTTTTTTGTTCCATCCTTCAAAGTATGAAAATAACATTCACGCATACATACAACCTACCGTCTCCATGAATGGTGTAAATAATTTTCATATCTCTAAATTTAAGTGTTGGATAAATATATATATATATATATATATATATATATAAATATATATATATATATATATATATTGTGGGTTTATATTATATTTATATCATTATAAAAAAAATTATATGAATGAAGCATAATCAAAGTAAAAGGATGAAAACTACTGAAGAAGAACATACTTGAAAAATACAGTAGTTACCACCTGAAACGGGGATTTTAATAAAACAATTTTTGATAAAAGGGTGGTCAAAAGTTATAAGTGATAAATATATGGTAATATAAATATGATTATGTTTCTCTAATATATTTATAATAAACCAATATTGATTATATAAAAGTTTCAAACATGTATAATGAAAAATAAGAATTTTGGTAATGGATTTATAGTCTCTCTTTTATTTTTGGGACACATATACCATATTCAACACTCATTTAATTTGTGTGTTTTTTATAATTTCTCTTCTACATGTTATATCATGAATCTAATTATATTAATATTACATAAATTTTCAATTGATTTTATTATTTAATGTTCCTTACGATTCAAAAATACCAAAGTGGTAAAGGTATTTTGTTACAATCTCATTTTTTATTGGGGTTATTTGAGATTAAGTTACAATAATTAAATTTTATGATATATATATATTAATAACCTCATGAATTTATTATCCTATGGTAATTTATAGAAATTATATTTTTTTCTTTCATTTTCATTTCATTATGAGATCGAAATAATGTTTTAAAGAAACCTGAATTTATTTCTCTCCTCGGTCAAAAATACTTTTTCTCTCATGTACATGTTTTTTAAAAATAATATAAATAAAGATTTTATTTTTATATAATTATTTTTTAAATAAATTTATACCCATGTTTTTATTTTTTACAAAATGGTTTAAAATGCATCTTCTTTGTCGTTTTCTGAACAAGTCTTTTTTGACGTTTTACCAAAAATGTGAAAGGAGTCTTCATTTTAACATGTACGGTGTTGGCACCATAGTCGTTATATGCATGAAATGGAGTATGTTTTGTGTTTGTTGTCAATCGTCAGTGGAAGTTCAGAATGTGTGCCAGTAAAGTGATCATACAGTTCAAGCAGACAACAGTATTGAAGGTGGCGCTGTTCTCCAGTGTTTGCCAAATTTTTGGACCTAAAAATTAGAAAATAAATATATAGGTTGTTGGAAAGAGGAGGTGCATGCAAAGAGGAAGTGGTGCATGAAATAATGGAGGTGTGCGTGAAAAACAGCGTGGTGCGCGAAAAATATCGTGGTGTGCGAAATAGTGGAGAGATATTTTTCACACAAGAGGTGTTTCAGAATCAGAATGTCGAGAAATGGTAAAGTCATGGGATGCGTGAAAAACATGAAGATGTGCATGGAAAACAGTTCCTGTGTGAAATGTATTGCGCGCCGAATGAGAGTTTTTTCGCGCCATGATGGGTTTTTCACGCAGGGGTTGGAGACGCCTATAAACAAGTGCTGACCCCCTCATTCTGTAGGTTTGAAGACTGAGAGAAGATCCTAGGGCTGATGCATGTAAAAGGTTGACGTAAAGGGAGTTACACGAAAAACTCCAAGCTGCATGAAAAATTCTGAGTTGCGTGAAAAAGATGAAGGTGCGTGAAAAGGTAGAAGTTGCATGTAAAATTTGAGGTTGTGTGAAAAAGTTGATGTTGCGAGAAAAAGGTGAAGTTGCGTGTAAAAATGGAGGCTCCACGAGAAAGTGAAAGTTACATGTAAAGGGGGTGTTGCACGAAATAGTTTTCTGCATGAAAATCATGTATTGCATGAAAAATTGAGAACTTGCACGCAAAGGGTAGTTGTGGCGTGAAATCATCAGTGTAACCTATTCGCACATTCTAATTATCTATTTCAGTGGTTCAGTGTGTTAAAGTGCATCAATTCTGGACTTCGATTCAAGCATAGTATCCTGCTAAGCAGAGGCAAAGACTTCAATGTGAATCTATTGAAGATACCTTCATATCTATAAACTGACTAGGACTTCACCAAAGGTAGTAAGCCAGGGGGAGTCAATGGGAGTGACCTGAGGGGCGTAGTGGGCTATCCCTAGACATTTAAAAATTCAGTGATCCTGGGAGAGAGTGACTGTTCACCAACCATTGTAATTCATAACTAGTGAAGAATAGTGGAATTAGGTATGACCAACAACCTGGAGGCGTATGCTCCTTGGACGTAGCCCTTAGTGGTGAACCAAGTAAAAAAGTTTTGTGTCATCTCATTGCATGTGAATGTTTGATTTCTAATCATATCCATTATACAGGTTTAACTAGTTCTTACCAACGTGGTAACAAGATCCATCAGTTTAAAAGAAAAGTTGACACCCTGATTCACCCCTCCCCTCTAAGGGTGTTCTGGGGTCCTACAAGTGGTATCAGAGGGTAAAGTTTACTGGTGTTAGATCTATCCTTTGTCTTCATGGAGAATTCAGTCAATGATAGGGGAGTACCTCTCTTCGATGGAAGTAATTTTTATATTTAGAATAACATAATGAAATCTCATTTAATATCCATTAGAATGGAATTCCTCTTTTCTACTGTGCAAGTAATACAAGTTACTAATCCAATAGGGCTTTCTATGACTGATACAGACAAGAAACTTTTTGGCACAGATGCTAAAGCTCATAATGCTATCACTGTGGCTCTTTCAGATCATATCTATCTAAAGGTAATGAGTTGAACCTTAGGAAAGTATATGTGGGATAAACTTGAATACATTTATTAAGAAGACAATAAAGTGAAGGAGGCAAACTTCAAGTCTTACACAACAGGTTCAATGATCTAAAGATGCATCCTAATGAGAATGTAGATTCATTCTTAAATCAAATTACTAAAGTAGTGCGATGAATTCGAGGTCTTGGAGAGGAAATCAAAGACATTGATATCATAAAGAAAATGTTTAGAAGACTTCCTCCTATGTACAATGAAAAGGTGTCAGCACTTAAAGAAATAGATCTATCTAAACTATCTCTGGATGATCTTCTAAGTAGTATAGTGGAATATGATATGAGAGTCAAACCTAAATATGCCACGACTCTTGTAAGCAAGGAAATTGCATTCAAAGCTATGGAAAAAATGAAAATTTCAGAAGATAGTTGTGGTGAAGATGATGAGGAAAAAGAAATTATTTCTCTCATCGCCATGAAGCTGAAGAAGGGAAAAGGTAAATTAAAGGTAATCTACCTCTGGAATGTTTTCATTGTGGAAGAGTTGGGCACATTGACTCTCAGTGCCAAATAAATTTTGATGATGATGGGAATGAAGAAGAAGACATCGAGAAGCCTCGGAAAATTTTTCAAAAGGGGAGACTTCAAATCTGGAAAGAAATTACATAAGAAGAGTTTTTTCTATAAAGAGGAAGATGATGATATTGAATTTTGTGAAGAAGTAGAACTAAAATTTGAAACAAGAAACCATGCTTCCATGATGGCTACCATTGAAAAGTCAGAACCCTCGATCAATAAAGGAATATATAATCAGATTACTCCTAATGGTGATCCAAATATTCAAATTATGTATGCCTTTTCCAAGCTTGATAATAAATGTAAGAGATGTAATAAGTGGAAGGAAATGGTGGAAGAATCATCGGAATATGTTGGTGAGATTGAAGCAGAAATTGAATGACTAGAAGAACTAGTGAGAGTTAAGTCTTTAATCCTTGAAAGCTCAAATGACGTTGTGGAACTAAAGCTTAGAATTGAAGAACAAGAAAAGGTCATAAATGACATTTCATCCAGACTGGAAGAGAAGTACAATACTGTTGAGGGTCTTGAGGAAGAAGTTTTTACTCTTAGGAGTAAAATTGAATGTCAATCAACCACAAATGAGGGTAAGAATAAAATTTATTTTGGGCAATTCTTAGATGCAAAATTACTGGTAAGAGACAAGTGTGGTTCAGATGGGGTTGGAAAAATCTTGAGTGATCAAAGACCCACTTGCATGGGAAAGAGTGGAATTAGATATGAAGATGAGAAATCAACTACTGGAAGTGAAGAGAGCCAAAAGAAAGATAAGATGAAATTTGGACATGTTGAAACGTTGCCTGAAGTTCTAAAGAAGAAACCCTTTATCCAAACTAAAAGAATAATTTAAAATTATCCTCAAACTTTCAGAAATTACAGGCAGTCTAACCATTCTCCCAAGGAAGAAGTCATGAGTATAAATTAAAGTGAGAAAATATTTCCTCTCATGAAGTGTTAGTTATGTGGCTATCTGGGCCATACTATGTCATATTGCGAAGAGGCAAGGAGCTACTTGAATGGGGAAGATATGGGACGTCAATAAAGGAGACTGATTTCATATCCTCCATATTATAGAAGAAATGGTTTCTATGGATACTATTTTCATTATTCTAACTTTGGTCATAAATCTATGTATTGCAGGAATATGTACGATAGGAAAGATTCATATAACTCTCAGAGACGGGTCAATATTCACCCTCCTGATGGTGTTGTTCGCACAAACAGTTTTTCTCCTCTAGAAGATGATTATGGGTATGAAGAATCTGATTATGTGGAGGAAATAATTATAAGGTCATCAATATCTTATACTCAATCTAATATCTATTGTAAATAAAAGAAGAAGATCGGGAAATCCAATCTTTCATAAGTAGCCTTCAAAGCTACAAAGAGCAGCAGCACCTGGATTCTTAATAGTGGATTCTCTTCACATTGACAGGAAATTCTGACCTTTTGAAGAACATTAAAAAGAAGGTTGATGGAACAGTGAGTCTTGGTAATGATGGTTCTTTGAATATTAAAGGTAGTGGGAATACTTCTCTCGCCAATGGAGAGCTGAAGAAGACTGAAGTTCATTATGTGGACAGTCTACACCACAATCTCCTCAATGTGAGTCAACTATGTGACTCAGGGCTCATAGTAACTGTCAATCAAAAAGGCTACACTATAAAGGTAAAAATAGGGAATTCTCTTATGAAATTTTGTAGAACAAATGGAAACTTATATCAGGTTTACAGCAAAGTGAACTCTTGTTATTTGTCTATTGAAGAAGAAAACAACCTCTAGCATCGAAGGCTAGGGCACATTAACCAACAAGACATGGAAAAGATATCTAAGCTGAATATTTTCATGGATATCCCCATAATGAAATGTGAACAGGAAAATACTTGTGATGCTTTCATACAGGGGAAGCTAGTCGGTAATTGATATCGACCAAAGAATAAAAAGGGCATCACACCTTCTTGATATCATCCATAAAGATGTATGTGGCCTGATAAATGTTTTCAGAACTCATGGAGAGAGGTACTTCTTCCTTTTCATTGATGATTATAATAGAATGGATTGTGTAATGGTTATTCATAGGAAGCAACAAGTACTTGATTGCATGAAAAGTTATTGCTGGATTTCCGAGAATGATATTGGACGGACAATAAATGTCTTGCGATCGGACAATGGAGGGTAATGCATGTCCATTGAGTTTGATAATTACTTAGAAAAACATGGAATACAGCATGAGGTAGCTGGTGTGAGAACTCCACAGAAAAATGGAGTTTTTGAGTGTCAGAATTGACAGGTCAACAATATGGTCAGGACTATGCTGATTGAGAGTTGTATCTCTCTCCATTACTGGAAAGAAGTTGTTGAAGCTGTAGTTCACATTCAGAATCAAATGGGGCTTTATATGGGAGAAACGAAGACACCATATGAATTGTGGCATGGAATGAAGCCTTTGTTGAAATACTTTCATGTTTTCAGAAGCAAATGTTTCATCCAAAATAAAGAAGGAAATCAAGGGAAGTTTGGTGACAATGCTGATGAAGGAATTTTTCTTGGGTATCCAATGAATAGAAAAGCCTTCAAGTGTTTCAATAAACACTTGGGAGGATTGTGGAAAGTAATTATTTTAAGATCGTTGAAGGAAAAACCCCAAATGCTTCAAATAATTACTATGCTGATGAGATAGAATATGAGGATGAATGTGAACATGGAGTAAATGCACATATAGAAATAGAGGAAGGCGTAAAAAACCCCCATGAGTCACATTGTGATGTTGACTCGGAAGAAGAATCTGAAGTTGAAACCATAGCTGGAGGGAATTCAATTGAACCTCAGAGGAGGAATCAAAGAGAAGAAATTGATAAATCCAACATCATTGGGGATTGGACTAAACCCACACAAATGAGGAGAATGAGGAGTAATTCATAATCTGTATTCTTATCTACATTGGAACCATCCTCATTTGAAGAATCAACAAAAGATAAATCATGGGTGAAAGCCATGAATGAAGAGCTAGATCAGATTGATAAGAATCAAACTAGAGATCTAGTCAAGAGGTCGGAAGGTCATAATGTGATCGGTACAAAGTGGATTTTCAAAAACAGATTTTATGATAATGTAAGTTTAATTAGAAACAAAACATGACTAGTTTGTAAAGGATATTCATAGATTGAAGGTGTCGATGTTGAAGAAACATTTTCACCAGTTTCTAGACTGTAGTCAATCTGGATTTTTCTTGTTATGGCAATCCAAAGAGGATATAAAGTTTATCAAATGGATGTTAAGATAGATTTCTTTAATGGTGTTCTCGAAGAAGAAGTCTACATCGAACAACCAGTGGGTTTCCTTCTTTGTATGGATGAAATAATGGTTTGTAAACTAAATAAGGCTCTCTATGGTTTGAAGCAAGCACCATGAGCATGATATTCCTGTCTATATTCTTATCTCAAGAAACTAGAATTCACAATAGGAGGAGTAGATCACAATCTCTATGTGAATAATTCCCCGAAAGATCAGTTCATGGTTCTAGTTTACATTCATGACATTATATTTACTGGTTGTAGGTAGAAATCAGTGAATGAATTTCCAATCACATGAAATCAAAATTTGAAATGTCAATGATTGGAGAGATCACATATTTCATGGGGATGCAGGTGACTCAAAAGAAAGATTATACTTTCATCTCTCAGGAAAAGTATGCAAGAGAGCTGCTGAAGAAATTTAATATGCATGACTCCAAACCAATGACAACTCTGATTTTAGTTGGAACAAAAATAGGAAAGCATGAGGATGGGACCTCTGTAGATCCCACCATGTACAGAAGGATTATTGGGAGCCTCCTATACCTAACAGTGATAGGGCCAGATATTGTATTTGCAACCTGTCTAGTGGTCCGCTTTCAGAGTAATCCAAAGGAGGAACATATGGCGGCAGTAAAGAGAATCATTAGGTACATTCATGGTACACATAACTTTGGGTTATACTTTGCTGCAGGAAGGGACAGTGAATTATCAGCATTTTCATATGCTGATTGGGTAGGTGATGTAGTGGACAGAAATTCCATCATTGGTGGAGCATTCTATATTGGGTAGAAATGTGCTGGCTGGTTGAGCAAGAAAAAAGAAAGTACTTCTCTTAGTATTGATGAAGCTGAGTATATCTCCGCTATAAAGGCATGCACTCAACTACTATGGATGAAGAAACAACTAATAGATATTGGTGATGAGGTGAAACAGCCAATGGTGATTTACTATGATAACAAGAGTTCAATTGATCTTACGAAGAATCCTGTTCAGCATTCTCATACAAAACATATTGAAATCAGGTATCACTTTACCAAAGAAAAAGTTGATCAAGGTGTGATTAGAATGGATCATGTGGTAACTGATGAGAAAGTAGATGATATCCTGACCAAGCCACTGTCAGTGGCTATGTTTGAGAAACATCGGTTGAACCTTGGTGTTCAGCCACCTCCCAGTGCATAAGAAGGTTATGAAATTCCCCTCTCCCCAGCTATATTTACTATTTTTAATCTGTTTTTGGATGTGATGCAGGTTTGTGTGGGAGATACTATCTAGGGGGGCTGTGTTTTTAGCTGAACAATGAAAATTTACCAGTTTTTGGGTTTATTATCAATGGGGGAGAAGGAATAAATTCAGGAAATGTGATTATTCTGTGACACGATGAGAATTTGGGGAGATAATCAACATTCGGTGATAGGATGAGAAGGAATACATTGTACATGTAATGCTTCTGGGAAAATTTAAGAGAATTTCTTAGGCGTCATTGAGAATTCCAAAACACAATATCCCAATTCACGCTTCCCCTCTTGGTTTCTACACTAATCATTGCTCACGTAGACTTAGATTGTTGGCTGAGTTGATTCTTGAATTTTTGGTTTGCATGTGGCTGGTGTACTATTGAATTTATTTAGTAATTTCCAACAAACCCAAAGGGGGATAATGTTGGATCCATGGTCGTTCTATGCATGAATTAGAGTATGGTTTTTGTTTGTTGTCAACCCTCACTGGAAGTTAAGAATGTGTGCTAGTAAAGTGATCATACAGTTCAAGAAGAAAACAGTATTGAAGGCGGTGTGGCTCTCTATTGTTTGCCAAATTTTTTGACCTAAAAATTGAAAAATGAAGACATATGTTATTTGCAAGAGGAGGTGCCTGCAAAGAGGAAGTGGTGCACGAAATAAGGGAGGTGTGTGTGAAAAACAGCATGGTACGCAAAAAAAGTGTGGTGTGTGAAAAATAGCATGGTTCACGAAATAGTGGAGAGAGATTTTTTGCGCAAGAGGTGTTTCGGAATCAGAATGTCAAAAAATGGTAAAGGCATGGGATGCCTGAAAAACATGAAGATGTGCGTGGAAAACAGTTCCTACGCGAAATGTATTGCATGCCGAATAAGAGTTTTTTCATGCCACGATGGGTTTTGCGCATAGGGGTCGGTGATGCCTATAAATAAGAAGTGACCCCCCTCATTCCGTATGGTTGAAGACTTATAGAAGATCTGAGGGCTGATACGCGTAAAAGGTTTGCGTAAAGGGAGTTGCGCGAAAAACTCCGAGCTGTGCGAAAAAGTATGAGTTGTGCGAAAAAGATGAAGGTGCGCGAAAAGGTAGAAGTTGCACGTAAAATTTGAGGTTGCGCGAAAAAGTTGATGTTACACAAAAAAGGTGAAGTTGCACATAAAAATGGAGGCTCCGTGAAAAATTGAAAGTTTCACATAAAGGGGGTGTTGCGTGAAATATTTTTCCACGCAAAATTCATGTATTGTGCGCAAAAGTGAGAAATTGCGCACAAAGGGTATGTGTGGCACGAAATCATCAGTGTAACCTATTTGTAAATTATGATTATCCAGTTTGGTGGTTCAGTGTGTTCAAGTGCATCAATTTTGGACTTCGATGAAAGCATAGTCTCATGCTAAGCAGAGGCAAAGACTTCAATGCGAATATATTGAAGAGACCTTCATGTCTATAACCTAATTGGGACTTCACCAAAGGCAGTGAGCTAGGGGGAGTCAATGGGAGTGACCCTAGGGACGTAGTGGGCTATCCCTGAACATTTGTAAAGGCAGTGACCCTAGGACAGAGTGAATATTCCCAAACCATTGTAATCCACAACTGGTGAAGAATAGTGGAATTATGTACGACAGAAAACTTGTCAGCATATGCTCCTTGGATGTATCCCTTAGTTGTGAACCAAGTAAAAAGTGTCGTGTCATCTCTTTACCTGTGAATGTTTGATTTCTGATCATATTCATTATACAGGTTTAACTAGTTCCTACCAACGTGGGAACAAGATCCATCAGTTTGAAAGAAAAGTTGACACCCCGATTCACCCCTCCCCTCTCAGGGTTTCCCAGGGTCCTACATATGGCATGAATGGTATTCCACACCATCATTTCATTCAATAATTTAAATATTAAATTACAAGTTTCCAATTTTATTTTATTTTTAAAATCTTTAATATTTTGGTAATTTTTAGATTTTAAACAAGTGATTTGAAAGTGGAAAAGATATTTTCCTCTAGAAATGTTCCATGTGATTTTTTAAAAACATTTTCATTATAAGATGAAATCCTTTGATATTACTTAAGATTTTTTGGGGTCATGATCAAATAATACCATCCTTATACTTTCACACTATGGTTTATGATTATAATGAGAATATGTTTATGGAAACAATTTCTTTTTCATGGGTTATGTTTATGAATCCCATTTATTTTCCATGTGTTATGCTTTGATGAAATGACAAAATGTTTATAAACCCGATTTATTTTCCATGGTTTATCTTATGATGAAATTTTTATTAAACCTATTTACTTTAAATGTATTATTCTATAATTAATGTTTTATGATCCTATGGTACAATTTTTATGATTCTCGTTATTCCATGCATGGGACCTACATAACCCTCTAATTCATTTGGTATGGATTGATATCTCATAAGATAAATAGGACTGTAATTAGCAGTGATCCAAGTTCCATAAGGGACTTTGACTACTATGATATTCTTGGGAGTAAACCTTGAATACTCTGATGGTTTGGGAAGTGAACCCATTCTACTATGATTTAATTGGCAGTAATACTAAACTACTATAGAAATGAATATCTATGATTATGTGTATGCAAAAAATATATGTATTATTCCAATGTTATGTTATTGTGTCTCATTATATTTTAATACATTATAATTCATATCTTATTAACTCCCAAGATTTATTTAATGACTCGATTTTATGATCTATGACACGCAGGGTATGGTTTTTTGACGTTATTCTCATGTTCTCATTCCCTTATGATCATTTTATTCTTATATGATCATTAATATCTCCCTTGTTTACCCTTCCTAAGCATTTGATCTCACCCTTTTTTATGTTTCCTTTCCCCCAGTTATAAATAAAGGTATTATGTATGATATGTCTCTAATGGGTTCTAGTTATTATGGACTTAGAGGGAAATGATGTAGTTCACTTATGAAATAGTTTTATTTGTATCCATGTTTCCAAAGGAACTATACCTATACAATTTTGGCTTGGATCATTATATAATATAAAAAAATATTCTACTAAGATGAAATATCTATGTATGAAATTTTTTGTCATTATAGTTGGTATAAAATAAAGGTTTAGTTATCCTTTTAAAACATAGATGATATGACATTTGTGAGAATAGTAATGAGAAGTCTAAGTATATGAAAATATCATAGAATTTTGTTGAAGGATATAGAAAGTGGTTTCCAAGAAATTAAATCCCAATCTAGATAGTAAAAGTTGATGTGTATTTGGAATAGTTATACATGGGGGTAATAATTAAGAAAAGGTTACATTGGGGTTTGACTCGATTTTCACCTAGTGTACACTAAGGGTCCTTTTTGTACACATAATTTGACACTCCTGGGGATATGTTATAAAAATTCACACTCTTTAAAAACTATCATAAATAATTTCAATAGATGATGACCAAGAATGACCTAGGTTAAACCTAAGCTATCATATATTGGAAAGATGGTTTCATGATTTAAGACATCCTATAAATTACTTTTTAACATTATGTTTTTTCCCACTATTATTATTTTTCTCACACTGTGGTTTTTGGTTTAGTTAATGGATGGAACTCGAAGGGACCATTTTAATGTTGAATATGATGTAAAATATAATGATTTTCTTCATTATCAACCAAAATTTATGGTATATATAATAAAAAATCATTAATATGATTAAAAAAATCTATCAATGGATCTTTTTAAACTTCTAAACATGAAAAGGAGGGAAGATCTTTCTATTGAGTTTTTCATGAGGCAATGACCAACTTATTTTAGTGGTTCTATTAATCTAATAGTTGCCTATAAATGTATAAGTACCATTGAGATGATGTTTTCCATTCTCCAATGTTCGGGGCAGGAAAAGACATTATGGTTTTCTATCATTTGTAAGGTGAATTAGATCAATTGTAGAATCTTATCAAGAATACGGGTAAACATGAATAAATTGAATCTATCAAGTGGGATGAGTTTAAGATATTATTTTTTAGCAAGTACTTCCCTCAAATTATTCATATCAAAATGTAGAATGGATTCCTTAATATAAAGTATAAGTATGATGAATCTATTATTAACTATGAGGTAAATTTAACAAGACTTGTGGGGTATGATTTTGGTATTATTATCGAACATAATTGTAAGGTTGATTGATTCTTTAGTGGCTTAAAACCATGTCTATGAAGGTTGTTATCCATAAGTGATGTCATTATCTATAAATAAATCATTTTATTTCCTATCAATGTGGAATTTTAGATTAGAGTTTCCCATCAATCTCAAGTTTTTTATAAGAAAATAAAGATTTAATTCAAAAGAAACTTTAAAAACCATGGAATGAAGAATGTGAGATTTTATTCATTCTCTAATTGAAGATGTAAATATAGAGGAAAATTTAATAAGGGGATTGGAAAATATTTTATGTTTGGAAATAAATTCCAGTATTAAATAGAATTATAAAGTGATGGGAAGAAGTTAGATAATGAGGAAAATAGAGAGAAAGCTCCCCAAAATTTACCACTCACACTCTAGTGTCTCAAATGCAAGGAGTGTGGTAACTCTGCTAACCAGTGCCCAAATATAAAGACTAATGATGATGATTAATGTTAGTAGCCTATTAAGATAATAGATAAAGGTAAATCTAATGTGATCACTATTTTTAATGAGGGTGAGATAATGACATGGTGAAAGGTACACTTACCATCCACTCTAAATATAATAATGTCTTATTTGACTATGGATATACCCACTCCTTTATATCAGAAGAAATTTCTAAGGGTATCACAGTAACACCTCCATTATTATATATTGAATTAGTATTAAGAACCCATAATGGTACGATGATTTCATATCAAGTCTATGATTCTTCTCTGATTGAATTATGTGGGAATGTGCTTCAATTAAATCTTTTTATTCTCTCTTGGGTTGAATTTAATGTTATATTAGGCATGGATTAGTTTTCTCTATATAAATACCACATCAATATCCAAGTAAGGGAAGTTTCATTTTTTATTCTAAACCACCCTATCATATTCTATTAGTGTTATGATAAATTTTAACATCTAATTGAAATCACATCCATTGTATGGTATTGAATCCTATTAAAAAGGGGTGTTTGTCTTATATTGTCTAGAAGAAAATAAAAATCAATGAAATAAATATGTTTTGATATTTTATGGATGTTTTTAGAAGAATTTCCTAGTCTTCTATAGAATCATGATGTTGAGTTTGCAGTATAACTCATACTTGGTGCCTCACCTATTTCAAATAATTACCATAGAATGGCCCCGATTGAGTTACAAGAATTGAATAAGAAACCCCAAGAGAATCTTGAAAAGGGATTTATTAAAACATTTATATAACCTTGGGGTGAACCTATTCTTTCTATTATGAATAAATATAGAATGATGCAACTCGTCATTGATTATTGGGATATGAACAAGATCACAATCAATAAAAAGTATCCCCTAACCATTATTGACAACTTGTTTGACCAAATTCATGGATCACAATACTTTTTCAATATTGAGCTCTATTTTGGATATCATCAATTGAGGGTAAATAAGGAGGATATACCCAAAACAACATTTCATTCAAGGTATGGACTCTGTGAATATAAAATGATGTTGTTTGGTATTACTTATTCCACCTTTATCTTTATGGATTTAATGAATATAGTCTTTAAATATTATTTCCATCAGTTTGTGGTAGTCTTTATATATGATAATATTAAATATTCAAAGATAAATTAAGATAAAGAATTTCACTTGAGAATTTTACTAAAGACCCTATGGAATGATAAACAATATAAAAACTTTATAATGTTTGAATTTTAGATAAAAGGGTTTCATTTTTAGGTTACATAATCTCAAGAGTTGGTATATCTGTATATCCATCAAATATGGAAGATATTAAACATTGGATCAAACCAACCACTTTGACTGAGATCCAAAGTTTTTTAGTTTAAATGGATATTTTTTATTTTTTTTTTGGAGAATTTTTCATGACTCTCAAATCCACTCACGAAGTTAACTTATAAAGGATCCATGTTCTTCAATTTAGGTTAATGTGTGTAAAATTTCAAGAGACTAAAGAGAAGGTTATTCAACACTCATGTCCTTACATTACCCTATATGGAGAATGGTTTCTAATCTATACTGATGCATTGAATAATGGATTGGGATTCATTCTCATGAAGAATTAAATGGTAATACCTTATGCATTATGAAAATTGAAGGTTCATTTGAAATATTAAACAACTCATGATTTGGATATAGCTATGGTAATTTTTCATTAATGATATGGATGCATTATATTTATATAGATGTTTGTGATGCATATATTGATCATAAGATTTTAAATTACATATTCAAAAAGAAATATTTTAATATGTTCTAGAGAATATGGTTGGATATAATTAAATATTTTGATAAATCAATAAATTACCAACCAAGGAAAATGAACAAGGTTGTCAATGCTATTAGCCAAAATGAGAATGCTAACTTATCTTTGATAAGGATCTAAAGAGTTATAATATTTCAAGATTTTAAAAATATAGATTTATAAATCAGGAAGGAATTCTGAAAATCTTTTCTTGCTTAAATGAGTGTTAAACTATCTAACCAGGTTAAGATTAAAGAGGAATGAAAGAAAGATGTAGGGATAAAAAATAATGTTATAAATTTTCCTATATTTTTCATTGATTATGATGGAATGATAAGGTTTAGTAACCATGTGTGTGTTCCTTACATATACAATTTAATTAAGGGTTTGTTATAGGAATATTATATTTTTATATTCTCTATTGATCCTTGAAGTAAAAAAAATATGTAATGTGATTTTAAAGAGTATTATTGGTGGTATAATATACATAGAGATATCATAGAGTGCGTATCTTAGTGCTTGGTATGTCAAAAAGTTATGTCTAAGAGAAAAAATACTAATGGGGTGTTTCAGCCATTACCAATACTAGAATGGAAAATGTAAATCATCATTGGGGATTTTGCATTAGACTCCCCAAAACATCTAAAGGGAACAGTTCTATATGGGTAGTAATAGATGAACTTAATAATTCCGCACAATTCATCTCTATTAAATAATATTTATCTATGGATCATATTTATAGGATAAATATTAATGAATTTTTAATGATTCGTGGAGTAACATGTTATATTTCATCTAATCAGCATCTGAGGTTTAACTCTAAGTTCTAGCAAAGTCTTCAACATGCTCGAGATACTGATTTGGGTTTCAGTAATGTGTATCATCCTCATAAATATGGTCAATATGAGATAAAAATTTTAAAACTATAATATATCTTAAAATATTATTCTATGAATTTTAAAGGTGTTTGGGATCAACGCATTCCTCCAGTCATGTTTTCTTACAACAATAGCTTTCACTCAAGCATTCAGATGGCTCCATATAAGACCTTATATGGAAATAAGTGTACAAATATAAATTATTTTGATGGATTTATGGAAAAATATATTTTGGGGGTTGAAATATATGAGTAAATTTTATACAAATTCATTTTCTTTCAATAAAATATCAAGGTAGCTCAGAGTCATCATTGACGTTTTACTAACAATAGTAGGCATGATCTGAAGTTTGATAACGGTGAGAAATTGTTTCTATGAATTCCTCCATGCAAAAAGGTTATGATAATTATTAAGAAATTAGATATCATACCTAGGTATATTGTCTATTATGAGATTCTTGATCGATTAGGGACAGTTCCTTATCACTTTTTGCTTCCACCAAACCTATCTCAAGTCAACAATGTGTTCTATGTATCTCTACTAAGAAATTACATACCTGATCCTTCATATGTACTAAAATAAAATTTCATACCTCTATATCATGATATTTCCTATGAATAAAAACATGAGTAGATTTTTTATCATAGAGATAAATTCCTACAAAATAATACCACTCACTTAGTTAATGTTTTATGGTGAAACCACCAACATGAAGAAGCTACATGGGAGATAGAGGATATTATGAGGAATATGTAACCTCTAATGTTAGTATTAGAGTGACAGAATTTTAAGGGTGAAATTAATTTTAAGTGGGGTATAATTTAACACCCCAATATTTTATGAATTTTTTCTCAAATAGATTTTATTTTGATAGCTTTTATTACACAAACCATCAAGTTTTAATGAACCACATTATACTATTAAAGTGATTATTTGAACCTAACCATCATAACCTAGTCATTAAATTTAGTGGTGTGAATATTAATAAAAAATTTTAAAATTTAATTATATTTTTTTATATAAATAAGACTTATCAATAAAAAAGTATCTAACTTTTTATAAATTTGTTATATCCTTTGAAAAAAAATATCACAAAAAGGTTTTTTATTCATTTCTGTGAACAAATAAGTAAATTAATTTTATCCACTTCTAGAAATTTTATTTGAAAAAAAATAAAATTTATTTTCTCACTCAACATGTCAAAATTAATTTAGAGTGACTTTTTGAGAATTTTCATAAAATCTTAATTTTTCAGGGAATGGTAAAAAATGTATATTTTTTTTAAAAACTTCATTTTAATTTAAATAATTTACTAGTTACATTCTATTTTAAGATGGTTTTAAAAGTAAAATTTGATCAATTATTATATTTTTAATGTAATTTAGGTCATTTGAATCAATTTTATGTAAAATATTGATATAAAAACTTTTTATAATTATTAAAAACAATCTTTGCAAACCTACTTTTTCATCACAAATGTGGGTTTAATTTTAAATTAAATTATACCACCTAAATGAATTTAATTTAGAAAATTGAATTTTATTTTTGAAATCAATATAATTAATATTATAAAATATGTTCAACTTAATTTTTTATCATAATTAAAAGTAAGAATAGTAAACATTAATTAACATGGTTAAGGTTAAAACAAGTTTACCCAGGGTTTAACAAACAAGGTAAAGATTAAATAGCCTAAAAACATGTCTAATTCCTATTTTATATCCATATTTTGACCTTATATTTTCTATGGTTCTCAAATGATATTTTTATTATCCTTGTGGTGTAATACCTTGTTGCATTCCTTCAGGTATGCGCTATCTTTTTTTTATAGTTTCCCTTTTTAAATTTGCAGCATTACGGGATACTCAGGATTGGGGAGCCTTTTTTGGTAAAATTACATAATGGTTGGGGATGTATTATCATTTTAATTAATGGATTCTAGGTAAAAATGTGTAAATGGATTTATATGGTTCTCTTTGGAACCAAAGAGGATTAATTTTAGGTTCAGATGTTTTTTGTTGGAAATGAGGTGGAGCACTGCCTGCTAGACACTTTCACATCATGAATTAGTTACATTTCCTAAATATGTTGTAAGGATTATTCCATGATTCATTTTCAAGGAATGAAAATTCTATAGTCCATAAAATTTTTACAATATTTGAAAGTTTCAATTGGGGTTTAATTTAATCTAAGGTGATGCCTTTTTCAACATGTTTTAATGCATGAAATTTAATACTATGAAAGGAGTTCACAATCTGAATTCCTAAAAAAAATTAGTATTAAAACATTGTATTCCTAGATATTTTTTCAATCAGTGCCCAAGATTTACTATTGAATCCTACATCAATTTTTGGGAAATTTTTTGTGATGTCCCTCCTATATTTCTCAATTTGGAATTTTATTCCCATGGTGTTCGAATAGAATATCCCTATTAATACATCTTTTTTATTATTAATTTCCATCCATTGCAGTGGCAGAATTAAATGATTTTTTCTTGCATAATTACAATGAATTATTGTTTTCAATTGATTTTTTTAAGTTTATTTTTATTCCTTTTAATTGAAATTCTAATCTATGTTTTTTTGATCTCTATCGTTGAAATAAATTAGGTTTCCATCATTCTCATGGTAGGTAAATCTCTGAAAGTATTTATAAATATTGAATTTCAAGATGTTCTTATTGGTTTCATTGGGTTTTTCATTGAAATGTATTTTATTTGGTGAAAAATGGTTTTTTAATGTGTTCATGGATTTTTTAAATGGTTTTGTAAAAACATAACACATTAAGAACCTTCAGTGTGTCAGGAAATGGACATAGGTGGCCCAAGTGTGTGTGTCACTGCTATGGGTTACTTGTTTTGATATCAAAATAATGTGGAAGGACTCAATATCTATTGGAACCAACTTATTCCTAATTTAGGATTCTTTTATGTCTAGTATGTATTCCTATATTCTAGATCTGAAAGGTTGTGATGTTTATTTTATGTCTATTTTATTACATGATAGTTTATTTCATAGATATTTTCTCACAAGTTTAATTTAACTATTTTCCTTTATACCTTACATATTCCACTTTGGTCATTATGGTGTGATTTTATGAAAACCAAAGGAACTATATAAAAAATTTATTTATGAAATGATTATAAACTATATTTTATTTTAAAGATAAAACTTAGGCATTCTTGATATTATAATTTGTGGAGATTCATTGGTGGTATCATACTAGGATCTATGCTCACGCCCTAATATTTTCTTTGGGAGATTGTATGACTTATTTTTCAGTACTCGGGGAAAGGGAATGTAATCATATATCATGCCATATTCTCTTTTCATATGTTTTCTTTTATAGTTGGATTTTTTAGTGGTGATAGTTGGTCACATGGATACTTATTAGTCTTTTCATATCATACTTTTCTATCTAACCCTATTTGGATTGAGTTGTATGCATCTTATTATATCTCATTAATCCACATTTTACTCTAGATATATGTCTTGTTTTGTTTATATTCAATACTCTTTCCCTTTATCTTGGTTATACCTCACAAAGTGATAGTCATCTTGGGTGGATGGTTTAGTTTGCCTAGTTTGGTTAGTTATAAATTTGGTATTGAAGGGGATGATTATCCTAAATGTGTTAACACTTCCAATGTTTAGTTCTATTCCTTGGGTATATAGTAGTTAATATCAACTAAATTCGGGTATTAAGTGTGGGAAGGGGCCTGGACAACTCACTTCTGTGTCTGAACTTGAGTTACCATGGTTGGTGGGAAAATTTTTACCAGGTTTGAGAGTTAGTGTTTGAGGTCATTTGAATAAACATTATTGTAATTTTATTTAAAATTAATTTTTACCTTTAAAAAATATTATTTATTTCATATAATTATTAATTACATTAAATTATTATCATTTTAAATCAATGATATCGATACCTGAAGTTGATCCGATGATTTTTATAATCTTCTTTTGACTAATTGATTTATATCTCGTGATTGTTAGACAATACCTCCTAGAAGATTATAATGAACCAGGATTCCCATACATATATATTATATATTTTTAGACAAATTCTCATTACATCAGAAAAATTCATGCTTGAGTACCATAATAGTTTTGTTCCTTTGGAAACGTGGAATAAAATTTTCTAATCTGGTGAATGATCTTAAATGTTTATCATAAAGATATACTAATTTAGTTCTCTTCAGAGATATTCCCTATATAAAACCTCTATTCATAAACTGGGGAAAGTAAACATGATAAAGGGTGATATTAGATTATTAGTAAGGGTAAACATATGATATATCAATCTAGGATCATATGAAAGTATAATAAAAGTATATGGGTATGTGATAAAGAACATAAATTATGATGTTCATACCCAACCTATCCTAGATCATGAATATGTGTCATGGAATAAATATTAGAAGTTCATATGATATTAATCACAATGGAATAAAAAATAATGATCTATGAGAGAATAACATTGTCATAAGACATTGATTTGTGTCATACATACAAGCATAGAAAATTTTGTGTCAAGGCTTCCCACTAAGACCTTTATATCAAATTAGGATTAGTCTAACCACCTGTGTACCTACTTTGGAATTGGGTAACCATCAATATACCATTATATTCTATGGAAACACCTACTATATAGGATACACCAACAACCCCAATGTCAACCCCTTCCTCATATTGGAATGAGTTCACTCCCCAAACCATCATGTTAGTCAAGGTTCACTCACAAAACCATCAGTGTGGACAGAGACCCTAAATGAACCGAGTTAAATCCATGTTCCATTCTTGTCTTACTGAAATGGGTTCACTCCCCATTACATTCCTATTTATCTCAAGAGATATAAATCATTATACAATGCACTGGCGATATATATAGGTATCACCTATCTCTTTTCATAATTTAACCACCATCACATAAATAAAAGCATATATATGTGTGCCACAAGATCATAAAAAATCTATCATATCATAACCCATGAAATGGAAAGGGTTTCATAAAAATTTAATCACATCATAACCTATAGAAAATAGAGTTATTTCATAATAATTTCATCATTTCATCATATCATAACCCATAAAAAGAAGTTGGTTTTATAAGAGTTATATCATGGTATAACCCGTGGAAGATAAATGAGTTTCATAAATATCTTATCATCATAAACATAAAACATTTAGATAAATAATAATAATGGTATCCTTGGATCATATACCCATTCAAACAAAAGTACCCTAAAATAATGCCATCATAGATAGAAAATAATTTTGAAAGACCACTTGGAACATTTCTTGAGAAAAACATATTTTCATTAAAAATAAATTTTTAAAGCACAAAACATTATGAAATATTTTTATTTGAAAATACCTTTAAAACATTAAATGAGTAAAATATTCTTTCCACTTTGAAAAACACTTTTTAAAACATTAAATACCTTCAAAATCCTTTTCACTTTCAAATTGTTTATTTAAAAACTAAAAAATTTCCATATATTAAATAAATAGTTTTCTTTGAAAATAAATTTGAAAACCTGAAATGGATGATATAAATCATTTAGTAGTCATGATATTATAAAATAATATTCATGTCGTTCATTTTAATAACAAATATTTTTTCAAGTTTTTAGTAAAAAGACAAATGATCATTTCTTGGAAATGCATTGAAGATTCCTTTCAAATAAATTTATGTAAAAAGTAAATCGTGGGTAAAAATGTATTTAAAAAATAAAAAGATAATAATAAAACATCTTTCAAAACATTTTTATAAAACATAGATTTGGGATAAAATGAATTTTTTTTGAAGAGAAAAATAAAGATATATTTTCTTAAAAATATCTTATCGATTATTTAATGAACCAAACAGTAGGAAATGGTACTATTACATGAAAATATATTGAATAAAAAAATATAAGAAAATTCATGAGATTATTGATATATATATCATAATATTTTATCTTTATAATAATAATCCTAAACAATCCCTATAATTAATGAGATTATAATATAAAATCATCACCACTTTAGTAACATTGAATCATAAGCCTCATGAAGGAATAACATAAAACAAAACCTAAAATATCATAATAAATAATAAATTCATGATATTACATATCAAATGGTCTCTATATATGCCTATTTAAATAATATAGGTCCCTATCATAATGTATGTCTCAAAGAACGCCTATTGAGACAAAAATCCCATAACGATTTGTTAACTTTTGAACTGTAAAACCCAAGAAAGAGAGATCCTTAAATGGATATGTAAATACATAAAAATTTTAGGATAATAATAACAAAATAAATTGTTGGGAAAAATCCCTCAAGGTATCATTGAACCATTTCTGAGGTGATTGTATCTGTTGACAAAGTGGACATCCATGTTGTGTTTATTGAAAAGGCATACCACAATGTTAATTTTGTTGACAAAGGGGGTTTACATGGTGATTTTTCGAGTTCCATGGATATTATTGACAACCTATGTTGAAAAATAACGATGACAAAGGAATGGAAGATCTAGAGGAGGTTCAAAAAGAACAGATCTAAGGTGGCGTTGTTTTCTAGTGTTTTCCAAATTTTTGGGCCACAAAATCTGAAAATGGGGAAACATGTTTTCCGCAATGGAAGTTGCACGCAAGATCTATGGTGGTTTGGAAAATTTCATGCAAGGCATGTTTCGGGATCAGAACATGAAAAAATGGAAAAGGAAGGTGGCACTCAAAAGATTTGAAGATGTGCATGAAAGATGGAGTTGCACGAAGGAATCTTGCACCCAAGGCAGGTTTCGGGAGAATAATGTCGAAAAATGGCAAAGTCATGAGGTGTGTGAAATATTTGTAAGTGGGCGTGAAAGATGAGGTTGTATGAATGAAACATGTGCACCCAATGCGACTTCAAACGGGGTTTTTTGCACTCGAAGAGGAAATTGCACGACAAAAGTTGAATCTTTCCTGAATGGGTCAAGAATTCCTATAAATATGAAGTGAAACCCCTCATTAGTAAGATCTAAACACTTAGAGAAAATCTGAGCACTGGGTCACATAAGAATTCCACGTAAAGGGAGTTGCGCGAAAGATTTTGATTTGTGCACAAGCTAAGAAATTCGCACGTAATATTTGAGTTGCGTGAAATATTGAAGTTGCGTGCAAAGGGTGTTTCACGACAAAAGTGGAATCTTGTGCGCAAGACACAATAAGGGTTGCATGAAAGATTTGAGGTGCCCGTTACACCCGGTGCAAAGAGAGATTCATCTGCGGGTGAAAGTGGGACGTCAATAGAGCATCTATTAAATAGTTAAGGATGCAGATTTCATTAAAGATAATGAAGAGTCCTACAAGTCTATAAACTATGAGTGGATCTTTTGACGAAGCATTGATCACACTTTAGTTGAGAGAGCATTGAGATTTCATATTATGAGTGCTTGTAAACTATGAGGGATAGTGAGTCCGCTCCAAACTTGTAAATAGCAGTGCGCTTATAGTGTATTTGGTACATCGTCACATCACTGATGTATTCTCCTTGGACATAGCCCAGAGAGGGTGAACCAAGTATAATTACTGTGTCCTGTGCATGATTTAAGATTCATTCATACTGTAACACCCCAATCTTCCATGGTACGTTTCTTTTTGAATAATACAGTAGCATGTGTTGTACACAACTTCAAGTTCTAACACACACCACAACCAATCAAACTAGCCGTTATGAATAGTAATACCCACTTTTTAAAATTTTATAAATTTTATCTTTCAAAATGGACTTCATTTTTTGATTTGGAATATCTAAATTAGCTTAGGGTTAATTTTTGGTATTTTTCTGAAAACTTTCAATTTTTGATGAATAGTGAAAAACACTAGGTTATAATTTAAAACCGATTTTTTATTTAAATAATTATTTGTTTTATTTAAATTTATTTTAGGTCAAAATAGATACATAATACCTATATAAGTTCAATGTAATTCATTGGAGTTAGTTTAGAATAATTTTATATATATATAAATTTAATTGAACTTTTCACAGTCTTTTACCCACCTCCTAGGAGAATTTGAAAATTCACATAAAACTTAATTTTACCGCTTCTGTGAGTGGAATTTCAAAAATCCGAGATACACTATTAATATTAAGGAGTAAAATTTGGTTCAATAAGATTAAAATAATTTTTGGTGAATAGTAACTTTTTACTTTTATTTTCCACGGTTAAATGTAAATAGATAATTAAAGGTAAAAATGATATTATTGTTACCCTAACACATGTCCTAATTCTATTGGCTAAGTATAATTCGACCAAAAACAACCTTATAAATAAAATATCAACCTCTTTGGTCCACTTGGATTAGATTAGGACATTTATTATTATTTAATTCAAAGAAGAGTTAAAAGAGTTAAAATCAATGTTTAATAACTAAAACATTTTTAATATAGGGTTATACATAAGATAAATTTGATTATAAATATTCATTAAAAATATAAAAACATTTCCTATATAATTAAATTTTATTTATAATTTTTAGACATTAAATAATTTAATTTATTTATGACACAATGGTGATGCAGTAATTACCTAATTAATTAAATATTAAAATAATTGATATTATAGATATCCAAATAAATGTAATTTGAGACTTTTTATGAATTCCACTAATTTTATAGGTTAATATGACATGTTATGATTGATTAAATTAATTTATTTAGAATTAATAAAGTTTTTAGAACTTTAACAAAAATCAATTATTAAATATTGTCAAAACTGACATAAAAGGAGTATCTAAAACAAATATTATATTATTAATTGATATTCAAATCCTAAAAATATAAGTTTTTGCCAAATGACTTAGATAAGGTTATATATATTAATAATGAACCACATGGGGTTATCTTGTCTTGTTATAGTATGTTTATTAACCATATAATATAAAAATATAAAGAGACATGGTAAATGTCAAACTATTTAACTAAGAGTTAAATATAAATGGTAAGGTTAATATAGTGACCCAAACCTGTCTAAAATCTATTTTTTGAAAGGATTTAGACCCATAACCACCTTATCCTCGAAATAAGTCACTTTTGAGCCATTATAAACCTAATATGAATTTATTATAAAATAATATTTTAATTTTTTCATAAGGTGCCCCTCACCCCTCTTATAAAAGGGCACTCCCCCTTCTCTCAATTTCACACCTTAAAATCCTTTTTTCTCGGACAACCCCTAGAAAAATATTCTATCAACTTCCCTAAATCAACCTAGAGGCCTTTTTTTATCAGAAATCCAACCTAAGGATCCCTTTTGATCAAATCAAAAGGAAGAAGCCGAAGAAGAGGTAATGTTTTCACCACCCTCTTTCAAGTTCCTTTCTTCTTCAACTTCTTCTTTCTTTGTTATTTCCATTATAAAATAATAACTCCAGTGTCTTATATATAATATGATTTTATTATAAATATTATACAATCATATTCAGTATTCAATCCATCCTTTCAATGACATGTCACCATACGTGCGTACGTACAGCTTACCGTCTCCACGTCGTGGTGTAATTGCTATTCAAAACATTATTATTTGGATGGGTATGATAATAATGTGTAATTGATGTAAATAATAAATATAACATTATATTAATTATGTTTATATTATATACCATCAAATTATATATTATTTTAATATCAAAATAATGATATTGTCGCTCGTGCGTACGTATGGACTACCGTCTCCACGAACGCGATGAGATTTATTCCCCATCGTATCCATGCAAGTCTAATTCTAATTTGATGATTAAAAATAATTTTTAAGGACTTGATATCATTATGTATATTAATAAGATACAACCTATGGATAACAAACATGGTTTATGTAACAAAACATATAAAATAAAACAAGTAATTGAACACCTGGAAAGACGATAATGCTAAAATATTATTAACAAAGCAATATTAAAAGATCATATATGATATCATATTTATGTATATGATTCTTGTATAATTTAATAACAATTATAAAACTATTATAAAGGAGTTTAACCTACCCTATACCAATTAAAAGTACAAGGAAAGGGTTTATTTCACAATCTCTTCATTATCCGAACATATTTATACGTAATTATCTACTGGGGCCTCTTTATCATCCACATACATGTTTAGTAAAAATGTATTTCAAAACATTCTTACTATTTTACTGAATATGGGTTAAAGTCATTTATACCCTTTTTTTAATTTTTATAAGAAGTTTATAAAGGAATATTTCTATCATTTTCCAAACAAGGTCCTTTTTTACATTTTCGATAGAACTAAGGTAATAATGTCTTTTTTTAACTTATACGGAGGGTGCGGATATTTTACACCGTTATAAAATCATTAAAGCTTACCTTACAAGCTTATAAGAATATTTTGAATGTAAATGTTTTATTTTATAATTATGTGACTTTTAAATGATTTCAAAAAAGAGATATTTATCTCAAATAGTTTTGATTTCATCTATGTCAACATCCATTGATGGATTTTAAGCTTATTTGAAGTTGATTTATTATGATACAAAACTTCCATATAGTATTGAAGGTTTTGTGATATGTTTGACTGTGGATGTGTTATTTTTATACCATTCATGGTTTATGGATAAAGTATTGACATTTCGTATGCCAGTTTTAATACGAATGTTTATATTATGTTTAAACCTATTCATATGAGGAATGCATTGGACTTAATAAGTGATGGTTGGAGCCCTCTATAGCTCCTCGATGCATCGGTAGGTCTCATGAGACAAACTAGTGTCTTGGAAAAAGGCCTTGACAAAATCTTATTTGTATTCTTGGCACAAGGCCTTGACAATGTGGTTATGATAGTCTCGCATTATGCATTCCATCATTATGAAAGTGGTTATTGATATTGCATGTGATTATTCTACTAGTAGAATATCCATGTGAATAAGTAAATGGAATTATTTCATTTTATCTTTTCTATATTATGCTGAAATTAAAGTTTAAAAGGCTTTTGTTTTAGTTATACATTGCCTTAAATGTTTATGTTTATTTATGAAAGTTTCCGCTATATTGTTATCCTTACTGAGCATATGATCTCACCCCTTTCAATGTTTTAATTTTTCCCAGGATGTGAAGAAGTATTTTATGAATGAACTGCAGGGAATGTATGAGGGGATATGAAGAAAAGATGTTGGTGTAGTTTTAATTTCACTTTATGATGTAATGTAAGACTTATGAATGTATCTAGTGATTCCAAGGCTACTAAACTAATTGGTATTTCGAGACTTGATCTTTTGTGATCATGCCAATGTTATGTAATAATTCACCGACTCTGGGTAACTAGGGTTGGGGTATTATAGTTGGTATCAGAGGAAGTTTAGTACAAACCTTGGAATCTAGATTTAGATAAAGTCTGATTAGAGCACATAGCCCTAAGATAGACTTTGAGGATTAGTATAGAAGAACTTCCTAGAATTTCTGTATTGTAGTGATTTTGTGAGTTTTCCAAGAAATACATCCCTGTATGGATATGAGAAGGTAGAGGCGGCTCTGGAACAGATGTACCTAGGGGTAAAACCCGAAAACACCGCTTTGAGCTAGACTCGAATGGGAACTGGTGCACGAAAACGGGCCTTGCTGCACTCTTGGTTACGACACTCCCGGGGGATATGCTTAGGATAATTCTCATTTTATTTAAAAACAATAATGAATGGTTTATGAGTATATACTTCCTCAAAGAAAACATTTTTATGATTATATATTATATCCATAAACTATTCAATTTATGTTAAGTGTTTTACAAGTTTGTATTTATGTATTGCAATTTATAAACTAATCTAGTGTATGCCATTTTTAAAAAATGGCGCCTACTGGAAGAAATAGAAACTGTGTCAATGCACGCACTCCATGTATTGATTACCCTCCTGATCAAGATAATTATACTGGAGCTGGTGATACAACTGGTGCTGATCATCTTATCACCATACTGGGACAACTCACTCAGGTTATGAATAATAACCTTACCCGTATGGAGCACCATGATCCACATCATGGAGGATCAATGTTAGATCACTTCAAGAGGCATACCACCAACATTCAATGGGGGTAAAAATCCACTAGTAGTTGAGCAATGGATAAATTCCTTAGAGAAAAAATTTCATGCCTTGGGGAGTAGTGAAAGGGAAAAAGTTATCATGGTAGTTTACCGCCTCACTGGAGATGCTGACCAATGGTGGTAATTGATTCAAAACACAAAGGAAGATGATGAAGTATCAAATATGGAATGGAGGGAGTTCAAAGATATTTTCTTAGAAAAATAATTTCCTCATGACCATCGAGCATATATGGAAAGGTAATTTCTGAGCATGAGGAAAAAGGAGGATGAGAATGTCGCAAAGTATGAGGATAACTTTACAAGGTTAGAAAGGAATACTGCAAATTATATTTGTAACCCAAGAAGTAATATTGATCATTTCTTTCATGGGTTAAAACCATTTATTCATCGATAATTAGTCTCACAATCCTTCTTGTCGTACGAAGATATTGTCTCATGTGCTATTAAGACAGAAAAAGAATTCTCTAAGTCTTATGACTTTAAAGCAAAGCAAGAGAAGAAGAGATCTTCTAATCAATCTGGAAATTGAAATAAGGGGAAGAAGGGAAAATTTGAATATCCATCTTGAAATAAATGTGGGAAGAACACCCTGGTACTTTCTTAAAAGTAATGGGATTCTGTTACAAGTGTGGTGAAAAAGTCCACAAAGATTGTGATTGCAAGGGGAAGAAATAAGCTACCGATGTTCAATGCTACAATTGCAGGGAGATAGGACATTATGAAAATGAATGTACTAAGCATTAGGGAAACTTACCTTAGAAAATACCAAGAGATCAAGGCCAAGCTTATGTTATTACTACTGCTGAGTTAGAAGCTCTAAATGACGTGGTGGTAGATAACTTAATGGTTTCCTCATGTTTAGCCAATGCTTTATTTGATTCTGGATCCTCGCATTGTTTCATATCTTCCTAGTTTTCTAATAAAATTAGATATTTCCAATTTTATTTAACAAGGGAGTTGTCAGTTAAAACACCTAAGGGAAGTATCATCGCAACAAAGCTTTGTGAATCCGTTCCCATTAGAGCATATAAATGTTCTCCATCTGCCGATATCATCACTATACCTATGATTGAGTTTGATATAATCCTCGGTATGGATTGGATTTCAGACCATGATGCGAAGATCTATTGTAAGAAGAAGTAGGTTACGATTTTTGATGATGATGATAAGGAACGCCTTATCTTTAGAGCAGAATCATCACCACCTAATTCTTATCTAGATCCACCCCCAGTAGCTCAACAAAATTCAATTATTGGGGAGGAAGAAAATGAAATAACTGTGGGTGAGTAAAGGAATGTTAAAATAGAGGATGTACCTATTGTGAAAGAATATGTTGATGTGTTTCCATAAGATTTACCTGGACATCCTCCAGAACTAGAAATTGAGTTTTCCATTGACCTAATTTTTTGTTCAAGGCCCATATCGAATACCCCTTATAGAATGTCCACTATGGAATTAGTGGAACTAAATAAAAAACTAGATGAATTGAGTAATAAGGGATTTATTCACCCAAGTGTTTCTCCATGAGGAGCCCCTGTCCTTTTTGTTAAGAAGAAAGATGGATCTATGAGGTTATGTATCGACTACAGGGAGATCAATGCTATAACAATAAAGAACAAGTATCCCCTACCTCGCATTAATGATTTATTTGAGCAACTACATGGAGATCAATACTTTTCAAAGATTGACCTTCGATCTGAATATCATCAGTTGTGTGTGATGAAGGAAGACATTCCCAAGACAGCATTTCGAACCAGGTACGGGCATTACGAGTTTATAATAATGCCTTTTGGGCGGAATATGCACCCTCTGTTTTCATGGATCTAATGAACAGAGTTTTCAAGGAATACCTTGATGACTTTTTAGTGGTATTTATTAATGATATCTTGGTATACACCAAAAGCTACGAAGATCATGAAAATCACTTGCGCATTATATTGAAGACTCTGAGAAGACATGAATTATATGGGATGTTTAGAAAGTGTGAATTCTGGCTTCAGGAGATTTCTTTTCTTGGCCATATTGTCTCTAAGGATGGAATTTAAGTCGATCCTTCTAAGACAAGAGCAATCCAAGAATGTCCAGCACTGATGAGTATAACTGAGGTACATAGTTTTATTTGTTTAGCAGGTTATTATCGACGTTTTGTCCAGAATTTTTCCCGGTTGGCTAACCCATTAACAAAGCTCACACGAAAAGGGGTTAAATTTTTATGGACAAAAGAGTGTGAATAATGTTTCAAAGAACTGAAGAAAATATTAGTCAATGCTCCTATATTGACTCTACCATTGGTGAATGATGGGTTTGTTATTTATAGTGATGCATCGAAGAAAGGACTTGGTTTTGTCCTTATGTATAATGATAGGGTTATTGCCTATGTATCACGATAGCTAAAAATTCATGAGAAAAACTATCCTACTCATGATCTTGAGTTATCAGGTATAATATTTTCTTTGAATATTTGGAAACACTATCTCTATGGTGAGAAATGTGAGATTTATACTGATCACAAGAGCTTGAAGTATATTTTCTCATAGAAATAACTCAACATGAGGAAAAGTAGATGGCTTGAACTACTCAAGGATTATGATTTCACGATACACTACCACTAAGGGAAGGAAAATAAGGTGGTAGATGCTTTGAGCAGAAAGGATCAAGGATTTTTGAACAATATGAAAATTGAAAGGGATTCTATTCTCATGGATCTAGTGAAGATGGACATGGGAATAACCATGGAAGGTGAAACATCAATGCTTTTTCAAATGGTTTCAAAACCATATTTACTAGAAAGGACTAAGAGTTCTCAGACTGATGATGAAGAGTTTCAAAAGAAGATTAAAGATGTGAATGATGGGAGATTGAGTGACTTTGTATATGAAGATGGAATTTTGAAATTTGGGAAGAGACTTTGTGTTCCCGATATACCTGATCTAAAAAGGGAATTGTTGGATAATGATCATAGTTCCAATTTCTCTATACACCCTGGGAGCACCAAGATGTATAGAGATTTGAAGGAACATTTTTGGTGGGACAACATAAAGAGAGAGATTGCTGATTTTGTGTCAAGATGTATGCTTTGTCAACAAGTGAAAGCTGGAAGGCAATAGCCTGGAGGAGTCATGCAACCTCTTCCCATACGTGAGTGTAAATGGGATAATATCATGATGGACTTTGTCATGGGACTACCAAAGACTCCTAGAAGGAATGATTCAATATGGTTCATTGTTGATCGTCTTACCAAGTCAGCACATTTTCTTGCTATAAGAGAAGATCTACCACTTGAACGTCTAGAAAGGCTATATACTAATGAAGTTGTGAGACTTCACGGAGTACCCCTATCGATTTTTTCTAATCGTGATCCACGTTTTATATCAAGATTCTGGAAGAGTCTTTAGAAGGCCTTGGATACTGAACTTTTTTTGTGAATTGCTTACCACCCCCAAACTGATGGACAGTCCGAATGGACTATTCAAACCTTAGAAGACATGTTGAGATCTTTCTCACTTGACTTTCTAGGGATGTTGGATCAATATTTATCTCTGGTGGAATTTTCCTATAACAATAGATTCCATTCAAGTATTCGGATGGCACCATATGAAGCATTATATGGAAAGAGATGTCGTACACCAACCTGTTGGGATGAAGTTGGTGAAAGAAAACTCGTAGGCCCAAAACTGGTGGAGGAAATGATGGAAAAGGTGAAGGTAATCCAAAACCACATCAAAGCATCTCAAAGTAGGCAGAAGAGCTATGCCGATAACCGAAGGAAGGATTTGGAATTTTAGGTAGGAGATCATTTTTTCTTGAAGGTATATCCATGGAAGGGAGTTATACGTTTCGGTAAGAAGGAAAAATTGAGTCCCAGGTACATCGGACCTTTTGAAATTATAGAATTAAATGGGGTTGTAGCTTACCATTTGGAAATGCTGTCAAATCTCTCTAAAGTTCACAATGTGTTCCACGTATCACTATTGAGAAAATATATTTTTTACCCAACGCATGTACTCACCTATGATGAATTAGAACTGAAACCCGATCTGTCTTATTATGAAGATCTCGTCAAGATTCTTGATACCAGAGAACAAGTGTTGAGAAACTAGACGACTCCTCTGGTAAATGTTCTATAGAAAAACCATATGATGGAAGAGGCAACGTGGGAACCCGAGGAACTTATGATGAAGAACCACCCAAGTCTTTTTATGAAGTAATATTTTAGAAATTTTGAGGACGAAATTATTTGAAGGAGGGGAGAATATAACACCCCAAGCTTCCACGGTACGTTTCTCTTTGAATAATACAGTAAGTTGTGTTGTACGCAACTTCGAGTTCTAACACACACCACAACAAATCAAACTAGCCGTTATGAATAGTAATACCCACTTTTGGAGATTTTATAAATTTTATCTTTCAAAATTGAATTCATTTTTGGATTCGGAATATCGAAATTAGCTTAGGATGAATTTTTGGTATTTTTTTGAAAACTTTCAATTGTTGTTGAATAGTGAAAAACACTGAGTTATAGTTTAAAACCAATTTTTTATTTAAATAATTATTTATTTTAATTAAATTTATTTTAGTTAAAAATAGATACATAATACCTATATAATTTCAATGTAATTCATTGTATTTATTTTAGAATAATTTTAGAAATATAAAAATTTTATTGAACTTTTCACCATCTTTTACCCACCTCCTAGGAGAATTTGCAAATTCACATAAAACTTAATTTTACCACTTCTGTGAGTGGAATTTTGAAAATTTGAGAGACACGGCTAATATCAAGGAGTAAAATTTGGTTCAATAAGATAAAAATAATTTTTGGTGAATAGTAACTGTTTACTTTTACTTACCACGATTAAATGTAAATTGGGTAATTAAGGGTAAAAATGATATTATTATTACCCTAACACACGTCCTAATTCTATTGGATAAGTATAATTCGACCAAAAACAACCTTAGGAATAAAATATCCACCTATTTGGTCCACTTGGATTAGATTAGGACATTTATTATTATTTAATTCAAATAAGAGTTAAAAGAGTTAAAATCCAAGTTTAATAACTAAAACATTTTTAATATAGGGTTATACATAATATAAATTCTATTATAAATATTAATTAGAAAGATAAAAATATTTCCTACATAATGTTATTTTATTTAAAAAATTTATACATTAAATAATTTAATTTATTTATGACACAATGGTGATGCAGTAATTACTTAATTAATGAAATATTAAAATAATTGATATTATAAATATCCAAATAAATGAAATTTGAGACTTTTTATGAATTAAACTAATTTTCTAGGTTAATATGAAATTTTAGGATTGATTAAATGAATTTATTTAGAATTAATAAAGTTGTTAGAACTTTATCAAAAATCAATTATTAAATAGTGTCCAAATTGACATAAAGGAGTATTTAAAACAAATATTATATTATTAATTGATATTCAATTCTTAAAAATAAAAGGTTCGGAAAATGACTTAGATAAGGTTATATATATTAATAATTAACCACTTGGGGTTCTCTTGGCTTGTTATAGTAAGTTTATTAACCATATAATATAAAAATATAAAGAGACATGGTAAATGTCAAACTATTTAACTAAGAGTTAAATATAAATGATAAGGTTAATATAGGTACCCAAACCTGTATAAAATCTATTGGTTGAAATTATTTCGACCCATTCACACCTTATCCTTAAAATAAGTCACTTTGGATCCATTATAAACCGAATATTAATTTATTATAAAATAATATTTTAAGTTTTTCCTAAGGTCCCCCTCACCCCTCTTATAAAAGGGCACTCCCCCTTATCTCAATTTCACACCTTCAAATCCTTTTGTCTTGGCCAAACCCTACCCAAATATTCTCTAGACTTCCCTCAATTCAGCCTAGAGGCCTTAGTTTGATCAGAAATCCACCCTAAGGATCTCTTTTGATCAAATCAAAAGGAATAACCCGAAGAAGAGGTAATGTTTTCACCGCCCCCTTTCAAGTTCCTTTCTTCTTCAACTTCTTCTTTATTTGTTATTTACATTATAAAACAATAAATCCAGTAACTTCTATATATTTTGATGTTATTATAAATATGGTACAACCATATTCATTATTCTATCCATCCTTTGAATGACATGTCACCATACGTGCGTACGTACGGCTTATCATCTCCACATCGTGGTGTAACTGTTATTCAAAACATTATTATTTGGATGGGTATGATAATAATGTGTAATTGAGGTAAATAATAAATATAACATTATAATTATTCTTTATATATGATATACCATCCAATTATATATTATTTTAATATCAAAAGAATGATATTGTCGCTCGTGTGTACGTACGGACTACCGTCTCCACGAACGCGATGAGATTCATTCCCCATCGTATCCATGCAAGTATAATTGTCATTTTATGATTAAAAATAATGTTTAAGGACTTTATATAATTCTGGATATGAATTAGATACAACCTATGGATAAAAAACACGGCTTATGTAACAAAACATATAAAAGAAAACGAGTAAGTAAACACCAGAAAAGACGATAATACTAAAATATTATTAACAAAGAAATATTAAAAGGTCATATATGATATCATATTTATGTATATGATTCTTGTATAATTTAATAACAATGGTTTAACTATTATACAGGAGGTTAACCTACCCTCGACCAAGTAAAAGCACAAGGTAAGGGTTTATTTCACAATCTCTTCATTATTCGAGGTTGTTTATATGCAATTATCTAGTGGGACCTCTTTATCATCCACATACATGTTTCTTAAAAATGTTTTTCAAAAAATTATTACTATTTTACAGAATTTGGGTTAAAGTCATTTATACCCTTTGTTTACTTTTTATAATAATTTTATAAAGGAATCTTTCTGTCGTTTTCCAAACAAGGTCATTTTTAACATTTTCGACAGAATTAAGGTAATAATGTCTTCTTTTTAACTTATATGGCGGGTGTGGCTATTTTCCGCCGTCATAAAATCATTTAAGCTTACCTTACAATCTTATAAGAAAATTTTGAAATTAAATGTTTTATTTTATAATTATGTGACTTTTAAATGATTTCAAAAAATATATATTTATCTCATATAGTTTTGATTTCATCTATGTCAACATCCTTTGATGGATTTTAAGCTTATTTGAAGTTGATTTATTATGGTAAAAAACTTTGATATATTATTGAAGGTTTTGTGATATGTTTGACTGTAGATGTGTTATTTTTATACCATTCATGGTTTATGGAGAAAGTATTGACATTTCGTATGCTAGTTTTAATATGAATGTTTTTGTTATGTTTAAACATGTTCATATGAGGAATGAATTGGACTTAAAAAGTGACGGGTGGAGCCCGCTATAGCTCCTAGATGCATCAGTAGGTTTCATGAGATCTACTAGTGTCTTGGCACAAGGCCTTGACAAAATCTTATTTGTAGTCTTGGCACAAGGCCTTGACTATGTGGTTATGATAGTCTGGCATTATGCATTCCATCATTATAAAAGTGGTTATTGATATTGCATGTGATTATTCAACTAGTAGATGTAGAGACACGAAGCTTGACATACATGGATATTACATTACTTTTGCGGGATACTTAATACATAACAAACACAGACACACAAGGACCGTAATAGTTTAGTGTCTTTGGAAACATGAAACGTAATCTTCTAATCATGGTGAAAGATCTTCAACATATCCCATAAAGATCTTCCACTTTTGTTTCATTACCTAAAACCTTTATTTTAATCCTGGGGGAAAATAAAACATAAAAAGGGTGAGCTCAAATGCTCAGTAAGGGTAAGCATGGATAAAATAAAACATACCATATACATTTGAACTTAAAAACATGAACATAATGTTTAAACATCAAAATCTTGAGCAACGACATAAAACATGGAAGTACATAAGGCATAGATCATAATGGAACATAAATCATGATAAAATAGCATTGGAATAAAACATGTAATTGTGGAAACCATTCAGCACTTAATATGATTTCCATAGTATCCAAGGCATTGCTGCCAAGACCATCTTAGTGGACAAATTCCCTTTCTAAATCGAGTTCACTCCTCGTTTCAGTCCTGTAACACTGAACCGGATTAACTTACTGTTCCAGCCATGTCTATCTCATGAGATATAAATCTTTACCCAATTCATTGGAGGGAGATATAGGTCCCACTAATATCATATTGAAATCATTCTTTCATGTGCCACAATATAAACATAAATCATTCATCATAACCCAAGAATAAAATGGATTTCATAAACATCATTCCATCATAACGTAATCCATACAAAAAAATTGGATATCATTTCATCATTAGAAAAGTGAAACCATGTAAATCATAGATACATGATACTTGAAACATACACATGTGAAATAATGTCATCTTAGATGAAAATGGTTTTGATAAAATACTTGAAATGAATTCTTGAGGAAAATATCCTTTTTTTCTTCAAAATCATTTTCTTTTCACAAAATGTCATGCAATTTTAAAAGAAAAGGATTTTGTTGAAAATAGTCATGAAATATTTTGGAGGAAGCTTTATGAAAATAAGGCTTTATAAAACCGTAAAAATCTGTTCACACCGTATAAGTTAAAAATAACATTCCTCTCGTACTTTTGTCGGAAAAGTCAAAAAGTACCTCGTATGGTAAACAAAAGAAAGATTCCTTCCATACGATGTGGTAAAAGTAGAAAAGGTTAAAAATGACTTTAAACATACATGGAAGAAATGTAAACATTTTATGAAAACATTTTGAGAACATATGGACATGGATAATAATCATAACCCCAGTAAATACTTACAAATAAACAATCTCGGATAAGAATGAGATTGGAATAATTATCCCTTACCTTAGGTCCAATATGATTCGTATGGATCCGAACCTCCTGTATAATGATTTAAATAATGTCATGGACTTATTAAATAATCATATTCATTGTTATGATATCATATATGTTTCACTTATGACTTTATATTACCCATTCTTTTGTAAATTCCATGTTAAAGTAGCGTTTTGGGTAAAATCATTTCATTTATCATATGTGTTTCGACTTGTCATTCTTGATATTATTACTTATATCCTGATTTACATAATTCCAGAGTGTAAAAAATGATTTATATATAATATATATTCATCATATACATATATATTATAGATCTATAAAAATAAAGGAAATACATCGTTCATGGAGACGGTAGGCTGTACGTACGCATAAACGATGTTTTCGTTTCCTTATTGAATTGAATGAAATTAAATAGATGACATACATATATATACATAAATCCAGTAGCATTATTATTTCATATATTTCATTATTATTCATTATATATACTTTATAATCATTTTTGAATGGTTAATCATGGAAAATGAATCTCATCGCGTTCGTGGAGACGGTAGTCCGTACGTACGCACGAGCGATGATATCATTCCCATGATCGTGGAATTGTATTAAAGTGTATGTATAATATTAAAGAATCAATATCACTTTAAAATAATCATATATATTCATTACTTTCACCATTATACTCATCCAAGTAAGGTGGTGGTGGAAAATAGATTACACCACGGCGTGGAGACGGTATTCTGTACGTACGCACGCGCGGGGATTTTGTTTTTCGTAGGATGGATAGATGGTGAAATATGGTTGTTTAATACTTATAATAACATATCAGTATATGATTGATACTGATGTTATTACTTCATAATGAAACAACTAAATAATAAGAAGTGGAAGAAGAAATAAAGTTGAAAGAATCGGTAACGGACATTACCTCTTCTTTGAAGCGCCTCTTTGAGACCGCTTCATAGGGCCCTAAAATTTATCTTTGAAGAATACCAGGACCTCTAGGATGTTTATATTGAAGTGGAGAAGAGAATTATTTAGGGTTTGGCCGAGATTTAAGCCTCAAAGTGGTGTGAGGAAGAGAGGGAGGAGGTGCCCTTTTATAAGGGAGGAGAAGGGCACCTTTGGAAAAACTAAACATATTATTTTATTATAAAGCCATATTCGGTTTTAAATAGCTCAAAATTGATTTATTTAGAATCTAAGGTGGGTATGGGTCTAAATCCTCTCATTCAATAGAATTTGGACAAGCTTAGTTTACTATTTTAATCTTATCATTTAGATTTAACTTTAAGTTAGATAATTTTACTTTTACCGTGTCTTTTTGTGTTCTTACACTATAAGGTTAATAAACTTACTATAACAAGACAAACGAAACAAAAGTTGTTTATTATTAATATATATAACCTTATCTAAGTCATTTGGCCGAACCGTATATTTTTAAGAATAAAATAACAATTAATAATATAATATTTGTTTCAAAAACTATTTTATGTCAATTTTGATACTATTTGGTAATTGATTTTTGTGAAAATCATAACAGAATGATTAGTTCTAAAAACATTAACTAAATCAATACTAAAATGTCATATTAACCTCTAAAATTATTTTAATTCATAAAAAGTCTCAAATTACATTTATTTGGGTATTTATAACATCAATTATGTCAATATTTCATTAATAAGATGATTACTACATCATCATTGTGTCAAAAATAAATTAAATTATTTAATGTATAAAAATTATAAATAAAATACCATTATGTAGGAAGTATTTTTATCTTTCTAATTAATATTTATAGTCAAATTTATCTTATGTATAACCCTATATTAAAAATTATTTACTTATTAAACTTTGATTTTAACTATTTTAATCCTTTTTTAAATAAATTAATATTAAATGTCCTAATCTAATCCAAGTGGGCCTAAATGGTCATATTTTATTCCAAAGGTTGTTTTAGGTCGAATTACACTTATACAATAGAATTAGGACATGTTTTAGGGTAATAATAATATCATTTTTACTCTTAATTACCCTATTTACTTTTAACCGTGGTAAATAAAAGTAAAAAGTTACTATTCATCAAAAATTATTTTCATCTCATTGAACCACATTTTACTTACTGAAATCAACCGTGTCTCTCGGATTTTTAAAATTCCATTCACAAAAGCGGTAAAATTAAGTTTTATGTAAATTTGCAAATTCTCCTTAGAGGTGGGTAAAAGACGGTCAAAAGTTCAATACAATTTTTATATATCTAAAATTATTATAAAATGACTCCAATGAATTACATTGAACTTATATAGGTATTATGTGTCAATTTTGACCTAAAATAAATTTAAATAAAATAAATAATTATTTAAATAAAAAGTCGGTTTTTAAATAGTAACCCAGTGTTTTCACTATTCATCAAAAATTGAAAGTTTTCATAAAAATACCAAAATTTCACCCTATGATAATTTTGATATTCCGAATCCAAAAATGAAGTCCATTTTGAAAGATTAAATTTAAAAAATTTCAAAAAGTGGTTATTACTATTCATAACGGCTAGTTTTAATAATATTTTAATAGCATATCGTTGTTTAGTGAAACTCGGTATTGCATACAACACACGTTATCGAGGAAGGTTGTGATTGCATGTAATGAAGCCAAGTTAGGGTTGTGTGTTGTGCAAGACTCCTTTGTTGTAACGTACAACACAAGACATCAATAAAATTAAAAAGAATATTTTTCATAAAATCTCGGGGTGTTACATTCTACCCCCCTTAAAATGAATTTCGCCCTCGAAATTCTTCGGGGTTAAAAATGGTTTACTACTCAAAAGTTTCTTTAATAGAAACCCACATCATAAAAAATAATACCAAAACCAATCTTTAAAAACTAAAGTATGAAACATAACGGTTACCCAAATTAACTAATCACTGGGTTTCCACATAGGAGAACATAGGTGAAAATATGGATATGGAAGAGAAACCTAACCATGATGTTCTGATGGAGAGTGGTAGAGAACATGGCTATGAAAAAGCCAATAATCACAAAGCTATAGATTTGTGATGATCTAAGGTACCATCTGATTCATCGGATATAAGGGAACTAGGACAACATTTTTGGTTTTCAAGATCATTTCCCTAAAGTTGATGAATTAAAAGAAATTCTTACATGATTTTGGTACAATCTTAGTGTTGTTCGTGAATTGAACAATTTTTAGTTCATACCTTAAAGAAATGAAGTTGAATTTGTTATTCGTGATGTGTTAGCAGATCATGTGATAGAATGATGGGTCATTCCATCTGTTTCAAACAAAAGGTTAGCAAAAGTTATAAGTCCATCTTATGGTTAGATTAATCGTATATGGTTCTAAAAATGAACTTATACATCATATATCATACTGCTTAATAAAATAAAACTATTTTCTACTAACCAGGGACTTCCTATAGGCCAGCGGTAGGCGATAAAGGCCAATCGCACTTCGGTTGTGGGTTCGATTTCCACAGCCTTGTCCGGCGCGATGGGTTGTCACATGTCCTGCAAGTTTTCCTTTTTCTAAAACTACATTACTATAACATTTCATCAATAATATCGAACTAACTTATGTCCAACATAATCCATTCCAATCTTTAGGCTTATCTAAAATACTTCGGTCCAATCTCATAGTATAAAGAAAATGATTACTTGAAATGTCACATAAAAATCACGTGAATTCCATCATTTATCCCCCATATATCATAAGATATATCTTTTTGGTCAAATTACAAACATGTGAATACATTAATCATATATTCTCTTGAATAATGAATACCTATTGAACCTTAGTGAAAACATTAATTTTGTTAAATTTTAACACTTTCCACACACCAAAATCCCAAAAATTCTATATACTCAAACCATAATATCACTTAGTCCTTGTATCAGTCATGAGCTCATGATTACTATCATATTATTTTCTCCTTATCCCTTCATTATGCGCATTTCATCTGCTTTCTAAAAATATTTCAATCACCTTTTCATGGTTACCAGTACCATATAATTATTGAAAACCAATACATAGATATTCCAAAATTCCACAATACCATAAATGAGATTCCATGATACTATTTTGAAATCCCATTACATAAACACTTAATCATTACACAACATAATTTTCATACTCAACATCACAAATAGTATTTACATGAGACTTCCCTTTATCCTTTTCCTTAAGAGGTTTCTCACGTTGATCATCATTAACCCGTGGATTAGGGCATTTATTAGCATAATGACCCATTTCCTTGCACTTGAAGCATTGAAGTGTTGGTGGAGAGTTCTCTGTAGTCTTTTATCTATTCACATCATTATCAACCTTTTTCCCATTACATCGACAATCAACTGCTTGATGGATTTCTTTTCTACACTTAAAACATTTTCTAGTACCTTTTAGGCAATCTCCACTATGCTTCTTTCCACACTTTGAGCATAAAGAAGCATCCATCTTCTTTTCACCATTGTTCTGAGATTTATCCTTGAACTCCATCTTTTGTTTCTTTTCAAAACCATGATATGTATATGTTACACCAACTTTCACTTCTACCTTGATAGAAAAACGCATAATTTCATCATAGCTACTGAAGTCTCTTATAGCTAATGCCCTTCGAAGACTTGGTTTTAATCCACTGACCTGGTTGGATGATAAAGCCAGATGCATACCTTGCAAGTCTTGTAAAATCTGCTTCGTATATACCAACAGATTCATCATCCTTCTACTTAATCTCAAGAAACTCTTTTTCCATCTTTGTTCAAAGAATGAGAGGGAAGTACTTACTGAAAAACAAGTTCTTGAACTCGTCCCATTCCATGGACTCAATTTCATCTCTTTGCCTCATATTCTTGATAAGATTCCACCATTGATCAGCATCACCTTCCAAATGATATACTACTAAGATGAATTTATCATTCTCATAACATTGTAGAACTGAAAATATCTTTTCAGTAGTATTGATCCATTGTTTAGCCACTAAGGGATCAGAAGACCCGCTGAATGAAGGTGGACGCTGCCTCATGAAGGATTCAACAGAATGTTGCTCCTTTCTCTTCTCATTTTGAAATCCAGAATGATTCATATCTTGTGTAAGTATAGAAATAATATTGTTCACTCTATCTCCCATGAAATTGGTTTGTTCTGGAGGACAAGCATTGCATGGTCCATTACATTGATCAACACGGTTCCTTCGAGTTCCAGCCATCATCTAAAACCCAAAAATAATAGTGTGAGAGGCAAATACCATGATATGGAAAACAACATAATAAAGGGGGAGTACCTTCAATATATAACATCTTAGGTTTAATTCTAAGATCGTTAGCGCAATTCTAGGACTATAACCTATACGTATACTTAACCTTTGGGACATCCCTAGACACACCTTAGAAATATCTCTAGGGATCTCACTAAAGTTTTTGCATCCTAGTTTCCAAAGTTTGACTAAACCTTTCCTCTGATACCAATTGTAGAGACCCGAAGCTTGACATACATGGATATTACATTACTTTTGCATAATACTTAATACATAACAAATACAGACACACATGTACCGTAATAGTTTAGTGTCTTTGGAAACTTGGAACGTAATCTTCTAATCGTGGTGAAAGATCTTCAACATCTCCCATAAAGATCTTCCACTTTTGTTTCCTTACCTAAAACCTTTCTTTTAATCTTGGGGGAAAATAAAACATAAAAAGGGTGAGCTCAAATGCTCAGTAAGGGTAAGCATGGATAAAATAAAACATACCATATACATTTGAACTTAAAAACATGAACATAATGTTTAAACATCAAAATCTTGAGCAATGACATAAAACATGGAAGTACATAAGGCATAGATCATAATGGAACATAAATCATGATAAAATAGCATGGGAATAAAACATGTAATTTTGGAAACCATTCATCACTTGTTATGATTTCTATAGTAGCCAAGGCATTGCTGCCAAGACCATCTTAGTGGACAAAGTCCCTTTCTGAATCGAGTTCACTCCTCGTCTCAGTCCTGTAACACTGAACCGGATTAACTTACTGTTCCATCCATGTCTATCTCATGAGATATAAATCTTTACCCAATGCATTAAAGGGAGATATAGGTCCCACCCATCTCATATTAAAATCATTCTTTCGTGTGCCACAATATAAACATAAATCATTCGTCATAACCCAATAATAAAATGGGTTTCATAAACATCATTCCATCATAACATAATCCATACAAAAAAATTGGATATCATTTCATCATTAGAAAAGTGAAACCATGTAAATCATAGAGACATGATACTTGAAACGTACACATGTGAAATAATGTCATCTTAGATGAAAATGGTTTTGATAAAACACTTGAAATGAATTCTTGAGGAAAATATCCTTTTTTCTTCAAAATCATTTTCTTTTCACAAAATGTCATGCAATTTTAAAAGAAAAGGATTTTTTTGAAAATAGTCATGAAATATTTTGGAGGAAGATTTATGAAAATAAGGCTTTATAAAACCTTAAAAATTCGTTCATTCCGTATAAGTTAAAAATAACATTTTTCTCGTACTTTTGTCGAAAAAGTCAAAAAAGTACCTCGTATGGTAAACAAAAGAAATATTTCTTCCATACAATGTGGTAAAAGTAGAAAAGGGTAAAAATGACTTTAAGCATACATGGAAGAAATGTAAACATTTTATAAAAACATTTTGAGAACATATGGACATGGATAATAATCATAACCCCAGTAAATACTTACAAATAAACAATCTCGGATAAGAATGAGATTGGAATAATTATCCCTTACCTTTGGTCCGATATGCTTCGTAAGGATCCGAACCTCCTGTATAATGATTTAAATAATGTCATTGACTTATTAAATAATCATATTAATTGTTATGATATCATATATGTTTCACTTATGACTTTATATTACCCGTTCTTTTGTAAATTCCATGTTAAAGTAGCGTTTTGGGTAAAATCATTTCATTTATCCTATATGTTTCGACTTGTCGTTCTTGATATTATTACTTATATCCTGATTTACATAATTCCAGAGTGTAAAACATGATTTATATATAATATATATTCATCATATACATATATATTATAGATCTATAAAAATAAAGGAAATACACCGTTCATGGAGACGGTAGGCCGTACGTACGCATGAATGATGTTTTCGTTTCCTTATTGAATTGAATGAAATTAAATAGATGAGATACATATATATACATAAATCCAGTAGAATTATTATGTCATATATTTCATTATTATTCATTATATATACTTTATAATCATTTTTGAATGGGTAATCATGGAAAATGAATCTCATCGCGTTCGTGGAGACGGTAGTCCGTACGTACGCACGAGCGATGATATCATTCCCATGATCGTGGAATTGTATTAAAGTGTATGTATAATATTACAGAATCAATATAACTTTACAATAATCATATATATTCATTAATTTCACCATTATACTCATCCAAGTAAGGTGGTGGTGGAAAATAGATTATACCACGGCGTGGAGACGGTATTCCGTACGTACGCACGCGCGGTGATTTCGTTTTCCGTAGGATGTATAGATGGTGAAATATGGTTGTTTCATAATTATAATAACATATCAGTATATGAGTGATACTTATGTTATTACTTCATAATGGAACAACTAAATAAGAAGAAGTGGAAGAAGAAATAAAGTTGAAAGAATAAGTAACGGACATTACATCTTCTTTGAAGCGCCTCTTTGAGACCTCCTCTTAGGGCACTAAAATTTCTCTTTGAAGAATAACAGGACCTCTAGGATGTTTCTAGGGAAGTGGAGAAGAGAATTTTGAAGGGTTTGGCCGAGCATTAAGGCTCAAAGTGGTGTGAGGAAGAGAGGGAGGAGGTGCTCTTTTATAAGGGAGGAGAGGGGCACCTTTAGAATAACTAAAAATATTATTTTATTATAAATCCATATTTGGTTTTAAATAGCTCCAAATTGATTTATTTAGAATATAAGGTGGGGATGGGTCGAAATCCTCTCATCCAATATAATTTTTACAAGTTTAGTTTACTATTTTAATCTTATCATTTAGATTTAACTTAAGTTAGATAATTTTACTTTTACCGTGTCTTTTTGTGTTCTTACACTATAAGGTTAATAAACTTACTATATCAAGCCAAACGAACCCCAAGTTGTTTATTATTAATATATATAACCTTATCTAAGTCATTTTTCCGAACCTTAGATTTTTAGGAATAAAATAACAATTAATAATATAATATATTTTTTTAAAACTATTTTATGTCAATTTTGACACTATTTGGTAATTTATTTTTTTGAAAATCATAACAGAATGATTAGTTCTAAAAACTTTAACTAAATAAATACTAACATTTCATATTAACCTCGAAAATTAGTTTAATTCATAAAAAGTCTCAAATTACATTTATTTGGGTATTTATAACATCAATTATGTCAATATTTCATTAATAAGATAATTACTACATCATCATTGTGTCAAAAATAAATTAAATTATTTAATATCTAAAAATTATAAATAAAATACCATTATGTAGGAAATATTTTTATCTTTCTAATTAATATTTATAGTCGAATTTATCTTATGTATAACCCTATATTAAAAATTATTTACTTATTAAACTTTGATTTTAACTATTTCAACCCTTCTTTAAATAAATTAATATTAAATGTCCTAATCTAATCCAAGTGGGCCTAAATGGTCATATTTTATTCCTAAGGTTGTTTTTGGTCGAATTACACTTATCCAATAGAATTAGGACATGTGTTAGGGTAATAATAATATCATTTTTACCCTTAATTACCCTATTTACTTTTAACCGTGGTAAATAAAAGTAAAAAGTTACTATTCACCAAAAATTATTTCCATCTCAATGAACCACATTTTACTTACTGAAATCAACCGTGTCTCTCGGATTTTTTAAATTCCATTCACAAAAGCGGTAAAATTAAGATTTATGTAAATTTGCAAATTCTCCTAGGAGGTGGGTAAAAGACGGTCAAAAGTTCAATAAAATTTTTGTATATCTAAAATTATTATAAAATGACTCCAATAAATTACATTGAACTTATATAGGTATTATGTGTCAATTTTGACCTAAAATAAATTTAAATAAAATAAATAATTATTTAAATAAAAAGTCGGTTTTTAAATAGTAACCTAGTGTTTTCACTATTCATCAAAAATTGAAAGTTTTCAGAAAAATACCGAAATTTCACCCTAGGCTAATTTCGATATTACGAATCCAAAAATGAAGACCATTTTAAAATATGAAATTTAAAAAATTTAAAAACGTGGTTATTACTATTCATAACGGCTAGTTTTAATAATATTTTAATGGCATATCATTGTTCAGTGAAACTCAGTATTGCGTACAACACACGCTATCGAGGAAGGTCGTGATTGCGTGTAATTCAGCCAAGTTAGGGTTGGGTGTTGTGCAAGACTCCTTTGTTGTAACGTACAACACAAGACATCAATAAAATTAAAAAGAATATTTTTCATAAAATCTCGGGGTGTTACAGTAGAATATCCATGTGAATAAGTAAATGGAATTATTTCATTTTATCTTTTCCATATTATGCTAAAGTTCAAGTTTAAAAGTCTTTTGTTTAAGTTATACATTGCCTTAAATGTTTATGTTTATTTATGAAATTTTCTGCTATATTGGTATCCTTATTGAGCATCTGAGCTCACCCATTTCAATGTTTTAATTTTTCCCAGGATGTAAAGATGTATTTTATGAATGACCATCAGGGAATGTATGAGGGGATATGAATACAAGATGTTGTTGTAGTTTTACTTTCACTTTATGATGTAATGTAAGACTTATGAATGTATCTAGTGATTCCAAGGCTACTAAACTAATCGGTCTTTCGAGACTTGATCATTTGTGATCATGCTAATGTTATGTAATAATACCCTGACTCTGGGTAACTGGGGTCGGGATGTTACAGTGGGTATTATAGGAAGTTTAGTACAAACCTTGGAAGCTATATTTATATAAAATCTTATTAGAGCACATAGTCGTAAGATAGACTTTGAGGATTATTATAGAAGAACTTCTTAGAATTTTGGTATTGTAGAGGTTTTTTGAGTTTTCTGAGAAATACATCCATGTATGGATACGAGCAGGTAGAGGCGGCTCTGGAACAGATGTACCTAGGGGTAAAACTCGAAAACACCACTTTGAGCTAGACTCGAATGGGAAATGGTGCACGACAACGGGCCTTACGGCACTCTTGGTTATGACACTCCCAGGGGATATGCTTAGGATAATTCTCATTTTCCTTACAAACCATTATGAAGGGTTTATGAGTATATACTTCCTCAAAGAAAACATTTTTATGATTATGGATTATATCCATATACTGTTCAATTTAGGTTAAGTTTTTTACAAGTTTGGATTTATGTATTGCGATTCATAAACTAATCTAGTGTATGTCATTGTTAGTGGAAGAAATGGAAATTGTATCAATGCACGCACTCCATGTAGGGATTTCCCTCCTACTCAAGATAATTATAGTGGAGCTGGTGATGCAATTGGTGTTGATCAGTTTATCACCATACTGGGACAACTCACTCAGGTTATGAATAATAACCTTACCCGTATGGAGCACCCTGATCTGCAGCGTGGAGGATTAATGTTAGATCTCTTCATGAGGAAACAACCACCAACATTAAATGGGGTTACAAATCCACTAGTAACTAAGCAATGGATAAAATCCTTCGAGAAAATATTCCATGCCTTGGGGAGTAGTGAAAGAGAAAAAGTTATCATGGTAGTTTACCGCCTCACTGGAGAAGCTAACCAATGGTCGTAATTGATTAAAAACACAAAGGAATATGATGAAGTATCAAATATGGAATGGAGGGAGTTCAAAAATATTTTCTTAGAAAAATACTATCCTCATGACCATCGAGCAGATATGGAAAGGCAATTTCTCAGCCTGAGGAAAAAAGAGGATGAGAATGTCGCAAAGTATGAGGCTAACTTTACAAGGTTATCAAGGCATGTTGCATATTATATACGTAACCCAAGAAGTAATATTGATCTTTTCTTTTATGGGTTAAAACCATTTCTTCATTGTGCATTATTCTCACAATCCTTCTTGTCATACGAAGATATTGTCTCATGTGCTATCAAGATAAAAAAAGAATTATCTAAGTCTTATAACTTTGAAGCAAAGCAAAAGAAAAAGAGATCTGCTAATCAATCTAGAAATGGAAATAAGGGGAAGAAGGAAAAAGTTGAATATCCATCCTGTAGTAAATGTGGGAAGAAACACCCCGGTACTTGCTTAAAAGAAATGGGAGTCTATTACAAGTGTTGTGAAAAAGGCCATCAAGCTCGTGATTCAAGGGGAAGAAAGAAGATACCGATGTTCAATGCTACAATTGTAGGGAGATGGGACATTATGCAAATTAATGTCCTAAGCGTCAGGGAAACTTACCTCGAAAAAGGCCAAGAGATCAATTCCATGCTTATGTTATCACTTCTACTGAGCTAGAAGCTCTGAAAGACGTAGTCGCAGGTAATTTAATGGTTTCCTAAAGTTTATCCAATGATTTATTTGATTCTGGATCCTTGTATTGTTTCATATCTTCCCAGTTTGCTAAGAAAATTAGATATTTCCAATTTTATTTAACAAGGGAGTTGTCAGTTAAAACTCCTAAGGGAAGTATCATCGCAACAAAGTTTTGTAAATCCGTTCCCGTTAGAGCATATAAATGTTCTTTATCTTCTGATCTCATCGTCATACCTATGATTGAGTTTGATATAATCCTTGGTATGGATTGGATTTCAGACCATGATGTGAAGATCTATTGTAAGAAGAAGGAGGTTAAGATTTTTGATGATGATGATAAGGAAAACCTTATCTTTAGAGAAGAATCGTCACCACCAAATTCTTATCTAGATCCACCCCTAGTATCTCAACTAAATTCAATTATTGGGGAGGAAGAGAATGAAATAACTATGGGTGAGTAAAGGAATGTTCAAATAGAGGATGTACCTATTGTGAAAGAATATGTTGATGTGTTTCCAGAAGATTTACCTGGACATCCTCCAGAACGAGCAATTGAGTTTTCCATTGACCTAATTCATAGTTCAAGGCCCATATTGAAGACCCCTAATAGAATGGCCACTGTGGAATTAGTGGAACTAAAGAAACAACTATAATAATTGAGTAATAAAGGATTTATTCGACCTAGTGTTTCTCCATGGAGATCCCCTGTCCTTTTTGTTAAGAAGAAAGATGGATCTATGAGGTTATGTATCAACTACATGGAGATCAATGCTATAACAATCAAAAACAAGTATCCCCTACCTCTCATTGATGATTTATTTGACCAAATGCATGGAGATCAATACTTTTCAAAGATTGACCTTCGATCTGGATATCATCAGTTGTGTGTGAAGAAGGAAGACATTCTGAAGACAACATTTCAAACCAGGTACGGGAATTACAAGTTTACAGTAATGCCTTTTGGGATAACTAATGCACCCTCTGTTTTCATGGATCTAATGAACAGAGTTTTCAAAGAATACCTTGATGACTTTGTAGTGTTATTTATTGATGATATCTTATTATACTCAAAAAGATATGAAGATAATGAAAATCACTTGCGAATTATATTGAATACTCTGAGAAGACATGAATTATATGGGAAGTTTAACAAGTACAAATTCTTGCTTCAAAAGATTTCTTTTCTTGTCCATATTTTCTATAAGGATGGAATTTTTGTTGATCCTTCTACGACAAGAGCAATCCAAGAATGTCCAGCACCGATGATTATAACTGAGGTATGTAGTTTTATTGGTTTAGCAGGTTATTATCAACGTTTCATCCAGAATTTTTCTCGGTTGGATAACCCATTAACAAAGCTCACACGAAAAGGGGTTAAATTTTTTTGGAAAAATACTGTGAAGAATGTTTCGAAGAACTGAAGAAAAGAATATTCAATGCTCCTATATTGACTCTACCATCGGGGAATGATGGATTTGTTATTTATAGTGATGTATCGAAGAAAGGACTTGGTTGTGTCCTTATGCAGAATGATAGGGTTATTGCCTATGCATCACGACAGCTGAAAATTCATGAGAAAAACTATCCTACTCATGATCTTGAGTTAGAAGCTTTAATCTTTGCTTTGAATATTTGGAGACACTATCTCTATGGTGAGAAATGTGAGATTTATACTGATCACAAGAGTTTGAATTATATTTTGTCACAGAAAGAACTCAACATGAGGCAAAGGAGATGGCTTGAACTACTCAAGGATTATGATTGCACGATACACTACCACCAGGGGAAGGAAAATATGGTGGCAGATGCTTTGAGCAGAAAGGATCATGGAGTTTTGAACAATATGATAATTGAAAGGGATCCTATTTTAATGGATCTAGTGAAGATGGACATGGGAATAACCATGGATAGTGAAACATCAAAGCTTTTTCAAATGGTTTCCAACCCATATTTACTGGAAAGGATTAAGAGTTCTCAGACCGATGATGAAGAGTTTCAAAATAAGATTAAAGCTGTGAATGATGGGAGATTGAGTGACTTTTTATATGAAGATGGAATTTGAAAATTTGGGAAGAGGCTTTGTGTTCCCGATATACCTGATCTAAAAAGGGAATTGTTGGATGATTCTCATAGTTCTAATTTCTCTATACACCCTGGGAGTACCAAGATGTATAGATATTTGAAAGAACATTTTTGGTGGGACAACATGAAGAGGGAGATTGCTGATCTTGTGTCAAGATGTATGGTTTTTCAACAAGTGAAAGCGGGAAGTCAACAGCCTGGAGGAGTCATGCAACCTCTTCCCATACCTGAGTGGAAATTTGATAATATCATGATGGACTTTTTCATGGGACTACCAAAGACTTCTAGAAGGAACGATGCAATATGGGTCAGTGTTGATCGTCTTGCCAAGTCAGCACATTTTCTTGCTATAAGAGAAGATCTACCACTTGAACGTCTAGCAAGGCTATATATTAATGAAGTTGTGAGACTTCACGGATTACCCATATAGATTGTTTCTGATCATGATCCATGTTTTACATCAAGATTTTGGAAGACTCTTCAAAAGGCCTTGGATACTGAACTTCATGTGAGCACTGTTTACCACCCCCAAACAGATGGACAATCAGAATAGACTATTCAAACCTTATAAGACATGTTGAGATCTTTCTCACTTGACTTTCAGGGTATGTGGGATCAATATTTACCTCTGGTGGAATTTTCCTATAACAATAGATTCCATTCAAGTATTCGGATGGCACTATATGAAGCGTTATATAGAAAGAGATGTTGCACACCAACCTTTTGGGATGACGTTGGTGAAAGAAAACTCATAGGCCCAGAACTGGTGGAGGAAATGGTGGAAAAGGTGTAGGTAATCCAAAACCACATCAAAACAGCTCAAAGTAGGCAGAAGAGCTATGTCAATAACTGAAGGAAGGATTTGAAATTTCAGGTAGGAGATCATGTTTTCTTGAAGGTATCTCCATGGAAGGGAGTTATACATTACAGTAACAAAGGAAAATTGATTCCAAGGTACATCAGACCTTTCGAAATTCTAGAACGAATTGGGGTTGTAGCTTACCATTTGCCAATGCTACCAAATCTCTCCAAAGTTCACGATGTGTTCCACGTATCACTATTGAGAAAATACATGCTTGATCCAACGCATGTACTCACCTATGAGGAATTAGAACTGGAACCCGATCTATCTTATTGCGAAGAGACCATCAGGATTCTTGATACCAGAGAAAAAGTGTTGAGAAATTGGACGACTCGTCTGGTAAAAGTTCTATGGAAAAACCATAAGATGGAAGAGGCAACGTGGGAACCCGAGGAACTTATGATGAAGAACCACACAAGTCTTTCTATGAATTAATATTCTAGAAATTTTGAGAAAGAATTTATTTTAAGGAGGGAAGAATTTAACACCCCAAGCTTCCACGGTACGTTTCTCTTTGAATAATACAGTAGCCTCTGTTGTACGCAACTTCGACTTCTAACACACACCACAACCAATCAAACTAGCCGTTATGAATAGTAATACCCACTTTTTAAAATTTTATAAATTTTATCTTTCAAAATGGACTTCATTTTTTGAATCTTAATATCAAAATTAGCTTAGGGTGAATTTTTGGTATTTTTCTGAAAACTTTCAATTTTTATTGAATAGTGAAAAACACTGAGTTATAGTTTAAAACCGATTTTTTATTTAAATAATTATTTATTTTATTTAAATTTATTTTAGGAAAAAATCGATACATAATACCTATATAAGTTCAATATAATTCATTGGAGTTAGTTTAGAATAATTTTAGATATAAAAAAAATTATTGAATTTTTCACCGTCTTTTACCCACCTCCTAAGAGAATTTTCAAATTCACATAAAACTTAATTTTACCGCTTCTATGAGTGGAATTTATAATATTCTAGAGACATGGTTAATATTAAGTAGTAAAATGTTGTTCAATAAGATAAAAATAATTTTTGGTAAATAGTAACTTTTTACTTTTATTTACCACGGTTAAATGTAAATAGGGTAATTAAGGGTAAAAATGATATTATTGTTACCCTAACACATGTCCTAATTATATTGGCTAAGTATAATTCAAACAAAAACAATCTTAGGAATAAAATATCAACCTCTTTGGTCCACTTGGATTAGATTAGGACATTTATTATTATTTAATTCAAAGAAGAGTTAAAAGAGTTAAAATCAAAGTTTAATAACTAAAACATTTTTAATATAGGGTTATACATAAGATAAATTCGATTATAAATATTAATTAGAAATATAAAAATATTTCCTACATAATGGTATTTTATTTATAATTTTTAGATATTAAATAATTTAATTTATTTATGACATAATGGTGATATAGTAATTGCATAATTAATGAAATATTAAAATAATTGATATTATAAATATCCAAATAAGTATAATTTGAGACTTTTTATGAATTCCACAAATTTTATAGTTTAATATGACATGTTAGGATTGATTAAATGAATTTAAATCTAATTAATAAAGTTTTATAACTTTAAAAAAATCACTTATTAAATAGTGTCAAAATTGACATAAAGGAGTATTTAAAAAAAATATTATATTATTAATTGATATTCAATTCCTAAAAATCTAAGGTTAGTCCAAATGACTTATATAAGGTTATATATATTAATAATGAACCACTTTGGGTTCTCTTGGCATTTTATAGTAAGTTTATTAACCATATAATATAAAAATATAAAGAGACTTGGTAAATGTCAAACTATTTAACTAAGAGTAAAATATAAATGATAAGGTTAATATAGTGAACCAAACCTGTCTAAAATCTATTGGTTGAAATTATTTTGTCACATACCCACCTTATCCTAGAAATAAGTTACTTTGGAGCTATTATAAACTGAATATTAATTTATTATAAAATAATATTTTTGGTTTTTTCTAAGGTGCCCCTCACCCCTCTTATAAAAGGGCACTCCCCCTTCTCTCAATTTCACACCTTCAAAGCCTTTTTTCTCGGCCTACCCCTACCCAAATATTCTCTCAACTTCCCTAAATTCAACCTAGAGGCCTTTGTTTCATCATAAATCCAACCTAAGGATCCCTTTTGATCAAATCAAAAGGAAGAACCCAAAAAAGAGGTAATGTTTTCACCACCCTCTTTCAAGTTCCTTTCTTCTTTAACTTATTATTTCTTTTTTATTTCCATTATAAAATAATAACTCCATAATATTATATATAATTTGATATTATTATAAATATGGTACAACCATATTCAGTATTCTATCCATCCTTTGAATGACATGTCACCAAACGTGCGTACGTGCGGCTAACTGTCTCCACATTGTGGTGTAATTGTTATTCAAAACATTATTATTTGGATGGTTATGATAATAATGTGTAATTTATGTAAATAATAAATATAACATTATAATGATTATGTATATATGATATACCATCAAATTATATATTATTTTAATATCAAAAGAATGATATTGTCGTTTGTGCGTATGTACGGACTACCGTCTCCACGAACGTGATGAGATTCATTCCCCATCATATCCATGCAAGTCTAATTCTCATTTTATGATTAAAAATAATGTTTAATGACTTGATATAATTTTGGGTATGAATAATACACAACCTATGGATGAAAAACACAGCTTATGTAACAAAACATATAAAAGAAAACGAGTAAGTGAACACCTGAAAAGACGATAATACTAAAATATTATTAACAAAGCAATATTAAAAGATCATATATGATATAATATTTATGTATATGATTATTTTATAATTTAATAACAATGATTTAACTATTATAAAGGACGTTAACCAACCCTCGACCAAGGAAAATTACAAGGTAAGGGTTTATTTCACAATCTCTTCTTATCTGAGGTTGTTTATATGTAATTATCTACTGGGACCTCTTTATCATCCACATACATGATTCTTAAAAATGTATTTCAAAACATTATTACTATTTTAAAGATTATTGTTTAAAGTCATTTATACCCTTTTTTTACTTTTTATAAGAAGTTTATAAACGAATCTTTTGGTCATTTTTCAAACAAGGTCATTTTTAACATTTTCGACAGAATTAAGGTAAGAATGTATTTTTTTTAACTTATACGGCGAGTGCGGATATTTTACGCCGTTATAAAATTGTTGAAGCATCCCTTACAAGATTATAAGAATATTTTTAATGTAAATGTTTTATTTTATAATTATCTGACTTTTAAATGATTTCAAAAAAGAGATATTTATCTCAAATAGTTTTGACTCCATCTATGTCAACATCCTTTGATGGATTTTAAGATTATTTGAAGTTGATTTATTATGATACAAAACGTCCATATAGTATTGAAGGTTTTGTGATATTTTTGACTGTGGATGTGTTATTTTTATACCATTCATGGTTTATGGAGAAATTATTGACATTTCATATGCTAGTTTTAAAAAGAATGTTGATGTTATGTTTAAACTTGTTCATATGAGGAATGCGTTGGACTTAATAAGTAACGGGTGGAGCCCGCTATAGCTCCTCGATGTATCGGTAGGTCTCATGAGACAAAATAGTGTCTTGGAACAAGGCCTTGACAAACTATTATTTGTATTCTTCACACAAGTCCTTGACTATGTGGTTATGATAGTCTAGCATTATGCATTCCATCATTATGAAAGTGATTATTGATACTGCATGTTATTATTCGACTAGTAGAATATCCATGTGAAAAAGTAAATGAAATTATTTCATTTTATCTTTTCCATATTATTCTGAAGTTCAAGTTTAAAAGGATTTTTTTTATTTATACATTGCCTTAAATGTTTATGTTTATTTATGGAAGTTTCCGTTATATTTTTATCCTTACTGAGCATTTGAGCTCACCCCTTTCAATGTTTTAATTCTTCCCAGGATGTGAAGAAGTATTTTATGAATGACCTGAAGGGAATGTATGAGGGGATATGAATACAAGATGTTGTTGTAGTTTTATTTTCGATTTATGATGTAATGTAAGACTTATGAATGTATCTAGTGATTTCAAGGCTACTAAACTAATCGGTCTTTCGAGACTTGATCTTTTGTGATCATTCCAATGTTATGTAATAATGCACCGACTTTGGATAACTGGGGTCGGGGCATTATAGTTGGTATTAGAGAAATTTTACTACACACCTTGGAATCTAGATTTAGATAAACTCTGATTAGAGCACATAGCCTTAAGATAGACTTTGAGGATTAGTATAGAAGAACTTCCTAGAATTTTGGTATTGTAGAGATTTTGTGAGTTTTCCGAGCAATACATCCCTGTCTGGATACGAGCAGGTAGAGGTGGATCTGGAACAGATGTACCTAGGGGTAAAACCTGAAAACACTACTTTGAGCTAGACTCGAACGGGAACTGGTGCACGACAACGGGCATTGCTGCACTCTTGGTTACGACACTCCCGGGGGATATGATTAGGATAATTCTTATTTTCTTTACAAACCATTATGAAGGGTCTATGAGTATATACATCCTCAAAGAAAACATTTTTATGATTATTTATTATATCCATAAACTGTTCAATTTATGTTAAGTGTTTTACAAGTTTGGATTTATGTATTGCAATTCATAAACTAATATAGTGTATGACATTGCTTAGAAATGGTGCCTAGTGGAAGAAATGGAAACCGTATCAATTCACACAATCCATGTAGGGATTTCCCTCCTTCCCAAGATAATTATAGTGGGTTTGGTGATGCAACTGGTGCTGATCAGCTTATCACCATAATGGGACAACTCACTCAAGTTATGAATAATAACCTTACCCGTATGGAGCACCCTGATCCGCAGTGTGGAGGATCAATATTAGATATCTTCATGAGGAAACAACCACCAACATTAAATGGGGATACAAATCCACTAGTAGCTGAGAAATGGATTAATTTCTTAGAGAATATATTCCATGCCTTGGGGAGTAGTGAAAGGGAAAAAGTTATCATGGCAGTTTACCGCCTCACTGGAGATGCTGACCAATGGTTGTCATTGATTCAAAACACAAAGGAAGATGATGAAGTATCAAATATATAATTGAGTGAGTTCAAATTGCTTTTCCTAGAAAAATACTTTCCTCGTGACCATCGAGCATATATGGAAAGGAAATTTCTAATCCTGAGGCAAAAGGAGGATGAGAATGTCCCAAAGTATGAGGCTAACTTTACAAGGTTAGAAAGGCATGCTACATATTATATACATAACCCAAGAAGTAATATTGATCATTTCTTTGATGGGTTAAAACCATTTATTCTTCAAGCATTAGTCTCACAATACTTCTCGTCTTACGAAGATATTATCTCATGTGCTATCAAGACAGAAAAATAATTCTCTAAGTCTTATGACTATAAAGCAAAGAAAGAGAAGAAGAGATTTGTTGATCAATCTGGAAATGGAAATAAGGGGAAGAAGGGAAAAGTTGAATATCCATGCTGCAGTAAATGTGGTAAGAAACACCCCGGTACTTTCTTAAAAGGAATGGCAGTCTGTTATAAGTGTGGTGAAAAAGGCCACCAAGATCGTGATTGTAAGGGGAAGAAAGAAGCTACCGATGTTCAATGCTATAATTACAGGGAGATGGGACATTATTCAAATGAATGTCCTAAGCATCAGGGAAACTTACCTCCGAAAATTCCAAGAGATCAAGTCTAAGATTATTCTACCACTAATACTAAGGTAGAAGCTCCGAAAGACGTGGTGGCAGGTAATTTAATTTTTTCCTCAAGTTTATCCAATGCTTTATTTGATTCTGGATCCTCACATTGTTTCATATCTTCCCAGTTTTCTAAGAAAATTAGATATTTCCAATTTGATTTAACAAGGGAGTTATCAGTTAAAACTCCTAAGGGAAGTATCATCACAACAAAGTTTTTTGAATTCGTTCCCATTAGAGAATATAAATGTTCTTTATCTACCGATCTCATCGTAATACCTATGATTGAGTTTGATATAATCCTCGGTATGGATTGGCTTTCAGACCATGATGCGAAGATATATTGTAAGAAGAAGGAGGTTACAATTTTTGATGATGATGATAAGGAACATCTTATCTTTAGAGGATAATCTTCACCACCTAATTATTATCTAGATCCACCCCCAGTAGCTCAACTAAATTCAATTATTGGGGAGGAAGATAATGAAATAACTGTGGGTGAGGAAAGGAATGTTCTAATAGAGGATGTACCTATTGTGAAAGAATATATTGATGCATTTCCATAAGATTTACCTATAAATCCTCCAGAACGAGAAATTGAGTTTTCCATTGACTTAATTCCTGGTTCAAGGCCCATATTGAAGACCCCTTATTGAATGGCCACTGTGGAATTAGCGGAACTAAAGAAACAACTAGAGGAATTGAGTAATAAAGGATTTATTCACCCCTAGTGTTTCTCCATGGGGAGCCCTTGTACTTTTTGTTAAGAAGAATGATGGATCTATGAGATTATGTATCAACTACAGGGAGATCAATTCTATAACAATAAAGAACAAGTATCCCCTACCTCGCATTGATGATTTATTTGACCAACTGCATGGAGATCAATACTTTTCAAAGATTGACCTTCGATCTGGATATCATCAGTTGTGTGTGAAGAAGGAATACATTCCGAATACAGCATTTCAAACTAGGTACGGGCATTATGAGTTTATAGTAATGCCTTTTGGGATGACTAATGCACCCTCTATTTTCATGGATCTAATAAACAGAGTTTTCAAGTAATACCTTGATGAATTTGTAGTGGTATTTATTGATGATATCTTGGTATACTACAAAAGCTATGAAGATCATGAAAATAACGTGCGGATAATATTAAAAACTCTGAGAAGACATGAATTATATGGGAAGTTTAGCAAGTGTGAATTCTGGATTTAGAATATTTCTTTTCTTGGCCATATTGTCTCTAAAGATGGAATTTCTGTTTATCCTTCTAAGACAAGAGCAATCCAAGAATGGCCAGCACCGATGAGTATAACTGAGGTATGCAGTTTTATTGGTTCAGTAGGTTATTATAGACGTTTCATCCAGAATTTCTCCCGGTTTTCTAACCCATTAACATAGCTCACACAAAAAGGGGTAAAATTTGTTTGGACAAAAGAGTGTGAAAAATGTTTCGAAGAACTTAATAAAAGATTAGTCAATGCTCCTATATTGACTCTACCATCGGGGAATTATGGGTTTGTTATTTATAGTGATACATCGAAGAAAGGACTTCGTTGTGTCCTTATGCAGAATGATAGGGTTATTGCCTATGCATCACGATAGCTGAAAATTCATGAGCAAAACTATCCTACTCATGATCTTGAGTTAGCAGTTGTAATATTTGCTTTGAAGATTTGGAGACACTATCTCTATGGTGAGAAATGTGAGATTTATATTGATCATAAGAGTTTGAAGTATATTTTATCACAAAAAGAACTCAACATGAGGCAAAGGAGATGGCTTGAACTAATCAAGGATTATGATTTCAAGATACACTACCACCAGGGGAAGGCAAATAAGGTGGTAGTTTCTTTGAGCAGAAAGGATCATGGAGTTTTGAACAATATGAGAATTGAAAGGGATCATATTTTCATGGATCTAGTGAAGATGGACATGGGAATAACCATGGAAGGTGAAACATCAATTCCTTTTCAAATGGTTTTTAAACCATCTTTACTATAATAGATTAAGAGTTCTCAGATCGATGATGAAGAGCTTCAAAAGAATATTAAAACTGTGAATGATGGGAGATTGAGTGACTTTGTATATGAAGATGGAATTTTGAAATTTGGGAAGATACTTTGTGTTCCCGATATACCTGATCTAAAAAAGGGAATTGTTGGACATTGCTCATAGTTCTAATTTCTCAATACACCTTGGGAGCACCAACATGTATAGAGATTTGAGGTAACATTTTTGGTGGGACAACATGAAGAGGGAGACTGCTGATTTTGTATCAAGATGTATGGTTTTTCAACAAATGAAAGCTGGAAGGCAACAGTCTGGAGGATTCATGCAACCTTTTCCCATACCTTAGTGGAAATGGGATAATATCACGATGGAATTTATCATGGGACTACCAAAGACTCCTAGAAGAAATGATGCAATATGGGTCATTGTTGATCGTCTTACCAAGTCAGCACATTTTCTTGCTATAAGAGAAGATCTACCACTTGAACATCTAGCAAGTCTATATATTAATGAAGTTGTGAGACTTCACAGAGTACCCCTATTGATTTTTTATGATTATGATCCACATTTTACATCAAGATTCTCGAAGAGTATTTAGAAGGCCTTGGATACTGAACTTCGTTTGAGCACTGCTTACCACCACCAAACTGATGGACAATTAGAACAGACTATTCAAACCTTAGAATACATGTTGAGATCTTTCTCACTTAACTTTCAGGGTATGTGGGATCAATATTTACCTCTTGTGGAATTTTCCTATAACAATAGCTTCCATTCAAGTATTCAGATGACACCATATGAAGCGTTATATGCAAAGAGATGTCGCACACCAACCTGTTGGGATGACGTTGGTGAAATAAAACTCATAGGCCCAGAACTGGTGTAGGAAACGATGGAAAAGGTGAAGGTAATCCAAAACCACATCAAAGAAGCTCAAAGTAGGCAGAAGAGCTATGTCGATAACCGAAGGAAGGATTTGGAATTTCAGGTAGGTGATCATGTTTTCTTGAAGGTATCTATATGGAAGGGAGTTATACGTTTCGGTAAGAAGGGAAAATTGAGTCCCAGGTACATCGGACCTTTCGAAATTCTAGAACGAATTGGGGCTGTAGCTTACCGTTTGGCAATTCCTCCAAATCTCTCCAAAGTTCACGATGTGTTCCATGTATCACTATTGATAAAATACATGCTTGACCTAATGCATGTACCCACCTATGAGGAATTAGAAATGGAACCTGATTTGTCTTATTCCGAAGAGCCCGTCAGGATTCTTGATACCAGAGAACAAGTGTTGGGAAACCGGACGACTCGTCTGGTAAAAGTTATATGGAAAACCATAAGATGGAAGAGGCAACGTGGGAACCCGAAGAACTTATGATGAAGAACCACCCAAGTATTTTTATGCAGTAATATTCTAGAAATTTCGAGGATGAAATTATTTTAAGGATGGAAGAATGTAACACCCCAACTTCCATGGTACGTTTCTCTTTGAATAATACAGTAGCGTGTGTTGTACGTAACTTCGAGTTCTAACACACACCACAATCAATCAAACTAGCCGTTATGAATAGTAATACCCACTTTTTGAAATTTTATAAATTTTATCTTTCAAATGGGCTTCATTTTTGGATTCTTAATATTGAAATTAGCTTAGGGTGAATTTTTGGTAATTTTCTGAAAACTTTCAATTTTTGATGAATAGTGAAAAACACTGAGTTATAGTTTAAAATCGATTATTTATTTAAATAATTATTTATTTTATTTAAATTTATTTTAGGTAAAAGTAGATACATAATACCTTTATAATTTCAATGTAATTCATTGGAGTTAGTTTAGAATAATTTTATATAAAAAAAAATTATTGAACGTTTCACCGTCTTTTACCCACCTCCTAGGAGAATTTGCAAATTCGCATAAAACTTAATTTTACCACTTCTGTGAGTGGAATTTTGAAATTATGAGAGACACAGCTAATATCAAGGAGTAAAATGTGGTTCAATAAGATAAAAATAATTTTTGGTGAATAGTAACTCTTTACTTTTATTTACCACGGTTAGATGTAAATAGGGTAATTAAGGGTAAAAATGATATTATTATTACCCTAACACATGACCTAATTCTATTTTCTAAGTATAATTCGACCAAAAAAACTTTATAAATAAATTATCAACCTTTTTGGTCCACTTATATTAGATTAGGACATTTATTATTATTTAATTCAAAAAAGAGTTAAAAGAGTTAAAATCAAAGTTTAATAACTAAAACATTTTTAATATAGGGTTATAACTAAGATAAATTCGATTATAAATATTAATTAGAAATATAAATATATTTCATACATAATGGTATTTTATTTATAATTTTTAGACATTATATAATTTAATTTATTTATGACACAATCGTGATGCAGTAATTACCTAATTAATGAAATATTAAAATAATTGATATTATAAATATCCAAATAAATGTAATTTGAGACTTTTTATGAATTCCACTAATTTTATAGGTTAATATTACATGTTAGGATTGATTAATTTAATTTAATTATAATTAATAAAGTTGTTAGAACTTTAACAAAAATCAATTATTAAATAGTGTCAAAATTGACATAAAGGAGTATTTAAAAAAAATATTATATTATTAATTGATATTCAATTCATAAAAATATAAGGTTCATCCAAATGGCTTAGATAAGGTTATATATATTAATAATTAACCACTTTTGGTTCTCCTGGCTTGTTATAGTAATTTTATTAACCATATAATATAAAAATATAAAGAGACGTGGTAAATGTCAAACTATTTAACTAAGAGTTAAATATAAATGATACAGTTAATATAGTGACCCAAACCTATCTAAAATATATTGGTTGAAAGGATTTAGACCCATCCAGACCTTATACTCTAAATAATTCACTTTTGAGCAATTATAACCCGAATATGAATTTATTATAAAATAATATTTTAAGTTTTTCCTAAGGATCCCCTCACCCCTCTTATAAAAGGGCACTCCCCCTTCTCTCAATTTCACACCTTCAAAGCCTTCTATCTCGGACGAAACCTACCCAAATATTCTCTCAAATTCCCTCAATTAAACCTAGAGGCCTTAGTTTGATCATAAAGCCAACCTAAGGATCCCTTTTGATCAAATCAAAAGGAAGAACCCAAAGAAGAGGTAATGTTATCACCACCCTCTTTCAAGTTCCTTTCTTCTTCAACTTCTTCTTTATTTGTTATTTCCATTATAAAATAATAACTCCAGTATCTTCTATATAATTTTATGTTATTATAAATATGGTACAACCATATTCAGTATTCTATCCATCCTTTTAATGACATGTCACCATACATTCGTACGTACAGATTACCGTCTCCACATCGTGGTGTAATTGTTATTCAAAACATTATTATTTGGATGGGTATGATAATAATGTGTAATTGATATAAATAATAAATATAACATGATAATTATTCTTTATATATGATATACCATCCAATTATATATTATTTTAATATCAAAATAATGATATTGTCACTCATGCATACGTACGGACTACCGTCTCCACGAACGCGATGAGATTCATTCCTCATCGTATCCATGCAAGTATAATTCTCATTTTATGATTAAAAATAATGTTTAATGACTTGATATAATTCTATATATGAATAATATACAACCTATGGATATCAAACACGGCTTATGTAACAAAACATATAAAAGAAAATGAGTAAGTGAACACCCGAAAAGACGATAATACTAAAATATTATTAACAAAGCAATATGAAAAGATCATATATGATATCATATTTATGTATATAATTATTTTATAATTTAATAACAATGATTTAACTATTATACAGGAGGTTAACCTACCCTCTACCAAATATAAGTACAAGGTAAGGGTTTATTTCACAATCTCTTCATTATTTGAGGTTGTTTATACGTAATTATCTACTGGAACCTCTTTATCATCCACATACATGTTTCTTAAAAATATATTTCAAAACATTCTTAATATTTTAAAGAATTTGGGTTAAAGTCATTTATACCCTTTTTTCACTTTTTATAATAAGTTTATAAAGGAATCTTTCTGTCGTTTTCCAAATAAGGTCCTTTTTAACATTTTCGACATAATTAAGGTAAGAATGTCTTTTTTTTAACTTATACGGCTGGTGCGGCTATTTTCCACTGTTATAAAATCATTGAAGCTTCCCTTACAATATTATAAGAATATTTTCAAATTAAATGTTTTATTTTATAATTATGTGACTTTTAAATGATTTAAAAAAAGAGATATTTATCTCAAATAGTTTTGATTTCTTCTATGTTAACATCCTTTGATGGATTTTAAGCTTATTTGAAGTTGATTTATTATGATACAAAACTTTCATATAGTATTGAAGGTTTTGTGATATGTTTGATTTTGGGTGTGTTATTTTTATACCATTCATGGTTTATGGAGAAAGTATTGACATTTCGTATGCTAGTTTTAATACGAATGTTTATGTTATGTTTAAACATGTTCATATGAGGAATGCATTAGACTTAATAAGTAACGGGTTTAGCCCACTATAGCTTCTTGATGCATCGGTAGGTCTCATGAAACAAACTAATTTCTTGGAACAAGGCCTTGAAAAAATCTTATTTGTAGTATTGGCACAAGGCCTTGACTATGTGGTTATGATAGTCCGGCATTATGCATTTCATCATTATGAAAGTGGTTATTGATATTTCATGTGATTATTCGACTAGTAGAATATCCATGTAAATAAGTAAATGGAATTATTTTATTTTATCTTTTCCATATTATATTGAAGTTCAAGTTTAAAAGGATTTAGTTTTAGTTATAAATTTCCTTAAATGTTTATGTTTATTTATGAAAGTTTCCACTATATTGTTGTCCTTACTGAGCATCTGAGCTCACCCATTTCAATGTTTTAATTTTTTCCATGATGTGAATAAGTATTTTATGAATGACCTGCAGGGAATGTATGAGTGGATATGAAGACAAGATGTTGTTGTAGTTTTATTTTCACTTTATGAAGTAATGTAAGACTTATGAATGTATCTAGTGATTCCAAGGCTACTAAACTAATTGGTCTTTAGAGACTTGATCATTTGTGATCATTCCAATGTTATTTAATAATGCACCGACTTTGGGTAACTGGGGTCGGGGCGTTACACATACTCTACAATGGGAAGGAGAGAGAGAAGAGGGTTTTCTCTAACAACAAAACAAGATCAAAAGGGGCAGTTGTTTTAATTTTTCATACCCTGATTCACCCCCCCCCCACCCCCGTCAAGGTATCCATCCCAGTGGACCTAACATAAATTCATGTTAAGTATATAAACCGTAGAAAATAAAAATTTGGCGAATAAGGCACTTGTCTCACAAAAAATAAAAGTAAGACATAAATATCTTACTTTAATTATTGACTTCTATCGTACACATTGAAACCTCATGTACAAAAAATAAAAAATTATAATAAATATATTAAAAAAAATATTAATATATTTCATACCATATATTATTTTATTATGACCTTTTATTTCCATTTTATAAACATTTCCATGTTAATCTTTTGTTTCAGGTAATAACTGTTTTGTTTTTTATATATGTTTTGATTTGATATATGTTTATTCCTCCTAATTTAATCATGGTTCTATAATATATAGAATTTAAACCATTAAATAAATTTTATATATATTCAATATATATTTATTTAGATAAATCTATAAAATTTAGTGATAGGAAATTAAATACATTGTTCATGGAGATGGTAGGTCGTATGTGTGCGCGAATGTTGTTTCCATTTTCTTATTGGATTGAAAGAAAGAAAATAAAATAATATATTATCATTATAGAATAATTTTATGTAAAATATATCCCTTATTTTCACTAAACCTATCCTTAATACATTCCATGTAAATCATGAATGGATCACATCACTTTGTGAGGTGATAGTTCTCCATACACACAAATGGTGTTATCGTATTCCAACAAAATGGTGAGTATGAAATTATGTGTGATATAATAATTCCAAAATCATAATAAACAAATAAATATCATATATAAAATACAAATCCATCATTAATTCCAATCCTGATAGGTGGAAATGAAAAAATTAATGACATCGGTTCGTGAGACGGTAGTCCTCCATACACATGAACGATCATTTCGTAACCCGTTAAATGGAAAGGGAGATGGTTGTTTATAATTAAATTAACATAAAAAATATCATTATATAAAATATAATGAGGTTATTTTATATTAATGGTTGAATAATAATTTAATTTGGTGGAGGAAGAAATAAAACAAAAATTCTCATTGATGAATGTTACCTCTTCTTCAATTATCCTACATAAGTTTGTACAAAAAGCCTTCCAAGGTTTGATTTATATCCAAAATTTGGATTATAATATTAAGAGGAGTGAATTTGTGAAGTTATTTGGGTATTTAATTTCTGAAGCAAAATTTCTTTCCTTTTTGAGTAGGAGAGGAGGGGTGGCCTTTTATAAGTAGGGGAGAGGACACACTTGGTATTTTTGAAAAGAAATAAGTGTTGTGAAGTTTTTCATATGTTAAAAGGGTAAAAATTAAGACATTATATAAACTAATTAGTTTAATAGTCAAAATATTTTCAAAAATAGTTTTTATACAATATTATAATTCATTTTTTCCCATATCATTTTAGTTTAAGACCCTAAGAAACCCATTTTTACCTTAATCGTTGTAATTAGTTTTTACTTCATTCACTATTAATTTTGGTCAAAAATTAATATGACATTATTATGATTCTAATTATTTAATATATTTTTTTAAATTCCATCCACAAAATTGGAAATTTTTAATTTTAAAATTAATCTTGCAAACTCGATGAGAATGAGGGTTTATAAAAAGAAAACGTTCAAAAGTTTGAAATGTATTTATATCAAAATTAAATATGAAATTGATTACAATACCCTTAATTAAATTAATTGATATAAAATTGAACTAATTTTATTGTAAATTCGCCTCAAAATATAATTTAAATTTATAAATAAATTAAATGAAAAGGTCGTTTTCAATTAAAATCCATTATTTTTCACTATTCATAAAAAAATGATAGTTTTTATAACAATAAAAAAAATTCACCCTAAGATAATTTTAAAATTATTATTTAAAAAATTAAGTTTATTTTATCAAATTAATTTTCTAAAAGTGTTAGAAATTAATTTTATTACTGTTTGAAAAGATGAAAAAAAAACTACTTTTTTATGAAAATAAAGTTTTTAAGTATAAAATTGGATTTATTCCTATTTGTTGTCTAGAAAACATATAAGAAGAATTTTAAAAAATTTATTGTGTATATAATATATAAATTTCATTAAAATAATTATCCAAAATTTATTTGGTTAATTTATTGATATAAAACACCCTAATGGGCATAAAAATTGTTTAGAAAAATATTTCCATTTTTTCAAAAGGGTTTTATTTTCATTTCTAGTTAACTAGTCACAAATTATTTCATTTCATGTACATGTGAAAACCATATTTTTATAATTTAGTTAATATTATTCATAACCTCCATTCAAATGGCTAGGTGACAATTATCATACTAAATAATAATATTTTAATAATATTTAATGTTTCATTTAAACTCAGTGTTGTGTGTAATGAAAGATATGATCAATGTTGTGTATAATGCATGAAAACAATGTTTTGTGTTTAACTCATGATAAACATTGTGTTATTTGTAATTCAAAATATATAAAATATTAATTAATTTGAAAAAAATCATAAAAAATCATGGATTTACAAAGATCTCTTCCAAATCCAAATGAGGAAGTTGTAATATAGGTTCCAGGGGAAACTACTCCTCTTGAACCTTATTTGGTTGAAGTTGTAATATGAATTATTATTCAGAATTTAGTTAAATAAGGTGTCATAAACCTTGGATGAGAAGTGAATCATGGCTCAAAATTCACAAAGAAGCGTTCACCTTCTTTCCAAGGTGACAAAGGACCATAGAAATCTGAATAATGGAATGAGTATATTTTGAGGATGTTAAACTTATTAAAGACTCGTAAGGAATCTAATATGGATTTTTCCATCATATTATTGAAGTACTAGGAAGGATATGGTGGGAATTTATTGTTCAATCTAATTTTCATGAGAATCTTACCTAGTCTTCTTTTAATAAAATATTCAACCAGTAGTTTTATCATGAGAAATTACATAGGGAAATGAGTCCTCCTATATTTTTGACCTTAAAGTGGGGATATAATATAGTTGTGTGCATAATTACACCTTTTATATTGAGTTGTTTCACTCTGCACCAAATCTAGTCACCAACAATCACCTGAAGGCTCATAGGTTTGAGTTGGGGTTTATAGATGATATTCAGTCAATGATGATTCTCATGTGACTTCTAACATTTATGGAGGTAAGTGATAAGAAAGATTATGTAGAGTCTTTCATATCTTTAGAATTAGTTTGGGAGTATCTTTAGTTGGTAATGTCATTATTTGGGTTGTATATTTTGGCCGGAAAAGGAATCACAAAGGTAGAAAGTTTTCTTTAGGACCAGTTTTGGGTGCTTTATCTATAAAATAGATTGTTTTTTCTAAGTGTGGGAGTCCTATTCATAACAAGACTAATTATATAGAGGCACCCATGACTTGTCATCATTGTGGAAAATTTATCCATCTAAAAAAATTTCTGATAGTATTTCCCAAGGAAGTAAGGCTAAATCAACTTCACCAAGGGCTCGCAGGATCATACTGATGCATCCAAAGATATTAGATCTTATCCTTAGGCTGAGGGTAACATTCATGTGGCTAAGAAACCTCAATTAGGATTTTATACTAGATGAATTTATGTATTGGATTATGCACTAAAGGAATATGAAGCATGTCTATCCATGGTTAGAGGCACGATGTTCATTTCATCTTTTATGGTTTTATCTCTAATTGATATTGGTGTTGATCAATATTTTATATAATCGTATATATTTTATGTGATGTCCTTGAATTCATAACTTATTCCATTCTTATTTGATCTTTCTATCCCTTTGGGAAATAGGTTTGAACAAGGTTTCAAGTGTTTCGTGTTTCAGGTGGTGATAGCTAACTTTGAGATGGCGTGGGACTTCTTAGTGCTCTATCGTGACATCATCGACTTGAGTATCATCATGGTTTGGATCATCAATATCAAGGAAAAAATATATTATTATAAATGTTGATTTTAGTTCTTATCTTCCAATGTGGTCACTCATTTATTTTAGGGTAAGTTGGACTTCATATCGAGAAGGGTGGGGCTTATTACTCTTTATGTAGGGGAAATCTCCTGCTAGTCATAAGATATGTTTCTTAATGTTTTGGACCATTTTTTAGGTAGTCATCTACATGCAGTGGTGTGTGTATACCGTGAGGTATTTAAAAATTATTTTTCTAGTATATTTCCCTAGATATAGGTCAAGTTTTCCATAACCCTATTCCCTAGAATAATGTAAATTTCTATACCATCTTACCGTGTGGTTCCTACAAAACATATAAAACTTAATGTCTATCTTGTAGATATTAAGGATAGGGAATTTATTTACCATATTCTGTCTTTATGGGCTTCTCATATCCTCTTTTATAATAATTTATTTGGGATCATCATGATTTTTATTTACTATCAAAGTTAAATCATGTTACCATAAAGAATAAATATCTCTTACCCAGGATTAATGATATCTTTGATCCTCATAGAGGGGATCACTAGGTTTTCAAATATTGACCTATGGTCAGGGTACCTCCAGTGGATATTTTGATAGGATTATATACCTAAGATAGTTTTAAGGATTTGGTATGATCATTTTGAATTTTAGGTTATTCTATTCAGTCATATTAATTCTCCCATGACATTTTTGGATTTGATAAACCAAATATTATATTAGTTTTTGACTCATTTTTTATTCTTTTCATTGATGATATTTTGGTGTAATCCATGTCAGAGGAGGAACATATGTAACATTTTTATTTAATTATTAGAACTTTGAGGGAACATCATCTATAAGGTAATATTTCCAAATGTGAGTTTTGGTTTCAAGAATTAATGTTTATGAGGAATGTTATATCTAATATGTTCATCTATGTGAATCCTAAATAAATATAGTTAGTTATATCCTAGGATTGGTAAAGAAAATTTTTTGAGATCTAAAGCTTCTTTTTGTTAGTTGGTTATTATAGGTGGTTTATTCGAGACTTCTCTAAGATTGCATCTCTGATGAAATCTTTAAACCATATGGGTGTAATGTTTTAGTGGAATGAAAAGTGTTAGGTATATTTTAAGGAATTAATAGTGAGATTTACTTCAGCTCCATTTTTTGTTCTTCTATAACCCGGTTCTGGTTATGATGTTTTCTATGATGCATAGGGTATGGTTTTTGGATGTGTCTTAATCTAGGGGAAACAGGTGGTAGCCTAATGCTCTCAATAGTTAATCCCTAATGAGGAGAAATACCCTAACCATGATCTTATATTGGTATAGGTTATGCATGCACTCTAAATATGGTATGAATGCCTCTTTGGGGAATAATTTATGATATTTTCTCATCATAATATCCTGATATTTTTTATATAGAGGGATATGAACTTATGATAGAGTTTTTTGTTAGAGTATCTTTAGAATTTTTATTTTGATATTACATATCCTCCTAGAAGGGAATGTGGTTCTTGATGCACTTAGTAATAAATTACCCTCCATAGAAATAATGGAAATAGTGGAAGAGTGTAATTTGATGATTTTATTTGTTAGGATGAGCTTGGGAATGTAAGAAGCTAGTGGGTGGGTATGTCTAGATTTGATGAAGGATAAATCATCATTTGATGTGAGGGTTTAGCATGAACATATGTCTAACTCCAAGTTCTAGAGCTTTTGTAAAATTATTTATAGTGGGAAGATCTCATATGAGTGGTCTTAGTATCCCAATGGCACTTCATGTTTACAAAATAGATTGCCTCTTACTTATTACTTATGGAATGAGTTAATAGAAAGGGGACAGTATTCTTACTAGTTTTTACACCCTGGTACTACCAAGATGTATCATGATTTGAGACGTTGATATTGGTGTCTATGAATAAGATTTTTGATTGTGTATTTTGTATTTTTGTGTCTTACTTTTCAAAAAATTAAGGTGGAACACCAGATATATGTTTTTTCATCTGTTACACATTATTGTATAGAAATGGGATGATATTTCCATTGATTTAATTATTGGTTTCCTATAGTATCTTGGTCGAAAGGATTTTATTTTGGTGTTCATTTATTGGCTTAAGAAATTATTGAATTTCCTACCAATCGAGGAGATGATGAAGGTGGAACATCTTGGGGAAATGTATGTTCAAGAGATTGTGATAATTCATTGGGTTCCCTCTGTAGTTGTTTTTAATAGAAATATGAGATTGACATCTAGGTTTTGGAATGTTTTGTAGGATGTGATGGCTTCTAAGTTGAAACTGGTCATATCATATCATTTATAGATGTATGGAAAGATATAGAGAGATACCCATGATTTTAAGGATATTCAATGATCTTGTTAACTTGATTTTGCAGTCGTTGTGAAAATAATTTTTAATTAGTCAAGTTTTCTTATAATAATATTTATCATGGATCAATTAAAATGGTGTATTTGATTATTTTAATTGGTGTTCATATAGATCCTGATTGTACTAGGTAGAGCTGGGAGAGCGGTCATGTGACATTCTAGACCCAGATGCCACTTAATAGGTGCCCCAATCTAAGTGGGCCACATGGCCTCAAGCACATCTCCCCGAACACTATAGGATAATGACTAGAAGTTAGGTCCTAGGTTGGGTTCATGAGGAGACTATTCCCTTATTAATAGAGTGTATCATAGTGGATAAATAATAAGAAAGGAAAATAATGGAAGCGTTGTAAGTAAAAATTTGAAGGAGTAAAAGTAATAAATCGACAAGGATAAAAATAAATGAATCAGCCAGAATAATTGATGATGATATGTCATGTCACTATAAAACTGGACAACATATATATAATATATCAGGTATAATATGTTCTACAAAAGTATAAATGAAATCAAAAAAATTATCCCAAGCATCCTGATCTCCGACCCGGTCATCTTCTATCAGGCTACATCCTAAATAGCAAGAAATCAAGTGATCGAAGTCGTATATTTCCCTTTATTAACACCGTCATTCATGTAATCTTCCTCGGGTATGAAATGGTTCCCGAAGTGGGTGTGAGATAAATCTCAGTGGGCCACCACCAATTGTGTCTATAACATCTGGCCCATGTAATAGAAATGTAACATTGTTCAAGAATGAAAATATAAAGTAAAGCAGTAAAATGTAACTAAATACCCAAGTACCTACTTCATCCCTCAATTGGTGTCTAAACATGTAACCAGTTCATTAATTGATTATTACCATTTTAAAAATAAGTCACATGATAGCCATAGTGAAGGTTCTGAGATGTAACAAGGAAACCCATAATGATATTAAATAATGAATTTCTAAGCTAATAACCAAGTAAACATAGACCTAAATTTTCAACAACTCAATAATGATTTTATTCTAGCTAAGTGTAAGAGTTTAATATAAGAATAATAGTCTAATTCATTCACTACTGGAAACTCATGTTTGCTCAATGCTTCTTTACCAACGGTTTAAACAAACCGTTGGTAAAGAAGCCCTTTTCCCAACGGTTTACTAAAACCATTGGGAAAGGGGTGTCTAAGGCACCCTTTCCCAATGGTTCTTGTAGAACCCTTTGGAAATGGTCACCCTTTACCAACGGTTTGTTTAAACTGTTGGTAAAGGGTATCTTGGACACCCCTTTCCCAATGGTTTTTAAAAACCGTTGGTAAATCTTTTCCCCAAATACACAATCGTCCGCTCTCTCCCCCATTCGCGACAGAACCCTAATCCTGTCCACGGCTCTGCTGCTCTCACGACTTCCCCTATCTGAACCTGTCAAACTACATCCAAATCATCTCAAATCAAGTATTCTATTATTCATACACATAAAATATTTAAATGCTACCTTGTTTTTATTGTTATTCATCTCATATTTTAGTTTTGATTTTGATGTGTATATCATTTTTTTGTGTTTTGATTGAATCTAGACATTATCCATTCCAATCCATTTAATTAATTAAATCTTTAACCCTCCATCAAAGAAGAAGCATCTCAAATTCATTGCTGTTGGATTCTAGATTTTCTAAGTATGTGTTTTTATTCTTTTTTTTCCATCTTGTAATTAATTGTTACTTGGAAATTTATTTATATGTCTTTAATAATTTTTAACAAAGTTTTTATAAATGTTTTCCTTAAAATTCCTTGAGTAAAGTGTTTTATTAAAACAAAGTTTTTTTTAATAAGGCTTGTGTAATGTAATTTTTTATAGTACACTATGTGGCTATGTTTGGTATTTAGTAACACATGAGATAACTGGTGTGTGTGAATGTGTTGTGAAAGAGATTCCATGGTTGTTTCAAGATTATATTTACATTTTGAGCCTATTAATGAGTTGTTTTAAAGATATTTTGAGATATTTTCCATATGTTTATTAGTGAAAACTCGGAGCTGTAGAGGTGGTTCATGATTAAGACATATAATTATTACTAAACATGTGGATAAACCTTGCATAGTAGTGAATTCTTGAAATTTTTGATGTTTTTAGTCCTTTCTTATTTGGAGTTTCTTTTGATGGTGATGTTTCTTATTGTTACCTATGATGGGAATTTATTTTAGTTTCTAAATCGGCTGAGAATCCCCCACCATGCACAGTATATGCAACCTCTACCCTTATTTAATCATTTTGTTTACACAGCGTATGCAACCTCTACCCTCATTTAATCAGTGAACTCAATTCATTAATTCAAGACTTCATTATCACTAGAATATAAGAAATTGAATGATGCAAACCCATCCTCACATGATTTCTTACCTTAGATAGTGTCTAACATATGAAATACGAGATTTTGAATTCATCAGTTAACCAATATCATATATTCCATTTCCCCCAAGATGATTGTACTAATATAACTTTAGGGTAAATTAAATATGGTTCTCATTTTACGATGTATATTATGTGTCCTTCTTGGCCAATACTCACTTTTATGAGGGTGGGGTTCTTTTCACTACCCATTCTGGCATGTGTAGACATCCATAAAAATGTTAGATAAGTCACAAGTTTAATTCAGTAATGTTGTTATCATTGACATACTTTATTATTAATCTCAAATTTAAAAATAAATGTTTTTTTCTATACTTAATGAAATTAAATATTTTTACAAGCCATGAACAACCTATTAGTGTATAATCCTAAAATTTATTCACCCATGGGGTGCTCTTGACTTGGGGAAGTAATTGGGTAATGAAAGGTATGGCCATAGAGGTTCCAATAATGAGTTATTGAACATGATTGAATGATTTGGGATGCCTATAACACATGATGGGACCTGAGGCATGTGCCTCTTATAGACCTAATGAAAATGAATATAAATAAATTTTAATTTAATTTATGAGTACTTGTTCTTTACATTATTTTAATATTTCACTACATCGACTAGAAACTTCTTCCTTTATCATTTACTTAAATGTATTTTCTATTACAGTTCAATCCTATTGAATTGTTTATGACAAAATGACTTATATAAATTCTTTTTACAGAATGGACAGAAGTTGGATGTATGAAACTAATCGGATCTCAAGCAATTTTCAAAACAATTTGGAGATCTTTATATATTTTTCATTTCACAATGCTTCAGATAGTGGTCGCATACACTGCCCATGTTCCAATTATGTTGGTAGACCTTGGTTGAGCCATGAAGAAGTTAGCTACCACATAACCAAAAATGGTTTTCAAGAAAACTACTTTTTATGGTATCACAATGGGGAGAAAATGAAATCTCAAATTGGTGATGATCGAAATGAAAGGACCGGAATGGAGAATTTGTTAGATGATCAGTTTCCGTTTATTCTTCATCATGAAAAAGAAAGGATTTAGACTCAAGAAGACTTCGATATGAGGACAGCTGATGCTTCTAGTGAAAATGATGATAAAGATAGGGTGAAAAAATTGAATGATGCTGCCATGACTCCAGTATATCGACAATGCGATAACATGAAAAAGTTGGAATTTTTTATCCGATTTTTTCATGGGAAAACTATGTATGGGATTTCTAATACATAAATCGATTACATTCTTACCCTCTTGAAGGATTTACTTCCAGATGATGTAGATATTCCCTCAAACCACTATATGGCATGGAAGTTAGTTGAGGAACTTGGATTTTCAAGAAACAAAATTCATGATTTCCCGAAAGATTGCAGTTTATTCTAGGAGGAAATCATTGAACGAAATGATTGTATAAAATGTGGCACATCCCGCTAAAAGTCAAAATCTAATGGAACACCATCTCGTGTTCCACAGAAAGTAATGTGGAACTTTCCATTGATACCCAAACTCCATAATCTTTTTATGTCTGATGACATATCAATAAAAATGAGATGGCATGATACCGAGAGAAAGAATACTAATGATGAGTTGGTTCATCCTGCAGATGGATTTTCATGGCAGAGATTTGATGCTCGACATCCTGATTTTGCAGCTGACGTGCGTAATGTGAGGTTGGGTCTTTCATGTGACGGTTTTAATCTATTTGGGCAGATGCTTACTTCGCACAGCACATGGCCAGTTTTTATACACATTTATAATCTTACCCAATGGTTGTGTATGAAAAACCCTTTCACTTTCATGAGTATACTCATATCTGGTCCTTCTGATCCTGGAATTGATATTGATGTATACATGCAACCTTTAATAAAAGAGTCGAAACTTCTTTGGGATGTGGGTGTGCGCACATACGATGCATGTTCGAAAGACATATTTCAGATGCATGTTGCGCTTATGTGGATGATCAATGATTTTCCAGCTTATGCAATGATGTCTGGATGGAGCACGAAGGGAAAATGGTCATTTCTATTTTGTATAAAGAATACACGATCCAGAAGACTGAAACATCGTTGTAGTTTCAATTTTATGGGACATCGAGGATTCTTTCCAAAGGATCATCTATATAGAATGAATCGTCGAATATTTTATAATACCATAGAGACCGATGATCCACCTCAACGTATGCCTAGAACTAACATGCTTAATGAATTGAAAGATTTCAGTTTTTTATTCGGGAAGGGTCAAATGAAATCTGGAAAGAGAAAGAATGTTTCCACTAAAACCTATTACAATTGGAGGAAGAGGAGTATCTTTTTTGATTTGCCTTATTGGTCAACCAATTTGTTATTTCATTTATTAGACATAATTCATATTTAAAATAATATATGTGAAATGTTGCTTTCGGTTCTTCTAAATGTCAAGGGGAATACAAAATATGATTTACGATCTCGGCGTGACTTGGTGGATTGGGGCATCAGACCAGAATTACATCCTGTGTGTATCAGTGAAAATAAATGGAAACTTTCATGTGCTTCTTATGTGATGACACCTATGGAAAAAAACAATTTCTGGAAGTATTAGATACTATTAGAGTTCCTGATGGCTATTCAAGAAACATATCTAAATGGGTCAACAGAAGAGAGTTGAAGCTATGATATTTGAAGACTCATGATTATCACGTTCTACTACATGAGTAGCTTCCAATAGCAATCCATCATATTTTTTCCAATAATGTGAGGGTGGATGTTATTAGGTTGTTCCATTTTTTTAGATATATTTGTGCTAAGAAGTTGTCCAAGTCTTTCTTGCAAAAAATGTTGACAGATTCCCTATTAATTTTGTGTGAGTTGGAGAAAATATTTCCTCCATCATTTTTCACATGCATGATGCATCTGACTGTCCATATTCCCACTGAAATACTTCTCGGAGGACCTATTTCTTTTCATTGGATTTATCCAACTAAAAGAAATATGTTCACATTAAATTCTTTTGTCTGAAAAAGAAATCATCCTGAAGTTTTTATCATGAACGGTTACTTGGCTTAAGAATGTATGGATTTCTGCTCGATGTATTTTTCTGATCTTACTACAAGATTGAACAGACCAATGAGAAATGAAGAAGAACAGTATGAGAAAATTAAACCCAGTTTTCCATCACTTCCTCAAACAGGAGGAATTCATGGATCATATACATTGAAGACATTAATCCATGAAGAGCGCGAGATGGAACATCACACAGTTTTGTTCATCTGTGATTTGTTTGATGACTATATCAGGTAACTAAATTGATTATGTATATCTTACATATATATCTGTTAAACTATTCATATTTTTTATCTACAGGGAACATAAAACAATGATAAATAGGAATCATCGTTCTTTATCTTTGAGAAGGAGAGAGACTTTTCATAGTAAAGAGTTTTCTGCTTGGTTAAAATTGAAGGTAAAAATATTAATGCTTAAAATAATTATATCAATATTTAATTAATTTTAAAAGTCATTTATATTGTAGGTATTGAGTTTGTCTGCTGACTCTGTATCTGAGTAAATAAGAGCTTTGGCTTTTGATCCTAATACCGTGGTTTGTGACTGTAAATCAATTGTTATCAATGGGTACAAATTTATTGTCACTGAATGAGCAAAGAACATGAGAACACAACATGATGGTGTTATGGTTACTGCCACAATAGATTGTTATGCCAGTGCATCAGATAGTAGACCGCGATTTGAAAATGTGAGTTATTATGGAGTTGTTGAGAAAATAATAATATTGGATTATTACTCTCATTGATGAGTCAAAATGATGAAATGCCATTGGTTTGATTCGATTACGAGACGTGGCACATTTATTAATGATTGTGGATTTCGAGTAATTAATATGACCCGCACTCTTGCTACCAAAGAACCATATGTGTTGGCATCAATGGATAAACAAGTTTTTTATGTTAAAGACCAACTTTGACCTGAATTTGGTGTCATAGTTGAAGTAATTCCAAGACATATTATTGATGATGGTAATGGTGGAATTGAAACTATACCTAGTGCCATTGGAATTAATCCATTTATTTCTTTTGATGACTCCAATAGCTCAATTGTCTGAGTTGATTGTGAACCTGAAGTTGTGGTTGAAAATATATAGAATCATTCATCCATGTTCTCAATTATTTTGGCTTACCTCAAGTTGGGTTGTTAAGGTTGGTAATATTAAAATTGATTTAGTATTGATCACAAATATATTTTAGCTGAATTGACCGTTATGGGAATTTTCAATGTTTATTGGTTGCAGTTTTGTTTGAATTGCATTTTCTAATTTGGAATTGAACTATATTCAAACCTAGTCAAACAATATTTCTAACTTGGTGAACATTACAACTTGTATGATTTATTAAATCCATTCAAGCTCTTATAAAACAATTGATAGCTAAATTACCAATGAATCCCCCTATTCCCTCATATATTTAGTTTTTTGGGTTACACATTAGTTTCCTTTTTCTAATTAATTACATATTTGTTTTCAAAAGCAGGCAATGAAGCCAATTAAAGAGAGATGAAGGAAAAAATGATGGAGAACAATCATCGAATGACGGAGTTAGGAATTCCATCATTAGTGCCTGTAGTGAGTACTTTATTTCAAATTGATATATTTAAAGAATATATAATGTGATGTGATTAATGTTTTTGTAAACATTTTTGTAGGATCCACATATACTTCGACAGTTATTCGATGAGGAGCCTAGTACTGGTCCTAGTACTCAGGATGGTGGTATGAGGAGGGTTCGTACGAGAGGTGGACGAGCAGCTGCGCGTACCCGACTAGACCCTGCCCCTCCCACTGACATGTCATCCTTCCCACATTCTGATCTCGATGTGTCATTAGGGACACATGGGATATTTAGTCCTCCCATGTTTCGCAACCTTCTGCATCTTCTGGCCCATCATTTTCACATCCCATGATGATTCCCACTCCCCAGTCAGAATCTGGTCATATAGTTGTCCCAACTTCTTTTCCTTCTACTTATGTCTCTCTGAGCTTCTATATTCCATCTTATTCGACTCATGTTCCACCACAAGGTGTTCCATCAGTTTCTGTGGATCTAGTAGTGCTCAGTGATTAGACCGGAAAAGGTATATTTATAGAACCCTAACAAATTTTTATAGCAATATTTATTTTCATTATAACATGTTTTGATAAAATATTTGTTTTTATTTCATTACAGATACATATACTGACAGGAGGCGTGGGCGGGGGCGTACACGCATGCGTTCGGTGTGGAACCTCCGCACACAAGTTATGGTGGATTATAATGAAGACAACCAAATGGTTGAGAAAACAGGGCATCAATGTCGGAGTTTTTTGGCGACGCTTTCCAAATACTCCGACATCATTCTCGTCAGCCCTCTATCATGGAGACATTTTCCACATGAGGTCAAGGATAGAGCTTGGCCAGAGATATGGGTAAAAAAATCGGTTCTATTTAATTCCATGAATTATTTTTGTATTTATATGAATTAATATTTTGATGTCAGCTTCGATTTAATTTTCCCGATGGTGAGGGTGCATGACCGGAACGTCTAAAGGATTTAGGTGAGCTTTGGAGATCCTAAAAGCATGAGTTGTATATTGGCTGGGTTTCTAGAGTTGGAACTGATTTAGAGGCAGTACCAGTGGTGGATGATTGTCCTATAGATCAGTATTGTCAGATGATTACTCATTGGATGAGTACCCAGTTGAAGGTATTAATTACATTTGAGGTATTTAAATAATAACTTTCATGTTTTTCATTAATACTATCTATTTCATTTTCTAATTTTATTTAGGAATCATCTGGAAAAAATAAAAATAACATTGATGCAAAAAAATACCTCCACACACTAGGACGCACTACGATGTCTGGTCATGAGAGGAAGAAGGTATGACAATTGTTTATAAGTTTTCTTTACGACTTGCACTTTCTTTTGTTTCCTCAATTATTTAATAGTTTGCTAAAGTTTTCATATAAATTTAGTTTTTAATGTTATTGTAGAGGCAAATACAAAATATTGAATGACGTGTGCCTCGAGCAAAACTGTTTTGCTCAAGTAGACGGAAAAAGGATGGAAGTGTCGTCAAAGAAGCGACTCAGCAGCAGATTGTAAGTTTTAATCTATTGAATTTATATTTTAATATCTATTTTTTAACTTAATGATATATTTATATTTGTAAAATTCTGCTTTAGATGCCCTCGATGCCCAAGAACCAGACAATTTTGGGCCAACAGATCACTTACATCAAGTGTTGGGAGAGGAGCATCCTGGAAGAGTACATTGCCGACCTAGGATAGCCCCAATGAGGTATTGGCCCTCCTCAGGTACGAGATATAGTGCTACTGAGATACAGCAAGTTAGGGCATAGGAAGAACAGGCTGAGAAAAGGCCACAGAGATGGAAGAATAGTCTGCTAGGGAAAACAGTGCGTTTATGAAATTTATTGAAGTTCTACGTCCAACACTTCCAGCAGAGGTCAGCCTAGTTTTTTATGAATATATGTCGTCGATATGTTCTATATATGGTGCACCAGGTGGCAGTTCTAGTGGTGGTTAGGACGATGTCCATCTTGACGATGATGATGGCGAGGAGTCTGATGCGGAAGAGGAGGGAGAGGAGGAGGGTGAGGCGGGTGGCGAGGGCGATGAGGAGGGCACTAAGGAGGGTGAGGATGATGATGGGGATGAGGAAAAGGGTGATGATGATGGTGATGATGGTGATAGTGATGTGGGAAAAATTGATCCATTACATTATTGACTAATATTACTAAGATTTAATATTTAATCTATTCTAGTTGTTGGTTTTATCTGGACTGGTAGTGTAGTATTGGAGTTGAGTTATTTTTATATATTATCTGTTTTTATGGATGTTGTTGTATTTTAGTAGTTGTTTGTTTGGGAACCCCCCTCCTTCCTGGACCCTGGACAACCCCCCACCATGCTCCTTGGACCCCGGACAGCCCTCCGGACAGCCCCCCAGACAGCCCTCGGACAACCCCCCAAACAGCCCCCCGGACAGACCCCCGGATAGCCCCCCCACCCTCCTCCCTGGACCTCAGACAGCCCCCGAATAGGCCCCCAGATAGCCCCCCAGACAGCCCCCCCCCCCCCCCCACCCTCCTCCTTGGACCCCAGACAACCCCCCGAACAGCCCTCGCACAGCCCCCCCCCCCCCCACCACCACCCTCCTTAGTCCCCGGACAGCCCCCCGGACACCCACTGAACAGCCCCCCAGACAGCCCCCCCGGACAGCCCCCCCACCCTCCTTGATTTCATTTACTACTAGAAAATCTATAATATATATTTTATTTATTTCCATAATGATAATCAATGTAAATCACATTTACACATCTAATCAATATCATAGATTCTTGGTATGTTATAAAAGGGATGTATTCATTGGGCATGACATTGCTAGATTTGAAATGTTTCATAGCATGATAAACTAAAATCTATTCCATAATAAAAATGATATAAAATAATTCTATATAAATTTCCACAATATTTTAAGTAATTACCATTCCACTAATAGACACATGAGTATTCTCATAAATCATGTTTACCATAATATTTCCACAAGGATTTTTAGTAAAAGTTGTATCTTCTATTAATTTTCTGATAATCTCATTTTAAATGTAAATTTTTCATAAATAAATTAATTTAAAGACCCATAGTCAAATAGTGTATTTGAATAATGTGAATAAACAACTAACATACCACTCTAACTGTGTCTCTTTTGTTTAAAATGGACAGGATTATAAGTGAAAATAACAACTGGCATATGGAAAACCAACCAAACACATTCAGATTCTGTTTATAATTTATCACAATGATCCATGAGTCATATGTGACGTGTACGAGTCAACCCCACCTTAATCCGAGGCACGGTGTTGCCGAGATCACTCTAAGTGGCTCTCTTTTGTTTAAAATGGACAAAATTTTAAGTACATACGGAAAACCGACCAAACGCATTCGATTTCCATTGAAACATTAGGAGAACGATCCATGGGTCATATGTGACGTGTATGAATCAACTCCGCCTCAATCGGAGACACGGTGTGGCCAGCACCACTCAAAGTGTCTGTCTTTTGTTTCAAAAGGACATCATTTTAAGTGAAAAACATCAAATGGCATATAGAAAACTGACCAAACGCATTCTTATTGTGTCGATACTTTAGAAAAACGATCCATGGGTCATATGTGACATTTAAGAGTCAACCTATCCTCAATCCGAGGTGTGTTTTGGCCAAAACCACTCAAAGTGTCTCTCTTTTGTTTAAAATTGACTTCATTTTAAGTGAAAACAACAACTAGCATACGGAAAACCGACCAAAAGGATTCTGATTGTGTCAATACTCAAGAATAACGATCCATGGGTCATATGTGATGTGTATGAGTCAACCCTTCATTAATCTGAGGCACGGTGTGGTTGAGATCACTCTAAGTGGCTCTCATTTGTTTAAAATGGACAACATTTTAAGTACATACGGAAAACTAACCAAACGGATTCAGATTGTGTTTATACTTTAGCACAACGATCCATGGGTCATATGTGACGTGTATGAATCAAACCTGCCTCAATCGGAGACGTAGTGTGGTCGGCACCACTCAAAGTGGTTGTCTTTTGTTTCAAAATGACGTCATTTTAAGTGAAAAACATCAAATGGCATACGGAAAACCGACCAAACGCATTCAGAGTGTGTCGATACTTTATCACAACGATCCATGCGTCATATGTGATGTGTACCATTAAATATCTCCTTAATCATAGGTTCGGTGTGGCCGAAACCACTCAAAGTGTCTCTCTTTTGTTTAAAATTGACTTCGTTTTAAGTGAAAACAACAACTAGCATACGGAAAACTGACCAAACGGATTCTGATTGTGTCGATACTCTAGAACAATGATCCATGGGTCATATGTGACATGTACGAGTCAACCCTGCCTCAATCTAAGACTCAGTGTGTCCGACACCATTCATAGTGTCTCTCTTTTGTTTAAAATGATCATCATTTTAAGTGAAAACAACAAGTGGCATACAAAAAACTGACCAAATGCATTCTAAATGTGTTTATGCTTTAGTAAAACAATCCATGGGTCATATGTGATGTTTATGAGTCAACCCCATCTTAATATGAGGCACGGTGTGGCCGGGATCACTATAAGTGGCTCTCTTTTGTTTAAAATATACAACATTTTAAGTACATACGGAAAATTGACCAAACGCATTCGGTTTCCATTGAAACTTTAGGAGAATGATCCATGGGTCATATGTGACATGTACGAATAAATTCCGCCTCAATATGAGATGTGGTGTGGCCGGCACCACTCAAAGTGTCTGTCTTTTGTTTAAAATTGACTTCATTTTAAGTGAAAACAACAACTAGCATACGGAAAACCGACCAAACAGATTCTGATTGTGTCGATACTCTAGTACAACGATCCCTATGTCATATGTGACGTGTAAAAGTCAACCTTGCCTCAATCCGAGACGCGGTGCGGCTGACACCATTCATAGTGTCTCTCTTTTGTTTAAAATGGACATCATTTTAAGTGAAAACAAAAACTGACATACGAAAAACTGACCAAATGCATTCGAAATGTGTTTATGCTTTAGATAAACGATCCATGGGTCATATGTGACGTGTACAAGTCAACCCCGTCTTAATCCGAGGCATGGTGTGGGTGAGATCACTCTAAGTGGCTCTCTTTTGTTTAAAATGGAAAACATTTTAAGTACATACGGAAAACCGACCAAACACATTAGGTTTCCATTGAGACTTTAGGAGAATGATCTATGAGTCATATGTGATGTGTATGAATCAACCCCTCCTCAATCTGAGACTCGGTGTGGCCGACACCACTCAAAGTGTTTGTCTTTTGTTTAAAATTGACTTCATTTTAAGTGAAAACAACAAATAGCATACGGAAAACTGACTAAATGGATTCTGATTGTGTCGATACTCTAGCACAACAATCCATGGGTCATATGTGATGTGTACAAGTCAACCCCTCCTCAATCCGAGACGTGGTGTGGCCGACACCATTCATAGTGTCTCTCTTTTGTTTAAAATGGACATCATTTTAGTGAAAACAACAACTGACATACGAAAAACTGACCAAATGCATTCAAAATGTGTTGATGCTTTAGGAAAACGATCAATGGGTCATATGTGACGTGTACGAGTCAACCCCGCCTTAATCCAAGGCATGGGGTGGCTGGGATCACTCTAAGTGGCTCTCTTTTGTTTAAAATGGACAATATTTTAAGTACATATGGAAAACTGACCAAACACATTCGTTTTCCGTTGAAACTTTAGGAGAACGATCCATGGGTCATATGTGACGTGTACGAATCAACCCCGCCTCAATCTGAGATGCGGTGTGGTCAGAACCACGCAAAGTGTCTGTCTTTTGTTTCAAAAGGACATCATTTTAAGTGAAAAACATCAACTGGCATACGGAAAACTGATCAAACGCTTTTGGAATATGTTGATACTTTAGGAAAATGATCGATGGGTCATTTTTTATATGTACGAGTTAACCTTGCCTCAATTCGTGGCACGGTGTGGCCGGCATCACTCCAGGTGTATGTATTTTGTTTAAAATGGACATCATTTTAGGTAAAAATATATGGTATACAAAAAACCAATCAAATTATGAATTGAATTTCGGATTCCACATATAATTTTCATCTAAATTTTAAATTTAATTCTAAATTAATTATTTATTTTTATGAATTCTAATTTAATTATGGATTTTTATAGTTCTAGGATGCATTATATGTTAAATGTGTATGAATTTGTTCTCTATATGTATGTGTTAGTTGGTTATTGCAGGTACAATAATTGTATATGTATGTGTTAGTTTATTACCGGTACAATAATTGGATTCAAAATGAACGGGAATTGAAATAACACACTAAAACCAACTAACTCATACATATAGAAAGTGTCTTAGGTTTATTTGAAATAGACAACATTTTAAATGAGAACAAAAACTGACATACGGAAAACTGACTAAACGCATTCGGATTTAGTTTAAACTTTAGAACAACGATCCATGGGTCATATATGATGTGTGCGTGTTAACCAAGCCTCAATCCGAGGTGCGGAGTGGCCAGCACCACTCGAAGTGTCCCTCTATAGTTTAAAATTGACTTCATTTTAATTGAAAACAACAACTGACATACGGTAAACCGATCAAACGCATTCTAATTTTGTTGAAACTTTAGAACAACAATCCATGGGTCATATGTGACGTGTACGAGTCAACTGTGCCTCAATCTGAGTCGCATTGTTGTTGGGACCACTCTAAGTGTCTCTCTTTTGTTTAAAACAGACAACATTTTAAGTACATATGGAAAACCAACCAAACGGATTCTGATTGTGTTGATACATTAGAACAACGATCCATGGGTAATATATGATGTGCATGAGTCAACCCCACCTCAATATGAGGTGCGGTGTGGCCGGCACCACTCAAAGTGTCTCTCTTTAGTTTAAAATGGACTTCATTTTAAGTGAAAACAACAACTGACATATGGAAAACCGACAAAACAAATTCGGATTCTATTCAACCTTTAGTACAATGATCCATGGGTCATTTGTAAAGTGTATGAGTCAACTATTCCTCAATCTGAGGCACGGTGTGGCCGAAACCACTCAAATTGTCTCTCTTTCGTTTAAAATAGACCTCATTTTAAGTGAAAACAATAAATGACATACGGAAAACCGACCAAATGCATTCGTATTCCGTTGAAACTTTAGGAAAATGATCCTTGGGTCATATATGACGTGTACAAGTCAACCCTGCCTCAATCTAAGGCCTGGTGTGGGCGGCACCACTCAAAGTGTCTCATTTTTTTGAAATGAACAATATTTTAAGTGAAAACAATAACTGGCATATGGAAAACCAACCAAATGCTTTCAGAATATGTTGATACTTTAGGAAAACGATCCATGGGTCATATATAACATGTATGAGTCAACCCTACCTCAATTCGAGCGATGGTGTGGCCGGTATTACTCCAAGTGTATGTATTTTGTTTAAAATGGACATCATTTTTAGTAAAAACAACTGGTATATGAAAATACGAACAAACGTATTCGGATTCTGTTGATAGTTATTCAGTTTTTTATGTATTTTATTTATAATTGATAATTAAATTATGTATGTATTCAATTATGAATTGAATTCTGGATTCCACATATAATTTTCATCTAAATTTTAAATTTTATTCTAAATAAATTATGTATGTTTATAATTACGTTATGAATTTTGATTTAATTCTGGATGTGTATAGTTAAAGAATGCATTATATGTTAAATATGTATGAATTTGTTCTCTATATGTATGTATTATTTTTTTATTGCAGGTATAGTAATTGAAAAGGAGCAGAATGGAGGTTGGTGTGCAAAATTGGAGTCTGTTGTGCAAATTGCAGGCTGCCGTGCAATTTGCACAGCAAGCCTATGCCAACGGTTTCAAACCGATGGCATAGGCTTGTAATAAGCCTTTCCCAACGTTTTACAAACCGTTGGGAAAGATTACTGTGGATTTTTTTGCCAACGGTTCAAATAGAAATGTTGGGAAAGAGTTTATTTTCACCACTTTTACCAACGGTTTAGTGTAAACCATCGGTAAAACTTATGCCAACGGTTTGGTTTAAACCATTGGCATAGGTTAATTTTACTAACCTATACCAACGGTTCTTTTTAAACCATTGGGATTGGTTTTCCCAATGTATTACTTCCCCACGGTTTGCAGAACCGTTGGTATATGTTATATCAACGGTTCTATGGCCTTTCCCAACGGTTCTGAACTGTTGGGAAAGTCCGCATTTCTAGTAGTGATTCTACAGTAAGACACCTACTGAGTCCAAGGAGTTCATCCAAGGTAAAATGAGGATAAGTAATGACTGGACCCGACGAGCTTTAATCGTGGAACCTACTTGTCAATTCTATATACAAGGAGTGTATCCAAGGAATCCTATAATAATATTGAAGTATTATAAAATTTCATAGAATGAATCCAAGGTTATAAAAGTATATGGTTCTAGGTGTGTCACAACCTAAGAAGGTTGTATCCTTGAATCAGAATGGGGTTCCTGAGTGCTAAAGTCATTCCCTGTGTAATCCAAGGTGAGATCGAGTTAGTCCAATCCTATTTGATTATAATGTTAGGTAATATTTTATAAGGTTCAATCCATTACCTTTCATTAGTTTGATAAGGCTAATTGTGCATGCAGCCATTTAATCAAGTCTTAATTAATAAATAAGTCCATTTGGTTCAAGACTTTCCTTTCATTAGTGTGAAAATTCTAAATAGCATGCACCCATTCATTTAATCCATTTATGGAATTTTTAATAATCAAGGTTCACTACACTACCTTCCATTAACATGATAATGGGTTCTATGGACATGCAACCAATAATTCAATTACATTTAAAAATCCTAAGTCATATACTTAGTATACTTTCTAATTCTCATTTCACATTTAATTATCAAATTGAAGCACTCACCTTAGGTGGGTCAAGTTGTGAGCATACATAGTACTTACCATTATTCAATTCAAAATTTAAATTAGGACATTAAATATACAAAATATTACTCTAAGAAATTTCAAGCCTAGGAACACCTTAATGGGGGCTCAAACGTGTCAAAATACTAAAATGAAAATTATGGACAAACATCCTACATGGGATGGATGGAGTTGTGGGTGTAACTAATAACAAATTGTCACATATTTGGAAAGAGTATAATTATATGGTTATAATTATTATAAGCATTGAATATAAATTCAATAAATGGATCCCGATGAAATCGGTGGGCCCCATACATAATTTCCAAAATTAGAAAACTTGAGGGATGAGTTATAAACCACCCACATTATGCGTGTATAAATCTCTTAGTCTAGTATTTTTCTCTCATTTTTCATGGAACAAATTAGATCTAAAAAAAGAGTAAAAACACTCACACCTCGATTACTAGGATGAGAGAAATAGTGATAAATAATGGCTAAAAAGGACTCAAGTACTTACCGTTGCGCATCCAACGTGATGAACAGAATATCGAATAGATCTTGGATGAAGGAGATATCTTGATCTAATTGTTATTCCTTTAAAAAGCTCCAAAATGAGAGAAATAGAGTTTAATCCTAATTTGGATCAGATTAGAGAAGAATTAGTGGATTAATTAGATCATTAAGGGTAAAAATATAAAATTACCCAAAAATTATCCTATGGATGGTTTTTCCACACAGTTTGACAAAAAATGCACAAACCATGCATGGGAACCTGTAGGAAAGGGTGTACCACATTTTTATAATGCACGGTTAGGGAAACTATGTGCCAACCATGTGAGATTTCACTTCCTGAAAATGAATATTATTCACATGGTTATATCTAATCATGAACCCTACCCGAACGGTTTACTCTAATCATGGGACGGGGCCATTTTTTTCAAAAAGTTGGGTTTCGGGCTCTGATGACATTTCCCTTCTTGTGTATTAGATAGATATACATAAGTACATTCATCGTAGAGTTCTTCATCCATGATCCTATGATACCTATGCATGAGCTTGATCGCCATAGTATTTTATCTCAAAACTATGTACAACTTGATTCTCATTCCCTCAGGATATGTAGTGATATCCTGACCTCCTATCTTGGATCCATCCACAAGTTCCTTTCCAAAAAAAACCTTTTCCATCCTGGTATTTATATACATTTCTATTTTAGGATGACAATTCCCAAAATATTATCAGAGGTCTCAATATCAAATCTTGTCATATGTTTAGATATATGGTAAAGTGATCTACATTCACCTTAGAATTATATTCTTTTCATCCTGAACGAATCTCATTCTAGGGAGGGTTAGGAACCCAAAATTTGCACCATACCCTTTTCCATTGAGTATTTGAGAATTATAGAGATCACAAAAAAAAAATACTGATATATTTTTCATGAAGTACTTAGAAGTGGGATGGCTTGGGATTCATTTTAAGTGATAGTATTTTAGTCCTTGTTATATATTCATTTTACTTAGATAATTATATCAAGTATTTTATGGATATATCCTCATTCAAAAAATTGTCCATCCAAGCTAACCAGCCAAACAGATCAACTAGGGGAATATATGGGAGTCTCTTCAACCTTATAATGGGATTTGGTCATCCATGAAGATGAGTAATTAAGGTGTGGGAAAGCATATCTCTCATGGTATGGATCATGAGGTTTTTCTTAGGAAACCTATGAAATGGGAGGGAATAGTTAGTAAGTGTGTTGTGCAAGTTTTTTTGTGTTGACCCCACTGTAGGCTCTACGGATGGATTATACGGTGATTAATATTAAGCGCTTATCAACTGAGTTAAATGTAAATGTAGGAAGGTATGTTTTGTGCAACATTGTTCCTTCATAAAAAAATGGAAAACACCACATATGTCCGATAAAAATTCTTCATGCCACTAGATCACCTTATTTAATTATCTTTAAAATCATGATCACCTATAATACTAGAAAACATCATTGGTTTGATGCCATGAGGAAAACTCGGTGCTCTATTGACACCACTTCCATATCTCTTGACCTCCAATCCCTTGGTTATGTCTAGTGAGCCCGAGACACCCTACGTCAACTCTAGTTCTCAACGTATACCATAACAGACATCTCTAATGATTGATTTCATTCAATTTAGATCATTCCTGAATCGATGCATACAACTGCATTTCACATGCATTCTTTTTTGGAACAATATCATCCATCACATGAATGGATTTAGTCACATGATGTTTTATAGACTATGCTTCCATGTGCTGTCATGTGAAGTTTTCACGTGAAGCATGATGGATCATGCAACCAAGATACACCACTTAAAGACATAATAAGACATATAAAAGATCATTTTATCAATGGATGATGCTCAACTAAATCTATTCTGAAATCATTGGCTTTTCATAAAAAGTAATGTAACTCACCATTACAAGAAGATTCTATATTCATCATTTTTATTCATTATTTTATCATGTGAATCCTTCAATCAGTAGTCCATTAATATACCAAAAGATCGTGTGGATCCCCTAAAGTATTCACATGAATCCATATTTGGCTATCCTCTATCCCATCATATGAAGTATAGGCAAGCTATACCCATGATTTCCTTACATGCATGCAATGTTCAAAAAATAGAGCCTCTACATGAAACTGATCCTACGATCATGGAAATCCATCAGGAGATGTAACATGTCTCTTGTGACTATATAATGTTGATCATTCAAAGATATCCACCACCTCAAGTTGGTGCATGCAACGTCTTCCCCCATGGAAATAGGCACTTCATTTGGCCATCCTCCACCTATATAAACCCTTCCTCCCCTTAAAAATCATGCACGCGAAGGATAGATAAGGGATAGAAGATGAAGTTACAAGTGAATAAGGTAAAAAAGAGGAAAAAGAGAACCAATTACGATCTTTGGGGGAACTATTTAGGAAATCACAAGCTTTATCATGTGCTACCCTTCACTCAATCACATTATTCTTTGAATTTCATGAAATGCTTTCATGTGAAGATCAGGTCCTAGATATCCATATATAAATCCTCTGTTGTATGAATCATTCTTGTGATTATTTGATGGCCTCATGTGCATGTGATCATGTGTCCCTAAATCCATGTCCTCAATCATGTGAATACCTTGTGTTTTCATGACCCTATTTTGTGTACCTCATGCATGAAAATGTGTCAAAAATTGTCATCCATGAACCCTCATTCATGAATACGACACCAAAAATTTCCATTACACATGTTCGCAGAACCCCTCACAAGACTCCCTTGAGGTCATACTAATCATATGAGAAATTGATCATCATTAAATGCTATCATGAGGGCCCATGTAGACATTTATGTGGCCTTGACATGCATGTGAACCCATGGAGAGGCCCTCCTCTCACCAAGAAAACCTTATGATGTTATCCCTCAACATGAAACCTTGGGAATTCACCTATACTAACATGCACACTATTTACCATGTGTTCATGGCATGATCCCTTTGGACATGAAAATTCAACACTTAGATGTGTGTATGATCTTATACATGTTCGTGAGACCCTGACGCATAACTCACTTAAGATCACACAATCACATTACTCCTCACTAGTCTCACGATTCCCTCATGTGTCCTTATACTTGTTTGATAAATCATAATATAGGCCTTGGAAAAGTCTGTTTTGATCATCTGGAGATATATTAGATAATTCACTTTGATCATGAAAATATATCCTAGAAAAGTCAATTTGATCATGAAAAGACATCCTGGAAAAGTCAATTTTATCATGTGAAGACATCTTGGGAAAGTCAGGTTGATCATTTGAATACATCCTAGAAAAGTCACTTCGATCATGTGAAGATATCCCAAACAATCCAATTTGATCATGTGATAGCCTATAAATAATCCAGGTTAATCAGGTGATGGCCTATATAAAAGTCAGATTGATCATGCGAAGACAACTTGGAAAAGTCAAGATGATCATATGAAAGTAAATGTCAACTTAGATCATGTAAAGATTCTTGGACATGTTATAAATACACCTTTAGATGTGTCTTCTATGTCATGTTGAAATCCTGAACATGTTGTTCATACAATCAAGACATTTCAGGCAGACAATCAAGATATTTTGAGTGGACAATCAAGGTATTTCAGGAAAAAAACTAAGGAATGTTAGGCAGATAACCAAGACATGTCATATCTACAATTAAGAAATGATAGGCAGACACAGACAAAATATTAGGCAGACACTTTGGGCATGATTCTTAGAGACCCTGGGACATGTAAACCTTGTCTGATAAAGACACTTGAACATACTCCATGAAAAATATTTTCTATGAACCTTCACTCGAGTACCCCCTTTATAAGGGTAGTGTCCTTAATAGTTCAGGGATATGCACTCATGAGACCCTAACTATGTCATGCTTCTAGACAGGCCCTCCCTGTCTTACTGAACATCATCGATAACCCTTCTATAGTTATCATTTATATTTATCTGACAGAAGATAGAGAATAAATATTCCACAAGGGAATCTATTTTGGTACAAGTCCCAATCATACCTAAACCTCAAGGATAATAATAATACCTTTGAGTTTAATTACCTATCCCAAACCTTCAGTGGGTGAGGGAAAAATTGAACAATAAGAACTCTGATTCCTATCCAATAAGGATACATAGGATGACTTCTTAAGGCCCAAGCTTCAATGGGAATCCACCTTAGTGTAATTCTATACATATTCTAATTACCTTGGCTTAAAGAACCTATATACTCATATGAGTTATTCATTTTTCCTGATTCATTAGCATATGAGAATTTGTCTTATAAATAGGCATCCTTTTAAGTGTAAGTCTTGACCATTCCATTAAGTACCTCAAACCCATCCGCAAGTTTAGGATAAAGTGAACTATTAAAACTCTAATTCATGTTACATCAAGATATATAGGATTCCTTCCTAAGTCCATAACTCTAAATGGGCATCCACCCTAGTGTAATTCCTTTAATATCCCAAATATTCCTAACTCATGGGACATAATTCTCCCATAAGTATTCCATCCTTAATCGACCATAAATGTATGATAATTGGGATTAAAAATGGATATACTTTTAAGTTTAAGCCCTGAAAATTCCCTCAAGTACCTCAATCTCATCATCGGGTTAGGGAAGAACTAAACTATGAGGGATCTGATTCTTGTTGTAAACATGATATATAGGATGCCTTCCTATATCCCAAGATCCATACCATATTCTCCATGTGACTGGTAACCATGCCTTAAAAAGGGAAACTTTAATGTGTAATCCCTATAAAAATATCCTATCACATGATGTGTTTGATCTTCCACTATCTCTTATTCCTCATTCCAAGAATTACTGACATGGTCTTAGAGACTAGAAATGATTTTACCAATAGCATGATGATGATGAACCCAGTGTGGACCCTTCATTGGGATTCAAGTCTTATTAACTCTCATCTTCACTCAAAAGTTCATACTCCTGGTGAATAAATTTGGGGCAGCCTTACATTCCTATTTCCTACTCAATACCTCTGTTGTTGCATCTTTTATTATATATATTCTTGTAACATGAACTATGAGGACTCTGATTACTATATTAATAGGATTTGTTGGATACCTCTTCATGGATTGAGCCCTATATTTATTTCCTTACATTATGATGTTAAACTACATGGTGTATTCCTGTAATATGACCTTGAACTATGTCACATGAACTATGGGGTTTTTTATTCCTATTATCATAGGATACATATGACCCCTCGTAGAGGTTCAATCCCATATCTAAGACACCGACCGCCTCCATGGATGGAAATAAACTCTTGAGATCGTGAACATGGATATAAACTAAAGCTTTATAAATGAACAACAGAATAATGGAGAACTCATGCCCCAAAAATAGTTTTTCTTGTCAACACATGGTCTTAATCAAGTCATTAGGATAGGGATAACCTGTCCTATATTTGGACTTGGGATGGATTTCATGTACATATCTTAAATATATAAGAGAGTCCCATAATATGTAATAATTCCCCCAAAAATTTTATGATGATCTTAACCTCCCATCCTCTCAAAAAATGTCATATCCTAAGTTTCATTGTGTCTAAACCCCCAATTGGATGACTTCCTTTGGAAATCTGGTTTGTGCCTTGTCATGGATGTGTGAAATGTTAGGAGGTTCTATTAGAGACAAATACAGTAAACCCAATGAAAATGATTGTGTAACCACCCTAAATCACCCAAAATTAGTTTTGAGAGAAACCAATACATGAATTTTTTAGGAAACAATGGAAAAATTATCTTAGTATGAATTTATGTAATTTTTCTAAAAAAAATATTTTTTTATTGAATAGTGAAAAATACTGGTTTTTATAGAAAAATTCATTTTTGTTTAAATAATTTAAAAAGATATATTTTGTTTTAAAATGGTTTAAAAGTTAAATTAGTTTAATTATGTTATTATTAATCCTATTTAGGTAATTGGAATCAATTTCATGTTTAATTTTGATATAAAAACTTTGTATACTTATGAAAACTTTTTCTTTATAAAATTGTTTTTTCATCGCATCTACAAGTTTAATTTTAAATTAAATTATTACACTTGTGTGAATTGAATTTAGAAAATTGGATTTAATATTTTTAATCACTATAATTAATAATATATAATATTTTCAACTTAATTTTTTTCCATAATGAAAAGTAAAACCAGTAATAATTAATTACTACGGTAAAAGTAAAAATATGTTTACTGGGGGGTTAAACTAAAAATATAAGGGTTAAAATTCCATAAAAACTTGTCCAAATCATATTTTTGTTCATATATAGACCTTATATTATATATGGTTCTGTAATGATACATTTTAGTTCCTTTATATATGTCAAAAATGTGTGTATAACTTTCTATTTTCAAAAAATCCAAGTGTGTCCTCTCCCACACTTATAAAAGGGAACCCAATATCCTCTCCTATTTACACTTATAAAGAATTTTATTTGATAAAATCCCTAAAAAATACCTTCCTTAATTCCCTAAACATGTATAATAATCCTTTGTTTGATCATAAATACAATCAAGGAAGGTTTTAGGTATAACCCTAAAGAGGTGGTCCAAATAAGAGGCATCATTCTTAACCGTGCACCTTTATTTTATTTATTATTCCACATATATAAAATATTAATAAATTATTACGATATAATAAAATCATTATATAACATATACTAAGATATTATTATGTTATTTTCATATCTTAAATCTATCTTCACTTCCATCAAATGGGAAACAAAACCATCATTCGTGTGTATGGTGGAGTACCCCCTCGCAAACTGATGTAACTCATTTTCCATCATTACCTCTCACATATATTCATAATGTTAAATTTAATTTTTAAATATTATATTAATTAAATATTAATAATTTTTTAAAATTAATATATCATATAACTTCTTACCATACCATCTATTAAACAATGATAATGTTGTTTGTGTGTACGGCGGACGACTGCCTCGCGAAGCTATGTGATTTGTTTTATTATTACCACATCACATGGATGTTACATATAAGTGTATTTAAAGATATAATATGATATTTATGATATAATTATAATTATATTAATATAAAATAACACTTTCCTTCTTTCCATTATGATCATTGAAAAATGAAAATGTTACACATGCGTATGTATGGCCTACCATCTTTATAATTGTAACGTAATTATTTTTTCATAACCATAAATAATATTTATTTTTATCAGTATAATTTTTATATATAAATGATTTTTATTTCATGATTATTATTATATATATAATTAAATAATAATCCCTTTACCCTTAGTCAACTTTCCAATGTGATTTTGGACATATGATCTAAACATCATCAAAATGTCCGACTTGCACATAAATGATTAAGTAACTGAATATAAAATGTTATTGAATAAAGTAAAAGGAATATTAAACTTTTAAAATTTTGTTAATAAATTTAATAATTAACATAATTTTATTATTTAGAAAGATAAAAAACGCATGTGATGAATCGGTTTCGAAGTAAGGGATCTCTCTAAACCACCCATTTCTTCAGGTTATGACCAATATATCTCTACCTCACTTTCACTATCTATTTAAAGTTATGTAATGGTTTTATATTATTAATATATTTATCTCACATATATACTTATCTTATTATCCCTTACTTTTATGGGTTTATACATTCCTTATGTTTATTTCTCAAATTCCTTCATTATGAAGTTTCATTTGATTATGATATGAGGTGAGATTATGCAAACCATTTTCTTTCCTTGGGTAATTATTATGTTATGAATTATGATTTAATTTATTAATAGTTAATAAATCATGAACATGTTATGATGGATGTGCCCAGATATCCTGTAAATGAATTAGGTAGTGTTTTAGTCTCATGAGACATCATTTATGGGATTATGGAGTAAACCTAATCCATTATAGAACTTTTTCCACCATGTGATATTGTCTAAGTAGTTATCCTTGAATAATGTTTATGTCATGTTATTTTTCACTGACATATTTACTATGTTACCATGTTCTTATGATACCATGTCCTTTATGTTATTCTCCCATTTGATTACTCATGAGCCTTCTCTTTTATGATATCATGTTATACCTTTGATTCACATGTTATGTTTCCTTATCATTTCTATTACCTTAATGGTATTTTTAGTCACTAATTTATTTTATTTGTTCCCTATGTTATCCTATCTAGTTTTAGGAGCTCAAATGGATTTTGGATCTCATTATGGATAATTAAATAAAGATTCCATGTTTTAGTTTCCTTTTGATTTAATATGAATCTAACATTCCAAATACACTAGGACTCATGTTCTTTAGGATGTATGTATTGGATATTTTTTTATAAAATTAATCTACTAATATTTGTAAAATGATTGGGTCGTTATATTACATAACATTCTTCCATCCGAATCTAACATAAAGCCTTCAGGTTGTTCCATGTACTATAGTAACCCAGGATTAACATACATGGATATTATATTATTTTTTATGAATATTCAGTATATTAAAAAATTACATGACCAAGGACCATAATAGTTTAGTGTCTGTGGAAACTTGAAAAATATTCTTCTATTTTGGTGAAATATATTCAACATCTCTCATAAAGATATTCCTCTTTTAATAATCCTACTTAAAACCTATATTCATAACCTAGGGAAATAAAACATAATAAAGGATGATCTTAGATTCTCAGTAAGGGTAAAAAAAATGATATACGTAAGCATAACATGAACATAGGTGTATGAGAACATGATAATAACATTTGATTATCATACCCTACATATCAAAGATCATATACATGAGTCATCGAATAAAGATTTGAAGTTCATAAGACATGAATCATAAGGGAATCAAGAGAATAATTCATAAAATCATAACATATGAATAAGACATTCAACTATGGTATACGCATAAGAATATAAAAATCATTTCCTATAAGTTAAGTAACATTTACAAAACTTATCAGGGCACTTCGTGGGGGATACACCTACTAGTAAGAACACACCACCATCCCCATTTTCATCCCTTTCCTTATAGTTCAATTGTTTTACTCCCCAAAACCATCTTAGTAGTCATGGTTTACTCCCAAGACCATCTTAGTTTTCAAGTTTCACTCATAATACCATCTTAGCAGCCAAATTCCTTTACAAAACTAAGTTCACTCCACATTCCATCCATGTATATCACATGAGATATAAATAATCACCTAATTAATTGGGGAGAGATATAGGTCCCACCTATCTCATAATAAAATCATACATATGTTTTCCACGTGATAATAAAACATTCATAATACCATGACCCATAAAAAGATATGGTTTTCAGAAACATCATATCATAGCCCATGAGATGAAATGGGTATCATAAGTATTTCATCATATTGTAATATGTGGAAAAGTGACAAGTTTCATAATAATTTCATCAAATAATAACCCATTAATATAAGAAAGTTTAATAAGACTATAACCTATGAAATAAAAATGGGTTTCATAATCATATAACCTGTGAAAGAGAAACAAGTTTCAAAAAAATATAACCTATGAAAGAGAAAGATGTTTTATAAACATCATTACATCAAAACATAAACCATTAATATAAAGAATATTAATTATACATTTAGATTATATCACCAGTAAAGAATTAGTAACACCAAAGTATGTCATATTAGATAGAAAATAATTTTTAAATATCTTTTAAGAACATTTCTTGGGAAAATATATTTTATTTGAAAAAAACATAGAACATTTTTATCTATAAAAATAACCTTTTAAAAACATATAAACGAAAAATTTAAAATAATTAAATACACTTCATGAACATAAAACATTTTTGAAAAAAAAATATTTTAAAATATCTTTGAAGACATATAAAATAATCTTATAAATCATTGAAATCATTTTATTTGAAGATAACTCTTGAAAACATATAAATGAATATTTGAAAATCATTTTAAAACACTACTTAAACATAAAACATTTTTTTAAAACCATTTCCTTTGAAAATATATTTTAAAACTTATAAAATAATCTTTGAAATCATTGAAATAATTTTCTTTGAAAATTGCTTTGAAAACTTATAAAGGATTCTTGAAAACATTTTGAAAGCCTTTTATTTGAGAATAACTTTAAAAATTTATGAAGGAATATTAAACAAATTAAAAACTTTTCTTTGAAAATATCTTATAAAACATATAAAGGAACCATGAAAAAAAATTTGAAATCCTTTTATTTGAAAATATATTTTAAAACATATAAAATAATCTTGAAAATATTTTTAAAACCTTTTATTTGAAAATATATTCAAAAACTTATGAAATAATCTTGAAGAATTTTTTAAAAAATTTATAAAACATAAAACTCTTTTAATATAATTTTCCTTTAAAATTATCTAAAAATAAAATTTAAAAACATTTTTAACAACTTTTTTATGAAACATGATTTTTGAATAAAATATATTTAAGACCAAATAGAGGAATAAAGACATATTTTTTTAAAATAAATTATTAATTATCTTAAGTAAAAAATATTTTAAAAATGGTACCATGAATTTAAAGTTTCATGAATAACATTATTAGATTAAAATTCATGATAATTCTTGAGAGATGGATCAAAAGATTTGATCAGTGGAAGCATAATCACAAACAATCCCTATAAATGATGTGATTGTAGAAATAAACTCTTACCACTTTGGTAACTTTAAATCAAAATCCTCAAGAAATAATAACATTAAATTAATATTAAAATATCATTAAAATAAGTATATTCATGATACAGCATGTAAAAGGGTAGCATATACACCTCATAAAAGAATATAGGTGCATAACATAATATGTGTCTCAAAGAAGGAAAATTGAGACAAAATTACATTAATGGTTTGGTAAATTTTGAAACATAAAATTTTATAAAAAGGATATGATAAAATAGATATGTGAATACACAAAAATTTCAGTATAATAATCATAGAATAAATTCATGGGAAGTATATATACCACACAAAATAAAAGAGTGGTAAATAAGGCATAAGTATCATAGAAATAAAAGTGAGACTAGAAATACCCTACTAATTGAGTAACTTTTGAATCATGAGATACATGAAATAATAATATCAATTATATCTTTTAATATCATTAAATAAAGTAAATTAATGATATAACATTCCATATGATAGTATATACACCACACAATAAGAATAAGTGGGGAATATAGCATACTTTTAACAGAAATAAAAGTGTGCTAGGAAGACCCTTTCCTTATTTCTTAAATCTCATAATATTTTATTCTAGGTAATAAACTCTATGATTTTATTATGACTTTATATTTCCCATTTATTAAAAATTCCATGTTAAAGTTATTTTAAGGTAATAACTGCTTTCTTTTTTGTACATTTTTTGACTTCTTATTCTTGGTCCTATTACTTAGATCATGATTTCATTATTTATAGAATTTAAAAAATGATATAAATATCATATATATTTATTATATACACATTTATAATAATATATACAATTTATAAATAATAAATTAAATATACCATTCATGGAGATGGTAGGTCGTATGTACTCATCAATGATGTTTCTGTTTTCTTATTATGTTGAAAGAAAGAAGAGAAGTAAATGATATATATATATATATATTATCATTATAGTATAATTATTATGTTATATATATCACATATTTTTATTAAACTCATCATTAATACATTACATGTAAATGTTGAATGAATCACATCGCTTTGAGGAGGCGGTGCTCCACATATCCACTAATGAAGTTATTATATTCTCAAAAAATGGAACGCATGAAGGTATATGTTATATAAAAATTCCAAAATAATAAAGTCATCATAAATAATATATAAATCATATTAAAATAGTAACTACATCATTATTACCAACCTTTAAAGGTGGTAATGGAAGAACGAACGATACCGGTTTGTGAGGAGGTAGTCTGTCATACACATGAACAATGATTGTGTATCCCATTTGATGGAATCATGTGTATGAGTTGAGGTCATACCATTAAAATAAAAAAAATTATATTGAGTATATATTTTTTATTTAATAATTATTTAATAATAATAATTTATTGGGTGGTTTAATAATTAAAACAAAAGTTCTTATTGAATGATGTTACCACTTTTTTGGGTAACTCCTTTTTGTTTACACCAAAGGGATTTCTTGGTTGGATTTCTACCCAAATTTAGGCCTTTAAGATTAAAGTATTTATTTTTGGAGGATATTTTGGTAGGTTTTTTCTGATAAAAATGGATTTATATGTGTAAATAAGTGACAATGGTGAGTTCTCTTTTATAAGTGGAAAGAGAGGACACACTTGGTATTTTTGAAAAGAATTGTGTGCTCTCCACATTTATACCTCCCAAGTGCCTTAAATAACACAAAAAATTATATACATGATGGTTTAATATTTAAATATAAACATACAAGTTTAGGGTCATTTTTACAACTTAAGTTTTAGGTTTAACCACTAAGTAATATTGTTTTTACCTTAATTGTTGTAAATAGTTTTAATTACTTTCACAAATATTTTTGTTCAAAAACTAAGTTGAACTTATTATAAAATATTAATTATATGGATTAAAAATATTTAATCCATTTTTTGATATTATAATCATATAACTGGTATAAAATAATTTAAAATTAATCCTACAGACGGGATGAAACAATGGGTTTTTAAAGTGAAAATGTTCAAATGTTTGAAATGTTATTATATCCAATTTTAATGTGAAATTGATTCCAATGACCTAAATTTTATTAATTAATATATAATTTTTATAATTAAACTTTATAACTAATTTAAAATATAATTTAACTATATAAATAAATTAAATGAAATGTGGTTTTAAATTAAAATTCATTATTTTTCACAATTCATTCAAAAATGAAACTTCTCGAAAAAATACCAAAAATTCACTCTAAGGTAATTTTTATGTTTATATTTCAAAAATGAATCTTATTTTATCAAATAAAATCTATAAAATTTTCAAAAATTATATTTAAAATAGTTTTTTCATTAAAATATAGTAAAACTACTTTTTAGAAAAATATATCTTTTATGCATAAAATTGGATTTATTCTTATCTATTGTATAGAAAACACATAATAAATATTTTAAATATTTTATTTGATATATAATATATATTTTTAATTTAAATAATTCATCAAAAGTGGTATAATTAATTTATTAAGGTAAAACATGTTTGATTTCATAAATATAATTTTCCAGCAAAAGATTTCATATATTTTCAAAACAGTTTTATTTTCATATCTAGTTAATTAGTCACCAAATAATTATTCTTATATACAATAATAGACCATATTTTCACAATGTAATTAATCATATTCATAACCTTTATTCCAACAGATAGGTGAAAATATAATAATATTTTAATAATGATATTAATAGTATATTGTAGTTTGGTAAAATTAAGTCTTGCCTGTAACAAAAGCTTTAAAAGAAACATAATGGTAACTAAAATTAACTCATAACTAGGTTTCCATATATAAGAACATAGGTGTAAGGTGAAAACATAGAAATGAAAGAGAAATGTAACTATCATGTTATGGTGGTGAGTGATAGAGAACATGGTTAGGAGAAAGTTAATGATCACAAATCCATAACCCCAAGAGGATTGAAAATGTCATTGATATCATAAAATATGATGATAATAGGACAAATTTTGATTTCAAGACCCTTTCCTTAAAGATAAATATTTTTCATGAGAAGATATACTTACTTTATTTCATCATCGTCTCACCCTCTATTTTTCCTTAATCAATTTCTACTTCATATCTTATTTCAATAAATGAAGGTGAATTTTTCATTCCTGAAGCATTATCAAATCCTGAGATCCATAAATATAATTATAGGATATTCCATCAATCTTTATCACAACAAAATGGTAAGCACAAGTTATTAAATATGCATAAATCCTCACATGGATAGATAATACTTTAATATATAAAACATGTTCTGAATTTTAACATAAACCATTCCATAAATGGATAACCTTATAAGCCTTCTGAAAGATGAAAGTCTGAAACTTTAGAAAAAAGGTCATAAATTTATAAAAATTAGCTTAACATTGATCCCCCCAAATATTATAAAGTATCTCTTATTTTTCACATACCAAACATGTGAATACCTTCATCATGTATTCTCTTAAAACAAGGTAATAATTTAAATTACCATCTAACCATATTGAAAACATGAATTCTTTATTATTCCAAATATTATTAGATATATTTCATAAATCCAAAATGTTTTAAATTTCATCCATGATAACATAGACCACTTTTTCAACAAATCCTTAATCAGTTCCAAGGTAATCAGTACCATCCAATTTATTTATTCATATCCAACATATCTTTATCCAATAATCATTATCTCAACATAAATATCATATTAAGGGTTCTCTTTCCATTAATCATGTTATTCCCATGAATGTTAACTCTCAATTAAATCAATTTTCTAGTCCCTCAAAACCATTCCAAATATTCTTTTAAATCCTTAGAAAAAAATATAGACAGGACAATCCTTATATATTTCACACTTCATATAACATAATTATTGAATCAAAATACATAAACACTTCTATTATTTCACTTCATCTGTAATCAATTAAGTTGGATTCCTCATCCTATTCCTTAATACCTCTTTCATTTCACATTTCACCTGTAGTCTCATAATCAACAATAATATAACCATTACTCATACCACCTTTCTGATTCTCTTTGTGATCTTTCCACTTCAGACATTGATTTTTATAATTACCATTCATTTCACATTTAAATCTTTTTAATTGTCGATGATGACTTAGGTAGGCCTTTATTATCATCCATTTTGTTAACCAAACTTTTAATTTTTCCTTTTTAGTTACTCACTTTCTGTCCTTCTTTTCCACTATCAAAACATCTTCCCATTCCTCTAAGACATTAACTTGGGTGTTTATTTCCACATTCTCAACACAAAGGAAACTTAATTTTCTTTCCTCCATGTTCTTTATTACCTGAATACTCAGAAATTTTCTCACTTCTATTCTTTGCTGAGTGAGATAGTTAGTTAAGGTACATTTTGTTAATCATGTTCTATGAAAATCGATTAGGAATGGTCACAACATCTTTTACTCCAAACATCATCCCATTTTACTTCTTATTAGCTAATTTCCCTTCACATTCAATGTTATATTAATCCTTTATAATTACCTTTATTGACTAAGATCATAAATCATAGTGTGAGTAACACTTATCATCGATGAAAACCATATAATCATGAAAAATAACATATAGGATGCCTAAATCATGACACTTAATTTTAAATATATGACACCTTAGGCTTATCCTTAGATACAACCCTAGACATATCCTTGGAAATATCTATAGTGATCTCACAAAAATTTTCTCATTCTAGTTTCCAAAGGTTGACTAAAACTTTCCTTTGATACCAAATATAGTGACCCTATCTTATAATGTGACATCCTAGACCTGGATTCCACTTTATGGTTTCCCCAAGCTCGAGGGGATACATGGCCTCAAGCACATCTCCCAGAATACCAGAGGCTCCCGACTAGTAGTGAGGGCCTAGGGTGTGTCTATGGGGAGAATATTCCCTCATTACCAAAGTGTGACGCAGCTTGTGAGAGTAAAATTAGGTAAATTGTAGAAGCAATATAAGTAAATAGAAGGCACAATGTAAAATAGAGACAATAGGAATAATATATGAAACAACTGGAATAAAATTCAACAATATATGATGATATGTTATGTACTAGAAAATTGGAAATTATGGATACAATACAGTAGGCATAATATTTTCCACAATAGTATAATGGAAATAAAAGACTATCCAAAGCATCCTAAGTTCTAACACAGTCCTCTTCTATCAAGATATGTACTAAAAAGAAATTAATAAAGTGTTTTAAGTCATATGATTCCCTTTGTCAACACCTATAACCATGTAATCTACTCTGGGTACCAAACGGCACTCAGAGAGGGTGTGAGTTAAATCTCAGTGGTCCACCACCAATGGTGTATATATCATACGACCAATGTAATGGAAATTTAACAACGTAAAGGAATTAATATATAAATTAAATCAGTATAATGTAACTAAATACCCAAATACCTACTTAATCCATCAGCTGGTGTCTGAACATGTAACCACTTCATTTAATTAAGAATTTATCAATTTATGTTGATAGGTCTCGTGAGGCAGATCCCACACTAACATCACGTCATGATAGTATAAATAGTGAAGTTTCCAAGATGTAATAAGAAAACCATGATCAATGATATTTAATGGTTAATTCCCAATGTAATAACCAAGGTGACTTAGACCTCAAGTGTCTCCAACTCAGTAATAATTGTAGCCTGGAATGGGGTAAGAGTGTAATCCAAGGAGCATAATCCAAGGCATTCCACAATTATGATCCAATTGAGTCCAAGGTGATTGACCAAGGTAAAATAGGGCTAACCAATGAATAGTCCTGATGGGATTTAACCATGGAACCTACTTGTCAATGTTGGATCTAAGGAGTGTATCCAAGGCATCCTGTAATGATATTGAATGGATCCAAGGAGTGTATCCATGGAATCCTATAGTAATACATGAGGGATCATACTGTGTCATACCGAGCATCCAATAATAAAAAAGGATCGAGATTTAGGTGGGTCTCAACCTAAGAAATTTGCATCCTTGAATTATAATGGGGTTCCCGAGTGCTCATGGCATTCTACGATTAGAATCCAAGGTGATCTCAAGTTATTCCATTCCTATTTGATTATGAATTAATGTAATATTCCATTTGGTTCAAAACTTTTATTTCATTATTGTGATAAGGTCAAGTAGCATGAAAATTTTTTATCAATTCATTTGGTTCAAGCCTTTCCTTTCATTGGTGTGACAAGGCCAAGTAGCATGCAACCATTCATTTAATTCATCTAAGGCATATTCCATAATTTAAGGTTCATTCTGCTACTTTCCATTAATGCGGTAAGGGGTGCTACAGATATGAAACCAATTAATCATTCACATTTAATTATCAATTTTAAGAACTTACCTTAGGTAGGTGAAGTGGCACACATACATGGTACTTTCCATTATGCAATTCGTAATATAAATCAATCCAATTAATATAGAAAAACTTACCCTTAAAATGGTCAAGCCAAGGAACACCTGAATGGTGGTGCAAACATGTCAAAACACTAAGAAACAACTATAGAATAGCCTTCGACATTGAAGGGATAGAGTTTTTGTTATAACCACCAATAATTAATCACATGTATTAGAAGATCATATCCATATGGTTCTAACAAGTATAATCATGGAATGTTAATTCTATAAATGGCACCTGATGAAATCGGTGGGCCCCACATGACAAATCTAAAATCAATAAACTTTAGGGATGAGTTATATACCACCCACCTTAGGGTTGTATGATCCTTATCCTCTAGTATTGTCTCTTTATTTGGCTCGGATTGGAGTAGATCTAATAAAAATAGAAAAACACTCATACCCCTATATCTCAGTCAAGAGAAAAATAGAATGACAATGGATCAAGAGGACGTGAGTACATATTGTTGTACATACAATGTGATGAACGGAAGCTTGATTGGTTTCTGGATGAAGGAGATCTTTTGATTCCAAGGTTAGATCTTCAAAAATCCCCAAATTCATAGAGAAATAGAGTGATCCAATATAATCTTGGAATAGGGAAGATGGAGGAATCTTAATCGATCGTTAATGGAAAAACTGTAATCCTATGTACAGTTTGTCTGCATGGTTACCTGTGAAAAAGGGGAAATTACACGGTTAGGATACAAGACTATGTGCCAACCATGCAAGGTGGCTCGATCCAAAAAAAACACAATCTTCATGGTTTACTCTAAACCATGTTCCACACCTGTTTTCCCCAAAAAGATGGGTTATGGGCTTTGAACTTTCCATGGAAACCCTTGATACCTTTACTAAACCATTAGGAATATATTTTAGGTCCAAAGTAAATATTTATACTGAAAGTTAAAGGAACCATACCAGAGCAAAAAATTGGGTTCTTACAATCTTCCCCCCTTAAAAGAACTCATCCCCGAGTTCACCTTCCAAGGTTAAAGAAACATTGTCTGAGAAAAACTCTAGCCATTGGGTATGTACGTTGGCTTCCCTCTCACAAGTATTTTCTTGTACTCGTTCATGCTACCATAGCACCAGTAATAGTGGGAAATACCAGCCTCGAAGATCCTTCTTGATCTGGTTAATGATGCGTACTAGATATTTCTCAAAGGTTGAATCAACATCTAATTAAAATTCTTCGGGATAAAAATTATGAGATGGGTCTCCATGATATTGGAAAAGTTATGAAATATGAAAGACGTTGTGTAGGGAACGGTACCTCTACAGTGGTAGCAACTAATAGGCTATCGATCTGACTCTCTCTATAATTTTAAAAGGCCCTAAAATGAGGCAACAGATTCCCCTACTTTCATAACCGTTTATGCCCTATCCTAGGCGATACCCAAAGAAAAACAAGATACCAGACCTTTAACTCGTGGGTTCGTTGATGGTGATCAGCATATGATTTCTTTCTAGAATGGGTAGTAGTATTTTTCTTTCTGATCAGTTGAACTTTCTCTAAAGTCTCCTAAACAAGATGAAGACCTAGTAGGGCTACCTCGCCTACCTCTATCTAGTAAAAGGGTGAATGGCATGGCCAACCATATAAGTCCTCAAAAAATCCATATGAATTGTCTCCTAAAAGATGTTATTATAGGCGAACTCGATGATAGGGATATGCTTCTCCCAATAATTGCTTAAATAAAGGACACATGCTCAGAGCATATCTTCTAGAACCTATATTTTCTTTTCTTATTTTTCATCTGTCTGAGGGTGAAAACTTGTGCTTAGAAGAACCTATGTTCCCATTTATTTTTTTTAATCCCTTCCATAACTATGATGTGAAACGAGCATCCCAATATAAAGTGATAGTATGTGGAACCCCGTGTGGTCTAATGATATCACGGACATACAGCCTTCCCATATCATCAACTGAGAAAGTCTCACAAATAGGAATTAAGTGGGATGATTTCATTAGTCGATCAATGAATACCCAGATAGAATCACTACCCCTCAGCGACCTAGGTAATCTGACTACGAAATCCATAGCAGAATCTTCCCATTTCCATTCTGGGACTAGAAGCGATTGTAGCAAGCCCGTAGGTCTCTGGTGCTCTTCCTTCACCTGCTGACAGGTGGAACACCTAGTGATAAAGCCTTTAATCTGATGTTTCATCCTAATACACCAATAGCGGTGTCTAAAATATTGATACATCTTAGAGATTCCTAGATGAACTACCTACTGAGAAGCATGTAACTCCTTAATCAACTCCTCTCTCATATCTGTAGGAACCCAGATATGTCCACGTAGATGCAGGATATTGTCTCTATCCACAGACCAATCCGGAGGTAGGATATCTCATGATATACTCTCACAAAGAACAAAGCCTTTAGGATCCGAAAACTATCTAATTTTCACCTTATCAAGGAGGGAAGAGGTAGCTATTAAGGATGAGAGGTAAGACTACTTGTGATTGTCATGAAACACTAGATGTATCTCATAAAAGAAGTCCATTAACTTCCATTCATCACTAGCTTCTCGTACGGCCTATGCTTGAGTTTTCTGACTCAGTGAATTTGTAACCACATTTCCCTTCCTAGGCATATAAGAAAGCTCAAAATAAAAGGATTGTAGATATTAAACCCATTTCTACTATATGAGGTTCACTTCATGCTAATAAAAGATATATTTAAGTATTTTGTGGTCTGTGTACACCAAAAATCACTAACCCAATAGATAATGTCTCCAGAAATGTAAGGCATGGATAACTGATAATATTTCAAGGTTGTGCGTTGGGTAATTTCTCTCATGAGGACTCAACTACCGAGATCCATATGCAATGACTCTCTCTTCCTTCATTAGTACTACTCCTAATCCAATGCATGATGCATCATATAATATGGTATAACCTATACCCAACTCAGGAAGAATTAGAATAGGTGTTGATACAAGCCTCCCTTTCAGCTCCTGGAAGGATTTATCACATGCTTCTGACCATGTGAACATGAAACCCTTCTTTGTAAGACCAGTAAGAGGTGAAGAAAGACGAGAGAAGTCCTGTGTGAAATTCCTATAATATCCTTCCATCCCTAAGAAACTATGTATATCAAACACATTCTCGGTCTACTCCAAGGAAACTACAACACTAACCTTTTTAGGGTTAATAGATACTCATGATTCTGAGATAATATGTCCCAATAAGTGGAATTTATCAATCTAGAAGTTTCAATTAGAAAGATAGGCATAAAGATGATGCTCTCTTAGTGTAATTAGAATGATCTCAAGATATTTGGCATAGTCACTACGAGTGAGAGAATACACCAAGATGTCATCCACAAAGACCACAACAAAAGAGTCCAAATTGGGGTGGAAAACCCTATTCATCAAAGCCATGAAAATAATAGGCACATTCGTAAGACTGAACAGCATAACAAGGTACTCATATAGACTATAAATTCTATGTAAAGTTGTACGAGGTATGTCTGATGGTCTGACTCGCAGCTGATGATAAACTGATCTTGGGTCGATCTTAGAGAAGACCTTTGCTCCTCAGAGCTAGTCAAAGAGTTCGTATATTTAAATAAGTGGATACCAGTTCTTGAACATAAGCTGGTTCAACCTTCTGTAATCCATGCATAGATGTAAGGTTGTATCTGCCTTCTTAGAAAAAATCATAGGTGAACCCCCAGAGGGTGTACTGGACCGTATAAAATTTTAGGCCTCTAAATACTCTAACTGCTTCTTGAGCTCCTAAAGCTCTGTAGGTGTCATTCAGTAAGGAGAAATGGACACTGTATCTACTCATAGGACAAGCTCGATTGTAAACTTTACCTATCTCAAGAGATAAGCAAAAAAAATGTCAAGAAATACATCCTTGAAATGGTCCACTACTGGAGGGTAATCAACTTGACGTAAAACCTGATCCTCCATGAAGAGATTTGAAATCTTTTTGGTCACTCCACCTATCCCATGACGCTCTGTTCCCGCTCTACCATTCTATACATCCCACTCACCCTTATGTAGATAACTGCCACCCTCTAGTGATGTAAAATATACCCTACGATGATAGAAGCCTCCAAAAGCATGAATGTGAACTAACTAATCCATCATGAGAATGACATCGAAACCCATCATCTTGATCACAAATAGGTTCCATAAAAAATATTAACTTCCTACCTCAAGGGGAAAGTTCTTACACTGGTGTATTCCCTCTATTTGTACCCCTAATGACATATCTAGGTTCATTGCCCTATAGTAATATTGTATCTCTAGTCTGAGACTTTCTACAATAGATATAGAGATAAAAGATTGTGAAACACCTGTATCAAATAAATTAGATACAATATTAGAGTCTATTAGAATACTACCTCATACTGAAAATGGTCTCGATGCCCGATCCTCAGCTATTGGTTGTAGTGCATGCAGATGACCTGATCCACGGCCCTGTGAAACGGATGGAATACCATGATCATAACTACACTTTTGTCACTTCAACTGATCAATGGTCTAGATACCATGGCTATGAACTCCCACTAATCCATACCTACCAGTGATTTTCCATCTCCCTGCCTAACGTAGTGTAAAAGAACTTGCTCCTAAATGTGGAGCTGGTGCAGATCCTTTTCCAATCGAAGCATGTGGAAAGGTCCTACAGAAACTCGGAAGAATGACTCATGTGGCCACAAGCCCAACACTTCATTGGGTATCTATCACACTAAGGATTTAAATACCCCCATCGCCTACACTAATGAAAAACTTTAGAGATTTTGAAATGGACACTCTGGTTGTCACTGCCCTGAAGAGAAACCTCAAGGGAACACTTCCTACCCCTAAAAGAAATACTAGACTGACATGGCATTGATCCTTTAAACCTGGTACTATTTTTCCCCATTAGGTTATGCTTAGTGATAATAGAATGATTGACTATTTCGGAAAAGGTAGGTAGGATATATACATTGACCTGGGTAAGGATATTGTACTATATCCTATCCTCAAAATGTATCACATGTGAAATCTCATCACCGGCTAGAAGAGGTGAAAAGCACTGAAACTCTGTGAAATGTGGTGATTATTCCATAACTGACATAGAACCCTACTCAAGATGCATGAACTCTCTAGCTCTATCAGATCTCAGTTTATAAGGAAAGAGCTAGTCATAGAAGGCAGTCTGTAAATCAACCCATAACATGACCTAATGACGATCGACCTAGGTATTCACATCAAACCAACACTTGGTCGTGTCCTAAACCATGTGGGTGGAAAGTTTGACCCTTCAATTTGTAGGCGTCTCCAGATGCTCAAATATAGATAGGGTGGCTTCAAGGAAAGACTCAATAGCCTGTGGACCGCTATCCCCTGAGAAAGTAGGAGGATGTCGCTACTGTAACTCATGAGTCATATCAGCCATCGTGGGTGCAAGCCATGGAGCACCATTCATAGACTGAATTAGACGTAAGAAACTATCACAAACATGGGAATCGGTGCCCAAATTAGGTACAGCAGGTGGTGCCTCAAGTGTAACTCCTTAAGGTAAGAATATCTTCTCAAGTCCCACCATGTATGGAGCATAGTCGTTGCCACCCTCCTAGAGTACGATATGAGGACGTCGTGGTGGAATTGATCTACAATTTCCAAACACACACCTCAGAACAAGCTTTATTAGAAAGATGTCATCACTAGTAGAATCTGAACATAAGAAAATGCACTACCCAAGTCATACTACCCCAGCTACCCGCTTAGACAGCCAGGTATCATTAAGTGATCAAGTATAAGTTTCATTTCATTTTTATTTTAATTTCCAAGTTCACTCCTTTACCTTTCATAATATGACAAGGAGGGATAAGGATGTGTAACCATTTCATTTTATATGTCATGATTCAAATTATAATGGACAATCATTTCCATTGAATCAGTTCCATTACACTTATCACTAGAAACGACACCCATTTATTTATATCATAATGGTTCGACTTGGTAAATTACTCATCCCAACCCATGAAGACCCATACACCTCATGAATTGAGATAGGAAATCACTCAATCGCAACCAAGATTAATATATGTTCATTAAATTATCTTAACATCACTCAATAATAACAAGTGTATCAAGAAATGAAAATCAGTGAAATGAACCTATATGGAACGACAATATGCATGACATGTGAATTCTAGGTTCCTATAATGATGCATGTAACAATGATCATTTCCCTCATATCATCGGGACAAGGGTGAGAGAAAATACTCAAATAGTGTAATAATCAACAACACAACACAACATGTACATCACCCAACAGTGAAATAATATCAACTTTAATAGGAAAAATCATAACAACAATTTAATTTTGGTTAACTTGTCTTTTACCTTGAACATGGGTTCATGACGCCCAAGCACGGCTTATGACCAAGTCCCCAGCATTCCTAATCTCCAATCTATTGTCTCCAAAATGTAAAGCAAGAAAATAAACCATCTCTGATACCACTTTTTAACATCTCGGACCTAGATTCCACTTGATGGGTGACCCAATCCCGGTGGTCCACATGGCCTCAAGTGCATCTCCCCAAACACCATAGGTTTCCAACTAGTAGCGAGAGCCTAGGGTATATCTGTGGGGAGACTATTTTCTCATTACAAAAGTGTGATTTAGTGGGTGAGAGTAAAAATAGGTAAATAGCAGAAGAAAATTAAGTAAACAGAAGACATAGTGGAAAATAAAGACAACATGAATAATAACTAAAATAGAAGGAATAAAATTCAATAACAAATGATTATATGTCATGTACTAGAAAACTGGAAATCATGGATACAATATAACAGGAATAGCATGTTCCAAAATAGTATAAAATAAATAAAATACTATAAAACTCAACCCGAGTTCCAACTCAGTCCTCTACTATCAGGATCTATACTAAACTGTAAGAAATAAAGTGTTTAAAGTCAAATGATTCCCTTTGTCAACACATGAAACCATGTAATCTACTTCGGGTACCAAATGGCACTCGGAGAGGGTGTAAGATAAATATTAGTGGGACACCACAAACAATTTCTATAACATCCAACCCGTGTAATGGAAATGTAACAATGTGCAGGCTTACATATATAAAGTAAAGTAGTACAATGTAACTAAATACCCAAGTACCTGCTTCAGCCCTCGGCTGGTGTCTGAATATGTAACTAGATCATTTAATTAAGAATTTACCAATTTATTTTGATAGGCATCATGAGAAAGATCCAGTACTAACATCACCTCATGATATTATAAATAGTGAAGGTTCCAAGATGTAACAAGGAAACCATGATCAATAATATTTAATAGTGAAGTCCCAAGGTAATAACCAAGGTGATGTAGACCTCAAGGGTCTCCAAATAAGTAATAACTATAGCCTGGCATGGGGTAAGAGTTTATTAGTGTAATCCAAGGAATTCCACAATGAGGCGCCAACCAAATCCAAGGTGATCGACCAAGATAAAATGGGGTTAAGCAATGGTTGGTCCCGAAGGGATTTAACCATGGAACGTACTTATAAATACTAGATCTAAGGAGAATATATATGGAATCCTGTAGTGATATTGAAGGTATCTATGGAGTTAATCCCTACAATCCTATAGTACTACATGAGGGACCCAATAGTATCATATCAGGCATCCAAGAATAGAGATGGATTGGGATATAGGTCGGTCTCAACCTAAGAAAGTTGTATCATTGAATCAGAATGGGGTTCCCGAGTGCTCATGCATTCTATGATTAGAATATAAGGAGATCTTGAGTAATTCTATTCTTATTTGATTATGAATTCATGTAATATTTCATCCATTTCAAGACTTACCTTTAATTAGTGTGATAAGGTCAAGTAGCATGAAAAATAATTATCAAGTCATTTAGTTAAATCATTGTCTTTCATTGGTGTTACAAGGCCAATTATCATGAGGCCATTCATTTAATACATCTAAGGAATATTCCATAATTTAAGTTTCATTTCTCTACATTCCATTAATGTGGTAAGGGGTTCTATGGATATGAAACCAATTAATCATTCACATTTAATTATCAATTTAAAGAACTTACCTTATGTGTGTCAAGTGGTAGGCATACATGGTACTTTCCATTATTCAATTCATAATATATTTCAAGCCAATTAATATATAAAATATTTCTTTTAAAGTGGTCAAGATAAGGAACACCGTAATAGTGGCACAAACGTGTCAAAACACTAAGCAACAACTATGGCATAACCTTCGACATGGAAGGGATGGAGTTGTGGTCATAACCACCAACAATTAATCACATCTATGGGAAGATAATATCCATACGGTTCTAATAATTATAATAATTGAATATTAATTCTATAAATGGATCCTGATGAAATATGTGGGCACCACATGACAAATCCAAAATCAATGAACTTTAGTGATGAGTTATAGAACACTCTCCCAAGGGTTTTATAATACTTATCCTTTGGTATTGGCCCTTTATTTGGATCCGATCATAGTAGATCTAAGAAAAAGATAAAAACACTCATACCCTCATATCTTGGTTGAGAGAAAAATAGAAAGATAATGGCTCAAGAGGACTCGATTACTTACTGTTGCACATCTAATGTGATGAACAGAAGCTTGATCGGTTATAGGATGAAGTAGATCTCTTTATTCTAAGGTAAGATCTTCAAAAAGTCCCAAATTGGAAGATAAATAACTTAATCCTGCATAATATCATATTAGGGAATATTGAGGTGTCTTAATAGATCATTAAAGGAAAAAATGTAAATTTAACCAAAAATTTCTTGTGTAGGATTTGTCTGCACGATTACCTGGGAAAAAGGGTCTCTTGCATGGTTAGGCCACATGTCCATGAGCTAAGCCTATTAGGGTATATCGGATTGAAAATCGGTACCTATAGGTTTTGGATACTATCACATTTTATTTAATTCTCAAAGTGACCTGAATAGAATTTGGAAAATTTGTAACATCCACCATAAACTTGGCTTACTTAGGATCTCTGACTGGGACTATTTATTTAACCCATACACCCATAGGAATACAATGGCCCAAATATGGGTTAGATTTCATGGCCTGAATTGGTACTTTTGGCATCCAAAAATCCTAAATGACATTGTTTCTTATATTGTATTGCCATTGAAAATTGACCAGAGAACACTAAATGCTGATTTGGGCCTCTTTGTGAGGGTTATGGTGGAGTTCAACCTTGATGCACCACTTCCTGATTCAATAAGATTCAATTCCAAAGACTATAAAATATAAATTTGAATAGAATATGAGAAAAAGACACCATACTATAAAATTTGCAAACTCATTGCCCATACCATAGAAAATTGTCGGGTGGTTAGGAAACAAGTGGTCCCACTATTGGAGAATGAATGAAAGGAAATGAAAAGTAAAAAAATGGAAATACCCCCATCATTCATATCCCAAAAACTTATAAAAGAAGGATTAAGGTATGGGTGAAGAAAATAAATAAATCAATGGCTTTAATGAATACCTCGAATGTTTCCTGGTATGACCTTGTAGAAGAGGAAGACAATAAATATCTCAACATCTTTAATGAACTAGAGTCCCTTGTTATGAATGTTACTCAAAAAGAATAGGAAACTGAACATTGGGAGAATGATTCAGGTGAGGAATCTTCCTACCCCACTGGTACTGTTATTTCTAACCTCTCTGAATCAGGCAAAGCTCTCTTGAATACAAACATTATTAATCCTGGAGGTAAGGCGAGTGACAAAGAAGCATGGAATCCTATTGGGGCACCAATCAGTGTGGAAATAGAACTCCATTAGGATGTTCCACCTCTCATTCAAGGCTAATCGAACTCACCTTTGGGTTTGGGCAGTGAAACACATTCAGCCTCAACTATAGGATCTCAGATAATTAAACTGTCTGGTGGCCAACACAATGAAACTGATCCTACAATGGCAGCTTTGACAGCATGAGCTACACCTATGGACTCCTCTAAAGGTAAGTAATCACATGATTTTCATAGTGAAATTTCTAATGGTATGAATATTGACAATGGTAAATCTTTCTACCCCTCTTCTACTTTGGGCTATGATTCAAAATAGGTTGACATACTGCTTAGTAGAAAAGCTGACAAGAACAAGTAGGTTAATAAAAATACTTATGAATAGAATAAGTGGAAACCCACTTTGGGTTCAGACTTGGGTTGTGGAAAGTTGATTGGTAGATCTGAACACCCAATTGGTTCAGACAGTGTACCCCCCAAGGATATGACATTTGAACCTATGGATGCTACAAAGAACACCTTGGCTCTAGACAGTACCCTGATACAGGGTCTGGTTGCCTCGAACCTATAAGAGAAGAATGATGCCAGCTCAACTGACTTGGATATGAAATAGAGGTTTACCTCCTTGTCTCCTCAGGATCATCCAAACCTGGTGGACACACCAAATATGTCCCCAGGTTCTAGGAAGAGGTCAGGAAAATCTTCAGGTACTTCAAAACATGACTACCTTGCTACAACTAGATCAGTCACAACTCTTCATAACTTTTTCAATTAATCTGTATGTATATACCAATCTATTAATGGTATTATTATGAATGGAATAATTTAGAACCTGAATACCTAGCATGATGATGACCATAATTCCATTAGAAATAAAAATATATATATATAAATTTTCATATGAATGAGTATAACACTAAGACAGTTAACCCAAACATCCCCCTATTACATTTAAAAGAATTAAAGAAAAGACCAATATCCCAAACACTACTAAACAGATCATAAGATATACTAGATGCAAGGGCTTGGGAAAAAAAGGAGTTCTAACTATAATTTTCAATTTAAATAAAGATCCTTTTTTTGAACTGTCAGGGTATTTCCAACTCTGACACTTTTACTGCTTTAAAAAATAATGGTTAATACCCACTGCCCAATTTTGTTTTCTATTACTGAACAAAAAATTAATTTCTCTTCCAAGTATCATCATTTATGTCAACATGTTTATTCTTTTACTAGCTCAACAAAAAAATTCCTCCTGTGTTGAATCTCTATGGATTTTTTTCGCACATTTCCATTCAAAATGTCAACATTTTTAACATCTTAGAGCAAGCCTTCATGTGTGATTTTGTTTTTTTTTTGTCACTCTTATTTTATCCTCTTTTGTTTATTCCAAGAATAGATATCAAGATATGAGGCACCTCTGGGATGATCTTACATATCTAGGTTCTAGTATTAACACACCTTGGTTAGTAATTAGGGACTTCAATGCTATAATCAATTCAAGTGAGAAACTTGGTCCTTCACATGCTATGATTTCCATGAGAGAATTTAACACCTATATTGAATAAAACAGCCTTATTTAAATAAATCTTAATGGTGACAAATAAACCTGGTGTAGAAAGAATTTCAATAGGGTGGTCACCTTTAAAATAGATATAGCCTTCATGAATGTTCCTGCTTAAGATAAATGGGACACCATTTCCAGCACCACCCTTAAAAATCTCCACTATGATCATCACCATATTTTGGTTAATGTCTCTACCAAATATATGAAACGTTCTCTTAATTTTAGGTTTAATAATGCTTGGTTATCTAACATTAAATTCACTAAAAACATAAAAAAAATTGTATTTCCATGACACATTTCAATGATTCCCTTGCTTTCTCTATCAAATTAAAATCTCTTAAACAGATGCTCAAAGGTTGGTGTAGCTCAAATGCCAAAAAAATAACAAGGACACACTTCCTCCTAATAATGATCTCAAACAACTTCAAAACAATAACAATGGCTCTGACTTTTTCACTGATCCAAATCATGAAAACAATATTTCGATAAAGCCCAACTCTTTTTTCACCTTTACAGAAAAGATGAAGAAACATACCTTCAATGTAAAATGGTTATCTGGCGGTGATAAAAAAACTAATTTCTATAACTCCCTTCAAATATCTCAGAAAGAATGTAGGCCTCTATCCTATTTAAAAGATGGAGAAAACCTTTTAGACAATGAATATGACATTTCTAATCATATTGTCTCTTACTTATAATATATCTCTAATATCCATGATATTAAAAAAGACCTCCTACCTGAGATCATACTGATGATGGTCAATGATGAAGATAACACCTTTCTTCTTAACATTCCCCTTGATCATGAAATTAAAGACACTGTCTTTAGTTTAAATCATGATAGTGATACTATACATGATGGATTTAATAATGGTTTCCTCCAGCACTACCGAGATATTATTCATTTTGATGTTTGAAAGATTTTCAAATCTTTCTTCTCTGATGGTGTTCTCCCTCATGGATTAAATGATCAATTTTTCTCTCTAATTCCAAATATTGACAGTGATTCTGAGATCCACTTTTTTAGGACCATGGATCTCATTAACACCCTTTATAAAATAATCATGAGAATCATTACTGATATGTTTTCATATATCACAAAACAAATAGTCTCCCTGAATCAATTTGGGTTTATTAAGGGTAAAACCATACAAAACTACATTTATCTTTCTTTAGAGTGTATTAACACATTAAAAAATCCAACTGAGGAGGAAATATTTCCATTAAACTTTACTTTAAAAAATCTTTTGATACCATTGATTCGAGTTTTATTTTCAAGGTGCTTCAATATTTTAGTTTTAGTGATACCTTTATAACTACTATTATAACTTTTTTCAATTCGGCCTCCATTTCCATTCTGATTAACAACTCCCTCAGGGTATATTTCAAATTCACCAAAGGTGTTAAACAAGGTTACCCCCTTTCTTCCATCCTTTTCTCCATTGTAGAGGGTTGTCTTAGATGTTTTCTCACATGTCTTGATGATCAAAACAAACTCAATCCCATTCATGTCTCGTGTAACGTGAATGCTCCCACTCACCTATTATATGATGATGATATCATTATTTTTATTCAAGGTGATAAAAGAAACATTTGAAATCTAAAAAATTCCCTTTTCTCATTATGAGGATATTTCTGAGCAAGCGATCAGCTGGAAAAAAATATTCTATATTCTTTAGAAAAAACATTCCCACTAATAGGAAATAAAATATTATAAGTGATATAGGTATAAAAGAGGTTTCTCTTCCTTTTACATACCTAGGTGTCCCCATCTTATGGTGTAGACCCAAATCTTTTCTTTTCTCTGCAATTGTTGACCAAGTTATAAACCATCTTTCTTCTTGGAAAGGAAAATCCCTTTCTATGGCGGGAATAATCTTCCTTGTAAAATATACTATTGTTTCTAAAATGGTTTACTCTATGTTGGTATACAAATGGCCTACTATTCTAATTAAAAATAATAATACTGTAATAAAAAAAGGACAGGTAGCATTATGGAAATGAAAATTTTCACCATCCCCTAGTTGACTTGTTGAAAACCTATTGATAAGGGAGGTATTGGAATAAAAAATCTTAATTACTTTAATGAGTCTCTTCATGCCAGGATCATGTGGAATCTTCTCTATAATAAATATGACTCTATTTATTTTCTAAAAAATATATTTCTTGAAAAACTAAAGAAAGGAAACTTGAATTTTTTTACCTCATCTACCTGGACATCCATAAAACATTCCTTTTATTACATAATGAATAACTCCTAGTGGATGGTCTCTAAAGACTCCTCCATGAACTTATGGTTGGATAACGGGACTGGATCTCCTTTAATCTCTATGGTTTCTCTTGGCCAAAATCCTGATAACACCAACCTCTCTATCAGAGATGTTCTTAACTCCCTAACTAATCATCTCCCTGACACCATTATGAATGTCATTGAAAACTATCCTTTCCCTCATGCTGATGATTTCTTAATTTGGGAAACTACACACAATGGAATTCATAACTCAAAAAAAATTTACAACCATTATTTTTGTAACTATGAAAGTGATTTTGGGTGGATAAAACTTTTTGAAAACCCTTGGATAAAACCTTCAAGATTTACTCTTATTTAGATCCTTGATCATAACAGAATCCCCATAGATGATCATCTTCAATCGCATGGTATTCAACTCTGTTCTAAATGTACTCTCTGTAATCAACATAGAGAAGATACCAAACATCACTTTCTTTCTTGTTCCACTTCTTATACTCTTTGGAACTATATTTTTGACATTTTTTATTATATATGGTTGAATCATGACTCTGTCAAAACTCAACTAAATATATGTGTGGATATGGATAGTTCTCAGTAAATTAAGAACATTTTTCTTGCTACTATTGTTGAACATCACCATGTGATCTGGTATAATAGAAATGATCTTATTCATAACAAGTGGTCATGTATCCATAATTTAGGACAAATTTGGATCCTCATTTCCATTTTTGAAGCTGCTTCGATCCAGAAGGTCCATTTTAACAACACTATGCATGACATTGGCATTATGTGATGACTTCGTGTTGATAAAAAAATCTGCCAAACCTGCTTCACTTTTGATGATTTCTGGTGCACTCCTCTCCTTGGTTGGGTTAAGTTTAATGTGGATGGTGCCTCAAAGGCAATCTGGGCCCCATAGGTTATGGTGCCATCCTTAGGAACCATCTTGGAAAGATCCTCATATGCTTTTATGGTAGTTGTGGCATTACTTATTCACTGGAGGCAGAAATTATGAGTATGATACATGTCGTTTCATTTTCCAAGAAATATGGTTGGATCAACCTTTTGATTTAGAGCAACTTGACCACCATTGTGCAAGAAATATGTAATGGTGTGATACATCATATGTGGTCAATCACCACCTATTGGATGGACTGTATCTGCTCTCTTCTCAACATTAACTACATCATCACTCATATCTATCATGAAGATAACATGGTTGTTGATGGCCTTGAAAACAAATGAATCAATTAGGATATTACCTGGATTGATGATCTCCAAGCTGACTTACTTCCGTTTCATAATAAGGGTTGTAATATATTTCCATCTTTTAGACACTTATAATCTCTTTATTTAATAATAATTGTGCCTTGGTTTTCTGGACAATGCACCATCTTCTTCAAAAAAAATTAAACATCACTCATAAAGATATTACTCTTTTAGTACTCCCACTTAAAACCTATCTTCATAACATGGGGAGAGGAAGCATAAGAAAGGGTGATCTTAGATTCTAAGTAAAGGTCAATAAAGTAGATATATAAGTATAACATGAGCATAAGGGAATGAGAACATGAGAATAACATTTGAAGATCATACCTTGCATATCAAAGATCATATACACGATTCATGGCATAAATATTGTAATTTCATAAGATGTTAATCATAGTGGAATCAAGAGCATAAAACATGAAATCATAACATAGTAATAATACATAGAATCATGGAAGACACATAAGCATATAAAAATCATCCCTTACAAGTCAAATCTCATTTCCAAAACTTATCAAGGCACATCATGGGGGATAAACCTAAAATGTGGGATACACCACCATCCACAATCATCTCCCACTCCTTATAGTGTAATGGGTTAACTCCCCAAACCATATTATTAGTCATGGTTCACTCCAAAGACCTTCTTAGAGGAAAAATACCTTTATTGAACCGAGTTCACTCCCCACTCTAGACATGTCTATCTCATGAGATATAAATATTTACCCAATGGATTGGAGGGAGATATAGGTACCACCCATCTCAAATGAAATCATACATATGTGTTCCACAATATAATAAAAAATTCATCATATTATGACCCATAAAAAAGATATGGGTTTCATAAACATGATATCATAACCCGTGAAATAAAATGGGTATCATTAACATTTAATGTCAAGACCCGTCCTCGGGGCCTGTGCCGTGACTACCCCAAACCCGCCTTCCATAGGCCAGGGGCTGGCGACTAGCACCAAGGCATAAATCCCAAAAAAAGGGAAGTCATTGCCTTTGAATAGTAAACAAGCACCACAGAGTAAGCAAGCGGAAAAGTAAACACTAAGTAAAAACTGAATAAGCTGTGCTGAAAGTAAAAGGGGTCGGAAATACAAGCCCAACTGTAAAGTACAACTGAAAGGAAAAATAGAAACTGAAAAGGGAAAACTGCAGCGTCGAGTCGTCCTCTGGAAGTCCCACCTGAAGGGTGGGTATAGATAGCCTCCACTGCTCCTCGGTCCACCTGACCGCTCCGAGTACGTCCCGCCCAGTGGTCCACCTCCAGGTACCATCCTGCTCTGCACGCCTCCACCACGATCAGCGTTGTCCGTCGTCTGCAACCAAAACAACGTAGTGCGGGCAAAGCCCGTGCAGGGGTGATTATAAGCTACTCAGTAGGGACCCCCGAGACCCCCGAAGGTCTCCCGAAATCCACAAAGGATAATCCACAAAGGAAATATACAATCATGAAGTAACATCTGACACGGCTTAGGTATATGCCCATACATATACCTAAGTCTTCAATTCCCGTTCAGCTCCAACGTCTGAGCCCAAGCACAACCCAGTCCACACAGGAAAGCAAACGTATACCCACACAGGATAGAACAACACAATCCACAAAGGAGAGTAAATAGTAAATCCACACAGGATAGCTCAACACAATCCACAAAGGAGAGTAAATAGTAAATCCACACATGATAGCTCAACACAATCCACAAAGGAGAGAAACACAAGATTCAGCTTACACAGGATATACTTCTTCGGATGACGATAAAGATGATCACTGAACCATCTAAGTCGTCGGACCCACGAAGGATCGATAGGTACTAACCCCGCAGTGACCCACACAGGATCGGACCCACACAGGATCGGGCCCACGCAGGACCTGTAGGCGCTGGCTCACACAGAACCGCTGAGCGCTGACCCACACAGGATCGGACCCACACAGGATCGGGCCCACACAGGACCGGGCCCACACAGGACCTGTAGCACTGATCCACGCAGGATCGCTGAGTGTCGTAGTCGTCGCAGTCCACTGAGGATCTCTGCACAGTCGTCGTCGCAGTCCACTGAGGATCTCTGCACGGTCGTCGTCGGAGTCCACGAAGGATCTCTGCACAGTCGTCGCTGTCGAGGAAGCAGTCGCAGCCAGCTCTAGGGTTCCCGCACACAGCAAGCTCGTTCGGGAGGGTCCGCTCTACGAGCCGAGAGGCTGATACATCAACTGACACAAAGTCCGAAGTTGATGTATCCAAAAGTTCTGTATCGTCAACAGGAACTCAACGTCGCAGACGGCGCGTCAATCGGACGCCCGGTCTGAGAGTGATTGGTTTTTTCGTCCCAGGGGCCCGGTTGGTTTTTAAGGCAAAACCAACCGGACCGTACTCCACCTACGTCTAAACCTCGGGAGGAGTATGCCAAAAGATCCGTATCACAAAGAGGAACTCAACAAAGCTGACGGCACGTCAATCGGACGTCCGTGGCTCAAAATATGAGTGTTTCCGCTCCGAAGGCCCGGTTGGTTTCGTGTACGAACCAACCCGGCCGAACTCAAGGTATTCCGAAACCTTGAGTGCGATATACCGAAACGACCGTCTCGATCCAAGGATCATGTTTCCGCTGATGGTGATTAGTTTGGTGTCCCGTATCTCAAGTTACGGGCGTTTGAACGAAGATCGTCCGAAGACGGGGGTCCGGACCCGGGCCGACCCGGCCCAACCCCCCCCCCCCCCCCACCCCCCCCCTCCCCCCGGGAGTCGGCCGCACCGGGTCGACCCGACCCGGTCCGACCCGGTCCGGTCCAGCCAGGGCGCAGCCCGGCCGGTCGGACCGGCCTTGCCCGGTTCGGCCGAGCAGCCGAACGGCCAAGGCGCGGCGGGGCGCCGCCCCCGCGGCCTGGTGGTGTCGTGGCCCCCCGCGTGGGACTGCGCTGAATCAAGGACGCGGCTTCAGCCGCGTCCGAAGGCACCGGACCCGCGCGGCCGCGGGTCCGCGGGTGCCGCCGCCGCCGCGGCTTCAGCCATGGTGGCATGTCCGGCGGTGCGCCGGGGCGCCGCCGCTCCCGGCTGTCGACGACCTGTGCCGCCGGCGAGTTCCGCGGGCCACCGGGATCGCTCCGGTGGTCCGATTTTGTTCCCGTCAGCGCTGCTGCTCCTCCCGGGAATCGTTCTTCACTGCGGGATCATCAAACATTCGTTGTGGCACGTTCCGTCGTCGCCCGTCAAATCCGCACAAAAACGAAGAACGGCGGAGGGTCGTCGGGCCGTGTTCGTTTGGCCCACACCCTCCGCGTTAGAGATAAACAATGGGAGGAATTTAAGTTCAACACATGAACGCATATCCGAAACAATTTTTTTTAATGAAATAAAATTGTTTCATAAACGGGTTCCTCATTTGAACGGAAACAACAATTTTTTTATAATTTTAAAAAAATTGTTCACAAAGCCAGTTCTTTACTTTTTAAAGAAACAATCACGGGAATATAAAAAGAGAAGGGGTAATTCCCAAAATAAATCCCTACCTCGTTGGTCGTCGCGCGTGAGCGTTCTTCGCGGAATTGCTCGTCGCGGAAGGTGGAGATCGTCGTGTCGTCGCGGAAGGGCGTCGCGTCGTCGCGGAACACGACGTTGAGTCGGCGAACTCAAGCAGCCGATCAAAGATCCGTCGCGGGGGAAGAGACGTCGCAGAAGAACGTTGTTGGCGTTGCGGATCACGGCGTCGCGTCGTCGATTTCCGGGTTCGGCGTTCTTCGCGTTCTTCACGTTCTTCGGGTTCTTCGCGTTCTTCGCGAAGGTGGAAGAAGAAACAAGGATTCTGTCTCAATGAGTAATCCCTCAAAAGATTTTGGTTGGTCTTATTTTATTATTATGCCAACACACGAAAACGGGTAAGAAACGACCCATCAATTCGTTGAATTAATTCAACGAAAGAAACAGCTTATTTAATTCACGAAATAAACCGCCCAATTAAATGGTCTGTTAAGATTTTAAGAAACGCGTCAGTTGACTTTCATAAAGACGGGTTTTCGCGGGTGCGTTTCTTAGCGGAAAGAAATGGAGGGGCTCGTGTGGGCCCCACCTCACAAATATCCTACCAAGGGGGTAGGATATTTCTGGATAGCATCCTATCCGGTTTAACTCAGTTCAAGCCACCTTTAAGTGGCTTCCAAGTGTCTTAAGTGAAATAAAATAAAGTTGTCACAAAATTATTTTATTTCTTAACTTTAAGCCCGAAAATTAAAAACCACACCCGAGAAAACGCAACTTCGGACGAGGCGTTTCTAAGCGAATACCGGCGCTACGATTTCATCGGAGCCCTCAGAATTTGATTCTGGGCACCGGTTCAAAAGTTAGAAAAACCCGCTCATCCGTTCACTGAACGTACCTGAGCCAAAACTTCGGAAAATGATTCCGGGCACACCGGGCCTCAGAATCAGGTGCCGTCAGAGACTGCGCTATTGAAAAATTCCAAAGAAAATTAAGAAAAAAAAATTCCTTGAAATTTACGGGTCTTTACATTACTCCCACCTCAGGACTTTACGTCCCCGTAAAGATACATCAAAAACTAGGGAAACAAATGTGGGTACTAAGCACACATCTGAGCCTCCCGCTCCCAAGTGCTCTCCAGGAGGTTCCCGTGCTGCCATCTGATGCGCACAAGAGGAATCGATCGCCCATGTAGGACCCGCTCCTATCGATCCTCTATCTCCACTGGGATCTCCGCAAAAGTCGCCCCATCATCCACGTCTAGCTCCCCATAGTCAATGATGTGCATCGGGTTGTGCACGTATCTCCTCAGCTGGGATACGTGGAAGACGTCGTGCACCCGGTGCAACTGAGGTGGTAGAGCCAGGCGATAAGCCACCTCGCCAATCCTGCTGAGGACCTTGAAAGGCTCGATGAAGTGTGGAGACAACTTGCTGCCTCGGCCAAATCTCCGCAAACCACGTCGAGGTGAGACATGCAAGAAGACGTGGTCGCCATCCTCGAACTCTAGTGGCCTCCACCTCCTGTCAGCATATGACTTCTGCCGGCTCTGTGCTGTCCTCGTCCGCTCCTGGATGACCTGGACCTTCTCTGTCATGGCCCAGACCATCTATGGTCCCACAAGTGCTGACTCCCCAGGGTCTGTCCAGCACAAAGGAGATCTGCAAGGCCTGCCGTACAACGCCTCGTAGGGTGCCATCCCGATGTTGGAGTGGTAGTTGTTGTTGTACGCAAACTCCACCAAGGGTAGGTTGTCCTCCTAGCTGTGACCAAAGTCGAGGACACATGCACGGAGCATGTCCTCGAGGGTCTGAATGGTCCTCTCCGTCTGACCATCCGTCTGAGGGTGAAAGGAGGTGCTCAGACGTAGCCGCGTCCCGAATGCCTCCTGCAACCCCTTCCAAAGCCGGGAAGTAAAGCGAGCGTCCCGATCGGAGACGATAGTCAATGGCACACCGTGAAGCCGTACAATCTCCTGAACGTAGAGACGCCCCAAGCTCTCCACCGAGCCCTGCTCTCGAATGGGTAAGAAGTGTTCCGACTTGGTGAGTCGGTCAACAATCACCCAAATGGAGTCATGACCTCTGGAAGTGCGTGGAAGTCCAGTCACGAAGTCCAGAGATATCCCGTCCCACTTCCACTCCGGGACCTCCAAGGGTTGTTCCAAGCCTGCTGGTACCTGATGCTCTGCCTTCACCTGCTGGCAGGTGAGGCACTGTGAAACGAACTTTGCCACAGCCTTCTTCATGCCCGACCACCAGTGCTGACATCTGAGATCCTGGTACATCTTTGCCACTCCAGGATGTACCGCCAAAGGAGAAGTGTAGAAGTCTCTCATCACCTCCTCTCGTAAAGCGACTGGTACCAAGGTACGTCCTCTGAAAATGAAATCGTGCTCTGCTCCAAGGGAGAAACCATCAGGTTCCTGTCCCGAGGATATCTGTGCACGCCGTGTCTCACAGTCAGCGTCCCCAAGCTGTGCCTCTCTGACCCGCTGTAGATGTGGAGGAGTGATTGTGAGAGACTGAAGGAAGGCTGCTCCATCTCTATCCACGAAGGATATCTGCAAGGCGGCTAGCTGCTCTGTCGCCTCCCCAAGTAGCTGGATGTCCGTCCTCCTGCTGAGGGCATCGGCTACCACGTTCCCCTTCCCAAGAGTATAGACTATCTCAAAGTCATAGTCCTGGAGGAACTCGATCCATCGCCGCTGTCTCAGGTTCAGGTCCTTCTGAGAGAAGATGTACCTGAGACTCTGGTGGTCAGAAAAGACTGTAAAGCACTCGCCCATCAGATAGTGCCGCCATGTCTTCAGAGCGAAGACCACTGCTGCCAACTGCAAGTCATGGGTAGCGTAGTTCTGCTCATGCGGCCTCAAATGACGTGATCTGTAGGCAATCACGGCCCGCTCCTGCATCAAGACACACTCGAGTCCAGTCCTTGATGCATCGCAGTAGACTACGTATCCAAATCCCTCCTCAGGCAACCTCAAGATCGGTGCGCTGGTCAACCTCTGCCTCAGCTCCTGGAAGCTCTGCTGACATCTGTCTGACCACACGAAGGGTTTCCCCTTCTTCATCAATGCTGAGAGTGGGGCCGCAACTCTGGAGAAGTCTGGCACAAATCTCCGATAGTATCCGGCTAGTCCCAAGAAACTCCGCACCTCTGTCACGCTCTTGGGTGGCTCCCAAGCTAGCACTGCCTCGATCTTCACGGGATCCACTGCAACTCCCACCTCAGAAATGACGTGCCCCAAGAAGTGGACCTCACGTAACCATAACTGACACTTCGAGAGCTTTCCATAAAGTTGGTGCTCTCGGAGTGTGTCTAGTACAACACGCAAGTGGTAGGTGTGCTCCTCCTCGGTGGTCGAGTACACCAAGATGTCGTCGATAAAGACTATGACAAATCGATCGAGGTATGGCTGGAAGATCCTGTTCATGAGGCTCATGAACACTGCTGGAGTGTTGGTCACGCCGAAAGGCATAACCAAGAACTTATAGTGGCCATACAGACACCTGAAGGCCGTCTTCTGCACATCCTCATCTCGAACTCTGAGCTGATGATAGCCTGACCTGAGGTCTATCTTCGAGAACCACTGTGCTCCCTTGAGCTGATCGAAGAGGTCATCAATCCTGGGTAGCGGATACTTGTTCCTCACTGTCACCTGGTTCAGGCGACGATAATCGACACACAGTCGCAAGCTCTCGTCCGCCTTCTTGGCGAACAAAATCGGGGAAGCCCAGGGTGAAACGCTGGGTCGGATGAACCCCTTGCCCTGCAAGTCCTCCAACTGTACTCGCAGCTCTCGAAGCTCAGCGGGGGCCATACGATATGCTGGAGTGGATATTGGGGCTGTCCTGGGGTACAGGTCAAGATAAAAGTCTACCTCTCTGCGAGGAGGTAGTCCTAGAACGTTGTCGGGAAAGACGTCTGCGTACTGATCCACCACTGTAGGAAAACTGGGACTCCGCACATCAACTACTCCCAGGATGAGGCTAGCCAACTGATGAGTGATGGGATGACCTCTCCTCTGCGTGAGTCTATCCCGTGCTGCTAAGGCTCCCTTCTCACCGGTGAAGGTGAACCTGCTCCCGTCGGTGCGCACACATCGCACCTTGCGCCTAATGCAGTCAATCTGAGCATGGACCATAGATAACCAATCCATGCCCAAGATGACGTCGTAAGGCCTCGACACCGATACAAGAAGATCCCAGCCGAAGCTCTCGCCTCCTAGGGTAATCTCACACTGCCGGCACCAGTGCGTAATCGTCGAGTCTGCTCCCGTAGGAGTCTCTAGCCGTAAGGATCGAGCCAACGGCTCTGTCGGAATCTCCGAGCTCCGAACAAGGGTAGTGGCTATGAAAGAGTGATTCTCTCCTGTGTCTATCAGAACTGCAGCAAGGGTGGAATAGACACAGATTGTACCTCGAATCATCTCTGGAGCGCCGTGGTCGTAGGCCTCTGCTGCCTGGAGTTGCGCCTGTCTCTGCCCGCCAGCTCCCTGTGGTCGGGGCGGGCCTCCTGGTGGTGGTGGTGGCAGAGCCTCAAAGCGTCGCCCACCACCTGCTTCCCTGACAGCTCCTCTACCTCGTCCGCCTCCTCCCTGCGGACCGCCACGGTCAACCCTCTGCCTCTGCCTGGGTGGTCCCTCCAGCGTCTGCTGCCCCTCGGTACGGCGGGTCGGGCAGTCACGAGCCATGTGGCCCTGCCCGCCGCACTCGTAGCACTGCCTGCCTCTCAGAAGACTGGCTCCGCGCTGAGTGCCCTGTACTGCTGAGCCAGTGTCCCGAGGTCATCTACCGGAAGGTCTGGTCCGCCTGGAACATTGAGTCATCCGTCGGCTACCTGCTGCTGAAGACTCCTCTATCTGCCGCCCTGCAGTAGGTCTTGCTGTGGACTCATACAGGAAGCTCTCGATCAGGAGGGCTCGCTCCAGTACTCCTTCCTGGGTCGGGATGCTGAGGGAGATCAGCGATGCCCTGATCTCGTGTCTCAATCCCTGCTCGAAGGTCCGGGGCCGGAAGAAGGGGTCCCGTACCATGTCTGTCGAGTAGCGAGAAAGGTCAGTGAACCTCGCCGCGTACTGGGCGACCGTCAAGCTGCCCTGCCACAGCTGAAGAAGCTCCTGGATGCGCACCGCACAGAGGGTGGCCAGGACGAACTCTGAGCATAAGAGGATCTCGAAGTCCGTCCAGATGAGGGAGGCCTCATCGTGTACCTGGAGCATCAGGCTCCACCATCGCCCTGCTGCTGCGTGCAGTAGGCTCGCCGCGAGGATCACCATGAGGTCTGTTGGTGTCCTCACTAGCCTGAAAACTCGGACGACCGCCTCCAGCCAGTCCTCGGATGCCTAGGGGTCCGACTCCCCACAGAACCTGGGTGGTCGCTGGCGCTGGAACTCGTGCAGAGCTCCAAGGCGTCGTGCGTCGTCAGCTGCCAGTGCTGGAAGCATCGGGGGCTTGGCGGGTAAAGGTACCGTCGGTGCCTCTGCTGTCAACGGACCCTGTACCAAGGCCTCATCGCTCGGCGGGCTGTCTTCGCGCTCTACTCTAGGAACCCTAGCTGGCTGTTGTCGTCGTGCCATCCTGAAAAGGAAACAAGTGCGCCACGGTCAGAACAGTATACCTGGTGAGCTGATACATCAACTGACACAAAGTCCGAAGTTGATGTATCCAAAAGTTCTGTATCGTCAACAGGAACTCAACGTCGCAGACGGCGCGTCAATCGGACGCCCGGTCTGAGAGTGATTGGTTTTTTCGTCCCAGGGGCCCGGTTGGTTTTTAAGGCAAAACCAACCGGACCGTACTCCACCTACGTCTAAACCTCGGGAGGAGTATGCCAAAAGATCCGTATCACAAAGAGGAACTCAACAAAGCTGACGGCACGTCAATCGGACGTCCGTGGCTCAAAATATGAGTGTTTCTGCTCCGAAGGCCCGGTTGGTTTCGTGTACGAACCAACCCGGCCGAACTCAAGGTATTCCGAAACCTTGAGTGCGATATACCGAAACGACCGTCTCGATCCAAGGATCATGTTTCCGCTGATGGTGATTAGTTTGGTGTCCCGTATCTCAAGTTACGGGCGTTTGAACGAAGATCGTCCGAAGACGGGGGTCCGGACCCGGGCCGACCCGGCCCAACCCCCCCCCCCCCCCCCCCCTCCCCCCGGGAGTCGGCCGCACCGGGTCGACCCGACCCGGTCCGACCCGGTCCGGTCCAGCCAGGGCGCAGCCCGGCCGGTCGGACCGGCCTTGCCCGGTTCGGCCGAGCAGCCGAACGGCCAAGGCGCGGCGGGGCGCCGCCCCCGCGGCCTGGTGGTGTCGTGGCCCCCCGCGTGGGACTGCGCTGAATCAAGGACGCGGCTTCAGCCGCGTCCGAAGGCACCGGACCCGCGCGGCCGCGGGTCCGCGGGTGCCGCCGCCGCCGCGGCTTCAGCCATGGTGGCATGTCCGGCGGTGCGCCGGGGCGCCGCCGCTCCCGGCTGTCGACGACCTGCGCCGCCGGCGAGTTCCGCGGGCCACCGGGATCGCTCCGGTGGTCCGATTTTGTTCCCGTCAGCGCTGCTGCTCCTCCCGGGAATCGTTCTTCACTGCGGGATCATCAAACATTCGTTGTGGCACGTTCCGTCGTCGCCCGTCAAATCCGCACAAAAACGAAGAACGGCGGAGGGTCGTCGGGCCGTGTTCGTTTGGCCCACACCCTCCGCGTTAGAGATAAACAATGGGAGGAATTTAAGTTCAACACATGAACGCATATCCGAAACAATTTTTTTTAATGAAATAAAATTGTTTCATAAACGGGTTCCTCATTTGAACGGAAACAACAATTTTTTTATAATTTTAAAAAAATTGTTCACAAAGCCAGTTCTTTACTTTTTAAAGAAACAATCACGGGAATATAAAAAGAGAAGGGGTAATTCCCAAAATAAATCCCTACCTCGTTGGTCGTCGCGCGTGAGCGTTCTTCGCGGAATTGCTCGTCGCGGAAGGTGGAGATCGTCGTGTCGTCGCGGAAGGGCGTCGCGTCGTCGCGGAACACGACGTTGAGTCGGCGAACTCAAGCAGCCGATCAAAGATCCGTCGCGGGGGAAGAGACGTCGCAGAAGAACGTTGTTGGCGTTGCGGATCACGGCGTCGCGTCGTCGATTTCCGGGTTCGGCGTTCTTCGCGTTCTTCACGTTCTTCGGGTTCTTCGCGTTCTTCGCGAAGGTGGAAGAAGAAACAAGGATTCTGTCTCAATGAGTAATCCCTCAAAAGATTTTGGTTGGTCTTATTTTATTATTATGCCAACACACGAAAACGGGTAAGAAACGACCCATCAATTCGTTGAATTAATTCAACGAAAGAAACAGCTTATTTAATTCACGAAATAAACCGCCCAATTAAATGGTCTGTTAAGATTTTAAGAAACGCGTCAGTTGACTTTCATAAAGACGGGTTTTCGCGGGTGCGTTTCTTAGCGGAAAGAAATGGAGGGGCTCGTGTGGGCCCCACCTCACAAATATCCTACCAAGGGGGTAGGATATTTCTGGATAGCATCCTATCCGGTTTAACTCAGTTCAAGCCACCTTTAAGTGGCTTCCAAGTGTCTTAAGTGAAATAAAATAAAGTTGTCACAAAATTATTTTATTTCTTAACTTTAAGCCCGAAAATTAAAAACCACACCCGAGAAAACGCAACTTCGGACGAGGCGTTTCTAAGCGAATACCGGCGCTACGATTTCATCGGAGCCCTCAGAATTTGATTCTGGGCACCGGTTCAAAAGTTAGAAAAACCCGCTCATCCGTTCACTGAACGTACCTGAGCCAAAACTTCGGAAAATGATTCCGGGCACACCGGGCCTCAGAATCAGGTGCCGTCAGAGACTGCGCTATTGAAAAATTCCAAAGAAAATTAAGAAAAAAAAATTCCTTGAAATTTACGGGTCTTTACATTACTCCCACCTCAGGACTTTACGTCCCCGTAAAGATACATCAAAAACTAGGGAAACAAATGTGGGTACTAAGCACACATCTGAGCCTCCCGCTCCCAAGTGCTCTCCAGGAGGTTCCCGTGCTGCCATCTGATGCGCACAAGAGGAATCGATCGCCCATGTAGGACCCTCTCCTATCGATCCTCTATCTCCACTGGGATCTCCGCAAAAGTCGCCCCATCATCCACGTCTAGCTCCCCATAGTCAATGATGTGCATCGGGTTGTGCACGTATCTCCTCAGCTGGGATACGTGGAAGACGTCGTGCACCCGGTGCAACTGAGGTGGTAGAGCCAGGCGATAAGCCACCTCGCCAATCCTGCTGAGGACCTTGAAAGGCTCGATGAAGTGTGGAGACAACTTGCTGCCTCGGCCAAATCTCCGCAAACCACGTCGAGGTGAGACATGCAAGAAGACGTGGTCGCCATCCTCGAACTCTAGTGGCCTCCACCTCCTGTCAGCATATGACTTCTGCCGGCTCTGTGCTGTCCTCGTCCGCTCCTGGATGACCTGGACCTTCTCTGTCATGGCCCAGACCATCTATGGTCCCACAAGTGCTGACTCCCCAGGGTCTGTCCAGCACAAAGGAGATCTGCAAGGCCTGCCGTACAACGCCTCGTAGGGTGCCATCCCGATGTTGGAGTGGTAGTTGTTGTTGTACGCAAACTCCACCAAGGGTAGGTTGTCCTCCTAGCTGTGACCAAAGTCGAGGACACATGCACGGAGCATGTCCTCGAGGGTCTGAATGGTCCTCTCCGTCTGACCATCCGTCTGAGGGTGAAAGGAGGTGCTCAGACGTAGCCGCGTCCCGAATGCCTCCTGCAACCCCTTCCAAAGCCGGGAAGTAAAGCGAGCGTCCCGATCGGAGACGATAGTCAATGGCACACCGTGAAGCCGTACAATCTCCTGAACGTAGAGACGCCCCAAGCTCTCCACCGAGCCCTGCTCTCGAATGGGTAAGAAGTGTTCCGACTTGGTGAGTCGGTCAACAATCACCCAAATGGAGTCATGACCTCTGGAAGTGCGTGGAAGTCCAGTCACGAAGTCCAGAGATATCCCGTCCCACTTCCACTCCGGGACCTCCAAGGGTTGTTCCAAGCCTGCTGGTACCTGATGCTCTGCCTTCACCTGCTGGCAGGTGAGGCACTGTGAAACGAACTTTGCCACAGCCTTCTTCATGCCCGACCACCAGTGCTGACATCTGAGATCCTGGTACATCTTTGCCACTCCAGGATGTACCGCCAAAGGAGAAGTGTAGAAGTCTCTCATCACCTCCTCTCGTAAAGCGACTGGTACCAAGGTACGTCCTCTGAAAATGAAATCGTGCTCTGCTCCAAGGGAGAAACCATCAGGTTCCTGTCCCGAGGATATCTGTGCACGCCGTGTCTCACAGTCAGCGTCCCCAAGCTGTGCCTCTCTGACCCGCTGTAGATGTGGAGGAGTGATTGTGAGAGACTGAAGGAAGGCTGCTCCATCTCTATCCACGAAGGATATCTGCAAGGCGGCTAGCTGCTCTGTCGCCTCCCCAAGTAGCTGGATGTCCGTCCTCCTGCTGAGGGCATCGGCTACCACGTTCCCCTTCCCAAGAGTATAGACTATCTCAAAGTCATAGTCCTGGAGGAACTCGATCCATCGCCGCTGTCTCAGGTTCAGGTCCTTCTGAGAGAAGATGTACCTGAGACTCTGGTGGTCAGAAAAGACTGTAAAGCACTCGCCCATCAGATAGTGCCGCCATGTCTTCAGAGCGAAGACCACTGCTGCCAACTGCAAGTCATGGGTAGCGTAGTTCTGCTCATGCGGCCTCAAATGACGTGATCTGTAGGCAATCACGGCCCGCTCCTGCATCAAGACACACTCGAGTCCAGTCCTTGATGCATCGCAGTAGACTACGTATCCAAATCCCTCCTCAGGCAACCTCAAGATCGGTGCGCTGGTCAACCTCTGCCTCAGCTCCTGGAAGCTCTGCTGACATCTGTCTGACCACACGAAGGGTTTCCCCTTCTTCATCAATGCTGAGAGTGGGGCCGCAACTCTGGAGAAGTCTGGCACAAATCTCCGATAGTATCCGGCTAGTCCCAAGAAACTCCGCACCTCTGTCACGCTCTTGGGTGGCTCCCAAGCTAGCACTGCCTCGATCTTCACGGGATCCACTGCAACTCCCACCTCAGAAATGACGTGCCCCAAGAAGTGGACCTCACGTAACCATAACTGACACTTCGAGAGCTTTCCATAAAGTTGGTTCTCTCGGAGTGTGTCTAGTACAACACGCAAGTGGTAGGTGTGCTCCTCCTCGGTGGTCGAGTACACCAAGATGTCGTCGATAAAGACTATGAAAAATCGATCGAGGTATGGCTGGAAGATCCTGTTCATGAGGCTCATGAACACTGCTGGAGTGTTGGTCACGCCGAAAGGCATAACCAAGAACTTATAGTGGCCATACAGACACCTGAAGGCCGTCTTCTGCACATCCTCATCTCGAACTCTGAGCTGATGATAGCCTGACCTGAGGTCTATCTTCGAGAACCACTGTGCTCCCTTGAGCTGATCGAAGAGGTCATCAATCCTGGGTAGCGGATACTTGTTCCTCACTGTCACCTGGTTCAGGCGACGATAATCGACACACAGTCGCAAGCTCTCGTCCGCCTTCTTGGCGAACAAAATCGGGGAAGCCCAGGGTGAAACGCTGGGTCGGATGAACCCCTTGCCCTGCAAGTCCTCCAACTGTACTCGCAGCTCTCGAAGCTCAGCGGGGGCCATACGATATGCTGGAGTGGATATTGGGGCTGTCCTGGGGTACAGGTCAAGATAAAAGTCTACCTCTCTGCGAGGAGGTAGTCCTAGAACGTTGTCGGGAAAGACGTCTGCGTACTGATCCACCACTGTAGGAAAACTGGGACTCCGCACATCAACTACTCCCAGGATGAGGCTAGCCAACTGATGAGTGATGGGATGACCTCTCCTCTGCGTGAGTCTATCCCGTGCTGCTAAGGCTCCCTTCTCACCGGTGAAGGTGAACCTGCTCCCGTCGGTGCGCACACATCGCACCTTGCGCCTAATGCAGTCAATCTGAGCATGGACCATAGATAACCAATCCATGCCCAAGATGACGTCGTAAGGCCTCGACACCGATACAAGAAGATCCCAGCCGAAGCTCTCGCCTCCTAGGGTAATCTCACACTGCCGGCACCAGTGCGTAATCGTCGAGTCTGCTCCCGTAGGAGTCTCTAGCCGTAAGGATCGAGCCAACGGCTCTGTCGGAATCTCCGAGCTCCGAACAAGGGTAGTGGCTATGAAAGAGTGATTCTCTCCTGTGTCTATCAGAACTGCAGCAAGGGTGGAATAGACACAGATTGTACCTCGAATCATCTCTGGAGCGCCGTGGTCGTAGGCCTCTGCTGCCTGGAGTTGCGCCTGTCTCTGCCCGCCAGCTCCCTGTGGTCGGGGCGGGCCTCCTGGTGGTGGTGGTGGCAGAGCCTCAAAGCGTCGCCCACCACCTGCTTCCCTGACAGCTCCTCTACCTCGTCCGCCTCCTCCCTGCGGACCGCCACGGTCAACCCTCTGCCTCTGCCTGGGTGGTCCCTCCAGCGTCTGCTGCCCCTCGGTACGGCGGGTCGGGCAGTCACGAGCCATGTGGCCCTGCCCGCCGCACTCGTAGCACTGCCTGCCTCTCAGAAGACTGGCTCCGCGCTGAGTGCCCTGTACTGCTGAGCCAGTGTCCCGAGGTCATCTACCGGAAGGTCTGGTCCGCCTGGAACATTGAGTCATCCGTCGGCTACCTGCTGCTGAAGACTCCTCTATCTGCCGCCCTGCAGTAGGTCTTGCTGTGGACTCATACAGGAAGCTCTCGATCAGGAGGGCTCGCTCCAGTACTCCTTCCTGGGTCGGGATGCTGAGGGAGATCAGCGATGCCCTGATCTCGTGTCTCAATCCCTGCTCGAAGGTCCGGGGCCGGAAGAAGGGGTCCCGTACCATGTCTGTCGAGTAGCGAGAAAGGTCAGTGAACCTCGCCGCGTACTGGGCGACCGTCAAGCTGCCCTGCCGCAGCTGAAGAAGCTCCTGGATGCGCACCGCACAGAGGGTGGCCAGGACGAACTCTGAGCATAAGAGGATCTCGAAGTCCGTCCAGATGAGGGAGGCCTCATCGTGTACCTGGAGCATCAGGCTCCACCATCGCCCTGCTGCTGCGTGCAGTAGGCTCGCCGCGAGGATCACCATGAGGTCTGTTGGTGTCCTCACTAGCCTGAAAACTCGGACGACCGCCTCCAGCCAGTCCTCGGATGCCTAGGGGTCCGACTCCCCACAGAACCTGGGTGGTCGCTGGCGCTGGAACTCGTGCAGAGCTCCAAGGCGTCGTGCGTCGTCAGCTGCCAGTGCTGGAAGCATCGGGGGCTTGGCGGGTAAAGGTACCGTCGGTGCCTCTGCTGTCAACGGACCCTGTACCAAGGCCTCATCGCTCGGCGGGCTGTCTTCGCGCTCTACTCTAGGAACCCTAGCTGGCTGTTGTCGTCGTGCCATCCTGAAAAGGAAACAAGTGCGCCACGGTCAGAACAGTATACCTGGTGAGCTGACACAAGTAATCACGAAAAAAACTTGAAACACACATGCAATCAATGTTTTCGTGCATTAAGTCGGAAATCAGAAGTCAGGGTCCTGGTGTATGGATACGTCGGTCGCCGCACCAACACTGGACTCCCTGAACTGATAACCACACTCAATACGCTAAACACTATTGCTTCACATAGAAGAAAGATCAGAGTCTGCGGTAGAACCGACCACCTCTGATACCAATTTGTCACGACCCGTCCTCGGGGCCCGTTCCGTGACTACCCCAAGCCCGCCTTCCATAGGCCAGGGGATGGCGACTAGCACTAAGGCGTAAATCCCAACAAAAAGGGAAGGCATTGCCTTTGAATAGTAAACAAGCACCACAGAGTAAGCAAGAGGAAAAGTAAACACTAAGTAAAAACTGAACAAGTTGTGCTGAAAGTAAAAGGGGCCGGAAATACAGGCCCAACTGTAAAGTACAACTGAAAGGAAAAACAGCAACTGAAAAGGGAAAACTGCAGCGTCGATCCGTCCTCTGGAAGTCCCACCTGAAGGGTGGGTATAGATAGCCTCCACTGCTCCTCGGTCCACCTGACCACTCCGAGTACGTCCCGCCCAGTGGTCCACCTCCAGGTACCGTCCTGCTCCGCACGCCTCCACCACGATCAGTGTTGTCCGTTGTCTGCAACCAACACAACGTAGTGCAGGCAAAGCCCGTGCAGGGGTGAGTATAAGCTACTCAGTAGGGACCCCGAGACCCCCAAAGGTCTCCCGAAATCCACAAAGGATAATCCACAAAGGAAAGATACAATCACGAAGTAACATCTGACACGGCTTAGGTATATGCCCATACATATACCTAAGTCTTCAATTCCCGTTCGGCTCCAACGTCTGAGCCCAAGCACAACCCAGTCCACACAGGAAAGAAAACGTATACCCACATAGGATAGAACAACACAATCCACAAAGGAGAGTAAACAGTAAATCCACACAGGATAGCTCAACACAATCCACAAAGGAGGGTAAACAGTAAATCCACACAGGATAGCTCAACACAATCCACAAAGGAGAGAAACACAAGATTCAGCTCACACAGGATATACTTCTTCGGATTACGATAAAGATGATCACTGAACCATCTAAGTCGTCGGACCCACGAAGGATCGATAGGTACTAACCCCGCAGTGACCCACACAGGATCGGACCCACACAGGATCGGGCCCACGCAGGACCTGTAGGCGCTGGCTCACACAGAACCGCTGAGCGCTGACCCACACAGGATCGGACCCACACAAGATCGGGCCCACACAGGACCGGGCCCACACAGGACCTGTAGCACTGATCCACGTAGGATCGCTGAGTGTCGTAGTCGTCGCAGTCCACTGAGGATCTCTGCACAGTCGTCGCCGCAGTCCACTGAGGATCTCTGCACAGTCGTCGTCGGAATCCACGGAGGATCTCTGCACAGTCGTCGCTGTCGAGGAAGCAGTCGCAGCCAGCTCTAGGGTTCTCGCACACAACAAGCTCGTTCAGGAGGGTGCGCTCCACGAGCCGAGAGGCTGATACATCAATTGACACAAAGTACGAAGTTGATGTATCCAAAAGTTCCGTATCGTCAACAGGAACTCAACGTCGCAGACGGCGCGTCAATCGGACGCCCGGTCTGAGAGTTATTGGCTTTTTCGTCCCAGGGGCCCGGTTGGTTTTTAAGGCAAAACCAACCCGACCGTACTCCACCTACGTCCAAACCTCGGGCGGAGTATGCCAAAAGATCCGTCTCAAAAATAGGAACTCAACAAAGCTGACAGCACGTCAATCGAACGTCTGTGGCTCAAGATATGAGTGTTTCCGCTCCGAAGGCCCGGTTGGTTTCGTGTACGAACCAACCCGGCCGAACTCAAGGTATTCTGAAACCTTTAGTGCGATATACCGAAACGACCGTCTCGATCCAAGGATCGCGTTTCCACTGAAGGCGAGTCGTTTGGAGGCCCGTAGCTCAAGTTACAGGCGTTTGAACGAAGACCGTCCGAAGACGGGGGTCCGGGCCCGGGCCGACCCGGCCCGACCCCCCCCCCCCCCGGGAGTCGGCCGAACCGGGTCGACCCGACCCGGTCCGACCCGATCCGGTTTGGCTAGGGCGTGGCCCGGCCGGTCGGACCGGCCTGGCCCGGTTCGGCCGAGCGGCCGAATGGCCAAGGCGCCGCGGGGCGCCGCCCCCGTGGCCTGGTGGTGTCGCGGCCCCCCGCGTGGGGCCGCGCTGAATCAAGGACGCGGCTTCAGCCGCGGCGGCCTGTCTGGCGGCGCGCCGGGGCGCCGCCGCTCCCGGCTGCAGGCGCCGCCGCTCCCGGCTGCCGGCGACCCGCTCCGCCGGCGAGTTCTGCGGGCCACTGGGATCGCTCTGGTGGTCCGATTTTGTTCCCGTCTGCGCCGTTGCTCCTCCCGAGACTCGTTCTTCACTGTGGGATCGTCAAACATCCGTTGCGGCACATTCTGTCGTCACCCGTCAAATCCGCACAAAAACGAAGAACGGTGGAGGGTCGTCGGGCCGTGTTCGTTTGGCCCGCACCCTCCGCATTAGAGATAAACAACGGGAAGAATTTAAGTTCAACACATGAACGCATATCCGAAACAATTTTTTTTTAATGAAATAAAATTGTTTCATAAACGGGTTCCTCATTTGAACGGAAACAACAATTTTTTTATAATTTTAAAAAAATTGTTCACAAAGCCAGTTCTTTACTTTTTAAAGAAACAATCACGGGAATATAAAAAGAGAAGGGGTAATTCCCAAAATAAATCCCTACCTCGTTGGTCGTCGCGCGCGAGCGTTCTTCACGGAATTGCTCATCACGGAAGGTGGAGATCGTCGCGTCGTCGCGGAAGGGCGTCACGTCGTCGCGGAACACGGCGTTGAGTCGGCGAACTCAAGCAGCCGATCGAAGATCCGTCGCGGAGGAAGAGACGTCGCAGAAGAACGTTGTCGGCGTTGCGGATCACGGCGTCGCGTCGTCGATTTCCGGGTTCGGCGTTCTTCGCGTTCTTCACATTCTTCGCATTCTTCGCGAAGGAGGAAGAAGAAACAAGGATTCTGTCTCAACGAGTAATCCCTCAAAAGATTTTGGTTGGTCTTATTTTATTATTATGCCAACACATGAAAACGGGTAAGAAACGACCCATCAATTCGTTGAATTAATTCAATGAAAGAAACAGCTCATTTAATTAATAAAATAAACCGCCCAATTAAATGGTCTGTTAAGATTTTAAGAAACGCGTCAGTTGACTTTCATAAAGACGGGTTTTCGCGGGTGCGTTTCTTAGCGGAAAGAAACAACGGGGCTCGTGCGGGCCCCACCTCACAAATATCCTACCAAGGGGGTAGGATATTTCTGGATAGCATCCTATCCAGTTTAACTCAGTTCAAGCCGCCTTTAAGTGGCTTCAAGTGGCTTCCAAGTGGCTTAAGTGAAATAAAATAAAGTTGTTGCAAAATTATTTTATTTCTTAACTTTAAGCCCGAAAATTAAAAACCACACCCGAGCAAACGCAACTCCGGAAGAGGAGTTTCTAAGAGAATACCGGCGCTGCGATTTCATCAGAGCCCTCAGAATTCAATTCCGGGCACCGGTTCAAAAGTTAGAAAAACCCGCTCGTCCGTTCACTGAACGTACCCGAGCCAAAACTTCGGAAAATGATTCCGGGCACACCGGGCCTCAGAATCAGGTGTCGTCAGAGACTGCGCTCTTGAAAAATTCCAAAGAAAATTAAGAAAAAAAATTTCCTTGAAATTTACGGGTCTTTACATTTAATTATATAATATCCTTTGAAAAAATAGATAGGATTCATAATCATTTCCTCAAATAATAACCCATGAAAATAATTGGGTTTTATAAGAATATATCCCATGAAAGATAAATGGGTTTCATAAGAATATAACCTGTGAAATAGATATGCTTTTCAAAACCATATAACATGTGAATGAGAAATGGGACTCATAAATATCATTCCATCAAAACATAAACCATTAATAGAAATAATATGAATGTTACCCTTAGATCATATCCCTAGTAAGTCATGATTAACACCAAAGGATGTCATCTTAGATGGAAAAGAATTATGAAATATATTTTAAAAACATTTCTTGAGAAAATGATCTTTTCTTTGAAAAGCACATTGAACATATTTTTATTTGAAAATAACCCTTTGAAATCATATAAAGGAATCTATAAAATTAATTTAAAATACTTCTTTAACATAAAACAATTTTCATTGAAAATATATTTTAAAATATATAAAATAATTTTTGAAATCATTGAAATCCTTTTCTTTGAAAATAAACTTTTGAAAATGTAACACCCCAAGCTTCTACGGTACGTTTCCCTTCGAATAATGCGATAGCGTGTGTTGTACGCAACCTCGAGTTCTAACACACACCACAACTAATTAAACTAGCCGTTGTGAATAGTAATACCTACTTTTTGAAATCATATATATTTTATATTTCAAAATGGACTTCATTTTTGGATTCGGAATATCGAAATTAGCCTAGGGTGAAATTTTGGTACTTTTCGGATAACTTTTATATTTTGATGAATAGTGAAAATTACTAAATTTTAATTAAAAACAACTTTTTTAATCAAAATAATTAATAGTGATAAATTGTGAATTTGAGTGGTTTTAAAGTATATTTAGAATATATTTTTACCATTTAATATAATGTTGGTCATTGGACATAATTTTACAATTAAACCGAACATAAACAAGTGTCAATCTTTTGATAGTTATTGTCTCTTAAAAACACGCTTTTTGTTTTGACAGCGGGAATTAATTTTAAATTAATTTCTGCCACTTCTGTGTTTTGAATTTGGAAAAATGGATTACATATTTGGAATCAGGATTTCCAAATTATGTAAATATGTAACTTTCATTTTTACACATTTTGAATAATTACTGCGGTAAATATTTTATTTACCATGGTTAAGGGTAAATCCGGTAAATAAGGGTTAAAAAAATAATATTATAATAATACTAAATTACCCTAAAACGTGTCCTAACCCTATTGGTTGATACATGGTCGACCATGGGCATCTTTGGGTCGATTTTGGGACCCCATGGATCCACTTGTAAGTGATAATGACACTTTATTTTAATTAAGTTAAAATGAATACAAAAATGACACAAACATATATCTTTTAGCAAAACAATTGTTACATAGGGTTATATAAGTTGGATTTTAGATTATAAATATTCATTAGAAAGATAAAAATATTTCCTACATAATGATATTTTATTTATAATTTTTAGACATTAAATAATTTATTTTATTTATGACACAATGATGATGTAGTAATTTCTAAAATAGTGAAAAATTAAAATAATTGATATTATAAATACCCAAATAAATATAATATGAAACTTTTAATGAATTAAAATAATTTTATAGGATAATATGATATATTAGGAGTGATTTAATTGACCTTTTTCGAAGTAATCAATCTGTTATGAGTTTCACAAAAATCAACTATTGAATAGTGTCAAAATTGACATAAAAGAGTTCTTAAAACAAATATTATATTATTAATTGATATTAAATTTTTAAAAATCTAAGGTTCGGCAAAGAGACTTATATAATGATAGGATCATCATTAATGGACCACTTGGGGGTCGCTTGTATGTATATGGTAAGTCTATTAACCATATAATATAAAAATACAAAGAGACATTGTAAAAGTGAAACTAATTAACTTAGAGTTAATACTTAAAGATAAGGTTAATATAAGTACCCAAACCTGTCTAAATTCTATTGGTTGAGTTGTTTTCGACCTATCCTAACCTTAACCTTTGAATAGTCAATTTTGGAGCCATTAGAAACCGAATATGAATTTATTATAAATTAATATTTCTAGCTTTTCCAAAGGTGCCCCACACCCCTCTTATAAAAAGGCACTCCTCCTTCTCATTTCTTCACACCTCTAAAGCCTTTTGGTTCGGCCAAACTCTGCCCAAATACTCTCCCAACATCTCTCACTACAACCTAGAGGCCTTATTTTGATCAGAAAGCCAACCTAAGGAGCCCTTTTGATCAAATCAAAAGGAAGAACCCGAAGAAGAGGTAATGATTTCACCACCCTTCTCCAAGTTCATTTCTTCTTCCACTTCTTCTTCCTTTGTTCTTACCATTCTAAAATAATAACTCCAGTATCTCACATATACTGTGATGTTATTATAAATATGGTACAACCATATTCAATATCCTATCCACCCTTTGAATAACATGTCACCATACGTGCGTACGTACGGCTTACCGTCTCCACGTCGTGGTGTAATTGTTATTCAATATAATATTATTTGGATGGGTATAATAATGATGTGTAACTCATGTAAATAATAAATCTAACATGTTAATGATTCTTTATATATGATATACCATCCATTTATATATTATTTTAATATCAAAAGAATGATATTGTCGCTCGTGCGTACGTACGGACTACCGTCTCCACGAACGCGATGAGATTCATTCTCCATCGTATCCATTCAAGTATAATTTGATGATTTAAAAAAATGATGTTTAAGGACTTGATATCATTCTGGATATGAATAATATACAACCTATCCTTTACATACATGTCTTACGTAACAAAACATACAAAAGAAAACAAGTAAGTTAACACCCGAAACAACGATAATACTAAGATATTATTATCAAATCAATATTAAAAGATCATATATGATATCATATTAATGTATATGATTCTTGTATAATTTAATAACAATTATTTCACCATTATACAGGAGGTTAACCTACCACAACCAAGGAAAAGTACAAGGTAAGGGTTATTTCACAATCTCTTCATTATCCGAGGTTGTATTATACGTAATAATCTACTGGGAACTCTTTATCATCCACATCCATGTTTCTTCGAAATGTATTTCAAAACATTTTTAATATTTACAAGAATATGGGTTAAAGTCATTTATACCCTTGTTTGACTTTTTATAAGAGGTTTATAAAGGAATCTTTCCGTCGTTTTCAAAACAAGGTCCTTTTTAACCTTTTCGACAGAATTGAGGTAAGAATGTTTTTTTAACTTATACGGCGGGTGCGGTTATTTTCCGCCATTATAAAATCGTCGAAGCTTTCCATACAAGCTTATAAGAATATTTTCAAAGAAAATGTTTTATTTTATATGGATCTTAAATGATTTCAAAATAAAAGGAGATACTTCTTTAAAAAGAATTTTGATTTCATCTATGTCAACATCCTTTGATGGATTTTAAGATTATTTGATGTTGATTTATTATGATACAAAACTTCTATATTGTATTGAAGGTTTTGTGATATGTTTGACTGTGGATGTGCTATTTTAATACCATTCATAGTTTATGGTGAAATTATTGACATTTCATATTCTAGTTTTAATACGAATGTTTATGTTATGTTTAAACCTTTTCATATGGGAATGCATTGGACTTAATAAGTGACGGGTGGAGCCCGCTATAGCTCCTCGATGCATCGGTAGGTCTCATGAGACAAACTAGTGTCTTGGCACAAGGCCTTGACAAAATCTTATTTGTAGTCTTGGCACGAGGCCTTGGCTATGTGGTTATGATAGTCTGGCATTATGCATTCCAACATTATGAAAGTGGTTATTGATTTTTGCATGTGATTATTCGATTAGTAGAATATCCATGTGAACAAGTAAATGGAATTATTTCATTTTACTTTTGCCATACTATGATGAAATTCAAGTTTAAAAGGCTTTTGTTTTAGTAATGCATTGCCTTAAATGTTTATGCTTATTTTGAATGTTCCGCTATATTGTTATCCTTACTGGGCATTTGAGCTCACCCCTTTTCTATGTTTTATTTTTCCCAGGAAGTGAAGATGTAAGTTATGAATGACCTGCAGGGATATTATGAGGGGATTATAGTGTGGACTGTGGAAACATTATGTTGTTGTAGTAGTTTTTCATTTTATGATGTAATGTAAAACTTATGAATATATCTAGTGTTTCCAAGGCTACTAAACCAATCGGTCTTTCGAGATTTGATCTTTCTTGTGATCATGACAATGTTATGTAATTAATGCACCGACTCTGGGTAGCTGGGGTCGGGGCGTTACAGTTGGTATCAGAGGAAGTTTAGTACAAACCTTGGAAGCTAGATTTAGATAAACTCTGATTAGAGCGCGTAGACCTAAGATGAACTTTGAGGATTAGTATAGAAGAACTTCCTAGAATTTTGGTATTGTAGAGATTTTGTGAGTTTTCCGAGCAATACATCCCTGTCTGGATACGAGCAGGTAGAGGCGGCTCTGGCACAGATGTACCTAGGGGTAAAACCCGAAAACACCGCTTTGAGCTAGACTCGAACGGGAACTGGTGCACGACAACGGGCCTTGCTGCACTCTTGGTTACGACACTCCCGGGGGATATGCTTAGGATAACTCTCATTTTCTTTACAAATCATTATGAAGGGTTTATGAGTATATACTTCCTCAAAGAAAACATTTTTATGATTATGGATTATATCCATAAATAGTTCAATTTATGTTAAGTGTTTTATAATTATGGGATTATGTATTTTGATTCATAAACTGATCTAGTTTATGCCATTGTTTAGAAATGGCGCCTAGTGGAAGAAATGGAAACCGTATCAATGCGCGCACTCCATGTAGGGATTGCCCTCCTGCTCAAGATAATTATAGTGGGGCTGGTGATGCAACTGGTGCCGATCACCTAATCACCATACTGGGACAACTTACTCAGGTTATGAATAATAACCTTACCCGTATGGAGCACCCTGATCCGCAGCGTGGAGGATCAATGTTAGATCGATTCATGAGGCAACAACCACCAACGTTCAATGGGAGTACAAATCCCTTAGTAGCTGAGCAATGGATAAATTCCCTAGAGAAAATATTTCAGGATTTGGGGAGCAGTGAAAGGGAGAAAGTTATCATGGCAGTTTACCGCCTCCCTGGAGATGCTGATCAATGGTGGTCATTGATTCAAAACATGAAGGAAGATGATGAAGTATCAAATATGGAATGGAGGGAGTTCAAAGATCTGTTTTTACAAAAATACTTCCCTCGAGACCATCGAGCAGATATGGAAAGGCAATTTCTAAGTCTGAGACAGAAGGAGGATGAGAATGTCGCAAAGTATGAGGCTAACTTTACAAGGTTAGCGAGGTATGCTGGAGATTATATACGCAACCCAAGAAGTAATATTGATCGTTTCTTTGATGGGTTAAAACCATTTCTCCGTCGAGCATTAGTCACACAATCCTTTTCATCGTACGAAGACATTGTCTCATGTGCCATCAAGACCGAAAAGGAATTCTCTAAGTCTTATGACTTTAAAGCAAAGCAAGAGAAGAAGAGACCTGCTGAACAATCTGGGAATGGAAATAAGGGGAAGAAGGGAAAGGTTGAATATCCATCCTGTGGTAAATGCGGGAAGAAACACCCTGGTACTTGCTTGAAGGGAATGGGAGTCTGTTACAAGTGTGGTGAAAAAGGCCACCAAGCTCATAATTGCAAGGGGAAGAAGGAAGCTACCAACGTTCAGTGCTACAATTGTAGGGAGATGGGGAATTATGCAAATTCATGTCCTAAGCGTCAGGAGAACTTACCTCAGAAAAGGCCAAGGGATCAAGGCCAGGCATATGTTATCACTACTGCTGAGGTAGAAGCTCCGAAAGACGTGGTGGCAGGTAATTTAATAGTTTCCTCAAGTTTAGAAAATGCATTATTTGATTCTGGATCATCGCATTGTTTCATATCTTCCCAGTTTGCTAAGAAAATTAGATATTTCCAATTTGATTTAATAAGGGAGTTGTCAGTTAAAACTCCTAAGGGAAGTATCATTGCAACAAAGTTTTGTGAATCAGTCCCCATTAGAGCACATAAATTTTCTTTATCTGCTGATTTCATCGTCATACCTATGATTGAGTTTGATATAATCCTCGGTATGGACTGGCTTTCGGACTATGATGCGAAGATTTATTGTAAGAAGAAAGAGGTTACGATTCTTGATGATAATGATAAGGAGCACCTTATTTTTAGAGCAGAATCGTCACCACCTAATTCTTATTTAGATCCACCCCCAGTAGCTCAACTTAATTCAATTATTGGGGAGGAAGAGAATGAAATAACTATCGGTGAGGAAAGGAATGTTCAAATAGAGGATGTACCTATTGTGAAAGAATTTGTAGATGTATTTTCGGAAGATTTACCTGGACATCCTCCAGAACGAGAAGTTGAGTTTTCCATTGATTTGATTCCTGGATCAAGGCCTATATCGAAGACCCCTTATAGAATGGCCACTGTAGAATTAGTCGAACTAAAGAAACAACTAGAGGAACTGAGTAATAAGGGATTTATTCGCCCTAGTGTTTCTCCATGGGGAGCCCCTGTTCTTTTTGTTAAAAAGAAAGATGGATCTATGAGGTTATGTATCGACTATAGGGAGATCAATGCTATAAAGATAAAGAACAAGTATCCCCTACCTCATATTGATGATTTATTTGACCAACTGCATGGAGCTCAATACTTTTCAAAGATTGAACTTCGATCTGGATACCATCAGTTGTGTGTGAAGAAGGAAGACATTCCGAAAACAGCATTTCGAACCAGGTACGGGCATTACGAGTTTACTGTAATGCCGTTTGGATTGACTAATGCACCCTCTGTATTCATGGATCTAATGAATAGAGTTTTCAAGGAGTATCTCGATGAATTTGTGGTGGTATTTATTGATGATATCTTGGTATACTCCAAAACCTACGAAGATCATGAAAATCACTTGCGCATTATCTTGAAGACTCTGAGGAGGCATGAATTATATGGGAAGTTTAGCAAGTGTGAATTCTGGCTTCAGGAGATTTCTTTTCTTGGCCATATTGTCTCTAAATATGGAATCTTTGTTGATCCTTCTAAGACCAAGGCAATCCAAGAATGGCCAGCACCTATGAGTATAACTGAGGTACGTAGTTTTATTGGTTTGGCAGGTTATTATCGACGTTTCGTCCAGAATTTTGCCCGATTGGCTAACCCATTAACGAAGCTCACACGTAAAGGGGTTAAATTTGTTTGGACAAAAGAGTGTGAAGAATGTTTCGAAGAACTGAAGAGAAGATTAGTCAATGATCCTATATTGACTCTACCATCGGGGAATGATGGGTTCGTTATTTATAGTGATGCATCAAAGAAGGGACTTGGCTGTGTCCTTATGCAGAATGATAGAGTTATTGCCTATGCATCACGACAGTTGAAAATTCATGAACAAAACTATCCTACTCATGATCTTGAGTTAGCAGCTGTGATCTTTCCTTTGAAGATATGGAGGCACTACCTCTATGGGGAAAAATGTGAGATTTATACTGATCACAAGAGTTTGAAGTATATTTTCTCACAAAAAGAACTCAACATGAGGCAAAGGAGATGGCTTGAATTACTCAAGGATTATGATTGTACGATACACTACCACCCGGGGAAAGCAAACAAGGTGGCAGATGCTTTGAGCAGAAAAGACCATGGAGTTTTGAACATGATGAGAATTGAAAGGGATCCAATTTTCATGGATCTAGTGAAGATGGACATGGGAATAACCAGGGAAGGTGAAACATCAATGCTTTTTCAAATGGTTGACAAACCATCTTTACTAGAAAGGATTAAGAGTTCTCAGACCGATGATGAAGAATTTCAAAAGAAGATTAAAGCTGTGAATGATGGGAGATTGAGAGACTTTGTGTATGAAGATGGGATTTTGAAATTCGGGAAGAGACTTTGTGTTCCCGATTTACCTGATCTAAAAAGGGAATTGCTGGATGATGCTCATAGCTCCAATTTCTCTATACACCCTGGGAGCACCAAAATGTATAGAGATTTGAAGGAATATTTTTGGTGGGACAACATGAAGAGGGATATTGCTGATTTTGTGTCAAGATGTATGGTTTGTCAACAAGTGAAAGCTGGAAGGCAACAGCCTGGAGGAGTCATGCAACCTCTTCCCATACCGGAGTGGAAATGGGACAATATTACGATGGACTTTGTCATGGGGCTACCAAAGACTCCTAGAAGGAATGATGCAATATGGGTTATTGTTGATCGTCTTACCAAGTCAGCACATTTTCTTGCTATAAGAGAAGATCTACCCCTGGAACGTCTAGCAAGACTATATATTAATGAAGTTGTGAGACTTCATGGAGTACCCTTATCAATTGTTTCTGATCTTGATCCCCGTTTTACTTCAAGATTCTGGAAAAGTCTTCAGAAATCCCTGGATACTGAACTTTATTTGAGCACTTCTTACCACCCTCAGACAGACGGACAATCAGAACAGACTATTCAAACCTTAGAAGACATGTTGAGATCTTGCTCACTTGACTTTCAGGGTATGTGGGATCAATATTTACCTCTGGCAGAATTTTCCTATAACAATAGCTTCCATTCGAGTATTCAGATGTCACCATATGTAGCGTTATATGGAAAGAGATGTCGTACACCAACCTGTTGGGATGATGTTAGTGAAAGAAAACTTGTAGGCCCAGAACTGGTGGAGGAAACGGTGGAAAAGGTGAAGGTAATCCAAAATCACATCAAAGCAGCTCAAAGTAGGCAGAAGAGCTATGCCGATAATCGAAGGAAGGATTTGGAATTTCAAGTCGGTGATCATGTTTTCCTGAAGGTATCTCCGTGGAAGGGAGTCATACGTTTTGGTAAGAAAGGTAAATTGAGTCCCAGGTACATTGGACCTTTCGAAATTCTAGAACGAATTGGGGTTGTAGCTTACCGATTGGCAATGCCGCCAAGTCTCTCCAAAGTTCACGATGTGTTCCACGTATCTCTATTGAGGAAATACATGCCTGATCCAACGCATGTACTCACCTATGAAGAATTAGAACTGGAACCCGATCTGTCTTATTGCGAAGAGCCCGTCAAGATTCTTGATACGAGAGAACAAGTGCTGAGAAACCAGACGACGCGTCTGGTAAAAGTTTTGTGGAGAAACCATAAGATGGAAGAGGCAACGTGGGAACCCGAGGAACTTATGATGAAGAACCACCCGAGTATTTTTATGCAGTAATACCCTAGAAATTGCGAGGATGCAATTATTTGAAGGAGGGGAGAATGTAACACCCCAAGCTTCTACGGTACGTTTCCCTTCGAATAATGCGATAGCGTGTGTTGTACGCAACCTCGAGTTCTAACACACACCACAACTAATTAAACTAGCCGTTGTGAATAGTAATACCTACTTTTTGAAATCATATATATTTTATATTTCAAAATGGACTTCATTTTTGGATTCGGAATATCGAAATTAGCCTAGGGTGAAATTTTGGTACTTTTCGGATAACTTTTATATTTTGATGAATAGTGAAAATTACTAAATTTTAATTAAAAACAACTTTTTTAATCAAAATAATTAATAGTGATAAATTGTGAATTTGAGTGGTTTTAAAGTATATTTAGAATATATTTTTACCATTTAATATAATGTTGGTCATTGGACATAATTTTACAATTAAACCGAACATAAACAAGTGTCAATCTTTTGATAGTTATTATCTCTTAAAAACACGCTTTTTGTTTTGACAGCGGGAATTAATTTTAAATTAATTTCTGCCACTTATGTGTTTTGAATTTGGAAAAATGGATTACATATTTGGAATCAGGATGTCCAAATTATGTAAATAGGTAACTTTCATTTTTACACATTTTGAATAATTACTGCGGTAAATATTTTATTTACCATGGTTAAGGGTAAATCCGGTAAATAAGGGTTAAAAAAATAATATTATAATAATACTAAATTACCCTAAAACGTGTCCTAACCCTATTGGTTGATACATGGTCGACCATGGGCATCTTTGGGTCGATTTTGGGACCCCATGGATCCACTTGTAAGTGATAATGACACTTTATTTTAATTAAGTTAAAATGAATACAAAAATGACACAAGCATATATCTTTTAGAAAAACAATTGTTACATAGGGTTATATAAGTTGAATTTTAGATTATAAATATTCATTAGAAAGATAAAAATATTTCCTACATAATTATATTTTATTTATAATTTTTAGACATTAAATAATTTATTTTATTTATGACACAATGATGATGCAGTAATTTCTAAAATAGTGAAAAATTAAAATAATTGATATTATAAATACCCAAATAAATATAATATGAAACTTTTAATGAATTAAACTAATTTTATAGGATAATATGATATATTAGGAGTGATTTAATTGACTTTGTTCGAAGTAATCAATCTGTTATGAGTTTCACAAAAATCAACTATTGAATAGTGTCAAAATTGACATAAAAGAGTTCTTAAAACAAATATTATATTATTAATTGATATTAAATTTTTTAAAATCTAAGTTTCGGCCAAGATACTTATATAATGATAGGATCATCATTAATGGACCACTTGGGGGTCGCTTGTATGTATATGGTAAGTCTATTAACCATATAATATAAAAATACAAAGAGACATTGTAAAAGTGAAACTAATTAACTTAGAGTTAATACTTAAAGATAATGTTAATATAAGTACCCAAACCTGTCTAAATTCTATTGGTTGAGTTGTTTTAGACCTATCCCCACCTTAACCTTTGAATAGTCAATTTTTGAGCCATTAGAAACCGAATATGAATTTATTATAAATTAATATTTCTAGCTTTTCCAAAGGTGCCCCTCACCCCTCTTATAAAAAGGCACTCCTCCTTCTCATTTCTTCACACCTCTAAAGCCTTTTGGTTCGGCCAAACTCTGCCCAAATACTCTCCCAACATCTCTCACTACAACTTAGAGGCCTTATTTTGATCATAAAGCCAACCTAAGGAGCCCTTTTGATCAAATCAAAAGGAAGAACCCGAAGAAGAGGTAATGATTTCACCACCCTTCTCCAAGTTCATTTCTGCTTCCACTTCTTCTTCCTTTGTTCTTACCATTCTAAAATAATAACTCCAGTATCTCACATATACTGTGATGTTATTATAAATATGGTACAACCATATTCATTATCCTATCCACCCTTTGAATAACATGTCACTATACGTGCGTACGTACGGCTTACCGTCTCCACGTCGTGGTGTAATTGTTATTCAATATAATATTATTTGGATGGGTATAATAATGATGTGTAACTCATGTAAATAATAAATCTAACATGTTAATGATTCTTTATATATGATATACCATCCATTTATATATTATTTTAATATCAAAAGAATGATATTGTCGCTCGTGCGTACGTACGGACTACCGTCTCCACGAACGCGATGAGATTCATTCTCCATCGTATCCATTCAAGTATAATTTGATGATTTAAAAAAATGATGTTTAAGGACTTGATATCATTCTGGATATGAATAATATACAACCTATCCTTTACATACATGTCTTACGTAACAAAACATAAAAAAGAAAACAAGTAAGTTAACACCCGAAACAACGATAATACTAAGATATTATTATCAAATCAATATTAAAAGATCATATATGATATCATATTAATGTATATGATTCTTGTATAATTTAATAACAATTATTTCACCATTATACAGGAGGTTAACCTACCACAACCAAGGAAAAGTACAAGGTAAGGGTTATTTCACAATCTCTTCATTATCCGAGGTTGTATTATACGTAATAATCTACTGGGAACTCTTTATCATCCACATCCATGTTTCTTCGAAATGTATTTCAAAACATTTTTAATATTTACAAGAATATGGGTTAAAGTCATTTATACCCTTGTTTGACTTTTTATAAGAGGTTTATAAAGGAATCTTTCCGTCGTTTTCAAAACAAGGTCCTTTTTAACCTTTTCGACAGAATTGAGGTAAGAATGTTTTTTTTAACTTATACGGCGGGTGCGGTTATTTTCCGCCGTTATAAAATCGTCGAAGCTTTCCATACAATCTTATAAGAATATTTTCAAAGAAAATGTTTTATTTTATATGGATCTTAAATTATTTCAAAATAAAAGGAGATACTTCTTTAAAAAGAATTTTGATTTCATCTATGTCAACATCCTTTGATGGATTTTAAGATTATTTGAAGTTGATTTATTATGATACAAAACTTCTATATTGTATTGAAGGCTTTGTGATATGTTTGACTGTGGATGTGCTATTTTAATACCATTCATAGTTTATGGTGAAATTATTGACATTTCATATTCTAGTTTTAATACGAATGTTTATGTTATGTTTAAACCTTTTCATATGGGAATGCATTGGACTTAATAAGTGACGGGTGGAGCCCGCTATAGCTCCTCGATGCATCGTTAGGTCTCATGAGACAAACTAGTGTCTTGGCACAAGGCCTTGACAAAATCTTATTTGTAGTCTTGGCACGAGGCCTTGGCTATGTGGTTATGATAGTCTGGCATTATGCATTCCAACATTATGAAAGTGGTTATTGATTTTTGCATGTGATTATTCGATTAGTAGAATATCCATGTGAACAAGTAAATGGCATTATTTCATTTTACTTTTGCCATACTATGATGAAATTCAAGTTTAAAAGGCTTTTGTTTTAGTAATGCATTGCCTTAAATGTTTATGCTTATTTTGAATGTTCCGCTATATTGTTATCCTTACTGGGCATTTGAGCTCACCCCTTTTCTATGTTTTATTTTTCCCAGGAAGTGAAGATGTAAGTTATGAATGACCTGCAGGGATATTATGAGGGGATTATAGTGTGGACTGTGGAAACATTATGTTGTTGTAGTAGTTTTTCATTTTATGATGTAATGTAAAACTTATGAATATATCTAGTGTTTCCAAGGCTACTAAACCAATCGGTCTTTCGAGATTTGATCTTTCTTGTGATCATGCCAATGTTACGTAATTAATGCACCGACTCTGGGTAGCTGGGGTCGGGGCATTACAGAAAACATATAAATGAATATTTTAAAATGATTAAAAACACTTCTTAAACATAAAACTTTTTTCAAAAGCTTTTCATTTTAAAATAGATTTAAAACATATAAAATAATATTTGAAATAATTTAAATCCTTTTATTTTAAAATAACATTGAAACCTTATAATAAAGGTTGAAAACTTTTTGAAATCTTTTTCTTTGAAAATATCTTTGAAAACTTATAAAGGAATATTGAAAACATTTTGAAGGACTATTATTTGAAAATATCTTTGAAAACTTATAAAGAAATATTGAAAACATTTTTAAAAACTAATATTTCAAAATATCATTTAAAACATATAAAGGAAGCTTGAAAACATTTTTAAAACCTTTTCTTTGAAAATATATTTGAAAACTTACAAAGGAAGCTTGAAAAAATTTTGAAAACCTTTTTAAAACATAAAAAAAAATTAAAATAAATTCTTTTAAAATGAACTTAAAATTTCATTTAAAAAAATTTTGAAAAAATTTTTAGGAATCATAGTTTTTTAATAAAATGTAAATACCCGTAAAATTCAAGGGAAATTTTTTCTTAATTTTCTTTGGAATTTTACAAGAGCGCGGTTTCTGACGGCACCTGATTCTGAGGCCTGCAGTGCCCAGAATCAATTTCCGAAGTTTGGCTCGGGTACGTTTAGTGAATGAACGAGCGGGAATTTCTAACTTTTGATCTGGTGCTCGGAATTGAAATCTGAGGACACCGATGAACTCGCAGTGCCGATATTCGCTTAAGGAGACCTTTTTCAAGGTTGCGTTTTATGCGGGATAAAAGTTAGTTTTAGGAAAAATTAAAAGAAGTTAAATAAAAATGTGGAAACACTTTTTATTTTTTTAACTTGTTGGTTATTTTCTCCCAAAGGGAGTTAGAGGTGGGACCCACATCCACTTAACCTCCCTTGGGAGGATTAAGTGTGGTGGGGCCCACACGAAGCATAACTCTTCACCTTCTTTTTTTAACTCCTATTTTAATGAACATGACAACTTTGGTTATTAAATGGGTGGAGTTGTTTAATTTCAAACCTTTGAATTTTCAAAATGTTTTGGTTGAGTAAATAAAATAAGACTTTAGCTTATTTTATTTGGTGAGAATTCTCTAGCCACCTTGAGAGAATTTGGATCTTTCTTCTTCTTCTTCAAACTTTGACGAAGAACGCGAAGAACCTTCGAACATCGACGAAGAACGCCACGTTCTCGGGAATCGTCTTCCGCGATGCCATACCCGCGACACCGACGACGTCTTCTTCCGCGTCATCTCTTCAGCGACGATTTCCCGCGACGAAATCATCGTCAAAGAACTTCGAATCCTCGCTTCACGACATCGACGTCCTTCTTCCGTGACGTCCACCACCGCGACGCGTCTTCCGCGGGTCGTTGACGATCATCGTTCTTGAAACCGAGGTAGGGGTTTGTTGTTGATTATTTATTTATTCTCGTTCTTGGTTCTAGCATGACAAAATTGAGGATAAATGTTTATGTGTTATCGTCTAACGAGAGGGGGGTCGGACCGCACAAACACGGCCGAATTCCCCCTCCTTTGTTCTTGAATATTATTATTTTCTTGTGGATGAACGAGATGGCGTGGTGTCGTCCCACCACGCGGGAATCACACGGCAAATATTGCGCGGCGCCGTCGCGCCGCGCCGTGGAAAGATTATCATGAATGTGACGCCGCCGCGCCGCGTCGAAGGAAACCAAAGGCGCCGTGGCCGGAGCGGGGCTGTGGTGGAGGGGCGCGGTGTCGTCACACCACGCCGGACGACGAAGGCCGCGGCCGGTTCCGGGCCACGGCGGAACGAGAAGACCGGCGGCTAGCCGGGCCGCCGATGTCGGAAGCAGGAAAGGGGACTGGCCTTGCCGGTCCCGTTGAGGAAGGACCGGCCGGCCAGGTCGGGCCGGACGGAAGGGAGAAGAACCGGGGGAATTAATTCCCCCGGCTGGCCAAAACCGGCCCCCCATAATGGGGGGGCCGCGGTTACACCAAGGGGGGGCAGCGCCCCCCCCCCCCCCCCGTTTTTCTCAAAGACAGGCCCCCACGTGAGGGGGGTCGTTTGATCCGAGGCGCGACATCCAGCCGCGCCGCCAGTAGGGAAAGGCGGGGGCTTTGCCCCTCGCGCGTGGCACCCGAGCGGCGCCTCGGCCGCGCCGCCGCGCCGGACCGCGCCGCCGGCCGGGCCGGGTCGACCCGGACCCGGACCCCCCGTTTTCGAATCGACTTCGGTCTTTTGCCCATAACTTGATCTACGGACCTCCGTTTGACGAACCGTCAGCGGCGATGTGATCCTTGGATTGAGATGGTCGATTCGGTATATCGCACTCAAAGTTTCGGAATACTTTGAGTTTGGCCGGGTTGGTTCGTACACAAAACCAACCGGGCCTTCGGAGCGGAAACACTCATATCTTGAACTACGGACGTCTGATTAACGTGCCGTCAGCTTTGTTGTGTTCCTCTTAGTGAGACGGATCTTTTGGCATACTCCGCCCGAGGTTTGGATGCAGGTGGAGTATGGTCGGGTTTGTTTTGCCTTAAAAACCAACCGGGCCCCTGGGACGAAAAAGCCAATAACTCTCAGACCGAGCGTCCGATCGACGCGCCGTCTGTTGCGTTGAGTTCCTGTTGGCGATACGGAACTTTTGGATACATCAACTCTGGACTTTGTGACATGTATCAGCCTCTCGGCTCGTGGAGCGGACCCTCCCGAACGAGCTTGCTGTGTGCGGGAACCCTAGTGCTGGCTGCGACTATGACTGCTACTGCTACTACTACTGTGACTGCGACGACGACAGTACAGAGATCCTTGGTGGATTCGATGATGACTACAGCACTCAGCAATCCTACATGGATCAGTGCTACAGGTCCTGTGTGGGCCCGATCCTGTGTGGGTCCGATCCTGTGTGGGTCATTGCGCTCAGCGATCCTGTGTGAACCAGCGCCTACAGGTCCTGTGTGGGCTCGATCCTGTGTGGGTCTTTGCGGGGGTTAGTTACCTATCGATCCTTCGTGGGTCCGACGAATTAGATGGATCAGAGATCATCTATATCGTCCTTCGAAGAAGTATACCTGTGTGAGCTGAATCCTGTTGCTTTCCTGTGTGGATTGTGTTGTGCTATCCTGTGTGGATTTCGTTTTTCTTTCCTATGTGGAATACGTATACTTTCCTGTGTAGACTGAGTTGTACTTGGGCTCGGAGGTTGGAGCGTATTGGAATTGATGACTTGGCTATATGTATGGGCATATACCTAAGCAGTGTCTGTTGTTACTTCGTATTTGTATCTCACCTTTGTGGTTTATCCTTTGTGGATTTTGGGAGACCTTCAGGGGTCTCAGGGTCCCTACTGAGTAGCTTATACTCACCCCTGCACGGGCTATGCCCGCACTATGTTGTGTTGGTTACAGACGACGGACAGCGTTGATCTTGGTTGAGGCATGCAGAGCAGGACGGTACCTGGAGGTGGACCACTGGGCGGAACGTACTCACAGCGGACGGTGGGACCCGTGGAGCAGTGGAGCTATCTATACCCACCCTTCAGGTGGGATTTCCAGTGGACAGCTCGGTGTAGTGGCTTTTACTTTACAGTTGATGTTTTCCCTTTCGAGTTGTACTTTACTTTCAGTTTGGGTTTGTATTCTGGCCCATTTACTTTTCCGCACTTTTAGTTGTACTCTGTTTTCACTTAGTGTTTACTTTCTGCTTGCTTACTCTGTGGTGCTTGTTTACTTTACAAAGGCAATGCCTTCCCTTTTTCCGGGATTTATGCCTTGGTGCTAGTCGCCAACCCCTGGCCTATGGAAGGCGGGCTTGGGGTAGTCACGGCACAGGCCCCGAGGACGGGTCGTGACAAATTGGTATCAGAGGGAGGTTCGGTTCTATCGTGAACTCTGATCTTTTCTATGTGAAGCAATAATGTTTAGCATATTGAGTGTGGTTATCAGTCTAGGGAGTCCAGTGTTGGTGCGGCGGCCGACGTATCCGTACACCAGGACCCTGACAACTGATTTCCGACTTAATGAACGAAAACATTGATTGCATGTGTGTTTCAAAGTTTTCTTTGTGATTACTTTATATATATCAGCTCACCAGGTATATTGTTCTGACCGTGGCGCACCTGTTTCCTTTTCAGGATGGCCCCACGACGACAGCCAGCTAGGGTTCTGAGAGTCGAGCATGACGACATCCCACCGAACGACGAGGCCTCGGTGCAGGGCCCTTTGTTAGCAGTGGCACCGGTGGTAGCTCTACTCGCCGAGCCACCGATGCTTCCAGCCGCTGACGATGCACGTCGCCTTGGAGCTCTGCACGAGTTCCAACGCCAGCGACCGCCTAGGTTCCGTGGGGAGACGGACCCCCAGGTAGCAGAGGACTGGCTGGAGGCAGTGGTACAAGTTGTTAGGCTAGTGAGGACACCTGCAGACCTCATAGTGATCATCGCTGCGAGCCTACTGCACGCAGCAGCAGGACGATGGTGGAGCTTGATGCTCCAGGTGCACGATGAGGCATCTCTACTTTGGACGGACTTTGAGAGCCTCTTCCGCTTGGAGTTTGTCCCAGCCACCCTTCATGCGGTGCGTATTAAGGATCTTCTTCAGCTACGGTAGGGCAGCATGACAGCCGCTCAGTACTCAGCGAGATTTACCGATCTCTCGCGTTACTCGACCGACATGGTACGGGACCCATTCTTCCGGGCCCGGACCTTCGAGCAGGGGTTGAGACACGAGATCAGGGCATCGCTGATCTCCCTCAGCATACTGACTCAGACAGGAGTACTGGAGTGGGCCCTTTTGATCGAGAGCTTCCTTGATGAGTCTACACCAGCGCCGAGACCCACCGCAGGGTGGCACGTGGCAGAGTCATCTGCAGCAGGCAGTCGACGAATGACTCAGGGGTTCAGGCAGACCAGACCTTCAGGCAGACGACCTCAGGACACTGGCTCAGCAGTGCGGGGCACACAGCGAGGATCCAGTCTTTCGAGAGGCAGACAGTGCTACTTGTGCGGCGGGCAGGGCCACATGGCTCGTGACTGCCCGACCCGCCGTGCCGAGGAGCATCAGACGGTTGAGGGACCACCGAGGCAGAGGCAGAGGGTCGACCGTGGCGGTCCGCAGGGAGGAGGCGGACAAGGCAGAGGAGCTGGCCGAGCAACAGGTGGTGGGCGACGCTTTGAGGCTCTGCCACCACCACCGCCAGGAGGTCCACCCCGACCACAGGGAGCAGGCGGGCAGAGACAGGCACAGCTCCAAGCAGCAGAGGCCTACGACCATGGCGCACCCGAGATGATTTGAGGTACTATCTGTGTCTATTCCACCCTTGCTGCAGTACTTATAGACACAGGAGCGAGTCACTCTTTCATAGTCGCTGCCCTTATTCGGAGCTCGGAGATTCCGACGGAGCCGTTGGCTTGATCCTTACGGCTAGAGACTCCTACGGGAGCAGACTCGACGATTACGCACTGGTGTCGGTAGTGTGAGCTTACTCTAGGAGGCGAGAGCTTCGGTTGGGATCTTCTTGTAGCAGCGTCGAGGCCTTACAATGTCATCTTGGGCATGGATTGGCTATCTACGGTCCATGCGCAGATTGATTGTTTTAGGCACAAGGTACGATGTGTACGCACCGACGGGAGCAGGTTCACCTTCACCGGTGAGAAGGGAGCCTTTGCAGCACAGGATGGACTTCCGCGGAGGAGAGGACAGCCCATCACTCATCAGTTGGCTAGCCTCATCCTTGGAGCAGTTGACGTGCGGAGTCCTGGTTTTCCTGCAGTGGTGGATCAGTTTTCGGACGTTTTTCCCTACGACATTCCAGGGCTACCTCCTCACAGAGAGGTAGACTTTTATATTGACATGTACCATGGGACAGCCCCGATATCCACTCCAGCATATCGTATGGCCCCCGCCGAGCTTCGAGAGCTACGGGTACAGTTGGAGGTCTTGCAGAGCAAGGGGTTCATCCGACCCAGTGTTTCACCCTGGGCTTCCCCGATATTGTTCGCCAAGAAGGCGGACAGAAGCTTGCGACTTTGTGTTGACTATCGTCGCCTGAACCAGGTGACAGTGAGGAACAAGTATCCGCTACCGAGGATTGATGACCTCTTTGATCAGCTCAAGGGAGCACGGTGGTTCTCGAAGATAGACCTCAGGTCAGGCTATCATCATCTCAGAGTCAGAGACGAGGACGTGCAGAAGACGGCCTTCAGATGTCGGTATGGCCACTATGAGTTCTTGGTTATGCCTTTCGGTGTAACCAATGCTCCAGCAGTGTTCATGGCCCTCATGAATAGGATCTTTCAGCCATACCTTGATTGGATTGTCGTGGTCTTCATTGACGACATTCTGATTTACTCTATGACTGAGGAGGAGCACGCCTATCACTTGCGAGTTGTACTAGACACACTCCGAGAGCACCAGCTTTATGGTAAGCTCTCGAAGTGTTAGTTCTGGATACGTGAGGTCCACTTCTTGGGACACGTTATCTCTGAGGCGGGATTTGCAGTGGATCCTATGAATATCGAGGTTGTGTTATCATGGGAGCCACCCAGGAGCGTGAATGAGGTTCGGAGTTTCTTGGGACTAGCTGGATACTATCGGAGATTCGTGCCAGAATTCTCTAGAGTTGCGGCACCACTCACATCTTTGACGAAGAAGGGGAAACCCTTCATGTGGTTAGACAGATGTCATCAGATCTTCCAGGAGCTGAGACAGAGATTGACTAGCGCACCTATCTTCAGGTTGCCTGAGGAGGGAGTAGGGTACGTAGTTTACTGCGATGCATCAGGGACCGGACTCGGTTGCATCCTGATGCAGGAGCAGGCAGTGATCACCTATGGATTACGACAGTTTAGGCCTCATGAGCAGAACTACGCTACCCATTACCTGGAGTTGGCAGTAGTGGTCTTCGCTCTGAAGACATGGCGACACTATCTGATGGGCGAGCGCTTTACAGTCTTTTCTGATCATCAGAGTCTCAGGTATATCTTCTCGCAGAAGGACCTGAACCTGAGACAGCGGCGATGGCTCGAGTTCCTCTAGTAATATGACTTTGAGATAGTCTATAATCCTGGGAAGGGGAATGTAGTAGCTGATTCCCTCAGCAGGAGGACGGGCATTCAGATACTTGAGGAGGCGACAGAGAAGCTAGCCTCTTTGTAGATATCCTTCGTGGATAGAGATGGAGTAGCCTTCCTCCAGTCTCTCACAGTCACCCCTCCACTACTGCAGCGGGTCAGAGAGGAACAGCGTGAGGACACTGACTGTGAGACACGGCGTGCACAGATATCCTTGGGACAGGCACCTGATGATTTCTCCCTTGGAGCATAGCACGACATCCTTTTCAGAGGACGTACCATGGTACCAGTCGCTTTGCGAGAGGAGGTGCTGAGAGAGTTTCACACTTCTCCTTTGGTGGTACATCCTGGAGTGGCGAAGATGTACCAGGATCTCAGACGACAGCACTGGTGGCCAGGCATTAAGAAGGCTGTAGCAGAGTTCTTTTCTCGATGCCTCACCTGCCAGCAGGTGAAGGCAGAGCATCAGGTACCAGCATGCTTGGTACAGCCCTTGGAGGTCCCGGAGTGGAAGTGGGACGGGATATCTATGGACTTCGTGACTGTACTTCCACGCACTTCCAGAGGTCACGACTCCATTTGGGTGATTGTTGACCAACTCACCAAGTCGGCACACTTCTTACCCATCAGAGAGCAGGGCTCAGTGGAGAGCTTAGGACGTCTCTACGTTCAGGAGATTGTGCAGCTCCACGGTGTGCTATCATCTATCGTCTCCGATCGTGATGCTCGCTTTAATTCCCGGCTTTGGAAGGGGTTACAGGAGGCGTTCAGGACGCATCTACGTCTGAGCACAGCCTTTCACCCTCAGACGGATGGTCAGATGGAGAGGACCATCCAGACTCTCAAGGACATGCTTCGCGCATGTGTCCTCGACTTTGGTCGTAGCTGGGAGGACCACCTACCCTTGGTGGAGTTTGCGTACAACAAAATCTACCACTCCACCATCGGGATGGCACCGTACGAGGCATTGTACGGCCGACCTTGTAGATCTCCTTTGTGCTGGATAGACCCTGGGGATTCAGCACTTGTGGGACCAGAGATGGTCCAGGCCACGACAGAGAAGGTCCAGGTCATCCAGGAGCGGATGAGGACAGCTCAAAGCCGGAAGAAGTCATACGCTGAAAGGAGGCGGAGGCCACTAGAGTTCGAGGATGGCGACCACGTCTTCTTGCGGGTATCACCTCGACGTGGTATACGGAGATTTGGCCGAGGCGGCAAGTTATCTCTGCGCTTCATCGGACCCTTCCAGGTCCTTAGCAGGATTGGCGAGGTGGCTTATCGCCTGGCTCTACCACCTCAGTTGCACCGGGTGCACGACGTCTTCTACATGTCTCAGCAGAGGAGATACGTGCACGACCCAACGCACATCATTGACCATGGGGAGCTTGACGTTGACGATGGGGCGACTTTTACAGAGGTCCCGGTAGAGATAGAGGATCGACAGGAGAGGGTCCTACGTGGGTGATTGATTCCTCTTGTGCGCATCATATGGCATCACGGGAACCTCTAGGAGAGAACATGGGAGCGGGAGGCTCAGATGCGTACTCAGTACCCTCATTTGTTTCCCTAGTTTTTGATGTATCTTTACGGGGACGTAAAGCCCTGAGGTGGGAGTAATGTAAAGACCCGTAAAATTCAAGAGAATTTTTTTCTTAATTTTATTTGGAATTTTACAAGAGCGCGGTTTCTGACGGCACCTGATTCCGAGGCCCGGAGTGCCCAGAATCAATTTCCGAAGTTTGGCTCGGGTACGTTCAGTGAACGAACGAGCGGGAATTTCTAACTTTTGATCCGGTGCTCGGAATTGAAATCCGAGGACACCGATGAACTCGCAGCGCCGATATTCGCTTAAGGAGACCTTTTCCAAGGTTGCGTTTTATGCGGGATGAAAGTTAGTTTTGGGAAAAATTAAAAGAAGTTAAATAAAAATGTGGAAACATTTTTTATTTTTTTAACTTGTCGGTTATTTTCTCCCAAAGGGAGTTAGAGGTGGGACCCACGTCCACTTAACCTCCCTTGGGAGGATTAAGTGTGGTGGGGCCCACACGAAGCATAACTCTTCACCTTCTTTTTTTTAAACTCCTCTTTTAATGAACATGACAACTTTGGTTATTAAATGGGTGGAGTTGTTTAATTTCAAACCTTTGAATTTTCAAAATGTTTTGGTTGAGTAAATAAAATAAGACTTTAGCTTATTTTATTTAGTGAGAATTCTCTAGCCACCTTGAGAGAATTTGGAGCTTTCTTCTTCTTCTTCAAACTTTCACGAAGAACGCGAAGAACCTTCAAACATCGACGAAGAACGCCACGTTCTCGGGAATCGTCTTCCGCGACGCCATACCCACGACACCGACGACGTATTCTTCCACGTCAACTCTTCCGCGACGATTTCCCGCGACGAAATCGTCGTCAAAGAACTTCGAATCCTCGCTTCATGATATTGGCGTCCTTCTTCCCTGACGTCGACCACCGCGACGCGTCTTCCGCGGGTCGTTGACGATCATCGTTCTTGAAACAGAGGTAGAGGTTTGTTGTTGATTATTTATTTATTCTCGTTCTTGGTTCTAGCATGAAAAACTTGAGGATAAATGTTTAGGTGTTATCGTCTAACGAGAGGGGGGCCGGACCGCACAAACACGGCCGAATTCCCCCTCCTTTGTTCTTGAATATTATTATTTTCTTGTGGATGAACGAGATGGCGTGGTGTCGTCGCACCACGCGGGAATCACACGGCAAATATTGTGTGGTGCCGTCGCACCACGCCGTGGAAATATTATCATGAACACGACGTCGTCGCGCCGCGTCGAAGGAAACCAAAGGCGCCGCGGCCGGAGCGGGGCCGCGGCGGAGGGGCGCGGTGCCGTCGCACCGCGCCGGACGACGAAGGTCGCGGCCGGTTCCGGGCCTCGGTGGAACGAGAAGATCGGCGGCTAGCTGGGCCACCGGTGTCGGAAGCCGGAAAGGGGACCGGCCTTGCCGATACAGTTGAGGAAGGACCGGCCGGCCAGGTCGGGCCGGCCGGAAGGGAGAAGAACCGGGGGAATTCATTCCCCCGGCTGGCCAAAACCGGCCCCCCATAATGGGTGGGCCGTGGTTACACCAAGGGGGGCAGCGCCCCCCCCCCCCCCCCCCCATTTTTCTCAAAGACAGGCCCCCACGTGAGGGGGTCCGTTTGATCCAAGGCGCGGCATCTAGTCGCGCCGCCAGCAGGGAAAGGCGGGGGCTTTGCCCCCCGCGCGTGGCACCCGAGCGGCGCCCCGGCCGCGCCGCCGCCCCGGCCGCGCCGCCGCGCCGGACCGCGCCGTCGCGCCGGACCGCGCCGCCGTGCCGGGCCGCGCCGCCGCACCGGACCGCGCCGCCGCGCTGGGCCGGGTCGGACCCGGTTCGGGTCGACCCGGGGGGGGAGTCGGGCCGGGTCGACCTGGACCCGGACCCCCCGTTTTCGAATCGACTTCGGTCTTTTGCCCATAACTTGAGCTACGGACCTCCATTTGACGAACCGTCAGCGGCGATGCGATCCTTGGATCGAGACGGTCTATTTGGTATATCTCACTCAAAGTTTCGGAATACTTTGAGTTCGGCCGGGTTGGTTCGTACATGAAACCAACCGGGCCTTCGGAGCGGAAACACTGATATCTTGAACTACGGACGTCCGATTGACGTGCCGTCAGCTTTGTTGTGTTCCTCTTAGTGAGACGGATCTTTTGGCATACTCCGCCCGAGGTTTGGACGCAGGTGGAGTACGGTCGGGTTGGTTTTTCCTTAAAAACCAACCGGGCCCCTGGGACGAAAAGGCCAATAACTCTCAGACCGGGCGTTCGATCGACGCGCCGTCTGTTGCATTGAGTTCCTGTTGGCGATACGGAACTTTTGGATACATCAACTCTGGACTTTGTGACCGTTGATGTATCAGCCTCTCGGCTCGTGGAGCGGACCCTCCCGAACGAGCTTGCTGTGTGCAGGAACCCTAGTGTTGGCTGCGACTGTGACTGCTACTGCTACTACTATTGTGACTGCGACGACGACAGTACAGAGATCCTTGGTGGATTCGACGACGACTACAGCACTCAGCAATCCTACGTGGATCAGTGCTACAGGTCCTGTGTGGGCCCGATCCTATGTGGGTCCGATCCTGTGTGGGTCATTGCGCTCAGCAGTCCTGTGTGAACCATCGCCTACAGGTCCTGTGTGAGCCCGATCCTGTGTGGGTCTTTGCGGGGGTTAGTTGCCTATCGATCCTTCGTGGGTCCGACGACTTAGATGGATCAGAGATCATCTCTATCGTCCTTAGAAGAAGTATACCTGTGTGAGCTGAATCCTGTTGCTTTCCTGTGTGGATTGTGTTGTGCTATCCTGTGTGGATTTTGTTTTGCTTTCCTGTGTGGAATACGTATACTTTCCTGTGTGGACTGAGTTGTACTTGGGCTCGGAGGTTGGAGCGTATTGGAATTGATGACTTAGGTATATGTATGGGCATATACCTAAGCAGTGTCGGTTGTTACTTCGTATTTGTATCTCACCTTTGTGGTTTATCCTTTGTGGATTTTGGGAGACCTTCAGGGGTATCGGGGTCCCTACTGAGTAGCTTATACTCACCCCTGCACGGGCTATGCCCGCACTACATTGTGTTGGTTGCAGACGACGGACAGCATTGATCGTGGTTGAGGCTTGCAGAGTAGGACGATACCTGGAGGTGGACCACTGGGCGGAACGTACTCGCAGCGGACGGTGGGACCCGTGGAGCAGTGGAGCTATCTGTACCCACCCTTCAGGTGGGATTTCCAGTGGACAGCTCGGTGTAGCGGCTTTTACTTTACAGTTGCTGTTTTCCCTTTCGAGTTGTACTTTACTTTCAGTTTGGGTTTGTATTCTGGCCCATTTACTTTTCTGCACTTTCAGTTTTACTCTGTTTTTACTTAGTGTTTACTTTCTGCTTTCTTACTCTGTGGTGCTTGTTTACTTTACAAAGGCAATGCCTTCCCTTTTTACCGGGATTAACGCCTTGGTGCTAGTCGCCAGCCCCTGGCCTATGGAAGGCAGGCTTGTGGTAGTCACGGCACGGGCCCCGAGGACGGGTCGTGATATAAAACTTATTTTCAACCGAAGATAGAAATAAAGTTCGATTTTCTTAAAAAAATGTTAATTTTCTTAAGTACCAAAGAGTGGGAAAATGGTACCAATACTTGAAGATGTCATAAATAACCATAGGGGAAGGAAATTCATTAGAATTATTGAGATATGAATCATAATATTTTATCAATGGAAGCATAATCACAAATAATCTTGATAAAAAGTGAGATTGTGGCAATAAACTCTTACCACTTTGGTAACATTGAATCAAAATCCCCATGAATGAATAACATTACATGAAGCTTAAACTATCATAAAAATAAGTATATTCATTATAAAACATGTCAAAGGGTATTATATACACCTAATAAAATAATATAGGTCCATAACATACAGTATGTGATATTGGACCTATACCAACGGACCTATACCATTGGTTTTCAAAACCATTGGTATAGGGTATTTATACCAATGGTTTGGAAAAAAATGGTATAGGTATCATTGAGAGACACTATACCAAAAATTTTGGAAAAATAGTTAGTATAGGTTCTATATATACTAATGGTTTTGGAAAAACTATTGTTATATATTCCATAATAAGACCCTATACCGATGGTTTTGGACAAACTATTGAAATAGGTCATAGTTATACCAGTAGTTTAGCCAAAGTTGTTGGTATATATTCTATATTAAGACCCTATACCAATGGTTTTGGAAGAAAATTAGTATAGGTCATAGATATACCAATGATTTATCTAAAAATATCGGTATAGATGCCATAAGAAGAACCCATACCAATTATTTTGGAAAAACTGTTGGTATATGTCCCAAAAATCCAAATATTTATACCAACAGTTTGGAAAAGTGTTGGTATAGGTATTTGAATTTTTTATGTATTATTTCCTCAAAAAATTAATAAATAAAAATTTAAATTAATATTTAATATTCATATATATTTATCATATTATGTTCACAAAAGTTATTATAGCTTAGTGGTTAGGTCATTGAAATATAAGTCAGAAGTGCTGGGATCAAATCCAGCCATGCTTTTTTTAATTACCTATACCAACAATTTTGGAAACCCTTGGTATATCCCTATACCAATGGTTTCTCAAAAAATTTGGTATAGGTATATATCGACATAATACATCACAATATCCCTCTAAACCGTTGGTATAGCCTATACCATGTTAAAGTTATGTTTTGGGTAATAATTGCTTTGTTTTTCATACATGTTTTGACTTGTTATTCTTGGTCCTCTTACTTATATCATGATTTACTTATTTCTAGAATATAAAACATGGTATAAATATCATATATATTCAGTATGTACATATTTATAATAATATATAAAATATAAAAATAGGAAATGAAATACACCATTCATGGAGATGATAAGTCGTACCTACACATTAACGTTGTTTCCATTTTTCATGTCATATTTAAAGAAAGAAGAGAAGTAAATTATATATATATATATATATATATTATCATTCCAGTAGAATTATTATCTAATATATATCACATATTTTTATTAAACTCATCCTTAATAAATTCCATGTAAAGCGTGAGTGAATCATATCACTTTGAGGAGGCAGTAATCCTCATGTCCAAAAACGAAGTTATCATATTCCCACAAAATGGAAATCATGAAGTTGTGTATTATAAAAAAATAAGAAGAATAAATAAATCATAAATATCATATATACCATATAAAAATATTAATTTCATCATTATTACCAACCTTTAAATATGGTAATTCATGAACAAAGGACAACGATTTGTGAGGTCGTAGTCCGTCGAACACATGAATGATGATTTCATATCCCATTTGATGAAAGTGTGTGTTATTTTAGGTAATAAAATTTACATAAAAATATATAAGTATATTTAGGATAATTTAGTTATTATATAATAATGGAACATTAATAATTTGGGGGTGGATAAAGAAATAAAACAAAAGTGATTATTGAAGGATGTTACATCTTCTTTGGGAAACTCCTTTTGGTTTGCACCAAAGGGCCCGCTTGGTTTCCTTTATGCACAAATTGATGCCTATATTATAATGTTATGATAGTTTGGATGATATTTGTTCAGGTTTTTTCATGATAAATGGGTTTATAGTTGTGAATAAGTGAGGGGGTGAGCGCCCTTTTATATGTGGAGGGAGAGGACACACTTGGAATTTTTGAAAAGAATTGTGTGCTTCCCATGTTTTTACTTACCAAGAGACTTCCATAACAAAAAAAATTAGATAAATGATGTGTAAAGTTCTAAATATGTACATAAAATATGTTTTTGAGATGTTTGGGGTCATTTTTACACCTTAAGTGTTGAGTTTAACCACTAAGTAATCTTATTTTTACCTTAATTACTATAACTAATAATAATTACATTCACTAATATATTTTTTTTAAACTAATTTTACCTTACTAGAAATTATAAATTATTCTGATTGAAAATATATAATCCATTTTTAAAAATTCTAATAATATAATTGGAATAAATTAATTTAAAATTAATCCCGCAGATGGGATGAAACAATGAGTTTTTGAAGTGAAAATGTTCAAAAGTTTGAAATGTTTTTATATCCAATTTAAATGTAAAAATGAATATTATAACATATGTTATATTAATGGATGTATAATTTATCTAATTAAACTTTAAAACAAATTTAAAATATAATTTAACTATATAAATAAATTAGATGAAAATGAGTTTTTAATTAAAATTCAATATTTTTTACTATTCATCCTAAAATGAAACTTAACTAAAAAATACGAATAATTCACCCTAATATAATTATCATGTTATTATTTCAAAAATGAACTTTATTTTATAAAATAAAATTTAGTAAAGTGTCAAAAATTATATTTAAAATATGTGTTCCATTAATACTTTTTAGAAAAATGTATCTTTTTATGCGTAAAATTGGATTTATTCTTATCTATTATCTAGAAAAAATATAATATGAATATTAAATAGTTTTTTTACTATATAATATATATTTATAATTAAAATCATTAATAAAAAATTTTTTAATTATTTTATTGAGGTAAAACGTGTTTGATTTCATAAATATAGTTTTCCAGCAAAAGATTTCCTTTATTTTCAAAAGGGTTTTATTTTTATTTCTAGTTAATTAGTCACTAAATAATTATTATTATATAAATGTGTAAACCATATTTTCATAATTTAATTAATATTATTCATAACCACTATTACAATGGCTAGGTGAAAAATATAATAATATTTTAATAATATTATTAATAGTACGTTGTAGTTTGGAAAAACTAAGTCTTGAATGTAACACGAGTTATCGAAAAAAATTAGCATTGTGTGTAACACAAGAAAAAAAATGTTGTGTGTATCAAAAGATAATATAAGTGTTGCATGTAGTGAAATATTAAATTGGTTTTTCATACAATGAAAACTAGACTTAGTTCTTTCATATAACACGATCTATATTTACTATTGTGTTAAATAGAGAATGTTGAAAGGATTAAATTAATTCAAAAAAATATTTCACAAAATCTCAGGGTGTTACATGGACACTTCTCATCAAGTTTACTATTTAGAAAATACAATTTATTATTCATCTGAAATATCTTGGAGCTTCTCTAAGACACTATGTCAAGGAATATTCTAATGGATTCAAGTGTGTCCATTAGAGAATAGGTTTCATCAAATTAAACCCCTTAGAATTGTGAGTATAATTTGTATAATAACATGGATTTGTTTCTAGTCACTTAACCATTCCCATGAATATTGTTTATGAAAACCCATTTAGCTCCAATCACATTTTTTTCTATGTTTTTTGGAACAAGTTCCCATGTTTCATTCTTTTCATTCTAGTTGAGTTATTCATTCATGACCTAAAACCACACCTTAATTTTGAAGGCATCATAAACTTTATATTATCCAACCTTTAATAAAAGTCTAGCATGGATAGTTTTCATGATCTTACTTATTATATGTACACCTTGATTATGATCTCTAATAATTTCTCAGTATTAATAAGGTTTATTATTCAGGTATTCATCTCTTTAAGATTCACTTCTACATCTTTATCACTAGAAAAGGAAGAATATTTATCTTCAATATGAATCTATGTATTTACTATATTTTATTTTATTGATTCTGAGATTAAAACATCATCCCCTTCATCTACAAAGATAGTATACCTATTCCTCTTCTCATTTTCAAATAAACTGGCATCATCACTATCAATAATACTTTTGGATATCATATTATAACTCCTATAAGATTTTCCATTTAAGGTGTACCCACTAAAAATTTCATCTTCACCCTTATCGTCAAACTTTCCTCTACTTTTTTACTTTATATTGATCAAACATGGAATTACAAATACCCTAAAATGTTTAAAAATTTTATTTATTATAAATCAAATCTCATATGGAGTAATTTATGAGTTTATATTTATAAGACACCTATTTTTAATTATTCATATAGTTGTGATAGCCTAAATACAATAATACCTTAATGTGTCATGCTCTATCAGTATAGTTATGACCATATCAACCAAGAAATTATTATTTTTTTAGCCACTCTATTTTGTTGAGGAGTATATATAGAAATGAATTCGTTTCTTATTACATACTTATTAATATATTCATATAACTTTTAATTGGAATATTGAGTTCCATTATCTATCCTTAACCACTTTATACACATGCCTTTTTTCTTTCTGTAACTTTTCTAAAGATCTAGAACCAATCCAGGGCCAGTGATTTATGAGAAATTTATATAATATAATCATACTTTTTAATTCATATATAAATTAGATAAAATAATTTTCTCCATTTATTTAAATATTTTTCACTGGTCCACAGACATCAGAATGAGTCAATTCAAGAGGATTTTTTGTTTGAATTTAAAACCCCTTATGAGTTTTATTCACCATTTTTCCTTTTTATGAGTTTTAAAAATATCATCAATTACTTGTTTTAGGAATGGTTAATTTATCACATCTTCTACTTGAATCAATATTCTCATATTATTTTGTCCAAGCTAACCCAGACTTTTGTTCCATAATTAATTTTCTTCCAATTTTCTCAAGTAACATCTTTCTTTTTCTTCCCTAATTTGAAAAAAAAATTGGGGTCCTTAAACCCCTTGTAATTATTTCCCCATGTTTTATTTTTTTGACTATGAATCCATTTTTCTTGAATATGACCTCATTTCCAACATCACAACATTGTGATACCCTCAAAAAGTTATGATTTAGGCCATATAAAAACAACACACTATATATACTGGTTTTACTTTTAACAATATTTGTAGTTCCAACACCTTTGATATTAAGAGAATTATCATTACAAAACTTTACAGCTCTTCCTTCATATTGTTATACACTTTTCAAGTTATTTAGATCAACTATCATGTGTGACAAACATATTCTATCCATAATCCATTTTTTAAAATTTTAAATATTTAAAAGAAACTTCAACAATATTTTCTTGTTTCTTAATATAGATTTGATTCTAATCATTCCAAAATATTTGAAAAATACTCAAATGGGCAAGAATAAATGTGATACACACATATTAACTGTGTCTTTATTTATCTCATCTTCCACATAGTTCTTATAAGCATTCAAAACTATTTATTACTTCAACATTCATTCCAAACTATTCATGTCTTAGTTGAGTTTTCAACTATGTTTATTGTCTCTCCCTTGATTAATTCTTTGTTATTAGTCCAAGAAGATATATATTTTACCTGTATGTATGTTTCTAATGGATGGATATCCTATATGACCAGTAGTACCCCTAAAATATTCTTCTCTAGTAAAATGTATACTACATAATGTGTTTTTCCTAATATTTTGCATCTTAAATTAGTATATCTCTCAAGATCCTATTGTCAAGTTTTATTTGGATATTTATAACTGTTGATGTCACTTTTTCTAAATTTATTTATTTCAAGATTTGATCAAAATTGAGTCTCTCTCTAGGGAGCCTAGTCATTCTAGATTAAAATCTATAATGGGTTTCTTTAGTATGAGTGATATCCTTGTGTACTAGAACCTCTATAGACTTTACTTTTATATATCATACATATTCTATAAGTAGTTATTTACTATAGGCTACTTATAACAATCTTGTATTTTTTATATATCCTTGTTATTATAACAATTTAATTTCACATTGTGTTTCTTGGATTAATCATTATTTATTCTGAGTTTATCAATTTCATTATCTACTAGGATAACAGTGGAGGTTATATATTCAATGGTTTTGTCCTTATTTTCACTATAAATATGTAGTATCGCTAATTATTTAACAATATTTTTTTATTCCAAAAGTTTATTTTCCTTTTTTGAACCTTTTTTAGCTATTTGTTATCATATCTGAGTCAATCAATTTCTTTTACACATATATTGATCTCTATTCTCATGGTATATTCTTTGTAAATTTCACCTTCCTCCACTTAATATGCACCATTTTATTGACATTCATCTTTATAAGGGTTTACCTCTTCTTATTCTTGTGTAATGAGAACCCTTTCAGAGATGTCTTTAAGAGCTTCCTTGTTTCCATTTTCTTCATTATCATAAACACCTTTATTGATTAATAAGAAATTCCTTCTAAAAGAACTCAAGGAAAACTTCTAATTTCCTTTTGATTTAATTTTTTATCATTATCTGGAAGTTTTTTTCTTGAAATATTCCTCATTATTATTTTCTCTTTAAAATATCATATGAAAGTTATAATATAAATGAACAAACTTTCCACATTTAAAAAATTTATAAGAAATCTATCCTATATACTTACCTCTTCATCCTCTTGAAAAGTTTCTCAATGTGAGATAAAGTGTCCCAGTATAGTCTTCTATGTTTTCTTTGTTATAAAAGAAATTAACAAACTTTCCACATTTAAAAAAATTATAATAAATCTATCTTATATACTTACCTATTCATCCTCTTGAAAAGTTTCTCAATGTGAGATAAAGTTTCCCAGCATAGTCTTCTATGTTTTCTCCTTCATTTGAGCAATCTTTATTCTTTTACGTATTCATACCTTGAATGGTATTAAAGTAAATTTCATTTTACTTCTTATATTTTCTCTTAAGAATATATCCTATTTTTATTTCATAATTAATAAGAGTTTTGTGAAGTTTATCAATGATAAATTCATCCAGATCCATATATTTAATAGTTAAGATCTTGACATTGAATTTATCTGTTAGGATTCTCATTAATTTATTACAAAATTATAATCTTAAATAGTTTCTCCAACCCCTCTAATAGTTTCCAAAATCAAATTTACCATGGTAAAGAATTTATCAAAAAATTTATCCTCATACATTATGAAATCTTCAAACATTTGTCAGCATGTCTATAAATTTGATTATTTCACCTCTTTATTTCCTTAATAAATGCTATAAATTTTCTTCTAAATATAATTGTCACTTTTTTATACCATAACCTTTGTCATTTACTTTTATTAAAATGATGATAAAAGTAAATTCCTATATTTACCATCATTTTCAATGTTTATTATATCTATTAAAGACCAAGGTGGGTTTCACCTAGAAAAATGAATCCATATTGAATAAAATCAAGAACATATAGCCCAAGTGAAAGGATGTAAGGAACCATTATTTTGTTACAAAAGTGAAACTATTTACCATAAAACATTGGTTTTTAATTACTATTAATAGAATTGTGTTGATATAATTCCCATACTTGATATAAAGAGAGTGAACCTATGCTCTAATACCAATTATTGGATCATAAAAAAGGTGAAACACACTGAGATTGGGGGGGAATTAGTATGTATACCAAATTTAAATCCCTTCCACTCTCATACTTCTCGATCATCACACTTAAATATTCTCATAGATGTAGTAAAGAAATATGAAATAGAATTTTTAACAAGGTTTATCTCATTATAGATAACTATGTCCCCTATGTTTTATGATTATTATCCCACACACATAGTTCCCTTTTTATTATCCAAAGGAACTCAAACAAGGGTACGACCTTGAAATCATAAAATCTAATGGAACTAACCAGATAAACATTCACATAAATAGAAAAAAATTACACCATTGATTAAGAACAATCATTTATGAGAATATGAGCATCCACATAGACTCCATTTGATGATCTTATTCCCCTTCCTATTTCTTACAAATTAATATTTTGTTTATTTTATCATATGAACATTCCTCTGATACAGCAACCTATCATTTCTCTCACACACAATATTCTTAAAAAATCTCAACACTCATCTTTTGTGACCAGCACATATATATATATATATATATATATAATAGTTTCAGCAGCATAATATCTTTCTCATATTTTAACTCCCTCAAAACTCATCCTTTTAATTATTAGGATATATAAATCAAATAATTATTCAAATTATTTATGAAAACTCAACTGAATAAATATATTATTTCCTTCTTAATATATTTGGAATATTAGGTGCTTCTTTTTTTAATTTCAATATTCTATAAAACCCACACCTTTTAGATCAATTGATATTTCCATGTAGAAATGGTAATGTGAAATATCATTATTTGGTGTGGAACACAACGCAGTACACTATAAATATCATCTAGTTGGTATTCCATTTATTTTAGTAAGAATATTAATCATGTGTTTGGTCATGATGTTTTATCTATGAAAATAATCACACAATCATTTTCTGGTTCATTTCATCTCATTTTTTATAAGAATATTAAAGTCTAAATATATCTCATTTGACTTCACTATAAGGATATCTCGATTCATGATTCTCAAAATTTCAAGTAAATCATCATGCATGCTCATCATAACAAAATTATCTTACATAGATTTGTAGCATCAGTGTGTAAGATAAATTATCATATAACCCCTTGAATATCTTACATGTGTAAGATAAATCCCTTTATTGAAACAAGCCAAGTCACAATTCTTCTTGTATAGTTGAATTCTCTTACACAACTCTTCATAAGATATTTACCCTTTCCAATTTTACATCATGCATTATACACATATATGAATTATATTATGGTAGTTAAAACTATATTACTTGTTTAACTGAATTTACTTAAATGATCCCAACATAAGATAAACACATTTTTCATTTTTTTCATACATGTTGATAAATTATCTTATTCGGCTTCAAATCATTATGTGGGGACATCTTAGTAGGATAATTTCCTTTTCCAAAATTCTATCTCTACCATGGTTCATCCAAAATTAAATCATATCTAATATTCAGCTCATCCTTCTTATATATGGGCTATTATTCTACAATACAACTGGGAAATCATTTAATGATTTAACTAACAACTCTCAAAGATGTTTAGAGTAACCACACATTAAACTCTTTTTAATATATTATAGATAGTGATTTCATAGCTCTATAACTTTTCATATTCCCATTAATATCATAATATCCATTATTGCACTTAAAAGGGTATTACTAATTAATACAAAATTTCCACAAAAGTTTTAAAAAGAACCATTACGTAAGTCCTTTAATCGTGGTAAAAATATCGAAGTAATTTTGTAGAAATTGACCAAAAAACCTTAAGTGGTCAACATCAAAAATAATTATTCAATGAATAAAGGATAAATAAATATAAAAGGACCATAGAAATTGAAATTTTGATGAAAAAGGTTCTTTATAAAGTATTTAATAAATTTAAATTGATTATTCTAGAGGATATAACATGTCCGACTAATAAGAAGTTTGATGTTAGGGTTTATGTTACAATCTCATTTATTTTTGGTATTATTTATCTTAAATTCCAATTTTGGGAAATTATTTAGTCTTTATCCTTTAAAACCTATATATTTTATTCCCAATGGTTATTTCTATTATTTTTAGGTTTTCTTTTCACTCTCCTCTTGTGGTATATTAAATTATTGATAAAATTTTAAAAAAAAATATATCTTATTTCCTCTTTGATTGTTGAAATTTTTATTCAATGTTCATATTATTTAAATAGATTTCAAGAGTGTTATTTTAAATGATGAAATTATTATTTAAATCCATTTTCAACTATATTTTACTTTCTTTAAAAAAAATAAAAGGAATCTTCTTATATTTCTCCAAATGATGTATTTTTTAATTTTTACCAAAATTGTGAATGGATTCTTTGTTTTAACATTTACTACACGAACAGATTTTACAACCATCATAACCATTATATTATTTGATGATTAAATTAAATGTTTCTATGTTTATTTTCAAAGAAATTTATTTTATCTGTAACACCCCAAAACTCGAACCTCATGTATTGATAAGTTTATGTTTACATTTTGTTTGAATTTCATAACAACTAAGCAAAACATGTTTCTCATGAGAAAGTAATAATATGGTTTTAATTTATATTAGAATGCAATCGAGTAAAACACACAAATGGACACAAGGATTTTCATTTAAACAAGAACACCGTAGTGTTTACAATGTACCAAGATCACAAGAAGCATTTCTACCCAAATATACCTATTAAAAACCCTATCAGAAGTATAGGGAGACAACTTAAAACAATGAGAAACCAAAGGAAATAATATGGGTCCTTAGAATCTATCATAATGAACATAAGAATGGCCAAATCCACTACAGCCACACTAAGCACCAATGGTATTACGTGAACCATCTTCTTCAATATCCTTGAATTAAGAACACCCTAAGGCATGGTTTTATATATGGTAACAACTTGAATGTTTCCTTGGGTGACCGTTAGATTCCAATGGCTATAATTATAGTCATTGGCCTTGTGGTGAATTAACTAAAAAAATTTAAGTACAACTTGGTTTTCCAAAATTTACAAATTTTAAATTATAAGATAACTTCTGATTATGGTGAAATATTTTGAATTACACGATTTTGAAAAGGTATTAAGGAATTCAAAACACTTTGAAAATATTTCAAAATAAAATGTAATGATCTTCATATTTTTAAAAGTAGAGTGTTTTAAACTATGTTTAATTTCTTTTAACTGAACTATGTTTTTTATTAACTTAGTTTTGACTACTATAATATTAGTATAAAATATTTTATATGGGTATACCAAAATTTTAATTTATAAACTTGAATGTTAAATATTTAGTGTTTAAAAATAATTTGAGTAATATTACTAGATAAGGTATAATTAGGTATCATTAACCCTTTTTAAGTTTTATAAAAGTCATGTTTAAAAGGGTAAATTTTATATAGTATTATTTTTCCTTAAGAATTCATATTTTTTAGGTTAGTTATTATAAAAAAAATGGGCCCTCTAGGGCCAGCCCTTTATGGTTGGACCAAGGGAGGTAGCTCACGCTAGGTGGATGAGCCTATCCCTCAACCCAAGCCTAGGCGTTCCTGATAACGGGCATAGTTTCCCCCTAGGGCGCACGGTATTAGGAGCGTTTGAGCACGCCACCGCAGGCGTGAGGAAGCAGCGTGGAATAGGTAGTTCGAGGCCTACAGGGGGGAAGTGGGAGCCCGTGTGTAAGGCCCCATGTGTGTGTGCTGTGTGATTTCTGAGCGATGTTTTAGAGGCTTAGTCTTATAATGAAGCCGTGCGCGCCTCCCTGTTTTGATGTGGGATGTGTTTTTTTTTGGGAGAAACGAGATATGGGACGTTGGATCACGTATCGTGCGATCTGGGCCATCAATCTTGACCCCTCGCTCAACCCTCAGAAACCGTGATTTTCACCGTGTTTTTCGTGGGCCGTTCAATCCGGTGCGATCTAATCCTGACCGTTTGAGGTTTTTTAAAACTCTATGATGATCATGAACCACTCGATCTTTCCATAGATCGATCTAAGTCGTCCATCACCTTTAAAAACCACGGATGTACCCTGACCATTGGATCAAACCCGGATCATATCCCAACCATTCATTTTTTTTCAATCTTTCTCTTCCATGTTGTCTTCTTCCCTGTGGTGTTCCCTAAACCAGTAACCCTACACCCTATATTTCATTGTTCTTCTTATCCTGTGATAGTCGCTGGTCTCCCTCCTTTCACACAGATTCCACAAGGACTGACTATTAATATTTTTATAAGCCACTTGGGCCCCGGTTTCTATGCACTTTTATTAAAATATTCAGTATGGTTTTTATAAAAAAACACCCAGTGCATCCCAAACCTCTCGGTCCTTTTCTCTAAACTTCCAGCATACCCCAACAAGTATCCTTCGGGATTTCCAGTGCTTTTCTAAGCTCCTTCTCCTCCTCCTCCTCCTCTCAAGCTAAGGTAGGGGATTTAAATTTACCTTTATTGTTGAGTGTTAAGTTTTATGTTTATATACACTTTTTATATAAATTTAAATCATCTTATAGCTAGAGTCTAAAGCTTTATTTACCCAATTTAGAGTTATGGGATTCTGAGTTATAGGGTGTTAGTAGACCCGAAGTATGGATACCTCATGAAAAAAAATTTATATACATAATCGGATACATATATCTATATATGTATATAAATATATAAGTATAATATACACATCCCTTAGATTTTCATAAACCCCATAAGCCCAGATTTAAGATTTCTAAGTATGAGTTTCAAAGTTATTGGAGAACTATGAAATCCATGGAGTCATTTTTGTAAGAAAACTTTTATACTTGATTATGTACGATCTTAAATATATATTTATAATATATACATGTGGTTTTAAGCATTCCATCATTATACTTTTAGTTCATATTATTGATAATATTGCAAGTATCAAATAAGCAACGTATGAGATCCTTACGTATACTCATAATGTATAATCACGTATGTGAGTACGTGTATATATAATCCAACTTCAATCCCCAATTGTATTTTAAAAAATTTCCAAGTTTTTCAAAGAAAATACAAAACATGTGTTTTAAAATATTTTCTTTTGTATTTGATTAAACACTACTTCTTATGAACACCTCGTTGAATGAATGTTTTACACAAAACCCTAAGTGTAGTTATTTCAAAAGCCTTTCTTTTGGTATACTTAATTCATGAGTGTAGATATTGGAGGGCTACAAATTTATATTCACATGTATGAGTTATGCTCCGCTATTTGTATTAAATGATAGTGGTTATGGTTATATGTATGCACCTATAATTTTGGACCATAATCTGAATTAACTTGGCCTAAAACAAACTTCGGTAGTCATGGTATGTTTTTTATATGTTTAATTAAATTATCATGAATGCATGCACTACATAAAACAATTTTTTCACTGAAAACTAATTGGCCTTAAATTCTATTCAACATAAGGCATGTCCATTTAAGAAGACAAGACTGTTTATCAGTGCATGATTCGTGTACAAATGACTTCTGTCTTAATTCAAACTTAGTCATTTTAAACTATAAATTTTTATTTCCATAAATCAAGGATTTTTGAAAATTAAGGAACTATCATTTTATGTGCTAACCTCGTCCATTCATTTCTTGCATGTTTTAAATTAATATGACATACGGAAAGAATTTTTACTAGTTTATGCATTTCATAGGGAATATTTTTATTTAAATAATAACTAACATATTATGATTTATTCCAATGTCGTTTCCATTTATCAACACATTAATTGATCATGAATAATACCTATCTGAAGTTATAAACATTCAATGTAATGCATTGAAAGTTTATAGAAGTAGTTGTAAAGTTATTAATTTATGTGATAAATCGAACTATTTATTATTCATCACTTATGATAATGAATTAAGAATTTAATAATTTGGAGTGGTATGGGACACCCCAAATAAAAGACATGGAATTAGGTATTCAAAGTGGTATGGGACACTTTGGATACATTGCCTTATTAAACATATGAGAAATGTATTAGACTAGTATGTTTCGTGTTGGGGACTGGTAAAAGTAAGCCCTCCAGGTTGGGGTCTAGTTACAGCAGACCCTCCGGGTTGGATTTCGGTTACAGAGGCTCTCCAGGATGGAGTCCAGTTATATAGGCTCTCCGGGTTGGGGTCCGGTTACAGTTAGCCCCTAGGTCTTGGCTGAGGCCTTGACACATAAATTAAAGTTTGGAATTATACATTCCCTCATTATGTGTATTATAATTAATTAACCAAATGGATATTCGACTAGTAGAATATACATGGTTAAGATACAGTACTTATGAGTTTTAGAAAAGTAAAATCTTATGGCATGACATATGTATAGCACTCTGTGATTTAGTATTCGATGTATGAAACTGAAATTAATACCTTTATGCGCAACTCTGATTATTCATTACTCTTAGATATTTAATTTATGCTTACATATTCTTATGCCATACATGTTTAGAATTTATTTTATTCATTACTCCTATTAAGAATTCCTATAATCGAATCATGTATCCTTGTAATTCTATTAGCATGTTTCTAATTAAGCACTTTTATTATGACTTGTTACATGTGCTACAGATTTTATTTAAGAAGATTATTTTATGAAATGGTTTAAATAATGTTTTCAAAAGTTATTTTGGGTATATAATGTTATTTTTAAACCCCTTACTGGGCATTCGTATTCTCACCCTATGTTTTTGAAATAAATTTTTCAGGTATCAGCTTTTAGCAGAAGAAACATTTCAGAAGTAGCTGGTTTCTCTGAGCCTGAACCAAATTCAATCCTCTCTATGGGGCATGATCTATAATTTATCAGTTCATGTTTTTGTAATGAATTTCTCATCATGTTTCAAGGCACCGAACCTGAGTATTCTAGGGTCAGGTTTCTACATTATCAATATTAAAGAAATTTTTATCAAAATAAAGGGATATTTTTCTCATGTTTTCAAAGAAAGGTTTGAATTTTTTTAAAAAATTATTTTCATATATTTCAAAATACTTTGATGAATATTATGCTTTAATATGGATATACTCTAATGATACCATCCATCATATTACTATATATGTATTATGATCATTTTTATAGTTATTTATTTAGAAAAATATTAACATTTCATATGCTATTTTTTTAGTATGAATGTTTGTGTTGATAATTGATTGATTTTTTATTCATTTATTCAATATAGTGAATGAAATGGGGTTGGTAATTGATGTTTAGGGCCTTCTATATCACCTCAATGCATTGGTAAGACTGATGAGGAAATATATTTTGGGTATTTTTCATATGACTTACCTATTTATGTATGATTTCTTGGAATGAGGCCTTGAAAGTAGGATTATGATGTTTATCTCTATACATTCAATCATTCAAAAATCATTTATTATTATCCATTTAATTATTTATGTTTTTTTTTCAACCATGGATATATTCCCCCTTTACGATATGATATATATAGAATATTTTACTATTATTTATCTCTAAAATATAATTCATGATTTATTTATTTTATAATAGATTTTATTTTATACATTCCCTTGCTGGTCATTTGAGATCATCATTTTATTATGTTTTCCTTTCTCCAAGATACTAGTAAGGGGTCTATGAATTATTTCCATGATATACTAGAATAAATAATAATGTTACCACTATAATTTTAGGTTGTATTTCATGTTTTCAAATGTAGTGTGTGAATTGATTATGTATCTATTCTCCCAAGACTGTAAAAAAAGTAATCATTTGTGACATGATCTCTTTTATCATGTGTCAATATAGTAAGATAACCATCAACTCTGGGTTACTATATTAAAGGTGTTACAATTGGTATCAAAATAATTTTATATAATCCTTGGTAACTAGATTTAATAAAACACATATTTTATAAGATAACCCTATGATAGAATCTAGGGATTAGTCTAAGTATATGATAACATCATGAAGTTTTAGTAAGGTAAAGATTTCATGGTTTCCTAACAATGATACCCTTTTCTAGATAATGGAAAGTGGATGTGGTCGTGGTGAAGATTAACCTAGGGGAAAACACCCTAAAAAGGCTGGTTGAGTATCAACTGAATCTTCACTTGATGCATGATGATTGGGCCTAAGACTGCACACCCAAATAGAGAGTCATGAGGGATATGCTTTGGATGATTCACATGATCTTTATGAACTATTATGAAGTATTTGAAAATATTTTTGTGGTTTAAAGAAATTCCCAAAGATATTAGGAATGTGATTCTAAGAATATATATATAAGTATTTTCAATTTTTTTAGTGTTATGCACGATTTATAATTATACACTATGATATAAAATTCATAATGTTGTAAAGCTAATTTATTATATTTCATTTTTTTATAAATTGTTCCTAGTAGAAGGAATTGAACTATATCAATGCATGTAATATATGAATGTATTTCCATACTAGAAAATATAATGAATCTGGAGTTGGATTTGAACAAATTATAACTGTATTGGGTAAGATGACTTAACTTTTGGATACTAACCTTGATCATATGGGGCAGCCTGCTAATACCCAACATGGTGAAATAATGTTGAACTACTTCATGCAGCAAAAACTTTCATCATTCAATGGAATAACTAATACATTAGAATATAATCAATAGATAAATACCATGTAGAATATATTTCTCACTTTGGGAAGTAGTGAAATATAGAAATTTATTGTTGAGATATTAATCCTTGTTTAGATCATCAGAAGATCCTGCATTGGAATATCAAAGCACCAAAAGTTTGAGCATCAGAATTACTTTTAATGTAATTAAAGACAATGGAAGGTGGATAGACTTGATGTGATAGAAGATACAATAGATCATATAAAATGGTATTAGGTTCATTAAATGTTTTCATATAGCAATGGTTCTACAGTAGAGCACTCAGAGTTCTATAATTTTAGTAAAACTGATGGGTCATCAGGTTGGTAAACTTTCTCAGGAGCTCATTTATAATGATTTATTTTCTCAAGAGACTAGGTTTAACTAATAGAGTTGGTTTTTATTATAATTTAATTACATTATACCTTTAGTTTAAAGTGTGTATTTATCATATACTGGAAATAAGAGGAAGTTGTAGTTCAACTAAGAATTTATTGGAGAGGTGAGAATATGGTGAGAATCACATTCTTTTATAATATTTCTTTCACCTTTAAACTTATAGTTATAATAAACCATTCAATTTTTTTGTTTTTTCATTATTGTAGGGAAAAAATTAAGCACATTAAACTTGTGTTCCTTTTACAATTTCTTATATTTCTATTTCATGTTTTACAATTGAATTTGTGTTTTGTACTTTGTATGTTTATACTAAGGTTTTTGTGTGAGGATGAATTTTTGTGGTGAGTAGGGTGTCATTAATACCTACTTATGGTACACTCAATCGAGGTGGAAGTGAACGTTTGAAGATTTATTTTTCCGCTACACTATTACATCATGTGAGTTTCTAGTATATATATTAATCATACTTCTTGGGGTCTATCGATAGTACAGGAAATTAGTTTTTCAGGCTGTAGTTTTTTGACCAATATTTATCCCAAAATTGATATAAAAGGGGAGGTTTTGAGGCTTGGGTTTTATCTCACCAATAGAAGTAGCAGGAAAGGAATCATATGAATTAAATATCCAAATCGAGAAATTTGATGGAATGGATTTTAGTTTCTAGTAAATATAGATTGAAGACTATCTGATTCTGAAAGACTAGGAGGTTTACTTATTATAATGAAATATATTGTTCATGAATAAATATTAATGGGAGAAATTGTATTGTAAATTTATTATACTGTAAAAAATGTATCTTGTAAGGAATGTTGTATTTAATATTCAAGAGTAGACTACTATAAAAGATGTTTTGAAGGTGTTAGTTGACAATTATAATGAACCAATAGCCCTAAATAGGGTTTTCATACTGTGATGATTGTTCATATTAATGTTTTTAGAAGGAATATTAGAGGTGGATCATATAAATGGATTCAACATGATTAATGTGAAGCTCCAATCATTAAAGGTAACTTTTTATAATGATTTTTTGGTATTTCACCACATATTGTCTCTTTAGGAGACCTGGGATGCAATAGTTACTATATTTAGTAAATCATATGAAAAACTAATATGTTTTTGTATGATATTAGGAATATGATACTTAATGAAGAACTTTGGAAAAGGTAAGTTCGGGCACCATCATGTAGTGTGATTAATACTGATGGAATGGGTAGTTCACTCCATCAAAATTAGATTTATCAGAATATGGCATTAATAGATAAGTATAAATAAAATAAATGAGAGAATATTCAAGGAAAGTTGGATGGTCCTAGTCCTACATGACTAAACTTTGAGAAGAAAGGACATATAAATAAGTATTTCAAAAGGCAAAAGGATAACACAATAGATACATAATCCACCAAAAGTTTAGATTCTATCAATGAAACTAAAGTTCATAATGACTAGTTTCTAAGTATAAACACACCAGTAGAATCATAGAAGACTAACTCTGAAGCATCTTTATATTCAACTAGAGATCAAATATTATTTTCAAAATATGTATCAATGATTTTTATAAAAGTATTTCTAGTAGATGGTGCATCCCTATTAGTTTTTGTAAAAGGATATGTCAACATCTGAATGAAGGAGAAGGATACTTGAAACTATCTAAAGATAACCACATCTCAAGCCTGATGAGAAATCTTATTTCCATTGGTAAATTAGATGATTTTGGCTATGTAACTAGGTTTTAAAATGGGTTATGTCACGAACCGAATCTGGTCGCCACCATTAACGACACCAAACTTGGCCCATGGAAAGGCCTGAAGGGTGTTCCCTATCCCCATGGGCTGGCACAAGTGCCTGGGTATCATTTATCTTGGTTTGGGAATGATTTACCCGAATATGTATACATAAAACATCAAAAATATTTGATAAAATGAATCTAAAAATTTCATACCATCAAGGTTTATACAAAAATCCAGAACTGAATACATGAGTTCAAGTGAAATACAAAAGGTCCAAATACACAATGAAACAACAACAAAACATCCCCATGGACTCCACATGACAAGGGGTCATCACCCCCAAGCCGTCTCCACAACTCCGTCCCAAGGATGGGGACTAACACCCTGAACCTCCATCACCCTTGGTCTTTCCTTTACCTGATTCAAACATAACCAAGTCTACTTAAACCCAATGGGTGTAAGTAGGGTGTGATTCTAATCCCAATAGTATACCACCCAATTATTCCAAATAGAATTCAATACAATGTGAAAAATAAAGCAGTTTTAATACGCAAAGAAAAGCAGTGATAAAATCCAAGAAATGCAACTTTCAATTGATAACATTTTTCAAGATAAAAATTTCAGAATGTTCATAAATTTAAATAGACATGTAAGATACTGTACATTACTGACAAAAACTCTCCAATACAAGGGTAAATAACATAAATCTAATGAGCACCAAAATCAGGAACACCCCTAGGCAACTAGATAGTCTCAGGCCTTATGTACCTCGTAACTCGGTGTAAAGTATCCAAGTCACAATCATTTCCCGTGCATGAGCCACTAGTAGGGAACATACCCATAACCTAGTGATCCCCAAATATCATCCACATAGTTTAGTTAGAGTTGTCATTATCCATTTTCTCAGTGAAACAGGGACACAACCCATCTGGTTCACTAGTCGTACTAGTACATATCCGCCCACCTATGTACCCGGGATTCCCCATTTTTTGCTCAAAAAATTTCAGAAAACAACACACATACTTTTACATATAAAACACCACTACTAGTCACAACAAAATAATACAGTATCTATACACACTTTATACCATTTAAAACACACAACAAGACATTTTGATTTTCAATAAAACAACCTCTCAAAATATCCCATTGTTTTGCACCCAAATCTCTTTGAAATATCCACTTCGCACACTATATGCACACTTTTAAGTCACCAAAATAAAATTTCAGTTCAATAACATTTAATGAAACCAACAATTCAGTTTTTTGGTAGCCCCATGTGAACCAAGAAGTTATATCTTTTAAAAACCTCCATTTTCACACAAATATGGCACTTAAAGCCCATTTTCTTCCCAAACACCATTTAAACAAACTTTAACAGCAACAAACAAAAACAATAAACATTAAAAACATGATTTTAAGTCCTAATACAGTTCAATAAAATCCACTAAGTAATTATTGGTCAGCCCCAAATGAACTAATAAAAGGTTTGTATGAAAACCGCCCAATTTCAACAAAAATTGGAACTTAAAATTCATTCGCTTTATAAATGAAACTAAAACAAATTTTTGAAGAAAAATTAAAATTAAATAAACATGAAAATACCATGAACACAGCAAGATAATTCACAAAAATTTCATGCACAATGAAATCACCTACAAAAAGAGTCAAGAACCACAAATCCTAGTGCGGAACTTCAACCGCACCACCACTGCACCACAAGAGAGTGAGATCAAACCTAAAACCAGAGGATTAGACCAATAAACTCAAAATTAAACCCTTGGTACGAAGACCTAGCTTCTAGATATTTGGGGATTCAATAGAAAATAGAGAAAGCTTAAGGAAAAGGAAGGAACTTAGAAGGATAGTCACTTACTTGAGAAATATGGACGATTTTAGAAACCTGATAAGTTCTCCCCTAATTATTGACTAATACGATCTCCAAATAGGGCGAAAAGAATCTGGGGGTGCGGCTAGGTACAGTGGGAGAAGGTGAGAGGTGTAATCACTGAAAAGGGATAAAAAACGAAAATTTTATGAAAGAATTAAAAACAAATTTTAAAACTGGAAATGGGCCTTCGGGTTGGACCAATACCTATTTTGATCACCCAAATCCAAGATGCTAATGAATTTTTAAGAGGCCAAAATTTCTTTGGTGGTTTTAATAGTTAAATGAAGGTAATTTTGAAAGTTTAATGGGTGAAAAATGTTGAAAAAATAAGGAGTTATTAAAGAAACAAAATTTATTTTCAAAACTGGAAATGGGCTCTTGAGTTGGACCAAATTTTGGAAACCCGCCATTTCCTTCAAAAATGCATGGAAAACCCCAAAAACAAAGCAAGAATGTAAATTAAAAGAAAAATAACTTTAAAATATTTCATTTATGTGACAATTATCCCCACTATGAAGGACTTTCCACCCCAGAAAGTCAACATGAAGCTTGATTGGAAAACAAGAATGGGTACTCTTCCTCGACCCATGACTTTCGCTCCCATGTATCATGTGTATCATTCCCATGATTCCATGGAACCCAGACTAATGGAATAGACTTACCTCAAATTACCTTCTCTTGGGAGTTCACTATTTTCACTAGCTGCTCAACAACAGACAAGGTAGGCTCCATCTCCAGTTCTTCCCAACTCAACACATGGGACGGATCCGGGTTGTATTTCTTAAACTGAGAGACGTGGAAGACATCATGGATGGACTCCAACTAAGAAGGTAAGGCCAACCTGTATTCCACCTTTCCAATACACTCGACAATCTCAAACGTCTTGACATACTGTGGCATCAGCTTCCCTTGCTTCCCCAATCGACGATGGCCCAGACGAGGGGCCACTTTCAAGAATACCCTATCACCCACAGAAAACTCTAGGTCACAACACCTCTGGTAAGAATATGATTTATGGAAACTCTGAGCTGTAAATAAACATTTCCTAATCAACTTGACCCTCTCATATGTCTCCTGCACCAGACTCGGCCCCAGCAGTGAGGTCTCACCTACCTCATCCCAACACAGGGGGGGCCGACACGGCCGACCATAGAGCACCTCAAAAGGATCCATTCGAATCGAGGATTGGTAACTATTATTATAAGAAAACTAAACCAACCCCAAATGGCTATCCCAGGAACCTCTAAAGTCTAATACACATTCACGGAGAATTTCCTCCAAAATTTGATTTTCCCGCTCTGTCTGACCATCCGTCTAAGGATGGTATGTTGTGATCATCTTAATATGAGACCCCAAGGCCTTCTGAAGTCCTTCCCAGAACCGAGAAGTGAAACGAGGCTCTATATCTGAGACAACTGTTGATGGAACACCATGGAGTCTCACCACCTCCTGAAGATACAAACGACCCAACTCATCCACTTTAGATGTATCTCTGATCAGAATGAATTGGGATGATTTGTTCAGATGATCAATCACCACCCAAATGGCATTCTTACCCCTACTTGTACGTGGAAAGCCAACAATGAAGTCCATGGTGACCTCGTCCCACTTTTAGGTAAGAATGGGTAATGGATTGAGAAAATCGGACGGCCTTTGGTGCTCTGCTTTCACCTGCTGGCACATGTAGCATCTCGAAACAAAGTCCGCTATGTCCCGTCTCATACCAGGCCACCAAAACTGTCGACGGACATCATAATAAATCTTAGTGGAACTCGGATGGATAGCCCACTGAGACTGGTGGCTATCCTGCATCACCACCTTCTGTAGAGATAACGTCACTACCGAACGGCCCTTAAAGCACAAGATGCCATCGGGAGACGATGACCAATCAGAGGATGTCTCCCCACCATGAAGAAACTGCTTTGACCGCTGACAAAGCTCATCACTGGGTTGTTCCTGCTGAATCAACTCCTACAGAGAAGGAGTCAACTGGACACTCGCCAAGAATTCCCCTCCACTGTGTGCCCTGGTCTCCACATGAATCTGAGAAAAGAGCCCCATCAATGCCCACTCATCACTATACTTCCTCAAATCCTGCACTAAAACCCTTCTACTCAAGGCATCGGCCACTACATTACCCTTTCCTAGGGTATAGACAATGTCAAAGACAAACCCCTGCAAGTACTCGATCCAGCGACGCTGCCTCAAGTTGAGGTCCTTCTATGAGAAGATATAAGCCAAGATTTTGTGATCAGAGTAGACCACAAACTTCTCTCCAAAGAGGTAGTGACGCCATGTCTTCAAATCATGCATCACCACTGCCAATTCAAATTCATGGGTCGGGTAGTTCTTTTCGTTTGGTCGAAGTTGGCGAGAGCCATGTGAGACCACGTGATCATCCTGCATAAGCACACACCCAAGACCCATACCTAAAGCATCACAATAGACCACATATCCCTTTCCAGCCTTTGGAAAAATCAGCACGGGAGCGGTAGTCAACCATCTCTTCAGCTCCTCGAACGATTCCTGGAATTATGTACCCCATACAAACTTCACCCCTTTCCGGGTGAGGGCGGTCATCGGTGAAGAAATTTGAGAAAAATCCCAAATGAATCACATGTAATAACCAGCCAAGCCAAGGAAACTTTTGATCTCGAACACATTCTTCGATTTCTCCCACGACATGACCGCGCTAATTTTCTCAGGGTCCATTGAAACTCCATGATCTGAGATCACATGCCCCAAAAATCTCACCTCCCTGATCCAGAAAGTTCACTTTGAAAACTTTTCATAGAGGCAGTGATCCCGTAATGTACCCAAAACAATCCTCAAGTGATGTTCGTGTTCCTCCTCAGAGCTAGAGTATACCATAATGTCATCCACAAACACCACAACAAATGAATCAAGATACTGATGAAACACTATGTTCATGAGTTCCATAAAGACCGCTGGAGAATTGGTCAATCCGAAGGGCATGACCAAATACTCAAAGTGGTCGTACTTGCTTTGAAAGGCTGTCTTTGGGATATCTGACTCTTTCACCTAAATTTGATGATACCTCGAATGCATGTCTATCTTTGAGAACCACTTTTCCCCCTTCAACTGATCAAACATATCATATATTCTGGGAAAAGGGTATTTATTCTTAATTGTTACCTTATTCAGCTTCTGGTAGTCAATGCACAGCCGGAGGGATCCATCAGCCTTTTTCGCGAACAACACAGGAGCGGCCCAAGGAGAGACGCTCGGGCGAATGAATCCTTTGGATTATAAGTCATCTAGCTATATCTTTAATTTCCTCAGCTCGGTGGGGGCCATGTGATAAGAGGGAATAGATATCGGTTGTGTTCCCAGCGCTAGATCAATCGAAAACTCCACATCCCTCTTCGGGGGAAAACCTAAAAAATCATCCGGGAATACCTCCGGAAACTTATTCACTACATGAGGTAGTGCACCTTCAGAGGAAAGTACATCCTCTAGTATGAGCGAAGATAACTGGAAGATAACACTTCCCAACTCTATGAGTGGAGGCCCTGCGTGACCTGACTGAGGATCCCATTCTCCGTGAAAAACCTGACGACTCCCATCAGGTGCTGTGAAACTCACACGCCGTCTGTAGCAATCGATGTATTTCTGGAATTGTACTAGCCAATCCATCCCGAGTATGACATAAAATGTTCCATATATAATACCAGGAGATCCCACTCTATCTCAACCCCTAACACAGAAAGCGCACACGACGGGCACCTGAGACCCTGCTCCTTCTTCTTTCCCAGCAGTGTCACCAACTCCATCGTGAAAGACATCAAATCAGTTGGAAAATTCAGCATGTCCACAAAACAGGAAGAAATGAATGAAACAGAGGTACCAGTATCAAAAAGAGCAGCAGCTATAGAAGATGCGATCAAAACGGTACCTCGAACTTTCGATGGTCCTGCCTATGATCCTGCTGGTTCCTGATCCACTGCATGGAGATTTCCAGTATCTTCCTAAGGATGACCGCTAGTCTGTGGTTATTCCCTGAAATTTCTATTCCCAGAAGAGGATCCATCCCTACCACCATGACCGCCAAATTGAGATCCCCCAGTCCTCAACGGCTCAGACTGTGCTGGCACTCCTCTTAAAGCCACTGACCTTGCCCCACTTGGGAGTGGACGTGCCACACCGTAGAAGCGCTGCAAATTCCCCATACCTCCATAGTGGTAACAAGGCTTCAGAGGAAGTGTACATGCTGGTCGGATATGCCTGGGCTTCCCACATTGGTGGCACACGACCGATCTCGCATTAGAAGCCGCAGAAGAAAACTACCTGGAAGAGTGGCCTGAACTACCACCTCCTTTCTTCACATAATCCTCCTGCTTCCTTTTCTTCTCTGAGGATCTGCCACTGCCCATTGCTGATACTGAACCATAGAAACCATCACTACCTATCCTATCAATATCCACCATGCACGCTCTATCAACGACCTCAGCATAGGTCCTCAACTTAAACAAGAACACCTTGGAGTATATCTCTTGTCGCAAGCCTTTCTCAAACATTTGGGCCTTCACCTGCTCATTAGAGACAATTTCTGGAGAATACTGAACCAACTCAGTGAAACGGTTGGCATACTCCATCACAGATAGATTCCCCTGAACAATTTCCATGAACTCTCTAGACCTAGAATAAGTCAACACCTCAGGGCATTACTGTTCATTGAAGACAGCCTTGAAATCTCCCCAGTGCATCTGCTCATTCTTCCCAGCCTGAAGCACTGACTCCCACCACTTACGGCTAGGACCCTCCAATATAAATGAGTCACACTTCACCCTGAGCTCCTCGGGTTTTTCCAGGAACTCAAACATACGCTCGATCTTCTCGAGCCATTCTTCTGCTTCCTGGGGTGCTGAGCTACCTCGGAAGGTAGGAGGCTTGTTTTTCAGAAACTCTTGTGCTTTATCTTTTCTAGGACCTATCTCTTATGCCCTAATAGGAATAGGAGCAGGAGATGGTCCCTATCCCAAAGCTTGGATAGCCCGAACCACAGCCTTTGTGAGCCTCTGATCAATTGGTGTGGGAGAACTCTCTCTAGCTTCCTCATGTGGGCGTGTGGGAGATTTCTGGGGACGCATGTTGCTACGAAATGCAACAGTCACAAAACAATAGTCAATACCACAATTTTGAAAATTGTAATCAAATACATAAAATATAAATAAACTAAACACATTTCAGAAATAAAAGAAACAACTACTCCACATCTTCCTGATGTCCACAAGTGGTCTGCAACCCACACATCTCACCTGGAAGTGAATTCAATCCATAAATTCCAACATCCCCTGGAGACTCAAGGTCTTCCATGAGAGGTGTGGTCCAGGCACCCTACTCACAACCAAAACCCCGATCCTCAATAGTCCTAGATCATGTCCATCCTGACTCATCCCAAAATAGCAATATAACCTAAACAAATTTAACCTCCTCTAATACCATTTTGTCACGAACCGAATCTGGTCGCCACCATAACACCAAACCCAGCACATGTCAAGGTCCAAAGGGTGTTCCCAATCCCCATGGAATGTAACAAGTTCTTGGGTATCATTTATCTTGGTTTGGGAATGATTTACCCGAATATGTATACATAAAACATCAAAAATATTTGATAAAATGAATCTGAAAAATTCATACCAGCAAGGTTTATACAAAAATCCAGAACTGTAAACATGAGTTCAAATGAAATACAAAAGTTCCAAAGACACAATTAAACAAAAACAAAATATCCCCATAGACTCCACATGACAAGGGGTTATCACCCCTAAGTCGTCTCCACAACTCCATCCCAAGGATGGGGACTAACACCCTGAACCGCAATCACCCTTAGCCTTTCCTTTACCTAAGTCAAACATAACCAAGTCTACTTACACCCAAGGGGTGTAAGTAGTGTTTGAGCCTAAAACCAATAGGATACCACCCAATTATTCCAAATATAATGAAATACAATGTGAAAAACAAGCAGTTTTAATACGCAAAGAAAAGCAGTGCTAAAATCCAAGAAATGCAACTTTCAATTGATAACAGTTTTCAAGATAAAAATTTAAGAATGTTCACACATTTAAATAGACATGGAAGATACTATAAATTACTTCCAAAAACACCCCAATGCATATGTAAATAAAAAAATCAAATGAGCACAAAAACCTGGAACACCCCTAAGAAACTAGATAGTCTCGGTCCCTATGTACCTCGTACCTCGGTGTAAAGTATCCAAGTCACAATCCTTTCCCGTGAACGAGCCACTAGTAGAGAAAATACTCATAACCTAGTGGTCCCCAAATATCATCCACATAGTTTAGTTAGAGTTGTCTTTATCCATTTTCTTAGTGAAACAGTGACACAACCCATCCGGTTCACTAGCCGTACTAGTACATATCTGCCCACCTAAGTACCCGAAATTCCCCATTTTGTGCTCAAACAATTTAAGAAAAACAACACAAGTACTTTTTCATATAAAACACCACTAATGGTAAAAACCAAACAATATAGTATCTATACACACTTTATACCTTTTAAAACACACAACAAGACATTTTGATTTTCAATAAAACATCCTCTCAAAATATCCCATTGTTTTGCACCCAAATATCTTTGAAATATCCATTTTGCACACTATGTGCACAATTTTAAGTCACCAAAACAAAATTGAAGTTCACTAACCTTTAATGAAACCAACAATTAAGTTTTGGGGTAGCCCCATGTGAACCAAGAAGTTATATCTTTTGAAAACCCCCATTTTCACACAAACATGGCACTTAAAGCCCATTTGCTTCCCAAACACCATTTAAAAAAACTTTCTCAGAAACAAACAAAAAGAATAAACATTAAAACCATGATTTTAAGTCTTAATAAATTTCAATAAAATCAACTAAGTAATTATTGGTCATCCCCAAATGAACCAATAAAATGTTTCTATGAAAACCGCCCAATTTCAACAAAAATTGGAACTTAAAATTCATTCTCTTTATGAATGAAACTAAAACAAATTTTTTCAAAAACATTCAAATGAAATAAACATTAAAATACCATTAACTCAGAAAGATAAGTCACAAAAATTTCATGCACAATGGAATCACCTACAAAACGAGTCAAGAACCACAAATCCTAGTGCGGAACTTCAACTGCACCGCCACTGCACCACAAGGGAGTGAGATCAAACCTAAAACCAGAGGATTGGACCAAGAAACTCAAAATTAAACCCTTGGTACGAATCCCTAGCTTCTGTACATTTTGGGATTCAAGAAAAAAGGGAAAAATCTTAAGGAAAAGGAAGGAACTTAGAAGGATAGTCACTTACTTGAGAAATCTGGACGATTTTAGCAACCTGAGAAGTTCGGACCTAATTCTCGACAAATACGATCTCTAAATAGGGGAAAACGAAGTTGGAGGTGTGGATAGGTACATTGGGAGAAGGTGAGAGGTTGAATCACTGACAAAGGATAAAAATTAATATTTTATGAAAGAATTAAAAATAATTTTAAAACTGGAAATGGGCCTTCGGGTTGGCCCAATACCTATTTTGATCACCCAAATCCAAGATGATAATGAATTTTTAAGAGGCCCAAATTTCTTTGGTGGTTTGAATAGTTAAATTAAGGTCATTTTTTAAGTTTAATGGGTGAAAAGGGTTGAAAAAATAAGGAGTTATTAAAGAAAAAAAAATTATTTTCAAAACAGGAAATGGGCTCTCGGGTTGGCCCAAATTTTGGAAACCCACCATTTCCTTCAAAAATGCACGGAAACCCCCCAAAACAAAGAAAGAATGTAAATTAAAATAAAAATACCTTTAAAATATTTCATTTATGTGATAGTTTATATAAGGTTACAAAGGGATCCATAGTGGTTTTAAAATGATTAAAGGATGGGACCATTTACATTATCCCAGATTTAAATGGGAGTGAAATTATAGGAAGTACAACTTATGATAATCTAGAAGTATGACAATACAGGTTTGGTATCCTCAGTGAAAATAACTTGAAGCTTATAAAGGATAAGAGAATACTAAATCTTGATCACATGGAGATAGGAATTTTTGAAAGTTGTGTACTGGGAAAAAATAATAGATTGTTTTTTAACTTATATAGTTGGAAGCCTAGGGATTGAAAATTGGAGCTTCTACACTCATCCATCCAACGGCCCGAAGGCCTTAATTTTTTTTTTTTTTTTGATAAATCCCCCTTTTAAGGGAAGAAGGGGGGATAACCCTAACAGACTCCACATACTTGAGAAAAATCACACCCGAATGGAAAAAAGTGAAAAACCAAACTGACAATAAGGACCCACCCCTCCCAAGAAAATGAACATGATGAAGCTCTTCACCGTTGCAGGGCGATTTGGCAAGTAAGTGTCCTGTGTCAAAGCACAGGCTCGATCCGATGGCTGAAGCCATACCCTCTTAACAACCAAATTTTTAAAGCACTGCAAAGATGAACTGCCAGCTCTGGATCCTCCTCTGGGGCTTATTCCAAGTTGTCGAATTCGGTTGCACTGACTTCTCACCTTCGAGCTCAAACCAAGGGCAATAAAAAAACCTCAAACATGAGCAGTACATACCAAAATTGAACATCATCACAGATCACTATGTGATTCAACCTCCACCCCACCGTGCTCCTCTGACTCCCATCCACCACTAAAGTTGCCGGAGCAACCGGAAGACGATCCCAAGAACGTGAAGTCAAGACATCATCACCTAGGACTGGATGTCCCAACACCACATCAAGGGTACATCACTGGTGAAGGTATCTGGGCTAATCTGAACCAGAAACTCCACTCTGGGCATGGATCCACACAGAATAGTACCACAGACACACCCCCACCGAAATCCAAGGTATGCAGACCACGGGAGGAGAAATCACAAAGCACAGTTGAAATCTAGGCTGCCGCACAAAACCACATCCACATATTCAACGCAGAAAATAGAAACCAGAAATACCAAACCACCTCACAACAATAAAACCACAAATCAACGCTGATCACAAAAATGCATAAACATCAAGGTGGACCTGCTGGAAGAAACAAAGTACCGTTGTAGGCCAGAAATCCTCCTCCACTCTGCGGTACTCTGGGGCTGATGATAATCCATAGAATAGTCTCTCGCCACAACGCCTTCGCTGTTGATTCTCGACCAAGATCCGAAGCAGAAGTTCCTTCGCACACCTTCCTCAATGTCTTTTCCCGCCAAATTTGAAGCCGACGCTGACACCAAAGTCGTCGTCCGCCGAGACGCATCAGGGCCCATCACCGCGACGAATATGGAAAAGTCGGAAACCCTTTACACCAAAGCACGAGTGTGCCAAAACTAGAAACTGAAGCCAGACAACAAACCACCGGAGGAGAATAGGGGAGGAGGGATGAGACTGAAGGTGAAAACCCTAGTGCGCCTGGGGAAGAGGCTATTCCACTCAGAGGCGTGGAAATTTTTTTGCTTCTACACTCATAAATATCTCAATATTCCCCTGTCCAATCCTATTGTGGTTTCCTATACCTTCTCACTTTCATTGATGATACTAAAAGGAAATTTTGGATTCACTTCTTGGAAAAAAATATGATATATTTCAAAAAAAATCAGTGAGAAGTGTTTCTATTAAGGGAATGTAGCTGAAAATTAAAGTTCATATGTATAGAAATTGGTGGTGAGTACATCATATGAAAATTCAGAAATTTTAAAAAAAGGATAATGCATGGTAAGATGATGCCTCAAATTCCACAACATAATAGAATAGCTAAAAGGAAGAATCATACATTGATATAGATATCCATAAGAATGAGTTAACACTAGGGAATACTTAAAGTAGATTTGGGAATAGGCACTCAACGCAACAGAATATCTAATAATAGAAATCCATCAACAGGGGTTTGGAAGGAACATCCAAAGGGGAAATTATCTAGAAAACAACTAAAAGTTTAATATCTTAATTTTTTTGGAATTTTATAATATTTACATGAAAATTTTAAGGATCATGATAAACTTGAATCCAAATACAAAATATGTTTCATCCTAGGATATATACATTAAATGTTGGGATATTATTTGAAGGATGGTGAAAGGAAATTAATCATTATAAGAAAGGATGTTGTGTTTGATGGAAATTTCATGTTGATGTATTGAAACTTTGTGGAGTAATAAGTTGAAGAATAATCGACTATAAAAATCTTGGTTGATTAGAGTACTGGTAGTTCTCAAAATTTAGAGAACTCGGATGAAGGTGTGAAGGAATTTAAAGTCAATATTTAAGAATATCAGGAGTACTAGTAATTTCAAGATTAGTTGAAGCTTGAGTGGATCAAAAAATTTATATGCACCGAAATTTTGAGTACTAAAAGTTTTGGTATTGATAGAAAGAATAGAGACAAGAATCTTATATTGGTATATTCAGTTGAGGAGTTCAAATAGAATCAGTAGACCAATGTATAGGTTTGGGAATAATCTAATCTCCCTACTCTTAACGAATGTAGGATAACCTATAAATATAGAGGAGGCAACTTCTCTTGGTGACTCTGAGGGGTGGTAGTCATCCATGAATATGGAGATGGATTTATTTAAGTTCAATGGGACATGGGAGATAGTGTAGATACTAGAGGGTAACAGGAACTTAAGAACAAGTGGGTTTACCAAATTAAGGAAGACATTGATGGAAATAATATATATAAATTATAGCTAGTAGTGGAGGGATTTAAATAGAAGGAAGGAGTAAATTTTCTGAAATATTATCACTGTTAGTTAAATATTCTACCATTAGAATAGTTCTAAGTATGGTTTCATCAAAATATCTATATCTAGAGAAGATGGATATAAAAAAAACTTTATTTCATAGTGATTTGGACGAGGATATTTAGATGAAATAGCCAAATAATGCACCAAAATATAGTCCTCAAAACATGGTATATAAACTGAATAAAATCCTTTATGGGATGAAGTAAGATCTGCGATAGTGGAATTAGAAATTTGATTCATTCACATTAGAGGAGGGGTTTATCAGGTGTGATAAAGATCACTATTTTTATCAAAATTAATTGGGATATGGATTTTTCATCATATTTATTTTTTATGTGGATTGTATATTGATTGTCAAATTAGATGTTTGGAAAATGTGAAAGATGAAGTGTGATTTTTCTGAAAGATTTTAAATATTTGGGATAAGTAAGCTAGCCTCAACCACTCTTCCAACTCACTTCAAGTTATCTAAGTCTCAGTCTCTAACAACTAAATTTGAGTCCAAGTATATGGAAAAAGTACTATATGCATTAGTGGAAAAAAATTGATTTATACAATGGTTTTCACTCATACAAACATTTCCCATGCAGTGGGAGTTGTGAGTTGGTATATAGAGAAATTGGGGAAAGTTCAATGAGAGGTTGTGAAGTGGATCCTATAGTATTTTAAAGGATCATAAGAACATACTCTTTTCTTTGGGGAGAAAGAACTATTATATGGATTTATGGAATCATATATTACTGGTGATCCAAATACTCAAAAGTGTATAATAGGTTTTGTTTTTTCATATAGAGGAGCTATAGTTAGATAGATTTCAAGACTTTAGAAGATTATTACACTAAGTACAATTAAAGTAGAGTATGTAGTTGTAACAGAAGATGGGAAAGAAATTATATGGTTAAAGAGATTACTATAGGATATTTGAATGGATAAATTGGAAGTAGTTATTTACTATGACTACCAAAGTGCAATCCACTTGGCTAAAAATCCAGTGTTATATGAAAGGACAAAGAATATTGACCTGAAGAATAATTTCATAGTAAACTTACTTGAGGAAAAAGAACTAATGTTATGAAATATAGTAGGAAACAAAAATATCATGGACATATTCACTAAGGTGGTTGTTCAGGAAAGATTGAGGTAGTATCAAGACTTAGTTGTACTTGTATGAAGGGATGAAAAGAAAAGGGGAACACTACTGAATGATCAATGTTGTAGGGTTTCCAAGGTTTTCCTAGGAATAAGTAATTGGGTATGATATTTTTGGGATGTAAAGCCTTGTTTGAATCATCATTAGATTGAGAATTGGATGCTCATAGAATCATAAGTTCAAGAGGTGGAATTATTTTTAATGGAATTTCTTTCAGCATTAGGTTTCTAGACTTGATGTGAAGGTAGTGATAGTAGGACCTCTCCAATAGTAGTTGGTCCATCAAATTTTTACATTGACCAATGGTTATACGATGGAGCACTGGGATGTCTGAAAGTTCAAAAAATATGATGGTTCACCAGGTTGATAAATTTTCCCAGGAAGTCATGTCTAATGATTTAGATTTTTAATAGATCAATTTTTACTTTTTTGACCAGTTGTGCTTAGTATTTAAATATATGATACCTTTAGTAAAAATATTTGATTTATAATAGACTATAATCAGGTTGAATTTTTTGTTTAGATAAGAATTTATTGGAGATCTAAGAATTTGTTGAGGATTTATTTTCTTTTTAGACTATCTTTCACCTATAATCACCCTATTATAATTAATCAAGTAGTAGTGTGGTTTCACCCATGCACATGGGATAAAATTATAAATAATGTTAAAATTTTTCTTATTTATCTTCTTTTTGGTATTTCCATTGAATTTTTTATGATTCAATGCATTTATAGTAATTTTTATATTTGTATAGAGGTGTGTGTGTGTGTGTGTGTGTGAATAATTTGTGTGGTTAGTAGGGTTTAGTGACTACCTAATTTTGATAAACTCGGGTGAGGGGGAGAGAACATTCAGAGATTTGGTTTTCCACTACGTTGTCATAATGTGTGATTTTACAGTGGATCTATCGATCCTACTTCCAATGATCTATTGGTAGTGTAAGAGATTGAATTTTAGGTTATGGTTTATAGATCAATGTTTCCAAAATAGTTAAAATGGTAGTTTATCCAATTAAATGATACATTGATCAAGGGTGTTCATTAATCCAAAACACTAAGGATTCATAAAAAATAAATATTATGGTGTGGAAGACTTTCATGGAGACATTATTTGACAAATACTTTCACTACTATAAATTGGGGCATTTGTGACTGGTCATTTAAGATGGGATTCCGTGGTAAATACCCTTTTTGCGACGGGATCCTATTGCAAATGATCTATTGTAGAAAATAGAATCACAAAAATATTTTTTTACAACGTTCTGTCATAAAAGGTAAATATTTGTGACGGGATGTGCAACTACCAAAAATAGTTTCACCGTGGTTTCTAAATACCCTATTGTGACGGCCCGTCACAAATAGTCGCAAATACTATTTGCGACAGGCCCATCGCAAATAGTGTAAAAAAATAAAATAATATTAATATTAATATTAATATTAATGAAATAATAATATTATTATTGGTAAATTAAATTATAAAATAATATTCATATAATAATAATAAAATTAATATTGATAATATGATAATAATGTTATTATTAATATTATAATTATTAATATAATAAAAAAATATAAAATAAGGAAAACTTCGATATTTTCCAAAAATATAATAAAATAATAAAAATAAAATAATCAAAAATAATAATTAATACAATAATAAAAATAATAAAAAGAAAATAATAAAAAAGATAATTGATAAAATAATAAAAAAATAAAATAAAATAAAATAATAATAATAATAATTAATAAAATAAAATAAAAATAAAATAAAATAATAAAAATAGAAAAAATTTAAATAAATAATAAAAAATGTAATATTTACAAAAACATAAAAACACACTATATAAAAATGTAGATAGTTAATTTTACAAATAAAATTTACATTCAAATGTTTGATTATAAAAAATAAATAGATCACTGAGGGGGAGGGTCGTTTGAAGCAGATGGTGGAGGGAACTTCATCCCTAAACCATGAGTCAGATGTCGCATATACTCCAACTGATCCTGCTCCTGCTCATGCTGCTTTTTCCATCGACGCATCTCCTCCTGCATCTTCTACTATTGTTGCTGCTATCGTATGGACTCATTATGCTATTGCTTATGTCATTGATGCATCTGCTCCTTCTCCTTACACATACTCTCTGTAATCTCACTGTGATCATAGTTTCTCCTGATACTATGTTGCAGATAATGATGACTCTCCACAAGCTCCTCTCAAGCTAGATGCCAGTATCACAATAGTTCCATAATAATCCACAGACGTCAATCAAGAGCTGATACCAACAAATCAACTTTTTTTGAAGGCATACTGGGTCGCCTACATCCATGATGTCACATTAAATCGGTGGGCACCGGTCTGAGCATCAGTCTTATTCTGACTCTCAGTCAGTGTTTGAGATATCGCAAACTCATATGACTCATTCAATTGTAATTTAAAAGTAAAAGAGTTTAAATATTATTTATAGTTAAATTTTAAACTCTGAAAGAAAATATACTTACCACAATCTGATGCTAGCGAGCACCTCTAATCTCTCCAGTGGTCGGATTACTAGACATCCACCTATAAAAGTCGAACTCTAAAATATTGGGTTGTTCGACTACCTATATGAATATAAAATAAACAGTTTACATTTAAAGTTATATAAAATATTTAAAAAAAGTACTTACTATATTCTCTATATGCGTACTGAATGTACGACTACCAGATCAATGTGTCACCTCCTATCTCCCCCAGTTTTATTGACTTACCGATAATCTCCTCGGAAAATGATCACCAAACCAGTGTAAATATAATCCATCCCAAACCTAAGATGAAATACAATTAGGTGGGTGGGTGCAATAAGACTCATCAAACTCTATTACTCCTGCTTTCTCCGTTTCTTTCCTTCTCAAATTGTGCAAAAACTGACTGCAACACTGATGCATAGTCTCCTGCCATGCTTTCTAGATAGCCCCATACATGATCTCGTCAATGGGATACCATAAAGGCTACAAATAATTTATAATATAATATTATTAATTAAATTAATTTCAAAATATATATTATTTATTTACATACTATCCAATTATTGAACATGTGGTGTTGCACATCAACAGGAATCTGATCCCATGTGACCCATGCTTCAGAAAAATAATTACGCAGTATAGCACTCCCCTGACCAATAGATATATGCGTAAATATGTTAAAAAAATAACAATTAATCAAACAATTAATATATAAATATATTATTGAAAACTAACTAAAACACATAGGTAAACATACCTCTGAACGCATGGATCGGATCCAAGACATGGACATCACTTGGGGATCGGGTCAAGAATCATCAACCATGCAAGACCACACCCCCTCTGAGTCACCCCTGAAGTGCCAGTAGTCTGAGGGTCAGATTAACCAACATCATTTTTATCCAAAGGTAGCTTAACTTCCTACAAAAGACAATATAGATGTAATTTCTTGGTTCCGAAAGCTGCCCAGAGGTGCCCTGTACTCAGTTGGTCACATGGACTCAAGCGCATTTCTCCTAACACCAGAGGCTACCGACTAGCAGTGAGGGCCTTGGGTGTGATAGTGGGAAAACTATTCCCTCATTGGCATAGTAACACAGAAAAAGAGAAATAGATAACAACAGTGGAAATAGTAATAATGGAATACAACAGTAAACAGAGGAAGACTGAAAGTAATAAGCAGTTGGAGCACATATATAATGATGCATGATACATATGTCTAGGAAAGTATCCGAACACGTCACAATGCTAAAATACAGTAATAAACCAATGTTCGAAAGAAAACAGTAAACAAATCCTTAGCATCGCAAGCCTCGGCTTGGTCCCATGCTCTCCAGATCCAAAGCAATCAAGTACCTGAAGTAGAAGGGCACTTTCCCTTATCTATACTTGCAACAATATAATATGTCTAGTCCCAAAATCATTACCCAAATAGGGTGTGAGACTAAATATCAGTTGGAAACCACCAAGAGATTTGTTCCTAATAGTCAATGAATATATATGGAAGGCAATAAGCAAAATAAGCAGTAAACAAATAATTACTCAATAGTAAACATTCCTACAGTTTCAAAGCATTCAAACACCACATACCAAGTAAGCAGATAAACACAAACAGGTATCCCTCTGGGATGTTCTCACAGCCTAAACCCATCTGTTCCTACCTAGAAAACACAAGCAACCCTTTGGGAAGTACACACGGTCTAACCCCTTTGGTTCAACTTTAGAACAGACTCTCTGAGGAAGAACTCACCATAAATTCCCCCTATAGTCTTGTATCGGTAACTAAAAAGCACTATGGGGAAGCACTTATATCTCATTCCCCATGTGCCCTGCGTTGAGGAACTACAGACACTCTAAGAAAGTACTTATGTCAATTTCCCCTATGGTCTCGCATCGTAATAGTAAAAATAGACCCTATGGAGAAGCCCTCACGTCGATTCTCCCTATGGTCTACTACACCAGGTTCTCGTGGCCCTGTGTATGTCAATGAGCACAACAATACATGGCAGCCAAAGTAAACCTCAAGAAATACTTGGCTAAAAAATCTACAGCATAACAACATGTCAGATAAAACACTCTATCCTAATAATACTAGGCATGGAAAACAAATTAACAGCCTAACAGGAAAAATTGGACCAAACAGTCAAAATAAGAAAACATGGGTAAAACCTCCATAGCATGGAAAAATAAACCCTATTCACAACATATAACCTCTATCCAAACAACAAAGTCATAGCAGAAAAATAGTAGGGCTAAAAACATAAACACACAATACCCTGTTAAAGGGTATTGGGCACTTTTACACATATAACTCAAAGACTAACTATGGAAAGGCACAAACCACCTACCTCAGTGTTGTAGAATAGTTATACGTGAACCTCAATATTTGAATCACCCTATAATTTTGAATATCTACAAAAACTTCTAAAATTTTCAACCCATGATATCTCATGAGAGAGAAGGAATCAGAAAAAGGTGCTCAAGAATAAGAGAGAACTCACTGATGTGATTCCAACGCAACCGCCGAAGTTCGATTCAGAGAACGGATACTTGATCGGGGGCTTGGCAAAGATCTATGTCGTACGGACACTCTCGGATGAACTAGGTCGAGAAGAGATGTGTTCTGTCCATCAGACGCGATCTCGGTACGTTTAATGAAAAGAAATAACATGGCGTGTACTTTTGAAGAACATGGTGTATACTCACCTTATTCGGCCCCCGCATAAGGCGGTCTCCAGGTCACCACACATGGCTGTGTGCTCGGATATTACATAGCCAGAACGCAGCTATGTGCAGAAAAAGAGTACACGTTGTGTACATATAAGTACACAGCGTGTACTTCAAAAATTTCCCGAAACTCTTCTTTTCCTCAAAAACACCAGAGAAGAGAAAAAACATACCTGAAGAGAATATCTTAGTTCTTACAAACTTTCCCCTTAATAAAATCCATCTTCAAATTTCCCTATCAAGGTGGCGTAGAAGAAGATTCCTAGAAAATCTATGGCCACTGAGATTGTACATTGGCCTCCCTCTCCTAGGTCTCGTCCTGTACTTTCCTATGCTGTCATAGCACTCGTACCAGAGGAACAGACCGTCCATGGAGAACCTTCACATTTTGATCAACAATTCAGATAGGAAGTTCCTCAAATGAGGTGCCTGCCTCTAAATCAACCTCCTCATATTGAAAAACATGAGATGGTTCTGAGAAGTAATGTTGAAGATGAGAAACATGGAAGATGTTGTGCATAGCCCGGTACCTCTGAGGTAACTGCAACCGATAGGCAACCAGCCCGACCCTCTCCAAAACCTCAAACTACCCAACATACCTCAGCAAAAGCTTACCATATCTTCTAATCCTACTATGCCCCAACCTCTGTGTGACATGCAGGAAAACCTGATCACCGACCTCGAACTCCAGAGGTCGTCTCTAACGATCAGCATAAGACTTATGATGAGACTATGCAGTAGCCATCCTATTTCGAGTCAACTTTATCTACTCTGTGGTCTCCTAGACAAGACATGGTCCCAGCATAGCTGCCTCTCCTGCCTCCAGCCAACATAAGGGTGATCGGCATGGCCTACCGTACAAAGCCTCATAATGTGTCATCTGAATAGTTTCTTGAAATCTATTATTATAGGAAAACTCCACAAGAGGTATTTGATTCTCCAAGAACCTCCAAAATCCAGGATGCATGCTCTAAGCATGTCCTCAAGCACCTGAATCATATTCTCAGACTGGCCATCTGTCTGAGGATGGTAAGCAATACTCAAAAGTACTTATGTACCCAAAGCCTTCTGTAATCCCTGCCAGACCTGAGAAGTAAAATTTGCATCCCTTTCTGATACAATGGAGTGTGGAACCCCATGTAAACGTAAAATCTCTCAGATGTAAAACCTTCATAACTCATCAACACTGAAGGTCTCATTGATCGGCAAGAAGTGAGCAACCTTCATGAGTCTGTCAATGACAACCCACACCGCATCATTCCCTCGAGGCGACCTCGGTAAACCTATCATGAAATCCATCGCGACATCATTCCACTTCCACTCGGGAATGGGGAACTACTGAAAAATCCTTGTTGGTTGCTGATTCTCCATCTTCACCTGCTGACAGGTGGAACACCTCATTAACAAACTAGTAACATCACTCTTCATACCTGGCCACCAATACTGACAGTGTAGATCACGATACATCTTAGTGACGCCAGGATGAACTTACCAAACTGAGGAGTGAAAGTCCCGCATTAGCTCCTCGCGTATGTCTACTGAAACCCATACGTGCACATGAAAACGCAAGATCTCATCCTCAACTATGTTCCATCCAAGAATAGGGTCCTATACTTACACGCTTTCCCATAGGACTAGGCCTTATGAATTTGAAAGATGCTTCATTCTCACTCAATCAAGAAGAGTAGAGGTAACAGCTAAAGAAGAAATAAGTATTAGCCCCTATCTGTCATGCACCTCCAAATGCATCTCGAAGAATAGAGCCATAAGCTGTCACTCACTACTGTCCTTCTAAACTACCTATATCTGAGTCCTCCTGCTCAACTCATTAGCTACTGAATTACCTTTTCTAGGTGTATAAGAAAGATAAAAGTCAATGGACTGAAGGTACTTAACCCACCTTCTCTATCTCAAATTCAGGTCCTGCTAAGTTAAGATATACATGAGACTTTTTTGGTCGGTGAAAACCACAAAATGCTCTCCTAGAAGATAATTTCTCCAACAGCATAAGGCATGAACAACTATAGCCAATTTGAGATCGTGCATCGGGTAATTCCTCTCATGTGGCCTCAACTGCTGAGACTTTTACGCAACGACTCTTTCCCCCTATATAATCACCACTCCCAGACCGATACCTGAAGCATCATAGTAAATAGTGTAGCTCTAGTCTGGCTCTAAAAAAACTAGTATCGGTGCTGAAGTCAAACTCCCTTTGAGCTTCTGAATGGATGACTCACAAGAATCTAACCACAATAATTTTTCACCCTTCTTAGTCAGGCCCGTCAGTGGTGCTACTAAGCATGAAAAGTCCTATATGAAATGTATATAGTATCCATCCATCCCTAGAAAATTCTATAGCTCAAATACGTTCTTCGGATGCTCCTGGGAAACTATTGCTCTCACTTTCTCTGGGTCTACTGATACTCCTGTCTCTGAGATAACATGACCCAATAAGTGAATCTAGTCCATCCAAAAGTGGAATTTTGAGAGCTTATCATATAACTGATGCCCTCTCAATGTACTTAGAATGATCTAAAGATGGGTAGCATGGTCGTGTAGAGTGTGAGAGTACACCAAGATATTGTCCAAAAAGACCACCATGAAGGAATCCAAGTATGTATGGAACACTCGGTTCATCAGTGCCATGAAAACTGAAGGCGTGTTTGTGAGACCAAACGGCATAACCACAAACTCGTATAGACCATACCTAATTCAAAAGGCTGTAAGGGGTATATCATATTTTCTAATGCACAACTAATGGTAACCGGATCTCAAGTCAATCTTTGAGAACACCCAGGATCCTTGTAGTTGATCAAAGAGATCATCAATCCTCAGCAAAGGATATTGGTTCTTGATCGTCGATTGGTTCAACTTCTGATAATCCTCACAAAGTCTGAGGGTACCATCCGCCTTCTTCACAAACAAGACAGGAGAACCCCAAGGAGAAGTACTGGGTCGGATAAAACCCTTTGCCTACAACTCTTCCAACTCCTTCTTGAGATTTTTCAACTCTAGTGTAGTCATCCTATAAGGAGAAATGGACATGGGTGTTGCTCCTAGCACAAGCTCAATAGAAAATTCCACCTCTAGCTTCGGAGGAAAACCTAAAAATTCCTCTGTAAAGATGTACCTGAAACGATCCACCACTGGGGGAATATAAATCTATGAAGTCCCCTAGATATAGACTAGAAATTTGGGTTGTAACTCCTCCCAACCCATGAAGTTTGGGTCCTACTCTGCTCGCCTGGACATCTCATTCACCCTTATGAAGAAACAATCCGCCTTTTGGATATGTGAAACTCACCCTACGGCGATAGCAATCGAAAAATACCTGGAGGGAACAAACCAGTCCATTCTGAGAATGACATCATATCCCGTCATCTCTAAGACATAGAGGTCCCAAAATAGTCGACACCCAGCAACCTCAAGAGGGAACTTCTTGCATTGACGTACACCAGCCGTTCTAGCCCCCAACAGAGTGTCTAACATCATGATATTAGTAGAATAAAAGCTATAGAGCCCAAGGATCTCCACAAAAGCAACTGATATAGAGCTAAGGGAAGATCCTGTATCGAAAAGAGATGAAACTAAAACTGAGGAAACTAGGATTGTACCTCGAACTGTAGAGGGTACAGGATCCTGCTTCTGTTGGGTCTGCTCCACTGCAAAATTCTGACCTACATCGCGGCCCTGTGACCCTTCCTGAACACTCTGAGCTGATCCACCCTATTGTCACTGAAATCCTATTGACTGAATACCACGACCATGACCCCCACCTTGGCCAGAATGGCTGGAAGAACTCCAGTTCCCAGACTGATGAGAAACTGGTGGCGCTACTCCTAAATGCAGATTCATAGAAGAACCCCTATCACCAGCTGCTGGTGAGAAGATCTAACAGAAACACTGAAGATGACCCATCTTTCCACAAGATCATCACTCCACTGGGTCTCTCGGGTAATGTGTCCTCGTATACCCTCTCTTCCCGCACTGGTAGCACACCACTTGACTACCAGAAAAAGTGACTCGCCTCATTGGATCACCGTGCGAAGACCCCCTTTGGCACTTCCTACTGTTAGTAGGAGGGATACTAACTCTGGATGTAGAACCTCCCTAGATCACAAATATAGAATACCTCAAATTTCACTCCATGATTAGCGCCCGATTGACGATAAAAGTGATGGAATTCAACCTGAAGATGTTAACCTACGATCAGATGCCATGCCTCAGACCATCCTCAATCTTCCTTTCTAGTAATAACTCATCACCTCCTAGAATTGGCGTGAATCACTGTAGCTCATTGAAGTGAGAAGAGTACTCCATAACGGAAAGAGTACCCTGCTCTAGACTCATAAACTCTCGGTATCGATTGTCCCTCAAGGTTTCTGGATAGATTTAATCTTAGAAGGCATGCTGGAACTCACCCCAGTCCATAACCTGCTGGCGTCCCACCTGTGAGATCACATCTCACCATCTCTTGGAAAAGTATCGAAGCATGTACGTAGTGAGCTTGACCCTCCTATCTGGAGGCATCTCCAGATGCTCGAAAATAAAAATTATGGATTCTAACCATGACTCTGCAGCCTGACGTCCTCCTTACCTGGTGAAAGTTGGAGGATGCTATAGCAAGAAAACCCGCATCAACTCTTCCATAGAAGGGTTAGTATGTGGTGCTCCTCAGAAGGTATGCATAAACCTCATGAAGCCCTCTCAGAACTGTGCATTATCACCTGTGTCCGTAAAGACGGTTGGTGCCAAGACTAGCACTACTGGAGGATCTGTTGGTAGTCCCTGACCATCCATGTCTAGTTTATGATCATCACCTTGAAACTATCATACAACTGAAGTATGTCTTGGTGGCATGACTCTGCAAGGTCAAGTGCACACCTTAGATCAAGATTAACAGGGACTAAAACTTAGAAGTATAAGAAGGGAATAGGAGAAAGAAATCATTCAAGTTTTTTTTTCAAAACATGGATACACAGCGTGTATAATGACTATACGACGTGTTCCCTTAAGCCTTCACATGGGTGTGTACTTTTTCCAACCCAGGTCATGTAGCACCCCATACACACATCGTGTTGTCCTAAAACATGGTGTGTACTTGAATCCTTTTTCCCTACCTGAGTTCTTCTACACAGTTAAGCCACACTGTTCTCCTAGAACGAGACTACACGGCATGTTAGTGCCAGACATGGTGTGTACTAGATGAGCTTCACTGACCCGTGTTGTTAGTGACATAGTAAGATACACAGCTCACACTACATGGCGTGTTCTAGATGAACACAGAGTGTACTATGAAGATTTTTTCGACTCGTGTTGTTCGTTACACGGCCGGGTACTTGGGTTAGACTACATAGCGTGTTCCGTATGGATACAGCATATATTAGAAAAGACTCAACCAACCCGTGTTATTAGTGACACGACCAGTTACATGGTTCTACAACACAGTGTGTACATCTGGTACATGGAATGTCCTACCAAGGATTCCAAACCCCATGTCCCCGCCCACACAGTCTGAGACATGGTTAGCGATCACACGGCCTATACTTAAGAAAAACAGTTTCTTCCTGAACAGAATAACACATGGTGTGTATTCATCATTACACAGTGTGTATTCTGGGTTTTTCCGGACAATAATCCTTAAAAACCACTCCATAACCTAGAAAAACACTGAAACGAACATTAAAGTTCCAAATTCTGATTCGTGAGGGCCCATACTCCCTGAAAATCAAATCTTGGCATATTATACATGTCATAAACAAGGATAACAGTGCAATGATCCACCAAATTTTATTCTATGAGGGCCCATAACACCTCAAGAACCAAAGTTTGGTGTTCATTCAACCGAAACTTTCACAATTTAATGCTCTATCAAAATCAGGCATTCTATCAAGGCATCTATCACAACAGCATGCATATCTTTCACAACATCTATCACAACAACATTCAATTGTTAATGCACCATAAATGGCCTGGCAAGAATGCATGACATTTGATTTATAGCAAGTGCCTATATGATGCATGAGATGTAATTCCATCATCTCATCGAGTTGTAATAGAAATAGATCCTCAATAACATCAAAAATAATAGTACAAAATATTTGAATCACCCAACGGTGAAAATCAAATCAACTGTAAAATTGAAAAACCAGAAAAATTGCAATAAATGAGGTAGATTGGCTTTTACCTATACACAGGTTATCTAATCCTGGGCATAGCTTATTACCAAGTACCAATTCCATCTTATCCCTGGCTATAGGCTCCAAACAGTAAGTCAAGAAGAAAATAACCCCTTTGATACCACTTTGTAACAACCCGGTTCGGAAGCCGCCCAGAGACGCCCCATACCCAGTTGGTCACATGACCTTAAGTGCATTTCACCTAACGCCAGAGGCTGCCAACTAGTAGTGAGGGACTTGGTTATGATAGTGGGGAAACTATGCCCTCATTGGTAGAGTAACACAGTAGAATAAAAATAGATAACAATAGCGGAAACAGTAATAATGGCATAAAATAGTAAAAAGCGGAAGACTTAAAGTAATAAGAAGCTAGAGCACATATATAATGATGCATGATACATATGTCTAAGAAAGTAGTCAAAAATGTCACAATGCGGAAATACAATACTAAACCAAAGTACAAAAGAAAAAATTAAACAACTCCTCAGCATCGCAAGCCTCAACTTGGTCCCATGCTCTCCAGCTCCAAAGCAGTCAAGTACCTAAAGTAGAAGGGAGCTTTCTCTTATCTATACCTGCAAAAATATAATTTTTTTGGACCCAAAAGAATAACCCAAATAGGGTTTGATACTAAATCCCAGTAGGAAACCACCAAGATATCTATTCCTAACAATCAGTGAATATATATATGGCGGGCAATAAGCAAAAGAAGCAGTATACAAGGAATTACTCAATAGTAAACATTCCTACAGTTTCAAATAATTCAAACACCACATACCAAGTAAGAAGATAAACACAAACAGGTAACCCTCTGGGATGTTCTCATAGCCTAAACCCCTCTATTCCTACCTAGAAAACACAAGAAACCCTCTGGGAAGTACAAACAGTCTAACCCCTATGGTTCAGCTTTAGCACAGACTCTCTGAGAAAGCACTCACCGTCAATTCCCCCTATAGTCTCGTATCAATAACTAAAATGTGCTCTGGGGAAGCACTTAAGTCTCATTCCCCCTATGGCCCACATCAAGGAACTACAGACTCTTTGAGGAAGCACTTACATCAATTCCCCCTATGGTATCACATCGTAATAGTAAAAACAAACCCTCTAGAGAATCCCTCGCATCAATTCTTCCTATGGTCTACTACACCAGGTTCTCACGACCCAATGTAAGTCAACGAGCACAGCAATACATGGTAGCCAAATTAAACCTCAAGAACTACTTGTCTAAATAGTCTACAACATAACAACATTTCAGATAAAACACTTCATCCTAACAATACTAGGAATGGAAAACCAAGCAGCAGCCTAACAGGGAAAACTAGACCAAACGATAAAAACAGGAAAACATGGGAAAAACCTCCATAGTATGGAAAAATAAACCCCATTCAAAACATATAACCTCTATCCAAACAACCAAGGCATAGCAGGTAAATAGTAGGGCTAAAACATAAACATGCAATACCCCGTTCAAGGGTATTGGGCAATTTTTCACATATAACTCAAAGACTAACTATGAAAAGGCACAAACCACCTAACTCGATGTTGTAGGATCACTATATGTGAACCTCAAGCCTTGAATCACCCTAGAATGCCGAAGATCTACAAAAACGTCTAAAACATTCAACCAACGATATCTCACAAGAGAGAAGGAATCAGAAAAAGGTGCTCAAGAAGAAGAGAGAACTCACCGATGTGATTATAACACAACCGTCAGAGTTTGATTCAGAGAAAGGACACTCGATCAGGGGCTCAGCGAAGATCGGTGTCGTACAGATGCTCTCAAACAAAATAGGTCTAGAAGAGATGTGTTCTGTTTGTCAGACGCGATCCCAGTACGTTTAATGAAAAAAAAGTACACGGAGGGTACTTTTGAAGTACACGATGTGTACTCACCTTATTCGGCCCCCGCATAAGGCGGTCTCTAGGTCACCCCACACGACAATGTGCTTGACTGTTACATGGCCATCACACGACTACGTGTGGAAAAAGAGTACACGGCGTGTACATATAAGTACACAGTGTGTACTTAAAAAATTTCTAGAAACTCCTATTTTCCTCAAAAACACCATAGAAGAGAAAAACATACCTGAAAAGAAGATCTGGGTTGTTATAATAGACCCTCATCCATCTAAAACACGAAATTATTGTTGTTAGAAAAAAATTGAAAACAACTATTATATATAGATATATATTATATATGATTATAACCATCATTTAACTATGTCAATGTTAATCCTCATCCTCATATTCATATCTGACAATGTCAATGTCTTCATATTTCTCCTCAGTATCATAAATTTCAATATGACTTTCAGTTTCATCATCTCTTGTAATTTCAAATTCATTTGTAACATCATTAACATCATTGTCACCATCGACCCTTAATTTTGGGGTGTTATCATCGATATCTGTTTCTCTTCATGAAAAATATGTATTTGGATCATTATCTTGAAAATTTTCAATTTCTTCCACTTCAGAGGAACCACATTTACTTTTAGTAAACTGGTTTTCTTAAGATTTAATTTTTATTATGCTCTACCAATCACTCAAATATCTTGAAGTATTAAAATATTTAGAATAATAAATTTGAGGTGCCTGATGAGCCAATAAAAATGATTCATTTACTCCAATAAGTATTTTATATTTAATATCAATGATTCCATGGGTTGGATGAACATTCAAGCCTCTCTCTGTATCCAACCACTGACATTTAAACATCATTATGTAATGTTGTCCCAGATAACACAGTTCAGTAATTTATTCTAGCATGCTGTAAAATTCAACTTCAGTTTCTCTATGATGATATCCTATCAATAAAACAACACTATTAATTGTATTTTTTATTCCTCATATACACATGTATGAAATCAAAAATCATTCACCACATATGCATTATAAGATTTAACCATTTTTTATGGTGGGTTACTTAATACATGCAATCGATTATCAATTATATCATCATTTTCAAATACCAAAAAATTTGTAAAATAGATATCAATATAACAGATAATAAATCTATTTTATATGTTAATCCAAAAATAATTTATGTTACCAGTTTTTGAAACCATTAGGAAAAGTTTTTTTGTTGGCGTTCTTCAACAGCAGCTAATGTAATTTGCGGAAGTTGTTTATTGATATGATTATCATATAACCTATACATAAAATATGATTAACTTGCTATAAATAATATTATATAATAAGTTATATAAGAACTCATTGTACAAATGGTTTCATTTCTTCACAGTTGAGTAGAACATATGTATGAACTCTATGATGTTCATCATCTGAAAGCCATCATTCATGAACTCCATCAAAGCCAAGTTTAGGATGATTGAAAACTGATAATTAATTTTCTATTTCATCATCAATAGTTCCCTTGTTATGGATAATATGGTTTTGTTTTGAGGGATATTTAGATTGAAAATAATTAGAGTAAAAAAGAGAAAATTCCTCTTTCAAATAAGCTTCTACAATTGAACCTTCAACCGATGCTTTGTTATGTACTTTTTTCTTCAAATTCTACATACAACTCTCGAATGGATATATCCATCAGAACTATACTAGACCTATATATTATACTAAATGTGGAAAATGTAATATCAAATGTTCCATTGAGTCAAAAAAATCCTATGGGAATATTTTTTCCTATTTACATAAAATTAAAACAACATCTTCTTGTAGTCTTCTTAATGCATCATAGTCACTTTTCAATGCACAAATTTCTTAGAAAAAATATGATATGTCAGTTAGAGAATCCCAAATCATAGAATTCAACATACCTATTAATTAAATTGTCAGAAGTCTTTCCATTATAACATGAAGGTCATGACTTTTTAATCCCTTAATATAACCATTTCTGACACATCCGGCCAAATTGGAACAATAATCATCTAGAAGTCCCAAATCTGCAATCCAATGAAAAAATAATAATTGATTCTCTTTGGAGAGTGTATAATATTATTTGGGATTCATTAACTTCTATGATCTGACATTTTCAAATAGTTCAAGTTCTAGTCTCCTGTAAATTTGGGAAAGATCTAATCGTGCCTTTACATTATCTTTGGCCTTACTAGGGGTATCCAAAACTATATGAAATAAATTATCCAAATAGTTCTTCTTAATATTCATGACATCCAACATGTGATGGATTATAAAATCAGACCAATATGGAATATCCCAAAAAATGCTTTGTTTTATCCAATTGTGCTCTTTCCCAAAGCCATCAATTTTCTAGTGGTTTAGTGTTGATTCAAATGTGATGAGAGGTAATGAAGAGATAATTTATTTCAAATCTGTACCTGATATCATTATTGGAGGTCCAAATCTTTCAATTGTTCTTTTTTCGAAATGATATTTGTTCCTCCAAAAAGGATGATTGGTTGGAAGGAATCTGCGATGATCGTCGAAAAAATAAGGTTTTTTTCATTGACGAGCATAAATGCTTTACTGTCTCTCATATAGTATAGACATTATTTTGGACCATGTGTACTCCATCTAGATAACATGACATATGTTGGGAAGTTTCTAATTATCTACATCAATTCAGTTATCATAAAAAAAATTTGTTTCACAACAACATAAACTGTATTGACATAATTAATCCACAATGAATTTAAATCATTAATCAATGGTTTCAAATTAACATCAATATTCTTTTTCAGATGTCTTGGAATTAATATGTTCAAAATGATATATGGTTCCATCATAAACATACAAGGAGGTAAATTGTATGGAGTTATAAAGATAGGCCACTTGAATACTGACTACCATAAGAACCAAATAGACAGAAATCATCAGTAGAAAGTCTCAATCACACGTCTTGGGATTCTAAAGAAAAATACTGATGCACTTGGTTAAAATTTTTCCATGAATCACCATCAGAGGGATGATTTAAGGTTTTACTGGTCGGAATATTGGTTCTGTGTCATGACATCAATACCGCTGTGTTCTGAGACATAAATAAACACTGCAATTTGGGTGTAAGCGGGAAATATCCCAATTTCTTTACAAGAATCAATCTAGAATTCCCTCGTTTTGCCTCTTTATAACTATATTTTCCACATGTAAGATAACTATGAAATGACTCATTTTTATCATAATATAACATGCAATCATTTGAAAATGCATGAATTTTATGATAACCAAGACCCAGATTATGAACTAGCCTCTAGCTCTCATAGAAATTTGTAGGAAACACATTTCCTTTAGGTAGTAGTGTTTTTACCAAAGATAATATCTGATTGAAGATGCTATTTTACATTCCATTATCTGATTTAATAGCCATAAATTTAGCAACTGCTTCAAATTTTCTTATCTTGCAACCAGGATATAAGGTATCCTCAGCAGACCTGAACTACTCATAAAAATGAGATGGTTCCAACTCATGAGTTAAATTAATATCATCCTGAGTTTTATCTTGTTGAAAAGATAGACCTACCACATCATGTACTAAATTTTAAAATTGTGCTGGATCCAGAACCAAATTATTAGTATCTTCTCTAGAACTTTGTTCACCATATTGATACCAAAAAACATAATCTGGTTGAAAACCAAAACATAGTAAATAACCTCCAACATTGTCAAATGGTTCAAACGTCCTCATATCACATTTTATACAAGGACACTTAATTTTCCCTTCTAAAACAAATTCTAGTTTTGATGATTCAAATGATAAGAAAGCTTCAACACCCTCAATATATGCAGTATTTAAACCAGAACTGTTTGGATTCTTTCACTGATTTATCCAAGTATGATTATATAATAATGATTTTTGTCAAATTCTTTATTCCATATTTGTCTAAAAAATATAAAATAATAATATTTTGTATAATTTAATATATGAAAAACACTATCCAAAAAATAGAAGACAATTAAATTCCATTTTCTATCAAATTATAATAATTTCTATTATTTTATACTTATTAATAGTATTTTTTAAACTTTTATACTAATCTACACTAACTTATAATAATTTATATTAATTACAACTCATTATTATTAATTACATCTAATTTGTACTAACAATTTTTAATTATCAACGACACAATTTCCAATGGATTGGCAGCAACTCTTTTTCTTGGTGACTCATCTCTACTATATCAGACTAAAATAAATATGAAAAATATACTCAAACATGCAAATATCCAATTTTGTATGCACGGAGATGGAGAGAAGTGTGGTGAGTCCTCCCTGCTCTCTATCTTCATGCGTAAAAAATGGATATCCATACATCTGAGCAGATTTTTCATTGTGATTTTAGTAGAAGATAGTGGAGATGATTCCTTGGGAAAAAGAGCCTCTTTTTCTTGACGGCTAATCTCCTTGCAACTTTATTTGACTAAAATCAATATAAAAATTTTTCTCTAACGTACGCATATCCATTTTTGTATACACAAGAATGGAGAGTAGTAAGGCCTCACCACACTACTCTCCATTATCATGCATACAAAAATGAATATCTATAGGTGAGAATAGATTTATCATAGTGATTTTAGAGGAAGAAAATTATAAGTAGATAAGGCGTTGGGAAAAAGGGAGCTTCCAATCCACTGGAAATTGTGCCAATTTATTACAATTTGTGCCAATTTATTACAATTTCTTTCTAATTATTACTAATTATTTCTAATTATTACTAATTATTGCTAATTATTACTAATTATTATAATTTTTTACTAATTATAATAATTTATTAGAATTTATTACTTATTATTTCAATTTATTACTAATTATTACAATTTATTACTAATTGTTGTAATTTATTACTAATTGTTGCTATTTATTACTAATTTTTCCTAATTATTACAATTTATTAAAAATTATTACAATTTTTTGTAAAATATTACAATTTATTGAAAATTATTACAATTTATATCAAATTATTACAATTTATTACAATTATTACAATTTATTGCAAATTATTAGAATTTGTTGCAAAATATTACAATTTATTACAAATTATTACAACTTATTACCAATTATTACAACTTATGTCTAGTTATTACAATTTATTGCTAGTTATTACAATTTATTACTAATTATTACAATTTATTACTAATTATTACAATTTATTACTAATTATTACAATTTATTACTAATTATTACAATTTATTACTAATTATTACAATTTATTACTAATTATTACAATTTATTGCTAATTATTAGAAATTATTACTAATTATTTGAAATTATTACCAATTATTCGAAATTATTACTAATTATTCGAAATTAGTGCAATGTATTAGTAATTATTTCAATTTATTGCTAATTATTGCAATTTATTACTAATTATTGTAATTTATTACTAATTATTGAATTTTTTTACTAATTAGTGCAATTTATTACTAGTTATTGTGATTTATTACTAATTATTGCAATTTATTACTAATTATTGCAATTTATTACTAATTATTACAATTTATAACTAATTATTGTAATTTATTACTAATTATTTGAATTTATTACTAATTATTCAAATTTATTACTAATTATTTGAATTTATTACAAATTATTCAAATTTATTACTAAGTATTCGAATTTATTACTAATTATTCGACTTTATCATGACTAGCCCCCCAAGGCCCATGTCGTGACTACCCTAAGCCCGCCTTCATTGGCCAGGGGCTGGCGACTAGCATCGAGTAGGCATATCCCATAAAAGGAAGGAAATTGCCTTTAAACCTGTACGCACGCACAAAGCTCAAACATCAGTAAGTAAACACAAAGTAAAACACAATTGTCACTAAGATAACTACTGAGAGTACTGTACATACTTGAAGTACATAGGGGCTAGAATACAAGCCCAAAACCACAAAGTAAAGTACAACTGCCACGGTCTGTCTGCTTGAGACCCTACCAGAAGGGTATATGAAGGGTAGTTGCCTCTATCCGTAGGAGTACGCTCGTCTGTCCCATCTCACTGAGCATCGCCTAGTCCTGGACCACCATGGTCTCTGTCGAAGCGTCGATCATCTGCACAATACATGACACGTGCGGGCGAAGCTCGTGTAGGGGTGAGTAACACAATACTCAGTAGGGACCCCAAACCACAAAAGAAAGATCACAAAGCAAAAACACAAAGCAAAGACAGCTCACACTAGGTATAACTCAAGGTATAAAAAGTAAAATTATCAATCGTAAAGCTGAATCATCTTGTACAGCTAAGGGACTCATCCCTAATGAGTTACTGAGGTTTGATCGGCTACTAGACCACTGATGTCTTCTCCACTACCGGATCACTAAGGTCAACTCAGCTACTAAACCACTAAGGTTCGCTTGGATACTGGACCACTGAGGTCTGCTCGGTTACTAGAACACAGAGGTTCGCTCGGCTACTCAGCCACCGAGGTCCACTCAGCTACTGGACCACTGAGGTCCACTCAGCTACTCGGCCATTGAGGTCTGCTCGCCTACTGGACCACTGAGATCCACTCAGCTATTGGACCACTGAGGTATGCTCGGCTACTAGACCACTGATGTCTGCATGTCGTATCCTTTGTGTCATAGCCAGTCGTAGGATTCTCACTCTCCAGTGTGCTTGATTTCAAGAGAATCTACTCCTCAAGTCATCGGTCGTATATCGACTACCATGAAAACTCGCATAGAGTATACCCAAAGGGTCGTCTCGTCGCAAGGGTCTCAACGCCACAGACGGTGCGTCAATCGAACGTCTGGTATGAAAGATATTGTTGTTTTAGTAAATAGGGATTGGTTGCGTCCGGGACTAGTCCGACTTGGTCGGACCGACCCAACCAACCCGACCCGGGGGTCCCACATGTCCTGACCCAATTTGATCGACCCAACCTGGGCTGGTTCGGTCATAGGTCCAGCCCGTCGGATCGCCCAATGACCTAGTTTTCATTCTCGACCTGGGCCAACTTAGTCGGAGGAGTTTATTTCCAGCCATGCCACATAGCAGCTTGGTTTTCTATCCAGCTCAACCCACATTGGCGGGTCAGCTCTTCTCCTGCCCGAACCGCCCAGTGGCCCGATTTACTACACTAGCCTGGCCCGTGGCAAATGTCTAGGTTGGGTTAAGCTCGGACATCACGCTGGTGTTTATTATTGCGCAGCCATGCAGCCATCTGAGGACGGCCGCCACCCTCCGCATGCAGTCCATCATGGACCACGTGCCAGCACACACCGGGGCCCACCCCACGGGACGCTCCACCAGATGTGACACCTCAACCATTTTCTCCACTATGAACCATCGCAGCCCCTACTGGCCACAGCCACTACTGCCTTGGTGCTCCACAGACTTCTTTTCCCAACATGGCGCCCTACCGGTGTTATGATCTCATACCGCCGCAGCCTCCTCTGTTGCGGTGCGCCACCTTCTGCATTCCACCTCCATCATTCATGTTGGTGGCCCCATTTCATCATGGATGTTCCATTCCTTTGTCATTGCACCACCCCAATGTCGTCACGGGGTCAGATCTTCGGTCTCAGGTCATTGCGCCATGCATCGAAGGGGAAACGACCTCTCATTCATAATCCACAAATATGTGAAGATAAAGTGGGGGAGAAGAATGCACAAGGAAATCACAAAGGATGAATCATATTCATTTTATGTGTCAACATGGATTTTTCATTGTTATATGGTTTAATGAGGAAGAACAAATCACTTGAATCTCACTCCCTTAAATTCCCACAAGTCAAATCTCATCCCACAAGAACAGATGACCCACAGATCAACTTATTAGTGGGTTGAACCACGTTCATTATTTAGAAAGAAAAATGGGGAAACAAATTCAATGAGAATAAACCCCTACCTGGAAAAAGGATCGGTCAGCGTCAGGGTTTGATCGTCATTGGCGATCCGTTAAGAGACATCACGATCCGTCATCTCATCGACCATTGATCTGTGATCCATCATCATTGGTGATTCGTCATTCGACGTCATTCATTTCTCACCAATAGAATTCCTCTAGAGCCTCAGAGCAATATCCTCAGGTCGTCCCCTAATCCTATATCCCTATTAATCAACTTAACAGAGGAAAAGTGTTTTACCGTCTTTGTTACACTGAGTCGTCATGTCGTTACACTACTTCATTTATGAAATGAAACAACTTCCCCATCGCTACGTTGCTGCCAAACATTTTCGAATAAAATAAAAATTTTAAGTTTATTTTATTTTTCCTTAAAATACCGGAAAATTAACTTTTACCCTCAACCCGCATCGATTGATGTTAATCCCCACTAAGGGAATCACACCCTTATGAGCTCAACAGTACTGTCGGATTTCTAATCCAAGTTACAGTTTATGATTTATCAAGAATAAAATAATCTTTATTTAATTATTTTATTTACGGTCACGTCCAAAAACTACTTTCCACAGTTGGCCCATGTCGGCTAATGTTAGGCACCGCCTAAGGAAATCACTCCCTTATGAGCTCAACAGTGGTATCATATTTTCAATATGAGACACCATTTGTGAGTTGCAAGGATTTGAAAAAAAAATTATTTAGTTGTTTTATTTATTATTATGTCATTTTTGGTTTTTCACACTAGAGACCCGCGCCGACTAATCTTAAGTCATAGTTAGGATAAAACCATTGCTCTGAACACAACGATACCCTCAGATTTCTGATCCAGGCACTTGTTTAAGAGTTATTCTACTTTTTCAGTAAAACTGCTCACACACTATTTAAAACTTAACATTTTTTCAACTGATCATTCAGGGCACTCTATGCCTTAGAATCACATGTTGTCTCAGCGCCTATTCTTGAAATAATCCCATATAATTTAAAAAAAAAATTATATAGAATTCTAGCCCATTAGATTACAGGAAATTAGATAATTTATTACTAATTATTCAAATTTATTACTAATTATTTAAAATTATTACTAATTATTCAAAATTCTTACTAATTATTACTAATTATTGTAATTTATTACTAATTATTGTAATTTATTACTAATTATTGTAATTTATTACTAATTATTGCAATTTATTACTTATTATTCGAATTTATTACTAATTATTCGAATTTATTACTAATTATTTGAATTTATTACTAATTATTCGAATTTATGACTAATTATTTGAATTTATTACAAATTATTTGAATTTATTACTAATTATTAGAATTTATTACTAATTATTACCAACAATTGCAATTTATTACTAACTACTGCAATTTATTACTAACTACTACAATTTATTACTAACTATTGCAATTTTTTAGAGGCTATTACAATTTATTACTAATTATAATAATTTAATATGAATTATTCGAATTTATTACAAATTATTACTAATTATTAGAATTTATTACTAATAATTACAATTTATTACTAATTATTGTAATTTATTACCAATTATTGAAATTTATTACTAATTATTATAGTTTATTACTAATTATTAAAATTTATTGCTAATTGTTAAAATTTATTACTAATTATTTTAATTTATTACTAATTTTTTGAATTCATTACTAATTGTTTGAATTTATTACTAATTACTTGAATTTATTACTAATTGTTGCAATTTATTACTAATTGTTGCAATTTATTACTAATTATTTGAATTTATTACCAATTATTCAAATTTATTACCAATTATTCGAATTTATTACTAATTATTAGAATTTATTACTAAATATTACTAATTATTACTAATTATAACTAATTATTACTAATTATTACTAATTATTAGAATTTATTACTAATTATTGCAATTTATTACTAATTATTGCAATTTATTACTAATTATTTCAATTTATTACTAATTATTGCAATTTATTACTAATTATTGCAATTTATTACTAATTATTCCAATTTATTACTAATTATTCCAATTTATTAATAATTATTCCAATTTATTACTAATTCTTCCAATTTATTACTAAGTGTTCCAATTTATTACAAAGTGTTGCAATTTGTTACTAATTATTTCAATTTATTACTAATTGTTGCAATTTATTACTAATTATTGCAATTTATTACTAATTGCTGCAATTTATTACTAATGGTTGCAATTTATTACTAATTGTTGCAATTTATTACTAATTGTTGCAATTTATCACTAATTATTCCAATTTAATTCTAATTATAGAAATTTAATGCGGATTGTTACAATTTAATACTAATTATTAAAATTTAATACTAATTATTACAGTTTAATACAAATTATTACTAATTAATAAAATAACTATTGATTAATACTAATTCATATTGATCACACATAAGTATTTGTAAAAATAAACATAATAAATGATGAATAAAACTATCTAATTCTAATTTAATTTAACTATATCTAATTAACAATAACTATAATTAAAATAAAATAAATTAAGTAAAAAAATAGATAATTACCTTAAAACTGAAGCTTTTGAAGGATATAAGCTGTGAAAAATGCCCCAAAATAAAACTTTAAACTATGAAAATTTTTGAGAGAAAATTTTCACTAAAGTGAGAAAAAGAGTAGAGAATGGAATAAAATGAAGGAAAAAATGGGTTGGAGTATATATAGGTAAGATTAGTTGTGACGGGGTTATTTGCGATAGTTTTCCCATCGCAAATAGTAACATTTGTGACGGGACCCGTCACAAATACCCTCTGAGTAAAAAAGTCTTTTGCGGAAGAACCCGTTGCAAAAGACCACCTACCGACATACTATTTGCGAAGGGATGTATATCCTGTCAAAAATACTTAAAATTTCATCGGGTATTTGCGACGGGCTACTATAGCCCGTTGCAAATACCCTTTCTTATGTTTTGGCATGCAACGTGTGACAAAGATTCTGCGACGGGAACCATCTACCCGTCGCAAAAGCCTTATTATTTATGACGGGCAAGTTCTCCCATAGCAAAAACTTTTTCCCAAGGACTATTTGCGACAGGATACATAACCATCGCAATAGCCTGGTTTTCTCGTAGTGTTTCCCAATGTGCAATGAGAAAATATAAAGAGGAATTTCCTCAATCTAATGAAAAATGGAGGATAAAATATTTCAAAATATGAAGTTATCTTTACAAGTTTAGAAAATCATGTTGAAGATTATGTACATAATCCAAGAAGTAAGATTTATCATTTATTTGATAGGATAAATCCTATCCCTCTAAGGGAATTAATCGCTTAGATATTTTTCAGTATATGAGTAAATATTATAAAGTTCCATCGGGATAGAGAAATAATTATCCAAGACTTATATTTTCCTAGGAAAATAAAAAAAATAAGTGGGAGTTTGAGTGCTTGAAAAAAATAAATACGACTAAAGGTAATAAGGGAAGGGTGGATTTTACAAATTTCAATAAATACGTAAATAAACATTGTGAACATGGTTGATGGGAATTGGAGTTTTCTTAAAGTATAGATAAAAGTTCCATGAGGCTCATGATTGTAAGGGAAATAAAGAATTCTCTAATGTTTAATACTTCAACTATAAGGGGATGAGGCACCCTTCAAATAACTTTCTTAAGAATTAAGGTAAAAGTCCTCAAAAATGCCAAGGTAGAGAGGCCAAGATTATTCTATCACTACATCTAAGGTTGAATTTCCCAAATATGTGGTGTAAGGTACTTTGATCATAACCTCAAGTTTCATTAACTCTTTATTTGATTACGGATCTTCACACACTTTTATATATTTCATGTTTTCCAATAAAATTAGATATTTATCTAGCACCTTAATATGATAGTTTTCAATCATGACTATTAGTGAAAATCTTATTAAAATAAAGATATCTTAGTTAGTTTCCATTTTGAGATATAGACATACCCTATTTAAAAACCTGATTATTATATATATGGTTGACTTTGATATAATATTTGGTATGGATTGGATTTAAAATTACAATGTGAATCTTCTTTTCCAATATAAATAAATTATGATTAGTTATGGGCATGTGGGATTCCTCATCTTAATAGGGTAGAATACATCATCTAAATCATGTCTAGATCCACCTCTAGTGGCTCCCCTTAATGAAATTATTGAATAAGTAGAGGATACACAACCTTTTAATGGTAAGGGCATCCTTAGAATAGAGGATGTACCTATTATGTATAAATACATTGATGTGTTTATCAAATAACTACTTGTACACCCACCTGAGTGTGTGGTTGAGTTTTCTATTGATCTCATCCCTAATGAAAAATATGTATCTGAGACTCCCTACAGGATGAAAAAAGTGGAATTAGTGGAACCAAATAAACAGTTTCCAGATATGTGTGATAAGGGATTTATATTCCCTAATTTTTTACCAAGGGAAGCCTCCATTATTTTTGTTAATAAAAAATATTTTTCTATGAGGTTATGCATCGATTATAGAGAAATCAATGTTATCAATATAAAGAACAAACATGTTCTACCTCACATTGATGACTTATTTTATAAACTTCATGGAGTTAAATATTTTTCAAATATTGATCTTTGTTATGGGAATCAACAACTGGTAGTAAAGAAGGATTATATTCTGAAGTTGTAATTTCATACAAGGTGTGGAAATTATGAATTTATAGTAATTCCCTTTGAATTGAATAATGCACCCTCTATTTTTATGGATATGGTGAACAGAATATTTAAGTATTTTGACAATAATTTCATAGTAGTATTTATTAATAATATCTTGATATACTCTAAAATCTATTATGAGAATAAGACTCATTTTCAAATAATTCATAAGACTCTTAGAGAACAATATTTATAATTAAATTTATAAAATGTGAATTTCGGCTGTAGAAAATTTCTATTCGTGGCTATATTATCTCTAAGGATGGAATATCAGTTGATCCTTCAAAGAAAATGGTAGTGATGTAATGGCCAATGCCAATGAATATAACTAATGTACATAGTTTCCTTATATTAGTAGGTTATTGTAAATGATTTATTCAAAATAATTCTTTATTAGATAACCATTTAACCATGTTTACACCTAAAGGGGTTAAGTTTATATAGTTAGAATAATATAAATAAAGTTTTAAAGAATTAAAGAAGAGATTGGACAATACACCGATATTGAATTTTCCATTGGGAGGGGATAGATTTTTGATATATAGTGTTTCATCAAATAAGGGACATGGATTTATCCTTATATGGAATGATATATTTTTTACCTATGCATCAAGGTAGTTAAAGATCCTTGAAAATAATTACACAACCCAAGATCTTGAGTTGGAAATCATAATCATTGCATTGAAGATATGGAGTAATTATCTTTATGGTAAATTTTGTGATCTATATAAGGATAAAAAAAGTTTGAAATAAATATTCTCATAGAAAGAGTTCAACATGAGGCAAAGGAAATGGTTATAACTACTCAATAATTATGATTTCTCAATATACTACCACATTGGGAAGGAAAAAGGTAGTTGATGCGTTAAGTTGAATAGATTATAGATTTTTTACAAAATGATGATTAACAAAGATCCTATAATCATGGATTTATTAAATTTGGGTATAGGAATCATTAAGAATGGGTAAACATCAAATCTATTCCAAATGATTGTCAAACCATACTTAATACTGAAAATAAAAAGTTCTTATCTTGATGATCATAATATTCAAAAAAAATCAAAGTCGTGAATGATGGGAAGTTGGTAGTCTTCAACTATAAAGATGGTATATTTAAATTTGGAAAGTGGCTATGTGTTATATCCATTCCTAAGCTGAAAATGGATTTATTATATGAATTTCATATCCTGAATTTCAATATAAAACTTGATAGTTCCAAAATTTATTGGGATTTAAAGGAACATTTTTTCTTAGATAATATGTAATGGGAAATTTGAGACTATGTATCAAGATTCTTGGTTTTTTAATAGGTAAATGGAAAGATAAAATACCCTAAAGGAGTCATGTAACCTCTACCTATTCCTATGTGGAAATGGAGTTACACTACTACAATATTATTCATTCGATTTCCAAATACTATTAGAAAGAATTATGTCATATATGTTATTATTGATCACCTTACCAAGTCTGCAAATTTACTAACTATAAGGGAAGATCTACTTCATAAACACATTGCATGTATCTATATTAATGAAGTTTGAGCCTTCATATTGTAGATTTTTCTATTTTTTATCATGATTTGAGATTTACATTGAAATTATAGAAGAGTCTTTAAGAGTTTCATGACACTAAGCTACATTTTAGAACTGCTTATCATCCTTAAACTGATGGGCAGTCTTGGAAGAATATTCCTATATTACAAGACATGTTTAGGTCATTATCACTTGTATTTCATTGTACATGGGATCAATATTTAAATTTAGTAAAGTATTCATATAATAATAGCTTTCATTAAATCATTCAAATGGAAATGTATGAATCATTGTACAAAAATCGATGTCATACTCCAACTTTTTTCATCGGAGATGGTTAATGGAATATTTTATGGAAAACATTTATGGATACAATGGTAAAAATGAAAACTATCTAGATTCATATTAAGACATCTCAAAGTAGATAAAATAGTAATGTCATTAACTAAAGGAAGGAATATTAATTTTAAGTTTGATATCATGTTTTCTTGAAGGAATCTTCATAGAAGGGTGTTATAAAGTTCAGCAAGAAAGGGAAACCAAGTCCTAGGTAAATCAGGCCTTTTGAAATTATGGAAATAATTGGAGTTGTGGATTAACATTTTTAAATTACACCTATTTCAAGACCTATCTCAGGTTATCCTTGAACCAATCGCCCTTTGGGCCCTACCATAGGCTGAAAGTCAAGTTGAACAAGTTCTTTCTATAAAGTGATGAGTTCATTTCTTCCTCATTAATGATTATTTTTACAATGTATCATGAGTGTATTATTTATACTAACATGAAAGTAAAATTTATAGTATATAATTACCTTGTAGAAACTTTACTCAAGATTCAACCATCTGAATCGTATAATCAGTTGCCGATATATCAGTTTTTAGATCAAGGTCTTCCCAATTCAAAACATGATATGAATTAGGGTGATACTTCTTGAGTCGAAAAAAATGGAATACATCATAGAAGGAAGTAAAATGAGATTGAAAATCCCACAAATAATCCTCTTTTCTAATTTACCCAGTGATCTCAAACAGTACCACATATCTCAGAACCAACTTCCATTGTTTCATAAACCATCTATGACTCAAATGAGAAAAGTCTTTCAAGAAAACCCCATCACCAATAGTGAATCCCAGAGGATGATTCCAATGATCTGAATAATATTTACACCAACTATGATAAGTCACTAAACATTTATGTATTACCTGAACCTTCACCAGAAATACTTAAAAAAGTCTTTGTCTGATAAGAGAAGCTTTTCCCACCTCAAACCAACAAAGAGGTGATTTTATAGGGATACCATAAAGATTCTTAAAGGGATCCATTTTAATAAATAAATAATAATTGTTATAATATGAAAACTCAACCAGTCCCAAGTGTTTACCCCAAGGACCTCCAAGTTCTATAATGTAAGAGTGGAGTATATCCTATAAAATCTGAATAGAACACTTTGTATGGACATCTTTGTAAGCATGGTATGTTGTGGTCAACTTGAATTTATAACCCATCACCTCTTAAATTACCTCATAGATCTGATAGGTAAAATGAGGTTCCTTATCTGAAATGATAGAAGATGACCCACCATGAGACCTCATGATCACTTTCACATACATCTTTCCTAAACCCTTAACCTTGGTGGTTCCCTAAATGGGAAATAAACGGTAAGACTTAGTTAAAAAATTGATCACCACCAAAAAGTAATTCCTTCCTCAAGAGGTTTGGGTTAGTCTAATAATAAAGTCCATATAAAACTTGTCCCATATGCACACTAAAACTAGAAGTGTTTGAGGTAACCCGGAAGTGTTTTGGTTCTCAGCCTTTATTTACTGGAATGTATCAAAATGAGATGAAAAATAAATTGTCTCGTGCTTCATACCTAGCCACCAAAACTAATTCTTCATTTCATAATGAATCTTAGTGGTTCCAAGGATAACATACCACTAAAAATAATGAGGTTCCAGCATTATAACCTTTCTCATGGATACCAGGAAAACATACCAGCTCTTGAAGTAAAGAATTTCTTCTAAAGAGATATATCATTCATTATTGGTATCCCTGTAATATAAAGAAATCCTAATCTCATCGTCCCATTACTTATCCTGAAGAATAAACTCAATAATATATGAAATCAAATGAATAATATTGATAAAATACCAGTCTCTTATTATATAGAATTTAGTTGAATCTGAGCAAAGGGTCACAGGAGTACTCATTCATTCATCTACACCATCGCAACTTGGTAAGGTAGTTTGACCAAAATAATTAATATTTTTATTAATAAATGTTAAATTAAATGTTCTAAAGGTACTCCACTCATCTCATCTACCTGAGGTTTGGGTACTTCTAGGAAAATATGTAACTTAATCTCTTATTATCAGAATAGATTGTGAACCTTTTTCTAAATAGGTAATATCACCCACAATTAGGATCGTACATAACTACTATAACTTCAAGGTCATAAATGGGGTAATTCTTCTATTAAGGCCAAAGATGAAGAGACCCATAGGCCACCACATTATCTCCTTATATAAAAACACATCTCAATCCTACACCTAATGCATAAAAATAAACTATATATCCTTAAATGGATTTTGGTAAAATCTAAACAGGATCTGAGGTTATACATCATTTCAATTCATCAAAGGAAATATGACACTTCAAGTCCCATAAAAATTTCACCTCTTTCTAGGTAAGAAAAACCAAAATTAATGAAAGTTTCAAGAAATAATTTACAAAACACAGATAATATCCTGCCAAACCCAAGAATCTTCAAATCTCAAATAAATTTTGTTGCTCCTCCCAATATTAGATATCTTTTACCTTTTCAAGATCGACTAATATTCATTGTTCCAAAAACACATGTACTAAGAACTTAACTTACTAAATCCAAAAATAGAATTTAGATAATTTATAAAAAAAATATGGTGATACCTAAATATTTTAAAATTTTATTTTAGGTGAATATCATGTTCTTACTCAGATCTCAAATTAACTATAATATCATCCAAAAATACCATGATAAAGGAATAAAGGTACTTGTGGAATATATAGTTCATTAAATACATGAAAATGTAGGATTTTTAGTTAGTAAAAATGGAATAATAAGATATTAAAAGTTTTTATAGCTACACCTAAATGTTGTCTTTGGAATATATGACTCCTTAAACATTGAGCATGTGATATCCAAGATGAAGGCCAATTTTCAAAGACCACTATTATCCTTTCAAATTTTCAAACAAGTCATTAATATGGGGTAACCTCTAAACCTTGAAATTATCATTCAATACCACCCTAGGAGAAAACAAGATAGCTTAAAAAAATAGTTGGTGTACGTAGTCACAGTCTGATCACTCTTTTTAATGGTGAGTAACTCTATGGATTTATCCATCATTAAATAATCAGTATGGAATTTTTGGAAAAAGATATTAATGATGTATTCCCACTACAAACCTTCATGATTATTTGATTAAACCACTAAATCCCACATCTCCTACTAGGTCTCTCAAACATAAATATATCTTATGGAGGTATAATACTACATCAAATAAAGAAAATATGCCATTAGAAAAATGAGTCATCTGAGTTTAAACTAATAGAACATAATCATAGAACTAATATGATATCAAAAACTCAACACAAGAGATACACTACCCAAAATCCCTTGGTAACTTAAGGATCATTACGATGAGAGATGGCTAGAAACTCTCTCATAAACTACCCCTTAAGTCCCAATAATCCTATATCATGTATACCAAAACAAATCAAGGAAAAAAATTATGAATGTGAACCTACCACTGATACCAATTTTTTATAACCTATCTAGAGTCATCCTTGAACGAGACACCTGATTCAGCTTGTGGTAAGGCCAAAAGGGAATTCCCAATCCCAATGGGCTGGTGAATAGCACGTGGGCATTAATAACTAACTTTGGGACTTAATTTTCCCAAAAATATAAAACCAAATGATAACAAAACTAGAATATATAAAAGATGGTCAACATGCCAACATAAAGTCAACAGTATAAGAATAAAATGTGTGCAGGGAAAAACACATGCTATAATAAAATAAGTAAACCCATGTACTCAAAACGATAGAAAAACCATATCCATGTGAACCATGTAACTGCTAAAAAATCTGCATCCTGCTAACATGGATACATTTTTCCTACATGAGGCACCTTACCTTTATATATGTCAAATAAAAAAAGAGATATACACACCCAAAGGTATGTACAAGGTGTGGGAAAACTATCCTTTTTGGGTCCCACCAAGTGTTCCATAGGTATTCCTTATAAGATAAACTAATTATTCTAATTTAATAAAAATATTGGAATTAAATAAATTTTCACAAATTTACATCAAAACATGGAAATTCACACTTTTAAAATATATTAAAATACCTTTTCGAATAAACCTGATTTTATGGATTATTTAATGAAACCACTTTCCTTCTAAAGAATTCAACACATTATAAATAATTTCAAATTATTAAAATTTCAAAAACATGAATAAACAATCATTTCATGAATAGAATTAATATGGAAACTGAATCCTATGATAAAATAGGTCTGGACTAGCTAGGATCCTCACACCTCAGTGAACGGTCATGACTAGTGTACACTACAAGTCTCTAGGACAACAATCACATAAAGGGATTGAAGAACACCCCAATAATTGAACCCCCTGAAGGTGTTATGAAATTTTTAGTATAATTAGAGTTGTAATAATATATCCTTGTTAGGAAAGAAATATAATTAATATTGTTCTTGTCCCGATACCATCCCCCTTCTATGTACCCTAGTTTCTCATGTGTTCTACCTATACTGAGGCCAATCAATTCAAAGCAATCAATATTCACTGCATACACTTGGAGTCCATTTATTTTCATATACCATAATTTGAAATAATTTCATAAAAACATAATATGATTTTAAATCATCTGTCACCAAAATATAAAATGATTTTAAATCACTTTTCATCAAAGTTAAACATGCATTGAAATCACTTTTTATCAACAAACCCATAGGGAAATTCCATTTCATATATATATATCCAAAACATGAATATTTAACAAATAATAAATCATGCCTTTAAAAATTTATAAAAAAACTAATTTAAAATGATAAATCATGCATAAATCATAAAAAAATACTTTATATGAAACCACCCACCTCAAAATACATGGTATTTCCAATGATTGCACAGGATCCAAAAGCTACAAGAATGATACCTCTAAGAAGATAAGAAATAGACCTATACTAATAAACCCAATTCATGACTCTATTATTAAAAGTTATCAAGGTCAATAGAGGGAAATACTAACCACATACCTCTAAAATAATTGTGCAATAATAACTCTAACAGAAGAAAAACAAGAAAAGATCATATCACCTGAAGAAAAATCTCAATAAATAAAAAGATGTCAAAGTACTGCCTTGGAATCTGGATAAATCAAAAACCTTAGGGAATAAATAATAGAGTATTAATATTGGTATAATGAGATAAAAGTAACTAATACACTACCCTTAATGACCATACATGTCCCCCATCAATAAGAGTAACCTCATCTGGAAGACCAAGAGGTTGATTTGGTCATTTCAAAATTTTGGAATTGGTGACACCACGATATAGTGGGTGTTCACCATGCCTGTGGTGGTCTTGATCATACCACGTAGAGGATCCCAACATGATTACTAACCAATCCATAGTGCATAAAGGAAATCTGTTTTGGACCCACCACACCTTGAACTGTGGAATGGTGGAGACCAAACTGGACATGGTGTATGGGGGGACTTATCACACCCCATGCCTGAGACCATGCATTGTGATAAGTGTATTTGTCCTTATAATAGTATATAGTAAATTAACATACTCAAAAAATCTTGTAACATGGTGTGAAATAATTAATGTTTCACTAATAAATTCCAAAAACCCTTTTTAATCCACTAAGTTCCAACTAACACATCCCAAACCCAAAAATAACCATCTCAAATATCACAAAAATAAAACATATCTTAAGCTAGGTTGAGACAATATAGTCTTTATAAAGGTCATTATGTGTTCCATATATCATTATTAATGATATATATTATAGTCCCACTTCATGATCAAACCTATTAAGAAATATAATTAGAAACTTATTTGTCATACTATGAAGAGCTTATCCAAATTCTTGAGCCTAGAGAATAAGTGTTAAGGAGTAAGACAACTTGGTTAGTAAAATTACTTTTGAAAAATCATAAGATAGATGTGGTGACATGAGAATTTGAATAATTTATAAATAATAACTACTCACATTTATTCATGAGGTTCCATTCTATAAATTTTTAAGATAAAATTTTTAAAGGAGGAAAGAATGTAACACTTGAGCTTTAATTATAGTGAGTAAACTTTTCTTCCTGAATAAAAAAATAGCATAATAAACATAGCTTCTTTCATGAGTGTGATTAAAACCTATTTTCAAAAATGTTATAAATTGAATTTAATAAAATTATTTTTTTCAATTCATCGTGTTATAATTATCTTATGGTGAATTTTTTATATTTTTCTTAAATAGTTTTGTTGGTGAATCATAAAAAATATTAATTTTACAAATACTATCACACTTATAACATTATAATGATATAAGAAAAAAATTAGAGTTTAAAATACCATGTTTTTAGGACAAAGATATATTAATGGTTTAATATTATACATATTAAAATAAAATGTTGAAAATATAAATAAATTATTATTATTTTGGAAATCTAAGTAATGTATTTGTTCAAATGTAAATTATTTTTAGTTATTCCCACTTAATCAAGTATTTATAAGGTTGATTTAGGATTTGAAATGTATTTAAATTCTAATAATTATACTTTTATTTAACAAAATATAATTAATTCCATTATAATCAACATTACACTTTTTTTTAAATCATTTTTATACTTAAAATAAACATTTTTCTAAAAATGGGTTTCATTGCGTTTTAAGAACATATATGGAAATTAATTTTTACCAATTATAAAAATTTAATCATGTATATTGGAATAAATATTTGGAATTATATTAATTAATATTATGTAATAATCTAAAATTAATTTATTTTCATAATGAATAGTGACCATGGTAAAATTTTATCATTTTAGTTAATGGTAAAATGTGTTAAAAGGGTTAAAAATAAAGTGATAAAACTTAAATATTGCATAAAAAATTATTAAACATGATTGGGTGGTTGTATTTAAACCTTATACTTATCATATTCAAATATATGACAATTTTTATTGACTTTACTTGAGTAATACACACACTATATAACAAAGTTTCAAGTATTTACAAGTTTTCCACCCACCACTCATATATAAGGGAACCCCCTCTCCTCTTTTCTCCACAATACTTTAGCCATTTAGCTCAAACAATACTTATCCAAATACCTTCCAAAAAGATATACTCACATCCTATAGGTCTTTTTTTTACCAAAATACCACTTCGAGAATTCTTAGGGTGTAATTCAATGGAGGTTACCAAAAGAAGAGGTATATATTTTTACCGAGATTTTTCATGTTCCATTTTTCTTAAAGATCTTAAAACTATTAAATAAACATATTAAAATATTTATATTACTATATTAACCATAATTATATTCTTATATTTTAATGTTATATCTATTTTTTATCTTCTTTTCATCCTATGGAAAATGAAAACATCATCCATGCAAATGTATAGCTTATTACCTCCATATAGTGGTGTAATTAATTTTTCATCACCACTTTACTTATATTTATATGAATATGGAAATAAATAATATATATGATATTTATGACATAATTATAATTCTTACAATATAATATATCATTTACCTTCTTACCCTTCCATCTACTGGAGAATGATAACGTCGTTCGTCTATATGTATAGACTCCCACCTCCATACAGAAATGTGATTTGTTTTTCTATTACCACCTTTAATGGTTGGTTATGAATTTTTTTGTAATTAAAATAAAATTATATTCATTAAATAATTAATGTTATGGATATTATTTACCATTTCATAAAACCTTTAATCATGGTCAAAATACTAAAGTAATTTTAGAGAAATTGACTAAACAACCTTATGTGGTCAGCATCAACAGGAACTATTCAATGAATGGATACCAAATGATTATAAATGGAACATAGAAATGAAATATAGATGAAACATTTTCTTAATAAATTACTTGATAAATTTAAATTTATTATTCAAGAGGATATAACATGTTCGGCCAAGTGGAAGTCTCAGGAAACGGTTTATGTTTTGTTCTAATTTATTTTTGGGATTGTTTATATTAAATTTATATTGAGTAAAATTATTTGATCTTTATCCTTTAAAACCCATATATTTTCTTCTATAATATATATTAATAGGGTTTTCATATTTTTATTTCATTATTCTCTCTTTGGTACATAGAATTATTTATAAATCTTTTTAAGAAAAGTCAATCTTATTTTCTCTTTGGATGATGAAATTTTTCTTCCATGTACATGTTATTTAAAAAAAATTTCAAGAATGTTATTTTCTATGATAAAATTATTATTTAAATTAATTTTCAACCTCATTTTAATTTTTTTTAATGTTTTAAAAGGAACCTTCTTATCTTTTTCTGATTGAGGTACTTTTGAATTTTTACCAAAAGTGTGAAAGGAATCTTTGTTTTAACATTTACTAAATGAATAGACTTCCCCATTATCATAACTATTATTTTAATTAAAGGTTACATTGAAATTTTACCTGTTTATTTTACAATAAAGGAATTTTCTCAATATTCTATAAATTTTTATTAATATAAAAAGGATAATTTTCTCAATCTTTCAAAGAAAGTTTTTAATATTCTTTTAAAAGTATTTGTATTTATGAAAACATTCTTTGGTTAATAATATTATTTAATAGGAATATACTCTAATGATACCATACACCATATTTCTTTGGATTTATTATGATCATATTGTTCTAGTTATTTACTAGGGGATATATTAACAATTTGTATATTATTTTTTCAATACAAATGTTTATGTTGATTATGTATTGAATTTTAATTTATTTCATTAATGTGATGAATGTGTTGGACTCCATAAGTGATAGGAAGGGCCCACTATATCCCCTTTATGCACTAGTAGGTCTCATGATACAAACTATTTTTGGTATTTAGAGAACACCTTACCTATTTATGTATGATTTCTTAGCATGATTCCTTGATGGTAATATTATTATGTATGGAATTTTGAATTATATCATTATTAAATCATTTTTTATTAACCATATGATTATTTATATTATTATTTCATCCATGTATATATTCTAATTTTATGATATTAGTTATATGGAATATATTATTATTTTTTATCTCTTCTATGTTATTAATTCCTTATTTATTCTATGATAATCTATGTTGTACACTTTCCAATACTAAGCATCTAAGTTCACCCTTTTAGTGTGTTTTCCTTTCCATCAGATACTAGGATTGTATATATAAACAATTTCAAGGATTTTAAATAATTAATAATAATGTTCCCACTATAATTTTAAGTTTTATTTCATGTTTTCAAATGTAATGTGAGAATTATATATGTATTTAGTCTCTTAAGAATACTAAACTAATTTATCTTTCATGATTAAAACTATTGTATCTTATGCCAATGTAGAAATATAATTGATGGATCTATTTTACTACAGTTAGGGTATTCCACTAGGAAAAAAATTAAAAACATGTAATGAGCACCAATTTCTTGGTTAGGTATGTAAAAATAAAGGAAACTTTCTATTCTAATGAAAAACAATAAAACCTATGAAAATATTTACCTTTTCCATAATAAAACATTGATCACATAAATAAACCATTTTAACATGTGAAAATAAACCTTTACTCGAAGAAAAAATTAGAACCCCATTTAAAAGCATAGGAAAAGCATGAAGTTATATTGAGGAATATGTGAACTTAGAAAAATGTTCTTTGAAAAACAAACCATTCACCAATATAAGTTCACACACTTTTCTTTACCCATGAAATCAAAATATTTCCATATAAACCCTCAAAAAGAATGAAATTATTATTTTAGAACATTATATTCATAAACAATGTTCACTCATGTTTAATCCATGTAAAAATAACTAAATACTATTTACTTCCATAGAAGTAGCCAACCAGGTTATCTCCCTCTTTTTTTATTTGAAAACTAAGTATTACCAAATTCATTAAAGAGTTATATTAGGCTCTACCATCATTATAGACTATATTAGGCTCAATAATTATCATATATAATTATCAAGTAAATTATAATGAAAGAAAAACATTAATAATATTTCACGTTTTATAATAAAACCCTTAAAAAACTTATTTTTTTCTATATGGAAAAGAACCTTCTATTTTCACATAAAATTGCGGAGAAATATCCCTTTATTTTGAAAACAATTAATGTGAAAATTTTATAGAATAAAAAGAGTAATTTATTATTTAATAACATGAGAAAAATTTTATGATAATCTTAATAATTAATAACGGCTATAATGGTATGAAAATTTTGTCAATTCATATATATTAAAAAAAATATGTTTTCACTTGTGTAAATGGTCAAAAATAACCCACATGGAAAATGTTGAAAACATTAATTTTTAAAACTTTTATAATAAAAGTAAAAAAATAGTAAAAATTACCATTAAAAATCATTGAAGTATAAACAAGAACATTTTTTATAAATTTAAAAGAACATGGATGTGGAGGAAAAATATTTGAAAGAAATATATTAAAACATGGTTTTAAAGAAAAATCTCTTACATTAAGTCCCATCTAGCTTCCTAAATTATATAACTACTAAATAATAAAATTATATTAGTTTTTTACATGCTTAAAAAAATTATTCTCATTACATAATCAGTATTCCTTTTATTTAATTTATTACCATGTTTTATTTAATTACTAAATCAGTTAAGTTTACATTAAACATTTTGGAGTTGTTCGTTCTTTATTTTTTAGAACAAACTTTATAGGTTGACCATGGTCAAGGATTTATGGTTTTTAAATATTATAAATTTAATAATTATTATATTTATACATTAAATACACTTTTAAAAGAAATCATGTGTGGTGTTCATGAAAAATGAATCATGCCATTTCATAGAGGTGGTAATCTATACATACACACGAGCAATATTTTCAATTTTCTAAGAGATAGAAATGAAATGAAATATATAAATTTTTACCTTTAAATAATAATATGTATATTATAATTATTATATTAATTCATTAAATCCATCCTTATTTCCATATATGTAAGGTTGAAATGAAAAATTAATTACAACAATTCGTGGAGGTGGTAGTCCATATGTATACACCATCAATGTTATCATTTTCCAATAAATGGAAGCATAAGAAGGTATATAATATATTATCTTAAAAACAGATAATTATTTCATAAATATCATATATATTTATTAAATCCATAATAATAACGATCCATGTGAGGTGGTTATGAAAAATAAAACACATCGATTTATGGAGGTGAAGTCCACACGTACACATGAGCGATGTATTTATTTCCCATCAGATGGAAAAGGTGATGGAAAATGGTTGTAATATAAACATAATAACAATTTATTATATTTTAGGTACTTATTTTATTATATTTTTATGTTTATTATAGGTTTAGATGAGGTAGAATAAGAAATAAACATGAAAGAACGTGGCTAAGAGTTTTACCTCTTCTTTGGAAAACCTCTTTTAGATTACACCCTAATCCTCCAAGGTTGGTATTTTGGAGAAAAAACCCTCTAGGATATGGTTTGGAGAGTTGTAAAGGTATTTTTTTAAGTAATTACTGAGTTAATGTCCTCAATTTTTGTGAATAAATGAGGAGAGGATGTGCCCTTTAGTAAGTGAGTTGAGTGGTACTCTTGTAATTATTCATAAATTAAAATATTCTGAATATCTTAATCATGGTCAAGTGGAACTAAATAAATCCAATTTATAAGATAAGGATACAAGGGTCAAAATAATTGTTTTTAATAAGATTCAATATGAGATTTTTTTACCTTATCACAATGTTTTGAACATAATAAACTTGTTTTATCCTTCACTAAAGTGACAACAATTTATCATGGTTACTATACATTATGAACAAATATAAAATTGACCTCATTGAAAAAATTTAACCTCATGATTCAAAATATGAAATATATTTTTCAATATTAAATTTTTAGAAGTGTAATGAATTAATTTTAATATATGAACACAAAACTCAATAAAAAATATTTTTTAGAAAAATATAATTCTAAGCCTAAAAATGAATTTATACCAAAATAAAGGATAATATTGATTATTACATGATTAATTGGATTGTTTTTAATAAAAGGAAACTAATGTTACTTTAAAACAAATCCAAAAATAGAATTTTAATTTTTAAATATGTGAAAATAAATAACATTTTTTATAAAAATCAGAATTTATCACTATTCACTCAATAATTAAACAATTTAGAAAAGGACCATAAATTCACCCTAATAAAAAAACTTTATGTTGAACCCAAAAATGAATTCCTTTTTTACCAAATTTAAATTATAATATTTATTTATTTAACTTATAAATTATACCATGCAATGCATGGAAACATAGTTTAGTTAAAATAATAATAATTTTTTTGAATGAAAAGTTTTAAATAAAATTATTTATAAAAATATGATGAATATAAATTCATAAATTGTTTTACTATAAATCATAATATTACTTAATTACTAGGATTTATTATGTTTTCAAAGGGGAGGTGTGAATCATAGTGTCAAAATTTTCTTTTGATTCTTTAGGATCTTTTCCCCACATTGGTAAGAATGAATTAAACCTATGGAATTCAGTCATGCATTCAAAAAAACACAAATTAAGGAGTTAAAACATAGAGTATAACAATATTTAATTGATTTTTATCATATTTTTTTTGGTTTTAAATGAGTCAAATAAGATTTACTAGATTTGAAACTACTTCAAACTAACTTGCACGCATTAAACACATGAACTGCTATCAAATGTGCACTAAAAATGTGGGTTACCATCCATCGTGCACCTAAAATGTGAACGGCCTTCATTTAAAACTTCACCATGAACCACCCATACAATATCAATCTATGAGATATTTACAACATGAGTCCCACATGCTCTTACTTATGACCAATGACTATGTGAATCCACAAACCATTCTCTTTGAACTCCCACACAAACCACTTCTCCATGCACTAAGTTCACATAATCTTACTCTATGGTCTTCCCCCATGGACCCTAAATATTGTGTGCTCTATCTATAGTATCTCTATAACACTTCTTATTATTCTCCAGGATTTATTCTAAATATTTTATCTACCCTAAATGATGTGATCAGTGGGGTACTTATAGGAAAATACCTCCAAAAAAACATGATAAAAACCAAGATTAAGAAAACACTCCATAACACATTCATGAACTATCCACTTCACATTCTATTTTATATCTATGATTTTTAACTATAATATTCCTACACAGCCTACTTTCCTAAGTAACTATCCATCATGAAGGCCGCTTAGTATAATCACCTTCCAACTATGTGTCTCGTTATTGATCTATGTACTCCTTATGTGGTCCCCAACCTTTTATGAAGGATACATTCTTAAAACTACTACCACACACTTACTATACAGATTGAGTGTCTGCTTCTCGATCTGCATACCTCATGTGTGATCTGAGAACTTGTTGTGTGATCTATGCACCGACCATTAAGAAACTATTCCTTTTCCAAAAAAACCTTTTTTTCAATATAACTAAAACTTGAAAAATACCCTAAAAATTTTCCACCCAAAAAACTTAAAAAACACTTATAAATTATGCCATCAAAAAAAGTATTTTGGGGATACATATTCTAAAAAATCATCCCTATTGTTCAAACACCTTGATTAACCTATAAATGATTATTAAAAATCACAAATCTCTATAAAAAATTAGCTCATATTTCTAAGTTTCCAACAACTTTGTTCCTCATGACCTCTTATATGGTAAGTTTTAAACTTTGTCCTGGTTTTCTACATAGATTTATCCTTTCAGGAATTATTACTTTATAAGATCATATTGTATAGATAAATCCTTGATATCATCTATACTCCATGAAATAACCACACTCCTTACCTTAAACACACCCCTAAGTTATATTTATACTTATTTTATTAGTTTTACACTTAATATGACCAAGAAGTAATTTACTTCTACTAAGAATAAGAATCTCAACATACTTGGATTTTGTTTTATACTGCTTGACCTTAAATTCATTGATCATCCTCTAATTTTTTATCTTACTTATCCCTATCAACATATTTATTAATAATTTATATCATTTTATGATCCTCTCTTTGCTCGGGATTTATAATTTTAGTTTCACCCTTAATAAATATTATAGAATTAAAACCATTAAATTCTTCCCCCTATATTGCTTCCATTATTAAGAAAAAATTTATTTTTTCATCACCTTATTAGAATATCATTCTTCTATTAATTACATTAATAATAATTTTCCTTATGGAAAGGAAGGTTCTTCTATGTATGATTGTGATTTTATCTGCTTCCTCCATCTCCAAAATGGGAAATCCAACAACAAAAATATATTTTTCTACTTTCGCAAGAACTTTATCAATAATTCCAATCGAATATTTCATGGAACAATTCATAAATTTAATCCTGAATCTTATAGGTTATATATTTTTAAAATGCATATTTTTTGAAAAAACTCAATGGTATAAATTTAAAATATCTCCAAAAATCGTAGAGGGGTTTTATAAATTTGAAATAACCTACGGTTTATGGAATAGAGTATCTTTATATGTCTCAATGTTTTTTAGGTATATTTAATTACACAGCTATTGATCTCTCTCACTGATGGATATCACTCCAAAATCATATATTATCATTTTTAGAAGATCCTTTTTAAATTTGGGATACATTAAAAAAAATTAAATAGAACCAGATAATAGAATAATAATGTAAAAATATTTGAAAATTACCATAAAATTATTCTATTACACTTTCACTTTACCTTTTTAATCCTTTATGGGAATGAAATAAGTTGTTTATAGGTCTACACATCAGTATTTATCTTTGAATTTTCATTAATATTTTTCTCCATTAAATCATGTCATAACTTATTTTCATCATTATATATTTAATCATTCCCTCCTTCTATTTCACTTTAACATCATCATTATATTTGTTAGTATCTTTTATTTTAAGTAATGCATCCTTCAACTCCTTTAAACTTCAAAATTTCACTGCTTAATCCCCTTCTCTAAGAACCTTAGTGTTTCCCAATATTTCACTATGAGGTATCTTATAAAATTGCATTACAATCTTTCACTTTTGATGTTTTATGTTTCAAATAGAATCCTAGTTGTTATAAAAATAGTATCATGATCTTTAATATTTTTATCTACATGAGTAAACCATTTCTCATTATCTTAAATATATTAGATCACCAATTATTCAAAATATGGTTTTTCTTCTAGAATTTTTTACTAAAATTGGTGTTAAGGTTGGTTTGATTAAGGTATTTGGGGTTGGTATTATTGATATAAGGGATAGTGGACTATAATTAGGATTAAAAATTTATTCAATACATTATTTATTCCACCCCTAATTTTGATTCACTAGCCTCCTTTATTAACTATATAAGTTTTGAAAAAATTTATTGAGTTGATTTTATTCCATAAAGTTTTATTACAAGGTTTTATTATAATCACATATAGCTTGGTAAACATTAAAAATGTATGATCCAATACACATTTATCATAATTTTCATTATGGTTTATTCAATGCTTTGGTAGTAAAAATAGATAAAATATTTGCTAATTTTATTTAAAATTGATTCTACTTGAGAAAAAATCATTCTATTATACTCTATGTAATAAATTCTTCTCCATGGAAGGAATATTTAACAATTACATTAAAAAAATTTATAGATAATTCATCTAATAATTATTAACCAAATACCAAAATATTTTTATTAAAACTCTTCTATTAGCTGCATCAAGAATGAATCTAGTATTTGGTTTTAAGTTGAGGTAAAATATTTTCAATTTCATCCAAAGTATTTCTCCATAATGAGGGTATTTTAAAATAAACTATATAATGTATTCAAAATCCTTAAAATTATATTTTATATCTTATTTATAAAAACATTTTAATATCATTTTAAAGTTTCATTATTTTATATAAGGGGATATACTTACAAAAAAAATTACTTGAAAGATCGTCCCATGTAGTTATTAATCCATCCATTAATCCTTTTAACCAATTTTTATCTTTATAATTGAGTTATAAATAAAATTATTTTAGTCACATTACATCATTTATGTCCACTTTATGTAAAGACCCAGGTTTTTCAAACTGGGAATTTCAATAGAAATTTGAATTGTTACTTTATGATGCTTTTAAGGGGTAAAATGTTCATTTTCTCCTTGAATATTATCTTGGATTACTTTTATGACCACTTTTTTATTCATATAATAGGGTGTTTACCCTAGGATAAGAGTTTGGTGGAAATCTGAACTGTTAAAATCTTCATAGAATAATTAATATTTATTATTTAGTTAATTAAATATTAATTTATTTTCATGTGTTAGTTTATCTATATCTTCTAAATAGAGCATCAGATTTAGATTCCATCTCTGATGTTGATTCTAGAATAGGGGGTCTTCTTATAAGAGGCATAAACTCATGTTGGGTGGCAGAGCCATGCTCGTGCCCCTTTTTTCATTTCTTTTTCATCCTTTTCTTTTACCTCTATTATTTATTCTCTTCCCCCATAGATTCTTGTGTACTCCTCCTGAGATTCTTGTGTTTTGGGAAGGAGATATAAAATAGAGAGGTAGAGAGATAAAGAGAGATATAATAAGAGAATATCCACTATAAAGATCATGAGGAGCCAGATTGGCATGCGATAGCAGTGGATCATGGAATTGGTAGAAGCATTAGTGGATTACTTACAAGGTTAGGATGTTTTTATGTTTATGTTATAAAATCCCATATATTTATAAATTTTTAGTTTTATAATCCTATTATGACTATTAAGGACCCCTAGTGGGTCAATCTATGATTCATTGAGAGAAAATAGGGTTTCGGTCCATTCACAGGGATTTCCTTTCAAAAACTCCAATCATATGGTGTTTAGTTTAGGAACACACATCATGTGTTCATCCTATTTGAGGAAGGTGGATTTTTAGAAGTACATTTCATGTACTATGAGTACACATAGTGTAGTCATACTTGTCTAAGTAGTTTAGTACATGTCAAGACATCCCATGTAGGGGAACTCGATTGTGTAGGGTACATAACCAGACCCCATGTGGATTACAGCCATGTAATAGTTCACGAATAGGTGGGAACACATGGCCAGACCATGTGAGGTACACAAGAAGGTACCCCATGTAGATTACATGTCATGTACACATTATACATTCCATTTACATGGGCTTTAAACACCATTTTTGTATGTATTACACACCCAGGTGTGGATTTGGGAGTACATGCCATGTACTTGGGTACACACACCGTGTACTTATCCTTTTCTACCCTTTTGAAGGTTTCTCAGGTTTTGACACCCCATAGTCAGATTTAGAAAAATTAGTTGTCCATTTTGATCATTTTTCACATATATTTCAATGGTAGAACCCTTGGGGTTTGTTTATGCCATTTAAGAGGCGTTTTGGGGAAATATACTTAATGAAGAGGTGATTTTTATAGTGTTTTAATTCAATTGTATCATGAGGGTGAGACATGGGATGAATTCACCTAAGGGTCATATGAAGGGTTTGTGTAATTTTAATGGGTTCTTTAAGTACCTCATATGATGTATCTTGGAAAATCCCTTGTTAGTGGGATTGAGACAAGTCTCGATGAGACTGATTGGTTGGGTGGTCATACCAACCTAGAGTGATGCCTTCACCTCGGATGGGCCATGAGCCATATACCTTGACCAATTCTTATATAGATTTTCCTATGAGTATTTATCCCTTATGAGATTTTTCCTTATGGCCTAGGAGACCATGCGATGTTAGAGAAAGGGGTTTTAGTCTATGTTACCTGGAGAACATAGTTCTTGAGGATCGTATATGGGATGCCTCACTCTCTTACACTTTTCTAGGATTTCTTGTGGAATGCCTCTTCTTATTCCTTCTAAGGATCCCATATAGGATGCATATGTTTGATTATTATTTCCAAGGATCCTATGTAGTATGCCTCTACAATATTACTATTTCTAAGGATCCCAAGACAGACTCTTTTTTTACATGCTAACATAGAGGATCCCAATTATGATGTATCTCCAGTTTTTTAACCTGATGGGCCTAGTGGATACCCTGATGTTTGACCGACCTTGTGCTAGTTCATTTTGTTTGGGTATAGATGGTAGTGGTGTTTCCTTTGAACCTATACCAAAAAAGTGATCCTAATGGGGTGTGGCGGTAATGATGGGTTTAAGCATTCATCCATCCTCACACTTTACTTATGCATCCACATGGTTACTCATGATATAGCTATGTTTTCTATATGTGTTACCTAGTACTTGGTTCATGGGTCCTGATGTGTTATTATTATATGGTGGGTATTCCCATAGGTTCTATCTAGGATCTTTCCTTCATGTTATTTTGATTTACCATTAATTTTTCGGGATTCCTAGACATAATTATCAGGATTCATCTTCTGAGACTTATTGATTGAGAATGCCTGGATATGCTTCTTGGGATCCACCCTTTGATCCTATATGTTTTATTATCACTGAGATTCCTTGGTTAGGTTTATTATCAATGATGATTTATACCCCCTTGGTTTATAATTTTGTACATGGAATTTAACATCATTATTGAGTTATTGGACATGGCATTTCACACCCCTTGATTTAGATGTTGCACATGGCGTTTCACATTATTATTAGATTATTGGACATGACATTTCATGACCTTTTATTAGGATGTGGGACTTGAATATTAATGCCTTTGATTGGGATTATCTTTCATGTCATTACATATCCCTATTTGAAGAATTGGGACGATTTCCCTTATTAAAACATGATACCCTTATAATGTTATGCATGGACGCCTTGGTTTCACACCTTGGGTCCTGGATAGTACTATGTTTATATATATATATTTATATGTCATACATATAATATATATACATACATATTCATATACATATATATGTATATTTGGTGAAACATGTCAGAGACATTTTTGACATTGGCTGAAGTAGGTATCATCAATCGGGATCACAAACCCAAGGATCAACTTTGGATATTTTTTTTATTTATCATTTCCAGTTTTGTCTCATCTAGGATGAACATATTTATGAGAATTCAATTATGATAGTAGAATATATGTTCACCATTGGGGTTGTCCTACTGAGATTTATTTATCACCCCCTGTACATGCACCAAGGTGTGCATGCAGACCTTATTTCTTCTTTTAGGTTGATTATGGATACATAAAGGATAGGGTAAGACACATGGATTTATAATAAAGTGTATGTACTTGAATATATTCTTATGATCAGGATAGATCACCTCGACAGTTTCATAGAAACTGGGTATGTGGTTTGCCTCCGAGTTAGCATTAGTGACATGTACTTATATTTCAGTTTCTTTTATATACTCATGTATATGGGATCATCCTAGTGAGTGGTCAGATATTTTATTTATGACATATCCATTCTATATTTTACTCCATTTAATCCTTTATTACAAACTTTTTTATCTTTATTAATTCCACACTCTTATTAATCACTAATATGGTTGATGCATTGTAATTTCCGCTAGTTTCTTACTCTGATATGAGGTCATAGTCTCCCCATAAATACACTCAAGGTTCTCACTGCTAGTTAGTATCCTCTTTTATATGAGGAGGTGCGCTTAAGACCTTCTGTTGAACCATCTTGGGGCACTAGTTTAGTGTAATTAATGAAAGTATGTTACACATTATGCATAAAGTTATTGTAAATCTGTAAAAAAAATTTGAATTGTCATGAAGATATTCATTTTATAAGGCACTAAACTATTTCACATTATAAATAATCTAGAGGATTATTTTTTAAAAATTTCAATTTAGTTAGCATGTATTTGTAGTTTCATTATGATTTGGGATAATCCATTAATATATAGAAATTCATAGTTTATAATAGTTATTTATTTTTCCACTTCTTGAGAACTAGCCAATAGGACTTCCTTGAAGAAATAAATGATTAATTTCATTCACTATGGGTTAATTTCATAGTACCATTGATAATCATTGGAAAATAAAGTGATATCACTTAGTCTTTAGGTTCTTATCTAAAATTTCATTGAATTTAACACCCATTGACTATGTGTAACTCAATCACCTATGACCTACAAAGTCAAAAAACAAAAAAACCTGATCATAAAAGAATAAAACTAAAAAAAGGTTAATAAAATACTTTATTAAACAAGTAATGGGATTTTTTCATTATAGTCCTTCGATCCCTAATAACTATGCTAAATATATGACCACTTATAAATTATTATTAATTTCATAAAGGTAATAAAAATTTATAGCTTATTATATTCTTCCTAAAACTTATTTTAAGATTATAATAATGTGGAAGTTTGAGTAATTTAATATTTAATTTAAAGGATGGTTTTATAAAGACAATAATATTACTTACTTATGAATTATAATTATCTAGTTAGTTATGAAATTATAAATATAATTGGTGTGAATTGTATTAATTTATAACAATACTATTTTAATTATTTCAAGTCTTTAAGATTAAAAGAATATAATTAAAAAATATATTCCCTAACATTCAATCTCATAAGAAAAAGATGAATAGAAACAACTCGCATTTCCAAATACCTATTTACCATATTATTTTCCCACTTAACTGACCATTTTCTCAAAAAAAGATAAAAAATTAATCATAATATGATACTAACTATATTTAAACATTAATAAATGAACTAAATCATGAAATTATGTGTTCATCATCCTAATATAAATTATTTATACCTTAATATAACTATCCATGCATAATTGATCTAAAACCAATCAATTGTGTATACTCCATCTCAAATGAAATATAAATTTATAAAGGAAAGTGATAAAGAATTAATCCCTAAAGAAAGTAGGAAAAAATTCATTTAAGTGAAACATCAGTACAAAGCATCCAATATGTTTATCTAGTTTCATAATGTATCCTAAGAAATTTAAAAAGTGATAAACTTATCTTTTGAGTCAAAAACCAAAACATTTAAATACTTTATAGAAAACCATAGTTTGTAATCTATGGTCACATAATGTTTAGTGTATCTCCTCATATCCAAATGTCTTTCTCTATTATATCTCTATAGACTATACAAATATTTTCTTTTTGAATAAAAAATGTATCTTCAGTATTACATGTTTGTTCTCAATATCTTCTTGTCGTAAGATTAACCATGGTTTGTTTTCAAGTAACAATTCATGGTTTTATTTTCTTATCATTTATACCTAAAATAACTACTCTATCTACACATCATGATTTTTATATGGAATTTAGAAAATAAAATCCTTTTGACTACCATGGAATATTTTTAGAGAAACACATCATGGTTTTTGACTCCATTCCATCAAAATATTCAAAACTTATCTTAGTTCATAATTATGATTTATTCTACCCTAAATCACTAAAATAATAAGAAATTAGGTAATAGAATTCTCATATAACATTAAAATTCATGATAAAAGGTATATGTAAAATTATATCATAAAATATGTGGGGTTTATTTTTCATTAGTGGAAGATTGTTATTTTAAAAATTATAAGACTTCTATATGAATGAAAATTTTGAATATTTATATGGAATATTGTCTCAATATTCTTAATATTTGATTAAAATAAGGGAATAAAATATTTTTGGGAAAATCCTACTAAAAGTGTCTTTTAACTATATTTAGTAAACAAGAAAGTAAATGTAAATTATTAAAATCTAGAAAAATATATGAATATTTTGTTGATTCCCATTGGACTTTTATATAAGATATCATGTTAACATTTGGGCATCCCATGAATTATAATACTAGAAAATATAAAATCAAAGGAATTTGTTACCAAGTTATGTTTTATATTTTAAGATCATTTAGTATATCAAGGAAATTTCATGTAACCTAGACTTTCCTCCATGATACTAATCAATCAATGTATTCCACATTTCTTCGATGAGAAAGTATGAACCTGATCCATCACATGTGGAAAACTAGGATGATGTGGATCTAGAATTTGATATGAAAATCGAGGATAAATTGATTCATATTTTTAAATGATTAATAAAATATCATTTTGGGAAACAATGTCATCATTTTTATGTTTTTTTGAATCATATTCAGATGAAATAGGAAACTTGATAAAAAATGGAAAATGTAGAAATGATTGCTTGAGTTGTTCACTGAGAAAGTGTTTTTATTACTTATTAAGGATGAAATGTCTCATGGAGGGAAGAATTTTAACACCATCATTTTTTCATTATTAAATAATTTATTTTGATTATATTTAGATTAAGACTAAAATTTTATAAATTTCATGATTAAAAACATGGGTAGTGTTCTTGAATAGTTAATAATTTGACTAACAATGATAAATCCACTACTCACTAACAAATCAATAAGCATGTTGATAAATTATATTTCTAACTACTTTACTTAGCTATTATTTTTATTTAAAACACATTTTATTTTATTTATTAAGTTATTTATCTTATCATCCCCACTTGATTCCTATGCAAGATAAAAATACAGGGGATCGATTACCTTATTCTCTCTCACTCATTCAACTTCTCTTTCCTCTTTCTTTGAGTGGACCATCACCAAATTAAAATTATATGCTCCTAAGTTTTTCATTTCCTTCATTTTACTTATTATCTTTTGATTTGAAGTTATTCCATGTAATATATAGTTAAATATAATTTGGATTCAAGGAAAATTTCTAAGGATTTAGGAATATTATTTGGTTAATATTTATTATATTTGGATATCCCTTCTATAATGAATCAATAAATGGGTGTTTCAATCCCATTTTCCAAAGTTATAGATTTATTACATAGGCATTATGTGGGGCACTAATGTGATGATGGAGTTGACTTCACAAAGTGATGGTGGGATGTGGAACATGGTGCGGTAATAGGTAGTGGGTGACTGCCATGATGAAGGAACCATATGAGGTGATAGGGCTAGATAGAATGGTCGTATATTGGGAGTTAGGCAATTGGACACACCGATACGGGGATAGACAACGATAGTAATGCACGGGGGGGCAGTGGGGCTAGGAGAATGGTTGATGATCTGGGTAGTCAAAGGAGGTGATCAAACACACCGATGTGGGGATAGATGATGATGGAACAACACGGGGATAACAGTCCATGTGAATGGCCAATGATTGGGGTAGGTGAAATAGGGCTTGCTTACACAATAAGATATCCTGAAGGAAAGCATTGGTGGATCATGGACTCACCAGGCAGGTGGTTGGGGTGGATGAGTAGGAAACAGGATAGACCGTCCTAGGCTTATGGGACACTTAATAAATAAATAATTTCCTATAATGGGTTTTCAACTGTAGGGGGTTAATGGGTCACTCATAATAAGGATGGAGTTTTTTGTGTGATTTGTTTGGTTTTTATTTTACTCCTGGTACCTAATATAATAATTATTGTAATCTTATGTTGGTAAAAGGGTTTTAGTGGAATTATATGTTCTATATCATTGGGATTGGGTTGTGTTAATGTTAATATTAAATTAGGTAAATTATTTTTAGCCACCTAAATTTATTTACTTATTTCCATAAAACTTTTCAAGTGATAGATAAATGGGTTCTAGTTTATTTGGTATTAATTTATATCTATTAAGGTTTAATTAATATTTACTTGGATTTTCATATAAATTCTTTCCCCTCAAATTTTTTTTAAATAATTGAATGGGAGTCAAATATAACCTTCTAAAAACCTAACAGTCAGATAATTATTAAAACGGGTGAGGGTTTGGGAAAAGGGAAACACCACATTACCACATATTAATGATTTCATAAAACTCCTTATTTATTAAAATAGTAAAATATTCATAATAAATTATATCTTTTAACATTGGTTTGGGTCATTCATTTAGTAATTTGAGTTCATAACCAGTGATAAAATACATATTACCCCTCATGAGTAATTTGATCATTGATGGGGGTTTATATCAAACCTAAACTTTAAGTATACTCGTAGAACCAACCTAATTTTCATCTAACTCTTGATAAATAACTTTAAATGGTCGATATACTTTCCTTATAGTTCATGTGGTTGAAAAACAAGTTTATTTCTGAAGGTTTTCTATTATATTTCAAAATTATTTATTATACTTGATCCTTTTTATTTTATTTTATTTTAAAAAATACATTGTTCCTCATCCATTTATTTATTTATTTATTTATTTATTATTATTTATTTATTTATTTAATATTTATTTACTTATATTTATCTTCTTATTTTCTTGATACATGTTGAATTACATTTATCATGGAAATGTGTGATATCATCCACTATTTATCCATGTACGGTGTGTTATTAAGATCATTTAGGGAAACTATAATGAGTATGTTATACTTAGACCCTACATTCACACCTCATATATGTATATAGATATTTTTTGACCTTTAAATTTTCCATATTTTATAGATTTTAACTTTTTGGGTTTATATGATGATTTATGGTTAGAGAATATTATTTTTTATATCGTGTATCAGTCATATAGTCCTTACTTGCCTTGTAGTTCCTAATGTTGAGTGTTTTTTCATGATTATTATTTTGGTATTATAAAATTATAATTTTATTTTCTTTATTTTCTTTATGCTTAAGAATTCATTAAATGTGTGTGTACTTAATTTATTATTATAATTGTTAATATTGGGGTTTTATTTACTAAAAAAAGGATAAAGTATATTTGTTAGATATTTTTTTGAATATTTTGATACATAGATCATCTAAGCTATATTCTTGGTAAAATTCATAGTAATTAAATTGATTAGTATTAAGGAAAAATATCCTCTAAGATTTATGTCTAAATCTACAGTGTTAGTAGCTGGTCTCTACTGATTGAGTATCATGTTTGTGGTTCAGTGTCATGATAAATCATGAATTGTGTGAGCATCTCCAGGGTTAAAATATTTTAAAAAAGTGTTTATAAGGGTTTTAAACCTATAATGGATAGGATATAATCATTTTTTAATTATGATAATTATTTGTCATGACTAGGGGTATTTTTTATATTTGGGACCTTATTTTGGTGCTCATTCTTTCTCCCATGATCTTATTAGTTTAGAAGTATTAATTATAATGAACATATGTATTAATTTTATGTAAAATTTAGATTCTTAGATGATATTATGACATTAATTTTAATTTATGTCATGTCATGCAGTGAGCTAATGACTTTATGTAATTTATTCCATCATTAAATTTTATTCATGCATGAGACTAAAAATGGGTATTGTTTAGTACTTGAAATATATTACTGGTTATTATTATTGAAAACACTAATAGATTTTGTATATTGTATTTTTTATAATGAATAATAATATTTTCAATATATATTGGGTTATAGAAGAGGATCTCAGTGAATGAACAAGATTAAAGGTTTGAGATACAACATGGAAGAAGCAGTCTACCACTATACATGTTGTTGGAGATCCATTCAAACATTTTTAATGAAGAATTTATTAAGATAAGAATGTGTGATGATTAAAAAATCATGAATATGATTATTATAGTGTTGTAAACATATCAAATTCATTGAAAAATGTTATTATATAAAGAGATCATTGTTTATTACTAGATATTTACTGATTTTGAGAAGCTGACGATTTCCAAACTTGAGAAGTTGTGAATAAATAATTATAAAGGATAGCTTAAATAGTGATAATCCATCCTTAGATTATAATTAATGAAGGTTTTGATATTAATTGAATAATATCAATTATGTGGTGGACTGGAGAAGAGTTATTTCAAATTTGTAAGTGTTGAGGTAGTAAAGGTTCATGAAAATACTCAATAAAAGTATTTATATAATTCTAGATGATTTAGAAATTATACTGAGGATGTTTGAGAAGGATTAATAATTTAAAAAATCATTTTAATTGTTTTTTTATGTTTTAGAGTAATTAGAGATTCCCTAAGATTTTTTCAAAAGTTTCAGAGATGATTCTAAGAATTATAGAATCCATACATAATATATTTGTGTTTTACGAAAAATAGAATAATTGGAAAAATATAAAACCTTATGTAATGGTTTTTATGTCTAATAGGTAATAATCTCTATGATTTGTATATAAAAAATTTTAAAACGAAAATAATTAGATAGTGGTATGCAAAATATTTTTCATATGGAATATATATGTTGTAGAAAGTTAAAAAATGAAAAAAAAACTTTATATAATATGTAAGATATTTCAAAATCATGTACAATATATTTATCGAGAACCATACATAAATTTTGAAAAGGGAAAACCTATATTTAATATGCTATATATTTAAGGCATGTGTGATGTAATTTATACAGTTTCAACTAGAAATAAATAAAATGGAAAAAAACTTTCGTATATATGTATGATATTTTAATTTCACTACTGTGATATGTAAGATTTTATATTTCTTATGTAATTATTTCTATTTATGAAAAAATAAAGTATTATAAAGTAAAAAATGTGAAGTTATTATATTTTCCTTTAAGAATAAATTTAATGATACTTTTAATATCTATGATTATATTTAAGATGAATGAAGGTGATAATTGAAAATGATGGTTAAGATGTGAAGAGCGTTTCCACGATGTGAAGATTTGTATCACACCATGAGAGTTTCTATATATTCCTATGCAGACATGTAATAAGGAAAAATTAGAATTTTTGGATGTCAAGGATGAGATTTTTGGAGATTTTATTAAGTAATTATGAGAAGAATAATTTCTTGATATTTCCTAGTATTTCAAATAAAATATTAGAAATCATTTTTCAAGATCTAAATTAAATATTTTATCAAGAAGTGATTTTAGAAAGTTTTAAAAGGATAATTGTGGAGAAGATCATATTACTGAGCTATTAAATTTTGTAAATAATTTTAACATGATTATTTAAAGATAAAAATTATAATAATAATAAGTAGAGAATAAAATTTAGGAAGGAGAAATCAGATGTAAGAGGTTGTTTTTGAATATCTTAAGCAATAATAGAAGAAAAAATAGAGCAAAACTGATACTACATTCCTTGAGAAAACTATGTGTATTGAAATGAGTAAATATAATGATATTCTAGGAGAAAAAATCATGTGAATCAAATAAGAGGATGAAGAAGGATAAATAGTATAAAATTCATGCCCTGTTATATTTCTATATCATGAAATATGACTTAGAAAAAAGAAGAGAATAGTTGAGGTAGGCCATCATTATAGCAGTTATTCTTGATCTAGGTCTCAAGGATCTTGATGAAAAAGTGGATTGATGAAGAATATAGTGTGAAGTATCCTATTATTTTCATTCCATTATCATTATGATATTGAGTCAATAAAATATGGTGGATGTGCATGTTTTTGAAGCTGATCATATACTGGAAGTTGAAACCTATTACTAGCAAAGAAGATGTAATCATTTGACGCAATGGAATTAAGGGTTAGATTAGAGATATTTTTCATGGGTTCTTTGATGGGTAATATTGAAGACTATATTGATCTGGTATATTAATATCTATACAAGTAAAGATATTAAAGGATGATAAGAGCTAGTATAAAGAACCTATTGGAAGATACATATTTTTCTAAGCATGTAGGTGTCAAGACTACCCTAAAGTTTTATCTAGAGTAAAAATAATCTGTGTAGGTGTTGGGTTAAGGATGATTTTTTCTCACCCATTCATAACCACTTTTTTATATAATTGATAATTTTGGGACATGAAGTATGACCTAAACCATCAATGAGTAGATTCCCATATTGGTGTGAAACCTTCTAAAAATAGTATATGATGTTGTCTCTTGCATATTTTTTGTATTTCATGTGTTAGTGTGTGTTGGTAATTCATAATTAGATCTATATATCTTAATTGAGATAGAGGGTTTAATATAAATATAGGATAATGAAGGTTTTAGGCACAACATAAGCATCATGGTGGGAATAATAACGATAATGGTTTTTTCAATATGATAGATCACTCACAATTTTATACATGATGTGAATGTCATAACCAATGAAATTTTTCCAATGGATATAAATATAAAGGAAAAACTAAAACCCGAATAGTATCTTATCACATTCAATTTATAATTAATTTATTTATTATTAGAAGAAAGAAATTTCCTTATCTTAGGATCTTTCTTTGATATAGATGTTGATCATTCCAAAAAACCCTATTTGGATTACCATTGTTTAGCTTATAGGATACAAGTGTAGAATCCATCTAGAGGTGATCCACATTTTCTCTATGATCTCAAAGAAACAATGATGTAATTTCACAAGAAATCATGGTGGATTAATTGTCTTGTGTTTTCCATCTTGATTGCTCAAGATCCTTTGGGATTGATGGAGTTCTTATCATTCATGAGAATATGGGAGTAATAGTTCGAGAGAGAAATATGTTTTATACAATGATTCTATATTTTTTATTAACCCTATATAATAGACATAACCATCTATTTATATAGCTAGGTTTTAGGTTAAAATATTATTTAATTATATATCACCCCTTAAATAATATTATAATCTTTAACAAACCTCATGCAATGAAATATTGTTGTTTTTATTATTATTATTATTATACGGGGCATGCTAACTCGTGCAATAATAAATATTATTTTAATGCCTTGTAAATTAATATTCACCACCAGACATGATCATGGTCTACTCAAACTCGTCATAATTTATTGAATACCCAATTAAAATATTTTATTCACTTAAATAAAAAAATTATTGACAAATCAGTGAATATATATTTATTAAATATTATATAAATAAACAAATATTTTATTCACAATCCAGAAAATAAAAATTTATTAAATATTCATGTTAATAAATAAATTATTTATTTAATGAATGAATAATTATTTATTACCTTGAAAATATTCGTGATCAATAAAACTTGAATAAAATTATTCCTTTGTCTTGAGAATAATATTTATTTAATTAATTAAATTCAAATAGAATTTAATAAAGATCAATAGAAACACTTAGTGTGTGACCCTCTTGGATTCTTTCTCATAGGAATTAGGTGGTTTTGCCTAATGTCAAATATTATTGTCTAGCAATGGTTCAAGGCACCCAAGAGAAAGGACATAATGTTGCATCGTTGATAACTATATATGAATGCTCACTTTATAATATAATCCATTTATATCAATATCCCATAAAGTAGGTTTCACATCTATTTCATCAATATATATTCTTAATATATATTTCTTTGACTCTATGGAATAAACACATCGTTACACCATGGCCATAAAATTTAATGTGACGGTTATATTCCAATAAAAGTTTCAATATATTAACTTCCATAAAGATGAAAGGGACAAATCCTTCCTTGACTTATCCATTAATAACACATCACTTGTGATGCACCCAACAAATCTAACTTCTCTATGAATTATATCATCATAGTTTATGAAATAAATCCAAGTGCGAGTTTTTAATAAGCACTAATAATAATATTAAAGTCTAAGTACCATTACACATGCTCACATATAGAAATATCCAATTACACAAAAACATGTGGAATTCATAATGGTGCATTTATTATGATAATATCCCATCTTGGAGATTACCAAGTGAAAAATTCATGAGAATAAGACTCATCTGCTTATGAGTATTGTCACCTAACAGTCTATATACTATATGTCCCATTATAGTATGTTATTCGACTGAAGACCTATATTTATGAATATCATCATAGAACTTTAAGATTTTTATCATAGTGGGGAACTGTTGCAACCTTATCAATATTAAAGATACCCTATGACATTATTATATGAAAGTAATGCAGAACAATGAAAAATATATAATAAGATGTTTTATTAATATTAATAAAATAGAATATTATTATAATCAAAGTAAAAAAATTGTTATAAAACACCAACTATGAAAAACTCCCACTTGGACTAGGCCAACTGCCTACAATTTTTAATTTGTTAGGCCTCACATGATGATCATGTTTCTACTAAGATAAGGATTTAGTCATGAGGTCCACCATGTTTTCTTCTATGGAAATTATTATCACTGTGACTTCACCTCTCTATGAAAAATCCATCAAGAGGTGATACTTCTAACGTATATGCTTCATCCATTGATGTGATCTTGGATCCTTTGTAAGAGCCACCACTATGGTGTTATCATAATAAAGTGTGATAGGATCTTTACTTATAGGTACAACATAAATCTCTTTGATGAAGTTACATATCCATACGTATTCCTTAACTAACTCATAATCCACAATATACTCAAAATCTATTGTAGAATCTACAACCACATACTTATTTTAGCTCTTATAAACCATGGAACCTACATTCAGAGTAAATATGTATCTCGTATATGATTTCATATCATATTGATCTATTTGGAAACTAGAATCTGCATATCCAATTTTGAATAGTTCCTCATCTCCTCCATAGACCAGGAAAATATCCTTAGTACACCTCAAATACTTAAGGATATTCTTACCTTTCATCCAATGGTGGTCACCTAGGTTGGCTTGATATCTATTTACCACACATAAGGTATAGGAAACATCAAGCCAAGTACATTGTATAGCATACATGACTGAACCAATTTCTGATTCATATGTAATCCTTCCTATTATTTATCTTTCCTCATGTGTTTGGGGACACATTTTCTTGGAAATACTGATTTCATTTGAAATTTTCAACAATACCCTCATAGATTGTTCCATACTTAATCTCTTTGGTATCTTTTCAATATATGTACCTTGAATTAGGATGAGAAGTATCTTGGGTATATCACTGTGAATTTTATCCCAATAATATTTGTTTTATTTCTTAATTAATTTATGGAGAATCATTTAGTCAACTATGATTTAACTGATTGTAAGATTGGTAACTCATTTCCAATAAATAACATGTCATTAACAGATGCTATTAATAAAATGACTACACCCCCACTAAACCTCTTATATACACGAGCCTCTCATTCATTCTTTATTAAACCAAATTATATTATGTCTTCATCAAACCAAATGTTATTTGTCCTATATGTATAATTTATTTAATAAATATATTTTTTTTTACTTTTCAAACCTTGTTGGTATCCTTTTTGAGTCACAAACCCTTCAATTTTTTTCATATATAAATCTTCTTATAGGTTCCCATTAAGGAAGTATATTATAAAATCCACTTTCTAAATCTCATATTAATGGATGTCTATAATGGAAAGTATAATTATGATAGATTTTAGCATATAAAATAGTGAAAATGTTTTTTCATATTCAATTCCTTGATGTTTTTTGAACCCTTTTTCAACTAGTTAATCCTTATAGGTACTAAATTTCTCATCCATGTATAGTTTCTTATTGAATAACCATTTATAAAAAATTATTAACATCCACTAAAGGATATATCAAAATAAAAAAATGGTTTTGGTACATGGAATCCATTTCAGAATTCATGGCTTCTTTCCACTTGGAAGAATTTGTGTCACTTACTACTTCTTTGTAGGTTATGGGATAATTGTTATCAACTAATAATGATTTACCATCCTCAGTAACTATAAAACTATATCATTCTGGTTCTCTAACCTCTATTGTACTCCTATATAGTACTTGTATCTTGGAAACATATTCTACCATGAATATTTTGAAAATTGTTATGGTACAAAATCTTGTGTATCTTGAGCATGGACATCATAGAAGTCTATATATCTCTCACTTTCACTTATATATATATTATCCTTCTCAAGTAATGTGGGATTTCTATCAACAAACACATTTTTATCTGAAGGATTTTATAGTAAGTATCACTTTGTCTCCCTAATATATCCTATAAAGATACACTTTGTTCCTTAGGGTGCAGGTTTGTTTCATGAAGAGACCTTAACAAATTCTTCACATCCCACACATGTAAATAAGACAACACAAGTTTATTTATATTCCACAATTGGTATGGGATATAGTTTTCTTCATTAGTTTTCACTTGTTTTATTATGTTTTCTATTGTTTGTAATGTGTATCCCAAAAAGGATAATGGAAGACTCTCATGACCCATCATTGATATAACTATGTCTAGTAAGGTGGGGTTCCTCCTTTATCTTACACTGTTACACTGTTTCACTGGTTCACAGCTTCATTTTTGCATTCCTTGAATATCTCATAGGAATTTTACTTATACCTCATCAAGTATACATATTCATATCTACTAAAATACTCAGTTAAAGTAATGATGTATGAGTACTCTTCCCTTTTTTAATAAGAAATGATCTAAACACATCATAATGAACTAATTCAATAATATCTTTGGTTCTTTTACCCCCACTAAATAGGGAATTAGTTATTTTTCCTTGTAAACATGTGTAATATACACCAAGTGGTTTTAGTTCAAAAGAATATAAATATATATCTTTATTTGATTTATTCAAATGCTCTTTTTTATATGATTTATCTAGTGATGCTAATTTTGGGTGTGGTATGAGTCATGTGAAGTAGTTCCTTTATCAATTTCCATTACATGGTTTGTGCAATCCAACACATAAAGGATATTATTTAAATATTCCTTACCATAAAAATGTTATATTTATAATGGAAGAAACATTTATTCCTGAAAATGAAAATAAATCCATTTGTATCAAGTATAGATATAGATATAGATATAATGTTTTTTGTAATGGATGGTACCTAATAACAACCTTTTGAATCCAATATTGTTCTTACTATATTTGTGAGGTGACAGTCACCAATAGTTATAGGAACAAGTTTATCTCTATTGGATATATGTAGATCTACCACCCCTCATTCAATTTTTCTAAATCTACTTAGTTTCTTTATTTTAATATATATGTGATCCCCACAAGATGTATCTAATGTTGGGCATGTATTATCTCAACAGTACTCTATAAATATTATTGATTTTGATGCTCACAAATACCCTTGTTTATTTTACTAATGATATTACTTTAATTGAATTTCAAGAAAATAATATTCATTGTAATAATTATTCTGTAAATATATTAAAGTTATTAATATATAAGTAATATTCATCAAAGAATTTGAAATATGTTTTATCATTTTATGGAAACATTGTCCATACCCTATGTTGTTAAGCACGGTGTATAAGGAATGAACCCTATTTTTCAGAATAGCATGTATGGATCATCAACCCTACGTTATCAGAAAGTATGGTTCAGGAACCCTGTGTTTGGATGGAACCTTATATTTTTAAAAAGGGAAAGTATGGTTAATCAAACATACATAAGTAAGGAACCCTATGTTTAATAAAAAAACATATGGTACATCAACCCTACTTTTACGATCAACCCTAAGTTTGGTATTTTTTCATTACATGGAGGAAACCTTTATTTTACTATTCAATGATGGGGATTTAAATCTATGATTTTATCCAAGATTTCTACATTGGTCTTGACATAAATAAAGATCTGTTCCAGGCTATTTTATGATCGATTTAATGGCTCGTTGTGTTTGATTCAAAGACTCATATTCAATAGAATAAATCATTCCTATTTCTTAGGGAAGTTACAACTCTTCTTAATGATTTTTAATTTGAATATCAGTGGTCTGTTGGGTGACTTTCTTGGATCTTCTCAACCAAAAGAAAGATATATATATATATATATATATATATAATCATAATATTTTTGTTGTTTATATATATGATACATTCAACTTAAAACTGTATATTTTTTAATATATTCTCTACATGACTACTGCAAAGAACGAATAACTCTGTTGTTTTCTAAGAGAGTCTATAATTTTAAGTTCTACTTTTCAACCTCGTACTACTGTAACTGATGTTGCCTATTTGTTTATATTCATATTGAAGATCATTTGAAACCAAGATCTCTTTAGAGCTATTTTGTCTTAAATACTTTTTTATTTTAATAATAATATCCATATTTTATCAGTTTCAACCGAAACTATGAAGTTCAACCGGAACCATTAATAAATAAAACTCTTTTGATTAATTGGAGTTCCAACTACTTATACTCAGTTGTAGTTATGTATCAGCTTATTGCACTAAGTTGTGGATAACCAGTTTCCTGTAAAATAACCAAAAGGATCTATTTATCCTTGTTGTAAAGGTAAGAACTTTCTGTACTCAGTTATGGATTTTAAGTTCTTATTAAAGGAGGACTTTCTAGATAAAATCACTAATCATGCAGAAAGAGCATTGGTGGAGTGGACAAGGGGATATTTGTGCCCTAAACCACTATAAAAATTGGTGTGTTCATCTTTACTATTTATATGATGGTTATATTTTTTATAGAAGATAATGCTTCATATATGCATAAATTACAAAGAGATTTAAACTCCAGAATCTGTGGAGATTATCAAAAATACATAATTCACTCCCCCCCCCCTCTTGTGTATATTTGTATTATTCTAACCTAAAAATTGGTATCAAATGAATATTTTTGAAAATGTGTATAAATCATTGGAATGCTGAAAAGAATAAGGTATATACAAAGTAGATGTCAATGACTGATCCAAAAGAAGGTATGTCTATGATTCTTGATCCATATTTTAATAGTGAAAACTATGGATACGAGAAATTCCAAATTATTATCTACCTAAAGAATTTTGGATTCAAATTTTATTCAATGATCATCACTCCTTATGAAATTATTGAAAAACTAAAGACTTGGGATACTGAAACATAAGATTAATATGAAATAAACTCAAAATAAATGAATGATATCATATTTGGACTTGGCCCTGATGAATTTAATCATTTAACACAGTGTCCTTCTCTCTATGAAATGTGGCAGATAATCACTGTCGCATATGAAGGAAAAGATAACATCAGACAGATGAGATATGCTACTACAAAACTAAATTTTGAAACATTTATAATGTTTAATGGTGAAAGTATTAAACATATTAATGGATGGTTGATAGAAATTTTCAATTATATTATTGCCTTAGGGGATCCCTTCAGTCAATAAGATCAATTGAAAAAATTACTCAGAGCATTATCCAAAAAATGGAATGGAATATCTATAGTTATTCAACAATCATCACCTCTCAAGAATTTTACTATGAATTAATTAATTGAAAAATTTATGATTTATGAAATATAAATGAAAGATGAAGATTAATATCACAATATTGTGAAAATAGAAAATACTACTCTAAAAGTCACATTTAAGCATCATGAAAGGAAATAAAAACAAGATGTCAAAATTGACAAAGATTTAGACTGTTCAGACTCTGAAATGGAACTGCCTCAACTAGATAGAAAGTTTAGAAAATTCTGCAACAAGAAAAGAGGCTTCCAAAAATCCTTTAAGAATGATGAAAAGTAACCAAGAGAAGTAAGATTTTATTAATGAAAAAATATGGCTCACATTATAAATGATTTCCCCCAATTGAAAGATGAAATAAGAAGGATAGAAAAAAATATCAGAATAAATATGATTATGAACATAAATAAAAAAGATATGTGAAATGTACAGGGATGTGTTTGAAGAATCCATTATATCTTTCAAATATAATTCATAAAAAGAGCCAAAAAATATGAAATAAGATATGTGCTTTATGGATAAAGAAGAAGAAGAGGTATAAAAATATTACTCTTTTTTCTTTGTCTCTAATAACTGCTCAAATAATAAATTATCTACTTACTGTTAAATGCTAGAATAGAAATACTATTATTTATTAAATAATCCTAAATCATTAAAAAATATTCACAATGTTTATTTAGGTAAAATATACAAAATTATAAAACAACATCAAGAGTTAATTGAAAAATTCAATTCAACTATATAAAACTATATTGTTCATGAAAAATGTGTAAAAGAATTACAGGATGAAGTAGAATATTATAAGAGTGCTAAAAGTATTTTAGATAAATGAGAGAAAACTCTAAATGAGAATATTAGAAATAATTTTATTAAAAGAGAAAATTATGGAATAGAAAGTAAGGGTGAAAAATCCAATTTATATAAAAATTATTTTGTGCCCAATTAAAAAAATGTTATCTGCTTTTACTGTGGAGTACAAGTTCATTACACTAACAACTATTATTTAAGAAATCCTCAAATAAGTGGTATTAAAAAGGATTTTATTTCCAAAATCATGACTCATGTAAGTAATATAACTATTTAAAAAATAAGACAGATCTAGATTCCTAGATCTTTTCTTGTTAAAATAGCTGGACCAAAGAAAATTTGGGAACCAAAACAAACATATGTTTAAATGATTTTATAGGTAAAATTCCATAGGAACAAAAATTTCATATGGTATATGGATAGTGGATGCTCAAGGAATATGAGTGGAGAATCTTCCAACTTCCATACCCTAATAAAAATAGAAGGAGTCCTAGTCACTTTTGGAGATAATGAAAACAGAAATATTGTTGGATTTGGAATAGTTGGAGATCCAAAGACAATTTAAATCAAGAAATTATTGTATGTAAAAGGGCTAAAGAAAAACATGATAAGTATTTCTCAAATTTTTTATGATGGATTTTATTTTGATTTTTTTTTTAATTCCTACTTAGTTTTTAAAGATAAACTGCTTAAATTTAGAGCACCTAATACTAAAAAAATTTATACTTTGGATATAAATTCCTTATATAGACAGAAAGTAAATTGTTTAAATGATAAGAAAAATGAGTTTTGGATATCACATAGAATACTTGGACATTTAAATATTTACTCATTACATAAATTATCTGAGAAATAATTAATTTCTAATTTACCTAGTCTTAAATTTGAAAATGATAGATTCTGTGATGCATTCCAAATCAGCAAACAACATAAATAATCATTAAAATCTATTAACAAAATTTATATATCTAAACCATTAGAACTTATCCACATAGATTTTTTGGGACCATATAGGGTAGCAATTTTGGTTGTAAAATTATATGTTTATATTTTAGTTGATGATTTTTCTAGATTTACTCAGGTTTATTTTCTAAAAATCAAAAGTGATGTATTCGCTATTTTTAAAGTTTCTGCAAAATAGTACAAAATAAAAAATATTGAAAAATAATTTCATTAATAATTGATCATGGTATATAATTTTAGAATCAAGAATTTAATTATTTTTTGTCAAATCTGGATATTAAACACACCTTCTCTACACCAAAAATACCTCAAAAAATGAAATTATTAAAAGAAGAAACAAAACTATTCAAGAAATGGAAAGGAATGTGCTAAATAAATACAACCTTCCTACCTATTTCTAGGTAGAATCAATAAGACTATATTTCTATATAATGAATAAATTTTTAATAATACCAATTATTAAAAATACACCCTGTGAACTTTGGAATAACAAAAAACCTAAAGTAAAGTACTTTATTATTTTTGGATGCAAGGTATACATCTTGAATACTAAGAATAAACTTTGTAAATTTGATCCAAAATATAATGAAGGAATCTTTCTAGGATATTCTGCTAATTTTAAATCTTATAGGCTCTTTAATGAAAAATCAAGGATTGTTGAAGAATCAGTTCATGTGATGTTTGATGAAACTGACCCTATCATTAAAGAGATAGATCAAACAGATGATAAAACTAACTATTTTGACAACATGAGATTTGATTCCCCTAAGAATATCTTTGAAAATAATATAAATGAAATTTAGTCTAGTTTAGAAAAACATGAGACAGAAGAACCTGAATGTGTTTTACCTAGACATCCTAGAACCTTAAAGGACCATCTTTTAGAAATGGTTATAGGTAACCTAGAAACAAGAGTTATAACTAGAAGAAATGTAGGAAACCTAGCTGAATTTTTTTTCTCTTTATCTTAGTTAGAACCTAATATTATTGAACAAGATTTAGATAATGAGAATTGGTCATTAGACATATAAGAAGAACTAAACCAATTCAGTAAAAATAAAGGTTGGGAATTAGTAGAAAGACCATCAGATTATCTAGTAATAGGATCCAAGTGGGTCTTTAGAAATAAATAGGATGATCAAGGGATCATTATAAGAAAAAAACGCTATATTAGTTGTAAAAGGGTATAATTTAGAATAAGGAATATATTATTATTATACCTTTGAACCTATTTCTAGATTATAAGTCATTAGAATATTTTTAGAATATTCATCTCATATAAATTTTAATTTATATCACAAGGATTTTAAATCTCCCTTTTTAAATGGATATTTAATGGAGGAAGTTTATGTTGAAAAACCACCGGTTTTTGAAAATCCTCACAAACCAGATTCTGTTTTTAAACTTACTAAAGCACTTTATTGCCTTAAAAAGGCACCTAGAGCTTGGTATGATAGATTAAGTTGTTTTTTATTGAAAAATGGATTTTTTGTGGGACTAGTAGATCCTAATCTAGTAAAGAAAAATGTTTAAATTTCTTTTTAGGATTCCAAATTTATCAAAAATATTATAGAAATGTTTTAAATAAAATTAAATATATTATTGAATTAATAAAGAAGTTTGAACTAAAAAACAATAATATTTATATAACTCTCATGTGTACTAATATAAAACTTGATTTGGATGAAGTTGGAAAACTAGTTTACAATAATTACATAGAGGTATGATTGGTAGTTTATTATATATTACTACTAGAAGACTATACATAATGTTTTATATATGTTTATGTGCTAGATTATAGTCAAAAACAAAATAATCCCATCTTACCACTGTCAAAATAATTTTTAGATATTTAAAAGGAACTATTTTTCAATCTCTATTTAACCCAAAACTTGTGATTTTAATTTAATTTAATATTCAGATGATGAATTTGGAGGATGTAGATTAGTTAGAAAAAGTACCTTGGGAACCTGTCACTTTTTTGGGAAATCTTTAGTATTATAGTCGAGTAATAAACAATATTCAATTGCTCTCTCAATAGTCGAGATAGAATATGTGTATACTGAAAATTGTTGTGCACAAGTTTTGTGGATGAAACACACACTATTGGATTTTGGACTAAATTTTGATAATATACCTATTTTATGTGATAATACTAATTCTATCAATATTTCCAAAAATCCTATAAGTTTTTCTAGGACTAAGAATATTGATATAAGACATCATTTTCTAAGATACCATGTCCTTAAAAAGGATATTTCTTTAAAAAAAATAAATACTGAATATTAATTAGCTGATATTTTTTTAAACCTCTGCCCACTACACATTTTGATTTTATTAAGGGGATATATGAATATTTAATTTCAAATAAATGTTTATTAATTTATTTTGTTAATTCATCAGTTAATAAATTTCATTTATTTGATTTTTATTCGTTTATTTTTTAAAATAAATTTATGTATTTCCATTTTTTAAAGAGTGTATTTTAAAAAATTAAAATTTAATGATTAACTTATGTAATTGGCACGAGAAACAAGACCGAATCATCAAACCATCAGAAAAAATATTCATATTTTCTTACCCATAGATTTTAAATCTTTTTGTCTACTAAAGCCCTCATCTTTCATCCAAACCCTAGAATCTGAATACCTCCAACCTGCAGATTCTTAGAAATGAAAAGGTTGAAGCGAACATATAAAGGTGAACCAAGAAATATGAAGCATTAGCATGTTCCCTTATGGATAATTCTTCAAGGAAATGTCATTTATTTTTAATGGATATATCAAATGAATGTTCTGATCAAGAAAGCTCTTGCATTTCAAGGTTTGGAATTTCTGTTTAATAAAGAAAATATAGAATTTATTTTTGATATAGAACTGAAGAATTTATATAATATTGTTCATTTTATAATTGGTGAAACAGAGGATATAATATCCTCATAAGTAGATGATAAGGAGTTTTCAATCTCTCTAGTAGAAATTTCACAAATTTTAAAATTTACTCATGAAGGAGTATTCTATTTTGATCTTTAATCAATTGGAAATAAGGACCAAAAATCAGAAGATATAATGTATTTCCTTTTTGGTTCAACCAATAATAGAAAAAAGTTTGTAAATGATCTTGAGGATGACCAGAAAGTGTTGGTAATGTTTATTTAGATAGCTATCATTCTAAGGACTGTTGAGTTGGAAAATATTTTTTACCCATATATGTATATCATGTTTCAGTTTATCAGTGATATAAAGTTGAATTTTCCTAGATTTATATTGAAATATATGAATCACTACTTTTATTTAGAGGAAAGAATATCATTTTATCCCTATGGTCAGATTATTTCTCTACTTTTGTACATAAAAAATATAATCTTCCAATTGGATGTTCAAACTTTATGTCACCACAACAATGTTCTAAATGTTTTAACTCTAAGAAAATTATGTTTATTTTGGAGTATAGTGAAAGTACATTTGTTTCCAGTAATTGAAACTGATAAAAAATAATCAGGTCATGTTTCTTAGGGGGAGAAAGAAACTCTCAATTCTGTAGGATTAGTACGTTTAAGAAATGAGGAAGTTAGAGAATCCCATATAGAAGATATTTCTTATCCTACTAAAAGAAAAATCTATTGTGATTCATCAGGTCAGGATAAGGAAGCTTCAGAAGATGATTCCCATGTGGAACTTGTCATAAGGCCAAGGATTCGAGAAGAACCCTAGCATGAGGATCTATAGGCAAAAACACATGGACCTTGAGGAGAAACTCTATCAATTCTTTTGGAAGTAATAGATCGACCTGAGGACCAACAAGCTAAAATTCAAGTTCAAGAACAGCAAGTTTCCCATCAATTAGATCATCATTAAGAAACTTATCAAGAATGAGATCAAGTTCAAACTATAGTAACTAAAACCACTAAAATTATTGGAAATCAAGATTTCTCTACTATTGGACAATCCATGGAAAGAATAACTTATATATCTAGAGAAAGGATAACAGTCCTTGATGGTATCTATTTTTCAATTGAAAGGTTAAGTCTTTAGTTATTTCAGAAGAAGCTCCTTATTATAGAAACCAAGATGAAGGATCATTTGATTCTCTATCAAAACAGATAAAAGTCCTGGTTATTAAATTCAACAAGGTATAGGAGGAGAACTTCAGTCTTATGCAAGAACTAGAATTTGAAATAAAATCTTTTAATGATTTGATAAATTCATTAATTTCAAAATTGGAATAAGAGTCTGTCCAAACTCATCTTAATGAATTTAGAGAAAATTATGTTTGAAAACAGAGATTTTGATGCATTTAAGAGAGAAAATATAGATCAATTTCAGAAACTAAAATCTGAATATGTTTCGAAAACATATTTTTCATATTTTAATAGGTATGTGGGAAACTAATTTGAATCAATAAAGGGGAGTATCAATTAGTCTAGAGCCTCCACTTCTACACCACCAATATCACCAGACCTGATCATAAGATTTCAAGCAATCACTTTAGTAATAGATGATATAAATTAAAGGATTCAGTCTCTTTAATGTAATAGTGCACCTCTACATGTGATATTGGATAATTAGAAAGATCTTTTTGATAAGCTCACTTCAAGTGAACTTGGCATCAGATTAATTCTCAATCAGTTCAGTAAATAACTTACTCAGTTTCAACATATATGGGAAAATATGCATGAATTTTTGAAATTCAATGTCATTGAGGGTTTAAAAGTGGGATAAGACTCAATAATTTTGTTAAGGTAGTTGGCCGACAATATTACATAAAGGTTACAAGGCCATATAGCAGAGTTGAAAGAAGTTTTTTAGGCTTATTAGGCTTCACCAGAACCAGAATCTTCTCCTAATAAAAACCCTTCATATTCTATCATCCCTCGTGTTTAACCTTTTATTTTAAAACCAAAACCACACATGTATTTATGCAGTATTTATAATAAAAAAAATCCAATGATTTTTTATATTCTCTGTATAATATCTATGTTTTATTGTTTGTTTATCTCCACTGCTAGACCACATGTATTATTTTTTGTTCATGTTAAATATAACATTCACTACCATTTATGTAATACATTTAATGTATTTTAATCCATTTTCATACACTTTCTTTTTTATATCACAAAACGAGAGATAAATTGGGTAAATATAAACATTATCAATTTACGAGTATCTATTTTCTCTTTCATTAAAATAATACTGTGAAATCCAAATAAATTTTTGAAAAAATAATTTTCAAAGCATCAAATTGTATCTTTAAATTATATTTCCTTAGTGTTTACAAAATTCTATATTTTCTATAAATTACTTTATGGGTTTTTCGATCATCAAAAGGGGTGAGATTATTGGGCATGTATTGTCTCAACAATAATCTATAAATATTATTTATTTTGATTCTCACAAATAACTTTTTTGTTTTACTAATGATATTACTTTAAATTAATTTTAATAAACTAATATTCATTGTAATATTTATTCTGAAAATATATTCATGTTATTAATCTGTGAGGAATATTCATCAAATCATTTGGAACATATTTTAGCATTTTCCAAAATCATTGATCATACCCTACATTGGTAAGCGTAGTGCATAAAGAATAAACCCTGCATTTCAGAACAACACGTATGGATCATTAACTCTACATTATCAGGAAGTATGGTCTAAGAACCCTACATTTGGATAGAACCTTACATTTGTAAAAATGGAAAGTATAGTTAATCATCCCTAAATAAGTAAGGAACCTTATGTTGATGAAAAAAATGTGTGGTGCATCTACCCTACTTTTATGATCAACCCTACGTTTGATATTATGTTGTTACATAGAGGAACCCTATGTTTTACTATTCAATGACGGTGATTTAAATCTGCTATTTTATTCAAGATTTATGAAATGTTCTTGACATAAATAAAGATTTGTTCAAAGCTATTTTATGAACGATTAAAAGGCTCATTATTTTTTATTCAAATAATCGTATTCAACAGAATTGATCATTTCTATTTCTTAGGGAATTATCAAATATTATAAATGTTTTTAAATTTGAATACCAGCAGTATGTCGGGTGACTTTCATGGATCTGCTCAACTGAAAGAAATCTATATATATAGTCAGAATATTTTTACTATTAATATATATGATACATGCTATATAAAATTGTATATTTTTTAATCTCTTCTCTATAGAACTACTAAAAATTATGAATGACTCTATTGTTTTCTAAGATAGGCTATACTTTTAAGTTCTATATTTCAACCTCATACTACTGGAACTGATGTTGTCTATTTATTGTTATTCATATTGAAGATAATTTGCAACCAAGATCTTTTCAGAGTTAAGCTATCATGAAGACATTCATATTTTAAGAAGAAGATCCATATTCTTTCAGTTGTTGTTGTAACTATGAATTTCAACCTGAACCATCAACAAATCAAACTCTTTTGATTTATTAGAGTTTCAACTACTCATACTCATTTGTGGTTAAGTGTCAACTTCTTGCATTAAGTTATAGATAATTGGTTCCTTATAAAATAACCAAAAGCTTATATTTATCCATTTTGTAAATATGTAAACTTCCTATACTCAGTTGTGAATTTGAAGGTCTTTTGATAAGAGTAACTTTATAGTGAAAATCACCAATCTCACAGAGAGATCATTGGTGGAGTGGACTAGGGGATCTTTGTTCCTTGAACCACTATAAAAATTATAGTTTTTATCTTTAATTTTTATCCAATGATCATATTTCTTAAAGAATATAATTTTTCATAAATTCAAAAATCATAAAGAGAGTTAAATACCATAATCTATAAAGATTATCGAAAAGACACAATTCACCCCCCCCCCCCCCCTCATTGTGTATCTTTGTATTATTTTGACCTAATATCTAATACCCAATTTGTAGAAATAGATAAATTTCACTCAATAAAAAATTCACCTAAATATTACTCTTTCTTATTTGGATGGGTGTATTTTTTATTCTAGTGGACCTTCTTACCATATGAAAAAAATAGAATCCTATCCTTGCTTTCCCCATGATCTTTATCTTCTTGGAAGGGTGTAAGATGCTTTCATCTTGGAGTTATTCACTTTCCCTTTCTCATTGTTCACTATAAGAACCTAATTCTTTTTACACTTCATTACCTTATCAACTTAGATAAGAAGACTGATAATATATAGGATAGACTTATCAATTTTATTTATATTAAAATTTACAACAAAGCTGGAGAAGATTTGAGAGAGTGATGTAAGAATGAGATCAGTGTGTAGTTCATCGGGGAGTTTAAACCCCTAGAACTTATAGCCACTCAATGTAGCCAATGATCTTGACTACATGAAGCCCAGCTGAAACACCCTCCACAAGTGTGCTCTAAAAGAGTGTTTTGGAAATCTCAAACTATTACTATCATTCTCTTTTTTGGTAAAGACCATAGAGATTCTCGATCATGATATAAGATTCCATGCTTTCTTGAGACTTCCTTAGCTCACTATATAAATATGATATAAAAAAACATTGAATGTTTACCACGTTGTTCAAATATTTTTCATAGATAAGGAACTATTAATCACTTTCCTTATTCATAGGAAGATTAGGTAATGAGGATTCTAGCATATGATTTTTCTATTCATGGTACAACACAACCTGAAGGCATCTAAACCACTCCTAGAAGTTACTGTCAGTGAGAAGATGGTCTTTATCCAATATTGATCATAGGGTTAGTGTAGATGAAAAAATTGACATTTATTCTACAGTTTAAAATAGCGTATTATTAATACTTTTCTTGATTACAATTTATGTGAGAAATAATAATAATAAAATTTTATTAAATATCCCACTATTTTATCAAGTCTCAATGGCCCTCTCCATTAAACTCATAATTTACTTTCATTAAAGACATTATAATGGCAAGTATCTGTATTTCCCATCTTGATGATCCATACATTGTACATGAAATTTATAAGAAGGTATTTAGGTTTGTGGTCTTTCCAACTATGGGTGTTCATTTCCTTGATCCCTAAGGTGGACTCCCCAATCCAGAAATCCTAACTCGAATTTCCTCAACACTTACCTCAAAATTTGTATTGAATAGAATTTGGCTATTAAATTCAATAAAAATTTGCTTAAGTCAACCCAAAACTCTCTTGGTAACTCTATGATAAAATAAAGTGTCCATACTTTGTCCATGTAAACACTTAGTTCATTATTTTCATTCACAATCAAGTAATGTAATGATGAGTCTGACTTAATATTAAGTTGAGCTATTTTAATTTGTTATGAAAAAAATTTATGTTATTTTATCCTTTAAATGTCCTATTAATATTAAGTGGGTTTTATTTAATAAATTAACCATATTGGGTAAAAAAATTACACATAATCCATTTATTTATATTCTATCTTTTCACATTAATTCATTTATTTATGTGGTCATGGCCTTGCATCCATAAAATAAATAATCCATAAGACAAAAATAAATAAATAAATAAATGACCTGGTCATGAGCTTATCTAACTATGTATTTGTTGAGCGGAAAATAAATCAACCTTTGACCTTGGGGAAATATCTCATTTTTTCAGAATTATCATGAGTTGAAGTATTCCACATGTCCACTTGTGTAATGTCTGGGTTGGTAATGTCTCAGCTCTATCTTGAACCACCTTCACATACCTTGGGATACTCCTTTTATTACATGTATTTATTACTCACACGTAGGTGAGGGGAACCAAAATATTAGTTAGTGAGAATTACATTAAAAAACCTTGGAATCATAGGTCCTACATAATAATGGAGGGAGAGATGACTCGAAGACCATCATATTTAATTTAATAATTAATAATTTCAAACTCATGAAATAATTTATATTAAATAAATACAACTCATACACAGGTCTTGGTCAAGCTCATGAATGGTCATACACATACAATGAATACAAAGAAGTAAAATTGGTTAACATTCATTTCTTATTTTTTATTTATTATTAAGATAAATGTGTCTATATTAAATAATTAATTAATTAATTCCCATTTATCATAATGACCATATAAATTCACTGGGAGATACCCATAATCTAGGCATTCATAGAAAATTAACAATTTGACAAATAATTACAACCAATTATAATAAATTAATTGGTCATTTAATATTTCTTTAAAAACATTATTAAATTATCAAACATAAAAGGTTAAAATTAGTATAATAAGGTTTTAATAATGAAATTATCAATTTAATGTCATTTTAATTCATTCATTAATTTGGAGACTACATGGTGTTTACTTATGATCAACACACCATGTGTCTTGATTTTCATGTACTAGGGATACACGTATGTGGATTTAGCATGTTCCTCAGATGGACTACACAGTGTGTACAATCCATATACATGTCATGTATCACTCTTTTCATGTGTCTTATTAACCCTCTAATGGATCATCATGTATTTCAGATTTAGAAAATAATGAAACACATTGCATGTACAAGCTAGCTACACACTGTGTATTTCATTGTTACTTTAGGTTTTCGTTCTCATGTAGTTTTGACCACATATATGACCCCACATGATGCAAAAATTTCCCTACTAAACAATGTAGACTACATGATTTGTATGCCATCTAAACTTCATGTAATCCAATAAGTCATGTTCCCGGTTGGCTTGGTATACATGTGTTGTGAAATAAATACACCACATATAGATACTGTTTGGAATGCCATGTGTCCCACAGAACATCCAGATATAGTGGACTTGGGTACACGGTGTGTTCTTTGGCTACACACCATGTCACCTAGTCTTACCAACCAGAAATGTTAGCACTTCCTGGTGGAATCTCTGATCATTCTTAATATATTCTTATAGCTTTAAGAAAATTAAATCATGAATGATGAGAAATAAAATTTCAATAACATATTAATTAAAATATGATTAAATAATTAATAATATATAAATGAAATATCTAACCAATATTGTGTATATACATCAATAATCAAATAAATATTTATAAATTTGAAATGTGACTACTCTAATACGACTTAACAGTTTAGGTCATGGTAAAATCATCATAGTGGGAATAATAAACATAAATATTTTGTTAATATGATAGATCATTCAATGTATTGTACATGAAATTAATGCCATGACTAATGAAACTTTTCCACTGGATATCGATATAAAGGAAAACCCAGAACCAAAAGGGGATCTTTGCATGTTAAATTTAAAATTCATTTATTTATGATCAGAGGAAATAAGTTACCTTGTTTTAATATATTTCTTAGATATATATGTTTATCATTCTAAAAATTCTATTCGGATTACCTTCATTGCACTTGTAGGATCCAAGTGTTGAATCCCTCTAGTAGTGATCCACAAGTGCTCCTATGATCTTCAGGAAACACTAATGGAATGTAGAGTGATAGAATAGTAGATCGATCAACTTGTGTTTTTCATCTTGATCACTCAATATCCCAAGGTCTTGAAGGAGTTGCTCTCATTCTTGATAAGATGAGAGGAAGAGTTTGAGAGAGAAATCTTGTGTGTACAATGAATTTCTATTTTCGATTAACCCTACACAATAGACATAACCATCTATTTATAGAGGTAGGGTTTAGGTTAAAATATTAATTAATTATCTATCAGCCCGTAAATAATATTATAATTTTTTTAAAACCCCATTCCAAATAATAATATTAATAATAATATTTTATGGTGGATGTTAACTCATGAAATGATAAAAATTATTTTACCAGCTTGTAGATTAATATTCATCACCGGACATGATCTTGGTCCACTCAAACTCGTCAATATTTAATAAATAATCGAATTAAATATTTTATTCACTTAAATAAACATTTTATTCACAAACCAGTGAATTGATATTTATTAAATATTCAATAAATAAAATAAATGTTTTATTAATAATCCAGTGAATAAATATTTATTAGATATTCATGAAACTAAATAAATTATTTAAAATGAATAAGTAATTATTTATTACCTTGCGATTATTAGCGATCAATAAAACTTGAAAATAATTATCCTTTGATCTTGAGAATAATATTTACTCCATTAACTAAATTCAAATATAATTTAACTAAGATCAATAGAAACACTTAGTCCGTGACCCTCTAGGATTCTTTCTCACTAGCATTAGATGGGTTTTCCTAAAGTCAAAGATTACTGTCTAGAAACGGGTCAAGGAACCCAAGATAAGTTAATATAATACCATAATGTCTACAACCACATATGAACACTCACTGTATAATATAATCCATTTATCTAAATATCTCATTAGTAAGGTTTCACATCTATGTCATAAACCTATATTCTTTATGCATCTTTATTTGATTCTATGAAACAAACATTTCATTACACCATGGCTATAAAATTTAATTTTGTGGTTCTATTCCAATCAAATGGTCAAGATATCAACTTCCATAAATATGGAAGGGACAAATCCTTCCTTGACTTATCCATTAATAACATGTCCCTTGTGATGCACCCAACGTATCCAACTTCACTATGAACTGTATCTTCATGGTTTATGAAATACATCTAAGTGAGTGAGTTGTGGTATTAATTAATAATAATCATAAATTATAATGACAGCTACACACGCTCATAAATAGGAATATCTAATGACACCAAAACATGTGGAATTTCTACTGGTGGGTATGTTTTCACAATCTCTCATATCATAGATTACCAAGTGTGAACTTCATGAGAAGAAGCATCATCCACTTATGAGTAATCACACCCGATAGTATATATAATATGTGTCTCATCATTGCATATTATCTAACAACAAAACTATATTTAATAATATCGTCATAACACTTCAAGTTTCTCATCATAGTGGGAAAATGTTATGACCTTATCAATGTGACAAATAACCTAGGACATTATTACATGAAAGTCTTGAAAAACAATGAAAAATATGCAATAAAATGTTTTATTAGTATTCAAATAATAGAATATTTATATAATCAAAGTTTGATCAATTGGTTCTAGAACACCAACTCTAATAGATAATTCAAAGAGAGTAGAATTTGGTAAAATGGGTCACTATGATTCACCCCCCCCCCCCCTCTTAAAGTGGTTATGCTATCTACTAGGAGAATTCAGTGGTATCAAATATAACCCATGTTTCCTATGATTGGATTTATTTTCTTTCCTAATTGTTTTTATCAGATATATATAATGCGTAAATTTGAAAAAGGTTCAAAATTTCATCACATGGAAATAGAGTTTCCATATCTATCAGTACTAACATGGAGTTTTCTACCAAAACCATAAATAATAGGTAGAATAAATATAAAATAAGTTAAGGAATATTTCAATTAAGAAATAAGATATAGTAATAATTAATGGTAGTCAAAGTGGATATTCCTCTATTAAATATAGTGGGAATCTTCATCTTGAAGAATTAGGTTCAAGTTTTGAAGATGATGGATCTATTGAATTATTTGAAGACCTCTATATTGAGGTTAATTATTAGTTGAATAAAGTTCCTACTAAATTTTTCAATTATATATTTTATTTTATCCAAGAACTACATGATGAGAAAACACATCTAGTAATATATGAAATAATTATGTAAAAGGAATTGGTTAAATATTTGTAAGAGTGAAACACTCTCACCAAAATGATATAATTCAGGTAAAAAAATTGACATTCTTTAATGATAAATATCCCTTTATAGAAGAAGAATCGAAAAAATAAATTGATGAGGAATATGGGATTAAGAAAATTTTGTAAGATAAGATCCATGCATTGGAAGCCATTGTTGACATCAAGGATGCTCAGTTGGAGATCAAAGCTAAATGAGTAAAGGATATTGATAATTATTTATAAGAAATAAATAAAATGCATGAATATTATATTGTGATGAAAAATAAATAATGGTATGAAAAGGTAATATCAAATAAGGATGAGAATAATATTATTAGCATGAAGTGTCTTAAACTAGAATTCAAAATCAAAAATTTGGAAGAGACACATGCTATGACATCCCAAGATGCTAAAAAAATGAAATATACCATACAATTTTTCGATAACATTATTTTCTCAAAAAATAATCATATTAATGAAATAATATCATAATATCATTTAAATATCTACTTACTGTCAGCTCATAGAAAAAGGTAACCCACATCCTAGGAATTTCTATATATACTAATGTTGCTTCATCTTCTAGTACAAGTTGAAAATAAAAATATAGAAAAATATGGTTGAAAAAATTTGGATAATATCACTACTATAATAAGGATGGATTTAAGAATGTGAAACACGGTTGTCTCCCCAAGAAGATCCCAAAATAAAGGTGTTTTTACCCAAAAATAAAATGATATAAAAGCTAGGCAGATTACAAACCAAGGTAAGTGAATAATATTTATTGGTCCTTATTAGAGTTGTTAGAGGTTTAGGTATATTTTTATTTATTGTTGTCATAACATGTCAATTACTGAATATTGTATAATTCATTGATTAAGTGGGGTAGATATGATATTAAGATAAAATTTATTGAGTAGAAGAAGAATTCATAGAAGAGGATGGGAGTGAATCTATCCATCAAGAATAGATTTGTATTGTTGAAATATTTCTATGAGAATTGTGATATAATAGGTAATTGTGATGATGAGTGATGATATAATTCAACCAAGCATGATTAATAAGTTTTAGGAGAAATTATTCATTAAAATCTGAAAAGGAAAAAAATAAAACCATGAGATTCTACCTTGGGGTGCATGAAAAAGCAATTGTCTTGAAAATAAAACCCAATAATAATGGTGAAAAGGTTATGTCACACAAAAGAAGATATAATTCTATTATAGAAGAAAATTCCACATCATGGACCTTTCAATAATTCCATGAATATCAAAGTTAAAGGGATCAAGTTGAAATTAAAGAAAGAATTAATCTGTGAAAAGAATAAGGGGATTGGTTTGGTGGAAGACATCTATGAAGAAGAATGAAAATTTCATGAGATGTTTTCAAAGAAGGTTTATGATCTAAGTAATCTTGAGGAAATTTATTGAATTGATAAAAAAATTATCCACACATATAATAAATTCATGATATGAGAACTTGGATAGAAGGAGGTGATAATAAACAAAGGAAAATCACATTTGAATTCATGTGTAAAAGGCAAGAAATTTTGTCATGTTATAAGATAATGGATGGGTATATGGATATACTAGTTGGAAATAGATAAAAAGATGAAACTAGAAAAAATAATTGAATGTTCGCATCCAGTTGAGGTGAAAAATACACTTCCACGTGAGTTGAGAGCTAAAGAAAGAAATAAGTCTATGCTACCCAAGGATTTTTGAATCCAGAAAATCAAAGGAGGAGAAAGCAAGAAGAGTTCCAAAAAATATAGAGCTATAAAGGAAAAGGTTTTGAGTTGAGAAGAAAATATCGTCATTATCTATCTCATTAAAAATTAAAGTAAGATCCAATTTTTTATTATATGTATTTTTTTTGTGCTTCTTGGTGTAGGGAATTGAAGGTGATGCAATGTGGCGAAAACTTAATGAAAGTTATAAACACTTTATTCATAGTATATTTATCTCGCATGAATTTATCTGACTATTTAATCCTTTCAACAAGTTAAGTGGTGTGAAATGGAATTATTTGATTATATTATAAAGAAAGAAATTCATAATTCAGGGTGGAGTGTATTCCTTGAGAGGGAGATGATAAAAATAGAATCTAAAAGATAATATAATTTCATATAAAGTTTAAACATGGGAAATAATTAAAGGGAGTTGAGTTATAGAAACCACATTTTCTCATCCTTATTTTTATTTAATCAGATATAATTAAGGGGTGATTTTTTTAAATATGAAATATAACTTGAAGTGGGGAAACCTTCTTGTGCTATAATTATTTTTATATAAATGTTCATATGAGGGAAGGATATAAATTTGTTGAAAATTTTCTAGAGCGGCCACTAGAAAGATACAAATTTATTTGGTATCACTTATTAAACTATTTTATAGAATTTTTTGATGTCTAGATTAATCAATCTTATTTTAGACACCAAAATAGGTCACGTAGACTTAGAGTTGATTAGTTAATGGAATGTTACTTAAGTGAATGTGATTCCACCCTTATCACAAGGGAATCATATTTTTCTTTAAAAAATTGGGAATAAGAGGATATTTTAGTTAATAATGAAGTATATGATGAGTGTTCCCTATGACGAACTAACTTCGATTCACCCCTAAACTAAGCACTCAAGTCGGAACATGAAATACCCGAGGTATGTTCCCAATCACCTTGGGTTGGAAACTAGTGCTAGGGAATTAGATATAAAATCATCAAAATGATTTATCCCAACAAATATAAATACAAAACAATAAAATATTTACTAAAATTTCAGTAGAACACTCTATAAATCATAGGTCCACACGCCAACAGAAATCCATAGTTTACAAATAAGAAGTACCAAACAGAGCATAAAAATATAATAAAAAATATCTAGCTCAATAAATACATAAATCTGAATAGAAACCGGTATGAGAATGGATAACTTGGATGATATAAGATAAATAAAAAACTAAAAAATACCCAAAATACCATATTCAATCTCAGTGTGATCCTGATGTCACCATCCATCCTCACAACCACTATTTCTCTATAGTGATCAATGCTGAGCCATAACCTAAAACTAAAATTAAATTCATGCTATTTTGAAATATTAATACCAAAAGATAGGTTTTCCATGTTATTCATTAAAATCCAATAATATTCTGTTATTCTCTTCCTATAAATTGTTCCTTTATAAAATATGGGTGTTAAAAACTTTCAAATAGATTATCCTTTAATGATTTAATATAAAAATTTCCAAACCATTTTTAAAATTCTAAATCACTGGTTTTCTTTAAAACAAAAATTATATAGTGGAAATAAGAATAAATTATAAAAAAAATAGCAGCAACAATAAGATGATATAAATAGAAAAAATGAATATTCTTCTATCGTATAAATAAAGTAAATGGATCCAATATAAAATAAAAAAGTATCAATGATCATGGGAGAACCTAGGAGTTTAGAGTAATATATAGAATGGTAATAAACAAGATCCATCATATCAGTACACTTGATGTAATATAACATCCCTAATGATCTGTCTTATCCTACCTAGCCTAACAAAGGGGGAAAATCTCATAGTAGGTTGTATCCATAATAAGGTAAATTGGTCGTAGAATGATCCTAAGCTAGTGCAACATGTGATCTTATAAATTCCACTAGCTACTCTTGATTCCCATGATATATATGAAATGGAGGTTATCCAATTCAATAGAGACATGAAAAGGTATATATCTATGTATATACATATACCCATATAGGTATAGGTATAATTAAAAAAATAAACTATAAACATGACCTCACCCCTAAGAACCCATCCTGGAATGGTTCTTTATTTAACATGCATAGGCACATAGAAAAAACATTTTATACTAAGGATAATTTCCTTCTTTAAAAACAAAAAAAATAAGGGAATACCACTTGGGATGGTTTTATCATGAAAATATACTTTACAAATTATCAATTGGGCCTCATAATCACCTTTGGATTAAAATAATACAATAGTATCTTTTGAAATTGGAATTTAATACTTTGAAATCTATAAAATATTCTAAAAATTTGAAACCACCCTTTAGAAGGACCAATCACACCTTTAAAATTCAAAATCTTCCTTTGAAAACTAGTTTGAATCTAGAAAACCTTTCATTATTTTTAAATCCATTTATAAAATCTATTTAGGAAATTTATCGAACACATGGTGTGTGAGGTTAAATAAAAATAGATTTATAATATTTGTTTAAATTAAAAAAATCTTCACAAAAAAATGAAAATCAAGTGAACGCATCATTTTTTATTCCATGTAATCCCCAAGTACATTTAACACTATCATTTCATATCCAAAACATTCATTTAAACATAAAATCAATCATGGATATAGAATTCAATGGATAATGAAAGGGGTAACCTTCGTCAAATTAAATATAAAAGATATAGAACATTGAATATGGGATGAACATAACCCAAAATATTATTTACACACCCTGTAAATTAAGAAACACGAGGAAAAAATACAACCCCTCACCCTAAGGTTTGTCCATGAAGGAATATAATAAGGGTAGAGTATAAAAATTGAAATAAAGAAGATATAAGGTATAAATAGTGGAAGAAAGAACCAAAAATTTAAGAATTGACTTCAATACATAAATAAATCACATGGATTCACCATGTATTGAAGGAAAATAGAGTATGAGAGTATCCATGGGTTGAGGGGATCGAATGGGGAAGCAGATAGTGTCTTGGTGATTAAAATTGAGGGGGTAAAATATTAATTTCAAGGTTTTAAAATGTGGGGAAAATATAAAATAATTTCAACAAAGATTTTATTTCGTTATATTTATATTTATTGGGATACATCATTCCTTATAGCCTATATAAACTTCCTTGGTACTAGTTTTCAGGTTGAGGTGATTGAGAATGCACCTCGAGTATGTCAAAATCCAGCTCGGGTGCCCGATTCAGTGGTGGCCTGGAGTTGGTTTCTAACATGCCCTTACATTATTATCTAACATTTATATTTATTATTGATAAGGGGGAGAGAAAATTAGAAAATTTAGAGACATGTTTAATATGATTTATGTAAGGTAGTTAAGGGTATTGACTAGAAATCCAATATGAGATATTAAAGAACTTAATGCATTGTGAAGATTGTATTTTTTATCAATGAATAAGTTGGATGTAAATATGTGTTGGGTGATGGAGGAATAGATCAATGAATGATTAAGATGAAGGTTGTGATATATATCTTGGAAGATTTTTTATACCATTATATATATTGTTAGATATGCATTCATATGTTGGTAATAAAGAATTTGTTAAGATGTGAATGTGTAAGGATTCACACATCATATATATTATGGTTATATATATGGAATTATATGAAATTTTATGATATATACTATTAGATAAAGAGACCATTTTCCACTACATGACACATGGTGAGTTAGAGAATATAGATATTTAATGGCTTAAGAATTTGTAAGTAATGATATCCAAAGGTTGTCTATAATGATGAAAATCCATAAGTGGATTATCAAGCATGAGTTTTACTATATTAAATAAGGAATAATTCATGTAACATGGGATGAATAAGGATGAGTTTGAATTTAGAAGTATTTAGGCAGTGAAGTTTCATTGAAATACTCAAGAAAAGTATTTATTTGTTGTAATATTCTTTGGGAATTATGCTAAAGATTTTTGAGAATGGTTGATAATTTCCAAAGTTATTTAATTTTTGTGTGATATTTTGGTGGGTTTGGGGATTACCTAATAAGGTTTAAAGAAGTTATGAGGCTATTATAAGAAATTTGTACTTCATATGTAATATACTTGCTTTTTCCTCAGAATAGAATAATTAGAAAAGGAAAAAACTTATGTAAGGGTTCCACTGCCCAATATGTAATAATTTATTGAGTTGTGTGCTAAAAATGAATCAAATGAAAAAATATTACATTGGTATATAAGATATTTTTCATATTGAACATATATTCTATATAAATATTTCAAAGGAAAAAATCTTACATGATATGTAAGATATTTCCAAATAATGAATATTATATTTGTGGAGAATCATGTAGAAAATCATCAAAGGTAAAACCTTTTGTGATATATAATATATTTGAGTCTTACGTAAGATAAATTTTTTAGTGCTAACTGGAAATACGGTAATGGGAAATACCTTACATTGGTACATAAAATATTTTAATCTTACATAATATTTTTGATAGTGTGTGAGATTTTTTGAGATATATAAGTTGTTAGATATCAAATAAAGATATATAAAATGGAAAAAATATAATTATATATGTATGATATTTTAATCTCATTATTATGATAAGTAATATTTTGTATTTCTTTTATAAGGATCTTTAGTTTGTGAAAATTTTGAGTATTCTGGAGTTCCAAATGTGATAATTTTGGGATGTGATTTAAGATCAAATATCATGATGCTTTAAATATTTGTGATTTAATTTGAAAATAATAAAGGTGGGAATTTAAGAATCATGTTGTGTTTTTATGAGTATTTCCATTCCATGAAGAGAAGTATCACACCATGAGTGTTTCAATATATGCCTATGAAGACATATAGTAATAATAAATAATATTTTGTGTATGTCAAGGATGAGATTTGGGGAGATTTTTTGAAGAATTTTGAGAAGTATTGTTCCATGATATTTCTTAGTATTTCAAATAAAATATTTGAAATCGTTTGTCAAGATCAAAACTATAGCTTTTATAGGGAAGACCTTTTGACCAGTTTTCAATAGATAATTACAGAGAAGATCATGTTTTCGAGCATGAAGTGGATTTCCATATTCAAATATAAAGATAATATTTATGTGATTCTATGAATAAAAAACAAATTATGAATAAAATAAAATATTTGAAGGTGAACCCAAATATATGAGGTTTCTATTGAATATTTTGTACATCGAAGGATGAAAAAAAGCAGGATAAATAATACTGCATTCCTTGAGAGAAATTTTTGTAACAAAGTGAGTTAAGATAATGGTGTTATGAGAGGAAATATCATGTGCTTAAAATAAGAGGAAGAAGAATGAGAATATAAGGAGAAGTAGGAGAAATGACTCTCCATGGAATATACCTATATCATGGAAGATGATTCAAAATAATGAAGAGAAGAGTTAAGGTAGGTTGACACTGTTGTTGTTGTTATTCTTGATCTAGGTGTCAAATATCTTAATGAATAAGAGGATTGAGGAATAGTATAGCATGAAGTATATTTCTATCAACATTTTCTATCATTTTGATATTGATTCAATATAATAATATCGATGTAAATGTTATTATAGTCGATCATATATTGGCAGTTGAAGACCTGTTTCTAAGGAAAAAGATATTATCGTTTGATTTAGTGACATCCATGAGTATAATGGATATATTTTTTAAATTTTATTTGAGGTATATTTAATATTATAGTGATATAGTATAATAATATCCATACCTATCAAATGACTAAATACTAGAGGGATAAAGTTTGATGAAACTATCGGGAGAAAGGTATTTTCCTAGGGATGTGGATATTAAACCTGGACGAAGGTTTCTTATAGATTAAAGAACATTAGTTTAGTTTCCAAGTTAAATATGATACCTTCTCACCCATTTTTAATCACTTTTCTACACTAATGATATATCTATGTCACAAAACTTTGCCCAAACACAGTAGGGAGTAGATTCCCACATTGGGGTCAAACCTTGAAAAAATATTGTGTGCTTCTATCTCTTATTTATTTACTACATAGTATGTGGTGGTGTATATTGGGAATATATAAGTATATAAATATATATTAAATGAAATATTGGTTTAAATATCTAGAGTGGATAATTCAAAGAGGGTGGAATTTAGTATAAAGGGTCTCTCTGATTCACCCCTCCACCCCCATATTAGAGTGACTATATGATCTACTAGGAACTCCAATTATACCTATCATTATATAGAAACAAATGTGATGATGTAATTATTATTGTATGGACAATTTAAAATTTATATAAGATAATGGTTATTTTTGTACTATTGGATTTGGTATATAAGTGTTCTTAGAGTGAACCATTGTTTCCCATTAGAGGAGGACATTCACATTCATGGATTATGTCTTTTTTATGTTTTAAACTTATTTATTTTCATGTTATTACATTTAGTTGTTTTGTGTTGAAATCATTATTTTAGAGTTAACATTACATGAAAACATGTATTTTATATTTATTTTTTCCTTCCTTAGTGAATATATTGTTTGTCACTATAGGTTATATTTTTAAAATTTTCTTAATATTTTTCTATATATCCTTTAATGAGAGTCTTCAACCCCTGATATATTGGATAAAAATTTTGAGTGAAACTCCTAATATTATCATTGGTCTAATAGGAGTTAAATCGGAGTTTGGTTGTGAATTTTAAACGTTATTTTCAAAAAAAAATCAATGTTATTAAAAGGTTTATAAATAAAAAAAGCACATAATATAAGTTTTATATTTTAAAAACCTAGTAAATATGTTTTAAAAATATAAGATTAAATTATTTTTAAACACAAAAAATATGTTAATGTTTATTAAATTAAATATTCAACCATTTGTTATTTTCAAAAATACCTATATAAATTTAAATATATTAGATAAATATTAATAAAATAAAAAATAATCAACAAAATTTATATTAATTGTTTTAAAAACTATAAAATATATTGAAACAAATTAATATTCAACTTTTTAAACATGAAACAAATGTTTTTATGTAAAAAACAATTTCTAAACCTATTTTATTAATAAACATGTATAAACAAAAACTTGTAAAAAACATAAATAATCAAAAAATTATTAAAAAAACACATATTCTATGTTTCCAAAATTATTAAATATCTTATTTTAAAGTTGAATGCGTGAATTTTTTTTTGAAAAACATATATGAACTCAATGATATGAAAAATATTAATCAAATAAAAAATATTCATAAAACATAATTTTATATATTTAAAAAAAACATATGTTTTTGTATGATTTTGGAATGGAAAACACTTATCTAAACATAGTGGAAAACTTTATTTCATAAGATGTTTCCATTAATTTTTTATGGAATAAAAGAAATTAAGAAAATGTACATTTTATTTAATGATCTAATCTGATCAAAATTTGTCACGTGATATTGATAAGGATCACTGAGAAGAAACTAATAGACTCATTCATATCACAATATCTATAAGTTGTGTGAAACACCTAATACATGGGAAGGACTCTCTTTAATTCATGTTTTGTTAAAACCATTATATTAAAGGATTAATAGAAATAAGAGCTAAAGAGATCTTTGGCCTCATATTTTTTTATTGGAATAACACCCATGACATATAATGGTTTTGTAATTTTTGTATAGGAACCAATGTAACACCACCAAGTTTAGATACTTTACCTTTTTATTATGTATTTTTAAGTTATATAATACTTGGATTTAAGGTTGAGAATATCTATATGGTTTTGGGTAGTTTTGAAAGGTGTTTGGATAGAACACAGTTTGAGCATGGTTAGGGGAAACCATGTACTTTATCTAGGAAATCGTGAAAAAGGTTTTGGGGATCACTGTCCTAGTGTGCGGCTCACACAAGGTTTGGCCAAATCATTCATATTCCAAGGATAAACCGTGTGATATGAGAGTATTTGGACAGTATCATGCACATGATTGGCTCATGGTTTTCCAAACCCTACGAGACAACTATATAGATCCTTAGGTAAATGTCCAATAGAATGTGGATGGTTGGAGCATGGATTTCCAAATCATACAGCACAACCATGTGTATCCTTGGATGATTTCTAATAGCACACACAAGTTTGGAACATGGTTTGATAGACCATGAGGACTAACTATGTTTCATCCATTAAATTTTGTAAAAATTAGAGTTTAACTTAGATTAAGGCCCCAAAACTCTGATTTTTCTTCTCCTATCTTTAGATCTCAAAATCCTCTCCTTTCCTAAGTTATCTTGGTGATTCCTTTTGACCCAAGAACATTTTTTTACAAATAAAAGTGTTTTGGATCTCTGGAATAAATGGTAAGTTCTTATTATTAATTATTCTCTCATGATCTCTCTCTCTCTCTCAAATCCATAGATCTAATATGTCATAGATAAATATATTTTATATGATGTGTATCTTAATGATATCCTATTGGATATATTAAAGTAAAGGGGTTTTGAAGCTGGATATAGAGTTATTGTTGGGTTGGTCTTCATTTTTGTCACCCATTGAGAAGTAAGTGCCTTCTCCCCTGATCTACTAATTCTATAACTTGAAGGCCTAGTTATATTAGAATTTTTTTTAGGAATTTAAAATTAAATTTTTAATGATTTATTGAAGGAAACCCTTTTTGGTTTTTGATTTGGAAACATGGGAATTTAATGGATTTTGGATAACTCCTTTGTTTTATAATATTAAACTGTGGTTTTAAAATTATGGTTTTATTTTAACACAAGTAATATGTTTAATTAAATGTTTTAAAGGGAGGAAATGGTTTATATGGAATTAATTGATATGGTACTTGGCATATTTTTCATGTGTTCATGATCATGTTGGATAGATCATTGTCATCAGTTCCACCATCAAATAAGGAAAATAAAGGAAATGTTATGGTTGAAGGTGCCACCATCAATGTGGGTCACCAAGTGAAGTCTTGGTGATAGGATGAATCACCAATAATGAGTATAGGGAGGTAAATGGAATGTGTGTGTGTGTGTGTTAACTTGGGAAGTTTATGAAAAGTGTTAAGAAATGGTAATAATCTTGTTTATTGTTTTCTAACATGGAACTCAATTATCGATTTTGAATAAACTTTTTATATGCTTCTTATATATTTTATAAAATATTTGCTAACCTATTATTATCCTAGTGGAATGTGTTGGTAACTTTATGTAGATTTCCTACTAAGTTTTATAATCACCCCCTTCTTGGCCACTTTAGTGCATTTTTAAATGTTTTTTATGAGTAAATGGGAACGGGAAAGGTATATTAGTCTTCTAGTAATGCATATTGATTCCATGGGACAGGCATTTGGGGTTAGATCATAGAGATAGTTTGGGTGATTCTTGGGATGATGACACTCTATGTCATAGGGTTGTGTCATTGTTCGGTAATTTTTGGTTGATGTATCTTATTTCCATTGTTACTCTTATATTTTTGTTCTATTATTTCTACCTTTTATTTTTATTGTTTATACTCATGAATCATGTATATGGTTTGGTTTTTCATATTTTTTTATAGGTTATTTGGTTTTTATAGGTAAAATCATCCCCTGATTTTCTCTTAATCCCTTGGCATTTATTTTCAGCCTTTGGTATCTTGGGGATGTCACAAAAGGTTAGTGGATCCTCCACATCCTCTTAAGCTAGTGATTTAGGGTGGGATATCACAAATGGTGTTATTATTGGTTGATTCTTCATCTTTTGATTATATAAATGAGATAGGAATGTTTGAAAATGAAATATATAGCATAAAAATATTTATCTAACCTCTTAATGTTGTGATTCAAGTTAATGGGGTGTCTGGGTATAAGAAGTTTTATAATATAGTTAAAGGTGTGTTTTCATCTCATTGTCATGGTTTTAACCATTGGGTGTAGCATATCATGCATTAGAACTGAGTCATCCAACCATGACATAATTATTCATATTATGCTTGTTGATTTCCAAAAAAAATGATTATAATGGTTATTGATTTTGATGATTTTTGAAATTTTTGTTTTAATGAATATTGTTTGTGGTGATTTAAAATATTCTAAACCTTTAGTTGTTAATGAGTGATGATAAAGTTGTGTTTTTTTCTAGTTATAGAAAATGGACTTTAGTAGATGTCATAGAAACTCACAGGAAGAGGAAATTGAAAATATGGTTTCATCTAATCCATAGGTGAACGAATAACATTTATAGATCATTTTTCAACTTTTCAAGACTTTAATATGGGAAATTGAAATAATGAACTGCATCAAGTGGATTATTTTATAATGTTTTAGAAGTATAGTCCACTAATCTCTCTAGGGGATTTAGAACTTGAAAATGAGGAAGTGTGGCTTAACCAAATGAATAAATTTTTTGATTTCCTTGGAATAATGACTGACCTAAAAGTGAATTTAGTTATCTATAGAGTGGAGGATCTTGCATGACAATGATGGGATTTAGTTTTCTAATATAATTTCAACCAAGTAATTACATGGGAGGACTTTTATGAATTATTCAATCAATAATTATATCCTTACACCTTTAATATAGCCAAGATGCTAGATTTATTTAGTATGAAGTAATAAAATATATCGATAATAGATTATGTTGCTAATGTTATGAACTTAGTTCATTTTTCTATAGAAGTATTTACTACTATATCCTTGAAGTAATACATATTTGAGTCTAGACTATGACTAAAAAAATTACTCTAAGATAATTTTCCTCTATATAACTAATTATAGAGAGGCTGTTAATAGATAAATAGTGAAAAAAGGATATCTCGAAAAATATGACTAGAGGAAGTATGTTTGTCTCTATGAGAATGGCCGGGAACTCTAATTTTGGGAACATGTGGAAAGGGAAACCTATTCTCAAGGTGTTGGAGAACCTCAGAGTCAAACCACTAAACCAGTTAACTTTCCTCCACATCCCAATATGCTGCTAATGTTATGAACTTAGTTCATTTTTCTATAGAAGTATTTACTACTTTATCCTTGAAGGAATACATATTTGAGTCTAGACTATGACCAAAAAAATTACTCTAAGATAATTTTCCTCTATATAACTAATTATAGAGAGGTTGTTAATAGATAAATAGTGAAAAATGATATCTCAAAAAATGTGACTAGATGAAGTATGTTTGTCTCTATGAGAATGGGTGGGAACTCTAATTTTGGGAACAAGTGGAAAGGGAAACCTATTCTCAAGGTGGTGGAGAACCTCAGAGTCAAACCACTGAACCAGTTAACTTTCCTCCACATCCTAATATCAATATTGTTTTTTTCCAATGTGGTTCTAATTCTCATATAAATATAGATTTTATGGAATAACCTAGATCATGTCACAACTATAATTAGATGGGACATCATTGATTTTATTTTCATAGCACTCTAAAGTTAGTTACTAGGAATGCATCTCATTTATCTTAGATAACTCATGCTTTGATTGGACTATATTGTCATAATAATTCACTTCCTCAGAATTGAGCAAGATAAGTTGATTATAGGAACACCACAACTCCTAAAGTAATTCAATCAAAATATAGAAGAAAGAAATAATGTGGATTGAGTAAGAATTTGTATGGTGTTGGGTAGATGATCACATAATACCAATCAAGTCCATCGACTATATGGGGTACCATTTTTTATAAATCAACTCTCATGAAGTTTTTTTTAATATTAGTGCATGTTACTCTTTTATTACTGCTCTTGTTGTGGATCACAGGGGATTGTATGTTGGTATGATGACTTGTGTCTTGAAACATCATACAAATCTCGGACAATGAGAGTGTTGAGCCTTTAAATGTGTATTGTCTTCTATAACTATCAATGATGATAATTTTTTTTGGATTTGTATATTCTTGAGATGGACATAATTGAACTTATTTTTTAAATAGATCAGTTGACATTATTTATGGATCACATTGATTTTTATGCCTGATAGGTTAGTTTCACATCTTGAAATGGTGTTGAGGATCTCTATAAATGGTATTGATATGTGAATTCAAGTAGAGTAATACCTTTGGTACCAATGTTCTAGAATATCTTTTACCAGTTGATAGTAGTTGCTTTGAAAACTATTGATGAAATTAAGCATTGATATTTTCCAACCATGATGGACCAATTTCTTGATATCTTTTTAGAAATTTTCTCTGTATTTACACCTAAAATAGAAGTGGACGTATGATTGATACCAAGGACCACTTTTATTTCACTTTTTTCTTATAGGATAACACCAATGCAATTATGGAAATTAATGTTTTAGTTGGAAGAGTTGTAAAGAAAAGGCTTTATTTGACCTAGTATGTCTTCATGGGAAAACCTAGATCTTTTGTAAATAAGGTGGAGGGAACTCTTCAGATTTGTATAGATTATCATAAGCCAAACCTGGTTATGATAAATAATTGATATACTATTCAAAAAATTAATTTTCTATTTAATAAATTTAGGGGAACCAAATGATTCTGTAAGATTTTTTTATGATCATGATGTCACCAACTTTGAGTTAAGAAGGAGGACATTCCAAAGACATATTTCTGAATTCATTATGGTCATTATGAATATGTGGTTATGCCCTTTGGTCTTATGAATTCACTAGAAATTTTTATGTCATTTAATAATCGGATATTTTAGAAGTAACTTGACTCCTTTGTAGTGATATTAATTAATTATATCCTGATGTATTCTCGAAAGAAGGCTAATCGTGAACAAAACTTGGTCAGAGTGTTGGTTATCTTGTCACTACCAAAAGAACCTAAATTAGTGATGTTTCTAAAAAACTTCAGTAAATGAGATATCTCTAATTATAAATGTTTATAAACATCACCAAATTACTGATATTTATAAACATCACTAATTAGAAACATCTCATTTACCAATATTTTTTAGAAATGTCTATAAATCAGACCTCATTTTCCAAATTTTTTGAAAATTCTCAGTATTTTTTTTTTTGAAATTCATAATTTTTTTACCTAGGTTTTTTAAAATAAAAAATATTTATTAAGACACTCCATGCCCCATTTCCCACCTGACACCGCAACACCACCCTACCCTACCCCTATGCATAATGAAATATCTCCCCTCACCACTCACACGTATGCGCTGCACGCCACGAAAACAGCCACCACATGTGGCCAAAGGAACCAAGCAGAAAGATAGCCTCCCCAAGAATTTGAAACCATTACCTCTAGTGTTATAGTGAAACTCCCGGCCAACCCATCTATTCTAATTTTATATGTTTAATTGTATTATGTTATATATATAAAAATAGATTTTAGTATTTAAAAAATTAATATTATATATATGTGTGTGTTTATATTATATATGTGTGTGTTTATATGTTTATGTGTGTGTGTGTATTTATGTTTTATATTATATATATATATACATATATGTTTATATTTTATTTTTATTTATATGTTCATATTATATATATATATATATGTGTGTGTGTTTATATTAATATATATGTGTGTGTGTATGTGTGTTTATATATATGTGTGTGTGTGTGTTTATATATATGTGTGTGTGTAAATATATATGTGTATGTATACATATATATAATTATAATTATAAATTTATATATATATATATATATATATATAATTTTCCATGTTTTAAAACACTGATAAAAATATCACTAAAATAGACACATTTTCTTCAAAACGTGTCTAAATTTAAAATATATGTGTGTTTTTATATATAAATATATGTGTATATATATATTTATATATTTATATGTGTGTGTGTGTGTTTAAATATAAAAATATATATATTTTTTATATATTTGATTATATATATGTGTCTGTGTTTATATATATTAATATATATATATACATATACATCGATGAGGGGGAATGAGCTATATAAATATATATATTTTTAGCGATATTTCCTAAAAAATGTCACTAATTTAGAAACATGTCTTAAAAAACATGGCTAAACTAGTGACATTTCTTAAAAAACATCCCTAATTTAGCGACATTTCCTGAAAAAACCATCGATTCATCAACGTTTTTAAGGAAACGTTACTAATTTAATGATATTTTTTAGGAAAAGTCACTAAATTAGTGATGTTTTCTAATGTTTCTAAATTCCACTTTTTGTATTGTGGAAACATCACCTTTATGATAACCTTTCTATGTGTCATTTATAGATACAAGAGTTATGTTTCCTTATCCATGTCATTTTTGAAAGAGGATTCGTCGTATATCCTGAAAAGGAAGAAGATATTATCTCTTATAACCCACTGAATAACATCTTTTAGATACACAATTTTGTTGGGTTAGTAGGGTACTACCGACACTTTATTCATGACTTTTTATGACTTGCCTCTCTGATGAAATATTTGACAAGGAAAGGCGTTCATTTCCAATGGATCAATGAGTACTAGAAATCTTTTTAAGAGCTTAAGGTTTGGCTTACATCAACACCCATCGTTACATTTCTAGAATCCAAAAAAGGCTATGTGGTCTATCGTGATGCATCCAGATCTGGTTTGGGGTGTGTTCTCATGTAGGGAGATCATTTTATAGTTTATGGGTCAAGAAAATTATGGGTGCATGAGAATAATTACTCGATGCATGATTTGGAATTGGCTATTTTAGTCCATACCTTGAGAATTTGGTGTCATTATCACTTTAAAGAGAAGTTCATAATGTTCGTGGATCAGAAAATACTGAAACACATATTATAATAAATATATTTGAATATAATTCAATGAATATGGATGTAATACCTTCAGATATTTGACTTTGACTTGATGTATACATTAGGTAAAAGAATTTTAGTTGTTGATGCTTTGACTATGAAGTTATATAGTCAAATAATTAAGTAGGATTCATACCAGTGGAAGCTAATGATATTCAAAACTGATACACATCTAGATTGTACTGGGAAAGGTGATGTTGTAGTTTTATTTCTAGTTTCTTTTATTCCTAATTTTTTTGACCTGGTTAAAGATTCACATACATCTGATCCTGAATGTCTCAACATGAGGTTGAAATCTAATGGTGAGGAGACCATTAAGGGATGGATGAAGGATGGTAAATCTGTGTTACATTTTAGAGATTAGATTGTGATTCCTTCAACTTATTAGGAAAAACTTATTTCTACTTACTACCACTCAAAATGGGTTGTTCATTCTAGAATTCATAAGATCTATAAGGTGATGAGAACATAGTTTTGGTGGAATATCATGAAAAAGAAGATTTGTGGATTTCATATCAAGATGTATCACCTATCAGCAGGTAAAGGTGGAGAACCAATATCCTAATACTATATTATAATCTTTATTGATACTTGTATGGAACTAGGAGTAGATATCTTTGGATTTTGTCACAATTCTACCAAGAATAGTTCAGAAACATGATTACATATGGGTGATTATGGATTGCCTCACAAAGTCAAATCACTTTATCCCTATTCATGAACCCAATATGGTGAAAGGATTTTCAAAACTCTATATTTAGGAAGTTTATAGTTTCATGGAGTTCCAGTTTCAATTTTTTATAACTGGGACCCTGGGTTTACATCTCGATTTTGGAAATATTTACTGTAACCCCTTGGAATCCTGTTAACCATATTCACAACTTATTATCTTTAAATATATGTCTAGTCAGAAAGGATAATCCAAACATTGGAATACATGCTAAGATATATCATTATATAACTTGGAGGCTCATGGGAGGATCATATATTGTTATTATATTTCTTGTACAACAACATTTATCAAGACTCAATACATATGGCTCCTTTAGAAACTTTGTATGGTCATACTTTTCATTTTTCGCTTTGTTGGGTGGAAATGGGTGAGACATCACTTATCATACATATCATTGTTCCTGAGACAATGAATAAGATTCATATGATTATAAATAGTATGGTGAAAGATCAGAGTCCTTAGAAATCATATATGGATACTCATCATCAACCATTATCATTTGATGTGGGTGATCATTTTTTCTTGAGAGTCTCTTCAAGGTTAGGGAATAATCAATTTTTCAAGAAAGTAAAAATGTCTCCTAAATAAATTATCCCTTTTGAGATACTGAAATGAATTGGTTATGTGTCTTATCGGTTGTATTTACTAAAAAAATTAAACTTTGTGCACAATGCATTTCTGGTATCTCAATTGAAGATGTACCAGCCTGATCCTAACCATTTTATTTAATGGGACCATGTTGATCTTGAGCTTGATGATACATTGATTCATGTGCCAATAAAAATTTTGGATAGACAAGAGAAGCTCTTACATGGGAAAAGTATTAGTTTAGTATGATTCTCATGGAAACATGGTCATATTCAAGAATAGACATATGAACTTGAGAAGGAAATGTTGTAATAGTTTCCCAAGATCTTCCATGGAAACAACAATCTCTAACTTTTTTATGATATAAAGACCAATGATGGTGAGAATATAATACCCATAGTTTTAGGTACTTTACCCTTTTATTATGAATTTTGGTGTTATATAATACTTGGGTTGTGTGTTGGGGTTTTTTGATGGTTTTAGGGAGTTTTGGAAACTATTTGGAGGGAACAAAGTTTGAGCATGGTTAGGGGAAACCATGTAGGAGGTTTTGGGATTCATTAGGGAAAGTGCGCAATTGATGCATGGTTTTTCTAAACCATGTGGATGCCTAGGAGAAATCATGTGATATGGGAGTATTTGGGCAGTAGTATGTGCATGGTTGGCACTTGGTTTTTTAAATCATCTGACACAATTGTGCATCTCCTTGGATGATTTCTAGTAGCATGTTCACAATTGGTTTATGGTTTGATAAACTATGTGGCCTAACCATGTGCATGCATTAAATGCTCTAAAAATTAGATTTTAACTTGGATTGAGTCCTCAAAACTCTCATTTTTATTCTCCAATCTTGGGATATCAAACTCCTCTCCTTCCTTAAATGATATCAGGGATTCTTTTTAATCTGGAAGAAAGTTTTGATGAATCAAAGTGTGTTGTATCTTCGGAATCAACGTTAAGTCCTCATTATTGCTTATTCTCTCTAGATCTACTCATTTTATCTCTATTGGATCCATAGATCTAATCTATCATAAATAGATCTATATTATATTATGTGTATCTCTATGAGATTTTGATGGATCTATTTAAGTTAAGGGACTTTGATTTTGGATCTAGAGTTGATGTTGGGTCGTTCTTCACTATCATCACTCGTTGATAGGTAGGTGGCTTCTCTTTCGCTCTACTTATTTTAGAACTTGAAGGCTTAGTTAAATTTGAATGTTTTTATTGGATTTTAAAAGGAAACATTGAATGATTTTATGAAGGAAACCCTTTTTGGTTTATGATTTGAAAACATGTGAATTTGATGGATTTTGTAAAACTTCTTCTTTTTATAATTTTATATTGTGGTTTTAAAATTACAGTTTTGGTTTAATGAAATTAAGATGTTTAATGAAATATTTTAAAGTATGGAAATGGTTTACACTACTGGAAATAATACCTATACCCATGGTTTTAAAACCGTGGGTATGGCCCTTGAAACTGTGGGTATACCCTATACCCACGGTTTTAGTAACCATGGGTTGCAGTGCCGTCGCAATAGGTCTATACCCACGGTTCTCTAAAAACCATGGGTATAGACCACGAAAAATTGTTAATTACACATGGTTTAATAAACCGTGGGGTATTGATGTATACCTACGGTTTTCAAATCATAGGTATTGATGTATACCCACGGTTTTCAAACTGTTGGCATACTGATTTATAGGTTCCCCAGGCCATATTACACCTGCAGAATTATAGTGACCCATATTTACCCACGGTTTACCAAATCATGGGTATAGACAGGGTTCCCCAGGAAGCAGCTACACCTCCCACCATTTTTCACCTCCATTCTGCACTTGCAATAGCACACATACATGGCATGTCAAACTAGATGTTCAATAATCCAACCTAATCCCCAACATCTAAACAGTTAAACTAGAACTGTCAATCCATTATATGGGTGGTTAAATACACGATCCTCTTTGTATAAAAATATCATCCTTACCTCATACATATGAAAATGAAAGCACAATACCAGAACAAGATGATTTACAAAGTTTAGTCAAAAGCCTACTTTCTATGTTGTTTATACGAGACAACACGGATACTCTAATAATATCAATACTAATTGGTTATACACCATGACTATAAAAATCCATCAAATGGTTATACACCCTATCCTTTATTCAAAAATTGGTTATACAACACAATTTAAAACTCCTTCAGTGATTGGATATATACCCCATCTAAAAGCCTCCTACAACTGTTTATATACCCCATCCACAAGCTCCTTTTTAGAGTTGATCACATATAGAAAAATAGACTTCTTTAAATGGTATTCCTCAAAAAGTCCCAATGCACAAAGTAAAACAACGATCTCCTCATAGAAACTACTTGATCTCTCCTACAATGATCCATCCAATTGAACATTAAACAACACTAGTTGGCATCCACAAGCCATTTCTAAATAATGAGCTCACACCCTCCCCCTCCCCCTGCCCAGCCCCTCCCCCTCCCTCCCCACTGCCCAGCCCTCCCCCTACCTCGCCCCCCTGCCCAGCCCCTCCCCCCTCCCTCCCCAGTGCCCAGCCCTCCCCCTACCCCTCCCCCTCCCCCCTACCCAGCCCCTCCCCCACCCTCCCCATTGCCCATCCCCTCCCCCTCCCCCTCCCCCCCCTAGTCAGCCCCTCCCCCTCCCTCCCCACTGCCCATCCCTCCCCCACTGCCCAGCTCTTGGTTGAATACCTGATTCGGGTAGCATAATGAAACCTTTTAGAAAATATTATAACAGATTTTATAAGGTAATACAACTCATTATAATATAAAATATATTATAATAGATTATAACAGGAAAAAAAATTATGAATTCAACTCTGAAACTGAATAAGTTCCCTTAAGATATGTTTTTTGTAAGGTACTACAACTCACTGTAATAAAGAACATATTAGAACACAAAACATACCAGATTACATCCCTTAAGATATGTTTTTTGACCCAATCCTTGGTGTTGTCATAAGATATGTTTCTCAAAACATATTTGATTTTTTCTTACTCTTGCAATAAGAATGGACAGTCATTTAGTATTCAGTATTTTAGTTATAAAATAATCATACCTGAAATCATAGAAATAATTTGTTGAAGATTTAAGATTCATTGTAAGATGCTACATGTGTACAGAATCATCAAAACCCCATATAATGTTGTTCAACTCATTTAGAGGTTGGAATAGAGTATTGTAGTTGTTCAGGTTTAGTAACAGTAACAGAGTGTGCCACTAAAATCTGCTTCAAAGCCTGAATCTCCCTACATGAAATATGTAGATGCATGAAATGTTTTATTTGGATGCAGACCCAACCAGGTAAGGTACTGCAACCTGTTAGAAAACATCCTAAAAATTTGATAAGGTACTACAACTCACTGTATTACAGAACAGATTATAACAGAAAACAAATCTAAAATCAGGTGTCCAACTAAATATGTTCCCTTAAGGTATGTTTATTTAAGGTGGTATAACTCAACTGTAATATAAAACATATTATAACATAATAAATTCTATTTTTGTTCCCATAAGGTATGTTTGTTAACCCGATCCAGAGTTCTTTCAGTAGTTAGTTTGTCAAAAAAGATTTAATTTTTTCATACTCTTGCAATAAGAATAGACAGTCACAGTTTGTATGTAGTGTTAGTTATAAAAAATTATAATTTGAAATTGTAGAAGAAAGTGTTCTTTTGTTGAGTAGAGTGAGAAATTACAGTAATCCAGCTTGAGATTTTAGCTCAAACTCATTACACAACTTAAACTCAGTCAAATACTGGTTTTCAAATTCAAATTTGATTTGATTTTGAAAATGAAAAAATCAAACCCACCCATTTAATCACTACTAAAGTACATGAAATTAAAAACAAAAAACATATAAAAGGAATTTATAAATTATCTTAAAATAATAAATATAAATTAACAATAATTTATATATTAAAATATCAATATGTTGATTAATCTCATTAAATACTAGATGGAACTCACAAGATGCTCAATATAGTTGAATTCAAGTTGTTGTATAGCTTTAGTATGCCGATCTCAGATTCATCTCAACAAATATAAAGTGAAACTCATAGAATGTCCAGTCAAACTCATGAAGAATGTGATTATCACTGTATCATTTACTACTTGAGTTATAAACAATATAAACTTCCATACATCCTATCATGTTGAAGAGTTAGTTGGGAAAAAAATACTTGCATCAATCCTTGCTGAGACATAAATGATACAAATCTCTTAAGTTTCTTCTCTATGCTTGTAAATTGAAGGAATTCATTCCATCATCCCATGCACAGTCACCAATATTTCGGTTCATCGCTATATTGGGATTAGAAAAATCAAAGTATGTCTAGAAACTATTATACATGACCCACAAATCTACAAATTTGCATCATTGAACAGATCCATTGACTATTCATGTGAGATGAATATCCCATAATGGAGAAAAAACTCACTGAACCACAACATAATCATACTGAAATACTACCTTGTCAATATACATTGGAGTCAATAGTGAAAAAATAATTGTATAAAAGCATTATAATCATCGGTTTCATATGTTTTTAGTCCACAAAAAATCAATATACAGTGGAGTCAATAGTGAAAACATATCACCTGCATTCATATGTTGGATTAAAGTAAGGTTAAATCCATGATTTTACAACCAATAACCTGAATTCATATAGTGTGTAACTGAAAATAAAAAATTATGCATGGTAAGGAGGTTAATTCCATAATTTTAGGAAAACATACCTGTTGTAGAGATCTGGCACTTATTAGTGTAGGATTCCCTTGATCTCTTCATGTGCAGAGTGAGTCACCTACAATATATAAATAAAAATAATCAATATTCATCTTAAAAGATGAAGTGCATAATAACGTATGAAAAAGTATTATGCGAAGGGAAATACTGCAAATTGTCTAGGAGATTATTTCAATGATATTATGAGAACATTCCTATTGCGGGGTGAGCAACACATTGATCAAGATTCGATTGAGTATAAATAGTTGACAGCTATAGATGAGGATAGAAATAATGATCTTGAGGGAATTAGGGAATGAGATGGAGTGAATCTGGAGGGTTTCTGACTGAAATTCTTCGAAGGAGTAGGAACTGTGGGAAACGTATGAGGAGATGAGGAAATTTGGGATGATGAACCATAGTATATGATGAAAAAATTAGCGAGGAATATGCCTTCAGTGTTTTTTGGGTACTGGCGATGGGAGGGGAAATGCAAGAGACAACCCTAGGTCCAGCGCCGGAGAGGAAACAGCAGTGTGAACCATAAGAGGGGTGCCGAAGGGGAAATGGAAGCAAGATTCGTAGGAATTATGTCGGAGGTGAAACGGGTGTGGGGTTCATTGATGAAGGTGGAGGCGGAGGTGAATGGGCTCGTGACGAATGAAATGAAACCCTAAGATTGAGGGAGGAGTGGAGGATGGATGCATGAGGGAAATGGGAACTTGGTTCACAGATGCCTGATTTTGGAGGGAGAAATTTGTTTTGGATGGTGACGTGGCTGCGTAATAAGGTGACAGGTAAGCTGGAAGAAGCCTGTTTTAGTATAGATAATAGATGTGTTACATATATTGTGTATTAAATGGGTGAGGGTAGGGTTGTGTATGTCTAACCGAGAACTGAACAACTTGCAACTTCCATAGCTCATAAGAGATAAATAAGGGTATTATCGTGTTTAAAATGGATAGTTTGGCCTTATATACACTGGATATTATATGGTGTGGTTTAATGGATTGATGAAAATGATATCACATGTTTTAATGTGGTGATTCATGGGATGTTCTAATTGATTCACTTATTTGGGAACATGATGAGTGAAAATCCACCTTACTATGAGTGACATTTACCACTAGGATTATGGATATGGAGGATCATTTTTATGATGCATATTATCTTGACCATTATCAGAGGTGATGAAAAAGGTGTGGAAATAGGCTATTAGAGATGTTGCTCATTGTGGTTATTGAGGTCATTGAGGTCATGTGTACAAAGTTTAGGTCCCATGAATTTGTTTTGACCCCCATTTTTTGTGGTATCCTCCAGATTTAAGCGACATAGGGTAGATGATGATAATGTTAATTGATACAAAGGAGGATACAATGTATTAGGCTATGATTGGAGTGTGTGAGACCACTATATTAGAGTAGGATTCTCACTGTATCTATGTTATAGTTTGGGGATGATTAGTCAGTCATGGTAAAGAACATGAGTCACTGTGTGTTGGGTTTTGTTTAGGATATTGATCTAGTTGTTGGTAAAAAGTTTTGAAACCTAGGGTTCTTGTGATATAATACGTGGATGTGTCAATAGGGAATCATGATTTATACATAATGGTGATAATTTATGAGTTGGAATGTGATTCAAAGTGAAATAAAATTATATGGAAGGTTGAGGGAACTTCTGGTATGATATATTATGTATGTATCTTCCCACATTTGTATTGTACAAGGTAGGTAAAGTCTCACATAGGGATAGTTAAGAAAAACTAGAGCAAGAAGTGGGGAATTTTGATTATTTTTTTGTTCATATCATACACTTGTATATGTATTTATTCTATCTAGGGATATAGTTTGTGGAAACCTACTAATTTTATACTCACAACCTACACATACCCTCTAGGATACATATAAACTTTATATCTCATGGTATAAGGGAAAAGAATTTTCATCAAGATCCTAGTGGAAATAAAGGTGTTGACAGTGTTTGATCTGGTTGATATGGTATTACCATGGGGTCGGGTGGTTCCTCAATGTCAGGATGGTGATTTATTTTTGAAATATCAGCTCCTCCCTCATGCCAGCTCCCCCCCTGCCCAGCCCCTCCCCCTCCCCCTCCCTCATGCCCAGCTCCCCCCTGCCCAGCCCCTCCTCCCCCTCCCCCCTACCCAGCCCCTCCTCCTCCATATTTACTATATACCAATCGAAGATGAGATTCATTGACATCCCAAGTCATATAGTTTTTTTAGGAAAATAAATACACAAGGAAAGTGTTTTAGTTTTTGGTGTTATGACTGAACTGTGTAACAATGTAATCATAAATCGATGACTGAAAGGGGAAAGGGGAAATGAGCGCAGGTTACTTGCCTTTCCTTGTAGAGAAATCATAGTCCTGATCACATTAACACAACAATTTTGTTCCAAGGTTCGAGGTATTTCCTCAAAGCAACTGAATCAGCTTCGTAAGGCCCCCCCGTTTAGAAAGAAACCAAACATAAAAAAAATATGAATCACTCTAGGAACTACAAATCAGTGCCTTTACGTTTAAATCAAAAGATCAGAAGCAACTAAACCTTTTCAACGCCTTCAATAGATGATCTCTTTTTCTTCAAAGTGGAGGACATGATCATACTTGCCTGATGAACATCATCTGCATGCCGAGTATATGAAAGAGAGATTAAGTCAATGCATCCCCCCACCCCTCCCAGCCCTCCACTGCACCCCCCCCCCCCCCCTCCAAACCTTCCCCTCCCAGCCCCCCCCCACCAGCCCTCCACTGCAGCCCCCCCCCCCAGCCCTCCACTGCAGCCCCCCATCCCTCCACTACAGCCCCCCAGCCCTCCCAACCTTCCCCTCCCAGCCCCCCCCCCCCCCCCTTCCACCCCCCCCCCCCCTCTCAGCCCTCCACTGTAGCCCCCCATACCTCCAATGCAGCCCCCCAGCCCTCCCAACCTTCCCCTCCCAGCCCCCCCCCCCTCCCAGCCCTCCACTGCAACCCCCCCCCAGCCCTCCCAACCCTCCCAGCCCCCCCCCCCAGCCCCCTCATCCCTCCACTGCAGCCCCCCCATCCCACCACTTCACCCCCCTCCCAACCTTCCCCTCCCAACCCCCCCCCCCCCAACCCTCCACTGTAGCCCCCCCAGCCCAGGCCTCCCCTCCACTGCTAAGGCCAAGATTATATGGCGAGATAATAATAAACACACCAAACCATAAAAAGATATATGGAATGTGAAAATTACCTAAATAATTGACAAATAACACCCCTAATGAAAACATAATCCAAAATTAATTTCATTGCATAAAGATATTCACATACAAGCAGTCCACCAATAAAAAAACATTAAACTCCAACACATGTCTCTCTGCTAAGTCAAAAATGGAGAGGATTAATATCCCCCCCATCGCCATCATCGTCATCCCCATGTCCAGCATCATCATCATCAGCAACAACATTAGAAGCAATATCATCAGAAACATCATCACCAACTGCACCATTAGCATCATCATCAGTAATCTCATCACCAACAACATCATCAGCAACATCCTCGCCAGCTCTATCGCCACCACCGTCATCACCACTTGGACCCTCATGGGAATCACCCAAGGCATTCTTTAAAGAGATCATTGATTCTATACATGAATGAAAAGTGGAATCAACCTCTGATGATAGTGACTGACTCAAAATTGACAGAGCTTTCATGAAATGTTCATTCATTAGCTTACTTTTTTCATGCTCCTCTAATACTATTTTCTTTGTCACAGCTAATTCAGCACGCGCACTTTTCAACTCAGAGGCCTTAGAGGAGTCCGATGATGACCAATACCTAGTGGGGACAATGTTTTTGCCTGGTCTACAATGGACTCTTTCTGGATGCTTCACACCTAACACCTGACTGAAATGATCATTTGGCCCTAAGTTGTCAGCTTCCTTCTCATCCATGGCCTCCAAGGCAGACTCTTGAAATTATAAACATATTAAATTATGAATTTCATATAAATGTTTGAAATATAAATAAACAAACTTACAATCTTATCTTGTGTTTGTGAATTAACTGCATTCCATCTTTTTTTTTCTACTGAAGCAGAATAATTTGGCACGAGGTACAGGACCTTCAATGCCCAATTCAGCTTGTTGCATATGAGAAGTGCACAAATTTGGATTACAACCATATATGATAAATGAAAAAAATTGGATTGATGTGAGTTGTAACGAAGACCTACAAACATTGAGGTAAATGATAGTCATAACCGATTGGTGGTTTTCTGAAATGGTTTTCAGAAATGGTTTTTTGAAGTGGGTTTTAAGGAAATATACTACTTGTTTGGGAAAAATAGACAAGATTTCTCCTAGTATAAGATGTGATTTCCAGGATACATGGACTAAACAAGGGAAGGCATGAATAATTTATGATGACATGTTATAAATAAGGACATTATTTTAATTCAGATGAACGTATCAACCGCTTCTCTTTTTCGGGCATTGTACTGCGCCCCAATGTGTGTAGATATGTCATTTCATCTTTTTTTTTCGCTGACACTTCCTAAGAAACAAAAAAACAATACAAGTAATAAAAATTAAATTTTATATAAAAACCATTAAAGATGGGTAGTACCTTATATTGTTCAGTCTTCCAATGTGCGATCATTTTTTGATATTGACTTTTTGGACAGTCAGGGTTTGTGGGTACACCCTCTAACTCAGTACCTAATCTTCTCCTCCAACCAATATGTAACACATACTTGTATGAACTCCAATACTCTCCAAGATCACTCAACCTAGTAGCTTTGGAAGATTCACTGTTAGGAAAGTTAAATTGACTCTGCAACGAATATGTTAAGTCATATAAATACATTACTAATATAAATATAAATTTATAAAATTTTCGTACCCATATCTTCACCCATGCCCTATCCTTGATGTCATCACTGATATGTCTCCATGAGACCGGTTCCACCGGAACGATATCATGATATTTGGATAAAGTAGACATGAAACTTCTACACTCCTTATCATTTTTACCTACCATTTTATTTTGAGAATTGTAATCCACCATAATCTGAGTTTCACGATTCCAGGTATCCCGCATTCGAGTGTGCCCATGTTGCCTATTAGAAGATCCCACTAAATAAGATAAGAGGTGAAAATAGAAGAGTAAAGTGACAATACAATAGGAAAAAAGTGAAATGCTATAATTTGAAACATTTATAATAAAAAACCCGATGCAGGCTTCTGAATAGGCTGTGAGGCATCCGTGGACTATGATGGATCAGCATCCTCCGAAGGAAGTATCTGTTCCACAGCATTCTCTAGTTGATCTTCATGAACATGAATGGAGACTGAAGGAACAGACTCAATATGTGTAAAATGGATGGTAGGAAAAGGAGGTGGTGTAGACATGTCAGAATATCTATAGTAGGTCTGGGGATACATGAATGGATATGGAAATTGTGCAAGTGAGAACATCGGTTGAGTCGGCGTGGACATGGAATGGGAAAACGATGGTAAATGGGATGATGATGGTGGCATGTATGGAACATCCCAGGGGTCTCAAGAGAAGGGAGGACATGTATGGTAGATGGGATTTCTACTAATGGGTCAGTGTGGGGAGTGGTAAGACGGGAGCTCCGCCTAGGTCTAGGAGGATCCATGCTCGGTCCCATACTGGGAAGAGGAAGCTCTGGAGTTATATGTCCCTAAAAAATTTGATCAAAAATATGAACTTGATATTATATGTAATGCAAAAGATAAATATTAGAATTAATATACTCACTAAAGACAACTCACGCTCGCATATAACAGGATCAACATCAAATAATCTCTTCTTGCGAGCTTCTGTAGTTTTCTTCATAATCTGCATAAGAATGAAATAAATATTTTTTAGCAACAATTTTTAGAAATCATACATACAACTTAAAAAATGTCATAACATCTTTCAATAATGATAATTTACAACCAAGTTATACAATTTTTAAAACCACATTTTAAACCCAGTTTTCTGAATTGAAATAAATATAATTAAATGAAATGAAACCAAACAATACTAAAACAGACATATCATTCCAAACTAAACTAAATTAAAGTAATTACATAGTACCAACCTGAGAAACTCACGTCAAGGTAAACTGAATGAACTCTGAATATATATGGTTGCTTTTATATATTACCCTCCACTACCTCAGGTTCAACATCATCTCTCACAATGGGACAATTTGTGTCATCAAATACAATATTTTGGCTAACACCGATGGGGTGTCAATAGTGACAATTTCATCCCCAACATCATGAAAAATATTTCTTGGGATTACTACATTAATGACACTGTAATCAGGTTTCAGATGATCTTTCACATAAAACACTTGTTTTTCCATTGATGCCAAAATGTATGGTTCATCGGTATGCAGGAATCGACTCATGTTAATAACTCTAAATCCACAATCATCAATAAATGTACCATGGTGCGTCATTGAATCAAACCATTTAAATTTCATCATAGTGACTCGACCTTGAGAGTAGTAATCCAATAACAATATTTTCTCAACCAGTCCAGAATAATACACATCTTCATATCGAGGTCGACTATCTGATGCACTAGCATAACAATCTGTTCTAGTAGTTAACATAACGTCATCATGATGTGTTCTCATTTTCACCACTTTATCAGTTGTAACAAATTTATATCTATTGATTATTAAATATTTTCAGTCACGAACCAAAGAATTGGGGCCAAAAGACAATGCTCTTAATTCTTGAGAAATGAAGTCAGCAGGTAAACTCAATACCTGGAATACATATGAGTAATATAATTAAATATATATCTATATTTTATGGTATTTAATGTAATGGTCATACCTTTGATTTCAACCAAGCTGGGAACTCTTGGCTCTACATAGCCTCTCTCCTTCTCAATGGCAAAGACCAATGAAATCTACATATAATTTGTTTATGTTCTCTACATAAAATGACAATAAAAGTATAAGGTATATGTGATATGATATCATATGAGATAAAATATATATATTCAAATTACTTACTTGATATAGGCATCGAAAAAACCACAATTAAACAAGACTATACGATGTGCCATATTCCGCTCTTCAAAGCTCAATGTAACCAATGTATATGACCCGAAAATTCCACCTGTTTGGGGAAGAGATGGAAACGAGGGCTAAATCTCCTCATATTGCTCATCTTCGTTTTTCATTGGTCGATTATGTCTTGTGCTCACATCAGACAAATACATTGAACAAAAATCCATACAGTCTTGGGCCAGATAACTCCTCACAATGGAACCTTTAGGATAATTCTAATTTCGGACATATGATTTCATTGTGCACATATTTCTTTCAGTGGGATACATCCCCCAAAAAGTGACTGGTCCCCCAAGAAGTGTCTCAGTTGGAATATGAACTGTTAAATGCAGCATGAAAGTGAAAAAGGATGGAGGAAACTTTTTTTCCAACTCACACAGAATTAACGGTTCATCTTGCTTCATTTTATCATTAATGATTTAGATAACCTTTTAGCACAAAGGTATCCAAAAAAATGACACAACCGAATCACTTCCACCCTTACATTATTGGATAGAAAATGCCGAATTTCTATTGGAATCAATTCATGAAGAAGGATGTGATAATCATGAGTTTTTAGGGATTTCAATTTCAAATGTATTTTATTGACTCGTTTAGATATATTGCTGGAATAGCCATCTAGAATCTTGATATTCTCCAATACTGCCAGAAATTGATCTTTCTCTGCCTGTGTCATCACATAAGAATCACAGGGAACTTTCCATTTGTTTTCACTGATACAAATAGGATGTAGTTCTGGTCGAATACCCCAATCCAATAAATCCCGACGAGATTGGAAGTTATCTTTGGTCTTCCCCTTAATATTAAAAATAATTGCAAGCAACATTTCACATATATTTTTCTCAATATTCATTACATATAAACAAAGATGTAACAAATTAGTAGACCAATATGGCAACACAAAAAAAATACTTCTCTTTTTCCAATTGTAAGTGACTTCAGTATCAACATTCTCCTCTTTCGAGATTTCAACTGACCTTTCCCTAATGAAAAGCTGAAATATTTAAATTCATCAAGCACATCACTTCCTGACATACGTTGAGGTGGTTCTTCAGTGTCAACATTATTATCAAACCTCCGACGATTCTTTCTGTATTGATGATCCATTGGCAAGAATCAGCGATGCCCTATGAAACTGAAACTACGACGATATTCAAGCCTTCTCGATCGTGTATTCTTCATACAAACGGGACATGATAGTTTTCCCTTCGTTCTCCACCCAGACATCATTGCATAGGCATGGAATTCATTTATGGTCCATAGAAGGGCAGCACGCATCTGAAACATATTCTTTGAAGAAGCATCAAATGTCTGCACACCTAAATCCCAAAGTTGTTTCAACTCTTTTATTAAAGGCTATAAGTAGACATTTATATCATTACTAGGAACTGAAGGTACAAATATCAGTATACTCAATAAAGTTAAAGGTTTTTAATACACATCCACGAAGGAAGATTATAAACATGAATAAAAATTGTCCATGTGCTATGATCAGTAAGCATCTGACCAAATAGATTAAAACCATCACATGATAGGACCAATCTGAAATTACGCACCTCAGCTGCAAAATCAGGATGTTGTGCATTAAATGTCCACCATGCTAATCCATATGCAGGATGGACCATCTCATCATTACCTTTAATTCTCTCAACATTGTGCCATCTCATATTGACTGAGATTTTTGGAGACATGAATAGATTTTGAAGTCTGGGAATCAATGGAAAGTGCCACATGACTTTCTGTGGCACACAAGATGGTGTTTCATCTGCATTTATCTTCCATCAAGATGTACCACATTCTTTACAGTCATTACGGTTAGCTGTTTCCTCCAAAAATAAAATGCAATATTTCAGACAACCATGTACTTTATTAGTAGCAAATCCAAGCTTCTTAATTAACTTCCATGCCATGTAATGATTTGAGGGAATATCTGCACCATCAAGAAGAAATTCCTTCAAAAATTTAAGAATATAATCAATGGTGGTATTAGAAATCCCATACATGGTTTTCCCATGATATAACCGCATTAAAAATTCCAACTTGATCATTTTAGTACATTCTTGATATACTGGAGTTCTGGCATCATCCAATAAATTTTTCACTCTGTCAACGTCATCGTCTTCAGCATTTTCCTCATGTGTACTAATATCATTGTCTTATTACATCGACATGCTATCTCTATCAGAATGATGCACATATGGAAACTGATCAAATATCAAATTCTCCATGTCACTTCATTCATTTCGTTTATGAACAGTCGAAGATTGACTCGTCTCTCCATGGTGAAACCAAACATTATAATTTTCTTGAAATCCAAATTTCATTAAATGGTAACTAACTTCTTCTCATCTTAACCATGGTCTTCCAATACAATTATAGCAGAGACACTGTATACAACCTCCATCTGACGCATTTCTAAATGCAAAATCTAAAAAATTCTCCAAATTATTTTGAAACTCGGTTGAAATTCAATCGGTACGATACATCCATATTCTATCCATTCTATAACAAGAAAAAAAATTATCATTCAATCAAAAAAGTAAATCATATTTAAAAAATTCATTACAATCAATTTTATTATTAAATTAATCAAATCATATTAGTAGCTAGAAAAACATATTTAATGACAAGAGGATTCCATGATTGAATAAGTAGGAAAAGGGGGAAAAGGTCTACCTTGAGATGTAAACTAAAGAAAAAATTTAAAAAATACACTCCCAAGTGGTCATTGATGGGTAATAAAAAAGAAAATTTCAATGTAAAATACTCCTTTATAGATATAGAGGCATTATACACATGGGAAGAAAATTTTATTTTAAAAATATGAATTTATAATTTTATAGATTATTTGGTATGGGTTATTTGATAGGGAATAAAACACTCAATGAAAATAGATTAGTTATAACTTTAATGTTTTGGAATTAATATTGAAAAATGTTTCAAGGTATCCTACAAATTTTGTACAACATGATGCTTAAAAGATATAATTTTTATGGATTCTATTGGATCTTTGGAATATTTGTTCATATGGAAAAGATATGTTTTTTAAAATAGACATCATGATGTACTTGGGAGTATTGAGAATCAATGTTTTGGGGTTTCAACCCCTTTAAAGGAATAAAAGTTAGAAACGTATTGTAAATTCTATATAGAAATCACAGAACATGTTTGATATTCTTGAATAATTCTATGGAAGGTGTGACCATCCTATTAATGATGAAAATGAATGCCCAATCATTATACCATCCTGAAAAAAATTGAGTTTTAATACTCAAAATCCTCAAAATAAGAATAGAAAAGTGAAGGAGAAAGATTTAGTTGTTGAAGTTTCACCCAAAGTATCCAAAGGGGAAAGTCCATGGATCTTGGATAGTGGATGTTTTTCTCACATGATAAAAGATTTAAAAACATTAAAATCTATTGAAAAATGAAATGGATGCTTAGTTACCTTCATAAATGATGGGTCACTAAAGGTTAAAGGAGTTGGTTTAATTGTTATTGGTAAAGATAACCTTAAATAAAAAAACACTCTTTATGTTGATGGATTAAAACACAATCTATTAAGTGTTTCTCAACTTTATGATAAAGGAAATATATTTTTTTAGGAATTATTGGTTATTGGTTGAGAAAATTGAGGATGTAAGAGTGGTTAAAAGAGGATAAGAGTGCTAGAGGAAATTTATTCCAAGTGGGTGATGTTGAAAATTCATGTTATCTAAGCATGAATGAAGAGAATGAATTATAGTACTGTGGGATTGGAGAATATAAATGTTATATTTTTTAAAAAGGAGATGGACTCTCTTTTTATTTTTATAGAAGATGATAAATGGAGAATATATAGAGAGTGTTCCTTATTGGGGAGACTTAGGGAGTTGGAAGTTGAAACTTAGAGAAGAGTTCATGTGTTGTTCCCCATGTTTTTGAAAAATAAAAAGGAGGAAATTGAAGAGCCCTTGATGATCAGAAAACTTAACATGTCTTAGAGTATAAGATCCCTCATTAAGTTAATTTATCAAGGGGGTGGTGATTAAATATTAATTAATACATTGCTAGTATAGTGTTGATCTTTACTCTAAGGGTTAGATAATTAGGAAAACCATTATTCATTACAATACTTCAGTATTTAAAAACATTTTTAGTGTTTGATTACTCTGAAATTGTTAATGAATAAAATAAATTCAGGGATATTGAATGAAATTTTTATGTTTTATTTACTGTAATCATACTCATTGATGGGTAATAAGTGAATTCAAGATAAGTTTAAGAAAAATTAATAAATAAAATCCATCAAATTCCATGTCTACATCATGGTTATAATGACCCCTACTTTTTATATGGGAATTTACCATTGAATAAATTATATGTGTGATATTTCATAAAAAATAAACAAAATATTACTAGAAATTCAGAACTTTACATGTCCATAATATGATCATTGTCCATTATAGACATTAGAGATATAGTTGTTAGAATGTGATAATTAGAATTAGTGCATATTAAGGGTAATTATGAGAGATAATTTATATATAGGGGTAAATGATGGCCTCAACTAGTAGGAAATAACATTTTTGAAACACAGTAATCTGAGCTTGGGAGTGAAATTTCATAAATGGGGTTTTACCTTGATAAATTACAAGAAGAACATTAAGAAGTGAGACTTGATCATAACAATCAAGTGATGAGATGAAGGTGTTGAGAGTATACATGTTGGAGAAGAAGATTCATCAATTTCAAGTGATGAGGAATAGTATCATTCATATTATACAAGGCAGAGAATATAAGTGAAGCTCCAAAATATCATTAAAGACCAAATACAGTAAGTAAAAAGTAGGAGAACTTTAAGGATAACAAATCATACATCATTATTTTCTTAAGTAGAACCTAAAAATACTAGAGAAAATGACAATTTAGTAACCTAACCATATTACTATATCAAGACTATATATCATTATAATCCCCCTCCATTACTTCATACCATGATTTTTGGATCCATTCCCTATGAATCTAGGACCACGGTATCCTTATAATACTAGTTTCACTTACCATCTTTCTCATCACAAACATGTCCATCTTGAAATGGAAGATTTTCCAACTACCCATAACCTAACCATATCATCACCATCGGCTGTATCTTGAACCACCCCTATTCAAAAAGATTGGACCCTCAAGGAAATATTCTGCCCCTGACCTGGGTAGTCCTAAGCATCCTTAGATGAGGTACCATCTGACCTTAACTCACAACCTATGTCAATTATCTAATTCGAGTCAGCAACTATCAGAGACTCAGCACCATTCTTATTCCTGAAATAGCATTTTATATCTTTCCTCTTATTAGAATAAAAATATCATGATAAATCATTATGACGTTCATCCTTAACAATCCCAATGGCTTGACACCCTGAAAAAAAAGTGGGGTATCCTCATATTCAATTTTCAAACCAAAATCATTATCCAGCATACAGAATGCTACCTTCTCAATGTAAAGGGGGATTAGGTTCACTTCAACCAAGATACAAGCATAGAATCCAAACTTGGATTCCTCTGTTTCTTGGTCCATTTTAATGGAAACACCCATAGTAGCATCAATTTCATAGAGATTTTTTTAAGACATAAAATCCAATAAATACCAAATATTTTCAAACAAACCTAATCCCTCGAGTTCATCACCTCAACAGGATTAAATTTGTGATCCCACTCTTATAAGAACACTATTCTCAGAATTAACACAATATATCCAATTACTCATGCATTTTTCTTTAGCTCATGAGAAGAAAATAGTATGTGAAAGTATCCACGCCCCATAGGGATAAATTTTAAGTTTCTAAAACCCTAAAAGTTTGATAATTGATTGACTAATCTGTGTATTCCAGAACTTATTTCCAAAAGGATGAACTAGTCAGGAGTTTACCAAATACCAATAGATCTTGAATAATTTCAAAATTACATCCTAATTCGCATTAAGATTTACAATATTACCTTTTTTAAGAGGTGATGGTCGGGATGTCGAGGTGGAGGCGAAGGCCGGGAGGTCCGAGTCGGGAGCCGGTAGGTGAAGTCGGGAAGCGGAGCTGGGAGTCGGAGCCGGGAGTCGGAGCCGAGAGTCATAGGTCGGGGAGGGGAGTCAAAGAGGGAAGGAGAGGTCCAGGAGGCGGTGGTCGGGGAGGGGAGAACAGGGTCGGGAGTCGAGGGTTGGGGAGGTAGGGTTGAATCGGGGAGCGCGATGGAAGTTTGAGGAGGAGGAGGATCCCGATAGTTAGGTCCGATGGAAGTTTGAATACCCACGGTTTTAATAAAACCGTGGGTATAGACAACTAAAACCAATCTATCCACACGGTTTAAAGAACCGTGGGGATAGACGCGTGGGGATAAACCCCATTTCCAGTAGTGTTATATGGAATGAATCGATATGACACTTTGAATATGTGTTTAGTGTGTGTTTATGAGCATGTGGGATAGAACATGATCGGAAGTTTCACAGTCAAATAAGAAAAACATGGGATGGGTCATTATCAGAAGTTACATTATCATGTGGGTCCTCAAGAAATGACTCGGTGATGGGATGACTCACCACTCATTAGTATAGGGAGGTCCACAACATGTGTGTGTGTGTGTGAACATGGTATGGCTATGATAAGAGTGAAGAAATGGTAATAATCTTGTTTATTATCTTCATAAATAGAAATCATTTATGGCATTGAATAAACTATTTAACTACTTCTCATATATTTTATATAAAATGTGATAAGTTATTCTTGTCTTAGTGGAGTGTGTTGGGAAGTATCTAGGGATTGACTACTGAGTGTTATTATCACGAACCGAGATGGGTCGTCATCTGAACCGACGCCCGACCTGGTTCGCGGCAAGGACCAAAGGGCATTACCGATCCCCATGGGATGGCACAAGTTCCCAGGTATCGATAATATCATGTGGGAACAATTTACCCGAATTTACAAGCAGAAAATAACAAACAATGTAAATAAAAAGAAATGAAAATCACAACCAAACAAGCCTTTAACAATTTACAGATTTTGAGTTATAAGTTTTAAACAAAGACCAAAAAGGATACTATAGAAGGAAGGACCAAAAACCAACTCAAAAACCACCACGTGGAAAGAGGGTAATCACCCTGAAGCCACCTCCAAAACACCACACCAAGAAATACCACTAGTAACCTAAACCACCATCTCCAAAGGCTTTACCCTTACCTACATCATACAATACCAATTCTACTTACACCCAAGGGTGTAAGTAGGGTGTGATCCAAATCTTAGGAGGATTCCACCCAACAAGGATTCCATGAATTAAACATTATAAGATAAATAAACTTGCAAGTTTTATAAAGAAATGCTAGATGCATTTTAAGGAAAACAACTTTTCAAGGAAACATGCTTGATTTTGAAATAACCAAAAAATTATATTTTATACTGACGATAAGTACGATATCACCATAGAGCTATAGTAATGGGAAATTCCATCTAGGCACTAGCTAGAAATGGGACACTAGAACCTCGCATATCGATGAAATGTGGATTGGAAACCTGACTAACAACGTTATCATGCACGAGACACTAGGAGGGGGAACCCCATTGGCCTAATGGTCTCCAATCATCGTCAATATTTAGTTAGTGTTGTCATCCCCAATATTGCTAAGTGAAATAGGGTCAAAGCCACTTATATATCACTAGAACACTAGTCCTAGTCCACCAACCTAGTTACTCGGGTTCCCTTTTTGCTCAATCAAGTTCCACATTTCACATAATGAACCACTTTAACATTGCACAAGGAAAAAAATGCATTACACACACAAAAAGCCACTATTTTCACACCAAAATCCCATTTTTAAAATAATACTCACACCAAAAACCTTTCCAAACCTGGTTCACACCATATACATAATTAAACAAACCAATTACACAATTTATAAAACATTTTCAAATATCATAAAAAGGGTTTACACATAAAACACCCCCAATTTCATATAGAAAAACCAATTTCAGGACAAATGTATATTAAATTCTTTCAAAAACCACGTTTTCACCATGCACATTAATCAAAGAACATTCTAAAACATTCAAGCAAGTATAAAAATTTATCAAACAATGGTTAAGCATGGAATCACCTACGTTGGGTGTAGAAATCCCTTAAAACCAATGTGAAACTCTAACCACACCTCAACTGCATCACAAGAAAGAGATATAGAACCCTAATCATGAAGATAAAATAAAAAGACTCAAGATAAAAACCTAAAAATAAATCCCTAGCCACTGGAGAAAAGGAATCCCAAGAAAAGAGGGAAGAAACCCTAAAGTAGGGGGAAATTAGGATGAAGAAGACACTTACTTGGTGAATTGGGGAGGAACCACACCAAATCTGGTAAGAAATCAAGGCCCTGAGGGAGGATAAAGGTGGGGGAGGTGAGCTTAGGGTCTGGAATCTTGAAGGAGGGGAGAAAATGAGGGATTTGGGGTTAAAATCAAGAGGAGAGAGAAAATTCCTAAATTATTAATGAGTTTTACAGGGCACATAGTTAGTCCACAAGGTTTGGAAAACCATGCATCAACCATGAGACCACTTGTACCAAGGAAGACACCTACCACATGGGCAATCTTCACGGTCTGGCTAATTGTGCAGAAGTCATGTAGTCGCTTCTGGCTGAGACTACGACCTACTGCATGGCTACCTGGGCAAAGGTGTACGATTACCACTAACTATGTGCTAAATGTGCGCCAAAGTATGTCCACCCAAAATTTTACACTTTACTCAAAAACTTAAAAAGAGATCTATAGGGAGAAAGGTAGGCCAAAATTAAAAGGAAACATACCTCAAAAGAAAATCATAGATCTGACAGTAATACTCACCTCTACTTGGGCACTTTGGTGCATTTTCCGATGTTCTTTATCAGGAAATTTTCCGATGTTCTTTATCAGGAAATAGGAAAGGGAAAGGTATCTTACTTCTCTAGTGATTCATCATGATACCATGGGTGGGGAATTTGGAGTTGGAGCTTAGATTTAGTTTGGGTGATTCTTTAGATGATGCCACTTTGGTGTCACAAGGTTATGTCATTTTTCTATATTTATTGGTTGATGTATCTTGTTTATGTTGTTATGTTGATATTGGTGTTCTGTTGGTTTTACCTTTGAGTTGTATTGGTTATACTAACGCATCATATGGATGGTTTGTTTGTTTATATTTTGTTTTGACAATATGTTTGGTTTATATTGATAAAATCATCCCCCAATGTTCTCTTAATCCCCTAACATTTATTGTCAGGCTTTGGTGTCTTGGGGGTGACACCTATTGTTAGTATAACCTCTTCCTCCTCTCAAACCAATGAGTTGGGGTGAGATGTTACAACTGAGGACACTCCCAAAAACTCCAAATATTTTATTAACATTTTATAATAAATAATAAGGTTAAAAACACTTTATGACATTTGAAAAATAAATAATAAAACATTTAACTCCTTAAAGTTTTCACACTACATCATCAAAAATCCTCTGAATCATCATCTCATGATAATCAACTGATATATGATAGCTTTGATTGAATAATATAGAAAATCCTAGCATTATATCATAAGGCATGCATATCCATGAACCAAACCATGTCGTAGTGACCCACACTATATCATGGTTTACACTAGATCAAACCATGGAATGGTTTATACCACCATGTCATGGTTTAGTCTTTATTGCTTATTTTCAACAATCACCATCTTAGACTAAAGCCTCATCGACCTAACAAACTTTTATGTTATATCAAATCGTATGTAACAACTTGTGAACCAGTATCCAAAACTCCTACATATATTCTGAAACTTACTTTTGAAAAGTTATCATTAATTTTTACTACATGTTACATCATATGTAACCACTTGTGATATTGCATACAAAACCTCTTTTAGATATCCATCAAAACACTTTTGGGGTAGCACTCAAAGTTTTATACGAACAATTTAAAAAAAACTAATCCCCATTCACACAACCACAATGTGTTACTTCATTGGGAATTGTAGTGTTTAAAATAATTAAAAATTATCTAATCCATAATTCTACAGAAAGTGTGTAACAACCTAACTTGATATCCACCAAGACGGTTCCCTAAGCCGGTTCACCTCATGGCCTCATTCACACCTCCTCATACACTAGAAGATTCCGACTAGCAATGATGGTCTAACGGTTGTACAGTGGGGAGACTATACCCACTAGTTCAACAATAATTATAATGGAAGACAAAATAATTAAAGGTAGCAGATTATGATAACAACTGATAATCAATAATAAGTGAATGAATAGCTATGCATGAACATGCTACAATATACAGGAAACATGTATATAAAAGGTAATACAATATACAAGGTTAGAATAATAATAATAAATAAATAATAAAAGACTCAAACTTTGGGGGTAGACCAAGTACATGATCAGCCGCTACTCCCAATCTCTCATGTCCAATCATAGCCCAAATGAAAGAAGAATGGCATAGAGCACAGTTCAGCTCCTAACCCACAACCAAGAGATTTGTTTGGGAACCAAATGGTGACCTAAATAGGGTGTGAGATAAACTCAATAGAACTCCATCAATGGTGTATAATACAATTCAATCCATGAATATAAAATGAAGTAGTGTGTAGGTTTAATAAATAAATAGTATGTAAATAAGTTTAATCAAGTCGGGCTTAGGTTCCTCATGGACATCTAGTCGACCATACCTACTTCGGCCAAAGCTGGAATATCTCTCAACATTCCATCATGTGTGTATATGAATATATGAAAATGTATATATATGTAAGGATATACATCCATTGTTGAGGACCTTATGCATAAGACTAAGGCACCCATATCTTCTCTTATAAAGGGAATTCCCTTGTGTGGCCTTTTCGAACCCTCCACACAAGGAAAACCCCCCTCCCCACGAAGAGGTCACTCCAGAGAGAGCCCCAGCCGGGAAGGAGCTGTTGCCAGCCGAGATGGCAGAGCGTCCCGGAGGGTGACAACCCGGGCGGCGATGGTTCGTCAAGCAATCCATCAGCACGGGTGGGTTGCGCCTCATTTTGCCCACCCAGTCAGAAACCGGGTGACCCGGCAAGGCAAGTGGATCCCGGGGGAGAGGTTCGCCCCGAAAGCGGACTCCCAGGATTCGAACCCTGTACCTCCCAAATAACGGCGTTGTTGTACCCCTCTCCTTCACCACTATGCCACCGCCGAAGCGGCCTAAGGCACCCATATAATAATAATAATAATAATATAAGAGTCTCATTATTTAAATATGGGTACCAACCCAAGAATCTAAACTGAGTATACAGAGTTCCATTCCCATCAATCCCATTCAATGATGTGAAACATCATTTCCAATATCCTAATCATAGGCGTGAAACATCATGTATAACACCTAAAATGATTTGAAACTCCTTGTCTAACATCCTAGACTAAGGGGTGTGAAACGTCATGCACAACAACCCCAATCAAGGCTTCTTAGTAATAATCATGTATAAGGTGATTCAAATTTCCCTATGAGCCCTTAACCAAGGCGTTATATAAAGAGGAACCCGATATTGCTCAAGGTGTGATGTATCCCATCTAAACTATGAGCACATCCAAGGTATTCCTACTTGGGAATCCAAGGATCACTCAAGGCGTAATAATTCATCTTACCCTTTTTAGTCATATCATTTGTAAGGATAACCCATGCATATAGCAATGAGTTATAAGGGGCTAGGTGAATTGTCCATAAAATTTGGCACCATACATGTTAAAAGTTATATCATAATCCATGAGAATTATCCATTCCAGAATATGCACGATTTTTTTTAAAGGTTGGGGTCGAAGCCTCATTTATTATTAAACCAAATCAAATACCTCTTTTAACTCAGTAGAGGGAGACCCATTACATAGCCCGAAGGCCCAGTGGGAATTTAGCCCATTAAATGGCCCGTAAGCCCAATTTTTTGGCCCAAGGCCCATTCTGTGAATAGTACTACTACAGTACTCATCTGCTACAGTACTACACAGTACCCGCCGCCACTACAGTACCATGTTGCCGCTACAGTGACCTACTGTCACTACAATGCCAACCGCTACTACAGTGTGCTACAGTGCTGCTACATTACCCTGCGCCCAATGAGTTTTGGACCCCCATTTTTCATGTAGGATTATAGGGTGCTTACCACTAAGCCAAACCCCAACTACCATGCACGATTCACCATGATCATTCTATTTTTCAATTAAATTATAAGGAATAAAGAAACCCATGAAAGTATACATGCCATAAAAAAATCCGCAAATTTATTCATTTATTCAGCACACTCACAAGTAATTATGAGGGCCAAGTAAACCATAAATGCCATAAAATGATCCATTTAAATCACTTTAGTTGTCTTATTTGTAAGTAAAAACAAAATCATAGTATAAATAATGGTCAAAGTTAAGTGAGTCATCCACCTCACTTATGGATCATTTAATTCTATTCCTTCCTCACAATTATTAAGAGAAAAGTAAACACACATCACAATGGGTTTTAATTACATAGCCATGGTATAGAGGTCCTGGGTATATAGGCAACACACCCAAAGGGGTGGTTCGGGTTATGGTAGACAACCTCCAATAGTGCAGATAAGTGCACAAGGGGTATGTGATTTAAGGCATTGGCATTTACTTAATTAATTTCACATTTTAGAGTCGATGGGTGAAATGCCTGGCACTGAGCACAATGTCACATTTTATAAATGACAAAACATTAGAGGGAAAGCATATAGATCACCTACCTCATTCTTATGAAGCTTTACTCATCCATTATTGGGCTTTGATTCGATTTGGAATAAGAGAAATCAGAGGAATAGACATATGCCTTGAAAATATGGTATATGAGCGCACGTGGAAATAGAATCCGATACTAAAAGATAAAAAAAGAAAGGAATCGAGAGGAATCATAAACATACTGAGGGCTAACCAACATGACAAATGAACATCGATCCTGAGTTTGTGTGAGGAAGAACCATGCAATCCTAGAGGAAGATGAGAGGGGGGCTCAAGTGGCTTGTAGTGTGTAAGAACCAGGATCTTCATTCAGGTATGTTTTCCCTTTTTCTGGAGTTTTTAAGGAAAATAAATTTTATGGAAATTTCAGAAGTAAACGCCGTGTACTTTCTGAGTACACGCTGTGTAATCTTCCCCGGCTCGAAGCCGTGTGCTGGTCGTGCCCGGGCCACACACACGGTGTGTAAGGCAGAGGTGGAGGCTGGTTAATTCGGAGTACGGAGAAATTAAAGTACACACTGTGTACTCAAGAAGTACATGCCATGCACTTTATTTTTTTTTTCATTAAACGGACTGGGGTCGTGCCTAACCCCCAAAATCATCTTCTTCTCTAGATTTTGTTCGTCCAAGAGCGACCGTACAGCCAGATCTTCGACGGGCTCCCGTCTCGTCGTCTGTTCTCCGATTTGAGCACGGTCGATTGCGTTGGAATCGCAACAGTGAGTTCTTCCTTCTGCTTTAGCCTTGTTTCTTGATTCCTCCTCGTTTCCAAGTTATTGTGGGATGAACGTTTTGTGTGTTTTCTCAGATCTTCATCGTTCTAGGAGGAATCTGTCGTCGAGGTTCACGTATATCGATCTCCTAGGATCGAGGTGGGTGGTTTGTGCCTTTCTGTAGAAAGTTGATGAATATTTTGTGAAAATTCCACCAATACCCTTGAACGGGGTATTGCGTGTTTCCTGTGTTGCCATGTTGTTTGCCTGCTTTGCTTGATTGCTGTATTATAGGTTTATTGCTTGTGAGTAGAGTAATTTATTTTGTGCTCAGGTTGCTTTCCCATGCTTTTTTTTTCTGTTTGGCATTTTTTCAGTTTCCATGCCTAGTTATAGGATAGTGGAACTGTTACTTTTTATGCTATTGAACCTTAGTTGATAGCCAAGTAGTTCTTGAGGTTTACTTGGACGATGCACGCGCGCTGAGCATGTTTTACTTTCCCACTTAGGACTGTGAGAACCTAGAGTAGTTGACCAAAGAGAGAATTGACGGAAGGGATTCTCCATAGTGTCTTTTAATTACAATGTGAGACTATAGGGGGAATTGACGTTGAGTGATTCCTCAGAGAGTCTGTAGTTCCACGACGTGGGACACAGGGGGAATTGATGTTGAGTGCTTCCCCAGAGAGCCTTTAGCACGATACAAGACTATATGGGGAATTGACGGTGAGTGCTTCCCCAGAGAGTCTGCTTAATTACGTAGCTGAACCAGAGGGGTGAGACTGTGTGTGCCTCCCAGAGGGTTTCTAGTACTATAGGTTGAACCATAGGGGTTAGGCTATGAGAGCTACCCAGAGGGTTACCTTTTTTCTTCTTGTTGCTGGTTGCTTACTTGTGTACTTTACTTGTTAGAACTGTGGATTGTAGCTGCTTGTGCTTTCCTGTTTACTGCTTCTTGTTTATTTACTGCCATGTATTCATTGAATGTTAGGCACAAATCTTTGGGTGATTTCCTATTGAGATTGTATCTCACACCCTGTTTGGGCCATGCTTTTGGGCCCAAGCAGACTATGTTGCTGTAGGTATAGATAAGGGAAAGCGCCCTTCTACTTCAGGTTCTTGATTACACTGGAGCTGGGGAGCATGGGACCGTGCCGTGGCTCACGATGCTGAGGATATTTCTTTGTTTTTCTTTTTCACTTGGTTTCAGTTGTATTCCAGCACGTTGTTGTGTTTTCTGCTTTCCATAGATACTTGTACCTGCTACATTATTGTCATCATTGTTATATATCTGCATTGCTTCTACTGTTTGGTTTCTGTTGTTATGCATGTTGTTTACTGATTCCGTTTTTTATTGTTGTTTCCTTATCTTGCATACCTTACCGAATGAGGGAATAGTTTCCCCACCGACTCACCAAGTCCCTCACTGCTAGTCGGCAGCCTCTAGTGTTTGGGGAAACACGCTTGAGGTCATATAGCGCACTGGGTACGGGGCACCAGGCTCCAGATTTGGTTCATTACAAAGTGGTATTAGAGGAGTTCTTTTCTCTTGATTTACTATTTGGAGACTTTAGCCAGGGATAGTATGGATTCGGTACTTGGCATTAAGCTGTGCTCGGGAGTAGCTAACCCGTGTATAGGGAAAAGCCATACTACCTCGTTAATTGCAGTTGCTGATTTTGAGATTTTATAGTTGATCTGATTTCACCGAGAGTGATTCACATGGCTTGTGCTATTACTGTTTTGATATTGCGGTTCTATTCCTGTCGCAACCTGATGAGATGAGGGTATGTCGTCTCATGCATCATATAGACACTTGTAGGAATCACATGTTATGCATTCTTGTCATGCCATCTAGCGTGCATTAGCGATTTCATTCTGCTGTGATATACTTTGTGTAGATTATGCATGTTGTTGTGATAGTTTCTTGATAGATTCTCTGCTGTTATGTTAGAAAACTGTTTGCTTTGTTCCTTGTTTAAAGTGAACGCCAAATTTTGGTTCTTGAGGTGTTATGGACCCTCACGGATCGGAATTTGGCACTTTTTCTCCTTGTTTTTAGTGTTTCTGGAATTCTGTGCAGTTTCTAAGCTACTGCCTAGAAAAACCCAGAATACACGACGTGTACTTTTTGGATACATGTCGTGTGGTTTCTAGGTCGTGTCATTGACCGTGTGAGCAGAACACGGTGTCGTGGAAGTAACTTCGGAAACACGCCGTGTACGGTAGCTACACGTCGTGTACCCTCTGAGCTGTGTACCCAGCTGTGTCACTAACAACACGGGTCGGGGAAGCACGAGTATAACACGCCGTGTCCATAGGGAACACGCCGTGTACTCCTGTCCAGGTACCCGGCCGTGTCACGAACAACACGGGCCGACATTACCTTCCTTTCCACACGCCGTGTTTTCTCAGAACACGACGTGTAGTCCTGTCCAGGTACCCGGCCGTGTCACGAACAACACGGGCCGGTGTTACCTTCCTTTACACACACCGTGTTTGTTCAAAACATTCCGTGTAGTCTTTCCCAGGTACCCGGCCGTGTCACAAAAAACACGGGACGGTGTCGCCTTCACTTATACACGTCGTGTTTGTTCGGAACATGTCGTGTAAGGTCCAGCCGTGTAGATGGACGTATACTCAACAACACGAGTCGTCGAAGCCTTTTCTAGTACACGCCGTGTTTGTTTAGAACACGTCGTGTAGTCTTGGGTTAAGTCGGACCATGTGGGTTAGCCGTGTAAAGAGACTCGGGTAGGGAATAGTTTTCAAGTACATGTCGTGTGTGGATGCAACACGCTGTGTAGTTTGAAGTGTACATGACTTGTAGGGCAGGAGTAAACGCCCATGTCAGTGTCTTAAAAAGACACGTCGTGTAGTTTTTATACACGTCGTGTAGTCGTGTTTTGCAATCTTGTGTGTTTTTCTCCCCCTGTTCCTGTTTTGTACCCTTGTGTTCCTTGTCCTTGTTTTCCTGATCTAAGGTGTGCTTTTGATATTTCGGAGCTATGCCTCCGAGACGTCCTCCGGTCGTACGTCTATCTTCAGGCAGTGATCAGATGCCAGATATGGCTGATTAGGGACTTCCTATCGATCCCCCAGCCGAGCCAGCCTTGGCACCGGTTGTTGTACCAGTTGCAGGTGCGGATGTGCAGTTCAGGGAAGGTTTCATGAGGATGATGCAGACCTTCCAGGGAGCACCTCCTCCTACCACGTCTATGTCAGACTTGATGCGGGTCTTTCAACAGCAGCAGCATCCCACGTTCTTGGGGGAGGGAGGACCTCAGGCTGCAGAGTCATGGCTGGAAGCCATGCTGACTATATTCGAGCATCTAGAGACGCCTCCAGAGAGGCAGGTCAAGCTCTCCACCTACATGCTTTGAGACTCCACCAAGAGGTGGTGGGACGTGGTCTCACAGGCAGGTCAACAGCAGGCTATGACTTGGGAGGAGTTCCAGTGTGTGTTCTACGACTACTTCTACCCGGAGACCCTGAGGGATGATCGAGCCTGGGAGTTCATGAGCTTAGAGCAGGGTACTCTATCTGTCATGGAGTATTCCTCTCGTTTCACCGAGCTGCAACATTTTACACCCCTTCGAGATGGGAGTGGGGTGTTCTTGACGAGGAAATTTGAGGATGGACTCAGGCGGGAGATCTGCTCGCAGGTGAACATCTTCCAGTTGACTTCCATTACTTCCATCGTCAACCAGGCACTGATTGCGGAGCGCAATCTGAGAGACTCTGGAGCTGCGATTCAGGGCGATTCTGCTTCCAGATCTAGCTTTACTCCAGATGCAGCAAGAAGCGCCATAGGGAGCCTACAAGCAGTGATTCGAGGAAGCGAGACGCATAATCAGGCAGTCAGGTGACGTGCTACCAGTGTGTTTGGACGGGGCACACAAGGCCGCAATGCTAGAGAGACCCTGTGGAGTGCCGGTCTTGCGGCAGTATGGGTCACCTTCAACGTTTCTGTCAGGTTTTCTCACCAGCAGCTGGTGATCGGGGTTCTTCCTTGACTCCTCGTTCAGGAGAAGCACCACCAGTTTCTCACCAGTCGGGAAACTGGAGTTCCTCCGGCCGTTCAGGCCAAGGTGGAGGTCGAGGCCATGGTGGTCAGCCACCAGTTCCTCAGCACCAGCAGGGAGGTTCAGCTCAGAGTGGTCAGCCAGGGGCGCAGGGCCGCGGTATAGGCCAGTCTTTCGCCATGGAGCAGACTTATCATGAGCAGGATCCCGGCTCTTCTACTGTTTGAGGTACGGTTTTAGTAGACTCAGTTTTATCTTCATCCCTTTTCTATATTGGTGTTATGCATAGCTTTATCTCTGTTGTTTTTGTAGAGAGCCTTGGACTCTGCATCTTTTCTTCTGCCGACTCGTTGACACTAGACACACCTTTGGGAACGAGGACATCTAGTGTACGCCAGTGTAGAGAGTGCCCTCTCGAGGTTGCAGGGTATCACTTCTTATGGGATCTCTATGTCCTAGAGATGACAGGCTATGATATCATCCTTGGCATGGACTGGTTGATTCCCTTCCAGGCAGTCATTGACTGTTATCTTCGTAGAGTCAGTTTCATCTCACCAGAGGGTGAGTCTTTTCTTCATAGAGGCGAATGGGACGTTTGGGCGAGTCAGGCGGGACTCGAGCATCTTGGGCTAGGAGGGGTGATAGCCCAGATTTCTAGTCTTTATCTCGATGATCAGGGGACTCCACAGTTGGACTTTCCTCCCGTGGTGGATCGCTTATGGGATGTCTTTCCAGAGGACTTTTCGGGTTTGCCTCCGGAGCGTGAGGTAGACTTCTCTATTGAGCTCATGCCAGGAGTGGCATCGGTGTCCATTCCTCCCTATAGGATGGACACACTTGAGTTTTAGGAGCTCAAGAAGCAGTTGGAGGAGCTACAGGCTAAGGGTTTCATCTGACCCAGTACTTCTCCTTGGGGTTCGGTTGTTCTGTTTGTGAAGAAGGCAGACGGTACCCTTCAGCTTTGTGTGGATTATCGGAAGCTGAACCAGTTGACGGTCAAGAACCGATATCCCTTGCCGCGGATTGATGACCTTTTCAATCAGCTTCGAGGAGCCCGGGTGTTATCGAAGATCGACTTGAGGTCCGGTTATCATCAGTTGTGCGTTAGACCATCAGATATACCTCTTATAGCCTTTAGGAGCAGGTGTGGTCTATATGAGTATACAGTCATGTCGTTCGGTCTCACGAACGCACCTGCAGTTTTCATGGCACTGATGAACCGATTGTTCCATCCTTACTTGGATTACTTCGTAGTGGTCTTCATGTAATATATCTTGGTGTACTCTCACACTCGACACGACCATGCCACCCATCTTGAGATCGTTCTGAGTACACTGAGAGAGCATCGACTTTATGCTAAACTCTCGAAGTGCCACTTCTGGATGGATCAGATTCACTTCTTGGGTCACGTCATCTCAGAGGAAAGAGTATCTTTGGACCCATAGAAAGTGAGAGTTGTAGTTTCCTGGGAGCATCCGAAGAACGTCTTTGAGGTACGGAGCTTCCTAGGGCTGGCTGGATACTACAGACGCTTCATTCAAAACTTTTCTCATCTAATAGCACCCTTTACAGGTCTGAACAAGAAGGGGGAAAAGTTATTATGGTCATATTATTGTGAGTCAGCCTTTCAGGAGATGAAAGGGAGGTTGACGTCAACACTGATACTAGTCTTTCCAGAGCCAGGCAAGAGCTACACTGTTTATTGTGATGCATCGGGTATCAGGCTAGGAGTTGTGCTTATGTAGGGAGATGGAGTCGTTGCGTACGGGCCTCAGAAGTTGAGGCCACGTGAGAGGAACTACCCTACGCATGATCTGGAGTTGGCAGCTGTTGTTCATGCCTTTCACTGTTGGAGACACTATATTCTGGGAGAGCACTTTGTGGTCTTCACTGACCACAAGAGTCTCAAGTATATCTTCACTCAGTGTGATCTGAATCTGAGGCAGCGCAGGTGGGTCGAGTATCTATAGTCTTTTGACTTCGAGCTTGCCTATACGCCGGGAAAGGGCAACGTCGTGGAAGATGCATTGAGCAGGAGAACTAAGATTCAGGCAGTTCAAGAGGCCAGTAGTGAGTGGAAGCTGATGGATCTATTCTCTGAGATGCATCTGGAGGTGCACGACAGACGGGGACATACTTTTCTATCTTCTGTAGCTGTTACCTCCACGCTACTTGATTGGGTACGGATGAGGCAGCTATCAGACTCGGAAGGTTTAGTCCTGCGGGAGAGTGTGTCAGGAGAGGACCCTCTTCCTAGATGGACAGTGGGCGAGGATGAGATCTTGCGTTTCTAGGGATGCGTATGGGTGCCAGCAGACATACGCGAGGAGATGATGCGGGATTTCCATTCCTCTGTTTGGGCAGTTCATCCTGGCGTCACCAAGATGTATTGGGACCTTCATCGCCAATATTGGTGGCCAGGTATGAAGAAGGATGTTGTTGGTTTTGTCATGAGATGTTCTACTTGTCAGCAGGTGAAAGCAGAGCATCAGCGACCAGCGGAGCTTTTACAGAAGTTACACATTCCGGAGTGGAAGTGGAACGATGTTGCGATGGACTTTGTGACCAGGTTGCCGAGATCGCCTCAGGGAAACGATGTTGTGTGGGTTGTTGTCGACAGGCTTACGAAGGTTGCTCACTTCTTGCCAATCAAGGAGACCTTTAGTGTCGATGATCTAGGACGACTTTACATCAGAGAGATCGTTCGTCTGTATGGAGTTCCACACTCTATTGTTTCAGACAGAGATGCGCGCTTTACCTCTCGGTTCTGGCAGGGACTTCAGAAGGCCTTGGGTATACAGGTACTTTTGAGTACAGATTACCATCCTCAGACTGATGGTCAGTCCGAGCGCACGATCCAGGTGCTTGACGATATGCTCCGAGCTTACATTCTAGACTTTGGCAGTTCTTGGGAGAAGAATATTCCTCTGGTGGAGTTCACCTACAACAACAGTTTTCAGGCGACCATTCGGATGGCACCATATAGGGCTTTGTACGGTAGGCCATACCAATCACCCTTATGCTGGCTGGAGGCAGGAGAGGCAGCTTTGCTGGGACCTCATCTTGTACAGGAGACTTCAGAGAAGATAGAGCTGATTCGGAAGAGGATGGCTATAACACAGTCTCGGCAGAAGTCTTATGTTGATCAGCGGAGATGACCACTGGAGTTTGAGGTTAGTGATCAGGTTTTCCTACGTGTCGCATCGAGGTTGGGACACAAAAGGATTCGGAGACAGGGTAAGCTTTCACCGCGGTACGTCGGGCTATTTGAGGTCTTGGAGAGAGTTGGGCCGGTCACCTATCGGTTGCAGCTACCTCAGAGGTATCGGGCTATGCACGACGTCTTCCACGTCTCTCAGCTCCAACGTTACTTTTCATACCCATATCACGTCTTTCAGCCTGAGGAAGTCGAGCTTGAAGCGGATGCGTCGTTCGAGGAGCATCCTATCCAGATTTTCGATCGCAGTACGAAGGTTCTCCGCAGGCGGTCTGTTCCTCTAGTACGAGTGCTATGGCAGCACGGGCGAGTACAGGACGAGACCTGGGAGAGGGAGGCCGATGTACGATCGCAGTGGCCGGAGCTGTTTGAGGTTTCTTATTCTCCACCTCGTTAAGGAAATTTAGGGATGAATTTCTTTAAGGGGGGAAGTCTTTAAGAACCCGGATCTTCGTTCAGGTATGTTTTCCCTTTTCTGGAGTTTTTAAGGAAAATAAATTTTCTAGAAATTTCAGAGGTACGCGTCGTGTACTTTCTGAGTACACGCCGTGTACTCTTCCCCGGCTCGAAGCCGTGTGTTGGTCGTGCCCGGGCCACACACACGGTGTGTAAGGATGAGGTGGAGGCCGGTTAATTCGGAGTATGGAAAAATTGAAGTACACGTCGTGTACTCAAGAAGTACACGCCGTGTACTTTCTTTTTTTTCATTAAACGGACCGGGGTCGCGCCTAACCCCCAAAATCATCTTCTTCTCCAGATTTCGTCCGTCCGAGAGCGACCGTACGGCCGGATCTTCGACGGGCTCTCATATCATCTTCCGTTCTCCGATTCGAGCACGGTCGATTGCGTTGGAATCGCAGCGGTGAGTTCTTCCTTCTGCTTTAGCCTTGTTTCTTGATTCCTCCTCGTTTCCAAGTTATCGTGGGATGAACGTTTTGTGCGTTTTCTCAGATCTTCGTCGTTCTAGGAGGAATCTGTCGTCAAGGTTCACGTATATTGATTTCCTAGGATCGAGGTAGGTGGTTTGTGCCTTTCCGTAGAAAGTTGATGAATATTTTGTGCAAATTCCACCAATACCCTTGAACGGGGTATTGCGTGTTTCCTGTCTTGCCATGATGTTTGTCAACTTTGCTTGATTGTTGTAGTAGAGGTTTATTGCTTGTGAGTAGAGTAATTTATTTTGTGCTCAGGTTGCTTTGTCATGCTTGTTTTGCTTGTTTGGCGTTTTTCCAGTTGTCATGCCTAGTCGTAGGATAGTGGAACTGTTACTTTTTATGTTGTTGAACCTTAGTTGATAGTCAAGTAGTTATTGAGGTTTACTTGGACGATGCACGCGCGCTGAGCATGTTTTACTTTCCCACTCAGGACTGTGAGAACATAGAGTAGTAGACCAAAGAGAGAATTGACGGAAGGGCTTCTCCAGAGTGTCTTTTAATTACGATGCGAGACTATAGGGGGAATTGATGTTGAGTGCTTCCTCAGAGAGTCTGTAGTTCCACGACGCGGGTCACAGGGGGAATTGATGTTGAGTGCTTCCCCAGAGAGCTTTTAGCACGATACGAGACTATAGGGGGAATTGACGGTGAGTGCTTCCCCAGAGAGTCTGCTTAATTACGTAGCTGAACCAGAGGGGTGAGACTGTGTGTGCCTCCCAGAGGGTTGCTAGTACTATAGGTTGAACCATAGGGGTTTGGCTGTGAGAGCTACCCAGAGGGTTACCTGTTTTCTTCTTGTTGTTGGTTGCTTACTTGTGTACTTTACTTGTTAGAACTGTGGATTGTAGCTGCTTGTGCTTTCATGTTTACTGCTTCTTGTTTATTTACTACCATGTATTCATTGACTATTAGGCACAAATATTTGGGTGATTTCCTATTGGGATTGTATCTCGCACCCTGTTTGGGTCATGCTTTTGGGCCCAAGCAGACTATGTTGCTACAAGTATAGATAAGGGCAAGCGCCCTTCTACTTCAGGTTCTTGATTGCACTGGAGCTGGGGAGCATGGGACCGAGCCGTGGCTCGCGATGCTGAGGAGATTTCTTTGTTTTCTTTTTGCACTTGGTTTCAGTTGTATTCCAGCACGTTGTTGTGTTTGCTGCTTTCCATAGATACTTGTACCTGCTGCATTATTGTCATCATTGTTATATATCTGCATTTTTTCCGTTATCTGGTTTCTGTTGTTATGCATGTTGTTTACTGCTTCCGCTATTTGTTGGTGTTTCCTTATCTTGTATACCTTACCGAATGAGGGCATAGTTTCCCCACCGACTCACCAAGGCCCTCGCTGCTAGTTGGCAGCCTCTGGCGTTTGGGGAAACACGCTTGAGGTCATGTGGTGCACCGGGTACGGGGCACCAGGCTCCGGATTCGGGTCGTTACATAGTGAGTGGGGTAAGAGGGAAAAGAGGGGGGGAGGGTTAAAGGCGGGAGGGGCAAAAGAGTAATTTTTAGCCATTTAATGAGACGCACGGTATGATAAACCATGCACCAACCGTGTATGTTCATTGTCCATGTAGGCATGCCTCTGACATGGCTAGGCACAGGGTTAGACAAACCGTGTGCACCCCGTGCGATGCCACTACTCAAATGGCACACTCTCCCGCACGGTTGCAGCGTACAGTTAAACAAATAGTGTTCCAACTGTGCGAGTCTCTTTACCCCTTTGCACCAAATCATACGGTACCCTAAAGTCATTGCACAGTTTCAACAAACCGTGTCTCGGTATAAATTGGGCCACACAGTTACTATCAATCGTGCACCCTATGATGTTTCTCCCATAAATGACTTTTCAAAGCCTGGTGCTCTCGAAACCCTACTGAACTTCCGAGACACCTCACAGAGCCTTAAAACTTTATAAAAAATCAACACTTTTATGTGTTCACAAACTCAGAATTACATTCCGAAGGTCAAATCAAAATTTGGTCATTCCCCAAACAAAAAACTCGAGCACATTTGGGAAATTTCAACTAATCCAAAACACGGGACGTTACAGAGTGCATTCTCGAACAAAGCATCAATGCAGCTTAAACTATAAAGGAACCCGACACGATCTCTATTAAACACATGTATCTCCATACCGATGTCCATCAATTGTATCGTATACATGTATGCAAAATTAATAAACTTGGTTTTATTATATATTTTATATATAATTCATTAATGTCAATGCAACTGAAGCTATAAAGAGATTTGATGTGATCTCTATCAAACACGTGTATCTCCATACACAAGTCCATCACCTATATCATATACAATCATGCATAATTGATAAACATTGTTTTAGTACATATTTTCCGGCAATTCACTGATGTTGTTCCCTAAAAACTTATATTTCTTGGGTCAATAATATGTTTTTGGTATTTTTATGCTTTTGGATAATAATTTAATTTATTCTTAATTCTGTGATTTTAGTATATAAATAATAATAATTTGGAAATTCTTATTTTATTTTTATGCAAAATTAATAAACATTGTTTTATAATGGGGTCTTCACAACTTAATTCTGTCATTTGATAGGTGGCCATTTAAGTGGAGTAATAAACTGGAACTTGGGAACTGTTTTGAAACTGGACCTCAATTAGGAACTGTTTTAAAACTGGGCCAACCCATATTTGGCTACCCGCCCGATCCATGCCGCGTCAGATATAAGCGAAAAGGTTTAGGGGTGCTTGGGCTCAGCCGTTCTTCTCATGAGCTCTTTCAGAACCCTAGCTGGAGCTCGGGTGTTCGTCCACTGGGCGTGATAGTCGCTGCTGCTCGAGTTCGGTCTGGCTTGTGTTGTGTTCGTCGGTGGCTACTGTTAATTGTGGTTTAAGAGGGATATATGCTCGCTGCTACTCAAGGAAACTGGTTCGGGTGCTCTTTTGGAGTGGCTGGTTTGCAGGCAGTTCGTCGGTATTGAGCTGTAATTGGATGGTGTGTTGTTGTTGTCTTCGTTGGAGGCCTGGATATTGGTCTGTGTTAATCGAAGATCTGGTTTGTGGCTGCCGAGAGATGGAGGTGGAAGCCACTTCAGATTTGGAGCTGCTCGTGTATTGTTATTTGGGGCAGGTTCACTGATGCTCGAACCTGAATAACTAAAGCTGTTTCTGTGGTTAAGGTGTTCGATAGAAATTCATTTGAGCGCATCCAAGTTCAGTGCACCGGAGCGTATTGGAGGAGCATCAAGCTTTCCAGATGTCAGTTGTTTGGAGGACTGTCTGACGTGGATTTAATTTGGAGTTTGAATTCAGTTGAAGGAAGATGCTCGAGTCACTGGCATTGATTTACTGGAGGTGAAGTATGTGAGCCCGAGCTCCTCAGGACCTGCCATGTTTGGATCAACCAAGCACTATGAAGGTTAATTTTTGGTTTTCAAATTAAAATTCTGGTTTAATTTTTTTTTTCTTGCAAAATTCAGCTTATTATTGTTATGAAAATTGTATTTTATTTACAGGGATCTATTTCCGGGCCTCAATGCGGGTTTACGGTGCTGGTGGGCTTTTTTGCGTGTGCTTTCTTGATGGGCCTCCTTGTTTTGCTTGTTGGGCTTAGGGGTGTGGGATTGTATGTTGGCTTGATCCCTGACTTTCTCCAGGTGTGCTTCTCGTCGTCGATTATCCTTGACTGTGTAGCTCTAGAATGCGGATTTTGTGCTTCCTATTTTCTCGACGATCTGTGTTGACTGCCTCTTGCTCATTCCTCTGCTGCCGTGTGACCCGGGATTTGAGCAATCTTTTGCACTCACCTGATCTTCTCGAACTATCAGTGCACCCTCAGCCTTCCACGTGTCCGACCTCACCTGTCGTGTCTGACAGCCCATGGTCACGCCGTTGCCTCACTATTATTGTCGTGTTGCCTCATTTGCCTGGTGTGCACTTAGTTTTTCTTTGGAGGAAGTGGTTTATTTGGCTTCCATTCAGAGAGAAGACCGCTCGAGATAGGGAGTTCCGATGCTCCTCTCCCATGCCCGCACAACCCTTGTTCCGATCATTATCTCTAGTGGAGAGCTTGGAACTTGCGAGCTTTGTCTAGACCACATCCACTTCAAGATTGTACAACCATGGTAGTGTCGTTTCTCCTTCAGCAGTTCCTTGATATTTCCTTGGTTTCGGCCTTGTTAACTTGTTTTTTTTATGCTTTGGCTCTGCGTTGTATTTTCTTACGATCTGTGTGTGGGGTTGGCATGCACGGGTATGTCCAATTTGAGGGTGTACGTTACCATCTTCAGGTCAGGGTTCACCGCTAGCCTCTATAGTGAAGAGGTTCCTATGCTCGAATAACGTTTGTGTTCCGCGTGTGTTGCCTCTATGCTTTCATCTTCTCCGTTTTTTGTCTGCTTGTTTTTCATAATAATAAATCTGGTGATGGTGTTTTTGCTGTGCACATAGGATCTACAAGATATGAAGCACGTACATCTCTTGTGTTCTTTACTTTTGTGCATTTCTTTTTGTTTTATGATTGTTTCTATTGGTTTGCTTTTGTTTCTTGTTTAATTTTGCTTTTCAAACCCTTTTTGGTTTCTCGATCTTAGTTTCTGTTTTCACGTTGGTTTTGGTCTGTGTTGTTCAGTCAAACCCGTCCACCCCCTCAAACAATTGGTATCAGAGCCTTTATTTCGAGTTAACAATGTCGTCAGTTAAGCTATAAGTTGTGAAGTTCCGTGGAGAAAACGATTTTAACCTGTTGAGAGCTAAGATGAAGGCGTTGCTTTTCCACAATGAACCTGCATATGTTCTCTTAGGTCTTAAAAATCTTATCGTTGTTAACATACAGTCGTTTATCGCCTATATTGATGTCAACCCTAATATTCTTGAAAAGGCTTATTGTATGATATTGTTAATCTCAGGTGATAAGGTCTTATGTGAAGTCGTGCATGAGACTTCTGCTAAGATTATACGAGTTAAACTTGAACATTTGTATACGTCTAAGTCTCTTAGTCGTTTATATAAGAAAATGCAACTTTATATTTTAAAGATAAATCCTGGTTCTTTTATTTGCATTCATCTTGATGATTTTAATAAAGTTAATATAAATGTTAAAATGAATGATGAAGATCAAACTATTATCATGTTGACTTCCCTTATGATTCTTTTAAATTCTTTACATGATTCTTTTAATTCTTTAAATGATTTTGTGATGTATGATAGAGAATTCATCATCTTGGAAGAGGTTAAATCAGTTTTATTGACTTGATAACTTCAAACATGTCATTTGAATGATGAGTTTAGTAGAGTGAAATTTAATCCTCGATTAATGCATATTAGGGGTCAAATGCAAAATCATAATAATGGAAAGATATGAACTGATATAAGAACTTCTAGTGTTTTGAGTGTGGTAAGACCGACCATATTAAATGATATTGTCTTGACTTTAAATTTAATGCTAGTTTTACCGAGTCTCATATAGTATGCCTCAAGTTCACCATTGTGAATGTTCTTCAGCTTTTCGTTTAACACCCATTTAGTTAGAATTAGGCATAGATTCTAGGTAGTCTCTCTTCTGTGATCTTATGACTGGTCCTGCTCGTGTTTGTAGGGGAACTCGGTTAAAAGATATGGTGTGTTAGGGCTAGTTTAAGCCGTTCGAGCTTATGTAGAGATCATTCTTTTGTCAGATTTTTGGTTTTGGTCGCTGTGTGTTTCTACTTCCATTTACTGTTCGCATTATTTTTTGAGCTTTGCAGAGTTTTCTAGTTTGTAGTATTTTACTCCTGAGGAAGGTTGTGTGTTTTCAGGTATCTGCATACTTGGGAGTTTTGTTGGTTTTGGTGGAGACTTAGGTATTGGTGGTAAGCTCTGATTTTAATTTTGTTGCTTATTCTTGTAATTTCTGAGCATGATTAATTTGTATAATAGCGGTAGATGAGTAGTACAAACAGAATATGTGCCCCTTTCGGCACATGCTAAGTGGTATTCATGCTGGGTGGATATTTTTTAGACAGGTGTTTCTGTTTATGAAAATCTACTCGAACTAATTGATATGCTAGGTTAGATAGTTTGCAAGAACACCGTTTGTAAGGTTTTTTTTTTCATTTTATTTTGCATAGAAATTTATTAAATTTTGGTTTTCAAATTAAAATTCTGGTTTAATTTTTTTCCATGCAAAATTTGCCTTATTATTACTATGCAAATTGTATTTTATTTACAGGGTTTTGTTTGTGGGATTTCGTGTGGGCTTGTGGTGCTGTTTGGCTTTTCTGCGTGAGCTTACTTGTTGGACATAACGACCCTAGCCTTTTACACATATCATTACATGATTTTAAGTATAATTAAACTTCAAAATACAAAGGATCGTAAAGTCTTCCTGAAGTACATAAAATTGAAAACATGAGACTAAATAAAACATTTCTTTATTTAATATTCATAAAGAACTAATTTTAATTGCGCTTATACATCTTCATAGGATAATTTGGGGATAACTTTCACAAAGGGATGAGCTAAAAAGCCCAATAAGGGAATAAACATAAGAATAAAACTTTAGCACAGTAGTTAGAAAACATGACATAATGATATAAAAAGGCATGTAACATATGAAATCATAACATATAAAATGGGATAATATAAACATAAATTCATAGTAATGTGACAACAATATAAAACATGATTTTATCACAAGTTAAGGCTCATTGCACATAGATGAGCACAAGTCAAAGTTGACCACCAAGACCGTTGCACATGGTAGCACGAGTCAAGGTTAACCGCCAAGATTGTTGCACATAATGTCTAATGAGACTTAACTTTACCCAATGCATTGAAGCACTATTTGGGAACAACTATAATAACATGTTCATGAATAAGCTTGCTACATATAGAATCACACATAATCAATCACACATAATCAATCATACATAATCAATCACACATAATCAATCATACATAATCAATCATATATAAACATAAAGATTACCCATGATAAGAATTGAGTATCATAATAATGTCATAAAACATAACAAATGGAAGTATCATAAAAATATTCACGAAAGGAATTATATCATGCATGAACAATCATAGGGTAGAATATGTATGTATCATGGAAATTGATGTCATCTTGAATTAATGACATGTAAAAAAGAGTACTCAAGAAACTTTAGAATTAAAACATTTTAGTGCGGTGTATTCCATTTCTTTTACTTATCTATTATATATATATATTTATATGTGGAATATATATAATATATTAATCATGTTTTACATTATGAAAGTAAGTAAATCATGATATAAGTAATAATATCAAGAATAACAATTCAAAACACGTACGATAAATAAAACAATTATTACCCAAAACGTTGCTTTAACATGGAATTGACAAATGAACGAGTAATATAAAGTCGTAAGTGAATCATATATGATATCATAAATATTATTGTGGTTCTGTTACAAGTTAATAATATGTTTAAACCCAATATACTGGAGTTTCATATACATACGGACGAAATCAGACATAAGGTAAGTGATAACTTTTCCAATTTAATTTTTATCCGAGATTGTTTATTCGTAAATATTTACTGAGGATATATTTATCATCCATGTCCATGTTTTCTAAAAATATTTCCATAAAATGTTTACTATTCTTCTATGTTTGTTTAATGTCGTTTCTACCCATTTTTGATTTTCACTACATGGTATGGAAGTAATCTTTATTTGGTTTACCATACGAGTCACTTTTTGACATTTTCGGCAAAAGTATAAGGAGAATGTTTTTTAACTTATACAACATGAATAAATTTTTACGGTTTCATGACACCTTATTTCCATGAAGCATCCTCTACAATTTTTCAAGTTTATTTTCAACTAAAATCTTTTCTTTTAATTTTTCACGGCATTTTGAGAAAAGAACATTTTTTAAGAAGAAAAAATATTTTTCTCACGAACTAAGTTCAAGTGTTTTATCAAAATTATTTTCCATCTATGATTACATAGATTTATGTTTCTATCCCTTTTATTACATTGATTTGATTATGTAAATGATGAAATTATTTTTATGAAATCCATTTATGGATTATTTTATGATGGTTTGATGTTTAAGAAATCTATTTTATTTCATGGGTTATGCTATGACGAACGTTTTTATGTTTTTGTGGCACACGTAAGAATGATTTCATTATGAGACGAATGAGACCTATATCCCCCTTCAATGCATTGGGTAAATATTTATATCTCATGAGATAAACATGACTGAAACAACAAGTAAATCCAGTTCAGTAATTCAAGGCTTGAACGACAAATAAATCTGGTTTAATAATACATGACTGGAACGACAAGTAAACCCGGTTCAGTAATGGACTATGTCCACTATGATGGTCTTGGAAGCAATGCCTTGACCACTATGAAAATCATATTATGTACTTATTAGTTTGCCACAATTACATGTTTTATTCCAATGCTATTCTATTATGGTTAATGTGTCTTTATGATCAATGCCTTACGTGCTGTCAAGATTTATTTCATGACTCAAGATTTTGATGTTTAAACTTTATGTTCATGTTTTTACGTTCAAATGTTTATGATTTGTTTTATGTTCTCCATGTTTACCCTTACTGGGAATTCGAGCTCACCCATTCTATGTTTTCTTTTCCCCCGGATATAAAGAAAAGTTTTAGGTAGGAAAACAAAAGGGGATGATCTTTATGAGAGATGTTGAAGATCTTTTCACAAAGTTAGAAGACTATGTTTCGAGTTTTCAAAGAAACTAAACTAATACGATATTTGAGCATCTGTTTGTGTCATGTATTAAGTATTCCGAAAAAGAAATGTAATGTCTATGTACGTCAAGCTTGGGTTGCTACAGTTGGTATCAGAGCGAAGATTTAGTCAACCTTTGGAAACTAGGATGCGAAAAATTTAGTGAGATCCCTAGAGATATTTTAAGGATATGTCTAAGGATGTCCTAAGGATAAGTAAAGTATAGGTTGCAAACCTAGGTTTTTTGTGATAATCATGACTAATCTATGGTTAAACTGAAGATATCATAGATTGAAATATTATAAGTAATTTACCTTACTTATGTGTTTCTAATCTCTGATATGTATTTCTCACACTTTGCTTTCTGATCTTAGTCAATAGCCAGAACTAAATAGAACATAGTTAACCATTGAATGTTTTAGATGTGGAAATTATGAGAATTATGAAGATCGATTTCCTAAGTGGAAATATCATGAAGAGAATCATGACGATGGTATGAGTATTGGTTATACTGCTGAGGATAAGAAGATTGTAAATGATATGTGAAAGCTATGTGATGTTCTTCCAGTATTTTTACATTGAACCTAAGAAGCTTGCGGTTGAGAAACGAAAAGACATGATTCATATTTTAGGAAATATGAAGTTGATGGATCATGAGTAATGGTTTAAGAATAAAGTTGGATGATTGAGGTGTATATGTTTCAGAATTCAAAGATTATGTAATACGAATCATGAAATATATAAGTGTTTTTCAGTATAAGGATTGGAAAGGATATGATGAATAGTTCTAAGGAGATAGAAAAATGATTTAAGAGTAAGGTGATATACTTGGGGAGCACATGATTAAGGGAAAAATAATCCTCAATATGTTCCTTATGTTAAGATAATGATGTTTGGATAAAGATATGTTGGATTTGAATAAGTAAATTGGACGATTTTAGTTTCTTGAAATCTAATTATGGAGTTATTGAAAAAAGGGTTATGCTATCATGGATGAAGTATACAACTTTTTGGGACTTAAGGAATATATCCAATAAGTTTTGGAATAAGGAAACATGCATGTTTTCAATAAGGATATCTGATAATTTAGGTTGCTACCGCGACTCAAGCGAATATATGATTAAGGTATTCACATGTTTGGAATGTGACAACCAAGAACTGCCTTATGAGATATGTGAGACAAATGTTATGTTGATTTAGTTCACCTCTTTTTAAAGTTTTATATTTTCAGTTTTTGGAAGGATTGTAATGTTATCCCTTTATGGATATTATACGTTATATTCCAATTGAAGTTTGTTAGAATAATGTATTATCTCACTATAGGTGAACTTATGCATATTTGATAACCTGTTCTAACCTTTTTTTGATACAGATGGAATGACCTTTCATTCTATCGCATGATTTGCTAACACTTCAAGAATGAAAAATTCAACTTCATTTCTTTAAATAAGAGATGAAGTGGAAATTGTTTAAGGAACGATCAACAGTACTGAAATCAAGTATTTCTTCTCATGCAAAAATTCTTCAACTTTAAGAAAATGATCTTCAAAACCAAAAATGTTATCCTAGTACCTTCTTATTCGATGAATCAAATTGTCCCTTAAATCATTGTAGATTTATGGCTTTCTGGTAGTTAACTTTCTCCAAACCTTATTCTCTATCACTATCCATCAGAACATAATGGTTAGATTTCTCTCCCATATCCATGTTTTCACCTCCCACCTATGTTCTCCTATGTGGAAACCCTGTGATGAGTTACTTTGGGTAACTGTTATGTTTCTAACTTTCCTTTTTAAAATAAAGTTTTATATCCCCTTTTACGATATGAGTTTCCATAAAAGAAACTTTCAAGTAGTAAACCATTTATAACCCCAACGAATTTCGAGGACGAAATTCATTTTAAGAGGGGTACAATGTAACACTCCGAGATTTTATGAGATAGATTCTTTTAATGTATTTGATGACTTGTGTTGTACGTTACACCAAGATTAGCTTGTGTTATACGCAACACTGTATTAACTTGCATTATACACAACACTATTTTTGGCTTGTGTTGCACACCATTTCAAGTTCCTTTGATATAATTCATTTCACGCAATATTGAGTATAGATTTTGTTCAATGTATAAATGAACTAAGTTTGGATTATGTTCTACGCAACACAAAAGGAAGCTTTCACTACACGCAACACTAACTTGGATTGCGTTACACGCAAGATCGACCTTCTTTGATAGCTTGCGTTGTACGCGATGTCGAGTTTCACTAAACAACAATATATTATTAAAATATTATTATTTAATGGGATATAAACTAGCCATTATGAATATTATTAACCACATTTTGAATTTTTTACAACATTTGCATTCATCGTACACATTTTCTAGAACATGATATGTGAACATCAATTTTTCGGATAAAAGAAGTATTTTTCAAAAAATGCAATTTTACTGCCTTTTGATGGTACATCCATTTTAAATACAGTTTTGACACTTTTATAAGTTAAATTTGACAAAATAAACTTCTTCTTTGGAAGCGAGGCATAAAAATTTACTTTTGTTGAATTTTTGGTATTTTTCTAATAAAATTAAAATTTTAATGAATAGTGAAAAATACTGCATTTTAATTCAAAACTGCCTTTTTATCTAATTTATTTATATAGTTAGATTATATTTTTAATTGGTTTTAAAGTGTAATTGGATTATATTTTTATCATTTAATCCAATTTTGGTCATTGGAAGTAATTTCATTTTTAAATTGGACATAAACACATGTCAATCTTTTGATAGTTATTACTTCTTAAAAATTTGTTTTTTGGTTTTGACAACGAGAATTAATTTTAAATTAATTATTGCAACTTCTGTGTTTTAAATTTGGAAAAATGGATTCCATATTTGGAATCAGAAGGTTCAAATTGTGTAAATAGATACCTTTTATTTTTAGATATTATGACTAGTAACTTTAGTAATTATTTTATTTACCATGGTTAAATGGTAAATCTGGTAAAAAAAGTAAAGAAATAATATTATAATAATATTAAATTACCCTAACACATGTCCTAATCCTACTGGATGAGATATTTCCGACCATGGGCATCCTTGTGTCGATTTTGGGACCTCATGGATTAACTTGGATGTGAAAATGACATTTTATAAGAATTAATTTAAAGTAAAGATAATTATAACCTAAACAAATATCTTTTACTAAATCGATTTTAATATATGGTTATATAACTTATCTATATGTCTATAGATAGTAATTAGAAAGCTAAAAATATTTCTTACATCATGCTATTTTATTTATAATTTTTAGACATTAGATAAATATATTTATTTATGACACAATTATGATGTAGTGATTAGCTCATTAATGAAAGATTCAAATAAATGAATTTATAAATATTAAAATAAATTTAAATTGAATATTTTGATGCCATCCACGAATTTTCTGGATGACATTGACATATCAGGGATGAAATGCCTTTGGTTTGAAAGAATAAGGTTGTTATGAATTTTTAAAAAAGTCAAATATGAACAGTGTCCAAAATTGACATAATTCATAACTTAAAACATAAAATAGTTTATTAAATGATATTAAATTTTTAAAAATCTAGGATTCGACCAAATGGTTAATATAAGCCCAAATATTTCATAAATAACTTTTTTTGGGTCATTTGACATGATATGGTAATTACATTAACCCACAATGTGTAAATAACATGATGTCACAATAAGATTAAAAATGGTAAAATAAGGGTTAAACCAAAAAGATAAGGATAAAATAATAATCAAAACTTGTCTAAAAATTATTGGATGATGAGTATTCGAAGCTACATCATCTTATCTTAGAATTAAATAAGTTTTGGATCATTTTTAACCAAAATTGAATTTATAATAAATTAATATTTTGAGAGTTTCCTAAAGTGCCCCTCCTCTCTTATAAACGGACACCTCCTCCCTCTTCTCTTCACTCCATTTTGAGCCTTCAAGCATGACCAAACTCTGTCCATTTCTCTTCTCTACTTTCCTAGTTACATTCTAGTGTCAAAAGACCAACTTTAGTATCCTAAGAGGAAATTTAAAGGAGGCACGCCGAGGAAGAGATAATCTCTTCTATCGATTCTTTCAAATTTCTTTATTCTTATATTTCCTCTTCAATAGTTATTTCATTATAAAGTAATAATACTAGTATCACTCATATTATGATATGTTGTTATAAATACGAAACAACACTATTTTACCTTCTATCCATCCTATAAAAAACAAAATCACCGCGCATGCGTATATACGGCTTACCGTTTTCATGCCGCGGTGTAATTTGTTTTTCACCACCACCTTACTTGGATGAGTATAATGGTGGAAATAATAATTATATATGATTATTATAACATTATAATAATTTTGAGATATTATACACCATCCACTCCAATACCATTCAATAATTATGAGAACGATATCGTTATTCGTGCGTACGTACGACTTACCATTTCTGCGACGCGTTGAGATTTATTTTCCATGTCAACCATTCAAGAATGATTATAAAGTATATATAATAAATAATAATGAAATATATGACATAATAATGCTATTGGATATATATATATATATATATATTATTTACTTCCATTCAATTTAATAAGGAAACAAAAACAATGTTCATGCGTACGTACGACCTACCGTCTTCATGAACGGTGAATTCCATTTCTTTTATCTATATATTATATATATTTATATACTGTATATATATAATATATAAATCGTGTTTTAAATTCTGGATGTAATTAAATCATGATATAAGTGATAATATCAAGAATAACAATTCAAAACACGCACGATAAATAAAACGATTATTACCCAAAACGTTGCTTTAATATGGAATTGACAAATGAATGGGTAATATAAAGTCGTAAGTGAATCATATATGATATCATAAATATTATTATGGTTCTATTACAAGTTAATAATATGTTTAGACCCACTATATAGGAGTTTCAGACACATACAGAAGAAATCAGACATAATGTAAGGGATAAATTTTCCAATCTCATTTTTATCCGAGATTGTTTATTCGTAAATATTTAATGAGGATGTATTTATCATCCATGTCTATGTTTTCTAATTTTTTTCCATAAAATGTTCACTATTCTTCTATGTTTGTTTAATTTCGTTTTTACCCATTTTTGACTTTTACTACATGGTATGGAAGAAATCTTTCTCTGGTTTACCATATGAGGTACTTTTTGACTTTTCTGGCAAAAGTATAAGGAGAATGTTTAACTTATACGACATGAATGAATTTTTACGGGTTCATGACGTCTTATTTCCATGAAGCTTCCTTTACACTATCTCAAGTTTATTTTCAACTAAATTTTTTTTCTTTTAAATTTGCATGACATTTTGAGAAAAGAAAACGTTTTTGAAGAAGAAAAGATATTTTTCTCAAGAACTAAGTTCAAGTGTTTTATCAAAATTATTGTTCATCTAAAATTACACAGGTTTATGTTTCTATCCTTATTATTACATTGATTTGATTATGTAAATGATGAAATTATTTTTATGAAATCCATTTATGGATTATGTTATGATGGTTTGATGTTTAAGAAACTCATTTTATTTCATGAGTTATGCTATGATGAATGTTTTTATGTTTTTGTGGCACCTAAGAATGATTTCATTATGAGATGAGCGTGACATATATCTCATCCCAATGCATTGGGTAAAGATTTATATCTCATGAGATAGACATGACTGGAACGATAAGTAAATCCAGTTCAGTAATGCAGAGCTGAAATGACAAATAAATCTGGTTCAGTAATACATGGCTGGAATGACAAGTAAACCCGGTTCAGTAATGGACTATGTCCACTATGATGGTCTTGGCAGCAATGCCTTGGCTACTATGGAAATCATATTATGTGCTTATTAGTTTTCCACAATTACATGTTTTATGCCAATGCTATTCTATCATGATTAATGTTCCTTTATGATCCATGCCTTATGTACTGTCAAGATTTATTTCATGACTCAAGATTTTGACGTTTAAACTTTATGTTCATGTTTTTACGTTCAAATGTTTACGGTTTGTTTTATGTTCTCTATGTTTATCTTTATTGAGCATTTGAGCTCACTCTTTCTATGTTTTCTTTTCCCCATGATATAAAGAAAGGTTTTAGGTAGGAAAACCAAAGGGGAAGATCTTTATAGGAGATGTTGAAGATCTTTCACAAAGATAGAAGATTATGTTTTGAGTTTCCAAAGACACTAAACTAATACAATCTTTGAGCCTCTGTTTGTATCATATATTACTTATTCCGTAAAAGAAATGTAATGTCCATGTACGTCAAGCTTGGGTCGCAATAGTTGGTATCAGAGCGAAGGTTTAGTCAACCTTTGGAAAGTAGGATGCGAAAACTTTAGTGAGATTCCTAGATATATTTTAAGGATATGTCTCGAGATGTCCTAAGGATAAGTAAAGTATAGGTTACAAACCTAGGTTTTTTGTGATAATCATGACTAACCTAGGGTTAAACCGAAGATATCATAGATTGAAATATTAAGTAATTTACCTTACTTATGTGTTTCTAATCTCTGATATGTATTTCTCACACTTTGCAGCAAGACCCGTTGTCATGCACAAGTTCCCGTTCGAGTCTAACTCAAAACGGTATTTTCAAGTTTTACCCTTAGATACATCTATGCCAGAGCCACATCCACTTGTTCGTATCTAGATAGAGATGCATTTTCTTGATAAACCATTCACTCTATACTTACCAAAATTTAGGGATGTTTTCTTATACTTGGTCTTATCCCTAAGGTTCTTACTAAATTGCTCTATTTCTAATCTCCAAAAATTACTAGATCATCCTCTGATACCAACTATAACAACCCTAGTCTTTTACACATATCATTACACGATTTTAAGCATAATTAAACTTCAAATTACAAGCCAAAGATCGTAAAGTCTCGCGTCTTGGAAGACTAGGTACATAAAACTGAAAACATGAGACTAAATAAAACATTTCTTTATTTAATCTTCATAAAGAGCTCCTAACTTCCATTGTGCTCATACATTTTCATAGGATAACCTAGGGATAACATGAACAAATGTATGAGCTAAAAATCCAAGGGAATAAACATAAGAATAAAGATTTAGCACATGAGTTAGAAGACATGACATAATGATATAAAAATGCATGAAACATATAGAATCATAATATATAAACATTAGATCATATAAACATGGATTCATAATAATGTGACATCAATATAAAACATGACTTTAGCACGAGTCAAGGATCATTGCACATAGAGGAGCACAAGTCAAGGTTAACCATTAAGACTGTTGCACATGGTATCATGAGTCAAGGCCAACCGCCAAGACCATTGCACGCAACGTCTCATAGGACTCAACTTTATCCAATGCATTTAAGTGCTATCTGGACGCACCCATTATAACATGTTCATGAATATGCTTTCCACATATAGAGTCATACATAATCAATCATACATAAACACAAGGGTTATCCATGGTAAGAATTGAGTATCATAATCATGTCATAAAGCATAACAAATGAGAGTATCATAAAAATGTCCATGAAGGGAAGGAATTAGATCATGCATGTACAATCATAGGGTAGAATAGACATATATCATGAAAATTGATGTCAACTTGAAGTAATAACATGTAAAAAAGAGTACTCAAAAGAAACTTTTGAATTAAAACATTTTAGTGCGGTTAAAAGAAAATATCAAAGGTTATTTAAAACATAAAAGAGCATAATATTTTATATAAAACCAGAAGTGAACCAAGAATGTTTTCATAATAAAAATGTTGGTTTTATAAAAATAATGGTGGCTTAAAAACAGATTATATAGTGTATTTGAAAATGGGTAAGAATTCAGAAAGTTCCCTTAAAATAGGTTTGTTTATCAGGAATAATTGATGAGGGAATCATTTAAAAACATGTATATCTCTGAAAGTGAATGATGAATGGATCTTGATACATGAGTTTGGAGCATATAAAAAACATTTAGAATATGTGCATAAAAAGAATAGATAACTTTATTTGGGTAAAAAGAAAGATAGAACAACCCAAAGGAATAATGGAGGTTCGGGTAGAATCCCTTACGTTAAGTCCAAAGATGTCCTTCACTTGATCTTAATTTCCTGGATAAACAAATTACATTCATTAATTAATATGTACAAAACCTCTTCTATATGTAATTGATTCAGTATAATCTTTTTAAGTTCATTCATGACCCTTTTGATGAGTTAAGAGGTTCAATTTTATCGTTTGAGAGTGTTTGTTTCTTTGGTTTTAATGATTGGTTTACTTGAATACATGTAAGGATAAACATGCAAGATGCGAATGGTTGTCTAGAATTGAAGTTGCATGTTATTAGTAAACATCCATAAGATTACATGATTATAAAATTCATTTGGTTATTTGGAGTGAAGATGAATCATTATATAAAACTTTAATGATAACCGTTTTGGTTAATTGATGGTTTTTGATCACATTGAACACGTTTTGCCTTATAAATTAATATTATGTGTACAAAAGATTCTAGAACCTTACATTAGACATAATACATATATTATAGTCTGGATCAACTATAAAAATGGTTTCATGACCAAAATTGAAGACGGTAAAAGAAATTGAAAACTCGTCGTCATTGAATGTGATGAATTAACATATCTCTGATGGTGTTTTTATTTTTAGTATCAAAGGAGGAGAAAAGAGAGATGATGATAAATTATTTCATTATCATAACAACATTCCATTACATGTAAGGTATTGGAGTTATCATAACATTTGGATGAAAGGTGGCAAGGAAAGAAAAAGAAATAAAGGAAATCGAAAGAAAATAAAAGAAATGAAAAGAGAAATTTACCTCTTGAATATATCTTCATCGGGAACCTCTTTAGGGGATAAGATTTGCTCTTTTGAAGAGACCAATGGATGATGGACGTGGGGTGGAGTGGAAGAAAATTTTATCAGAATTTAGGCAAGGCACAAGGCTTGAGAGAAATGAAGAGAAGAGGTAAAGATGAGTGATATTTATAGTGGAGGAGGGGAGGAGTTTTCCATTATTTTAATCATTAGTTTAATATTTTTGCTCAAGACCGTGAATAGTCTCGATTCTTGTGACCAAAAACAGTAAAGACATCATGTGAGTTTGAACCAATGACCATTTACATCATCCATGGCTCAAGCATGATGCATAAATTCATTTATTTAGCATTTATCGTAAATTATCGTATTTTACTATTCACAAAAATTCAAGTATTTTAGAAAAATTTCAAAAATTCACCCCATCTATTTTTCAACATGTAGAATTAAAAAATGAACTTCATTTTATGAAAATAATTTTCTAAATATGAGAAATTTAATTTTTAATTAAAATAATAATTTACTTGAAAAATACAAATTTTAAAATTAAAACTATTTTTCTAACACTTTGAAAAATTAATTAAGGTCTCTTAAAAAATTAATTTATAATCATAAGTAATCAAAATACTTATTTATGAATACATTTTATGAAAATAAATTTTATTTTATATTATTAAATTAATCATAAAATTATAATTAAATATACATGACTTACAAAAATACCAACACTTAATTAATAAATTTTAAAATATTTACTTATACTATGATATATTTATATCATATTGTCACTTATAAGATGGGTAAATTGTATTTATACTTTCATTAACGAGGTTACTATTCAATTGACCGGTTTTCTATTCATAAGGGTCAAATTACTATTCCAAAGGTCAAATTACTATTTCATTGGTATATGTTCTTTAACTTTTAGAGATATTTTTTATTTTACTCATTCTTAATTTATAAGGTTTGTATTGTGTTAAATATGTAATCTTATATGATTATACTATAAGACATAATTATAAGAAGAGAATTTCATTGATAAAACATTGGGTCATTACATGACATCCATGTTTTTCCTATCATTAGACTTGGGGGGTGTGGCCTTGAATGCTAGTTTGATACTTTGCTTTCTCTAGATGTGCTTTTGGTTTTCGATTATCCTTGATCGTGCATCTCTAGAATGAAGATTTTGTGCTTCATGTTTTCCCACTGATCCATGTCGTCTACCTCTCACCCATTCCTCTGCTGTCACATGGCTCAGGATTTGCGCAATCTGTTGGGTTCAGTTGATCTTCTCAAACCGTAGGCGCGCCCTCAGCCTTCCACGCATCTGGCCTTGCCTGTCGTTCCTGACATCCCCTCACCTCATCACTGCCTCGCTATTATTGACGTGTCACCTCATTTTCCTGGTGTGCAGTTAGTTTTTCTTCAGATGAAGTGGTTACTTCGGCTTCTGATCATAGAGAAGACTGTTCGAGTGAGAGTAGTTTCAGTGCTCCTTTCCCATGTCCGTGCAACCCTATTCTAGTCATCATATTTGGTGGAGAGTTTGGTACTTGCGAGCTCGATCTGGACTGCCTTCGCTTCAAGACTGTACAACCATGGCAGTGTCATTTCTCTTTCAGCAGACCCTGGATCTTTCCTTAGTTTTGGCCTCAGTGTGCTTATTTCTTTTATGATTTGGATATGCAATGTATTTTCTTTTACGATCTATGTGTGGGGTTGACGTGTGTGAGTCCGTCCAGTTCGAGGGCATATGTTACCCTCTTTAGGCCAGAGTTCACCACTAGCTCCTAAAGTGACGAGGTCTCTATGCTCGAATAACTTTTGTGGTCCACATGCATTGCCTCTCTACATTCATATTCTCTATTTTTTGTCTCCTTGTTTTACATAATAATAAATTTGATGGTGGTATTCTTGTGGTGCAAGTAGGATCAACGAGATATGAAGCACGAAAATACCTTGTGTACTTTACTTTTTTGCATTTCCTTTTTTTGATCGTTTTCAACGGTTTACTTCTATTTCTTATTTGCTCCTTCTTTTCTAACCCTTTTTGGTTTCTCAATTTTAGTTTTTGTTTTCACATTGGTTTTGGTCTACGACGTTTGGTTGAACCCCTCCACCCCCTCCAACAGTGAAGGTGAATTCTCCAGTATTAAACTCATGATTCTCTTTATTTATGTGTTTTATGTTGCTCTTCTTACTCTAATACTATACCCATTATTCTCTTCTCTAAGAATATAGAGAATTAATTCCATGTTGTTGTCCAAAGGAGGAAATGGAAGATAGATTCTGAGTTTGAGTATTCTTTTATTGCTTATGTTATCTTCACCTTGATAAGTGCATGGATAGTTAAACTGTTAAATACGAGTGGTTGCCTTCTTTATTATGTCTATCATACTTCTTCCACTCGTATGCATATTTTCTACTTTTCCTTGGTAGTGCGATCCAATATATGATGGAACTGGATTGTGTTATTGTTGTATGAGGTGATCCAAATATAAGACCACTCTTATAGGAGGTAATATTGCATGTAGTGATCCCATTGTGAGTTTACTAATTCTAGATCGGGTTTGGTGAATAATGAAGGGTTTTGAACTATTCACTGTGTGAGGATGATGAGAGAAATTATATTTTCATTGAATTTTGATTTGTTATCTAATGAAATCTCCTAAGAACACCATCCTTCTATTCTGACTATTGTGTTTCACATCTCATACATGCATTTGCATCTTCATATCCATAACATGTTTCATTGCGTATTCACAAACTTTTCATGAATTTCATTATATAATCCCCAATTCATATCATAGTTTTAATATTCTATTTAGTTTTCTGTTAGATAATAATTAAGTGAAAATAGAACTCAAAGTCATACGTTGTGAGGTCAATTATTACACTTCATGAAATATATGCAACTAACATGAAAGAATAATAAAGTGAAAACTGCTTTTTTTATAACACGATACATTTTATATTCTTAATCACCTTTAAAAATACTAACAAACCACAAATAATAACTTTTCTAATTATATCCCACATGATAGACTACAAGTGAAGCTTTATGTTTTCTACATTATTAAGGTTTTTTATATGCATTACATCTCCATGTAATTTCTACCACATCTCTATGAGACCACTTGATAAATCCTATAACTAATATTTTTTAATGGGTAACATCTGTGAAGAAAACTTATTATAATAATGGTGATAAAATGATTAATAATCCTCATTTTCAACTCTATAAGCATAATATTCAAATTTTCTTTACCCCACATCATGAAATGTTATGTTGTTACTAACTTTGATTATCTATTTAGAACACTTTGTAACAATTTGGACTTTTATGGTTTGTTACTTTGTGTCTTTTGGGGTTTGGAGGTAATAAGAGAAGATTGGAGGGGGATAGGTGCAATTAGATTTGAGATTTCATCTTGGTAAGGCAAGCTGTGGTGTGGACGTCTGAATCGTAGTGTGAAGGGTTAGATGTAGTTGAGGGGCATATTTGCAGTTGATGTGTCATGATGCGTATAAGGTGTCACACCATGACCTTGAATTATTAATTATATTCAATAATTTAATTATATTTAGTCGCGTTCTTGAGTTTCAGGCCAACTCGGTATTTAAAATTTAAATTTTTTAGTTTTCTGCCTTGGCGCACAATTAGGGGAAATCGTGTGTTAGCTAAGTGCAAACCGTGCGACACAGACAATGGAACTATTTAGGGTGCATGGGTAGGCGCACAAGCCTGTGACCCCTCCAGGTAAACAGTGCATCATACTTGTTAAAAAAATGAATAATAATAATAATAATAATAATAATATCATTGTATTATTATTATTATTGTTATTATTATTAATCTTATTATTATTATTATTACTAGGTTTTCTTAAACCCTAAAAGGGATCTCCTCCCCTCTCTTAGGCTCGACCAGCCCCCAGGGCGCCTCCCCTCACGCGTGCCACCCCCCTTCTTGTGGCCTTGATTTTTGGTCGCTTCTTTCACCGATTCTTGTTGCGTTCATCTCTGGTGAGTGTTTTCTCTCCTCCATTATCCCTTATTTCATTATTTTGATATTTTTCTCTTCCCTATCGCCCCTTCTTGTTTGGACAAACCCTATGGTTTCAGGTGGTCTAATTTTTGATGTCTTTCTTCTTTTTAGGGCGTGCAATGGGTCTCTCAGGTAGGCTTCGTGCATGTTTCAGCATACACTGTTGAAGGCGAAGTGTTTCGGTCCATTTTGGTTCATTCTCCACCGTTTGAGGTAGGTTTTCATTCCCCTATTTATTGGCCCAATTTGAATTGGGGGTTTTTGGTGATTTTTGGCATCTCCTTGGTTGTTTAGGAGGTTTTGCGGTTCTTTGAAGGTTACTTGCATGTGTATGCATAGGTAAGCACCCACGCGCATCCACACACACACATCCTCCTTGTACATATTCTCTCACAGTGAGGATAATATGTTCATTGGGTCAAAAGGTATATATATATATATGAAGGTGTATATGCGTGTAAGTGTGAGGCAGTCTTGGGCTATCTTTGTCAAAACAACGTGTTTCGAGGTAGGTTATCAATGATCAAGCCTTTAATTTGAATTCCTTGATTGCCGGAATTTATTAAAAGTGTGTTTTTATTCTTATGTTGTATGTATGTGCTATGAAAATTGGATGTGCCTCCTGGAAACAATTTTTCTTTTGTTTTACATAATTTACCAGCGCTTCCAACATGGGTTCTTCATATTAAAATATTCTTCCAACCTTGTTTTAAAATGTAAGGTATCCTTCAATGTTCAATTGGTTTTCTAATATTAAAGTGAGGAGGCCCATTTGAAACTTTATCAAAATTTGAGAACCCCTTATAAGGCATGCCCCTTTAATTGGAAATGTGATGTATGTGTTCAATGTGTGGCTTGTACATGGTTTGTGTGACTTAAAAAGGGGATGCGCTTAGGGTGGGAGATTAGAGGTGAGATGGTGGATGAATTTTTATCAAAGAATGAGACATGTAAGTAAATGTTAGTTTTTTAAAAGCTCACCTCCATTTATTCGTTATGGGAGGCCTTGGGTAGTTAGGTGGGAGCCTAAGGTACATATGCTGCACTAGTTGAGATTATTCACTAACTAGTGACCCTGAGTAGATAACCTGACCACTTTTGGGATGTGCCCCTCGGTCGAGCTAGTGAGGGTGTCACTGAGTGTCAGGGCAGTGTTTGATGACATCTGATGTCGGTAGAGATTGATTATGCGTTAGTATTATAGCTATGTCCTAGGTCATCTTGAGCAACACCCTAGATCCCTTAACACTGGTTTTACATGCACACTTTCTTTCATTGTTCCCAGATTCTTTGTAAAGTGACATTTCTATTTTGTTTTTCACACTAGGACACATGTTTTACCACTGGTTTTCCTTTATAAGGAATTTACTGATTTTTTTTCATGTTTTAGAGCAATTTTTAAAAAATGTGATGAAAGGTAGATTTTTATTAAAAATGGAAGCTTTTTACTTGTTTTCCTTAAAGTGCAGGAAGACCTATTTTTATATGTTTTATTTTCAAACTAGCACGATTGGATTTAATTTTAAAGGTAAGGCATTAGGCGTTGTTCTCCTTTTGCATTCCTACTGGGTATTTTAATGCTCACATCTATATTCTTTATCATTTTTCAGTTTCATTTTCCACCCAGATCTGATTCACTCATGGAGCAAGTGTGGTTCTATGATTGGAGGTGACCCATGAGATCCATGGAGGTACATGTGGTAGTTTATTTCTTTTCCGCTGCTATTGTTTACTTAATTATTCAATTTTTTGCTTATCCACTTGTTTATTTATCTATCATTTAAGGGATAAATCATTCCCAATTGAGTTATGTCCGATGCTCGACACTAGTTTCCAGCCTAAGAGGATTGAGAACGCCTCTCAGGTCTTATCGTGGGTCAGATCAAGTGATTGGTTCAAGGTTGATTCGGATTGGTTTCTGACAAAATGGTATCAGAGGGATTAACCATTGTTATTTGAGGATGTTCGGTAGTTCAGAGATAGGATTATCAGAATTTAGGTGGTTAGTCATGGGTAGGTTCTTGATCACCACCTATTCAGAAGGATGCTTGAATTTCCAGGGTGGTTCGGGATGGTTTGTGCCTCAAAATCTGAGCTTAAATCTTGGATGTTTTTGAGGTTTGGGTTTTCTTGAGTGTTTTTATCGGAATTGAGAATTTGTGGGTTACTTTGAGAAACTCTAGAGGCTGGAGTGGATCCTTGGAGGGATTTCGAGGGTGCATGGATACTATCCCCGGTCCAAAAAACCATGCATAGACCATGTATTTTCCTCTATTGGCCTCCAACATGCTCACAAGATTGGCGCACGGTCCACCAAACCGTGCGACCAAGTCATGTGTAATAGAAATTTCTCTATGGTTTTGGAATTTTGATCCGCTGAGTGTTGAGTTACTTTTATTTATTCTTGGTGTGGGTTTAACTTGGTTTTGGGGTGCTTCCATTGAGCTATAAAATGAGGTCTGGTTTGTTAAAGTTGGATTCCTAAAATGAAAAACTTTTGTTTGTTTTGAAAGTGGAAGGGAAATTATTTTGAATTTTGAAAGAATTTATAAAATGTAAAATGAGAATTAAATTGGAAATGTTTGGTTTTGATGAAAAAATGGTATGTGTGACCCTTGGTATTTCTTATGAATGTTCACATATATGTGTGTGGGTGTGGAAATTGCATGTTGGTATGCATGCATGAATGAATATAAGCAAAAGTGGTATGAACACATATGTGATAGTTCATAGGATTCCATGGGTGAGTATTTAAAATCAAAGATTTGAATTGGTTTTTCTAAAGTAATTTTTAAAAAGAAAAATGGTTTTTGTTAAAAAGAGGATTCTTTTCTAATAATATTTATGGTTTTAAAGGGAAAAGTGAGGTGGTGTTTTAATTTTAAAGTGGACGTGTTGAAATAGTTTTGGAAGTGGGAAAATGGTTTTCAATTTAAAATAGAAAACGTTGGAATTTAAAAGAGGGTTTTGATTCTGCTTTGTGATGTATTTTGGTTTATGAGGTTGGTATTTTGAGTTGAGGTTTGATTTGGGTTTGGTGTGGTTTTGTGATTTCATGTCATTTAGCGTATGCCCCATAAAAGTCCTTGTGAGGAGTGGGTGGTCGGTCTTTAGAATATCTTCTTATTCCATTCTGTGTGGCCGCTTGGGTCGCCTGAAGAGGTTTTGTGAGTGGTGTTTCTGAATGAAGTGGTTTTGGCCAAGGATTATCAACTCCCGATTGCAGCACAACAGCTGCTTCAAGACATCAGAACTCCAGCCATAGGTCTCAGAGTGAAGTTGTTCACGTAGTAAATGAGCTTCAAGATGTATTGAATGTTGACCCAACCTGTTGTTTTCGACGTCGGAATGGAAAGCCTTTGAATTTTCTCTTATTTTCATTTTTTCTCTTTGGAATTCCTTTCATTTTGGAGATCTTGGTGGCTACCGTTTAGTAATTTGAGCTGGTCTAGTTTGAGGTGGTTGGAATCTTTGAGGTAATTTTAGACAAGTGTTTGTTTGGGTTCCCCCCTTTGATAACTTCTTGGAGAGGGATAATTGTTTTAGTGATCATCCATCTTATTGAGGTACAGTTGTTTGGGGAATTACCAGTCGTATCTAGTCTTCTTAATCCAATTGATTGGTCCCAATTGTTTTAATATAAAGGCAATCTCTCGAGTTTTTGTGGTTTTGGGGAATGTTTAAGGTTTTTGGTTGGGTGCTAGTGGTGTCTCTTAGGATCCCTTCATTATTTTCCTGCTTCATTTTATTTGGGGTTTTCTAAGTTCTCTAACTGAACTTACTCTCTCAGTGACACCGATGTATGATCTCATGGACTTCCTTTTTCATGTCGTCTCTATGAAAATTCTGTTTTAATGAAAGTGTCTTTTGAGAGGCTTTGAATCTTATCATCGTGGATGGTGGCATTTATTGTCCTATGTATTGTCCCTTTTGGGATCTTATCTTGTCTGGTTTCATGAGTTGCTTCGGTCTAGAAATCGATGTTCGACCAAGATTCTAAATTAGTGGGGGAAAACCATAGGAAGAGCTTAGGGTCAACCCGGACTGGTTCAACCAAAGTCCTAATATGGTGGGGAGGCCCATCGTAGAAGGACCCCATGGTGAACATGGCTTCTAAGTGTTCTTGACAGGGCATTTTCTTGTTTCCATTTTGCCCGACCCTGACCATAATAGTCCAACTGGCTTGGATAACGGTTCAAGTAATGGATGCTCGTGGGGATCCTGGATAGGACATGATAGGTTTCCTTGGCAATTTCTTTGTTAGGGGTTGGGGTGTTCTTTATTTTGAGGTTATGTTTGGAAATGTGAGTTCCTCATTGTTGGTTCTTTAGTTTGGTGGTTCAAGTATTCAGATCTCATTAGTTCCTTTGAATGTCAATATGGTTCCTTGAGGATGGTTTTATCGATCGTGGAGTTTTAAGCTTTGGGTGGAAAGTGAGTTTTCAGTTCTTGGTCTTCCAGTGGTTGTGGTTTCATATTGGGGTATGGCTTGTTTGTGTCTCGATTAACTTTTGGGACTTTCTAAGGGTATACAGTGTCATAGTGGTGAGAATTGTCACACCCCAACCCAAACTTATTAATATGTTTAACAATTTAATTATATTTAGTCGTGTTCTTGAGTTTTAGGTCAAGATGGTATTTAAAATTTAAATTTTAGAGTTTTCTACCTAGGCGCACAGTTGGCGAAAAGGTTATGGGAAACAGTGCACCAACATACTGCCAACCATAGAGCCCAGACAGTGGTACTATCCCGGGCGCATGACTAGGCAAACAGGCATGTGACCCCTCTAGGTAAACCGTGCATCCAAACAGTGTGGCCTACCATTTTTTCAAAAATAAAAAAAATAAAAAAAAGAATAATAATCATTATTATTATCATTGTTCTATTATTATTATTATTATTTTATTATTGTTATTTATTATTATTATTATTATTAGGTTTTCTTAAACCCCAAAAGGGGTCTCCCCCATCTCCCACGCTCGACCAGCCCCTAGGGGGCCTCCCCTCACGTGCACCACTCCCTTCTCATGGCCTCGATTTTGGCCGTTTCTTCCACTGATTCTTACTACGATAATCTCCAGTGAGTGTTTTCTCTCCTCCGTCATCCTCTATTTCATTATTCCGATGTTTTTCTCTTCCCCATCACCCCTTCTTGTTGGGATGAACCCTAGGGTTCCGAATGAGCCAATTTTTGACGTCTTTCTTCTTCTTAGGATGTGCGATGGGTCTCTCGGGTCAGCTTCGTGCATGTTTCAGCATCTGCAACCGAAGTCAAAGCATTTTAGTCCTTTTTAGTTTGTCTGCCTTTATTGAGGTAGGTTTTCATTGCCCTTTTTTGGCCCAATTTTAATTGGAGGTTTTTGGTGATTGTGGGTTTCTCCTTAGTTGTTTAGGAGGTCTTGCGGTTCTTTGAAGAAAAAATTCACGTTCATACATAGGTAAAAACATATATATACATCCTCCTTGTACATATTCCCTCATGGCGTGGGAAATATATACATTAGGTCAAAGGGTATATATACATGTGAAGGTGTATATGCATTTAAGTGTGAAACATTTTTGGGTTGTCTTTGTCAGAAGAATCATATTTTGAGGTAAGTTCCCTATGATCGAGCATTTAATTTAATTTTCTTGATTTCTTGAATATTTTAAAAGTGTGTTTTTATTCTTACATAGTATTTATATGCTATGAGAACTGGAATTGGCTCTTAAGAACAATTTTTATTTTGTTTTACATGTCACAACCCGTCCTCGGGGCCCGTGCCGTGACTACACCAAGCCTGCCTTCTATAGGCCAGGAGCTGACGACTAGCACCAAAGACGTAAATCCCAATATCTGGGAAGACATTGCCTTTATAAAACATAAACACATCCAACTGGAAGTAATACACTAAGTACAAATAAAAGTGCTGAAAAGTAAATGGACCAGAATACAAACCCAACTGAGAAGTACAGCTACAACTGAACGAAAGTACAACAGAAAAGACAAACAGCTGGAAAATAGAAGCAGCTCCTGGGTCGTCCACCTCGGATTCTACCTGAAGGGTAGGTACAGATAGCCTCCTCAACGCTCTCACTCGCCAACCACCTCCGTGTACCATCTCGTTGTGAAGTCCACCTCCGGGTACTGTCTCGTCGTGAGGTCCACCTCTGGGTATTGTCTCGCCCTAGTACTCTCAATCTCTGTCAGTGATGTTTGTTGTCTGCATCCAACACAACGAGGTGCGGGCATAGCCCGTTTAGGGGTGAGTATAACGATACTCAGTAGGGACTCCGAGACCCTCAAGGTCTCACTAAATCCAACAAGAATATCCACAAAGAAGGATCTCAACAGATAACCCTTACTTAGGTATAAGCCCATACTTATACCTCAGTTATCAGGTAACCCATCTCAATCAAGAGGTATCACACATATATGAAATCAACATATAACCACTACTTAGGTATATGTCCATACATATACCTAAGTTATCAAGTAACCCATCTCAATCATGAGGAAATCACAAAGGTCAACGACTCAGCTCAAACCAGGATTTTCATTAAAGATACCGAAACCACAACTGCTGGAGAACTCCTCCTCTGTCGAGTACAGTAGCCCTGTCACGACTCCGAGATGCTACTCACTAACCTTGGACTGCTGAATTACTCCACCTGTCGAGTACTGTGGGCCTGCTGCTACAACCAAGCGCTTCCCATCATGGGTCTGCCGCTACAACCAAGCGCACCCCCTCATAGCCTACAAAGGTACTCCTTCTTTCGAGTATCGCGGGTCTGCCGCTATAACTAAGCACTCCTCTGCCGTGGGTCTGCCGCTAAAACCAAGCGCACCCCACTGGGCTATCCGAATCACTCCGAGTCGATCGATCAGCAGTCGTCAAGTCTCAGCCAGCTACTAGGTCTCTGCACTCTGCTAGCTCGTCACCGGGAGGGTCCACTCCACGAGCTACTGGTTGATACTCCAAGTATCACAAGGTTCCACGAAGAAGTACCCCAAAGGTCTGTCACATCATAGGAAACTCAACACAACAGACGACGCGTCAATCGGACACCCGGTCTGTGTGTTATTAGCCTTTTCGTCCCGGGGGCCCAGTTGGTTTCGTGTACGAACTAACCCGACCGTATCACAACTGTACCCCGAACTCTCATAGGGTATACTCATAGGGACCGTTTCTCAACATGATTACCAACTCCGCTGACGGTTCGCCAAACGGACGTCCGGTCTGTGAGTTATCGACCTTTTCATTCCAGGGGCCCGGTTGGATTTCCGGTACAATCCAACCCGACCTTACTCCAACTGCGTCCAAACCCTAGATGAAGTATGCCAAAAGTTCCGTCTCATCAAAAGTAATCCAACAAAGTCGACGACACGTCAATCGGACGTCTGGAGCTCAAGTTATAAGCGTTTCCGCTCCGAGGGCCCGGTTGGTTTCGTGTTCGAAACAACCCGGACGTACCCAAAGTTCGGCGAAACCTTGAGTGTAATATACCAAAACGACCGTCTTGATCTAAGGATCTCAACGCAACTGACGGTGCGTCGATCGGAGATCCGTAGTCCAAGTTATGAGTGTTTGAACGAAACTACCCGAAATTAGGGGGTTTGGGCCCAGTCCGACCCGGCCCAATACCCCCTGGGTCGACCTGACCCGAGCCCGGCCGGCGCGGTCCGGCCCATCGCGGGGCCCGGCCCGGCGCGGCCCGGCCCATCGCAGGGCCCGGCCCGGCGCGGGCGGGCCGGGTGGGGCGTCCCGACCCGCCTCCAGCTAGAGCCAGCGGCCGGCTCCGCCGACCGATTCCCCGAACCGCCGCGGCCCCTTTCTGTCCGGCGCGGCGCGACGGCGCCGCGCCCCTCTGCCGCGGTTCGCCCCGGCCGTGGCCCTCCATGATGCTCCGGCGCGACGACGCTGTGCCCCTTCGCTGCGGCTCGCCCTCGGCTGCGACTTCCTTCGGTTTCACCGGCGCGGCGCGACGGTGCCACAATCCTTCGCCGCGGCCCGCTCCGGCCGCGGTTCTCTCATTCCCGCGCGGTGCCGTTGCACCGCGCCACCTCCGTTCCAAACCACGACAGTGATCAACATCAAAAGGGGAGGAGGGTCGACCGGGTTTGTGCGGTCCGACCTCCTCCCGTTATATTGATAACAAGCAGCCGATAAAAACGAAGAACGTCAAAATAAAACTTGAACGATGAAACAACCCCTACCTCGAAGTAGTTCGCGAAAGCTAGCGTCACGGAAAACGGCGTCGCAGGGTGAGCCTCCGTATACATTGACGAAGATCGTCCGAGGAGGAAGCGACATCTCCCTTTCTTTGACGCGGGGAGAAGATGAAACGACATTACGACGTTCTTCATCGAAGGGTGGCGTTCTTCAACAAAGGAGACGTTCTTCGTGGGGAGATGAAATTCTTCCAAAAGCTAGAACTCTCTCTCCAAAAACTTAACACAACAAACTCCAACCAAATAAAATAAGACTCTTATTTTATTACTCAAGCCATGAATTTCAAAAACTCCAAGATTCAAAATTGAATTTACTTCATTTAATTAATCTTGAGTTGTCAAAATTAAATGGAGTGTTAGGTTGGCAAGATTAAAGTGAGGGAGAGTCACACAATTAAGAGGGGGGGGGGGGGTTAAAGGGGTTAGGGAATTTGAAAAGGTGGGGGCTCGTGTGGGCCCCACCTCACTAATATCCTAACAAGAGGAGTTAGGATTAAGTGGGTCCCACCCCAACTCCCTCACATGGGAGTTAAACCACTTAGAAGAGAGAAATAAAGTTGTGACACAACTTTATTTCACTTAACACTTAAACCATTTTTATTTAACAAATCCCCCCGAGTAAACGCAACTCCAACAAAGTTCTTCTTAAGCAATTACCAGCGTTGCGGTTTCATCGGTGCCCTCAGATTTCGATTCTGAGCACCGGTTCAAAAGTTAGAAAAACCCGCTCGTCCGTTCATTGAACGTACCCGAGCTAAATTTCGGAAAATGATTCCAGGCACATCAGGTCTCGGAATCAGGTGCCGTCAGTAACTGCGTACTCGTAAAATCCCAAAGAATTTAAGAAAAAAATTTTTCTTTGAAATTTATGGGTCTTTACTTTACTCCCACCTCAGGGATTTACGTCCCCATAAAGCTTCAACACACACTAAGGAAAACAAAGTGGAACTGAGCACGCATCTGAGCCTTCCGCTCTCATGTGCTCTCCTGGAGGTTCTTGAGCTACCAGTGAAAGCGCACCTGAGGAATCGACCGTCCAAGTAGGACCCGCTCCTGTCGATCCTCGATCTCCACTGGAACCTCCGCAAAAGTAGCCCCGTCATCGATGTCCAGCTCCCCGTGATCGATGGTATGGGTCGGGTCGTGCACGTATCTCCTCAGCTGAGATACGTGGAAGACGTCATGTACCTGGTGCAACTGAGGTGGATGGGTCAAGTGGTAAACCACCTCGCCTACCCTGTTGAGGACCTAGAAGGGTCCGATGAACCTCTGAGATAACTTGCTACCTGGGCCAAATCTCTGTAATCCACGTCGAGGTGAGACCCGTAAGAAAACGTGGTCGCCATCCTCGAACGCTAGTGGTCTCTGACTCCTATCAGCTTAGAACTTCTATCTGTACTGTGCAGTCTTCATCCGCTCCTGAACAAACTGCGTTTTCTCTGTCGTAGTCTAAACCATCTCTGGTCCTACAAGAGTTGCTAAGATTTCTTCTTTGCCGATAAGAGAAATCCGGTCTCATCCCCTGAATGAACCACGTTCTTTTTCCTAATACATTCAATCCTGACATGAATGATACTAATCCATGCCATGGATGACGTCGTAAGGCCTCGACGCTACTACCAAGAGATCCAACCGTTACTCTCACCTCCAAGGGTTGAGTCACACTGTCGGCATCAGTGTGTGGTCACTGGGTCTCCTCCAGTAGGAATCTAAAAAGTGAGGGTCAAGTCAATAGTTTAAACCGGAACCTCTTAGTACACAAAAAGAAAGGAATCAAACGTCACAAGGAAAAGTGTCTTTTATTACTGCATCTCAAGTACAAAGACACACAACAACCACAAACAACAACAATGACAACAAGGAAACTAGAAGCACCAAGATCAAAGGTCCCATGCCTGGAACTAGTCCTGCTCTTGTCCACCAGCTTCCGGAGCTCCATAGTTGTATGCTTCAGCTGCCTGAAGCTGAGCTCTCCCATGTCCACCTGTTCCCTACGGTCGGGGTGGACCTCCTGGTGGTGGTGGTGGCAACACCTCGAAGCGTCGTCCACCTCCAGCTGCACTGCCAGCTCCCCTGCCTCGGTCTCCTGCTCCTTGCGGTCCGCCTCGATCGAACCTCTGCCTCTGCCTGGGAGGTCCTTCGTTTATTTGCTGGTCAACTGTATGGCGGGTCGGATAGTCACGTGCCATGTGACCAACCCCACCGCAGGAGTAACACTGTCCGCTCTTGGTAAGTCGTTCTCCACCCCGGGTGCCTCGCACACACGATCCTGTGTCATGCAGTCGACCACCTGTAGGTCTGGTCCTCTTGGACCTCTGCGTCATCTGTCTACTTCCTGCTGTAGAAGACTCTGCCGCATGCCGGCTAGTGGTGGGTCCTACTGCTGGAGACTGCCCAGCAATGAAACTCTCCACTAAGAGGGCTCGCTCCAACACCCCTGTTTGCGTCGGGATGCTGTGAGAAACAACTGAAGCTCTAATCTCTCGCCTGAGCCCCTGCTCGAAGGTTCGGGCCCTGAAGAACGGGTCCCGTACCATATCTGTGGAGTAGCGCGAGAGATCGGTGAACCTCGCTGAATACTGCGCCACCGACATGCTACCCTTCTGAAGATGTAGTAGCTCCTATATACGCACCGGTCGAAGGGTGGCTGGTACAAACTTTGCCCGGAACAGGCTCTCGAAGTCTGCCCACAGAAGTGTCGCCTCGTCATGCATCTGGAGCATCAGGCTCCACCATCTTCCTGCCGCTTCCTGAAAGAGGCTGGTAGCAAGGATCACCATGAAGTCTGCTGGCGTCCCTACTAGCCTGAAGACTCTCACCACAGCCTCCAGCCAATCCTCAGCCGCCTGCGGGTCCGTCTCTCCCCTGAACCTGGGTGGCCTCTGGCGCTGGAACTCGTGCAGTGCGCTCAAGTGACGTGCACTCTCTGCTGCTGGGGCTGGTGGCATCGATGGCCCAATGGGTGGTAGTGCCGCTGTTGCCTCCGCTGGTGCCTCAACTGGAAGAGGGCCCTGTACTGAGCCCTTGTCGCTCGGCGGGCTGTCAGTATGTACAACTCTTGGGGCTCTAGCTGGTCGTCCGTGGGGAGGAATCTTGAAAGAAACAAATGCGACACGGTCAAAGACTATACCTGGTGAGCTGACCTGATTTGAGATGACTTAAAGAAAACTTTTGGAAACACACACGCAATCAGTGTTTTCGTGCACCGGGCTGGAAATCAGTAGTCAGAGTTCTGGTGTATGGATACGTCGGCCGCCGCACCAACACTGGACTCCCTGAACTGAAGACCACACTCGGTACCCTTAACACTGTTGCTTCACAGAAAAGAATTATCAGAGTCCTAAGTTCTGTAGTAGAACCGACTCCTTTGATATCAATTTGTCACGACCCGTCCTCGGGGCCCGTGCCGTGACTACCCCAAGCCCGCCTTCCATAGGCCAGAGGCTGGCGACTAGCACCAAAGGCGTAAATCCCAATATCCGGGAAGGCATTGCCTTTATAAAACATAAACACATCCAACCGAAAGTAATACACTAAGTACAAAAGAAAGTGCTGAAAAGTAAATGGACCAGAATACAAACCCAACTGAGAAGTACAGCTACAACTGAACGAAAGTACAACAGAACAGACAAACAACTGGAAAATAGAAGCAGCTCCTGGGTCGTCCACCTCGGATCCTACCTGAAGGGTAGGTATAGATAGCCTCTTCAACGCTCTCACTCGCCAACCTCCTCCGTGTACCGTCTCGTCGTGAAGTCCACCTCCGGGTACTGTCTCGTCATGAGGTCCACCTCTGGGTACTATCTCGTCATAGTACTCTCAATCTCTGTCAGTGATGTCCGTGTCTGCATCCAACACAACGAGGTGCGGGCATAGCCCGTGCAGGTGTGAGTATAACGATACTCAGTAGGGACTCCGAGACCCTCAAGGTCTCACTAAATCCAACAAGAATATCCACAAAGAAGGTTCTCAACAGATAACCCTTACTTAGGTATAATCCCATACTTATACCTTAGTTATCAAGTAACCCATCTCAATCAAGAGGTATCACACAGATATGAAATCAACGGATAACCACTACTTAGATATATGTCCATACATATACCTAAGTTATCAAGTAACCCATCTCAATCATGAGTAAATCACAAAGGTCAACGACTCAGCTCAAACCAGGATTTTCATTAAAGATATCGAAACCACAACTGCTGGAGAACTCCTCCTCTATCGAGTACAGTAGCCCTGTCACGACTCCGAGGCGCTACTCACTAACCTTGGACTGCTGAAGTACTCCACCTGTCGAGTACTGTGGGCCTGCTGCTATAGCCAAGCGCTTCCTACCATGGGTCTGCCGCTACAACCAAGCGCACCCCCTCATAGCATACAGAGGTACTCCTGTCGAGTATCGCGGGTCTGCCGCTACAACCAAGCGCTCATCCACCGTGGGTCTGCCGCTATAACCAAGCGCACCCCACTGGGCTGTCCGAATCACTCCGAGTTGATCGATCAGCAGTCGTCAAGTCTCAGCCAGCTACTAGGTCTCTGCACTCTGCTGGCTCGTCACCCGGGGTTCCACTCCACGAGCTACTGTCCAATACTCCAAGTATCACAAGGTTCCACGAAGAAGTACCCCAAAGGTCTTTCGCGTCATAGGAAACTCAACACAACAGACAACGCGTCAATCGGACACTCGGTCTGTGTGTTATTAGCCTTTTCGTCCCGGGGGCTCGGTTGGTTTCGTGTACGAACCAACCTGACCATATCACAACTGTACCCCGAACTCTCATAGGGTATACTCATAGGGACCTTTTCTCAACATGATTACCAACGCCACTGACGATTCGCCAAACGGACGTCCGGTCTGTGAGTTATCGGCCTTTTCATTCCAGGGGCCCGGTTGGATTTCGGGTACAATCCAACCCGGCCTTACTCCAACTGCGTCCAAACCCCAGATGAATTATGCCAAAAGTTCCATCTCATCAAGAGGAATCCAACAAAGTCGACGACACGTCAATCGGACGTCCGGAGCTCAAGTTATAAGCGTTTTCGCTTCGAGGGCCTCGTTGGTTTCGTGTTCGAACCAACCCGGCCGCACCCAAAGTTTTCCAAAACCTTGAGTGTAATATACCAAAACGACCGTCTCGATCCAAGGATCCCAACGCAACTGACGGTGCGTCGATCGGAGGTTCGTAGCCCAAGTTATGGGTGTTTGAACGAAACTGCCAGAAATTAGGGGGTTTGGGCCCGGTCTGACCCGGCCCAATACCCCCTGGGTCGGCCCGAACCGGGGCGACCCGACCCGGGTCCGGCCCGGCTGGCGCGGCCTGGCCCGTCGCGGGTGTCCGGCCCAGCGCGGGCGGCCCGGCCCGACCTGCGTGGCTAGCGGCTCGGCTTTCAGCCGAGCGGGATGCGGGGGGGGGGGGGGGGGCTGCCCCCCTTGATTGACAAACGGCCGGCCAATTAAGGCCGACCTTAATTGATTTCGCGAGATCCGAGGGGTCCCGCATCCAGCTAGCGCCAACGGCCGGCTTAGCCGGCCGCTTCCCCGAACCGCCGCAACCATAGGCCGCGGCCCCTTCCCGTCCGGCGCGGCGCGACGGCGCCGCGCCCCTCGGCCGCGGCTTCCTTCAGTTTCACCGGCGCGGCGCGACGACGCCGCGCTCCTTCGCCGTGGCCCGCTCCGGCCGCGGTTCTCTCGTCCCCGTGCGGTGCCGTTGCACCGCGCCGCCTCTGTTCCAAACCACGATGGTGATCAACATCAAAAGGGGAGGAGGGTCGACCGGGTTTGTGCGGTCCGACCTCCTCCTGTTATATTGATAACAAGCGGCCGATAAAAACGAAGAACGTCAAAATAAAACTTGAACGATGAAACAACCCCTCCCTCGAAGAAGTTCGCGGAAGCTAGCGTCGTGGAAAACGACGTCGCAGGGTGAGCCTCCGTATACGTTGACGGAGATCATCCGAGGAGGAAGCGGCGTCTCCCTTTCTTTGACCCGAGGAGAAGACGAAATGACGTTACAACGTTCTTCGTCGAAGGGTGGCATTCTTAAACAAAGGAGACGTTCTTCGTGGGAAGATGAAGTTCTTCCAAAAGCTAGAACTCTCTCTCCAAAAACTTAACACAACAAACTCCAACCAAATAAAATAAGACTCTTATTTTATTACTCAAGCCATGCATTTCAAAAACTCCAAGATTCAATATTGAATTCACTTCATTTAATTAATATTGAGTTGTCAAAATTAAATGGAGTGTTAGGTTGGCAAGATTAAAGTGAGGGAGAGTCACACAATTAAGAGAGGGGTTTAGAGGGGTTAGGGAATTTGAAAAGGTGGGGGTTCGTGTGGGCCCCACCTCACTAATATCCTAACAAGAGGAGTTAGGATTAAGTGGGTCCCACCCCAACTCCCTCACATGGGAGTTAAACCACTTAGAAGAGAGAAATAAAGTTGTGACACAACTTTATTTCACTTAACACTTAAACCATTTTTATTTAACAACCCCCCGAGTAAACACAACTCCAACAAAGGTCTTCTTAAGCAATTACCGGTGCTGCGGTTTCATCGGTGCCCTCAGATTTCGATTCCGAGCACCAGTTCAAAAGTTAGAAAAACCCGCTCGTTCATTCACTGAATTTACCCGAGCCAAACTTCGGAAAATGATTCCGGGCATACCGGGCCTCAGAATCAGGTGCTGTCAGAAACTGCGTACTTGTAAAATCCCAAAGAATTTAAGAAAAAAAAATTTTCCTTTAAATTTACGTGTCTTTACATTACATAATTTACCAACACTTCCAACACGAGTTCTTCATATTAAAATACATTATCAACCTTGTTTTAAAATGTAAAGTGTCCTTCAATGTTCAATTTTTCTTCTAATCTTAATGTGATGGGGCCCAGTTAGCACTTTATAAAAATTGGAAAACCCCTTCTAAGGCATGCCCCTTTAATTGGAAATGTGGTTTATGTGTTTAATGTGCAACTTGTGCTTGGTTTGTGTGACTTAAAAGGGAATGTTCTTAGGGTGGGAGATCAGAGGTGAGATGGAGGATGCTTTTTGGTTAAAGAATAAGACATGTAAGTATATGTTATTTTATTAAAATCTCACCTCCATTTATTCTTCATGAGAGGCCTTGGGTAGCTTAGTGGGAGCCGTAGGTATACATGCTGTACTAGTTGAGATTGCGCAATTGCTAGTGGCCCTGAGTAAATAATTTGACTGCTTTTGGGATGTGCCCCTCAGTCGAGCCAGTGAGGGTGTCACCGAGAGTTAGGGAAGTGTTTGATGACATCTAACACTGATAGAGATTGATTATGCATTAGTGTTATAACCCTGTCCTAGGCCTTCTCAACCAACACCCTAGATCCCATTAAATTGGTTTTACAGGTACGCTGCCTTTCATTGTTCCTAGATTCTTTGTAAAGTGAAATTTTTGTTTTTTTCACACTAGGGCTCATATTTTACCACTATTTATCTTTTTTAAGGAATTTATTGAAATGTTTTTCATGTTTTAGGGTTGTTTTTGAAAATTTTTATGAAAGTTAGTTTTTTCATATAAATGGAATCTTTTTTACTTGTATTCCTTGAAGTGTAGAAAACCCCATTTTTTTATGTCTTACATTCAAATTAACATGATTAATTTTTTTTAAAGGTAAGGAATAGGGCATCATTTTCCTTTGGCATTTCTACTGGGAATTTTAATGCTGACACCTATATTCTTTATCATTTTTCAGTTTCAGTTTCCACCCAAATCTAATTCGCTCATGGAGATAGTACGGTTCTATGGTTGGAGGTGACCCATGAGGTTACATGGAGGTACGTGTGGTAGTCCTTTATTTCTTTTTTTTTCTATTAGTGTTTACTTCATTGTTCAGTTTTTTGTTTACCCATTTGTTTATTTATCTATCATTTATGGGCTAAATCATTCCCAATTGAGTTTTGTATGATGCCAACATTAGTTTCCAGCCTGAGAGGATTGGGAATGCCTCTCAAGACTTATTGCGAGTTGGATCGGGTGACTGGTTCGAGGTTGACCTCGGTTGGTTTGTGACATGAGGTGTCACGACCCTAGTACATATACCATCAGAGTTGGAATTTGCACTATCTTGAGTAGTTGTGATAAAATCTTAGAAGAAGTGTGCCATGGTGTGAAGGGGGCTGTGGAGGATTTGGAAAAGTAATAAGTTTTACGATTTTGGTTGGAATGACTTTTTGTAAGAATTTGGTAGTATTACGATTTACCTTTTTTGATTTTCTGGTCTAGGCATGTAAGTTTTCTTCATGACGTGAAAGTTCCTTAGGCAATTTGTGAGGTTTTTCGTGAATGGCCTTCATGGAGCGACCATAACCACCATGACATGGAGACATGGAGATCAAGTTTTGGTGGTTCTGTTTAGGGTAATGTCACACTATGGTGCTTGAGTTGCGATATGAACCTTTCTTGGTCGTATCCGATTAATGAATTTCACCAAGCCTTAAATAATGGAAGGCGGTGTAGATCTCATGGATCTCAAAATTTCATTCGATTGTGCCTCCAAATTGTTTTATATTTCTTTGATTTCGCTCCAACCTCAGGCTATCAAAAGTGCATCCTTTGAGGTCTTTGAGTATCCCTTGATTAACTTTATCCTTGGGATTTAGGGGATCGATTAGCGGTGATCTGATGTGAGTTCCTCTTCTTTTACTCTTTGTTATTTTCCCCTATCATTCATCTGGGAAGGCTGTAGTATTGGTTTGGTTATGGCGTTTTTGGTCTTGAGTCATGGTTTTTATGGGGATTGTTATTTTCTAGATTTTTGAGGACTCCCTTGCATGATTAAAACCTGATGATCATCTCTTCCTCACCCCATTCTTGTGCAGTGACTGTAAATATTTGATTGATGTAGGGGATTTGGGAACTTTTTTATTTGGTGTATAATGTCACACCCTGAAATCCACATTCCCTATTATTTTATGCACTTATTGATTTGTAGTCTTATCCATGAGTTTTGTGCTAAATTTTATTCAAATTTGGATTTTTTGGAGTTTTAGTGTTGGATGCACGGTTGGCACATGGTTAGTCTTAACCATGCGAAAACTGTGTGAAAGTTCTACAGTTTTTAGAAAAGGTGATCCACACAGTGATCAAACTTTTTGTTTAACCATACATCCAAACCATGCGGGTGCCCAGGTGTGTCCAGTAGGAGGCACACATTTGGTGCACAGTTTGGTAAACTGTGTAACCTTTCCATGTTTTATAGCCCGTGAAATACATATTCCACCATCCTTCAATTTAACCCCCTTTGTCCTCCATCTCTCTCCATTCACATGATTCAGCTGGGGGGATCCCTAGGCATTCCACTCCCCCTCCTCCATGGATTATTGGACCTCCTTTGATTTTATGGTGTTTCTTCTAGGTTATAGGTTCCTTCTTCCTCTTTTTCTCCTCTGCTTTCTCTCTGTTTTGGTTCCTCCTCCCTCTACTCTCGTGAGTCCATGTTTGCTGAACCCTAAATAGAAGGGGTCTCTCTAATTCTTGTTTTTTGGTTTCTAGGTCTTGGCCCTCCTTTGATTTGGTGTTGTTTAGGTTTTTTTATCATGTGTGTTACATGTGTTCATGATGGGATTGAAATCCATTTTAATTTGAAAGTGTCATTTAAAAGCACTGAATAGTGTTTAGTTTTGGAAATGGATTTCTTGGTTTGGTTCTTTTACAGAGGTATCAAAGCCCAGTTGAAACTCTATGAAGGAGATTTTTTAAAAATGAGCTATTTATATATTATGAAATTTCCATCACTTTCCCTTATGATTTATTTACTCACCTTCGCTTGGTTGGTCATGGAAAACTAGGAACTTGGGTAAGAGAATCTAGACCAGGATAAGGTTTTTTCCACTAGATGTTGGTGTTGTCCTGACTAGTGAAGTAATGTATGCGACCCCATGGGTCAGTGAAATTATTTCTATCACATTTTTAAAGATATTTCCCTAACTTGAAAAGTCATTTCACTAGGTAATGATATTTTTAGTTTCCCTAGGGCCACTCCCATGATATCATCTACTTCCAATTCTTTCTTCTACATTATCTGATACTATTATTTATTGTTTATGAGGTTGTTTTTGTTGTTTATTTTGAGTATCTTTCATTAGCAGTTGTTATTGTTTTGTATTCTATCGTTGTTCCTTACTTCTTGTACCTACCATTGCTGGTTGTTTTTTTCATGATGTCTTTAATTCATAACTTCAAATAATCTTTGAAAATAAAATTATGGAATGACTTAGAAGAAAATTAGAAAAATAGGTTTCAAGATTAAGTTTTTTATCCCCTCTCATATTCAATGGAATTTCTGTGATTTCTTTTAAAAAGGGGACCTAAGTGAGTTGTTATCAACATTGGTATTTTTTCTTAAATAAAGTTGTATGTTTTTCAAGAAAGGAAAGTTTGGGTTTAATTATGTGTTTTGATTTGCTTAAAATTTGAAAAGGATTCTATCTTCTTAAAATGAATTTCAAACTAGCATGAAAGAGTTTTACTTTAAAGATTATGCATATGGTGTGGGGAGGATACATACTCAACATTTCATGGTCACACACACACACACACTCACATTTGGTTCTTCTATGGTTTTGGAGGAGTTTTGCCCTGCAGACTCCCTCTCCCTAGATTCTTAGGATTAGGTTTGATATTAAGATTGGATGATGACCATTGGTTACATGAAGGTTGTCGGTTCGAAATTGAGTTTTTCTCTTGTTTATTTTTGGTATCATGTATGTATCATCCCCTTTGGTCTTCTGTATCTTGATACCATCTTATGTATTTTTATCCTCTTTTATGTTATGGATTCTACTTGGTTGTTATATTTGGTTGTGCCTCGTTTATTTTGTTTCTTATTTTGGAGTTGTTTATTTAATGTGCATGGATGTCCAACTTACGAACGAGTTATGAAAAACTCAAGGTAAGTTTTTGTTGTGTTTTTTATTATGATTATTGGGTAAAAATATTCCCACATGTTTAAATTTGATTCCTTGTGCCTGTCTTAGGACTTGAGTGATCAATAATGCACCTTAGATCATGTCGTGAGTCGACTCGAGTGTCCAGTTCTTGGGTGAACCGGGTTGGTTTTTGATAAAATGGTATCAATGTATAGGTTCTTAAAAGCGCTTAGGGTCTAAGTGAACCCTTTTTTATTTACATAAGTTCGATAGATTTGAGATAAGAATGTTAGAACTTGAGAGGTAGGTGAAACAAGAGTAGTTAGGTTATCCTTGCATGGAGCCTCAAGCTATAATTATTAGTTAGGTTAGAGTATTGAATTTCATGTTTTTCATTTGTTCATTATGATGTATTTTGATTGGATGGTCAGTATTTTGGATTATATTGATATTGTGTAAGTTTTTTGAGACTTTTTAGGTTTTAGGGTGAAATGAGAGTGAAATTAGAGGCACACAGTTAGCCAACATGACTTGAAAACTATGTGGAGCCAGTGCACATGATTCTATTGGCTTCCAGAGGCAATTTCACGGTTGCTACATGGTCCACCAAACCGTACGACTAAACTATACATAATAACTAACCCCTCTTTAACCTTTTTTTTAATCCATTATGTTTTGGTATTGCTTTTATTTATGATTTTTTACTGTTTGGGATGAATTAAAGGGTGTTGTTAAGGTTTTTTGATGCTATTAGATTGGATTTTATTAATGAGTTGTGTTCGAAAACTTGGTTTTAATAGAATGGGTTAAGTTTTGAAAGTAATAAATCAAGTTTTACAAATGATTTAAAATGAGTTGGGTGCTTTGAAGTTTCAAAATATTTTAAATGAAAAATTTATGAAATTGAATATCCATTTTTAAGTAGAGTTTGAAATTGATAAAGAATCCTTATAAGATAAATTGGAATGATCTTTCTATTTGGATTTTCCAAAATGATTTAAAAGAGGAAATTGTAAAATTTCAAGTTTATTTTCATGTAAAATTTTATGATTTTGACACGATTATGGATTATTTTGAACTCCAATTTATGAAATGATTTCAAATAAAATGTGGGTAGATTTATGATTTTTTGGAAAAAACATAGTTTTAAATGGTGAAAGATTAAATTTGAAATATATAAAAGAATCTTCTAAAGTGAGTTGAGATGAATTTTTATGTGGAAGGATACATTAATGATTCTGAGAATGAACTTGAGGATTGAAATTTATGTTTTGAGAAAAAACTCATAGTTTTGGAAGAATTTTGAATCGAGTCTTTGATTTTGTTTAGTATTTTGATTTCTCAGGGTGATGGTTATGATTTGTTTCCTTAAGTTTTTCTTTTTTAACATCATTTTAATTAGTTTGGGATGAGTTGAATTCTGATGCGTTTTTTATATAAATTTTATGTTCCTTTATAATGTGATATACCTATTATAAATGTCTCAGTGTGTTGTAGGATGTTCGTGCTTTAGGATGTTCTTGAGTTTATGTTTCTTGTGGGTTGGGAATTATTATCCTTCTAGTTGACAGTCTTTCCCAAACTCCAAGTGGCGTGCTGAAACCTAATTATTTTTAGTATTTGAGTCTTACTTGAGGGTTCTTGGTTAGTTTCTGTTCACCTTTCATTAGTTGATTCCTTTGTCTCAAGCCAATGGTCATGTACTTGATAAATGTTTGACTTTTCAGAGGGACCTTTTTTCAAACCCTAGTTTGAATGTGTTCTCATCTGGTCTGTCTTCACTTGATGATGTGGTCACTAGGGGCCATGATAGTGAAGTTAGTTTCAATAATCTAGGTAGGAATGGGTGGTGGTCCTCCTTCTATTGTTTTGGTTAAGGTTCTCTAGATTATGAGAATAAATTCTTCCATGTTTGGATATCCTGTTGTCATGGATGATAGTTGAGTTGTTTTGAAATCTTTTTTTCTTGGAGTGTTATATTATTTGTTGAGTAGTAATCTGAGTGAGCCTATTCCAAGTGTCCTCCATCTTCCCTCCCTATCTCTTTACTCCTTTCCTCTTCCTATCCCCTTTCATTAATGGTGATTGTAATTTGGGATACTTTTGACCACATGATTTTTAGAGACACAAATGAATGGATTGAATAAATTATGGATATTCCCTTGATTGAATGTTTCAGTTGAGATACCTTGATTTAGAATCATATTGTGGTTATAATTACTTCCTTGGGGTATCCTTTGATTCAATTGACCCACCATATTAGTAAAATTATTATATGGTGGTAAGACTGGGTATCGTTCTCAATTATCCTTTTAATTATCCCTTATAAAACTTTGGTAAATGTTATGATTTTAAATCGCAATATGGTATTTATGAACATTTTTTTGATTTGGATATGTGGTTGAGGGGGAATATTTCCTTTTGGTTCCAATTTTGAGCTTTCCCCCTTTTGTGTTCATATGGATGACCATGTCCTTTTCTCAAACTTGGCAACTTTCTGGGTGAAAAAAGTGTTACAGTGAGGGTAATTTCCACACATCAACCTCCACCTTCCATATTATTTTATTTATTTATTGATTTTTTGTCTTATCCTTGAGTTTTAAGCCAAATTTTATTGAAATTTAGAACATTTGGCGTTTCAGTGCAGAGCGCACAGTTGGGACATGGTTAATACTAACTATGTGGAAACTGTGAGAAAGACCTATAGTTTTTAGCAGAGGAGATTCGTGTTGGATCATGGTTTTTTAAATATGTGGGTGACCAAATGAGTCTAGTAGGAGGCACACAGTTGGCACATATTTTGGTAAACTATGGGGCTAAACCATGTGACCTACCTTAATTTTAATGTTTGTGAAATACCTATTATACCCTCCCTTTTTTTAACGCCCTTTTGGCTTCCCTTTCCTCTACCTTGCACAAATCAGCTGATGGGATCCCTAGGCACACTTCTCCCCTTCCTCTTCCATGGATTCTTAGTCATCCTTTGATTTTATGGTGTTTCTTCAAGGTTGGAGGTTCATTCCTCCTCTTTTTCTCCTCTCTTTCCTCTCCCTTCTGGTTCCTCCTTACTCTATCATGAGGCCATGTTGGGTGAACCCTAAATGGAAAGAGTGTCTTGAATTTTTGGTTTTTGATCTCTTGGGATTGGGAGGCTCCTCTTGAGATATTTTCTAGTGTTGTTCATCAAAGGTGATGAGGTTCCATTATTTTGAGGTAGGTTTTCTCCATGCATAACTCTTTACATTTAGAACCTTGATTGATTAGGTTTCCAAAATATATTTTTAATGTTTTCCGAGCCTTAGTTTGTATGTTAAGTATTTTTATAAAAGAAGTTAGTTTAAATTGGATTTCATGGAATGTGAAAGGATTTTATTTGATTTGAGGTTTAAATTGGTTTTTAAAGTGTCTTGCACAACTAGTGTTAAATTAAATTCCTAATTGACCCATTTAAACTTATTTTCAAACCCATGATGGGTATTTTGGTTTTGAAACTATTGTGAAGGGTTTTTCTATAAAACAATGGGTGTGTTTGGATTAAATGAATATTTTTTTTATGATTCTTGATTTACTCGAGATAGTCCTTGGGTGTTTATGTGGTTTGTTTTTTTATAAAAAAGTTTGTTAAATGTGTTCATGATTGGAATGAAATCTGTAGAATGGGAAAACCCCCTTACCTTCAAGGTGAGGTGGGGCCCTTCTTTTATAGAATGAGAAGGCGGAATGTACAAAGGAGTATTCCGATGTGAGACTCAGAAATACCCATAATAATAATAAAAAGAGGGTTTAACACTCCCCCTCAAGCTGGACATGCCCAGCTTGGACAACGAGTCCCACAAAAAATAAAGATGACATCATACAAGACCAAGACACACTCCCCCTCAAGCTGGGCGTCGGATGCTGTGGATCCCCAGCTTGGAACTGAGCGAGGTGAGGCGAGCACCGGGGAGGCCTTTGGTGAAGATGTCAGCAAGATGGTCTGCCGTCGGAATATGGCTAAAGTTGACATGATGATGCTCCAGGTGGTGGCGAATTGACAGTCCACCTCAATATGCTTCATGCGTTCATGGAAGACGGGCTTCGAAGCAATTTTAGTGGCTTCCTGATTATCACACCATATTTGAGAAGAAGTCTGCTGAGGAAAGCCAAGCTCCTGGAGGAGTTTCCAAAGCCAAAGGATCTATGTAGTGACGGTGGCCATGGCACGGTACTCAGACTCAACACTGGAGTGAGAGATGACCGTCTGTTTCTTGCTGCGCCAAGAAATGAGGTTGCCTGCCAAGAATATGGCAAACCCAGAGGTAGATTTCCGAGTGGCAAGACAACCAGCATAATCAGCATCGCAAAAGGCCTCAATATGCTGATGAGGATTCTGGGAGTAGCGAAGACCACGGGTAGGATCTCGCTTGATGTACTTGGCGATGCAGATGACAACATCCCAATGAGAGGTGGTCGGATGCTCCATAAATTGACTCACCTTGGAAACCACACAAGAAATGTCGGGTCAAGTCATGGTGAGATAATTGAGTTTGCCCACCAGTCGACGGTACCGCTCGATATGGGGATACAGTGCCGGGGAGGCATGAAGAGACCGTTCCCCAGGCTCGAGAGGAGTGTTGACCGCAGTGGCCTGAGTCAGCCCAGCATCCTGCAATATATCTAATGCATACTTCCGTTGGCAGAGTGAGATGGTGTCCGAAGAATAAGAAACCTCGATGCCTAGGAAGTATGTGAGAGGACCGAGATCCTTAGTGTGGAAGTGCTGGTGAAGATGGGCCTTGAGATGAGTGATACCCACAGAGTCGCTGTCGGTGATGATGATATCATCCACATATACGACCAATAAGATGTAGCCATGGGTGGTCATCCTGTAGAAGATAGTGCGGTCCTTCATACTACGAGAAATACCAAAGTCGGTGACGACCGTGCTAAAGCGGCCGAACCAAGCACGAGGAGACTGCTTGAGGCCGTAGAGAGAGCGGCGTAGACGACAGACTTGAGATTCTTTGCCGGTGGCACAAAATTCGGGGGGCTGCTGCAGATAAACTTCTTCCTCAAGGAAGCCATGAAGGAAGGCATTCTTGACATCCAATTGATGAAGAGGCCAATGATGATGGGAGGCGAGAGAGATGAATAATCGGATAGAGGCCATCTTGGCAACCAGTGAGAAGGTATCAAAGTAGTCAATACCGTAAGTCTGTGCGAAGCCTTTGTCCACAAGGCGAGCTTTGGGGAGATGGAGAGTGCCATCGGGATTCAGCCTGACGGTGTAAATCCATTTGCTGCCCACTGCCTGTTTGCCTGCTGGAAGGGGTACAAGATCCCAAGTATGGTTTTCCTCCAGAGCCTGCAATTCATCCCGCATTGCAGCTAGCCACCCGAGGTGATATTTGGCATCACCAACTGTGCGAGGTATAGAAACTGTCTCCAGAGCGGACAAACCCCTGTATGAAGATACAAAGAGAGGAGTATTCTAGAATGAGCGAGTACCTTTCCGTAGGGCAATGGGCAAGTACTCGGGTGGCGGAGCAGGAGCATCAAACGAAGCGGGAGCATCAGTGTCATTGGCCGGGTCGGGGGATACAGTCGATGGACGTCAGGAATAGACCTGACCAAAATGGGTGTCAACAGGAGTTGACACCGGGGGAGGGTGGATGAGGAGAGGAAGACAATCATCAATGGTAGGGTCAGGATGAGGAGAAGGAAGGGAGAACAGAGAACTCTCAACAAAATCAACGTCAGCCGAGATGACATACCGCCGTAGGTCGGGGGAGAAACAACGATATCCACGCTGAGTGCGGGAGTAGCCTAGAAAGATTCAACAGAGAGATTTGGGTTTGATTTTGGAGAGACCTGGACGTGTGTCGCGAACGTAACAGAGGCAGCCAAACACGCGAATGGGAAGGGAGTGAAGAGGGAGGGTGTAGAACAGAGTCTGGAAAGGAGTCTCCCCCTGAAGGATAGAGGAAGGAAGACGTTTTATCAGGTAGGTGGCAGTGAGAATGGCATCGCCCCAAAAATGCAGAGGCACCTGTTGGTGAAAGAGGAGGGCACGAGCAGTCTCCAGAATATGTCTGTGTTTCCGCTCGGCCACGCCATTCTGCTGGGGTGTATTAGGACAGGAGGTCTGATGAAGGATGCCTTTCGTCTGGAGAAACTGTCGAAAGGAAGTGAAGAGATACTCACGCCCATTGTCCAAGCGGAGACATTTGACAGATGTGGAAAACTGGGTCTGAATTTCATTGTAAAAGGTTTGGAAGGTGGAAAACACTTCAGAGCGTTCTCGAAGGAGTTAAATCCAAGTTATTCACGAATAATCATCGATGAAAGATATATGATATTTATATCCCAAATGACTCGAAATGGTACAAGGACCCCAAACATCTGAATGAACCAGATCAAAAGGGTTTGAGGCCCGTGTATCCACCCGAGGAATGTATGTAGTGCGATGATGTTTTGCAAAAGTACATGACTCACAATGAAAAGAAAGACTCCGACTAAATTCTGGAAAAAGCTGATAAATGGTGGATGTCGGCTGGTGTCCCAACCGGGAATGAAGATCCAATGCTCGAGAAGAGGTAGACGAGCAAGCGATGGGTTCCGGTCCATCGAACATGTAGACCCCATCCCGAAGTCGGCCCCTACCAAGTTCCTGGTTCGTTGTCTGCTCCTGAAAAACAACACCAGAGGAGGTAAATATGGCAGCACAATTATAATCTTTTGTCATCTTACTGATGGAAAGAAGATTAAATGGACTGCGGGGCACATGTGCAACAGAGGGTAGGTGAATCGATGGAGTCAGGGAGCATGCGCCGAAGCCCACAATTGGGATAGTGGAGCCATCAACGACAGTGATGGAGGAGGAACCGGCATAAGGGCAGTAAGAGGTCAACATACCAGCATCACCAGTGAGGTGGTCGGAGGCACCTGTGTCCAGCATCTATGCAGGGGAGCGACGACTGACAAAGGCTGTGGAATGAGCAGAATGGGCCAGAGAAGCCGAGGATGGGCTGGGGTCGGCAGAGTCCCGAGGATCATGAGTCAGCCGGATGTCGGCCATAGACAGGTCCAGAGAATGAGGAAGAGTGGCGACTGCTGACGGCGCTTCCTGGATCGCTGTCTGGCCCTAATGCGGGCGTTGAGATGGACGTCCTTGCAGGACCCAACATCGATCAATCGAGTGGCCAACCTTGCCACAATGTTGACAGAGGGGACGTGGATGACCTTCCACACGACCACGTCCACAAGGTCCCGAGGAGCGGCCCCTACCATGACCGACGAGAGATGAGTGGTCGATAATGGGGGCGGGAGGAGGAAGAGCCCGCTGGGCCTTGCTCAGCCGATGATAAACCGACAGGATCTCCAGCGTCTAAGGGCTAGCGAGCAGCTCGGTTTCCGTGGTGGCAAATTCCGGAGTGAGGCCGCTGAGAAGAGTGAAGATGCAAAGTTGGTCCCGCTGGGTCTGAGCCTCTTCCGGTGTCTGGGGAATGAGCCAGAGTTCCTGCAACTCATCACGAAGTCCTTTCTATTCCAGGAAATATGCGGTGAAGGACTGGTCCTGCTGTCGAAGATGGGACATGCGCTGGAGGATATCGGACACCTGATCCAGGTTGTTGGTCTCAGAATATATAATGTTCAAGGAGTCCCAGAGCTCCTTGACTGTATTTGCCGTGCGGGTGACATCCTTGACCGATCGATCCATGGAATTGACCAGTAGAGCGAAGATCTTGCTATCGGCAAGCTTCCATTTCCGATAGCTGGGGTCAGTCGAATCCGGGGGAGGATCCTCGAGGTGATGATCAAGTTCCATCCCGGTCAGGGACATCACCACCGTCTTCTGCCAGATGGAAAAATTGGTGGAGTCTAACCGGTCATCGACGAGGCGGGTGGAAGCGGTGATCATCTGAGGAAGAGGGGAGGGGTCTGCCATGGAAGCGTCGGGTAGTGGTCAAAGATGCAGTTGGGGGCATCGTTGGAATTAGCGGGCGGGTTGGCGTGTCGGGAAGCCGGGAGTAGCAGCGGACAGCGGAAGGTCACTGGGAGGTGGAGCACGCCGTGCGCACGAAGAACCGGGAGTAGCCGGGTTTTGTTGAGGATGTCGGGTCGCCTGGAGTGAGCCACCGGGAACGGTCGCTTTGGAGGGAGTCGCGACTGGAAAAGAGATTAGAAAAAAAACTTATGTTGGATTGTGACGTCGGCGTGGATGGGAGCCGGAGGGTAGGGAGCCGCCGGGACCGGTGCTTCTTGGACCAGGTCGCTTGGAGGGATCCGCGGCATGAGGGAAGTGTCGTGCGTAGCGGGAGGTGCGCAGCGGACCGGTTCGGTCGCCGGGAGATGCGGGAGCCGGTGCGAGCAGTTGCTGGAGCCGAACCATCCGCCGGGGAAGTCTGAAGCCGTTGAGGAGGCGGGCGACGGGATGCGACGGGAGTTGTGGGGTGGGCGGGGCCGTAGGCGCCAGGAAGGGCCGGGAGGGTGCGCCGCAGGAGAAGCGCGACGGGAGGTTCGCCGTCGGGAACCGTGGTGGAAGCACGACGAGGCGACGGGAGGTTCACCGTCGGGAGGTGCCGCGGCGGGGAGGGATTGCGACGCAGGAGAAGCGCCCGCCATGAGGGAGGGCACACTGGGGAGCCAGACCGGGCAGGAGCCGCCGGGGAAAGAGGGTGCAAAATAGTGCACCGGGGAGGCGGGCCAGACGTAGCCGGGAAAACCACAAAGAAGAGCAGGGAAAAAAAATTGGAAGGAGGAGAGTTCGGGATTAGACTCCCTCTGATACCATGTAGAATGGGAAAACCCCCTTACCTTCAAGGTGAGGTGGGACCCTTATTTTATAGAATGAGAAGGCGGAATGTACAAAGGAGTATTCTGATGTGAGACTCGAAAATACCCATAATAATAATAAATAGAGGGTTTAACAAAATCCATTTTAATTTGAAAATTTCATTTCAAATATTTGAACTAAATTTATATTTGAAAATGAATTTCTTGATTTGGTTTTCTCACAAGGGTATCAAGACTTGGTTAGGAATTTATGAAAGAGGTTTCTTAAAAGGGATATGAATGGTGTGTTTATATATTTTGGAATTTTTGGTGTTTCCCCTTATGATTTATTTACTCACCTCCACATGGTTGGTCATGGGAACCCAGTAACTTGGGTAGGAGAATCTAGAATAGGATGAGCTCCTTTCCACTAGATATAGATGTCGTTCTGAATAGTGAGGAAATATATGTGTTGCCACCGCTGGTTAGCAAAGTTATTATATTTATCCCACTTGTTGAGAGAATTTCTCTAACTTTTGAAGTCATTCCACAAGGTATACCCAAACGTTAGTTTCCACAGGGCTACTCCCATGAAATCATCTACTTCTAGTACATTCTTCTGCATTATGTGCTAATGTTATTGATTGTTTATGATGTTGTTATTACTGTTTACATTGAGTATCTGTCATTATCTGCTGTTATTGTATTGTATTCAATCTTTGTTCCTTTCTTCTTGTGGATATTACTGATGGCTACTCATTTTTATCTTGTATTTTGTTCACTACAAATAATCTTTGAAAATCAAATTATGGAATGATTTAAAAGTAAATTAGAAAAATAGGTTTCAAAATTAAGTTTTTTATTTTCTCATGTATTTAAAGGAATTTATGTGTTTTATTTTAAAAATATGTCCTAAGTGAGTTTTTTTGAACATTGGTATTTTTTCTTAAATAAAATAGTACATTTTTTAAGAAAGGAATATTGGGGTTTAATTATGTGTTTTGATTTTCTTAAAAGATGAAAATGAATCTAGCTTCCTAAAATGTATTTCAAACTAGCATGAAAGGATTTTAATTTAAAGATTATACATGGGGTATGGGGAGGATACATATTGGGAATTTCATGCTCACACCTATATATAAATTTCATGTTCTATTATGGTTATAGAGAAGTTATACCCTCCAAAATCCCTCCCCCTAGATGCTTGGGATCCGATGCTGAGGTTGGATGGAGACTTCGGGTCACCCTGAGATTATTAGTTTGGGGTTTAATTTTTCTCTTGTTTATTTTTGGTATCATGTACATACCATCCGCTATGGCCTTCTATATCTTGAGATCTTCTTATGGATTTTGTATCCTCTTTTATGTTATGGGTTTTCTTATTTATTATGTCAGGTTATGCCTCATTAGTTTTGTTTCTTATTTTGGATCTCTTTAATTGATGTGAATAGATGTCCGCCTTACAAACGAGGAATTTTAGACTCATGGTAAGTTTCCACTTTGATTTTTATTATGTATGTTAGTTGAAAATTTTCCCACGTGATTACATTTGATTCCTTGGTGGTTTTCTCTAGCCTGGAGCAATCGAGTTGGTTCATGACATATAATATGGAAGTAATGCGCTTTTATTTACTTCGGATGGATGGTATAGATTAACCTAGAATATATAATGAATCAGACTAAAATAAATTGAAGGGAATAACATGATCTGCATGTGTTTCCATGACTTCTTGATATTGCTTATATGTTTGATTACTGTTTATGGTTACTAATGAGAATTATTGTTTTTATTGATTAATATATTCCAGTGATTTGGTTTTATTATTGGAATCACATCTTATAAAAGGTTAAAGTAAATATGGTAGTGAAAAGATTGTGTGAAATCTAGAATTGTTGTGTTATTACCCATGCAAGATATGTTGAATGAATATGATGTCATGTTTTTTAAAGGGAATTGTAGAAGTTTTTTATTGTTGGAATTGGATATTGTGTTTGGTTTGCATTCTTGTTTCTAGTGTTGTGAATTTTGTGGCTATTGTGGCTAGTTTTGGGGGTTGGGGTGTGTTGGGAAGTGGGGCTGCTGCTGGTTTCCATGGTTAGAATGGGAAGAATTGGTTTTTGATGTGTGATGGTTGAATTGTTATGGTAGCATGGAAGATTGTGTGGAAAATGGATGGGTGCATCCTAGTGTTTGTGCCTATGGTTCGTTTTAGGGAGGTCTTAGTTTCGAGCCTCCCCACAAGCATTTAGATAGGTTTTTTTTGTTTATCCCCCTTGATCAATGTAATAATATTGTGTGGAAAATGGATGGGTTTATGGAAGTTATAGTGATTTTGGAATGTATTGTGGTATGAGTTGTACGATGATTGGTTGTATGGTGTTGGGGTTGTATATAATTGTCTACTGGCTATGGAATATGATTTTTAATGTTAAATATAGTAATGGGTGTGGGCTGAAATTGAATAAGGTATTGGTTGTAAATGAAATATTGATGCTTGAATTGAAAGGGTAATGGATGGAATGAAACATGGTTAATGATCGAAGAATATATTGTAATTAAATATGGAATTGAAGTACATAATAAACATAATATTACTGGTAAATTTAAAACGGTTTAATGATGAGATTAAATGAGAAATTAGGAATGATTGTTGTATCTATTTTGTGTGGAAAGTTGATATGGTTTGCGCTCTAGTAACTGGTGGTTATGGTAACATGTGGTCATTGTTTTACCTCTATCTCTCATGGTGTTTTCATGATCACAAACACTCTCTTTTGTATCTAACATTTTCATTGAGTATTTCTCAGTTATGACTTATGAATTCCAAATCACATTCTTAATGAATCAAGTGATGAAATTCAATGAAATCTTGAAGATTTTTAAAGACTCCTTGATAGATCTTATTGAGAGTCTTGAAGTTTCCTCATAGACTTGTTGAATCTATGTAATAAACTTCAATGTTATCTATAATGCTTTTAAAGTAAGTGGTGCAAATACTTGAAGTAGAATTCAGCAGGCAACATTGACTAGTCACTGGCATGGACAAAATATTCCCCAAACTTTAAGAGTATACTGGTTAATCAGTAGATGAGCATCAACCATCCGGTTGAGTAAGGATGAGCCAAAGAAGTTCTAGGGGACCCATTGACCAGGTGAGGTGCATCGGGTAGCCGGTGGCGTCAAGACAACAACTTAGATAACATTTAATGTGGTAAAAATGATCTAAATGTGGTATTCTTCAACTTCAATGACCCCAATGAATTACAAAAGGTTCCAAACTCTCTTGAAGCCTATAAATAAAGACCTTGGGTGCTTGTATCTAAAAAAAGAATGTGTCTAACAACTCTCCAATTGAATCTACACCAAATATCTAGCGATTTCCAAGACCACCTCTAAAAGATCCAATATTCTTTTCCAAATCTCAAAGGTTCTCATATTTATCCCTATCTATCTCTCACCCTCATCTTGTTTAATATTTCTTGAGAGATACAAGACCAAAATTGTAATGGATTTTCACCAAGAAAATCTTATATTCTCATCCTACATTCTACCATTTGGTTTCTTGCTATCTCTTTTAAAAATCAAGGGAATTTTGGTTTCTTACTATCTTAGTTAAAAATCAAGGGAGGCCTTAGTTTCTTGCTATATCCATAAAAAATAAAGGGAATACTTGCTTACTCAATCTATGTTAAAAATCAAGGGATTAATATATATATATATATCTCAATTCGAGGGGCGGATATGCAGGGGCTCACACTAAGCTATTAATGAACTCCTGAACAAATTGTGTTTGTTCTCTCTTTTCTTTTTATGTATTGTATCATCCAATCTTGATACACATAAAGTAAATAAATTCAATTCATCTTATTTATATTGTGCTTACTTTCTTAATTAAATTTGATATTAACTTTATAAGACAAATCAAATTTATCACATTATTGCTTCATCATATCAAAATCCCATTATTTGGAATTTGTTGTTTACATTTGTCATATTATTTTTTAAAGGAAATTAACCCACCACTTTCCATTATACTCCAACCAAAAATTAGTATCATAGGAGATTTTTCTATTTATTTTAAAAATACTACTTTTCAAAAATTGATTTTAATTTTCAAAACCCTAATCAATTTCAAAGTTTTTTATTTTTATGATGGCACTGATTATTCCAATTCTAAGAGTTTAATGACTACTATTCTTATTATCATAATTTATCTTGTTTAGAAAATTTTTATGTATAAATATATTCCTACTAAAAAACCATAAGATCAATTTACTCTTCCAGATATCACTACTTTTAAGCATATTATTAAAGGAATAAACTCTATTCATTGAGAGCTTGACCAAAATGAATTTTATTGCATATCTATTTGTAAAATTTCTCATGAAAAATGAAAATTTCTAGAAGTGACCCACAAGGGTATTAAGAAAGTTAAAGATACAAGAATTGATGTGTCTAAGAAAGGTTCAAAAAGCTTTTCTATGCATCCAAATGAATCCATCACCAGTATTTTTACTCAATTTACTGACTTTTTCAATGGTCTAAATTCTATTGGTGATGATTTATCTATAAAAATTCATGCGGAGAAAACCCTATGGGTTTTACCTAGTTCATCAACTCCCAAAGTGATGGAAATTCAAGAATCCAAGGACATATATAAAATGGTGGTCAAAGAGATCATTGGATTTCTCGTAAAATATGAAATCACCTTGAAATGCTAAGTGGTAAAATAAGTAATGGAAGCCAAGGAAACCAAGAAGAGCTTAACTTTTAAAGAAATCAAAGATAATGAATCTTTTGAAAGTGCCACTGTTTCAAATAGATGAAAAAACTTTTAAATAAAAAGAAATATTCTCTACATGTTAAAAATAATGATCAAATTAAAGAACTAGTTTTGACATGATATGAGTGAAATAAGAAGGGTCATATTAGACCAGAATGGCCCAACTACAAAAAGAATTTAAAAGAGAAAAAGAGTGGTAAGAAATCCCTTAAAGTATAAACTTGGAGTGTTAGTGAAGACTCTATGGAATCAACCTTCTCAAATGAAACATGTACTAAATTCTTAATGAAACATCTCAAGAAACACGATGAAGTTAGTTATCTTATTTCCCACTCTCTTTCTCATTCCTCGCTTTCCTCTTATCCACCATCTCATTTTTATCTTCTTATCAACAAGATAAACTTGAGAATTTTTGTAAAAAAACTCATTTAAAAATATGAATACCTTACAAATAAATATAAAAAAAATTTAATGATAAGAATCAACTTGATAATGAAAATGATCTTGTTTTTAAGGAAAAATATTTTTTTTGAAATTAAAAGATCAAGATTATGTTGATGTTTTAAAATCTAAAATCAAGGATCTCAAATTGTATCTTTCAAAATTTACCCAAGGTGAACAAAATATTATCATAATACTTGGTTCCCAATGCCTTAAAATAAATAATCATCGTTTTAGTTTTTCAAATAATCATAGATATTCAAAAAATACAACTTCTGTAAAAGGTGTTTCTTTAAAAAAAATTTGAAAATATTATTGTAGATACAAATATTTTATTTATAAATATCGTTGAAAAATATGAAAGGTATGGAAGACCTAAATTTTTTTATATTTCTTCAAATATTCTAAAAAATATAAACAGTTTTGGATCAATAAATCATTACTTACCAATATTTGTGGGCCTAAATTTATTTCAATGCCCAATTCATTTAGTGCCAACACCATCAGACCCAAAATCTGGGTACCAAAAGGCACTCACATTTAATATCTTTTAGGGATACACCACCAAGATTCATTATCATATCATAAGGTGGATTCACAATAAAAGTGGAATATTCAACTCTTGAAATAATTGATCTATATTTATTCCTTATTGATCTCTTTGTTAATTCATCTAATTGAGGGGAGCCTAGATTTTACCTTTCTAATGATGTTTAGATGGATCTTTATGGGATTTTTTTGATATATCTAATTTTCATTTCCCTCTTGAACTTAATTTCAAGATCTCCCCACCTCTCTCTCGTTTATGTTGTTTTGATTCTTAAAATAGGAGAGGTTGTATTTTTTTTTCAATTTTTTAATGTTTATTTTTCTTCTTTATTTCACATTTTTTCTTATTTTTTTCAAAATTGTTTTTCTTAAAAACCATGATTTTATGTCTTAAATTGTAAAATTTTCTTTGTATTTATTTATGATATGATTTAAATTTCAGTGTTTTATCTTTATTCATCTCATGCAATTTACATATTTCTACCTTATTATATGTCCATTCATTACATGCCGATTATCTAATAATGGTTTTTAAATTTTATGATAATCATTAAGGGGGAAATAATATTGCATGTCAAAATTATTTTACCTTGTGAAATTATCTTGTTTCTATAGTCTTATATTTTCTTTTCCTTGTTTACTTTTTGATAATCACAAAGGGGGAGATATGTTTAGAAGATTTTTAGGTCAAAGGGAGAAGAAATGTTTTGTATCACAATGGGGGAGATGTTTTTTTGAATATCTTTTACTTTATCTCTTGATCATGTTGAATGTATTAATCTTTGATATCTTGAATTACTTTGAATTTAGGTTTCACTCTTGATTTACATTTAATATATATTTTTATGTTAAGTGTTTGTGATTATAAAAAATGGGGTGATTTTTGTACCCCTATCTCTATCATGGTGTTTTCTTGATTATAAACACTCTCTCATGTATCTATCATTTTCATTGATTATTTTTCAGTTATGACTTTTCAATTCTAAATCACTTTCTTATTGAATCCAGTTATAGAATTCAATGACATATTGATGATTTTTGTATATTTTTTGATGGATCTTGGTTTAAGTCTTAAAGAGTTTTAATGGACATGTTGAATCCATGTAATAAAGTTAAAAGTTCTATATAAGGCCTTTTAAGGAAGTGGTGGTGCTACTACTTGAAGCATAATTCATCATCCAGTTGGTTGAGGAAGGAAGAGCTAAGGACATTCTAGGTGACCCACCTACCAACTAGTGAGGTGCACCAGGTATCTGACGGCATTGAGACAAAATCTATAGGATTGAATTTAATGTGGTAAAAAATGATTTAAAGATACTCTTATTTAGATCAAATTCCCCCAGATAATTCCAGAAGGTTCCCATCTCTTTTGAAGCCTATAAATAGAGTCCTTGGGTGCTTGGATATAAAAAAAGAATGCATGTAACAACTCTCTGATTGATTCGACATCCAATCTCTACCAATCTCCAAGCCCTCCTCTCAAGGAGCCAACATTCTTTTCCTAATCTCAAAAGCTATCATCTTTGTACCTATCTCTCTTTATCAACTTGTTCAATATTTTTTAATAGATATAAGATTGCAACTATAATGGATTTTCACCAAGAAAATCTTCTCTTCTCATCTGTCCTTCTACCATTAGGTTTCTTACTATTACCATAAAAAATCAAGGGAATTTTGGTTTCTTTCTATCACCATAAAAAAGTAAGGGATTATTTTAGTTATTACTATCTCTATCAAAAAGTAAGGGAAGAATTGGTTACTTTTTCACCATTAAAATCAAGGGACTAATATACACACCACTGATTTTTTTGTGTGGAGACGTAGGAGCTCACACCAAGCTATTTCCAAACTCCTTATCAAATTGTGTTTGTTCTCTCTTTTTCTTTTTACGAACTGTATCATCCTATCTTCATACACATAAAGTTCATAAATTCAATTCTCCCTCTTTATATTATTCTTACTCACTTAATTAACTTTGATATTATATTTAGAATAGAGATCAAATGTATCACTTTATTGATTAATTGTATAAAAATCAATTTGTTTTGAACTTTCCATTTGTATTTATCATTTTATTTTTTAAAAGGAAATTCACACACCCCATATTTACTTTATACTCTAACCAACAATCATGATAGTGTGGTGGCTGATATTGGTGTTTCAGTGTTTTTTTGGTGTAAAACCTTTAGGTTGGGATTGTGTATGGATGTATTATACTTTTACTTTCTTGTGATTTAATATGCACCCCACTCTGGTTAGATCACCTTATTGATGCCCAAAGGTTTTGGGTTCCGAGTATCTTCCCCAAATATCTAGGTTAGTGAGGTAATGGATGACTGGATACTCCACCTTCTCTACTATCTCTTTTGGATGTGGTATAACTATAATGGACAAAGTTTTATATGCATATAATATGATGTCAAAAAGTAAAAAGTGTGGATGATGTGATGATAGTGGGATGATGATATAGTATATAGTATGAGTCATGCATGGTAGGTGGAGGGTACAAGGTAGATGTCCTTTATATTAATGATACGATACTAGTATGAAAAATTAAGGTGTGGTTGATATATGAGTATATAATATTTAGATGTGGTTATGGTTATGGTATAGTTGATATTTTTTACAATGTGAACATTGGACCTAGTGCAGGTTGGGGTAAGTAGGGTTCCAGTCCTTCCCACATCAAGTGTGACATGATTGGTAGGATTGTTTGGATGTGGAAGTGATGATACTTTCAAGATGTTTTTCATTGGTCTATGAGAGTGAAAAATAAGTGGGAAAGTGGTGTGGGGTAACCTTATTATTACATTCTTTAATATTATTTTATTAAACTTGGATGTGATATTTGGTGAGGTTGGGGTTTGTTGACCTAGTATATGTGCATGTTGGTTCTGTTTTTTATTCTCTTGGGCATCAATATGATTCATACATAGAGGATCCTTCTAAATATACACATATACTCACTATTATATATATAAATCTATTTAGTTTTCAGGATAATTTTGGAGACTGATTTTGATATTACTAACTTGGATATGAGAGCTATGGTTGCGATTTATTCTTAGGAGTTTTATTTTTAGAAATTTTTTTGGAGACTTTGTTTCTATATGATATTACATGAATTTTTGGGATATTGGTTTATTTTATATTATGGTGTTGATTAATTTTTTCTTATTATGTTCATGGGATTTATAAGGTAAATTCTCCCATTTAAGTGATTTATACCCTCATTGTTAGTTTCCACCCCATGGCCTCTTGGAAATGGTTTTTTGGGGTCAATATTGTCTTTACTGCAGGCCCAGGAGGGGTTACCAGTGGGGGAGAGTCATGAAAAAGTGGTTTTAGAGCCATGTTAGGAGTTTTTATGGATATTTTAGTTGGGAACTGGTGATAATTACATGATATTGGTAGGGAACATATTTTAGTCTATCTTAGTTTATGATATAGAAAGGGAGATAGGATATGATATAGGTGATTATGGTTCCCTTTGATCCAATAGAATGAAATTATTCTTGTTGAACACCCCAAATAAGATAATACTAATTACAGGATAGAGACCCGGGGAAGATCCATGCATCATGTTTGGTTGCACTTGTGTTTTAATTGGTGAGATTTGGGGAAAATCTAATTAAATGAATCTTATATGAATTCCATACCACCATAATTGGGAGTTTATTTATTGCTTGTATACTTGACTATTGTTTATCTTTTTCTTGTGGATCATATTAGTGGGGTTCAAAATGATAATCCATTTAATCAATATAGGGTTGAACTAGATAAAGAGGATGAGAATTGAAGGAAGATGCGATGTGAGTTCCAATATCAGAGCTTGGCGAAGCATGAGGGGAGTGTATCTAATTTGGAGATAGAGTGATCATTAGAAGAGATCAAGATATTTTTCAGTCTGCTTCATTCCAAGATAGAGTATCAGGTTCTTCTAGCTATTATCCAGATGAGAGGACCCGTGATTTAGTGGGCGTATTTTTTATCTTATGGAGAGGAAGGAGGAAAAGGTTTCATGGGATGATTTTCAAAGATAGTTTCAGGTAGAGTTCCCGTCATTGATGATGATGATAGTGAAGATAAATGATATGTTCTCCCTTCAGCAGAGGATCTTGATCGTGAATGAGATTTTAATTTAGTTTACCTTCTTTACTTTGCTTGTAAAATATTTTTAGATGAGGAATCTAAAGTGAGGTGCCATGATGAGGCACTACATCTAGTCATTCAATATGCAGTTACACAATTTATGTTGCCTACTTATTTGGGGTTGTCGAAGAAAAAATAAGTGATCAATATGATGCCTGTATACATAGGGTTTTCTTGAGAGGGAGGTTATTAAGGATTCCATATAGGTAGAGTATCAAAGGGAGGCTCTTGAATGTCAAGAAAGTCAAGGTTCCAACAAATGGGGAGTTAGTCCTAGTTGTCTTATACTCATTTCTTTGGAGTTGGTAGTTCCTATGAATCTACTAGGAGATATTTACTCATGTAATTTGTTTACAGAGGTCATGATCATCGATGATATGAGTTTTCGACTATTCTTAGGGACCAACATGGAATAAACAGTTCGATTTCTTATCTACCCCAACAATAGTTTCTTCCAAGGTAATATCAGCACAAGGGACAACATGCTTATGTTTCACTAAGTGGATATGGATCTAGTAGAGTTTATCCCCATGATATTTTCTAACTTTAGGGACATAGGACTGATAAAAACTATAGTGGTGGTAATCAGTAGGGCTAATAAGGTAGAGGAGTTGGATGTGGAAATTACATGCAATAGATATATCGACACTAGGTAGGATAGAGATTGTTTAATGCACAATTTTCTTATGTTATACTATGTATTTTTCCTTATTTTATTATGGAGTGTCACAATCTTTTATATCACCCACCTTTATATGTTCCTTGGGACTCAAGGTGGAGATACTTCTAGTGCCCTTAGCGTTGACTATGCCAGTTAAAGACTAGTATGATTTTCTTGATGTTTTCTAAGGTTGTGAACTAATGATGACATAATATTAATAATTGGGGGATTTCTTTCTACTTTAGATACATCTATACAATATCATTCTTGGCATGGATTTTCTATATTTTGTGTTCATGTTCATTGATTTATTTTAGAGGAAGGTCTTGTTCTATGATGTAGAAGGCTAATGTGTGGTTTTCATTGGTGAGATGGACCATCATATGGGTCTTATAACTTCATAGACTCATTTTTTGCAGCTAGAATACTTTTCATTGGATTTAGTGGAGACATATGCAGTGGAGGTCCCTAGAGTCATCGAGGAGTTTCCATATGTATTCCTAGAGGAGGTTATGATGCTACCCCCTAAATGTGATATTGAGTTTGATATAGAGTTTCACCCTAGTGTCTCTTTAATTTCGGTCGATCCTTATTGGATAACACCTTTTGAGCTGCATGATTTTTGAATTTAGATTGATGGTTTGATTTATAAGGAATTTATATGGCCTAATGTGTTACTATGGGGTGATTCAGTGTTATTCTACAAGAAGGTGGATTGTAACACCCTAGGTTTTAGGTCCCATTTTATTCCAGTAAATCACATGTCTATAATTCTAAAGCACATTTTTCTATTATTTAAAAAAATTAAAATTGATTAAGAAATGATCCATACAAGATATGGATCAAATGAAGAGCAATTTATTCATTCATAGTGTAACATTACAACAAAGGTAGATAAAACCATGTATTACATACCATGGATAATTACATTCATTAAAAGTTCATAAATTAAATTAGGTCAATAAATATAAAAATATTATCTTTAAAACAAGGAGATCTTATGGATCATCTTCACCCTTGAGAATTACCATTCATAGAACTAAACTTACAATGAAAAAATATCATGAAAGGATAAATAATTATGAAAAATATTTAATTAAAATTTATGGAATGAGAAGTATGTTTTGTGAAATAAGAATAGAATGAATTTATTTGAGGTAATGTGGTCAATATAGTCGTTAAAAAAGAGGTATATAGTCATTGAGTATAATACTAGTAAACATGTTACCAGTTTGAAATTATCAGTATAAAGTTGATATAAATAATTTTTCTCGATGATAAAATATATACATCTTCACTATAATTAACTTGTTATCAATAAAATAATTATTTTTGTAATATAATTAAATGATACTAATTCATTTGTGAATTACATTTTTTTAAAAGAAAATGTTTTTATAAAAGATACATTTTTATTAAACTTATTACTTTTAAAGAATGAATTCACTCTAATGGATTGATAAAAATAAATAATTATTAAAGTAAATAAATAATATCTAATAATTAATTAATTAACAATAATGGATACTAATTTAGTTATTCACAACCAAACAATTTTTTTCTTTAAAAAAATTCATATTATTATATATTATATGTTTTTAATTAAAGGATAAATTATCAAATTTAGAATATTAATTTTTTATACATGTAAATAAATGAATAATAATTCAAAAATTGATTATTAATTGTTCATAAATGACGATCAAAACATTTAATGGTAAAAATAAATATTTTTTAAAGAATCATTTTTCTATCTGTAATGTGTTTTTATATTAATAAATTAAATTAATTAATAATAAAGAATGATTTTGATAAAATTCATTGATAATAAAATAAATTAACATTCATCCAATAGTTCTTACTAGGAATGTAACAAGAATAAATTCATTTTATGCTTAAAAACACATTTTGACTAAAAATGGGTTTTCCCACATTATTCATTGTATATTAAAATTATTTTTATAGAATTTAGAAATTGAATTGATTTTATATTTTTAATTATAATGTTCAAATTATTTAATAAGTCCAATTTTATTTGTTCATGCATAAAAATAAGTTACCGAGGTAAAAGCTAGTTACTATGGTAAAGGTAAAAGAGTTATTTTCAAAGAATTATTGTTAAAAATATTAGGTAATTCCTAACTAAATAAATTAGATTGATATATTTTAAAATATTAATATAATGTAATGTTTATATATAAAAATAAATATATCAATACTCATTTAATTAATAATTGATATGAAATTAGATTAAGAACACTTAATATTTTATAGTATTTTTTTAACAAAAATAATTTTTCAATATATTATATGTTTTAATTTGAAAATTAATTTTATTATATTTAGAACTTAGATTAGATAAAATGAAGTAAAAATTTATAATAATAATGTCAAAATTATTTATTAAGTGTAATTTTATATTTTTATAAATTAAATAATTATCATGGTGAATAATTAAACAAGTTAATAAAGGGTAAAAAAGGTAATCTACCATGGATCGAATTTTATTAAATAAACCTAAAAATTATACATTATAGAAAATATTTTTTCGGTGTAAAAGTCATAACTACACGACTCACCAAAATATTTTCACCAAATTGACCAAAATTCCATATGATTCCATCTTTACCCCTCATCTAAATTTAGTTTCCAAGGAAATGTACCTCACTTTAACCTATAAAAGGAGGACATATCCACCCACTAAAAACCACACATATTATTTGAATTCCTTCTAAAACCATAACCATTTTCCTTTTCTATAATACTATTACATATTTTCCACCCTTGGTCACAAGAAGGTGTCCCATGCCCTCTAATGAAAGAAGCAATCTAAGGGAATAATCAAACTCTCAACATGAGTTTTATCCAGTCCCTAACCTTTAATTTTTTATATTTTCCACACAAATATTTTCTAAAAAGACTCATCACTTTAATAAAATCTAAATAATACCATTATAATTCTATTATAATGATATAATAATAAAATAATCACTTTTATGACCATACTCACCCATATATTATATCATGTTCTTATTTGGGTCTGTTTAACCACTTACATAAACAATGATATAAATTTAAATCATGTATAACTATATAAATTTAAATATTGATAATATTATATGTTGATAAGTGAATAATTATTTTGTTTTTTGTTTCATTAATGGTAATATTGATATTTAACTCACTATTAACATACCCCATTTTGTTAAAAAATCACCAAAACAAGCTCGTTATAGATTTTATATTTATAAATCATAACTAAAACTCTCACGAAATGAAATTTCAATTTTACAAATAATTATGGAAATTCTATTTTAGTGAATTTACTAGTTTGATAACTATTAACTTGGAATCAAAGATTGAGGATCAACATCTCCATTATGAAACTTGAATGAAATAATCAAAATTACTAACATTCAGTGATGAAAATAAACAATAACTAACTAGTAAATTTATTATAAGTGATGATAATTGAAGATTATAAAAGGTAATATAGATTAATAAGGGTTTTAAATAAATGATTAAGATGTTTATGTTTATTATAAAGGAGTATAAAGTGCTTTCATATAAGTCAATGAAAAAGTTAATGATATTTCTTGACTCAACTATTTTCCTTTAATCATAATCATTCCTATTTGACATTGGTCTTACAAGATTGAACTATTCTATTCAATGATGTTATTATATTGAATTTACCATTTTTTTAATTTACATTTTCACACCAAATCCTTCATCTTAAATGAATTTATTTCTTTATAAAAATATGATGCTTCTAATAATAATTTCTATCCTTTATTCATTCCACAAATGTTTTCCTCTCTTATTTTGAAAGATAAAGATATATAATATTCTACAATATATTTATCTTCATCTACTTTAAAAATTTATTTTTAAAGATTTTACATCAATGTGTTTTTTCCCTAAATATATATAGAAAGACTAAAAATGAAATTTCATTTCACTTTTTCCAATTTTGTGTCTTTTACTTCACATTTACTAAAAAAACTTTTAATTCCATTTAAGGTCCCATATATATATATTAATTTTTTTTTCAAAATTTATTATTATCACTATCTCAAAAAGGATTTTTGAAAGCGACTCATAACTTCATCTTTTTATAATGATGTTGATTTTTTTATAAAATATATTTTTATGATTTCACTTCTATTTTCTTCTCTATCCTAAAAAGATATGACACTTATGGAGTAACTCTACTTATCAAACTCTATGTGATTTTATGATATAATTCCTTTGAGATATTTATTTTTGACATCAATTGATTTAACTCTTGATTTAATTTTATGAAATACCTTTGAAAATGTTATAAAACCCATTTTTTCCATGAGTTTTTACATGATATTATACATGATTGATTTCATGTGGCACAAATATGTATGATTTATTATTATGTATTGGGCGGGGTCCTATATACCCCTATAATTAATTGGTTAATGTTTTATATCTCATTATATAATTATTTTGTGTATGGACATGATTTTGATTATCTATGTTCATAATTTTGTATGCAAAGATGGTTGCGATTAGCTATGTTCGTAAGATAATGCATGGACATGATTATGATTAGATATGTTTATAATATAATTCATGGACATGATTGTGATTAGATATTTTCACAATATAATGCATGTAAAAGATTGTGATTAGCTATGATAATAAGATAATGTGTGAACATGATTGTGATTAGCTATGTTCACAATAGGATGTGTGGAAATTATTGCGATTAGATATGTTCACAACTTTATGTATGAACATGATTTAAACTATATATATTCACAATATAATTCATGAACATTTACAATTAGCTATGTTCACAAATTTATGCAAGAACATGATTGTGACTAGTTATGTTCATTATGTTTTGATTTTATATGCTTATTCTTATACCAAATTTCTATGTTATATTCCTATGTGATGCTCCAAGATTCATGATTATTGTTTTTTATTTCCATGCTTTTGTGCCATGGTATTTGTCTGATCTTTTGAGGAAATAAATCATTCTATTAGTCTTTATAGATAGTTCCCATTGTATCGTAATCATTTTAATCATATATTTATCCCATATTCATTTATTCTTGAATGATTATAATATAACCCTTTATGAATCATTGCTAAGTTTTCCCTTACTAAGAATTTGATCTCGCTCCTTTATTTTTTCTACTTCCCTAGGGAATTATATATAGGATTTTGTGTAAAAGTATTATATAGAGATTTTTGTGGGATAAGTTGAAGTAATGATTTAAAATAAGATTCTTATGTAACTAGTCTCTAAAGATAATAAACCTTTGGGTTCTAGGATTGCATTATTATTGTGAGATTTAATGTTTAAACCATGGAAATATATGTAAGTTTGGCTTTATTTGTCTCACTTGGTATCAAATATACTAACCAAAGTTTGTGTTTCTTACACTGAATCTAGTATTGTAGGTTCAAGGTGCTTCAGTTGGCATCAATGCAGTGTTTTTTTTGGATTTGGACCAGAAAAAATTTGTGAACACTCTAATGATATGCCTAAATATAGGAAAACATCCTAAAATTTTGGTAATGTATAGAGTTTATTGTTTCCTAGAAATTAAATCTCTTTCTAGATATAGATAAGTGGATGTGGGCTCTGGATCAAATGATCTTAGGGGTAATTACCATAAGAAAGGTTGGTGGGGGTGTTAACTTTATCTTTACTCAGTGCATAAAAAATGGTACTAATTGCACACCTAGTTTGAAACTCATGGGGGATATGATTTTCTTGATTCATATTCTCTTTAAAAAACATTATAAAGGATTTAAATCTATTTTTATATAATTTTATGATGTAATTTATAACTAGTTAGGTTATAGAAAATAATAGGAAAATGATCATGGATGACCTTTATTGAAACCTAGAGATTCATAAGTTAAGTTATGAACATTATTTATGAGTTAATTTTTCTAAGTTTATAGTTTTATTTATTTTACATGTAAGTATTCTCATCCCTAAACATTTTTTAATTAAAGTAATAGAGTGAGTTAGAAGGAACCAAGTTAATAATGGGTGGGAAATAATATGTGGTGGTTGTCCGAATGAGTAACCAAACATGATAGAAGTTGGGGTGAAAAATATTTTTATTATACCTAACCATATATCTCAAGTCATGATTAAAAAATTGAACTTGGATAAATTTAAAAACACTCCAAATAAAAGAATAATTTAGTTTCATGGAAGTTCATGTGATAAAGACCATGGATAAAGAATATTCAACTTCCTATGTGTTAAGAATGTGGGAATAATTGCCTAGAAAAATTTATCAAAGTAATATAAATATGTTTTAATTTTGGAAATCAAGCAAATAAATTTGAAGGAAAAATAAAAAGTTCAGCCAATATGATGGAGGAAAATAAAGTTCTTCCTAAACTGCCACTAACAATTCAATGTTTCAAATGCGGGGAGTTTGGAAACTATGCATTTTTTCCAATATAAGGTTTAATGAGGATAATAGGCATTAGAAATCTCTAAGACCAAGGGAACAAGGAAGAGCTAATAAAATCACTATGGTTGAAGTGGTACATGATAGTGAAGTGGTTAAAGGTATACTCATTCTCCACTTTCCATCTTTGAATATATTATTTGTTTTTGGTTCTTTTCATTCTTTCATATCATTAATTTTTGGTAAGAATGATGATTCACCACCTCAAACATAGGATAATTAATTATCAATGAGAATTCCAGGTGGTGTGTTGATGGCATCCAAGGTATATAACTCCTCCTCGATCAAGATTTGTTAGAAGATACTTCCTACAAATCAAGTTCTTCTTCCCTTGGTATAATTCAATGTTATAATAATCATGGATTGGGTCTCTCTACATAGAGTCCATTTTAATTTTTGGGATAAGTAAATAACCATTCATGTCAACCCATGATCATATATCAATACAAGGGTTGAAGATAAACCCCCAGTGAAAAATTACTCTCATTATATAGGCCTTAACACCCAATTATGAGTGATATTTTCCTGAAGTGAATGAAAAGATCAATTTCTTAATCTTTCCCAAGATTTTAAGGTAGATATATCATTAGAAATTATATATTAAGTATTTTTCATCTTATAGATACCTCTAGATATTTTCATTAGTGAGAAATAATTAAAAATTTGAGGATGAAATTTATTTAATGAGGGAGAATGTAATGCCCAAAGTTTTTGGACCCATTTACCCCCGTACTTATATGTTTATAATTCTAAAGCATTATTTTAAATTATTTCGAAATAATTAAAATTGATTTTGAAATGATTCATATAAGATATAAATCATACTAAAAACACTTTATTAATTCATAGTGGAACATTGCAACAAAGATACATGAAACCATGCATTACATATCATAGAATATTACCTACCATGGATGATTACATCAATTAAAATAGTATAAATTAAAATGGGATAATAAATAGAAAATAATAATATATTTAAAACTTATAGATTCCATAGATCATATTTACCCTTGAGAATCATAATTATTATAACTAAACCTACAATGAAAAAATATAATGAAAAGAGCAAGAATTATAATTTTTAATGATAATTTATCCATTATGAAAGAGGTATATAGCTATTGGGTATGATACCGAAAAACATGCTACCGGTTTGGAATTACAGGTATATAGTTGACATGCACAAAGTTTATTTATATGATAAAATATATACATTTTCATTATAAATAATTTTTTAATTAAAGTAATATAATTTGTAATATAATTAAATGATACTAATTCATTTGTGAAAATACCCCTTTTAAAAGAAATTTATTCTATAAAATATATATTTTTATTAAAATTATTACTTTTAAAAATGAATTTAATAAAATATATTGATAAAAATTAATTTTATTAAAGTAAATACATAACATCTAATAAATAATTAAGTAACAATAATGGATACTTATTTTATTATTCATAGCCAAAAAAAAAGTTTTATTTAAAATTTTTATTATATATTATATGTTTTTATTTAAAATCTAAATTCTAACATTTGTAATATTAAAGGAAATGTGTTTTTTATACATATAAAAAATAATAATAATTCATACATTGAATATAAATTGGATAGAAATGAAGATAAAAACATTTAATGATAAAGATAATTTTTTTAAAGAATTGTTTTTTCATGTGTAATATATTGTGTTAAAAAATTAAAATAATCACTACTGGAGAATTATTTTAATTAAATTTAATGATAATATAATAAAGTTAAATTTTTTAATTAGTTATTACTAGGAAATTAATAATAAAAAATTAATTTTATGCTTAAAAACATATTTTTTACTAAAAAAGTTTTCCCCACGTTATGTTTTTTATGTTAAAATTAATTTTTATCACATTTAGAAATTGAATGGATTTTTTTGGAATAATAATTTTAAAATTAGGTAATTAGTTTAATTTTATTTATTTAGACATAAAAAATAAGTTACTATGGTAAAAGTTAATTACCATTATAAAGGTAAAATATTTATTTTTAAAGACTTTCTTTTACAAGTTTTTTGAAATTATTATCTAAATAAAATAAATTAATCCATTTTAAATGATGATTATAATTTAATATATATATATATATATATATATATTAACACTATTTAAATCAATAATGGATTTGAAATTAGATTAATAACACTTAATATTTTAAAAAACATTTTTTTACAAAAATGTTTTTCTATAGATTATATGTTTTAATTTAAATGTTAATTTTATTATAATTATAATTTGAATTAGATTAAATAGAGTGAAAATTAAAATCATCACATCAAAAAAAATTAAGAATGCTCATATTATAGTTTCAGTAAAAAATTAATTACAACGGTAAATAAATAAACAAGTTAACAAAAGGTAAAAAGAGATAATTTACCATGGCTCGAATTTTATTAAATAAAATTTATACATAGACATTATATAATAATTTTTATAGGTTTTAAAGACATACGTACATTTTTCATCAATGTTTCCTCACCTAACTCTCGTAACTCCCGTGTGATTCTATATTTACCCCTCACATAACTTAAGTTTCAATGGAAATGTCCCTCGTTTTTACTTATAAAAGGAGGTGTCCTCCCACTCATAACCACAATTATACTTTGAATTTTTCCTAAACCCCTACCCATTTTACTCTCCCAAAACACTCTTCCACTTTTGGCCACCCTTGGTCACAATAAAGATTCCAAGTCCTCCATTTCCAAGAGGCCATCTAAGGGAAGAATCAAGCCCTCAACTTGTGTATTATCAACTCCCTAACCTTTCCTTCTCTATCTTCTCCAAACACCTCTTATCCAATTTGACTCATCAACTTAATAAAATATAAATAATATCATTATTATTCTTTTACAATCATATTATACTAAAAAAATAACTTTTATAACCATACTCACCATAATTTATATCATGTTCTTGTTTGGTCGGTTTAACCACCTACATGAATGATGTTAAATATTTTCTATCATATATTACTATAGAAACATAATTATTAGTAAGATTAAATGTTAATAAGTAAATAATTTTTTTTTAGTTCTAGAATGGTAATATTAATATTTAATTCACTATAGACATACCACCTTTTGTTAATTAAAAAAATTTCCAAAACAATCATGTTATAGATTTTATCTTTATGAATCATAACTAAAAATATCATGAAATGAACTTGAAAATTCAAAAATAATTATGGAAATTATATTCCATTACCTTGAATAATATGGGAATGATTAAATTATTATAAAATAACATGGATCAACATCTCCTTTATAAAAAAATTGAATGAAACAATCAAAATTACTAACATATGATATTGAAAATAAGGAATAAATTACTAATAAATATATCATGAGTGATTATAATTAAATAGTATAATAGGTAGTATACATCAATAAAATTATTAAATAACCCTTTTAATCACATACTTCTCCCATTCTCATGTTTTCTAATAAGCTTATGATGTAACCCTTTATGAATCATTGATAATTTTTCCTTTACTGAGTATTTGAAATCAATCCATTTATTTTCCACTTCCCCAAATAATTATATAAATTATTATATATAAAATAAATTTTTATGTATATATGTCTTCGAGAGATGTTGAAGAAAAATGTGCAATAATATATTTATGTAGTTATTCTACAAAGACACTAAATTTCTAGATTCTCAGATTGTCTGATTATTTTGAGATGTAATGTTTGAATTATGAATATATATATAAGTTTGGATTAATAAATATCAATAGGTATAAAATAATATATGTAAATTTTTTGTTTCTTACACCAGATATGGGAGTCAGGTCCAGGGAACTTCATGTGTAGTGGTTTGATGTTCTATATGACTATCAGTGGTTGAATTAGATGATATTTAAGATCTGTTATCCTTTTATGATGATATATGACTTGTTAAATCATCTAAAGGTATCCAAATAGTTTTCAAATATTTATCTATGATATGGATATCATCACATGAAGGTGAGGGAGTATAATATCTCAAATACTATTTTCAGGTATCACTATGGGAACTTTGATTAATTAGTTATGAAATTTGGTGTCTCAAACAACCCATTTTTTCATAGTACTCATGAACTCCGTATTTTGTACATTCTTACAAAAATTATTGACAGAGTTCATTGTTGGAATTCTTTTATACTCAAAGTCATATGAGAAATATTTCAAGATTATTAGGGATATTTTATGGGTCCTTTGACACCATCATATTTATGGAAAGTTATCAAAGTACAGGTTTTTCCTGAAAAAGTTTCATTTTATCAGGAATGTGGTATCCCATAAGGGAGTGGTAGTGGATCATTACAAGATTGAAGTAATTTATTCTTAGGTAGTACTTAATAATTTTGCATAGGTTTTTAGTTTCCTTTGTCTTGTAGGATATTATTGGAGGTTTGTATCCAACTTATCTTAGATTGAGGTCCCATTAAAAACCTTAAATATGAAGAACTATGCCATCATATGGATTAATTGGTGTCATATATCTTTTGACCACCTGAAGAAGAGGTTGATCAGTGCTCCAGTTCTTCAACTGCTAGAGGAGGGAGTTATACTCGAGGATTTATTTTATTCTTATATTCATGATTTGGTATGTATCTTGATGTACCAAAGGGAAATTATTTCTTATGGGTTTAGGTTATTACATACCCACAAGTGTTGTCACGACCCGTCCTCGGGACCTGTGCCGTGACTACCCCAAGCCCACCTTCCATAGGCTAGGGGTTGGTGACTTGATCCAAAGGCGCAAATCCCTAAAACTGGGAAGACATTGCCTTTATAACTATAAACAAACACATCCAGAGTACAAGTGGAAGCAAACACTAAGTAAAAACTGTATAACAAGTATACTAAAAGTAAAGGGACCGGAAATACAAGCCCAACAGTAAGGTATAAGGAAAGGACAAACAGGTACAACTAAAAAGAAAAATAGTTGGAAGGTGTCTAGCAACTCTTGGATCATCCGCCATGGATCCTACCTGAAGGGTAGGTACAGATAGCCTCCTCAGTGTTCCACATCTGTCTGTCTCCTCCGGTTACTAACTCGTTGTGAGGTCCACCTCCGGGTACCATCCAGTCCTCGTACACGCTGCCTCAGTCAGTGTTGTCCATCGTCTGCATCCAAAACAATGAGGTGCGGGCATAGCCCGTACAGGGGTGAGTATAACGATACTCAGTAGGGACCCCAAGACCCTCAAGGTCTCACAAAATCCAACAAGGATAAACCACAACGTATGATTTCAACGGATAACCATTACCTAGGTATATGCCCATACATATACCTAAGTTATCAAGTATCCCATATCAATCATGGGGAAAACACAAAGGTCATTGACTCAGCTCAAACCAGGATTTTCATTATCGAAACCACGACTACTGGAGAACTCCTCCTCTGTCGGGCACAGTGGGCCTATCGTGACACCGAGGTGCTTCTCACTAACCTTGGACTGCTGAGGTACTCCTCCCGTCGAGTACCACGGGTCTGCTGCCAAATACCGGGTGCTCCATCTGCTGTGGGTCTACCGCCAAATATCGGGCGCTCCCCCTATAGCCTACAGAGGTACTCCTCCTATCGAGTACCGCGGGTCTGCTGCCAACTACCAGGCACTTTGTCCGCCATGGGTTTGCCGCCAAATACCGGGCGCTCCCCACCGGGATAGTCGAATCACTCCGAGTCGAATCAGTCAAGTAGTCATCAAGTCTGTTAGCTACTAGGTCTCCGCACTCTGTACGCTCGTCTCTGGGAGGATCCGCTCCATGAGCTACTGGTCGATACACCAAGTGTCATGAATTCTCACGCTGAAGTATCTCAAAGGTCCGCCACGTCATAGGGGTCTCAATGCAACAGACGACGCGTCAATCGGACGCCCGGTCTGTGAGTTATTAGCCTTTTAGTCCCGGGGGCCCGGTTGGTTTCGTGTACGAACAAACCTGACTGTATCTCAACTATACCCCAAACTCCCATGGGGTATTCTCAAAGGGACAGCTTTGTTCCAAGAATAACGGCGCCGCTGTCGGTTCGTCAAACGGACGCCCATAGCCTGAGTTATGGGAAAATAGGTGTATTCGGGTCTGACGGGTCCGGGTCCGGTCCGACCCAGTCGGTCCGACCCGACCTGACCCAGGTCTGGACCGGGGTCCGAACCAGTCCGTGAGTCCGACCCAGTCTGAAGGGGTGGCCTGGCCCAACCCGATTGGCTAGCCGTGTGGCTCGGCTCGGCTGGCCATGTGGCTCGGCTCGGCTGGCTGTGTGGCCTGGCCCGGCTGGCTGTGTGGCCCCGCCCGGCTGTCCGTGTGACGCCCGGCTGGCCGAGTGGCCTGGCCCGGCTGGTTGGCCTGGGTGGCTAGCTGGTCGCGTAAATGGGGGTGCTACACCCCCAGGCTCTCGAAACAGCCGACGCAAGGCACCTGCTCTTTAACCGTGGGACCCGAAGCATCTTTCTTGGCGCGCAACGGCTGCCGGATCAGCCGGCCTCCCTCCCCTGTCCACCGAGGCCTTAGGCCATAGGTCTTCTCTGGCGTGGCACGACGACGCCGCGCCCCTGCTCTCCCGCCGCGGCCCTCCCTGGCCGTGGTCTTGCTCCACCGGCGCGGTGCGACGATGTCGCGCCCCTCCACTGCGGCCCGCCTTGGCCGCGGCCTCCTGCTGCCCTCCACACGGCACGATGGCGCCGCGCGCCTCCACCGCGGACTGATGTGGCCGCGAATCTCCTTTCCTCCGCGTGGCACGACGGTGCCGCGCCTTTCCGGTGACCCGATGGTATTGTGCCGCCGGTTTCCTCGCGGCCGGCCCGACGCCGGCCGCCGTTGTCCACTTCCGTCGTCAACAAAAAACAAGATCAAAAGGGGGAGGGTGGGCCATGTTGGTGCGGTCCGAACCCCCATGTTATGTTGATAATATTCGGCATAACGTAAACCAAAATATTTAAAGACGTAGAACAGAAACAAGGCAACTCAAACCCCTACCATGCTTGTCGGTGTCATTTGACGGAGTAGCGGGAAGGCAGCGTCGTTCCGTCAATGTCGGAAGAGGAAGAGAGGTACTCATCGTTGGCGGATGGGCATTTGAAGGTGAAGAAGTCGAAGATGACGTCGGTGTTCCTCGTGGGCATCACTTCCCTTTCCTTGCCTCAGTTGAAGAAGAAAGAAAACGACGTCGATTTTCAGTGGAAGGAGCATTCTTCACGTTCTTCGTTGAGAGGTTGAAGTTCTCTCTCAAGTTTCCACCCAAAAGAATTTCCAACCAAAATAATGGGTTAATCCAACCCATTATTTAATTATTGTCAAAATAATTCAAAAAGATTTGAATTAAAAGAAACCATTCACTTAATTAATGGGTGGAGAGTTGACAATTAAATGGTGGGGGAAGGCAGAGAGGCTCCCCCACTTTACGGAGAGTTTTACCAAAATTAATTGGGGGTTAAAGGGGAGTTAGAGAGGTCGGGTGGGCCCCACTTAATAATCCTCCCAAGGGAGGTTATGGTGTGGTGGCCCCCACTTCCAACCTCCCCTTGGAGGTTTTAACCAGCAACATCAAATAAAGTTAAATCTTTAACTTTATTCAATTTAAATAAAAACCCCAAAAACTAACTTCTAGTCTCGATAAAACACAACTGCGGTGAAAGTCTCACTAAGAAATCACCAACGCTGCGAGTTCAACGGTTCCCTCAGATTTCAATTCCAAGCACCAGTTCAAAAGTTATGAAAATTCCGAACGTACGTTTACTGAACGTACCTGAACAAAACATCAGAATTTGATTCCTGGCACACCGGGCCTCGAGCGCCGTCAGAAACTGCGGAACTGTAAAATTCCCATGTATTTAAGAAAAAGTTTTCCACGGAAATTCCAGGTCTTTACATTCTCCCCACCTCAGGGATTTACGTCCCCATAAGCTACAACTCAAACTAAGGGAAAAAATGAGGGTACTGAGCACGCATCTAATCCTCCTGCTCCCATGTGATCTCCTAGTGGTTCCCGTGCTGCCAGAGAATGCGCACTAGAGGTATCGACCGTTTATACAGGACCCGCCCCGGTCGATCCTCAATCTCCACTGGAACCTCCATGAAAGTCACCCCGTCATCGATGTCCAGCTATCCATGGTCGATGATGTGGGATGAGTCGTGCACGTATCTCCTCAGCTGGGACACATGGAAGACGTCGTGCACCCGAAGCAACTGAGGTGGAAGAGCCAAGCGGTAATCCACATCGCCGCCTACTCTTCTAAGGACCTGGGAAGGTCCGATGAACCTTGGAGATAGTTTTCCGCCTCGGACAAATCTCCGTAGACCTCGTCGAGGTGAGACCCATAGGAAGACGTGGTCTCTATCCTCGAACTCCAGGGGTCTCCGTCTCTTATCAGCATACGACTTCTTCCTGCTCTGCGTAGTCTTCATCCACTCATGGATGATCAGCACCTTCTCCGTGGTAGCTCGTACCATCTCTGGTCCTACTAGTGCTGACTCCCCTAGGTCTGTCCAGTACAATGGCGATCTGTAAAGTCGTCCGTACAAGGCCTCAAAAGGTGCCATACCGATGGTGGAGTGATAGCTGTTATTGTAGGAAAACTCCACCAGAGGCAAGTGATCCTCCCAGTTGTGAACGAAGTTGAGGACACATGCATGAAGAATGTCCTTGAGGGTCTGGATGGTCCTCTCAGTCTGACCATCAGTCTGAGGATGGAAGGCGGTTCTCAAGCGAAGCTGTATCCCAAAAGCTTCCTACAACCCCTTCCATAGCTGGGAAATAAATCGTGCGTCACGGTCGGAGACAATAGAAGAAGTTACTCCATGAAAACGCACTATCTCCTGCACATAGAGGTGTCCCAAGCTCTCTACTGAACCCTGCTCCCTGATCGGTAGGAAGTGGGCTGACTTGGTGAGTCGGTCGATGATCACCCAAATCGAGTTTTGACTCCTGGATGTACATGGAAGACCTGTCATGAAGTACATGGATATCCCATCCCACTTCCACTCAGGGACCTCTAAGGGCTGTACCAAGCCTGCTGGTACCTGGTGCTCTGCCTTAACTTGCTGAAAAATGAGGCATCGTGAGACAAACTCTGCTACCGCCTTCTTCATACCTGACCGCCAGTGCTGTCGTCGAAGGTCCTAGTAAATCTTCTCCACACCTGGATGTACTTCTAGAGGGGACGTGTGGAACTCCCTCAACACCTCCTCCTTAAGTGCAACTGGTACCATGGTACGTCCTCTAAAGAGGATGACGTGCTCCCCACCTTTAGAAAATCCATCAGGTGCCTGCCTTGTGGATATCTGAGCACGTCGCATCTCGCAGTCAGCGTCTCCACACCGCGCCTCCCTGACTCGCTGAAGAAGTGGAGGAGTGACTATACGAGACTGAAGATAGGCTGCTCCATCTCTATCCACAAAGGATATTTGTAAGGAAGCTAGCTGCTCTGTCGCCTCTCCTAGCAGATGAATACCAGTCCTCCTGCTAAGTTAATACACAATAACGTTCCCCTTCCCAGAAGTATAGAATATCTCGAAGTCATAGTCCTGGAGGAACTCTAGCCAATGCCGCTATCTCAGGTTCAGGTCCTTCTAAGAGAATATATACCTGATACTCTTGTGATCAGAGTACATGATAAAACATTCTCCCATCAGATAGTTCCACCACATATTCAAGGCAAAGACCACTGCTGCTAACTCCAGGTCATGGGTAGCGTAGTTCTGCTCGTGATGTCTTAGCTGCTAAGAACCATACACGATCACTACTCTCTCCTACATCAGGACACAACTGAGCCCGATCCCTGATGCATCACAGTAGACTACGTACCATATGCCTTCCTCTGGAAGCCTCAAGATGGGGGCACTAGTCAGCCTCTACCTTAGCTCCTGAAAGCTCTGCTGGCATCTCTCCGACCACACGAAGGGTTTCCCCTTCTTCTTCAAGGCTGAAAGTGGTGCTGCAACTCTGGAGAATTCTAGAATGAATCTCCGATAGTAGCCAGCCAAACCCAGGAAACTCCGTACCTCTGTCACACTCCAGGGTGGATCCCACCAAGTACTACCTTGATCTTCGCTGGATCCACTATAACTCCAGCCCCCGAGATGGCATGTCCCAAACAGTGAACCTCTCAAATCCAAAACTGGAACTTCGAGAGCTTACTATAAAGCTGGTTCTCTCAGAGTGTGTCTAGTACTACCCACAAATGGTAGGCATGCTCCTCCTCAGTAGTCAAGTGGATCAGAATGTCATCAATGAAGACCACGAAAAAGCGATCAAGGTAAGTCTGAAAAATCCTGTTCATGAGACTCATGAACACTGCTAGAGCGTTGGATACACCGAAGGGAATAACCAAGAACTCGTAGTGACCGTAACAACACCTGAAGGCTGTCTTCTGCACATACTCATCTCGAACTTTGAGCTGGAAATAGCCTGATTTGAGGTCTATATTTGAGAACCATCGTGCTCCGTTGATCTGATCAAAGAGGTCGTCAATCCTTATAAGTGGGTACTTGTTTTTTACGGTCACCTGGTTCAGGTGACGGTAGTTGACATAGAGCCTCAAGCTCCCGTATGACTTCTTGGAGAATAGAATCAGGGCTTCCCAGGGAGAAACACTGGGCCTGATGAATCCCTTCCCCTGGAAGTCCTCAAGTTGTACCCTCAGCTCACAAAGCTCAGCGGGATCCATCTGATATGCTGAAGTAGATATCGGTGTTGTCCCAGGGTACAAGTCGATGTAGAAGTCCACCTCTCTGCGAGGAGGTAGTCCTGGGACATCATTAGGGAAAACATCTGCGTACTGGTCCACCACTACAGGATAAGTCGGACTCTCCACATTTACTACTCCGAGGGTAAGACAATCCAACTAGTGAGTGATCGGCTGCACCCTCCTCCGAGTAAGTCCGTCCTGCGCTGCAATGGTTCCCTTCTTGTCGGTGAAGGTGAACCTAGTCCCATCCATGTAGACACACCGCACTTTGAGCGTAATATAGTCAATCTAAGCATAGACTGTAGATAACCAGTCCATACCCAAGATGACGTCATAAGGCCTTGACGCTGCTACGAGGAGATCCCAGTCGAAGCACTTGCCTCCTAGAGTAAGATCACACTATCGGCACCAGTGTGTAATCGTCGAGTCTGCTCCCGTAGGAGTCTCTAGCCGTAAGGATTGAGCCAACGACTCTGTTGGAATCTCTGAGCTCTGAATGAGGGTAGTGGATATGAAAGAGTGGCTAACACCCATGTCTATAAGAACTGCAACTAAGGTGGAGTAGACACAGATAGTACCTCGAATCATCACCGAAGCACCATAATCGTAGGCCTCAGCTACCTGAAGCTGAGCTCTCCCCTGTCCATCCGCTCCCTGTGGCCGGGGTGGACTTCCTGGTGGTGGTGGCGGTAGTACCTCGTATCGTCGACCACCACTAGCTGCTCGAACAGCTCCTCTGCCACGTCCGCCTACTCCCTACGGACCACCTCGATTGAACCTATACCTATGCCTATGAGGTCCCTCAATTGACTTCTTATCATCAGTATGGTGGGTCGGACAATCACGTTCCATGTGACCAAGCCCACCGCAGGTGTAACACTTTCCGCTTCTGGCATGTCTGGATCTGTCTCCACTCTGGGTGCCCCGCACAACCGATCCTGAGTCGTGCAGTCGAGGACCTGTGGGTCTAGTCCTCTTGGACCTCTACGTCATTTGTTTACTGCCAGCTACAGAAGAATCCATTGCAAGTTGACTAGTGGTGGATCTCACTACTTGGGACTGCTCAGCAAGGAAACTCTCCACTAGGAGGGCTCGCTCCAACACTCCCACCTGCGTCGGGATGCTGTGGGAGATAACTGAAGCTCTGATCTCTCGCCTAAGTCCCTGATCAAAGGTCCAGGCCCTGAATAATGGGTCCCATACCATATCAACGGAGTAGCGCGAGAAGTCAGTGAACCTCATTGAGTACTGAGATATACTCATGTGGCCCTGCTGCAGATGAAGTAGCTCCTGTATCTGCACCGCTCAAAGGGTGGCTGGTACAAACTCCACCTGAAACAGGCTCTCGAAGTCTGCCCATATAAGTGTCGCCTCGTCATGCATCTGGAGCATCAGGCTCCACCATCTGTCTAATACTTCCTGAAGGAGACTGGTAGCAAGGATCACCATGTGAAGGCTGGTGTCCCTACTAGCCTAAAAACTCTCAACATAGCCTCCAGCCAATCCTCAGTCGCCTGTGGGTCTGTATCTCCCCAGAACCTAGGTGGCCTCTGGCACTGGGACTCATGCAGCACGCTCAAACGGTGTGCATCATCTACTGCTGGGGCTGGTGGCATCGGTGGACCAACGGGTGGTTGTACCGCTGGTGCCTCCACTGGTGCCTCAACTGGAAAGGGGCCCTGCAAAGAAGCCTCATCGCTCAGCGGGCTGTCAGTACGTACAACCCTTGGGGCTCTTGCTGGTCGTCCGTGGGGAGGCATCCTGAAAGAAACAGATGCGACACGGTCAAAAGGATATACCTAGTGAGCTGACTTAAAGAAAAATTTTGAAACACAAACACAATCAGTGTTTTCGTGCACTAAGTCAGAAATCAGAAGTTGGGGTCCTGGTGTACGGATACGTCATCCGCCGCACCAACACTGGTCTCCCTGAACTAAGAACCACACTCAGTACCCTTAACACTATTGCTTCACAGAAAAGAACGACCAGAGTCCCGATTTCTGTGGTAGAACTGACTCCTCTGATACCAATTTTTCATGACCCGTCCTCGAGACCTGTTCCATGACTACCCCAAGCCCTCTTTCCATAGGCCAGAGGCTGGCGACTAGCACCAAAGGCATGAATCCATAAAAATGGGAAGACATTGCCTTTAAAACTGTAAACAAACACATCCATAGTAAAAGAGGAAGCGAACACTAATTAAAAACTGTATAACAAGTATACTGAAAGTAAAGGGGCTGGAAATACAATCCCAACAGTAAGGTACAAGGATAGGAAAAATAGGTACAACTAAAAAGACAAACAACTGGAAGGTGTCTAGAAGCTCCTGGATCATCCTCCACGGATCTTACTTGAAGGGTAGGTATAGATAGCCTCCTCAATGCTCCACGTCCATCTGTCTTCTCCGAGTACTGACCCGTCGTGAGGTGCACCTATGGATACCATCCAGTCCTCGTACACTCCACCTCGGTCAGCGCTGTCCGTTGTCTGCATCCAACACAACGAGGTTCGGGCATAGCCCGTGTAGGGTTGAGTATAACAATACTCAGTAGGGACCCTGAGACCCTCAAGGTCTCACAAAATCCAACAAGGATAAACCAAAAAAGTATGATTTCAACAGATAACCATTACTTAGGTATATGCCCATAAATATACCTAAGTTATCAAGTAACCCATCTCAATCATGGGGAAAACACAAAGGTCATTGACTCAGATCAAACCAGGATTTTCATTATCGAAACCATGGTTGCTGGAGAACTCCTCCTCTGTTGGGCACAATGGGCCTGTCGCGACACCGAGGTGCTTCTCACTAACCTTGGACTGCTGATGTACTTCTCCTGTTGAGTACCGCGGGTCTGCTTCCAAATACCGGGCGCTCCATCCGCTGTGGGTCTGCCGCCAAATACTGGGTGCTCCCCCTATAGCCTACAGAGGTACTCCTCCTGTCGAGTACTGCGAGTCTGCTTCCAACTACTAGGCGCTCCGTCCGCCATGGGTCTACCGCCAAATACTGGGCTCTCCCCACTGGGCTTGTCAAATCACTCCGAGTCGAATCGGTCAAGCAGTCATTGGGTCTGTCAGCTACTAGGTCTTCGCACTCTGTACGCTCGTCTCTGGGAGGATCCGCTCCACGAGCTACTGGTTGATACTCCAAGTTTCAGGAAGTCTCACGTGGAAGTATCTCAAAGGTCCTCCACATCATAGGGGTCTCAACGCAACAGACGACGCGTTAATCGGACACCCGGTCTATGAGTTATTAGCCTTTTAGTCCCAGGGGCCCGGTTGGTTTCGTGTACGAACCAACCTAACCATATCTCAACTATACCCTGAACTCCCATGGGGTATTCTCAAAGGGACGACTTCATTCCAAGAATAACGGCGCCGCTGATGGTTCGTCAAACGAACGCCCATAGCCCGAGTTATGGGCGAATAGGTGTATTCGGGCCTGACAGGTTTGGGTCCGGTCAGACCCAGTCGGTCTAACCCGACCAGACCCGGGTCTAGACCGGGGTCCGACCCGGCCTGAAGGTGCGGGCTGACCCAAAGGCACGACCCGACCCAAAGGGGCGGCCCGAACCGAAGGCGCGACTCGACCCGAAGGCGAGACCCGACCTGAAGGCGCGGCTCGACCCGGTTGGCTGGCCGTGAGGCTAGGCCCTGCTGGCCGTGTGGCGCCCGGTTGGCCATGTGGCCTGGCCTAGCGAGCTGGCTCGGGTGGCCAGCTGGCCACGTAAAGGGGGTGTTACACTCCCCAGGCTCCCGAAACCACCAGCACAAGGCGCCAACTCTTGTAACTGCGGGACCCGAAGGGTCCCGCCTGGCGCGCATTGGTGGTCGGATCAGTCGACTGCCCTCCCCTATTTACCATGGCCTTAGGCCGCTGGTCTTCTTCGGTGCGGCGCGACGGCGCCACGCCCCTGCTCTCCCACCGCGGCCCGCCCTGACCACGGTCCTGCACCACCGGGGCGGCGCGACGGTGCCGCGCCCCTCCACTGCGGCCCGCCTTGGCTGCGGCCTCCTGCTGCCCTCCGCGCAGCGCGACAGCGCCACGTGCCTCCACCGCGACCCTTCTTTCCTCTACATGGCATGGCAGTGTCGCGCCTTTTCAGTGACTTGGTGGTATTGCACCGCCTGTTTCCTCGCGGCCGATCTGACGCCGGCCGCCGTTGTCTGCTTCCGTTGTCAACAACAAACAGGATCAAAAGGGGGAGGGTTGGTCATGTTGGTGCAGTCCGAACCCCCCATGTTATGTTGATAATATTTGGCATAACATAAACCAAAATATTTAATGACGTAGAACAGAAACAGGGAAACTCAAACCCCTACCTTGCTTGTCGGTGTTGTTTGACGAAGTTTCGGGAATACGGTGTCGTTCCGTCAACGTCGGAAGAGTAAGAGAGGTACTCGTCGTTGGCAGATGGGTGTTCGAAGGCGATGAAGTCAAAGATGACGTCGGCGTTCCTCGTGGGAATCGCTTCCCTTTCCTTGCCTCGGTTGAAGAAGGAAGAAAATGGCGTTGATTTTCGGTGGAAGGAGCGTTCTTCACGTTCTTCATTGAGAGGTTAAAGTTCTCTCTCAAGTTTCCACCCAAAAGAATTTCCAACCAAAATAATGGGTTAAGCCAACCCATTATTTAATTGTTGGAAAAATAATTCAAAAAAGATTTGAATTAAAAGAAACCATTCACTTAATTAATGAGTGGATAGTTGGAAATTAAATGGTGAGGGAAGGTGGAGAGGCTCCCCCACTTTATGGAGAGTTTTACCAAAATTAATTGGGGGTTAAAGGGGAGTTAGAGAGGTCAGGTGGGCCCCACCTAATAATCCTCCCAAGGGAGGTTATGGTGTGGTGGCCCCCACCTCCAACCTTCCCTTGGAGGTTTTAACCACCAACATAAAATAAAGTTAAATATTTAACTTTATTCAATTTAAATAAAAACCCCCAAAACTAACTTCTAGTCTCGATAAAATGCAACTACGATGAATGTCTCACTAAGAAATCACCGATGCTACAAGTTCAACAGTGCCCTCAGATTTCAATTCCGAGCACTGGTTCAAAAGTTATAAAAATTCCAAACATACGTTTACTGAACGTACCTGAACAAAACTTTATAATTTGATTCCGGGCACACCGGGCCTCGGAATCAAACACCGTCAGAAACCGCGGACCCGTAAAATTCCCATGTATTTAAGAAAAAATTTCCCATAGAAATTCCGGGTCTTTACAAGTGTATCTATTCCCCCCATTATCTTGAGTTGAAATTAATGGTTATTGATTTGAATATGTGAAAAAACTACCTCATCGATGAGAACCTTTTGGTCTTTACATATCATAAGATCCTAAGGTATATTTTATCACAATAATATCTAAATATGTTTCAATGGGGATGGATGAATTTCTTGTAGGAATATGAATTTGAGATCTCATATACCCCAAGTAAAGGGAACATATTTCTAATGTGTTGAGTATAAATTCACAAGGAGATATTAGTTGAGAGTCCAAATATTATTGGAGAGTGATGGGGGACATTATAGTAAGGAATATTGATACAGAGGAGACTAGTGGTGGATGAATCTTATTCCAGATGAAAATGAAATTTTACTTGTTACAATAGGTAGAGGAGTCTAAATGGGGAGACTCATAGATAAAGGTGATTTATGATTGTGTTTTTCATGATTATTCTATGGATGGATTGTTGAAGGATGATTGGCCTTGACTTTTATTTCAGGGGAGACTTTTTTTCCCATAGGAAATGTGTGAGGAGGTTTTCCATGAGTTCTATATCTTATATTTGGTGGTGCATCATGATATATCCAAGGTGTATCATGTCTTAAAGATTCATCTTTGGTGGTGTGAGATAAAATATTCTATGGTGTATTTTTATCACGATGCTTGATCTTCTAGTAGGTGAAGATGGATAATCATATTCTAAGAGGTTTGTTGTAGTCATTGGATTTCCTTGAGTGTAAGTGGGAGTAAATATCAATGGATTTAATCACTGGTTTATAATGAGATTTGGAATATGTGATTCCATTTTGATGATTCTATATTGGTTCATGAATTTGATCATTTATTGTAGATTAAGGAGTTGTGTGTTGTGGATTTCTAGTGTGGCAGTTTGTGTATGAGGTAGTGTGACTTTAGGGGGTACTGAGGACTATCATCTATTATCTGGATCCTTGTTTCTATCTTGTGAGATCAATGAGGTCTCCAATATAGTTTTGTCTATTAGTTATATCTTAGTACTAATTTTCATCCTCAAAAGGATGTGAAGATAGAGTGGACCATTCAGATGATGGAGGATATGTTGTAGGTCCGTGTTCGGATTTTTTTTGTATTATAGATGAAGCACCTACACTTAGTTGAGTTTCTTTATAAAAACAACCACCACTCTTCCAATATAATGGTCCCATTCAAGGCATTGTATGGGATAACTTTCATATCTTTATTGATATGGATTGAGTCTGGAGAGCTAGAGATCCTTGGAAATGATGTAGTGAAGAGAACTACTGATAAGGTTCATATGATTCAAGAGTGGATGGAGGTGATGCAAGTCCTTTAGAAGTATTATGATAATAGGAGGAGGAGGCCTCTGGAGTTTGAGGACATGGATCATGTGTTCATGAGGGTTCCCCCTAATCATGGGAGGCAGAGGTTTAGTCGAGGGTGTAATATTTTCACTCAATTTATTATTCTTTTTGAGGTGTCAAAACATGTTGGTGAGTTGATGTATTAGTTGGAACTTCTCCCATAGTTATACCAGATCCAATATGTATTCCATATGTCATTACATTTTATGACATCATCATGTTGATTCTCATGTCACTGATTAAGGAGAAGTACATGTAAAGGATGGAAAAATGTCCAAACCCCTACCTCTAATGGTACCCCTTCTAGATCAATAATGAAGGAAGATAGATAATGACCCCTGAGTCCCATATCCAGTAGGCCCTAGGTTGGTGGAAAGCACCGAGGGTATAAAATTTTCACATATGAAAGGAATTTCCCTCTTATAATATAATATCGAGTAACAGGATAATAAACCACCAAGAATATCCAATATATAATATAAATGTAAACCCAACACCATCCCATAATGTATGAATAAAGTTATCATATGAAAATAAAAGTCTCCAAGTAAATACCAATACATTCCTATGGAAGAGACTCAACAATAGCTCCAAAACCCAAGATAGTAATGTGTAGTTTGGTCACCAAAATCCACCTAGAAACATGAAACAAATTTTATATACATAAGGTGATAATAACATGTATAATCAATAGGATCATACCTAAGGTCTCAAGTCCACATGTGAAAATAGCATACTAATGCACCAGTAGAAAAACAGTCAAACCAACATGCACTTAAATATGTAAAATAACAAATCCCATCCTCCCCATTGAATTCTCACCAAAGAACTCATCAAATATAGTAACATAGAACCCAAATAATAAAAATAAAATTACCCCCACAACCACTTCCCCACTGATTTTTTACTCTCACACCCCAACATCAAATATCTTGTGCTCCCATCCCTTCCATATATATAAGGTCACATATCCATCAATCTCTAATGTGAGTAGGGATACAACCCTACATATACCAGCATCCCATAGGGTCTAGCATCTCATTCTAGAATCAATCATAATCACATCACATCCTCATCACATATCCAATGTAGTTGGGAATCATGAACGTGAAAGACATCAACCTCATTACCTCCTCCTACCATGCATGATCGCCACCACATATTTCATCCTCATCACCATTGGGTAATATTCAAAACCCATCTGCATCATTACTGGGTAATCTCCAACATGAAACCACATCATCACTAGGTAATTTCCAACATCAACCCATATATTCACTAGGTAATCTCCAACACCAATTTTTATTTTCACCGTTGTTGAAGGAAGAGTAGGGAAGAGGGGGTATCCAACCATTAATATCCCAAAAAACTAGGATGTTGGGAAAAAAACTAGAACAAAAAACACTTGGGAATTTGTAAGGTTATCTAAATCGTGTGGGTCACATATAAAAACAATTTAAAATAAAAGATAGATATAAATCACACAATACCCAACTTATGAGTTAACAACAACTACTCTAGCATACTCCACATCACAACTACTACACCACACGACATACGTCCCAACCGATACCACCACTGAATGCATCACACCACAAAACCACAACACATAGCCACACAATTCCACTTTCAATTTTCGGTTCCACCATTTTCCATATTAAATGATTTTACAAAAACTCCCATTTACTAGGTCATTTTTATTTCACATTAACACAAACCATTCATTTATCATTCAATTCATGTAAAATATTTACCACACATAATTTCCATCCCATTATTATTCATTTAATAAACCATTTCATTTAGTTTAAAACATTACAATTTATTCCATTGAAGATAATGAAACTAACTCAACCACACCATTGAACAACTCACCCATCTCACATCAACCATCACCATAGCACCACATATTTCAAGTAATTTCACCACAACAACCACATGTTACAAACACCACACATCACCACCACCGTGCATCACAACCATAACAAATCACAACCACCACACATCATAACCATCACACAAACCATTCCAACCAACCAATTTTCCACAAAAATCACACATTTTATACCAAATATGGACACCACCATCACTGCACAAGACTAACAGGGTTTATACAACCCCCAGAGATTCACAACAAGCCCATTAATACATAACAACACATCCCAGATTCCAAAAATTTCCATAATTCATATTCAAAAAGGTCTTAATTACTTTACCTTATTACCCATCATGGGTATTCTCACATTAATTCTAGATTTCCATGAGAAAAAATTCATTAGAAATATATATATTCTTAGTATTTTGTTCAAGATGTGATTAAACAATCAACATAGAAAGGGTCTCACATACACATAAACTACATCACAAGAAAGGCTCCCAACATCCATGATTTTCAAAAATAGAAACAATCATGTATAATCTCATTAGTAATATCATCAAATAAGTAAAACATTCGATTTCTCCCCATTCTTATCAATTTCATATTAAGTGAATTCATTATCTTCATTAAGTAAACCCTTATATGTAATACCATGAGATTTTGTGAAATATATATATTTTTAAATAAATTTAACATTTTCAATATTTTTCATTACATAGAACACTGAGTTTAGATTTCATTACATGAAACACTGAGTGTACCTTATGTTATACGCAACACCGAGTTTAAATAAAATGTTACATACTATTAAAATATTATTATTTAATATGACAGTTATCACATAGCCATTGGAATGGAGGGTAGGGATAGGATTAAATAAATTATGAAAATATATGGTTTACACATGTATATATAATGAATTATTTGGTGACCAATCAATTAGAAATTAAAATAAAAACAATTTGAAAACAAAGGAATTATTTTTATGAAAAACTATTTTTATGTGCACAAAAAAGTTTTACCTTAATAAATTAAAAAAATAACTTTTGATGAATTATTTTAATTAAATTTATATATTATGATATGTTTAAAATTCATATTATGTGTTTTATAGAGAAGATATAATACTAAATACAATTTTACACTTAAAAACTCTATTTTTCCAAAAAGCAGTTTTGTCGCATTTTGTGCACTTATTTTAAAATTAATTTTTAACACTTTTAGAAATTTTATTTGATAAAGTTAAATTAATTTTTTAAATAATAATATCAAATTATATTGGAGTTATTTTTTTATAATTTTCTAAAAAGATAATTTTTTTAGTGAATAGTGAAAAATACTAGTTTTTATTAAAAAACGCCTTTTTATTCAAAGAATTTACAAGATAAATTTTATATTAACATGGTTTTAAAATTTATATTAGTTATATTATATATTTATTAATCCAATTTAGGTCATTTTAATCAATTTAATATTAAACTTTTATATCAAAATTTTTGATACTTATAAAAATTTTAACATTGAAAACCCACTTTCTCGTCGCATCTTCTAGCTTAATTTTAAATTAAATTCTACCAATTATGTGAGTTGAAATTGAAAAAATAGATTCCCTATTTTAAAATCAACATAATTTATATTATCTAAAAATTTTAACTTAATTTTTTATCATAATTAATAGTAAAAATAGTAAATAGTATTTACTGCAGTTAAGGTAAAAATGGATTTACTGAGGGGTTAAACTAAAAGGATAAGAGTTAAAAATGACCAAAAACTTTTCCCAAACCCATTTTATGGACATATTTTTACCATATAACCTTTATGGTTTGATAATGGACCATTTTGGAGCCTTTTTTTATGTGAAAAATGTGGTCACACATTTTTCTTTTTAATAATTATAAGTGTGCTACTCACCTTACTTATAAAAGGACACCCTTATCCTCTCCTATTAAAAATTTCAAAACCCACTGGTTCTTAAAATACATACCAAATTAACTTAATTACTTACCTACTATAATCATATAAACCTTAGTTTTATCATAAATCCAATAAAATAATCATTTTGGTGCATAACAAAAGAAGTTGTCCGAAGAAGAGGTAACGTCCCTAACTGAGCATTTTATATTATTTCTTCATCAAACTTCTTAAATTATTATTAAAATATGATTATATAATAAAATAACTATCTTAAATATTATTGGATGTTATTATGTTAAATCAATAACCTAAATCCTTATCCTCTTTCATCAAATGAGATATGAAATCATCGCTCATGTGTACGACGAACTACCGCCACACGAACTGATGTTATTAATTTTCCATCACCACCTCTAAAAGATGTATATAATTATTTAATTAATGTTTATATATGATATTTATGAAATTATTATACCTAAATAATTATAATAAAACATATACCATCTTACCTCACAACCTGTTGGAAAATAATAACATCACTCGTGTGTACAACAGACTACCGCCTCACGAATAAATTTGATGTGTTTTTTATTTCTATTTTAATTGGATAGTAATAAGGACATATTAAATGAATATATTTGATATTTTTAACATAATTATACCTTTGAAATAAATATTTCACATATAAATTTTTACTTTCCATTTCATGGGGGATATGATAACCTCATTTTTGTGTATGACGGACTACCGTCTCATAAAGTGATGTGATTCATTTTTCACTAACACTTTTCATGGAAGGTAATAATGATAAATTTAATGAATATATGTGATATATATTATATAAAAATTATTCTGTAAATTTAATATATTATTTAACTTTCTTTTATTTTTTCCATCGATAAAATGGAAACAACGTTCATGTGTACATATGACCTACCGTCCCCATGAATAATGTATTTCATTTTTTATCTCTAACTTTTGTGGATTACTCAAAATAAATATATATTTAATATATATTATATCATGGTTAAAATTATGGTGATTATGGAATCATGATAAAAGTAAGAGGACCAAAAATAACAAATCAAAACATATGAGAAAATAGAGCATTTATTACCCGAAATGTGATTTTAATAAGGAATTGTTAACAAATAGGTAATAAAAGGTCATAAGTAAATAATATATGATATTATATATATAAATATTTATATTTATTTAATATATGTATAATAAAATTATATTTATTATAAAATAGGTTTTAATGTGTACTAAGGAATTCAAGAATTAATGTAAGATATTTTTTCTCAATTTTTCTTCTTTGAGACATATGTTATGTTTTGAACCTATATTCTTTTATGAAATGTATATACAACCCATTTGACATGTAACATATTAAATTTATTAATTATAATGATATTATAAGTTTTTTTAATATTATTCTTTCACGGGGCTTATGATTCAAAGTTACCAAAGTGGTAAGGGTTTTATGTTACAATCTCATCGTTTATCAGGATTGTTCATGACCATGCTTCCAATGATGAAATATTATGATATATCTATCAAAAAAATCATGTATATTATTATACTATACTTATTTATATAGAATAAAAATTTTACCATCATTTTAATCTCTTTTATACTCAATATTCTAGAATAATGTTTTTAAATAAAATCGATATTATTTTTATTTCACTCAAAAATGCTTTTTATTCCATATCAATGTATTATAAATAAGTTTAAAAAAAAGTTTTAATGTTTCCTCTAGGATTATTTAAATAATTTTTTACATTTTTTTAATTTTTAATTTTTATAAAATGAATCTTCATATTATTTTAAAAACAAGTCCTATTTGGATTTTACTTAAAATGTGAAAGGAATCTTTGTTTTAACATGAATGTAATTTCCCATCGTCATGACCAATCAATATTTTAAATATTACATTATAAGTTTCAAAGGTTATTTTCAAATAAAATTATTTTGAAATTGTTTTATGTTTAAGAAAATTTGTTTTTCAAATTAGAAAGGATATTTTCCTCAAGAAATGTTTTAAATGTTTTTTTAAATATTACTTTATAATTTTCATAGGTTATTTTCAAATAAAATGATTCTGAAAATGTTTTAAATTTTTAAAAAATATTTTTCAAAGTGGAAAGTATATTTTCCTCAAGAAATATTTTAAATTATATTTAAACCTCATTTATATGTTTCCAAGGTTATTTTCAAAGAAAATGATTTTGAATATGTTTTATTTTTTAAAAAGTGGTTTTCAAAGTGGGTAGGTTATTTTCCAAAAGAAATGTTCCATGGGATCTTTCAAAAATAATTTTCCATCTAAGATGACATCCTTTGATGTTACTTATTCTTTAATGGGGATATAATCCAAGGATACCATTCTTATTATTTCTCTGAATGATTTTTTTATAATGACATTATTTTTATGAAACCCACATCTCTTCCACGGGTTATACCATGATAAAATGCTTATGAAACATGCTTCTTTTTTCCACGAGTTATGATTTGATGAAATAATTAAATGACTATGAAACATATTTATTTTAAACAGGTCATTCTATGATAAAGTGTTTTATAAAACCCATTTTCTTTCATGGGTTCTGATATGATGAATGTTTTATGATATTTTGGCACATGTATATATGATTTTCATTTTGTGAAAGGTGGGACCTATATCTCCCTCTAATGAATTGGGTAAATATTGATGTCTCACAAGATAAAAAGGACTTGAATGGAGAGTGAACCTAGTTCAATAATATACTTTTTCCACTATGATATGCTTGGGAGTGAACCTTGACTACTATGATGGTTTGGGGAGTGAACCCATTCCACTATGATAGCCTCCAAAATGAGCCTTGAATACTGAAGAAATGATTTTTTATGCTTATGTGTATACCAAAATTCCATATATTATTCCAATGTTATGCTCTTATGGATCATGTTCTTTGATTCCCTTAAGATTCATGTCTTATGAATTTCTAATATTTATTCCATGACTCAATATTTTGATCTTTGATATCTAGGGTATGGTTTTCATATGTTATATTCTCATACACTAATGATTATGTTTATTTATTTTCCTTATTTACCCTTATTGAGTAGCTGAGATCACCCATTCTTATGTTTCTTTTCCCCAGGATATGATGATAGGTATTATGTGTGATATTTATAATAAGGGTTTTAGTTATGAGAAATTAAGTGGGAGATGATGTAGAACTCATATGAAACAATTTTTTATGTTTTCAAGTTTCCAGAGGAACTATAAATTTATGATCCTTAGGTGTCTGTTTGTGTCATGTAATGAATATTCATCTAAAAATATGTAATATCTATGTATGAAAATCCTGAGTTGATACTTTTGGTATCAAAGGGAAGGTTTAGTTAACCCTTAAAAACTATGGTTAGAAATAATTAGTGAGATCTATAAGGATATGTCTAAGGATTAGTTTAAGGATGATTTAAATTATAGGAAAATGTGTAATAATTTTGGTAAAGGATTGATTGAGTGGTTTCTAAGTAATTAAATCTCTGTATGGATACTACAAGTGAATGTAGATATAGTATATAGGTAACTAGGTGTAATAAATCCAAAAAGGGAACACTGATCTAGACTCGATCGTCACCTGATTCATGGAAAAAAGTATTACTTCACACTTGGTTTGACACTCCCAAGGGATATGCTTTGGAAATTCACAAACTCTTTACAAACCATTATGAAGGATTTAAATATTGACCATGAATGACATATGTTAAGACTAAGATACTATATATTTTAAAGCTGTAATAAATTAGAAATCATATAAATAATTTTTCATGATCATGTAGTTCATTACTATGATTAATATTTCTTACACTATGTTTTTTGGTTTTAGTCAGTGGAGGGAACCAGAAGGAACTAGATTAAAATTGAATACGATCGACAATGTTTTGATGAGAAACTAAATAGGATTATGATTGGAGTGAAGGATATTGTGATTATGCCTAATTATTTGTAATGACACATGATTAACAACATAAACCTTAAACAACTCTTGAACTCACTAAATAAGAGAAATATAGAGTTCATTGAGAGTTCAGGTGGTGAAGACCATGAAGAAAAAAAGATTCAGTTTCCTATGTGTTGAGAATGTGGGAAGAAGCACCCAAGTGGTCATCATATCTGAATGGGAAGATGTTTTGAGTGTGGTAAAGAATAACACAAAGCAAGTAATTGTTGAGGAAAAATGAAAAGTTCAATTAATGCAATGGATGAGAATAACGGTTTCCTTAAGGCATCATTAATGGTTGAATCTTATAAATTTGGAAAGTATGGGCATTATACAAGTCAATTTCCTAGGGGAAAAGCTAAAGAAAAGGACTAGAAAGGTTGTAAAAGTAAATGTTTTTTTGTTTATGATGAAGATAATACAAATAACATATGAAAGGAATGAGGTATTAAGGAATAAGATGATGAAGCCTAGTTACTGGTTTAAGAATTAAGTAAAATTATTGAATTTTTTATATTTTGGAATTCAAGAATTATGTTATATAAATCATGAAATATATAAGGATTGTTTAATATAAGTTTTTTGTTAAGAATTTTCAAGAATATGTTGAATAGTACTAATGACTTGGGAAAATGATTTAATAGAAAGGTGATATTTGATGGAAAACACATGATTAAGGTAAGATAAACCTTAATATGTTAGTGATGTTGAGATAATGATTTTAGGATAAAGATATGATGGATATAAATAAATTAAATTGTATATTATTGATGACCTTGGAACTGATTAATGATTTTTGGTCAAAGTGGCTGATGTTATCATTTATAGAGTTTACAAAATTATTGGATTTATGGAATATATTTAATAATATATGGTTTTATTCAAGTAATAGGGAAGTATTAATGTTTTCATTAAGCTTTTATGGTAATTCAGGATATTTCAATGTTTCAGGAGAATATATGATCAATGTATTCCCATATTTGGTATGCGACATTAAGATATACTTTATGATATTTGGTGGATCAATGTTAAATTAATTGTGGGAAATTTAGTGAATTTATTTATAAATTTTTAATCTTATAAGGGTAATATGGTTAACCATTTATGGAGTGGTTTAAGTTGAACATTGGATGAGGTTTTAGAGATTAATGTCTTATTTCACCATATGAAGATTTATATATAAATTATGATAACCATTTTGTTTTTGATAATAATTAGAGATATAAGGAATAAATTATCCTTATTTTATGTATATTATTATTTATTATTTCTTAAAACATGAAAAATTAATCTCTTAGAGTAAGTGATGGAGTGGAAATTGACTAAGTAATAACCAAAGTATAAGATTGTGCTTATGAAATGGAATAAAATCAAGCAATTATATCTTCTCATAAAAATTACCCAACTTTAGTGAAAGGACATTTAAATAAAATTTTATCTTATTACCATCATTTCTAATGATATAATTAACACCTATTTTTTTTACATTTTTGTGGTTTTTGATTTTATCAAGATTATTAACTTTTTTTATGATCAATAATCTATATATCTACCCATCATTATTTAAACATTGGTCTTTTCTTCCATGTCTAAATCATCACTCCTCACCTATTTTCTCCTATTTAGAATCCTAGTTTGTGTTAATCTATATGACCATCGAACATCCTTTTCACTATTTTCAATAGGAATTTTTAAATCCCTTTTAATGATGTGGGTTTCCCACTAATGGATTTTTAATTTTTAAACCTTGTTTATTGAGAACAAGTTCAAATTGTGAGGTCAAAATTTATTTAAGGGGGTAGAATGTAACACCACAAGATTTTTTTTAAAAAAAAAATATATATTTAAATAAATTTAATCTCTTTGAATTTTTTTGTTACATGCAACATTATGTTTAGCTTGCGTTACACACAACACTTAGTGTAGCTTTTGTTACATGCAACACCAAGTTTAAATGAAACATGACATACTATTAAATTATCATTACTCAATATGATAATTATCACATAGCCATTGGAATGGAGGGTATGAATAGGATTAACTAAATTGTGAAAATTTACGGTTTACACATGTATATATATAATGAATTATTTGGTGACCAATTAATTTTAAATGAAAATAAAAACCATTTGAAAATAATGGAAATCTTTTTCTGAAAACTATTTTTATACACACAAATGTGTTTTACCTCAATAGGTTAAAAAAATCACTTTTTGGTGAATTATTTTAATTAAATTTATATATTATACAATGTTTAACATTTATATTATGTGTTTTATGGAAAATATATAAGACAAAATCCAATTTTAAACTTAAAAATTGTATTTTTCTAAAAAACATTTTTATCGCATTTTGTTCACTTATTTTATTTTTTTTAGGAAATTTTAGAAAATGTTTTTGATAAAATTAAATTAATTTTTAAATCATAATTTAAAAATTATATTGGAGTTTTTTTTGATAATTTTATGAAAAGATAAATTTTTTAGTGAATAATGAAAAATACAAGTTTTATTAAAAAATGTTTTTCAGTAAAAGTATTTAAAAGATTAATTTTATCTTAATATGGTTTTAAATGTAACATTAGTTCAATTATATATTTATAAATCCAATTTAGGTAATTTTAATCAATTTTATATTGAATTTTTACATTAAAACTTTCTCTACTTCTTAAAATATTCTCTTTGAAAACCCACCTTCTTGTCGCATCTGCAAGTTTAATTTTAAATTAAATTATGAAACTTCTATGAGTTTAAATTGAAAAAATGCATGAAATATTTTTAATTATAATAATTTATATTATATAATATTTTTTACTTAATTTTTGACCATAATGAATTGTAAAAACAGTAAAACTTATTTATCATAGTTATGGTAAAAATGGGTTTACCTAGGGGTTAATCTAAAAACACAAGGGATAAAAATGAACCAATAATTTCACAAAACCAATTTTATGGAAATATTTTGACCTTATAAACTACAATTTTGAATAATATCTCATTATTTATCCTTGTTATATGTGAAAAATATGGGAACACTTTTTTTATTCTAAAAAATTACAAGTGTTCCAATCACCTCACTTATAAAAGGCCACCCCTCTCCTATCCTCTTCACACATCCAAAAACCATTTTTTGGACAAGAACTAAAAAAAAAATTACCTAATTTCATAATATTATACTATAATTCTTATTTTGGTCATAAATCCAACTTAAGAATCCTTTTGGTGAAAAAAAAGAAGTTCTCCGAAGAAGAGGTAACATCCCTAACCAAGCGTTTTATTTTATTTCTTCCTCCACCTCATTAAATTATTATTAAAACATGATGTTATAATAACCTAAGTAAATTAAATATAATTATATTTTATTATGTTAATGTAATAACCTAAATCCTTCTTCTCTTCCATCAAGTGGGATACAAAATCGTTTCATGTGTGTATGGTGGACTATTGCTTCACGAACCGATGTTATTCATTTTATATCACCACCTTTAACAACTAGATATAATTATTTATTTAATGTTTATATATGATATTTATGATATTATTATTCCTAAATAGTAATAATAACACATCTAACTTCTTACCACTTAATCCATTGGAAAATAATAATGTCGCTTATGTGTACAACTGACTACCGCCTTACGAACCAGTGTGTTGTGTTTTTCATTCCTGTTTTAATTGGATGATAATAAGGGTATATTAAATGAATATATATTATATCTATAACATAATTATTCCTCTATAATGAATATATTATATATAACTTCTTACTTTCTATTCAGCGGGGGATACGATAACGTCATTTGTGTGTGTGGCGGACTACCACCTCGCGAAGCGACGTGATTCGTTTTTCACTAACACTTTGTATGGAATTTAATAAGGGTAAATTTAAGTAATATATATGATATATATAGTAAATAAAAATTATTATTTAATGGTAATATATTATTTACCTCTATTTTGTTTCATCCTTTGAGAAAATGGATACAACATTCATGTGTACGTACAACCTACCATCTGCATGAATGGTATATTCAATTTATATATCCTAATTTTATGGAATACTCTAAATACATATATACTAAATATATATTATATTTATATAATTTTTAAAATTTTGGATATGATGTAACCATGATCAAAGTAAGAATAAAAAAATTAATAACTCAAAACATACACGAAAAACAAAGCAGTTATTACCCGAAATGTGATTTTAACAAGGAATTGTTGACAAATGGGTAATAAAAGGTCATAATTAAATCATATATGATATTATATATATAAGTATGTTTTTTTATTAGATTTATTATAAATTTATATTTATTATACAGTAGTTTTGAACGTGTATGAATGAAGTCGATACTTATTGTAAGAGATTTTTGTCTCAATTTGCCTTCTTCGAAACATAGGTTATGTTATTCATTTATATTATTTTATGAGGTATAAATAAATCCCATTTGACATGTAATATCATGAATTTATTTATTCTCATGATATTATATTTTTCGTTTAACTTTATTCATTAATGGGGATTATAATTCAAATTTACCAAAGTGGTAAGGGTTTTATGTTACAATCTCATCGTTTAACAAGATTATTCATAACTATGCTTACAATGATGGAATATTATGATATATATCTCAAGAAAATCATGTAATTATTCTTCTATATTTAATTATATAGAATAAATGTTTCACCCTCATTTTTATCACTTTATGTACTCAAGATTCAATAAGATTTTTTTAAATAAACCCAATATTATTTCTTTTTTCAGTCGAAAACCATTTTTTCTTACATATCCATGTTTTCTAAAAAAAATTTCAATTTTTTTAATATTTCATATAGGATTTTTTAAAGTTATTTTTACCCTTTTTTGAAATTTTACAAAATGTTTTAAAAGTAATCTTCATGTCATTTTTAAAACAAGGCCTATTTGGAATTTACCTAAAATGTGAAAGGAATATTTATTTTAACATGTATAGAATTTACAACCATCATGATCACGCAATGTTTTTAACCTTAATTTATAAGTTTCAAAGGTTATTTTAAAAGAAAATAATTTTAAAGATGTTTTATGTTGGATAAAAAGTTTTTTCAAAGTGGAAAGGATATTTTCCTCAATAAATGTTTTAAATGATTTTAAATATTCTTTTATAAATTTCAAAAGTTATATTCAATGAAAATTATTTCTAAAATTTTTTATGTTTTAAAAAAGTGTTTTTCAAAGTGGAAAGGTTATTTTACTAAATAATTTTTTTAAATAATATTTAGACTTCCAATATAAGTTTCCAAGGTAATTTACAAAGAAAAGGACTTTGAAAATGTTTTATGTCATAAAAAGTGGTTTTCAAAGTGGGTAGGATATTTTACTAAAGAAATGTTCTATGTGATATTTCAAAATCATTTTCTATATATTATGAAATCCTTTGATGTTAACCACAATTTACTGGGGATATTATCCAAGGATACCATTCTTATTCTTTCTCTTAATGGTTTATTTTTATTATGACACAATGTTTATGAAACCCATTTCTCTTCCACGGGTTATACCATGATAAATTGATTATGAAAATCACTTCTTATTTCATGATTTATACTTGGATGAAATGATAAAATGAGTATGAAACCTGTTTATTTTCCATAGGTTATGCTATGATGAAATTTTTTATGAAACCCATTTCTTTTCATGGGTTCTGATATGATGATTGTTTTATGATCCTGTGGCTCACGCATGTATGATTTTCATTATGTGACAAGTGGAACCTATATCTTTCTCCAATGCATAGGGTAAATATTGATGTCTCATGAGATAAAAAAGATTGAAATGAGGAGTGAACCCAATTCATTAAAGGACTTTGTCCACTACGATAGTCTTGGTAGTGAACCTTGACTACTATGATGGTTTTATGAGTTAACCCATTCCACTATGATAGCTTTGGTCATGAGACTTGACTACTAAGGAATTTTTTTTTATGATTATGTGTATTCCAACATTCCATATCTTATGCCAATTTTATGTTCTTATTGCTCATGTTCTTTGATTAACTTAAGATTCATGTATTATGAACAACCAATATTTGTGTGATGACTCAAGATTTTGATATTTGATATACAAGGTACGGTTTTCATATGTTATGATCATGTTATGTTTATATATTTCCCTTGTTTATTCTTACTGAGAATCAGATCTCACCCTTTCTTATGTTTCTTTTCCCCAGGTTATGATAAAAGGTATTATGTGTGATATGTCTAAGAAGGGTGTTAGTTATATGGAAATAAGTGGGAGATATTGTATAACTTTTATGAACCAATTGTTTATGTTTCAACATTTCTAATGGAACTATAAGTTTACGACCCACAGGTGTGTGTTTTCATGGTATAATTAATATTCATCTAAACTTATTTAATATATATGTATTAAAAGCATGAATCACTACTTTATCATTTAAAAAATGGAAGGAAAAAAGCATGAAATCCCTACGCATGCACATAAATAGGAAGAGAATAAGGACCCACGACATAAAATAAGTTTCCAAATGATTGCACACAAAAAGGAAAAGGAGAAACAATCAAGAGACCATAATAACACAAAGAAACCTTGGATCAACCGAAACCACTCCTAGGGGTCATAAAAAAACTTATTCCAAACACTCCTGAGCTAAAAAAGCACCATAATTGAGAATTATAAAATAGGAACAAGAGAAATAAAGGGATAAAAGGGTATTTAAAAGATCAAACATTGGAAAATAAGGATCAAAGTAGAAGGAAAGAGGTTGAAAGTTACTCCAAAATTTCCTCGGATTTTCCCAAGGGTTGAGGGAAGAGATCAGGGAATAAAATAATTTAGGAGAGCTCTGATATTTATAAACAAGTTGGGCCTTGAACCATTAATATCTTGATACAAATATCCATGTCATGGGTTTTTGTGTGGCCCTCTAATTCAAGCCTTGAATCTAGGCCAATTCATGAATCCCTCAAACCCCAAACCCAAATAACATCTACTGATTTTATGGCACCCTAGCCTTAAATTAATTCATGTTGTGAATTATTCATTTATGTTGTGAGTTACTTGATCTCAAAAACCCCCCATCTGAAACTTCAAGCTATGAATCACCACATTCCAAGACATGAATAACCCATCACATCATTAATATATATTTATTCCATGAATAACCCATTTCAATATAAATGCATCCCTTAATTCTACTGAAACCTCATCATTCCTACTTCAAACACCTATAACTCCCAAACTAGTGATGTAATGATTTAGGAAGGCAAAAATAGTTAAATTAGATACTCTAAAATAATTCTCTTCCTCAAGAATAAAAACCAGACCCAAAAAGGAAAGAAGAGGTTATGAAAAACTATCTCGCAAGATACATATCAGGGATTTCATTACATCCCAAACACTACCACCAACCAAACACCTCAAGCCAATAAATAGCATCATCAAAACACCCCCACACAACCACATCACCATCTCACCATCCATGACATCACACTATCTCACACTAGCTATATGCCACCTATATTCTAAAAAAATATTTCAACATCTACATATCCCAAGAAAAAACCAACTCAAATTCCATGAAACACTATCCTAAGCACACTAATAAAGGAAACCCACCTCTATATCAAGATATTGTCTGCTTTGGGTGGTACTGACTCACCCAAAAGGTTTTAAAATGTGTCATAAACATAATGTTTTTTGATTAGGAAGGGGATTACCCTCTTAATATACTTGATTCCATAACACATGCCACTAGGAATGGAAAAAATCACCATATCATAAATTACCAAGGTTCAAACATCACATCATCAAATAAAACAGAATAACGCAAAACTTAAAACAACTCCAAGCACTAGGCACACATCTACGTCTCACTGTAACACCCTAAGTTTTTATGATTTTTTTCTGCTTAAATTATATTTCTTTGATGACTTGTGTTATATTAAACACTAATTTAATATTTTTTTACACATAATAATGAGTTTATCTTGTGATAGATTTCATTAAACACAAGATCGAGTTCTACCAAACAATAATATATTATTAAAATATTATTATTTAATATAATAGTTATAACCTAGCCATTAAATTAGAGGGTATAAATAGGATTAAATAAATTATGAAAATATGGTTTATACATGTTTATATAATTAATTATTTAGTGATCAATTAATTATAAATGAAAATAAAACCCTTTATAAAATAAAAGTAAATATTTCTCTGAAAAACTAATTTTATTCACACAAGTGTAATTTATATCAATAAATTAACAAAATCACTTTTGGTGAATGATTTTAATGAAATTTATATATTATATATTTTCAATAAACTATTTTACATTCATCTTATGCGTTTTATAGATAAGAAAAAATAATAAATCATATTTAATTCTTAAAAACATATTTATTTCAAAAAAGAAGTCTTGTCACCTTTTTACGGTACAATTATTTTACTTTTTTTATTTAAAATTTTAGAAAATGAATTTTATATAATAATATTTTATGAAATTATAATATCAAAGTTATCATAGGATGAATTTTTGGGTTTTTATGAAAATTTTGTTTTTTGATGAATAGAAAAAAATAATGAATTTTAATTGAAAAATGTATTTTCAACTAAATTATTTACAAAATTAAATTACTTTTTAAATTAGTTTTAAAGTATAATTAGTTAAATATACATATATTAATCCAATGTAGGTCATTGGAATCAATTTCAAAACTCGTTTTCTCATCACTTATATGAGATTAATTTTACTTAAATTATGTCACTTTGGTGATTTAAATTAAAAAAAAGGATTACGTATTTTTAATTATAATTATTTATATTATATCTTAAGTACAACTTAATTTTTTACCCTAATGATTAGTGAAAATAGTATATTTAGTTAATGTGATTATGGTTAAAATATGGTTTTGCACATCTATATATATACTAAAGCAAGATTTTTTTTCTGCACACGTGTCGTCTTCCTACGAAGCCACGCCACCCCATTTATCATATCCCTCCACCCAACCGGAAGAAACCTCCTACCCCCAATCGGGAATTACCATAGCTTCTCCCTCCCCTCCCCGATTTCCCTCTACCCTCTCTAGGGTTCCTGCCCCCCATAGAATCCCCTCTCCCGCTCCCCTCTATAGCCGCGACTCCGCATTCGTGTAATCATCCTGCAGCTCCTCCGCCTTCGCCTCCTCCACCTTCTCCTCCTCCGCATTCTCTTCCTCCGCCTTTAGGTCCTCCACCTTCAGCTCCTCTGTCTCCAGCTCCTCCATCTCCGGATCCTTCGATTCTTGATTTCTGTCAGGTATTGCTACAGTACCAATTGAATCTTTATTATTGTATCTTCCATCCCTACTTAGGTATCTCTGACTCGCAATTTCCGTCCGCTGTTGCCATGACAACCACTGCATTTTTGCTTCTCCTCCACGCCCTCCTATGACATGTGCAGTAGCCGTATATTTCTGGTAATTTGACATTCATCCAACATGCTCCTCCATGTTTAAGAAGCCAATTCTTGGGATGATCTGAATTCATTTTGAGAAATTTTATTTAAGAAATGAATCACAGAAACTGATCGCACTTCTGATTGTTTTCCTGCTGTTTGCGTTTGCATTAGTTTTGCCAACTATTATCTCTATTTTCTCTGTTTTCTATTCAGATCCACCGTAATATTGATAATTCTTAATCTCAGATGGTAATTAGTCTGAAATCTACATATAGGTTGTGTTTTTTTTTCTTCTGTTTTTTCTTTTTTTTCTCTCTGTTGTTAAATTCTTTAGTATAAAGCACCAATAATCTATAGTAAAATTGTCCACCAATACTACCTGACATATTTGGAAGATTTTTGAATGATCTTGGATTTCAGATCAATATCTTATGGATGAACAAGGTTGGTCAAAATGAAATTATGCCAATACATAGTTTATTTGGTCCCATTCACCTTATTGGAAGATTTGATATCATTAACTAACTCAAACTCTGCCATTAGAGCGTACATTTTCACATGAGAGCGTGGAGGAGTAGCAAAAATAACATAATTCCTAATGAATGTGCATGGGTTTATGGAATGAATGCCTTCAATTTAAATGAATATAGATGGACAAACATAAGGTACACATCACTTATTGATCAAGGAGGTTTGATCCTGGTGTTTTTTTATCAACTCATTCTTCATGTGGATTTGATTTATGGATTAGGACTGAACAATTTAATATTGTTCAGAACTCAAGGGGTTTATTATACAGTGATAGTCATGTGCTTCTTGAGTTTTACTAGAAAATACTTTAATATGACTTATATGGGAAGGTGTCAGTTGTTTTGATTGTTTTTTCCAATGCATAAATGTTCATTTTCTAATGTATTTTTTCAGCATGCATGGTTTTATATTCTAACTATCCTGGTTATTTTTATTAATTATTTTTGTGATTTGAATGTTGGTAATCTTATGAGAGCATAAATTGAGCTTGCTAAACATGTTTGGTAAGCCCAGTTTTCCATGTTTTTAATAATTTTAATGAAATTCCTTATCTTTGAAAATTTCTAACTATCATGGTTATTTTCCTTAATCATTTTTATATTTTAAAGGTGGTCATTTTATAAATGCTTAAATTTAACTTGATGTACATGTTTGGTAAGCCCAGTTTTTCTAGTTTTTAAGCATTTTAATGAAATTTATTATCTTTGTAAATTTCTAAATATCCTGGTTATTTTCATTAATCTTTTTTGAGATTTGAAAGGTGGTGATTTTATGCTGGGTTGAATTGAACTTTCTGAAATGGTTTGGTAAGCCCAGTTTTTTATGTTTTAAGCATTATAATGAAATTTATTATCCATGAAAATTTATAATATCATGGTTATTTTCTTTAACCATTTTTTTAGATATGAAAGGTGATCATTTAATACTGGCTTATATTGCACTTTCTGAACATTTTTGGTAAGACCATACATTTGTGGAATGAAGGCTGATTTGAATAATAAAAATGAGAAATTAGATTGACATTTTTTGCTCTACTGTCAAGGTAATAATACTAAGTGGTTTTTTAATTGGTTTTTATTCATTTGATTTCAAACCTTAACTGCAATATATAATGATCTGCAGATTGTTGTATTTGTAATTTCTCATGGAGGCCGTTTCAGTTTGAATTATCTACAGGTTTATTATAATATTAACATGCTGGATGATTTTCATGAAGGACGCTTATAATGCTGGACAGTTTTCATGACATGCTGAACATACTTCATTAATTACGATTTTTTATCAGTTTTCATTGCTTGATTATTTGTCATTATGCTGGACGTTACTCATTTTGGAGTAGGATAATGGTGGAGTTTTTTAATTGTAGACATTGTAATGAATTATTTTGGGTTTCTATTACTCATAGTAGACGCTGTTAAAAACTGGGCTATATGTTCTGTATTTGGTTTTCTAAGGATATTGTAGGTTTCTTGTATGGACGTTACGCATAGAATCACATTTTCTCCCCATGTACTCATCATTAAATGTTTACTGTGTTGCTTCACTTTTATCTAATTGTTTTACGAGATATCGTGAATACGACAATAGGAATAGGTAATGTCTGCCTGTATTGTGTCATAAAGCTGGGAAGTGAACCTCTGTTCCAACACTCATCTGCTTGCAGGTAATTTCTGCATAAAGGTTTCTGAATTCAGTATGAAAATTCAATACACTAGGATTTCTGTTTCATTAAATTCGTATGAGGTAGTTGATAATTTTTTAATATTCTATTCATTTCTCATCTGCTTGCGAAAACTTAAATACGACCTCTAGCATAACATCATATGGATCAATGAAAAACCCATGGACACCTCGAATGAAATTTTGGTCATGAAATTCAATCCAAGGTATGATATCTATCTTCACCCTTGCATTATGTTATCTTCTGTTTCCAATTTATGAATCTCTGAAATACTCAAAATATATACAATATACCACTGTTGGTATGATTTAACATGTTATAGTAACTCTTGACTGGGTTTTCATTATGTCTCACCACTTAAGTTAACATTACATACTGCATATTTGTTTGATCTTCGTATTCATGTTAACTGTATGGTATAATACCATATATATGTGGCATTTCTGTTTTATTTAATTCGTATGAGGCAATTGATACTATTGTAATTTTCTATTCATTTCTCATCTACTTGCGAAACTTAAATATCCCCTCTAGCAGAACATTATATGGATCAATGAAAAACCCATGGACACCTCGAATGACATTTTGGTCATGAAATTCTATCCCAGGTCTGATATCTATATTCACCCCTGTAGTATGTTATCTTATGTTTCCAATTTCTGAATCTCTGAAATACTCAAAATAGATACAATATACCACTGTTAGTATGACTGAACATGTTATAATACCTCTTGATTGGGTTTTCATTATGTCTCACCCCATAAGTTAACATTACATACTGCATATTTGTTTCATCTTTGTATTCATGTTAACTGTATGGTATAATACCGTACATATGTGGCATTTTTTTTCATTAAATTCGTATGAGGTAGTTGATACTTCTGTAATTTTCTGTTCATATCTTATCTGCTTGCAAAACTGAAATATAACCTCTAGCAGAACATCATATGGATCAATGAAAACCTCATGGACACGTCGAATGACATTTTGTTAATGAAATTCTATCCAAGGTATGATATCTATCTTCACCCCTGCAGCATGTTATATTATGTTTCCAATTTCTGAATATCTTAAATACACAAAATAAACCTAATATACCACTTTTAGTACGACTTAACATGTTATAATACCAATTGACTGGGTTTGCATTATGTATCACCCCATAAGTTAACATTACATACTGCATATTTGTTTGATTTTCGTATTCATGTTAACTATTTGGTATAATACCATACATTTGTGGAATAAAACATATCATTATCCATATGTATATGTGTTAATAAAACTCTATATAATAATTGTGTGTTCGTTTTATATTTTTTTCCTTTTGTATATGTGTTCGAATCCATTTTCATTGTTTATTTATGCTCCATTTTCCAGTCTTGCCGACTTGAAATCAGAATTATAGAAACATGATTAACATAATCTTCTCTTGACTGTTATGTGTTTCTATTCACTTTCACTATATTCATCTAGTTATTGGTGGTTTTGTGATTTATATATCTTCCCAATTATGTGGGAAGACAATATATGCATTTTAATAATATATATGTTTTAACTGTTATTGACTTAAAACTCCATTTTATCTCTTGAGAAGGTTAGTAAATCCATAGTGGGACATTTATGATTAACATTATCTTCTTCGTTTGTGATATTGCATTTTCACTGATTATACTCTACATCTGTTTGTCCCTTTTAATTTATTTTCTTTCCTTTAGTTATTTTAGTATTTAATAACATGTCATTTCTATTTTCTGGGTATGAATAAAATAGGACATCACTCCAAGAACCTCTTGAATATCGAATCATATTGTTGTTGGAAGCATAACCAAATATCTAGGTTTGTGTTTCTAAATTGTTTTAAATATTTATGATGTTTTCGACCTTCCTCATTAAAGTGTATGACAGACATTTCCCCTTTAATGTGTTGATTACTCTAAAAGACATTTAATGTGAAGGGTTCAGGTAACTGTTATCGAAGATGTAATTTATTTATCTTTCTAATGGAAATTTATGAGACTATTCAAGTAAGTATCTCCTTGGTTGGTGCACTCCACTACTAATGTTGTTCCAATTTGAAAAACTAATCAAAAAAATCTTATTGCACTTGACATTTAAAATAAATGCTCCCATACAATTATATTTTCATAAATTCTAATTAAATATGTGTGTTTTGACCATTTATTTAAATGATTTTATTCTGAATAAGGTTCACATGAAGATGGGAGATGGGGTGTGGTGTCTATATGGTCAGGAGTGGGAGGTCATAAACAACCACCACCAATACGTAGTATGCCAGATGACCGGGTATTCAATTAAATACCAAGTCTCATGACATTCAGTGAAGTAACAACCATATTCAATTATTCTTCATCTATTTTAATAAATTTCATGTTTTTAATTATTTTGTAGTGGATATTTAATATCTATTTTCATGTATTTAATTTATTCAATAGTTTCCTCGGTTTCATCTTTGTCTCTAATATATTTTTCAACTAATTGAATGATGTATTCATGTTCTATTCCCTCTTTTTCCATTACCAGACAACAATAATTCCTAATTATAATTTATTCAACATATGTTTTCTTCGTAAAGTTTCTAAAAATCAAACCATTTTTAAAAGAAAAACCATTAATTGAATACGCCGTGCAATAGCACGTACGAGTAATAGTTACATTCGTTTGTATTAAAATTAATTTTACACACATATTGGATTTTTATTTAAAAAATTTGTTTCATATTTAAATAATTATGTATAAATTATATAATAAATTTAATTTTAATTTTCTTCTTATAATAAAAATTACTAGTCAAATAAAAAGTTTAAAGTTACCTTGGTAAAAACTATAAGGATAAAATTGAGTAAATTTAAATACTAAAGAATAACTTGATAGAAAATGAGTATATATTATGTGGAGGATGTTTTTATCGACCAATTAATCCCTAAAATTCATTATTTATATATTTTATAGGCACATGAGTTAATGGAGACCTCCTAATAAAGAAAATGTTTGGGTATTTACAAAAATGTCACACCCCCTCAATTATAAAAGGGAACTCACTGTTCCCCATTCTTCACACATATCAAGACATTTGGATCAACCAATATCTACCAAAATAACTTAAAAATTTCCCTAAACTCATCCTATAATCCTTATTTTGGTCATAAAGCCAACCTAGGATGTATTTAGTGCAAACTTAAGGAGGATACCCAAAGAAGAGGTAATGTTCTTCAACGAGCATCTTTATTTTGATTATTTCTCCATATCCTTCATTTATTATTATAATATAATTATATAATAACCTCACTAAATTACATATAATAATATTTTTTTATGTTAATTTTAATACCTAAAAAAACACACACTTCCACCAAATGGGTAATTAAATCACCATTCATGTGTATGGCGGACTACCGCCAAATGAACCAATATCATTTTTTCCATCACCTCCTCTCATGGTTGAAAATAATGATGGATTTATAGTTGATATATGATATTTAAGATATGTATGATGTTATTATGATTATATAATTATTATATCATACATAAATTAATTCTTTATATTTTGTGGGAATATGATAACATCGTTCGTGTGTACAGCGGACTACCGTCTCACAAAGCGATGTGATTCGTTCACGCTTTACATGGAATGTTTTAAGGATGGTTTTAATAAAATTATATGATATATATGAAATAAAAATTATACTATAATTATAATATATATATATATATATTATTTACATTTCTTTCTTTCAACGTGACAAGAAAATGAATACAACGTTTATGCGTACGTATGACCTACCATCTCTATGAACAATGTATTTCATTTCCTATCACTAAATTTTATGGATTAATCTAAATATATATATAATTAATATATATGTTATTTATATCATGGTTTAAATTGTTAAGATGATGAAACCATGTTTTAAGTAAGAGTATTCAAAATAAAAAGTCAAAACATATACAAAAAACAAAGTGGTTATTACCAGAAACACATATTTAACATGGAATCATTAATAAACTGGTAATAAAAGATCATAATAAAATCATATATTGTATAATATATTTAAATATTATTATTTAATATATTTATAATAAAATTATATTTATTATACGGGATCTTTGAATGCATGCAATGAAAGTCAAGACTTAATATAAGGCCCCAGCCTTAAACCTTACTTAATATTGAATTAAATGAATAATTCACATTGAGGATCTTTTCGGGTTTAGAGTTTTAGAGAATTAGAACATAACTATTACATCTCAAAAGATTACAAAGTAGACACTTCTACTAAGTTTCCATAGAATAAAAAAACTCTTAAAAAGAAACATGTCTAGTTCCATGTTTTATATAGCATGACTTTCCTTTGATCCCATCCTTGACCCTATTCCACATTAAGTATTGTGAAAAACATTTCAAAAAAACTTGGGGTGAGCATAAAAAGCTCAGTAAGGGATACACAAAGAATGAAAACTGTTAGTTTATCAAAACAAAAAGTAAACCATGTATACTTTATCAAAGTAATACTTTTCACCTTTATGAAGTAGTAAAAACTCTTCACTGAATAAAAGATCACTAATTACCCTTTTGTAACCAAAATATTACTATAAAACCCATATAAATATCACATAACATATAAAGGTAACTTGGGACATAAACATACTTAAATGGAATAACCATACGGTCGACTTCCACACATATCACTTAATGGAATAGCCATACGGCCGACTTCCATACCCAATGCATTGGAGGTTATAATGTAACCACCCATCCTGGTATTCACGGCACCACCCTTCATATGGTTTATCACGTAACCACCCGTCAAATGTCCAAGTACCATTATAAAATCATAAGACATAAAACAAATATAATGGAAAGAAAACATTTCCACACTTTGATCACAATATATCACATAAATATATTGACATAAAAAATCCATTATAAAAACCATTTTCAATACCAAAATAAATAAAAGAGTATATGGTATTTATTTCATTTTAAAAACATTACGGCTTGTTGAGGAATCCAAAGACAAAAATAATACTCGCGGCAGCGGAAAAGGTCGTTGTCACCGCATACGTTAAAAGAAAAATTCCTTTTTGTCGTTTTGTAAAACGCTTTGTAGAAAAAGATTCCTTTTGTATAAAATTAAAATTCAAAGGGGTTTATACACCGTATAAAAGAAAGTTGTGTATAAAATGAAATATGCCTCAATGAAAGGAGATTGATACGAAGTCCCTTACCTCGGGTCCGACTTGACTCGATCATTCTTTAACGTCCTGAATAATAAACTTGAGTTAATTTAGAATTGCTTAAGAACCTTTTTCAATTTCATTATTACTTTTATATCACTTATTAACATGTTCTAAACATTATGTAATCATTTAAGTTAATAATGTTTGTTTTGTCGATATTTGGTTCTTAAGTCGAAAGTGGACTTCTTACAATTACATGTTGTTCGTGTGGTCAAAGATTCATTATATCCAGAATGATATTCATAATTTGGATATCATATATATCATATATATCCAGCATATACATGTATTTATAATATTACATAATCATTTAGAGGTAATAAATGAAATGCACCGTTCATGGAGACGGTAAGCCGTACGTATGCATGAACGCTACTTTCATTTCTATGTCATATTAATGGAATTAAAACTAAATGAGAGGTATGTATATTTTAATTCCAGAATTATATTCATCATTTAGATGTAACATACATCATATATAATAACTTTAAATCCATCCTTTATACATCACACATATGGCATTAACGAATCAAATCACTTTGAGGGGGCGGTAGTCCGCACTTCTTAAAATGAAGATATCGCGTATACCCATAATGGAATCCATAAAGGTGTGCCATAAATGAAAAATACATAAGATTAAGGAATACATAAACATATTATATATCATATATAAATATATTGACATCTTAATGGCCACCTTTGAAGGTGTTGGAAGAATATTGAACAATCATCGTTTCGTGAGGCAGAAATTCACCATCCACAGAAACAATATGTTCTTTAACCATTAGATGTAGGTGTGTGTAAGTGTAGCTCTAATTATTCTTATAAAAAAATCCTAGTATATTGAATATACTGGATTTTTTTCAAAAGAAATGAATAAAAAGAGTTTAGTGGGTTGAAGAAGCAAAATAAAACAAAAGAACGCAAGAGAAAACACTACCTTTAAATCGGGAAACTCTTTTTGATTTGAGCTCAAAGGATTCCTTGGGAAGACTTCTACCCAATTTTAGGCTTCAAGGAGTAGGAGAGGTATGTGGAGAGATAAAATGGGCAGGGTTTGGCCGAGCCAAATTCTTTAGAAGTGTGGGTAAGGTGGTAGAGGTGGGGGCCTTTTATAAGAGGATAGGAGGGGCACTCTTGGAAAGTAAAGAAATGTTACTTTATTTTAAAATGAGTTTCGGATTTAAAAGGTCCCAGATTGATATTATTCAAGTATAAGGTGATAAGGGTTATAAATATACCCATCCAATAGGTTTTTTACAAGTGTATGTCATAGATTTTACATTATCTTTTCATTTTATTTAAATCGTTAAATAATGATGTAATCGATGCATCATCATGGTGTCATAAAAAATTTAATTTATTTAATGTATAAAAATTATAAAAAAAATATCATGATGTAGGAAATCTTTTTATCTTTCTAATGAATATTTATTGTAAAAAATATGACTTGTATAACCCCATTTAATAATTGTTTTAGTAAAACATTTCATGTTTGTGACATTTTAATTTTAACTTTAAATAAAAGTCATTAATGTCATTATCTTACCCAAGTGGCTCCATGGGGTCCCAAAAATCGACCCATGGGTTGTATTGGTCGGAAATGACACATCCAATAAGGGTAGGGAATGTTTCTAGGTCATTTCATATTATTAAAACATTATTTTTACCTTAAACTACACTAATTACCTCTAATCGCGATTAATAAACATAAAAGTTACTATTCACCAAAAAATTATTTTAACCCCATTGAACCACATTTTACTTCCTAATGAAAACCATGTATGTCGGATTTTTGAAATTCAAAACACAAAGGTGGTAATATTTCATTTAAACGAAAAATCAGTTTTTTAAGTACCACTTAGTGGTTTCACTATTCATCAAAAATTGAAGTTTTTTAGAAAAATTCCAAAAATTCACCCTAAGCTATTTTTGATATTCCGAATTCAAAAATGATGTCTATTTTAAAAAATTAAAAACATATAAGTTACATTAATTAATTTAATAATTAATTCCCGCTGTCAGAGCAAATAGCGTGTTTTTATGAAACAATAAGTATCAAAAGATTGACACTAGTTTAAGTCCGATTTCAAAGTGAAATTAATTCCAACGACCAATATTGGATTAAATGGTAAAAATATATTCTAATTTCACTTTAAAACCAATTCAAACGATAATCTAATCATATAAATAAATTATATTAAAAAGAGGTTTTAAATTAAAATACAACATTTTTCACTATTCATTAAAAAATGAACTTTATCGGAAAAATAACAAAAATTTACACAAAGTAAATTTTGATATCCCGATTCTAAAAAAGAGTTATATTTGGTCCAATAGAATGTTTAAGAGTGATAAAAACTATATTTAATGACGGTTCGCCATCAAAAGGTGATAAGTGAACCTTTAGTGAAAATTAGGGTATAAATGCCTAAAATTGAATTCTTTCTGTATTTTAAGCCTTTATCTTTTATTGGATAAATGTAAAAACATTTAAAAAACATATATAATCATATTTTAGTTATTTTTATCCATTCCCGCCAATACAATGGCTACGTGTTAACTACCATTTAAAATAATATTATTATATTACTAGTGTGCAATATAAGTTTTCAAAGAAACTCATCGTTGCGTATCGAGTACACTATCAAACATAACAACCCCTTTAAAGTAAAATTAATATTTAATTCGCAAATATTAATAAATATAAAAATTTATTATTCTTTATTTACCTGGGATGTTACATCCTTCCCCCCTTTTGGGAATTGCGTCCTCGCAATTTTATTCACTTATCAAAATAAGTGGGGGTATTTATCCCTCATAGCATTTTCAGATTCCCACATTGCCTCTTGAACCATATGGTTTTTCCACAAAACCTTTACCTAGTGAATTACCTTATTTCGCAACACTTGCTCTCTTTGGTCAAGAATCCGGACTGGTTGTTCTTCATAAGAGAGATTCTCTTCCAACTGAACTACCTCTGGGCTCAAAACATGAGATGGATCTGGCATATACTTTCTCAACAACGAAACATGAAAAACATTGTGTACCTGAGATAAACTCGGAGGTAAAGCCACTTAGTAAGAAACTGATCCAACTCTCTCTAGAATTTCATATGGTCCAATGAACCTTGGACTCAGCTTTCCTTTCTTACCAAATCACATCACACTTTTCCATGGTGAGACTTTGAGAAAAACATGATCACATACCTCAAAAGAGAGATCCTTCCTCCTGTTGTCCGCATAACTCTTCTGTCTGCTCTGAGCTGTTCTCATGTGTTTTTGAATCAACTGAACTTTTTCTGCCATCTCTTCTACCAATTCTGGTCCCATCAGCTTCCTTTCACCAACTTCATCCCAAAAAGCTGGAGTTCGACACCACTTCCCATATAATGCTTCAAATGGTGCCATTTGTATACTGGAATGAAAACCGTTATTATAAGAAAAATCAACCAAAGAAAGATGTTGGTACCAAATTCCCTGATAATCCATCGCACAAGCTCATAGCATATCCTCCAAAGTCTGTATTGTTCGTTCTGACTGCCCATCTGATTGCGGATGAAAAGCTGTACTAAAATTTAATTCAGTACCCAACGACTTATGAAGGCCTTTCCAAAAGTTAGAAGTAAACCTGGGATCATGATCAGATACAATGGAGAGGGGAACTCCATGAAACCTGACTATCTCTTTAAGATACAAACGGGAAAGTTGATCTAGAGAGAAAGTATCTCGAATAGGAAGGAAATGAGCAGATTTATTCAAGCGATCAACAATAACCCAGATTGCATTATTACCTCGAGATGTCCTCGGTAATCCCACAACAAAGTCCATGGATACATTTTCACATTTCCAATCTGGAACCGGTAAAAGATGAAGCATCCCTTTTGGTAACTGCCGCTCTGCTTTAACCTGCTGACAAGTCAAACACTTCACAGTAAAATCAGCAATATCTCTTTTCATTCCATCCCACCAATAATACTCCCGCAGATCTCTGTACATCTTAGTATTGCCAGGATGAACTGAAAACGGGGAACTATGAGCCTCACATAACAACTCATTCTTCAACTTTGAATCACCAGGAACACATATTCTCTTCCCAAACCTCAAAACACAATCATTATCAATGTTAAATTCATGCAACTTACCCTTCTGAACCAACTCTACCTTTTCCTGCAACTCGCTGTCTTGCTTCTGTGCTTGCTTAATTCTGTCTGATAGAGAAGATTTCACTGATACCTGAAACAAAACAGAAGGACATCCTGCACAAACAACTTCCATGCCAAAGCTCATCAAATCCTTAACCAAAGGATCATATTCCAAACGCAACATTGTTAATGAAGCATTACTTTTTCAACTCAAAGCATCAACCACTTTATTTGCTTTACCTGGATGGTAATGAATTGTACAATCATAATCCTTGATTAATTCTAGCCATCTCCTCTGTCTCATGTTCAAATCATTCTGAGTGAATATATACTTTAAACTTTTGTGATCAATATATATTTCACACTTTACTCCATACAAATGATGCCTCCAAATTTTTAGAGAAAAAACAACAGTAGCTAATTCCAAGTCATGTGTAGGGTAATTTACCTCATGATTTTTCAACTAACGTGAAACATATGCAATTAACTGATCATTCTGCATAAGGACACAACCAAGTCCCTTCAACGAAGCATCACTTTAGATAACAAACTCACCATTCCTGGAAGGAAGTGCCAAAACTGGAGCATTCACCAATCTTCTTTTCAACTCCTAAAAAAATCATCACATTCTTTTGTCGAGATAAAATTAACACCGTTCCGAGTTAGCTTAGTCATTGGACTAGATAATCATGAAATTTTTTCAACAAACCTTCGGTAGTAACCTGCCAAACCAAGAAAACTACGGATCTCAGTTACATTTGTGGGTCTTGGCCATTCTTCAACAACTTTTGTTTTAGCAGGATCAACAATTATGCCATCTTTTGAAACAATGTGACCAAGGAAAGAAATTTGTTGTAACCAAAACTCACACTTGATGAATTTTACATACAATTTATTTTCTTTTAAGGTTTTCAAAATAACCCTTAAATGACTTTCATGCTCCTCTTTACTTTTAGAAAACACCAAAATATCATCAATGAAAACAACCACAAACTTATCCAAGAACTCATGGAAAATTCTATTCATAAGGTCCATGAATATAGTAGGTTAATTGGTTAACCCAAAAGGCATAACTACAAATTCATAATGTCCATATCTTGTACAGAACGCAGTCTTCAGAATGTCTTCTTCTTTTACTTTCAACTGATGGTACCCCGACCTCAAGTCAATCTTTGAAAAATACTGATCTCCCTGGAGCTGATCAAACAAATCATCGATATGAGGAAAAGGATACTTGTTCTTAATAGTGATATTATTCAAGGCTCTATAATCAATGCAAAGTCTCATTGAGCCATCTTTCTTTTTAACAAACAAGACAGGAGCACCCCATGGTGATGTGCTAGGTCGAATGAAACCTTTATCTAATAACTCCTGCAATTGCTTCTTTAACTCTAAAAGTTCAACTTGAGCCATTCAATAAGGGGGTTTTGAAATTGGCTTAGAATCAGGAACTAAGTCAACAGTAAATTCAACTTCCCGATCATGAATAATACCAGGCAACTCATTAGAAAAATCATCAAGATACTCATTTACCACTGAAACATCATTAATCTGAACATTTCCTTTATTTTCAACAATATGTACAAGATAACATTCATTTCCATCTTTTAATAGTTTCTCAACTTCCTGATATGTTATCAAAATCAAGGGTTCATTCTTGTACACAAACTGAAAATCTTTCTGAAAAGAAACCATTTTAGCTCTACAGTCAATCTTAGCATGATAAATAGAAAGCCAATCCATGCCCAAAATAACATCAAACTCTACTAGAGGCAAAACAATAAGGTTTGCTGGTAGATTCTTTCCGCACACAAGGATAGGAAGGTTCTTATAATTCCTTTTTGTCTCAACGTTCCCTCCGGGTGTTTTCACCATAAGTTTAGGATTCATATCTTGAGATGGAATTTCCAATTTACTAGAAAACTTCTCAGAAATGAAATAATGTTTAGACCCTGAATCAAACAACACATTGGCATAATCTGAACAAACAAACAGTGTACCTGATACCACTTCATTCTATGGCCCAACATCTGCTGAAGTAGTTGAAAAGGATTTCACCACCCCTTTCTGCTTGTAGTCTGGCTGCTTTCCCTCAGTCGAGTTCTTCATTAGGCAATCATTTTCATAATGAACCATTTCATTACACTTAAAACATCTTACCACTGACTTTTCATTGCCTGCTTGATCATCTTCCTTACAGTTACGAGCAATATAACCTGACTTACCACACTGAAAGCACTTTCCAGACTTGGATAAACATCCTAGAGGATGCATTTTACCACACTTCTCAGAGGATGGATATTTGGTTTTCTTACCTCCTTGCTTCTTTGATGAATTCTTCCCCTTTGCTTGCCAAATGGACCTCTTATTCTGTCATTTTTCAAAGAACACCTGATCGTCGGAAAATTCCATTTCCACCTTCTCCGCACATTGAACAAGTTTTTCAAAACTTTTGAAATCACGAGAAGCTAAATCCCTTTGATACTTTGGCTTTAACCCTGAGTAAAATGGTTTATTTTACTATCAAGATCTCGTATGAAGTTTGGAGCATACCTTTCCAATCAAGTGAACTTTGATTCATAAGTAACCACTGAGTCATCCTCCTACCTCAATTTTAGGAACTGTTTTTCCATCCTAAGATGAACCACCTTAGGAAAATATTTCTCAAGAAACATACCTTTGAATTCGTCCTAGTGAAGATCATCAATCTCATCACTATCCCTGATATTTTTCACCATCGACCACCACTGATCAGCTTCACCTTCAAAACGGTAAACAACAAGACTAACCTTTTGATGTTCTGAACACCCCATGACATCAAAAATCTTCTCCAGTGCTTTAATCCACCCTTCAGCTTGCATGGGGTCAGATGATCCTCTAAATGATGGGGGATGTTGCCTCATGAAATGTTCCACCACTGACATGTTCCTCTGCGGTTGATCTGGATGATCTCGTGCATGGATACCACCACCATTTATAGCCTGAGTCAACTATTCCATCACTGTAAAAAACTGTTCAGTTCCGATCTCGACCATCCCAGGTTGCTGATTTGGAAGGTTGTCTTCCTTCTGATGTCGCCCTAACATAGCTGATTTGTTTCCTCTACGGAAAACCATTCTGAACACAGAAATATCTTAGGCGAAGCAACATGGTAATCTTTAAATGCTATATCATTTCAGTCATACCATAAATTAACTTACAATTTAACAATTTTCTAACTCCTAAAGTTGTCTAAACCGACCTCTGATACCAACTATAAGGCCCCGACCTTAAACCTTACTTAATATTGAATTAAATGAATAATTCACATTGAGGATCTTTCCAGGTTTAGAGTTTTAGAGAATTAGAACATAACTATTACATCTCAAAAGATTACAAAGTAGACACTTCTACTAAGTTTCCATAGAATAAAATACTCTTAAAAATAAACATGTCTAGTTCTATGTTTTATATAGCATGAATTTCCCTGGATCCCATCCTTGACCCTATTCCACATTAAGTCCTATGAAAAACATTTCAAAAAAACTTGGGGTGAGCATAAAAAGCTCAGTAAGGGATACAAAAAGAATGAAAACTGTTAGTTTATCAAAACAACAAGTAAACCATGTATACTTTATCAAAGTAATACTTTTCACCTTTATGAAGTAGTAAAAACTCTTCACTGAATAAAAGATCATTACTTACCCTTTTGTAACCAAAATATTACCATAAAACCCATATAAAGATCAAATAACATATAAAGGTAATTTGGGACATAAACATACTTAAATGGAATAACCATACGGTCGACTTCCACACATATCACTTAATGGAATAGCCATAAGAACGACTTCCATACCCAATGCATTGGAGGTTATAACATAAACACCCATCCTGGTATTCACGGAACCACCCGTCATATGGTTTATCACGTAACCACCCGTCAAATGTCCAAGTACCATTATAAAATCATAAGACATAAAACAAATATAATGGAAAGAAAACATTTCCACACTTTGATCACAATATATCACATAAATATATTGACATAAAAAATCCATTATAAAAACCATTTTCAATACCAAAATACATAAAAGATTATATGGTATTTATCTCATTTTAAAAACATTACGGCTTGTTGAGGAAGCCAAAGACCAAATAATACTTGTGGCAGCGGAAAAGGTCGTTGTCACCACGTACGTTAAAAGAAACATTCCTTTTTTTCGTTTTGTAAAACGCTTTGTAGAAAAAGATTCATTTTGTATAAAATTAAAATTCAAAGGGGTTTATACACCGTATAAAAGAAAGTTGTGTATAAAACGAAATATTCCTCAATGAATGGAGATTGAGACGAAGTCCCTTACCTCGGGTCTGACTTGACTCGATCATTCTTTAACGTCTTGAATAATAAACTTGAGTTAATTTCAACTTTCTTAAGAACCTTTTTCAACTTCATTATTACTTTTATATCACTTATTACCATGTTCTAAACATTATGTAATCATTTAAGTTAATAATGTTTGTTTTGTCGATATTTGGTTCTTAAGTCGAAAGTGGACTTCTTACAATTACATGTTGTTCGTGTGGTCAAAGGTTCATTATATCCAGAATGATATTCATGATTTGGATATCATATATATCATATATATCTATCATATACATGTATTTATAATATTACATAATCATTTAGAGGTAAGAAATGAAATGCACCGTTCATAGAGACGGTAAGCTGTACGTACGCATGAACGCTACTTTCATTTCTATGTCATATTAATGGAATTAAAACTAAATGAGAGGTATTTATATTTTAATTACATAATTATATTCATCATTTATATGTAACATAAATCATATATAATAACTTTAAATCCATCCTTTATACGTCCCACATATGGAATTAATGAATCAAATCACTTTGAGGGGGCGGTAGTCCGCACTTCCTAAAATGAAGATATCGCGTATACCCATAATGGAAGCCATAAAGGTGTGACATAAATGAAAAATACAGAAGCTTAAGGAATAAATAAACATATTATATATCATATATAAATATAGTGACATCTTAATGGACACCTTTGAAGGTGTTGGAAGAATATTGAACAATCATCGTTTCGTGAGGCAGAAATTCACCATCCACAGAAACAGTATGTTCTTTGACCATTAGATGTAGGTGTGTGTAAGTGTAGCTAGAATTATTCTTATAACAACATCCTATTATATTGAAGATACTGGAGTTTTTACAAAATAAATGAATAAAAAGAGTTTAGGGGGTTGGAGAAGAAATATAAAACAAAAGAACACAAGAGAAAACACTACCTTTAAATCGGGTAACTCTTTTTGATTTGAGCTCAAAGGCTTCCTTAAGAAGACTTCTGCCCAATGTGAGCCTTCAAGGAGTAGGAGAGGGATGTGTAGAGACAAAATGGGTAGGGTTTGGCTGACCCAAAGGCTTTGGAAGTGTGGGTAAGGTGGTAGAGGTGGGGGCCTTTTATAAGAGGAGAGGAGGGGAACTCTTGGAAAGTAAAGAAATGTTACTTTATTTTAAAATTAGTTTCGGATTTAAAAGGTCCCACATTGATATAATTTGAGTATAAGGTGATAAGGGTTCTAAATATACCCATCCAATAGGTTTTTGACAAGTGTAGGTCTTAGATTTTACATTATATTTTCATTTTATTTAAATCGTTAAATAATGAGGTAATCGTTGCATCATCATGGTGTCATAAATAATTTAATTTATTTAATGTCTAAAAATTATAAAAACAATCCTGATGTAGGAAATATTTTTATCTTTCTAATGAATATTTATAGTAAAAAATATGACTTGTATAACCCCATTTAATAATTGTTTCAGTAAAACATCTCATGTTTGTGACATTTTAATTTTAACTTTAAATAAAAGTCATTAATGTCATTATCTTACCCAAGTGGATCCATGGGGTCCCCAAAATCGACCCATGGGTTGTCTTGGTTGGAAATGAAACATCCAATAAAAGTAGGAAATGTGTCTAGGTCATTTCATATTATTAAAACATTATTTTTACCTTAAACTACACTAATTACCTCTAATCGCGATTAATAAACATAAAAGTTACTATTCACCAAAAAATTATTTTAATACCATTGAACCACATTTTACTTCCTAATGAAAACCATGTATGTTGGATTTTTTAAATTCAAAACACAAAGGTGGTAAAATTTCATTTAAACGGAAAATCAGTTTTTTAAGTACCACTTAGTGGTTTCACTATTCATCAAAAATTGAAGTTTTTCAGAAAAATACCAAAAATTCACCCTAAGCTATATTTGATATTCTGAATTCAAAAATGATGTCTATTTTAAAAAATTCAAAACATATAAGTTACATTAATTAATTTAATAATTAATTTCCGCTGTCAGAGAAAATAGCGTGTTTTTATGAAACAATAATTATCAAAAGATTGTCACTAGTTTAAGTTCGATTTCAAAGTGAAATTAATTCCAATGACCAATATTGGATTAAATGGTAAAAATATATTCTAATTTTACTTTAAAACCAATTCAAATGATAATCTAATCATATAAATAAATTAGATTAAAAAGAGGTTTTGAATTAAAATACAACATTTTTCACTATTCATTAAAAAATAAACTTTATTGGAAAAATACCAAAAATTTACACAAAGTAAATTTTGATGTCCCGATTCTAAAAATGAGTTATATTTTTTCCAATAGAATGTTTAAGAGTGATCAAAACTATATTTAATGACGGTTCACCATCAAAAGGCGATAAGTGAACCTTTAGTGAAAATTAGGGTATAAATGCCTAAAATTGAATTCTTTCCATATTTTAAGACTTTATCTTTCATTGGATAAATGTAAAAACATTTAAAAAACATATATAATCATATTTTAGTTATTTCTATCCATTCCATCCAATACAATGGCTACGTGTTAACTACCATTTAAAATAATATTATTATATTACTAGTATGCAACGTAAGTTTTCAAAGAAACTCATCGTTGCATATCGAGTACGCTATCGAACATAGAAACCCCTTTAAATTAAAATTAATATTTCATTCTCAAATATTAATAAATATGAAAATTTATTATTCTTTATTTACCTGGGATGTTACACTTAAGGTTAGAGTCTTTCATCTCAATTTTCATTTCTATGAGACACAAGTCACATTCACAAACTATTTCTTTTATGTGCTGTATATACTGACCATGAATGTATATTATAATGATTATAATTAAAACTATTTGGGTTTACATATCCATTTTAGTAACTCTCTTTCATGGCATTTAGAGTTCAAAATTTAACAAGTCAGTAAGGGATTTTTGTCTCAATTTTCTTTATTTGAGAGGTACATTATGTTGTGCACCTATATTCTTTCAAGAGGTGTATATACAACCAATTTGACATGTAATATCATGAATTTATTCATACTAATGATATTATAAGTTTCATTTTATGTTATTACTTCATGGTTCTTATGAATCAAGTTTACCAAAGCGGTAAATATTTTATATTACAATCTCATCATTTATCAGAATTATTTATGATTAAGTCTCCAATGATGAAATAAAATGATATAACTCCCAAGTATTATAATGAATTTTATTATTCTATGTTTATTCATGATATATTAAATTAATTTTACTATTTTTTACTCTTTGGTACTAAAGATATTTAAGAAATTGGTTTTAATAAAATTCAACTTTATTTCTCTCTTCGTTCGAAAATATGTTTTCTTCCAAAACCATGTTTTCTAAAAAAAATTAAATTTTTTTATATTATATTTTAATATAATTTTAAAGGAAAAATATTTTTAAATATTTTTATGTATTAAAACTATTTTAAGTGTTTTTAAAAAATTCATTTATAATTTTTGAAGGTTATTTTTAGAGAAAAAGGTTTTCAAAAGGTTTTCTATTTTAAAAAGATTTTTTAAAGAGGAAAGAATATTTTACTCAAGAAATGTTTTAAATGATATTTAAAAATTATATTCCATATAAGATTACAACCTTTAGTGTTACCTATTCCTTACTGGGGGAATGATCTAAGGATTCCATTCATATTATTTCTATGAATGGTTTATGTTTTGATGGAATGATGTTTATGAAACCTGTTTCTCTTCCACAGGTTATACAATGATAAAACGCTTATGAAACCCGCTTATTTTCATGGGTGATTATAAGATGAAATTATTATGAAACTTATATTTTTTCCATAGGTTTTTATATGATTAAATGTTTATAATATCAATTTCATTTAATGGGTTATTATATGATGAATTTTTATGATCTTATGGCACACATAAATATGGTTTTTATTATATGATAGGTGGGACCTATATATCCCCACAATTAATTGGGTAAATATTTATATATCATGAGATGAAAATGGGAAAAAAGTTGAGGAGATTTATCCACAATGGGTAATGAGTGCATCCTGATCCACAATGGGAAATGAGTGCATCTTGATCTATAATGGGAAACAAGTGCATCTTGATCCACTATAGGAAATATGTTTTTCCTGATCCACTATGTTTATAGTATTGATATTTATCCATTTAAAATGATAAGGTTTTATTTATTTATGATTGTGACACACTTTTATGACATGATTTTATGGTTCTTGGTTTATTTATGATGTTTTTTCACTCTTATAGAGCATATTTTTTGAAATAATAAAATTTTTATGTCATGAATCATGTTTATGATCTATAAAAGGTTAGTTTTAAACTTTATAAGTTATGATCATTATCATGTACCCTTATGATTATCTTATGTTTTTATATGATCATATATTTCTATCTCTTATGTTTACCCTTACAGAGCATCTAATGTCACCCTTTCTTTTGTTTTCCCCCAAGTTATAAAGAAATGTTTAGGTAGGTTATGCCTAAGAGGAGTACTATGTGAGAAGATATTTTTGTGATATATTTAATATCTTTCATCAAATTAGAATATTATGTTCCAAGTTTCCAAAGGTACTAAACTATTATGGTCCATATAGCGAGTGGTTTCCAAGAAATTACATATGTATTTAGATACTACAAGTGGATGTGGCTCTGGAATAGATATACCTAGGGGCAAAAACCCTAAAAATACCATATTGATCTAGACTCAATTGGTAACTGGTTCATAAAATTGGGCATTTCTGCACACCTGGTTTCAAATTCTAGGGGGATATGCTTTAGAGGATTCACAAACTCTTTATGAACCATCTTGAAGGATTTAAATTGAACATAAATATTAATGACCTAGGATAAACCTAAATTTTCATATATCAAAGAATAATGTGTCATGATATAGACATTCTATAAGTAATTTTTCATGATTATATGGTTACCCATCATGATTATTGTTTCTTACATGAATATTTTTGGTTTTATTCAGTGGCTGAAACCTAAAGGAACCATGTTAATGTTGAATGAAACATAAAATGAAATGATTATCCTTATGATAAACCAAACAGTATAGGATATGGAATGAAAAATCTTGTTGATATGGTCAAAAAGCTTTCTGAATCTATGAATCACGTTGAACTTCCAAATGAGCAAAGGAGTCACCAATGTTCTTTTGATTCCTTTATGTGGCAATTTCCACCTTATTTTAGTGGTTATAATGATCCACTTGTTGTTGAGAAATGGATTAGTACCACTAAAAATATATTTTCCATCATTTAGTGTTTGAATACTGAAAAATTCATTTTGGATATTTATATTTTGGTAGGTGAAATAGATCAGTGGTGAAATCTTATTAATAATACAAGGGAACAAAAATAAATTGAATATATGGAATGAGAAGAGTTTAAGGGGTTATTTTTTAGTAAATACTTCCATCATATTTTATGAAAAAAAGTAGGAGGAAGTCTTTGAGCTTAAGAAAAAGGATGATGAATATATTAATACCTATGAAGCTAATTTTAGAAGACTTTCAAGGTACACTTCTGGTTTAATTATCATCCCTGAAAGAAAAATTGATCAATTATTTGGTGGCCAAAACCAAGTCTTCAAAAGGCCTTGGATATAAGTGAATTTATTAGCTACAAATAATTCATTCAAAGTGCAATTATGGTATAAATGAAAATTGGATATTCCTATCATTCATCTAGTTTTGATAAGAAAAGAAAGATCATGTCTTATGAAAACTCAAATAGTGGAATGAAATTCTAGGCATATATATGCCATAAATATGGGAATAATCATCAAAATAATTACATGAATGGAACTTGAAGGTGATTCAAATATGAAAATGCAGGTCATAAAGTTCGTGAATGTCGAAATACGATTAATGGGATGGTTAATGCAATGGGGGATAAGTAAACACTAACGAATTCACCACTCAAATTTCAGTGTTTCAAGCACATGGAGTTTGTACATTATGAGAATCAATGACACAATCTAAGGGATACTGTAGATAATAAGCCATAATAAAATCTAAAGAAAAAGGATAAAGGGAAAGATTATGCTATCACAATGGATGAAGTGAATCATGATAATTAGGGAAAACTTATCCCTATCCTTAGTTGGGAATTCAATGTTTCATTTTGTATGAATAAACCCTATAAAAATATTATTGTTCATCCTTTAGTGAAATTTCCTATGATTATCTCCCTCTAAATGGATTTTAAAATAATAAAATCACATTTTATATTATATTGACACAATGATGAACCCAAGATTCCAATGAAAATGATTTTAAGAAATAAAGGTTGGATTATATTTTGGAAGAAAATATGTATCTAAGTATGATTATCTTAAGAATTATGGGTACCATCATGGGTTTATAAGTTTAAGGTTGAGAATAAGTTCAAAATTTTTGACACCCCTTTTGGAGGTTTTATGTGATGGGAGTTTATCATTATTAAGGTTATTTTAATATACATGTATGGAAATAAAATTATTTGGTATTATATTCAGTGATAAAGTTATTTGAGGAGGAATTACTTTACAACTTGTGGACATATGATTAAATGATACTCTATGATATTGTCTTATAGATTTAAAAAGTGGTTGAGATTAAAACATTCCTCAAGTCAAATTTTCTTACAATGATAACTTTCACTTGAGAATTAAGATGTATCTTTATGAAGATCTTTATGGAAGTAAGTATAGAACTCCAATGTACTGGAATGAAGTTGTAGAAAGAAATATATTTGGACCTAAGCAAGATGATGATATGGAAGAGAAGGTTAAATCCATTCCAAAACATGTAAGGATTGCACAATTTTTGATAGAAATTTTATTCTGATAATTATTAACATGATATAGAATTTGAAGTTGGTGATCATTACATTCTATGAATTTATTTATGGAAGAAAGTATGAAAAACTAATTCCTAGGTATATCAGTCCCATTAAAATACTTGATCATATCAGGATAATATCTTATCATTTGGAACCTCCACAAAACATATATTAGGATCAAAATTCATTCCATGTATCTCTCCTAAGGAAGTTCATACCTAAACTTTCCTATGTATTGAAATTAGATGGCATACCATTAGAGAAAGATCTTTCTTACAATGAACAACCAGTAGATATTCTGGATCATACAGAGAAAGTTATATGAAATATTTCAACTAACCTTGTCAATGTTTTGTGGAGAAACCTCCAGTTTGAGGAAGATATGTGGGAAATTTAGGATATGATGAGTCAAAAGTATCCTCATTTTTTTGTATTGGAATGATGAATTTTGAGGGTGAAATTCATTTTACGGTGGGTAGAATGTAATACCCCAAGTTTTTATCAATTTTTTTGATTAAATTAAATTTATTTGATGACTTGTGTTATATGAAACCCCAACTTAATCTTTTTTTTACATGAAATAATGAGTTTAACTTGTGATATCTTACATTACATGCAAGATTGAGTTTTAATGAACAACAATATATTATTAAAATATTATTATTTAATATAATAGTTATACCCTAGAAGTTAAATTTGAGGGTATGAAAATGTTTAAATAAATTATAAAAATATGTTTTACACATTTTTATATAATGAATTATATTATGACACATTAATTATTAATTAAAATAAAATACATTTTAAAATAAAAGGAAATCTTTTACTAAAAATATACATTTATGTGCACAAGTATGTTTTATGTCAATAAATTAAAAAAAATCACTTTGCTGAATGATTTTAATGAAATTTCTATATTATATATATTCAATAAACTATTTTACATTAATATTATTTTTTTATACAAGAAATAAGAATAAATCCAATTTTATTCTTAAAAAACCGTATTTGTTTCTAAAAAGAATTTTTTGTTGGCTTTTTTATGAATCACTTACTTTAAATTATATTTTTACAATTTTAAAAAGTTAATCTGATAAAATAAACATAATTTTTAAAATTATAATATCAAAATTATCTTATGAGGATTTTTTGGGTTTTTTCAGAAAATATTTTTTTTTGATGAATAGTGAAAAATACTAAATTTTTATTGAAAAATGTATTTTCAACTAAATTATTTGAAAAGTTGAATTATATTTTAAATTAGTTTTAAAGTATAATTAGTTAAATTATAAATCTATTAATCCAATTTAGTTCATTTGAATCAATTTCATTTTGAAATTGGATATAAAAACTTTGTAAACATTTGAACATTTTCACTTTAAAAACCCATTTTCTCATCATATCTATGAGATTAATTTTAATTAAATTATTCCATGATTTTGATTTTAATTTTGAAAAAATTGATTACATATTTGGAATCAGAATTATTTATATTACATATTAAGGTAAACTTAATTTTTTACCATAATGATTAATGAAAATGATTATAATTAATTACTTTGATTAAGGTTAAAATAGGGTTTTGTGCATTACATGCATTTGTATTAAAATTAATATTAAACAAATATTGGATTTCTATCTAATAAATTTTATTTAATGTTTATAATTAGTAGAACAAATTATCTAATAAATCTCATTTTAATTTTAGACTTATAAGATAAATTACCTAGGAAAATCAAAATATAAAAGTTACCTTGGAAAAAACTATATGGATAAAAATGAGTAAATTTAAAGACTAAGGAATAACCAGATAAAAAATGAATTTATATTATGTTTAGGAGGTGTTTATAGACCAATTAATTCCTCAAATATATTATTGATATATTTTTTAGGCACATGAGGTATGGGAGACCTCATAATAGTGATAACTTTTGGGTATTTACAAGAATACCACTCCTCCTTAATTATAAAAGGGAACTCACTCCCCTACTTATTCACACCTCTAAATACATTTATATGGACTAATATATGACCAAATTACTTCTGAAATTCCCTAACCTCATCCTATAAACCTTATTTTTTTCATAAATACAACCTATGAATTCTTTAGTGAAAACCTAAGGAGGATACCCGAAGAAGAGGTAATGTTCTTCAATGAGAATCTTTATTTTATTTCCTTATCCACCTACTTAAATTGATATTATACCATTATTATATATTAAACATAGTATATTTCATATAATTTTATATTTTTATGTTATTTTTATGACCTAAAAGATCACAAAATTCCATCAAATGGGTTATGAAATCATCGTTTGTTTGTATAACGGACTACCGCTTCACAAACCAATGTCGTTTGTTTTTCCATTACCACCTATCAAGATTGAAAATAATGATAGATTTATAGTTTATATATTATATTTATGATATTTATATTTTTATTATTATTCTTTAATTATTATATGACACATACCTTCTTTATTTTCATTTTTTGGAAATATGATAACGTTGTTCGTGTGTACGACATACTACCACCTCGCAAAGCGATTTGATTCATTCACGCTTAAATGGAATATATTAAGGATGATTTTAATAAAAATATGTGATAAATATGACTTAAAAATGATACTATAATGTTAATATATATATATATATCATTTAATTTTATTTCATTCAATTTGATAAGAAAAAGGATATAATGTTCATGCGTATGTACGACCTATCGTCTCCATGAATGGTGTATTTCATTTCCTATCGCTAAATTTTATGGATTTATATAAATACATAGATACTGAATATATATGATATTTATATCATGGTTTAAATTCTGGATATGAAAAAACCATGTTCAAAGTAAGTGGATAAAAAAATAAGTCAAAACATATACAAAAAACAAAGAGGTTATTACCCAAAACAAAGCGGTTATTACCAAAAACATAACTTTAACATGGAATCACTAATAAATAGGTTATAAAAGTTCATAATAAAATAATATATGGTATGATATATTTGAGTATGGTTCTCTAATATATTGATAAAAAACTTATTTTTATTATATAGTGATTTTTAACGAGTATAACGGAAGTCAAAACTTAAGGTAAGGTATTTCCATCTCACTTTTTACTCATGTGATACACATGTCACATTCACCAACTCTTTATTTTATGTGGTGTATATACTGCCCATAAATTTATACTATGACTCTTCTATTTAAAACTATTTGGGTTTACATATCCATTTTAGGATCTATCTTTCATGGGGTTTATTATTCAAAAATTAACAAACTAGGAAGATATTTTTGTCTCAATTTTCCTTCCTTGATACATATGTTATGTTGTGCACCAATATTATTTCATGAGGTATATATACAACCCATTTTACATTTAATATCATGAATTTATTCATCCTCATGATTTTTTAACTTTCATTTTATTTTATTTTTTCATCTGTATTAAGAATCAATGTTACCAAAGTAGTAAAGATTATATGTTGCAATCTTATCGTTTGTTGGGATTATTTATGATTAAGTCTCCAATGTTTAAATATCATTATATACATCTCAATAATTCTAATTAATGTTATTATCCTATATTTATTCATGATATATTCATGTAATGGTACCATATTTTCACTCTTTGGTACTTAATATAATTACTAAAATATTTTTATGAAAATACAATATTATTTCTCTCTTCAATCAGAAATATGTTTTCTTCAAAAACCATGTTTTCTAAAAATGTTTTAAAGTGATATTTTAATATAATTTTTAAGGAAAATGATTTTTAATTTTTTTTTAAATTTTAAAAAAATTTAAATTATTTTCAAAGCTCCATTTATAAGTTTTCAAGGTTATTTTCAAATAAAAAGGATTTCAAAATATTTTATGTCTTACAAAGTGTTTTTCAAAGAGTAAAGGATATTTTCCTCAAGAATTATTTTAAATGATATTTAAAAATTATTTTCCATCTAAGATGAATTTTTTTGGTGTTACCTATGACTTACTGGGTATGTGATCAAAGAATACCATTCACATTCTTTCCCAAAATGGTTTATGTTTTGATGGAATGATGTTTATGAAATCTGTATTTCTTCCATGGGTTATACCTTGATAAAATGATTATGAAACCTGTTTATTTTCATGGGTTATTCTATAATAAAATGATTATTAAACTTGTCTATTTTATATATGTTATTGATATGATGAAATGTTTATAATACCCATTTTATTTCATGGTTTATGATATGATGAATATTTATGATCTTGTGGCACACATAAGTATAGTTTTAATTATGTAACATGTGGGACCTATATCTCTCTCCAATGCATTGGATAAAGATTTATATCTTGATATGAAAATGGGAAACAAGTCTATGAGATTGATCCATAATGGGAAATGGGTGTGTCTTGATCTATAATGGGAAACATGTGCATCCTAATCAAATATGGGAAATAGGTGTATCCTGATCCACTATGTTTATGGTCTTGGTAGTTAACTGTGACACATGAAAATATTTTATTTATTTATGATGGTTATACACTTTTATTACATGAGATTATGATTCATGATTGATTTATGATGATTTCTGACCCTTATAGAGCATTTTTTATAAAATGATAAAGTTTTTATGCTAGGAATCATGTTTATGATCTATGATAGGTTGGGTATGAACTTCATAAGTTATGATCATTATCATGTAATGTTATTATTATCTTTTGATTTCATATGATCATAGATTGATATCTCTTATGGTTACCATTATTGGGTATCTGATCTCACCCTTTCTTATGTTTCCTTCCCCAGGTTATAAAGAAAGGTTTAGGTGGGGTATGCCTAAGAGGAGTACTATGTGAGAAGATCTTTGTGGGAGATGTTGAAGACCTTTCACCAAATTAGAAGATTATGTTATAATTTTCTAGAGGCACTAAAATATTAGGTTCCTTAGGCATGTGTTTGTGTAATGTGATAAATATTAATCTAAAAGATATTATATCCATGTATGAGAAACCTAGGTTACTATACTCATACTCTCGATTAATCTCCTCAAGGCTACCATGCCTCTATAAGACATGAACCAAGGGGATGGTTCATCTATGAAACACTTTCTCTAAGTGATCCTAGATCACTACAGGTCTCTCTGTGAATGTTGTTTCATCCTCAATATCCAACTCTCCCCAGTCAATGACGTGGGATTAATCATGAAGATAATAATGAAGCTCAAACATATAGAACATGTCAAGGATCCTACCTAGCCATGGTGGCAGTTCCAATCAATAATACACCTCAAAAACATGCCCCCAAATCTCAAAAGACTCAATGAACCATGGAGAAAACTTACTCCCTCATCCAAACCTATGCTAACCTCATTAAGGGGAGACTCTAATGAACACATGGTCTCTAACCTCAAAAATTTAGGGGCCTCCAACTACAATAAACATAGGACTTTAGAAAATCCTATAATATCCTCATTTGATCTTAGACTACTTAGATCTTATCGGTTGTGCTCTATACAACATCCGAACCAAGAACTGTTATCTCCCCATCCCGAGTCTATCATAATAGAGAATGAAATGACCACCCATACAATGAATCCAATGGAGTGATCCATTACAAAGGATGATTAAAAGTTTTTTTGTAAGAAAACTCAACCAATGGTATATTTCCTAACCATTATCTGTTAAATTATAAGATGAAAGATTGAAACATATCCTACAACATTTGGATGGTCCCCTCCATCCGTCCGTCTATTTGGGGGTTAAAGGTAGCTAAAAGGCACAATTGGGATACAACTGCATATTGAAATCCCCACTAGATATACAAGGAAATAAAAGGATCATGATCATAGATGATGGTACTCAGTACCCCATAAATCCTAACCACATCATCCACATACACCATCACTTAAACATATACAATACTTGATTCACATATCATTGGAAAGTGAGCCAACTTTATCATCCAGTTCACAACCACACAAAATTTATCACATAATCCCTGATATCGGGGTAAAATTGTGATTAAATCCATAAATATTCACTCCCATTTCAACTTAGGTACATCCACATGATACAATAATCCTCTAGGAAAATTGAATTAATTTTTCACATACTAAAAAACTGTAAAATTCTCCAAAAACTCTACCAATGACCATTTCATCCTAGGACACCAAAGCCGACTCCTCCATCCAAAATACATCTTAGTCATAATGGGATGTACCTCTAAGGGTAAGAAATGAAACTCTTGGAGAAATACCTCACGAATTTATAATTGAACAAACAACCACCCTTGGAATAATATCTAGTTATGACCATCCTCTGACCATCCCTCTGGAGCATCACCATGGCCAACATGATCACACATCACCTATGATTATGAGTTTTTACACTGAGACTCCTCCACCTAATTCATAAAGGATGACCCCATGGTTATCTGATAAAGACCAAATCATCCACTACTTTCTCCCATGTTAAGACATGTCACTAAAATCTGATTGAACCCTTTCCAAATATCTAATAAATCCCAAAACAAACCCCCTAAGGACTTCCAACTCAGTGCACAAACAATAACATTCCCATCTCTTGGACTGTAGGAGATCTAAAAATCATAAACTTTGAAGAAAATAAATCCACCTCCACTGGTGTATATTCAAATATCATTGAGATATGATACATTTTAGGCTATTATAGTTTTTGAAAATCATAAATTTCTCACCAATGAGGAAATTTTGGAAAAACTTTAGCATAAACAAAACTTCCACAAGCTCTAGATCATAGGTGGTATTATTATTCTCATGGGAAAATAATTTCCTAGACCCATAAGAGATCATCAATATCTATTGAGTCAAAACACATCCCAAACACAAATGAAACATTTCATAGAAAACATCAAACATGACACGCTTCTCAAGAAACTAGATCATTATAGTACTGATCAACTTCTCTTTCAGGTAAATGAATTCTACCTTAAACCGAGTAGTCCAAATAAAAGAATAATTTTTCTTGGTAAGTGTAACACCCCAAGCTTCCACGGTACATTTCCCTTTGAATAATTCAATATCTTGCATTGTATGCAACTTCGAGATTCTAACACACTGCGACCAATCAAACTAGCTGTTATGAATAGTAATACCCACTTTTTGAAATTTTATAAATGTTAACTTTCAAAATGAAATTAATTTTTGGATTCGTAATATTGAAATTATCTTAGGGTGAATTTTTGGTATTTTTATGAAAACTTTCAATTTTTGATGAATAGTGAAAAACACTGAGTTATTATTTAAAACCGAATTTTTATTTAAATAATTATTTATTTTATTTAAATTTAATTAGGTAAAAATAGATATATAATACCTATATAAGTTCAATGTAATTAATTGGAGTCAGTTTATAATAATTTTAGATATATAAAAATTTTATTGAACTTTTTACCGTCTTTTACCCACCTCATAGGAGCATTTCTAAATTTGTATAAAAATAAATTTTACTACTTCTGTGAATTTAATTTCAAAAATCCGGGAGTCATAGTTGATATCAATAAGTAAAATGTGGTTCAATAAGATAAAAATAATTTTTGGTGAATAGTTACTTTTGACTTTTTCTTACCACGGTTAAAAGTAAATAGGGTAATTAAAGGTAAAAATGATATTATTATTACCCTAACACATGTTATAATTCTATTGGATAAGTTTAATTCGACCAAAAACAACCTTAGTAATAAAATATGAACCTCTTTGGTTCACTTGGATTAGATTAGGACATTTATTATTATTTTATTTAAAGAAGAGTTAAAAGAGTTAAATTCAAAGTTTAATAACTAAACCATTTTTAATATAGGGTTACACACAATATAAATTAGACTATAAATATTAATTAGAAATATAAAAATATTTCCTACATAATGGAATTTTATTTATAAATTTTATATATTAAATAATTAAATTTATTTATGACACAATGATAATGCAATAATTACCATATTAATGAAATATTAAAATAATTGATATTATAAATATCCAAATAAATATAATTTGAGACTTTTAATGAATTCTAATAATTTTATAGGTTAATATGACATGTTATGGTTGATTAAATGTATTTAGTTCGAAGTAATAAAGTTTTTAAGACTTTAACAAGAATCAATTATTAAATAATGTCAAAATTGACATAAATGAGTTTTTAAAACAAATACAATATTATTGGTTGATATAATAATCCTAAAAATCTATGGTTAATCCAAAGGTCTTAAATAATATTATATATATCATTAATGAACCACTTGAGGTTATCTTTGAAGTTTATAGTAAATTTATTAACCATATAATATAAAAATACAAAGAGACATGGTAAATGTCAAACTATTTAACTAAGAGTTAAATCTAAAAGATAAAGTTAATATAGTGACCCAAACCTGTCTAAAACCTATTGGTTGAGTGGTTTTATACCTTGAAACACCTTATCCTCTAAATAAATCATTTTTTTATCCATTATAAACCGAAAATTATTTTATTATAAAATAATATTTCAATATTTTCCTAAGGTGCCCCTCACCCCTCTTATAAAAGGCAACTTCACCTTCTCTCAAATTCACACCTTAAAATACATTTTCCTTGGCCAAAACCTGCACAAATATCCTCCCAAATGTCCTCCCTTCATCCTAGAGGAATTAATTTAGTCAGAAAACCAACCTAAGGATCCCTTTTGGTCAAATCAAAAGGAAGAACCCGAAGAAGAGGTAAATATTTCATCACCTATTTCAAGTTCTTTTCTTCTTCTACTTCCTATTTCTTTGTTGTTTCCATTATAAAATAATAACTCCAGTATATTCTATATACTGTGATGTTATTATAAAAATGGTACAACTATATTCATTATTCTATCCATCCTATAAATGAAAAAGTCACCATACGTGTGTACGTACGGATTACCGTCTCCATGTCATGGTGTAGTTTGTTATTCAAACACTTCATCATTTAGATGGGTATAATAATGAGTATAAATGATGAAGATAATAAATATAACATGATAATTATTCTGTATATATGATATTCCATCCAATTATATATTATTTTAATATCAAAAGAATGATATTGTCGCTCATGCGTATGTACAGATTACCGTATCCACGAACGCGATGAGATTCATTCCCCATTATATCCATTCAAGACTAATTTTCATTTGATGATTAAAAACAATTTTTAAAGACTTAATATCATTCTGAATATGAATAAGATACATCCTATCCATAACAAACATTACTTACATAACAAAGCATATAAAGGAAAACGAACCAGTTAACACCCGAAATGATGATACTACTGAAATATCATTAACACAACAATATTAGAAGATCATATATGATATCATATTAATGTATATGGTGATTTTATAATTTAATAAAAATGATTTCACTATTATACAAGAGTTTAAACTACCCTTGACCAAGGGAAATTACAAGGTAAGGGTTAATTTCACAATCTCTTTATTATCTGAGGTTGTTTTTACATAAGTATCTACTGAGACCTCTTTATAATCCACATCCATATTTCTTAAAAATGTATTCCAATTTTTTTTTACTATTTACTAGACTATGGGTTAAAGTCATTTATACCCTTGTTTGAATATCTATAAAATGTTTTGAAAGGAATTTTTCTGTCGTTTTCCAAACAAGGTACCTTATAACCTTTTCGACAAAATTAAGGTAAAAATGTTTTTTTAACTTATACGGTGGGTGCGGCTATTTTCTGCCGTTATAACATCATCAAAGATTCCCTTACAAGATTAAAAGAATATTTTCAAAATAAATGTTTTATTTTATAATTATATGACTTTTAAATGATTTCAAAATTGAAAGAGATATTTCTCTAAAAAAATGTTTTGATTTCATCTATGTCTACATCCTTTGATGGATTTTAAGCTTAATTGAAGTTGATTTATTAAGATATAAAACTTCCATATTATATTGAAGGTTTTGTTATATGTTTTACTATGGATTTTTTATTCTCACACCATTAATGGTTTATGGAGAAAGTATTGACATTTCGTATTCTAGTTTTAATACAAATTTTTATGTTATGTTTGAACTTTTTCATATAAGGAATGCATTGGACTTAGTAAGTGACGGGTGGAGCCCACTATAGCTCCTCGATGCATCAGTAGGTCTCATGAGACAAACTAGTGTCTTGGCACAAGGCCTTGTCAAAATCGTATTTTTAGTCTTGGAATAAGGCCTTGACTATGTAGAAATAAAGTCTGTCATTATGCATTCCATCATTATGAAAGTGGATATTGATATTTCATGTGATTATTCGACTAGTAGAATGTCTATATGAATAAGTAAATGGAATTATTTGATTTTATATTTTCCATATTATTCTTAAGTTCAAGTTTAAAAGTATTTTGTTCTAGTCTTACATTACCTTAAATGTTTATGCTTATTTATGAAAGTTTCTGCTATATTGTTTTCCTTACTGAGCATCTGAGCTCACCCCTTTCTATGTTTTATTTTTCCTAGGATGCGAAGAAGTATATTATGACTGACCTATAGGGATAGTCTAAGGGATATGAGTGTGGCCTATAGAGAATATGTTGTTGTTGTTTTTAATTTTATAATGTAATGTAAAACTTATGAATGTACCTAGTATTTCCAAGGCTACTAAACTAATCGGTCTTTCGAGACTTAATCTTTTGTGATCATGCCAATGTTATGTAATAATGCACCGACTCTGGGTAACTAGGGATGGGGAATTATAGTAAATGATATCACTGGGGATAAAATTTGATATAAATCATACAAAAACCTCCAATAATATCTTGCAAGTACAAATAAACTAAAAACCTCTGGCACATTCTTATATGCTTCCCAAGAAAAGATTGCCTCTATCTTTAACTATTCCACTACCACACCTACTAAAATACCACATTCCCAAGGAAATGAATCTCTTGGATATAGAACTTAGACTTGGATATCTTTACATAGATATAATAGTGTTGAAGTAACTATTATAAATCTCAAAGATGATTGGAATTATCCTCTTATGACTTCAAGTAGATTAAGATATCATCGAAGAACACAATAATGAACTGATATAGGAAATCATGGAATATGGAGTTCATGATCCCCATAAACACAACTAGTGTGTTCATGTCACTGAATAACATTACCAAGAACTATAAGTGTCCATATATATACCTAAATTTTATCTTCAAGAACATGCCCCATAAGAGGATCAGAGCAACAAGAGTATCAGCCACCAGAAGCAGAGCTAACCGGATTAAAAGAATGAGAGGGTATGGAAGCTGCCATTAGGACCAGGCACCATGAAACTTTGTATAGGGAAATGCTATCTGATCAGTAATGCAAGGTGGGGAACTAGGTGATCAATGATGTAGAAGCTGTGGAGGGGCAATGCAAGTGGGTTGGGCGTATGGGTCATGTATTGGACATGGTATACCTCTGGGCCTTCAGTTCATGTATTGTGGGCCAGTCAGGCCTTGTGCCTTGGGCCTACGGGTCATGTAAGAGTTCCACTTCAACTCTTAAAAGTGGTATTATCCATAAAAAAATAAAAAAGAAGGCCTTCGGGCCATTTGGGCTAACTTGAACAACTCAATAGGCGCCATTCAACAAGGAGTCATCAAAATTAGAGAAACACCTAGTTGAAACTCTATCCTAAAATTGATGTCATGTCAGAGGGGTAGTTTCATAACCTTATCTGAAGAAACATATAAGGACTCCTCTATAACCATGGGAACATCCTCTGCCTAAGGTTCCATTAACATCTCTACCAATCGGGACAAAAGAGGATCCACTTTCTTTCCACCCATCCAATATTCCACTCACTAATTAATGCCACTCATTTTCCCTCAACATCATAAAATGAAACTATAATATGGAAAAATTTGACGACTACATTCAAAAAATATAGTAAATCCATGATAATGATAACTTTGTATAATTGTATCTACAATGAAAAGAAATCCCCCACTGACCAGTGCATCCCCATCACCAGTCTACACCCCCTACACACATCAATCAAAGCAGTCTAACCTCTAACTGGAATTGATAACAGAAGAGGAATAAGATTTTTCTCCACATCCATACCCAAATCATGGAAAAATCAGAATAAATAAAGGAGTGAAATGCTCCAGAATCCAACAAGGCATAAATAAGGGTAGATGATAAATCAATCATACTTCAGATAACCTCTTTCTCTGTTGGTCCTTCTGCATCCATCACATGCATCTACCCAAACCCATCGCCATTGAATCTTGGATAATGGCCTACATGACCATGATCTAGACTGGGTCTTCGAGGATGGGGATAATCATGAGACTTCCCTTAATTAACACTATTTCCCTCAATTATAGAAAAAGTACTTTATATCTCTACTACTGAAACCGCCTTGAAGGCAACTACTGGTGATGTCAAAAAGGATCATGACCAACCATTTGAAACTATCCTCCCTAAATTTCCATACATTGATCTTATTTGTGACCATGAGCCCACAAATATAAAAAAGGGAATCCCATGGTTGGTGATTGGGATCCCCCTTCCCTATAATGTTGTGTAAAGGTATTGAGGTCAACTCTTTACTGGTCAAAACCTAATTTTTTTTGAATATATGTGATCCATTTACTTAATCCTTACTCTACATGATGAACTATTGTCCACTCCTCATATATAAAGACATCATGGGAAAAGTTCATGAGGTCCTTGAACTTGATCTTGAGTTCTCTCACACTTTAGATCAAATACTGAATGGAGAGAAACTCATGAATATTTGTTTCCTTCATCATTGATGATAGTAATTCTAAGAGATACTCCTTCTAAAATTCTGTCCATAACACATATACCAACTTTTAGTCACTAATATACAACATCCACCATTGATATGTAACTCCTAGCATCTAACTAACTTCCAGTAGTACCCAAAACTCATCCCAAGCTCAAATAAGACTGAAATAAATCTTGGGATCTTCCAACCAGTGCTCAGTCTCTAGATCAGAGATGTTCCCTTGATACTTTCCCAATCACTTCCATTGAAAGTAATGTAAATCCCCCTACCATGTACTATACTCCTCTATCAGTTTGATCCTCTGATTATCAACCAGACCGTCTAGTTGAAACTCTACTATCCAACCTACTTATGGACAATGACCAAGATCCATTCATGAAAATAAAGTAAAAATCCTAATTACAATAGCATGGAATTTTTACCAATGTTTATTTAATCAATTTTCATTTTAAATTTCCCAAACCCACCCAATTCAGACACAAATACAATCAATCATGATACATGTACCTCTCCTAGGTCTGTACCCTACAAGAAAGTACACCACACTTGGCCATTAAATAAGCTTAGAGTCCCTTCATTGGATCATAGTGGGGGCTATAAAATCCCATGCCCTAGTCAGTCTCCCTAGAATATATCATGCACCAAGATAAACTGGAACTGTTACCCTACAAACTCTTGTGATCCTCATAGTGCCTAACTACAAACTCCATCCCATATCTTAACCAAAACATTTGATACCACTTTGTCACTTCCCCCTCCCACCAAATTCACCCCTCCTATGTTGGAAATGAATAAAGATAGATAATGAAACCCACATCCCATCTCCAATTGGCCCAAATATAGTTAAAAGCATCGAGGGTATATAAATATCACATATGCAAGTTATTACCCTCTATAATAACATAGGATTTAGAGATATGATATTCAAACACCAAGAGACTCTAGTACATAATATAAATCTAAACCTAAAACTATCCCACAATTCATGAAAAAGTCATTATATACAAATAAAAGTATCCAAGTAAATACCAAAAAGAAATCCTATTACAACGACTTAATAATAGATCCAAAAACCAAGCTAGTAATGTCCATATCAATCCATGATATCCTCCTGGTAACCAGAAAAATAGTTTATATTTGTAGGGTGATCATAACATATGTACTTAGTATGATCATACACAAGGTCTCAAATGAACATGTGAAAAGAGCATACTAATGAGCTAGTGAACAAACAAAAGAACCAATATGCACCTAAATAGGTAAACTAACCCATCCCATCCTTTCCATAGAACACTCACTAAATCACACATGAAATATTGCAACATATTACTAAAATAATACAAAGCAAATGAACCATACAACCACTTCCCCACTGATTTTTTTCTCTCACACCCCAATGTAAAACAACTTCTCTCATCCCTTACATACATATCATGTCACATATCCATCCATATCTAATGTGGTTCAGGATGCATCTCTACTTATCTCAACCTCCCTCAAGTTCTAGCATCTTATTATATAATTAATCATCATCACATGACAACCTCATCACATATATAGGGTAGCAGAGTATCATGAATGTAAAGGAAATCAATCATGTGACCTCCTCCTACCATGGATACCACCTCCACAGATCACATCCTCATCACCACTTGGAAATATCTAATACCAACCTGCATCATCACTAGGTAATCTCTAACACCAAACCTTATTATCATCAGATAATATCTAACTCCAACCCATATCATCACTGGGTAATCTCAAACACCAACCTGTATCATCACTACTGCTGATGGAAGAGTGAGTAATAGGGGGTAATCTTCTATATGTATCACCACTAACCAGGATATTAAAGAAAACACCTATAACCCAAAACATTTTGGTGTTGGTAAGGTCATAAAACTTGGATGGGGAATATATAGAAATAATAAAAAAATATTAAAGATAGAATGAACACAATATCCAACCTATGGGTTAACAATAACTACGCCAACATACTCTACATAACCATCATTTCACCATATGACATCTATCAAAATTGTTTACACCACTAAATAAATCACACCACACAACCACTACACATATCCACACATTTACACTTTTTAATTATAGGTTCCACCATTTTCTAGATTTAATGAGTTTTCACTACTCCCATTTACTATAAAATTTCATTTCACATTAAAATAAATCAATAATTTATCATTAAATTAATGTAATCCATTTACCATAAATCAATTCCAAACCATTATTATTCATTTACAAACCAATGCCATTTTTTACAGTATTATAATTTATTCTATAGCTAACCTGGCATCTAAGACAACCAAATCACTGAATAACTAACCCATATCACATCAACAATTTCCACAACACCGTATATTCCAAGTTGTCTCACTATATCAACCACATAGAAAAATCACCAAAAATCACAACCACCACCCATCACAACCATCATACATCACGACCATCGTGGATCATAACCATTGTGCATCCTATACCAACCATCTATTATACCTCAAAAACAAATCATTATATACCCAAAATGGTCATCACCGTCACCAAAAAATCCCCAAAAGGGTTTATAAAACTTCCATAGATTCAAAAAATTACATCAATAAATAAAAAAATCCCAACTTTCACATCAATCAACAATTCATATTCAATAAGGACTTAATTAATTTTCTACCTTACTTAGAATGGGTATTCTCACACAAATTCTAGATTTATATGGGTAATCATTTCACTATCCATGTATAAATTCTTAACCTTTTATTTAGGGTCTAATAAAATAAGCAACATATCAAGGGTATCACAAAAACATCAACCACAACACAAGCATGGCTCCCAATAGACACATTTTTTAGCAATGAAAATAATCATGCATAATCTCCTCAAAAATATGGTCAAAGTAGTAAAACATGTGATTTCAAAAAATTACTATCAATTTAAAATTATTTTAAATTCATTATATTTATTAATATGACCCTTACTATCCACCAAATATAAGGAAATAGTATAAAATCCCCATATATGCACACAAATAATTAGAGATCAAGGATACCCTACCTCAACGAAGTTTTTTGAATTATCTCACACAATAGGGAGAAGAATAAAAAATTAGAAGACCACAACCACATAAAGAAACATCATACCAACATGAACCACATCATGTTATTATAAAAAATTCATCCCAAACACTATTGATGTTACATACCAAGTAAGTAATGAATAATAGATATTTTATCTATGCCTATTAATGAATTAGATAGTGTTTTAGAGGCTTAAAATGAAAATAAATCCAATCTTAAGCATGGAATACACTAATATTTTTAAAAGATTGTTTTACTGCCTTTTGATGGCAAACCATTGTTGAATCTATCTTTTGAAAATTTTATAAACTATGTTTGTCAAAATAAACTTATTCTTTATGATTGGGACATCAAAATTTACTTTGTGTGAATTTTTGGTATTTTTCGGACAATGTTCATTTTTTTAATGAATAGTGAAAAATACTGCATTTTACATCAAAACTGCTTTTTAATCTAATTTATTTATATGATTAGATTATATTTTGAATTGGTTTTTAAGTGAAATTAGAATATATTTTTACCATTTAATCCAATGGTGGTCATTGGAATCAATTTCACTTTGAAATTGGACTTAAACTGGTGTCAATCTTTTGATACTTATTGTTTCATAAAAACACGCTATTTGCTCGACAACGGGAATTAATTATTAAATTAATTAATGTGGCTTATATGTTTTGAATTTTTTAAAATAGAATTCATTTTTGAATTCAGAATATCAAATATAGCTTAGGGTGAAGTTTTGGTATTTTTCTGAAAAACTTCAATTTTTGATGAATAGTGAAATCACTAAGTGGTAGTTAAAGAAACTGATTTTTTCGTTTAAATGAAATTTTGCCACCTTTGTGTTTTGAATTTCAAAAATAAAACATAAATGGTTGTCATTAATAAGTAAAATGTGGTTCAATGAGATTATAATAATTTTTTGGTGAATAGTAACTTATTAAGTTTTTAATCGCGATTAGAGGTAATTAGTGTAGTTTAAGGTAAGAATAATGCTTTAATAATATAAAATGACCTAGACACATGTCCTAACCTTATTGGATGTGTCATGGCCGACCAAGAAAAGCCATGGGTCAACTTGGGGACCCCATGGAACCACTTTGGTTGGGAAATTACATAAATAACTTTTTATTTAATGTTAAAGTAAAAATGACACAAACATAAGTTATTTTACGAAAACAATTTTTAAATAGGTTAATATAAGTAATATTTTTGATTATAAATATTAATTGGAAAGATAAAAATATTTCCTACATCATAGTATTTTTTTTATAATTTTTTGACATTAAATAAATAAATGTATTTAAGACATCATAATGATGTAGCGATTACCTCATTAATAAAGGATTTAAATAAAATGAAAAGATAATGTAAAATCTATGACCTAAACATGTCCAAAACCTATTGTATGGGTGTATTGAGAACCCTTATCACCTTATACTATAATTATATCAATGTGGGACCATTTAAATCCGAAAATCATTTTCAAATAAAGTAATATTTCTTTACTTTCCAAGAGTGCCCCTCCTCTCATCTTATAAAAGGCCCCCACCTCTACCTCCTTACCCACACTCCCAAAGCCTTTGGCTCGGCCAAACCCTATCCATTTTGTCTCTTCACTTCACTCTCTTACTCCTTGAAGCCTCAATTTGGGTAGAAGTCTTCCCAAGGAAGCCTTTGAGCTCAAACCAGAGGGAGTTACCCGATTTTAAGGTAAAGTCTTCTTTTGAGTCCTTTTGTTTTATTTTGCTTCTCCAACCCCCTAAACTCTTTTTATTCTTTTCCTTTGCAACAAATACAGTATCTTCAATATACTAGGATGTTGTTATAAGAATTATTCAAGCTAAACTTACACACACCTACATCTAATGGTTAAAGAACATACGGTTTCCGTGGATAGTGAATTTATGCCTCCCGAAACGATGATTGTTCAACATTCATTTAACACCTTCAAAGGTGGCCATTAAGATGTCACTATATTTATATATGATATATAATATGTTTATGTTTTACTTAAGCTTCTGTATTTTTCATTTTGGGTATACCTTTATGGTTTCCATTATGGGTAAACGCGATATCTTCATTTAAGGAAGTGCGGACTACCGCCCCCTCAAAGTGATTTGAATCGTTAAATACCATATGTGGTATGTATAAAGGATGGAATTATGATATTATATATGATATTATACTGGAATTGTAATATACCTTTATATCATTATGATTCCATTCTATAAATACGAAATAGAAATGAAAGTAGCGTTCATGCGTACGTACGACTTACCGTCTCTATGAATGGTGCATTTCATTTCTTACCTCTAAATGATTATGTAATGTTATAAATGCACGTATATACTAGATATATATGATATATATGATATATAAATCATGATTATAATCCTAGATATAATGGATACATGAACAACTTGTAATTATAAAGGGTTTATTTTGACTCAAGTACCAATGATCGTTAAAACGACCGTTATTAACTTAAATAATTACATAGTGTTCATGACATGGTAATAAGTGATATAAAAGGAATAATGAACTTGAAAAAGGTTCTTAAACAAGTAGAAATTAACTCAAGTTTATTATTCAGGACTTTAAAGAACGATCGAGTCAAGTCGGACCCGAGGTATGGGACTTCGTCTCAATCTCCTTTCATTGAGGCATATTTTGTTTTATACACAACCTTATTTTATACGGTGTATAAACCCCTTTGACTTTTACGTTTATTCAAAAGGAATCTTTTTTATACGAAGCGTTTTACTAAATGAAAAAAGGGAATTTTTTTGTCGTACGTATGCGGCGACAACGACTTCTCCACCGCCGTGACCGTTATTTGAGTTTCGGCTTCCTCTACAAGCCATACCTTCTTTTTAAAAGAAAAATAAATACCATGTTTTAATTTTATTTTATTTTGGTATCAAAAATGGTGTTCATAATGTTTTTATATCAATGTGTTGTATTGATATCTTGTGATTGAAAGGTGGGAATGTTATGTTTCCTTTATGCATGTTTTATGTGATATGATTATGTTGAGGTTCTTGGGAATTATTATGAAAACGGGTGGTTCCGTGATAAACTAAGGGTGTGTGAGCCCGATATAGCTCTCCAATGCATTGGGAAACGCGAAGGAGTGAAACGTTAAGGTTTCTCCGAAGAGATTTAGGGAATATACTGTGATGGGTATTCCAAATGTAATCAGGAGGGTTACTCCCTACATAAGAATGTTATGAATGCCTCAAGTTACCTTTATGTATTATGATTTCTATGATTTATTCATGATTTGATGAGGTATGTTAAAGTGCTTATGTTTTATGGGTAAAGTATGATTTCATTATTATGTATATATGTACCCATGTTTCCTTTACATATTTTTATATCCCTTACTGAGCTTTTTATGCTCATCCCAAGTTTTTTGAAATGTTTTTCACAGGTCAAGTGAAAGGTACATGATATGATGATAGTGTCAAGAAAGTGTCAAGAAAGAATCCATGTTTTATTTTAAATATGTTTCCATTAATGGGAATGAAGAATACTATCTTTATATAACCACTTTTTTTATATGTGGAATGTAATGTAAGTTTTATGATCTAATTATCTAAAACTCTAAACTCGAAAAGATCCTCAATGTGTAATCTTGTAATAACTCAAGATTAAGTAAGGTTTAAGGCTGGGGCCTTATAGTTGGTATCAAATGTCAGTTTAGATAACTTTAGGAGTTAGAATTCTATTAAATGATTATCCAAAAATATTTTTTTTTGAAATGATATAGCATTTGAAGATTACCATGTTGCTTCATCTAAGACATGTTTGTTCAGAATGGTTTTCCGTAGAGGAAACAGGGAAGCAGTGCTAGGAAGGCATAGAGAAGGAAATAACCTTCCGAATCAGCATCATGAGATGGTTGGAATTGGAATTGAACAGTTTGTTGCAGTGATGGAATAGTTGACTCAGGCTATAAATGGTGGTGGTATCCATGCACGAGATTAGCCAAATCAACCGGAGAGGAACATGTCAGTGGTGGAACATTTCATGAGGCAACATCCCCCATCATTAAGAGGATCATCTGACCCTGTGTTAGCTGAAGGGTGGATTAAAGCACTGGAGAATATTTTTGATGTCATGGGGTGTTCAGAAAATCAAAAGGTTAGTCTTGCTATTTACCATTTGGAGGGTGAGGCAGATCAGTGGTGGTCGATGGTTAAAAACATCAGGGACGCTGATGAGATTGATGCTCTTGACTGGGATGAATTCAAAGGTATGTTTCTTGAGAAGTATTTTCCTAAGGCTGTTCGACTTTGGATGGAAAATCAATTCTTGGAATTGAGGCAAGAGGAAGACTCAGTGGCTACCTATGAAGAAAGGTTCCCTCGATTGGCAAGGTATGCTCCAAATTTTATCCGAGACCTTGATAGTAAAATCAATCGTTTTTACTCAGGATTAAAGACAAAATATCGAAGGGAATTAGCTTCTTGTGAGTTTAAAAGTTATGAAAAGCTTGTTCGATGTGCTGAGAAGGTGAAAATGGAGTTTGCCGATGACCAAGTGTTCTATAGCAACCGGTAGAAGAAGAGACCGAGGTGGCAGGAGAAAGGTAATAATTATTCAAAAAAGTCTGATGGTAAGAAAACTAAGTTTCCAGTTTGTGATAAATGTGGAAAAAGGCATGCTGGGGAATGTCCTCTGAATTCTGGAAAGTGCTACCGATGTGGTAAGATGAGACATAAGGCTCGTGATTGCATTGAAAAAGATCCGGGTGATGGTAAGACCAAATTTGATTTACAGTTAGTGAAATGTTTTAAGTGAAATGAGATGGGTCACTATGCAAATGAGTATCCGACAAAGAGATTGAGTGATGGGAAGCAGTTAGACTACAAGCAGAAAGGGGTGGTGAAATCTTTTGCAACTACTTCGGCAGACATCGGGCCATCAAATGAAGTTGTATCAGGTACTTTGTTTGTTTTTTCAGATTATGCCAGTGTGTTATTTGATTTGGGGTCTACACATTCTATCATCTCTCAAACCGTTTCTAGTAAAATGAGAATACCATCTCAAGAAATGACTCCTGAACTTGTGGTAAAGACACCTGGGGGAAATGTTGAGGCAAAAAGAATTTATAAGAATCTTCCTATCCTTATCCGTGGAAAGAACCTACTTGCAAACCTTATTGTTCTACCTCTAGTAGAGTTTGATGTTATCCTAGGTATGGATTGGCTCTCTATTTACAATACTAAGATTGACTGTAGAGATAATGACGTTTCTTTTCAGAAAGACTTTCAGTTTGTGTAAAAGAATGAACCCTTACTGTTGATAAATTATCAAGAGGCCAAGAAACTTGTAAAAGATGGAAATGAATGTTACCTTGCACACATCGTTGAAAATAAAGGAACTGTTCAGATTAATGATGTGCCAGTGGTAAATGAGTATCCTGATGTTTTTCCTGATTAGTTGCCTGGAATAATACCAGATCAGGAAGTTGAATTTACTGTTGACTTAGTTCCTGATGCTAAGCCAATTTCAAAACCCCTTTATCGGATGGCTCAAATTGAACTTTTAAAGTTGAAGGAGCAATTGCAAGATTTATTAGAAAAAGGTTTCATTCAACCTAGCATATCACCATGGGGTGCTCCTGTTTTATTTTTTAAAAAGAAATATGGTTCTATGAGATTTTGCATTGATTATATATCCTTGAATAACATCACTGTTAAGAACAAATATCCTTTTCCTCATATCGATGATATGTTTGATCAGCTCCAGGGAGCTTAGTTTTTTTCAAAGATTGACTTGAGATCGGGGTACCATCAGCTGAAGGTAAAAGAGGCAGATATTCCGAAGACCGCGTTCCGTACGAGATATGGCCATTATGAATTTGTAGTAATGCCTTTTGGGCTAACCAATGAACTTGCTGTATTCATGGACTTAATGAATAGAATTTTCCATGAGTTCTTGGATAAGTTTGTGGTGGTTTTCATTGATGATATTTTGGTGTTTTCTAAAAGTAAAGAGGAGCATGAAATACATTTAAGGGTTATCTTGCAAACCTTAAAAGAAAAGAAACTGTATGGGAAATTCAGCAAGTGTGAGTTTTTGTTGCAACAAATTTCTTTCCTTGGTCATATTGTTTCTAAAGATGGGATAAGTATTGATCCTGCAAAAACAAAAGTTGTTGAAGAATGGCCAAGTCCCACAAATGTAACCGAGATTCATAGCTTCCTTGGTTTGGCAGGCTATTACCGAAGGTTTGTTAGAAATTTTTCACGGTTATCTAGTCCAATGACTAATCTAACTCGGAAGGGTGTTAAGTTTATCTGGACAAAAGAATGTGATGATTGTTTTCAGGAATTGAAAAGAAGATTGGTGAAAGATCCAGTTTTGGCACTACCTTCCAGGAATGGTGAGTTTGTTATATACAATGATGCTTCATTGAAAGGAATTGGTTGTGTCCTAATGAAGAATGATCAATTAATTGCTTATGCTTCACGACAGTTGAAGAATCATGAGGTAAATTACCCTACACATGATCTGGAATTAGCTGCTGTTGTTTTCGCTTTAAAAATTTAGAGGCATCATTTGTATGGAGTAAAGTGTGAAATATATACCGATCACAAAAGTTTAAAGTATATATTCACTCAGAAATAATTGAACATGAGACAAAGGAGATGGCTAGAATTAATCAAGGATTATGATTGTACAATTCATTACCATCCGAGAAAAGCAAATAAAGTGGCTGATGATTTGAGTCGAAAAAGTAATGCTTCATTAGCAATGTTGCGTTTGGAACGTGATCCTTTGGTTAAGGATTTGATGAACTTTGGCATAGAAGTTGTTGGTGCAGGAAGTTCTTCTATTTTGTTTCAGGTATCAGTGAGATCATCTCTATCAGATAGAATCAAGCAAGCACAGAAGCAAGACAGTGAGTTGCAGAAAAAGGTAGAGCTGGTTCAGAAAGGTAAGTTGCCTGAATTCAACATTGACAATGATTGTGTTTTGAGATTTGGGAAGAGATTGTGTGTGCCTTTTGATTCACAGTTGAAGAGAGAGTTGTTATGTGAAGCTCATAGTTCTCCGTTTTCAGTTCATCCAGGCAGTACTAAGATGTATAGAGATCTGCAGGAGTATTACTGGTGGGATGGAATGAAAAGAGATATTACTGACTTTACTGTGAAGTGTTTGACTTGTAAATAGGTTAAAGCAGAGTGGCAGTTACCGAAAGGGATGCTTCAGCCATTACCAGTGCCAGAGTGGAAATGGGAGAATATATCCATGGACTTTGTTGTGGGATTACTGAAGACATCTCGAGGTAATAATGCAATCTGGGTTATTGTTGATCGCTTGACCAAGTCTGCTCATTTCCTTGCTATACGAGATAATTTTTCCCTAGATCAACTTTCCCGTTTGTATCTTAAAGAGATAGTCAGGTTACATGGAGTTCCTCTCTCCATTGTATCTGATCGTGATCCCAGTTTCACTTCTAACTTTTGGAAAGTCCTTCAGAAGTCGTTGGGTACTGAATTAAATTTTAGTACAGCTTTTCATCCTCAATCAGATGGGCAGTAAGAATGAACAATTCAGACCTTGGAGGATATGCTACGTTCTTGCTCTATGGATTATCAAGGAAGTTGGGACCAACATCTTTATTTGGTTGAATTTTCATATAATAACAGTTTTCATTCTAGTATATAGATGGCACCATTTCAGGCATTATATGGGAAGCAGTGTCGAACTCCAGCTTTCTGGGATGAAGTGGGTGAAAGGAAGTTGATGAGACCAAAATTGATAGAAGAGTTGGTAGAAAAATTTCAGCTGATTCAGAAGCACATGAGAACAGCTCAGAGTAGACAGAAGAGTTATGCAAACAATAGGAGGAAGGATCTATCTTTTGAGGTAGGTGATCATGTTTTTCTCAAAGTATCACCATGGAAAAGTGTGATGCGATTTGGTAAGAAAGGAAAGCTGAGTCCAAGGTTTATTGGACCATATGAAATTCTGGAGAGAGTTGGATCAGTTGCTTACCAAGTGGCTTTACCTCCAAGTTTATCTCAGGTACACAATGTTTTTCATGTTTCGATGTTGAGAAAGTACATGCCAGATCCATCACATGTTTTGAGTCCAGAGGTAGTTCAGCTGGAAGAGAACCTATCTTATGAGGAACAACCGGTCCAGATTCTTGACCACAGGGAGCAAGTGTTACGGAATAAGGTGATTCACCAGGTAAAGGTTTTGTGGAAAAACCACATGATTGAAGAGGCAACATGGGAATCTGAAAATGCAATGAGGGATAAGTACCCCCATTTATTTGATAAGTAAATAAATTGCGGGGACACAATTTTCTAAAGGGGGGAAGGATGTAACATCCCAAGTAAGTAATGAATAATAGATATTTTATCTATGCCTATTAATGAATTAGATAGTGTTTTAGAGGCTTAAAATGAAAATAAATCCAATCTTAAGCATGGAATACACTAATATTTTTAAAAGATTGTTTTACTACCTTTTGATGGAAAACCATTTTTGAATCTATATTTTGACAATTTTATAAACTATGTTTGTAAAAATAAACTTATTCTTTATGATTAGGACATCAAAATTTACTTTGTGTGAATTTTTGGTATTTTTCGGACAATGTTCATTTTTTAATGAATAGTGAAAAATACTGCATTTTACATCAAAACTGCTTTTTAATCTAATTTATTTATATGATTAGATTATATTTTGAATTGGTTTTGAAGTGAAATTAGAATATATTTTTACCATTTAATCCAATGGTGGTCATTGGAATCAATTTCACTTTGAAATTGGACTTAAACTGGTGTCAATCTTTTGATACTTATTGTTTCATAAAAACACGCTATTTGCTCTGACAGCGGGAATTAATTATTAAATTAATTAATGTGAATTATATGTTTTTAATTTTGTAAAATAGACTTTATTTTTGAATTCAGAATATCAAATATAGATTAGGGTGAAGTTTTGGTATTTTTCTGAAAAACTTTAATTTTTGATGAATAGTGAAATCACTAAGTGGTAGTTAAAGAAACTGATTTTTCCGTTTAAATGAAAATTTTCCACCTTTGTGTTTTGAATTTCAAAAATCCGACATACATGGTTGTCATTAAGAAGTAAAATGTGGTTCAATGAGATTATAATAATTTTTTGGTGAATAGTAACTTATTAAGTTTTTAATCGCGATTAGAGGTAATTAATGTAGTTTAAGGTAAGAATAATGCTTTAATAATATAAAATGACCTATACACATGTACTAACCTTATTGGATGTGTCATGGACGACCAATAAAAGCCATGGATTAACTTGGGGACCCCATGGAACCACTTTGGTTGGGAAATGACATAAATAACTTTTTATTTAATGTTAAAGTAAAAATGACACAAACATGAGTTATTTTACGAAAACAATTTTTAAATGGGGTTATACAAGTCAGATTTTTTATTATAAATATTAATTGGAAAGATAAAAAGATTTAATAAATCATAGTATTTTTTTATATTTTCTTTACATTAAATAAATAAATTTATTTATGACATCATAATGATGTAGCGATTACCTCATTAATAAAGGATTTAAATAAAATGAAAATATAATGTAACATCTATGAACTACACATGTCCAAAACCTGTTGTATGGGTAGATTTAGAACCCTTATCACCTTATCCTCGAATTATATCAATGTGGGACCATTTAAATCCGAAAATCATTTTCAAATAAAGTAATATTTCTTTAATTTCCAAGAGTGCCCCTCCTCTCCTCTTATAAAAGGCCCCACCTCTACCTCCTTACCCACACTCCCAAAGCCTTTGGCTCGGCCAAACCCTACCCATTTTGTCTCTCCACTTCCCTCTATTACTCCTTGAAGCCTCACTTTGGGCAGAAGTCTTCCCAAGGAAGCCTTTGAGCTCAAACCAAAGGGAGTTACCCGATTTTAAGGTAAAGTCTTCTTTTGAGTCCTTTTGTTTTATTTTGCTTCTCCAACCACATAAACTCTTTTTATTATTTTATTTTGTAATAACCCCAGAATACTCAATATACTAGGATGTTTTTATAAGAAGGATTCAAGATACACTTACACACACCTACATCTAATGGTTAAAGAACATACGGTTTCCGTGGATGGTGAATTTATGCCTCCCGAAACCATGATTGTTCAACATTCTTTTAAAACCTTCAAAGGTTTGCATTAAGATGTCACTATATTTATATATGATATATAATATGTTTATGTTTTACTTACGCTTCTGTATTTTTCATTTTGAGTATACCTTTATGATTTCCATTATGGGTAAACGCGATATCTTCATTTAAGGAAGTGTAGACTACCGCCCCCTCAAAGTGATTTGATTCGTTAAATACCATATGTGGGACGTATAAAGGATGAAACTATGATATTATATATGATATTATACTGTAATTATAATATACCTTTATATCATTATGATTCCATTCTATAAATATGAAATAGAAATGAAAGTCGCGTTCATGCGTACGTACGTCTTACCGTCTCCATGAACGGTGCTTTTCATTTCTTACCTCTAAATGATTATGTAATGTTATAAATGCATGTATATACTGGATATATTTGATATATATGATATATACATAATGATTATAATCCTATATATAATGGATACATGAACAACTTGTAATTATAAAGGGATTTTTTGACTCAAGTACCAATGATCGTTAAAACGACCGTTATTAACTTAAATAATTACATAGTGTTCATGGCATGGAAATAAGTGATATAAAAGGAATAATGAACTTGAAAAAGGTTCTTAAACAAGTATAAATAAACTCAAGTTTATTATTCAGGACATTAAAGAATGATCGAGTCAAGTTGGACCCGAGGTATGGGACTTCGTCTCAATCTCCTTTCATTGAGGCATATTTTGTTTTATACACAACCTTCTTTTATATGGTGTATAAACCCCTTTAACTTTTATGTTTATTCAAAAGGAATCTTTTTTATACGAAGCGTTTTACTAAACGACAAAAGGGAATGTTTTTGTCGTACGTATGCGGCGACAATGACTTCTCCGCCGCCGTGACTGTTATTTGAGTTTCGGCTTCCTCTACAAGCCATACCTTCTTTTTAAAAGAAAAATAAATACCATGTTTTAATTTTCTTTTATTTTGGTATTGAAAATGGTTTTCATAATTTTTTTATATCAATGTGTTGTATTGATATCTTGTGATTGAAAGGTGGGAATGTTATGTTTCCTTTATGCATGTTTTATGTGATATGATTATGTTGAGGTTCTTGGGAATTATTATGAAAACGGGTGGTTCCGTGATAAACTAAGGGCGGATGAGCCTGATATAGCTCTCCAATGCATTGGGTAATGCGAAGGAGTGAAACGTTAAGGTTTCTCCGAAGATATTTAGGGAATATACTGTGATGGGTATTCCAAACGTTACCAATAGGGTTACTCCCTACGTAAGAATGTTATGAATTCCTCAAGTTACCTTTATGTCTTATGATTTCTATTATTTATTCATGATTTGATGAGGCATGTTAAAGTGCTTATGTTTTATGGGTAAAGTATGATTTCATTATTATGTATATATGTACCCATGTTTCCTTTCTATATTTTTATATCCCTTACTGAGCTTTTTATGCTCATCCCAAGTTTTTTGAAATGTTTTTCACAGGTCAAGGGAAAGGTACATGATATGATGATAGTGTCAAGGAAGTGTCAAGAAAGAATCCATGTTTTATTTTAAATATGTTTCCATTGATGGGAATAAAGAATACTATCTTTATGTAACCACTTTGTTTATATGTGGAATGTAATGCAAGTTTTATGATCTAATTCTCTAAAACTCTAAACCCGAAAAGATCCTCAATGTGTAATCTTGTAATAACTCAAGATTAAGTAAAGTTTAAGGCTGGGGCCTTATAATTGAACTAGAACAACACTCCCACCTAGAATTCCTAAAGAGGAACTGAAGAAATCAAGGGATAAAAGAAGATTTACTCATGGCCGAGCGTGAAAGATAAACATCCGAAATCCAAGTATAAAATATATGGTAAAGGGGATGATTTTTTCTCTAAAATATCCAAGTATTTTACCAAGGTTTGAGGGAAAATATAAGGGATTAAAATAACTCAGTAGGGATCCCTTATTTTTAAATAAGCTAGACATTGACACATTCACATTGTGAAATAAATATTCATGTTGTGAGTTTTCATGAGGCCTTATAATTTAGGCCATGAATCTAGTTCAAGACATTAATCCCTAAAAATTCAAACTAGATGAACATATAATTATTCTCATGGGGCCTCATCCTTTAATTAATTCACTTCATGAATTATTATTTCATGTCTTCAGTCACTTGAACTCCAAACCCCAGCTGAAATGTCAAGCCATAAATCATCTAATTCCAAGAACAAACAACCTCTCACATCATGAATACATATTCATGTTTTAAAAAATATACTTTAGTATAAATGTAGCTTCGAACTATGTTAAACCCTCCTTGAGCCTTCTACCAAAAAATCTATCTCCCAAACAAGTAAAGTAAAATGCTAAAAATAAAAAAATGTTATATGTGATGTTTATGGAGTGACATATTAAGATTTAATATCATTAAGAGAATGTTTTATAAGGGTATTTTATAACTTTATTTAACATTTTTTAGAGTCATAGTGGTTTGGAGGAATGTACATAGAAATGTGAGTCACAAATGTGTTCTCAATATTCCGAGATAATTTGAGACTCATATTATTTTTATTGATATTGGGATAATGTATTAAATGTTTACTTTTTTTTTATTTTATTGATTTCCAATATTTCTTTGTGATTTAATGATAACATCGTTCTATTTTTGAGGTATCTCTCAGGGATGGTTGGTTGGTAGTGTTTATTATTTATTTTAGGTTTGTTTTTATTTTTGATAATAAAAATTATTTTGGAGGTAACTAATGTAACAGAATAGAATTGTACATCTCATTACATTGTGTCTTATCGATGTTGGGGGTGATGGTTGGAGATTGGAGGGAGATAGGTCATTGTGGAGTTAAAATTTTATATATGAGAGATAGTATGTGGTGTGGTCATGTAAGTCATAGAGTCAATGGAAGGTTATAGTAGAGGGTTATATTTTCAATTTCTATATTGTAGAATAGAGAAACTGGCACAACATTGGTTAATAATCAATGATATTTTGAGTTCACACTGTCTTGAAGAATAAGCTTAGTCATGATGTTCCCGAAGTGTATCACGACATGTAGGGGCTTGAAAATTATTTTGAAATGTAAGAAGTATAATTATTTTTTCTAGGATGAATTTTCATAATACATTAGTATTATTATGATTTTCCATTATCAATTTTATATCCGTGACATATAGTCTTGTTTCATATCATGAAATTGCCTTAGGTAGTTTGTTATGATTTTCACGAATAAGATTTGTATCATGGTCATTGTCTTCATGATGCGGTGACCTGGAGGTTGAGTATCAGTGGTTCTATTTTGGGTAATGTCACTCCATAATTCTTGGGTCATGGTGAAAGCCTTACTCATTCATATGATAATAATTTTTTTTACCAAGACTTAAATGATGGGAGGTGGATAAGATTACAATTTGAATCTCTATATTTCATTTGATTGGACTTAGTCATGGTGCGACCAAGACCTATTTTGTAGTGATAATAAATATAGTGAACCATAATTTTCATATATAGATATTACATCTTAATAGATGAATATTCATTACATAACATAATCATCCATTCTATAATCATATAGGTTTATTATCTTTAGAAAATTGGACACATAAATAACTTATTCATAAAAGGTCAATGTCATCTCCCACTTAATTATTCACAACTAGAACACTTATTAGTAAAATCATACTTAAAACCTATCTTCATAACCTGGGGAAAGAAAACATAAGGAAGGGTGAGGTCAATTTCTTAGTAAGGTTAAATAAGGGATTTATCAATGATCACTTAAACATAAGTGTATGAGAAAATGATCTTAATATTTGAAAACTATACCCTTCATATCATAGATTAAAATATTGAGTCATGGAATAAATTATGGAAGTTAATAAGACATTAATCATAAATAAATCGAAGAAAATGATCCATGAGAGTATAACATTGGAATATAATATAAGTTTGTATCATACACATAATTATAGAAAATAATTTTTTTAGTAGTCAAGGTTTACCGCCAAGACTATCATAGTGAGTTGGGTTCACTACCCATTCTATAGTTAAGGTTCACTCCCAAGACAATCATAGTGTATTGGTTTCACTCTCCATTCCATATTAAAGGTTTAATTATAAGAATATCATAGTGGATTATGTTCACTCCCCATTCTATATTCAATGTTCAATCCTAAGCCTATCATAGTGGTCATAGTCCCTTACTGAACTGAGTTGACTCCCCATTATAGTCTTTTTTAGTTCATGAGTTATCCATTTTTACCCAATGAATTATAGGTATATAAAATTCTAGAACCACCCATCACATAACTAAAATCATACATATGTGTTCCAAAATATCATAAAACATTCATAATATCATAACCCATAGAAAAGGAAAAGTGTTTAAAAAACATTTATACATTTCTTCATATTATAAACCATGGAAAAGAAATAGGTTTCATGAATATCGTGTCATAATAATCATAAAAAACCTAGATAAATATTAATGATGGAATCATTGGATCATATCCTCAGTAAATCATATGTGACATAAAATGATGTCATCTTAGATAAAAGTGTCTTTAAAATATCACTTAGAATATTTCTTGAGGAAAATACCAATTTTTACTTTAAAATAACTTATTTGGAATCTAAAAAATTCCCAAATATTGTGGAAAAAATTTTCTTTGTAAATAACCTTGTAAAATTTTAAATTAATCTTTAAAAAATTTAGTGGTCATGGTAATAGTAAATTTTGTTAATTACTTGTATATTAAAACAAATATTCCTTTTATATTTTTAGTAAAAAGTAAAAAGTGACTCTTTCGAAAACAATAAGAATATTAATTTAAAATATTTTTTTAAAAAGTTAAATCATGGTTAAATATAAATTTAAAACATCATAGGATAATATTAAAAACATTCTTGATTTTTTTTAGAAAACAATGATACTGAAGAAAAAGGATTTTCGACCGAAGAGGGAAATGAAGCCAGTTTCCTTGAAAACATTCTATCAGTATCTTGAGTTATTAAAGAGATAAAAATGAAATGAAAACATGTAATCGATATAGATAACCATATTATAATAAATTTAATGAGTTTATTGTGTGGTATATCATAAAATCTCATCATTAGAAATCTAATCATAAACAATCCTAATAAAAAAAATGAGATTGTAACATAAAACACTTACCACTTTGAAAACTTTTGAATTGTAAGAAACATGAAATAATAACATAAAATGAGACTATAATATCATTAAAATAATTATATTAATTATATAACATGTTAAAGGGGTATTATATACAATAAAAAAAAAGAGTGTTGAATATGGAATACGTCTTGCAGAAATAAAAGTGAGACTAGAAATCCCTTATATCAAGTATCATATTTATTCATATGAATTCAAACCTCATATGTAATAAATATAGATTTATTATAAATTTATCATATAACCATTTTCATATCTATCATGAAATATATTATTTAATTATGATTTCTTATCACTCATTTATTAATAATTTTTTATTAAAATCACCGTTTGGGTGATAACTTCTATGTTTTTCATGCATGCTTCGGTTTGGTAGTCACAATCCTTGTAATTTTATCATGGTTAAATAATATATATAATTTTAATAATGATATAAATACCATATATATTCAATATATATATATATATATATATATTTAGATTCATCTATAAAAGGTATAGATATAAAAATTAATTACTCCATTTATCGAGATAGTAGGTCGTACGCACACATGAACGATGTTTCCATTATTCAACGAATAGAATGAAAGAAAGTTAAAAAGTAATTAAAATTTGTATAATAATTATTATATTTTATATATCATATATATTCATTAAAAATATCCTTATTACCATCCATGTCAAAATTAAATGAAAAAACGAATCACATCGCTTCTTGGAGGTACTAGTCCACACGTATGAATGAGTGTGTTATCATTTTCAAACAGATGGAAATGTAATAAGGTAGAAAATATATTAAAATTAAAGAAGAATAATTATTCATAAATATATTATATAAATATTAAATCCATCATTATTTCTATCCATTAATTTGAATGATGAAAAATTAATTACACTACAATGTGGAGATGGTAGGTCGTATGTACGCACGAGCAATGTTTTTATTTTCTATAGGATGAAAAAAGATATAAAAAGGTTATCCCATTATAATAATAATAATTATTAATTATATTTAATATTATTAATTAATTAATTTATAATGGATACCATGTATTTAAAGTGATATAATAAGAAATGAAATTCAAAAAACTCGGTTAAGAGTTATACCGCTTCATTGAGAAACCATCATTATCTTACACCTTAATCCTTAAAAGGATGGTCTTATAGAAATTCAAGAAGATATATGATTTATTTAAGGAATATAGGATGATATCAAATTTGGTCTTGGATTATATATATGCCTCAAATTAGTGTAAATAAAATAGAGAAGAGGTGTCCTTTTATAAGGGAGGGAAATGTCACACTTGTAATTACTCAAAAGATTAACATATAATTAAGTCATTCTCAAGAAAAATGCTTCCAAATGGACATATATTCAAATAAAAATGGGATAATATTGTCATACCATCATAAAATGAAATTTATATATGATTTGGTGTCATTTTAAACCTTATCTTTTGGTTTAATCTCTTGGTTAACCAATTTTCACCTTAACCGTGGTAATTACTTTTTCAATATTAAAGGGTTATAATTTTACTTATAAGGTGAAAAATGATTTATAAATGTCAAAGTGATTAAATTTTGACCATAAATTATCAAAATTTTACTTTTAAAAGTTTTTATATTTTCTAAATAATTTAATAAAATACTATTTTCATAAAATATCATTAATATAATTTTTGATACTATTCATCTCATTTGACTTTAAAGACCTAAATATAAAGATGTAATTTGAATATAATTATTGAAAACATCACTATCATGTTATATTTATCTAAAAAATCAATATAACATAGTAAATCATCCAAATTTTATTACTTTTAATATTTTTAAAATCATTTATTATATTTTTCTATTAGTTGAATAAATATTATATTGGCATTATGTATACATTTAAGATAATTATTAAATCACCAAAAATTAAATGTAAATTATCATGATAAAAAATTTATTCATTTTTGAAATAAATATTTAATACTGAATATAACCTCCTTTTATCCTTATGATAAAATTTTCAAGATATTAAAGTCAAGAGAGTGACATTTTGTATTTCTTCTTTTTTAAAATTAATATAAAGGTAATATTCAAATAAATATGGAATAAAGTGACTATATATTTGATAATTTTATGAAAATTTACAATATTCAATCATAAAATAGGATAAAGAAAAATGTTAGATAAAATTTTAAGCCTTTTCTCAATGGTTTAACCATATTTTACTTATTTTATCCTTACTAAGATGACACAAATTTACTATGATTAATATTCATTTTGACAAAAAAATTAAAGGGAAATATTTCTAAAATATGAACCTGATAATTAAAAATATGGAATAAATTTTTAAATATTCAATTTTTATATGTGGAAAAAATTAATTTAAGACTAAAATGTAGAATATAATGAAAAACACTTTTAGAGAAAAAACACTTTTGAGTATAAAAATATTTTATACCAAATCCAAAAATAAAATTGATTCCAATGAACTTAATTATATTATTAATAATATAAGAGAACTAATTTTAATTTTAAAACATTTTGAAAAAAATGGAACTTTTTAAGTTCTTGAAACAAAAATATAGTTTTCAATAAAAATCATTATTTTTACTATTCATTAAAAAATCGATCTTTTTAGAAAATTAATAAAAATTAAATCTAAGTTAATTTTGACATTTTTATTTTTTAAAATAAATTTTATAACTTTTTCAAAATCTAAATATAATATTTTATCAAAAAAATAAATAAAAATCCTGTTTGAAGGAAACATATTTTTCAAGCATAATATGACTTTACAAAAAAATTTAATACTTATTTCCTAAGCATTAATCAACACATTTGTGATGAGTAGGTACATTATATGTATTTCATAATGTGGTTATTCCTATTCATAACTGATAATTCAACTTCTTTGTTATAACGATCATATTTAAATAATAATATTTCATGGTTGGTTTAAGATTAAATTTATGTGTCATGTATGCTATTAAAAATGATGTTCTTATTTGAAAATATTTGGGTGTTACATTATCACCCTAATAAATTTCATCCTCACAATTTGAAAATTTTCTTGGTAATATGAGGTTTTACATTTGAAAATATCTTTGTGGAAAACCCACATCATAAAAAGGGTTAATAAATTTCTTCTTTAAAAGAGAGAAAGGGAAATATAAAGGTCATATGGAATAATACAAATCATGTTTTACAAATAGAATAACATTATTTGGATGTAAAAATATGTACATGGAGGTTAAAACCAATACCCAAGGACTAATAGTAAGTGATAAATAACATGTTCAAAATTATTTTATTGACTAAAAAACCATAAATATATGATGGGTGAAAAGATCATCGATTCATTGGAAATGAAGGTAAAAGTATAAAATTCTATTTCATGATCCTTTTCCTAAAGTTTAGGTATTATTCTACTATCAATGTATAGGAAATGATAAAATATACATGATTTATTTCAAAATCATAATCACAACTTCATCCTTTGGTTGTGCTTTGAACAATTTCCACATCATCTCTTACTCTAAGAAATTACTATTTAGGATGAATTTTTCATGTTCGAAGCCCTAAAATAAAATTCTAATGGGTCATATGATCTATAAAATAATTAAAAGTCTCCCACTTATCTCTAAATATTTAGAAAAATCAAAATTATTATTATAGGTTATCCCATATGATAAATAATACTTTAACCTCAAATAATAATACCCAAAGTTTAACTTAAACCATTCTATAAGTAGTTAACCTTAAAAACCTTACAAAATATGTCTGAATAAATTTAAAATCATAAAATTTAGAAAGAGGTTCACTAAACATAAAAAAGTAATATTATCTTTAATCCCTAAGAAAACATAAAGTACCACTAAGTATCACATACTAAATATATGAATACCTTGATCACATATTCTTCTAAAACATATTAATAACCTAAATTACTATAAAATCATAATGAAAACATACATGATTCCAAAAATTATCTCTATTATAATTCCTTAAATAAAATAAATAATTATAAAATCTATTCTATAAATACAAAAATGTTCTAAACTCCATCAAAGATAGCATAAACCACCTTTTCATCAAATTATTAATTAGTTCCAAATTTATCAATATTATGCCATTTACTCTATCAATAATCTTTTTATCTCATTAATAATTATTCTTTCAATATAGAGAAAATATTATGGGTTATATTTCCCTTAATCATGTGTTTTTCTATAAAATATCACCTTAAAATTAAATCAAATTTCTAGGTCATCAGTACCATTCAATATATTCTTGAAAAAACTTAAAGAAAAAACTACTGCAGAGCAGTAATTAAATGCTTCATGATTATTATAACCAAAATACCATTGATAAAAAATAATTTTATAGCACAATTCTAAAATTATAATAAATAAAAACTTAAATCATTTCACTTCCTTCATAAACCATTAACTAGGATTTATCTTCTTATTCTTTAATACCTCATTTTTTTCATATTTCATTCGTAGTCTCTTTATCATCAATAGTAAAACCTTTACTCATGAAACCTTGTTTATCCTCTTTTAAAAATTTCCTCTTAGGAAATTTATTTTCATAATTCCCATATTTCCCACATTTAAAATAGTCAACCATTGGTGATACCATAAGGAAACCATTATTCTCATCCATTATGTTGACCAAAATTTTCATTTTTCATCGATAATTAATTCCAATATGTCCTTATTTTCCACACCCAAAATAGATTCATGTTCCATTGAGGCATTTCCATGGGTTCTTCTTCCAACATACTTTACATGTAGGAAATTGAATCTTTTTCCCTTCATAGTCTTTATGAAACCCCATTTTCATCTTATTAGTTGTGCTGGGAAACTCACCCAAGTTTATATTGTTATTCATATAAAGAGATAGGTGATTAAGTATAAACACAAGGTTTCACAATCCAACTCACATTTCACTTGGTATCTCATAAGGAAAATCATTCCATCATTCAACACATTCAGAATCAACAGTATTCCTCCAGGTTCAATCCATTGACTAAAACTAAGAAGTATAATCTAAGTAAAAATAGTCATAGTGACAAATTATATAATCATAACAAATTATTCATGGGATGCTTAGATCAATACAACTTCTTTCAATAAATAACTTGTTCATTAAATATCTATATCATCTCCAATATAGTTTTTCATAACTAGAAACCTTCTTATAAACATCATATTTAAAACCTTTATTCATAACACGGGGATAGGAAAAATAAGAAATGATGAGATCATATGATCAATAAGGGTAAATAAGGAGATATTAATGATTAATTAAATATATGGGTATGATGACATGAGATAAATATTTAAAAACCATACCTTTCAATCCAATATAAAAATATTGAGTCATGGAATAAATCTTGGTAGTTAATAATATAATAATTATAAATAAATCTAAGAATATGAGCCAGGATAGAATAACATTATCATAATACATAAGTTTTTGGAATACATATAATCATATAAAATCATTTCTTTATTAGTCAAGTATCAATGCCAAGACAATAATAGTGGATTGGGTTCACTCATTCCACAACCAAGGTCCACTCCCAAGATTATCACAGTGGATTGGGTTCAATCCCAATTCCATTGTCAAGGTTCACTACTAAGAATATCATAGTAGATTGGGTTTACTCAAGATTCACTCCTAATACTATCGTAGTGGACAATGTCCCTTACTGAACTGGGTTCACTCCCCATTCTAGTCCTATTTATCTCATGAGATATCCATATTCACCCAATGAATTGGAGGGATTCATAATTCTATAACCACACATAAAATAATTAAAATCATACATATGTGTTCCATAAGATCATAAAACATTCATCAAAGCATAACCTGTGGAAATAAAATGTGTTTCATAAATATTTCATCATTTCATCACAGCATAACCTATGGAAAAGAAATGAGTTTTATAAACTTCTTGTATCATAATAATAAATAATCCATATAAATAATAAAGATGATATCATTTAATTATATCCCCATTTAATCATAGGTAACATAAAATGATGTCATCTTATATGGAAATTTCATTAAAAGATCACTTGGAATCTTTCTTGGGGAAAATACACTTTTTACATTGAAATCACTTCTTTGAAATCTAAAAATTTAAAAAATATTATGGAATTTTTTTTATTTAAAAATAAACATAGAAAGTTATAGTGAGATTTTCAATTAATTTAGTGGTCATGATGGTGGGAAATTTTTTTTAATTCCATGTATGTTAAAATAAATATCCCTTTCACATTTTGGGTAAAAAGTAAAGATACCAATTTTAAAAAATGACAAGAAGATTCCTTTAATTTTTCTTAAAAATTAAATCATGGTTAAAAATGAATTTAAAAAATAATATTTTACAACTAAAAACATCATTGAAAACATTTTTAAAAAACATGGACAAGGAATAAAAAATATTTTCAACCAAAGAGAAAAATAATGTTGCTTTTCCTTAAAAATATTATTTTAGTCTATAAAGTTATTAAATAGAGAAAAATGAAAAGAAAACATGTAATATATAAAAATAACCCAAGGATAATAAAATAATGAGTTTCTTGAGAGGTATATCAAAACATTTTAGCATGAGAAACTTAATCATAAACTATCTCGATAAACAATGATATTATAACATAAATCCCTTACCACTTTGGTAACTTTTGAATCATAATCCCCATGAAAGAATAAAAAATGAAACTTTAAATATCATGAAAAGAATTATATTCATTATGTAACAATTAAATGTGTAATTATATACACCACACAAAATAAATGATTGGTGTGTATGGCATATGTCTCCTAGAAATAAAAGCAAGACTAGAAATCCCTTACCTTAAGTATCTTATTTTTTCATATGAGTTGGAAAATAATATATAATAAATTTTTTACTTATTATAAATATATTCAAGAACCATAATAATATCAATAATACTATATATGATTTAATTATAACATCTTATCACATTTTTTATTAACAATTTGTTATTAAAATCATCATTATGGGTGATAAATGCTTCATTTTTCATGCGTGTTTCGGTTTGAAATTCATTTTCCTTATAATTTAATCAGGGCTCCATTATATCCAGAATTTTAATAATTATATTAATAATATATATATATATATATAGATTCATCCATAAATAGTAGGGTAGAAAAATGGATGAAACTATTCATGGAGACAGTTGGTCTCGCGTACACATGAACATTGTTTCTATTTTTTGATTGATGGAATGAAAGGAAGGTAAATAATAATTAAACTTTATGTTTTAATTATTTTATCATATATATAATATATATTCATTAAATTAATCTTTATTATAATCCATTTCAAAATAAAATGAAAAAAATGAATCACATCACTTCCTGGAGGTTGTAGTCAACACCTATACACGAGTGACATTATCGTTTTACAATGGATAGAAAGGTAATAATATAGAGAAGTTATTATAATTATAGAAGAATAATTATTTCATAAATATCATATATATATATAATAAATCCATCATTATAACCATCCATTAAATATGGTGATGAAAAATGAATTACACCGCTACATAGATATAATTAATTGTATGCATGCTCAAGCAATGTTTTCAATTTCCATAGGATGGAAAAGATGTGTAAAAAGGTTTTTAAAAAATCATATAACAAATAATTATATTAAATATACTTAATTAATTATTTTTTAATGTATACCATAGATTTATATGAGGTGGAATAAAAAAATGAAATTGATAACAATCAGCTAAGAGTTATGCGTATTCATTAAGAAACCCTCTTTAACTTGCACCTTAATCCTTGAAAATATGGTCTTTTAGAAAGACCAGAAGATATAGAATGTGGTGAATGAATTTATGTAGATATTATAGTAGTTATTTTTCAACTATATTTCTCAAAGTGTTTTAAAGAAAAGAGGGAATGTGTGTCCTTTTATAAGGTAGGGAAACTACACACTTGGAATTACTGAAAATATTAAGATATAATTAAATAATTATCAATATAAATTATTAAATATGGATATATATTTGAATAAAAAGTGAATAAGGTCTAAATAAAAACACTTAATGAAATTTATATAAGTTTTGGTGTTATTTTAAACCTCATATTTTGGTTTAACCTCTTGGTTAACCAATTTTTTCTTAAACCACAATAACGACTTTATCAATATTAAAGTGTTATAATTTTACTTATATGGTGAAGTATGAAAAATAAATGGCCAAGGTATGAAATTTTAAACCATATATTTTCCACATTGTCTTTTTTCATGATTTTTCTTATTTTTAAACAATTTAATAAAATATTATTTTCATAAAATATCATTAATGTCATTTGGGTACTATTCATTTAATTTGACTTTAAAGGCATCAAGATAAATATGGAATTCAAATATAATCCTTTAAATATCACTATTATATTATATTTATCTAAAAAATTCATAGAAAATAATAATTCACCAAATTATTTTTACTTTTAATATTTTTAAAATCATTTATTATATTTTTCTGTTAATTGATAAATATTGTGTTGGTATTGTGCAGGAATTTAAGATAATTATTCAATGAATAAAAATTAAAAATAAATTACCATGGTTAAAAATTATTTATATTTCAAATACACATTTAAAACTAAACATAACCTATAATTATCCTTATGAAAAATATTTATAGGTATTGAAGTCAAGAGAATGCCATTTTTTATTTATTCTTTTTCTTAAATTAATGTAATGGTCATATTAACGAAATATGGAAAAATGGATATATATATGATAATTGGATGGAAATTTAAGAAATAAACTCATGAAAAAGGATAAATGAATGTGTTAGATAAATTTTAAATCCTTATCCAAAAAATTTAACCATATTTTGCTCATTTTTCCCTTACCGAGGTGGAAAAAATTTAGTATGGTTACTATTCATAATGACCAAAGATAAAAGGGTAAAATCTACCAAATTTGAACCTCATGATTCTAAATATTTAATCCATTTTAAATATTCAATTTCTATACGTGGAAGAAATTAATTTAAGATAAAAACATATAATTCAATTAAAAACAATTTTTCAGAAAAATTCCCTTTTAAGTATAAAAATACTTTTTTACAAAATTCAATGATAAATTTTATTCTAATGAACTTATCAATATTATTAATAATATAAGATTACTAATTTTACTTTTAAACCATTTTTATAAAATGTAACTTTTTAATTTCTTGAAACAAAAATACTTTTTTGAATAAAAATATGTATTTTTTATTATTAATCGAAAAATTGATATTTTTTAGAAAATTATTAAAAATTAACTCTAAGCTAATTTTGAAATTTCGATTTTAAAAAATAATTTTATTTTATCAAATAAATTTTATAAAATATTCAAAAATTAAATATAATATTTTCTCAAAAAATAAATAAAAATCATGTTTGAAGGAAACATATTTTTGAAGCATAATATGACTTTAAAAAAATATTGAATACATATTTACTAAGAATTAATAAAAAAATTATATTGAATGGGAAATTTATATATATTTCATAACATGGTTATTCTTATTCATACTCTCTAATTCAATGACTAGGTTATAATGTTCAAATTTAAATAACAATATTTCATGGTTTATTTAGGCGTGGTGTTGCATGTCATACGTGTTATAGAATATAATATTATTCTTTGAAAAAATTGGGGTGTTACACTACAGGTTCCAATTATTTTATAAATTCATTATTCCCTCCAAATTATTTCAAATTCCTCTGAATTCTCTCAAATATCAGGTGTTCATAAGTGTGTTGTTGGAGGTATTTGAATGTCCCTTGATTGGATTTATCCCTTTACTTTAGGAGATCAGCTAGTGGTGATCTGAGGTGAGTTAATATTATTTTCCTCATGGTTCCCCTATCATTCATCCTAGAAGGTTGTGGTCATGAATTAGTTGTGGTTTTTTCCTTGAGTCATGTTTTTGATGGGGATTGTTTTGTTCTATATTATTGAGGATTTCCTTACATGATTTTGACAAGGTGATCATCTATTCCTCACCTTATTCTTATATAGTGGATGTAAATCTTCAATTAAGATAGGGGATTCAATAAATATATTTATTTTGTGTATAATGTGTAATTAAAATGATTTTATTACCTTTAGGTGGACATTAATGATTAATATAACACATATAAGGATTCAGACTAAAGTAAATTATAGGAAACCGAGTAGTCTACATGGGTTTCCATGAATTATTGATATTACGTATATGTTTAATAATTTTTTATGGTTGCTTCTTATAATTATTGATGATTTTTAGTAATATGTGACTGTTATGTGGTTTTATTATTGGAATCACCACTCAAGTTTAATCAAGTAATATGGGTGATAAAATCACGTTCATAAGGAATTTCTGATCATTTTAGCATATTAAAAATGGATGTTTTGATAAAATTTTATGATTTTACAACCTTAACATGATTTGATAGAGTTAATTTAGTTATCAAAGGAAGGGAGTTGAATATTTTACATAACTAGGTGATTTGGATGGAAATTAGAGACTTGTGGACACTTTTTCCATGGTTCATGCTACTACTAAGTCACCTAAGCCAATAAATATAACCCTGAAGTCTAGATGGAACATAGATTATCAAGGTAGTGACTCCAGCACAGACTCTGTATGGTCTCCGCATGGTTTGGCAGATTGTGTGGGGTGTTCAGTTTGGACAGAGGCCTACAATACTATATCCACACAGCCGTGCGAACCAGAACAAGTAATCATGCACTACATCCTTCATGTACAGAATGGTACACACAATTTGTGCACGGTTTACCTAACAGTATGCTGAAACATTGAAAGAGTCAGCAGAACCCCACATACATTCTATCTTCCCCTCCTACCCATTCTTTAACCCATGATTTGGACCCTAAACACCCTGGGATAGTTGGGGACAACCAATTAATGAGGGGATAATCTTTTGAAGGAGTATCATCATCTAGAGGATGGGGATCTTGGCTAGGGAAGAGCTTGAAGCTCATTCTAGACAGTTTTACTAGAGTAAATCTCTAGTGATTATTTTTGTTATTCTTTTTTTCGTATTAGTTGTAATAAACACTTCATGTATCAAGAGATTTTTTTTCTTCATTTTTCCAATGTGTAAATAATTCCCTCGGTGTGTTGGAGATGCGAATAATTAAGGTTTGTTTTTAATCAATTTTCTTATTGTGTTCACGTTCTTTCACCTTCCTCTCATAACTTCCCCTGAAACCATTTTCTAAATCTCATTGGAAAACCTATATTGGCCCAAGAATGGATTTTTTAGGGATCTTCAAGGAAGTTACGATGAAGTAAAACCATGAACACTATGAGCGCTTATAATCTCTGAAGGGATTATCTTTAGTAAAGTTAATAGAAGTTAATTTCCAGACCAATAAATCAATCTCTACTAATTTAATTGGAACTCACCTGACCAATGGAGTTCCTTTACATTCAGAACCTATATATATGAGTTATTATAAACAACAGAACACAATAAGAAAATATATTAACCATACGCCTTAATTATCCATAACACCAACACACTGGGGGAATTAGTTACACATTGAAAAAATGATGACAAACAAGTTATTTATACCTGAAGTATTCATTAAAACTGATATGAAAAGAATAACAACAAAACAATCACCAAAAAAACTACTCCAAAAAAACTATCTAGAATTGTTGTGTTATCACTCATTCCATAGATGTTAACTAAACATGATGCCATGTTTTAAAAAGGTAATCATTGAAGTGTATTATTTTTGGAATTGGATGTTTTTTATGGTTTGTATTCCAGTTTCTAGTGTTACAAATTGCGTGGGTATTGTAGGTGATGTTATATGGTAATTGTTATGGCTAGTTTTGGGTGTTGGTGTGTGTTGGAAAGTAATTATATGGATGGTTGTCATGGTTTTCATGGAAATAAGTGATTGTTGATGCGTAATAGTTGGGTGTCTATGGTGGTACATCCATTTGTAAAGAAAGTTAACGAACTTATGGAATATGTGGTGGTTTTGGAATGTGTTGTGATGTGAGTTGTATTGTGGTTAGTTTTTTGGTGTGGGGGATGTGTATAATTTCTTGGTGGCTATGAAATATGATTGTTGATGATAAATCCAGTAATTGGTGTAGGATAGAATTGAATAATCTATGAGATTTAAATGAAAAATTTATGCTTTAAATGAATTGTTAATGTCTAAAATAAAATGTGGCTAATGTATAAATAATGTTTTGTCATTAATTATGGAATTTAATGACATAATAAACATAATTTTTCTATAAATAGTAAATCAATAATATTTAGGTTATGAGATTAATTAGTAATTTGTGAATGGTTAGTGTGGTTGTTTTTTAAGGAAAGTGGGTCTGATTTATGGTGTAGTAATTGGTGTTAATGTAAATTTTTGGCGATGTTTGTATAGTGGATGATGTGGGTGTGCCAATGCTATTTTGGTGTGAACCCTTTAGGTTGGTATTGTGTGTTGTTGTGTTATACTTGTATTTTATTGTAATTTTATACATAACCCACATGAGTTAGATCACCTTATCGATGCCCAAATTTATTGGGTTCCATGTTTCTTTTCCAATCATCTTGCTTAGCGACAGAATAGTGGATAATTTATCCCTGTTCCCATCTATATCTTCTGATCATGGTATGAATGTGATTTCCATATTTATATGCATGGGTTTTGATGTTCATAAGTTAAAAGAATGTTTGATATGATGATAGTGGGATGATGATGTGGTATATAGTTGGGGTCATGCATGGCAGGAGGGAACACAATAGATATCCTTTATGTTCATAATATTATTCTAAATTGTAAAATTGATGTGCCGTTAAGATGTGTATATATGATATATATATATATATATATGTGGTTATATATATGGTAATGTTGATATTAGCGCTAATGAAAATGTTATCCCCTACGTAGGATATGGTAGGTAGGGTTGTGGTCTATCATATATCATGTGTGATAATATTGAAATGATTTCTTAGATATGCAAGGTTTGAGAGCTCCATAATGTTTTCTACTAGGGTGTGTGTACAAAAAAATACAGTGGAAGTGGTGTGGGTGAACGTTTTTCTATATTATTTAATATTATTTAATTACACATGGACGTGATATTTGGTGAGTGAGATTTGGTGAGATTTGGATCAGTTGATCTGGTATTGGTGCATGTTAGTTATATTATTTATTCACTCAGGCATTGGTATGACTCTTCCACTTTGGAAATGAGAGATATTAAGGAGGATCCTACTTGTATAAATGTATTATCACCCTTATATATGTAAATAATTTTTATAGGTTTCCAGGGAGCATTTGGAAACCGAGATATACATTACTATCGTGGAGTCAGAGGTTGTGGTTGGAGATACTGCTTAAAAGTCTTATTTTTGGTATTTTATTTTGGATATATTGTATCTGAATGACATTACATGAATTTTTGGGTTAATAATTTATTTTATATTATGGTTTTTATTGATAGTTTCTTATTATTTTCCTAGAATTTATATGGGTAATTCCTCCCATTTGAGTGATTTATACCCTAAGTGCTAGTTACCACTCTATGGTCAATTATAGGTGGGTTTTGTGGGTCACTCCTCTCTTCACTATAAGCCCAAGAGGGATTTACAATGGTGGAAGTTCGTTAAATTATAATTTTATCATCATTATATTTGAACCTTTATGTTCAAAATTTTTCTCAAAATCATATACTAACAAATTAAAATATAACTCTTGAAATTAAGATTTTTCTTTTCCAACATACCCTAAAATACTTTAGGATATAAGGCATATTTCACTTTGAATTAGGTTGGTATAATCATTTATTTTTTATACTTTAAACTTATCTGAGTTCAAAGATACTTACACTGAACTCTTATTAACCATTTTTTCTCTAAAATATATTTCTAAGATACAAACTTCTTTAGATTAGATTTTTTTTATTTTATGGAAATATTCAATAAATAAATAATTGATAACCATATCTTATATGGTACTATGTATTTGAAGCAATATTATGAAAAGAAAATCTAATTCTTTAAATTTTCCAATTATTAGTTGGTGGAACCCTTTACCTAATATTTAAAAAAAATTATTGAATAAATTCTTTTATCCTTAATAAAACAACCCTTTTTTCTTATCTGATTTTCAAAGCTGTTATAGAAGTTAACGAATAATAAACCATGTTTATAAAAACTATAAGGTTATAAATTTAAACATATCATAATTATATGTTTTATAATAAGTATCTAAATAATAAAATTACCAAAATTGTTATATTTAGAGTTTTAGGGGATTAGGAAACCCATAACACGATAATACTCACACTTCCACTTAGTGTATATTTTTCCACATAAAGAGTTTTTTTAAATGATACACAAGTTTCATTAAAGACCAATAATTATAAAATTAAATTTTAATTCATTATATTTATTAATCATCTATAAAACTTTTAAAAATAATTATCAGATGTAAGATGAGAATCTAAATCTTAGTTAGGGGTATAAAAAGGAAAAAATTTGTTTGGTTATAGAAATACGTAAAAACTTATGAAGAAGAATATAGAAAAATAGAAAACTCTTATAAGATCATAAAATTATATTCAATATTGAAATTAAATTATTTAATCATATTAATAAAATAAAAATAGTAACATAAAATAATCTCATAATAATTTTTAAAAAGAAAATATAATAATCATGATGGTTCCTTTTGATGTTATATTCCTATCACTGTAATCAATCATAATATAATAACCCAACTGGTTAATTCCAGCCTAACTTATCTAGAGAATAAATCATTACCTAATTCATTGGGGAGATATAACCTTGGAACAATTATCATCTTATATAATTTCCAAGAACCATATTATGAATAAAAATATAGAATCTTACATTTACAACGCATAAGCTTAAGTATTAAAGTTAATCTAGGAAAAGATAATAAAAGAAATAGAATGAGTTAACCAGTTCCCTATTGATAGGAAATTGAAATGGAAGTATAAAATATAGATAAATATCAATAAGAAGTGGATAAAAAATATTCTTAGATAAAATTATTGAGATAATTGAGTTAAATACCTCAAAATAATCAATGATTTAGTAAAATAAACTTACTTCTTTCTAAGATGCTTCCATGTGACTTCTCATATTGGAAAATATATTATAATGTGTTATTATTATAACTTTAAAATATGTATATTATTTAAATCTATATAATTACATTAATTAATTTTTTATCATTTATTATTGTATATTTAAAGTTCCTTGTCGATGATATATCAATTATTGTTGAAGTTTGATAGTCATAGTAGTTCAGAATTATATCCTTATGAAATTAGTTGTCATCATCACTTATGAGTTAAAAAGTAAATATTAAATTTATTGTTATGCAGTTATATTATCCATATTAATGATATTTTTTATTTTTTAATTATATAACTAATAATTTATTTAATAATAAATGTGGGATTTTGGAAATTTTATGTTAATAATGTTGACCATGTTTTTAATAGATATGGGGAATTCCCTCTTTCATTATTGAAATGAAAACAACCTCTTGTTATTTTAGGTATAGGGATCCCATAACATGACCATTGGTGGACTAGAGGGCATTAAAATACATTAAAATAAACCCATCGTCCCAAACCTATTTTAGGTCATGATAACCATGCACAATAGCTTGCACACCACCTGCAACCAGCACCTCCACCACCCACCTACCCATCTCCATTTAGGATAGCCATCAATCATAATGGTATCGATCGTATGAGTATTCACATCTAATAATACCTAAAATTCTCCCATTGGGACTTCCATCATCCACAGTGGTCCCACTTTCCTCGCTAGCCACCAACTCGAAGGCCCTCCTGCCTTTCCCACCACTGACCAGAAGGTTGCTGCCTTCACCGCATGCCCATACTGACTATTTTTGCACGGCCCCGTCCCCACAGGCCATCACCGCCTTTGATGAAACCCGATCCATGATCCATCCCACCTATTTTTTACCATCTACACCCTACTATTTCACCTCATATACTTCTCTATCACACCATCCATTTTTTTGCATGGCCCCTCCACCTTCGACGCATCCTCATCCATGAGCCAGCCCACCTGCTTTTTTCATCACCACCCTACGATGGTCAAAACCCATCGAACACCCATCATCACCATGTGGATAAGTCATCCTTTTCACAAATGGGAGAAAATACCTACTTCTTATGGGAGAAAAACCATGAAATCCACACCCATTGGATGTTACATACAGGAATAGGTTACCAATTGACCTTCACCACATTTTCTTAAACATATTTATAAGTTCCAGACTCATTTGTGATGTGATACCAATCTAGGATAAACATATTATTATATAAATGAAACAATACACCACAATGTGTGATTTTACACCCATGTGAATAGAGTTATTTAAAAATAAGAAAATAATAGAAATTAAATCAAGTATTAAAATTATTAAGTAGAGACTTAATCAACCCACTATTATATATGGTTATATAAGTACATATCCACCATAAGTAATAATTTTTATACAACATGGATTTAACATAAAGTTAAATGAATATGAAAACTCTATCCATGAGTGACATATACTTCTTGAAAGTGAATTAAAAAATAAAGATAAGAAAAGATAAAAAAATTGAAAGGAAAGTTGAAGAGAAAATGATAGAGAATTATTTTTTATGTATAATAGAGTTATTATTTACGTGTTTTAACTTTTAAGAATGAAAGGTTAAGGTATAAAAATTATTTATGGAAATAATGGATGTTTTAAATATGGATTATCCATACTGAAATAGAAAAATAAAAGTGAGTATAAATTCATAAATAAATGCAAATCAAACCTTCACTAATCTTTAAAATAACATCATTGATTAGTTTTTTTGGTTGATAATTGACTTTGGAAGAGACTAGGTAATAAATGAATTTAAATTTAAAGTGTGTATAGGGATATTAAATGAGATTAATTCAAACATTAAAGGAATTTCTGGAGAAGAGATAGTAAAACACCTATTTATAGATAGGATTTGATGGAATTTTTTAAAATATTCATTCCTTAAGGGTTAAGAATAAAATTTTTAAGTGTTAGGGGGATCATAAATAGACAAGGGAGTATGAGATCCAAAATTTCACTTTAAAATATGAATACATATAATATTTTATAAATCTTATTAATTTGTATATCATTTTTAATAAAACAATATCATTATATTAAATTTCTCAATTATTATTATAATTTTAGTCTATATATATATAGAAAATTATGGACTTAAAGTTATAAAATTTATCTAAAATATTTATTATTATATTTATCCTTAAAATTTGAGCATAGAATTATTATTTCCAAATTTTAACACTAATTCACCATTTTTGGCCTCTATCCCACGCAAGAACTGTATCAGTATTTTGTAATCATTTTAATATTTATCTTTATTTAAAAATTAATTTCTATTGATTAGATAATATATTTATAATATTTTAAATATTTTATCATTTAATAAACATTAACTATATTTCTATAATAATCTTTATCATTTTAGATAAAAATATTATTAGTAGGTTGTAAAATTTCATTCGAACTTAAACTTTTATTTTAAAAGGAGTTCAAATATTTTAATCAGTCTACAACTAATTCAAATTAACTTAAATATTTAGTATTTAAAAATTTTATATACATTTTTTTGTGTTATTTAACTTTCTAGGAACACATTTAATAATGTGTTGTAAAGTTCAATTCGAACTTCAACTCCCATTTTTAAAAATAAATTTAACATTATTACTAAAACTCTAATCAAATACAATTTTAATATTCAAATTTTAAATAATAATTGTTTATATTTAAAATATTATAAAATATTACATATATTTTTCAATTATTATTAAACATGTTTGGTACATATAAATTAATAAGTATTAGAATTCAATTTGAATTCAAATTCCAAATTTTCTGAATAATTCAAATTCAAATTTATCCCAACACCTATAGTCAAAATTAATTTGAATATTTACTTACTAAATAAATCATTTAAATCTTTATAAAACATAAATTGATATAGAAATATCATTTATATGTTTTACTATAATTTTTTTATAGAAACAACAATCATACATAGATTTACTATTTAGCATCATATCTTCTTATTTATAATTTTAATAAAATAAATTCCATCTAATTTTGATATAATGATTAAATATATTTAAATTATTTTATTAAAATATATCTCTAAAAATTAATGATAAAATTTTAAAATAAAAACTATAATATATTAAAATAATATATATTTTTAGAGTGAGAGATTTTTATTTTTAAAGGAAAAACCTCAATATTATTTCATACCATTCAATTATAATTTATAAAATAATAATAATTATAAATATAATTATAAAACCATAAAATGAATATAAATATTCATTTATATATTATATAATAATTAAATAATTATTTAATTCATTAAAATAAGAAATTTAATTAAGGAAATATATTTTACCTTTAAATGAAACATCTTTTATGTTATTATATAAACATAATAAATTTAAATATATAATAAGTATTTAATTATTTATACAATGTTTTTATGTTTTTGAATAAACAAATATACATATTTAAAATAAATATTTATTGAATAAATATAAATTCATAAAATAATTGTTAATAAAAACTTAAAATTGATATGTTATTATAAATACTTATGTTGTTATATTCTCCCCCTTAAAGGAATTGCTTCCTTATAATTTTTATTTGTTCTCACCAATGAAAAAATAAGTGTATCTTAAAATAAAAATTACATCAAATATAAATTTTATTGAGAAGTTAACTTCAGTTTCTATGGTAGAGCTAAGGAACTCATCATTTCCCTCATAATAGACATATGTTGAGATTTTCATTTTTCATAACTATCTAAACCGTGAATATTTATTTATAATATAATAATAATCATACTTGTGAATTATTTTTTAATGGGGCATCCTAAATGTCTGGCGATGTTCTCTATATATGCCTTGATAGATTTATCCTCATTTTTCTTGAATTTTAGGAATTATTTTACCATTTTGAGATAGATATTATAATAAAATATATTTACTTAAATTATTTCCATTCCATAATATCAATTTTATCCTTTAACTTTTTGTATTGATCTATTTCCACCATCAATTCACTTCAAATTTCAAATGATGAATGATTAAAAGGAATTTTTTATACTTGAAGAAAGAAAAACTTATCTTTTATATCATGTTGGTTTATTTTTCATGTAAGGTCATGGATTTTATTAAAGTATGTTTTTGTTTAAGTTTTGGATTGGGACTCTTTTTTTGGATAGATAAGTGTTTCCCATGTCCTTTAGAAGGCTCGGGGATGTTTTGGGGGTTTGGGAAACAAAAAAGTAGGAAAATGAGTTTTTTGGGAATGAAGGACCCCGGGACACCCTGAGAGGGGAGGGGTGAATCAGGGTGACCAATTTTTCTTCTACTTTGTTGGATCTTGTTCCCACGTTGGTAGGAACTTGTTGAACCTGAATGATGATTACGATCAAAATGAAAACATTCACATGCACAGAGAAGACACAGTCATTTTTACTTGGTTCACCACTAAGGGCTACGTCCAAGGAGCATACGCCGACAGGTTGCCGGTCGTACCTAAATCCACTATGCTTCACTAGCTGCGGATACAAATGTTCGGGTACAGAAACTTTGTCCCAGGCTCACTGCCTTTACAATTGTTCAGGGATAGCTCACTGCGTCCCTCGGGTCACTCCCGTTGACTCCCCCTGGCTCACTGCCGTTGGTGAAGTCTCACTCAGTTTATAGACGTGTAGGTCTCTTCAATAAATTTGCATTGAAGTCTTTGCCTCTGCTCAGCACGAGACTCTGCTTGCATCGAAGTCCGGAAGAGATGCACTAGAACGCACAGAACCACTGAACTGGATAACCAAAATGTGCAGACAAACCTTATTGAGAAATATGCGAGACATCAACCATTTGCGCGCAAAATCATCATATTGCGCGCAACATTTTCTTTTGGTGCGGAAAAATATTTCGCGCAAAAAAAAACCCCTTTTTCGCGCAACTCCAAATATTTCGCGCAAGCTCCTTTACGCGATCCTTTTCGCGCATCAGACCTCGGATCTTCTCTAAGTCTTCCAACCACCCGAATGAAGGGGGTCACCTCATATTTATAGGCGACTGAGACCACTGCGCGCAAAATCCCCTTCGGCGCGGAAAATCTCTCATCTGGCGCGTAATCTTTCCCCCAGCTTATGTATTTCGCGCACAACCCTTATTTTCCGCGCAGCCCATGCCTTTGCCATCTTTCCCCAAACTGATTCTGAAACAGCATTTGCGCGAAAAAACTATTTCGCGCATCCCGCTGTTTTTCGCGCCCAACTTAAGTATTTCGCGCACATCCCTGATTTTCCGCGCAGCCCATGCCTTTGCCATTTTTCGCCTCTCTGAATTCGAAACACTGTTTGCGCGAAAAAACTATTTCGCGCATCCCGCTGTTTTCCGCGCCTAACTTAAGTTTTTCGCGCAAGCCTCTTATATTTCGCGCACCACTTCCGTTTTCTGCGAAGCTCCTTTTGCAGACAATCCATGTCTTCATTTTCCGATTTTGAGGCCCAAAAATTTGGCAAACACTGGGAAACAGCGCCACCTTCAAAACTGTTGTCTGCTTGAACTGTATGATCACTTTGCTGGAACACATTCGGAACTTCCACTGAGGATTGACAACAAACACAAACCATACACCAAATCATGCTTTGAAAAACCTGGTTCCAACAATCTCCCCCTTTGGGTTTGTTGGCAATCAGAATAAATTCAATAGATCTCCAACCATGAGCAAATCCAAAACGCAAGAATCAACTCAGCCAACACTCTAAGTCTACGTGAGCAATGCTCGGTGTAGAAAACAAGAGAGGAAGCTTGAATTGGGTCTTAGTGTTTTGAAATTCTCCATGACGCCCGATGTTATCCTTATTAAACTTCTCATCACAATCTTACACTTCCATCACAGATGAATTTCTTGCCGTGAATTTCTTGCCGTGAATTTCTTGCCTTGAATTCTCTTGCCGTGAATTTCTTGCCGTGAATTTCTTGCCTTGAATTCTCTTGCCGTGAAATTCTCGCCTTGAATTCTCTTGCCTTGAATTTATTCCTTTCTCCCCCATTGACAATAAAACCAAAGACCGAAAAGTTTGTTCAACGTTCAGCTCAAGCCATACTCCCCCTGGATAGTATCTCCCCCATAAACCTGCATCACAGCCATAAACAGATAAAAACAGTCAAAACACACGGGGAGAGGGGACTTCCGGAGCCTCCTTATGCAGTAGGAGGTGGTCGAACACCGAGGTTCAACCGATGCTTCTCGAACACAGCCGCGGACAATGGCTTGGTTAGGATATCAGCCACTTGCTCATTTGTTCCAACATGATCCATTTTAATCACGCCTTGTTCAACCTTTTCTTTGATAAAATGATACCGTATTTCAATATGTTTTGTACGAGAATGCTGAACCGGATTCTTCGTAAGATCAATTGCACTTTTGTTATCACAATAAATCACCATTGGTTGCTGCACCTTATCACCAATATCTGTTAGCTGCTGCTTCATCCAAAGAAGTTGAGTGCATGCTTTTGTGGCGGATATATATTCAGCTTCAGCAGTACTAAGAGAAGTACTTTCTTGTTTCTTGCTCAACCAGCCAACACATTTCTGCCCAATATAGAAAGCTCCACCACTTGTGGACTTTCTATCTACAACATCACCAGCCCAGTCAGCATCAGAAAATGCTGATAATTCACTGTCTCTGCCTGCAGCAAAAAATAACCCGAAGTTATGTGTACCTTGAATGTACCTCATGATTCTTTTTACTGCTGCTATATGTTCCTCCTTTGGATTACTCTGAAACCGGGCCGCAAGGCATGTTGCAAAGACAATATCTGGCCTTGTCGCTGTCAGGTACAGTAGGCTGCCAATGATCCTCCTGTACATGGTGGGATCAACAGAGTTCCCATCCTCATGCTTTCCAAGTTTAGTTCCAACTGCAATCGGAGTTGACATTGGTTTGGAGTCTTGCATATTGAACTTCTTCAGCAGCTCTCTTGCATATTTTTCCTGAGAAATGAATGTGTATTCCTTCTTTTGAATAACTTGCAGCCCCAAGAAATATGTGAGCTCCCCAATCATAGACATTTCAAATTCTGATTTCATGTGGTTGGCAAATTCATCCACTGATTTCTTCCTACTGCCACCAAATATGATATCATCAACGTAGACAAGAACCATGAATTGATCTTTTGGAGAATTCTTCACATAGAGATTGTGATCAACTCCTCCTCTTTTGAATTCCAACTTCTTGAGATATGAATCTAGCCGTGAGTACCACGCCCGTGGTGCCTGCTTCAAACCATATAGAGCTTTCTTTAGTTTGCAGACCTTTGTTTCATCGGTACCCAAGACAAAGCCCACTGGTTGTTCAATGTAGACTTCTTCTTCGAGTACACCATTCAAGAATGCCGTCTTGACATCCATTTGATATACTTTATATCCTCTTTGGAGTGCCATGGCAAGGAAAAGCCTTATTGACTCCAGTCTAGCCACTGGAGCAAAGGTTTCTTCAACATCAATGCCTTCAATCTGAGAGTATCCTTTACATACCAGTCGTGCCTTGTTTCTGATGACACTTCCATGCTCATCAAACTTATTTTTGAAGATCCATTTGGTACCAATCACATTGTGACCTTCGGGTCTCTGGACAAGATCCCATGTCTGATTCTTATCAATCTGATCTAATTCATCATTCATGGCTTTCACCCAAGATTCATCTTTTGCAGCTTCTTCGAAGGAGGATGGCTCTACAACTGATAGAAATGCAGATTGTGTGGTATTCCTCATCCTTCTGGTTTGAGTGGGTGCACTCCTATCCCCAATTATGTTGGATGGATCAATCTCAGCTCTTCGATTTCTCCTGCGAGGTTCAGTAGTATTCTCTTCAGCCATAGTTTCTTCTTCAGATTCTTCTTCTGAGTCAACATCATCATGTGATTGATGAGTGTTTTGAACAGCTTCCTCTATTTCTGCATTTGTAGGTTCTTCATGTTCAAATTCTTCATGACTTTCGATCACATCAGCATATGACGTCCGTGAAGCATTTGTGGTTTTCTCTTCAATTATCTTAACATCATTGCTTTCCACAATCCTTCCCAAACGATTGTTGAAACATTTGTAGGCTTTGCTGTTCATTGAGTAACCGAGGAAGATTCCTTCATCTGCATTGTCACCATATTTCCCCTGATTTCCTTCTTTGTTCCTGATGAAGCACTTACTTCCAAAGACACGAAAGTATTTTAGAGAAGGCTTCCGTCCATGCCACAATTCATATGGTGTCTTTGTCTCACCCATATAAAGTCCTGTTCGATTCTGAATGTACACTGCAGCTTGAACAACCTCTTTCCAGTAATGTCGTGGAATACGACTCTCAATCAGCATAGTTCGTGCCATGTTGTTCACCTGTCGATTCCTTCGTTCAACAACTCCATTTTGTTGTGGAGTTCTCACAGCAGCTACCTCATGTTGTATCCCATGCTTCTCCAGATAATTTTCAAATTCAATGGACGTGTATTCTCCTCCATTGTCAGATCGCAGCACTTTGATTGTTCGTCCAGTATCATTCTCGGCGATTCGCCGATATGTTTTCATGCAGTCAAGGACCTGTCGTTTCCGGTGAATGACCATCACACATGCCATTCGACTGTAATCATCTATGAAAAGGACAAAGTACCTTTCTCCATGAGTTCCGGCAACATTTATTGGACCACAAACATCTGTATGAATCAGATCAAGAAGGTGAGATGCCTTTTTCTTCTTTGGCCGATATGAACTGCAGACCAGCTTCCCACGAATACAAGAATCACAGGATTTTTCACGCTCACGCTTCAGGTTGGGAATGTCCATGACAATTCTCAATTTTGATATTTTCTCCATGTCTTGTTGATTGATGTGTCCCAATCTCCGATGCCACAGATTGTTTTCTTCTTCAACAGTCATGTAACATACATTCTCTTCACTATCAACCTGATACAAGTTTCCTTCTGTTCTGCATCCCTTCATGAGAGAATTGCCAGTTTTCCCCTTGATAGTGCAGCCTTTCTGATTAAAAGTAACAACAAGTCCTGAGTCACAGAGTTGACTCACGCTGAGGAGATTATGACGTAGGCCATCTACGTAAAGGACTTCAGTCTTCTTTAGTTCTCCATTAGCTAATTTGGTACTTCCACTCCCTTTGATTTTCAGAGCCCCATCATTACCAAATCTTACTGTACCATCAACATTCTTTATGATATTTGTAAGTAGACCGGCATTACCTGTCATATGAGATGAGCAACCGCTATCGAGAATCCAGGTACTGTTGTTCTTTGTGGCTTTGAGAGCTACCTCTGCAAGGTTTGATTTCTCAATCTTCCTCCTTTCCTTCCATGAGACATTAGATTGAGTATATAGAACTGATGGCCTTTCAACTATCTCTTCCGCAAACCCAGGTTCTTCATAGTCAAAGTCTTCTTTAAGAGGTGAGAACCTGTTTGAAAGAGAAACATCGTCTTGCTGACGAGACTTGACATGTCTGGAACTTCTGTATGAGGTGTCAATGTCCCTTCTCTGCCTGCAATTAATGGCCTTATGACCAAAGTTAGAACAATGAAAACAATATCCATAGAAATTATTTCTTCTATAAGAATTAGGATATGAAATTATTCTCCTTTGTTGAGCATCTATATCTTCTCCATTCAGATAGCTTCTTGCCTCTTCACAATAGGACATGGTATGGCCCAGATAGCCACAGAACTGACACTTCATGAGAAGAAATGTCTTCTCACTTGAATTTTTCCTCATAGCTTCTTCCTTGGGAGAATAGCAAGACTGTCTGCCATTTTTGAAAGTTTGAGGATAATTTTCAGGTCTCCTTTTAGTTTGGATTGAGGGTTCCTTTTTCAGCACTCTAGGTAACATTTCAACATGTTCAACTTCCATCTTATCTTTCTTTTGGATCTTTGCACTTCCAGCAGTTGATGACTCAGCCTCACAGCCAATTCCACTCTTTCCCATGCAAGCAGGTCTTTGATCACTCAAGACTTTTCCAACCCCATCTGAACCACACTTGGCTCTTGCAAGTAATTCTGCATCTGAGAATCTTCCGAACTGTATTTTCTTCCTCGATTCTTTTGGAACTAATTCTGTCTCCATTTTACTCCTCAGAGTAACTACTTCCTCCTCAAGACCCTCAACAGTCTTGGATTTTTCATCCAGTCTGGATGTGAGGTCATTGATGACCTTTGCTTGCTCTTCAACTCTCAGCTTCAGATCAACTGCATCATCATTGCTTTCAATTATTTTAGACTGTACCTTCACAAATTCTTCCAGTCGTTCAATTTCAGCTTCAAGTTGATCAACATATTCAGTTGATTCTTCTACAATTGATTTCCACTTATTGCAGCTCTTACATTTAATCTTAAGCTTACTAACTGCATCCTTAAGTTGCACCTCAGGATCTACACAAGTTCTCAGTTGTTTTTCACCATCAGTATCTTCTGACTTTTCAACAGTGGCCATCATAGAAGCATGGTTCCCAGTTTTGAATTCTGGTTCTTCTTCATCACAGAATTCATTGTCATCTTCTTCCTCTTCACAGACAAAACTCTTCCTTTGCATTTTCTTACCAGATTTGAAGTCTCCCTTTTTGAAGAACCTTCTTTGAGGCTTCTTGAAGTTTTCATCTTCACTGTCGTCATCATTGATATTCTTCAAGCACTGAGAGGCAATATGCCCAACTTTTCCACAACGGAAGCATGCGAGAGGTAACTTCCCTTTGAATTTCCCTTTCCCCTTCTGGAACTTCTTTGCAATGAGAGAAAGAATTTCTTTTTCTTCATCATCATCACCGCTACTATCCTTTGAGATTTTCAATTTATCCATGGCCTTGAATGCCATTTCCTTGCTCACCCGAGTCGTAGCATCTTCTGGTTTGACTCTCATTTCATATGCTACCAAACTGCTCAGTAAGTCATCTAAAGAAAGTTTGGAAAGATCTCTTTCCTCAAGAGCTGACACCTTCGCATTATACAGAGGTGGAAGTCTTCTTAATATTTTCTTTACAATATCAATGTCTTTGATTTCTTCTCCTAGACCCCGAATTGCTCCAACCACTTCAGTAATTCGATTGAAGAAAGAGTCTGCATTCTCGTCTGGATGCATCTTCAGATCATCAAACCGATTGTGTAGCACTTGTAGTTTCGCCTCCTTCACTTTGCTATCACCTTCATAAATATTCTCAAGTTTATCCCACATAGATTTTGCTGAGGTGCAATTCATCACCTTCAGGTAAATCTGATCAGAAAGGGCAGCAGTGAGAGCATTCTGTGCTTTAGCATCTGCATCAAGAAGTTTCCTGTCTGTTTCAGTCATAGCCAGACCTGTTGGATCAGTGACATGAATTCCTTGCATGGTAGAAAAAAGAACTTCCATTCCAAGAGATCTTAGATGAGATCTCATTCTGTTCTTCCAGATCTGGAAATTGCTTCCATCGAAGTGAGGGACTCCCCTGACATTGACGGCGTTTTCCATGATGAAGAAGGTCAGATTCAACACCAGCAACCTTTACGCTCTGATACCACTTGAAGGACCCCGGGACACCCTGAGAGGGGAGGGGTGAATCAGGGTGACCACTTTTTCTTCTACTTTGTTGGATCTTGTTCCCACGTTGGTAGGAACTTGTTGAACCTGAATGATGATTACGATCAAAATGAAAACATTCACATGCACAGAGAAGACACAGTCATTTTTACTTGGTTCACCACTAAGGGCTACGTCCAAGGAGCATACGCCGACAGGTTGCCGGTCGTACCTAAATCCACTATGCTTCACTAGCTGCGGATACAAATGTTCGGGTACAGAAACTCTGTCCCAGGCTCACTGCCTTTACAATTGTTCAGGGATAGCTCACTGCGTCCCTCGGGTCACTCCCGTTGACTCCCCCTGGCTCACTGCCGTTGGTGAAGTCTCACTCAGTTTATAGACGTGTAGGTCTCTTCAATAAATTTGCATTGAAGTCTTTGCCTCTGCTCAGCACGAGACTCTGCTTGCATCGAAGTCCGGAAGAGATGCACTAGAACGCACAGAACCACTGAACTGGATAACCAAAATGTGCAGACAAACCTTATTGAGAAATATGCGAGACATCAACCATTTGCGCGCAAAATCATCATATTGCGCGCAACATTTTCTTTTGGTGCGGAAAAATATTTCGCGCAAAAAAAAACCCCTTTTTCGCGCCACTCCAAATATTTCGCGCAAGCTCCTTTACGCGATCCTTTTCGCGCATCAGACCTCGGATCTTCTCTAAGTCTTCCAACCACCCGAATGAAGGGGGTCACCTCATATTTATAGGCGACTGAGACCACTGCGCGCAAAATCCCCTTCGGCGCGGAAAATCTCTCATCTGGCGCGTAATCTTTCCCCCAGCTTATGTATTTCGCGCACAACCCTTATTTTCCGCGCAGCCCATGCCTTTGCCATCTTTCCCCAAACTGATTCTGAAACAGCATTTGCGCGAAAAAACTATTTCGCGCATCCCGCTGTTTTTCGCGCCCAACTTAAGTATTTCGCGCACATCCCTGATTTTCCGCGCAGCCCATGCCTTTGCCATTTTTCGCCTCTCTGAATTCGAAACACTGTTTGCGCGAAAAAACTATTTCGCGCATCCCGCTGTTTTCCGCGCCTAACTTAAGTTTTTCGCGCAAGCCTCTTATATTTCGCGCACCACTTCCGTTTTCTGCGAAGCTCCTTTTGCAGACAATCCATGTCTTCATTTTCCGATTTTGAGGCCCAAAAATTTGGCAAACACTGGGAAACAGCGCCACCTTCAAAACTGTTGTCTGCTTGAACTGTATGATCACTTTGCTGGAACACATTCGGAACTTCCACTGAGGATTGACAACAAACACAAACCATACACCAAATCATGCTTTGAAAAACCTGGTTCCAACAGGGAAATCTGCATGGTCTGCACACAGTTAGTCCTGACCATGCGGACAACCTAGGTAAACCGCGCAAAAGAATGATTTCAAGACAATATCCTCCACATAGTTTGTGCACGGTCTAAAAACCATGCTAGAGAAGGGTGTGTAGGCAGTAGCCTCCACATGGTTTGCGCATGGTTTGGAAAACTGTGTGGGGAAACCATGCAGCCTAGAAACTTTGAGAAAATTACAAAATTTCCATGATAGAATTTTTATTCCCAACTCAATATTTCTCCCCAATCTTCACCATTCAACCCTAGTGAAGATCCAGGATTCCAAGATCTTCCGATGGGTCGATCTCCTTATATTCTTGGCCGTTTGGAGTGCCATTGGTTGCAGATCGAAGCCCAGGTATGTCTAATATCCTATTTGATTCCTCTTTTAGATTAGGGTTTCCATATTTATCCCATTTACTTCTGAACCTCTAAAACCATATTTTATGGGTGAGATTTAGGTTGAGTATGCAAGGGATGTTTGAATCCGGATCCAAGTCTATGATTAATAGTGTGTTCATCATCAGATTCAAGTTAGGTGGTATACAAGTATTATCCCATAGTTTTATCTTAGATTTGTGCATGGGAGTTTGTGTTTTTCATTTCCCTAATCGTGTTATTGGTTTCATTAGAGTTTTTGATAAAAAAGGGTGTCTAAGTGACCAATTGAAACCCTCATGGTCCCCATAGGATGCACGAAGGATGACTTGACTGTTTAGGGCCACCCATGGGGTGCTCCGACAATCCTGGACCTAGTGAGTGGTATGGATAAGTAAAGGGTTTCCAAGTGACAATATGAAACCCATTTAGAACATGTTTTAATGGTTTATTAGTATTATGTGGAATGATAATATATATTCCTATGGTTATAAGGCATAAGGGGTTTTTTGGCATGATATGAAAGTGGGTAATTGTATTGAAAGTGATTATGTCGATTGTTTGATGAATTATGGTTAGAACTGCCTAAGGGGATTAGTTCACATTAAATGGTGAACTTTTAAATGAGTAATGGAATGTGAAATGGGAAATATGTTAATGATATGTGACAAGGTAATAGAGGAATTGGTGGAATGGGTCAATACATGAGAATTAGGTGGTGCACCTAAATGATTGAATGCAATAAAGTTTTCATGCGATGTGATGTGAGAATTGTACTTAAAATGAAAAAGAGGGTAAATGAATGTGAATGATAAATGGCCTCAATGGGTAAATGTATGGTCATTGATTAGTATTGATAAGGAATATGGGTTATTAAATACACCTAATGGGTTAAGGAACGAGAATGGGAATTTGTCTAGATGGATATGGATTGTAATTTTTAAATGTGTTAATGGGTTGTGGCATGATATTATTCTCCATTTTGTTTTCTTGTATTGTTAATTATAATGGAATTGAATATGCGTGGTTATGTTATGGTTTGGTTTTGGTGACTTGATAAATAAGAATATGCAAATGGCTTGGTAGAGTGGGGTATTGAATTGAGGTTCTACACCCACAGGTAGAGTTAGACTGAGGCTCTAAACTCCACCCCAAAATGCATGATTTAGGGAAGGGGACAAAGGATATATTCTCCTAAAGGTTTCATTCTACCTGGACTAAGGATTCGAGGCGAGGATATTGTATTGATGTGAATTGTGTAGACCTACTGAGATAGGGACTTGATTTGTTTCCCCTATGCATTGTGATTCATTTCTTTATACCCTTGTATAGATGATAATAATGCCTAACCCATGGAACATGTGACCAAAATGGATTATGCAATGAAGATGGTATAAGAAATGGAATTGGGATAAATGATAGTCATGAAGTAAATGAACCCTGTTAACTAATGCACTTGAACTATCCATTGCTTATTTAATAACTATTTTGTACTTTCATGCACTATCTACTTGACTGGATATTTTTATAGACACCATTGGTGGTGGCCTACTAAGTTTTGTACTCACAGCCTGCTTGGGACACCATTGGATACCCGAGCAGACTTCTTTGTTGTAGGTCAGGACAAGGGAAAAGGACCTACTCTAGGATATTGATTTGGGCTTGGGATGTATATGGAGAAGGACCCAGACTTAGATTCAGGACCTATTTAGAGTTTTGGCCATTTGTTTTATTTTGGTTTCTTTCACTTTGCACTACTAGTATGACATTACATTATTGTATTTGATTTTTGGTTTGTACCCCTTTTTGGGAAATGCTTGGTTATGCATGTTTATTGGATATTCATATTGTTTCCACTATTATATTGTGTTATGCTATGGCATGCTATGATAAAGAGGGTATAGTCTCTCCATGTGACTTATTAGACCCTCACCACTAGTCAGTTACCTCTTTCGTATGGGGAGGCATGCTTTAGGTCATGTGACGACTCATATTTGAGTACTGGTTTAGTGGCTTCTGGGTTGGGGATGTTACAAATTGGTATCAAAGGAGTTATTTTCTTTTTATTACTATTTGGGGATAGTAGATAGGATATTAGGATAGTGTTGGTCCTTGGTAATGAGCTTGTTCTTGGGAGTAACTGACCCATATATGGGGGAAAACCCAAGTCACCATGGGTGGGAATTATTGTTCTTGATGTGTGCTGTTATGGTTGAATGATATTTCACCATTGGGTGATTCACATATTGTTCTATTTGACTAATTTAAGATATTTTACTCACGGTCTTAATGGTATGAGTTTGTGCATTCATGCATCATTTTAGGCACTTAAGGATATAGGTGGCATGCATCGTTATAGGCACACACATGGGATGAGTGTATGGGGCGTAGAGAGTAGAATGCATTTTACTTCTTTGATAAATATGAACAAAAATATGCTAATAATGGTAATTAAAGTGGGTGTATGAAAAGAATGAAAATGAATAGTTAAGGAATGTCATGTATAAAGAAATGTTAGGAATGGGTTAAAGTTTTGGGTTGTGGTAAATTGTAAAGGTTGATTCAGTTTCTAAAATAAAAAGGATTGCATAATGATGGTAAAATTATTAAAGATTTGTTTCTAAAGGAAGGTGTAAATGAATTAAAATGATGATTGTTACAAGTTGTGAAATGGTAAATGTGCCTAAGAGGGAAGGAATAATGTTGTAAGAGAATAATTAGTTCAAATAGGTGTTGACTAAAGACTTTTGGTTAAGTTAATTAGCTACCCCATGTTGACCATAACTGCAGTAGGTATGGTAGGGGGAAGTTTTCTAAGTGTGATGATGAACTTTGGGATAGAGTATGAAGAATGGTTTGTTTAAGGTTGATAGTTTGAGATCTTTTCCGTATGTGGTTAAATCCTATTGGCCATTCTTCGAAGCGTTGGGTGAGAAAAAAGTTTAAAATGATAACGACTGAGTTAAAATAGTGGGTATACTCTTTGTTTTCATTTGGACCCTTGTATGTGTGGGTTGGGGCAGTGAGAGTGATCTAGTTTGAGACTTTGGATTTGTATTGTGAAGCCTTTCCAGTTGTGATATGTCCTAGGCGGTGTGTTTAGGGAACCCTTGGTACCGTTATGGCCTTTGGGTTGTGAGGATTTGTTCGGTAATGTGAGTGAGGAAACTCTCGTGGTTCGTGACTATACGCAATGCATGATGGACCCTAAGGATGGTTCTTGGGTCTTAGTGATCTTGTGATTATAGGCATTGTGAGTTGTGTCTTGAATCTTGAAGAGGATGTTTTTCTTGTAGTGCTGATGAATGTGCACACCTTTGGTGTGAAACCTAGAGTAGATAGTTGTTGGTTCTAGGCATAGTGTTTATTTGAATGGGAGCGAGAGTTCCATCCCTAAGCATTACTTTGTTTGTGTCATGATAAGTATGGTTTGGAGAGAGGACCAATGGCTTCTCTTGGATGTGACTCAAGTCTAGGGATTTGGTATCATTAAACCTTCAAGGTGACCTATGAGAGAGGTTGGAAAAGGTTTCTAGTGTTTTTGTGTGTGTTTCATGCATGTTGATGTTTTGGAGTTTGATAGTGGGACTCATAGTGTTCCATGGTGTAGGATTGGACTTTAGGGATAAGTGGGAAAGTTGATGGTTTGTTGTTCCCCTCAAGTTGTGGTTATGTGATAATAGTTTCTAAAAATAAAGGGTAAACTCGTGGGAGGTTAGGATAGAGGTGAAAGCACCTTGGAATATAAAGCATGGGAGATGCTTCAGAGGTGGTGTCAATGCATACTAAGTACCCCATGTTTTAGTGAATGGTATATTTGTGTCTGGTTCTTTTATAAGGGAACATTAGTACTTGTTATAGGAGGTAAGGATTGTTTTGGGGAGTTGTATCATATGAATACCCAACTCACCTTTTTGGGTGAGGATTAACAGTGGTCTGGAAGTTATTTTTGAGTAGGAAAGATAAGGGTGGATGAAGTGTGGTTATATAATTTTGGTCGATGGTAACACCGTGGTAAGGGTGGTCACATAGATGAACTTTTTAATATGAATGGGTTAGTTGTTAGGTGAGATGTAGATGCTGTCTCAAGGCTGATGAGGCTGACTAACCAAGATACATGGTTAGGTAAGTAAGAAAGCGATGAGTTACACATAGATACAGGTTTTTTTGTGAGAAACCATGGTTTGGATGGTGTGGTAGACTGTGTGCTTTAGTTGTTGACCGTCAGGGGCATGTTGGAAGAACGCAAGTGGTGTGGCGGAAGTAGTGACACATGAAGCGTTGGTTTACGGTTTCTTGACAATTTGGTTATGGAGTGATGGTTAGACTTGGTCAGCAATCACACCTGAGTGGTGGTGGTTAATTGTTGACTAGATGCGTTCGACAGAGAGGCTTGTAATCCTTGGTAGGTCATAGTGTCCCATAGTTTGACATCAAAAAATGGATAAGTTGGCAGTGGTGTTCTTCAACAACTTCTTAGTGTACCTCATCTAGAGACGAGCATGAACAACATCTTAACATCATCCCAGGTACATTGAGAAGCTCTGGATTACACCAAGAGACTTGAAAGTGTTTGGGTGGATGAGGGACATCATGGAGTTTACACACATAGAAACAACATGTGTAGAGTTTGATGATGGGATGTACACCCTCTCTGGCTTGGGGTGAGGTTCCCATGATGGACCGAATGTCAACAAACGTCATGGGTTCCGTTCACAGAAGCTAGGAACCAGCATTGGGCGACATTCATTTTCTTGTTTTTTGAAAAAATCTAGATATCCATATCTATGTTTTTTGGGTTCAGCTTGTGATTGAGTGTAATAAATGGTGGTTGGAATCCCTCTTGAGAGCAGTGGTAAAAACACTCTTAAGGTGGGGAGTGATAAGTCAGTTCTGGATGTGGAGAAGAGAACACCGATTCAACATAGGGGTGCCAATAAGAAACCTATGAGGTGAATGTCAGGTTCCTTGGAGAGGCATGTGGGCCTTGGACATGGTTTCTTATGAGACAAGTGTTGGCTCGAGCTCAGGGTGGTCCCATGTGAATCTTGTGATGTGTATGTTGAGTCATAAGAGGATGTGGTTGGATATGACAATAGGTTTTAGAAAGAGAGATTGGGGTCCTATAACTTTGATGAATATTGTGGTTAGAATTGGGTAATTTTTCATTGTGTGGGTTTGGAACGTCCTGAAGTTGAGTGAACCTTGGCGATGTGATGTGGTGTCATGCCAAGGGTGAAGCCTGATGATGGTCTAGAGGGCAATAATTTTGTGATGATAGAATTCTACTAGAATTCAGAAAATGACCTTAGTGGGTGCATGGGATGATAATGATAGGCTTTAAGTTTGTAAGAGCCTTGGGAAGATGAGGGAAATGGGTAGGGTACCATCAATAGAAAGTGGGTATTCTATGAAAATCTAGTCGAGTGTGGTCTTACCTGAGATGGTAAACTTGAATGGGTGTGGTGGGAGCAACCCACCTCTGGGTTCACGTTGTAGCAGAAATCTCCTTTTGGAAATAAGTTGTACTTGGGTGAGGTCAATTTGATATTAGTACTTGGTGGATAGTGTAGGAATGTCCTCCTAAATGAATTCAATAGTGTGGCTAGATTCCAATGTAGGGTAATTTTTTATAGATGCTTGGTTGCGATGAGTCAGAACATTTTAGGCGATGGGAATGTTGGGTTTATTTCTGGTGGTCCATCATTGATGTAAGAGGTTCTAAGTAACCGTAAATGGTGGAGAGAACCATATATGATAAATGGTTGGTTTATTATGTGATCAAAGTTTTGGGTTGGAAGGAATCAAGTGGTCACCATTCAAAATATTTGGCCTTGGTAGAGATATTTGGCATGGTTTAACTAGTCAAGTATCCAAGAGTTTTGGGTATCATTTTATGTATAGTTGTGGAATGAAATATTTAGGAAATGTGGTTGGAAGGATCATGTGTTTCCCATCAGGTGATATTAGGTTTGGGTCACCATTAGAGTTTGAAAAATTGGGGAAGATGATGCCAAGTGATTTGGGTCATGAGTTGTGGAGAGGATCAGGCTGATGCAGTGCTGATTGGTTACTCCATGATGATGTGATACTGGGAGAGAAGTTTCTATGTGTTGTGAGTTGGGAATCATTTCCTATGTTTCCTCTTCGGAGTTCTAGTGGTTGGGAATGGTTGAAGTGGATGAAATATTGAGGAGTTTTCTAGTTCGTGTTGTGGGTTGTGGTGAGGAAGTCTTGAGGGGAATGTCTATGCCCTTGATCCATGTCCAGTGGCCTTGTGATGCAACCAGAGACTTAGATTGTGGGAATGGATAGACAAGCCTAGTGAAATGACCTCTAGTTAAGAAACCTTAGTGATGTTTGGAAGAGTGGATCAAGGACTAGCTGTTATAAGGTGGGGAGGTTGTAAGGTCTTGGATTTTATTAAAGTACATTTTTCTTAATGTTTTCGCTTAGGCCTCTTTTATTTTTTAGATAAGTGTTTCCCAAGTCCTTAAAAAGGCTTATGGGTGATCCGAGGGTTTGGGACATGAAAAAGAGGGAAAATGAGTTTTCTGGGAAAGATGCACGGTGTGCCCATGGTTAGTCCTGACCGTGTGGACAGACCTAGTAAACTGTGTAGAAGAATTATTTTCAGATAGTAGCCTCCTCATGGTTTGCACATGATTTGGAAAACCGTGCGGGTAAGCCGTGCGACCTAGAAAATTTGATAAAATTACAAAATTTCTATGATGTGATTTTTATTTCCAACTCAAGATTTCCCCCCTTATTCCTCCTTCAACCCTAGTGATGATCTAAGCTTCCAAGATCTTCCAAGGGTTTGATCGACTTTGATTCATGGACATTTGGAACGTCGTTGGTTGCAGATCAAATCCCCAGGTAAGTATAATCTCCTCCTTACTTCCTTTTTTCGATTAGGGTTTCCATCTTTCTCCCATCTCTTTCCAAATATCTAAAAAACTTTTTTTCAGGTGATATTTAGGTTGATGTTTAAAGGGATGTTTGAATATGGATCCAAGTCAATGATTAAGAGTGTATTCGTCATCGTATTCAAGGTAGGTTGTCTACAAGTATTATCCCATAGTTTTATCTTAGATTTGTGCATTGAAGCTTGTTTTTTTCGTTTCCCTAATTGTGTTCTTGGTTACATTGGATTTTTTGATAAAAAGGGATGTCTAAGTGACCGATTGAAACCCTCATGGTTCCTGTGGGATGCATATAGGATGACTTGACCATTTTAGGGCCACCCATGGGGTGCGCTAGAAATCTCGGTTTTCAGTGAGTGGTAGGGATAAGTGAAGGGTTTCTGAGTGACAACATGTAACCCATGTAGAAAATTTTTTAATGGTTGATTAGTATTTTGTGGAATGATAATATATATTTCTATAGTGATAAGTCATAAGGGTTTGTTTGGCATGACATGAAAGTGGGTAATTGTATTAAAAGATATTATGTCAATTGTTTAATGAATTGTTGTTATACATGCCTAAGGGAATCAGTGCACATTAAATGGTGAACTTGTAATTGAGTAATGGAATGGGAAATGGGGAATATGTTAATGATATGTAATATGGGAATGGAGGAATTGGTGGAATGGGTCAATACATTATAATTAGGTGTTACACCTAAATGATTTAATGTAATAAAGTGGTCGTGCTATGTGATGTGAGAATTGTACTTGAAATGCATAAGCGGGTAAATGCATGTGAATGATAAATTGGATCAATGGGTAAATTTATGGTAAATGATGAATTTGGATAAGGTATAGGGGTTGTTGAATATACCTAATGGGTTAATTCATGATAATGAGGATTTAGTAGATGACTATGGATTGTAATTAGTAAATGTGTTAATGGGTTGTGGCATGATATTAATCCCCATGTTGTTGTCTTGTATTGTGAATTCCAATGGCATTGAATATTATTGGTTGTGTTATGGTATGGTTGTGGTGACTTTATAAATAATCATGTGCACATGGCTTGGTAGAGTGGGGTATTGACTTGAGGTTCTATGCCCACAAGTTGAGTTAGACTGAGGATCTAAACCCCACCCCAAAATATGTGGGTTAGGGAAGGGGACGTAGGGTCTATTCCCCTAACGGTTGTATTCCACCAAGATTGAGGCTTCAAGGTGATGATACTATATTGATGTGAATTGTGTAGCCATAGTGATATAGGGAATTTATTTTTTCCCCTATGCATTGTGATTGATTGCCTTATACCCTTGTATAGATGATAATTATGCCTAACACATGGAATATGTGACCAAAATGGATTATGTAATGTTGATGGTATAAGAAATGGAATTGGGATAAATGTTAGTCATGAAGTAACTGAACCCTGTTAACTAATGTTACTCGAACTATCCCTTTCTTACTTACCATCTATTTCTTACTTTCATGCACTATCTATTAGACTAGATATTTTTGTAGACACCATTGGTGGTGGCCTACTAAGTTTTGTACTCACACCCTTCTCGGGTTGCCATTGGGTACCTGAGAATACTTCTTGGTTGTATGTCAGGACAAGGAATAAGGCCCTAATCTAGTATGTTCAGTTGGGCTTGGGATTTATATGGAGAAGGACCCATACTTATAGTCGGGACCTGTTTGGAGTTTTGACCATTTGTTTTATTTTGGGTTCTTTCACTTTGCACTACTAGTCTGACATGAAATTATTATATTTGATTTGTAGTTTGTAACTCTTTTTGGGAAATTCTTGGTTATGCATGTTTATTGGTTATTCATATTGTTTCCACTATTATATTGTGTTATGATATGGATTACTCTGATAAAGAGGGTATAGTCTCCCCACGTGACTTATTGGACCCTCACTGCTAGTCTGTAACCTTTGGCATACGAGGAGGTGTGCTTGAGGTCATGTGACAACCCGGCTCAGAGCACCGGTTTAGTGGTTTCTGGGTCAGGGACATTACATTTCAACCATTAATGGATCATGAGATTCACTAAGAGATAATAGTCATCATTATATGAAGGATTTTATGATGTGTTATTCCTCATGATTCTAGCCATTTACTAAAATTAAAGTGGTTAGTATAATTATATGAAATAAAATTAGAGTAAACCACTATATGCATGGGAAAAATAAATCCTAATATTTCCTAAACTATGGAACATTATGTTCATTATTTAATTATTTTGACTCAACCTAGGTTACCTTTATAAATTTGTGGACTATCATAAACCCTTAATGTTTTTCATCTGATTAAGGTGTTTAGGGATAGTTAAGTTGAAGAAAGGAAGGGGTTTAGCTAAAATTTCAGCTAAAATCCAAGGTTTCATCACAACCATTTACATTATGTCATGTTCAATAGACTAGAGAATAGTATTTTCTATAGTTTTTTGTATTGCACCATGATCAATGAGGTTGTAGCATGGGGCTTGTGTTTTGTTGTGGGACTTAGGTCATGATATTTTTGTGTCTAGCTAGGCTAAAGCCGGTTACAATGTGATATTATATAATAAAAGGTTTTAGGTTAATATTATGTAAGTACTATTGAATCATGTCCTATTGTATTGTTCTATGGGGTTCTTGGATGCTAATTTCATGGTTTTACCATTTTTGATTTTCATGCCCCATAGTTCTGATCATTACATTGTAATGTGCTTATAGGGTTTATGAGGTTAGATTTGAAAGTACAAAGTCTTAATCATTATCTTCAGAGGTTCAAGAATTGTGGTTTGGATGTGTCTATTATGCCACATAATTCATTAGTTACATTGAATTTAGATAGTTTAACTCTTGAAGATTTGGGGAGGGTTGCACCACATTTTCCAGATTAGGTTACCCTTGTGGAGTGACCAAACCTGTTGCTCCTCGATCTTTATATTTATAATTTTGAATATAATTTTGAATGACCACTTGAATTCCACTTACTTCCTTCAAATCTTTTCATACCCTAGATACTGAGTTTTTTATATTTGGATATTTTTGTACATTATTTGGTTGGTTTTAGTGCTATTAATCTGTGATATTGATCTCCCTTGATCTAAGTTACCCTCTTTCCCACTCTTTCTCAATTGTTTTTATATATTCTTTATTCCAACATTATTATTTTTCTTGTAAGGCTGTGACAATAGGGTTTCTTTAGTTTTTTTATGTTTGGTTTAGTTTTTATAGGGAATTAGTGTTTATATGTTTCATATTGGAACCTTGCAAGTTCGTTGGTGGTAGATCATTATTTCTTCCGGATATTATGCAATGATTTTTGATGTTCTGGATGAGGTATGGGATTCAAGACTTCTCCTTATTTGTTATTTTTTAAATATAGAACTACCATACTCTTTTTTCATTAGGTGAATGGTTTAAATTAACCTTTTAACAATAAAAAACTGGTTAAATTAAATTAGAGGGGGATATTTGATTCACACACATTTTATGAAATTTTCATGTTATTACCTTAGTGTTGTTTCTTGTTAAATTAATGTGTCTTTTTGTAAAAAATATATTTTATTTTATTGATGTGTCTACTCACCTTTATAATTGGTAATTATTTAAATATGGTAATGAAATGGATATAGTAGAAACATAGAATTAATGATGTTATTGTTTATGTATAATAAGTTTAAGGAATATAAAAACATTATTTAGTTAAATTATTTGATGTGATTTCATATTGAAATTATTGTTTTCTACTAACTTTTTATTGTGTTTGTTCTTGATAGAGTTAAAGTGATCTTGGTTGTGGGTTGTTGTGGTTCAGATTGGGTGATGGTATGATATAGTTGCGATGGTGGAGGTTGAGATGATATGTTGTTGTATTTGTAACTAGTTTGGATGGTTAAGGTGGGAAGATGATAATATGGTAACTGAGGTGGCAATACAAGAAAAAAAATTCAGGGTGGTTTTTTAGTGGTGGATTTTAAAACCGCTACTAAATGTGGTTTTAATTTTTTTAAATTCTTTTTTAGTGGCTATTTTCTAGAAACCGCCACGAAATTGTGGCAGATATTTAAAAACCATCACTAAATTAAAGGAAAAAAAATAAAAAATATTTAATTATGATTTATGATTTATGATTTATTATTTACCATCATATATTTTTTATTATTTATAATTTTAATTAATTATAATATTTTAATTAATAAATATTTATAATTTTTAGTTAATAATAATATTAAAGTTAAAATAATTCTTTAATAAGTTTAAAATCATACTTCGACATCAAATGACTATAAATTTTGACTCAAGAGTCTATTTTAGCTTCACATCTAGTCAAATCAAATCTTATAAAATTAACTAAAACCAAATTAGATAATAATTTTTTAATAATAAAAATAAAAATAATTATTATAGTTTTAAGAAAATTTAGAAATAAAACTTCAACTTCAAACGACCATATCTTTTGACCCAGGTGTCCATTTGGGCTCTACCACATATCAAATCGAAGTCTTTGAAGATATTTATATGGGAAACCTTGGTCACTTTTTTTGAGTCCAAAAAAGGCCCATAAGGCCTCTAAAACTAAACCTTTAGTCAGGGTATCCCAATTTTTTAACATTCAATGGAATTTTAGCCTCAATTAAGGATGTTTTAATGTCTTTTTTCACTGGTGACTAAATTTATTCATATGTATTAAATTCATATTGATATTATGGTTTTAAAATTTTATCATTTTTCACAATAAAATTCTATTTATAATTAAATATATGAATATTTTTTTATTTACCTATAATAAATCCATTTGAAAAATATATATTTACATAGAAATTCATTTTTAAACATCTAAACCATATGAAAATAAATATTTATTATTCATTTCATTTAAAATAAATAATTATTGATTTTATTTACCTTACAAAAATTCATTAATATGTATATATATACCCATACAAGTAATGTTTATATATAAACATGTGTGTGTCAATGAAAAATATATATTTATATGTATATTATTATATATGTAAATAAATACATATATATGTAAATATCTGTGTGTTAATTTGAGAAATATAAATGTGTACTTGTGTGTGTAAATCTATGTAAATATGTGTGTATGTGTGTGTGTATCAATAATAATGTGTGTATACATCATATATATATTTTTTATATAAATATATCATCATCATTAGATATCATATATAAATGAATTTATAGTAAAACTATATGAATATATATATATATAATGTTTATATATACATATGCATGTGTATTGATAAAAAAAAAATATATTTATATTTATATTCTAATATATGTAAATAAATATTACTCTATAATATATTTAAATAAATTTAAGTATATATATATAATACAAAATTGATGAGATCTCATCTTCATTTAAGAGTGCATTCATATGTTTTTATGTCATTAATGATTTTATTCCATTTATTTACATTCCTATTGATTTGATGGTGTTGCAATTATTGTGGTTTCCCCACTTTTGGTGATTTATCATCACTTATATATATATATATATTTATATGCATTTATGAATATTTATGTATATTTATATAAATTTGTAAATATTTATAAATATTTAGGTTTATATATTTTTATATCAGATATATTTAGAGAAAGATGGATTCAGAGTCTAGGGTTTGGGAGATCTTCTCCAATGACACTGGATTCGGCATGTAGGGTTTCCTTCTACCATGAAGATTCCTCATTTTCTTGGTCAAATATCCTATATGTTGGGTTATATTGGGTTTTAGATGTGACCCATGGTTCTTACCATGGTATTTATGGGATTTGAAATGGTGTTTCGATTTCATGTCACATTCCTACTTTAGGAGATGAAGTCACTCATGGACATGCACATCTGCAATCTTGGAGGCATGAAGATGGTAGGGGGATGTGATTTGGTGAAGAAGATGCTAGTGGGACATGATGAACTGGTGAAGTAGATGCACTACTAGGTTCTGTTCCTACACGGCAGTCTGACAACTTTCAAAGGCTCTACTACTTGTAGGATCTTCAAGAAGGGATCCTCGTCACCTGTTGAAGCCAATCATGAAGCATTTTCATAGATATTGGTGATGGGTAAGATATCTCTTGTTACTTTAGTTGTACTCATTAATGGTGAGAATCAATGTAGTCTTGATGATATGGTTTGTAGGATCACTTTTCTTTTGGGTTTTTGGATTGGAAGTGGATTTATTTAGGTAGAGGATTTTTTAATTGTTTTGTTTAATTTGGACAAAGCTTGTTCTCATGATTGGTCCTTGGGTTATTTTCTTTTGATGCCTATAATGCTTCATCTATATGAATGGATGATGAATTTAAATGTTTCTTAGGTTAGTAATGATTTTCATAGGTTCAGATCAGGTTGTACAACCTTAACTAGATTCAGTGGCATAAAAAAATACCACATGACATTGCAGCTATTGGTGTACTGATTCATTTGGATAAGGAGAAAGAGCATGTCAGGCATGGGATTTTCGGAAGAATTATGGTTTATATTGATATTATTTCTACTATAATTGATAATGTGACTCTTTATACACCCACTGATGATATAAAAATTAAGGTAGAATATGAGAGTTTCCCTGTATTTTTTCAAAACTGTAAGTTTGTTGGACATTTGGTTGAGAGTTTCAAGCATAAGGTATGTGTTTATTGTGGTTCAAAGAGGAATTACTCAAAATACCATGATGCTAATGGAAAGTTAATAATTAATGGTCATCCCAATTAGAACCATAAGAAGCAGTCCGTAGATTTGTAGGAAAAACCTACTTGGACATAGGGGTCTTCAGATTGTATGGGTAAGCCTTTGGTGGGAAATCAGGACCAGACACAAATATCCATGGGTGATACTTGTTTCTATCCATTTGAGAAGTTGGCGTGGGGAGGGAAATGAATGATAATGAGATTAATATTCCAAATGAGATTACTTATGGATGATCATACACTGATGGTAAGAAGGTAGGTGTTGTGACATCATTAGTAGTGGCTGATGAGGAAGGGGGGATTTAGTTTGGTGGTGAGGATGTTGTATTATCTGAAAGCAGAAAGGGGAAGACTAAGGTGTTTAATGATGAGGGATTCCAATTGGGTGTGAAAAGGAAAGTCAAGGTTCCCTCATCAATGTGTGGTCAAGGTGAGGTTGGGAAGTCTGTATATAAAGCTATTGGTGCTGTTTCATCTCCTTCATTGATTGATGAGCAATATTGTACTATGAAGCCAGTGGACATAGATTTTTCGGGGCATGTTTCACAAGAATGTGGGTCGAAGAAATTTGGTGTTCAATAGAGCATGTATTATCTTAAATAAATTCAGAATGTCTTCAGTTCTTCAAAAATTTCTGGTAAATGGGGTAATAGTTCAGATAATGAAAGTAACAAGGAGAAGCAGATGGTTTTATTGGATACCACTCATCTTCGATCTATGGCCAGTGGTGACCCAGTTTCTTTTAAGGGATCTGTTTTAAATGAAAAAGTCAAGATGACCAGTAGTGAAAGTCTTGCTTCGGACCCTATAAAAAGGTGTCTGTAGAAGGATTATTCTAACCTTCCCAAAAATGTGTCTACCAGGTCATATTTCAAGGTATCAAAGATTCAACTCGCTATTGATGATGATGATGATGATTCCAATTATGATTATGGTAATGATCCTACTTTTTTTGATCCATAGTTCACCTTTTTGGATGAGGGCATGTCTTTTTATAACCCCATCCACTTCTTTCTTGTCTGTTATCTTTTCCTTTCATATTTATTATAGTTAGGAGTTTTGGATTCTCACCACACCTTTCTTGGAATATTTTTATATCATATATGTGTAAATATATAGAGAGATATTTATATTTACTTTTGTTTGTAAATATATTTATACAAATATTAGATTATATATTTGAGTGTGTTTATAAATATTTACATAACATAAATGTGTGTTTATATAAATTTATGTAAATTTCGTTATATGTATAGATATTTATATATATTTATATCAAATTCTTATTATTTAATTATTTTTTAATTATTAATTATTAATTATTAATTATTAATTATTTTTTTAGTAAATAATTTTTGATTTTTTATTATTCATTATTTATTTATTTATCATTATTATTTTATTATTTTTATATTATTTAGTTATTATTTATACATTAATTATTACTTTATATTTAATTTATGATTAATTTATTATTATTTTATTATCAACATTTTATCCATTATTTATTTATTTTTCTTTATTATTTTATTGTATATTTATTATTTATTTGTTTATTATTTATTTATTGTTTATACAATAACTATTAATTTGTTTTTTATTTATTATTTTGTTATTAATTTATTATAAATGTATTATTTATTACATATTTATTACATATTCAGTATATATTCTTTATATATTTATTAGTAATTTATTATTTATTTTTTATTATTTATTAATTTATTTTTTATTTACGATATATTTTTTTTATTTTTATATAATTTATTATTTATACATTACTTATATATTATATATTATATATTATATATTTATTATGTATTATTTACTACCATATTATATATATATATATATATATATATTATTAATTTAATTATTAATTATTAATTATTAATTATTTACTATTCATTTTTAATTATTAATTATATAGTTTTTATCTATTTGTTATATATTTTTTGTTTTTTATCAATATATTTATATAAGTATATTAAATTTTATTTACTCACCAAATGATGAGCCTGCTGGAGTGATAATGTCTACAAAATAACCAAGAGGTAAGGGGTTAAAATTCCACCTAACGTAAAATTTCTGCATGTCATATATGGCATATGCACGAACATGTGTATGGTAATAAAAAAAATAATAAACAATATTATTTATGAAAAATTAAAAAATGATAATAATAATAATAAATTAATTACGAAAATTGAAAAAATAAACCATTGCTAAATGATTCTCTTGATTTTAAAAAACTGCTTCTAAATCATTTCAAATTGGTTTTGAAAAACTGTCGTGAAATTATTATCAACACACAATTTTTCGGTGATTTTTCAAAACCATCATGAAATGATTTAGTGATAGTTTAAACCGCTTCTAAATGAAACCCCCCACTAAATGCCTACTTTAGCATGATGAGGATTTACAATGATGTTTTTTGGCCAAGATTCTATGGAATTTGACTTCGTTTAGAGAGAAGGTTAATGTGGTTGTATTTTAGCTGCCTCATAATATGCAATGTTGTTGAAATAAAAGAAATTTTAAATGAGAAATGGATAGAATTGATGGAAAATAAGATATTTAGGGAAATATGGGGAATGTGATTGTTGGAATGAAATGTTAAAGGTTGGTGTAAATGTGCTAAATGAATAGTAAATGGGTTAAGTTGAATGTGGTATAATAAATTTAATACGATTGGGGATGGTAAATCTAGAAATTGATAATGATTTAATAGAATATGAAGTTATGTTTGCAGTGCAGGGTCTTTTGGGGTTGTTGTGGTTGACTCATTTTGTAGTAGTTGTGGAAGTGACTATTGGTACAAGGTGGTCAAGTTGTTGTGGTTGTTGCAGGTTATGGTACAATTACAACTAAACACACACACACCTCACACACAGGCTAAAAAGGCAGGCCATTGCCCCCCCAAGGGGATGACCTAACCATCAAGCCTTTTTTATTCAGTACATGGACCATAGGCCCAATGAAAATGATACCCATTGTATGGCCCGTAGGCCTAGTGGGAATGTTGCAGTGGTGGGCACTGTAGTAAGAACTGTAGCGGCGACAACACTGTCGCAAGTACTACAGGTTATGGGTATAGATGAAAACATGTTTTTTTATCAAACCTTACGTTGGAATTTTTTATCTTATTATATATCTTGTGTATTTTCTTATTATTTTATATACTCTAACACCCAAGTTGTGTAACATTATTGATACCCATATTGTTTTAGATTTTGGGTATTTTCCCTAATATACACTCTATAGAGGGAAAAAATAGTTGAAATTCCCCTCTTCCCCACTCCACCTTAAGATATATTATGACATGTGATGACTCAAGGTAGGTATTTATATATGGGTAGTAATTTCTTATGTTTATAGTATATATATGTTGGCCGACATAGTTTTGTGAAGGTGATGTGGACGCATGGTGGGGGACATGTATAGAAGGAGGATGGAATGAGGTTTATATTCTTCATGTTTATGTTACCCTACTACCACATGGTTGTGATGTGTGGATATGTGGTGATAATAGTGGTTATATAGTTGTGTGGTTATATGTATGGTTATATAGATATGTGGATAAGTGATTATATAGTTATAGAAGGGATTGAAGAAAAAGAAATAATCCATTAGGGTATGAGAGTGTCCAGATTAGTAGGTAAGTGGTTGTGGGGTACCCTATCAATATATATATATATATATTATTTTTATACTATATTTTTAAGGTAATTGATCCATATGGATTGACCCTTTTCATGTTTTTGAAGACCGAGGTGCTCGAAGAAGGCTCAGAGGAAGTCTGGAGGAGTTTTGTCGCGAGAAGCTGGAAACCGGGGGTTACAACGTGACCAAGGGGGATACAACACATAGATTTCGGGTTTCATAAAAATAGAACAAAGCACTGAGGCGATGTGTTTTTCGGTGTAAGTCACATCGAGGCAGTACACGACGTGACGAGGAGGTACATGTCATGTACTTCCCCATCACTGGGTGTTTTAAAGACACCCAACCGCTTAGGTTTTTCAAACGCTACTACTTGAGTGAACCCCCTTTCAACCACAGATGACCTGGATGCCTCCCTCTTCAACATTTGGGGATTCCTTCATCCTGGATTGGTTCCCCACTTCCTTCTTCAATCCGTCTTCAATCCAAGGTAAGATCTACCTCCATTATTTGGTTTCCTACGATCCGTTTTCTCCCATTTCTCTTTTCCAAGCTATAGAATTTGATCTCTATGGTTCTAATGGAGTTTCTTTTGGTTTTTTTGATGTGGTTGTGCCGTGAAATCCTTGGGTGAATGTAGTTGTTTCGGGGAAGGCGATCGTGATCCATTGCTTTAATCCATCCTCGAGTGAAGAACTTCAGAAACATTTTGAGGTAGGGGATTCATTGATTCTCTATTCCTTTATGTGAAACTGTAGAGTTATCATGTTTTATCCCCCTGGATCGTAATGTAATTAACCTAATTAAATACTTGAACTAGATTAAAATAATTTTTTTGATCACATGTTGTTTATTTTCACTGTGATAATGGTTTGCCTCTTGATTTTCTAGATAGTGTGATATCTATACTTTTCTTATTATCATGTTGTTCTTGATGAAATTGGTAAATAACGTAAAGCTAGAATTAATTGATAATTATTTGGATAATGATAAAGAGAGATGTAAATGAATCCGGTTGTTGTTGTAATTTTATGTTAATCTAATTGACACAGTAAGCATGTTTCATTATTTGTTATAGCTATAATAGATTTCTATTTAGGTTTCTCATAGTTGGAACCTACTAAAAATGAATTGGTTAATTCAAGATGGATTAAATAATTGAATATTTGATAAAAGATAATATATGTTAGGGTTCTGAGTTACCCTCTTTCTTGTAAGGTCGAGTTACTTGTGCTTTGGAGCCATGAGTGATCATTATGTATGAAGGATAGATGCCTTGTTTAAGGGATAAGAGCCCAATTGATATGATGTTTTTTCCTTCTGCTTTTGTTTTGATGTGAGTCGGGATGGATGTTGTGATATGTGGGGGTAGGGATGCCCATTGGTTGTGGTAGTAGTTGATGCCTATAGTGGAGAGATGCATCAGTTTATGCATGTGGGTGTTGGGAAGGACACTAGAGGTGATGAAACATGTTAGATATGAATGTTGGATTCTTACTGAATCTTGTTGGTTGTTTATCTTATTTACTTTCCCCACTACTCAAGGAAGCTGGTTTTACTACCATCATTCCAAAAAGAGGCAAAGACACACAGGGTAAGGAACTTGCTTTCAATATTTACCTTCTCAAGGGAGGATGGGTCTATGATCCTACTATAGGTGGTAAAGACTTGATGGGTAGTTCATCTACTCAATGTGTTGAGCCCCCTTTGTGTTTGGTAGCTTAGAATGTTTTCTAGAATTACTGGGAATATGGGAAAGGGATAATGTTGTTTAGAAATGATTGAACAAATGATGTTAACCCATGGGGTTGTAACTTGGTGTAATGTAATGATGAGGTTACAATTTAAAGGAACATTGGACTTTGGGTGTGATGCTAATGAAATATAATGTGGCATTGTTAATGATTAATTAATGTTTAAATAATTAATTAATGTAAAGTGAAATTGATAAAAAGGGAATGAAGTAATGTAATAAAGCTCTTTAAATGGTTGTGTGCTTATAGGATACCTAGTATTAGTAGTGGAAGTCAGGATTCGGAGAGATGCTAGTTGCAGTTGAGTATAATACTAGGTTATGCCTATATGGTGGTTTTGAGCTATAGTATATTCTGTACATTTTTTGTTTCTATACACTACTCCACCCTGTCATTTAGGGCAACTAACACCCTAGGTATTCTGAGCCCTAGGGGGTGTTTTACCTAACATCCCGCTAAGAAGATGGATGGATGACTACCTCCTTTGGCCCCTATCTCTTCTCTTGGTAGTTACTAGTACTGGTAGGCACAATGGTTATTTTTTCCCATATTTTTGTGTAGAGGGATGTAATGGATTGTGGTTATTCACACACATATATTCTGGATATTGTTTCTTATGGACTACTACAGGTGTAATGTGTATAGCATGTGATGGATTGAGGATCCTTACTCAGTGTATGGGCTATAATGGCTTGAGGTTTAATGCTTGATAAATGATACACGTTATACAAGCTGTGGTGGATCTCAGAAACTACCTAGTTACTTTGTTTACGTGGATGTGGTGGTTGTGCTGCATGAGGTGCATGTTGTGGTGCTTTTCCCAAGTGTCTATGGGAAAGCCTTTTTGGAGAGAGATTCTTAGGATATGCGATGTTGGGGCAAAGTAGAAACCCAGTGGGGAAGTAGTAGTGGGGTACAATTGATATTATTTATTATATTATATACTCTTGTATGTGATACTTGGTGAGAGTATCCATGGTGAGGCTGGGAGCTTAATATACCCATTTAGGTGGTGAGTTATTTTCACTTGTTGTTCACTATACTTTAGCATTCTTTCTTAACTTTTACACGAGAGGATCCTACTAAGTATATTGTTATACTCACCCAACATATATATAAATAGTTTTTTAGGTCACTTGGAGCAGGTTGGATATCAGGCTGGTTACTACTTTCTTGGGGTTGTAGGAGCTGTTCGAGCTTCATATTTGCTTCTATTTTTTACTTTCTTTTGGTACTTGTTGTTTTCCCATCCAGTTGTAGTAGTTTTTCATGAAATTACATATGCGTACCTAGGATTTCTTTTATATTTCAGTCTGATTTGGATTTGGTTGGTGGTTGTCTTATCTATCTCTTTCTCATGTGTTCTCTTAGAGGGTAATGACTCCCATTTGTGTGTTTACTATACCCTCAGTGCTAGTCGCTAACCCAGGGCCTACTAGAGGCGGGACTCAGGGGGTCACTATCTACCTTCTCATAGTATCGACCAAGAAGGGGCACACCTTATGGGGAGGGGGTTGTGACAAAGTGGTATCAAATTTTAGGGAGAGGGATAAGATGAAGTTTTGTGTGAGGAATAGGTGAGGTTGAATGGGTTGGTAGGGAAACTGTGTTAGTCAAGTTTATCAAGTAATGTAAACATTGGATAATAGCTGAGACATAGATGTTTAGGGCTCCTTATGATCTGATGCATGAACCTTTAAGTTTATAGTGGCTACTAAATGAGGTGATACTGGTTGAAAAGTAGAGACATAGGAAAGGATCATGCATCATTATTCTTTGTGCCTGTGTTTGAATGAGTACACCTTGGGATAAGTTAACCTAAAATTAATAAAAGAAAAAAATTAATTAATTAATGTCGAGTCTTCCATATTCTATGTTTAGGAGCTCTAACTATTTTTTATTTTCCAGGTATGGCTCCAGGTCAACATCCTCATCAGGTTCACACAGAAGATGTCTATTAGGCTGTGAAGGCAGATCATTGTAGGGTAGAGTTTGACAACAACAAAACTTGGAGGAGGACACTCCAAGTGTTTTAGTTCCAGAGTCTGTAGAAGTATGAGGGCTCCATTTTAGATGCAGTCATAGAAGACTTGTTGGAGGAGGTTGAGATAGCCTTTAGTTTGATCCGTTCTCAGAAGGAGAACTGGGTGCCATTGGTTGTGACGATGTTGCATGGGGTAGTGAGGTAGTGGTGGTTCTTATTTCTAGGGGATCACGAGGAGTTAGCGATCTCATGGGAGGATTTCATAGAAAAGTTCATAGTCGAGTTTCTTTCTTTTAATATGAATGAATCTATTCTCTAGAAGCTACATACCATTCGACAGAGGGTCTCCAGTTTGAGAGAGTTTGGAATCTGTTTTATGAACCTTTTATGATATGGTTCAAACCTATTTCTAAATGAAGAGGCCAGGGAGAGGCATTTTGAGGAGGCTTTGCATCTAGAGATCTAGCTCCACATCACCCCATTTATGTTGAAGACATATCTTGAGGTGCTAGCCAGAGTAGATGTTGTCGATAGGACATTAGCCCGAACCAGATCGTCACGAGACTAGAGTCGTTAGGATTCCTCATGAAGAAGAGCTCTGGTCCGAGATTCCCAGTTTTCAGGGAAAAAGAGTATCTTTTTTTTGGGGGTAGGTCCCAGTCCTTAGTATCTCATTTCTCTGGGGGGAAAATCTCTCAAGCCTATGATAAGGGATCAGAAACTTGTTTTTCTTGTGGAGGATGAGTCCATCAGTAGAGAGAGTTCTCAAACTTTCAGAATGGTCATTGTGCACTAGGTGTTCCACTCTAGGTTCCTATGTTGATGCAATTCTAGTTGAGGCAGCAGCAGCAGGTTGCACCATCTTTAGATCAACAAAGAGAAAATGGGGAAAGAAGAGGATATATTCGAGACACTCCCTATCCTTAGAGAGGATAGCACGACCATGATGGTGGTCTTCATATGGGCTAGATAGGCCATGGAGGTGGTCGTGGTCAGCTTCATGCTTTAGCGTTTCCAACACCAAGTGAGCTAGACATCGTTCAAGGTACCATTTTATTATTTTCTATTTGGGTAAATGCCTTGTTTGATTCAGAAGAGACACACTCCTTTATATTACCTACCCTTTTCCATGATTTGGTAATTGAGGTAGAGAGGCTTCTAGTGCCCTTGGTGTTGAATACACTAGTTGGAGGTTGAACTAACTTGTTTGATGTATATAGAGACTATGATCTAATGCTGGGGATGCACTGCTCTTGGGGAGATTTCTCATATTTATGGACAAAACTATATGATGTCATCCTCAACATGGATTGGTTGTATTCAGTGTCGGCTATCATGTATTTCTTCAGGAGGAAGGTGGTGTTCTTCGATACTGATGGAGATCTAGAAGTGTTTGTTAGAAAGCGAGACCCTCAGATGGGTCAAAGGCATTTTCCATCCTTGTCATTCTTGATGGATGAGATGACTCTAAGTTCTTCAGAGGTTCAATAGTTTGGTTTTCCCAGTGTCTTAGAAGAGTACCCTAATGTATTTCTAGAATAGTTTGTAGCATTACCCCCCCAATAAGAGATCCAGTTTGGGATTGAGCTATAGCCAGGAGTGTCTCCTATATCTATTTCTCCATATAGGATATACCCTTATGAGTTATGATAGCTGCGTATATAGCTCGATAGTCTATTATAGTGTGGTTTTGTTTAGCCGAGTGTGACACCATGGGGTGCACAAGTTTTGTTCATGAATATAGATGACGACTTTTTGTAGTTGTGTATCAATTATCATCACATAAGCAAAGTGATACTGAAGAATAATTATCCAATTCCATAGATCGATGATTTATTTAATCAAATAAAGGGTTAAAGTTGGCTCTTGAAGATTGACTTGCAGTCAGGGTATCATCATATGCATTTGAAGGATGAAGATACCCCAAAGACTACTTTCCATTGTCGTCATGGGCATTATGAGTTCATTTTAATGCCGTTCAGTGTGACGAATGCTCATGTTCATGGTATTGATGAACGATGTGTTCCGTGATTTCCTAGATAAGTTCATTGTGGTTCTCATCGAAAACATCATTGTGTATTCCATGTCTGAGGAGGATTATGCAGAGCATATACACGCCATTTTTGGAGTTCTTTGTCAACAATAGCTGTTAAGGAAGTTTTTGAAGTGTGAGTTTTGGTTCTGATAAGTTCATTTCCTGGGAAATGTGGTGTCCCAGAAGGGAGTAGTTGTGGATCTGTTGAAGATAGAAGCAGTTGTGTCTTGGGAATCTCCCAAGAAAGTGGCAAAGGGGTGAAGTTTCCTTGGTCTCGGAGACCACTACATGAGGTTCATAGCCAATTTCTCTCAGGTTGCGACTCTTCTGACAACATTGAATAGGAAGGATCATGCATTCATATAGATTGATCAATGTCAGGTAGCTTTTGAGTATTTGAAGGAGAAGTTGGTCAGTGATTTGGTTCTTTTTCTTCTATTAGAGGGAGTTCAGTTTTATGTTTTCTGTGATTCTTCTTTTCTGGGGTTAGGATACATTCTATTTCAGTAGAGATTAGTTTATTCTTATGGGTCTTGGTAGTTGTGTACACATGAATGTACCTATTCCACCCATGATCTCGAGTTGGCAGCCATGGTGTTTTCTCTAAAGTTGTGGAGACATTACCTTATTGGAAGGCACTTTGTAATTTTTACCAATCATAAGATATTTAGGTATGTTTTCTCCCAGCGTGTCTTGAACTTGTGGCAGAATCGGTGGATGGAGTTCTTACAGGAACATGACTTTGAAATCTCGTATACACCTAGAAAGGGGAATGTTGTAGATGATACACTGATTAGGAAGTCACGTAGTGATGCAGTGCATAAATCTGGTGATTCTTGGATAGTGATGGGAGAATTTTTAACATTACATATCGATATGTGAGAAGTTGGGGGAAGTGGATGTCTTTTTTAGATGATGGTGTAGTCATCCCTGGTGTAGCAGGTGGAAAAGTCCCATTTGGGGGATCTAAAGGTAAAGATCTGGAGAGACTAAGTTTTTTGTGGTGAGGCCCTTGATGGTTGGTCTAAGGATGAACAACGCCGAGTGTTGTATCATGGAAGGCTTTTAGTTCCTTTAGCGATGCATGATATAGTTATAAGAGAGTTCCATAGTTTTCCTTTAGTAGTAGATCCTAGTGTGACAAAGATATACCGATCCTTGAGGAGTTTGTTTTGGTGGCCTGGGTTGAAATGTGCAGTTGCATAGTTTTTGTCTCGATGTTTGGTCTTCCAGAAGGTGAAGGCTGAGCACCATGTTCCCGATGGTTTTCTCCAACTGTTAGATGTTCCTCAATGGAAGTGGGAGGACATATTGATGGACTTCTTTACTGGTTTACCTCGAGCTTAGGGAGGCCATGATGCTATATGGGTGGTAGTGGAACATTTGATGAAATCATTCCACTTTATAGAAATCAAGGAATCAAGCTCAGTAGATTTTTTATCAAGGAAGTATCTGGAGAAGGTGGTGAGACTCTATGGAGTACTGAGGACGATTATTTCCGATCAAGATCCTTGTTTTACCTCTAGGATGTGGAGAGGTATCCAACATGATTTTTGTTCTCAGCTATGCCTTAGCACTTCTTTTCATCCACATAAAGACCGTCAGATAGAGCATACCATCCAGACTCTTGAAGAAATGTTGCGCTCTTGTGTCTTGGATTTTGGAGGTTTGTGGATGAGGCACTTACCCTTGGTGGAGTCTTCTTACAACAATAGATTTCACTCCACCATCATTATGGTGCTACTTGAGTCCTTGTATGTCCGACCTTTTTATTCTCCGTTGTGCTGGATTGGGGTTGTAGAGTCATAAATTCTTGGACCGTAACTTGTGAGGAATATGATAGAGATGGTTCATGCGATTCATAAGAGGATAAAGGCAGTGCAGGGTTGTCAGAAATCATATTCCAATCAAAGGAGGATACCTTTAGAGTTTGATGTTTGGTATCACATGTTTCTAAAGGTGACTCCCCATCATAGGCAGCAAAGGTTTGGTCATGTGAGTAAGCTTTCAAATTAGTTTGTTGGGACTTTTGAGGTGTTGGATCATATTGGAGCTGTGGTGTATCAGGAAGCACTTCCCCTATAGATGATCAGGGTACATGATGTTTTTCATGTGTCACGGCTATGTACTTATCTTCATGACGACTATCACATCATCGATTGGGGAGATATCGACTTTGACGATGATATGAACTTTGAGGAGCAACCTATAGAGATTCAGGAATGTAAGGAGAAGGTGTTCCACGATCATTCTATCCCCTTGGTTTGTGTCTTGTGGAAGCATGGTGGCATAGAGGAGAGTACTTGGGTATGTGAGTTGTAGATAAGTGCTCAGTATCCTGATCTATTTTATGGTTAGCTCTTTCCTTGTGACAATGTTTGTTTTTTGGTTGTAGACATTTACTATCAATGAGATGACTTTCTTTTGTTGCTTATTGTGGCTTGCTCTCTTTGAGAGGTATCTCTACTAGGAGAGAATTTAGGATCTATTTGTGGTTGTCATGAGGTGTCACATTTTTCTTTTAATGTGGTTGATTTCTTGTGGTGGAGAAATCCTTGAGAGGTATCTCATGGGGTGGTTGTTTGGACAAGCCCTTTTTCTTCCTCTTTGGGTTGGTTTTGGATTCTCAGGGATGCAAATATTTTGAGAGGTATCTGATGTAAGGGCTTGGATCTACGTGGATCGACCCCTTACATGTTTTAGAAGATCGAGATACTTGGAGAAGGATTGGAGGAATTCAGAAGGAGTTCAGTTGCGAGAAGCTGGAAATAGGGGGTACATGACGTGACCAAGGGGACACGACATATACCATTTGGGTTTTAGAAAAATAAAACAAAGCACTGAGGTGATGTGTTATCAATGTATGTTACCTCAAGGTGGTACACGATATGATGAGGAGGTATACGTCATGTACTTCCCTACCACTGGGTTTATTTAAAAACACCCTACTGCTCAATGTTTTCAAACCATACGGCTTGAGCACACCCCCTCTTGACCTTAGTTGACCCGGATGCCTCCCTCTTCAATGTTTTGAGATTCCTTCTCTCTAGATTGGTTCCACACTTCCTTCTTCGATCCATATTTAATAAGAGGTAAGATCTACCTCCTTTATTTGGTTTTCTTTGATCTATTTTCTCTTGTTTCTCTTTTCCATGCTATGGAATTTGATCTTCATGGTTCTAAGGGAGTTTATTTTGGTTGTTTTTGATGCAGTTTTGTTGCAAAATCCTCAGGTGGATGCAGTTTTTATGGGTAAGGAAATCATGATCCATCGCTTTGATTCGTTCTCAAGAAAAGAAATTAAGAAACATTTTGAGGTAGAGGATTCATTTATTCTCTATTCTTTTATGTGAAACTGTAGAGTTATCATGTCTTATCCCTTTGGATTGCAATGAAATTGACCTAATTAAATACCTGAACCAGATTTAAATAATTGGTTTGATCGCATGTTGTTGCTTTGCACCGTGATAACGGTTTACCTCTTGATTTTATAGATAGTGCGATATCGATGATTTACTTGTTAGCATGTTGTTCTTGATGAAATTGGTAAAGAACATAAAGCCAAAGTTAATTGATAATTATTTTGATAAAGATAAAGAGTCATGTAAATGAATCCGGTTGTTGTTGTAATTTTATGTTAATCAAATTGACTAATTAAGCATGTTTAATTATTTGTGATAACTATGATAGCTTTCTATTTAGGTTTACCATAGTTGGAACCTACTAATAATGACCTGGTTAATTAAAGATGGATTAAAGAACTGTCTATTTGATAAAATATAACGCCTGGTAGGGTTTAGAGTTACCCTCTTGCTTGTAAGGATGAGTGACATGTGATTTGGAGCCATGAGTTCTCATTATGTATGAAGGATGGATACCTTATTTAAGGGCCAAGATCCCAATTGATAAGATATTTGTTTCCTTCTTCTTGTGTTGTGATGTGAGTGAGGATGGCTGTTGTGATATGTGGGTAAATGGAGGCCCATTGTATATGGTAGTAGTTGAAGCCTAGAGTGGTAAGATGCATCAAATTATGGATATAGGTTTTGGGTAGGACACCAGAGGTGATGAAACATGTTGGATATGAATGTTGGATGTTTACTGAATCTTGTTGGTTTTTTATCTTCTTTACTTTCCCTACTACTCAAGCTAGCTGGTTTTGTTACCCTCCTTCCAAAAAGAGGTGAAGATTCATGGGGTATGCCTTGTGCTTTCTGTGTTTAGCTTCTTAAGGGAGGATGGGTCTACACTCTTGCTATAGGTGGTAATGACTTGACGGGTAGTTCGTCTACTCACCATGTTAAGAACCCTTGTGTTTGATATCTTAGAATGTTTTCTAGAATTCCTAGGAATATGGGAAAGTGATATTGTTGTTAATAAATGATCGAATAAATGATGTTAACCCATGGGGTTAGAACTTGGTGTAATGCAATGACAAGGTTACAATTCAAAGGAATAGTGGACTTTGGGTGTGATGGTAATGAAATTTAATGTGAAATTGTTAATGGTTAATTAATGTTTAGAGAATTAATTAACATAAAGTGAAACCAATAAAAAGGGAATGAAGTAATGTAATAAAAATCTTTAAATCATCATGTGCTTATAGGATACCTAGTCTTAGTAGTGGTAGCCAGGAGTCTAAGATACGTTAGCTGCAGTTATGTCTAAGACTAGTTTATGCCCATAGGGTTGTTGTGAGCTATAGTATATTCTGTACTTTTTGTGTTTCTATCTACTACTCCAGCCCATCAGTTAGGGAAACTAACACCCCATGGATTCTGATCCCTAGGGGCTATTGGAAAGGCGATCAGGATCTTTCCGCAACGCTCTCTGTGGATCGTCCAGTGCCTCCTTGTCTCCATGTTTCCCGGCGATAGGTTTGTTATTCTTTTCGGTTTTCCGTTCTGGGGCGACTGTCTCGATGGAAGTTCCCTCAGAAGCCTTTGAGGATGCTACCACTCGGCTTCGCTGGTGCCTTGTGGCGCGTTTCAGTGTGGCAAAGCCCTCCTTGGCTATCTTCAATAATTTTGTTTCTTCATGGGGGATCTCTTCCCAGGCTCGCATCTCGTTGCTTCACTGGAATTCCTTCAGTCTGGTCCTGTCCTCTGAGGTAGATTGCGTGAAGGCTTGGTGTTTCTCTCCGCGTTCGTTAGGGCGTTGGTATTTTATCCTCTCCCCCTGGTCGATGGATGCGCACCGGGGGAAGGAGAGTGCTCGCACGACGGTGTGGTTAGGTCTTCTGGGCCTTCCCCTTCCTTTCCAGAACGAGGCCTTCCTCCGAGCCATCGGTGACTCTCTGGGAGGTTTCCTGTACGCAGACGCTCAGACCCTCTCCTATGAAGATGTTCATTGCCTGCGTATCTATGTGGAAAAGGAGATTTCACTTACAATTCCCGAGACTCTGGTCATCGTTTTGCCAGAGGCGTCTTGGAATCAGTCCATCATGTACCCTGTATTCCCTCGCTTCTGTTCGGCTTGCTCCCTCCAGGGTCATTCAAGGCCTCAATACAGGAACCGATCGAGGAGAAACTCCCGTTCACCCAGGGGTCCTATCCATAGAGGCTCTTGTCCTGCAGGCTTGGTCCTAGAGTCTCCGGAGGCTCCTCCTGCCATCGTCCCTCCCTCCCCGATCAGGGACCTGACCCCTATCCCTCCACTTTCTCAGGCTCTTGGGTCGATGGTAGTGCCGATGGGGTATCCCCTTTTCTTCGAGCGCTTGTGGGATCAGTTGGTGGCTTTTTGTGTTTCCTCCCTGGATTCCTCATCCTCATCCTCCTTTGTTCTGGGAGGCCGACCTTCTGGTTGGGGACAAGAGAGTTGTTCCCAGACCCCCTTCCTCCTTGTCACTCTATCTTCATGTCCTGGATTCTGGCCGTGTGGAATGTCTGATGCAACCTGAGGCCCTTCCCTTGGAGAGCAGCAGTCTGCCTGATCATCGAAGGGACAAAGGGAAGTCTGTCATTTCCCTCTCTCCCTCGGTGCAACATGCCTCCTCGCCCTCTGTGTAGAGTCCTAGTGCCTGCACTCATTTACAACAAAGGCTTCAACAGGAGGGTTCTCCTCTCATTATAACAAAGAACAAGAAGTCCAGGGCCAAATCTGGATCCTCCTGTGTTAGATGACGAACATGATCGTCTGGAATGCTCGTGGTCTCGGAGCTCAGTTAAAGACTGATTTTATAGCCTCTGAATCAAGGGGGAAAAAATCCTGCATCACTGCTATTTTTGGAACCGAAACAACACCTGAGGAAAATCAACTCTTTCTGTTGTCGAGCTAGGATGCATGGCCACATGCATGCAAACCCTATTAACAACCACATCTGGGTATTCTGGAAGAAGGATGTCTCAGTGGAGTTCATCTATATAGGAGACCAGTTCCTCACGGTGAAAGTCAAGAAGGGAGAAGAGTTATTCTTTGCAACCTTTATGTATGGAAGCTGCAATCCCCAGGAAAGATTGAGACTGTGGAAAGACCTCGAAGCGTTCAGGCCGATGAACACTCCTTGGTTTGTGGCTGGCGACTTCAACATCATCAGTGATCCGGAGGAGAAGAAGGGGAGAGTATCCTTTTTGAATCAAGAAAGTCTGGAGTTCACTTCCTATATGTCTAGAAGCGGTCTGCTCGACCTGGGCTTCCGCGGGGATCGCTTTACGTGGTGCAACAACCAGGGTGGAAAAAGGAGGTGTTGGAGCAGGCTCGATCGTTGCCTGGCTAACTCTAACGCTCTGTTTTCTTTTCCCTAGGCTGAGATTACTCATCTTTCCCAGGGGATTTCGGATCACTCTCCTCTGAAGATCTCGATCATACCTCTGAATCCTTCTCAAGAATCTTTTAGGTTCTACCCCTACTGGTCGGGACACGAGGGATACCCCGAGGTGGTCCGTGAACAATGGAATGCTCCCACCCAAGGCTTTTCGTGGGTATCCATTCATAACAAGCTTAGAAGAGTTAAAAAAGGGCTGAAGGAATGGTGCAGAAGTATTCCTAATAATGATTGAAGGCTTGAGTCCCTTACACATGAGGTGGATCTCATTGAAGGGAGTTTGGAGGAGGCCTGGAGTGAGGAGGCCGCTGATGAACTGGAAACTAAGAAGGAAAGTTGGGCAGAGGAGTTGTTGAAATAGGATAGACAGGCACGGGATCGATCTAGAGTGAAGTGGCTTAGAGAGGGTGACAAAAATACAACGTTCTTCCATGAATGCATTAAATAACGGAAACGTTGGGAAAAGCCAAACATCCTGCAGGAGGACGGATCGTACGTGAACGATAGGGAAGAGGTTGGGAAGATGGCTCTTCAATATTTCCAGGATCTTCTTGCTGGCCAGAACCCCAGAATGTCCAGATGGTATCCTACTAGCACTTCGGGGCTGTGGGAGGAGATCTAGAACAGAGTATCAGTGGAGGAGAATTTCACCCTAGAATCCACTCCATCAGAGGATGAGATCTTTCAATCCATACAGAAGTTGGATCCAGAAAGTGGCCCTGGGCCCGACGGGTTCCCAGGGTCCTTCTATAGGGGAGCATGGGAGGTGGTCAAGGGCGACGTTATTGAAGCTATACAGTATTTCTTCAAGGGAGGGTCTTTACTGCTGGTTGCCTCATCCACGACTCTATGCCTTCTTCCCAAGGTCAAATACCCCAACTCCCTGTCCCTTTACAGGCTGGTCCATCTCTGCAATTTCCCTTATGAAATCCTTGCATGCCTTATCAACCAAAGACTGGCTGCGATGCTTCCTTCAGGGATTTCTCCTAAAAAACATGGATTCGTGATAGGAAGATCGATCCAGGGGCCATCGCCCTTGCACGGGAGATGGTGAGGGATATCAACCACAAGACTCATGGATCCAACCTCACCATCAAAGTTGACATGAACAAAGCCTATGATCGGATTGAATGGAACTTTCTTAACAGAGTCCTTACGACGATGGGATTCTCAGCAAAGGTGGTTGAAAATGTCTTCAGATGCATGAGCTCATCTTGGCTGGGGATTTATTTCATGGGAAAAAACGCACGGTTTCTTCAAAGCTACTAGAGGTCTGAGACAGGGACACCCACTCTCTCCCAGCTTGTTCATCCTTTCCCAAGACGCTCTCAGTGCTTCAATCAATAGGAGCATACTCCAAGGGAATATTCTTCCTTTACAAAGGAAATATAGCCTCCCTAAAATATCCCACCTCATGTTTGCGGACGATACTATGATCTTCATTAATGGGGGGAGGAGATCCGCCTAGAGACTGATGGAGCTTCTGAATGACTACTGCTTCTGGAGCGGACAAGTCCTGATCAAGGAGAAGATCATGTTCTTCATATCCAACCGCAGCTCGTCCCAACGTCTGGACTCCCTCAAAATCAGGATCAATATGCAACATGGGATTTTCCCAATGGAATACTTGGGCACTCCCATTTATTCTGGAAGAATGAGAATATGCGATTTCGATGGCATTTTAAGCAGGATTTCTAGGCATGTTCTCAACTGGAATAATCAGCTTCTATCGTTTAGAGGGTGCATTGCTCTAGTGAATAGTGTCCTTTCTGCCATTCCTATTCACGCCATGGCCTCTTCCAATGTGCCAAAAGGAGTCATCAAAGCAGTGGATTCCATTCCTTGTAACTTCTTCTGGGATGCAAAGTCTGAAGGCAAGTGGCATTGGACGAAGTGAGAGAGGCTGGAAAGACCCACCCTTGAAGGGGGGATCAACTGTCGAAGTCTCCATAATACTATAGAAGGTTCCCACGCCAAGATTTCATGGGATATATTGGAAGATAAAATCTTATGGGGTCGATGCATGTCACCTTTGATCAGAGGTAATGAGGAGGTTAGTTGTGGACCAGCATCCCCACTGTGGGCCAAAGTTAACCCTCTGGTTCTTTCCTTGTCTTCTTTCTCTTGCTGGATTGTCGGAACAAGGGACATCTCCTTCTGGAACAAGAACTGGGCATGCTCTGTTTTGGAATTCCCAGGGTGCCTGGTGCCTTTGATCTCTTTCAAGGAATCCCAATGCCATCCCCGCTTCATCAAAGTGGTGTTAAATGTGGATCACCAGGATGTCTTTGATTCGATCGTGTTGAATTTCGAGAAAGACAGGTGTGTTTTCAGTCCCTCATCCTTAGGGGTCTTCAAAAACAGAGACTTCCAAAGGTGGAGGTCCCTCACGAGGCCCCTGTATCGGTGGAATGGTGCTGTCTGGTGTCGTCAGATCCCAACCAAAATGAATTTCTTAACTTGGCGGATTAGGAACCTGGAACTAGCCTCAGATGACAATATCAAGAAACTTGGGATCAGCCTGGCCTCAGGATGCCACTGTTACAAGCAGAAGATGGAGGAAATCTTGGATCACCTGTTTTTCAAGAGTGAATAGGCGCTGGAGGTTTGGTCATTTCTTGGGGGAGTCAGGTCTCCCAGTTCTGAGGAGACTGAGTCTGAGTTTCTAGAAAGGTGGTTTGAAGGCGCGCTTGGTTCAGAGAAGACCCGCCTTCCCCGTGCTGTCTCTTTTACTGTGGGGTGCTAGTGTATTTGGCAAGCCAGAAACCAAGCCTGATATGAAGGTGTAATACCCTCGACTATATCCATCTTTGCTCGCATCCGCTTCCTGCTCATCGACACATATTTTCTCATTAAGGAGTGGCAGAGGTCCTCCCCCTTCCCTTGCATGCAGACACACAATCCCAATCCTTCCCTTCCTAAGGAGGGAGGCCCTGGGAAGTGGGTTCGATGGGATCCCCCTGTAACAGGATACAAGCTCAATACTGATGGAGCTTGCTCAGCGGGGGTGATCTCTAGAGGGGGGTTGTTAGAGATCCTAAGGGTGATGTGAAACTGGATTTCTCTCGTTTCCTAGGCAGGGGAACTGCCATCCAAGCAGAGGCCCGAGCTCTCTTCACAGGGCTTTCATTGTGCATCCAGGAGGATGTTGCCATTTTGGAAGTGGAGGTGGACTCTCTTGTCCTCCTTAATTCCCTTAAAGAGAATCACTCTACACCTTGGTCCATTGTGTATATGGTTAGGAAATTTCGTGATATGCTTAGTCAAAACATCACTCTCTCCCACCTATGGCTAGATAGGAACAAGGTCACAGACTATTTGGGTTCCATGGACGATCACAGGTCCACAGATGTGCATATCTTCCAGACTAACAGTTTGAAGAAAGATTGTGTTAATTTGATCAGAGGGGATTCCCTCAATCTGCATTACTTTAGACCTCCGTAGCTTTATTTGTGTTCTTATTTTCTTCTCTTTAATAAAAATTCAATTTGGATGGAATACTATAGGTGTAACGTGTATTGGCTGTGATGGCTTGAGGATCCTTACTTGGTGTATGGGCTATAATGGCTTGAGGTTTAATGCCCGACGTATGATAAATGTTATATAAGCTATGGTGGCTCCCGTAAACTACTTGGTTACTTTTTTATGTGGACATGGTGGTATGTTGCACAAGGTTCATGTTGTGGTGCTTCGCCTAGGTGTCTATGAGCAAGACTTTTTGGAGAGAGATGCTTAGGATGTGTGATATTGGGGTAAAGCAGAAAGTCAGTGGGGAAGTGGTAGTGGGGTACCCTTGATATTATTTATTATATTATATACTATTGTATGCGATACATGGTGAGATTATCCATGGTGAGGATAGGAACTTAGTGTTCCCATTTTGGTGATGAGTTAGTTTCACTTGTTGTTCACTATGCTTTAGCATGCTTTATTTACTTTTCCACAAGAGGATCTAGGAAGGATCCTACTGAGTATACTTTTATACTCACCCTATGTATATATAAATTATTTTTTAGGAAACTTGGAGCAGTTTTGAGATTAGACTGGTTACTATTAGATAGGGGTTGCAGGAGCAGTTTGGGATTCGTGGTTGCTACCATTTTTACTTTCTTTTGGTACTTGCAATTTTCCCTTCTAGTTGTAGTAGTTTTTCATGACATTAAATATATGTACTTGGGATTTATTTTATATTGATTTCTGAGTTGGAGTTGGTTGGTGTCTGTCTTATCTCTCTCTTCCGCATGTGTTCTCTTAGAGGGTAATTCCTCCCATTTGTGTGTTTACTATACCCTTGGTGCTAGTCACCAACCCGAGGCCAACTAGAGGCAGGAATTAGGGGGTCACTATCTCCCTTATCACATTGCTGACCCAGGAGGGGTACACCTTGTGGGGAAGGGGTCGTGGAAATATTTATATTATTTGATGAGTTATTGTTTAAGTGATCCATGGTGAGGATGCATAGAAGTTAACCTAGAATAGGTGATGAGTTGGTTTAATTGTTTATTCATTGAGGAAATGGTATGCTTATTTCACATTTTCATGAAATATTTCAAGGAGGATCCTATTGATTAAACCTATATGTCCACCCATTTGTGTTTGTGTGTGTGTTTACAAGTTTTTAGGATGGAGTTATTGATCGACCTGGACTGTACTAGCTCATGGTGATCATCAGTGATGGTAGAGTCACTACCATTGGAGTTGCTTTTGGTATTTCATTTTAGAGAAAGTTTTTTCTCTTTGAAATTTCATTCATTATAGATTATGTTTAATTATATATTATATAGAGTTTATTAGAGGATTTATCTTATATTTCTATAATTATGAGGGTAAGGACTCTTATATGTGTGTTTTACATCATCGATGCTAGTCTCTAACCCATGGTCTATTAGAGGTGATCTTTGGGTGTCAATATCATCTTTACTCCAAGACTGGGTGGGGTACTAGTTGGGGTGGGTCTTGATAGAGTGGTATCAGAGATATTTATGAGGTTAAAGATAAAATTTAGAGTTAATCAGTACTGAGAATTGCATTGGGTTTGGTATAGGAATAGTGTCAATTGATCTTATCATAAAATGTAGCAAGGGATACCAGGTTGAAAATAATCTATAGTCCCCCATGTTCTGACACAAGTACTATAATATTAAAAAACATCTCAATATATTTGATACTGATTATAGGGTAGTTTCCCAAGTGGGGTTTATATATCATGTTTGTTTTCAACTCTGATTGAACCAAAGTGATTCTAGGAAAGTAAAAATGATTCTAATTAAATGATCTCAAATGAATTCCATGTTTATAAGACCAAGAGTTTCCTAATTATATTTTATATAGATGGATGTTGGGTTTTTTTGAGTGTACTTCATATTAGAGAGGTGTAGTAGGATTCCTCAATTGATCATAGGAATGTTGATCCATTAGTTGGGGATGATTATTCGAGGAAGATGTTGTATGAGTTTCAACATCAGATCTTGGTGATGTATGAGGGGACTTTCTATTATTAGAATACTGATAAGTAGTTATAGGATCTTCATATGCATTTCTTTTTTAATTTTTTCATATAGAGAAAATTTAATCTTATTATATTTTAGTTAGCTAAGAAGGTGTTCTCGTCAATGTTGGGTTTTTTGGTGATATAGTGAGGGTTTTGAGGTCTCATGGGCTATTTTTTATAATCATTTCCATGTGGAGTTTCTCTATTTGACACTAAATGTGTCCAAAAAATAATAGATAATCTCTCTCTCCAAAAAGGGATGCTAATCATGTAGGATCATGATGTTTTTTTAATAATATTTTTTATTTTTCTTTGAAAATATTCTCCAATGAGGAGGATAGATCATGACATTTCAAGGAGTCATTATGTCCATATATTCAACACATGGACACCCTTTTTATTTTATCAACATATCTTAATATACTAAAAATTTTAGGTGTGAAATGGAATATTTATTTGTAGACTAGACCCTCTTGAGAGAGGATTCATTAGAACTTCCTGATGAGTAGGGATAGAGATAGAGGATCTCATCCATTTGAGAAGAAAAGGTTCCAAAAAAGAGAGAGTAAACCTCAAAATTATTATTACTATTTCTCTAGATCCATTGGTTCCTTAGATTATATTAACCAGTATGTTCCAATGAAATTTTATTTCATATGCCATGGTCACTGGAGGTTTTAGTTCCTTACAATTCTTGGTGTTCAGCATGCTGCATGTGGTAAGTTCCATATCTGGCCTTAATAGTTTTTACATATAAGCCTATATCAATAGAAAAAATAGTGTCAATGGGCTTATATATTGTATATATGTGATGAATAAGGTAAAGGATAACCCCATGATGTCCATCATCCTTTGAGATATCAGAATAAGTGCATTCATGGTTGTATCTATCATCAAAGGTAGTGAGGTAGAGTAGTAGGGTATGGTCAGTTACATGCCATAGAGTTCCATGTGCCAGAAGGGATATATATCACTTGAGGAACCATCTTTCTATCTTCCAACATGGACTATTATCTATTTTATTTGGGATATTCACACTTATTTATTTCACCAAACTTTTTCCAAGATCTATAATATAAGGTAAAGAGTATTTCAGTTACCTTGGTTTTATATAAGTTAATTAGAGACTAGTATGATCTTCTTGAGGAGTGTTAGGGTTGTGAGGTGATGTTGGGGAAACATAAGTCAATGGGGGATCTTTTTTACTTTATATATATCTATATGATTTCATACTTGACGTGAACTGGTTGTATTATATTTATGTTGTTATTGATTGTTTCTAGAGGAAGTTAGTTTTATTTTATGTGTAAGGGAATCACACAGTGTTGGTTTTCAAATGGTATTATAATATAGTTCACTGATGTATAGATACTTTATCTTTTTTAGTTAGGAAAGTTGAATTTGTGATTGGTATAAGTTTAGGAGGTGGTGTTTTTTTTAATGTTTTTAACGTGTTTCCTATTTTTTTCCTAAATAGGTTTTAATGATTCCTACTTGACATGTTATCAAGTTTAGGATAGATTTATATACTATCATCTCTCTGATTTTGATGGACCATTTTCAGATGGTTCCTTTTGAGTTGTTGGAGTTATAGATTCTAGTTGATAATCTATTGAAAAGGGATTTCATTTGACTTTGTGTTTCACAGTAGAGTGATTTAGGGTTATTCACCAAAAAGGAACATGATATTATGATTTTATGCATATAATATATATAGTTGTATCGAGTTATGCATATCATATCCCAAGGATTTTTTAAATAGTTGATCAGATCTAGTTGGTTTTCAAAGATCAATCTATGAATCGGATATCATCAGATGAGGGTGAAATGGGAGGATTCCATGAAGAATAATTTTATTTTTTATTATGAAAACTTTACATTTAAGTTTATGCCACTTTTTCTTGAATACTCCAATTTGTTTCATTGAATTGATGAACTTAGTGTTTCAATTTTTTTTTGGATCAGTTCTTGGTCATGTTCATCAATAGAATCCTCATTTATTTGAGGTTAGATAAGGATCATGATGGGAATTTGAGAGTTTTCAATAGGTTATTTAATGACATAATCTCTATGAGAAGTTATCCAAGTGATTTTTTTGGATACAATATGTGTATTTAATAAAGAATATTGTGTCTTAGTAAAGAACATTAATAGATACTTCAAAGATTGAGGTAGTTGTTTCTTGGATATATCTTAATAATGTTGTAGAGGTTCATAGATTCCTTGATATTTTAGGATATTATAAGAGGTTTCTGTTTGATTTCTCTTGGATTGTGGACCCTCGATATTATTTTCTGGAAAGGACCATTATTTCATGTAGGTTGATCAGTGTTTGATGGAATTTGAGTAATTTAAGGGTAATCCAATCAGTGATTATATATTTCACTTTCTAGTGGAAGGGGTAACATTTTAGGTTCTCTATTATGATTATCATCTCATCTTGGTTTGTGTCTTGATGTGGCAGAGAGGGTTGGTCTCATACGAGTCATAATAGTTAAGCCCCATGAGTATAACCATTCTATGTAAGATCTTCAATTCAAAACATCTTTTTTTATCTAAATAAATGGAAGATTTACCTCATTGGTAAGTTATTTTTGGTTTTCATAAACCATAAGGTATTGAGGTATATTAGCTTCCAGTGATATTGGAATATTCATTAGTGTCACTGGAAGGATTTCTTGTAGAACTATGACTTAAAAATCTCTAATACATTGAAGAAATTTAATATTATAGATAATATAATGAGTTGAAGGTCTCATGATGGTGTTGCTCATGAGTCCGAAGATACATAGAGAGTGATAGAGGAGATTGTAACCTTGAACCTTGAACCTTGATATAGAGGATTATGATGGTAGATGTTTCCCACATCAAATTATTTTTTAACCATATTTTATGTAATTGGTTGAGGAATCATATTTTGGGTATCTTGAGTTGGATTTTTGGTGTGATATTATCATATGCAGAGTTCCTCCTGAGAGATGGCCAGAGGATGAGAAACATCAATATATATTTCATGGGAAGTTTTTTTTCCTATCAGTGGTGGACAATTGATTCTCCACAAGTTTCCTATATCGCCTCTAATAGTGCATCCTGGTATCTCTATGATGTATAACACCATGAGGAAATGAAATATTTATTAAATGGATATCCTCAATCCAAGAGAGGACATGATATCATTGGGTGATTATATAATGGTTGATGAAGATGGATAATTTATTGATGATCAAGGAGTTGATTCTAGTGGATACTCTAACAAGGATATATATGGATACAATAGTGAAGTTTCATGGGTTTTTGAGAATAATCATATATGATCGTGATCCTTGTTTTACCTCATGATTATAGAAGGATTTTATTTTATTTTGGATCTTAGTTATTCCTTAACACTAATTTACATCTTCAAATAGATGGTAAAATAGAATAGACTCTTTAGAAATTGAAGGTATATTGTGTTATTTTTTTTTCTAGATTTTGGAGGTTCATAGGTGAAGGCCATAACCTTGGTTAATTTTCCTATAACAACAATCACCACTCACCCTTTATCATGAAACTATTTAAGGAATTTTATAATGGACCTTGTCAATATTTATTATGTTGGGCCAAATTTAGAAAGTTGATGATCTTTAGTCTAGCTTTAGTATAGAGCACCACTAGGTGATTTTTTAATAAATGAAGGATGATCTAGATATTTGGGAGTCTTATGATAATCGAAGGTATATGAATCTATACATTTAGGGTGATGATCATGTGTTTTTGAAGATTTATCCATGTATTGGTCAGTAGAGGCATAACATTTAATGTGAAATTTATCCTCAATTAATTGATCATTTAAAGGTGTTTGAGTGTATTGGTAAGGTGAATATCAACTGGTGTTTCCTTAAAAAATGTATTAGATCCACAATGTATTATATGTATCATATCTTCACTGGTACTTTTATGATAAATCCCATGTCATTGATTGGGGAGAGTAGGATATTGAGGGAAATGTGACATTTGTGGATAGGTCTATTGGGATTTAGGATTTTCAGGAAAAAGTGTTTCATGGGTGCATCATTCCTTCAATTCATGTATTATAGAGGCATGGTGGATTAGAAGAGTTTACATGGGAGTGTGATTCATAAATTTTTGATCAGTATGCCAAGAAATTTTGAATCATTGTTTTAGTTTTTTATGATGTTTCAATGATTGATTTTCAGATTATATTATTAATGTTATTTGTTTTATTATATTGTGTTTGTGTTTTGTTGATGGGGAGAATCCTTTTTGAGAGGTATCTCATAGGATATTTTGGTTTTTCATTATTTCACATTATTTATGGGTTTGGTTTTGATTCTTAGAGATGAAAATAATATGAGTGATATCTAATGTAAAGTAATATACCTTTCCAAACCCTAACATTTCATTTTCTAGGTGATAGAGGTGACATGGGAGTGTAAGGTAGAGGAAACAGGGGCTCTTTATTGAAATGTTAGTAAAATTACATGGTTTATCTATGAATATGTGTGTTTCACTATAATCAATCATATGGATAAGAGGTGTTTCTATATTCTGGTGTATTGTATCATGAACAATGAGGTTGTATCATGGGTCTTGTGTTGCATCAAGGGGCTTAGGATATGAATTTTTGGTGTTTTTCTATCTAGTTATAGGAAAGATAGTTGTATAATATTGTGTTCCATTATGGTGTGAAGGGTTTTTGGTTGATATTATATGATATATATCATGTCATGGTCCATTTTATTCTCCATGGTGGAATTTTATAGTGATTTTATGGCTCTTCAATTTTTGGGTCAAATACACCATGGTGTTGATCATTATGCCATGACTCATGCTTGCGGTTTATTGGATTTGAGGAGAAAGGTTGAGGTTGAAATTATGACCTTTATAGTTTCAATAATTATTACATGGAAGAATCCATTGCACCATACCCATCCTTAATTATATTGAACTTATATAGTGTGACTCCCTGATATTAGGGGATGGACACATCATGCTTTCTATATCTGGCCACCACTGTAGTGTGACCCTTCCCATTTAACAATGATCATGAGATTTTTAATTTTAAATATAAATTATAGTTCCTACTTGAATTACCCCCTACACTTCATTTAAACCTTACTAAACCCTTATCACTCAATGGTTTATCCTTGGATATCATTATTCATCCTTTGGTGGATTCTAATATCTCTTGATTTGTGAGATTGATATCTATTGATCCAAGGTACCCTATTTCCATATCTTTCTCTATTACTTCCCCCTATTCTTCATTCCACCTCTGTTCTTATTCCCATGAGGATATGTCAGTAGTTATTCTTTGGTTTTATTGATGTGTATTCAAGTTTTTTATTGTGGATTGATGAGAAGATGTTTTATAGTGGATCCTTTAAAGTTTGGTGGGGTTTGATCATCATTCGTTTTTATTCTGTTATAGTGAATTTTAAATCTCTTGTTTTGATAAGGGATTCAATACTTTTACTTATTTTTTATTTATTGAATATAGAATTATCATATTTTTTCCATTGGTTTTATGGTTTAAATTAACCTAATAAATATAATGAATCGAGTAAAGGAAAATAGATATTTATAAATGATCCATATGCATTTTATAAATTTTCCAGGTTATTACCTATGCGTTTTATCTTATAAAATAAATGAGTTATATTATGAAACTTTATTTTTTATGTTGTTGATGTGTCTAATCACCTTCATAAATGGTTAACTATTTAAATATAGTAATTAAATAAAGATGGTGTAAATTTGGAATTAATTATGTTATGGTTTATTTGTAACTAGTTTAATAAATATAGAATCATGATTAATGTGGATTGTTTGATGTGGTTAATTTTTTTTATTTTCTATCATCTTTTTATGTTTATAATTTTTGTGTTTATAATTTTATTATTTTTGAGTTTTTATAGTTGTAATTTTCTGATGAAATTATATGTACATGGTGGTGGAGGATGGGATAATATGTTATTGTTTTTATGGTTGATTTGGATGATTAATACAGTAAAAGGAAGATATGGTGGCTATTTAATGGTATCGTGTAATGGTCAATCTAGTTTAGATAGGAGGTTAAAGTGGTTGTATTATAGCTTCCTGATAACATTAAATGTGGTTAAAATAAATGAAATTTTAATTCGGTGATGGATAGAATTGATGAGAAGTGGGATTTTTAGTGAAATATGTAAAAGAGGATGGTTAAAGTGAAAGGTTAAAGGTTGGAATAAATGTGTAAAATGAATAGTCAATGGATTAAGTTGAATGTGGTAAATTAAATATAATACAGTTTCTAATAGTAAATCTAGAAATTGATAACGATGTGATAAAATGGGAAGTTATGTTTGTTTTATGGCTTCTTATGGGGATGGTGTTGTTGGATCATTTTGTGGAAGTTGTGGTAGTGATTGTTGGTCTGAGGTGACTGGGTTGTTTTATCCATAGAAGGTTATAATAATAGAAGAAAACATCATTATGATTCAAACCTTATACTGGTATTCTATGGTTTATTGTATATTCTCTTTATTTTCATATTATTTTATGTGCATCACTACCGAAGTTGGATAACCCTACCAATGGAAAAATGGTTTTCAGTTCTAGGTGTTTTTCTCAACATCTTGGTTATAGAGGGAATGGATGGGTGAATGATCCCTCTTCCATGATGCCCCTTCAAATATAATACATGATATAATGGTTTGAGGTTATAACACACACACACATACACACTATCTGAAGTAGTTACGTGTTGGTGATGTGGATTCATGGTGCATGACATACATGGAAGGAGGAGGGTGAAAGGTTGATTTCCTTCATGTTTAGATTCCCCTACCCCTATATGGTTTTTATTTGCTAATATTTTCTAATGGTGGTGATTATGTAGTTCCACAATTGTGGATGTGGTTATGTGGATATGGGGATATATGATTATGTGGTTATGGACCATATTAAGGCACAAGACATAAGTCATTTCATAGTGAGAGTGATAAAATATTTTGAGACCAAGAATTTCATTTGTTGTCAATGATGTGTTAATATGTGTTTGGAAAGGTGATATTTAGTGGTGATACTTGGAGAATTGTTATGGGTTCATATAATTTAATTGGATATCATTATTGAATAATTATCCTTGTAATTTTGATAATTTTTTAACTGTACTTAATTCCTAAGATCTTTATCAGTGATAAAAAAATGTTTAAAATAATTATGAAGAATAATATTTGAATAAATCCATGAATATAATATGAATATTATTTATATGATTTATTTTAGGTGGGATTGTTATGGTATTATACTTAGAATATTCTTAAGTATATGAATTAGCCATTATAAAAAAATACGGAAAACCCTTGGCTAACCAAGGATCCCCTCAACCATGTATGTAGAAACGATAAGATAACTACACGGGAGAGGATCAATCTAGACTTACATAGGTGGAAGGTGTGATATTGGGTATGCATTGAGCCCGCACAGCATGTAAAAGTGTGTGTATGGTGGTTCTAGAGCCACTGTTTTGGGAAACATAGTGGCATGAGGTGGTGGTGTATAGTGTGGTTATAGAAGTAGACCCTAGGCTACTCATTGAGATGATAAAATAAAGTATATATATAAAATAATGTACTCTTATGATATATTGTTTGATGTGGGAGAATTAAATCACGACACACTATTCACCCATATTAAAAACATTAAAATATAACACTAGTCATCTGATTGTGCAGATCAGGTCTGTGCAATTGAGACAACTGTCATCTTCAACCTCAACTATCATCCAAGAATTACAATATGATGTATTTTTTACAATGAAATTCTTACATCATTTATCCATTCTATAATGGTCAATATATTTAAATAATCACACACTGAATCATATTTCATACATTTAAGATGTACATGAAGGTTTTTTCACAAAGACAGAGCTTCTATCTAGAAAGATCTGAATGAAAAATTATGTTACAAGGGGTATTAATTCATCTATAATGCATGGGTAAAAGAAGAATGTAAATATTATTTCAAGAACATGAGTATTTTTTCATAATAACATACACCATTATTTTCAACGTTAAGTGAATCTAGATAAATAGAAGGAACCCACATCAAAATATTTGAGATCTATCATGATCATTAGTGATATGAACACCTAACTTGACATGAAACAAAGAATGGTATTTAAGTTTTTTAATGAAAGAAGGAATGCAGTGGAAAACTCACCTATGAAATGGGAGTAACCAACCAGAGATAGAATAACTTTCATTTTAGAAGATTTATCATTTTCCAAGGAAAACCAAACTACCATGAAACCTTCTATTTCATGAAGTGGTTCTACAAATCACTCTAATTTCATGAAAAAGAAATATCACAAGCCTTCAACATGTATTACACACACTCAAAGTGATTCATGAAGAATTGGTTGTGTGAAGATATAGTAGTTTGTGTGAACCTTACTAAGATATCACAATAACCTTACATGAATAGGCTTGAGACACTATACAATTGAGTTTTCAACCTACTCATTATTTGAATGAATAAAATCATGTTTTGAAAATCCTTTCTCATTGTAAATAACTCATTGATATACCATGAAACCATTCTAGTGTACATGAAGAGAAATACAATGGATTGTTCAAAAGAGGAGAGTGCACGAGGTATGGAGGAGGTGGTGGATGCATGTATACATAAATGCATATACACTTGAGTATAAATATGAAACAAAATAAACAAACCTAATATTTTACATAAAATAATAAAGGGATAAAATATATGTTCTAGGGTTTCACCACTAATCATAAACCATGCATATTTCATGAAGTGTACTTGTAATTATTTTTAGGATTCATGAAGAATACAATTTATGTTGTGAAACATTTATCATGCATAAAATAATATTAGAGAACTTGTTTTTATCTCTTTCTCATAGTCGATTGAGACTGGTAATTCAAAATCATAAGAAATAATTTTCTAATAATTGTTACCCTGGGTAAAATTATCATACACAAGTGATTAGAACTATTTGAGAAAGACTAGTAAGTTGAAAAGGTACTTGAAGTGTACATAAGAAATTTTGATTTAGAAAACATGGGGAGGAAGGTCAAAAGATCATCCTATATTGGATCAGCCCTAAATATGGGAAGCAGTATCTCATTTGGATCTAGGAGAAGAGGAATAAATTCTATTGGTGTTGAAAGTAGGACAAGACTCAAGTGGGTCACTGGAGTTGGAGATGATAGTTAGGGGGTATAAAAAACCAAGGTAAAAGAGTTGGATCACTAGGGGGTATAATCAGGATCAACTAGAGGATCAATTACTGGGGTGTATTACCAATTTATTCTTAAACCATTTTAATTAATAAAAATATTATTGTTGAGAATCCATTGTGGGGGGTATGACCAACATATAAAAGATTAGGTCATAGTGTCAAACCTTGTAAATACCTTGTTCCATTATCTCACTTAGTATTCCTGAATATGAGGTGATATTTGAGATATAACTAAGTGGATTGATACTATTTATAAGTTAAAGAGGTTGAATTAAAAATAAAATAATTCATAAAAGTAAACCACTAATCCCCTTCTCAATGGTCACACCATCTTGGGGATCTAAAAGTGAAATTAGAGGAAGGTTCCTTCTAAAGATCCAATTGAGTATTTATGAAGTGAATATTTTATGAAATGAGTGAGATAGATCAAATGAAGAAATATTAATATACTCATGGGGATAATAATCAATAGACATCTTCCAAGACTCAAAATAATATAAATAAAAGGTAGTTAAGGAATTGAAGAAGAATCTTATAGCAGAGGAAAAGAAACTACTAACTGAAGGTAACCAAAGTGTTATGAGTTGAAATAATTATTTTGATCATGATTCTAATAATTAATCCTATTCAAGGTGTGATTATGATATATCAATTAGTGATCTCTAGTCTAAATTAAAAAAACATGTAAATAAATATCCCAAATAATTGGTAAAGTGTATTAATGGTATTTTCAAGGGAATTATTTTTGATAAAGCACAACTAAATAAAGAAGTTAAAGAACTATAGAGTTCAATAAGTAAGAAGTTCAAAAATAGAATCACTCTCAAGAACCTAGTAGAATAATGGTAGAAATCTATTCTTCATTATAAATAAGAATTATAAAGGAAATCTTTTGAGAAATTTGTTTTTGAGAGTGTTTTTATAAGCTTCCCATAAAATTGAAATTTTTTACAATGATTCAATGGATGTCAAAGCTACTCAATTATAGGCTAAATAAAAAAAGGTAAAGGAGTTTAATAATTATTTAAAATAAATAATAAAATTCATGAAGAAAAAATAAACAAGCTAAAGTAGGATTGGGAAGATATAATGAGATTGGTTGAGGATGAGAAGAACTTCCTCAATATGAAGTATCTTTACTTGGAGGTGAAATTGAAGAATTAGGAATCACCAGAAGTTGAAATTATCCATACTTATAGAAAAATATATTCTTACACACAGGTTTTCATTGAGTCTCATGACTCTAAGAAGAGCATGCTATCATCCTCTAATCAAATGGAAACATCCTCCATAAAAAAAGTATCCCATAGCATAAAAACTGGATTATATAATAATAATGTTTCAATTGCCGATATGGGTTTTAAACCAAATTATGAGAAAGTATGGATTGTGAAAAATTATGATAAAACCATCACATCAAGTGTGGATGTTAAAAAAATCATGAATATTTGTTCCCAAATAAGTTTCTAAAAGAGTTTTGGATATACTCAAAAGAAACAAGGTTCACAAACTATGAAATCTAGATAGACTACACCATTGTTTCTTGGAAGTTAATTCCCTAGTATAGAGGTGGTGGCACCCCATTCTCCAAGCACTCTCAAGAAATCGACTCGCCTTCTACCTCCTAGGGTTTTTCCTCCCCTCAAAAGTGATGAATCATATTCCTCACTCCTTTTAGGTTCTCTCTTCTCTACCTTGCTCACTTTGGGATGCTGTTTCTCTTAGTTTCTTCTTCTCTCTTACTCACTTCTAACTAGGTTTCCCCTCCTCATTTCACCTCCATGCTCTGTGAGGTGATTTGGGTTCTCCTTATCCACCTCTATATGATCTGACCTTGCATTCCTTCACTTCTCTCCAGACCAGATTTGGATCATGGGATACTTCGAGGTTTTGGGAAAGTGGTTTGACAGACTTTGGATTTCCAGGCACTACCAAAGTCAGTTATTCTTTCAAGGGTTTCATTCCCAATTTCCTATTTTTTATGTTAAGATTTATTCCTAGGTTTTCTTCCAAGGGTTTCTTCTGTGGTAATTCACCTTGCTCTGACCAAGTGTTCCCCAACTCCTCTCTGGGTCTGATTTGGAATGATGGATACAAATGGGTTTTGGGCCTTGTAGTTTTATGGCCGTGGATCCCCCCAGGCCAACCTTCTTTTGTTTTATTCTTTTTTGGGTTTTATTACAAATTTCCTCTTGTTTTAGTTTCATTTAGGGACACTACCCCAATTTCATTTTATCTTTTGGTCTTCTTACTCGATGGAGGTTTGTGATCTACAATGGTGGTTTTGTTCTCTGGTGTTGGTCGTTGGTGGTGAGAATATGAGACAGTGGTGACAATTTGATTTTGTTGATGTCTTCGGTGTTCTGGGTGGTTGTTTCAATAGTGATGATGATGTGGTGGTGGATCAGAGTCATAGATGATGTCCAGTGCTGGTGGAAAATGTCGGATAAGTGGATGATGGTGATGATTCATTGATGATGATGTCGATAGTGATAGAATGAGGTGACGTTGGTGTTGGTGACAAAAGGATAAGTCCAGCATTATGATGATTACATCAATATCTCGGGTGGTGAATTTCTCTAACAGTGATGGATGGTGATAGGTAGTGATGGGGTGTATGAAGAGGGCTGGCGCATATCCCATGTTTGGTTATTTTATATTTTTTAAATTTGAATTTTGAAATGTGAAAAACTTGTTTGGGCACAGTTATTTGGTTTTTCAGTGGGTCGGATTTGTGGATTTGTATCTGGATGGTTATTTGGTTTTTCTAGTGGGAGGGATTTGTATATGGCTGGATTTTTTAGGTTCACACTTAACCTTTAAATGTGTCATTTTAAAATATAAAAAAATATAGATTGTGAGATAGACTACAACAAAAATTAAGATAATATGTATCATAGTAAATTTTTGGTGCTGTTGGAAATTTAGGAACAATGAATAATAATGTTATCATAACACAAAAATTCATGAAAATAATGGAAGGATGCTATAAAAGAGGAGAAAATATGTTTAAAGGAGAAAACCTACTGACCAAAAGAAGAATAAAAAATAAAATAAAAACAATGCAGGTAACAAAAATAAATTTAAACCAAATTTAACCAAGAAGATAAATGAGAGACCCTCTCCTATATCTAATAGAGAAATAAATATATCAAGAAAATAATTTCCCCCTTGTAAAAATAAGGATAATTTTAATGAAGTACAACAATTACAAGTTTCTGGATAAAATACATATCCAGATGAAAGATTCAAGTTTAGAGGTTTTTACTGGTGTTGTGAAATGTATACGCATAAATCATACTCTTACTAGTATAACCTATGATTTCCAGGAAATAGGAATTAATCAAGGAGGATTCATGGTGAATATATGATAGAAATATCTCAAAAGAATAATGTTGTGACAAAAAATCCATCCTAGATGACAATTCAAAAGAGATGAATTCTTAGAATAAGTTCATGGAAGATATAAGTAGAAGGGCCATATAGATGAAAAATGCATGACAAGACTACTAGGAGATATTCCTTATGTTGTGAAAGGGAAGATACTTAAATTGAAAAATAATGGAAAGTCATATGAATATTTTAGGAAGAAAAATAACATCAATAAGGAGATTGTAGTTGTTTGTACATATTAATTGAGATTGGATAATAAATTTGATGAATCTAAAAAACAAGGTAAAACTAAAAGAAATCAAGTGGATGTAGAAATTGAGGTGAAAAATGTGACATCCTGAACTCAATTCAGTCCTAAGTAACTAAAACTAGTGGGCCACATGGCCTCATGCACACCTCACTGTATGACAGAGGCTAATGACTAGCAATGGGAGCCTAGGGTGTGATTATGGGGATAAAATTCCCTCTGGTCAAAGTGGATCACAATGGATATAATAGATGAAATAACGACTAATAATTAGTAGAAGCATAATGATAACATGGAATCAGAAGTATTTATACACATTAATGGAATAACAATAAACTCAATAGCTAAATCAAAATCATATAAAAAAAATTATGATGACATGTATCTAAAAAATGAAAACATGGATACATGGTATTAGGATAATTGTACAATACATGATATACAAAAGAATAAAAATGGGAGTAACTATCTAATAATCCTGAGCATTGGCCCACTCATTTTCTACCAAGCTCCCATCCTAAAGTAAACATGAAAGTCAGGTTACAAATCTAGATGTATCCCTTATACACACCTGCGATCATATAATCTTACCAGTTACCAATGGAGACCCAAATATTGTGTGAGATGAATGTCAGTAGGCCACCACCAATGGTGTCTATACAATCCAATCTATGAATATAAACTATACAGTGTGTAGGTATGTAAATGTAAAGTAGTGCTATAATAAATAACCCATACATTCTTTATCCTTATCTAGTAATGTTTCTAAACATGTAATCATTTAATAAATTATTATTCAATTTATAATAAGTAGATCATGTATAATAGGTAACAACAGTACCATAACAGGAAGTGATAGTAATAAAGGATCCAAAGTGTAACCAATGCATCCTTAACCTCAGGGGTCAAGCCAAATCATAATAGTATCACATGCAGTCTGTCTATAAGGGGGTATGATTGTAATCCAAGGGGGCCAATACCAAGGGATTCTACTATAAATGATTCTAATGGAGTCTATGGATCTCGTCCATAGTAACCTCGAGCTAAGCATGATTGGGCCTAATGGGGTGAATCCATGGTGCTGTATGTCCAAAAAATTAAGTTGAATAGAAAGAGTGTATCTAAGTAATTATAATACCCCTAAATTATGTCAAGTGAAATGTTGTCACTACACTAAGTCATTCATGTAATAAGACAAATACCAGATTCCATGGTGGTTATCTCCCATGAAAATCATCTCAATGAATCAGAATAACATCCTATGAGTGCTCAAGGAATTTCCTTGGGAATCCAATGATAGATCAAGTATGACCATCCGTAAAAATATAAAAATGTATAAAGAAAATAGTCACCTTATATTTATTTTATTTATATCATATATCATTATGGGACATGTATTACTCATTACTTTTTATCATTTAATAGGTTCATTCCATTACCTTTTATTAAACACGATAAGGTATATCAAGGACATGCAACCAATATCAATTCAATTCATAATCATTTAATAGGATAAGTGATATATACACATATAAATTCCATTTAACCATTTAAATATTCATTTAATTATGATTTAACACTTACCTTAATAAGGCCAAGTTAATCACACCTGAACGGTGGCTCAATAATCTCAAGAAAGGAAAAAAATGCATAAAGTGGTACACACCCTAATTGGGTGGATGGAGTTGAGTTACCTTACTCCAATGGAATGAATAACATGTATAATTAGGGATTTATAATACAATATAAACAATTATAATTAAGGAAGAGTAATTTTAAGAGCAATTCCTAGTGAAACCGATGTGTGCAAAACAACTGAATTTTATAAACGAAAATACTTTTAGGGAAAAGTCATAGACCACCTAACATATGCATGTTGTAGTTTCCTCATCTAGTATCAGACCTTAGCTTGGCCTACATCATAATAAAATTTAATAATGCATGAAAACCGTAAAAAAATAAGGCATATTTTCTTGTATCAAAATAAATCCATCTAGGGGAAGAAAAATAGTGAAATGAGCCTAAGGAAAAAAACACATATCAATGCCTATCCAAGGAGACAATCAGATCTCAATTCCAATTTCAGACAATGAAATGACACCAAATCATACCTCAAAGTCTTGAATAATCTCTCTAAGGAGGATAATAAGACCTTTAGTCTGCTGGAGGAGGAAATAAAAATGGAATTAGGTTATAAGAAATTTAAGGGTAAAATGGTCATTTTACCCAAAAATTAGGGGTGACACAATTTTTATTCATAGTCAGCCAAACCATGTGACAACCATACACTATACACTATAAAAATAGGGTACCCACATGTTTAGATAAACCATGTTCCAACCATGCACCATACACTTTCCAAAGAGGGTACCCATACAGTTCATGCACACGATTTGAGAAACCATGTGTAAACCATGTGTTTTTTCTATGCTAAAAATTATAGAGGTTTTTCATAGACATGTAATCTAGATCACATGGTTATTAAAATACATGTGGCCTATTTTTCCCATAGAAACATGCGTAGGGTTTGGAGAAATGGTGCAAACCGGGTTGTACAGTTTCTACTAACAGTGAGGCCTGATTGTTTTTTCCACCGGCTGCGGTTCTAAGCTCCGAAAAAGACTCATACACCCGTTTTTCCTCCATGTAATCACCAGGAATTAATATTAGGTAAAAAAAAGGAGTTAAACTAGAAATTAAATGATCTATACCTAACAGGAAAACTTAGTTATTAAATTATTTCCCCTTAAGGAACTCATCCTCAAGTTAGCCTTCCAAGTGTGGTAGAATGATATCTCAGAGTAGATCTATCCACTAATCATGTACATTAACCTCCCTATCCCATGTCTTGTCCTATACATAGCCGTTCTTCCATAAATTCCATACTAGAGGGACAAACCGACCTCATATATCCTTTATGATTCGTTCAACAATGTGTATGGGATACTCCTCAATAGAATCATTGACATCCAACTCTACATCCTTGTGATCAAAAGTATGGTATGGGTCTACTTGGTAAGAGAAAAGCTGTGAAACATGGAAGAAATAATGCATGAAAAGGTACATTTAAGGTACCAGCCTATATTTATCCATGATCTAAAAAACCCAAAAAATTAGGTGATAACTTCCCTTGCCTCTGAATCTTCCCATGCCCATGTATGGGTGATACCTGTAGGAAAACATGACCCCTGACCTCAAAATATAGAGGTAATAAATGGTGATAAACATAATTTTTTTGTTTATATTGAGTAGTATACATATTCTTTCTGATCAACTACTCCTACACCTAAGTCTCCTTCAAGAGATAAAGACCTAGCATCACTATTTCTCTTGCCTCTAACCAGCACAGGGGTGAACAGTAGGGTCAAATATAAAAGGCCTCATACAGATCCATCTGAATCATTTCTTGATTGATTTTATTTTAGGGTAAATCAATGAGAGTTATATTCTTTTCCTAAGAACCACCTATATAAGGATGCATCCTGAATCATATCCTCTAAAACCTATATAATCTATTCCAACTAGATATCGGTCTGAGGGTGGAAAGATATACTCAGAATAACCTATGTACCTAAAGCTCTCTATAACTACATCCCAAAAATCGATTTGAAATGACCATCCTTAGATAAAATGATAGTATGAGGCTCCCCATGTAGGAATATAATCTCATGGACGTACTATCTTCCTGAATCATTAACTGAGAAAGTCTCATGGTTAGGAAGGAAGTGGGAAACCTTTTTCAGTTGATCTAAGACAACCCAAACCATGTCACTACCTTGAGGTGAACTTGGTAAGAAAAAAAAATATTATGACATATTCCCATTTCCATTCTAGGACCACAAAAATATACTACAATCTAGAAGGCTACTAGTACTCCACCTTCTAATACTAATAGGTGGAACACCTAGTGATAAAATTTACAATCTGACATTTCATCCCAAACCACCATTAATGGAAGTGTATAACACAATAAATCTTGGAGATAACTAGATGCACTACCCACTTATAATCAAGGTAATCTCACATAAATTCTTGTATAATATTGGTAGGAACCCAGATACAACCATCAATACATAGTATGTCGTCTCCAATGGTAGACCAATCTAGAAGAAGATCCTCACAAAAAATACTCTCCCATAGGACTAACCCCTCGAGATATAAAAACTTCCTTTTATTCAACCTATCAAGGAGTGAAGAGGTACTTTATAAGGATAAAATAAAAGAATACTCATGTATTTATTGAAACTCAAGTTTCATATCAGAAATAATGGTCATCAATCTCCATTCATCATTGGATTCCTAAATGGATTGTACCTATGTTTTTTGGCTCATCGCATCAACTATCTCATTACCCTTTCTAAACATATAAGAAAGATAAAAGTCAAAGTAATAATAGTATTAAACCCATATCCACCATTTGAGATTTAATTTACATTATGTAAAGATATATTTGTGGATCTTGTGGTCCATATACACCAAAAAGTGATCTCCCATAAAATAATGTCTCTAGTAGTGTAAGGCATGGGCAACTTCTGTTAGTTCAAGGTCATGCATTGGGTAATTACACTCATGAGGTCACAACTAGAGAGAACCAAATGTAACTAATACATTCTCCTACATTGGTACTATATTCATCCTGACACCTCATGTATTATAGAACACCGTATAGTCTCTACCAGGCTTTGGTAGAATAAAAATCAGTTCCAAAGTAATACTTCCTTTTATCTTCTGAAAGGCCTCATCACATGCCTCAAACCACAATAACTTCACATCCTTCTTCATTAGACCAATAAAATATTCAATAAGGAATGATAATTCCTATATGAAACACATGTAATATATATATATCCCCAAGAAACTCCATATACCAAACACATTATTGGGATGTTCATAAGAAACTGCATCACTCACCTTCTCTAGGTCAATAAATACTCTTTATTCCGAAATAATATGATCCAAGAAGTGAACCGTATCAATCCAGAAGTGGAACTTTATGATCTTAGAATATAACTAATTATTTCTCAGTTTATTCAAAACAATCTAACAATGTTTTTCTTGGTCAATATGAGTATAAGAATACACCAAGATTTTATCTATAAAATCCATAAAAAAGGAATCTAGATATGGGTGTAAAACCCTATTCATCAAGGAGATGAAAATGATGGTAATTTTCATAAGACTGAATGAAATCACTAGGTAATCATATAGACCATACTAGATTTGGAGTTTCGTACATGATATATGTGAAGTCCTGATTCAAAACTGATGATAAACCAATCTTAGATCAATATTTGAGAACACCCTAGATTCTTTAAGAGTCAAAAATATCATCTATTCAAGGAAAAAGAGATCAGTTCTTAACTGTAAGTTGGTTCAACCATCAGTAATCCATAAAAAAAATAGAGGGACCATCCACCTTCTTGGAGAAAATCATGGTTTAACCCCAAGAAAAAGTGTTGGGTAAGATAAAACCCTTAGATTCAAAATCCTCCAACTGTATATTATTTTCTTGGAGCTCAATAGGTGTCATCTTGTATGGAGGAATAGATACTGGAGCTTCTCATAGAATAATATCAATCATAATCTCTACCTTTCTCTTAGGTGGTAATCCAAAAAAAATCATTGGGAAATATATACATGAAATGATCTACCATGGGAGGAAACTCTATTAGACACACCTTCCAATCATCCAAGAAAAGCGTAGCCATCTGGGCTATCACTTCTCTTAACCCATGATGCACTGTTGTAGATCTAATTTTTTTGACATTTCACTCACCCTTGTGAAGATAACCATCAGTCTATAGTTATGTAAAAGATACCTTTCATTTATGACAATCCACATAGGTAAGATAGAGGAACAAATGATCTATCCTAATAATGATATCAAAGCCTTTCACCTCGAGGATAAAGAGATCCCATAAGAAACCATAACTTCCCACCTTAAGGGGACAATCTATGCATTGGAATATACCTTCTGACCACAAACCCAATAATTTACCCAAGGTCATCACCCCATAGAAGTACATAATTTCTAGCTGAAGACTTTATATGGTTAATAAATAGATAAAGGATTATGAATCACCTATATCAAATAAAGCAGATGTGATAATAAATGATACTAGAATAATACCTCATATTGTAGATGGATATTAACTCTAATCCTTGGGTATCAACTGTAATGCCAGAAACTAGCTTGATCCCTGACCCTGAGCTACACTCGGACTGCCCTAAGTTGGTCCTCTCTGCTGGCACTGATAATCAGAAGTATGGATACCTTTTCCACGACCCCCTCATCGACTTTTTCAGTTGGTACTACTCTAACTTCTTTCTTTTTGTGTCATAATTGATCTTGATCTTGAAGGTGGAGCTAGTGCATGCCCTCTTCCACTAAAAATAGAAGGAATGGTTTGGAAATATCTTTGAATATTACACATATGGTCATAATAACAACACTCTAGAGGGTCTTTATCACACTAAGGCTTCACATTCCCCTATCATCTACAATGATCACAGATAACAGAGTGGCCAGTGTGGATACTCTGGATACCACTACTTTGATGAGAAACCTCAAAGTTATTCTTCCTAATACTGAAAGAACTATCACCTTATCTCGACATTGTACCTATATGATTGGTACTATAATCTTATCTCAGGTTGAGATTAGTGATAATCTCATGGTTCATAATAAAAAAAGGTAGATAAGAGAAAGACATTCACCTATGAGACAATAGAATACTTGAGCCCATCCTCAAAGTGTATCACTCATATATCTCATCATTATCCATAAGTGGTGATAAGCATTGAAGATCAATGAAATGTGATGAATAGACTGTAGAGGATATATAACCCTTCTCTAGGTGAATAAAGCTTTAGCTTCGTTATCTCTGAGTGTCTTAGGGAAAAATTAATTGTAGAAGGCTGTTTGAAATTATGCCCATACCATTCCCTAATGACGACCAACCTAGGTAATCATATCCCACTAGTGCTTAGAAGAACCATTAATAATATAGGTGTAAATATTGACCCTCCTCTTTAGTGGTGTCTTTATATGCTCAAAGATAGAAAAATCAGACTCTAGCCAAGACTCAGAAGTCAGTGGACTGCAATACACAAAAAATTAGAAGGATGTTGTGGCTATAATTCATGAGTCAGATCAAACATCACAGGTTCAGGTCATGGAGAACCTTTCATAGACTGTATTAGACGAACAAACCCTCTCAAAGATGAGGTTCAAAGCTCAGATCATGAATAGAAGGTGGTGCTTCAAGTATAACTCATGGTGGTAATACTTGTGGCTTAGGTCCCACCATGTATAGAACATGGTCATCAATATAACATCCCGCCTTTTTATCACAAAATATTTCATTACATTTTACAAAACCGAGGATCTTTAAGGTTTAGTGTCTTGGAAACCAGGAACTTTAAACATGAAAACATAAAACATTATTCTAAAACACTTGAAAGGATTCTCCTCATGTTCATCCTAGGTTAATTACTACACCACATAACCTGGGGACATACATCAAAAGAAAGGGTGAGCAAAAAGACCAGTAAGGGAAACAAGAGAAACATTTTACATGTGAACTTGAGATACTTCAATAAGGTCATGAAAAGAACTTTAAGGAATGAGAATGAAATCATGAGGCATATCATAATAAAAATAACATTTTCATAACTTGAAGATGTGGATACATCATTTAACATAGACAATCATGAACATATCACCAAGGTCCATCCCCAAGGTGTCATTTGAAAATTACCAAGGTTATTCACCAAGGTATCGTGAAAATTGTAATCTCTAGTGGTTACATTATTACCCAATGCATTGGAGCGCTATCAGGGCACACCCTTAATTTGTCTTTATTATCATGTGAGCCACATATATCATCATCAAAAATTTCATAAATAACCCATATAGAATAAAATAAATGGGTTTCAGTTCATAATCACAACGTTTTAAAAACTTCTTTAAAGACATGATCTTTACGCCACTTTAAACCCATGGAAGGGGAGAGCGGGTCTCATGTATGTAAATCCCAGAATTTAAAATGGAAAATTTTGATATATATGTGAATACCCCTTTATAAATAAGAGATTTGAGTATTCACTTTATAACATAAAATATTTTTGAGAAAATAGAGAGACATTTTGAGACGAAAATTCTGCAGCATAACAGCTATGTTTCAGGGTTTTAGAAAACATTGAAAAGAGAGGGGACATGGGTCCACCATTCATAAATGACCCAAAAAACAGTATAGGGACATAATATAAGTGATTTAATAACATGGTAATGATATTTGAAAATATACCATATGAAATGAAGAACATGAAAGGAAGACAAAAAAATAAGATTTCTCTTATGAAAATTCGGCAGCCTAACGGCGTCACATAAACTTCAACCAAAAAATGAATTGATGAGATCAAATAGGGTCTCTCATCATATGAACATAAAAGATCAGTATGATAGATATAGAGATCATACCCCAACTTAATAAAAAGTAAATTGAAAGACTTGACATGAAAATAGATCTTGAAAACGAGAAGGGTGAGAGAATCCCTTAAAAATTCGGCAGCCTAACGGTGCCACTTAAAACTTCAAAGTACTGAATTGAAGAGATCAAATGGGGTATCTCATAATATTTTCATAAAATATAAGTATGATAGATATATAGAACATACCCCAACATAACAAAAAGGAACTTGAAAGAATTGACATGAAAGTATAACTTTAAAACGAGAAGGGTGAAGAACTACTTAAAAATTCGGCAGCCTAACGACGCCACTTAAAACTTCAAAATACTGAATTGAAGAGATAAAATGGGGTCTCTAATCATATGATCATAAAAGATCAGTATGATAAATTTAGATATCATACCCCAACATAATAAAAAGGAACTTGAAATACTTTACATGAAAATAGATCTTGAAAAATGAGTAGGGAGAAAGAATCCGTTACAAAAATTTCGGCAGCCTAACGGCGCCACTTAAAACTTCATAAAACGAAATAATGAGAGTAATAGGGGATCTATCATTATGTGAACATGAAAAGGGCAGTAAGAGGAGTATAAAAGAACACCCTTTAACATAAGAACATGGAGCATAAAAGAAATTACATAAAAGAGATTTCTTGAAAAGAAAGAGAGAGATCAGATCCCTTACCTTAAAACATAACTCTTAAAACTCAAAGGTTGGGACCTTGAAGGCTTGGGGGAACCATGGGAGGACTCCTTGAGAGGTAATGAGACCCGAAATTCGTTGGGGGATAGTGGGGAGTCGAATGGATGAGAGGATGGCTTGGTATTTATAGGGAAAGTGAGGGGACAAGGCATTAATGGCCAAGGGACACCTCATTAGTGGTTTTGGCAAAACCATGGGCTTGCCCATGGTATTTGCCCATGGTATTGGCCACTTGGGACACCTCATACCTTATCTTAATATTAATAAGTCGACCATATTGATTACATACTTAATACATCATTTAATGATGACATTAGACACCCGTAACTTAAAAACTGTATTTCCACTATTCATCGAAAATTCAACTTTCTCAGAATAATCCCAAAATTTCACCTTAACCAAATATCAACGCTCTGATTACAAATATGAACTCCATTTTATAAAAACAATTTTCTAAATATTTTCAATTTAATTTTTAAATAAAAACACTCTTCACCGAAAATTCATTTTTTCAGAAAACCCCCTAAAATTACCACAGCATAATATCGGTGCTCTGAGATCAAAAATGAAATCCATTTTATAAAAATAATTTTATAAAAAATTTTAATTAAATTTTTAATTAAAAAACACTATTCACCTGAAAAAAATTAATACTTGAATAATAATTTATGAAACCGTTATTTATCCATTTTATTGAATCACATTACTTAATCAAGGTGCCTAGATTATATAAATACTTTCTTTAAGTGAGATTACTAATCCATTTGGACACATTACTAATCCTAATCATAAAATCACTATTCATAATTTACTATTCATCAAAAATTAAGTTGATTATATTAGACTCTAAATTTCGTATTGAACATAATTTTAGAAGACCATTTTTCGAAAATCATTACACATTTTTAATTATTTAAGGTTTACACAACCATTTTTAAAATATCCTTTTTTTTCTAAAATTCATCAAAAATATGCATACTATATTTATACGGTCATTTAAAAATTCACAAACTTCATCATAATAAGAAATCCCAATTTTTATTTAAAACAAAAGATTACACAAGGCAGTTACGGTCTCCTTACATAGCCCCTTATCACACCAGCATAGGACCTAAGTGTAAGGTGTGCTAAGGTGAGAGAATCTGAGGGAGGCTCGGCTAACATCGCACGAGTTGTAATTTCTATTAGTTCAAACTTCTCGCAAAGGCGATTCCGTTCTAGCTTCACATGATGAAGTTCAGCTTGGGTTTGGTCCAGAACAAAGCCCAGTGGTGCTACCTCCTTCCCAAGTTCTGTTAGATGGGCTTCGATCGGTCCAAGACTACTGGGCGAGGCCATCAAATCTTCTTTCTATAATAATTAACCAAGATTACTTTTATTTAGAGACAATAATCAAAACGTTTAGTTTCCAGTGGTCATATTAACCAATGGTCATATAACAGTCAAAGCCCAATGGTCTCATTTTAATTATACTCGTGTTATCAAATGACAATTTTTTGTTGAGTATAAAATAAAATAACACACAAAATTAGGAAACAATATTTATTCAAAATTTCGGGTCTTTACAATCTTCCCCCTTAAGAAATTTCATCCTCACAATTTTTTTTTAAATCTGGTTTTGAAATTTCATTGAAAGTCCCACATCAGAAAAGGAGTCAGAAAAACTATTACTTTAAAAGAAAGAAAGGGAAGTACAAAGGTCACCCGAGTTAACCCATACTAGGATTCCATGGAGGAAAACATGGACATGGAAGAAAAACAAAGGGTCAAGTTCTGGGGGAGAGTGATGGAGAACATGATTAGGAGAACGTTAACCATAAGAAAATCCCAAACTTATGATGTGTGTAAACGGTCTTTGATTACCTAGTAGGAAACGTAAACCAACAATGTTTTTGTTTTACGTTCCTTTTCATAATTTTGAGGAATTCATTTACAACATAAAACAAAAACATAAGAAAATATACCTATATTCATATAGAGTTTCATCCTTTAATAAGTTTCTACCCAAAACTAATCTTTTCTCCAAACTATTAGCATTCAAAACTACTTGGTCTCATCAAAACACAAGAATCATCTTCATAATCCACAAAAGATTAACTATCTATTTCTTCTATCTTTAAACATTATCCCAAAAACAGAAAGGGTAAGGTAAAAGAACTCTTCAAAAAGAAATAATCCCATAGGAATGGAAATTACTTTTAAATCTTCAAAGTTCCATGGTACTACCCAAAGTTCATCATAGTCCATTCCATAAATAACGGTCCTTAAAAAATTCCTCAAAATAAACCAAACTAAGATTAAAACCCAAATACAAGAAGTATTTGATAACGTAGTATTCCAAAATAAACTTCATTGTTCATCTCCAAACAACATAAACCACTCCTAACATCTTATATCAAAAGTATCTAACCTAAACATATTTTACCCAAGATAGGTTAATCATTCCCATAAGTAACCTACATTACTATAAGTCCACCTTAAATTCATCGATTCTTCAAAATATAAGTAAACCTTACTCCTCAATGAAAATACCGTAGTAATCTATTTACCTTGACCATATAGGGTCCCCAAAATAGTGAACGTATTCCAAAATAATAATCATATTTTAATCCCATAATCATCCCTGTCATATTAATACGACAATCGTCGCATTTCTTATCACATTGGTAGTTGGGAAATGTTCTTCCATTTCCCACCATTAACTAAGAAGAGAAAGCATAATTAGGGGCTTAAGTACTTAGCCAATAATCATGAAAAGGAACTGAAAGCATATAAGGATAACTTGTAGAAGAAAAGTATACCCTAATTTGTGATCCCCTAGGTTCCCATCTAGGTTATCCATGATCATATATTCTTATGTGAATATTTATTATATTTTATCTTTGTTCCTTTAATAATGGTTCATACTAAGCTTATGAATTTACCAGAGCATATCCCCTAGGAGTGTCGTAACCAAGAGTGCAGCAAGGCCCGTTGTCGTGTACCAGTTCCCATTCGAGTCTAGATCAAAGCGGTGTTTTCGGGTTTTACCCCTATGTACATCTGTGCCAGAGCCACCTCTACCTGCTCGTATCCAGACAGGGATGTATTTGCTTGGCAACCCCTTACTAAATACTCACCAAAATACCAGGAAGATTTCCTATTTTTTTAACTTTTCTATAGGGTTATTCCTAGAGTTTTCATATCCTAATTTCCACAAATAACTAAACCATCCTTTGATACCAACTATAACATCCCGCCTTTTTATCACATAATCTTTCATTACATTTTACAAAACCGAGGATCTTTAAGGTTTAGTGTCTTGGAAACCAGGAACTTTAAACATGAAAACAAAAAACATTCTTCTAAAACACTTGAAAGGCTTCTCCTCATGTTCATCCTAGGTTCATTACTACACCACATAACCTGGGGACATACATCAAAAGAAAGGGTGAGCAAAAATCCCAGTAAGGGAAACAATAGAAACATTTTACATGTGAACTTGAGATACTTCAATAAGGTCATGAAAAGAACTTTAAGGCATGAGAATGAAATCATGAGGCATATCATAATAAAAATAACATTTTCACAACTTGAAGATGTGGCTACATCATTTAACATAGACAATCATGAAAATATCACCAAGGTCCATCCCCAAGGTGTCATTTGAAAATTATCAAGGTTATTCACCAAGGTATCGTGAAAATTGTAATCTCTAGTGGTTACATCATTACCCAATGCATTGGAGCGCTATCAGGGCGCACCCTTAATTTGTCTTTATTATCATGTGAGCCACATATATCATCATAAAAAATTTCATAAATAACCCATATAGCATAAAATAAATGGGTTTCATTTCATAATCACAACGTTTTAAAAACTTCTTTAAAGACATGATCTTTACGTCACTTTAAACTCATGGAAGGGGAGAGCGGGTCTCATGTATGTAAATCTCATAATTTAAAATGGAACATTTTGATATATATGTGAATAACCCTTTAGAAATAAGAGATTTGAGTATTCACTTTATAACATAAAATATTTTTGAGAAAATAGAGAGACATTTTGAGACGAAAATTCTGCAGCATAACGACTATGTTTCGGGGTTTTAGAAAACATTGAAAAGAGAGGGGACATGGGTCCACCATTCATAAATGACCCAAAAAACAGTATAGGGACAGAATATAAGGGATTTAAGAACATGGTAATGATATTTGAAAATATACCATATGAAATGAAGAACATGAAACGAAGACAAAAAAATAAGATTTTTCTTATGAAAATTCGGCAGCCTAACGGCGTCACATAAACTTCAACCAAAAATGAATTGATGAGATCAAATAGGGTCTCTCATCATATGAAAATAAAATATCAGTATGATATATATAGAGATCATACCCCAACGTAATAAAAAGGAACTTGAAAGACTTGACATGAAAATAGATCTTGAAAACGAGAAGGGTGAAAGAATCCCTTAAAAATTCGGCAGCCTAACGGCGCCACTTAAAACATCAAAGTACTGAATTGAAGAGATCAAATGGGGTCTCTCATAATATTGTCATAAAAGATCAGTATGATATATATATAGATCATACCCCAACATAACAAAAAGGAACTTGAAAGAATTGACATGAAAGTAGAACTTCAAAACGAGAAGGGTGAAGAACTACTTAAAAATTCGGCAGCCTAACGGTGCCACTTAAAACTTCAAAATACTGAATTGAAGAGATCAAATGGGGTCTCTAATCATATGATCATAAAATATCAGTATGATAAATTTAGAGATCATACCCCAACATAATAAAAGGGAACATGAAATACTATACATGAAAATAGATCTTGAAAAATGAGTAGGGAGAAAGAATCCGTTACAAAAAATTTCGGCAGCCTAACGGCGCCACTTAAAACTTCATAAAACGAAATAATGAGAGTAAGAGGGGATCTCTCATTATGTGAACATGAAAAGGGAAGTAAGAGGAGTATAAAATAACACCCTTTAACATAAGAACATGGAGCATAAAAGAAATTACATAAAAGAGATTTCTTGAAAAGAAAGAGAGAGATCAGATCCCTTACCTTAAAACATAACTCTTAAAACTCAAAGGTTGGGACCTTGAAGGCTTTGGGGAACCATGAGAGGACAACTTGGGAGGTAAGGAGATCAGAAATTCGTTGGGTTAGAGTGGGGAGTCGAATGGATGAGAGGATGGCTTGGTATTTATAGGTAAAGTGAGGGGACAAGGCATTAATGGCCAAGGGACACCTCATTAGTGGTTTTGGCAAAACCATGGGCTTGCCCATGGTATTGGACACTTGGGACACCTCATACCTTATCTTACTATTAATAAGTCGACCATATTGATTACATACTTAATACATCATTTAATGATGACATTAGACACCCGTAACTTAAAAACTGTATTTCCACTATTCATCGAAAATTCAACTTTCTTAGAATAATCCCAAAATTTCACCTTAACCAAATATCAATGCTCTGATTACAAATGTGAACTCCATTTTATAAAAATAATTTTAGAAATATTTTTAATTTAATTTTTAAATAAAAATACTATTCACCGAAAATTTATTTTTTCAGAAAACCCCCCAAAATTACCATAGCATAATATCGATGCTCTGAGCTCAAAAATGAAATCCGTTTTATAAAAATAATTTTCTAAACATTTTTAATTAAATTTTTAATTAAAAAAACTATTCACCCGAAAAAAACTAATACTTGAATAATAATTTATGAAACCGTTATTTAACCATTTTATTGAATCACATTACTTAATCAAGGTGCCTAGATTATATAAATACTTTCTTTAAGTGAGATTACTAATCCATTTGGACACATTACTAATCATAATCATAAAATCAATATTCATAATTTACTATTAATCAAAAATTAAGTTGATCTTATTAGACTCTAAATTTCGTACTGAACATAATTGTAGAAGATCATTTTTTGAAAATCATTACACATTTTTAATTATTTAAGGTTTACACAACCATTTTTAAAATATCCTTTTTTTCTAAAATTCATCAAAAATATGCATACTATATTTATCTGGTCATTTGAAAATTCATAAACTTCATCATAAGAAGAAATCCCAATTTTTATTTAAAACAAAGGATTACACAAGGCAGTTACGGTCTCCTTACATAGCCCCTTATCACACCCGCATAGGACCTAAGTGTAAGGTGTGCTAAGGTGAGAGAATCTGAGGGAGGCTCGACTCACATCGCACGAGTAGTAATTTATATTAGTTTGAACTTCTCGCAAAGGCGATTCCGTTCTAGCTTCACATGATGAAGTTCAGCTTGGGTTTGGTCCAGAGCAAAGCCCAGTGGTGCTACCTCCTTCCCAAGTTCTGTTAGATGGGCTTCGATCGGTCCAAAACTACTGGACGAGGCCATCAAATCTTCTTTCTATAATAATTAACCAAGATTACTTGTATTTAGAGACAATAATCAAAACGTTTAGTTTCCAGTGGTCATATTAACCAATGGTCATATAACAGTCAAAGCCCAATGGTATCATTTTAATTATACTCGTGTTAACAAATGAAATTTTTTTTTGAGTATAAAATAAAATAACACACAAAATTAGGAAACAATATTTATTCAAAATTTCGGGTCGTTACAATCTTCCCCCCTTAATAAATTGCGTCCTCGCAATTTTTTTTTAAATCGGGTTTTGAAATTTCATTGAAAGTCCCACATCGGAAAAGGAGTCAGAAAAACTATTACTTTAAAAGAAAGAAAGGGAAGTACAAAGGTCACCCGAGTTAACCCATACTAGGATTCCATGGAGGAAAACATGGACATGGAAGAAAAACAAAGGGTCAAGTTCTGGTGGAGAGTGATAGAGAACATGATTAGGAGAACGTTAACCATAAGAAAATCCCAAACTTATGATGTGTGTAAACAGTCTTTGATTACCTAGTAGGAAACGTAAACCAACAACGTTTTTGTTTTACGTTCCTTTTCATAATTTTGAGGAATTCATTTACAACATAAAACAAAAACGTAAGAAAATATACCTATCTTCATGTAGAGTTTCATCCTTTAATAAGTTTCTACCCAAAACTAATCTTTTCTCCAAACTATGAGCATTCAAAACTACTTGGTCTCATCAAAACACAAGAATCATCTTCATAATCCACAAAAGATTAACTATCTATTTCTTCTATCTTTAAACATTATCCCAAAAACAGAAAGGGTAAGGTAAAAAAACTCTTCAAAAAGAAATAATCCCATAGGAATGGAAACTACTTTTAAATCATCAAAGTTCCATGGTACTACCCAAAGTTCATCATAGTCCATTCCATAAATAACGGTCCTTAAAAAATTCCTCAAAATAAACCAAACTAAGATTGAAACCCAAATACAAGAAGGATTTGATAACATAGTCTTCCAAAATAAACTTCATTGTTCATCTCCAAACAACATCAACCACTCCTAACATCTTATAAAAAAAGTATCTAACCTAAACATATTTTACCCAAGATAGGTTAATCATTCCCATAAGTAACCTACATTACTATAATTCCACCTTAAATTCATCGATTCTTCAAAATATAAGTCAACCTTACTCCTCAATGAAAATACCGTAGTAATCTATTTACCTCGATCATATAGGGTCCCCAAAATAGTGAACGTCTTCCAAAATAATAATCATATTTTAATCCCATAATCATCCCTGTCATATTAATACGACAATCGTTGCATTTCTTATCACATTGGTAGTTGGGACATGTTCTTCCATTTCCCACCATTAACTAAGAAGAGAAAGCATAATTAGGGGCTTAAGTACTTAGCCAATAATCATGAAAAGGAACTGAAAGCATATAAGGATAACTTGTAGAAGAAAAGTATACCCTAATTTGTGATCCCCTAGGTTCCCATATAGGTTATCCATGATCATATATTCTTATGTGAATATTTATTATATTTTATCTTTGTTCCTTTAACAATGGTTCATACTAAGCTTATGAATTTACCAGAGAATATCCCCTAGGAGTGTCGTAACCAAGAGTGCAGCAAGGCCCATTGTCGTGTACCAGTTCCCATTCAAGTCTAGCTCAAAGCGGTGTTTTCGGGTTTTACCCCTATGTACATATGTGCCAGAGCCACCTCTACCTGCTCGTATCCAGACAGGGATGTATTTTCTTGGCAACCCCTTACTCAATACTCACCAAAATACCAGGAAGATTTCCTATTTTTTTAACTTTTCTATAGGGTTCTTCCTAGAGTTTTCATATCCTAATTTCCACAAATAACTAAACCATCCTTTGATACCAACTATAACATCCCTCCTTTTTATCACATAATCTTTCATTACATTTTACAAAACCGAGGATCTTTAAGGTTTAGTGTCTTGGAAACCAGGAACTTTAAACATGAAAACATAAAAAATTCTTCTAAAACACTTGAAAGGCTTCTCCTCATGTTCATCCTAGGTTCATTACTGTACCACATAACCTGGGGACATACATCAAAAGAAAGGGTGAGCAAAAATCCCAGTAAGGGAAATAAGAGAAACATTTTACATGTGAACTTGAGATACTTCAATAAGGTCATGAAAAGAACTTTAAGGCATGAGAATGAAATCATGAGACATATCATAATAAAAATAACATTTTCATAACTTGAAGATGTGGCTACATCATTTAACATAGACAATCATGAACATATCACCAAGGTCCATCCCCAAGGTGTCATTTGAAAATTACCAAGGTTATTCACCAAGGTATCGTGAAAATTGTAATCTCTAGTGGTTACATCATTACCCAATGCATTGGAGCGCTATCAGGGCGCACCCTTAATTTGTCTTTATTATCATGTGAGCCACATATATCATCATCAAAAATTTCATAAATAACCCATATAGCATAAAATAAATGGGTTTCATTTCATAATCACAACGTTTTAAAAACTTCTTTAAAGACATGATCTTTACGTCACTTTAAACCCATGGAAGGGGAGAGCGGGTCTCATGTATGTAAATACCAGAATTTAAAATGGAACATTTTGATATATATGTGAATACCCCTTTAGAAATAAGAGCTTTGAGTATTCACTTTATAACATAAAATATTTTTGAGAAAATAGAGAGACATTTTGAGATGAAAATTCTGCAGCATAACGGCTATGTTTCGGGGTTTTAGAAAACATTGAAAAGAGAGGGGACATGGGTCCACCATTCATAAATGACCCAAAAAATAGTATAGGGATAGAATATAAGGTATTTAAGAACATGGTAATGATATTTGAAAATATACCATATGAAATGAAGAACATGAAAGGAAGACAAAAAAATAAGATTTCTCTTATGAAAATTCGGCAGCCTAACGGCGTCACATAAACTTTAACCAAAAATGAATTGATGAGATAAAATAGGGTCTCTCATCATATGAACATAAAAGATCAGTATGATAGATATAGAGATCATACCCCAATGTAATAAAAAGGAATTTGAAAGACTTTACATGAAAATAGATCTTGAAAACGAGAAGGGTGAAAGAATCCCTTAAAAATTCGGCAGCCTAACGGCGCCACTTAAAACTTCAAAGTACTGAATTGAAGAGATAAAATGGGGTCTCTCATAATATTTTCATAAAAGATCAGTATGATAGATATAGATATCATACCCCAACATAACAAAAATGAACTTGAAAGAATTGACATGAAAGTAGAACTTCAAAACGAGAAGGGTGAAGAACTACTTAAAAATTCGGCAGCCTAACGGCGCCACTTAAAACTTCAAAATACTGAATTGAAGAGATAAAATGGGGTCTCTCATCATATGATCATAAAATATCAGTATGATAAATTTATATATCATACCCCAACATAATAAAAAGGAACTTGAAATACTTTACATGAAAATAGATCTTGAAAAATGAGTAGGGAGAAAGAATCCGTTACAAATATTTCGGCAGCCTAACGACGCCACTTAAAACTTCATAAAACGAAATAATGAGAGTAAGAGGGGATCTCTCATTATGTGAACATGAAAAGGGAAGTAAGAGGAGTATAAAAGAACACCCTTTAACATAAGAACATGGAGCATAAAAGAAATTACATAAAAGAGATTTCTTGAAAAGAAAGAGAGAGATCAGATCCCTTACCTTAAAACATAACTCTTAAAATTCAAAGGTTGGGACCTTGAAGGCTTGGGGGAACCATGGGAGGACTCCTTGGGAGGTACTGAGACCAGAACTTCGTTGGGGGAGAGTGGGGAGTCGAATGGATGAGAGGATGGCTTGGTATTTATAGGGAAAGTGAGGGGACAAGGCATTAATGGCCAAGGGACACCTCATTAGTGGGTTTGGCAAAACCATGGGCTTTCCCATGGTATTTGCCCATGGTATTGGCCACTTGGGACACCTAATACCTTATCTTACTATTCATAAGTCGACCATATTGATTACATACTTAATACATCATTTAATGATGACATTAGACACCCGTAACTTAAAAACTGTATTTCCACTATTCATCGAAAATTCAACTTTCTCAGAATAATCCCAAAATTTCACCTTAATCAAATATCAACGCTCTGATTACAAATATAAACTCCATTTTATAAAAATAATTTTCTAAATATTTTTAATTTAATTTTTAAATAAAAACACTATTCATCGAAAATTCATTTTTTCAGAAAACCCCCCAAAATTACCATAGCATAATATCGGTGCTCTGAGATCAAAAATGAAATCCGTTTTATAAAAATAATTTTCTAAACATTTTTAATTAAATTTTTAATTAAAAAACACTATTCAAACGAAAAAAACTAATACTTGAATAATAATTTATGAAACCGTTATTTAACCATTTTATTGAATCACATTACTTAATCAAGGTGCCTAGATTATATAAATACTTTCTTTAAGTGAGATTACTAATCCATTTGGACACATTACTAATCCTAGTCATAAAATCACTATTCATAATTTACTATTCATCAAAAATTAAGTTGTTCTTATTAGACTCTAAATTTCGTACTGAACATAATTGTAGAAGACCATTTTTTGAAAATCATTACACATTTTTAATTATTTAAGGTTTACACAACCATTTTTAAAATATCCTTTTTTTCTAAAATTCATCAAAAATATGCATACTATATTTATCCGGTCATTTGAAAATTCATAAACTTCATCATAAGAAGAAATCCCAATTTTTATTTAAAAAAAAAGGATTACACAAGGCAGTTACGGTCTCCTTACATAGCCCCTTATCACACCAGCATAGGACCTAAGTGTAAGGTGTTCTAAGGTGAGATAATTTGAGGGAGGCTCGGCTAACATCGCACGAGTAGTAATTTATATTAGTTTGAACTTCTCGCAAAGGCGATTCCGTTCTAGCTTCACATGATGAAGTTCGGCTTGGGTTTGGTCCAGAGCAAAGCCCAGTGGTGCTACCTCCTTCCCAAGTTCTGTTAGATGAGCTTTTATCGGTCCAAGACTACTGGGCGAGGCCATCAAATCTTCTTTCTATAATAATTAACCAAGATTACTTGTATTTAGAGACAATAATCAAAATGTTTAGTTTCCAATGGTCATATTAACCAATGGTCATATAACAGTCAAAGCCCAATGGTCTCATTTTAATTATACTCGTGTTATCAAATGAAATTTTTTTGTTGAGTATAAAATAAAATAACACACAAAATTAGGAAACAATATTTATTCAAAATTTCGGGTCGTTACAATCAACACCCCCCTAGAACACAACATGAGAACAACTTGGTGGTATAACTCTTCAATTTCCTAGAACATGCCTCGGTAAAAGATTCCAAAGCAGATAAAATCTCTACTAATGTATAACATAAGAAAAAGGGATCACTACCCAAGGTATACCATCCCATATACCCACTTGTAAGGAAAAGGTATTGATGATTGTTCAAGTTTTAATTTATAGGGGTTCTAGTATATAAAGGTTTATTTTGAATTAAAATAGGTACACATTATTTATATTTCACTTAGCTTCTTCATTTACTGAAAAAAGTTTCATTTATTATCCATAATTTACACTTTAATCTTGTAAATGATTTTATACATATTACATGGTTTGATTAAATGGATCCTCATTCTGAGTTTATAAAGGCCCATACTCTTTATAAACTGAAATTGACCCCCATTTAATTTCAATTTCCCCCCTTACATTTAGTCTTAGAATTTAATGGGTAAAATATGATGGATCGATCCAATGAATTACCCTTTCCAATTTATAATGTCCTATACACCTTATAAATTTAGATTGGTAGTAATGTGATTGCAGTCAAAGCCCAACTCATATAACCAGGGGTACATAGCTTACATGGGTCAAAATTGTATATTTAAGATTCCACCATTATTCTATATAGGAAAAAACCATTTATATTGATGCTAAAATTTTAAAATACCAATTTTATTTCCTTGAAAAATATTTTAGTGGAATAGGAATATATTATAACCAATGATCACTCAACAATCACATGCAACAAAATAAATGAAAATAATAAAATACACCTATATGGCATGGATTATCCAATGATTTTGAAATATAGGTTCCTATAATGATGCATTTAAAAATTAATATTTCCATACTGGGCCAAGGCACAACATCCATAAGGCATATCAAAGACCATAATTCATGTTCATCACCCAATAGTGAATGTATATCAACTGTAATAGGTGAAAAATATAACAACTATTTCCCATTCCCAAGAAACTTGGTGTTTACTATAAAAATGGGTTATCTAATCCTAAAAAAATATTATAACCAAGTTCCAAAATGTTCTTTATATCCTTTCTAATTATTCTAAATGATACGACAAAAGAAAATAAATGTTCTAATACAACTTTGTGATGTCCCATACATGATTCACTCCCATGTAACCAAACCTGGTGGGACACATGGACTCAAGAATGCCTCCCCATATACCAGAGGCTATCAACTATAATCAAGGTCCTAGGGTGTGATAATGTGGATACTATTCTCTTTAGTCAGAGTGGAACACATCAGATATAATAAATGAAATAAGAGTGAATAATCAGAAGAAGCATAATAATAACATTGTAGTGGAAGTAAGCATAAAAATCAATGTAATAATAATCAACTCAATAGTTTAATAGGAATCATATACCAAAAATGATGATGTCATGTATCTACAAAATGAAAACATGGATACATTGTAGTAGGATAACTATACAATACATGATATACAAAAGAAGAAAAAGGGTAAAAACAATCCAAGCATCCTGAGCACTATCCGATCATCTGCTACCAAGATCAAATCCTAACAAAATAAATAAAGTTAGGTGTTAAAATTAGGATGATTCCCCTTATCAACACCTAGGATCATATAATATTCATGGGTACAAAAAATGACCTAGATATGGTGTGAGATAAATCTTAGTTGGCCACCACTAATGATGTCTATATAATCTAGTCTGTGAATATAAACTGTACAGTGTACAAATATATAAATGAAAATAAATGTTATACTAAATAACCCATACCCACTTCATCCTCATTTTGTAATGTCTTTGAACATGTAATCATTTAATTAATTTGATTTAATTAATAATAAGGTGATCATGTATAATAGGTAACAACAGTACCATAGTAGGAAGTGATAATAATAGAGGATCCATGGTGTAACCAAGGCATCCTTGACCTTAGGGTTAAGCCAAATCATAATAGTAACTCATGGATTCTAGATATAAGGGGGTCTGAGTGTAATCCATGGGGTTCGTGCAAAATAATTTCCACTGTAAATGATTCTAACCCAATCTATGGATCTCTTCCGTAGTAACCTTGGGCTAAGCATGACTTTACCCAATGGGGTGAATCCATGGTGCCGCATGTATGAAGACATTAATATGACTCCAATGAGTGTATCTAGGGAATTATAATTTCCATAAATGATGTTAAGTGAATCATCATAACTACATCTAGGTATTCATGTAATAAGACAAATACCTGATTTTGTGGTGGGTATCTCCCATGGAAATTGGCTTAGTGACTCCGAATGGCATCCTCTGAGTGCTCAAGACATTCCATTGAGAGTCCAAGGTTGGCTCAAGTATGACCATCCCTATAAAGATTAAAATTTACAAATAAAGTAGGAACCTTATATTTATTTTATTTATATCATATATCATTATGGGCCATGTAATAGTCACACATTTTAATCATTTAATAGGTTCATTTCATTACCTCTCATTAAATATAACAAGGTTTATCAAGGGAATGTAAAAAATATAAATATCAATTCATAATAATTTAATTATACAAGTGATATATATTTATAATTTTCCATTTATCCATTTAAATATTTATTTAATTATGATGAAACACTTACCTTAATAAGGAAAAGTTAATCACACCTGAACAATGGATCAATAATCTCAACAAAGGGGGAAAATGCATAACATGGTAAAAACCCAAATTGGGTAGATGAAGTTGAGGTCTCAACATCCTACGATATAAAGAACATGTAATTAGGTTTTTATAATACAAGATAAAAATATATAATTAAGGAATATGAATTTTAAGAGAAACGTCCAATGAAACTGACAATCGTACAATGATTTTCTTACAAATGACAAGAATTTTAAGTAAAAATAATAGAACAACTACCATATGAATATAGTGTATTACTCATATAGTATTGGAACTTAGCTTAGACTGGATCGGGATAAAATGGAAGAATAGAAAAAATCCCTGAAAAATAGTGCATATGAGCCTATATAAAAATAACTCTATCGAGGAGAAGAGAAATGGTGAAATTAGATTATGGAATAGAGAACATACTGTTGGTTATCCAATGAGATGATCATATATTGATTCTGAGTTTGGACAATGAAATGACACAAAATCCTACCTCAAAGTCATGAATAAGCTCTCAAAGGAGAATAAGAAGACCTCCTATTTTTTTGGAGGAGGAAATAAGAAAAGAGAATTAGGTTATAATAAATTTAAGGTCAAAATGGTCATTTTACCAAAAAATTAGTGGTTTCATGGTCTGGACACATATTTTTCCAAACCATGCACTAACCATATACTATAAACAATAAAAATAGGGAACCTATAATTCTCATGTGCATGGTTTGGGAAAACATGCACAAACCATGTGTTTTTCTATGTAAACAATTACAGAGGATTTTCTTGGTCCTGCATCCTAGCTTGTAGGGTCAGGAAAAACTATGTGGCCCATTATTCTTATAGAAACACCCCACACAATTGGGATCAACCATGAAAACTAGGTGGCAAAATTTCTATTAATCGCATAACCCATTTGTTTCTTCCACCAGACGGGGTTTCAAGCTTTTAAAAAGATCTAGAAACCCTTGTTTCCTCTATATCTACACTAGTAATTCATATTAGGTAAAAAAGGAGTTAAAACTAAATTTAAATTATTCCTACCTCATAGGAAAAATTGGGTTCTTACAAAAAATTTATTTTCCCCAAAGAATAAGTTCAAGGTAAGAAACATTAAAATCAAATAGATGAGACTCAAAATAGAAAGAAGTGTCCAAAGAAATATTACTATTGTATTATTTGAATAAAGGAATGGCCTAGGATGCAAGGAATATCTCAGCCTAAATTTTTCTTATGAATAATAAGGAGTTCCCTCATTATTCCCTGTTATTTTATGTGTTTGGATCTAACATACAGGGAATTCAAGGAGATATTTGAGGATATAACTTTTGGAAAACATGAAGAGATTTTACTTCAGGTAGTCTACTAACTTACATGAAATGGAAGAAAAGAGTGTATCCCTTAAGAGGGTTCCACCATGAGATGAATCTATCTTTTTACTAAATTATAATGAATTTGAAAATTCTGGACAAATTTCAAACATGAATTTTGAGGTATGAAAATTTCAATTCAATACCTCATTTTTAATTGTATTAATCATATAAATTAAATGGATTGATTGTTTGATGAAAATATGAGACCAATAATTAGATACTTTTTTTCTCACCTAAACATTTTGATGTGTTTGTTAAAGTGTGTGTAGGATCATGAATTTCATGTATTAATAATCCATATTTTTAGAAATAATAAACTTTGAGCATGATTTTACATTGATGATAGTTTATGGATAGAATGGATAACCTTGGTTTTATCTCTATTGTTTTCCATAATGGATTACCCTATATAGACTTATATTTGATTAACTAAGGTGTTTTTGATAACAAAACCATGTGATATCATACCTCTCTTAAAAGTGTTCAAGAAATAATCATATAATAGAGAAGAACATATTTTGGGGAAAATTAGGAGATGAGAAAACCCCCACTTATATTTTTAATTTTATTTTCAATAAGGGGGAGAAAGTTTGAGCACACGTATTGAATTTTATAATATGAAGAGATATTGACAAAAAAGACAAAGGGGAAGATTTTTGAGCCCAAGTGTTTCATCCTTTTCAATGATATATCAATATGATTGAATAATTATCCTTAGAATTATGATTATTGTTGAATCATTCCTAATTACAAAGACCTATATCAATAATAACATAGTGTTTACAAAAATTGTGAAGAATAAGAGTTGAAGAAATCCGTTAAAATAACATGAATATTTTTTCATGAGGAATTTGAGGTGGGATTCATATGGTATTATACTTAGAATATTACTAATCATATGAATGGGCCTTTATTAAAAAATATTGCCAACCCTAAGATAACTAAGGATTACCTTAACCACATATATTATATCTAGAGGTTAATCATGTGGGAGAGGGTCCACCTTGCCAACCATGGGTTGTAGGTGTGAGATTGATCATGCATTGTGCCCATAGAGAACACATGGGTGTGCGCATTGTGGTGTTGGTGACACTGTATAGGGCGGAATAGCAGCATGAGGCAGTAGTGTGAAGTGTGGATTTGAGAGTGGACCCTGGTCTACTTGCTGATCCACTAATGAAAATAAGAGATATAAAAGGATGCAACCAACTCAAGTAATGTCCGATGTGGGACAACGAAGGTACAACACACTGTTTACCCATATTAAAAACATATAGATATAATATCATCTATCTAATCACATGGATCTAAGTTATCTAATCAAGTCAGCTATTATCTTTAACTTCATATCTCATATAATATTTCTATTACACTATAGTTATTTTAACTTTCTAACTTCTATCATTGATCCATGCTCAAATGGTTGAGATATTGGGATGATCACACACCAGATCATCTTTCATTTGTTTATGATGTACATAAAGGTGTTTCCATGAATAAATAGCTTCTATCAAGGAATTTTTCAATGAAAAACTCATTTTCAAGTGGTTGTTAATTAATCTATAATATATGGATAAAAGGACCATTTTAAGATTATAAAAATCACACGATCCTTTGTCACATAAGAGTAGAATCCATTATTTTCTACAGTAATTGAATCCATAGAAATAGAAAAAACCCACATGTAAATATTTTAGATTTAATTAAATCTTCATTAATATGAATATCAATGTCGACTAGATACAAAATATGATATTTAAGTTAAAAAATGAATTAAGGAAGGTAGTAGAGAACTTTCCTATAAAAGGGGAGTACCCAACCCGAGTGAGCACAACTTCCATTTGAGAATAGATCTCATTTAATAAAGAAAACCAGAGCACCGTGAAACCTTCTATTTCCTAAATAGATTATATAAATAATTATTCTATCATGAAGAAGGAATAAAATAGTCCATTTACTTTTGTTACACACACTTGAAGTGTTTCATAATGAATTGGTCCCATGAAATCATACTGGTTTGTGAAAACCTTAATGAGATACTACGATTCCCTTAAAAGAAGAGGCTTGAGAAACCATTAAATTGAGTTTCAAACCTAATCATCATTTTCACAAATAAAATACGAATTAATTCCACGAATACTTCCCAATTTGTGTGAAATCGTTGAGATATCCCACAACTTTTTTGGTGTGCATGAAGAGAATGATAGTGTTTTATATGAAGGAGGATAGAAAATGAGGTAGGGATGATGTGGTTCCTTCATTCATAAATAAATTCATATTAACTTGAGTATAAAACTAAAAAATAAGAAATAAACTTAATATTTCACATAAAATAATAATTGGAGAAAATATATGTTCTAGGGTTTCACCACTAAACATATGCTATGAATATTTCATGAAGTGTTCTTGGTGAAATTGTTTGAGAATTCAATAAGAAAAAAATTTGAGTTGTGAAAGATTTATCTTTAATTAAATATTATTATAGAAATTTTATGCATCTCTTTCATAAATTTTATTGAGGTCTAGAATTCAACATCATAAGGAAGAATTTCCCAAGCATTGTTTCACTAAGGAAACTAATCATACTTAGGTGATCAAAACTATTTGAGAAATACCAACAAGATTCAAAGGTACTTGAAGTGTACATGAGAAAGTGTGATTTAGAAAGATCATATAGGAAGGTCAAAAGATCATCCTTTAGTAGATCAACCATAAAGAAGGTAAGAATCCTCTCAGTTAGAGTTAGGAGTAAAGGAAGAGTTTTAGTTGGTGATGGAAGTATGAGAAGAATCTAGTGGGAATATAGAGTAAGAGAATATAGTTTGGGGTATAACCAACTAAGGTAAAAGAGTTAGATTGCTGGGGGTATAACCAGGATCAGCTAGAGGATCAACTACTTGGGTGTATAATCAATTTTTTCCTAATCCATTATAATTTATAATAATAATATCGTAAAGAATCCATGTTGGGGTGTATAACCAACATGGAAAAAAGTAAGTCTTCATGTCAAACTTTATAAATATCATGTGTTGTGTTCTATATTAGTATTCCTACATATGAAATGGGATTTTGAAATATCATTGAGTGGATCGAGAACCTTAACAATTTTTATAGGTTGAATTCAAAATAAAATAACCTATAAAAGTAAACCATAGATTCACCCCCTCTTAGTGGTCAATCTATCTTGGGGATCTACAAAATAAAAGGGGAAATATTTTCAGGGTACCTTCTCAATATATATATATATATATATTCTTTTGATACATTTTTTCTATTCATCAATGAATTATTGGGTAAGTGATCATTGGAAAGGATGGGTGGTAGTTGAACAAGAATATGTGATAAGTTGGTTTATCTATTAATTCAATGAGGCATTAGAATACTCCATCCACAATTGAATAAGTGGTTTTAAAAATGATCATGCTATGTATACCTATCACAAATCAAAAATCCACTTAAGGTCACAGTTTGGAACCATGACCGTAGGCCAAAAAACCATGGAAGTAACCCATTTTCAAGGTTTTTCAAAACTATGGAGACTATAGATGATACAATAGGTCTTCCATATTGTTTCTGTTTAAACCATGGAAATATGTCATCTATTTTCATGGTTTAAACCATGGATATTTATTACTAAAACCACGATTTTACCATGAAAATTGAATCTGAAGGCCATAGTTAAAACCATATAATTAGGTCCTCTATATCCATGGTTTAAAATGTGGATATTCCTTGATACAACCATAGTTTAACTATGGTAACTGTAGCCAAATACCATGATTAAAACCATGGAATTAGTTCATCAATAGCCACAGTTTTAATCTTGGTTATTTCTTGATACATTCACGGTCAATCCATGGAAAATTGAATATACTATCATGGTTAAAACTATGGTTATATCCTCTATATGCCATAAAATATCTCTTACCCGAACTTCCATATACTGTAGTAGAACACTACAACAAGCTACCATCAAGCTTACTGAAACTCATCAGGTTACTTGAACCTCTATCTATTGTAGCAAAACACAACACCAAGATACCTTCAAACTTCATGTACCTCCATCCGCTATTAGTTATAGCAACACACAACACCAAGCTGCCATAAAAAACATTTATCATTTACATGATTTTTATAACCATTAGAAATACCTTTAATGAATCGTCAAATAATGTTCAACTATTTAATGATACTTAAAATGGATGAAATGATATGAATCTACAAAATATACAGTATTCCAAGTCCTTATACAATATCAAAATAGTTAAACTATTTCTAATATTTGTTGTATAATGGCACAACCACACTCTTTCATTCACATTGAAAGTTAAAATGAATATACACAACTACACTCTATCATTTAAAACCATGCACTACCATTTACAAATTCACAACTACAAACTATCATGATATTATAACATTTACAACTATAAAAACATTTTCCTGGGTGAAAAGAATTTTACAACCCTACACTATCAGTTTCTATGGTGAAGTGCATTTACTTGCACACTATCATTTATAACTATAAAATTATGCACTATCATGGTATTATATCATTTACATATTAAATAGTTATAAAGTTAATTGTAAATACTAAAAGGGTATTTAAAACACATTAAGTATATGTAGTTAGTATATAATAGTGTATTGTTACACACTATTATTGATAAACTAAATGATATGCAGTTAACATATAATAGTTTGTAGTTACACACTATTATGGTTATTGATGGATAAAGATTTTTCATTTAACTCACATGGTTTTAATTTTTGAATTATATCATATGATCTAGTTAGTTCATAATTGGAAACAACTAATATGTGGGTTAATAATAATGCAATGAATAAATAGAATGAAATATAGTTCATTAAATGTGTATCTAGTGTAAAGGTTTATAAAATAGTGGTAAATTAAATAAGTAATGATGAGTAAACATACATCATTGGTCTATTGAAAAATTAATTTATCCATGAACTTGCATCATAAAAAACCACCTATAAGGAAATAATGGAAAAATAAGTTCAATAAAATGAATTTTTATATGTATGTGATCAGTGTGTCAATTGAAATCAATAGAAATTTCCTATTTCTATTATGTAATGATATAAATTTATTTGTAGTATTTTTTTTGTGAATTTTCAAAATCTATCACTTGTTGAACATTTTTTATAATTAAGAGAACATTGAAAGTATTTTTTACATGATTAGTGTTAGTTTCAAATGTTGTATTTTAAAATTTCAACACCAGTCCATAGTGTTTTGTATTGGAAGATAATTATCTCGGTTGGAAACCCAAACTCATCATTTTTCTATGTCGCAGGGATTTACATTTTTTATAAATTTTACAGAATTTATATTATAATATACAATATAGAGGATACAGGAGACTTACCTGATTGCGAATATCTATTAGGTTTAAGGATTTTTTATATGAATTCCATGACATATTTTCTAAAAATAATGATGAAGATATATCCACTATCATCACTAACTTATATTTGCACATGAAATATGGGAAAATAAATTTTCTAGTTAGTCCAGTATGGATTTTTTTACTATAATTCAATATATTTTCATGGAACCTAAAAATATTGAAATATAGTATGGACCACATAAATCATATGATAGTTCACAATCAAAACATCCAAAAAAATTCAAAATTATTTAAATTTATTATGTGTATTGACTACAATCTGTGATAATAATGAATAATAATAAATACAGTATCCACCACAAAAACCTTCTAACTATAAACTATAATATAGTATGTAGCACAAAAATATTATAACTATGAATTTTGAAAAAAACCAAATATTTTCAAAATGTTATTAATTTATTATCTATATTATTTGTATTTACTATAATGTATATTAACATTAATCTATAATATGTGATATTCTTATAGTAAATTAAAATTTCTAATTGTTGGGAATGAGGAAAACTTCTCTTTTTTCAATACTAATGGAAAAATTACATGAATGATGTTTATGAAGTTATATTAAAAAATATACACTAATAATGAGTATGAAGTTACATTAAAAAATATTCATAAGTGAGCATCATAGTTAAGTAATATGTTGGTTTATTTATGAAATAAGAAACTACCCATGGTATATATTAGAAAAGGAATATATATGTTGGATATTGTAATTAGAAAAAATATGATGAAGAATATGAATTTGTTTACAGTGGGAGAAAAATAAATTTATGGTTGTATAATTGTAATAAAATATTGATAAAAAAAATTAATAATATGAAATTTGGAATAAATTTTATTAGAATATTTATCACGAGTAATTGAAAATCAGGTTAAAATTTTAAATATCCAATTATGTACGCATTGCATTCCATGATGTGTGGGCGGTAGATGCTCATAATTTTTTTATACAAACTCCAAAAAGATTAATTGAAGGAGGAAATGATCCATTAGATTGAGAATATCAGGATGAGGGAGTTTTCAATAATAAATAATAAGGTTCTAATGATGAAACAAAACAAACATATCATGATAAACACGCCTTTCATTTAAGAAACCTTATATAAAAATAATAATTTTGTCTAGAACACCTAAATAGCATTTGGAGAATGAAAAAAATTACGGTTTTATATATCTGAAAACTATCACAATCTTAGAAGTGTAACAGCCAAAAAAAAAGGAAAAAATGAACAAAATAACCATTGTACCATTTGATGCATAATGAAAGAGAACCAGAAAATCAACCTATGAACAAAGAGGGAAACTATAGAAGAATGAAACAAAATAAAATTAGGTGTATAGGTATTTGAAGAGAACCTGTCACAAGGAGAAGCAATAGGTTTCTATGGATGAGGTTCAACAATCGAAGTAGAAAAATGAAGAAAATATTGGAACATTTATCACTGGAGGAAGGATTTCTAATTGGATAAATTACCATGGAAAATTGATTATAGACATTCATGAGTCGGGATGTTGAAGATGAATGGGAGATTTACGCACCTCGAAGGGAACACCATAGTGACATGCCACTAATTGGTTTGAAAACCCTATTACGAAAAAGAGATTAAGAATCATAAGAGTGTGAAGTAAAACCTTATTTGAAGAGGAGATACTGATATATAAAGGGACACGAGGATGTGGAGATTCGGATACAAGGATTTTCTGGGGAGGTGGTCAGAATATATTGGTTGAGGCATAGGTGGAGGCGAGGGTGGAGAGGGGGGATAGGGAGGGAGTTGGGGAATAAGGTAGTGGTGGAGAGGGGACTGAACGATGGAGTGAGTTGGGGAGGGAGGTGGGGGATTGGGGAGTCAGGGAGTGAATGAGGGAAGTGGGGTAGTAAAGTGGGGGTGAAAAAATAAGTAGGAATTCTTGAAACATGGATAAGTATCTGGAAAACCCTAATTATATATATATATATATAGTTGATAGAGAGATCGATGTCACATGAAAATGGATTTAGCATCTACATAATAACCATGGATATTATTTTTATCTATTAATCATCAATAGATAAGTTTATTTTTCTTATACATTTAATCATAGAATCAACCTCAAAGAAATTATACTGAAATAAAATTTTAGGGTAAAATAGTTAAAGGATGGGGATATTAATTCTTCTTTATTCAGTAACCTATATTGGAATAGGATGACCAAAAATAAAATCACCTACATAAAAATGTTAGTGAATTAATATTTGTTAGGCCGGAGAAAAGGAGGAACATAGTATGATAATTCAAGGAGAATTTAAATAGTAGCTCGAATATGAATGTCAAGGATATGTTGGATATCATCCCAATGACTATTGATGAATCAGAAAATATCATGCTCACTAAGATGACTAACCTATAGGAGTTTAAGGCTACAATATTTTCTCTCAACCCTTAAAAATCTCTTGGGCCATATGGGTTCACCAAACTATTCTTCTAGGAATTTTAGGAATTTTTCTATAATGATTTGTTAAAAATTATTTATATTTTGTTTATAAATTTCATTCTTCCTAATGGAGTAAACTCATAGTCTATTATTCTATTTTCTAAAGATTAATATTTGGACTCTTTTAACATGTTCATACATGTGGCCCTTTCAAATAGTGTCTATAAGATTCTAAGTAAAATACTATCCACTAGACTCTCCTTAGTGATTGGAAATGTGGTCTCCAAAAACCAGTTTGCATTTTTTCATGGGAGAAAAATACAAGATTGTATGGTAACATCCTCATAATGTATAAATTATTATGGAAATCAGGTAATAGTGTTGTAATTTCTCTTAATATGGATGTTAAAAAAATATTTTGAATCTATAAATTGGGACTTCATGTTTGATGTTATTCAAAATTTTAGGTTCATAGACTATTTTTGTGGATAGTTGAAAATTTTCTTTAACTCTATCAGCATGTACATCCTAGAATATGATACCCTAGAGAGATATTTCCCATGTTGATGTAGGGTTAGACAAGGTGACCCTATTTCTAATGTTCTATTTAGAATTTCTAAAGACTATCTAAGTATATTCATATTGAAATGGTTGATTAGGGATTAATAAAATCTATCCAATAAATCATAAATTGTTTATGCTAATAAAACAACATTTAAAATAGTGTTTATATGTTTATTTGTTTATGAAAATTAACATATAATATATATGGAATTTATTGTTGATTTTTTTTAAAAACTATTACTATATAATCTAAAAAAACCAATAAAATTAACATATAAACTCATATTTTCATGAACATATTTAAATAGAATTACCAAAGCATCAATAACTAAAAGGAAATAAAAAATGAAAGGCATATATTTGAATGAGTTTTTAATATATAGTTAAATAATTAATGAAATAAATTATTATATACCATTTGGTACAATGCTGAAATTTATATAGTACTTGAGTAAGTTGTTTGGGATCTTTCATTAAAAGAATCACCTTGTAAGGAAATAAATAGTAATGTCAAAGTGAATGAAAACTCATATTCTGGAAAAAGGTGGTTGGAAGAAGCTAATAATATTCACTCTTTGAAGTATATCTCCATTATCATTCTTGTGAATTGAACCAATTCTTCCTCAATATAACTCCAAAATCAAGAAAAAGATTCATATAAAATAAAATAGTTAGACTATTTTATATGAATTAACACTAAAGCATTAGAAAATCATTTATGTACATATAAAATGCTTAAATAATAAAACTTAAACCATATATTGTAAGTCATACATAACAATACCTAAGCAACGAAACTGAAATAGATAATGGGAGGAAGTGTGGACAATACACTCCTTAATAATCTATAAGAAAAGTGACTAAGCTTCAAATTATCTCTAGAAATCAACACCCAGCTTCAAAGGCCACTTTATATTACCTAAAACATAATGAATTCAATTTTTATGCACAAAAGATGTTATGTATAGTGATTTAGAACATAATCCTTGGTAAATATCACAAAAACCTATTTTTTACTCAAGGAGTTAGTATGTGAATATATAAATAATAGTGTAATGCCAAAAAAGTTCAATTACCTTAAAGGCCAATTATTCCATACAATGGAATTTCATAACTCATACCACAATAAGACACATATAAGTAAACATTAACATAACTAAAACATTTCATAACATGGTTAGTTAAAAACATCTCATACATCACTAAAAGCACAACATATTACATAATTTATTTCCCATAAAAACTCATGTTTTCATTTTATTCCCCCTTCATAGCATGTGAAATCAACATAGAAATAAAAATCCATTATCTATTTTAAAGATCATAATTTCAGAAACCCAATACCCATAAATAACCTAGAATAAGGTCTTAATATCCCATATTTCATGTCAAGGTTAATTACCCAACCATTACCCAATTATTCTACCTAAGTAACCATTTAAGTATTCATTTTTAGCTTCATTACATATAAATTTAGAAAGTAACTCACATCATAAAAACCCCTATTAAGGAACATCATCATAAATTCTAGTTTAACATACATTGGACATGATTTACCATTTAAAATCAATACCATATCCCTCTTAAACATTTTTACAATAATTTTTAAAACCATTTAAAGTTTAAAAATCTTACACTTTGGTAAGATCAAGAATATTTTCAACAAACCAAGCACTCTATGTGATTTATATAAGTTTATTCATCATTTTATACTCTTAAAATACTCTTCATGGCTTTGTATAATCCACAAAATATAGCCAAAGAATGACTATAAACTTTTCAATATTGAGTTCAATTCACTAAAGTAGGCTTGGCATGCTTATCCCTCTTAAAAAATAATTTACACATGCATAAATAACCCTTTCACCTACAACTGTACTCTTTTAAACCACCAATCTATGTTTAAATTATCATCGGGACATAATTAATCTTATAATTCCACCATGAAAAGGTGGTAGTTCATCTATCTCAAATAGGATAAGGAATAATATAATGGTATAGACCCATATATTTTCAAAGAGAATCGTAATTCAATAATATGATGAAATATAAGAAATAAAAAGAGAATTATAAATATACAATGGTCAAGTTCCCCATAATTTAAAAAATGTTGGAACAACATATTTGAAATAAAATTATTCAAATGATAATTTTAAAATTTGTTTCATCTTTTGATAGGTGCTTGATTTTTTGTTTCCAGAAAAATGTCATTTTACCTAATTACTCAAGTAAAAAAAATAAAGAAATTTGGAACAACATAATAAAAAAACAATATAATTCATTTTGGAATTATGTCAATGCATATTTCATTATTAATGAATTTCATATTAAAATTTAACTGTAAAATTAAGAAACTATGAAATGCCGAAAGAAAATTAATTAAAATTATAACATACAAACACCATATGTCATCACAACTAATTTTTAGTATTGACAATAATAAAAAATTTGAGAGAAAAAAATTAAAGGAAACCTGGTTGTCTGAGAACAAATGTATTTTCTCAGGAACATATCATAACAATAAGAATATTTAATATCATATCAAATAACAATATTTAAATATGAAAACAAATACTTTATTCCCTTTTTCATTTGTTATTAGATGAATCATACTGGTAAAAAATAAGATAAGATGAATGGATATATGGAAATATTTTTTTAAGAAATGGAAATTGAAATGGATTAAATTTAAATGATACAAAAAATATGTTTCTATTTTTAGAGAAAATTAAAATTCAAGAGAAATTAAATAACATTCAATTTTTATTCCACTAATATCTAAAGTATCTGTGGATCCAAAACCTTGAACCCAAAATAATAGAGGAAGAAAATTATGGAATTAATTCATGTATGTAACATAACCTAAAAACAAAAAATTCATTAATTCTTGTTTTTTTTTGTATATTTGAGTACATGTTAATTTTCAAAGATAGTTCTAGTAAAAAGAATCAATTATCCTGAAAATAATTGTATGGAAATATGTTTTTGAATTTCATGTAAAAACATGTTAATAAAATATATTTGAAAACTAATAACCAAATATAGTACACATAAATATTTAAAAAATGGGATTAATATTTTTTTATAAATGAATGATCTATAATATATAAAAACCATAGATAGTTTATTTGGATCGCTTGGAATACATCAACCCAAATATATATTTTATAAATATAATAAAAAGTTTGAATTCACAATTTGAAAAAAACACATTATCCCTAAATAATGAAAAAAAACTACATTTTTTATGATAAGTAACACATATTATAGTAGAGAAAGGGTGAAAATTCCTAAATTTTTCTAATATTCTGCCAGTGCATTCACACGGGATCCTACAGTTGGTATAAAAAAATAACATAACACTAAATTTAAATTTAGTTATATGAATTTCAACAACATAAAATACTATGATAAAAAATGAAATTAATGTTTTAAGTGATTTAATGATTCAAACAATTTCAAAATTACATATGATGAATAGAATTTAAAGTAAAAAACATATAGATAATTGGTTAAACATTCATATACAACTTTATATTAATTAATGAATATGAATGAGAATCATTGCATTAACCAACACATATGGTCAATATGAATATTTCATAAATATAGACATGTGAAAAATTATAGAAATTAATTTATAAGAGAATTTAAATAAAAATTGAAAAATGATCATTTTCAGTTTTAAAATAAATAATACACATATATATTCTATAAATAATTTTTTAATATCTTCAAATAATTAAAATTTAGCACCAAAATACATGAAAAAGTTGATAGGATCACTGATATATAAGTATATATAAATGAAAAATATGAAATCAATGTTTTTTTATTAAAGGTTGTTCTCATTTAAAAACAAGGAAACAAAAAAAATTGAGTGGGAATACAATGAAATAAAATGATCCTTCTCATGTTGAGAAAAACATAGTAGAACCCTTTCATATAGGTTTGATTTGATTATTTCATTTATTTATTAAAGAATATTATCAATAAAATGAATAATGAAAACTAAAAAATTGTTGAATTTAAGAAAACAAACATAAATCTAACATTGTTTAAATTAAGAGAACCAAACCACATCTTGTCTAAAAATGATCCCCATAATTCATTGCTTTGGAGAAAACTACACATTAATATGATCAATTAGTTTACAATAATTAAGACTGAGAAAATTATTAATCAAAACTATCAATTAATTAGATAATATTAAAATCTTAAAGGTTCAATGTTTACTAATTAAAAAATAAATAAATATAAATTGATCACAAACATATAATCCACTATTGATTCAATGTAGTCACTCTAATTTACCTCAAGAACACACTCTAATATGAAATCACCAATTTTTTGCTTACAACTATAACCAATTTTAATGAAATAAAAATAAATTTAATAAAAATGGGAAAGAAAAAATGTCATAAAAAATATAAAAAGAAACGTGTATTTCTTAGATAATGGAAACTAACTTGATCATAATGATTGATCATATAACTATTCATTCAAACATTCAACCATGCTAGAAATAGTTGGTACCCACTCTTTTTTAAGCATTATTCTTCCATTAACCATTTTTTCAATGAAAGAGAGACATTAAAATGTGATTATACAAAAAAAATACAGTTGAAAAAAATTATTTACTTTAATAATCATGAATAAAAAAACAAAACACTAAGAACCTATAATCCTTTTCATTGATTCATAGATAACAAATATTGAAGTGGAATTAGATTATAGCATAATAATGAACATCTATTAGTTCATAAGATGTTATCTATATGTTGTAAATCATGCATTTGTTTTTGATGTTATGTAAGTATTAAATTTTAAAAAATAGTGTAAACAATTTTTATGATATTTTATTTTAGAAAAGTTATATTAGTGATTAATAGAAAAATACACTTCAACTGTAATTGAATTATTATCAAATATAAATCACATTTTTAAACTATATAGTATACATAAGGATGTATCTTATTAAAATCTCATTGTAAAATAAAGGCCAATTGAATGCATATTTTATAGAAGTAATGAATTTTGAATTTTATGTTATAGATAAGTAGGAATATTATATACAATTTGAAACTAATTGTGAATTATAAAAAGGGTGAATTATATGAAAAAGTATTTTGAAGTATAAGATAATGGAATGGATGAACAATTATGTGTAATATATAAATATTTCCATCAAGCTAAAGGAGAAATAATGTTTTGAATTTTTTTAAATGAAGTATAATATAAAAATATTGATTGAATTATATATATGAATAATGTTAGTATACTGAATTCTTTATGAAAAAAATGCATAAATAATATTCATAGTGAAAGAGGATTAGAATAATCACATAGTAAGAGGTATATAGTAAATGATATATACACTTTACTAAAGACTAGTTATGTAGTATATATATCAAACATTAGTATACAAAATCATTGAAAAGGAATAGTTATGAGAGGGAAAAAACTTGTTGAAAGAGGGAAAAAAATTTTCTTTCAGATTAAGGGCTCGGGATAGAAAATAACATGGTTTCCATTTAACAATGATGGAGGCCTTTATATGGAATAGTTAAATGATCCAAAACACTGGAATTCAGAGTGTTTAATATGAATAAATTTCAAGGTAATAGGATTTCTAAATTAAGTTTTTAAAAAATAGGATTGTGAGAGTACGTACTAAGAAGTAATAACCCTAAGGATGTTTTTTGGGATCAATGTAGGAGTCGAAGTCATTGATTCAATAGATCAGAGAGAAAAAAAAGATAACCTAGGGTACCATGGATAGAAATCATGGAACATGTATAGAGGTAGGGTGCTTGGCATGATGAAATCTGATGAGAGATCCATCAGAGGAGTGGGAGAAGATATCAATTGTTCCATATATTAAATAGTGAATCTAATAAGGTTGATCGGTGTGGAACTATATATGGGAGGATGGGAGGCCACATCAGAGCCATGTCAATAGGTAATGATTACTACCAACCTAAAGAAACAACCTGGTACATATATAAAAAAAAAATAAAACAACATAAAATATAAATATATTATACAACTAAAAAAACAACAAAAACCAAACAACAAGAGAGTATAAACAATATCTAAGTGATAAGTCCAACTGTAGAGGACTAATAAACCAGACAGCTACTCCAACAACTCTATGTGATAACAAGGGAAAATCACACTATATCACCACTAGCTACCTAAAACCTCATTGAAAGAAAACCTCACCGCCTCACTATGACACCTTGCCTTTCCCTGAATTTATAGACATAACTAGGTCAATGAACTACCAAAGCGGTATGGAGGTTGTGATCTAACAGTATTAAAGGGTCTCACCTAGTTGTTTTATGTCAAGTCATTGAACAATAATCTAATCATTCTAAACTTTAAAGAAAACAAGGCATGATAATAGTTCAACATTTTTTATATCCAAAGCATGAAAAAAAAATTTAATTTCACCTTTTCCATATTTATAAATAAGGAAGGTAAATCATTTTTAAATAATTTAATAACCATATATCATAGTATATTATCATGTTAAAACAAATCATGTATCACATATCATATAAAATCTATGGAAGTACAAAAAAAGATTACAAACCAAAAGCAGAAGCACAAGTAACATCCCACTAGGGATCACACTAGGTCAGGATAGTTAGGACACTCTTACCTAATATAGACAATCACATACACATCAAGGAACTATACATATTCATCAATTATAGAGAGCATAGGAACACCCTAGAAAGTGACCCCCAACTGGTCTAACAAGTACCTTGAATAACATGTCCAAGAAGTAGAGCAAGGCCCTATGATAAAATGCTCAACAGTGGATGAGACCTATTAGTATATCTTTAACCTAAGTACCCATGTATTTCCATGTACTCTATTTTCCAAACTAGTTCATCAAAAAAATTCATTCAAATCATGCTTTGAAAACCAATTTCACAATACCATTTCACAATTATTTAAAAACCCTTCTCCATTTACCAAAATGAGTGGAAAACCATATTTTATAAAAATATAGTTTCACACACACACAAAAAATTCATTCATTGATGCCATTTTATTTAATAAAAAAATTGATCAAAAATAAAATCAATGTGGTTCACCAAAAAAGGCTGTAGACGGAACCATCTACCTCAAAACCCAGGTCACACACACACACAATGGAATCCACCACAAGGAAGAAACCAACAATGACACCAGAGGCCATAGAATAAATCTACACATCATAAAACTATTTAATTTTAAAAAAGGGTCGGTAGAGAAGAGGAAATAATGAATATATCAAGAACACACACCTGAAACACCACAACCAACAGTGGAAATGAACCTCAAAACAAGATAACACAATGGATCTAGAGAAAGACAAGAAGAAACAACACTATGGGTCAAAAAATATGATAACACAATGAACAATATCTACAAAAATAAAAGAAAAGAAGAATCAAATATGAATACTCACCTAGAGAGACAAAATATAAAAACAATGATGATAAATAACTGAATGAATCAATACAAATTAAATGGAGGCTCCCAAAATCATTGGAGAGGGGATCTAGGTTGAGTGAAAGGAGGGATGTGATAGAATGAAATAATAATCAAACAATATAGTGCCCTAAAATCCCTATCCATGATATTTACATAGCATGTAAACATTTTACACATTTTGTAATATAAGGAGATCACATATGATAAAAAAATATCACCTTTTTATTAAAAACTAATATTTTGACATTACAGTTCAATCAACCTTTACATAGTGTGTAATCCTTTCATGCTGTCTATAGAGTTCATGAATTATTCCTAGAGACTAAGTATAAGTTGTGTAACCCCTTTACACACCATGAAATCTCCCATCACATAGTATAAAACCTAGATTATTATAAAAAAATCAACTTGGGAATTCTCAAAACTTGAGGAGAACCCCATAGGTCTATTAATATGTTTATACTAGGACTCAATTAATTAAAATAGACATACATCCATGAACTTAATGTCATTTTTTTCAAAAAATGTTCTCTATCTTCCAGATTCCCAAGATTCACGCAATTAAAGTGGAAAACATGAAATGAGAAGAAAAATACCTAATATCCGGTAACATAATGTTAAAAACTCCCCAACATAAGAATTTATATCCATGGGAATTCATATAGAAGAATAAAGTCTGACAAATATGTGAGGCCACCACTCCCTTATCAGTGAATTTTTCTCCCAAGTCTACTGAGAATCAGATCCGTCCCACCATAACAGTCTGACCAATATAATAGGATTCCCACATAAGACTTTCACTTGAGATTCAATGATCTGAATTGGATTTTCAATAATAGAAAAATTTGGTACTAACTCCATCCCTTCCTAACATAGAATGTGAGAGGGACCAGGATGGTTTTTCATGAGCTATGATACATGGAAAACATTATGAATATATATCAGCAAAACTAGAAATACCAATAGATTCTATCACAAACCAGACCGGGTACCCTAGTAACCTGATAACCGAGCTGACCCTGACCTAGCCTGAAGGGCATTCCAGATCCCCATAGGTCGGTGACTAGCACCTGGCATCACATAACATAAAAGTGGGAATGATTTTTCCACGAGAATGCGGAAGAAAAATAAAACAAGGCAGTATGCATAACAAAAGAAACTCCACTGGGAGTGATGTACCGGAATACAAAGAGGCATAAAAATCCCAAAGTACTAAAACCCAAGTACTAAAAAGAGGAAAAAAATAGCGCCAAGGTCCCTAAGGACACAACTCACCAAGACCAAAGATCAACAGCTGGATCCACCTCCAAGATATCGCTTCCCTTTGCTCGAACCTGGAAGAAGGAAGTCTGCAAAAACTCGAGGGCAAAAGTAGGGTGTGAGCCTAAGACCAGTAGGATACCACCATTGATTTCGTAATAAATGAAAAATATAGATCTTCCAAATAAAAGCTTTCAATTTTCAAATAAACAGGTTTGGCAATTCAAAATCATATTTTTACAAAACATGTTATACATTTGTAAATGATGGAAATAAATATTTTAAGTAATGATTTTACAAATGATGGAATATTTCTAAAACAATGGATTAAGTAAAAAATTTATATAAAACAGTTTATATAAATTCATTAGGCCTGTAATGTAGTTCAAAAGTATTGGCATACATTTATATCTCAAATATAAATAAACAAGTGAGCAACATGGACATATACCAAAAGGTATGATAGTATTAACCAGTTATATGATTCCTTAATCTCTATGTTAACTCAACAAAATGTGTATACACACGTCCCTATGACACTGGCCAAAGGAGAATCATCACCAACCCGTCAGGGATGTGACCCACTGTAAGTATGTTTTAGAACGTTGTCGTAGCATAGAGTGTATCCAAATAACTCACTAATTACCTAAGGCTTGTATTCATTCTTACATGATGGGAGAAATATTTTAATAATGCTTAAAAATACGATTAATCCCATTCTTCCATTTCAAATGTTCCAATTTCATTCCATTTAAAACCAAAGTAGGTTTTATTTAAAAACATGCCTTTTTTCACAGGATAAAACAAATGGGTTTCTATCAAATCATTTTAATCCATTTTCACCAGTTTGAAATCCAATCAAAACTAATTCCATAATCACATAATTTATTTCCACAATTAAATTCAACAATTTAATTGAAATAATTTCCATCAAATCCACAATTTAAATTAAACAATTTTAATCGGCCAATTTCCATTAATACACCCAATTCAATGGAATTGGGGTTTTCCAAATTTCCCTGCCAAAACCATTTCAAATATCTCGATTCATTGGAATCTAGTTTTTATCAATTAAATTGAAAGAAAATTTGAGAAATTAAGTTTAAATCAACAATTGAAATAAATCAAGAAAATACAATGATAATCAATTTGGTAAGTTGGGATGGAACCACCTACTTCAAAGGTTTTGACGAAAACCACAACGGTTGAAGAACGCTCAAGAAAACTAGGTTGCTTCTTTAAGAACTCGCCTTAGATCTCTTCTCCTAGAAATATCAAGACCAAATCTCATCATATTTGGCATTCAAACACTTAGATCTACCCATAACGGGTGTAGATCTAAGAAACCGAGATAAGAGGAGAAGTAGATCTAAGTAGATCTAAGAAACCAATCAAGAACAATGAAGAAAAATCACACACTTCAAGAATCTGGCTTCGATTCAACAAGAGAAGACTTTATATCACCTCTAAAATGATGGGAGAACCTTCTCTAACCTTAAGAGAAGCAAAATCCCGAGTTAGGGCAACTTAGGAGGACAAAAGAGGCACTTAGAGGAAAAAATGGGTGACATCCACTATTATAGGATCTCATTTAAGTTGCCACATGATTTTCCTGCACGATTTGACAAACCATACGATAATTGTGCGTTAGCCACTACCTCGACAGACACTCCATTCATGGTTTGGTTGCACGGTTAGACAAACCGTGCACTGCTCGTACAGAATCTACTGCCTCCAGGACCAACTACACATGGTTTGGCTGCATGTTTTAGAAAACCCGTGTGCTGCCCGTGCGACTCCCCTTTGCCTAAAAACGTCATTTAAAGTTCTCCCAACTCTCCCAAGTCACTACTCCAAAACAGAGGTAATTAGAAACATCAAAATTACCTGAAAAAATAATGTGATGTTATAACCTCCCCACCATAAGATCTTTCTATCCCCAGAAATCCTATGAAGAAACCTCCACGTCAAAAAGATGAGGCCACTACTCGCTCATTAGTGCCTTCCTTTCCCACGTTTCATGAAAATCATAACCATTATTCCATAGTAAATAGACCATAGGTATTGTTCTCCCACAAAGTACCTTGGTCTCAGAATCAATAACCCTGACTAGTGGTTCAGTCACAGATAAATCTGGTTCAATCTCAAGATCACTCCAGCTAAAAACATGAGATATATTAGAGAGATACTTTCCCAACTGCGATACATGGAACACATTATGTATCGATGTCAGATGTCGTGGTAGAGCTAGATGGTAAGAAACTTTCCCTACATGACCAACAACCTCGAAAGGTCTCACAAAATTAAGAGCAAGCTTACCTTGCCTCCCAAGACGTCGATGACCTAATCAGGGTGAAACTTTCAAGAGAACCTGTTCACCAACTGAGAACTATAAAGGTCTACGATGAAGATCAACATAAGACTTGTACCGACTTAGTGCTGTCAGCATTCTCTGACAAATCAAATGGATCTTAGCTATCGTCTCTTAGACCAAACTTGGTCCTACCAAGGAACTTTAACCAATCTCTGACCAACATAAAAGAGATTTACAAGGACGACCATACAATGCCTCAAAAGGAGCCATTTTGATCGCAGACTGATAACTGTTGTTATAAGAAAACTGAACTAGCCCCAAATGATCATCTGAAAACCCACCAAAGTCGAGAACACATGCACGGAGAATATCCTCAAGGATCTGAATAGCTCTCTCTGTTTGGTCATCTGACTATGGATGGTAGGATGTGCTCAAATGGACCTAATATCCCAGTGCCTCCTAAAGGCCTCTTCAAAAGAGAGAAGTAAACCGAGGATCCCTATTAGAGACTATAGAAGACGGAAATCCGTGCAAAAAAACAATTTCTTTCACATAGAAATTTCCCAACTCCTCAACTTTGGTTGTATCTCGAATAGTTATAAAGTGAACCGACTTGGTCAACCTGTCGATCAAAACCCATATCACGTTCTTCTTCCTTTGGGTTTTAGGTAACCCAACCACAAAGTCCATAGATATTTAATCCCACTTCCATGTAGGGACTGGAAGTGGTTGAAGCAAACCTGAAGGTTTCTGGTGCTCGGCTTTCCCCTGCTGGCATGTATAGCAATGAGATACAAACTCAACAATGCATTTTCTCATACCTGGCCACCAGAACCGTCGCTGCATTCCATAGAACATCTTCGTGGTTTCTGGGTGCACATCCCACTGAGAGTTATGGAAATCCCCCATCACATCCTTCCTTGCCAAAAACGGAACAACGTAACGGTTTCGATAACAAAGAACACCCTCTTTGGAGAACCACCCCTGGGTGTCGGTCTCCCCACCATAAAGAGAGTCCCTAATGCTATGGAATTATTCATCTAGTTTTTGTTCTTAAGGAATTAACTCGAGAAGAGCATATGTCAACTGGACACTGGCTAAAGAATCTTCATTCCCCTTCCACTGAATTCCAATATGCAATTGAGCAAAAAGATCCATCAAACTCCACTCTTCTGAATATTCTTTCACAGCCTATGATGGAAGTTTCCTACTTAACTTATCTGTAACTACATTCCCTTTCCTTGGGGTATAGGTAATGTCAAAGTAGAAAGATTGTAGGAACTCCACCCAATGCCTTTGGAGGAGATTCAAATATTTTTGAGAGAAGATATAACTCAAGATCTTGTGGTCTAAATACACAATAAAACTTCATTCATAAAGGTAATTTCTCCAACACTTAAGTGGATGCATTACAGTTGCAAGTTAACGGTCATGGGTAGGATAGTTTTTATCATGAGACTTAAGCTGATGAGATCCATAGGCAACAACATGATTACCTTGCATAAGAAAACATCCCAAACCTGAACTCAATGCATCACAGAAGACCACGTAACCTATCCCAGCCTCAGGAAGAGTTAACACTGGCACAGTATTCAAAATATTCTTTATCTCAACAAAAGAACTCTGACATTTATTATTCTAGGAAAACTTCACTCCCTTTTGAGTCAGAGCAGTCATTGGAGAAGCTAAATTTGAGATGTCTTTAACAAATCATAGATAATATCTTCATAATACCAAGAAGCTATGAATATCAAAAACATTTCATGGTTGTTCCCAAGTCATAAAAACCTTCACCTTCTCAGGATCAACTAATATTCATTTTTCTGACACGATATGTCCCAAGAATTTCACTTCCCGAATCCAGAAATTGCACTTTGAAAGCTTGGAATAAAGTCGGTGATTCTTTTGAAGACTCAGAACAGTTCTTAGATGATGCACATGATCCTCCTCATACTTGGAGTAGACAAAAATTCCATCCACAAATACTACCACAAAATTATCTTGATACTCATGGAAAATCCTGTTCATCAAATCCATGAAAACTGCAGGAGCATTTGTTAGGCTGAAGGGAATAACAAGGTACTCATAATGGCCATACCTTCTCCTAAAAGTGGTCTTATGAATGTCAGATTCTTTTATCCTAAAATTATGGTAACCAGATTGAAGTTCAATTTTTGAAAACCACATTTTCCCTTTCAATTGATCAAACAAATCATCAATTCATGGTAATAGATATTTTTTCTTTATCATAACTCGATTGAGATTTCGATAATCAACACATAAGCGAAGAGAACCATCATCCTTATTGGAAAAGAGAACTGGTGTTGCCGAAGGTGACATAATCGGGCTTATAAATCCTTTCTCAATAAGATATTCTGACTAATAATTTAGTTCTTTTAGTTTAGAGAGAGCCATTCGGTAAGAGGGAATAGAAATCGGTTGAGTACCTTGCATTAAGTCAATAGAAAAATCAACCTCCATTACTAGTTGAAAACCAGATAAGTCAGAAGGAAATACGTCGGGAAACTCAACGAAGACTGGAGGAAGATTACCACACATTGAATCTCTCTCTAGATCAAAGAAAACACTGATATAACTTTCCCCAACTCTGGATAAAAGAGTCCAACTCTACTTGACCTTGGGTCCCATTCTCCTTAAAAAACAAGAGGCACACCACTGGGTGTAGTAAGGTAGACCCGTCAAAGATAACAATCGATCTGACCTTTATTGGAAATGATCCAATCCATCCCAAATATGACGTCAAAATATTTCATGTTGAGAATTAAAAAAACTACAAGCAAGATCAACATCTGATAGAGAGAAGACACAAGCAGGACTAAGAAGACCCTTCTCTCTCATTGTACCAAGGGGTGTAGTAATATCCATCACACAAGATAAAATCTCCATAGGTAGATTAAGAAAATTAACAACATGGATTGAAATAAATGAGTGAGATTCACCAGTATCAAAAAGAGAGGTCACTAAAGATGCAGCTATAGCAATGATACCTCTGACAGTTGCATGACCTGTATCAGCTACCTCTGGAGACTCTTCCAATGCGTGAAGAAGATTCTTTCCAGATTCCTATGGATGGAACCCTTTTGTACATGAAGAATTTGATTCCCCGTAGTTTCTGGAGGTGCTGATGATCCTGTTCCACTACGTGGAGTATAGAAGTGATGACAGAATCTCTGTAAGTTCCATAAACGTCTGTGGGAGCTACAGTTCTTGGGTGCCTCAGTGAAAACCCTCTTAGAATTTCCCGACTTTCCACACTGATAGAAAGTCAAAGAATCCCCTCCTGATTCTACCAAAGGTCTGGAATGGGTCTGTTGTCGAGAACTACCATGAGAAATGTCACACATCCGTTTTCATTTAATGGAACCAACACTGCCACTAGGAGGAAAAGGAACTTCCTTCAACCCTGACTTTTCTGCCAGGTCCATCTCAACCATCATCACCCTATCCATCACATCAGCATAAGTGGGTAGCTTTAGTAAGAAAACCTGAGAACGAATATCTGATCGAAGTCCCAACTCTAATCATTGAGCCTTTATATTCTCATTAGATACAATCTTAGAAGCAAACTATACCAACTCAGAAAAGCGATTTGAGTACTCAGTCACGGTTTTTTCGGCCTGTTCAAGCTTGAAAAACTCTATAGCCTTGGAAAACACCATTGATTCTGGATAGAACTGATTAGTGAAAGGAAATATAAAGTCTTTCGACTACAAACCCTCATGTTTCCCAGCCATCGCCATCGTGTCCAACCATCTCCTACTTGGTCCCTCCAGCACGAAGGTGGAACACTTCACCTTGATCACATCAGGTGTCTCCAAGAACCCAAACAAACATTCAATCTTACTCAACCATTCCTTAGCATGTTGAGGGTCATTGGAGCCTTTGAAAACTGGTGGTTTCTGGCATAGGAACTCTTGAGAAGGACTTAAGAGAATATCACTATGAGGATCTATAGCTGGAGCCTAAACATGAACTGGAGGTGGTGCCTGTCCCAAATCTTGGACAGTGCGAACAATCACCACAACCAGACTTGGATCCACAATAGGACTCGATTGCTGAGATTCAGCAGTAGCCTCTTTTTGGATCTGATTACCCCATCTTCTCGGAGGCATGATGCTACATAACATAAAAATACAATAGACTAACACTCAAACTGAGTAACAAGGAAAACTATTCTTAATAGAAGGGATAACAAGATTTGGATTCTACTCTATCCAAATCAAAATAGAGAAAATACTAGAACTAATCCATAAGTCATATTTCCCTAACCAACCCTGGTGACGTAAGGTTTATTGTGGTGAGAGATGGCCAGAAACTCAATCACAACTAACTCCTAAGTCCTGACAAGAATACTCAAATGCATACTGTTAGCAAGGAATGATGCTTAACCTTTCTTTGATACCATTTTGTCACAAACCATCCCGGGTACCCTAGTAACCCGATAACTGAGTCGACCCTGACATAGCCTGAAGGTCATTCCTGATCCCCATGGGTCTATGACTAGCACCTGTCATCACATAACATACAAGTGGGAACGATTTTTCCACGAGAATGCGGAAGCAAAAGAAAACAAGGTAGTATGCATAACAAAAGAAACTCCACTAGGAGTGATGTACCAGAATACAAAGAGGCATAAAAAGCCCAAAGTATTACAACCCAAGTACTAAAAATGGGAAAAAATATCCCCAAGGTCCCTAAGGATACAACTCACCAAGACCAAAGATCAATAGATGTATCCACCTCCAAGAGATCCCTTCCCTTTGCTCGAACCTGGAAGAAGGAAGTCTACAAAAAATGAGGGAAAAAGTAGGGTGTGAGCCTAAGCCCAGTAGGATACCACCAAAGATTCTGTAACAGATCCAAATATAGATCATCCAAAGAAAATCTTTCAATTTTCAAATAAACAGGTTTGGAAATTCAAAAGCATATTTTAAAAAAACAAGCTATACATTTTCCAATGATGTAAATAAATATTTTATGTAATGATTTTACAAATGATGGAATATTTATAAAATAATGGCTTACATAAAAAATTTATATAAAACGGTTTATATAAATTTAGAAAGCATATAAATCAGTTCAAAAGTATTGGTATACATTTATATCTCAAATATAAATAAACAAGTGAGCACATGGTCATCTACCAAAAGGTATGATAGTATTAACCAGTTATAGGATTCCACACTCTCTATGTGAACTCAGAAAAATGTGTATACACACTTCTCTATGAAACTGGCCAAAGGAGACTCATCACTAACACGTTGGGGATGTGCCCCGCTGTAAGTATGTTTTAGAATGTTGTCATAACGTACAATGTATCCAAATATCTCACTAACTACCTAAGGCTTGCACGCGCTCTTACATGATGGGCGAACTATTTTAAGAATGATTAAAAATACGATCAATCCCATTATTCCATTTCAAATGTTCCAATTTATTTTCATTTAAAACCAAAATAGATTTTATTCAAAAACATGCCTTTTTCACAAGATAAAACCAATGGGTTTCTATAAAATCATTTTAAGCCATTTTCACCAATTTGAAATCCAATAAAAAATAATTCCATCATCACATAATTTATTTCCACAATTAAATTCAACAATTTAATTGAAATAATTTCCATAAAATCCACAATTTAAATTAAACAATCTTAATCTACCAATTTCCATAAACACACCCAATTCAATGGAATTGGGGTTTTCCAAATTTCCATGCCAAAACCATTTCAAATATCTTGATTCACTGGAATCAAGTTTTTATCAATTTAATTGAAAGAAAATTTGAGTAATTGAATTTAAATCAACAATTGAAATAAATCAAGAAAATTCAATGATAATAAATTTAGTAAGTTGGGATGGAACCACCTACTTCAAAGGTTTTGACGAAAACTAGAACGGTCGAAGAATGCCCCAGAAAATCGGGTTTATTCTTCAAGAACCCGACTTAGATATCTTCTCCTAGAAAGATCAAGACCAAATATCATCATATTTGGCATTCACACACTTAGATCTACCCATAATTGGCGTAGATATAAGAAACCAAGAAAAGAGGAGAATTAGATCTAAGTAGATCTAATAAACCAATCAAGAATGATGAAGAACAATCACATACCTCAAGAATCCGGCTTTGATTCACTAAGAGAATCCTTTAGATCACCTATGGAATGATGAGAGAACCTTTAATGACCTTCGGAGAAGCAAAATCTTGAATTAGGTCCACTTAGAAGGAAAAATAGGCACTTAGAGGAAAAAACGAGTGAGATCCACTATTATAGGATCTCATTTAAGTGGTTGCATGGTTTTCCCGCATGGTTTGACAAACCGTGCGATAACCATGCATTAGCCACTACCTCGGCAGACACTCCATGCACAGTTTGGCCGCATGGTTAAACAAACTGTGCACTGCCTATGCAGAAGCTACTACCTCCAAGACCAACTACACACGGTTTGGCTGCACGGTTTAGAAAACCTGTGCGCCGCTCGTGCGACTTCCCCTTTGCCTCAAAATTTCATTTAAAGTTCTACAAACTCTCCCAATTCACTAATCCAAAACAGAGGTACTTAGAAACATCAAAAGTACCTAAAAATGTAACGTGATGTTATAGATTCAAAACCTTCTCAAGCCTCTTACTGGCCTCAAATTCTCTAACATATCTCAGTGACAACTTTTCGTATTTATAAAGCCGACAGTGACCCAACTAAGGATAAAATTTTAATAAAACCCAATTACTAATAGAAAAATCCAAAAGAAGACACCATTTATTTGAATAAGACTTCTATTGACTCTGTACTATAACATTACAATGATGTATATATTTAATCCTCATGAATTTACTTTAAACTAAACTTTGTCCCACGAAAGAATATCCACCCACCTATGCCCAACAAAGAGGTGATCTTCATATGTGAACACAAAAATCCATGAAAGGAGACATTTTGATTGATGTCTGATAACTTTTATTATAAGAAAACTCAACCAACCCTAGAAGTCTATCCCAAGATCCACCAAAATCCTAGACACATTCATAGAACATATCCTCAAAAATCTGAATAGCATGCTCTATCGAAGAATCTTTCTTTGGATGATAAGATGTACAAAATATGACCTGATTCCTCATCATCTCCCAAATAATCCTACAGAACCTCAAATTAAACCTTGGATTCCTATCTTAAACAAAGGCAGCATAAACCCCATGTTACCTACAACTTTTCTACATATATAGCTTACCCAAATCTTCAACTTTTGTTGTGTTTGATTGGAATAAAATGATCCTACTTTATCAATAGATCAATCACCACCTAGATATAATTCCTCCCTCAGTGAGTCCATAGTAATCTAAAAAAACTACAAGGATACCTCATAACATTTCCAAACTAGATCTAAAATAGTCTAGGGAAAACTAAAAGGTTTCAAATGCTTTGAATTTATTTTTTGGAAAGTGAAACAGTGGGGTATATAATCAATAATGTTACGTGTCATACCTAGCCACTATAATCTATGTCTCATGTCAAAATACATCATATTAGTGATTGAATGTATGAATCATGAAGAAATTGAAAATAAAGAAAAACTAATATTCTCATAGATGATAGGATGATAAATTGATCCCCAAAACTGAGTATACCATCTAAATAGATAGACCAACCCAAAATGGTCTCCCCACTATATAGGGTTTCTTGAATTCATCTAAACTCATCATCCCGTTGTTGACTCTATAGAATCAACTCAAGGAGAGATGATGATAACTGAACATTGGTCAGAACCATATCTAAAGCATCCTCCTCAGTATCTAGACACAATTGAGAAAAATCCCCATATGAATCCACTACTCCTTCATTTTATAAACAGGTTACGATAGAAATTTACTACTAAGAGATTTTTCAACAATAATCCCCTTCATCGAGGTGTAGGTGATGTCGATGTCAAACATTTGAAGGAATTATACCCATCATCTCTGTCTAAGATTCAAGTATTTCTAAGAAAAGTTATATCTGAAACTCTTATGGTTAAAAATAGACTATGAACCTTTTCACCAAAAGATAATGCTGCTAATAATTAAGCGCATGAATAACTATAGAAATATCTAAATAATGAGTGGGTAGTTATTTTCATGTGGTTGAAGCTAACGAGAGCTGTAATCTATCACACGATCATCTTTCATCAGCACACAACCCAAAATAGCACTAGAAGTATCACAGAAAACCACATACCCCTTACGAATTGGAGGTAAGATCAAAATAAGAGCTAATTTCAGAAGTCTTTTCATATCTTTTAAAGAATACTGACACTTTCCATCTCATATTAATTTCACCCCTTTACTCATAATATTAGTCAAAGGTGACACCAACTTTGAGAAATCCTTGAAGAACTATCAATAATATCCATCAAGAACAATAATGTTAAAAATATTAAATACATTCCATGGTTCTTAATAAGAAGAAAACAACCTTTAATTTATTAGGATCAACTAATAATCGATGATCATAAATCAATTTCACTAATAATTTTACTTCTTGAATCCAGAAGTTATATTTTTAAATCTTTATATACAAATGGTAACTCCTTAGGATTTACAAAACCAAACTCATATGGTGATCATTCCCTCACTCAGATCTTAAATAAACCAAAATATCATTTACGAAAACTACCAAAAAAGTATCTATATACCAATAGAATATCATATTCATTAAATCTATAATAACTTCATGAGTGTTAGTTAGACCACATAGAATCACAAGATATTCATAATGTCCACACCTTCTCCTGAAATCCATCTTAAGTATATTAAAATCCCAAAATCTGAGCTAATGATAACCTAGATAAAGATAAACCTTTTAAAACAACTTTACCCCCATTAATTGATCAAAAAAATCATCTTCACGAGGCTAAGAATACTTGTTCTTAACTGTTACCTGGTTCGACTTCGGATAGTAAATGAAAAATTGAAGTGAACCATCTACCTTATTCCCAAGGAGCACTAGGGATTCCCAAGGTGAAACACTAGGGTGAAAAAAACCTTCAAAAACTGATTTCCAAACTAAATCTTGAGCTCTTTAAGCTCTGTTGGTTCCATATGATGAGAAGTAATCGATATCAGATGTGTACCTTATACCATATCAATCATAAACTCTACCTCCATCACTAGAGGAAGCACAAAGAAATAATCTGGGAAAACTTTATGAAAGTCTTGAACAACAACAAGAATATAAATAATATAATAAACCTCATTGGGATCAACTACAATAATTGAAAACAAACTATTGATCTCTAGGAGGGAAGTTCCTTTATGAACAGACCTTATATCAAACTATCCCTAAAACACCTATGAGATCCTATCAGCTAAAATAAAAAAGAAAAACTGATGATAAAAATCAAAATCATCATGATGATAAATAATACAATTCATCCTAATGTTAACATCAAATAGATCCAGATTAAGAACAAGAAAATCTCAGACTAACTTTGAATCAGCTATCGATAGTGCACAAGGACACTGAAACCCCTTCTCATTCCTCTTCCCACGAGGTGTTGCTAACTCCACAATAAAGGACATGAGTTCTGTTTGAATATTAATCATATCAACAAAATGGCCAGATATAAATGAGTGGAAAACACCAGTATCAAATAAAGAAATCTCTATTGAGGATGAAATAAAGATGGAACCTCTCATTGTTGCTGGACCCGCATCTACCTCCATCAAAAACTCATATATTATGTGAAGGTTCTTCAATCTTGAAGCATGTGGATGGATCCTTATAGTATTTAAAGCATCTGAATGCACCAAATTAGCCTTTGGAGCTAAATATCCTTGACTATTTCAAGGTGTTGACATAACCTGATAGAAATGACACATATGACCATAACATCAAAAAATGATAAACATATTTTCTGGTTAAGGAAAATAAATCCATGTGCGTCTCACCTTTCCACACTAATAGTAAGTCAGAGGCACACCACTAGTTGTAACTTGAGCTACTGTAGAGGCATTCTACTGAGAACCACCTCCACCACTCCTACAATGATCCTGCCACTTCCTCTTTTTCCCTTGCATGCCACTAAAGTTTCCACTAGATGAAAGATAAGGGGAATAATATCAAACCTTATCTTCCATATTCATTTATACCATCATATCCTTTTCTACTAACTTCACATAGGTCAAAAGATTTAGTATAAATACCTATGATCTAGTATCTGGTCATAAACCTAGTAGGTACTTATGAGATTTCAACTAGTCAATATTCACAACCTATGGTGAAAAATGAACCAGTTCATTAAACTGAATGGTTTATTCTAGCATCAAACTCTATCCCTTCTAAAAAGAGAGAAAATCTAGATGATTTTCCATCATCAACAACTCTAGACAATACTTATAGAAGAAAATAGTCTTAAAACCCTTCCAATCCAAGCCCATGTTCCTATCCGTTTGTACCATGGAATCCCACCATAACTTTCTAGGACCCTCAAGTATAATTTTTTTCACTTTACCTCGATACTTTCAAGCATATCCATAAAATCAAATACCTAAATAAACTTTTCAATCCATTCCTCCATTTCACGGGGTTCATTATAAACTTTAACAGATGGTGTATTCTTACGCAAGAGATCCCATGATCTATATGATTATCCTACTACTCTGGGTTGTACCTCATCAACTGCATTTTAATATTATGGAACATTATGTTCAATAGCATGAACTTCTTACATGATATCCTTGATAAACTTATGATCCATTAGAGGATTCCCTTGAGGAGCATCAGCTGCACCCTCTTGAGGAACTCACATAACACATCTCGAAGGCATACTACTTCACACTGAAACAAAAGAAATGACCAGAAAACAAAAAATATCAGTTAAAATTATAAAACCCATAATAAAAAATTGATATTAATATTAATAACTCAAAATAGGAGACACACAACCCAACATACCATGGTAACTTGAGTCTCATCATAGTAAGAGATAGCCATACACTCACTAAAATCTACCTATCAAGTCTAGAAAATCCTATCTTTAGTTTACCTAACATCCCAAAATAAACACGCTTGAGGAAATACCACCTCAAATAAAAAACCGTAATGAACTAAACCAAATTCCCTCTCAAACTCGTACGCAAAACAATACTCCACATAACCAAAGGGAATTATCAATCCCCACAGGATGGAGACTAGCACCCTAGAATCAAAAAACAATTATAGGGAATGATTTTTCCCAACCTGAAGTAAAACTATGGAACATATATATAATAGATACAAAAAAAGAAAAGATAAATATATTCCATAACTAAAAACAAACATTAGAAAAAAATCAAAATTAGAAAAAATATACAAGTGAAAAGTCTAACTACAAAGGACTAGAAAACCAGGAATATAATCCAATAACTCCATGTGATAACATGGTAAACTCCCACTATATCCCCACCAACTACCCAAAATATATCTAATAGGAAACCTTTCTCCCTCATGGCGGAACCTTGAATTTCTCTACATTGAAATACATTTCTAGGTATACACACTACCGAAGTTGTATGTAGGGTGTGAGATAACATGATCAGGAGGGTCTCACCTAGGTGTTCCATATCATGTCTCTAAAAAATAATCCATCCTTTATTAACTTTAAAGAAATAAAGTAATTATAATAGTTTATTAGTTTTCATATCAAAACAATGGAAAACCATTTAATTAACACTTTTTACACATTTACAAATAAATATAGTAAATTTGTTTCAAAGCATTTAATAACCACATATCACAGTAAATATATCATGTTAATACAAAGCATGTATAACATATAATATCAAATCTATAGAAGTACAAAAAATAACACAAACCAAAAGTAAAAGCATAGGTAATATCACAACAGGGATCACACTAGGTCAAGATAGCTAAGACATTCATACCTAACATAGAAAATCATGTACACATAAATCCATTAGACATATGCATCAAGTATAGTTATTAGAGGAACACCATAGAAAGTGAACCCCCTAACAGGTCTAAAAAGTACCCAAAACAATGAGCCTAGGGAGCATAGAAAATCCCCATGATAAAACCCCATGACAGTGGATGACACATATTAGTATACCTTCCACCTAAGTTCTCAAGGATTCCTATGTGATCTATTTTCCAAACTATTTCAACAAAATATTTTCATTAATCATTATTTGGAAACCATTTTCATAAAACCATTTCACAATTATTTAAAAAACCTTTTCTATTTACCAAAACTAGGGGAAACCCATATTTTTTAAAAATCAAATTCCACACACAAAAAAACATAAAATCATAAAATTTTATTTAATAAAAAATTTATCAAAAACTGGAGCAATGTAGTTCACCAAGACGGGCTAGAAACAAAACCACTTACCTCAAAACTCAGGCTGCACACACTTGCAATGAAATCCACCACAAGGAAGAAACCAAAAATAAAAATAGAGTTCATATATTCAATATAAAAATCTTATAATTTATTCAATTTAATAAAATGGTTAGTGGAGAAGAAGAAAAAATTCATACCTCGAGAATATACACCCATCACACCACAACCAAAAAAGGAAACAACCCCCAATACAAGATCGAACAATGAATATGAAGAGAGACAAGAAGAAAAATCACCATGGGTCAACAGATCTGATAACACGATGAAATGATGCTACCACGATCAAAGAAACATAGAAATAAAAATGATTACTCACATATAGAGATACAATCTAACCGCAATGGTGATCAATCACTGAACGGATCAATAAAAATTGAAGATAGACTCCCAAAAGTGTCAAAGAAGGGATCTTGGTCGAGATCATGGAGGGATGTGGAAGAATGAAATAAGAATCAACTAATGTTGCTCCATAAAATCCCTATCTATGAAATTTACATAGTGTGTAAACCCTTTACACATCGTTTAACACATGAGGAACTTGTACACTAAAAAAACTATAACCTTTCACTTAAAAACCAATATTTTTAACATGAAATGTTGTGAAACCTTTACACAATGCGTACTCATTAAATGCTATGTACATAATTAAAAAATTGTGTCTAGTGACTAATTACACATTGTGAAACCCCTTTACATGCCTTTTAATCTCCCAAGACATAGCATAAACCTCATATTATTACACAAAAACCCCAAACCAACTTAGGAATTCTCTAAACTTGGGGAGAAACCCACAAGTACATCAACCCATTTATACTTGGAATCAATTAATTCAAGAAAACATACTTACCTAAACATTAGTTGATTTTTATCAATAAATGTTATCTAAACTCATGAATCCCAATATTCACCCAATTAAATAGGAAAATATGTAAAGATAATTAAAATACCTGAAAGCGGGTAACAAGATATCACATTTAAACTAAAAAATTATCAAATCCTTGATTACACATGCTCCTTAAAAATCCAATAATATTATCCCCAAATAATGTTAATCACCTCGACATTTGATAACATACTAACCCCTAAGACATAAGTTCAGTTAAAAATATATTAACCCATCAATTTATCTAAAACCTTCAAATTATACTCAACAATCAACATCCTAACCACTAAATTTACCTAAAACCTCCTCTATTACCAATTCTAAAGACCCAAACTTAACCATACTATAAGTACATATTTTACAACAAATATTAAAAGACATAAATTGGAAATTCCATTAGGTTTATATCTATAAAGTATTAAAAAATAAATTATTTGAAAAAACCGTACTTCCAATCAGTGTATATTTTTTTTACAGAAAAACAAGTTCTTTAAATGATACAGTTTCTTCATTCAAGATTAATCCACAAAAGGTGATTTTTGACTTTGTTTTAAATCACAATCAATGGTAAAAACTATAAAAATCATTAAAAAATGTGGGATGGGTATAAAAATATTGGTAATAGGTGTAAAAGGGGAAGAAACTCATTTGGACATTGAAATATTTGAAAACACATAAATAAAAATATTGGAAAACACTAACCTCGTATAAGATTTTATACTGATATTAAATTATGAAATAAACATATTTACTGATATTGGATAATTCAAAAGAGTATCATTAAACAAACTCATAAGATAACATAAAGATAATAAAAATAACTATGAAGGTTTCCTGAGATATTATATTCCTACCACTTGTAATAATTTTAATCACAAGAATAACCCATAATAGAATAACTGAACCAGTTAATTTCAACATAATTTCTCAAGAAAATAAATCATCACCCAATGTATCAAGGGGATATATACTAGTCCCACCCATCATCATATATAAGTTTCAAGAACCTATCATGAATAAAATATTTGAAATCCTGTATTTTTTAACCCATACTCAGAAGCATAAAAGGTAACCCATAAAAAGATAATGAAATAAATATATTTGGTTAACCAATTACCCATTAATAGGAAACATAAATAAAATAAATATAGATAAATATTAATAAGAAGATGAGAAATAATATTTTTAGATAAAATTAGAAAGTGATATAGTTGAGATAAAGTATTCAAAATAATAAAGGTTAATGTTTAAGTTGAACCCCTTACTTCCTTCCAAGATGTTTCCATTATATAATTATTTTAAATCATTTTATATCATATTTTATTTTTAATTTTAATTCCTATATCCATAGTATTCATTATTGTTGATGTTTGATAGTCATAGTAGTTCTAAATTACAAACTTTTGAAATTTACTATCATCACCACATAAGAGTTTAAAAAAAATTCAAAATAATTTTTATGTAGTTATAACATCCATATTCAATTTTTTTTTACTTTTTTCTGAAATTTTAGTACTAAAATTTTATTTCATAATAAATGAGTAATTTTTAAATTTTACAATTTCAATGTTAAACATGTATTTAAGTATACATCTCATTTATGGCGGTGATACCAAGATGAGACGATCGTATAATTATATGAATGAAACAATACTCCAAAGTAAGTGATTTATCATCCATGGTAATTGAGTAAATAAAAAATAGAAAAAGAATAAAATTATAAAAATTATAAAAATTACTATGTGGAGACTTAATCAACCCTATATTATATGTGGTGATATAAGTATATACACACTTTGGGAATAATTATGTTATAAAATGGATTTAAAATAAATTTAAATGAATATGAATACCTCATCCATGAGTATTATATACTATCAAAAAGTGTCTTAACAAATAAAGAAAAGAGAAGAGAAGAAAATTAATGGAAAATATAAGGAAAAATGAAATATAATTAAATGTTATGTATAATAGAGTTAATATTCATGTGTTTTATCTTATAATAATGAAAAATTATAAAATAATACTTATTTTTAGGCATCATATATGTTCCAATGATGGTTTATTATTACTAAAATATAAAAATATAAGGAATTATAAAAATTAAAAATAAATAAAAATCATATATTTATAGATCTTTTAAAAAAAATTATAGAACTTTATAGAGTATATGGATATATAAAAATAAATTAATTCATGTATTAAATGACTATTCTAAGAATAAAGTGCAAATTACCATTTTATAAATAGGATTTGATGAATTTTTTTTGAAATATTCATTCCTTAAGGATTAAGAATACAATGTTTAAGAGAAAAGTAAATCATAAATGGACAAGGTAAGATAAAAGGTTGATAATTTATAATCCACATATGAACTAATATAAGGTATACTGATTTTTTATTAATTTAAAAATCATTTTCAATGAATGGAATATCAATTATATAGAATTTTTAAGTTATTCTGTTAATTTGAGTTAAAAAATATATTGTCAATTATAAGGTTTAATTAATAATATTATATCAATTATATATCATCATATTCATCATTTAAAGTCTATAATAGAATTAACCTTTCATAATCTTTTCACAAGTACTATTTTTTACTTTTTTAAACATTAAATTAACATGGGGTAAACATTTTCATATTTATATTGACATAAAAATTAATTTATGTTAATAAGATTATATTTATATGAACAATAATTATCATATCATGAAAGTAACATTCCATAGGTATTTATAATATTTGATATTATTTTATATTAAAATATAATTAATAGGAAATAAAATTACATTTTAGCTCAAACCCTTTTTTAAAAGGAGTTCAAATGTTTTACCCAATCTCTAACCAACATAAATTCACCTTTTATCATAAAAAATTGATCTTTCATTTATCATATGTATTTTAACATTTTAGATACCTTTATTGAGTATTACATAACTTTCTACATATACATTTAATAATTGTTTGTAAAGTTCACTTTGAACTTGAAATTTTATTTTATTGAAATGAAATTAATTTACTTATCAAACTCTAATAAAATTGAAATTGAATTTTTATTTTTTAAATAACAATATTTTATATCTAAAATATTATAATATATTTTATATATTTATAAATTATTTTTAAACATCCTATATAATTATAAATTAATAAGTATTAGAATTCAATTTGAATTTAATCTCCTATTTTTAAGTGGAATTTAAATTTTACTATTTCATTAAACTTATACTCACAATAAATTAAAATACTGAATTTAAAATAAAATCCTTTAAATATTAAAAAAAACATTAATTTAAATAAGAATATCTTTTATATGCTTTACTAATTTTTTAATACAAACTATAATTATACCTCACATTTATTATTTATTGTCATACCATGTTATTCATAATTTTAAAAAAATTCTTTCCTCCTAATTATGACCTAATGATTCAAAATATACAATTTATTTTATTAAAATCAATATCTATATATTAAATCTTATCTTTTAAAATTAAACTCATAATATATTAAATTAATATATATTTATATAACAACATGTAATTAATTTAAAAGGAAGAACCTCATTCTTATTTTATAGAATTCCATACTAATTTAAAAAATATTTATAATGATAAACTAAAATATATATCCATAAAATAAATAAAAAACTACATTTAAAATAATTAAAAAATTATTTAGATAGGTCAAAATAAAAAATAATGCAAATAAAATATATTTCAACTTTTATAAAACAGCTTTTATGTTATGATGAAAAATAATAACTTTAAATTTATAATAAGTATCTAATTATTTATATAATATTATTTTGACATTAAAATAATTATATACATTTTTGAAATAAACATTTATTGAATAAATATAAATTTATCACTTAAATATTAATAAAACATAAAACTGATATACTATTAAAAATACCTAGGTTGTTACAAAAATAAAATCTCATCTTATTCATAAAAAATATTTGTTTTCATATAACATATCTTATCACATAAGGGAAATGTGATAAAAATATATATACACTATTTGAGATTCTTCCATAAATTTAAGTAATAATTTGCAATAAATTATCTAATATTGAAACCCTTTGACTCGTTAATAAATTATAAAAATTAAAACTCTATCCATCAAAACTTATTCAGTTTTAACCTCTTATAAATATATATAACAATATTTAATGTATTATTGGTATCATATACCCTTAAAATATAAGAACTAAGTTCTATAACATCAAAAACTAATGTGAGTTCCCTATGGTGCTTCTTGTAACCCTTTAGGAATTCTAGATTGTTTAATATAAGATTCCTCGTTTCCCATAGTAAAAACACTTCCCTCACTTAAAAAAAATCTACTTTCTTAAATTTATAAGTTGGTGTGGACTCTCTATGAACACTCTTATTATCCTAATAGAAAAAAAATTTACCCAATTATTTATGTAACATTATCATATAACTTGATCTTGGACCTCCCAATTTCTTCTTAGTAATCCTCAATATATTGATATGATAGAGTAAACATTTATTGAACTCATTCATGTTATAATTCATAATAAACTGCTAGAAACTTTCCAAAAGAGATTACAATAATGAATTCTATGGCCGAACCAAGGCTAATCAGTGACCCAAATCCCTCTAATAAATTTTCATATCTGATCATAGTAAGTACATGATTTGAGATAAATATACCCTCAAATATTGTATATGGAAATAGTGCTTTAGAAACTTTATATCTCTAATGTCTAGCTTCTTATTATAGATCCCTTTTAGTTTATCTATCAACCCAAAATAATCTATATTTTCATATTACTTTTAAATATTGGGGTATATATATAAATAAAAATAAATATAGATACATTAATATAATCTTTACTATGCTCACTATAAACATATTTCTCTTCTTGAATAGCATTATCAACAAAATATTTCTTATGAATTATTTCCTCTAACACATATAATTTTACTTCTTATATAGGAATGATTCTTAAATTCATATACCAGTCCAAAAATCTTATTTAATTAAGATTTTATTTGAAATTGATCTTTCCACAAATATTTTTTTTATTTAGAAATTAATTTTAAGGAAAAGGTGGGAAACCAATAAAGTCCAGAATACATAAAATAATCAAACCTCATAAGAAATTAAAACTACATTCCAGAACAAATCAAAGCGATTGTAATCCTTAACCTTAAGAAGTTTCAATTAAATGGAGGTAACCTCCATTTCCGGATTGTGTTTAATGAGATCCTCTAAGTGAGAATAAATCCTTTCCCAAGTCTGCACATACCCCTCTAGGATTGTTTTTCCCTCATTGAAACCATGTTTCAATATCCTATTATATTTTTCAATCCACAAGGTCTGTTCTTTGTTCAAATCAACTCTCAGTGGTCTTTTAAACATTATTTGTGCATCATCCTTTGATATCATGATCATGATAGACTCCTATAACATTTCTTCATTAGAGTGCATGAGAAGATCCTGGGTGTTTTCAAATTCAATGGACTAATTTTCAACATTCACCAGACCAAATGAAGATGGTTCCTCTACTAGTGTTTCAGTTGCCTCATCCACTCCTGTATTTACATGAATAATAGACCTATTGCACTTATTATTTAGCTTTTCAGTAGCTGCTTCAAAACTCACTTGGGGGGTTTACCTTTGCTTGCAGACCCAGTAATAGGAGGTCTAGGAAATTTGAGTAGTACTTCCATATATGTGGCCTCTGCATATGCTGAATAAATCCATCTAAATACATAAGGGTTTTATTTCCTTTATTTGAAGAGGATCGAAGGTTCTCTTCCACAAAATCCAATCCCTTGGGCTCCAAGGACTAAGAATCCGAGGTAGAATCGATATCCACTCCTTTTTCACCCATCCTACCTCATGAAGGATGATTATTATCATAACCATACTCCACAACAATCCCTTATTTAGATGGGGGGGATTCACCTCCTCCAAGCACCAAAAAATGATTCTAAGATCCATTATAAAAAACTCTAGGTTTAACAATACCAGCTTGAGAGGGACTTGATTTGTGCACTAGTCTCCATCCTGCTTCCTATACCACCAAATACTCTCATTGTAAATGTTCTTGAATATTGACACTAGAAGATCCATTCTTACATATTTCTTGTATCGTGAATTCATGTGAATAATTACAATAGGATCTCACGACATCAACAAATGAAGTAGATTTATGGGAGAAACTTCTTTGCACCGCACACACCCCCTCATCCTTAATTGAACCTCCTCAGACTTACTTTGACATTGATCTAACACCCAATTCATGCCTCAAATGAGCAAAAACAATTCTCAACTAGTGGTTCGGTAACCTTAAGACTCACCTCCTTCTAGGAAATTGATGGAACCCCCAATTCCCAATCATCTAGTGGATACACTTCATGGAAATTGCATGCTAAACCAGCGTTCATGTTGACATCCTCTTTGAGAATCGATGTAGCCACATTAAACTAATTCAAAACTGGCATAGAAATACCTCTTTGACGATATCAATGGGCAGAGTAACCTTGGAGGGAGAAGGTAAAACAGTAATGGGTCTAAGACTCATAAACAACTAGCTTTTTGAGTCAATATTCTCCTTCAATATCAATCCAAATGAAATATAGTGAAGGTTTATAAATCTCAACCCCTTCAAAAATTCATGAATCATTGTGATGGAGGACCACTTTGGTCTTAGAATTAACTACAAAGAAATGACCCACAAGATTTCCTAGCATCCAAAAGATATAAGGATTTTGGAAGTAGAGAAAAAAACTCAGAAGATGAGCCCAAATTGTCGTTGTCTCTAGGTCTTGATTCAAATTCATATTAAAGGACCAATGAAGGAGAAAGAAATGGAAGTTTTTGATAGAGTGTGATCTGTTAAACCATGTGAGGGATAAATCTTCATCAGAGTAAAAACAAATCATCATTTGTTGTGAGTCAAGCAACCCAACCACCGCACGATGACTAAGCCCCCATTAATAGTTTAATAATCTATCAATAATATCCACTGAAGGCCATAGCTATCAAAATTTAGCAACCAAGGTAAGTTTATGCAAGGATGAAACTTAAGAAAACTTTATGAGGGAAATCATAAGTAAAGGAGCTCCGTTGGAAAAGCTGGGGACTTTTGGCACTAGCGCAATACTGGTAAAAATAGGGAGAAAACCTGATATGGTGAAGGATGAAAAGCATAGGGAAGTACAGCCGAGAGTGTACATGATGATTCCATTTCCACCCTCCCCCACAGAAAGGGAAGGGGCTGAAAAAATGGCCAGAGTCGATGGAACCCTAGGCACCCGATGAGCATCGTGCAAATCAAATCATATATTGTTAAATGTGATCACACTAAAATGATAACTCTTTTAGATTTTACATCATATTAATTAGTGAGATAAGATAAATATTTTAATAAGTAATGTGTTATAGTTTTCATTTTTTTCATTTCTTATCTATTTAGCTATACCATCATGTTAATCATATAATATATAAATCTTAGATAGTTGAGAAGATAACCCCTTACACAATACATTATTTGGATTACCTCAACTCTATTTTTCTTGCAACCATAAATTTAGGGTTTAAAAAATAATTTTAATCCAAAAATCTTGATAAATGTGGGAATCTAATCCTGTTATGGTCACCCATAACTTTCCTAAATTATATAAGATAATCCATGGGCACCCTCCTTTGGAAGAACGTACTTGGTTGGATGATTGGGGACTTGACTATTATCAATTTAGAATGAATATAACACTTATTATTTCTAATAGGTTTTAAAATATAACCATCTTATCTCATGTATTCACTTTTATATATGAATTATTATAAAAATTTATATTTTAATAACATATAAATTAAACCAAATTAATTTTTTCAAAATATATTAATGTTTAAGTCATTATTAAACTCATTATTTTCATTTATTTTAAAAAAATGGAAATTATACTCACACATATACATCCAATATATAAGGAATATGAATTGTGTTCATATAAAGGTTTTAAATCCTAAAAAACTAAAATATTCAATATAGAAAGCATAGTTTGATAGGAATCCAACCCACTTTTCTAAATATATTTTAAGATCCCATGATGATGAGAAATCTAAACCAAATTCCCACTATGTAATGACCTATAATTTTATAAATTAAATTCCCTTCTGGATGAATATGAACCTTATTAAGTAATGTAGTGAAACAAAACACATGCACTTTATTTCATTTGTTATTTTGAACTTTTATAAAGTAATATGACTATCAAGATTAAAAGGACATTAAGATTCATAATAATTATTAATATATCCATTTTATAGTTGAATTTATAATAAAATATAAATAAAAAATAAGTAATAAGATATGGTACCTACCAATAGAATTATACCCAGTGAAGCCCATTTGTCAATGGTTTTGAGGGAGATAGCATTATAAATTTTTTCCCTTGACCAATCCCAATCCAAGATTAAAAAATTGAAACTCATTTTAATCTATTTATGAGATAAGTTCAATCTTGTAGAGATCACCTCCCAAACCATGTTCACTAAACCACCCCAATAAAGCACCACCATCACACACCTTACGCTTAGGGAGTATGTTAATGAAATAAAGGGTTTTCTATCTAGAACCTAGTAGTATGAATTTTTATATTTTATTTTAAATAAAATAATTATTATATTGATCCTTTTTCAATATTACTTCATATATATACATGATTATATAATAATTTTGATAAACATTAAATTTTTATACAAAAAAACCAAAATTTTATATTTGGGAAATATATAGTTTTAATTAAATGTATTTTCTATAAATCCAATAATTTTGAAATAAATTTTATTTTTATGAAATATATTTTATTAAAAAATATTTATTTAAAAATAAATTATAATATAATTTAATTAATTCACATGCATTTTTTTATTAAGCTCATAAAGTTGTTTGTGTCAAAAACACTAGTATTTTTCAATAAATATGGATTTTTATTTAAGTGTAAATTAATATATTTATAAAATTATTTTTGGTAAAATAAATATAATTTATGAAATTAGAAAATTAAAATTATCCAATGGTGAATTTCTCATACTTTTCTAAGACAATCAAATGTTTGGGTAAAAAATAAATATGGTATAAATATATGGTAAATAAAATGAAATCATAATGGTATAAAAGTTATGAAATAATTAATATAAGACTAATAATTTACTAAAATATGGTTTCCCATTAAAATAATTTGTTTTTGAAGTAATTTTATTAATTTTACAATCCTATAATGAATCCTCCAAAACCTATATTATATTTTGATGTTTTGAAAACAATTCTTTCTGAACATGAGTCACTTCCAAAAAATTAACGGTATTATTTTAATGATTTTGGTTCATAACCTAATAAAATATTAGAAACCAATCCTCTTGGGTAGAAACAAAGTTGAAAACTATGGTAAGTCTCATGGGATTGATTATTTTATTACTTGGAGTCCAAAACCTATGTTTAGAAATTAATAAAGAATTCCACACTATTTTTCTATAAATATCCACCCAACTTCCATTTAATATTTACTATAAAGTCTTTAATCATTAATTTTCTCTCTATACACCTCTATAAATCCATCCTAAGTTATTCCCAATCTCTTAAGAATCTTCTCCCAAGCATTTAGAACCAAACTCTCAAGTAAGGGATTCTCTTCCTCTTCATTCCACTGCTTTCTTTTTATTAAGAATTTTGAATCTCAATTGACTCTATTTTCATGGGTTTATAAATCTCCCTTTACATAATTTATTTTATAATAATTAGATATTATTTATCCTCTATCATTATATCCTTTTCCTTTTTCACTACTGTAGAAAGGTATAGGATCTCTCTATCTCTCTCTCTCTCTTTTACATTCAAGCACTTACTTTGTATTGATCCTTTTTATTTCAAATTATTAATGTTGAAATACATTTTTAAACATCCCATTTACTATCCCTATTATTAAAAAGTAATTATAGACCACTTTTTTACTCTCATAAAACCCTTCCATGTTTCTTTAATTACACCCATTATTCTGCCAAAATTATTTTGTGATTTTCCATGAAAAACTTTTGTATTGTGAATAACCATACCCATTTTAACTTAAGGGTATTCTTTTAGTTCTAATTATCATTAATTTATTGTTTTCTCTTATTTTCTAAATCCATACTCTATAATCATGGGATTAAAAGTGACTAAATATGTTCTTATGTAGTATGATCTATGTGGCACACAAATGCATGTACAAGATATGAATATGGATAGTGGAAAAAGAGTTATATATCACTCCAATGCACTAGGAAATGTTTTCATCTCATTATATACCATGAATGCTTCATGTGTGGTTATCCTAAGAACACTATGTTCTGATGTCTTGGCAGTTATCCTTGACTTATGCTTATGATATCATGTTTTATGTTGTTTCCACATTCCTTTGTTTCCTTGATGTTATCATCATATGTAATGATTCAGTGTTCATGTTTATGATTCTCACCCTTCTATGTCACCTTTTATTCCTCTTAACTCACATTTACTACTTTATATCATTCCTTGATTATTCCCTTACTGGTATTTATAACTCACCCATTTCTTATGCATGTCCCCAGGTTATCCCATGTAGTATTAGAGGATCAATTTAATTTAATGTAATTTTATAAAGTTTTAAAATAATTTAATTATATCCCTATTTCAAGTTATTTTCATATGTACCTAATTACACAAATAAATTATGCCTCTCATTCCTTTGAGATTGTATTACATACACCTTTATGTAATAAATCAGGAAATAAAGTATATAAAATATGAGTTTTCATAGTTGGTATTAGAGAAGGGTATAGTTATTTTTGGGTATTAGGATTCAAAAAAATAAAACTAAACATAGAAAAATATCCTGAAATTTTCATAAAATATAGAGTTATTTGTTTTTTGAGAAAATATATCCCAATCTAGATACTAGAAATTGGGAATTATTGTGGAATTTATATACATTGGGGTAATAACTCTAAAAGGGATTGTTGGGTTTTAAATAAACATGTACCTAGTTCATTAAAAATAGTTATAAGACTGAACACCTGGCTAGACACTCATGGAGGATATGATTTGGTTAATAATGTTCTTTTTACAAACCATTATGAAGGGAAAAAAATTTATATACAATTTAACATTGTGAAATTGGTTGTGAATAACTTATATTGAAACCTATAAATTCATAGGTTAATTAATGCATTACATTTATAAGTTATTACTTCAATGTTTATATTTTCCATTTTATATGTTTAATAGTTTGAAAATTTTAATCCCTAAGTTTATTTTGGATGAAGAAATTGATTAGAAAAATAATAAAATAGTGAAAGGTGGTCTTATCTTCTATTAATGAACTTAAAATGTCCTATGTGACTATGGTTTTATGAATTATTTAATATCAAAAAAGTTTAGTAGAACTATTAAAACACTACCTCAAAACATGGAAGTTGATATATTGGTGAAAACTGAAAATGTGGAAATTATTTTTTACCAAGAATATAACTTCTCCCCAGTCAATATTTTCGGGATGAATTTCCCGGTGAACCTTGTGATATTCCATTTAAATAAATTATATTGCATCCTGGGTATGGATTATATTTTCTTATATAGATCCAACATTAATTTTTGGGATAATGAAATAAACCTATGTATTATAAATCAATTTCTGATACTATATAAGTGTAAGGAGGCTGATGAATCTTATTTTGAATCATTATCTCAATAATGGATATTATTGATTTATGGTAAATTTTATCTAGCTCAAATTATTGAGACTAAGGAAAATATCATCCTTGATGACATTAAATTTGTAATATAATATGCTAATGTGTTCCTAGATGAATTACCTAGTCTTACTCCTAATCTAAAGATTGAGTTCCCTATCTAAACAATACCTAGATCTTTTCCACTATCCATGATTCTATATAAAATTTCTATTGTTTAATTGAATATCTAAATAAGAAACTATAATTTAATTTATATAAGGGTTTTATACACCCAAGTGCTTCACCATGGGGTGTGCCAGTATTTTCTATCAAGCAAAAGGATGGGTCAATGTGCCTCTGCATTGATTATTGTGATCTCAACTAGATCATGATAATGAAAAAGTATCCTCTTCCATGGATTTATGAGTTGTTTTATTAGATATGTAGAGCCTAGTAAATTTATAAGGTGGATTTTCGATAACAATATTATCAAGTAAAGGTGAATAAGGAGGATATCCCCAAGATTAATTTTTTGTATAAGGTATAGGTACTATGAGTTCCTAGTGATGCTATTCAGAACCATTAATTCTTTAAGTATCTTCATATACTTAATGAATATAGTATTTAGGGATTACCTTCATAAATTTACAGTAATCCTTATATAGAATATTATTATATACTCTAAAAAAGGGTGAACTTTACGATCATTTAAATGTTATACTGAAGACCTTGTAAAAGGAAAAGTTAGATGAGAAGTATAGTAATTGAGAGTTTTGTAAGAAAAGAGTAACATTTATGGGGAATGTTATGTCTATAAAATGGATATATTAATATGATTTTAATAAATATGAAATTTAATGATGGTATATACAAACATTTGTGGTGGAAATATGTAGTTTACTTGGATTATCTTGGTACTATTATCGATTTGTGAGAAACTTCCCATAATTTTCAAACCCATTAACCAATCTAACTTGAAAGGGAGTAATTTTTTTGGAATGATGAATGTGATCATAGGTTTAAAATGTTAAAGAAGATTCTAATCATTGTAATTGTACTCACATTACACATAAATGTGTAAGTAATTATTATTTTAAATGGGGTTTCTAATAGTGTTCGGTTTTGAACTCATGAAAAATGGAAAATTGTTAGCTTATACATCCCACCAACTAATGATCCATGAGGAGAACTACCTAATTAATAATATGAAATTAGATCTAGTTATATTTACATTAATGAGTTGTTGACATTATGTTTATATTTATAATTTTAATATATATAGGTATCATAAGAGCCTCATGTATATATTCACACAAAAGGAGCCCAATATTCACTAACAAAGGTTGTTAAAGATAATAAATGAATATTAATATTCAATTCATTACTATCATAGTAAGGAAAATAATGTGGAAGATTCTCTGAGTAGAAAATATCTTGTAACACAATCCATGAAGAGGATTGAAAGGGATCCAATATTCTTGGAAATAAAAAGTATGAGCATGGGAACAATAACAGTAATTTCATCTTACATTCCTCAAATAAATAACCAACCATCCAATACTAAGAGGATCAAGGGGGGAAATATAATGGTGAGATATAGAGAAAGGTACAGAATATCCTAAAGTTCAACTTTTATAATGATAGAGTTATAATATTTGAAACCCAGATATGTATCCTATAAAAACCATAACTGAAGAGGGAACTTCTGGATGGTGTGAATAGCTCACATTTATCTATTCATACATAAAGAAATAAGATGTATAGATATTTTAATCAAAAAAAATGGTGGGATAACATAAAGAGGGATATTATGAATTTTATATCTCAATGCTTGATATGCCAATAATTCAAGGTTAAATAATATAAGTCTAAGGGTATGATGAAACCACTACCTATACTAGTATGTAAATGGGAAAACATAACCATGTATTTTTTAAGACTCCCTTGGGAATTTTAAGTCCATAACTCTATTTGGGAAGTAATCAATATTCTTAAAAAGTCATCACATTTCATAGTTATCATATAAGATTGATATCTTAACCAAATCACCAAGATTTATATAAGATAAGTGATAAGACTAAATGGAGTAAAAACTGTTCAGTGTATCTGATTGAAATATGAGGTTTACCTTAGGTCTATAGAGAATCCTTCTGTAAGTGTTAGATGTAGAGATGATTTTCAGCACTTATTATCACCCTCAGATGGATGGTCGGTCTAAGAGAACCATTCAAACTCTATAGGATATACTGAGATCATGTTCAATGAATTTTCGAGGATATCGGGATTAACACCTTCCCTTAGTGGAGTTCTCATATAAAAACAGTTTCTATTTTAGAATTTAAATGTCACTATATGTGGATATGTATGTGAAGAGGTGCAAGAATACAACATAATGAGATAAATATGAAGAGAATAAGTTGATGGGATGTGATCTTATCTAAGATATGATAGAGTTAGCTCAATCTATTTAACATCACATGAAATCTGTGAAAATTTGATATAAAATCTACATATATAATCGTCAACAATACCTAGATATTGAGGTCGAAGATAAGGTGTTACTTCATATATCACCATGGAAAATGTTATGAGGTTTGAGAATAAGGTAAATATTATTCCTAGAAACATCATCTCCTTTGAGATCCTTGATCACATCAAAGTTATAGTTTGACAACTAGCACTTTCACCAAACTTATCTCAAGAACATGATGTGTTCCTTGTATCCCAATTAAGAAAGTACATACCAAACCCCTCACATTTATTTAATTCAGTGGTGGAACAATTGGATAATGATATTTCATATGAGGAGTATCCAATAAAGATCTTAGATCATAAAGATAAATTTCAATGAAATAAGAAAACTCAGATGGTCAAAGTACTATGGAGGAACCACAAGTTTGAAGAAGAAACATGGGAAATAGAAGGGGTGATGAAACAAAAGTACACTCATCTATTTTAGTGTATGAAATAAAATTTCGAGGGAGAAATTTATGAATGCAGAAGAATTTATTGATCCAAAATTTTATAAATGAAATTACCTTATTAATGAATAAATACCATATTAAGTAATGTAATTATAAAAAAACATGCACTTTATTTCATTTGTTATTTTGGACCATTATAAAGTAATATTACTTTTAGGATTAAAATAACTTTAATCTTTAAAAGTATTTTTAATATAAATATTTTATAGTTACTATTATAATAAAATATAATTGACATAGAAGGAATAATTTATGCTCTCAACTAGTAGGGTCGTACCCTATGAAGCCTATTTGTTGGATCGATTGAGGGAGATGACATCACTACATTTTTCCCTCGACCAAGACCAAGCCAACATTAAGCAAATGAAACTAAATTGAAACCATTTATTGAAGAATTTAACTATTATTGATATCACCACCCAAATCATGTTCACTAATCCACCCTAAGAAATTACTATCATCACAAAACTTACCCTTAGGGCATACGTTGGTGTAATAATGGGTTATGTAACTAGATCCTAGTAGTATGAATATTTATATTCTCTTTTTTATAAAATAATAATTATATTTATCCTCTTCCATTATTAATTTATATATATATATATATACATGATGATATCAAGTGCTTGATAAAAATTATATTTTGATATAAAGAAACAAAAATTATATTTTTGGGAAAGATATAGTTTCAATTAAAACACACTTTTTTATAGATAAAAGAATATTCAAATAAAATTTATTTTTATAAATTAGTTTGATTAAATAATATTTATTTAAATATAAATGACAATATAATTTAATGAAGCTCTATTTAAATTTTTACAAGGGTTAGAAAGTTGTTTTTTGTCATAAAGACATGTATTTTCCAATAAATAAGAATTTTATTTTAAAGTGAATTTTTTTTTATTTAAAAAACAATTTTTTTTAAAATATATATCATTTTTAAATTTGTATATTGAAATTATCCAATTGTTATTTTTTTATAATTTTCTAAGTCAACCGAATTTTTGGGTAAAAAATAAATATGATGTAAATATAGGGCAAGTATTATGACATTATAATGGTATAAAAGTGATTAAATAATTACTATAGATGGAATGATTGAAAGAAAATTGGTTTTCCTTTTAAAATAATGTGTTCTTAAGTGAGTTTATTAATTTTAAAAAATCTATAATGTACCCTCTAAAACCTATATTATATTTTAAGGTTTTAAAATATTCTTTATGAACATGACTCGCTTCCACCTAATGAATTGTATTATTTTAATTAGTATAGTTATTAAACTATTATAATATTTTAAACCACTTCTATTTGATAGAAAACACAGAAAAAATCCATGATAATGTTTTTGGTTTTGATAATTTTATTACTTAGAGTCCAAAACCAACGTTTTGAAATTAATAAATAATTCCCCTTGTTTTGGATATAAATACCCACCCAACCTCCATTTACTCTTCAAAAAAATCCATTAATCATTAATTTCCTCTCCCTATATCTCTCTAAATCCCTTCCAAGGTGTTACCAAGATCTTAAGAATATCCACCCAAGATTTAGGAAGAAAACTCTCAAGTAAGGGTTTCTCTTCCTCTTCCTCATAATTAAAGTGCTTCATTTTTATTAAGAATTTTTAATCTTAATTGATTATGTTTTCATATGTTTATAAATATCAATTTACTAAAAAAATTATTATATAATAATTATAGATTATTTATACCGTCTCATTATGACCTTTACCTAATCTGTCACTTTGTCAAAGTAAGGAATATCTCTCTCTCTCTCACCTTTTCTATTCAAGAACTTAATTTTTATTAACCATTTTGATTTAAAAATTTTATATTTATTTTTTTACACACCCCCTTTAAAATTAATATGATTATAAATTAATGAGATACTACCTTTTACTCTTATTAAACCCTTCTAGTAATCTTTAAATACACCTGTTATGCTGCCAAAATTATTCCTTGGTTTTCCATACCAAACCTTTATGTTGTGAATACCAACCTCCATTTCTAATCAAGGATATTCACCTTGTCTTACCTATCCTTTATTTATTTGTTACTACCATGTTTAAAACCCACACTCCTTAATCTTGGGATAAAAAGTCATGAAATATGTTATTATGTTGTATGATCTATGTGCACACAAATACATATATATGATATGAATATGATGGGTAGGCCCAAAATTATACATCCCTTCAAGAATTGGGTAATATTTTAATCTCATGTTATACCAATAATGTTTCATGAGTGGTTATCAAAAGCACTCCATATTATAATGTCTTGGTGGTTATCCTTGACTTATTCTTATGATGTCATGTTTTATGTTATTTCCACATTCCTACTATGTATGGATGTAATTATATTATGTCATGATTTAGTGTTCATGATTCTAATTATCATCCTTCCATGTTAAAATTTTATGCATATTGACTCAAATTTACTACTTTGCTTTATGTTATAACTTTATTATTACATTAATTTGATTTATAGCTGACCCCTTTCTTATGTATGTTCCCAGGTTATCACGTGTAGTATTAGAGGATCAATGGAATTTAAGGGCATGTTATGGAGTTTTTAAATTATTTTTTATATCCCCTTTTCAATTTATTTTTATATATACCTAATTACCCAAAGACACTAGCCCTATCATTCCTTTGGGATTGTATTATGTGTATCTTTATGCAATAAATCAATAAATAAAGTATATAAAACATATGGTTTCTTATACACAATTTACAAACTACCAATCAAGATATCCCTCAATTTTAATAAAATCTTAATAATTAATTTTTATAAAACATAATGAACCTTTAGTTTTAAGATTATAACCTATAAAAAATTATATTCATGGTTAAACATAACTAAAAAATATTTCATATTCAGAATGTAACATCCTATATAGATGGTTAAACAATTATAATATTTTTTTACACTTTTAACTAAAGCATACATCCATTCATAATACAAAAATTTTATATCCATGAATAATAAAGTAGGGAATAAACTAAATAAATTAAAAATTAACACATTTATAAATGAGATAAACATTTATAAAAATTTAACAAATAAAAGAATTATAAATATTTTATAATCTAAAAATTAATTATATAAATTCCTAAATAAATAAATATAAAATTTTCAAAATTATTTTAATATTAAATCTTTCATATTATCAATTTAAATGTAATTTAATATAAAATCCTCAATATTTCAAAATATTTGATATTTATGAGAATTTTTATAATCATATAAACATTTTATATTTTATGTAAACAATTTTAATAAACTAAATATTATATATTTCATTTAATTTTAACCTTAGATAAAATCCACTAGGCCTTATTTCTAAATGGCTTAAACAATTTTTCAAATAAAGCCTTTAATATGAAAGTTTTATATGAACATTTAAGAAAATTTCATAAATAGATAAGGATTTCTATATATTTTTCCTTATTTTAAATTATAATATCCTTATAAATAAACATGAAATGTAAAAAAACTTTTAACCTATATCACATATACTAAAATGTTTTGAAACTATTTATAAGGAAAAAAAATTATTTCAAAATTCCATAACCATTTTTTGAAAAAACTATGGTGTGGTTTCTTCCACTTGAAAACTATTTCCATGGGAAACCCTAAGTGTTTTATTTGGACAAATATATTTTTAATAGTTTAAAAACTATTTTTTTAGTTTATTTAATGAAGTTTATTTTTATTCATTTATTTAAAAAAGTGTGTTTTATATCGAGATATGATTAAAATTTGGTTATTTTAATTATTAAATATTGATTATAGCATGTATTTTTAGTTGTTAGATGATTATGTGATTTGTAAAATTAATTACTCATAATTAATTAGATTATATTTTAATATGACATGATATTTTTTATTTTTGGATTTGGAGAATTAATTAAAAGGAATTAATTTTGAAAAATATGTTTTAATATGTCATGTAAAATTTCTATATTTAATTATAATAAATGATTTATTGATATACATGGAAGAAAATTTGAAAATTATAATGGTGATACACCATGAATTTATTATAAAATAAACTGACATTTGTATGGTATTTTAAATGGATGAGTTGGTGGATAATAGATAGATAGAGAGACTGAATTAGAGTAATTTATAGAGAAAGTTACATAGAGAATTATGAGTATTTTAATAGGTGGGGATTGTATCATTAATTGTTTTTTCATGGAACATTTATGAGTAGTTATATGGTTGTATCTATAAATTAGAGAGGTGAGGATTCCATTTTCTTCTTTTGATATACCTCTCATATTCTTTTGGAGACGATGAAACTTGGATGACATGGTAGACAGAAGGAGTTTAGAGAGCGAAAATTTGGTTGAGGTAGTGAGGTATATAAATTGATTTATTATAAATATTTTATTAAATTATTAAATGTATTTGGAGGTGTTCATATGCTGTAAAAACTCTACTTTCATGGTTTTAATGAAAAAGGTGTTAAAATGGTAGTTTACAACATTTGGAGGGGGTTGTTCCAAATCAGTATGGGGTTATTATATACACTAGAAAATTTTATTTTAGACTCCTCTCCTCTTATAATACATAACTAGATAGTTTCATGGGTTTATGCTAAAATTTAATGTGGTCTGACAACCTATTAGTGGTCATGCGTTCTTGAATTGAGAGTTGTACAAGGTTGTGAGAATATGGAACACTTCATGTTAATTTCATTGTAAATAGATATCTATGACCTATTAATCAAAAATTGATATTAATAGAGAAATATTATGATAATAATTGGTGGTTTACCATGGAAGGATCATTAATTTTTTGTATTGTGAAGAAAACATGAAATATCATCTAGGTGGATTCGATATTTTTCTAAGAGTTTGTTAATTAATTTATGATTTATGATTAATTATGTTCATGAAATTATTTTTCATCCATGTTTTTTTAATAAAATAATATTTAATTTAATGTGAATTTATGATAAAATTCTATATATAAATATCCATTTAAGGATTTGTTTTATTAAAATATTTAAATTTTATTTATTTGATATGATCACATGGGGTGAGTATATGCCTAAAAATGATTTTTCTGAGACTTTTTTGAAAACCTAAATGTTTTTTCATGGTAAAGATATGAATATAGAGAGTATGAATTAAAATGAGTGATGGATGGAAGAAGACTACTCATTCAATGTCATGGTAAAGGATAGGGTTTGGAGTTAAACATGTAAATAGGTATCATGTTAGTTTATAATAGATAAATCTAGATAGTGAACATCTAAATCAAAATTTATTATTCTCTTTTATGAATTAACATGAGTGAATTTTTAGGAAATGAATAGTTTTTTAATGATTTTCAAAAAATATAGTTTCTAGGGTTTAGAGAAAACTGGAAGTTTTCTAAAAGGATTATTTTAGAAAGAAAAAATACTTTATGATAGATATAAAATTTGGGTTTTCATTTATGGTGTTTTCCAAGAAAATTGTATTTGTGGAGTAATTTTTTTAATTTGTGGGTTTTGATATCATTATTCTAAAATGATTATGATAAATCAATGTTTTGGATTAAACCATTTTGATTTATCATTATTTGTTATCATTGAATTTTCTTTGGTTTACTCATGCATTGATATTATTAGAGTCTTAGGGAAATCCAATGAGTTTATAATCACCCCCAACATGTTTAATTTTATGGGTATATAGACCTAATTGGTCATGATTATGTTAAATGAATGGTTTCAAACTTTACTAGTGGAGACTCATAGAGACACTATAGAGACATGGATAAAGGATTTGATATATGGGGTATTAGTCACATTTATTTACATTTACTTAGCATATAACATTTTAATTCAATATTATATATTGTAAAACTTATTTTATTTATGTCATGAATTCCAACTGTTTTAATAAATGAGTTTTACAATCCATAGGAATCCTTTCATATTAGTTTATGACTTATGAGGTAAAATCATTCCTCAATGGTAAAGTTTATCCCTCAAACATAGTTTCCCACCTTTGGAAATTAGAGGGATGTTCTAGAGACCATTTAGATTTTTTTGGGTCTTAAGATTCTAGTTCTTAGGCCATGTCATTAGAAAATAGTATTAGATCAGGATTTTGAGTTTTATCTTGGGAAATTCACTAGTTATGGGTAATAGGATAGTGGAAACTCAAAAGTTACCCATAAAAATATGTAGCTATCATTTTTATAGTGAACCTCTAGTTTCTAGGATATCTTTGTTTAATGGAAGGCTGATGATGATATGGAAGGATGTTGTTATTTGTGGAAAGAGTTTATGTATCATGATAGGTACCAAATGACCATGGTTTTGAAAGAAAAAGGTTTTATTTACATTAAATTTATTTATAGAGACTAGGTGATTTTTTGTTTTTTAAAACATATTTGGAAAGGGAATTGTAAATATATTTTTTGAATTATTATGATTAAAAATTGAAAATTAGGGATAACTGAATGAAAGAAGTAGGAATACACTCATACATATTATGAAATAATATTCCTATGATATTGATTATTGATGATAAGTAGTCTAGGTTCCTTAATTTATAATCTATAAAAATATTCAACCTAGAAGGATTCTTAATTTACATGAGCAAGAAGTGGTGTAAAATGAAACTATGGATCCTTAAATTTTGTATGTAATTGTGTAATATATCTAACGGATTGGTAGGGATGATAATTAGGATACTTCAATGGATGTAGACTGAGCCTAAAAATTTCAAAAATATTCCTCTACCTTTTTTAGAGGTGATATTAGACTGGATAAATATAAGTAATGTCTAGAGAATATAAAGAATATATTTTAGTTCTTTTGAACAGATAAAACCTAAAATTTCAAATTTGGGTCTTTCTTACAATAGGTGCCTATAGTGAAATAGTTATAATCGGTCTAGGAAGTGAGGTAAGATAAAAATATTGTTTGGAAAGGTTTTTAGAATAATTTTAATGATAAATATTTACGATATAAACTAAAGATGTCTATAGCATGGGAGATATTGGATTTCAAGAAAGGGAATATGTAAGTTATAGACTATATATAAAAAATTATTGAGCAAGTTAAATATTTGTTAGAATTAGTTAATAATTAAAATATTAAGTCTCCAAGATTAAAGATATTATTGTGACCAAAGATATAGTCAAGGATTATTATACTAAAACTATCCACTTAGGTAGATGTGATCATTATAGAAACATCGAAAGAGCTAGAAATTATAGATACATGAGAATAGAACAATTTCCTTCCTCATCAATGGTGGGGAGAAATACCTTCAGTTGAAAAAAGATAAAGAGGAAGGACATTTGAAGAAAACCCCTAAATTAAAATTCTCTGGTATCTAAGGAGAATAGTCCATTGGAATGCATCTTGTGTGGTGAAGTTGACAATTTTATTTTTAAGTATTCAATATCACCATTTATTTATTTCAAATTTGGTAATATATGCCAATTGAATAAATACTATAATATATTATCATGAGAAAGTAGTGGGAGATAATTAAACTAAGTGCAGTGATTGAAGATTAAAATTATGAAACCAATGTAGGTTGAATCAAGGGCTCATGGTAGATTGGGAAAGACCCACAAAGAATAATGTTTAGTGCCTTAGAATATTCAAGGAAAGATCATTTTGATTGATTAGGTAATTGAAGAAGAAAAGATAGACATGATGCCTTCTATGGTATAAGATATCATTTTGATTACATATATGATTATTTATTCGTTGCTTGATATAAGGGTACCACACTCATTCATTTCTACATGCTTTGTTGATCAATTGGGATTATGAGTGGAGTATATTTTTTATTCTACAATGATTGATACCCAAATATGTGAAAGGGTTAAGAAATGGTTTAAGTATCCATCATTCTCAATAATGATAAAATATATAGATATATCATTGTACTTTTTAGTACTTGGGACAAAAAATTATGAATTAATTATCAGAATTTATTAAATGAATAAATTCAAGGCCCAAATCCGCTATTATAATTGAAGAGTTATTTTCACTACACCAGATAAGATTATTCACACCTTTAAAGGAAAGTGGGATATTCATTCTAGTGGGGTGAACCCGATAGTAAGAGAAGTTTGATTATTATGTTGTTAATTAGTATGGTTAGTACTTTTATAAATGGAGAGTAATAAATGAAATCCACTTTTTATAAGAGTGGATCAATATCCATATGTTTTTCTTAAGGATTTTCATGTATTTTCATCTATAAGGGATGTATAATTTTCTATTAGACTAGTGCCTGGAATAAGACCCATTTATTTTTATTCAAGGTATATGGATCCAAAACAGATGAAAAATTAAAGGGGTTTTTAGAAGATGTTGATTAGAAAGTATTCATCTAAATGAGTTTTTTACATGTGAATCACTAGTTTTATTTAAAAAGAAAATTGACGGTTGTTTTCATTTGGGAATTGACTAACAAAAGTTAAACAAAGTGTGTAACGACCCAAAGTTTTATTAATGGAAATCCCACTCGATCTAATTAAATGTATCTTTATGTAAAATGTTTATATAAAATTTCAACTTCTTTGGTTTTGTGTTAAGAATTTTGACCGTTGCTAATATAGCTGTTGAACAGTGATCACATGATTAGTATAAATATAGGGCTTTAACAAATCCAATTTACTCAGACAAAGGAAGCGATGACCTCATCCAGTAGAATTTCTCCCTACGAAGCCCATTTGTAAGAGATCGAAAAAGAGGTGGCACATTTGGGATTCGCTCTTGACCAAGACCAAGCTGAGCTTCATCATATCAAGCTCGAATGGGACCGTCTATAGGAAAAGTGGATGTTGATAGAAATTACTACTCGAGCAATGTTATCCAAGCCACCCCAAGAGTCGGTCACCATCGCAAACCTTACCCTTAGGTCTTATGCGGCTGTTTGAAGGGGTTATGTAACAAATCACTAGTACTATGTTCATGTACATTATTTTTGTATATAATAATGAATATAATTTTTTGTCATTATTGATACGTTGAAAATAGTTTTTAAAGTACAAATAGTGTTTTTAGTTATTATTTAATTAAGAAATCTATTTTATTAAATTAAGGTATTTTTCAATTAAATAATATTTTAATAATATTTTATTATTATTATTAAATTTATTTTATTATATATAAATGATCATATAATTTTATGAATGCAATTATAATTTTGATTAAGGTTTGAAAGCCATTTCTGTCAAAAACCATGAATTTTCGACAAATGTAAGTTTTTATTTTAAAAGTGAAAATTAGAATATTTATAAAATTATTTAGATAAAATAAATGATATTTCTAGAATCAGGACGTCAAAATTATCCAACGGTGAATTTTTCATAATTTTCGGAGACATTCAAATTTTTGGGTAAACAATTAAATATCGTTTAAATATATAATGTGTTTTATGACATCATAATGACCCAATAGTGATGTAATAAAATACTATAAGCTTTATGTTCGTCGAATAAATGTTTTACCATTAAAATAATGTGATTTTGGGTTTGTTTGACTTACTTTTCAAAGCATTAATGGACCCCTCAATACTTATTAAACATCTTGTCTTTTTAAATTATTTTCCAAGGGAGTGTGACTCACCTCCAAATAAGAAACCCCATTATTTTAAGAATTTAGGGCTTTGGACTTATAAAATATTGTTTTCCTATTCTCCTTTCCAAAAACTATGGGCAAAAACCATGAGCTGGTTTGTGGTTTGGATTAGTTTAATGTAAGGGCTCCCACACCTAAATAATAAAGAATTCACTCACCTTTCCTATATAAACCCACCCAATCTCCCACTTCCTCCTCACTCAAAGTATTTGGAGTTCATCCAAACTTTTCCCTACTATCTATATAATCATCCCAAGGTTCCCCAAGCTCCCAAGAAGCCTCTCTCAAGCCTTTGGAAGCACACTTCCAAGTAAGGGTTTTTCTTCCTTTCACTTTTTTTGACCAATTTTCTTAATATTGTTATGCCCTTTTAATTTCAATTATAAATGCTGGGGTATGGTTTCACACCTCCCCATACTACTCTATTATTGTTTTAATGATGTGAGACCCCTTTCTCTCTCATTAGATGCCTCCCATGTACACCTGTTACTATGCCAAAATTCCGAAAGGAACTTCTCTCTCTTCATTTACATTCAAGCAATACTTTTGTATCATGAATCTAAATTACATTTCAATTGTTTGGAAATTTATCTATATTAACCCCTTACTATCCATTTCATTTACATATGATGAGACACACCTTTCTCTCTCATCAACCATTTTTATGAATACTTATGTCACGCCGTTACGCTGCCGAAATTGCACCGATTTTCTAAGACAATGCCATTGTGTAGTGAATACCTTGCCCATTTCTCCATCAAGGGTACTCTTCTTTATGCACATTTACTTATTGATTATAAAGTTTCATGTATGGATTCCACATTTCTTTATCGTGTAATAAATGATTATGTTTAATGAATCCATGTTTTATGATCCATGTGGCACACTTATGCATGAAATGAAATGTTTAAGAAGGGTGCACCCTTATAGTGCTCCAATGCATTGGGTAAAGTATAGTATCATGATACGTCATGTGAAATGAGTGTTGAATCATGATAATTCAATTGCAATGAGGGTTTACTCTTTCTTCATGTGCAATGAGGATTTCATCATGCTCCATGTGCAATGAGCATTGGCTCATGCTAATTCCATATTAAGTGTTGTTTCCACATTTCCATGTTATGATTATCATGATTTATCATGCCTTTATGTTCATATTTCTCTTATGCTCTATTGATATGCCTATTGTCCAAAATGTATTTTACTCCTCATGTATTCCATATTTATTCCCTTACTGGGCTTTATAGCTCACCCTTTTCTTATGTATGTCCTCAGGTTATCCCATACAATGCTAAGTACGAGGGAATGTAGTGGTCATGTAAAGGAAGTTTTCAATAAAGATTTTGTATTTCATGTTTTAAGTTGTTATGTAATTATCCTAAGCCCCAAAGACACTAGACCTCTCGATCTTCCATGTTGTATCAAGTGAATAGTTTATTTAATAAATCATGTTTATGTTTGTAATAAAAACAGGGTATTCATAGTTGGTATCAGAGGATAGGTTTAGTTATTTTTGGGATTAGGATTAGAAAACCCTAGTAAAGCCTTAGATACAAGACTAAGTACAATAAAAACATCCCTATGTTTTGGTGAGTATTGAGTAAGTGGGTTATCAAGAAAATACATCCCTGTCTGGATACGAGCAGGTAGAGGCGGCTCTGGCACAAATGTATCCTAGGGGTAAAACCCGAAAACACTGCTTTGAGATAGACTCGAACGAGAACTGGTGCACGAAAACGGGCCTTGATGCACTCTTGGTTACGACACTCCCTGGGGATATGCTTTGGTAAATTCACAAGCTTAGTATGAACCCTTATTAAGGGAATAAAAAACCCCCTAAGAATATATGTTATAAAGTAGATCACGAAAAGCCTAGATTGAAGCCTATAGATTCATAAGTTAAGGAAATAAAATTTAATTTATAAGTCATCAACTTTTGTCTTTGGATTACCCTTTATGTGTTACCCCTAAATTTCATTTTATTCCAGCCAATGGATGGTAATAGGAGGACTCGAGCTAACAACCAATGTGAAGATTTGTGTGATGACTATACTAATGAGATGCCCAATCCAATGGGAGTGGGAATCGCGAACTTTGTCATGCTTCTCTCTCAGCTAACTCAGGCTTTGAATAGAAACACATGTTAAGAATAATGTTCAACCCCCCCTAAGAAAGAACAAGTCGCTATCAAGAGTTTTATGAGACAAAGGCCTCTTACTTTTAGTGGATCATCTGATCCCACGATTGCTGAACAATGGCTCAAATCCATTGAAAAGATCTTCTCCATCCTTTAATGTTCTGAACAAGAGAAGGTTCTCCTGGATTCTTATCGTATGGAGGGTGAAGCTGATCAATGGTGGACGTTGATCAAAAATAAAAATCCTGAGGAGGAGATCAAGGTGTTGGAATGGAAGAATTTCCAAAAGATGTTTTTCGATAAATATTTTCCACGCACCCTCCAGATTAAGATGGAAAGGGACTTCCTTTATCTCAAGCAAAAAGACAAAGAATCTATTGGAGTGTATGAGGAAAACTTCACAAGGGTTACATGATATGCTTTCAGCTTTGTCGTTACCCCTGAATGCAAGGTTGACCACTTCTTTGGTGGGCTGAAGCCTAGCCTGCAGAAAGAATTAGCGATTAGTGACTTAGACAACTATGAGGAAATTGTCCGATGTGCCCTCAAGGTCGAAATGGAGATCGGGGAATCACAATGGTATCATGGGGACAAGAAGCATAAGGTGGACTTCAATGCTAGCGGTCTGATGGATAAATCCAATGGTGCTAAGAAGATCCAGCACCCCACTTTCCAAAAGTGCAGAAAGAAGCACCCTGGAAATTGCCTCAAGGGGACGAGGAAATGCTTTAGGTGTGGAAGAGAAGGGCATATAGTTGTTAACTATCATCAAGAAAGACCCGTAGCTGCGACAGAGGATAAGAACACTCTATTCGAACCTCAACGTGTTGTTCATTGCTGTAACTTCAAAGAACCGGGGAATTTTTCAAATCAGTGCCCTAATCTAAAGGTTTTCAGAGGCAACCAACAACCTCTAAGGCCGAAAGGAAGATATTTTTCCATCACTTCTGCCGAAGTGAACCCCGACAACGAAGTGGTGATAGGTACGCTAGTTATTCATTCAAGAATAGTGAACATACTTTTTGTTTCAGGTTCTATTCATTCTTTTATATCTCAAAATTTTAGTAGAACAATCCCAGCACCACCACAAATCATGGAAGTGAAGAAGTCGGTGAGTAAGAAAAATGGGGCAATCATTGCATCCCATGAATATAAGTCCTCCCCTGTTATAATATGTGGATTGAACTTCCCGGAGAACCTTTTAATACTCCCTCTAGTAGAATTTGATGCAATTCTTAGCATGGATTGGCTTTCCTTATATAAGGCCAACATAAATTGTCGTGAGAGGGAAATCACTCTCCATGTGGAGAATAAACCCCCGATTTTGTACAAGTGCAAGGAGGATGATGAATATTCTTTAGCTCCATCATCTCAAGCGTGTATATTATTTCCCTATGAGAACTCATATCTGGCTCAGATGATTGAGTCCAAGGAAACAACCATCCTTGAAGACATGCCTATTGTGAGGGAATTCGCTGAAGTGTTTCCTGAGGAGCTGCCTTGTCTTCCTCCTAGAAGATATGTTGAATTATCAATTTAACTTATACTAGGGGAGCTACCAATATCCAAGACTCCATATAGAATGGCTATCATAAAGCTTGAAGAGCTGAAGAAACAATTACAGGAGAATCTGGATAAAGGGTTTATATGCCCAAGTGCTTCACCATGGGGTGCACCAGTCCTCTTCGTCAAGAAGAAGGATGGGTCAATGCGGATTTGCATCGATTATCGTGAACTTAACAAAATCACGATAAAGAACAAGTATCCTCTGCCACGAATTGATGACTTGTTCGATCAGATACGTGGAGCACAATACTTCTTCAAGGTGGACTTGCGGTCGGTATATTATCAAGTAAGGGTGAAGAAGGAAGATATCCCCAAGACTACTTTTTGCACAAGATACAGGCACTATGAATTCATAGTAATTCCTTTTGGACTCACTAATGCTCCAAAAATCTTCATGGACTTAATGAATATAGTCTTTAGAGATTACCTCAAAAAATTTGTGGCAGTCTTTATAGATGATATTCTAATATACTCCAAAACCAAGGAGGATCATGCAGAGAATTTAAGAACTGTACTAGAGACTTTGCGCAAGGAGAAGCTCTATGCAAAGTACAGAAAGTGTGAGTTCTGGTTGAAGGAGGTCTCATTCTTGGGCCATATCATCACAAGCAATGGGATATCTGTGGATCCCTACAAAACAGATGCAATTGAGGGATGGCTGAGGCCAACATCAGTAACGGATATCCGTAGATTCTTGGTGTTAACTGGATATTATCGATGATTTCGGAGAAATTTCTCACGATTTTCCAACCCTCTTACCAAGATAACTCGAAATGGAGTAAAGTTTTCTTGGAGTGATGAATGCGAAGAAAGATTCAAGGATTTGAAAAGGAGGCTTATCACTGCGCCCATGCTCACTTTACCCATAAGTGGGGAACCTTTTGTGGTATTCAGTGATTCTACGAAGAAGGTATTAGGTTGTGTGCTAATACATAATGATAAAGTGATATCATATTCCTCAAGAAAGTTGAAAATACATGAGTGAAACTATCTAACACATGATCTGGAGTTGGCAGCGGTGATCTTTGCCTTGAAAATATGGCGACATTATCTCTATGGGGAGAAACGTGAGATATATACTGACCACAAGAGTCTTAAATATATATTCACACAGAAAGATCTTAATATGCGCCAAAGAAGATGGATAGAGCTCATCAAGGATTATGACTGTTCAATACATTACCACCCTGGGAAAGCGAACAAGGTGGCAGATGCCCTAAGTAGAAATGACCCAATGATTCTATCAATGATGATAATTGAGAAGTATCCAATCTTCTTAGACATGATAAATATGGACATGGGAATCATAAAGAAGGGAATAACATCAATCCTTTCACAAATGATTGCTCCACTATCTCTTTTGGAAAATTTAAAGCATGTTCAAAATGATAGTGTGGGAATTCAAGAAAAAGTGGAAGTTATCAAAAAAGGAAAATTCTCAAAGTTTAATGTTAATGAAGAAGGAATTGTGCGATTTGGGAAAAGACTATGTGTTCCATTAAGTCTATAGCTGAACAAGGAACTTTTGGATGATGTACGTAGTTCAAATTTCTCTATTCACCTAGGGAGAACAAATATGTATCGAGATCTCCGAGAAAAATTTTGGTGGGATAATATGAAGAAGGAGATTGCTGAATATACATCAAAGTGCCTGGTGTGCCAGCAAGTGAAGGAAGAGAGGTAGAAGTCCAAGGGGATGATGCAACCATTGCCCATACCAGAATAGAAATGGGAGAACATAACCATGGACTTTGTCACTGGACTTCTGAGGACATCTAAATGCAAAAATTCAATCTAGGTTATAGTGGATAGTCTTACAAAGACTGCACACTTCATTGCTATTCTATAGGATTTCTCATTGGATCAACTGGAACAGATATATATCATAAAATTGGTAAGGCTGCATGGAGTACCACTATCTATTGTGTCTGAATGAGATCCAATATTCACCACTATGTTTTGGAAGAGTCTTCAACATGCTATGGATACTGAAATGAACTTCAGTACGTCCTATTATCCTCAAACTGATGTCAAATCCGAGCGGACTATCCAAACACTTGAGAACATGTTGAGATCATGCTCAATGAACTTTAAAGGAGGATGGGATCAACATATTCCTCTGGTTGAGTTCTCTTATAATAATAGTTTCCAATCGAGCATCCAAATTGCACCTTATGAAGCCCTGTATGGGAAAAGGTGCAGAACACCGGTATGTTGGGATGAGGTCGGTGAACTTAAGCTTCTTGGACCAGAAAGGGTCGAAGAAATGGTGGAGAAGGTGAAAACCATTCAGCAGCATATCAAGGCATCCTAGAGTTGACAGAAGAATTATGCAGATAATCGTCAACGAGACCTTGTGTATAAAGTTGGAGACATGGTTTTTCTACGCATATCTCCATGGAATAAGGTCATGGGGTTCAGAAATAAAGGTAAGTTAAGTACAAGGTACATCAGCCCCTTCGAGATTCTTGATCGTGTCGGGGCTATGGACTATCGACTTGCACTTCCACCTACCATGGCCAAAGTACATGATGTCTTTCATGTATCCCACTTAAGGAAGTACATACTGGACCCTTCACATGTACTCTCTTCTGAGGTGGTACAGTTGGATGATGATCTTTATTATGAGGAGCAACCAGGGGAGATATTAGATCGTAGAGAAAAAGTTCTACGAAATAAGACAATGCCCCTCATCAAGGTGTTGTGGCGAAACCACAAGTTTGAAGAAGCGACTTGGGAATCGGAGGAAATAATGAAGCTGAGTTACCCACATTTGTTTTAGTGTGGGAAAGGGAAATTTTGAGGGTGAAAGTTCTTAAGGGGGGAATATTGTAACGACCCAAAGTTTTATTAATGGAAATCCCACTTGATCTAATTAAATGTATCTTTATGTAAAATGTTTATATAAAATGTCAACTTCTTTGGTTTTATGTTAATAATTTTGACTGTTGCTAATATAGTCGTTGAACAGTGACCGCATGATTAGTATAAATATAGGGCTTTAACAAATCCAATTTACTCAGACAAAGGAAGAGATGACCTCATCCAGTAGAATTGCTCCATATGAAGACCATTTGTCGGAGCTCGAAAAAGAGGTGGCATCTTTGGGCTTCTCTCTTGACCAAGCCCAAGCTGAGCTTCATCATGTCAAGCTCGAACGAGACCATCTACGGGAAAAGTGGAAGTTGATAGAAATTACCACTCGAGCGATGTTATCTGAGCCACCCCAAGAGCCTGTCACCATCGCACACCTTACCATTAGGTCTTATGCGGCTGTTTTAAGGGGTTATGTAACAAATCTCTAGTACTATGTTCATGTACATTATTTTTGTATATAATAATGAATATACTTTCTTTTCATTATTGATACATTATAAATAGTTTTTAAAGTACAAATAGTGTTTTTAGTTATTATTTAATTAAGAAATCTATTTTATTAAATTAAGGGATTTTTGAATTAAATAATATTTTAATAAAATATTATTATTATTATTAAATTAATTTTATTATATATAAATGATTATATAATTTTATGAATGCAATTATAATTTTTATTAAGTTTTGAAAGACATTTCTGTCAAAACCTGTGAATTTTCGATAAATATCTGTTTTTATTTTAAAAGTGAAAATTAACATATTTAGAAACTTATTTAGATAAAATAAATGATATTTATGGAATTAGGACATTGAAATTATCCAATGGTGATTTTTTCATAATTTTCTGAGACAGTCAAATTTTTGGGTAAAAGATTAAATATCGTTTAAATATATAATGTGTTTTATGACATCATAATGATTCAATAGTGATGTAATAAAATACTATAAGCTTTATGTTCGGCCAATATATGTTTTAACATTAAAATAATGTGATTTTGGGTTTGTTTGACTTACTTTTCAAAGCATTAATGGACCCCTCAAGACTTATTAAACATCTTATCTTTTAAAATTATTTTCCATGGGAGTGTGACTCACCTCCACATAATCAACCCCATTATTTTAAGAAGTTAGGACTTTGGCCTTATAAAATATTGTTTTACTCTTCCCTTTTCCAAAAAACCATGGGCAAAAATCATGAGCTTATTTGTGGTTTGGATTAGTTTAATATAAGGGGTCCCAAACCTAAATAATAAATAATTCACTCACCTTTCCTATATAAACCCACCCAAGCTCCCAATTCCTCCTCACTCAAAGCCTTTGGAGTTTGTCAAACCTCTGGTCTACTCTCTCTAGAATCCTCATAAGGTTCCACAAGCTCCCAATAAGCCTCTCTCAAGCCTCTCTCAAGCCTTTGGAAGCACACTTCTAAGTAAGGGTTTTTCTTCCTTTCACTTTTATTGACCAATTTTCTTAATATTGTTATGCCCTTTTAATTTCAATTATAAATGATGGGGTATCGTTTCTCACCTACCCATACTTCCTTATTATTGTTTTAATGATGGGAGACCCCTTTCTCTCTCATTAAGTTCCTCCCATGTACACCCGTTACTATGCCGAAATTCTGAAAGGAACTTCTCTCTCTTCATTTACATTCAAGTAATAATTTTGTATAATGAATCTAAATTCCATTACAATTGTTTGGACATGTATCTATATGACCCTATTACTTTACATTTCATTTAAATATGATGAGACGCCCCTTTCTCTCTCATCAACCATTTTTTATGAATTCTTATGTCACGCCGTTACGCTGCCGAAATTGCATCGATTTTCTAAGCCAATGCCATTGTGTAGTGAATACCATGCCCATTTCTCCATCAAGGGTATTCACCTTTATTAAAATTTACTTATTGATTATAAAGTTTCATGTATGAATTACACATTCCTTTATCATGGAATAAATGATTATGCTTAATGAATCCATGTTTTATGATCCATGTGGCACACTTATGCATGAAATGAAATGTTTAAGAAGGGTACGCCCTTATAGCGCTCCAATGCATTGGGTAAAGTATAGTATCATGATAAGTCATGTTCAATGAGTGTTGACTCATTCTAATTCAAGTGAAACAAGGTTTTACTCGTGATTCATGTGCAATGAGGATTTACTCATGCTCCATGTGCAATGAGCCTTGGCTCATGCTAATTCCATGTTAAGTGTTGTTGCCACATTTCCATGTTATGGTTATCATGCTTTATCATGCCTTTATGTTCATGATTCTATTATTCTCTATTGATATGCCTATTGTCTAACATGTATTTTACTCCTCATGTATTCTATGTTTATTCCCTTACTGGGCTTTATAGCTCACCCTTTTCTTATTCATGTCCTCAGGTTATCCCATGCAATGCTAAGTACGAGGGAATGTAGTGGTCATGTAAAGGAAGTTTTCAATAAAGATGTTGTATTTTATGTTTTAAGTTGTTATGTAATGATTATAATCCCCAAAGACACTATACATCTTGATCTTCCATGTTTTATCAAGTTAATAGTTATGTAATAAATCATGTTTAAGTTTGTAATAAAAACAGGGTTGTCATAAAGTGACAATGAAGAATAAACATCCCTTACCCAGAATTGATGATATTTTTGAATAAATAATGTGATCTCATTTTTTTTCAAATATTAAACTTTTTTTATGGGTATCATTACTTGAGATTAAAGGAAGAGAACATTTATAAAGTGGTATTTTGATATTTTTATGCACATTAAAATTTTTTAAATCCATTTGGAGTTTTCGATGACCCTATTTTGTTCATTGAATTAGTGTATTGAGTATTCTAAAAATATTTTTATACATTTTAGATGATATTTTTTAATGAAATTTTAACATACTCAATAATGGAGGTGAATCATGCATACATCCTAAAAATTTTCTCATAAAATTTATGTGAGATGAAGAATTATGTTATGTCCTTAATGTATTACTTATAGATATAAGAAGTGAAATTATTAGGCCACATCATTTATGATAATGGGATTTTAGTTGATCCTTACAAATTAGAAGTACTGAGGTCTTGAGGAAGAATAAAATTTATTTGAGATATGGTGTTTTCCTATGATTGGCTAGATATTATCAGATATTTATTTAAGACTTTTTTAGATTAGCTTCACCCATGTTAACCATGACTTGTAAAATAGTGAAGTTTGATTAGGATGTGAAGTGTTAAGTAATATTTATGGAATTGAAGAAGGGTCTTATTCTAACCATTTATTAATTCTTCCAGATCAAGAAGATACTTATGAATTATATTAAAATGCAACCAAATTAGGCTAGGATTTGTTTTTGTAACACTTCATGATACTATGAATTTTTTCTTAAATAGATTAAGTGTTGAATAAATTGTTTTTCATGAAACACCAGACTAAAAAAAGTGTGATAAATTTTATTGAGATAAAATATTATAATACAATATAAACATTAATACATTATTAAAATGAAACTTGAACACAATAAAAATATGCAAGAGGAGTAAAACCAAAAATAAATAAAAATCCTAAAAACATTTAATATTTAACCTCATGGTTTTCCATGGAGATCATCACCCCGATTGGAACTATAAAAATAAATCAAAGAATTATAAATATAATAATCTTTTTGAGAGAGGAGTAAATATGATGAATGATTATAAGGATGTGTGTAAGACTATATACATGAATGAAATATGACAGCAATACATATGGTCATTAAATACATGAATGTTGGGAATACAGTTGTTAGATATATGGTCATTTGGTTAGCGATGCAAAGCGGGCTCGTGGCCCGCAGGCTTTGCGAGTATGGGGTGGATGTGGGGCAGGGTGGGCCTAAATTTTTTGACCGTTTAGAGTGCGGGCCAATGCGAGTAGAGCCCGCGTGGGTGTGGGCCAATACGGGTTGAGCCCACGCGGGTGCGGGCTTGCCCGTGGGCCTGATTTAAAAAAAAATATATTATTTTTACAATATATGTTTCTTTAACATTTTAGTTTTTTAAATAAAAAATCATGGTTAAATGGTGAAATATGATTTCTCACCGTAATGGTCATATTAATTCACCATTTATTCACATGTAAATTTTAAATAGACCTACATTTATTGTTTTAAAATGATAATATACTATTTATATAATAATTATTAACCATATTCACATGGTGTGTCAACCCATATATCGAAAAATGGAACTCATCGCCCCTGCGCATGGTTTCAATTCTATAAGAGTTATTATAATCATAATATTTTTTAGGTTGATTTAATTTTTTTATTATTTAATTTTATTTTTTTTATTTAGATAATTGGATAGAAGCTCGTGAAATCACTAATAGCTTCCTCTGAAACTAGCTGTTACCTGGAGGGACTTCATTCATTCAGAGGTTTAGTTATTCATATCACCATATAACCAACATAATCATTCATCACCCATCACTGATCACTCACCTACTTTCTATCGCAATAGTTCGCCACCACATTGGCATTACTGCATGCCACCATTAACCCACAAAAAAAATGTTCCATCACATTCTTTAAAACTCTAGTTATTGTTAATTCATACTTCTCCCCACAAATACCTTTAAGAATGATAAAAAATACAGTATTTAAATGATTATAAATAGTATTTTTTTGCAAAGGTGGGTAAGCCCATGGGCAACCCGCGGGTTTATGCGGGGCAGAGCAGGCTTGAAATTTTTTGTTCGCATTATATGCGGGCTTTTTCAGACAAACCCCACAGGCTCAAACTCGTGCGGATTTGGCCCACCCCGCCCCGGCCTGCCCGTTTTGCATTACTACATTTGGTATATAAAATGGAAAAGTTGTTTAATTAAAAATAATATAATTTAAAAATAATAAATAATAATATAGAAAAAGAATATTTAATTAAAAATATTTTATTATAAAAATATTTTTTTATGCCTTAGAAATATATTATTATTATTATTAAATAATTATTTTAATAAAATGAATTAATAAAAATGAATGTTTTTTAATTAAAATAAAAAAAATCCATGAAATAATTTTGTATCTATGAATAATAATAATTTAATTAATCATGACTAATTAAATATGATTTATTTACAAAAATTGTTCTATTATATATTATATGTTTCTATTTAAAAGATAAATTTCTATTATTATTATAAATTTAATAAAATAAATTATATATATATTAATTATCAATGATTTATTGATTTTTAATTGGTTAGAAAAAAAATTAATGTTAAAAAGATATATTTTCAAAGAAATGTTTTTTAAAGTGTTATATATTTTATACTAATAAATTAAATTGATCACTTTAAAATGATTTGTATAATAAAATGTTTCATTTTAAAAACCAACATAATAACACTGACTTAATTTTTAATTTAGATGAAATAGGATTTAGACAAAAAAATTCTTAAAAAATTATTTTTTATTTAAAAAAATAGTTTTGTATATATATTTTATCATTTTAATTAAAATATAAATTTCTTATATTTATAAATTAAATTAGATTAGATGGAGTAATTTTTTTAATTATCACCTAAAATTTATGTAATTTGGTTAATTTAATTTTTGTCCATAAAAAGAAGTTACCAAGATAAAAATTGAATTATCATGCTAAAGGTAAAAAGGTGTTAAAATTGGGTTAAAATAAGTGGATATGAAAAACAAAATATCATAAAAAATATCTAAACATTTGTTTATGAGTTATTTATAATTAAAAATATATTCAATATATATTAATTTACACTTTTTATCCACTTTCTTAGGCAATGAATATTTATGGAAATGCCACTCAAAATTCACCTATAAAAGGACCCATACTCTAGCCTTTTCAAACCACTAAAACCATTCATTTTTCTCTTAAATATCTACCCATTTTCCCAATAAAAAATCTTATTATACATTTTATAACTTTTGGTTCCATGAAGGAAGTTTAAATCCTTCATTCCAAAGGGACCCATGTCGAGAAGTAGAAAATTCATCAAGTAAGTATCTAAGTTATTCCCTAACTTTTTCAAATACCTTATTATCTCCAAACTTTATAATTATATTCCTACACTATAATGATGGTATAATAAAATCATTATTATTTTATGGAAATGACACTACTATTATATAACTCTATACTATTACTCATTCATTGGTATAACATGTTCTTGTTTAGGTCGGTTTAACCACAAACATGAATGATGCTATACCAACATCGATACTTTCCCAAATAAATTTTATCGAGATATTAACACTGGTAATATATGATATTAAGAGGTAATATATTTCATGAATACATTTTTGGAAGGATGACACAAAAATTTATAATCAATATTAAGTTACGTATTTTTATCGGTAAATAACCTAAAAAATATTTTTTATAGATTCCATTCGCATGGACCATCCCATATTTCCCATACAATTTATAGGGTAATATATAAATAATTAGAAAAAAATTATTCTACATCCTTTACTAATATTGTAATTATTAAATTTATATCAAATAATAAGGGCCAACATCACCATTATGAAACATGCACTAAACAATCAATATTACTAACATTTGATGATGAAAATAAACAATAACTAACTAATATATATGTAATAAATGATTATTATTAAAGATAATAAAAGCTAAAATATATGAATAAGGTTATGAAATATGTTATTAATAAGTTTTTTTTATTATACAAGAGGAGAATCCACTTTCATGGAAGTCGATGGTATAAGTAAGGGTTTTCTTTTTAAAATTATTTTTTAATTTGAGACTGTTATGGATAAATTTCCATTAGGGGAAATTGAATGAATTTTTTTTGAAACCAACTATATTTTCTTCTCCTTTTTCTTTTATGATATTTATATATCCTCTTACCATTTTATAAATATTTTCAAAATCAATATTCCTATCAAATGTTTTAAGTTTTATCAAAGAAATTTTGATTCACATTATTATATAAAATATTTTCTTAAAAAGGCATAAAAATATAAAGGGTATATCTACTTCTTTCTCCAAGTGAATTTTAATACTCTTATAAAAGTGTTTTTATTATATGTCAATATCCTTTTATGGTTCTTATGATTCATTAGGAATATTATCCAATGAAAAAATCCAACTTATTTCTATGTATGGTTTATGATAATTTCTTATGTATGTTTTTGTGGAACCCATTTCTTTTCTTGGGTTAAATAAGATATGAGGGAATTATCAATGTTTTCAAGTTCTTATGGAAAAAATATTTATGGTTTATCATTATGCGATGGGTGGTTCTGTTATAGACCTATAATTCATTGGGTAATGTTTTCATCTCATGATATTAATATTAGATAAGGTTGGTTAGAACTTGTACACTTTGTCAATGGATAATAGAGGTTAGCTCATGTTCACTCTATTATGGGAAGGTGTTCAGCCAAGACCATTATGATATGAATGTATTGGTAGTTATCCTTGACATATGTTATTATTTATATTATTTTATTCATGCCAAATTCTTATATTATGCAACATACATATGTTATGTTCTCATTGCTCATGATTATTGACTCATGTATTATGTTGTGCTAAAATCCTTAATCCACGACTCATGTTTTATGATATGTGGTATGATTTACAGATATGAAGTCCATGAAACTATATTTTGTTATTATACCCATTTTGTGCTCTTATACACACTTATGATCTTACATTTATGTCTATTATATTTACCCTTATTGAGAATATAGCGTCACTCTTTCTTATATTTCCATTCCCTAGGTTATGGAGGAGAATATCTTTTATGATATGTATAAAGGGAATCATGTGAAAATACTATTTGTGGTATATGATTAAGATGTTGTAAAATAATTTTTTTATGTATCTAATATCCAAAAAGACTAAAACATAAGGTTTTAGGGTGTGATTTATTATGATATGAAATTAATATTCATGTAAAATTATGTAATATATATGTATGTTGTGATCGGTCACCATAGTTATTATCATATTAAGGTTTAGTTATTTTTTTGGGATTAGGTTCTTAATAATAATATTATTTAACCTAAAACATCCTATATTGAACCAAAACTAGTATAATATGAAACTAAAATTTCATAAGTTTAAATAATGGTGTCATGATCTAAGATATATTATGATTTATTTTATTTATTATATTACTAGATACTTTTATTATTGTTTCTTAATAATCACACTAACCTTTTGGTTTTAGTCAATGAATCTAACAAGGAGGAACCAATTTAGTAAATAATTTTATGGGAAATGAAATGAATATCCCATTGATATACCAAATGGGATGGGGCTAGTGTAAAAAATATCATAGTAATGCTCAAATAACTATCTCAATCTATGAACAATAATGTGAATCATTCTAAACTCCCTAATTTTCAAATGAAGTAAAAAATAAATATTGATTATTTTATATAGGAATGACCACCCTCCTTTAGGGGGTTTTTTAACCCTATAATATCTATGTAATAGATCAATGAAACAAAATATATATTCTATATTATCCAATGATTAAGGCAAATTTTGTTTTAATAATTTATCATTTATAAGGCAAGGTATATAATTGGTTTACCCTATTTAAAAATATGACACATAATAAGAAAGTTGACTATATATAATGATTGGAGTTTAGGAAAATATTATTTATAAAATATTTTCCCAAAAAACTTCATATTAATATAGAGAGAGAATTTCTAGAGTTCAAAAAAAGAGGGATGAATCCATTAGCACCTATGAAGAAAATTTTACATCAATTTCAAGATATGTCTTTGGTTTTATAATTTACCATTAGAGAAAAATATATCATTTATTTAGTGGATTAAAACATTTCTCTGAAAGGAAGTGGATATAAGGGACTTGGGTAGCTATGAAGAAATTTTTTTATGTTCACTTAAGGCAAATATGGTATAAGTCACCAGCCTTAAACATTACGTAATCTTGAGTTATGTTAAGAATTAACATTGAGGATCTTTTTAGGTTTAGAGATTTATAAAATTAGGTTATAATTCATACATAACAACTTAAATATTACAAAGTATACACTTCTACTCACTATCTATTTTTATGAAACAAAAAATTTTAAAAATAAACATGGTTTCTTTCAGGTTTAAACATCACAAATTTTCCATTGATTCCATCCTTGTCTCTATCCTCCTTTTAATCCCATGAAAACTTTTTAAAACCTAGGATGAGCATACAAATCTCAGTAATGGATATGCAAAAAACGTAAAACTATTAGCCTTGAAAAAACATGTAAACCATGAATAATTATCATAAATTAATAATTTTTACCTTTAATATGTAGTAAATACTCTTCACTGAATATAATCTCTTTGCTTGCCCTTTTTGTAATCCAAAGATTACCATAAACCCCTAAAAAGCACATATAACATATAAAGGTAAATTTGAACATAATAATTCTTAAATGGAATAACGATATGGTCAACTTCCACACATATAACTCTTAAAAATGGAATAGCCATATGACCAATTTTCATACATATCACTCTTATAAATAGAATAGTTGTACGACCGACTTCTATACCCAATGCATTGGAGGTTATAACAAAAGTACTCATCCTTGGTTTATCATGGGACCACCCTTATTTGGTTTATCATGTGACCACCTATATTTGGGTTATCACATAACCAACTATCAAATTTCCAAGTACCCTTATATAATAATAACACATAAAAGATTACAATTATCAACATTTCACACATAAAATTTCATTTTCAACCACAAGAAATCATTTTAAGATATTGAAATAGTCAATCTAATTTCAAATCCATTTTTAATTCCAAAACACCCAAAAAGTGAAAAATTAATTTCTTTTCCTCTTAAAAAATATTAAGGATTATATAGTAATAAAAATATCAAATAACGGTTATGGTGACTGAGAAGTCGTTGTCGCCGTATACGTTAAGAAAACATGCCTTTTGAAACTTTGTAAAGAAAGTAAAATGATTCTTATAAAAGATTCATTTTGAAAAACTTAAAAATATAGACATAAAATGTCATGTATAATCCTTTTATATCCATATAAATAAATATGTTAATTAATATCATGAATAAAATATTTGATAATTAAATCTTTAAACGTTCAAGGTGTCCCATACCAATTTGAACATTTTAATATTAATCTCCATGAATTAATACATTTACTGAGACTTTAATTAACATTATTATATATAAAAAATGGATATTAAATTTGTTAGTGTATTTATATACACCTAATAAAAGAATAAAGGTGTATATTATCAAGAAATTCCTCGATGAAAGAAGATTGAGATGAAGTCCCTTACCTAGAGTCTAATTCGTTATGTGTTTTCTTTATCTTCCAGAATAATAAAATTTGTTTAATTTAATATTTATTTGTAACATTTTTAGTTTTTATTATTCCTTTTATATCACTTATTACCAGGTTATAATATTTACACAATTATTTTAGTTCATATCATATGTTTTGTCGATATTTCATTCTTGAGTCGAAAATGAACTTGGAATAGTGTCAATAGTCCATGTGGTCATAAGTTCTTCATATCCAGAATATAAAAGATGAATAAATATATTATATATTCATTATATATTTATTTATAATAATATTTGAATATAAACTAAAAACACTGTTCATTTAGACTGTAGGCTATACGTATGCATGAACGCTATTTTTTTTGTTTTTCCTATCGTATTGAAAGAACGAACATTAACTGAAATTTAATTAAATATGTATACATATATAATATAATTAAAGTAAAATTAATATTTCATTTATATCATATATATTTACTAAAACAATGCTTAATACTTTCCATGTGATGTGTGAATGAATCACATCATTTTGAGGAGGATGTAGTCCACACGTTCCCAAATAAAGTTATCATATAACCTCAATTTGGAAAGCATGAAGGTATGTTTAATATAAAATTTACAGAATATTAAATAGGTTATAATATAAATATTAAAATATTATTTGACCAGAATAGTGGTTTTAATACCATCCATGAACGTGGTAAAGGAAAAAAGAACAAAAACATTATTCATGGAGGTGATTAACCAACACAACTTTGGACAACAATTTCATTTATTTTAATAAGAGGTGGCGAGAAATGAAATGGATATGATATATTAAATTATAAAAATAAAAGTCTAGTATTTAAATGATTATGGAGTTATTATTCATTTATGGATGAATGAGGTGATTAGAAAGTAGAAAAAGAAAATAAATTAAGAGAGGTACTTTGAGAAAATTACCTCTTGAATATCCTCTCCTTGAAAGACCATTAAAGACCATGGATTTAGTATTTTAGTGTTAACATAAGAACTTGTACGTGGGAAGAGTCATGAGGAGAGTTTTGTGTATATATTTTAGGATCTAAAAAGCTTTCGGGGACAAAATGAAGAGGTGAGGGTTGTTATTTATACTGGAGGAGAGGTGAGTTCAATTTATTAATTTATTGATTATTTTACTTTAGAAGATAACCATATAGAGGTGGAATTAAATCACATGAATTTGTATTTTAATTAATTTTATATAGGATTTTTAGGGTTGATACACACCTCAAACAAATTTTGTATTTTTTTGGTATGTTAAGATTTTAACTTTTAATTTTAATCCTTGTCAAAATTTTACTTTTACTGCAGTAAATATTTTTTTTACCATGGTAACTTTTTTTATATATAAAAATAACATTGAACTTACAAAATTATTTTGAACTTATAATTACAAATATTTAATCCATTTTAACTAATTCAATTCACATAATTTTTAAAATTATATTTAAAATTAAGTCCACAGACAAAACTAAAAAGCGGGTTTTTAAAGTGAAACATTCAAAAGTTTGAAATGATTTTATACCTAATTTTAATTTGAAATTAATTAAAATGACTAATATTTTATTAAATGATTAAAAAATATAATATAAATATACATTAAAATCAATTAAAAGGATAATCTAACAATATAAATAAATTAGATGAAACAACAGTTTTGAATTAAAATGTAGTATTTTTTCACTATTCACTAGAATATGAAAGTTATCAGAAAAATACCAAAAATTTATATAAACTATATTTTGATACCCCTATTAAAAATAATAAGTTTATTTTTTCAAATGAAACTTATAAAAGTGTTAAAAACTAGATTTAAAATGGGTTCTCCATCAAAAGGTTTTAAATATGCCTTTTTTGAAAAATAATTCTTTTAAGCATAAAATTGAATTTGATCTTATATAAATGTATATAAAATATATAATATTAATTTAAATAATTATATTGAATATATATTTCATTAATAAAACCCAAAAAGAGTGATTTTATTATTTTATAGAAAAAATTATTTGAATTTAAATAGTTTTTTAGAAAAACATTTCCTTTTATTTAAAAAGGGTTTTACTTTCAATATAATTAATTGTCACCAAAGAATTAATTATAAACATGTGTAAACCATATTTTCATAATTTAATGAATACTATTTATTCCCTCTATTTTAACAGCTAGGTTAAATAATAATATTTAGTTGTTTTCTTAATTTTTATGTGGCGTATCATGTACGCTATTGAACATAGTGTCTCTTTTTAGAAAAATCAGGATGTTACATTCCCCCACAATTTGGAAATTTCATCCTCACAATTTGAATTCAAGGTTAGTAATAAAGGTTTGAATTTTCAAAATACCTATAATAAAACCCCACATCGGAACACCGTTCAATAAAAAATCCTCTTAAAAAGATAGAAAGAGAAGTACGAAGATCACCTGAGATAACAAATACCAGGATTACATGTAGAAAAACATGGATATGAAGGAGGAAACTAACCATAAAGTAATGATGTAGAGTGATAGAAAACATTTTTAGGATAAATTTAACAATCACAAAACCATAAATTTGTGATGGGTTAAATGGTATTTGATTTTGTAGTAGGAAAAGTAAACAGAAAATGTTTTTATTATACGATCATTTTCATAGAGTTAAGGAATTATTTTACTAATTAGACTAAGAACATAAATAAATATACTTACTTAAAAATTATACTTTCATCCTTTAATAAAATACCACCAAAAAATCATCTTTTTCTCCAAATGATGAGTATTAAGAATTAATTATTCATGGTTAGAGCACTAGAATCAACTTCTAGAGAATTCCATAAACCAAAAAATAATAAATATTTATTTCTCCTATCTTTAGAACATAACCAAACCAAAATGGTTAGTAAAAGAGAGGTTAATTCCAAAAAATAATAAACCAAAGTACGACTAAAAACTAATTTTAATATCCACAATTCAACAGTAATACACAAACATCAATATAGACCATTCAATAAATAAATTTCCTTAAAAATCCTCAAAATAATGTAAACTAATATTGAAACCCAAAATCTATAAGCATTTGATAAAATATTCTTCCAAGATAAATTTAAAGATTTATCTCCAAATAAAATCAATCGCGCTTAATGTATCATACCAAAAATGTAATTTACAAAATCACATATTCTCCAAGATTGGTTAATCATTTCTATAAATAACCCAAATCACCTTAAGTCCTCAATAAAACATAGATTATTCCAAAATAAAATTCACCCATTACTCCTAAAATTAAATCCCTTAATATTTTATTTTCCTTTTACATATAGGGTTCCCAAAATATTAAACAAACTTTAAAATAACATTTATCTCCTAATTCAAAAAATAGTTTCTAATTCCAAGGATATCCATTTGATAAAAAATAAGTTCCCATAATCAAATTCTTCTTATTCCATCAACTCATTTAAGTAAAAATAAAAAGTCATACCAATTAGAGAATTCACGTAGGGAAGTATTAGGTGATACATCCTTATCATACTTCAGTTATGGGTTCAATTCCCATAGCCTTTTCTGACATGGAGGGTTTTCACCCTTTCTGCAGGCTATCATTTTCCTAAATTATATAATTTTATAACATAAAAAATTGAGATAAAATCCTAAAAAATAACAATAACAAGTTTTATCCTAAACTTTAATATCATACCTTTCATTTTGAAACCAAAAATATAATAACCCATAATTACCAAAAAATCATAAGAACCCTAAAGGTTATCCCTAAATTTATAATTATTTCCACAAATGACAATTCTTCATCAAATAATTTTTTTTTATGAAAACATAAGGATAAATCAAAGTCAAATACAGTCTCCATAATGTAATCACACTACCAAAAGATTTCTAGTACATTTAACCATTTCATTATCTTTAAGTCTACCATAACTATTGAATCCTTTATAAGTATACATATTATTCATTCAATTTTCTTGATGATCCATTAACTATTTATTTCCAACTTATTTCTTAATACATCAATACTTGAATCTAGATATGAGTATCTTCTTGATGTTCCATTTCTCTTTCAGCATGTTGTCTTACTTTCAAAAAGTAAACATTCACTCTAATTCTATAATTTCACTTTTAGGTAGAGTTATATAAGTTGAGATCTTGAAATTATATGAAAAAGATACGATGACCCATAAATTTATTTAGAAATGAGTAGGTTTTGTATATATCAAACAATTTCTTACAGGTGATTTGAATATTCAATAATCTGTTAAAATCACTCGAATAAGATTTTGAGATAATAGTGATGATCAAATCATAGAAGAGGGATAAGAAGGTTGTGGAAGATCTATTTCCTTCAATCTTGACAAATGATCCTTGATCTACTGAAAAGGAAATAAGATAAACCTAAGGAGAATAAGACTCTATAGGGTAAAAATGATAACATAAAATTTTTATAATACTCAAATCCATCAACCTCTTTATATTACCATAATCCTCTAAAAAAATTCCATATGATAAAAATCCTATTGGTCAGAAAGGATCTTTAACCTATACCCAGATAAAATCCTAACTTTTAAGGTTATCTAAACTGACCTATGATGCCAACTATAAGGCCCCAACTTTAAACATTACATAATCTTGAGTTATGTAAAGAATTAACATTGAGGATATTTTCATGTTTAGAGATTTATATAATTAGGAAATAACTCATACATAACAACTTAAATATTAAGAAGTATACACTTCTACTCACTATCAATTTTTTATAAAAGAAATTTAAAAAGAAGCATGGATTCATTTTTTGTGTAAACTTACAAACTTTTCCCTTGATTATATCCTTGTCCCTATCCTCTCTTAAATCCTGTGAAAAACATTTTAAAAATTGGGATAAGAATAAAAATCTTAGTAAGGGATACACCAAAAAAGAAAAAAAATCAGGCTTTCAAAAACATGTAAACCATGAATACTTATCATAAAGTAATACTTTTCACATTTAAGAAGTAGTAAATATTTCTCACTGAATATAATCTCATTGCTTTCCCTTTTTGTAATCAAAAGATACCATAAACCCATAAAGAACATATGACAAATAAAGGTAACTTCAGACATAATCATACTTAAATGGAATAACCATATGATCAACTTCCACAAATATCACTCTTTCAAATGGAATAGACATATGGATGACTTCCATACATATCAATCTTATAAAGGGAATATCCATACGGCCGACTTCCATATGCAATGAATTAGAGGTTATAACGTAACGACCCACCATTAGTTTATTATAGAACCACCCATATTTTTTTTATCACATGACCACATGTCTTTAGTTTATCACATAACCACCTTCCAAATGTCCAAGTACCATTATATAATAATAACACAAAAAAGATTGCAAATATCAACATTTCACTCATAAAAATTCATTTGCAACCACAAGAAATAATTTCAAGATATTAAAATATTCAATATGATTTCAGAAAAATTTTCAATACAAAAAAGGTATTAGGGGATTTATTTTACTTTTAAACAACATTAAACCTTATAGAGGAATAAAAATATCAAATAATGGTTATAATTAAGGAAAATTCGTTGTCACTACATACGTTAAAAAACATTCCTTTTGTCGTTTTTTAAATAAATTAAAACAATTAATATGAAAAAATTCCTTTTAAAAAACCTTAAAATATAGGCATAAAATTTCATGTATAATACTTATATATATATATATTAATAAATATGAGAATTAATATCATGAAGAAAATATTTTATAATTAAATCTTTAAACATTCAAGGTGTCCCATACCACTTTGAACATTTAAATCTTGATCTCCATAAATTAATACATTTGGAAAATCTTTAATGAACATTATATTGATAAATATGGATATTAATTTTCATAGTGGTTGTATATGCACCTAATAAAAGAATAAAGGTGCATATTATCAAAAAATGACTCAATGAAAGAAGATTGAGATGAAGTCCCTGACCTGAAGTCTGATTTGTCACGTGTGTTATTTATCTTACTAAATAATAATATTAGGTTAATTTATAATTGTGTAAAGACCCAGAAATTTCAAGGAATTTTTTTTAATTTTTTTGGAATTTTTCGTGTACGCAGTTTCTGAGGGCACATGATTCCGAGGTCCGGTGTGCCCGAAATCAATTTCCGAAGTTTAGCTCGGGTACGTTCAGTGAACGAATGAGCGGATTTTTCTATCTTTTGAACCGGTGCTTGAAATTGAAATCCGAGGGCACCATTGAACTTGCAGCGTCAGTAATTGCTTAAGGGGACCTTTACCGCAGTTGCGTTTTAAGCGGGTTGAGATTTAATAATTGGGGATTTAGCTTGAAATAAATAAAATTAGTGTGTACAATTTTATTTATATCTGAGGTAGTTATATCCTACAAAGGGGGTTAAGGGTGGGACCCGTAAACACCTAACTTCCCAAGTGAGGAGGTTTGAGAGGTGGGGTCCACACAAACCCCAACCTCTCATCTCCCTTAACCTTCCCTAAACCCCCCATTAATCTCCCCTTATTTTAATACGATAAATCCTCTTTAACTTGTGTAACTCTTCTTCCATTAAGTATCCTCTTCACCTTCCTACCCTCCATTAAAGCTAGTCTAGTCACATAATTAATGAGTTGATTCTTGAATTAATTTAAAAAGGGTAGATTGTCTTTAAATGGGAGAAGGCTAATGCATTATTGGTTTGGAAAATAATATGGTGGGGGAACCTCTGAAGAAATAAGAGAAGCTTCATTCTAAAACCCTCCGATGAAGAACGAGAATGCGCCATCTATACTTCTCTTCGCGATAAGAGGGGGACTTCACATCTTCGGGTACACTCTGGCAATGACAGGCCTTCCAAGACCTTCGACGAAGAACGCTCCCTGGATCTCCATCAAGGGAGGAGACACTGCCGCGGGGAATTTGCAAACGAGGACGTCACCTTCCGACGTCAATGAACGACGCTACCTCTCCGCAGATCCGTCGAGTGATCACATAATGAGGTAGGGGTTATTTTTCTTGTTCAAGACTTTATCATCATTCTTCATTGCTAAAGGATTGACCGCATGATATCGTCGTAACGGGAGGAGATCGGACCGCACGAACACGGCCGATTCTCCTCCCCTATTCTTTGTTAATCTTTGTTGTTGTTGGAGATGGAGGCGCACGGTGCCGTTGCACCGTACAGTGATCGGCATGGAACCACGCCCATGCAAGGCCGCGGCGAAGGCGGTGCGGTGTCGTTGCACCTCGCGGGGATGAAGAGGACCGCGACCGGAGCAGGCCATGACGGAGAGGCACGATGCCGTTGCACCACACCGGTGAGACGAGCTGTGGCCTAAGGCCGTGTCGGACCAGCAGGGGCGGCCGGCTGAGCCGACCGTCGACGACTCCAGGAGGCGGGACCCCTTCTGGGTCCTGTGGCAGTTCACAAAACCGACTGGCCTTTATGGCTGGCCGTTACCCGGAAACCGGGTGGGTGGTGTAACCCCCCAACTTGCAGCTAGGGCGGACCCCACTGGGTCTTCCATTTCCACAAAAAGGGGGTCGCGCCCTTTGCGTCCTGCTTTGCCAGCGCCGTGCCACGGACGACTTCCGAGCCGGGCCGGGCCGCCTGCGTCGGGCTGGGCTGCCAGTGCTGGGCCGGGCCGCCAGCGCCGGGCCGGGCCGCCAGCACCGGGCCGGGCCGTGCCAGCGGGGCTGGGCCGTGCCCAACCGGGTCGGGTTGACCCGGTTTAGGCTGACCCAGGGGGTATTGGGCCGGATCGGACCGATCCCAGACCCCCTATTTTTGGAACGTTTTCGGTTAAACGAACATATTTTGAGCATCAGACCTCCGATCGACGCACCGTCAATTGCGTAGGATTCCTTGGATCGAAGCGGTAGTTTGGGTATATTACACTCAAGGTATCAGTGAAGTTTGGGTATGGTATGGTTGGTTTGAACCCGAAACCAACCGGGCCCTCGGAGCGGAAACGTTTGTAACTTGAGCTCCGGATGTTCGATTGATGTGAATTCGACCTTGTTGGATTCCTTTTGATGAGATGAATCTTTTGGAATACTTCACCTGAGGTTTGGATGCAATTGGAGTATGGTCAGGTTGGTTTTAGCTTAGAAACCAACCGGGCCCCTGGAATGGAAAAGCCGATAACTTTCAGACCGGACGTCCGTTTAACGAACTGTCAGTAGCGTTGGTAATCTCGTTGAAAAACGGTCCCTTTTAGTATACCCTATGAGAGTTAGGGGTACAGTTGAGATATGGTCAGGTTGGTTCATACATGAAACCAACCGGGCCCCCGGGACGAAAAGGCTAATAACTCACAGGCCGGACGTTCGATTGACGCGCCGTCTGATGCGTTGAGACCCCTATGATGAGGTGGTCCTTTGTGATACTTATTTGTGGGACATTGTGATACTTGGTTGTATCGACCAGTAGCTCGTGTAGCGGACCCTCATGGAGACGAGCGTATGGAGTGCAGAGACCTAGTAGTTGTGGACCTGACGACTGCTTGACCGATTCGACTTGGAGTGAGTCGACTAGCCCAGTGGATGAAGCACCCAGAATTTGGCGGCAGGCCCACGGTAGAAGGAGTGCCTGGTAGTTTGCAGCAGACCCGCGGTACTCGATAAGAGGATTTCCTCTATAGGCTATTAAGTGGAGCGCCAAGTATTTGGTGGCAGACCTGCAGCGGACGGAGCACCCGATATTTGGCAGCAGACACGCGGTACTCGATAGGAGGAGTACTTCAGTCTAAGGTTAGAGAGTAGCACCTCGGAGTCGTGACATGACCATTGTACTCGACAGAGGAGGAGTTCTCCAGCAGCAGTGGTTCTGACATCATTAATTAAAATCCTTGTTTGAGATGAGTTATTGACCTTTGTGTTTACCTCATGATTGAGATGAGTTACTTGATAACTTAGGTATATGTATGGGCATATACCTGAGTAATGGTTATTTTTTGATTCCATACCTTTGTGTTTCCTCATGATTGAGATGAGTTACTTGATAACTTAGGTATAAGTATGGGCTTATACCTAAGTAAGGGTTATCTATTGAGATCCTTCTTGTGGTTATCCATGTTGGATTTAGTGATACCTTGAGAGTCTCAGGGTCCCTACTGAGTATCGTTATACCCACCCCTGCACGGGCTACGCCCACACCTCATTGTGTTGGTTGCAGACGACAGACAGCACTGATCGTGGTTGAGGCTTGTTGATCTGGACGGTACCTGGAGGTGGACCTCACGATGAGTTAGTACCTAGAGGAGATGGATGGACGGACGGTCAGACGCAGAGTGCTGAGGAGGACATCTGTACCTACCGTTTAGGTAGGATTCGGGGTGAACGATCCAGGAGCTGCTTATCACCTATTAGCTATTGACCTTCGAGTTGTAATTTACTTTTAGTTGTAGATGTGCCTATCTGCTGGGCTTGTATTTTCGGCCCCTTCATATTTTCAGTATACTTGTTTACTGCTTTACTTAGTGTATGCTTCTGATTATACTCTGTAGTTCTGTTTACTTTTATAAAGGCAATTCCTTCCCTTTTTATTGGATTTTACGCCTTTGGTGCTAGTCGCCAGCCCCTGGCCTATAGAAGGCGGGCTTGGGGTAGTCACGGCACGGGCCCCGAGGGCGGGTCATGAAAAATTGGTATCATAGGATTCGGTTCTACCACAGAACTCATGAATCTGATCATTCCTTTCTGTAAAGAAATGGTGTTAAGGGTATGGAGTGTGGCCTTCAGTTCAGGGAGTCCATTGTTGGTGTGGTGGCCGATGTATCCATACACCAGGACCCTGACTACTGATTTCTGACTTAGTTCCTGAAAACACTGATTGTGTGTGTGTTTTTACAAGTTTTTCTTAAGTCAGCTAAAACTAGGTGAGCTCACTAGGTTTAAATTGTTTGACCGTGTCGCATCTGTTCAGGATGTATCCACGCAGACATTCAGTTGGAGTTTCTGAGAGAGCACTCGATGACGGCCCACCGAGTGATGATACTCTGGTACAAGGCCCTCTTTCTATGTTGGCACCTTCGGGTGGTGTACCAGCAGATACCACCTGCCGTACTAGTCGATGGTGCATGCTGACAGAGCGTGTTGCATGGGTTCCAACAGTAGAGGTCTCTGATGTTACGAGGTGAGGCATATTCCCAGGCAGTAGTGGAATGGATGGAGGCGATTTCTAGAGTTATATGCCTAGTTTAGACACTAGTAGAGCAGATAGAGATCTTAGCTACAGGTGTTTTCCAGTGAGTGACCATGAGGTTGGTCCGCATAGTGATGAGGCTTCGGTACGTGGACTGATGGCTGAGATAGTACCTTTGGGTAGTGTGCCAGCTATATCACTACATGTTGGTCAGCAGTTCCAACTGGTGGTACCGATAGATGAAACATGTAGGCTTAGTTCCTTACACGTGTTTCAGTGTTAGATACCCGTCAGGTTTCGAGGCGATCCCGATTCACAGGCGGCTGAGGACTGGCATGAGGAGGTGGCTGAGAGTTTTCTGGAGCTTATACAGTTTCGGGAGGATGACATGTCGGTAGCTGAGTATTCATCGGGGTGTACCGACCATTCCTGGTACTTGATGACTACAATACGATCAGTGCTTCAGGGCTCGGAATTCCAAGCGAGGTGTGTTTAAGGACATCGAAGCCAACACCTTTTCTCTATGAATTCTTACTTATTCTATGGTGCTATAAAGATCCTTTGTGGTTGAGAATTCTTTTACTGAATGGATGTAGCTAGTGAAGGCTAGTAGTGGGAAAGCAGGAAACTGGCGCCTGTCTAGAGACTTGGGCGTATAAAATGTTTCAATAAGAGGAATTGTTAAGGACAAATGAATCTGCAGAGTAGCAGACGTGGAAGTAGAGCTGGGAGAGCAGCATGTGGTGGTGTACATTTCGACATGTTACAACCACCAACCTTTGTAGTCCCCTCCAGACTTAGGGAGCAGGAGGGAAGGGGAAGAGAGTAGCTGCATACGGTCAAGGAGTGTGACCCAAGGGCTCTAGGAATGATTTGAAGTACGGACTGTGTCTACATTAGCTACCATAACAACAGACATGGATACGAATCATCCCTTCCTTTCACGAATCTTGTCCTAGAACTAGAGATTCCGGTTAAGATGTTGACTTGACCCTTAAGTCTGGAGATACCTTTGGGAGGAGACTCGATAATCACACTTACGCCGATGGTGTGATCTGACCCTAGAGGCGAGAGTTTTGATTGGAACCTCTTGGTGGCAGCATCGAGGCCTTACGACGTTAGTTTGAGTATGGACTAGGAAACCACAATTCATACACAAATTGACAGTATTTGGAAAAAGGTTGTGGTTTATCTACAATGTTAGGATGAGGTTTTCCCCTGGTAGGCAAAAAGGGAAACCCAGGCATCACAGGATAACCTCATGCTTAGGAGGGTGCGAACGAACACTCTTGAGTCGGCCAGCCTTACCCTCATGACAACAAGATTTTTCGGTTTTCAGTTCCTCTAGGACTATGACTTCAAGATAATCTATACTCCTGGGAAGGGGAGCGTTGTTGCATAAGCGCTCAGTAGGAGGACTGATATTCATCTATTAGGGGTGGCAAGACAGCAGCTGGCCACATTTCAGATATCCTTTGTGGATAGTGATGGAGTCAGCACATGTAGAACCAGAGATGGTTCAGGCTATGACGAAGAAGGAGCATATCATCCAGGAGTGGTTGAAGTCTACATAGAGTAGAAAAAAAATCCTATGATATTAGGAGACAGATACCACGAGAGTTTGAGGATGGCGACCACGTCTTCTTACGGGTCTCACCTCGACGAGGTAAATAGAGTTGTGGCCAAGGCAAAAAGTTATCCCCGAGGTTCAACGTACCTTTATAGTTCATCAGCAGGGTAGGTAAGGTGGTTTACCACTTGACCTTTCCACCTCAGTTGCACCGGGTGCACGATGTCATAAACGTATCTCAGTTGAGGAGATACGTGCATGAACCTTCACACATTATCGACCACAGAGAGATGGAAATCGATGATGGGGCGACATTCACGGAGGTTCCAGTGGAGATCGAGGATCGACAGGAGTGGGTCCTACGTGGACAGTTGGTTCCTCAAGTGCGCTTTCACTGGTTCCACGGGAACTTCAAGGAGATAACTTGGGAGAGAGAGGCTCAGTTGCGTGCTCGGTACCTCATTTAGTTTCCCTAGTTTGTGTTATAACTTTACGGGGAAGTAAATCCTTGAGGGGGGAGTAATGTAAAGACCCGGAAATTTCAAGGAATTTTTTTTTAAATTTCTTTGGAATATTATGAGTACATAGTTTTTGACGGAACCTGATTCCGAGGACCAGTGTGCCCATAATCAATTTGCGAAGTTTAGCTTGGGTACGTTCAGTGAACGAACAAGCGGGTTTTTCTATCTTTTGAACCGGTGCTCGGAATTGAAATCCGAGGGCAACTATGAACTCACAGCGTCGGTAATTGATTAAGGGGACCTTTACCACAGTTTCATTTTAAGCAGGTTGAGATTTAAAAATTGGGGATTTAGCATGAAATAAATAAAATTGGTGTGTAAAATTTTATTTGTATCTGAGGTAGTTATATCCTACAAAGGGGGTTAAGGGTGAGACCTGTAACAACCTAACTTCCCAAGTGAGGATTTTTGAGAGGTGGGGTCCACACGAACCCCAACCTCTCATCTCCCTTAACCTTCCCTAAACCCCCCATTAATCTCCCCTTCTTTTAATAAGATAACTTCTCTTTAACTTGTGTAACTCTTCTTCAATTAAGTAGCTTCTTCAACTCCCTCTCCTCCATTAAAGCTAGCCTACTCACATAATTAATGAGTTGATTCTAGAATTAATTTGAAAAGGGTGTCTTATATTTAAATGGGAGAAGGCTAATGCATTATTGGTTTGGAAAATAATATGGTGGGGGAACCTCTGAAGAAATAAGAGAAGCTTCGTTCTCCAACCCTCCGACGAAGAACGATAACGCGCCATCTACACTTCTCTTCACGATAAGAGGGGGACGTCATATCTTTGGGTACACTTCGGTGACGATGGGCCTTCCATGTCCTTTGACGAAGAATGCTCCCTGGATCTCCATCAAGGGAGGAGACACCGCGGCGGGGAATTCGCAAATGACGACGTCGCCATCCGACGTCAACGAACGATGCTACCTATCCGCAGATCTGTTGAGTGATCACGTGACGAGGTTGGGGTTATTTTTCTTGTTCAAGACTTTATCATATTTCTTCGTTGATTAAGGATTGGCCGTATGATATCGTCGTAATGGGAGGAGATCGGACCGCACGAACATGGACGATTATCCTCCCCTGTTCTTTGTTAATCTTCGTTGTTGTTGAAGGTGGAGGCGCACAGTGCCGTTTCACCATGCGGTGATCAGCAGGGAACCGCAGCCATGCAAGGCCACGATGAAGGTGGTGTGGTGTCGTTGCACCGCACGAGGATGAAGAGGACCGCGGCCGGAGAGGGCCGTGACCGTGGTGCGCGGTGCCGTTTCTCCCCTTCAGAGAAGCCGAGGACGGCGGCGGCCAGAGCGGGCCGCGGCAGAGAGGCGCGGCGCCGTCGCACCGCACCGGTGAGACGAACCGTGACCTAAGGCCACGACAGACCAGTAGGGGCGGCCGGCCGAGCCGGTCGCCATCGACTCCAGGAGGCGGGACCCCTTCTGGGTCCCACAGCAGTTCACAAAACCGTCTGACCTTTATGGCCGGCCGTTACTCGGAAACCAGGGGGGGTAACCCCCCTAACCTGCTGCTAGGGTGGACCCCACTCGGTCCGCCGTTTCCACAAAAATGGGGTCACGCCCTTTGTGTCCCGCTCGGCCAGTACCGAGCTGCGTCCGACTTCCTAGCCGGGCCGGGCCGTGCCCAACCGGGCTAGGCCGTTCCCAACCGGTCCGGACCCAGACCTGGGTCGGTTAGACCCCGTTCGGGCCAACCCAGGGGGTACTGGGCCCGGTCGGACTGGGCCCAGACCGCCTATTTTCGGACCATTTTTGGTTAAACGGACATATCTTGAGCATCAGACCTCCGATCGACGCACCGTCAGTTGCGTAGGATTCCTTGGATCGAGGCGGTAGTTTCGGTATATTACACTCATGGTATCGGTGAATTTTGGGCATGGTCAGGTTGGTTCTAACCTGAAACCAACCAGGCCCTCCGAGCGGAAACACTTAAAACTTGATCTCTGAATGTCTTATTGACGTGTCGTCAAACTTGTTGGATTCCTTTTGATGAGACAGATCTTTTGTCATAATTCACCTGATGTTTGGACGCAATTGGAGTATTTTCGGGTTGGTTTTAGCTTTGAAACCAACCGGGCCCCTGGAACGGAAAAACCGATAACTTTCAGACCGGACATCCGTTTAACGAAGCATCAACGACGTTGGTAATCTCGTTGAGAAACGGCCTGTTTGAGTATAACCTATGAGAGTTCGGGGTATAGTTGAGATACGGTCGGGTTGGTTCGTACATGAAACCAACCAGGCCCCTGGGACGAAAACGCTAATAACTCACAGACCGGGCGTCCGATTGACGCGCTGTCTGATGCGTTGAGATCCCTGTGATGAGTCGGTCCTTTGTGATACTTATTTGTGGGACTTTATGATACCTTGGATGTATCGACCAGTAGCTCGTGGAGAGGACCCTACTGGAGACGAGCGTACAGAGTGCGGAGACCTAGTAGTTGTGGACCTGATGACTGCTTGACCGATTCGACTTGGAGTGAGTCGACTAGCCCAGTGGACAGAGCGCCCGGAATTTGGCAGCAGACCCACGGAGGACGGAGCACCTGGTAGTTGGTATCAAACCCACAGTACTCGACATGAGGAGTACCTCTGTAGGCTATTAGGGGGAGCGCTCGGTATTTGGCGGCAGACCCACAGCGGACGGAGCACCCGATATTTGGCAGCAGACCCGTGATACTCGACAGGAGGAGTAATTCAGTAGTCTAAGGTTATAGAGTAGCACCTCAGAGTCATGATAGGACCGCTGTAATCGACAGAGGAGGAGTTCTCCAACAGCAGTGGTTCTGACCTCATTAATGAAAATCCTGGTTTGAGCCGAGTCATTGACCTTTGTGTTTACCTCTTGATTGAGATGAGTTACTTGATAACTTAGGTATATGTATGGGCATATACCTGAGTAGTGGTTATTCATTGATTCCATACCTTTGTTTTTACTTATGATTGAGATGAGTTACTTGATAACTTAGGTATAAGTATATGCTTATACCTAAGTAAGAGTTATCTGTTGAGATCCTTCTTGTGGTTATCCTTGTTAGATTTAGTGAGACCTTAAGGGTCTCAGGGTCCCTAATGAGTATCATTATACTCACCCCTGCAAGGACTACTCCCGCACCTCATTGTGTTGGTTACAGATGACGGACAACACTGATCGTGGTTGAGGCTTGTTGAGCTGGACGGTACCCGGAGGTGGACCTCACGATGAGTCGGTACCCAGAGGAGATGGACGGACGGACGGTCAGACGCGGAGTGCTGAGGAGGAAAACTGTACCTACCCTTCAGGTAGGATTCGTGGTGGACGATCCAGGAGTTTCTTTTCACCTTTCAGTTGTTGACCTTCGAGTTGTACTTTACTTTCAGTTGTAGCTGTACCTATCTGTTGGGCTTGTATTTCCAGCCCCTTTTTATTTTCACTATACTTGTGTACTTATTTACTTAGTGTATTCTTCCTCTTGTACTCTGTAGTGTTTTTTACTTTTATAAAGGCAATGTCTTCCCTTTTTATTGGAATTTACGCCTTTGGTGCTAGTCGTCAGCCCCTGACCAATGGAAGGTGGGATTGTGGTAGTCACGACACGAGCCCCGAGGATGGGTCATGAAAAATTGATGGAGAAAATTTGTCATGTTTATTATTATTTTTATATAAATTAATATATGTTATAATAATTACACAATTACTTAAATTCATACCGAACATTTTGTTGATATTCGGTTTTTGAGTCGAAAATGGACTTGGTATGATGTCAATAGTCCATGTGGTCATAAGTTCATCATCCCTAGAATATAATAAATGTTTTAAATATATTATTTATTCATTATATAAGTATTTATAATAATATGTTAAGATGAACTAAAAAAACCATTAATGGAGATGGTCGGCCGTACATACGCATGAATGCTATTTTTTTCTTATCACATTGAAAGAACAAGCGTTAAATGAAATGTATGTATATGTATATATATATAAATATATAATATCGTTAAATTAGAATTAATATGTAATTTATATCATATATTTTTACCAGAAAAATCCTTAATGATTTCCATGTGATGTGTGAACGAATCACATTATATTGAGGAGGCGATAGTCCACACATCCCCAAACAAAGTTACCATATAATCACAATTTGGAAAGTATGAAGGTATTTTTAATATAAAATTTAAATAATATTAAATAGGTTATAATATAAATATTAAAATATTATTTTACCAGGATAATGGTTCTAATACCATCCATGAAGGTGGTAAAGGAAAAAAGAAAAAAACATTATTCATGGAGGCGATTAACCGACATAACTTGGACAACAATTTATTTTCGTTGAATAAGGAGAGGTGAGAAATGAATTGTATATGATATATTAAAATATAAACATAAAAATATAGTATTTACATGATTATAGAGTTATCATGCATTTATTTATGAATGATGTGAGGAGAAAGTAGAAAAAGAAAAGAAATTAAGGGAGGTACTTTGAGAAAATTACATTTTAAGTATCCCCTCCTTGAAAGACCATTGAGGACCTTGGATTTGGTCTTTTATTGAGACTATAAGCACTAGGACGTGGAGAGAGTAAGGAGGATAGGTTTGAAAAGATATTCTAGGAGATAAAAGGCTTTGTCAATTGAAATGGTAAGGTGAGGGTTGTTATTTATACTTGAGGAGAGGTGGGTTCAAGTGATTAATTTATTGATTATTTTATATTAAAAGATAAACATTTAATGGTGACATTAAATTACATGAATTTGGCTTGTAATTAATTTTTTATAGTTTGGTTAGGGTCAAACCACACCTAAAACACCCTTTAAATGTTGTAGTTTTTAGGTATGTTAAACTTTTAACTTTTAATTTTGACCCTTGTCAAACATTTTCCTTTGCTATAGTTAATAATTTTTTTTACCATGGTCACTTTTTTTATATATTGAAATGAAATTAACATTAAAAAAATTGGACCTTTTTACTTTAAATATGGAATTAATTTCACCTAATTCAATTAATAGAATTGGGAAAATTATATATAAAATTAATTCTGAAGACAAAACTAAAAGTGGGTTTTTAAAGTGAAATGTTCAAAAGCGTGAAATGTTTTTTTATCTAATTTTAAATTGAAATTAATTTAAATGAACAAAATTGGATTAAATTATAAAAAATAATCGAAATATACATTAAAATTAATTAAAATGATAATATATCAATATAAATTAATTAGATGAAACAACAGTTTTGAATTAAAATTCAGTAGTTTTCACTATTCACTAAAATATGAAAGTTATCAAAAAAATACCAAAAATTATCCAAATTAAATTTTGATATCTTAATTCTAAATAATAATTTTATTTTTCATAATTTAACTTATAAAAGTGTCCAAAAATATATTTAAAATGTGTTTGTCGTCAAACAGTGGTAAAAATGCCTTTTTTGAAAAATACTCATTTTCTACATAAAATTAAATTTGATATTATATCATGTATGTAAAACATATAAGATGAATTTAAAAAATTATATTGAATATAAATTTCATTAATAAAACACAAAAATTGTGATTTAACTATATTATAGAAAAACATATTTTCATTCAAATAGTTTTTCAAAAAAACATTTCATTTTATTTAAAAATGATTTTACATTCAATAAAATTAATTTTTCATAAAATAATTAATTATAAACATTTATAAACAATATTTTAATAATTAAATTAATAATATTTATTACCACCATTTTAACAGTTTAGTTAAACAATAATATTTATTTGTTCTCTTAAGTTTTATGTGGCATACCATGTAACCTATAGCACATAGCATCTCTTTTTTAAAAACTTGGCATGTTACATATTGATATTTGATACTCCAATTATTATCATAGTTTTGGGGAAAATAATATAAAAATTAGTTTTTGAGGAAACTAAAATGATAAAACCCTTAAAGTAAAGAAAATTGATCTTCCTACATGCCAAAAATATAGGAATATTTATAGACGTTATTGTTTAAAAGGAACAAGTAAATGATTAAAGTGTATAAGAAAAGGTTACCGAGGACATGAATGATGAATAGATATGAAGTGGAAAAATAATTAAAATTATATATAGAGGGCTCATCCAAATGAACCACCCAAAATACAATGCATTGATTTTAAGGAGTTTGGGTATTATGACAACAGGCATACCAACTAATGTGATAATGGTGACAACTGATATCAGTATCCCCTAAATCAAAAAGAGAATGGTAAATCCTAGGTAATAAAAAATGATGAAGTGGGTCATATAAATAAAATAGTGATAGTTATACTCATTATCCAGTCTAGAACTATAAACATATTATTTGATTATGGTTTTACCTGCTCATTCATGTTTGTAGAATTTTAGAATGGAATGAAATCACCACCCAAATATCTTTATATTTAGTTATCAATGAAGGATCCTAGTGGAAAGATTATTTCATCCCAAGAATTACAACTCTCCTTCGATAGAATTTTGTGGGAATGTGTTTATTAAAAATCCTATTATTCTCCCTTTGGTAAACATTGATGTGATTTTTGTAATGGATTAGATCTATCTACATAAATACCATATCAATTATCAGGATAAGATAATCATATTTCATATCCTAAATCAACCCATGATCATATATAAATGAAAGGATGGACATAAAATTCCTATAAAATCATTTATATTATATTGGTATTAATACCCAATCATGAGGGGGTATTTAGATAAATGGTTAGGGAAAAGATTGATATATAATATATACCTATTATGTGGGAATATTTCAATGTATTTCCAAAAGATTCTCTAGATCTTTAGCTAGATTGTGAAGATTAGTTTTCAATAGAACTCATACCTAGTTCTATACCAATATCAAATAGTCTATATAGAATTGGACATATTTGAACTAGAGTAATTAATGAACCAACACTAATATAACCTATATAAGGGGTTTATATTCCCAATAGCTTCACCATAAGCTGTATTATTACACATTATTATGAAGAAAGATAGATCAATTAATCTTTTTATTGATTATCATGAACATATATCACAATTAAGAACATGTATCTTATACCCTGTATTGAGGATTTTTTTTGATAAGTTGAAAGAGGTACAATACTTATCAAATATTGATATTTTATCTAGAAATAATTAATTAAAGGAGAAAAAAGAGGATATACCTAAGATAACTTTTCATACATGATACAGGAACTATGAATTCATATCGATGTCATTAATACTCAGAAATATACCAATTATCATCATGTATTTGATGAATATATTCTCAGTTAGAAGGATCATGATACCTAATCTATGATAAGGATTTAAAAAGACTCTATACCCATGTATTTATAAATTATAGACCTTGAAATCTCTAGGGACAGGGATAAATCCTATATTTCCCAAATGACTACTCAACCATCCATCCATGTAATGATTAAGGAGGTATATAAGTAGTATATTGAAATAAAATAGAAGGAAGTGAATATTACGATGTTATTATTTGAAAATGATAAAATTATAATATATGAGAAATTACTAAGTGTTCCATCAATAAAAAAAATGAATGAGTCATTGGAGGATTTATTTAACTTATAATTAGATATCCATACTATAATCACAAAGATGTATAGATATATCAAGAATCATTTTAGTTGTTAGAATATGAAAAGTGACATTAAAAAGTATGTATCTCAATGCTTGGTATAACAAAAAGTAAAGGATTAATATTTGTAATCAAAGGGTTGATGTAACCATTACTTATACGAGTATGTAAATAGGATAAAATCACTATGTATTTATTATTGGGTCTTTCAAATACTTAATATAATTATGATGTTTGGGTTATAACTTATTTTATTAAAAATTCTACACATTTCATTGTTATTCAAGAATATTTCACGCTTGATCAGCATTCTTAGAAACATATAAAGGAATTGGTAATTCTTTATGGAGTTACACTCTCAATTTTATATGTTCAATATCATTGTTCTGCCTAAAATTTTCAAATGAGTCTTCAATATTCAATAAATAAATAGATATTTTTAGTAATGCTTTTCATCCTTAGACTGATGGTCAATTTCAAAGGACCATTAAAACTCTAGTGGATATTCTTAGATCCTATTTAATTAACTAAAAATGAGGTTGGTATCAACATTATTTCCTGGAAGTGTTATCATCTTATAGTAGTTTCCATTAGATAACTCAAATAGAACCATATGAGGCTTTTTATAGGAATAAATATAGAACTAAAACATGTTGAGATGAAGTTGGATAGCATAAGTCATTGAGACTGCATCTTTATCAAAATAATTTAGAGAATTTTCAAACCATTCAACAAGATATTAAAACTACATAGAGTCAATATAAAATATATACTAATAATAATCAAATAAATATGAAGTTTAAAGTTAGACATAAAGTATTCCTTCAAATATTACCATGGGAGAGGGTTATGAGATTTGGGAAGAAGGGTAAGTTGATCCCTAGGTACATTATCCCTGTCAAAATCCTTGATCATGTAGGAATGATGTATTGTAATCTTAAAATTTAACCAATCTATATGAAATGAAATATTTGTTCAATGTATCAATTTTGAAGAAGTACATACCTAACCCTTCATATCTACTAAACTCAAATGTATTGTATCTGGAATAAGATCACTATTATGAGGAACAACCAGTAAAAATCATTGACCATAGAAATAAATTGCTTTGAAATAAGACAATTCACCTATTTAAAGTCTCTGGATAAATAAAAATTTTGAGGAAGTGACATGGGAATATGAATATGTAATTAGGGGGAATTAACCTCAGTTTTTTCATCATAGTTATAAAATTTCTTGGGAGAAATTATTTTAATGGGGGTATAATGTAACAAATAATAATTTTACTATGTATTTTTCCTTAAATAGATACTATGTGGAATATCTTATATCACCTGAAAAACCAAACTAAAATAGTCCATGATACATTTTATTGTGATAAAATATTACAATAAAATATAAACATTAATACTTTTTGAAAATGAAACATGAAACAACATTAAGAAAACTATAAGAGGAATAAAACCATAAGTAAATAAAAATATTACAAACAAAAAACCATTATCCTTATGTATTAACATTAAGAAAATCACCGCAATTATAAAAATGGAAATAATGGAAATAATTATAAATATAAAATACAAGTTTAGATAGATGAATGTAGGTTAGATTGTTCTATGAATGTATGTAAGCCTATATATAGAAATGGAATCAGACTATTTTATATATGACCATTGAAAATATGACTGATAGATATAAAATAATTGGGTATATTAAATGGGAAAGTCCTATAATTAATAATAATATAATTCAAAAGTAATAAATAAGGATGTCACAACCCAACCCATTGGGGTCCCACCTAGACTAGCGAAATGTTGAGAGTGACACCCCAAGACTGACTCCAATAGGCCAGGGACTAGCGACTAGCACTGAATGTATATATCACACAAATGGGAGGACATATATTAAATGGACCTTTACACATTCACATATATATGTACATTCACATAAATATAGGATAAATAAAACAACACTAACCTGAGAGGAGATATTTCATGTAATAACCTTTAAGAAATACCAGAGTGAGGAAATATAAATACATATAGAGTATAAAGGGGTAAAAATACACCCCTAAATAAAAAAATGGAGTCCCAACCTAAAAAATTATGAGAAGGAATTTATTTATAATTAACTCCAAAACTAACCACTATTTAAGATCATCATCACCCAATACCGCTAATCTCCACCAACACCTAACTTTCCAAGGTCACTATCAAACAGCCTGCCATCTGCATAAGAAATGACATGTGTATCAAAATTAAATGTAAATGTGAGTATATAAATACCCAGTAGGATTCCTAAAAAACTAAAAAAGTGAATAAAAATAAATATATAGTCCCCTCAATCCATAATGAGGGAGAAGAAACCCAACAAACAGACATGCTTCTAAAGAAACCCCAATCGAAGAGAGATGAATTTTGATCTTCACAACCAGCTAAGAATTATTTGTCTATTTTTAAATCTAGGAGATATTATTATTATAATTATAATATCCTAATATAATCCTCACTAGATATCGGGATCCCATGACTCATTGATGGCATGTCACATTCATGGGGGTGTTGAACCCAAGATGGTGGGGGTGTCATGCCTAGTTTTCGCTCGATGGAGAGAAGGTTATAGTACATATATAGAAGACCCATTCCATGGGTTTTTTTAATGGGTTTAATTTTATATATATATATAGTAAATGGGGAACCCATTCCTTTAAGTACATAGGCCATTGGGGTGAGTTTCAAACATTTATATCACTCTGGAGGTCACACTCGAGTCGTAGCATCATCCTACCATGCAGGAATGAGTGATCTGATCATGACACCTTATGTCATATATTTGATGTAATAAAAAATTTCACCATCAGATTCTACATGAAATATTACTTAGAATGGGCTAATCATGAGCCCAAAAATAATTCATGAAGAAAGAGATAAAGGAGGTATAAATTTTAAAGAAAAGGTATATGGTGTGTCCCTTGGTGCACACGGGGTGTACTCTAATGTTCACACATGGACAAGACACGCTACCTCACATGGTGTGTGAAAAGAGAATGTACACAATGTGTAGTCTAATCCACATAGCATGTGGGACCTCCTAGGGTCTCAAGAATGTACTTCCCCAACACGACTCAACTAGTCGAGTAGTGTGATAGGTGAGTCTACGAGGAGGAAATGGTGTGTAAAACCTCCCGAGGTCCTAGGAATATACTCCCTGCACATGGATGAACTACTTGGGTTGAGTCACACAATGTATGAGACCCCTACATGGTCATTTTATATTTATATCTAGTGGAAATCTAGTCACCCAAAACAAATAGAATACATGATGTGTGATCCTTGAACTGCACAAAGTGTAGTCATGTTTTTTGAGCTAGATATGGATTTTCCATGGAATTTCTTCAGCCTCAAAGATTATGCCTTCAATATCACTCACATTATCTCTAGATGTATCAATCATGGATCTAATTCCACATAAAGTTAATTTCATTGTTCCACATAAATGGAATGGAAATCATCATAGAAGACCATCATTTCCATATTCCCAAACTCATATAAACTGAAACTGATCCATCTATATTCATTGTTTCCACCAATATTTCTTAAATATATAGGCATCAAAATCATCTTGCTTATCCAAACTTACATCAATATGAATTTTGGGGGTTTGATCATGATTCTGACTAGAACAAAAATAGTTGAACCACCACCTGAAATGGGGACAATGGTAAAGAATGTGATGAACAATGGGAGAAAAATAAAGAAACACTAAAGTGAAATCCATTGTTGGATGATAAATATTTGAAAAATGATCATTATTTTCAAAATACAAAGGATTCATAAGAATTAATCATAAAAAAAATTAAATCCAAAAGGTAAAATTGACAAAGACATGTGAATATGGGGAAATAACGAGATATATAGAAGATAAATTAACCCATGCTAGAAATCAAGAAAGACAGGGAATACAAATGTATTAATAAAAAATTCTTAACTAGATATTATATTGATCACTTATGAAGAATAATTATCCATCAGCATCATTGACGAGATACTAGAACTCTATTTATAATAAAATATCTTAAAAAAATTTGATTTTTGACCCTTGATCCTTGTTTTTTCAATCACCGAAGGTCCCCCATGATGACATCTCCTGCATCTCTCAATCTCTCAAGGTTATGTGTCTAACCCTTGAGATTGGAAATAACTAGGTTTTAATTTATATTAACTTTCAGTTAAAAATTAAATAAATTAGATATATTTATTATTTAATATACTCAATGCAACCCCCAATAACTGAAAATTTTCCCAAAACCCGATGTGTATAAAATTTATATCACACCTAGGGTAAACCTCATGTTAAAAATGAAACCAAGGTATTATATTTCCCTTAAAAAACTCCAATAAATGGGAAATACATTATTTTCAAAAATATGTTTTTACATGGTATAGCATATTAAATATTTTTAATATATTTATTTTGATATGGTGTGACACCCAAAACACCATGCTAACCCTAAAAGAGAACCCAATTATATATATAGAAATTTTATAAGGGTCAACCAATAAAACTAGATCTATTACATTCTCCCCACATTAAAAGATTTTCAAAATAAAAAAGAAAAAACCTACTGAAATAGTTGACGTTATTGAGTCCACACCTGGCTCTCATGCTCCAAAAATATCTCCTAGAAATATTTATTTTTCTAATGAACTCACATCCGCAGGATAATTTTCCCATGAAGGATTGTCTCCTAATGATTCTCGATGGCCATGAGGTACTCTGAAATGGTGGCCCCATCCTCAAAGTATATATTTACCCTGTTAATAACATGTGATTGTTCATGCATATATCTCCTCATCTATGACATGTGGAAGATTTAATGCATCCGTTAAAACTATGTGGGTAAGTCTGAGTGATAAGCAACCTCCCCAACCATGCGTAGGACCTAGAATAGCCTGATGAAAATTGGTGATAGATTACTACCCCAACCAAAACTCCAGTAACTGCATCATGAAGATACCTTTATGAATAAATGATCTACCTATTCAAACTTCAAGGATTTATAATGTTTGTTTATATAATATTTTTGTTAACTCTAATTAGTCCTCATTCAGTCCGAGATCACTTAAACTTTCTTTTTCATTTTCCACCCCATCTTTAGTCCTATAATTAATGAATCTCCTATATCTATCCAACATAAGAGTGACTTGAATTGTATCCCATAGCAATATTTGAATGGTTCCATACCAATAATGGAGTGATGAATTTTATTTAAAGAGAAATCTCTAATGATAAGTGATCCTCCCAACTCTGACCAAATTCTAACATATAGGTTATGGACATGTCCCATAAAACCTTAATGGTTCATTCACTCTATTGATTTTTATGGGGGTGGAACATTGTTCTCATCCATAAATAAGACATGAATTACTCATATAAACCACTCCACAACCATTATGTGAACTAAGAATCATGGTTAGAGACAATCATTGAGGGTACTTCATGAAGTCAAACAGTCACCTTTATGTATAAGCGCCCAAAAATCTCCATCAAAATATTCTCCCGTATATAGATGAAGTGATCCAACATGATATGATGATAAAAAAATTCTCAAATATTTCTGTTTCCATTAAATTTTCATGGAATAATTTTCAAAAAATCCATTAATATTCCTTCCCACTTATATTCATGGATTTCAAGGGGTTGAGTCAAACCTTATGGATCTTGATGCAATATTGTCACCAGTTGACAGGTGAGGAATCAAGAATCAAACATAGAAACACTATGTATCATATATTCCTAATAGAACTATCATCAAAGGTCCTAGTACATATTTATTACTCTAGGATATACCTCTAAGTGGGAGGAATGGAACTCCATTAAAACCTCCTCACACAATGAGATCAGAACCACTGTCCATCCATGGAAATGGATAACATGATATGGACCTTTATAAAATTTATCCAGTGAATCTTTTAAATATATTCAATCACATATAACATCACAATAAATGTTTACAAATTGAGCCTCTCTCACATGCCAGAGAAATAGTGGAGTTACTACCATTGACTAGAGATAACTTTTCTCTCTCTCCTCCACCAGGTTCAGATACAAATAGGCCAACTGTTCTGACACATCCTCTACTAATCGATATCGAGATTTACTAATAAGGGAATATAACTCCAAATTTCACTTCCATGGAGTATATAATATCTATAATTAATATTCCTACAGGAATTCCAGCCAACTTCTATGTCACTGGTTGAGGTATCTCTAGAAAAAGATGTACCTAAGTCTTTGGTGGTTTCGATAAACCAAAAACCACTCACCCAAAAGATAACTACTCTCTATCTTTAGGGATAATACTACTACTTCCAACTCCAATTCATAGGTCACATAGTTTTTCTCAAGTAATCTCAGCTACCTAGACCCATAATCTATCACCACCTACCTCTTCATCAGCATGCACCTGAGCCCAGCTCTAGAGGCATCGTAGAACACTATATACTCAATCCCTACTATGGCAGTCTCAAAATAGGGGAATTGGCCAACCTATACAAAATACTATTAAAGGATTCATGACAATGCTCATTCTATGTGAATTACTATTCTTTTTCTATCAAAGTATCCAAAGAGGTCACAATACAAGAATATTCTTCTACAAACCTACAATATTACCCATCCAAACCATGAAATATTTGCAACTCATATACATTATGGTGTGGGTCCTAAGAAAACAATAAATATTTATTTACTGGTTTCACTACTACATCATGTTTAGAGAAGATGTTCCTTAGAAGGTGAATCCCTATAATCTAGAAATGACACTTCTGTATTTTACTTTATAACTAGTACTCCTAAAGTTATTCCAGAACCACCCATAATAAATCTATGTTCTCCTCCTCTAATGATAAGTAAAATAGAATACCATGATTAGAAAACTATAATTCAATAAAATAAAGGAAGATATAATTTATAAGTCCCATGAATACAATATGGTAAAAATCAAACCAAAGGAAATCACTTGGAAATTATCATTACCAAAGCAACATCATAATGTATTATTTAGAATATAATCCTTATGAACCCTCAAATGGTTGTAGCCAAACCCGATATCAATCTTTGAGAACCATCCCATACCCTTTATTTAATTAAACTGGTTATCGATCCTTGGAAAATGGTACTTTTTATTAATAATCACTTGATTAAAGTAGTTAAAATCAATTCACAACCCCAATATCTCATATTTATTCTTAGTGAAAACACTGGAGACCACTAGGGGGACATACTAGGTTTGATAAAACCCTTCTCATAAAGTTCCTCTAACTACACCCTCATCCCCCGCAGTAGTAATAGGTTGAAATTATATACAAAATTAGATTTATAGACATGGAGGTAGTCTCAGAACATCATTGGAGAAGAAATCCATGTACTCATCCACTACCATGGATAGTAATTTCATACCTATAATGATGTTATATTACTTCATTGAAACCACTAAGAAGTTCTACATGAAGCTTTGTCCACTAAGAATCAACTCACACTATTAGTCATCATGAGAAATAGAGGAATCTATCCCTATTGAAATATCCAACCAGAACTGATAGCGAAAGGACCCATAAGAATATTAAAATCTTGAACAAGGTATAGGGTGATGAAATAATGAATCATTATTGTGTCTGTAAGTATGGGTGATAAAGTATATAAGACACAAACCACACCTCAAATCATATAATGTATAACCTAATCATATCCCTCTAAAGCTTGAAACTAACTATTCTCTTGGCTACCAGCTCTCTGAGATTCAATTGTTATACTTAGTGTTGTAGAGGAAGTAGGTCATAACATCATCCTCCACCTATATCTAATCCTCCTAGGTCTTCACTATCCCATTTTTAACATAGCCTCTCTAGGGTCTTCCCTGACCAACCCAAGGATATCCTTGATCACATAACCTCCACTTTTTTAAATTTCCTTCCATGAGAGTATCATATCCTCATGGTTTTGGTTCATCATACCCCACCATCACCCTGATTATCCTGGAAGAAAAATGATTTAAAATAGAAACATCTAATCTTTTGGGGGTTAATTTGAGTCTGAACACTCAAGCTACCAATTCAATCCAATTTACATCTACCCAAGGTTATAGAATATCAAGAACCTAGAGTGTTATCTAGCACTGAAACACATGAAATGTGGTTATCATGAATACACCATCATAAAATCCTTCCAGAATAATCATCCACTCAACATATAGATGAACATCAACTTAAAATGTTAAAGGTGAGTCCACACACCACTCATTGAGTAGAAAAACAACACTTTTATTTCTTGGAGGAAACACCTCATGAACAAACCCCTACATTGAATCCTCATAACTCAACCTATTATTATTATATCCCTATAATATTATCCTATATTTCTATCATTATGGAAGCATCTTAAAAATTAACAAGATGAAACACAGTCGGTTGAGAATAAATGTGGAACTAAATTAAGAAAGCATGGAATTCAAAGACTCATTCCCATATGATGCATGTACCATTGGTTTCCTTGTAACTAGTCTCTCAACATTACAAGTCAAAAATCATGTTATCCAATTATTAGTGTATGGATACATTATCCACCACACCATACCTGGGTTTCTTAGACTAAGAAATGAGATTAATACACCTTAACATTATTTCCCCAAGTTTTAAAACCAATCCTCATGGCACATATATCTCCAAACATCATTCCTTATATAAAACCACATTATATACCACACTATCATGATCCAACCCATTAGGGCCCCACTTGGAGTTGCAGTAAGCCAAGAGTGATACCACAAGCCCTCCTCAAATAGGACAGAGGCTAGAGACTAGTGCAGAGTAGGTATATGACACAAATGGGGGGGGGGGCTTATCTTAATGAAAGTTTACACACACACACCTCTATGAACATCACATCAGTTTAGGATAAATAAAATAGTAATAACCAAACAGGATACAATACATGAAATAAACTCCAAAAAACCCAAAGTGTAGCAATATAAATACATCCAGAGTATAAGGGGGAAAAATACACACCCAACTAAAAAAAAGAGTCCCAACCTAACAATTAAGGAGAAGGAAGGTCCTTATAATGAAATCCAAAAGTAAGAACCATCTAAGATCACTGTCACTCAACACCACAAAACTCCACCAACACCCATCCTACCAAGGTCACCATATAAATACTTTTCATCTACATAAGACATGACACATGTAGAAAACGAGATTTTAGGGGTGAATATATACATACCTAGTAGGATACCTCAAAAACAAAAAATGGAATCAATAAAAATAAATAATCTACTCAACCCATAAGAAGGGAGATGAAACCCAACAAATATAAATTCTCATAAGGAAACCCCAATTGAAGAGATAAGAATATCGATCAACACAACCATCTATAGATGATGATTCTTTATGTATATTATAGATAATTTTTACCAGGATTCTAGTACCCCAATGTATACCTCACCAGATTTTGGGGAATCACACTGCAATGATGGATTGGGGAAAATGAACCTGATCTATATGTATTACTCATTTTAACCAATGTTTATTAAATCTATTGGCATCACAATCAACAAAATCATCCACACATACATAAATATGAATTTTTGGATTTGATCATGATTTGAATCAGACTGAAAATAGTTTAATTCCCACAAAAAATGAGGATAATGGTGAAGAATGTGTTGAACAGTGGGAGAAAACCAAAGAAAATACAAACTGACATTCATCATTGGCTGATATAACTCCAAACAATGATCATCAAGAAAAATAAATAATATAAAATAACCAATCATATAAAAAATAAATAATTAATTATAAATTTACTAGGCTATGTGAATATAGATAAATAACAGGATCTATAACCGATAATTTAATACATGCTAGAAATTAATAAAGATAGGGAAAAAATAAATAAATATAAAAGTAACACCCGATGATTGGATCAATAACTGATGGATAATGGTTCTGAATCATCATCATTTTTTAGATCCAAGAAATCTGTTATCGATGACGAATCATTCAAAAATCGGATCGTCAATCCTGAGTCCTTATTTATTCAATCAATAAAGTTCCCCCACCATGATATCTTATTTATCTGTCAATATACTAGGCTTATATGGATAATCCTAGAGATTAGCCATAACAACGTTTTAATAGTTTCTCATACTTGGTTAATGTAATAAATAAATTAAATAAATTTATTATTTAATTTAATTATTACATATTTCGATGACTGTACATCGACCCAAAACTCATTGCTTACAAAATTTATGTTGTGATTAGGGTAAACCATGCCTTTCAGATCCAATCGTAGTTTTATATTTCACATAAAATACTAAGATCAATGGTAAATCCATTATTTCTAAAAGTTACATTTGAATTGTTTAAAATATTTTTTTTAATATATTGATTCTGGAGCCCTGAGACACCCGTAACACCATGCCAAATCAGAAGGAAAACCTAGTAATATATATTAAAATATCTCAAGGGTAAAAACACCAAAACTAGAATCATTACAAATGAAGTAAAAAATAATGATCAATTAAGAATATTTATATTTTCATACGTTACATATTTTTATTAAATAATGATTTTAGTAAAATAGATTGATAAAAATGAATAATTTTTAAAATAAATTAATACAATCCATAAAATAATTACAAAACTATAAATAATAATAATTTAATTATTCATTCCCAATTAAATATGATTTATTTAAAAATATTATTTTATTATATATTATGTTTTTTTATTTAAAATTTAAATTTCTATTAATATAATAAATTCAATAAAATAAATTTTTTTAAATTTATAAATGAATTAAAATTCATTTAATTATTTTCAATTTTTTTGAAATTATAATAAAATATTTTATTGTTAAAAAGAGATATTTTTCAAAGGAATATTTTTTAAAAGTGTTGAGTATTTTATCTTATTAAATTAAATTTGTCACTACTAAAGGATTGTTATAATAAAAATTTTAAATGTATAAAATTATATAATAAAACTCATTTAATTAATAATTTATATGAAATATGATTAAAACACATGTAGATTAAAAATTTATTTTTTCATAAAAAATATTTTTTAATATATTTTAGGTTTTCATTTAAATGATAAATTTTTTATATTTAGAAATTGAATTAGAATAAATGGAATATAAATTTTTAATCAAAATATCAAAATTAGTTAAGGAGGTTAATTTCTATTTTTGTCATAAAAATAATTTATCATGGTAAATATTGAATAGGCAAGGTAAAGGTAAATTAGGGTAAAAAGATGTTAAACTAAGTAATAAAACAATAAAATATCATAAAGAACTATATATAAATGTGTTTATATGGGATTTTTCAACAAATATTCTCCCATATCCATTATTTTATACTTTTTTATCAACTTTAATTTTTAAAAAGACAACCTTTCATCTTAAGAAATGAATATTTGCAGAAATGAAACTCAAAACACACCTATAAAAGGATCCCTCCTTTACCCCTTCCAAAAAACTCAAAAAATTAGTTTATCTATTGAATATATTCCCATTTTACCTCTCCCAAAGGCTTATTATAAATTTTCTATCTTTTGGTTTCAAGAAGGAATCCTAAATCCTTCATCTCAAGTAACCTATGTTAAGAAGGAGCGATTTCATCAAGTATCTAAAATCATACCATACTTTGTCAAATACCTTCTCATTTCCACCCTTTATAGACCTCATCCTCCCCTATAATGATTTTATATTAATAAAATATTTCTTGAAATATCATTTTGTTTCTGATCAAATTATACTACTATTATAAATCGTTATACTATTTCTCATTCAATAGTGTAACATGTTTATGTTTGGACTGATTCAACCACCTATATAAACGATTGTATACCAACATCACCATTTTCACAAAGAATAAGTATCAATACATTAATAATAGTAATATATGATATTAATGAGTAATATATATCATGAATATGGTTCTATAATGATTAAAAAAATAATCAATATTAAGTAAATCGTTGTTATCAGTAAATTATTTAAAAAATGTTCTCTATGAATTCCATTATCATGAACCAAAACCATAATTTTCATAAAATGAACATGGGAATTCATAAATCATTGTAAAAAACTATTTCACTAACTTTAATAATCCATTAGAGATGAAATTGGTATCAAATATAAGTTACATACATCATTATTATAGAACATGTATGAAACAATCAATATTACTAGTTTAATGACTTAGATTTTCCCAAATTTATTTTTAAAAATTATTTGGAAAAATTATGAGACTAGACATTGAGACGACATGTTATTCTGTGGCCCAGTGTGCTCATAAATTTTCATTAAAAAATGATAGGTTTTTAATCGCTCGCTTGCACATTTTTCTAAATAAGGTGGAATAACTCTTAAATGGGTGCCTATATAAAAAATTTGAGGCCACCATTGTGTTCAGAGAAGCAGCTTAACCTTAGGTGGGGCCTAACATTGACCGACATGGGTCGATTTTAAAAGTTATGAATTGGATTTAATATTCATTAAAATATTTTATTAAAAATATTTTATTGTATGCATTAGATCATTTCATTTTAATGAAACATTTTTCAAGAATTCAAGGTTTTCACTATAACCTTGAAATACCTCTGAGGTGTGAAAGAAAACTCTCTCGATGATGAACATCAGTGGATTGAGGATCGACAATGAAACAAACCTTCGTTCTTCATCAATGACTAATCCAGACATGAGGTAGGATGTTAATATATTTGGGATTTCCTATCCCCTATTAGATTCAAATGATGAACGTAGACCAACCCATGAACATATAGATCCATGGTTCGTCCGTTCGTGCGGGATGGATAATTGCTTGTGGGATTTTTGAATGGGGATTTAGATTTGTGTGTTGATTCGTTATTTATTAACCCTACTAACATGAATAGTTCAAGGCCGACACGAACAAGGACATGATCCGTTCATTGGGAATTTATGTGATTTATCTCTACCCCGTAATCTATTGTGTTCTTCGTATGTTATTCACCCTTAAAACCCCTATATAAACTATCGAACGTCATGATCCTGATCCATGGTGTAATAGTCCTAGTTCAAAGGTTTAACCCCATGATGGAATAATAGAGGTGTGAAAGGAGCATAAAATGTTTCAGGCATGGAGATAACTTAAGATGGTGAAAGGTAGACCACCAGTGGGGCGGTCGATAGTGAGGGAAGGATGTGGTCGGTGGGGCCAGTCTGGGGGGAGCACAAGGTAGTGACAGGGAACTAGAAGGGTGACTGATAGGGTGGCTAGTGGTAGAAGTAGTAGTGTACCAGTAGAGGGCGGACAAGTAGAGCACTATAGGATGGGATGATAGAAGGGAAGCTGGTGGTAGTAGTAGGACGCAATCCTAGAGGGACCGCGTTGGAGGGAGCCCATGGAGGTAAGGGCTGCGTGAGGTGGGGACTGCGGGCGGTGACTAGGATGTTGTGGTAGGAGGCCACAGTGGCAGTAGCAAGACGAAGCTTAGAGCCATGTCAGAGGGGGCCTACAGTGGTGGTGAGACCGTGGGACCAGGCAGAGGAGGCGGGCTAGCTGTGTGAAACATGGCACAGCTCCGCATTGACTAGAGGGATGTGACCAAAGGCAGGCCACATCTGGTTCACTCAAACCCATCCACATGTGGAAGGCCGAACTTGATGAGCCTGGCCGCTCCAGTGGTCTAGCAGGCTACGCCAAACGGGATGATCCAGTTCAGGTCGGGCCGAAACGGGTCGGGTCGGGTCTAATGGTCAGATCGGGCCCGAACAAGATTCGAGTCATACCTTTTCAAAAAAACTGGTGTAACTTTCAAAATATGTGTCCTTTTATGAGATGTTTTTGGTGTTGGGACCCCTGTGATGTAATGATCGCTTTGAGATACTTGAAGTGAGTCTTTATGAAATATGGAATACAGTCTATTGGCATGAGAAGTAGGTTCTCTGGTTACAAGTTTTCTATGAGTGGAATCCTGAGGCTGGCTTTGACATGGTGACTACATGACTTGGGGGCTACATGACCCATCGATGCTTCGTGCACCATCGATGCTCCATGTTCTACTTATTCTCCTAGATCCATCAATGCTTCATGTTCCATCAAATCTTTATGTACCAATGATGCTCCATGTGTCATGGGAAGTGAGAGATCTATGGACTACAATTGAAAATCCTACTCTTCATGATTTATAGTTAAACCTGTGTGAGATAACTGTACTTCATGTATTTCTGTGTGGTATCCTTCATTGTGTTCTTTAGTGGTGTTCCTTGGTGGTGTTCTTTAGTGTTGTTCCTTAGTGTTTTTCTTTTGTGGCGTTCCTTCATGGTGTTCCTTAGTGGTGTTCATTCACAGTGTTCATTAGTGGTGTTCCTTCACCGTGTTCCTTATAGGTTTTCCTTCATGGTGTTCCTTCATGGTGTTCCTTTGTGGAGTTCCTTAGTGGTGTTCCTTCATGGAGTTCCTTAGCGGTGTTCCTTAGTGGCGTTCCTTAGTGGTGTTCCTACATGGTGTTCCTTTGCAGTGTTCCTTAGTGGTGTTCCTTAGTGGTGTTCCTTCGTGGTGTTCCTTAGTGGTGTTTCTTCATGGTGTTTCTTTGTTGTGTTCCTTAGTGGTGTTCCTTCGCGGTGTTCCTTCATGGTGTTCCTTCCTGGTGTTCCTTCGTGGTGTTCCTTAGTGTTGTTCCTTCATGGTGTTCTTTAGTAGTGTTTCTTTATGGTTATCCCTCATGATGTTCCTTAGTGTTGTTCCATAGTATTTTTCCTTAGTGGTGTTCATTCATGGTGTTCTATTGCGTTGTTCTTTAGTGGTGTTCCTTCTTGGTGTTCCTTAGTGATGTTCCTTCATATTTTTCCTTCACGGTGTTCCTCAGTATCGTTCCTTAGTGTTGTTACTTAGTGTTGTTCCATCATGGTGTTCTTTCATGGTGTTCCTTAGTCGTGTTCCTTGGTGGTGTTCCTTCACGATGTTCCTTCATGGCGTTCCTTCATGGCGTTCCTTCATGGTGTTCCATAGTGGTGTTCCTTAGTGGCGTTCCTTTGTGGAGTACTCTGGTGGCGTTCCTTAGTGGTATTCCTTCATGGTGTTCCTTAATGGAATTCCTTCATGGTGTTCCTTCATGGTGTTCTTTAGTAGTGTTCCTTAGTGATGTTCCTTAGTGGTGTTCCTTCATAGTGTTCCTTCATGGTGTTCCTTAGTGGTGTTCCTTATTGGTGTTCCTTCATGGTTTTCCTTAGTGGCGTTCCTTTGTGTATTTATTTGTGGTCTACTTCATGTATTTATTTTTGGTGTACTTTATGTATTTCTTAGTAGTATTCCTTCATGGTTTTGGGGTGTCCTATTGAGTACTGTTTTACTCACCCTTGCATGGTCTTTTCCCACATGTGTCATGTCTTGTGCAGATGTTTGATGCTTTGATGGAGTCATAGGTGAACCAGGACTAAGTGGTTCTTAGAGAGATTACACAGTAGATGTGTTCTCCTACAGCTCCAAACGGCTATCCCTGTACCTACCCTTCAGGTAGGGTTTTCAGCAGATGAGTTTCAAGAACTTTTGTGTTCACATTTACAAAATCTTGCTTTTGGTGGGATTGTATTCTGGACCTCTTTACTTTCCAATTTTCTATGTCATACTCTATTGTTGGTATCTTAGTGGTACACATGCTTGTTTATATAGAGTTTTTACATTTCATAATTTTTTTTTGTTTCGAGATGCGTGCGTGCATATAGGTACTTTGGGAATTTCCTCCCATTTGTGGGATATGCAGACTCAATTCTAGTTGTTAGCCACTGGCCTATCTGAGGCGGTCTTGGGGTAGTCATTGTATGGGGCCCTCTGGGATGGGTCATGACAGAGTGGTATCATAGGTGGCCAGTTATACCTAAAGAAACAAGAGTCTATGAGATTAGTTTGGTGCAATATTGTTAAGTGATTCAAGTTTGGATTTCAGACTAGGGACTCTAGTGTTGGTGCGATGATTGATGTATCCATACACCAATAATCTAAATTCTTCTTTTTTAACTTGGTACATGAAAACACTAGTTGCAGGGAAAGTAAATGGTATATTAATTACATAGGATTTTAGAGTGTTCTCATGTCCCTCTTTAGTCATCACACCAGGTATACTCTATTTACAATGGTACATCTTGTTATATTTCAAGATGCCTCCACATAGAAAACCATCTAGGATTCCAGCACAAGATCACGAGGATGATCCACCGAGTGACGAGAAATCAGTAAAAGGGTCTATACCATATATAACACCTCCAAGTGGTGCACTAGCTATACCACCACCTATAGAGTAGCACATGGTACCCTTAGTACCAGCGGATGAGGAGCACAGGCTGAGCGTGCCTTATGAGTTTCAGTGATAGAGACCCTTTCGGTTCCAAGGAGAACCTGAAACAGGTGGGTGAGGACTGTATTGAGGTGGTGATTCAAGTTTTTCATCTAGTCAAGACACCTACAGATCATATGGTGGTCCTGACAGTGAGCCTTCTTCATGTCTTAGTAGGGTGATGGTGGGGTTTGGATACCTGATCTTGTGATGAGGTGACTTTTCTATGGACAGAGTTTGAGAACCTTTTCATAGAGGATTTCTCACTTTATAAGATAAGGTCTATGTATGTACATGAGATTCTATAGCTCCAGTATAATGACATTTCAGTATTATAGTATTCATCGAGCTATACCAACCTTTCCAGGTACTCAATGGATGTGATGCACAACCAATGATTTAGGGCTCGGACCTTCGAGCAAGGTGTTCATAGGGACATATGAGACAACATTATCCCTATATGCATTCCTACCAATTATAGTGTGCTAGAGAGAACCTATGTGGTTAAGAGTCCCTTGGATGAACAAATACAACTAGTGATAGTCAGTAGTAGGAAATTGGGAGTAGATAGATCCGCAAGGCGGTTGATGTGAGAGATGAACTGGGAGAGCAGCAGAAGGTGGTATAAATTTCATAATGTTACCACCACCACCCCTGGGTGGTCAACACCAGGAACATGGAGTTGGAGGATATGGTAGGGGACCACTTCATGTGGTTGAGACTTATGACCCAGAGGCTCCAAGAATTATTTGGGGTACGATCTGTTCCTATTATACTTTAGCTACAGTATTAACAGACATAGGTTATAGTTATTCTTTTCCTACCATGAATCTTGTTAGAGACTCAAAGATTTCGGTGAGACTTTTGAATTGAACTCTACATTTAGAGAATCCTATGGGAGGGGATTCAATGATCACACACACTAGTACTAACAGGGTGTCCTAACTCTTAGAGGTAAGAGTTTCAGTTGGGATAACTTGGTAATGGAATCGAGGCCTTATGATGTCAATCTTGGTATGGAATGGTTACCTACAGTTCATTCTCATATTTACTATTTTAGGTGGATAATATGGTGTTTATGTAGTTTTGGAATGAGGTTTTCCTTGTCTGTGAAAAAGAAACCAAGGAATCATAGAATGGACTCACACATAGGAGGGTGCTACCAATTTCTCATCAATTGGCTAGCCGAAACCCCAATGCAGTGGGTGTTATGAGTCCTCAATTTATAGTAGTGGTGGAAGATTTGAAATGGATCCCATAAAGGTTGAGATAGAAGAGTTGGATAGAGCACCTCTAGTACTATGACTTTGATATTGTCTATACTCTTGGAAAGGGGAATGTGGTGAAAAATGCTCTCACCATGAGATCTAGTTTGTAGTTACTAAAAGAGGTTTTGAAGAAGTTGGCCTCCTTGTAGTTATCATTTGTGGATGGAGATGTAATAGATTTACTCCATTTGATGGTTTTTACCCCAAGTCTTACAACGAGTCAGGGAGGCATGACTTGGAGATACTGACTGTTATACTTTCTATGTTCAGTAACCTCATCTGTTTGGGTATCCCTTGGTTTGGCTTTCAATGGAATAAATACCTAAGGTTGGGAGAATTGAATGACTCTAATTTTACCAACTTTATTTTTAAAAATTATTTGGGAAAATTTTGAGATCAGGTGCTAAGATGGTGTGTTATTCCGAGGTTCAATGTGCTCGTAACGGTTCGTTGAAAAATGTTACATTTTTAATAGAACACATGCATGGTTTTCCTAAAAAAGTATAATAACTCTTAAATGGTTGATCAGATCAAAAAACCAAGGGCACTATTGTGTTTAGAGTAGTGGATTTACCTTAGGTGGTGGCTAACATTGAACAACTTGTATAGAATTTGAAATTTAGAAATTGGGCCTAATAATCATTAAAATATTTTAATAAAAATATTTTATTGGACGTAATAGAGTTTTTCATTTTAAGGAAACCTTATTCAGGAATTTAGGGTTATCACCATAACCCTAGAATTCATCTCAAGTTTTAAAGGAAACTCTATCAATGATGAATGCTGGTAGATTGATGATCGATGGCGACACAAACCTTTGTTCTTCATCAATGAACGATCCAACCAAAAGGTAGGATGTTAATATATTTGTGATTTCCTTTCCCCTCTTAGATAAAAATGAGGAACAAATACCAACCCATGAATAGGTTTATCCATGGTTCATCCTTTCTTGTGGTATTTATAACTTTGTTAGGGATTTTGAATGGGGATTTAGATATATGTGTATATTTTTTCTTCATTAAACCTTTTAACATGAACTTCTCAAGGGAGACATAAATAATGATAATATATATTCATGGGTAATTCATGTTCTTTCTCACTCCACCTCAATTTATTGTATGCTTTTTATGTTCTTCTATATTGAAATCCATATGCGAACAATCGATTGTTGCACCCTCGATCCATGGTACAATGGTCTGAGATCAAAGGTTTGACCCCGCAATGGCATATAAGAGGTGCGATGAGAGCATGGTATGACTCATGTGATGTGATAGATTACAATGGCATAATGAAAACCATCCGCAGGGTAACCGATAGTGAGGGAAGGACAAGGCCGGTGGGGCTGGTCTAGGGGGAGTGTGAGGTGGTGACAAGTCACTGGTAGGGCGACTGACTGCTGAGGTAGCATCAGTCTGGTGGGGGCGGGGCAGGCGAAGCGTGGTAGGATGGGCCGCTAGCAGAGCAGTCAGTGTTGGAAGTAGGACACGGTCCATACAAGATCATGTTGGAGGGATCCCGCAACGGTAGGGGTTATGGGCGGCGAATAGGGGCTTGTGGCAGGTGGTCATGCCGAAAATAGCAGGACGCGACACATAGCCACATCGTAGGGGGCCCATGGTGATGGTGAGACTATGTGACTAGGTGGTGGAGGTGGGTTGGTTGCATGAAATGAGGCATGGATATGAATTTACAGTAGGGATATGGCCAATGTGGGCAGCATCTGGTGCACTCAAATCGGCCCACATGCGACAGGTCTAACCCGATGGGCCGGGATGCTTCAGAAGCCCCGGTCCTATTGGCCCGCTCCAGTGGCCCTAGTCTAGCTGGACCAATGGGCCACACCCAACATCCCAAGTCCAATAGTCTGAGCTAGTTATGTCTAGGCCAAACCGAGTTAGGTTGGGTTGGGTCAACAAAACCAGGTCAGGTCAGCCGATGGGTCGGGTCAGGTCAAGCGGGTCGGATCAGACCCTGACCGTACCCCAGTCCGACTTTCTCAGAAATACAGGTGTAACTTTCAAACCCTATGTCTGTTGAGTAGATTTTAGTATCAATGAGACCCTTATTATGAGACAGTCCTTTTGAGATACTCTAAGTGAGTCTTTGTGAAATATGGAATACGACCTATTGGCTTGAGGAGTAGGTTCTCCCGTATAAGTTCTCTATGAGTGGAATCATATGGTTGGATGTGACATTATGACTACATGACTTGGGGGCTGCATGACCAATCAATGTTTTTTGCACCATCAATTCCCCATGCACCATCAGCACTGCATGTGCTATTGACTCTTTGTGCACCCTCCATGCTCTGTGCGCCATCAATGCTCCGTGTGCCATCGATGCTCCATGCTCCATCAATGATTCATGAACCATTAACACTTCATGCATCATCGACACTCCCTACGCCATTGATGCTCTGTGCACCATCAATGCTTCAGGATCCATCGATGCTCTGGTCACCAGCGATGCTATGGGTTCCATCGATGCTCTGGGATCCATCAATGCTCCTTGCACCATCGACACTCTTTGCATCATCAATACTTCGTGCACCATTGACGCTCTATGGACCATCAATGCTCTGTGTGTCACTGATACTTCATGTGTTATGGGAAATGGGACATCTGTATACTACAATTGAAAATCATTCTCTTCATGATTTAGTCTTATACCTGTGTGAGATGATTGTAATTCATGTATTTCTATGTGGTATATTTCCTGGTGTTCCTTCGCAGTGTTTCTTCATGGTGTTCCTTAGTGGTGTTTTTTCGTGGTGTTCCTTCATGGTATTCATCCATGGAGTTCTTTCATGTTGTTCCTTAGTGGTGTTCCTTTGTGGTGTTTCTTACTAGTGTTCCTTAGTGTTGTTACTTAGTGGTGTTCCTTCATGTTGTTCCTTCTTGGGGTTTTTTAGTGGTGTTCCTTAGTGGTTCTCCTTAGTGGTGTTCGTTTGTGGTGTTCCTTCATGGTATTACTTAGTGGTGTTCCTTCATGGTGTTCCTAAGTGTTGTTCTTTCATGGTGTTCTATTGTGGTGTTCCATTGTGGCGTTCCTTCATGGTGTTCCTTCGTGGAATTCCTAAGTGGGGTTCCTTCATAGTGTTCCTTAGTGGTTTTCCTTCATGGTGTTCCCTCATGGTGTTCCTTAGTGGTGTTCCTTCATGGTGTTACTTAGTGGTGTTACTTAGTGGTGTTCCTTTGTGGTGTTCTTTAATGGTGTTCCTTAGTGATGTTCCTTTGTTGTGTTCCTTTGTGGTGTTTCTTCGTGGTGTTTCTTAATAGTGTTCCTTAGTGGTGTTCCTTCATGGTGTTTTCTCATCATGTTCCTTAGTGGTGTTCCTTAGTGATGTTCCTTCGTGGTGTTCCTTCGTGGTGTTCCTCAGTGGTGTTTCTTCATGGTGTTCGTTAGTGGTTTTCCTTCATAGTGTTTCTTCATGGTGTTCCTTAGTGGCTTTCATTAGTGGTGTTCCATAGTGGTGTTCCTTCATGGTGTTCCTTTGTGGTTTTCCTTAGGGGTGTTCCCTAGTGGTGTTCATTCATGGGGTTCCTTAGTGGTGTTCCTTAATGTATTTATTTGTGGTGTACTTTGTGTATTTATTTGTGGTGTGATTTAGGTATTTCTTAGTAGTATTACTTTTTGGTTTTGGGGTTTCCTATTGAGTATTGTTTTACATGCCTTTGCACAAGCTTTTCCCAAATGTATCATGTCTTGTGCAGAAATTCAAGGCTTTGATGGAGTCCTAGGTGGACCAGAAATAGGTGGTTCTTAGAGAGATCAGACAGTCAAGGTGTGGTCCTACGACTTTAGACAACTATCCATATAAACACCCTTCAGGTAGGGTTTTCTATGGATGAGTTTTAGGAACTTGTGTGTTCACTTTTAAAGACTCTTAATTTTTGAGGGCTTGTATTCTAGCCCTATTTACTTTCCAGTTTTCTACTTTCATACTCTTTTGTTTCTATAATAGTAGTACACAAACTTTTTTACTTAAAATTTTTACATTTCAACATTTTTGGGATTAGAGATGCATGTGTGTGTACAGGTACTGGGGAAAATGCCTCTAATTTGTGGGATATTCCTACTCGGTGTTAGTATCTAGCCCCTGTTCTATTAGAGGCAGTCTTGGGCAGTCATGACATGGCCCCCTCTGGGACAGTTCAAGAAAACTAACATCTAATGATGAAAATAACAATAACTAACTAATATATGTGTAATTAATTATAATAATTTAAGTGTATAAAATTTAATAGATATGAATAAGGTTATAAAATATTTTATTATGAAGGTTATGCTTATTTTATAGGAGGCTTAAGTACTTTCATGGATGTCCAGAGTATATGTAAGGGTTTTCTTTCCAATCTCTCTATTGGATATGAGATTGTGATAATTAAATTTCTATTTTGGAAAATTTTAAAATATTTCTATATAAAATATACTATATTTTATTCTCCTATAATTTTAATGAGATTTAAATATCCTATTACCATTTCTCTTCCCCTCCAGTTCATAATTTACCTGAAGCAATTCTTGTAAGATAAATAAACCATACCTATTATTTTTAATCTGGAATATTTATCCTCCATTTCATCATTCTTTATTTTGTTTTATGGATATAATTATCTCTAATTATATGATTTATTAAGGTACTTTTAAATGTAATTGAATTTATTTACAAAATTTATCTATTTTTAGCATCTTATGTGTGGGTTTCTTTTGACAACTTTGACCATATTTACAAAAATTTGAAATAAATATTTATTTTTAACACTTTCTACATGATTTCCATATCCAAATTTTATAACGATTTTTTTATAATTGAGTATTACTCTCTAATTTTTAATGGGTTTCCAAATGAATTTTTCTTCCCTTTATTTTACATAATATTTCATTAAAATGGTATAAATAATGTAAATTCTAATCCTTCTTCTTTATACAATTGAATTTTAATGCACTTATAAAAGTGTTTCCATATATTTAAACATCCTTTAATATTTATTATTCTTCACTAGGAATATATCCTATTATAATTATCCATATTATTTCTCTAGATGGATTATGATCATGTCTTATTGATGTTTTCATGAAACTTATATATGTACACAGGTTAATTAAGCATGTATGGAATTATTAATGTTTTAAAGTTATTATGAAACACACATGTATTGTTTATCATTATGTGATAAGTGGGCCCTTTATAGACATCCAATTCATTTAGTAAATTTTTTATCTCATGATATTATGATGGGATATGGGTGGTGAACCCAACTCTACTATTTTAAGTGATAAGGGTAGTTATCCCATGCCCACTAATTTTTTGCGATGTCGATTAACCAAGTCCATTATAATGGGAATGACTTAATGGTTATCCTTGAAATATGTTATTATTTTTATGTTCATGTTCATTCCACTTTCATATGTTATGTAACATATATTTGTTATGTTTTCATGGATCATGATTATTGAATCATGTCTTTTTTTGTTCTAAAATCCATATTCAATGAGTCATGTTGTATAAAATATGGTATGTTTCTCTTATATTATATCCCCATACCCATATGATAATATCTTTCTCACTTATGATCTTTGATTGATTTATCTTATATTTAACCATACTAAGCATTTGATATCACCATTTTTTTATGTTTCCATTCAACAGGTTGTGAAGAAGAATATTATATAAGATATATCTAAAGGGTTTCATGTGAGAAGACTATTTTTAGGTGTCCATGGTAGGCCCTGAAAACCCTTGATACTCAAGTCTATATGATGGATCCCACCCATATTTCCATGGATCAAATTCAGTGTCGACAGTGTGGAATCTGGTGCACCAGGGCCTTCAGGATGTGAAGGTATTTTTCAAAATCATCATTGTTTTGTTAAAGTATGCTTCTTTCACTATATTGGAATTGGTATTTCCTACGAAGCTGAGATTTGAGCCATGATTTATTCCATCAAATATGATGTCCTCCATCAATGGAACCAATTATGGATTGAGCCAATTCTTTTTTGGTTCTTTAATCCCTTTATAATAGATCGAGGAATGTTCCCTGGAAGATCCAACCAGATTGGATTAAATTCCTACAAGATACAAGAAACCTAATGCTAATTGTATCATGTTCCTACATAGAATAAAACCATGTAGTAAATGCCTTGTAGAAGATAGAAATCATGTAGTCAAGCATGATTTGGTCCTTCAGATCCCATGATTATTGTACCAAAATGGTAGATGTTGACATGAAGGGTGAGATTCAATCCCATATTTGTAAAACCCCTTGTATCACTTGAGCAGTCTGTTTACTTTTTCTTTAATAGATTTTAGGATTGTGCTCACATGGGTCTGGATATTTCTTGGTATGTTTCTTCTATATATAATATCAAAATATAACAATCCTTTAGGATTTTATGTGTGATTTATTGTGATATGAAATTAATATTCATGTAAAATGATGTAATATATATGTATATTATGATTGATTTTCCTTAGTTACAATTCATAGAGGTAAGTTCAGGGAATATGGGTCTAGGAAATTGATACCCAATGAAAAGAATAATCTTACAAAATATTTAGAGTTAGATGTTATTATCATGGGTTGAAAACATACATGCATTATCTTTTTTGGGAGAAATATTTTATATATACTAACCATAAGAGTTTAAAATACATTTTCTCACAGTGTAATTGAAACCTGAGATAACATAGTTTGGTATAGTATCTTCAAAATTTAGATTTTTTAGATTATATATACACTAGAGAAAGTAAATGTAGTGGTATATTTATTAATTAATAATACATATATCCAAGTATTGAATGAATATGGATAATAGTGGTAGTTAATGGGGTTGTTATAAGACATTAAAATATGAATAGATGAAACAATTGATGATATGTTTCTCTCAAGAATTAATGTAACTTCAATTTTTTCAATGAAAGTGAAAGATAAAAAATAATAATATAATGAATTTCATAGAATCAGAGAATCCACATATGTTAGGGTGACCACTAGTGAATGAAAAATAATCCCATGTAAAATTCTATATTTCATAAATAAAATAGTGGTTCCTACCAAACAAGGAAAATTTAGTTCTAGAAAATTTTCACTATTTGAATTAGGAAGTGAACCCTAGAGATGATAATATGTATCATGAAATTATATGATAATTTTCATGGTCCAGATGAAGAAGGATTCTATAGATTTTTTTTCATGATGTTTGACTAATCAATGAATAAAGGCTAGAATAAAAAAACTAGCAAGGTTGTTATTTCCTTTTCCTATTCAAACATTTATGTGAGAATATATTTGCAGGGATTTTTTATTGGTTTTACAAGATCATGAGAAAAGATAATAGTATGTGGGCATAGGTAGATTTTATTATAAAATTAGTGCATTTATTTCTTATTAGAGAAAGATTTTCAGTTGATGACCTTGGAAAACATTACATGGAATAGGTTGTTAGACTTCATGGGGCCCCAATGTTCATTATATTAGATAGGTACCCATTATTTACAAGTATATTTTGGTTGTGGATCCAAAATTATTTGGTAACATAGTTTAAAATTAGTACAACCTATCACCCTAAAACAGATTAGTGGATGGAGAGTATTATTTAGCTTCTAAAATATATTATTTGTGCTTGTGTACTTAAAATTTAAAAATATTAGGAGTTTCATTTATCATTGTTAATATTTTTTTCTACTAATAAATGAATAGTATAGCAGATTTTGAAGATCTATATGGTCGACCATGTCAGTTACCATATATTGGATCGATTTTGAAGAAAGGAATCATTTTGAACCCTTTTAGGTGAATAGGATAATAAAAAATTTGGATTAATATGAAATTGAATGGTTTCAAATCAAAGTCTAAAAATTATTATACTCATTAACTATAAAATCTACGACTCAAATAATTTTATATATCATAGATCACATGAGTTACAATCTTGAGAGTTCACCTTGATCTCTAGGGGTAGGAAAATTTCATCGAGGGTCTTGACCTAATTTTTCGGGTTGATTTTTCCACTTAATTATAAATATATTTCATAGATGGCCTCTATTGGAAATCCAGAATGACTTGTTCATAAATAAAACATCATGTAAATAATATGTAAATAAAACCATTTATAGAAAAAATAGATAAAGTTGTAACAAATCTATAATCCACTAAATGAATAGATACAAGACACATTCACATGAAAATCATATCATACAAATTAATCCATGATAAGGGTGAAATCCAAACATTGAATAAGATAGGTGACACCACAAGAAGATTAGGTGATGATCCAAACAAGAACTCATAAAACCTCCAATAGCTCCAACTCCAAAGTGAGAACTGATATTTCTTATATGTCTAATATGATAAACAATACAAAGGGACTTAATAGATACTAGTTTACCTATAAGTTCCTATAAAAACTATAAAAAAAGGTTTCTTGTCCCCTGAGGTGTCCATACAGGGTGTGTTCATAAAATACTCGATAAGGAATTGCCAATGGTGTCTCAACATGTTAGTGAAAAAATGGTTATACACAAGAACATGTCCATAAATTTATATAATAAAAAAATGTTTCAATAATTACATAGGGTATGAAAGTATATTTTCAACAAAGTAGAGAAACATATTATAAAAAATAATCTATAAAACCATCATAATTAAATATTATAACTCCCCATTCTTGGAGGTCCCATACCTATCACACATATATACCTCTTATGCTCTAAATCTAAGACAATATGGGACTCGAAACCATGTTACCCATCCCTGTCAAATCAAACCTTATGGGATTCATGGAATAAGCCCATCCTAGGGGGAAATAAATGGTTTATATTAAGACATGGACTCAGTACTTCATAATGAGAATTGTAAGTGGTATACATAGTTAGGGGGTTTCTATCCTATTCCAACACCAAGAAAAAAGTTAAATGGTACCTAATTGGTAATTTATAAAGAAAAAACATATATACATACCTTTTTTGACCTTCTTATCAGCTATCAAAGTAGTATCCCTGATCAAAACTTTCCAATTAGAAAAAAATCATGATCACTATCTATCAAAAATTGTATCCATTCTTAACAAAATATAAAAATAACACTACACATTATCAATGTAATAATGTTCTTGTAAAATCATGAAACTATACCCATTATTAGGGAATAAAAAATTTCAATAGTATTCAGGCATAATAAAAAATTTCATGGATTATAATCAAAACTTTAATAAGTAAAATAATTAAAGGAATAGTTATAATCATGTAGTAGTAAAACATGCTAAAGACATTACAATGGAACCCCATGGGTTGATACACCAAACTCATAAGACATACTAAAGAGAAGATAATTTAGGAAGAAGATATTACATATATTAATTTTGACCCATTGACTAAAAATAGAATGTGGTTCTACAATAAGTTATAGAAGTGGTAGTACTCAGGAATACATGTGCAAAAAATGGCCCATAAATATGGGAATATATTGATAAGAGAAAATTTAATACAATAATTTAGGTTCCATGACACTTTTTGATTAATATTTTCATAAAAAATATTTTAAATTGACACTTAAAATAACCAAAATTTATTTAAGTATCCATGATTCAATAGGGTAAAAGGTGTATTTACTAGAAATAATATTTTGGAAAACATTTAAATGAAGAATCAATAAGTAAGGTGAAACTAATTTTCTAAAAATGGCCATTTCCAAGATAATTTTTCCATAAAACTTTATAAACCCTTATAAAAAATCATTAGAATTTATCATGTTTCAAGGTTAGGTAAGTATTAAACCATTAGATTTTATATGGTGAATCACTTGTTTTCACCACATAAACTCAGCCACCACATCACCACTGAAGAACTCCCTTAACCATAGTTAATGTTTGGTTCATTAACACATATATCATTTAGGTTTAAGTGGGAATGGGTGATTCTAACTATAAGATATTGTAAAGGTACAATGAATTGAATATTTTTTATATAATGACAACCTAATAAGTTTTAATACATGGTAAGGATCATGGAACATAGCTCATAAGCTACCCTCAAGTTGGTTTAAGACTATTAGAACCCAAAGGTTTCTATTTAAACCTCTCCCGTTTCTCAAAGGAATTTATTTTCATATTGAGACTATCAGTTTTTAAGGTAAGGCGGTAATATAAGTTAATTAACTCACATATCAAGGGAAATTAAATAATTCGGTTTAAGAATTTATAGGAAACAATATTACATATTTTTTAATGGAATTTATTATATCATCAAGAGGAAATGTATTTTTATTACATAATTTTAATACAACATCATTGAAAACATTTTTTTGATCATCTTAAAAAATGATTTCAAACCGTTCATTTATATACCCAAAATAGAAATAGGATTCCTTATTAGTTTATAAAAACTAAAAGTAGGAATATTGTAGGAATATCATGAGAATTACTGAGTGATTTGAGACCGCCTACCGATACTAATGGTGAGATTTACCAACTCTAAAAAATCACATTTAATCCCCTAAAACCATCCAACCATAATTACATAACTAAAGGAACCAAAAAACATAACTACCATTAAAATAATATAAAAAATAATTTAATTTACCTCTTAATTATATAAAAGAATATACTATCTCTAATCCCCAAATAATCCTAATATAATATCTCCAAAATACAACCTATAATATAAAAATATCAAGGATAAAACATACATCAATTTCCTTCAATTGAAACGATGATGAAAAAAATTTGACCAATATGAGCCTCTTTAAGAAAGATAAAAGGAATTCACATTATATAGTTTAAATTCACCAGGATCTAGTGGAATTAAAGCTCAAATACCTATCCAAGATAAAGGAAATCAAAATAAAAGAGATAATAGGGAAGAAAAAAGGAGTGGTGAAGACTCAGCTCTTATTTCGCATGAATAACTCTCATGGATCACCTAGGATCAAGAAGAGGGAAAGAGAGGATAAAGGGAGCTTCAAATAGGCATGATATGGATCTCAAATAGCAGGAGTGAATGAAATTAAAAGGAAGAAGGGAGTATGATAAATAGGAAGTGAGGTTTAAAATACTAAAATACCTTCATAAAAAACCCCAGTAGCCAACCATGTACTTAGTTAGGTAGCACCTAATATCTAATGGAACCCCTATGAAACCTATATATTTATAAGACCACTGAATACTTTGTGTCTTTCCACCAAGTACCTAGTGTCACCTACAATTTATACCTACAAGTGACAACCCTTAATAGGTTCCCCGAACTTCTTAAATTTCATCATGATCCCTAAGCCACATCCAAAAATACCTAATAATTATCCTAAAATACCAAAAATAATATATAAAACCTAAAATGAAAATAGTACCATCAAATATAATTAAAAATTAAATTTAAATGTGCCTAATCTGTAATGCCCCGACCCCAGCTACCCAGAGTCGGTGCATTACTTCGTAACATTGGCATGATCACAAAAGATCAAGTCTCGAAAGACCGATTAGTTTAGTAGCCTTGGAAACACTAGATACATTCGTAAACGTTACATTACATCATAAAGTGAAAAACTACAATAACAAAGTCTCCATAGTCCACACTCATATCCTCTTCTTACAATCCCTGCAGGTCATTCATAAAGTACTTATTCAAATCCTAGAAAATATTAAAACATTGAAAGGGGTGAGCTCAGATGCTCAGTAAGGATAACAATATTGCGGAAGCTTTCATAAATAAACATAAAAATTTAAGGCAATGTATAACTAAAACAAAAGCCTTTTAAACTTGAACATCAACATAATATGGCAAAAGTAAAATGAGATAATGCCATTCACTTCTTCACATGGATATTCTACTGGTCGAATAATCATATGCAATAACAATAACCACTTTCATAATGATGGAATGCATAATGCCAGACTATCATAACCATGTAGCCAAGGCCTCGTACCAAGACCACAAATAAGATTTTGTCAAGGCCTCGTGCCAAGACACTAGTTTGTCTCATGAGACCTGCTGATGCATCGAGGAGCTATAGTGGGCTCCACCCGTCACTTATTAAGTCCAATGCATTCCTCATATGAATAGTTTTAAACATATCATAAACCATAACATAATCGTATCACATAAAACAGGCATAAAGGAAACATAACATTTCCACATTTCAATCACAAGATATCAATACAACACATTGATATAATAAAAACTCTTTAAAAACCATTTTCAATACCAAAATAAAAGAAAGTTAAAACTTTGTATTTATTTTTCATTTAAAAAAATGATGGCTTGTAGAGGAAGCCGAAACTCAAATAATGGTCACGGCGGCAGAGAAGTCGTTGTCACCGCATATGTACGGAAAGAAGAACATTCTCTTTTTGTCGTTTAGTAAAACGCTTCGTATAAAAATATTCCTTTTGAATAAACGTAAAAGTCAAAGGGGTTTATACACCGTATAAAAGAAAGTTGTGTATACAACCAAATATGACTCAATGAAAGGAGATTGAGACGAAGTCCTTAAAAAGATCATCTTTAAAATAAAATAGATCTATTATGTGTATTCACTATAGGTACACATAAAGAAAGTAAAAATACAAAATAATACATAATAATATCATGACATAATTGGAAAGTAGGAGATTAACCCAAAGAATGGAAGTTGGGTTAAGAAGTTCCCTTACCTTGCGTCCTGTCCTGACTCGACCATTCTTTAACCTCCTGAATAATAAACTAGAGTTAATTCCTATTTACTTAAGAACCTTTTTCATGTTAATTATTCCTTTTATATCCCTTATTACCATGTTACGAACATTATGTAATTATTTAAGTTTATAACGGTCATTTTGTCGATCTTAGGTACTTGAGTCAGAAATAACATTCTTATAATTACAAGTTGTTCATGTGGTGATATATCCATTATATACAGAATTATATTCATGATATAGATATCATATATATTATTTATATCCATTATATACATTCATTCATAATGTCACGTAACATTTAGAGGTAAGAAATGAAATGCACCGTTCATGGAGACGGTAAGCCGTACGTACGCATGAACGCTACTTTCATTTCTATTTCGTATTTAATGGAACGGAATCATAATGATATAAGTTTATAATATAATTACAGTATAATATAGTGTATAATACCATTTAATCCATCCTTTATACATCCCACATATGACATTAACGATTCAAATCACTTTGAGGGGGCGGTAGTCCGCACTTCCTAAAATGAAATTATCGCGTTTTACCCATAATGGAAATCATAAAGTATGCCATAAATGAGAAATACAGAAGCATAAGTAAAACATAAACACATTATATATAATATATAAATATAGTGACATCTTAATGGCCACCTTTGAAGGTGTTATATGAGTGTTGAACAATCATCGTTTCGTGAGGCAGAAATTCGCCATCCACAGAAATCGTATGTTCTTTAACCATTAGATGTAGGTGTGTGTAAGTGTAGCTCTAATACTTCTTATAACAACATCCTAGTATATTGAGGATACTGGTTTTGTTACAAAAGAAATGAATAAAAAGAGTTTAGGGGGTTGGAGAATAAAAATAAAACAAAACAACATTAGAGAAGACATTACCTCAAAATCGGGTAACTCTTTTTGATTTGAGCCAAAGGTTTCCTTGAGAAGAGTTCTTCCCAAATTGAGGCTTTTAGGAGTAATAGGGGGAAGTTGGGAGAGTATTTGGGCAGAGTTTGGCCGAGCCAAATGGCTTTAAGGTGTGAATAAGGTGGGAGAGGTGGGGGACTTTTATAAGTGGAGAGGAGGGGCTCTTTTGGAAAGATTGAAATGTTACATTATCACACAATTCTTTTCGGATTCTAAAGGTCCCACAATTAAATAATTCGTGGCTAAGGTGATAAGGGTTATAAATCTACCCATACAATAGTCTTTGGACAAGTGTAAGCCTTGGATTTTACATTATCTTTTCATTTTATTAAAATCGTTAAATAATGAGGTCATCGCTGCATCATAATGATGTCATAAATAATTTAATTTATTTAATGTCTAAAAATTATAAAAAAAATACTATGATGTAGGAAATCGTTTTATCTTTCTAATGAATATTTATAGTCAAAATTTGGACTTGTGTAACCCCACTTAAAAACTATTTTAGTAAAACAACTCATGTTTGTGTCAATTTAATTTTAACATTAAATAAATATATATTAATGTCATTTTCCAACCAAAGTGGCTCCATGGGGTCCCCAAGTTGACCCATGGGTTTTCTTGGTCGGCCATGACTCATCCAATAGGAGTAGGACAAGTGTCAAGCTCATCTCATATTATTAAAACATTATTTTTACCTTAAACTACACTAATTACCTCTAATCGCGATTAAGAACTTAAAAGTTACTATTCACCAAAAAATTATTTTAATCTCATTGAACCACATTTTACTTCTTAATGACAACCATGTTTGTCGGATTTTTGAAAATCAAATCACAGAAGTGGTAATATTTCATTTAAACGAAAAATCAGTTATTTAACTACCACTTAGTGGTTTCACTATTCATCAAAAATTGAAGTTTTTCAGAACAATGCCAAAATTTCACCCTAAGCTATAATTGATATTCCAAATTCAAAAATGATGTCTATTTTAAAAAATTCCAAACATATAAGTTTCATTAATTAATTTTATAAATAATTCCCGCTGTCACAACAAATAGCGTGTTTTTAAGATACAATTTATATCAAAAGATTGGCAATTGTTTATGTCCAATTTCAATGTTAAATTAATTATAATGACCACCATTGGATAAAATTGTAAAAATATATTCTAATTATACTTTTAAACCACTAAATAGTATAATTTATCACTATAAATTATTTTGATTAAAAAAGTTGTTTTTAAGTATTTTTCACTATTCATAAAAAATAGAAGTTCTCAGAAAAATACCAAAAATTCAACATAGGCTAATTTCGATATTCCGAATCCAAAAATTAAGTCCATTTTGATAAATAAAATTTATAAAATTTAAAAAAGTAGGTATTACTATTCACAACGGCTAGTTTAATTAGTTGTGGTGTGTGTTAGAGCTCGAGGTTGCGTACAACACACGCTATTGCATTATTCGAAGGGAAACGTACTGTGGAAGCTTGGGGTGTAACATTCTCCCCTCCTTCAATAAATTGCGTTCTCGCAATTTGAAATTTTTCTTTGAAAATAAAAGGTTGAAAAGAGAAAATACCTTTGTGGAAAACCCACATCGGAAATAAGATTAATAAAATTTATCCTTAATAAGAGGGAAAGGGAAATGAAAAAGTCACCACCCAATTATGATCTCGATTAGGAGAACATTGGTGGAAATTAGAGACATACAATTGGAGGAAAAATGTAAATATTTGTAGGGAGTGATTAAGGTCATCAATCAGAATCAACTGTCAAATTGAGGGCCTCAAAGCCTTCAATCTATGTTGATTTAAAATATCATAAGTTCAACAAGACACAAGGTATTAGGATAACACATTTTTTTGTTTTAATATCCCTTTACTAAAGTTTAAGAATTAATTTATTCATTGAATAAGAGATAGGTATATATATATTTATGCTTGACAATTATAGTTTCAACCTTCAACTCATCTTTCACTCAAAAAGATAATAGAACTCAAAAATATTATACTTATCCTAATTGTATAAGGTTCCAAATGTTAACACATACCATTTAGATTAGTGAAATTATTTTTTTAGTAACCAGGGACTTCCTGTAGGCTAGTGGTAGGAAATAAAGGCTTGTCGCACTATGGTTGTGGGTTCGATTCCTGCAGCTTTGTCCGACGCGACGGGTTATTCCCCACCCTGCAGGTTGTCCTTTTCCTAAAACTATAGTATTATAATATTCCAAAAATAATCTTCAGAAATGATTTAACCTTAAACAATACTATCCATGGTTCAACTTAATCCATTCCAACCTTAATAGTTATCCAAAATACCTCCATCCAGACTTTCTCTAAAAGGTCTCTAAATTCCAAAATCAATTGTAACATCAGATTCCCCAAACAAAGAAAAGTTTCTCTTATTGTCACATACTAAAAATATGATTACCTTAATCATATTAAAACCTTACTAAAATCAAAAAGTACTGCAGTACAATCTTTATATATATCACATTATTCTTATAACCAGAATATAATCCTTGAGTCCAAAAGCACCAATACATTAATTATTCTGCTTCAACTGTAGTCACAGCATAAGATTGGCCTTGATCCCTTGGCCTTTTCTGAGGTAAGTTTCCTTGACGCTTAGGAAATTCATTTGCATAATGACCCATTTCTCTACAATTATAGCATTAAACTTTGATATCCTCTTTCTTTCCCTTGCAATCACGAGCCTGGTGACCCTTTTCTCCACATTTATAACAAACTCCCATTCCTTTTAGACAAGTACCAGGGTGATTCTTCCCACAATTATCACATAATGGAAAATCCTTCTTTCCCTTTTTCCCTTTATCTATCTCTTGTTCCACCGTTCTCTTCTTCTCTTGCTTTACTTTGTTTTCATAAGACTTAGAGAATTCCTTTTCTGTCTTGATAGCACACGAGACAATATCTTCGTATGATGAGAAGGATTGTGGTACTAAAGATCGACGGAGAAATGGTTTTAACCCATCAAAGAAACGATCAATCTTACTCCTTGGGTTACGTATATAATCGGCAGCATGCCTCTCTAACCTTGTAAAGTTAGCCTCATACTTTGCGACATTCTCATCCTCCTTCTGCCTCAGACTCAGAAATTGCCTTTCCATATCTGCTCGATGGTCACGAGGAAAGTATTTTTCTAAGAAAAGCTCTTTGAACTCCCTCCATTCCATATTCGATACGTCATCATCTTCCTTTGTGTTTTGAATCAGCGACCACCACTGATCGGCATCTCCAGTGAGGCGGTAAACTGCCATGACAACCTTCTCCCTTTCACTACTCCCCAAGGCATGGAATATTTTCTCTAAGGAATTTATCCATTGCTCAGCTACTATAGGATTTGTACTCCCATTGAAGGTTGGTGGTTTTTGCCTCATGAAGCGGTCTAACATTGATCCTCCACGTTGCGGATCAGGGTGCTCCATACGAGTAAGGTTATTATTCATAACCTGAGTGAGTTGTCCCAGTATGGTAATAAGTTGATCAGCACCAGTTGTATCTCCAGATCCACAATAATTATCTTGAGCAGGAGGGAAATCCCTACACGGAGTGCGTGCATTGATACGGTTTCCATTCCTTCCACTAGGCGCCATTTCTAAACAATGGCATAAACTATATTAGTTTATAAATCAAAATACATAATTCCATACTTGTAATATACTTAACATAAATTGAACTATTTAAGGATATAATCCATAAAAATGTTTTCTTTGAGGAAGTATATACTCATAACCCTTCATAGTGGTTTATAAAGAAAATGAGAATTATCCAAAGCATATCCCTCGGGAGTGTCGTAACCAAGAGCGCAGCAAGTCCCGTTGTCGTGCACCAGTTCCCGTTCGAGTCTAGCTCAAAGCGGTGTTTTCGGGTTTTACCCCTAGGTATATCTGTGCCAGAGCCGCCTCTACTAGCTCGTATCCAGACAGGGATGTATTCCTCAGAAAACTCACAAAATCTCTACAATAACAAAATTCTAGGAAGTTCTTCTATACTAATCCTCAAAGTCTATCTTTGGGCTATGTGCTCTAATCAAAGTTTATCTAAATCTAGCTTCCAAGGTTAGTACTAAACTACCTCTGATACCAACTGTAATGCCCCGACCCCAGTTACCTAGAGTCGGTGCATTACTTCGTAACATTGGCATGATCACAAAAGATCAAGTCTCGAAAGACCGATTAGTTTAGTAGCCTTGGAAACACTAGATACATTCATAAACGTTACATTACATCATAAAGTGAAAAACTACAATAACAAAGTCTCCATAGTCCACACTCATATCCTCTTCTCACAATCCCTGCAGGTCATTCATAAAGTACTTCTTCACATCCTGGAAAATATTAAAACATTGAAAGGGGTGAGCTCAGATGCTCAATAAGGATAACAATATTGCGGAAGCTTTCATAAATAAACATTAAAATTTAAGGCAATGTATAACTAAAACAAAAGCCTTTTAAACTTGAACATAAAAATAATATGGAAAAAGTAAAATGAGATAATTCTACTCACTTCTTCACATGGATATTATACTGGTCGAATAGTCACATGCAATAACAATAACCACTTTCATAATGATGGAATGCATAATGCCAGACTATCATAACCATGTAGCCAAGGCCTCGTGCCAAGACCACAAATAAGATTTTGTCAAGGCCTCGTGCCAAGACACTAGTTTGTCTCATGAGACCTGCCGATGCATCGAGGAGCTATAGCGGGCTCCACCCGTCACTTATTAAGTCCAATGCATTCCTCATATGAATAGTTTTAAACATATCATAAACCATAACATAATCGTATCACATAAAACAGGCATAAAGGAAACATAACATTTCCACATTTCAATCACAAGATATCAATACAACACATTTATATAATAAAAACTCTTTAAAAACCATTTTAAATACCAAAATAAAAGAAAGTTAAAACTTTGTATTTATTTTTCATTTAAAAAAATGATGGCTTGTAGAGGAAGCCAAAACTCAAATAATGGTCACGGCGGCAGAAAAGTCGTTGTCGCCGCATATGTACAGAAAGAAGAACATTCTCTTTTTGTCGTTTAGTAAAACGCTTCGTATAAAAAGATTCCTTTTGAATAAACGTAAAAGTCAAAGGGGTTTATACACCGTATAAAAGAAAGTTGTGTATAAAACCAAATATGACTCAATGAAAGGAGATTGAGACGAAGTCCTTAAAAAGATCATTTTTAAAATAAAATAGATCTGTTATGTGTATTCACTATAGGTACACATAAAGAAAGTAAAAATACAAAATAATACATAATAATATCATGACATAATTGGAAAGTAGGAGATTAACCCAAAGAATGGAAGTTGGGTTAAGAAGTTCCCTTACCTTGCGTCCTGTCCTGACTCGACCGTTCTTTAACCTCCTGAATAATAAACTAGAGTTAATTCCTATTTACTTAAGAACCTTTTTCATGTTCATTATTCCTTTTATATCCATTATTACCATGTTACGAACATTTTGTAATTATTTAAGTTTATAACGGTCATTTTGTCGATCTTAGGTACTTGAGTCAGAAATAACATTCTTATAATTACAAGTTGTTCATGTGGTGATATATACATTATATCTAGAATTATATTCATGATATAGATATCATATATATGATATATATCCAGTATATACATTCATTCATAATGTCACGTAACATTTAGAGGTAAGAAATGAAATGCTCCGTTCATGGAGACGGTAAGCCGTACGTACGCATGAACGCTAATTTCATTTCTATTTCGTATTTAATGCAACGGAATCATAATGATATAAATTTATAATATAATTACAGTATAATATATTGTATAATACCATTTAATCCATCCTTTATACATCCCACATATGGCATTAACGATTCAAATCACTTTGAGGGGGCGGTAGTCCGCACTTCCTAAAATGAAATTATCGCGTTTTACCCATAATGGAAATCATAAAGTATGCCATAAATGAGAAATAAAGAAGCATAAGTAAAAAATAAACACATTATATATAATATATAAATATAGTGACATCTTAATGGCCACCTTTGAAGGTGTTATATGAGTGTTGAACAATCATCGTTTCGTGAGGTAGAAATTCGCCATCCACAGAAACCGTATGTTATTTAACCATTAGATGTAGGTGTGTGTAAGTGTAGCTCGAATACTTATTATAAAAACATCCTATTATATTGAAGATACTGGTGTTGTTACAAAATAAATGAATAAAAAGATTTTAGGGGGTTGTAGAAGAAAAATAAACCAAAACAACATTAGAGAAGACATTACCTCAAAATCGGGTAACTCTTTTTGATTTGAGCCAAAGGTTTCCTTGAGAAGAGTTATTCCCAAAGTGAGGCTTATATTAGTAAGAGGGGGAAGTTGGGAGAGTATTTGGGCAGAGTTTGGCCGATCCAAATGGCTTTAAGGTGTGAATAAGGTGGGAGAGGTGGGGCCTTTTATAAGTGGAGAGGAGGGGCTCTTTTGGAAAGATTGAAATGTTACATTATTACACAATTCTTTTCGGATTATAAAGGTCCCACACTTAAATAATTCGTGTCTAAGGTGATAAGGGTTCGAAATATACCCATCCAATAGTCTTTGGACAAGTGTAAGCCTTGGATTTTACATTATCGTTTCATTTTATTAAAATCGTTAAATAATGAGGTCATCGCTGCATCATAATGATGTCATAAATAATTTAATTTATTTAATGTCTAAAAATTATAAAAAAAATACTATGATGTAGGAAATCTTTTTATCTTTCTAATGCATATTTATAGTCAAAATTTGTACTTGTGTAACCCCACTTAAAAACTGTTTTAGTAAAACAACTCATGTTTGTGTCCATTTAATTTTAACATTAAATAAATATATATTAATGTCATTTTCCAACCAAAGTGGATCCATGGGGTCCCCAAGTTGACCCATGGGTTGTATTGGTCGGCCATGACTCATCCAATAGGATTAGGACAAGTGTCAAGCTCATCTCATATTATTAAAACATTATTTTTACCTTAAACTACACTAATTACCTCTAATCGCGATTAAGAACTTAAAAGTTACTATTCACCAAAAAATTATTTTAATCTCATTGAACCACATTTTACTTCTTAATGAAAACCATGTATGTCGGATTTTTGAAAATCAAATCACAGAAGTGGTAATATTTCATTTAAACGAAAAATCAGTTATTTAACTACCACTTAGTGGTTTCACTATTCATCAAAAATTGACGTTTTTCAGAACAATGCCAAAATTTCACCCTAAGCTATAATTGATATTTCAAATTCAAAAATGATGTCTATTTTAAAAAATTCCAAACATATAAGTTTCATTAATTAATTTTATAATTAATTCCCGCTGTCACGACAAATAGCGTGTTTTTAAGAAACAATTTATATCAAAATATTGGCAATTGTTTATGTCCAATTTCAATGTTAAATTAATTATAATGACCACCATTGGATAAAATTGTAAAAATATATTCAAATTATACTTTAAAACCACTAAATAGTGTAATTTATCACTAAATTATTTTGATTAAAAAAGTTGTTTTTATGTATTTTTCACTACTCATAAAAAATAGAAGTTCTCAGAAAAATACCAAAAATTCAACATAGGCTAATTTTGATATTCCGAATCCAAAAATGAAGTCCATTTTGATAAATAAAATTTATAAAATTTCAAAAAGTAGGTATTACTATTCACAACGGCTAGTTTAATTAGTTGTGGTGTGTGTTAGAGCTCGAGGTTGCGTACAACACACGCTATTGCATTATTCGAAGGGAAACGTACCGTGGAAGCTTGGGGTGTCACATTCTCCCCTCCTTCAATAAATTGCGTCCTCGCAATTTGAAATTTTTCTTTGAAAATAAAAGGTTGAAAAGAGAAAATACCTTTGTGGAAAACCCACATCGGAAATAAGATTAATAAAATTTATCCTTAATAAGAGGGAAAGGGAAATGAAAAAGTCACCACCCAATTATGATCTCGATTAGGAGAACATTGGTGGCAATTAGAGACATATAATTGGAGGAAAAACGTAAATATTTGTAGGGAGTGATTGAGTTTATCAATCACAATCAACTGTCAAATTGAGGGCCTCAAAGCCTTCAATCTATGTTGATTTAAAATATCATAAGTTCAACAAGACATAAGGTATTAGGATAACACATTTTTTTGTTTTAATATCCCTTTACTAAAGTTTAAGAATTAATTTATTCATTGAATAAGAGATAGGTATATATATATTTATGCTTGACAATTATAGTTTCAACCTTCAACTCATCTTTCACTCAAAAAGATAATAGAACTCAAAAATATTATACTTATCCTAATTGTATAAGGTTCCAAATGTTAACACATACCATTTAGATTAGTGAAATTATGTTTTTAGTAACCAGGGACTTCCTGTAGGCTAGTGGTAGGAAATAAAGGCTTGTCGCACTATGGTTGTGGGTTCGATTCCTGCAGCTTTGTCCGACGCGACGGGTTATTCCCCACCCTGCAGGTTGTCCTTTTCCTAAAACTATAGTATTATAATATTCCAAAAATAATCTTCAGAAATGATTTAACCTTAAACAATACTATCCATGGTTCAACTTAATCCATTCCAACCTTAATAGTTATCCAAAATACCTCCATCCAGACTTTCTCTAAAAGGTCTCTAAATTCCAAAATCAATTGTAACATCAGATTCCCCAAACAAAGAAAAGTTTCTCTTATTGTCACATACTAAAAATATGATTACCTTAATCATATTAAAACCTTACTAAAATCAAAAAGTACTGTAGTACAATATTTATATATATCACATTATTCTTATAACCAGAATATAATCCTTGAGTCCAAAAGCACCAATACATTAATTATTCTGCTTCAACTGTAGTCACAACATAAGATTGGCCTTGATCCCTTGGCCTTTTCTGAGGTAAGTTTCCTTGACGCTTAGGACATTCATTTTCATAATGACCCATTTCTCTACAATTATAGCATTCAACTTTGATAGCCTCTTTCTTTCCCTTGCAATCACGAGCCTGGTGACCCTTTTCTCCACATTTATAACAAACTCCCATTCCTTTTAGACAAGTACCAGGGTGATTCTTCCCACAATTATCACATAATGGAAAATCCTTCTTTCCCTTTTTCCCTTTATCTGTCTCTTGTTCCACCGTTCTCTTCTTCTCTTTCTTTACTTTGTTGTCATAAGACTTAGAGAATTCCTTTTCTGTCTTGATATCACACGAGATAATATCTTCGTATGATGAGAAGGATTGTGATACTAAAGATCGACGGAGAAATGGTTTTAACCCATCAAAGAAACGATCAATATTACTCCTTGGGTTACGTATATAATCGGCAGCATGCCTCGCTAACCTTGTAAAGTTAGCCTCATACTTTGCGACATTCTCATCCTCCTTCTGCCTCAGACTCAGAAATTGCCTTTCCATATCTGCTCGATGGTCACGAGGAAAGTATTTTTCTAAGAAAATCTCTTTGAACTCCCTCCATTCCATATTCGATACGTCATCATCTTCCTTTGTGTTTTGAATCAGCGACCACCACTGATCGGCATCTCCAGTGAGGCGGTAAACTGCCATGACAACCTTCTCCCTTTCACTAATCCCCAAGGCATGGAATATTTTCTCTAAGGAATTTATCCATTGCTCATCTACTATAGGATTTTTACTCCCATTAAAGGTTGGTGGTTGTTTCCTCATGAAGCGGTCTAACATTGATCCTCCACGTTGCGGATCAGGGTGCTCCATACGATTAAGGTTATTATTCATAACCTGAGTGAGTTGTCCCAGTATGGTAATAAGTTGATCAGCACCAGTTGTATCTCCAGCTCCACAATAATTATCTTGAGCAGGAGGGAAATCCCTACACGTAGTGCGTGCATTGATACGGTTTCCATTCCTTCCACTAGGCGCCATTTCTAAACAATGGCATAAACTATATTAGTTTATAAATCAAAATACATAATTCCATACTTGTAAGATACATAACATAAATTGAACTATTTATGGATATAATCCATAAAAATGTTTTCTTTGAGGAAGTATATACTCATAACCCTTCATAGTGTTTTATAAAGAAAATGAGAATTATCCAAAGCATATCCCCCGGGAGTGTCGTAACCAAGAGTGCAGCAAGGCCCGTTGTCGTGAACCAGTTCCCGTTTGAGTCTAGCTCAAAGCGGTGTTTTCAGGTTTTACCCCTAGGTACATCTGTTCCAGAGCCACCTCTACTTGCTCGTATCCAGACAAGGATGTATTGCTCAGAAAACTCACAAAATCTCTACAATAACAAAATTCTTGGAAGTTCTTCTATACTAATCCTCAAAGTCTATCTTTGGGCTATGTGCTCTAATCAGAGTTTATATAAATCTAGCTTCCAAGGTTAGTACTAAACTACCTCTGATACCAACTGTAACGCCCCGACCCCAGCTACCCAGAGTCGGTGCATTACTTCGTAACATTGGCATGATCACAAAAGATCAAGTCTCGAAAGACCGATTAGTTTAGTAGCCTTGGAAACACTAGATACATTCGTAAACGTTACATTACATCATAAAGTGAAAAACTACAATAACAAAGTCTCCATAGTCCACACTCATATCCTCTTCTCACAATCCCTGCAGGTCATTCACAAAGTATTTATTCACATCCTAGAAAATATTAAAACATTGAAAGGGGTGAGCTCAGATGCTCAGTAAGGATAACAATATTGCGGAAGCTTTCATAAATAAACATAAAAATTTAAGGCAATGTATAACTAAAACAAAAGCCTTTTAAACTTGAACATCAACATAAGATGGCAAAATTAAAATGAGATAATTCCATTCACTTCTTCACATGGATATTCTACTGGTCGAATAATCACATGCAATAACAATAACCACTTTCATAATGATGGAATGCATAATGCCAGACTATCATAACCACGTAGCCAAGGCCTCGTGCCAAGACCACAAATAAGATTTTGTCAAGGCCTCGTGCCAAGACACTAGTTTGTCTCATGAGACCTGCCGATGCATCGAGGAGCTATAGCGGGATCCACCCGTCACTTATTAAATCCAATGCATTCCTCATATGAATAGTTTTAAACATATCATAAACCATAACATAATCGTATCACATAAAACAGGCATAAAGGAAACATAACATCTCCACATTTCAATCACAAGATATCAATACAACACATTGATATAATAAAAACTCTTTAAAAACCATTTTCAATACCAAAATAAAAGAAAGTTAAAACTTTGTATTTATTTTTCATTTAAAAAAAATGATGGCTTGTAGAGGAAGCCGAAACTCACATAATGGTCACGGCGGCAGAGAAGTCGTTGTCGCCGCATATGTACGGAAAGAATAACATTCTCTTTTTTTCGTTTAGTAAAACGCTTCATATAAAAAGATTCCTTTTGAATAAACGTAAAAGTCAAAGGGGTTTATACACCGTATAAAAGAAAGTTGTGTATAAAACCAAATATGACTCAATGAAAGGAGATTGAGACGAAGTCCTTAAAAAGATCATTTTTAAAATAAAATAGATCTGTTATGTGTATTCACTATAGGTACACATAAAGAAAGTAAAAATACAAAATAATACATAATAATATCATGACATAATTGGAAAGTAGGAGATTAACCCAAAGAATGGAAGTTGGGTTAAGAAGTTCCCTTACCTTGCGTCCTGTCCTGACTCGACCGTTCTTTAACCTCCTGAATAATAAACTAGAGTTAATTCCTATTTACTTAAGAACATTTTTCATGTTCATTATTCCTTTTATATCCCTTATTACCATGTTACGAACATTATGTAATTATTTAAGTTTATAACGGTCATTTTGTCGATCTTAGGTACTTGAGTCAGAAATAACATTCCTATAATTACAAGTTGTTCATGTGGTGATAAATCCATTATATCCAGAATTATATTCATATATATGATATATATCCAGTATATACATTCATTCATAATGTCACGTAACATTTAGAGGTAAGAAATGAAATGCACCGTTCATGGAGATGGTAAGCCGTACGTACGCATGAACGCTACTTTCATTTCTATTTCGTATTTAATGGAACAGAATAATAATGATATAAATTTATAATATAATTACAGTATAATATAGTGTATAATACCATTTAATCCATCCTTTATACATCCCACATATGGCATTAACGATTCAAATCACTTTGAGGGGGCGGTAGTCCGCACTTCCTAAAATGAAATTATCGCGTTTTACCCATAATGGAAATCATAAAGTATGCCATAAATGAGAAATACAGAAGCATAAGTAAAACATAAACACATTATATATCATATATAAATATAGTGACATCTTAATGGCCACCTTTTAAGGTGTTATATGAGTGTTGAACAATCATCGTTTCGTGAGGCAGAAATTCACCATCCACAGAAACCGTATGTTCTTTAACCATTAGATGTAGGTGTGTGTAAGTGTAGCTCAAATACTTATTATAACAACATCCTAGTATATTGAGGATACTGGTGTTGTTACAAAAGAAATTAATAAAAAGAGTTTAGGGGGTTGGAGAAGAAAAATAATACAAAACAACATTAGAGAATACATTACCTCAAAACTGGGTAACTCTTTTTGATTTGAGCCAAAGGTTTCCTTGAGAAGAGTTCTTCCCAAAGTGAGGATTCTATGAGTAAGAGGGGGAAGTTGGGAGAGTATTTGGGTAGAGGTTGGATGAGCCAAATGGCTTGAAGGTGTGAATAAGGTGGGAGAGTTGGGGGCCTTTTATAAGTGGAGAGGAGGGGCTCTTTTGGAAAGATTGAAATGTTACATTATTACACAATTCTTTTCGGATTCTAAAGGTCCCACACTTAAATAATTCGTGGATAAGGTGATAAGGGTTCGAAATCTACCCATCCAATAGTCTTTGGACAAGTTTAAGCCTTGTATTTTACATTATCTTTTCATTTTATTAAAATCGTTAAATAATGAGGTCATCGCTGCATCATAATGATGTCATAAATAATTTAATTTATTTTTATGTCTAAAAATCATAAAAAAAATACTATGATGTAGGAAATCTTTTTATCTTTCTAATGAATATTTATAGTCAAAATTTGGACTTGTGTAACCCCACTTAAAAACTGTTTTAGTAAAACAACTCATGTTTGTGTCAATTTAATTTTAACATTAAATAAATATATATTAATGTCATTTTCCAACCAAAGTGGCTCCATGGGGTCCCCAAGTTGACCCATGGGTTGTATTGGTCGGCCATGACTCATCCAATAGGAGTAGGACAAGTGTCAATCTCATCTCATATTATTAAAACATTATTTTTACCTTAAACTACACTAATTACCTCTAATCGCGATTAAGAACTTAAAAGTTACTATTCACCAAAAAATTATTTTAATATCATTGAACCACATTTTACTTCTTAATGAAAACCATGTATGTCGGATTTTTAAAAATCAAATCACAGAAGTGGTAATATTTCATTTAAACGAAAAATCAGTTATTTAACTACCATTTAGTGGTTTCACTATTCATCAAAAATTGAAGTTTTTCAGAACAATGCCAAAATTTCACCCTAAGCTATAATTGATATTCCAAATTCAAAAATGATGTCTATTTTACAAAATTACAAATATATAAGTTGCATTAATTAATTTTATAATTAATTCCCTCTGTCACAACAAATAGCGTGTTTTTAAGAAACAATTTATATCAAAAGATTGGCAATTGTTTATGTCCAATTTCAATGTTAAATTAATTCTAATGACCACCATTGGATAAAATTGTAAAAATATATTCTAATTATACTTTAAAACCACTAAATAGTATAATTTATCACTATAAATTATTTTGATTAAAAAAGTTGTTTTTAAGTATTTTTTACTATTCATAAAAAATAGAAGTTCTCAGAAAAATACCAAAAATTCAACATAGGCTAATTTCGATATTCTGAATCCAAAAATTAAGTCCATTTTGATAAATAAAATTTATAAAATTTCAAAAAGTAGGTATTACTATTCACAACGGCTAGTTTAATTAGTTGTGGTGTGTGTTAGAGCTCGAGGTTGCGTACAACACACGCTATAGCATTATTCGAAGGGAAACGTACCGTGGAAGCTTGGGGTGTTACATAATCATTCCAAAATTCATTCATATGACCTTAATTTAATATACCTAGAACACAGGTTTTTATATCCTCCCCACCATAGGACTTCTTGTCCTTGATAAGTATCCAAAGATGTTCACCTCATACTTAAATCCTTCAAGTCTCTAATACATAATTTGAAGCATCCATTTAATATTTAACTCATAACATAAAAATCTATATCAAGTCATTAAAATGAATAAATTCTAAATCTCAGATCACTAAACCATGATAATATAAAAAATACGTGACCCAAAATTTAGGTCGGAGAATATCTTAAATTTTTCTATCACTTCAATGATATAAAATTCGAAAATCTGATCTAAATCACCCAAAACCACTAGATTATATATTCATGACTATAAAAACACTCAATATTAGTAGCCAATATACACCAACAATAACACTCTAACAAATCCTCAAATTATTCATCATGCATCTCTTGTGTGATGCCTAAAATCAAAATAAAAACCAAACCACCATGATTCATTAATGTTAAAAAGGATGAACCATCATCCATACAACCTCAAAATACCATAAACTATTCAAAATATGTAATGATTCTTATTTATCTATTTATTAATTCATAAAATTATATGGATTATTTTTAGAGCTAGGTGCTGAGATAGCGTGAGATTCCAAGGCCTGGTGAGCCAAAAATTATTTTTTGAAATAAAATAAATATCATACAAGTGTAGTTTTCATGAAAAAGTTGAATAAATATTAAATATATAATCAAATCATAAATCTTAGTCCACCATTGAGTTTTGATAGTTAGTTTTACCCTATGAGTGACATAACCTTAGAGCACGTCAGATTCTTGGGTTGGGCGCAATCAAGGGAGAATGTTCAAATAAATTATTTAAATTAAAACAATTTATTTAATAAAATTTTTGTGACCTATCATACTATAAAAATACACAGATATGGAAAAATATTAGGGTTATCCACATAACCCTGGAGATTTTTGAGAGAGCACTGGAGGATCATTCTTGGGTTAATGATAACCGGATTATGGATCATCAATACACCACTATTCTAAACTGCACTTCTGTTGTCTTGAGCTTTCGTATGAAATGTATAGCCATTAATGTCATAACCGGACCATGTTATCACATTTAAACATCGACCACACACTATACATTTTAATGTCTTTGATACATCTGATCTACCAAGCAAAGTCTTTTTAATCCATGACAAAAAAGTTTTGTTATGCTCATTTAAAATCCACATTTCTTTCTTCTTTGGATGACATTGTTTCAACTCATTAATATGAAATGTGATATACGATTGAGCATCAGCTATGTTATTCAAGATGTTTGATTCTAACTTCTTCATTTATTCAGCTGACAATGATTTGAATTTCAAGCCAGGAATCCCCTTTCCTTCATTATTAACTCATTCATGGCGAGATGGAGGCAAACCTATGTGTTGCACCGCAGCCAAGTAGCTCATACAAAACTCTGCTACCTCCTCAGAAATATACTTTTCAATAATGGAGGCTTCAGGTCGATATGGATTTTTAACATAGCCCTTTAATATTTTCATATACCTTTCAAAAGGATACATCCAACGAAAATATACAGGTCCACAAAGCTTTATTTCTCGAACCAGATGAATCATTAAATGCACCATTATATCAAAAAAAAGTTGGAGGAAAATACATTTCCAATTGACAAAATATAAAAATTACATCCTTTTCCAAAATGTTCAAAGCATTCACATCAATCGCTTTGTTACAAATTGAATTGAAAAAATAACACAACTTCATTATAGTCTTTCTGACACGGATGGGCAATATTCCACGCAATGAAACTAGTATAATTTGTTGCATCATGGTGTGACAATCATGTGATTTCATACCTATCAACTTCAAGTCCTTCAATGAGATAAAATTTTTTACATTTGAAGAATAACCCTGAGGCACTTTGATATCATGAAAACACTGAAGAAATCTATTTTTCTCCCTCTTTGATAATGTATGACAAGCCGGGGGAAGAAGTGTCCGTCTTCCTTTAGGAGTGGGAGCTGACTCCAAATGTATTATCATTGATAGTAAGTCTAATATTGCATTCAACCCATCTTTTGTCTTTCCTTTAATATCTAACAATGTTTCAATCAAACAATCTCAAATATTCTTCTCCACGTGCATGACATCAATATTATGTTTAACTTCATGATACCTCCAATATGGTAGCTCAAAAAATATTGACATTTTCTTCCAAATATTTCTATCATTACCAGATTTATGTGTCTTTCCCAATGTCACATCAAGGTTTTTCACCCTCTAAAAATACAGATCAGGGGATAAAGGTTTTGGATCAGTATCAAATTCTTGTGATCCATTGAATGCCTTTTTTAGTATTCTATAAGAGTGATCCATAGGCAAAAACTTTCGATGACCCATGTACACTATTTTCCTCTCATGATGCAATTGAAAATATGATGTCTGTTGTTCGCAAATTGGACATGCTTTATTCCCTTTAACACTGTATCTAGAAAAATTTCCATATGCTGGGAAGTCATTTATAGTGAACAGAAGCACTGCATGCAGTTGAAAATATTCCATTTTATAAGAATCATACACCCTAATACCATCAGCCCATAACAGTTTCAAATCATCAATCAACGGTGACAAGTAAACATCAATATCATTGTCGGGTTTCTTTGGACTAGAGATTATTGTACTCAACATGACATATTTGCGCTTCATAAAAACTTCAGGATATAGGTTGTAAATTACAAATAAAAGAAGCCATGAACTATGAGTGCTACTGAGGGTTCAGTATGAATTCATTCCATCTGTGCACAACCCTAGTCTGAGATTTCTAATTTCATTTCCAAATGTAGAATACTGCGCAACAATTTTCATCCATTGTGGACAATTAGCTGGATGAAGTATTTTTCCATCGCATACATGCTCATCAGCATTCCATCATAACCTTTTTGAATCATGTGAATTATCAAATAAACATTTGAAACGATGAATTATTGGAAGATACCAAAATACCTTTGAATGGAGCTTTGTAATCTGTACATCAGCCTGTGATTTTTCTTTCACCTTATACCGTGATGTCCCACATTTAGGACACTCTGACAGAAATTCATATTCCTTCCTATATATAATGCAGTCATTCGGACAGGCATGTATTTCCTTGTATCCCAATCCCATCGGGCATAATACTTTCTTGGCCTTGTAATGTGAATCTGGAAGATCGTTATCTTTTGGAAGAATGTCTTTCATTAATTGTAGCAGCTCTTTAAAACTTCTGTCACTACATCCATGTTTTGCCTTCAGTTTAATCAATCTTAACACCACCCAAAAAATCTTAAAATCTATACAACCAGGATATAATAGTTTTTTAGCATCACCATATAGACGTGCAACTGTCGGTTCTATCCCAATTTTTTTTTCTACAATATCGCGAATCATTTCATCAATTCCATCGGAGTTACCATCTTGTAAATCATCATCATCAGTGACATTACATCTAGTTTCACTATGCCAAATCCAAGGGCTGTAACTCGGATTAAAACCATAACAAATTAGATGATCTTTTATCTCTCTACTTTTCAACTTCTTCATATTCAAACATTTCACGCATGGATAGAAAAAAAGGTCACTACTTGGAACATTTCATTTAGAAAATTCCAAAAAGGCATCAACAACTTCCTCATATTCATTTCTCATTCGATGTTCCGTAATCCAACTTCGACTCATTATTACCTATAACAAATATCAAAAATATATATATTTTTAAGATAAGACAAATATATGTTTATATGAAAAAAATCATAATTTGAATGTAAAAAATTTTGAAATATAAAACAAATCCATGCGTATTTAAAAAAATATGCTTGAATATTATTTTTAAAACAAAATATAGTTAGATATAACAGTTTTAAATTCCATTGAATAAAAGAAAATCATGGCGTCTACATGGTTGATAGAAAATTGGAGAAAATGGAGTAAACCTGAGAATCAAATAATATATAAAATAAAAATTAAGATGGATAAAATCACAATGTAAATCCAATAATCATGACACAATCATCATGTCATAATCTTAGAAACCACAATGCAGTAGTCAATCCCCCTGGACACCCCCAACCCTCTGGACAACCCCCACCCCCCGGATAACCCCCAAAACCCTCTGTACAGGCCCCCACCCCCGTGGACAGCCACCCCCACCCACCCACCCCCTTGGACACCCCCCGAACACCCCCCAATCCTCTTGATAGCCCCCACCCCTTAGACAGCCCCCACCCCTCTAGACAGCACCCCACCCCCCGGACAACCCCCAAAACCCTCTTGACAGGCCCCCACCCCCTTGGAAAGCCCCCCCCCCCACCACCACACTCCCACCCCCTTGGACACCCCCTGGACACCCCCAACCCTCTAGAAAGCCCCCCCACCCCCAGACAACCCCCAAACCCTCTGGACAGCCCCCACCCCCTTGGACAGCCCCCACACCCACCCACCCCCTTGGACATTCCCCTGGACACCCCCAACCCTCTGGACAGCCCCCCCACCCCTTGGACATCCCCCACCCCTCTAGATAGTACCCCACCCCCCTGGACACCACCCCCCACACCTACCCCCTTGGACACCCTGCTGGACACCCCCAACCCTTTGGACAACCCCCACCACCTGGACAACACCCCACCCCTCTATACAGCACCCTCCACCCCTCCTGGACACCACCCTCACCCCGACCCCCTTGGACACCCCCTGGACACCCCCCAACCCTCCCCAAAACCCTCTGGACAGGCCTCCACCCCCTTGGACGACCCTCCACACCCACCCACCCCCTTGGACACCCCCTGGACACCCCCAACCCTCTGGACAGCCCCCACCCCCCGACAACCCCCCGAACAATGGTTTATATATAAAAACTAGGCATGGTGAACAACTAAAAACACATGCATTTAATATATACTTCAGCATGAAATAGATGGAATTAAATATTATTAAATATGGCTACTTAAATGATCGTATGATAATTAAAAATAACCATTGATATTCAACTAGTCAAATGATCACAAGTTTTCTCGATAACTAATATCATAATGAGGTAATGGATAATTCTAGAAATCTTAAACATATTGTCAAGGCCTTGGCCAAGGCCTGAAAAAATACTAGGGTAAGCCCTCAGCAGAACCTATTTTTATTTGGAATCATGAGACATAGCGATGCATCGAAGGGACATAGAGGTCAACAACCATTACATTATATATCTAATAGATTCTCATATAAAAGAGGATAAACATAAGCAACAACAACACATGAAATATCATTTCTGAATTTGTACATTTAATCAATAACCATCTTATGCAGTAGTATAGGTGAATGAGATCATTAGTTGTCAATGACAACAAAAATTACCATCAATGTCAGGAATTCGCGAAACAAAAACAAACTAAATAGAAGTAGTTGAGGCTTATGTGAATATTTCGAGTCGATCTAATAGATCTGGGGATGATAAAAAAAGATGATGATCGCAAAAAGAGGTAAGAGGGTTCGAAATAGAAGAATCTTACCTAGTTTAAACACAAAAATCACAAAACATAAATATAGACTATCCGAAAAAAAAACGAACAAAATAAATTCATGGAAGGATTACTTGAGTGTTGCGAGTTGAGATGATAGATCCGAGGAGAGTAAAGATGATAAAAAATAAAGGCAAAATGAGTTTAACGCAGCGAGATCGACGAGCCGATTAGGGTTTACCGCTCGAGAGGGACGAGCCGCCGGGCTGTCGATCAAAAAATTGTAAATGACAATTCACGGGGCTTGTTAATTTTTTAAATGTTTTATAACATCGGTTATTTAATAACCGATGTTATAAACTATTTTTTTACATTTATAACGTCGATTATGATAATAACCGACGTTATAAATGTATCAAATACGGCTTTTTTTACGTCTGTTATTTTATAACCAACGTAAAAAATTCCACATGTTGGTTTTTTACGTCGGTTATAGAATAACCGACGTAAAAAATACATCATAAATCACAGATTTTTACGTCGGTTATTGTATAACCGACGTAAAAAAATTTTGATGGTTGTTTTTTTACGTTGGTTATCAAATAATCGATGTCGAAAAGGCCTCAAAAGCCACTTTTTTGATGTCGGTTATTTTATAACCGATGTAAAAAACTCGTAGATATCTCGTTTTTTACGTCGGTTATCAAACAACCGACGTAAAAAACCCCGCGCTTTGGTTTTTTACGGCGGTTAATTTATAACCGACGTAAAAAACGAACGCGCGCAATTTGTAACGTCGGTTATTAAAATAACCAACGTTAAAAATTTACTCACCGCATTTTTTTACGCTGGTTATAAAATAATCGACCTAAAAAACCATGTTTCATAGATTATCACGTCGGTTATATATAACCGATGTAAAAAATGGAGACTTAAATAACATTTTTTGCAATAGTTCTCTCGTTGATATTCATTTATTCATCGCCGTCATTAATATTGGTTGTTGGTTAAAAAAATTCTGAATAATCAATCATTTTTCACACATTTATTGGTGAAATGGATTGATATCGATGATCCATGTTCTAATCGATGATGGGATTCAGCTGTGATAATGGTGGCGATATATCCAGACCAGATTCGAGAGGTGTGTGCATGGGTTTTGGATGTGCGACAACAATAGAACTACTGGGTGATTCTTGCATAACCTAGATGGCCTAAATTCAGACCTACAATGATTATTGAGTTCATTTGACTTAGATCTAGAATACATGGGTGGGATTTGAAGAGGATTTGTTAGAGGTGGTAATGAAATTGGTATCTACATGAAGAACCATGAGTTATGTGAAATTCTTCCTTAAAAAACGTGTAATGTATGAACACATTTAATATATGGGGACCTAGTTGCAGCGCTAGGGTTCCACATGAAGTTAAGTATCACATGGAATTATATCCCCTATAACACGACATGTGACTATTACCCATTGGATCAGCATGTACCTCTGAGTTTACACAAACACGACCAGACATACACAGGCATGGACATGTCATGTACACAAAAGGGACATAACTTGGTGTACATGGGCATGGAAAGGCTATGTTCAAAGAAATAAACATGGATATATTGACATGGTCATGGGGATGGCCTGGTGTCATAGGAACACACTGTGTACTTACAGTACATGTTGTGTACTCCTTCATAGAAGGCTTTGAGCCCTTGTTCTCTTTAGCTTGGACATGTTTCATTCAGGTATATTCCTTTGATCAATTTCCCAAGGGTTTAGTATGGAGTCACATTATATGCATAAAATTGTGAACTCATTTGAGGAACTTCAATCTTGGATATAGTTTTGAATCCCTCCATGAGGCCTATAGATATATACTTTATAATCATCTTTTCCCTTAGTGGGTTTCTTGGTATCTTCCAAACCAACACTAAAAGGGTGTCGATCCCCTACTCAGTAGCTTAATCTAGTTTGGGTTGTTGGTATAACCCATGGACTTAGGTGTGATTCCCTTCAATGTATCAACTTCTTTAGATGTCTAGTGTGTACTTCTTACAGAGAGACCTAATGATCATGACATCTCAGATGAATTCCATTATTGTTATATGACTCATGGAGTGTGTTCTCTCAGACAAGTGTTACATGGAACATTCAAGTAGGAAACCTAGGATAGCTTTATAGTTTTTATCTTACCTTAATAATGTGTATCTACTTTGAGTATATCTATATATTTTATATATATGCTATTTAAATATTCTTGTGATGAGCTCACAATTATTCTTGATTCTATATGTTTAGTTATTTCGGGGTGTCCTTCTAGGTGTTGTTATACTCACCCATACACGATTATTTCCCACACATGCCATGAATTATGAAGATGAATGACCTTTTGATGGATTCCTAGATGGACTAGGACTAAAAAAAGAATAGTGATCCAAAAAGACTGAGGTGTTTTATGGTGGTTGCATTTACATTATTCCTCTCATAATTTATAGGTTGGACCTGTTTTAGTTTTTTTGGGTGGGATTTTATTTGTACCTTGCTTTCCAATACTTGTTTTCATACTCTAATGGTGGTATTTTAGATGTTTTCATGCATGTTTATTGGTCATTTTATATTTCAGTATTTTATGGGCTTGGATATGGGTGTGTTTGTATAGGTAGATTAGGCCAAGGCCTTCTACATGTGTTATAATCCGACTCAGCATTGGTCTCTATCCCCTGTCCTACTGAAGGTGGGATTAAAGTAGTTAAAGACAATGCTTCTTTGGACCATGTCATGATGAAGTGGTATTAGAGGATGATTGGTTCTACCTTAGGGATGGGGTATGTGAGGTTGGTTTGGGGAAATAGCGTTAAGTGTTTTGAGTTCGGATATTAGGCCAGAGTATCCAGTGTTGGTGTAGCATATGACATATCCATTCACTAGGAATATAAAAACCTTCTATTTGACTTGGTAAATGTAGGCACTGGTTACATGTAAAACATTAGAACATGAATCATATAGGATTGAGTTATGGTTTCCATTTCCTTCATGAGTCATCTCTCTGGATATAATATTTGATCATGGTACATATTGTCTATTTTAGGATACCTCAATGATATTTTATAGAAAGGATTCAATAGAAGGATCATGAGTATGTTCCCCTCAATTATGAGACTCTGATACAAGGACATTTTTAGGAGTGTTACCTCTAGGTGGTGCACCAGTTTTACCACAATATATCGAGCATCAAATGGTACTATAAGTACAAGTGAATGAGGTATGAATATTGAGCGCACTTCATGAATTTCATCGGTAGAGACCCCTCATGTATCTTGGATATCCAAACCCATAGGTATTTGAGGACTATCTTGAGGTAGTGATGTGAGTATTTTGTCTTGTCAGGATACTAGTATATTAGATTTTTGTTCTGATAGTGAGCCTTCTTCATGTCTTTGTAGGACGATGGTGGGGCTTAGTAACCCAGTCATATGATGAGTCAACTCTTTCACGGTTAAATTTCAAGATCCTCCTCAAAGAATAGATTTATCTAGATACATTTAGGGTTGTTCACATCCAAGAGCTTATATAGCTTCAGTAGGTCAATACGACTATGGTTTAGAATTCATCAACATTCAATAACATATCTCGGTATTTGATGGATATGGTGCACAATTAGTTATTTCAGGATCATACCTTTAGGTGAGGTCTATATAGAGACATCTGATCTAAGATGATACCTCTATTCATTCCAACCTAATCTAGGGTGATATAGCATTCTTTGGTAGTCAAGATTTTCCTAGCTGAGCAGACGTAGATAGTTGGTACCGGTAGTGGGTACAAAGAAGCATAAAATTTAGAAGGAGGGTGTCGATGATAGGCATTGGGACCAAGACATGTTATATGTTTTAGTAATTGATCTCAGGATAGTGGTTCTATAGTTCAGGCCTCATAGGATGGATCTAATCTGCCTAGGGAGAGACGGTGCTACTCCTATAATGGCAGAGGACATCTCACATGGGATTGTCCCACCCATCATATGGAGAGTAGAGAGATAGTGTATGGTCCACCTAGGTAGAGTTAGAGGTAGTATTAGGTAGTTTTGTAGGGAGTCGTATGTGGTATAGGATCTTGGAGAGTATCTTGAGGTGACAAATGTTATAATTTGTTACCACCACCACCCATGGGAAGACCATAACAGGCTTACGGGGATGGGGGACTGCAACAATAGAAACTGTAGGTAGTCATGTATTATGACCCAAAGTCTCCAAGAATGATAAAAGGTATGATATATGTATTATCTACCTTAGATGCAGTTTTTATAGACATAGTTGCGAGGAACTCCTTAATTTCCACATTTTTGGTTTGATACATAGAGATTACGGTTGACCCTTGGCTCGACCTTTACACTTGGACACTCCTACTAGATGAGACTTAGTGACCACACACTTCAACTAATAGTTTCACCTAAATATTGGAGGTGATATTTTCTTTTTGGATCTATTTTTAGGAGTGACGAGGCCTTATGATAATATCTTAGGTATGGACTAGTTATCTATAGTTCATGCCCAAATAGTCTGTTTTAGGAAGAGGATCTAGTGTGACCATAGTGATGGGATGTGGTTTTCCTTTTTGGGTGAAAATTAAACCCATAATGAGTATAATAGGCTTAGGAATAGAAGAGTGCATCCGATTACTGACCAGTTGGCTCGCATGACTCTCTGTGTAGTGGATACTATGATCATTCATTTTCCTACAGTGGTGGAGTAGAATTAAGATCTTTCTTAAACATGTTCTGTGGTTACATCCCCTTTTAGAGATAGAATTATAAATTTTTCTAAACCCCAGCATGACCCCAATATCTATTCTAGTATATTGGATGGCTCCCAAAGATCTTTATGAGTTGAGGGTGCAGTTGGACCACTTGAAGAGGAAGGGATTTTTTAGACCGAATATTTAACCATAGGTATACCTAGTATTGTTCTCCAAGAAGTGGGATGAAATATTGAGGTTGTGTGTGAGTTACCATCGCCTAAAAAAATTGATTTTAAAGAATAAGTATCCACTATTTATGATTAATGATATCTTTGATTAGTTGAGAATGACACGGTGGTTCTCAAATATTGAACTCAGATCAGGCTATCCCCAATTATGAGTATGAGATGAGGATATACCAAATTTTACTTTTTTTTTGTATTTATGGTCACTATGAGTACTTGTTGATGCCCTTTGGAATGAAGAAATCTCTAATAGTGTTCATGGGACTCATGAAAAGGATCATTCATCCTTTCTTAGACCGGTTTGTGGTAATCTTCATCAATGATATCATAGTGCACTCAAATTCTGAGGAGGAGCATGTTATAAACTTGAGGATGATTATAGACATGACATGAGAGAACTATATTTATGGAAATATCTTGAAGTTCTATTTATATATTCAAGATTTCCACTTTTTAGGACATGTTATCTCAATATATGGTGTAGGAGTGGACTCAAAAAAGATCGAGGTAGTGTTAGGTTAGGATCCACCAAAGAGAATGAAAAAAGGTGCAGAGCTTCCTTGGGTTGGTAGAATAATATTGGATATTTATACCTAATTTCTCCAGTATATCAACTCCCTTGATATATCTAAACCAAGAGGGGTAGCCTTTCATTTGGATGGGGTGGTTCTAACTATCTTTCCAAGAGTTGAGGTAGAGATTGAAAAGAATTCCCATATTGAGATTGCTAGAAGAGGGTTTCAAGTACTTAGCGCTATGAAATTCATTCAGGACTGGACTTGGATATGTTTTTATATAGAGTTAGGTGGTGATTTCTTATGGTTCATGTCAGTTGAGACCAAATGAGTATAACTATACGACCCAAGATCTTGAGATAGCAATGGTTATCTTCTTAATAAAGAGGTGGAAACACTACCTTATGGGTGATAAACTTATAATATATTCTTATCAAAAGAGTATAAATTATATCTTCTTTCATAAGGATATTAACTTGATACAGATTTTATGGTTAGAGTTCCTCTAGGATTATGACTCTGAGATTGTCTATACACCTAGGAAGGGGAATGTGGTAGCAGATACCCATAGTAGGAGGACTTTTTTCTATTTCTAAGTGAGGTGTCTAAAAATATGGTATTATTATAGCTATATTTTTTGATGGGGATGGAGTAGGATACCTACTGTTGATGGTTGTTACCCATCCAATTTTACGACAATTTTTGGAGGAACAACTTGGGGATACCGACTGTGAGACCCAACGTACTCATATATCCACTGGACATGCTCCTGATGGATTTTTTAAAGGTGGGGAGAATGTTGTTATTTTTAGAGAATGGATGATGGTACTAGTTACACTGAGATAGGAGGTTATGTGGGAGTTTCATACTTCACCCTTAGTAGTGCATCCAGGTGTGGTGAAGAAATAACGAGAACATCAGTATTAGTTCTAGTGTCTTGGAATGAAGAAAGGAGTTATAGAGTTTTCCTATTGATTCCTTACTTATCAACAAGTAAAGGATTATCACCAAGTTCTAGTGGGTTTATATTAACCCCTTGATGTGCTAGAGTAGTATAGGTATGAGGTATCCATGTATTCTTGATGGGGTTACCAAGGATGTCTAGAGGACATGATTCCATCTGAGAGATTATAGATGAACTTTCCAAATCATCCCACTTTAAATATATTTGAGAGAATGATTCAATAAAAATATTGAGACACTTGTAAATGAATTAGATAGTATGGATACATGGAGTTCCATTGACAATCATTTATTACCATGATTTTAGCTTCACATCTTTGTTATGGAAGGGATTGTAGGAGGCCTTTGGGACTCAATTTCATTTGAGAATGGTGTTTCACCCACAAAATGATATCTAGATGGATAATACCATTAAATTATTAGAGGAAATGACACATGAATTCATGTTAGAATTTTTATTTAGTTGGTAGGATCACCTATCATTGTTGGAGTTTGGATACAAAACTAGCTACCATTTTGCCATCAGTATGACACAATTCAAGGCCTTGTAAGAGTGACCCTAATGGTCACCACTAGACTGAAATAAACAATGAGAGTCAAAACATATGGTCCCAAAGGTGATAAATTACATGATAGAGAAGGTGAAGTTCATCCAAGAGTGGATGAGGATTACATATATCCATTACAAGTCCTATTTGGATAGATGAAAGAGGCATTTGGAGTAGGATGAGGGATACCATGTATTCCTATACGTCTCACCTAGATATGGGCTAGAGTTATTTTTTAGGGTGACAATCTATATCTGGGATTCATTAGACCTTTCCAGATACTATTTATAGTTGGTGAGGTGGGTTAATGCTTAGCTCTATCTCCACAGTTAGGCTGGGTACACGATGCCTTCCACATGTTATAGCTGAGGAGTTACATGCATGACCCATCGCATGTTATCAACTCGAGAAATATGGAAATCGAGGACGGATCTAATTTTGTAGATTATATGGTAGAGATTGGGGATTGGAAAGATAGGATCCTTTATGGGAAATAAATTTTTTTAGTGCGTGTCTGGTGGTAGTATGAGAGTATTTTGTAGAGTATGTGGGAGCGGTAGCCCCAGATTCATTCTCACTCCCAAATCTCTTCATATAGTATTTTTATTTTATTTCTAGTATGTAAATATAAAAGGTGGTGAGAATTTAATGAATCTATGTTTTCTATTTATTACTTTATAATATTATATAAATTATTTTTGGATCTAGGCTCTGAGATGGCATGAGATTTTGAGGCCCGGTGAGTTCAGAATTAATTTTTGAAATATATTAAATATATTAAATATCTTGCATGTAAAGTTTTCCTAAAAAGTTTATTAAATATTTAACTGAGGCTCGTATCATAAATATGGTGCCTTTTTTGAGTTTATATCATGTGTTTTACTCTAGGAATGACATAACCTTAGAGTGTGTCAGATGCTCGGGCGGGAATGGTCACAGGTGAATGATTAAATACAATATTTAAATTAAAATAATTTATTTAATTAAATTTTCATGACCTAGAATTATTTATAAATTTGTTTCTATGTAAAAATATCATGGTTATCCACATAAACATGGATATTTCTTAGAGAGTGTTGGAGGATCATTCTAGGGAGAATGACAACCAGATCGTGGATGGTCGATCGCTGTGCAACGAGACTCAAGGATCCCACCAATAGAAATGATGCTCATTTGTTCTTCATAAATGATTGATACATCTATATATAGTAATTTGTTTTAGGTGTATGTTAATCAATGAACTAACAAATTAATTTATAGGTCGATCATGTTGCAATTTTAGGTTTATTTGAGGGGGATTTGTGAGAATTTTTTTTATTTGATTATTTTGGATTTTCATCCATTGTTCTAATAGAAATTGATCAAAGAAAAACCAAATAAGTATGAGGTTCATTCCAATATTTTGTTTCTTTTTTCTCCCATTTATATTCATTTTTTCATCATTGACATTCATCTTGGCTAGTGCTTCAAAAAATACTGTATAATAAAACATTTCACACCTGTTTGTTAGTGAAATCGATTGATATTGTAGATTCAGGTTCGAATTGATGATGGGACCAATTTGTGATGATGGTGAAAATGGATTAAGATAAAATTGTGGATGTGTGTGCATGGGTTTTGGATGTGCAATGATGGTATATTTTGGAGGTGATTCCCAAGAAACTGGGACTGCTATAAATTAGACCTCCAGCGAAGATCGAGTTTAGTTAACCTAGATCTATAATCCATGGGTGAGATTTGCAGTAGATTTGGTGGAGGTGGTGAAAGAATTAGGATTCACATGAAAAAACATATTTTATGAGAAATTCATCGCTATACAGAGTGTAACACATGAACACACACTGTGTATGGGGCCCTGTAAATGGCCATAGGGTTTCACATGAAGTTTAGTATCACACGATTCATAACCCTTGTCACACAATGTGTGACCCTTAACTAGTGGCTCAGAATGTAACCTCTAGTGTACACATACATGGACAAGCTTACATGGTCATGAAAAATCCTTTTATAAATACACACACATGGACTAGTGTACATGGTCATGGACATTCCATGTTCACAAACACAGACATGGCTAGATAGGCATAGGCACTAGATGGCCCAATTTCAGAGGAACACACCATGTACTCCTTCAAAGAAGTTTTGAGTCTTTTTTCTCTTTAAATTGGACAATTTTCATTAGGGTACATTTCCTTGATCCATTCCTAGAGGGTTTAGTAATGATTTTCATCCTATGTGAAGGATGGAGATCCCCACTGAGGAACTTAAATCTTGGATAGAGTTTGGAATCCCTCCATGAGGATCAAAGTGAGATACTCTATCATCATCTTTTCCCTAGGTGTGGTTCTTAGTATCGTCATGACCAACACTATGCGGACATTGATCCCCCACCTAGAAGGTTAATACAGATCGGTATACTTTATGGATTTGGGTGTGACCCCCATCTATTTATCGATATCTTCATACATATAGTGTGTACTTATTCTAGAGTGACCCAAATAATATGAAATATTTGATGGATTCCATTGATGTTATCTGATTCAGGGAGTGTGTTCTCCTAGAAGAGTGTTGTATAGAACCTTCAACCAGGAATCCTAGGATAGCTTTGTGGTTGTGACCTTACGTTAAGATTAGGTGCCTACTTTGAGTATATCTAGATATTATATTTTGTATGTTATTCAAATATTCCTATGAAGAGATTATTATAATTATTAATTCTATATTCTTATTGATTTTGGGGTGTCCTACTGGGTACTGATATATAGGATTTTCCCACACATGTCATGTATTATGAAGACGACCGGAATTTTGACAGAGTCCTAGAGGCACTAAGACCTAGTGTGTCTTAGTGAGATAGAAAGAGTGAGGTGTTCTTAGGTGGTTTCATTTACGATAGTCCTATCCCAATTTATATATTTTACTTATTTTAGTTTCTTTTGGTGGTTATGTATTTGGACCTTTATTTCCAATACTTGATATCATACACTGATAGTTGGATTTTAGATGTATGCATGCATGTTTATTGGTTGTTTTAAATTTTACAATTTTATGGTATTAGATATGGGTGTCTCTATTATGGTATATTATGATAAGGCCTCCCATGCATGTGATATGCCTACTCAATGTTGTTCTCTAGCCCTAGGCCAATTAGAGGCGGGCTTGGGTTAGTTTCAGATTAGGCCCCGTTGGGTGGGGCATGGAAAAATATAATCTAAGATGCCCCCCATAGTATAATAACACTAATATATCCATATCTAACCTACCTCAATGATTAAATTTAACAAAATGATTCAATTATTAACGTTAATAACTTTCTTTATTTCAAAAATCACATAAAAACTCTTTATAAAAACAAAACATTTGACAAATCGCCAAGTAATTATAAAATTATAATTTAATAAAAAACATTATTCAATTTTTATTTTAAAATAAGGCCTTGTGAATTTTAAAAAGGTTTATTATAATTCAAATTCACATGAATTTCCATTCCATTTTAAAATTAAAATAAAATTACAGTTAAAAATATTCTTTCATATTTCCTTTTCAATATCTATAATACATTCAAAAAACTATCACTCCAATTAAACATACATAATGAAAAAATAATTTTACCAAACCCATTCCATTTTATAAAAGCAAAACTAAAGTCCCAATTTAGAAACACTTGTTTTTTTTTCCAACACTCTACAGTATGGAAAACCAATTTTAAAATAAATAAATACCCTTCTTAAAATATATTTTGATTTAAAATACACTTAGATTAAATCAATTTCACTAATTCATAAAAAATAATATTATAAAATAGTTTCCTATACTCAATAAAACCAATATACTCCTCATAGATATCCATACCAAATAACACAGGTTTCCCCTAGATATGACTAACAAATAGTGACCAGCATGTTTGACTTATTTCTTCTCAAAAACATTTTGAGTAGCAGTTTAACACATAGAAAATAAGTAACATGATCACTAGTAGTATATCACATTATTTTAAATATTTAAATAACTAAAAAACATGATTAGAAAAAGTAAATCTAACAAAAATAAAACCAATTACATGTTTAGAAAGAATTTATAGACAAAAAAATCACAATGAATGGACAAAACTAATAAAAAGGTATGAATTATGATCGATGATTAAATTATAATCAAAATATATAGAAAATTCTCAGTAATAAAAATATAAGTATGAAAAAAAGGCATGATTTAGAAAATAAATCATTAAACATAGATGAATTTCTATAAAAAATATAAGCATGACTATCTCAATCAATGGAATCAATTATTGGTTTATATTAACGTAATAGTCACCAATATATGTATATATATATATATATATTTGTGTCTGTGTGTTGGAAAATATATATATATATATATATTTTTATTACTGATCCTTTAGTTAATAAAAACTCAAAATTGGTTCCATTATAATATAACAACCCAAGAAATTCATGTATCATGGAATGGAATCCTACATGTGTCTACCTATTGACGCCTAACATGATGTATGAACCTAAAAGGTTGAATTCTCATCAATACCTAAATGCATGTCTCAAGTTTCATTCCATTACACCCAAGACAAACAAAAAAATACTCAATTAAAACAATCGTACATAATAAGTCTTTCAAAATCCCCAAGTAATTTGATATTCAAATATAAAGAGGTTTATTATACCTTTTTAGGCATTACTTATGAAGTTCTATAGTCCTAAATCCAACATAATAAAAATGAAAATATCATAAATCCTAACATCACTCATATACCGCTTTGTAACATCCATGAACCAAATACCTAAACAACTACATAATCATGTGCACCACTACCATAGAATAAATCCTTGACCCCAGGGTCTGGCGAATAGCATCGTGAGTCTTGAAATAAAGTTTAGGTAATAATTTACCTGCTTAGTTATAAAGATAATTCATTGTTGTTTTGTAATGAACCTTTAATTTAAAGGAATATTTTATTTTAAACCTTATGAATCCTATGTTTCTTAATGATTTTAGGATATTAAGAGTCTTCTTGCAGTCTAGGTATTGAGTCTCAGGAGTTGGATCATACTCGGGGTTAGAATTTTGAAATTGAAAGACATCCTTTGGTGATTTTTGGCATTTATTTTTCTATTTTTATTTTTTATTTTTGATATTTTTGGTGTTTTGTGGATTTGGGTTGGATATAGGAATCCTTGTATCTAAGTGGAATCATGATTTGAAGGTCATGGGTGAGTTTCATGCATAATTATTATCAATTTGGAAGCCAGGATGTGTTTTTATAAGGCTTGGATAAGGTTTGTAAATATTCAGAGAAATGAAAAATTCCTCATTTGTAAGGTTCCATATATGTGAGGGTACTTTTACATAAGGATATTTCCACACATATGGGTCACCATGAATAAGAGCACACCTATATAAGGTTATTGTTGTACATAATATCCCTTATACATAATGGTAAATATAAATCCCAGTGTGTTATATAAGGGTTGATACCATATGATCCATAAGGGTTGATACCCTGTTGGAAGAGTTGTCTCTAGGGTGATAGGTAAGGGTTGTTATATACATAAGGGTTACTAGTGTTGGTCAAAAAAATGTTTAAGTGTAGAAATACCTATGATATATAAGTGTCATATTTGGTGATATGTAAGGGTTGATATGTAAGGGTTGGAACATACATAAGTGTTGGTGACTTTTCCACAATTAAGTGTGATTATTAATTAATATATTTAATTAAATTGGTAAAATTAAATATAAAAAATTTATTTTTACAATTATAGAAAAAAGTACATTGATAAAACCCTAATAATCCTCACTCGCTTATTCTATCTTCCCTATTGAGATCCCATTATTGATTCTTGACTATTCAAAGTGAAGTTTATTAACGAATCCTTCTCTGGGTAATTCTATTGAAATTCACACCTCAAGTTCCATATTCTTTCACAATTCCCTTATTTTCTATATAAAATTGCTAATTATGAGGGTTTACAGCTGATTTAGGGTTTTGGTTCATTGGAAATAAATCAAATAGAACATATTGGAATGTGTGATATATTAATCTTGAGGTGGGAAGTCCTTACCATGATAGAATATTCATATGTGGTTGTATGGGATGATTTTCATATAGGTTTTGAGTTGGAATTATGATGTTATAATTTGGTATTAATGTATTCAGTTAATTATAGAATAATGTAATTGACTCGATGGAGGGAATATATGAGTTTAATAAAATTGTTATAGAAAATAAATTTTTTGTTTATATGATATTGGTTTGGTTAACCACTTGGTTTTTTAGGCATAGTGTGGGATGTATCATCCTTGTAGAAGCTTGGATCACATTTTGGATTTATATATAGGGTTTGTTCTACACCCAGATTTTTTAGTCTTCTATTTTATTTTAGTTTATCATTTTTATTTGGACATTCCCTTGTGTTTTGGATGTTTTTGATCAATTTTTTTTAGTTTTGGTTTATTTTCCTTATGTCAAATGGTTTATGTGCACAGCTAAGGGAAAACCATGAAACCTCCTAACGCTAAGTCCATTTTCAATTCATTATTTTCTTGAATGGTTAGGGTTTCATGGGTATTTCATAGTTAGATTCGAACCATGTGGCTCCTAGGGGTAACTATATTGGATTTGGGTATTTATGGATGAAGGAATATAACTTGATGACGCATAGTCCAAATAGTGTGAGAAATTTGCACATGGATTTCTATTTTTTTATAAAACCAAACCACATAGTTGGATCACAATTTCCCAAACCATGAATCCAAACCATTTGTGTGTCCTTTGAGTCCAGTAAGATATGAATGGTTGGCACATGATTTTCTAAACCATAAAAAGTGTCCAGGTTCATTGAAAATGGATTTTTAGCATTTTCACTCATCATTTATTAACCAAAAACACCTATCCTACCTCTAATTTTACTTTTTCAACTCAAGGGAGTCTCCTTCCTTCTTCACCATACCTCATATCTTCCTCCCATGGTGGAATCATGTGATTTATTCAAATTTTTGGGCTAATTTATCAAGGTAACTCCCTCCTTATTCTCCCTATTATTCATTCTTCAATTTTATTTTGGGTTCCTCTTATCCCCTATTTTATTTTTTATAGTTTTCATGTTTATTTGGTTTTAATTTGGGTGTTTTGTCTTGTTAAGGTTCTTCTTGGGTTTTATTTCCTCTTTGGACCTCCATGAAGCCATTTTTGAGTTTCCTTCAACCTAACTCCTTGAGTTTGATGTAGGTTTTCCTTTTCATTGGGCCTTTAAATTTATGAAACATTTATTTCTTATTGTTAGAACATTGTTTTGATGCTAACTATTGATATGTATTATTTAGAATAATTATTTGGAATTAAACCTAGTGAATTTCTATATAATTTAATTGAATTGAATAGTTTTATTTTTCCTTTCACCCCAAGTGTTTGATAAAATTCCATGATATTCTTTACAAGTGGTTTGTGGTTTCTAAATGGTACTTGTATTTTATAAAAATGTTTATAATATTTTATTAAATTCTAAATTGTGTGTTTGGACCTCTTTGAAATGGTTTTTCACTCAAAGGAAATGTGAGGCCTAGTTGTCACCTTTGAAATTGGTTTTATTTAGAAAACACTACTTAAGATATCACTATCTTTCCTTATTTTTGTTAAAGGAAATGGGATGTACTTAATATAGGAATTTCCCTATGAATTGATGGTAGGAAGGAAAGAAGGGGTTATTCCTTTGGGTGATTCTTGGATGTGTGATTCACGTGGTGGATTGTGTATATGTGTTGATTTCTTATTATCCTTGTCTCACCCTCATATTAGATACATCATGGTAACCTAGCATAACTAGGGGAATATTCGAGAACATTTGTTGCACTAGTTTAGGATTACACTCTAGCCAGTGGACCCATAGCATGGACATGCTCTTTTTTGGTGATGTTTCTCCTCAATTAGTCAAAGTAGGGTACGACTGATCATTAGGGATATTCAAATGAATCAAACACGTTGATAGGATGAATCATGTTAAAGTATGGTCTAGATTTTCCCTTGATCTACTAGGTATTCCCATGTTTCCCAACACTTTTTTATCCATGATAGATAATATAGGCGCCTCATATGGATTGGTTACTTGAGTAATTCTTTTCCAATTTCCCTCTATACTATGTTATCTTTTTTTTCTCACCTTATGTTTAACCCGTTTGAAAATTGAATGTTTGGTTTTTCTTAAATGTTTTCATGATTTTTTTTGGAAGATTATTCACACTCCCTCTCTATCTATCTTCTGCTTACCCTTAATTTAAAATTATAAAACCTTCCCCTTTTAGGAAAACCTATTTTTAGTAAATAGTTAAATTGAGCATGATTTTATTTAAAAAGAATGTATAGAAAAACTATATTTAAGAATTGTATTTCAAACTGAAAATTATTAAATCTTATATTTAAAGTAAATTCATAGGGAATAATTTACTTTGGAACACAAACTAATTTTTACTATTAATGCCTATACTTATATTCTTGTTTTTATCCCTAGGTGCAGGTTCCATATTGGTATTAATTATCATAGATCAATATTGGGTTTTCGATGCAGTTAGTGACTAGCAAGGTCACACAGAGATCTCTTTGGTTCTCAGGTTTGGATTTTTTTTATAGCTTATGTTTAATTATTATTTATATTTTATTTTATATTAGTCTTATCATTTATATTTCCACTACATTTGTTTATTTATCATGGTTTAAATCATTCCCACCTTCATTATTTTATTCCCTTGGTGCTTGTTTCCACCCTGGGGTGATCTAGGACACACTTCAGGGAAATCATGGGCCTACTCGAGTGACTGGGTCAGGGTTGACCTGGCTTGATTCATGAAAAAATGGTATCTGATCATAGTTTCATTAGTGTACCTTGATTTCAGAGAAAAAAAATTTATTTGGAGTTTCACGATAGAAGGAGTGGGATAATTGAGACTTGAGGTTTGGGTATGAGGTGGTTTTTGGACAACACATCCAATACCAAACCTTAGGATACCATGGGATGTCACATTTTGAGTTTTTATTTTTGATTTCGTTTTTAATTATTTTCTTGAAATTTCTTAGTTTGGTTTATGATGTTCAATTTATGAGATTATGTAGAATTGTTTAAGGGTTATTTTTTTGGAGAATGAAATGAGAGTTGGTCTAATGGTTTCTGGTGAGCTCGTAGGGCCTCAAAATCCATGTGGGACTAAGTATGTGGTTTGGAATGACTCTCTATTTCCATGGTGTGATTAAAATGTGTCCATAAAACATATGGCCAATCAACCCATTATCACTATTTCCTTCTAAAAATTTATTTCAGGTCTTCATTAATTTTAAAACTATTTTTAAAACCTCATCTTAAGTTGCGAAAAATCATATTTCAAATGAATATATTTTGGTTTTTTGAAATGAAAAATGAGTTTTAAAATTTATTTAAATAAATTTTTGGAAAAAGGGATTCTAAATAAAGTAAATTTTGATAAAAAGGGTTTTTCTAAAATTATTTTATTTTTTTTCTATCAATTTTAAAAAACTGAAGTGTGTTATTTCAAAGGAATATTTAAATATTGTTTTAAAATGACAAAGTAATTAAAATTATAAGGGATGAATTTTTTGATGTAATTAAAGGTATTTTTATATAATTAAATGAAATGGATTGTATATTTTTATTGTTTTTTCCAAATTGGTGGTTAGTGAGAATTTTGAAAAAGTTTTGTGGAATTTTTTTGGGTCAGTTTCTTTTTGAGTTTTGTGTTTAATTGTGATGATTTACTGACAGTAACTTGTATTTTATTGAGTTTTTTCTTTCCTATTATTTAGAGTATTCCCCAACTAATTAATCAATGGATATTTGAGGTACATCTATGGGTGGTTCACCATTAGTGAACCCTCTAGTTGATCAAACTAAATATTTTCTCCTTCAGTTTCAAAAGATAAAACCTTATCTATTTTATGTTCAAATAGATACTTTTGATGAAAAATAGTGGATGTGATTAATTGAAAGTATATTCGACTTCCTTAGGTTTACCAATTCTATAAAGGTTAAGTTATATATCTTTATGATCTAAGGTATGTGTTGGAAGTGGTATAAGTCAGTCATTAAGACCAATCTTCATGAACACCTCTCTTGGTAATTCGTAAAATATGTTTTCATTTCTTAAATAACTTATCTAAGGATATTATGGTATCAAGGGAAATGGAGATATTCTACCTTTAGCAAGGAAATCAAAAAGTTATGTAATTCATCAACTTTTGTGTGTGCATATAGTTCCCTATCACCTCGATTTTTTCAAGGATGATTCTTAGAAATCCTGACATTTTGATAATATACTTCATTCTGATCTTTATTCAAGGGTGTCATAATTTGGTCTAGACTCCTTTAATGGTGTGGTGAGAAAAGATGATCGGGTTGATGCTTTATTAGAATGGGTGATCAAGGTAACTAATAATCCTTCATTATTTAGAATAGGTTAAGGTAATTCTAGTAAAAATATGGGAAAGTACCCTTAAGCTGATTATGCTAGCGGTGAAATTAAGACTCCTTCAGATCCTTCATCAACTTATTATGGCCATCGGACCCTAGTGTGTCATTATTGCAGAAATTAGGGTCACTAAATCCTTTATTCCCAAATTCAATAAGGATATAGAAGTTCCTAACTCAATTTCTTAGGGGTGTCTCTCAGAATAAGTGTGGAGTCATATACACTCCCTCATAGAAGTGCCTAACTCAATTTTTTGGACGTGGCACTTTTCCGTGTTATATTTAAGGTTTTTTAAGTAAATTAAAATTTATTTATAGTGTTTTGAACATATAGTGCTGTATTTTTTGAAATTAAAGAGGATTTTGGGTATCTTATGGGAAGTTCTATTCTAATGGGAATGCCTTTTGGAAAATATCAATTTTTTCATCTTAGAGAGAAATAATGTTCCATTTTGTATCTTTTTCCTACCTCTTAGTTATTTCTAGTAATGTGTGTTGTTTTTCTAGTTTTGAAGGTTAATATTTTACCATTTCATTAGCTGGTAACTAGTTAGTACTAATATGGTGGGGAGTCCACCAAGGCCTCTTGATGTTTCTAAATTGAACCCCTTATTTTCTACCTTTCATTTATCCATTTTTTCTATTGAGAAGTTATAGTTCCCAGGTTCATTAAGAATGGATTTTTACTACTTACCCATGTTCTATTTTTCACCCCAAAACACCTCTCCACCCCTTATTTAAGTTTTCCAACTCATGGGAGGCTCCTCCCATATTCCTCAAACCTCCCATCTTCCTACCATGGTAGAATCAAGTGACTTATTCAAGTTTTGGGGAAAATTTATCAAGGTAATTTCATCTTTTCTTCCCCATCTTCTTCATTATTCCATTTTCTTTTGGATTCCTCTTATCCCTTGGTTCCTTTAGTCTAAGGTTCATGTTTCATTTTTATTAATTTGGGGTTTTTGGCTTTTCAAGGTTCTTATTGGATGTTCTTTCCTCTTTAGACCTCCATAATTCCATTTTGAGTTACCATCAACCTATCTCCTTGATTTTAAGGTAGGTTCTCCCTTTTTATGGGATTTTAAATTTAAGAAACATTTATTTCTTATTGTTCACACACTTGTTTTATGCTAATTAGTGAAATGTATTAATTATAATAATTATTTTGAATGAAACCAAGTGAATTTTCCTTGAATTTAATTGTATGGAATTGTTTTATTTAGCCCTTCACACTAAGTGTTCAAAAAAATGACGGATTGGCCTTTATAAGTGGTTTGTAGTTTCAAAATAATATTTTGGTTTTATAAATGTGTTTTTAATATTTTATGAAATTTTAAGTGGCATGTTTGGCCCTCTTTGAAACAGTTTTAACTCAAAAGATATGTAAGGCCCGGTTGGAACCTTTGAAATTTGTTTTATTTGAAAAACACTCCTTGGGATATCATTCTCTTATGTTTTTTGTGTTAAAGGAAATGGGAGGTACTTGGAATGGTACTTCACTTATGAATTTATGGTTAGAAGGAAAGGGGGTTTATTCCTTGGGGTGGTTTAGGGTGATTCTTGGATGTGTGATTCATGTGGTGGATTGTGTATATGTGTTTATTTTTTTATAATTATTGGTTCACCCTTGTCTTATACACATCATGGTAACCTATCAAAGCTAGAAGAATATCCAAGAACATTTATTAAAATTGTTTAGTATTACACTCTGGAAAGTTCCTCATTAGCAAGGACATGCTCTACTATGGGGATGTTTCCCCTCAGTTAGGCTAGGTAGGGTATGATCGATCATTAGGGTTGTTTGATTACATCAGGTATACTGATGGGATGGATCAGATTATAGTATGTTATATATTTTTACCATGATCTCCTAAGTATTCCCATGTTACCAACACTTTTTTATCAATGGAGGATAATCTTGGAACCTCATCTAGTTTTGTTACATGAGTACTACTTTATCATTTCCATCTATATGGTGTTATCTTTACTGATCACCTTATGTTTATCCCTTGCGAAAATTAAATGTTTTGATTTTCTTAGTTGTTTTACTGAAAATGTTTTGGAATATTATTTTCACACCCTCTATATCTATCTCTCTCTACCCCTTTCTTTAAAATTATCAAACCTACTATTTTTAAGAAAACCTATTTTTATACAAGAGGGAAATGGACCATGATTTTTTAAAAGGATTGTATGAAAAACCTATATTTATATATTTTATTTCAAACTAGAAATGAATGAATCTTTTTTAAAGTAAATGCATGGGTAATATTTTACTTGGGAGTGCTAACTGATCTTTAATACTCACACTTATACTTATATTCATGTTTTTAGCATTAGTTGCATGTTCCATTATAGTATTAATTTTTGTAGAGCGATGATGGGTTTTGGGTTTGGTGAGTGACCTACGGGGTCACACAAAGATCTTTTTGGTCATTAGGTTTTCCTTTTTTTTCGTTTAGTTTATGTTTTATTTTTATTTCTATTTGGTTTATTTTATATTGGGATGTTCATTTATTTTTTCACAGATTTTTTTTACTTATATTGGAAGAAATAATTCTCATCATCACTATTCAATTCTATTTTTTTCTTGTCATCACCCCAATATGATCAGGAACACGCCTCGAGGATGTCATGGGCTGGCTCGGGTGACTGGGTATGAGTTGACCTAGATTGGTTCATGATAGTTTGGTGGTGAATCCCTCAGGTACTAAAGTCCATTGTTGAGAATTCATGGCTTACATTAGAATCAATGAGGAATTTCATAAGGTAAGGACATAAAGAGTTTTTTTTATAATATCATGATAGAGAATGGATGGTTAGAGAGAAAGTGACCCATGTGAGTCAGGTTTGGATCTTGATGACTTGTTTCATATTATGTGAGATGGTTTGTGTATGATGTGGCCATGGGAACTTTCCTTGAACAGACAGTTTTTCTTGTGGGAAGGGGTGTTTTAATTCTTTCATCATAACCCTTACTTTATGTTGGATCTATATAGTGTATCCCTGGGACCTTTCCCTCAGGGGGTGATTCGGCTTTTATGGGAAGTTGATTATTGATATAACCCCTTAAACTACTTCAGAAATGATCAATACATATGGGACTTATCTAGAGGACCTTACCTGAGGGAATGTTCAACTAACATGAGTGGTTATATAATGTGATTCCCTACTCAAATCACTATACTATTACTAGTGTTGTGTTCCTATAAGAGGGTGACACCTTCATCCCGTCATTGATTTCCTTAGGTATGGTCACAGCTTTTGGCAACCTAGTTTGAGAACAATGACCCATCTCAGGTGCATTTTTTCATATGGTTTACTTATTTTTTTATTTATCTATATTAGTTAGTTTTAAAATATATAACTTCTTCATTTATGATAAGTAAAATTATTTTTGTCCTACAAGGTTTATAACTCACACCCTGTAGAGGTTCACCAATGCACATGAAAATTTCATTTTCAAGGATCCAACTAAGGGAAAGAGCCCTTTGATGGGTTACTAAGTAGGTGGAGTTAGTCAGAAATTTGATTTAATTATAGGATATACTATGGAATAATTTTTCTATTATCCATCTAATATTCATTTCTTATTTTTTTTATGACATGTATTGATCCACTGTATATAGGGGTCCTTTTGGAATTAGATGTATGATCTATTGTATCACATTTTGATATTTTAAGTGAGATTATTACCCTTTAGTTCCTATTGTGTTCTCTTCCCTTGTTATTTACTTTTTTACCACTATTTTGGTGATTTATAGTTCTAAAATATCAAGGAAATAGTCTCCCTACAGCATGGATTATGCCTTTTTCTCTAGTTTTCAGCTTCTTGAGTATGGGGAGGTGTGCAATGAGGTTATGTGGAATATTGGCTCAATCTCAGTGAATTGGGTCAATGAGTTACAAAATGATATTAGTGTCACTTTTTATTTATTTTTTTATTTTTTTATTGGTAGATGAGAGATATGAAGGTCACATCTCAAATGAGAAGTTATTCGTGTGTCAATCTAGCACCTATATAGTGGACAATAGAGTTTCCAGGGTAATGGGATTTCATAGTTGTGCTGTTATGGATTCATGTAATTCTTCAAATTTCATTATATAGTTATTTTTTTGAGATTTTTCTCTTACCCTAGGTGGTGTGGGTGGGTGAATTCATGAATCATGGATAGGAACATCGGTTCAAATGTCATGTACCTCATTTCCTATAGTTGATATAGATTTAAATTAAATAAGTAACCATAATAATATATTCTATGTTTTCCGAAATACATTTTTTGGTGACATTACATTACTTTATATTGGGTATGTTTATAATTTTATTTTATCTAACTATGATTTACATGTAGGAACAAGTGGAATTGGATTAGGCCATAGGCGATCAGTGTGTGTTTGTGCTTAGTGATTGTAGGTAGGCCCTAGAGTCATGACTCCTAGGGTTTATGTGTGAGAGAGACCATGTTCATTGATTATTTAAAAAAAATAAAAATTAAATTATTTTGAAGTCTATTTCCTAGTATTTCAGATTTAGACACCTTGATGATGTCCCATGATTCCTACTAGAGATCAATATGAGGATGTTCCCTTAGTATTGTACTCTTTTGTTATACCTCCAAATATCCTGGAAGGTGGGACTGAGTATGACTCCAATGTAATTTTAGTAATTCAATATGTGAATCTGCTTAATCCATCTATGTTCCATACAATACCATTGGGATTAATATGTGCACATATGGGTGGAACTACTATTTCATACTTTTTTTCATGATGGGTTGGTTTCCAATGTGATTTTTTCATGAAACCAAAAACACCCAATGAATCTCACATCCATGACATCTCATTGGATTACTTTACAAAGGAAAGTGGTCATTGGGGAACTTAACAAAAAACTTTTAATAATTCACATATATTGAGAGGATGGGAGGTAGGGCTCATCACACCCTTTTGGTAGGAATTATTTCCTACTCTTGGACTCTCTAATAGATTTAAGACATATTCATGAGACCCTTTTAAATTATAAATATGAAACCAATCACCCCAATATATTAACAATTAGTTATCAAAATGTCTTTATAGAAACTATTTTTATGTATTTGAGGTTCTCTATTGATGGAGACCATTTGTATGTATCATAAGTTATCCATCTTGGTTGTGTTTATTTCTTAGTGATTCTAATTTTAATTCACATTGTTAGGTGATCAAGAATTTATTGTCATCTAAAGTGACATGAGTTTTTTTGATGTTGGGATAGGTCCAATGATAGGGTCTTACTATATATACTAAAGAGAGTAATCAAAACCCACATAGTTCTGTTCCACTTAATGGGATACATCATACCTTTTAGGATCACGTGATAAGGAACAAACCATGCAATTTAATGTCATGAGTATATGATGCCTAAGATAAAGGGTCCTATAAAAGATGGTGTGGTAATTATGCCAAAAAATTCCTTTTTGGTTGATTTAAAAGGGAATATCACCCTATTATTTAATTACATGAATCAAGGATTCGGGTTGATGAGGATGTGGTACTAAGTACCTGAAAATAATACAGCCTCCCAGGTGGGAGTTTGAACTTACTCAGAATATTACCCAATAATGATTTTGATGGGGGGACTGAAGGAATATGTCCCTCTGGTTGGATGTGACACTACTAGTAATATGGCGAGGTGATGTTTAGGGTGAGTTTGGGGAGTCGGTTTTGATCCTCAAAGAGGCTTCCTATGTATCCTTTTTTGGATAGGAATCAAAGTTCACATAGTTTGGAATGGTTGGAGATTACACCTATAAATGAGACCTAACTGGTTTCTTCATCAGGAATATGGAACTTTGAAGGTTTTTCTCAAAGTTAATATGGATCTTTTAGAGGATGGTAACTTGGTTTTTTGGCTTACACCTAGTGGGAGACCCATATGGTATTTTATCATGCTAGTGACATGATCCCCACAACCTCTAAGACCATGTGAGTCATGCTCAGCATGAGAAAAAAGAGGAATTGGAATATCTAGAACTTCACATGATCCCCATAATCCCCTATTAGATAAGGGTGAGGGTATGAAAGGCAGGGGAGAGTCCCCCAAGAAAGACCAAAGGCTTACCTCATAAGGGAATCCCAAGGGATACACTTTCTCTTTATTCGCACATAAATGAGGGTGAGGTTATGGAAATTAATTCAAGAATAAATATAGATCTTGGATATTATTGTCTCCTATCTGGGTTTCAAACCCCATGGTTAGGGATTGCGTATCTATATGGTTATGTCCCAATTATCATTACATTTCAGAAAGTGTACAGGGAAGAATACCGCTACCAAACATGCTTTCACCATCCCTAGGGTTGGGATCATCATTACCATGAGAATAAATGATTGATAGGATGAGTGACCAAGATACTATGTAGGTTAAATGAGGTGTGAACACTTTTACCATGGGAATGCATGATATATAGGATACAATTTTGTGTATAATTCTTTGACCACACATTTTCAGGGGCCTTTGTGGAGGTATTTATTTTGTCCTCATAGGATGGGGGTCCCAATAAAAGGGGTTACCTTTCATTGATGATATGAGAGTGGTATTAGAGGGTACATTACCCAGGTGATACCTGGGAATGGTAGCTTTGACCTCGACCGGGTATTGCTTGGGTGGATTGGGAGGACCTTTCCCAATTAATAGCTGGGTGATATTTTCGTGACCTCACCTAGGTATTTCCTGAGTGAGCTAGCTTATACCTCACATAGGTGATTCTTGGGTGATTTAGACATGACCTCACCAGGTTAATTCCTGGGTGAGTTGAATTCTCCCAAATAATGTTTGGGTGAGCTGGATCACCCCAGTGATACCTGGGTGAGTTAGGTGGGATCTAACCTAGGTGATACTTGGGAAAGTTAAAGATGTCTTATTAGGTGAAGAGACACCTAGGAAACCATACATTCATGAGTACATCCTTTTATTTCCAAGGATATCATTAAATTCTCTTGGATGCTTTGCGCTCAAGTTTTTATCCAAGCAATGACCCTTCACCCTAGTATCTTTGGACTGGGGGGAAGGATCCTCACATGATCCTTTGGTGTTCTTAGGTCTTTAAGGAGCTCAAATACATGGGATATTATTATTTCCCTCCTATTTGGTATTCTTAGTATACTACCTAGAGTTTCTTGAAGACTTGGGTGGAAGAATAGGGTGGGAAGATCTTGGAGCAGACTCTTCATATTCCATTCATCTCAAATGGGGATCCCAAGGTTCCAATTTATAGAAAATCTTAGATCCTTTGGTGAAGGATATGTTTCACGTAATTCATCTACTCTAGTGTCTTTCATAGGTGGTTTACGTAGTCTTGTCCACACAAGTGCTCATATAGGTTGATTGTATATGCGATTTGTACAGAATAGTCTACACACAATGGTCCATACAGGTGCTCTGAACTGGTTAGTATACATATGATGATCTATGTTGGTGATCCATATAGGATGGTCCACACATTTGGGTGAAGGATTTTCACGATGGAGCTACATGAGATCTCAAATTCCATTAAAAATACTTCTGGACATCCAACAACCATAAATTTTGTACTATAAGTTAGTTTGGGCTCTACGAGTAGGAAAATCAAAGATTATAAAGTGATCTATAACCACTTGATATGGTGTATACACTCTATTTGGGTGTTTTTATGCCAAAATGTCCCAAAATACCCTTAATAATGTGTTTTAAGGAATAAACACCTTTTTATCTACAATTTTAAAAATCCACTACATACTCCCAATGGATGGTTGTTACTACCATACTACCATATGGGGAAATATTTATAATTAATATTTATCCCTCAGTGTGGATAAGTCTTATAGAGCATGAAAATATATTTTTCTTATTATCATAGCATGGAGACATATTTCTACTTTTTAATTCCATATAAAAGTGTGTGAAATAACTTTTTTCATGCAACACATACTATAGTGGAATATTGGGACTTCCATTTATACTATCCTATGGATTTACAAGTTATGATAGGTCCTTAGGATGATGATTATTGGTTTGAGGTGATTAATGGTTTCTTTTAACTTTTTGAGAATCCCAATAATTAGAGGTTGAATTTGGTGTCTTATATGCTTCAGGGACCCTTCAAGTGATGGTGGGGTTTCATGATACAATGAGGCATGAGAGATTATCATGGGTGGATCTAAAGACCTATTCTTTGAGTAATTATTCCTTGAGTCACAAAATATAGTCTAAAATTTTGAGTTCACTGAGCTATAATAGAGGAAGATGTTTATTATAGACTGTTATAATGGCTCTATTGAGTTGTTCCATTTTAGACATTTAATAATAGGGAATGGGAACCATAAGTACTAGATATTTAATATTGAACTTTCACCCAAGGTGAGAAATTATGTCAAGATTTTCAATCAGAAATATATCTTAGACATGTTTTATAAAGAGCTAACTATCAAAAAGTTCTTGGTTGAGGATAGTGGAATGATATCTCTTTCTATTTTCATAGATCTATATGGTGGCCTTTCCAATCGATCTATTAGTTCCTCTTCTAGTGGTAGGAAAATTATTTTTGATGAGATGAACTAGGGTGGATAGATTTTGTCTAGGAATGTTATAGGTTCATAATTTCCTTCCTCAGAAGGAGATTACTTGATGTGTTTTCAATGTGGTAGGCAAATCCATTAACACATTTCATGTACTATCTAGCCGAGGGAGTGCCACGCATACGGAAAGATAGGGAACCTCTAGATATTTTGTATGAGGATGTATTAGTTAGGTTTTTATAGGTTCATGGTAGACACAAGCTTTGAGGGAATGGTTGGGGGATAGTGACCATAGAGTGGTAGTAGGACTTCATCTGGGAAGTTTTTCAATGGAGATAGCTGAGTGTATCATAGGTAGTTACATATAGAGGAGCCTCAGAGTTCAGTTCCTTAGGTAGTATATGGATCTGGGGGTCAAGGCTATTGGTTCAATGTAGGTAGGGTATAAACCCTGGAATAGATTTTTTATGCTGAATAATACAGTCCTTCCACTATTAGAGGTACACTTCTAGTTGATTCGATGATTTTATTTTTTGATACATGTCCATCTCATTGTTTTATTTTTTCTGAGTTGTATCTATTTTAGGTTAGGCCATAGAATTACCCCATGGTATGTTAGAGTCCATTACACCACTCATAAAGATATTGTTCCATGTTCAATGGTTTCTGACAAGTTTCATAGTGGTGAGGGGATACAAGAATTTATAGGATTTCCTTATTCTAGATATGATGAGTTTTGACATCATTTCCAGGATGGATTGGTTATAATTCTTCCATAATTACATCACTTTCTGCCATAGGTGGGTGTCTTTTATCTCCCTTAGGAAAAAATAGTGTGTTTGAAAAGGAGAGTGTGATATGGAAGAGGGTATAGAGGCACCTAACATCATTCAATAGTGATCCATTATAGTGCAGGTAGTGGGTACGGTTCCTATAGTGGTTCAAGTGAAAATTTTACCTACTTTTCCTCTAGTGGTGTAATATTTCCAAGATGTCTTTTAGGATGGTTTTTTGGGAAAACTTCATGAAAGGTATATCAAGTTCAAGATTTATCCCATGTTGAATGCAGATACCATATCAAATCATTCTTATCATATAGAATTGGTCTAGTTGAGAGAGATTATGTTGAAACAAAAGGTCCTTGTGGTGAAATGATTTATTTTCCTGATTACATCTCATTAAAGTGACCTAGTTTTATTAACCAAGATGGTATATGGTATCCATATTATATGAATATATTATATAAGGTTAAATTTTGTTATAATGAAGTACATGTGTAATTTATCTAGGACATATGACTAATTTTATCAATTTATGGGAGTCCAATGGTTCTCTAAGACCGACATATGATATTTACACCATTGATTGTGGGTTAGGATTGAGGATCCACCAAAGATAGTGTTAATGAGAAGGTATGGGTTGTGCGAGTACTTTCTGATGACATTTGAATTGAATAATGCACCAATGTTATTCATGACTCTCATAAACAAAATTTTTCATTCCTAGATAGAATCATTAATAATGGTGTTTATTATTAAAAAATTGGTATACACATAGACCCTAGAGTTTCATGTTGATAACCTAGATATTGTATTGAGTATGAGTCAAGCACACCATCTTTTGGACAAGTAGTTAATGTATTACTTTTGAATTTTGGAGGTGAAATCCACTAGAAACATGATTTCTGAAGATGGTATATTAGTTTAACTAGATAATTTAGAGTCAATGATGTCTTATATGTGACCTATAAATATTTTTGATATCTGAAGTTTTTGTGGTCTTTATATTTAATTTAATCGGTTCATATATTAATTCTCTTACCTGGTTGAACCCATTATAAGGATAACCAAGAATGGATTAATTTTTGAGTAAACTGGTCAGTGTGAAGAGTATTTATTTAATTTATATAAGAGATTGAAATTTGATCTAATTTTTATTCTTATTGATCAAAGGATTTATTATACTATCTATTGTTATGCCTTAGGATTTAATTTGGGATTCATTCTAATGTAGTGGGATTTGGTGGTCACTAATGGTTTTCATTGGCTATGAAACCATGAGAAGACCCACTCTTATAATTATTTACAACTACCTACTATGGTTGATGACTCAAATCATTGGCATCATTATCTCTATAGTGATATATTTTTCATCTATGTGCACAATGAGAACTTATGACAACCCCCAATAGTTATTATACTTATGAAAGAGGCATTGGTTCAGACACCTCTAAATCTTTTACTTTTAATGGAATATTCCCCTAAAAAGGGAAATATCACTGTATATGATCTAATTAATAATACTTATGATAAGGGAGTTTGGATATCTAGTTTGGAGTGGAAGATGATGAAGTTATACACTAACTGGTGGATTGATGTGTCAGAGAGTTGAGAGGTAGTGAGATGTACTCTTTTTGTCACTACTTCTTCATCGGTGGATTGGGTGAGGGCTATTCAAGACCCTAATTATGATTTTCCTGTGATACGAGAATATATCATGAGAGAAATCCAATCTTGATATGGCCTCAAGATGATGAAAATATACTCTACAACTATGGTATGGTGGTGGTCCTCATTCCCATGAGGGATAAAATGATAAGTGGATACCATAATTTATGATGGGTGGTATATCTAGGGTTGTCCAAGATGTATCATGACAATCAGAATCATGTTTGGTTGTTGGATATTTGAATGGATATCACTAGGTTTGTAGCTCAATGCCTTAATTTTTATAGGATAAATGTGGAGAAATGGTAACTAGATGGGTTTATTCATACATTTTTTTACAAGTATGGAAGTGGGATAAGGTGACCATGGAATTCTTCATGGGACTAACTGGGACCCCTTGGGGACTTGATGTAGTTTGGTTGGCTGTTTACTGGATGACAGAAGTTCTAAAATTATTGCATAAATGGGATACTTGGTCAGTAGACAAGTTGGGAAAGATATATGTGATGGAGATAGAAAAACTAAATAAGGTTCTTATGAGTGTAGTATCAGATCAGGACACACATTTGACCTTTATATTATAGAAAATATAATAAAATTCCATGAGGTATCATCTGAATTTGAGTATATAATGTCACTTAAAGATATATAGGATGTATGAGAGGATAATTTTAATATTGAAGGAAATTATTAGGGGATGTGTGCTTAATTTTGGTTGAGTATGGGATGAACTTATATACATGGAATGTTTTATATATAATTTTTTTAGGATTTGATCTTGATGATCCCATTTGAGGCTATTTATGGTAGTTTATTCCTCTTTCTATTGTACTTTTTATAGTTGGGTGATTTAGTAGTGATCTGGTTGAGTTTGGTATAGTAAAATGTTGAGTGAGTATTGTGAATCTAGAAGTGGTTTGATACCAATAAAATTAAGAATTATGTTAACCAAAGGTAATGAACATTAGAATCAATTAGGGGTGACTGAGTATTCTTGAAGGTATCGTATTTATTGGGGTATTAGATTGTCAGTAGATATAGAAATCTCTGACCATGGTTTATCAACCAATTCGATACAATAGAGATGATTTTATTAGTGGTTTAATGGTTTTCTCTTCTTCTATGACATACATGTACTCATGATGTGTTTCACATGTTATATCTCTAAAAGTAAGATCCATAACCTATGAAAGTGAACAATAATGATGATGTTAAACTAGAGATAGATGCATCATTTTAGGAGTTCCCAATGCATGTTGTTGACTAGAGTGGGAAGGTACAATGAGGGAGGATATTTCCTCTTATCTAAGTATTATGAAAAAATGGGAATATTTAAGGTTCTTGGGATTTTGATTTTAACATGTGGTCCCCATAACTATATCTATTTTGAGAGGGCCTGTAAAGAAGCCTATATAAGATTAAAATCCCTTAGAGTGGGTGTTTTTAAAACCCCTTAAATTTAAAGGTGTTTTTTTGTTTTAATTTTGATGACTTATGAATATGTTTATGAGTTTAGGCCATCATGGATCTTAGTATAGTGTAAGAATTGAATCTAAAAAGTTATCCCAAACTTAGGGTTAGAATTATGTAGTTGGATGAAGGATGGAGGTATTTTTTGTTATGTGTTTGTTTAATGGGTTTTGGTATTGTTGGTTCTTTTAGTTTTGTATAGATTTCGGTTGGTTATAGGTCACCCTATGGCCAAAGGGAATAATTATGTGAATGGTGGAGGTGAATTAAATTCACTATTTTTATAAATTTGGAAGCTTGGAAATGTTTATATAATTCTTGGATGAATATTGAAAATGTTTATAAAAATAAATATTTCTTCATATTTAAGGGTCTTCATGTGTGAGTGTGCTTTTATGTAAGGTTAGTCCCATACATAAGGGTCCTTATGTGTGAGGGTACACTTAAGTAAGGGTGGTATTATAAGTAAGATTCATTACATGTAAAGGTAAACTAAAATCCTATTATACTACATAAGTGTCGATATGCTATGATATGTAAGGGTTGATACCCTGCATGTAAGGGTTATCTCTAGGGTTACAGAAAAGGGTCACCTGATACATAAGGTTTACTGGTGTTGGTAAGAAAAAAATTTTAGGCGTGAGAACCCCAATGATATATAAGGGCTATATAATGTGATATATAGGGGTTGATACATAGGGTTTTTATGATACAAAAGGTTTGATGACTTTTACAAAAATAGAGTGTGATATGATTTAAGATAATTAATTAAATTAGTTAAATTAAATTTTAAATGATGAGTTTGACCATTCTAGCTATAAATTTAGTAAAAATTCCCTAATTATATTCCCTTTATTATTCCTTTTTACCTATTGATATATCTTCATTGATTTTTATCCATTTTAAGTGTCATTTATTACAAAAGCTCACTATTATCAAGTCTAACATCATCCATACCTTAGATACCTTGTTATTTCACTATTTACTTATTTTATATCTTAAATAAATAATTATCAGTGTTTGTGGATAATTTATGGTTTTGTTGGATTTGGTGTGAATAAAAGAAGAGAAATTGAAAAGTGTGCTCCATTAAGTTTGATGTAGGAAGTTTTTACTCTGTTGTGACATTCATAAATAGTTGTGTGTTTTTATTTACATTCAAGTGTATGATTTGGACATGCGATGTTATGTTTGGGTATTATAGTATCTAGGTAAGTCTTTAATTATGTAAATTACCCCATTGGAGGGTATATTTGAGTGGAACAACATCGATATAGAGAATACCTGCCCTGTTTAGAGGATGGATGTAGGGTTCTCCAATTGTTTTTTGGCCTAGTGTGGGATTTATTGGCTCAGTAGGGGCTTGGAAGACCTTATGGATTGGAACATAGGGTTGGATAGTGAATCCCTCCTATGGAAAAGGCCATTGGTGAGAATTCATGGATTGTATATGAACATATATTTAATTTGGTAAATGAAGTCCATTGTTCCTTTATTTTTATAATATTATAGATGATGACTTGTTAGAGAGAAAGTTTCCTTTGTGAGTTGATTTTTGATCTTGATAACTTGTTTCTTATTATGTGAGATAGATTGTGTGTGATGTAACCATGGTACCTTAGTCCGAAGGGATGATTTGGATTGTATAAGAGGTATTCTATTGTAATTACTTTCTTATAATATTTTTTATGGTTGCATATGTGATTTTTATTGATGGGACCCTTCCTCAAGGACATGGTTTGGATTTTTTTGGTTGTTGTATATTGAGATTCCCTACTTATACTACTTTAGTAATGATTAGTGGATATGGAACACTTACATGGAACCTCACCTAAGGTAAGGTTTAACTTATGTTAGAGTTTGGCTATTGTGATCTACTTCTCATATCACCCTCTGGTTATTAGTGATAGGTTCCTTGTATACGGTGACACCTTATTCCCACCATCGATTACCTCATGTATGGTTAGGGTTCTTGGTGGCCTATTTAGAGTATGATGACTCAAATTAGCAATATATTTTTCTATGGTTTATTTATTTATTTCCATCAGTCCATCCACTTACATATAACTGAAGCCTTTATATTAAGGATACATTGGTGGTTTCCTAATGAGTTTTTTACTCACAACATGAATAGGAAACATAGTATACATTAATATTTTTCATTTGGAGATCCAACCTATATAAATGGTCATATGATAAGAAGGGAGAGATAGTTGATAATTTTAGATGATTCCAAGAAATTTCTGGGATCTTTTTCTGTACCTATAACATCCTTTTTTATAACATGTATTAATTTTTTGTGTGTGGTGATCCTTTTGGAATTTGTTGTATGATCATTTATATCACATTTTGATATTTCATGTGATTCTATAATATTATAGTTTCTAAAATGTTCTCTTCTTGTGTTAATTATTTATTTTTATGTCATTTTTTTGTTATTTATAGTTATCTAATGTCAAAGTCATAATCTCCCCACTACACGACTTAGGCATTTTACACTAGTCAACATGCTCTTTCCTATGAGTAGGCATGAATAAATTCATGTAGTGAACCATATTTGTCTCGAAAAACTATACTGTGACATTTCATTATATTATCAGAAATCCAATATGAATTATCCATATGTAGGATATCATGTAAATAAAAGGAAAACCAAGAAAGTCATTAGAAAAATTAATAAAGTATTAATCTACACATAATTATATAAATGATTTCATACATAACCCATTCACATGAAAAACAATTTAGAAAAATGGGTCCATGATAATAGTCAATAAAAATGAAGCATAATATATGTGACACCACAAGAAGACTAGATGATGAGAGGAGTAAGAACTCTGACCACCACTAATAGTTTAGACTCTGACATGAAAAATGATCCTGCTTCTATGTCCAACCCAATAAATAATACAGGGGGCCCTAATAGCTATTAGATTATCTATAAATACCTAAAATTTATCAAAATAAAGGTTTAATGTCCATTGAGTTGTCTATTTGGGGTGTAAGCATAAAATACTCAGTATGGAACCACCAACTATATCTTAACACAATAGTGGAAGGAAGGGTGTATTCAAGAACTTGTCCACACATTTATATAATTACAAAAAAATAGATTTTATCCATTACTTTTTTATGGATATATATTTGTACCAAATTTGAGTAATATTTCATAAATGATAATTTATATAATAATAATAAATAAAATTGATAACTCCCCATACTAAGAGGATCCATACCTATCATACACACATCAAGTCTGGAATTAAAATATGAAATGAACTAGGTAAGGCAATTGTGTCACCCATCCTAGTCAAACTAATCCCCAAGGTAGTAAATTCATACACCCATCTTAGGGGGAAGGTGAATGGTGTATACTAAACCAGGGCCTCATCCCATCCCAGTGAAAATAGAAAGGGGTATATATACCCAAGGAACAATGATCCAATACCATCACCAAGATAAAACTTAAGTGGTACATACTTATAAATTTAAATATATAAAATATATTCACATACCTTTTCTAACATGTAATCAACTATCAAAGTAGTTTTTGTGCTCAATACAATCCAATCATAACAAAAATCATGGTAATTATTAGTCAAAATAGCAGCCATGATCAAGAAAATATAAAAATGATAATAATCATTATTAAAGTAATAATTTGATTATCACATCACGAAACTATATCCATGATCATAATAGAAAAAATCATAACATTAATTGACAATAATTGAAATTATCAAAGATTATAATCATGAATTTAAGTAATAAATTAATACAAGGAATAATTAAAACTAATAAGTAGTCTATCCAATCTGATTTTATTATATTTTTAGAATAAACACTTTTTATAGCTTAATTAGAAATCAGTATAACCTAATAAACAGATACCAAAACAATAGAAAAATACAAAATACAAAATTCAACCCAAAAAATTATGCACAACTATTTTTTATTTTTAAAATTAAAATAAAAACTAGAATGGATGAGAATATATACCCTAGTCCCACCATCACCACTATTTCTTGATGTCATAATAATATTTTTACCTTATCCATTCACTATTCATATCAAAATTTCTAATGTTCCTCAACTATTGTATATTCCAACTTATTAGAAACAAATAACACTACCATAATCGACAACAAAAAATCAAATCACCATAATCATTTCCCATCACCAATCACCAATCCACAAAGATCGAAAAAATTCCAACCGAACAAGAGGAAACAAATAAATTGGAACCATCCATCAAAAAAATAAAATTGTAACATTCTTGAAAAATAATAGATCCATTAAAACACATCTCAACAACTCCAGGAATCACATTCCACACCAAATATCTGAATAGAAAACCACTAAGAAGAGAAAACTATAACTACACTAAGAAAAATTAAACAATATCACAAAAACACACTATTTTAGAACCATTTACACAAAAATAATGAACAAAAATATTCAAATCCATCACCAAATTTGAATTCGTGATTGAACTCTGGACAATGTTAACTAAAAATAAACTATGCGTGAGGCCAAAAACATTAAAACAAAAATTCCACAAGCACCCACCACCACCATAGATCCACAAAAAAATGTTTTAAAGGTGAATTAAACACCAATTATAAACAAAATATAAATATAAATATGATCCAAGTAAAATAAGTATGATTAAATTCCATTTTGGATTGGGATACCTATCATGTAGACCATAAATATCATAGAAAAAGGTTCCTGGGACACACTGCATTGGAACACCTCTATGAAATGGTACTAAAAAAGCCATAAAAAGTGGGGATACCTAAAATGGGGATTAAAAATCAAGTTGATGCCAAGGGAGAGACATAAACATTAAATAATGATTTTTTATATAAAGCATTAAGATATTTGGAGCCATATAATATTAATAGATAAAAAAATAAGAAAAAAATGACGAATTCATCCTAAAGAATGAAAAATAGAGCCACTAAAAAATTGAACATGGTTAAGAGACTAAAGAGAATAAATAAATAATAAAATATGATGGATGTGAGGATTAATCACTTAATTTTACTAGACATTAAGCACCCCCCTTCTCTGAGACACCTCTTATAGAAACCCTAGTGGCAAGAGAGGTGGGGGGAACTGTCTCTCTAAGGATCCTGGTCCAATCATTCGAAATACAATCATATTAAAAAAATTATAGAAACCTATGGTTTGGCACACTCCATTCTCAATACATAATATAGTGGTTCTGATTTATGTTGCATATATTACATTATATTAATTTTGACCATGTTTAAATAACCAAACACATTCTACACTAGGGAATGCAAGTGTCAGTTCTCGGAATGACATGGGAAATACATTACCTATAAATAAAGGAAATATTCAATATGATCATTTAGGTTCAATGTAACTTTGTAATAAATTATCCCACACTCATGATTTTAAACCAACACTTTACATAATCAAAATTTATTTAAATAACCAATTATTAAAATGGGAAAGCTTTATATCATGGAAAACATATTTTGGTAAACATTGAAATGAATTAATAAAGGGATAAATACCAATTTTTAAATCATTTCCAAAAACATTCTTTTTAAGATATGTATTTTATAAAAAAATGAAACCCTTAAAAATAAATATCGGTAGTTTTCAAGTGTCAAGGTTAGGTAAGTATTAATTCGTTATATTTTATATAGTGAATCACTTATTTACACCTTGTAAAACCAACCAACACATCCTCATTGAATCACTCCATTAACCATGTATTAAATTTGGTTTATTAACTTATAAGTTATTTAAGTTTAAGTGAGAATATTTTATTCTAGTTATAATATTTTTTAAGGTATAATGAAGTGCATGTTTATTAAATAATGACACCTAGAAAACATTTAGGCTAAGGTAGGACCCTTAGCTCTTAACTCAAAATCTACCCTAAATATATGGTTTAATACAATGTAACTAAAATGGTTCCATTTAACCCCATAACTATTATTAGATAAATTTTATGTAATATTGAGATATTTGGGTTATGAGGGAAGATTATAACATATGCTACTCAACACATATATCAAAATAAATTCTAAAATGAGGTTTTATACATGCATGGAAACCAAAATTGCAAACCAATTTAATGGGACTAATTATATAATCAAGAGAGAATTAATTTTAATTATATAATTCCAAAAAAATATTAATAAAAACATTTGAATCATTATATTAAAATAAATTTTAATACTATTCATTTATATCCTTAAAATATAAATAGGATTATTTTTCAGTTTAGAATAATCAGAGGGAGGAATATTGAAAACATGGACTAGGAATACCTTAGTGATTCCAAACCACCTACCAATACTAATGGATAGATTTAAAAAGTATATAAAGTCATTTGGAAACCACTAAAACCACCAAATCACAATTCCATAACAAATGGAACCAAAACACATGACTAACATAGTGAAAGACTAATTATATCCCATTAAAAATAATTTAGTTTACTTATTAATTTACTCCAAGAATAAAACATCACTAAACCCAAACCAATTCCAATATAATGTCCCCAAAATATACCTTATAAATTGAAAATATCCATGTAAAAACATACCTCAATCTCATTTAATCAAAATTATGGGTAATCAATCGATATATACGAGCCTCCTTGAAGTAAGATAATGGGAATACATATGATCTAGGGTGAATTCCACCATTATCTATTATAATTCAAGATAAAATAACTTTCCAAGATATATTAAATTACAATAAAATTGATACAAGGGAAAAATATGATAGGTGAATAATTACCTCTTATTTGGCATAAAAACTCCCTTGGTCCACCTTGGATCAAGAAAAAGGATGGTGTGGATGAAAGGATCTTCAAAGATCCATGAAAATTCTTTCAAGAAGCTGAAGCGAATGAATTTAAAATTAGAAAGGGAGAGGGAGAAACGGGGAATGAGGGTAAAAATACCAAAAAAACTCACTAAAAAACTCATAGGCATCCTAAAGGGTGCCCAGTGGAAGTCACATTCCATATATGGGACCACCAGGTACCTATTGTATTTTCACTAAGTACCTAGTTGCACCCCTTTGTAGGTACCATAAATCTATAATATTTCCTCTAAATACTTAAAAATCATCTAGAAAATCCTATAACATTATCCTCATAATCCTAGAACAAGATATGTAACTTAAAATGAAAATTTACCCCTAAATTAAATAAAAAATTCAAATTATCACTTACATAATCTATCCAAAAGTCAAACATAAGTCTTTAATTCACTATATGTATAACACGGCTTTTTTACATTGATGATTATGAATATTGAATTTTTATATTTTAGATAACATATTATTGAGGTTGTATAAAATTCTGTGACACTAAGGGTTTGGGGAAAAAATTTAATTCCATGGCATGTGATACCATTTGAGTTCCTATAATGAATTGTTGAAGTAGCACAATAGTTATAATTTCCATAACTGTATATGGAAATTCTTGAAAATTTTATTTTTATCATAATTAAATAATAAATTTTATCATTAGTCACATGTATTGAATTGGGAAGTAGTTGATTTAGAAAACAATGTATCATACATGGAAAATAAATTTTTCTTATAGAAATTTGATAGAAAATTATTAGAGGGAATAATGTCCCTTTTGAGAGAATGTTATGAAAATGTGGACTAGTTCAAGAGGATACTTGGGAGTTAGAATCTCAAATGTGGTAATAGTGGACAAAATGTTTCATCAAAGACCCCACCCAATGAGTTTTTAGTGATGAAAATTCATATGGTGGTTAGAATTGTATCACCCTTATTTTTGAGTTTATTTGTTAAAGTTGGTTTATTTATTTATTTATAGAAGTGTTTTTTATATAGATATATAATTAATATTTGGTTATTTTAATTATGAATAATTATTAATATCTAGTTATTTTTTTAGTTAAAGTATTATGTGATTAGTTTAATTAATTGATATAATTATTTTGATAAAATTTTGATATGACATGAGGATTTTTATTTTGAGGTTTATAAAATTAATTCAAGGGAATTAATTAAGAGAAATTTATTTTGATATGTCATATAAAATTATTAGATTTAATTGCATGGAATAAGTTTTCTTTATGGTGGATAATTAGAGAAATTATGGTATTTATCTACCATGTATTTATTGTAAAAAAATTGAATGATATTTTTTAGAACATGAGTTGTTGGTAGAAAGATGGAGAAAGGGACATAATTGGTGGAATTTGTGGTGGAAGTTACATAGAGAACTATGAGTATTTTAATGGGAGGGTATTGAATCATTAAAATAATTTTTTTTAGTGTATTTAGAAGTAGTTATATGGGTGGTACAATAAATTATAGTCGTGAGGATTTCATCATCTACATTTGATAGCCTCTTGTGCACTTATGGCGATTGATGAACTTGGGCGATGTGGTAGATGGAAGGAGATTAGAGGATGTGATTTTGGTAAAAGGATTAAATAATATATAATGAGTTGATATATATATTTTATTAATTATTATTTATATTTCTTATAGATATTCATATACCATAAAAACATTATTTTTATGCATACTTGAAAAATCTGATAAAAAGCATTTTTTAATTTATCACAAATAATGAGAAATATCCATGGAGTTCATGTCATAAAATTGAAATTTTTCTTTATGATTGTTATCATACTAAAATTATTTATTAGGTACATACATTTGAAAAACAAACAAACTATGTTATTGGAACAAATATAAGGATATAATCTATTTTTAATTCCTGAAGTTTGGATAGTGATAGTGGATCGGTTGTGACAAAGTCCAAAAGTTTAGAAGCAGTAAGATTGGAAATAGGAATTCAGAATTAGGAAATAAAAATCTACCTTAAAAATTCTATATTAGGAAGTGTGAAGATTCAAGAGAGTGACATAAAATGTTATATATTGATACATATGTATTTTCATAATGTTATATAAGATAAAACTCATAGAGTTTTTAGAAGAATGAATTATACACTAAAGGATAAGTTGAGGTAGTGAAAGTATTTAAAAGAGTAAATAAATTCCCAAGATGATCATATCTAGGTGGGTATACTATCCATGATGATCAGAAGGTTGTGGAACCTATTTCAATGGTTGGGTTCTACTATATTGTTTATGGTGAGGTAACTATGCGTGTGTGTGACTGTGAATTATGATCATCATAAATTTTCTTTAATAGAAGAACTTTTATTATTTCCACTAGGTAATAGGATAATGTTCAGACCATATAATTTTTTTTCATTTTCATTTTTATTTTATAAGTTATTTTCTAATTTATTCTTGAGTGTGTGTTTCAGTGCAATGACTTAGATGCAACATGTCTTCTATATCTTGCTACATTATTAGTGAGGGTTTCTTGTGATTTTTTCCTACCTTGTAAGTTCTAGAGGATAATATATGAGTGTTAGGAAGTTGAATCAGACTAATAAAGTGGAATTATTAATTTGGTTTTAGAGATTTAAATAACTATAACCTAGATAAGGTATTATAGATATAGGTTAAGTATCATCATTCTTCCATCATCCTTTTAAAATAATTTTAGTAATTTTTTTTGTTCTGGTCCCTCTTATGTGTTTTTGAAATTAGTGGGAATTAATTAGTTCTCAAATTAATGGGATTGGATGATGATAATATCTATGTGGAGAAGTTTTATGTGAATTATTTTGGATTTTCTAATATATAGATAGTGTATTTTATAATACAAAATGATATTGATCTTCCATCAACTGGTCCCAAGATAGAACTGATGAATAGAGAATAATGGGAAAGTCTAGACATGAAAGAAATTGTGGTTATCTGTATTTTGGTAGCCCAAAATATATCTTATAACATCCTAGAGCTGAAAAATCCTTCATAACATATGAAATTTCTAATTGATATGATTTATAAGTAGAAAATAATGAACACGATATTCCTATTATGGAGGATATTTTATATGATAATTTCATAATGAAAGCTTTTATTTGACCATTTCAATGAATTTAATAAAATTTTGTGTCAGTTGGAATCGATGAAGGTGAGTTTAAGAGATCAAAAGTTATCATAGTTGTTACGTTCATTTCTCTCAAAATCATGGGATGTGATGGTAACTCAGTATGTAACTCAAGTGCTAAGACTTATTTGGTGTTTATAATCATTATGGATTTGAATTTGAATGAGTAAATTCATCAAAAATAGAGCCAAACATTTATAAAAGATGCCTATAGTGTGAAAGGTATTAGAATTTCTACAGGATGGAAGAGTCCCAAGAAAGAAAATGGAATAATAATTCGGATCTATAATATTTTGGAGAAATTTAGTCCCACTTATAATCATTTTGGGAAGAAATAACATCTGAAGATAGGTTATAGTGAACAAAGAGTCAATTCTAAAAGATAATCTTCTAAAAGTGCATCAAGAAATACTATATCATAATATATTAGTGGATTTATTCTAGGTGTTTCCAGTTCACTTGGGTATTTGATTATAGTCTATAAATATTCATTTCACGCTATATCCAATATGATAATTTTAATGAATTTTAATTTTGAAAGATAATAAAATGTATAACTCTTTGATATTAGAGATTTTGATATTATAGGAATGGGTAATGTTTCCATCCAGACAATGAATGAAAATTTTATAGAGTTGTAAGTGTAAAACATATAATAGGGTTTAAAAATAACTTAATTTTAATGGAATATCTATATGTTGTGGGATTATATACAACCTTTGTTAATGTATTAGATATAATTAAACACAGTTACAAGGTGGTGTCCAAATAAGTGAAAGATAATGCTTTTTATATATTGATATTTTTAGAAAGTAAAATGCATGTTGTATGAGTAACTTCCACAAAGTTATGTCATGAACATCTATGTCACTTAAGTGATAAAGGGATAAAAATAATAGTTACTAAAGGAATTGTGAATATCATAAGCATGGAGTATAGTATATGTGAGGATTATGTCCATCGGAAGTAGTGAAAGTTTTAATTGCAAATAAAAGTTAATACACCTAAGAAATTGAAATTAGTATTGGTTTATAAAGACATATGGGGTCTAGATCTGTGTATTCTCATTGGGGGCCCTATTTTATGCTACCCTCATCGATGATGTGACACAAAATGTGTAGGTGTTGTTTATTAAGCATAATTCTAAGGTATTCAGAACCTTTTTTTGATGAATATCCATTGAAAAAAGGATACCTAAAGGATACTGAAATGGATGAGGTTTGAAAAAAAGTGGTGAATATGGAGGTAGGTAATTTCAAATGTTTTATGGTGGAAAATAATATTATTTGAGATAAATTTACTATTTACTCAAAAACAAAATAGGGTCATAGAGAGGATGAACCAGAAATCAATAGAGAAGGTAAGAATATTATGAATTCAAACTTATTTTCCCAAAGATTTTTTTGTGGAATTAGTGAATTTTATGGTATACTAGGTTAAAATAAGTCCTTCATCTCAATTTGGGTAGGAACTTTTAGAATCTTGTTTGTAAGAAAGATTAATATTTATTATCTCAAAGTCTTAAATTTTCTTATCTACTTCCATAGTACTTCTAAGGAAAGGGTCAAGATAATGTCTATGTCCAAAGAATGTTTCACTATTGGATGTTGTGATGGAGACATTGGATGATCAGATTTTCATCATCTTACTTATATATATTGATGACATGCTTATTTCTAGTTTGGTAAAGAAAATTATTGATGAGTTAAATGCTAAATTTTATAGATGCTTTTTGAAAAAAGATCTCAGCACAAAAAAAATGAATTTCAGAAATATATATTTTTATAGATTAAAAGTCTAAAACTTTATTCCAATATAAATATAAATACATCTAGAATCTAGTGAATCATTTTATAATGAGAAAAGAGAATCTGGTTACCACTCACCTAGTCATACATTTCATATTGAGGAAAGAGAAATCACCATCAATAGAAGTTGAGTATGAGTTCATGGAAGTGGTTCATTATGCACAGTTAATCAAAATATTGATGTATTCCATGGTTTTTACATGTCCATACATTTATAATCCAATGGAATTAGTTATACAATTAAATGAAAATCCAAAAATAGATCATTAGGAAATGGATTAGTGGATCCTCTAAAATATCAAAGGTTTTGAAATTCTATATCTATAACACACCTGATTTTGGGTATGTTTTCCATTTATTATTTATTTTGAAGTTATATAAAAATTATTTTGATTTTAAGAAGTTTATTTTTGTTTTTTGTTTATTTTGGAATGGGTTTTAAGAGTATATAGTTTGAGAAATATTAGGGGAAACCCTGAAAACTCTCAAGGAAACAATGCATGGAGATATTCATAGTTACTAGATGGGCACAAAGTTGGTTCAAAATTAGGACAAACTATGTTGGTTCCTAGGAAAAACCATGAGAAATGGGGGGTATTTGGATAGTAGCACATGCACAATTTTCTAAATTTCATGGCACAACCGCATGACTCCTCGGGTGATGTCGAGTATAATGAACACAGTTGGCACATAGTTTGAAAAACTATCCAATGTGCATTAAATGATCTGAAAATTAGAGTTTAACTTGTTTCTTAACCCCAAAACTATCATTTTCATTATCCTCTATTAGAAACTGGAACTCCTCTCCTTTCCTAATAATCCTTTGTGATTCCATTTGATCTAAAATGTAGTTTTGATGAATTAAGGTGTTTTGGATCTATGAAATTAATGGTAACTCCTTATTTTTTATTATTCTCTTAAGATATACTAATCTAATATCTAAAATATCCATATATATGATCTTTTATAGATAAATATATTCCATATGATGTGTATTTTGATGATATATTGTTTTAATCTAATTAAGGGAAGAAGTTTCAAGGGTAAATCCTGAGGTTTCATGTGCCATTCGTTGTTTTCTTTAACCATTGGAAGGTAAGTGGATTATATCACACACTACTCATTTTTTCAAATTAAAGTATTGATGTCTGAATTAATCTTATTTATTTTTTTAGAAAACCTTTTTTTGGTTTTAGTTCCTGAATATTTGGGTTTGAAATGTTTCATACATGGTGTTTAATAAATTTCTTGAAAAATGGTTATTATTGAGAACTTGTCCAGTGTGGTTGGTGAGAATTTATGAAATTCCATTATCATGATTTGTTAGTTCGGACTTGGGGTTGGTGTTAATATGGAACATGGTATATTCCATTATGTGATGACTTGGTTGTGGGTTAGGTCATCAATCATATATATTGGGACTGCCATAGGGAATGCATGAGTGTGTAATTTTTGGAATGAAGATGCCAAGTAGTTATTGTTTAATAAATTTACTTTGATATTTTATTATTGAAATATTTACAAATTCATTTACTTATATTTGATATATATATATTTATATAAATGTGTGATAATTTGTTCTTATTTCTAGTGTTAAGTGTTTTGAAGTCTTTAGGTATTACCTAGTAAGTTATATACTCACCCCCTTCTTGGGAACTTTTGTGAATTTTTAGATGTTGTATATCGAGATCCAAGTAAATGAAATATGTTATACTTATCTAGTGATTCATAATAATATAGTGGTATTGGGACTTAGAATCAATTCTTGGATCTTGTTTTTTGTGTTGTTTGGGTTGATTCCACAATATTTTCAATGGGTTCTTCTTTTCTTTATTATATCAGTGTTATACCTTTTTTATTCCTTATACTACTCAAATATTTATTTCTAGTTTAAGATCTATTATATTTCTTTACATGAATCATATAAAATTGTTTTTTTGTTTTGTATTAATTTGGAAATTCTCATATCAGGGAAAATCATCCCCCTAATGACCTTGTATGCAATTGGAACTTGTTTTCAACCTTTGGTGTGAAAAGGATGTAACATAAGGTCAATAACACCTATTACTTTTCCCAAGACAATGAGTTAGGTTTGTGATGTTACAAATGATATTAATCTTGGTCAATATATCATCTTGGGATGATAACAAGGATATATTAATGTATAAAATTGAAATGTATATCAAACAAATATGTATAACTAATCTATTTATACTTAAACTCAAGTTACCAGGATATTTTGTGTATAAAATGTATCCTATTACACCTTTAGGAATCATGTTGCCTCATCATCATGGGTTTAGGTGATGAAGATATAGTATCTTGAATTAGTAATGATACTTCCCAATAGGATTTCATTTTTTATAATGTGTTTGATAATTTATGTAAATTAGTGATGATTTGTTTTTTATTTTTATGATTTTAAAAAATAAATAATCATTTTAAAAAAAAATCTCTATTGTTTTCATGTTTTTGGGAATGGTTTGGTTGACATTATTTAAGTCCCACATCAATGGTTAAGCTTGTCAGGTTTTTTTAGATATTCAAATGGTGTTTATGATCTCATAAAATGATATTAGGATGAGAATTAAAGTAGAGACATATATTATTTATCAGGGGTTGGGACTATCTCTAACTAGTTTTTAGTAGATACTTTTAAATCAATTTATGCAATCAAATATAGATATTTTCCAGCTATCATGGATCAATTTCCAGAATTCTTTCCTAAAAATTTATCTTAATTTTCACTCTAAAAAGAAGTGAAATTTATTACTAATACCGTACTAGGGAAAATTCTTATTTCACTTCCATATTATAGGATATCTCCAATTAAATTAAAGGAATTTAAGTTTTAGCTGGGAGAGTTGGAAAATAAATAATTTATTTGACCTAGTACGTCTCTATGGGAAAAACAATTTATTTATATAAACAAATCATATGGAACTATTCATTTTTGTGTGGGATATCATAATATAAAACAAGTTATGATAAGTAATTTATATCCACTTCCATGAATTAATTATCTTGTTAATCAATTGAGGGGATCTAATCAGTTCTATAAGACTGATTTATAGGTTCATGAGAATAATTTTCCAACAAATGATTTGCAGTTATCTCTTATAGCCCATGCCTTGAAAACTTGGAATCATTTTCTATTTAGTGATAATTTAAAAGTTTTCATGGATCATAAAATCTTTAAACATATATTCTCATATATATGTTTGAATATAATGTAGTGAAGAAGAATTTAATACTTTTAGAAGTTTGAATTTGACTTGATGTATACACTGGGTAAAGGAAATTTAATAGTTAATGTGTTAAGTAGGAATTTATATAATTAGTTCTCTAAATAGGTTTCACATCTATAGAAGATAATGATGGTCATAACTTATATGAATCTATATTGTGCTTGGAAACGTGATGTTGCAATTGTTTTCATTTTAATATTGTTCCTAATTTGATTGAGATTTTTAAATATGCTCAGAAATATAATTTTAAATTTCTAAACATTTCATTGTAATTCAATGGTAGTGAGACAAATGAGGGTTTGACACTATATTAGAGATATTTGTTTAATTTTATAGATTAGAATGTAGTTCCAACAACTTATCACGAATTACTCCTTGATTTCTACACCAATAAATATGGTCAATTAATCTTGGTATTCAAAATATGTATAAGGAAATGAGATTATAATTCTAGTGGGATGACATGAAAAGGAGGGTCATAGAGTATTTCCCAATATTCCTCACATATCAGTAGGTCAATAAAGAGTACTAATGACTAGCTTGTATATTACAATCATTAATTATTCCTATGTTGAAATGGGAACAAATAGCTATGATTTTTTTATAGGTCTACCAAGAATGGTTTGGAAACATGATTTCATATTGGTGATTGTGGACCAGCTCACAAAATAATCTCACTTCATCTCAATTCTTCAATCCAATATGGTAAAATACCTATAAAAACTCTAAATTCATGAAGTTATAAATATGTATGGAATACAAGTTTCAATTGTTTCTAAACATGAACCTAGGTTTACATCTCAAATTTAGAAATCCTTAACAAAATCCATTGAAACCAAATTGGACATGATCAAATATTATCATCCTCAAATGGATGGATAGTTTTATTAGATGATCCAAATTTTGGAATATATTCTTATAACTTGTGTTTTGAATTTTATAGGCTCATGGGAGGATCATATACCATTAGTGGAGTTATCATATTAAAATAGTTATCATAATTTAAACCATATTTCTCCTTTAGAAGCATTGTATGTTCTTCCTTGTAGTTATCTACTTTATTTGGTGGAAATGGTTACAAATTCACTTATCATACATAGCCTTGTGCATGGGACAATAGAGAAGATTCATATGGTCAGAAAGAGGATGGAGATGGCCTAGATATGTCAAAAATCATACGTGAATCATCAATGTCAGTTGTTATCATTTGACATAGGTGATTATATTTTATTGAGAGTCTCTTTGAGGCTTGGAAATATTCATTTGGTTAGAAAAAAAATAGTCTCCTTGGTAAATTGGTCCTTTTGACATACATGGAAGAATTGGTGATGAGGACTATTAGCTGGATTTACCACCAAGATTTATCTCTATGTATAATGTATTTCATGTAAATTAATTGAAGAAGTACTATCCTGATTATAGGTAGGTTATTCAATGGGAACACATTACTCTTGATCTATATGATATATTGATTCATGTGTTGATGAAAATTATCGATATAAAAGTGAATTTTTAGGAGGAAATATTATTGGTTTCGTAAGAGTATTATGGAATCAGGTTTTGATTTAGGATGAAACATTAGAATGTGAGAAGGAAATAATGGACTAGTGGCATAGACTCTTCTAAAGAAACAACAATATTCTTATTTTTGATGAAAAAATACCAATGGTGGGGATAATTTAACACCACTAATTTAAATTACTTTACCCTTTTATTATGTATTTCGATGGTATATAATACTTTGGATGAGTTTTGGAATTTTTGGATAGTTTTGGTGTGTTTTGGATGGGTTTTAAAGAGTTCATGGTTTGAGAATAGTTATGGGAAACCATTCACCATATCTAGGAAATATTATAAAGAGATGATGGGAGTCATAGGGTAAGTGATAACATAAATTTATATATACATATTGGAAAAATTTAATTAAGTATCATTCATGTTTTATTCGATAATGTAATGGGTTTTAGTTTGTTTTTAAGGGAATTATGAATTTTTAACTTAATGGGAGTAATGATGTAAAGTGTAAAAACAAACTTTACAAGTCATGTTCATCATACATGTAATACCCCAAGCTTCCATGGTACATTTCCCTTTGAATAATGCAATAGCTTGCATTGTATGCAACTTCGAGGTTTTAACACAATTCGACCAATCAAACTAGCTGTTACGAATAGTAATACCCACTTTTTGAAATTTTATAAATTTTATTTTTCAAAATGGACTTCATTTTTTAATTCGGAATATCAAAATTATCTTAGGGTGAATTTTTGGTATTTTTCTGAAAACATTAAATTTTTTATGAATAGTGAAAAGCACAGTGTTATTGGTTAAAACCAATTTTTTATTTAAATAATTACTTATTTTATTTAAATTTATTTTAAGTCAAAATAGATACATAATACCTATATAATTTCAATGTAATTAATTAGAGTGATTTTAAAATATGTTTAGATATATAAAAATTTTATGGAATTTTTTGCCGTCTTTTACCCACCCTCTAGGAGCATTTGCAAATTTCCATAAAACATAATTTTACCACTTCTATGAGTTAAATTTCAAAAATCTGAGAGACACGGTTGATATCAGTAGGTAAAATGTGGTTCAATAAGATGAAAATAATTTTTGGTGAATAGTAACTTTTGACTTTTATTTACCATGGTTAAAAGTAAATATGGTAATTAAGGGTAAAAATGATATCATAATTACCCTAACACATGTTTTAATTCTATTGGATAAGTTTAATTCGACCAAAAACAACCTTAGGAATAAAATATGACCCACTTTGGTTCACATGGATTAGATTAGGACATTTATTATTATTTTATTTAAAGAAGAGTTAAAAGAGTTAAATTCAATGTTTAATAACTATAACATTTTTAATATATGGTTACACATAATATAAATTTGACTATAAATATTCTTTATAAAGATAAAAATATTTACTACATAATGGTATTTTATTTAAAATATTTAGACATTAAATAATTTAATTTATTTATGACACAATGATGATGCAGTAATTACCTTATTAATGAAATTTTAAAATAATTAATATTATAAATATCAAATTAAATTTAAATTGAAACTTATGATGAATTGAAATAATTTTTTAGGTTAATATGACATGTTAGGGCTGGTTAAATAAATTTTATTCAAAGTAATCATGGTTTTATGATTTTTACAAAAACCAAATACCAAATAGTGTCAAAATTAACATTATTGAGTTTTAAAAAAAATACTATATTATTATTTGATATAATATTCTTAAAAATCTAAGGTTCTGCCAAAAGACTTAGATAAGGTTATATATATTAATAATGAACCACATGGGGTTCTATTGGCTTGTTATAGTAAGTTTATTAACTATATAATATAAAAATACAAAGAGACATGGTAAATGTCAAACTAATTAACTAAGAATTAAATATAAAAGATAAGGTAAATATGGTGACTTAAACCTATATAAAACCTATTTTTTGAGAGTTTTTCGACCCATAACCACATTATCCTCGAAATAATTCATTTTGGAGCCATTAGAAACCGAAAATTATTTTATTATAAAATAATATTTCAAGCTTTTCCTAAAGTGACCCCCACCTCTCTTATAAAAGGTTACTTCCCCTTCTCTTAATTTCACACCTCCAAATCCATTTTAATTGGCCAAACCATGCCCAAATATCCTCCCAACATTCCTCCCTTAATCCTAGATACCTTACTTTGGTCATAAATCCAACCTAAGGAGCCCTTTTGATCAAATCAAAAGGATGGACCTGAAGAAGAGGTAAATATTTCATCACCTCTTTCAAGGTCTTTTCTTATTCCACTTCCTCTTTCTTTGTTGTTTCCATTATAAAATAATAAATCCAGTATCTTCTATATACTATGATGTTATTATAAAAATGGTACAACCATATTCATTATTCTATCCATCATATGACTGAAAAAGTCACCATATGTGCATACGTACGGCTTACCGTCTCCACGTCGGGGTGTAGTTTGTTATTCAAACACTTCATTATTTGGATGGGTATAATAAGGAGTATAAATGATTTAAATAATAAATATAACAAGTTAATTATTCTGTATATATGATATAATATCCAATTAAATACGATTTCACCATCAATATAATGATATTGTCGCTCGTGCGTACGTACGAATTACTGTCTCCACGAACTTGATGAGATTCATTCCCCATCATAATCATTCAAGAATAATTTTCATTTTATGATTAAAAATAATGTTTATGAACATAATATAATTCTGTATATGAATCAAATACATCCTATCCACAACAAACAAGTCTTATGTAACTAACCATATAATGGAAAATGAATCAGTAAACACCAGAAATGATGATACTATTGAAATATTATTAACAAAGAAATATTAGAGGATCATATATGATATCATATTTATGTATATAGTTCTTGTATAATTTAATAACAATGTTTTAACTATTATATAGGAATTTAACATATTATCGACTAAGTAAAAGTACAAGGTAAGGGTTAATTTCACAATCTCTTTATTATACGAGGTTGTTTTTATGTAATTATCTACTGGGACCCCTTTATCATCCACATCCGTGTCTTATTAAAAATTTATTTCAAAACATTTTTACTATTTACTAGACAATGGGTTAAATTAATTTATACCCTTATTTGAACTTATATATTTTTAAAGGAATATTTCCATCGTTTTCTAAACAAGGTACTTTATGACATTTTCGACAAAATTAAGGTAAGAATGTCTTTTTTTTAACTTATACGGTGGGTGTGGCTATTTTCTACAGTTATAATTGTCAAAGATTCCCTTACAAGCTTATAAGAATATTTTCAAAATAAATATTTTCTTTTATAATTACATTACTTCTAAATTATTTTAAAATATAAAGAGATATTTCTCTCAAAAAGTTTTGATTTCATTTATGTCAACATTCTTTGATGGATTTTAAAACTATTTAAAGTTGTTTTATTTATTATAAAAATATTCCATATTGTATTGAAGGTTTTCTGATATATATATTTTACAGTAGATGTGTTATTTTTATACCATTCATGGTTTATGGGTAAAGTATTGACATTTTATATGCTAGTTTTAATATGAATGTTTATATTATGTTTAAACCTTTTATATGAGGAATGAATTGGACTTAGTAAGTGACGGGTGGAGCCCGCTATAGCTCCTCAATGAATCAATAGGTATCATGAGACAAAATAGTGTCTTGACACAAGGCCTTGACAAAATCTTATTTGTAGTCTTGGTACAAATCCTTTACTATGTGGTTATGATGTCTGGCATTATGCATTCCATCATTATGAAAGTGGCTATTGATATTGCATATGATTATTTGACTTGTAGAATATACATGTGATTAATTAAATGGAATTATTTTGTTTTATCTTTTCCATATTATGCTTAAGTTTAATTTAAAAGGCTTTTGTTTTAGTATTATACATTGCCTTAAATGTTTATGCTTATTTATGAAAGTTTATGCTATATTGTTATCCTTATTGAGCATCTGAGCCCACCCCTTTCTATGTTTTATTTTCTCCAAGATGTGAAGAAGTATTTTATGGTTGACCTAAAAGGATAGTATAAGGATATAAGTGTGTTTAAAAATTGTAAAAAATGTTGTTGATGTTTTTATTTAATGATATAATGTAAAACTTATGAATGCATCTAGTACTTCCAAGGCTACTAAACTGATCGGTATTTCGAGACATGATTATTTTTATCATGCCAATGTTATGTAATAATGCACCGACTCTAAGTAACTAGGGTCAGGTAATTACAATACACAAAATGTAGTCATCATTCATTTCATTCATGTAGAGCCACATAAAAACCCAGAATGATTTTACATGATTTGAAGGTAGTACATGGTGTGTACATTCATAACACATCATGAGAATTTCAAAATCATAATACCATTAAAAGTGACTCACATAAATTGTGTGAAGATATTACATGATGTTCTATGTTGAAATATCACATCCAGTCAAATATTTTTTCTAATGATTTTGTGAGATTTAATATTTTCAGTGGCTATTTTGGGTCTCAATTACATGATGTGAAAATTGATTACCCGACATGCATATATCAAGATGAATATAATTAAATCCATTACAAGATGTGAAGGATTTACACATCATGTAACTTTCAACCTTATTATATTCTAGGTTCTCCTCCATGCACAGAGAGACCAATAGAATTTGTTTCTCTCTCATTGTTTTCTCCCTTCTTCATATATTTTCATTGAAAACTAGTTTTAATTCATTTATTTTCACATTTTATTATATCCTTTATGATTTTTGGTAAATTTATGTCTATTATGTATCTATTTCAAATTTTTTTATGTTTTAAATGTCTGTTTCAATATTTCTACCTGTTATTTATCAATTCTTGCAAAATTATTTATTATTTCTTCATGAACAATAATTTTTTTATTGAATTTACATTTATTTTAATTTTTTGGCACTAATTATTAGTTTTTTTAATCATGGATTTCTTATTTCTCAACAATTTCATGAATATTCATAGAATGTTTAATATTTCCCTACTTTTTATCAATGCTCCCATGTATGGTTAATCCCCCTAGGGTTAGGGGTCAATATTAGGGGTGTTTCGAAGCTATTAAACATCTAAGATCAAACTAGGAAACCCTATAAATAGTACCTAGGTTTATAAAAATTTTCAATATCATTATTTTTAATAATCTTTGACCATGCGATGTGTAATTTGAAGGTCCATAACCGGGTTGGAAAAGATTAGGGTAGGACTAATAGATTTTAATTATTTCTACATAGAATCCAAGCTTTCTGCACTTTGGTTGTCAATTAATCTAGACTAGGGAGTCTTTTCCATCTTAATTTGATCCAATTGGATGGACCATGTTCAATTAGTGTTCTTTTCACCACTTTACAACCTTCACCATAGGTTTATCACAAGTTATATTAAGGAGTACCCTTTGCTAATAACATGGAAGTAACAATTAACCCTTACTTGTGATAACCTTCAAACAACTTAGTTATAGTAAAACCAAACCAATAAGAGTGATAGAGAAGAGACATAATCAAATGGTTTTTACCACTAGGCTACTTGTCTAGAAAGTTATCCCTATGAGTTTAACCTCATACTACCACTTAATCTAGCTGATTAGTTGAGTGTGGTTTGGTAAATAATAATTTAATCTGATCAACACATGTTCATATTCTACTATGCATGCAGCTTCCATAAAATTTTGGAGTCATTTCTAGGGAATATTGTGCTCAGGAACAATGAACTTCAGATGAAAATTAGATTAAATCAACCCTTTCCCATTTCCTTTTTTACATTACCCTTTTTATTTTTATAATTTTCTACACACAGACAAGAACATGTGTCCTCTTTCTTCTGTCTAGTGCATGCATCAAGTCCCTTTGACTCGTGCAATGAGCCTTGAAGCATAATAACTACTTATTTTTTATCCTGATATCCAGAGAACAATTTCAACATATCGCTGCTTCCTAATAGTTGAGCGCAATAATATGGAACTGCATCACCCATATAACTCTCAATACTCATCACCTAAACTTCATATTGAGCAACTATTGCTACAGGATAGCACCATAATGGACTATAGATTTACATCCATTAGTGATGGTTAACCTATAATTGTGTGACCACCTATTCAGCTGCACAAATTTGAAATTAATCTTGGTCTTATTCATATGATCTAGAACATGGGACAATTCATCATATTACAAAGGGAATATCCCCATAAATATATTTCAAATTATCTTAAGGTTTGTGATACCTTTCAAAACTAATGAATATCATTAGACGCCATTCAATTGAGAGTTTTCACATTCTCATTACACAATAGATCCAATGATTAGATAAAGAGTAAATCTTAAGTCAATCATGAATTTGGATGAATTAGAAAAGAAATTTCTAGATAAATACTTCCCCTTGGGCCGAACAAATAAACTATGCAATGAAATTAAAATTTTCAATCATGCTGTTGGAAAATCATCTTGTAAGGAATAGGACTGCTTCATTGAGCTAAAATGATAATTCCCACACCATAGACTCAATGTGTGGTTAAAACATCAAACTTTCTATTCGGGAATCTAGCCTACTGCCCATAATTTTGTAGATTTCTCCATTAAAGATGATCTCATGCTTAAGACACCTGAAGTCAACTAATCTATTTTGAATGAACTTTATCACAATGTAATTATATAGAAAAGTGATAGAGGACTACCCAAGTGTAGAATCCATAAGGTGTAAGAGAATACATACATATTTTCTCAAGTAGAGTCTCTTACCCAAAAGCTTGAATCTTTTCAACTACCTACTGCACCACCAACCTCTTTGGATCTAGTGATGGGAATAAAATCTTATGAAATGTGTGGAGGTTCAAAACCATACCAAGACTATAGGGAAGGCTTAGAGGAACCTTATTTCCAGGATTGTAATTGTTCCAATTAAAGTCATCAATTCTTAAAGTACCTATATCCTCAACTATATCAACAAAAAACTTTTAGTAGAATTCTAATCCACTGCCACAGTATCAAAACCAAGGTTATCTTTTGCAGGGGAGTGCACAGTTTCCACCAAGGAATCAGGTACCACCTATTTTCCCTTGACAAGGTTAAGGTCCTTGACCTCAATAGTAATTTCAAAAACCTTTTCCTAGATCTCAATAATTTCCCACTACACAACAACAATAGTTTCCACAAACTCCACTTAGACAACTGTAATAAATCCAACCTATTCAATCCAGTCTTGAAAACCTGATCACGACCTTCATGAAAAAATCAGACCAAAAGATGAAAAACAAAGAGATTGAGATGTATAATCAAAAGATATTACCCATAAAACTTGAACATCAGGAGAAAAAAGTTTCTAAGACCCTATTGGATCGATTACTAGGTACTTTCCCAGTAATAACAAATCTTATCTAAGGGATGGGGATAAATATATAGTTATTAAAAGTAGAAATATTTTGTATTTTTTCCAACCATGTCGAGAGAGAAAAGGTAATTAAGAGAATTTGATGAAGTTATTTAGGAGATAAATTAAGAGATATAATTAACTAAAAAATATCTCATACAGGGCATTCTTGGAAGGTATAATGTTTATATAGCACCTCCAACATACAATCCACCTCTCCCATTTCTTGAAAGGATGAAAAAATCTATGAAAGAGGGACAATATGAAAAATAACTTGATATGTTTGCACAAGTACACATCAGCAATCCATTTTTAGAGGCAATTAATCAAGTACTAGATTATGTGAGATTAATTAAAGACTTTATCTAGAGTTAAAAAGAACACAGATGACTTAGGAGTAATCTCTATAATTAAAGAGTGCTCTGTAGTTGTTCAGTAGAAGATACTTCCAAAAATCAAATCTCCTAGAAGTTTATCAATTCCTTAAACTATTGTGAAATGTAGTTTTGAAAATGTCTTGTGAAATCTTATCCCAATTATTAATCTCATGTCGATGAGTGTTTACAAAAAGTATCTGGATTAGATAATTAAAACCCAAAAAAAGTGACACTCCAACTTGCTGATCGCTTAGTCAAGCACCATTAATAACTACCCGAGGGTGTCTTAGTAAATGTTAGAAAATTTATTTCCCCCCCTGATTTTCTTGTTCTATATATGGAAGATGAAGGAGATGTTCCCTCAATTTTAGGAAGATCATTTATCTCTACTATAAAGGCGCTAATTGATGTGAACCAAGGAAGATTTATTTTAGGGTCATTAAATAATAGTTTGTGTTCAATTTGGTGAAGTTCATTAATAAAATAAATGAGTCATTGAATTTTCAAGACATATCTATCACTAAAGAAAATGGTTAGGTTGCCAGTAAGGATAGAAATAAGAAACTAACTTCTACCAATACTCATAAGAATAAAAAATACACTACACCTCTAACAAGGAAGGTCATACCACTTTTTATCCCTTATATTTTCAAAAATCATTCTATAAGGGGTATCCACTCAAATTTGAAGTCTTATTCATTGAAACATGTCTAGATTTGTAAAAAAATAAACCACTAACTAAGAGGAAACCTAGGGTAGGTCAGATAGTCTAGGATAGGTTAGTATAGTCTTTAGGAAGATTAATATTTTTAAAATATAGGAAAAATGTCATGGACCAAAAAGGGGTAAAAAAGGCCAAATACACATCATGTAACCCTCACATGGAGTTTAAACATAAAAGGATAGAAAAAAATTAAAAAAAATTAAATTTGAGAAATACATTCCATGTACCGAATATAGGACATGTAAATTTTGAGCATCTTTAAAATCCTATGAACCCTAGGTTCTCAACCTCAGCTTGCTTCCCTCCTTCTCTACACACATGATGTATCTTATCCCCATGCCTCTACTCATCTCATCATTTAAAAATTTCCCACTATCCTCCTCCTCTCATCTCATCATCATCCCACCACACCTCTACATATCCATCCCTTTTACCTTCCTACCATTCTGATATGGCCCGCACCATGATAGTCTACACCCCGCCTGCCAAAATTTTTCACGAGCATGATGAGACACCTCTTCCACCCAAGAAGAAGAAGGATGCTCATATTTCACTACACACAGACCCCTTCACCCCATATCCCACTTCCATATCATCCTTCTTTTCCACCTCTGATGACTCACAGTCGACTTCTGGTGGGTTGCAGGACCATTCCCACCCTCACCATCATCCCTACCTTCATTTCTCAGCACTTGAGCACCAGGTTCAGTTGGTCCATCTCCATGATAAGCTGATAAAACCCAAGAAAATGATAAAACTTGATATGCTTAACCTCATCCACATTCATTTGGAGGTCCTTAACCTCATCTGCTGGCTACACCTCTCCTCAATTACCCAGGTGTGATAAAACTCTTTCAAGGATCTCTTCCTTGAGTTCCTAACCACTATCGTATAGGTAATAAATTCTATTTGATTCAGAATTAGAGGATGGTTGAGGGAACTAAACATCATTGAGTTTGGTTTCGGCCTCATATCAACTCCACCAATTTCATTACATCCTTGATCTTCATTTAATTATAGATAGATCCTAACAAAGATGATGTTGCACAACTTTGGTCCAAGATTGCCAAAGATCCAAGGATCCCCTAGGATCTGCACATAAAGACGATAATATACATCCAGGGTTTATCTCTTTGGATTCTCCAATAGGAATTGGATCATGGCTGGTTTTATAGAGGACATGATCAAGGGTGCATCATTCATATTTAGGTGATAATCCTCAAATAATCTATGAGAAGCATATCTGTTAACATATCCAAGAAGTTTTTTGAGTTATTCTACTCCCAGGTGAGGAGGACTTGAGATACATTGATGAGAGGATCCTTTATTACCCATTGGTACAGACATCACAGTGCCTTCTAGAAAACCCAATCCCACACCCCCTTGACTCTTTAGAGAGCATCATCCACCTTCTACTCTACAAGATTTGGATTCTGAGGAAGGACAATGACATCTACTGGTGGGCGCCAAGATATCTCAAGGATGCTAATGAGGCCCCAACCCATCATACAGCTTACCCATCCTTGGTTTCCTATTTTATTTCAACCACCACTACCACAACACATATTTTCACCATCTCCACCACTGGCCCTACGACACTGCACCTCACCTCCTCCTCCATCCAACCAATTCCCTACTATCCAGTTTCCTCTGGAGAACCAGCTCCATATGTGCCTTTATATATGAATTGCCTTTGGTAAACCATTCTATTTCACTATTCCTAATCCACCATCAGTCTCTGCATCCCCCATCAACCTCTCCCCAAATCTCACTAACCCTACTGTGCAGTTAGAGTATATTGAAGAAAAGGCCTGATAGGGAAAGGTCCCTACATTTCTATCCCCATATGAGGTTCCCATTATAGACCCATCTTCTAGATACATGGAAACCATATGAATCGACACCATTTATCCTCCTTCCTTGACTGATCCAGCTGCCATCACCATGACACCCATGATAATGATGGATCCCCCATCCCCTTCCACCATCAATGATATAGATAGGGAGGGACATCTTCAGGTACCCGCTATTCAAGAGGGGACTTATGATGTGGATCATGAAAACTTTGATTTTACCTCCTAGTTCTATCTCTATCCCCTCACCCTTTTGTGCTCTGTTTGGGTGTCCATTTTATGCTACTTGGTTTCATCTTACACTAATGTATCACTATTTATATATATATATATATATCAGTGTGCGTGGGATAAATATTTTTCATTTTATTCTTATTGTATCATTTTCATTTTATTACTGCATTACTTTAGCTAAGAATATCTCTTATGCCTCATCAATGGTCACTGATACACCTGTCAGGAAACTATTTTTCCTCCTTCATCAGATGTCTCAGCATCTGGATAAAGTTAAGAACCAACACGAGGAGAACTCAATTGTGATCCGTGCTCAGTAGGGGTCTACACAATGATGATATCAAATGATATTCTTATCACATGAGATTCATTCATAGTACACTCCTGAGGTGAAAAATCTCATCGAGCATCCCCACGAGCTCGATGATACCACTAATAGTTCCTATAGGGGGTAGTAGAATTATGAGTAGATTGATGAAACTGTATGATTACATTGTACACCACTCTGGATGATGATGTTAATGTTAGTAATTTATAGTTATTAACCTATATTTTTGTTTTCTTTATTCTCAGTCATGTGTTTAGGACCATGTATTTTTTTCTAGAATTTTATTTTTTTTATGTCTCCCTAAACACAACTGTACTCACCTTTCAATATTTATATGAGATATTTTTTCTTACTTTTCACTATTTTCACTTCAAATTTTATTCTTCCACATATTTTAAACCCTATGGACTAATACTTTATCTAGTCCAAGTATATTTTTCTCAAATTATTTTTCAGGTAGCCCATTTCACAATCACCATCCAACAAGTTTCCCCATGGCATGACATTTATTATAGGGAGCTATCAATTCTTTAATTTCAATTTCAAATTTCCATTTCAATTTTTTATTCTTATTTTGTTATCTCTCTCATCATTGTTTCAATAACAGTTCTAAAACTATCTCATTTTACACATGGAGAGTCCTTTTTATTTTTTATTATCCATACAATCGGATTATTGGTTATTTACAACTATCTAGGATATATATTTCATTAAAATCACGATTTAAACCAAAAAACTCATTAAACCCATTTAAATAAAATAAAAAGTTAGGTTTGGGATTGTTAAAACCCTTTTTTACTCATGTTTATAATTTTTAGCATCATTTTTGTGCTTATCACTTTAATTATAATTCAATATTTTTTCAATTTACTTTTATTGAATTATTACTGGATTTTATATCATGAGTGATTTCCAGTTATTTTTTTTTTATTCTCATTTATCAGAGGATTCTATACTTACACTTTCATATTATTTTATGAGAATATTTCTTGAGTGATACTAGGGATATGTAAACCTATCAAAACATTCATTGAGATCTTATTGAGGATATGATTGAATAAATACATAATAAAAATGATTGATTCAATCTTTTTCATCCACATTTCCTATAACCCCCTGTACATATTTCCTTCTTTAGCATGTATTATCCCTAAATAACCTTTTTAGGATGGATCTGTTTCAAGACAATTATCCCTTCCTACCCTGGTCTTGGTATTATGAATGATTATCCTTTAAATAAGTGTTGGGGAATTATTACTAGTAATGGAAAAGAGGTGTTTATATTAAGGATATGTATAGTGACACTTCCACTAGACTAATATGATGTGTCCCATGATTAACTTTAGAATTATCTATGCTTACCATGTACCTTTGATATATATATATATATATATATATATAGAAATACAAAGAAAAATATTTTGGGTTGTGTGCTATGATGGTAAAAAATCACCATTACCAGACCAATGAATCCTACGATGGATTATATGTGGTTGAGGGATGAATGTGAGACCTAGCCAATACATGATTTTAGAAAATAAAATAAAAATTAATAGGGTAGATTATTAATACATACTAGGCATATTCATGGACGTACTTTGATCTGCGGAGCACATAATCATTTGTTTCAGGAAGAGCTACTTAATTTCATTATTCACAACTTTAATGAATTATAATTTAGAGGATACCCTTATTTTGATCTTGGTTTTTATCACTTTACCACATTCCCTCAGCTTTAGAGTCATTTGAAACCATTTGTTGAAGCCCTCATGATTGATTTTTGTATTTTTATTTACGAAGTGAAGATGTTAGAACCAATGAAAGCCTATGGTTAAGAACATTTATTTAGGGTATGAGTATAAATCCAATTTCATTTTTACCCTAAGTGATGAGATACAATTTATTGTAAGGTAAATTGAAAAATGGGTATAGTATTTAAGGAATAGTTATGAAATTGTAATTAAAAAAAAGAAAAAATTGAGATAAAGAACAAAACTATGAGTCATGATTGATCTTATATGCATGATTGATTCTGGATGAATGAATTTTTCTACTTATAGTTAGTTTTATTTTTTTAGTTTTAATTTATGTTTATTTTTTAAAAAAATATATTGGAATCCTTATTAAGATGATTTTTTCTTAAGGATAAGAAAATTTTCAAGTTTGGGGGAATTTATTAGATCAAATTATATATAAATATTTTATATATTTAATTAATTATTATCCATGTTTTATTTGATAATGAACTAGTTTTTTGTTTGTTTTTGTAGGAATTCGGAATTTTGGAGTTAAAGGGAGAAATTATGGAAAGTGGAAAAATAGACTTTACACATCAAGTACATCATACATGAGATGTAGTCATTATTCATAGCATGCCTACAGAGACACATACCAGACCATGAAGATTTTATATGACGTGAATGTTGTACACAATGTATATATTCATTACACATAATGAGAATTTAAAAATCAAAATCTTTCTGAAATTTAATGACATACATAGTGTGCATAGATTACATGATATGATCTGTTTGAAGATCACATCCAGTAAAAGATTTTTCCCCAAGATACCATGATATTAAATATTTTATAAGGTGATTTTGGATCTCAATTATTTGATGTGAGAACTAATTATGTGAAATGAATATATCAAGATTAAGTCACTTAGAGCCAGTACATTACATGAAGTCTTTACACATTGTGTAACTTTCAGCCTATTTATAATTTTGGTTCCCCTCCATGCACATAGATCACAAAGTCTTTGTTTTTCTCTAATAATTTTCTCATCTTTACAAATTTTTTCATTCCAATCTAGTTTTAATTCATTCATTTTCCTGTTTTATTAAATCTTTTTTTGGTTTTTATTAATCTATGTTTGTTCTTCATCCTTTGTGAATCTATTTTTGTTTTTGACAGCCATTTCAAAATTTCTCCCCATTCTTTATCAACGCTTGCAAAGTTATTCATTTATCTTTCATGCACTATGAGTTTTTTATTGTATTTTCATTAATTTTAATTTTTTTCTTCATTATTAATTTTCTTTATTCCTTTATTTATTATTCATCATCTATTTCACAAAAATTTGTAGAACGTTTAGTATTTTCTTTCTTTTGATAAACACCTTCATGTGCAGCTAATATTTCTAGGGTTAGAGGTCTAGAGTAGTGGTTTTTTGAACCTATTTAACATCTAAGATTAAACTAGGTAACCCTATGACTATTAAATTGGTTTTTAATAATTGTAAATCTCATTATTTTTCATAATCCCTGCCCATCAGAGGTGTAATTTAAAAGACTATGACCTCATTGGAGAAGATCATGGTAAGATCAATAGGCTATAATTATTTCTACCTAACAGCAAATATTACTACACTCGGGTTTTCAATAACCCTAGAATATAGAGTCTTTTCTTTCTTAGGTTGATCCAATTGGTGGAACTATGTTCAATTGGTGTCTTTTTCACCACTTCATAGCGTACGATATAGAGTTATCCCAAGTAAGATTGAGGATTACCCTTTGACTATACCATAAAATTGACCTTGAACCCTTCCTTTAATCTATATTAAACTCCAAACTACTTAGTTCTAGTAAAAAAACAAATAAGAGTTATTGTGAGGAATCATAATCAAAAGGTTTCGACCCCTATTTTGCTTTCCTAGGATGTTCTCTTTGTGGTTTTGACCCTAGACTTCCACTCACTACACTTGATTGGATGAGTGTAGTTTAATAAATAATAATTTAATCTGATCGACACCCTTGCATATTTAATGAAACATTTTGGATCTATCAACAGGCTCATGTTTTTCACATGGTTTCACCGAACCATACAAATACCCAAGAGAAATTGTGAAAAATGGGGGTATTTAGATAGTAGCATGTGCATGGTTGATGCATGGTTTGTCAAACCATATTACCAAACTATGCAGATACTTGGGTGATTTCTAGTATCATAAATATGGTTAGGTAATGGTATGAAAAACCATGTGTCCTAACTATGTGACATTCCATAAATTATTTTTTTTACCATTTAAAATCTCAATTTTCTTCTCATCTCTAGGCTCTTAAACTCATCTCCTTCCATAAGAATCCTTGATAATTCCCTCTGATATAGAAGGTAGTTTTGATTAATTAAGGTTCATTGTATCAAAATAATTTATGTAAATCCCTTATTATTTTTTTATATTAATCTACACATATTCTCTCTCATGGAACCATAGATCTAATTTGTTATAGATTTATCTATCTTCTATGTTGTGTGTTTTGATAAAATATTGTTGTGAGATAATGTAGGGAAGAATTTTTAAGGATAGATATATATGTTTCATATGTTTTTTCTTGTTCTATTTAAGCATTGTGAGGTTGGTGGATTCTCTCATACACTACTCATTCTAGTACTTGAAGGATTGATGTTTGAATCAATCTTAATTTTTTGGTTGGAAAATTTATCTTGGTTTTAGTACTTGAACATTTTGTTTTAAAATATTTCACATAATGTGTTTGGTAAATTATTTAAAATAAAATGGTTTTCAAACGAAATGGTTTTTATTAAGAACTTGGGAAGTGGGTTCAACTTGAGTTTAATGAATTTCATTTCAGTGCCATCTTGGTTCAAACATGGAGCATGTTCCAAAGTGGCACATGGTAGATTCCATTAGGTGGTGACTTAGTGACAATATTGTTCACCTCTCATGACTATTGATAATATCATTGGGCATACATGGGTTTGTGAGGTTTCGAATGAAGATATCAGGTCATTATGGTTTTGGAAAATTACTTAGTTGTTTTATAATTTGAATTTTTACATATAACTTTACTTATATTTGATATATATATATATATATGAGCTAAAATGTTCTTATTACTAGAAATATTTATTGGGAAATCTTTCAGGATTTATTACTGAGTTTTATACTCACCACCTTCTTTTGAATTTTTGTGTGTTTGTAGATGTTGTGTATCAGGATATAGGTAAATTAATGGGGTCGTAATTATCTAGTGATTCATCATAATTCATTAGTATTAGGACTTAAGTTCGGTGCATGGACATTTTTTGGGGTGATGCTTGGGTTGAATCCACATTGGTTCTATTGTGTTCCTTTTTTTTGTCAGTGTTGTAACTTTTTATTTCATTTTCTACTCTGATATTTATTTCTAGTTTGGTTTTTATTATATTTATTTATTTACATCATATAACATTGTCTTTGTTTCATCTTTAATAGGTTATTTTCATCTCTAGGAAAATCATCACCCAATAAACTTGTATGACCTTGGCACTTGTTTCCGACCTTTGGTATCCTAGGTACATCAACTAAGTTTAGTATCACCTCTTACTATTCTAAATAAAATGGGTTAGGTGTGGGATGTTACATCCTATCAATTTTAGAATTGATAAATCATTTCAAGGGTTTATGTGTTAAGACTTTGGAGGAGATAAAAATACTCAAAAATCACTACATGTAATATGTTAAATTCAGAAGGACCAACTGTGAGTCAGATGTTGAAACTTAAACTAGTAGTTTCACTTTAAATTATTAATGTATAATGCATTACATTAATTGACGTTGGGAAGTATTTGATCTAGATGAAGTGGTTAATGAAAGATCTTGGAAGAAGGTAGGATATTGGGAAATTATTCTACTATTCATAATGTTTAATCCACTTATATGTTAATCCAATATTATATTCCAAGTTAAACCATATTTAGTTTAATTATCACTTTATTCATAAGTTTTTAGAGGATAAAGTATTATATATTAAGAATTTAGATTGAGTTTGGAGTACATTATATATGATGAAAAGGGTTGCAACTTAAGATTTTCTAAGGTGGTTCTATATCTCTTTTGGGAAAGAATAACTGGAAAATTATTAGGTAACCATTCATATACACAGGAAGTTATAAAATAATAATATGTTTGTGGAATATAATTAAGGACTTAGTGGTGAATCCTAAACACGATTCTCAAGTGGGAGATTATTAGGTCCAGCTTTGTGAAAACCATTTTCGGAAAAATCTATTTGAACTAATATAAGGAGATATTATGGAAGTTTAATTTCTGAAGTCCAGATGAAGGTGGTGGATCAGTAGAGACAATTTCCATAAGTACAGAAGTAATCCAACTAGAAGAATACAATTGAAATCAAACAATTAGAATCTACCTTGAAAATTATAAAGGAGTGGGTGAAAAGATGAAACAAACTTTTATAATATTTTTTTGACATATAATTATTTTTTTAATGTTACATAAGAGTAAAATAATATATTTTCTAGAAGAGTTCACTATGAACCATAATAAGAAGTTGAGGTGATGTAATCCTTTGAACAGGTATAGGGATGTCCATGAATATTGAATTTATCTGGAAATATTCTATGAATATTGGAAGGTTAAAGAAATAGTTTCATCAGATGGTCTCTATTATATTTTGTATGGTAGAGTAACTCTGAGTGTGTGTGACTATGAATTGTAATCATCTTATATTTTATTAATTAAAAGAACGTGCAGTATTCCCCCAATATTGTAGGACTAAGTCTGAACCATGTAAAATTACTGTTGTTCTTTTGTTTTGTTTTTCCTTTCAATTGTTTTTAAGAAGTTCTTGTTTGAGTTATTCTAGAGTGTTTATTACAGTGTAGTGAATTATGTGTGTCTTTCATTTTATGTTCAATTACATCAATAAGATATGTTATTTATAGTTATTTATTTCAATATTGTAAGTTACAAAGGATATGTTTTAGGTATTTTTAAGTTGCATCATACCCAATATTATTATTGAAATAGTTTAACTAGGCCATGCATAATTGGTACAAATGTCATGAAAATTATTGGGACTCATTAACTCTTGAACATAGAGTTTCATATGGATTTGAAAATATGGGATGTATCATTCCAAATTCTCCAAAAATGTATAGTTATGACTTATTATTCACAAATTGATATTTATATAGGATTGTTATAATATGACATGTAACTTTATCTTGAATGTATCATCAATTTGATAATTTTTGGAGAAAACATAAAATTTCATCGAGGTAAATTACTTTGATACTTTCTATGATTTAGCTAATTCATTATGCCTTATTGATTGATTATGATCATGAAATAAGTTTTCTATCTAGGTTTTTATGATAATACCAGATTTAATTTTTAATGTGAATTAATGAAAAAGTATAATATAAAAATATTAATTTAATGTCTTTTATTAAATTATCTAAATAAAAATTATTTAATATTCTCACATAGTGTGCATGTGTGTGTTTCTATGTGTGAAGAAAGGTTTTAGTGACACCCATTTTGAAAACCACTAAGCTTATATTATGTTAAATAGGAGAATTTTGAGGGTGCTTGTTAAAGTGAGTGATGGTTGGAAGGATAATCCTTTCCATATCAAGGAAAATCACATGGTTTATAGTTAAATGTGTAAACCGATGATGTGTTTGTTTACATAAGATAAATCCATCTGGTGAATATCTAACTTCAAATTGATTATTCTCAATTATCTCTTAGCGTGAGTAAATTTTCAAGAAGCGAGGAGTTTCTAGATATTTTTAAGAAATGAAGAGTTTTAAATGTTTAGAAAAAATAAGATATTTTTGAAAATAAAGGTTTTAGAAAGAAAACATGGTTTGGAATAGATACAAAATCAGGGTTTACTTTTATGGTGTTTTCTAATAAATGTATCTTTTTGAAAAAATGGTTTTAATATTGAGGTTTTTATATCATGGTTCAAAAAGGTATTTGATAAATCATTTTTTCCTAAAAAAACTTATTTGATTTATAATTAATGGATAAAATTCAATTTTTTGGGTTCTCTCATACAATGATATTTATTATAGTCATTGGGAAATCTTAAAAAGTTTATATTAACCACCTAAATTCATACTTAGGTGGTAATCTTATCCTGATAGGTTATGATACAAGTAAAGGAAATGTTTTTACTTTTTTAATAGAGAGTCATAGATACACTATGGAGAAATGGAAGGAGGTTTAAATGGCTAGGACATTATCCATGTTTGTTTAATTGAAGTCATAATGTATCATAAGAATTTAGTACACGATATTGTAAAAATTATTTCATTTCCATTGTGAATTTAAAAATGTTTTAATAAAGGAGTTTTACATTACACATGCAATATTTCACATTATTTCATGTATTATGTTGGTAAATCATCCTCCAATAGATTATTTTATCCTTATAAACTAGTTGGTATAGGTGAATTATACCAATGGTTTGATCAAACTATGGAAACAAATCATTGGAATAAGTTATTATTCATATATAGTGGTGAATTTGTTTAGGTCTTGGGAATTTGATTCCCATGATGGGTCTTTATATAAAAATCCTCCAAAGGACACACTTTTAAAATCAAATCCAATATTTTCTTGGCAACAATTTTTTTTCTCTATTGAAATTATATTTTAATACTAATTGTAATCAATTTTCAAGTAAATTGTTGTTCATTATAATCATTTTATGATACTCAATTTTTTCATGAAACATTTTCATGTATATTATTATAAAATAATGATGTGGTATTATAATATTTATAAAATCAATCCTAATTTTTATAAAACAATATTTTTTTTGTTAAAAATCATGAACCACAATTTTTTAAATAGAACACATCGTTGTTACGATAAATATTATTTTACATGTTTCATTTTCCAAATGAAAACTCAATTCTAATGGTATGGAAGTGTCTCCAATACCATTGATGGGTTTTAGAGGGGATAATGACTATCTAAATATAGTGAAAATAATCATTCATAACTAATTTATTCCATAAGATCTTTTTATTCATTAAGGAATAAAAAAAATATAAAGAAATCATACATTTTCTTTGATGACCCAATATATCCAAAAAACATTCAAAAAAGACTAACTGAGATCATTGATAAGAATCCAATTAACTCCTTCCTCTTACAGTATCTATGGGCTATATGAATCTATCAATTCTTGGTGTATAACCCCGATCTAACTCACTATATAGTAAAAATACCAATGTTTTATTAGACCTTAAGCCTGACTCCTTGTATGTCAAAGCTTATTAACTAAATATACGGGTCTATAGGATGTTAGTAGGAATAATATACCCTATAGAGTTAATAATAATAATAATAATATAAACAAAACATTGGGTAAGAAATCAAATGAGAATAAACAACAAGTCCAAATATATATATGGCCAATTAAATAAATAGTTACCATATTATGAAGGCATACAAGAGTAATAAGATTTCCCATGGGTCAATCACCTATATGTATATAAACAAAATAACAAAAAATAACTACCACCTCGGCACTGAGTAACCACTTGACCCATTTTTAAAAACATTCCAACCATGCCATACACCATATGTACATTATTTTCCACTAAACTCTTAATGATGAAACCTTTACCTTAACAAATCTATAAGATAAATCTACATGTGTCTCAGAAATCCCATGCAGGGTGTGAGTATAAACTCAATGATCCACCCCCAATGGTGTCCCTATCTAATATCCATACATATACCAGTGTGTGTAAAAAATTCAAAAAAAATACTTCAATAATTAATTACAATACTCAGTCCAACCATGATCATCTAACCATGGTGAGTCTTTACCAACTTCAGAATATGTTGAACTAGAATGATACATCCATTGTCTATCATACCCAAAATTTGATCGGCCTTCCAATAAAACCCATTTCACTTAGGCTACACATCATCCATAATCAACCAGGCCATCATAGGACCACCTCAACACCCCACCCACATGTCCAAATTTTATTTTTTAAGCTTGTTACAATATTTCTCTCAACACAACAAGCAATATGATCTCATTTTCTGGTCTCACTCACCACTAAATATGGCCTCTATAGTTTTCACATCCTCTATATCAATGGTCAACACCACCCCCCTATGTCACTTAATTCACATAATTAATTAGTCACAAATAGTGGACTAAACCACCTCATGAGATATTATTTTTGTTCAAAAAACCCCAATGAACCCATTATCCAACCATAGTGAGTAGAATTCACCCACATCCTAGGACACACTATCAATAAACCTCTTTCAACACCCCCAACAATGGTCAACATCATCCAATCCATACCAGATAACCATAATAACATTACATCTCAAAAATACCCAATACTTATTATGTGGACTCATGCTCATCAAACTATAAAACCGCAAAACCAAGCAATACTCATCAAACCTACCATTTACTTTATGATTTTACCCCTTGGTATCTTGAAGCAATAATTAATACCACAAGATATTTTATTCCTCATATCACAATCATGCCCTAAGATGTTCCTATTTATTACATAATTCGTAACACATTTATAAATAGAAAATATTCGAGGAACACATACCTAAAATATGTATGAATTCACTTTCCAAGAAAATATGGATAATTCAACCTTAATATAAAGATTTATAAAAATATAAGAAAACCCAAAAATTTGGGATTTTATAATAAGTGATAAATAAATAGAAAGAAATATAAACATTAGTTGCACGCATATGGTTATCCTTGCCCATAACTCTCTCATACTCATATTGTACAAGATTCTAATGAGAAATGAATAATATCTCATTTGGGGAAGAATAAATAAACAATACAGGGTGTGGGATGATTTTTATTATAGTATACATGTTGTGGGGACCAACAAATCTACTTAAAAATGTGTTTTCATTAATTTATTAAATATTTAGAAGGATATGTAAATATTTTTAAATGAAATAAAATTATAAAACACAATACTAACTCATACCCACTCCATAGAGAGTCATTCCAGATATCATGTTTATTAATTTTAGACTTCATAATGAGTCATCAAATGACTCACACTTACTTCATAGAGAGTCATTCCAGACTTAACCAAATTTCCAATTTGTAAAGACCTGGATTTTTTTCCAAGTATTTTTTTTAATTATATGGAATTATTTTGGGACCACAAAATCTTAAGGTGCATGATTCTGAGTCCAGAAGTTCTTGAAATGATCCGTCAAAGTTTTTTTAAACTTTAAATATCACACATAAGCATTTTTTCTGAAAAAGTAGAATAACACTTAAAAGGTTGCCTGAATTAGAAATATGAGGGCACCGTTACACTCAGGATGGTGGGTTTACCCTAGGCACAACATAAGTTTAGTCGGCGTGAGACTCCTATGGGAAAACTTGAAAATGGAATAACCGTAAATAAAATTATTAAATAAAATTATTTTATTTTTAAAATACTTATAACTCATGAACATTAACTCAGATTGGAAATCTAAGACCGCCACTGAACTCGTGATGGTATGATTTCCTTAGGTTGATACTAACATTGGTCGGTGTTGTCCACTAGTGAAAGTTAGTTTTTGGCCACAAATAAAATAATTAAGTGAAAATTATTTTATTGCAAAATCCATAACTTCTAAATGGTAACTCAGATTGAAAATCTGAGAGTATCATTGGGTTCATGGGGGTGTGTTCTCCTTAGGCAGAGCCTAACCTCATTCGGTATGTGTCAAGGGTGAAAAATAGTAATTTATTGAACTGTTTTTCATGTATGTTCAGTAAACGCGCTAGTGTATTTTATAACTTCCGAACCATTGCTCAGATTAAAAATATGAGGGCACCATTGAATCCGTAGCATTGAGATTTTCTTAAGGGAGGCTTTAATTTGACAGTAGTAGGTCCGTAGAAAAAGTTGTGTTTTGCGACATTATAAAAGAAATGAAATAAAATAATTTTATTATTTTATTTCATATCCTCCAATGGACAAGTAAAGGGGTGGGGCCAGCGATGTGTCAGGCCAATAAATGGCTTGACCTACCAACCCTAAGTAATGATTTCTTTGGGGAATTAGGAAGATTTTTAATTGATGAGCCCCATTATATTCTAATGTCGTTATTTACCCTCCCCCTATCCTATATTTATAGAGCTTGGGGAGGGGTATCTGTACAGCTTCACCAAACAACAAAGTTCTGAAGGAGCACCATGAAGCGAGACCCTTAAAAGAAAGAGGTGATCCTAGTAGTAGGTGACAAGTGACACCGAACCACAAACCGGAGGATGATGTGTGAGCGGTGTCGTTAGAAGCCTATTGTAGGAATGAAGAACACTGACCCACCTTCAAGAACGAGAATTTCTCTAATGATTTGAGGTAGGGTGTTTATTAGTTTATGTTTCCTTAAAAGATTCCCTCTTCCTCGTTCTTGAAAATTATATGAAGAATGCAGGTCAACCGACTAATGGGTTGATCCGTGAATCATTTGTTTCGTGAGAGTTTGTTACGGGTTATCCTTGTGGGGTTTTGTTTGTTGTTTAATACAAGAAATTGTTAAAACCATTTTATCCTCCCTTTGATCATGAGCTAATGCAGAGGGTGTGAGCCTAACGAACCTGGCCTGAACCCTCTGCATATTTGTTACCCTTGCGCCTTCTGTGGAAGACCACCAGCGCGGTGACACCAACCGACTATGAAGGAGGTGACACGCCAACACACGCTGCTAGAGGAGGACACGAAAAGAAGTTGCGGCGGACATTGGAATGGTAGGCACTGGCCGGCTGTGGAGGAGTTGCGGCACGCCGTTGTGCGCCTCCGGTGTGCAAAGGAGACATGGCTTGTCAGCCACGGCAGACAAAGAAGGCGGTTGGCTCATCGGTCAGCCATAGAAAGGAAGGGTGGCACGCCATCACACGCTGTCAGTGAGTAGGAGACTGTGGCGGAGGAGGCGGAACCCACGCCTCCAGTGGGTTCCGTGACAACTGAGCGGTGCCCACGTGGCACCATCAATTTAAAGGTCGAACGTCCTTTGGTCGTTCGTGATCTCAGAGGAGCAGCTCCCCCAATCCGCTGGGTGGAAGCACCACGGGACGCGCCCTTCGCGGGCGGACCGCCTCCAGCAGGCCGCCGCTAGTGGGCCATGCCACACCCCACCATCCATGCCGTACCCCCCTCCGGGTCAGGCCACCCCTTTGTAGGCCCCTCCCGACACGGATCGGGCCGCCATTATGGGCTACTGCTTTTTTGAGCTAGATCGGACCTCGGTCTAGCAGGCCGAGTCCGCTACGGCCCAGGCCAGACCAGGTCGGGTCAGGTTGGTCCGGCTGTGTCAGACCGGACCTGGGCTCAATCAGGCCCAGAAACACTTAAGGGGCCTTATCCTGAGAACTAGATGTCCATTTGACGAACCATCTATGGAATCGGGATACTTGGAGCAAGACAGTCCTTTTGACTTACACCATGAGAGTATTGGAGAAACTTGAAGTACAACCAGGTTGGATCACACCCGAATCTAACCGGGCCCTCGGTACTAAAATGCCAATAATACACAGACCAGACGTCTGGTTAACACGCCGTCTGTTGCATTGGAACCCTTGTGACACAACAGATCATTGGGTTACTTCTTTGTGAGACTTCATGCTGGTTGAAATACGATCTATGGCTTGGGGAGCGGTTCTCTCAAGCGTGCTACGTATGGAACCCTGCGACTGGTTGAGACTTAACGACCCCTGACTTTTCGAATCGGAGTGACTCGACGGAAACGGTACGCAATGGGGAGGAGTACCTCAGTAGGCCACGATGGGGGAGCATCTATGTGTAACCCGACAGACCCACGGTATGCGATGCGGAGGAGTACCTCAGCAGTTCAATGTTAGTGAGAAGTGCCTCTGGGTAACGCAACATGCCAAATGTACTCGATAGAGGAGGAATTCTCCTGTAGACTATGTGTTTAGCATTGTTATTGGGGATGTTACTTGTTCCTAGGCCTATATAATCTGAGGCTGGCTATCAGCATTCATAACGATCTTATGTGGGTTAGCATCATATCCTGTTTCTCTGAGTTGTATACCCGATTTGAGCTGAGACTCTAATTGGACTGAGTCTATTGCTTTATGCTTTGGGATTGAGATCATGCCTTGTTGTTTTCATTGTGAAATTCTGAGATACCTTCGGGGTTCTCGATATCCCTACTAAGTATTGTTATACTCAACCCTGAATAGGCTTAACCCACACCTTATTGAATCTTATGCAGATGATGAGTAGCTAGGCTGAGGTTTGAGGGAGCCAGGACTAGGCGGTACATGGAGGAGACAGGCAGACATGGGGTACTGAGAAGGAGATCTATACCTACCCTTTAGGTAGGATCCTTGGAGGAAAACTTAGTATATATTTTCCCTTTTTCAATTATATTATTCCTTTCAGTTGTATTTGTACTCTCAGTTGTACTCATACTTTCAGTTGGGCTTGTATTCTGGCCCCCTTTACTTTCAACACTCAATTTTACTATAGCAGTTTACTTCACAGTTTCTTCTTGTTGTTTTCTCAGACCGTGTGTTTGTATAGGTTTAAAGGCAATGTCTTCCTGTTTTAGGTAATATGCCTTTTGGTGCTAGTTTCCATCCCCTGGCCTACAGAAGATGGGCTTGGGGTAGTCACGTCATGGGCCCCAGGGGATGGGTTGTGCAAAGTGGTATCAAAGGAGCTCGGTTCTACCGAAGAACTAGGACTCAAAACTTTTCTGTGAAGAAATAGTGTTAAGTGTTATGAGTGTGGTTTTCAGTTTGGGGAATCCAGTGTTCGTGCAGCAGCCAATGTATCCATTCACTAGGACCCTAAATTCTGATTTCCGACTCAATGCACAAAAACACTGATTGTGTGTGTTTTGAAAATTTTTCTTTTTGATCTCTTGAGTCATCTCACCTGGTATAACTTATTGACTGTGCACACCTATATTCTATTAGGATGTCACCACATAGACATCCAACCAGGATTCCTGAGAGAGTATATGATGACGGCCCACCGAGTGATGAGGCCTCGGTGTAGGGCCCTCTTACGGCGTTGGAACCTTCGGGTGGTATACCAGAAGCACCACTACCCGTTAGAAAACTGTTAACACTAGCTCCACCAGTAGAGGATGCGTGCTGACTGAGCGTGTTGCACGAGTTCCAGCGGGATAGGCCTCTGAGGTTCTAAGGAGAGAGAGGCCCACAGGCGGTTGAGGACTGGCTGGAGGCTGTGGCCAAAGTTTTCCTCTTGGTTGGGACACCAGCTGATTTTATAGTGATCCTAACAAAACCCCTTTTTCATATAGGAACAGGGATATGGTGGAGCCTGATACTCCAGATACATGATGAGTTGACCCTCATCTGGGTGGACTTCGAGGGGCTTTTCCGGGTAGACTTCATCCCTGTGACCTTACACTCTGTGCGTATATAGGAGCTGCTGCACATACAGCAGGGCAGCATGACAGTGGCCCAGTACTCGGTGAGGTTCACTGATCTCTCCCACTACTCCATTGACATGGTACGAGACCCCTTCTTCATGGCCCAGACCATTGAGCAGGGTCTCCGATGGGAGATCAGAGCATCGATGGTATCACTCAGCATACCAACTCAGACTGGTGTGCTAGAGCGAGCGCTATTGGTGGAGAGATTCCTATCTGAGAAGGCACCCACAATGAGAGCCACCATTGGATGTCATGTAGTAGATTCTTCTGCAGTAGTTAAGATAGGCGAGGGACACAAAGTGTTACACGAGTGATGGGCAGGCTCACATGGCCCACCATTGCCCGACCCGCGGTACGGACGACCTGCAGACAGTCAAGGAACTGCCAAGGTAGAGGCATAGGTTCGAGTGAGGAGGTCCCCAAGGTGGCTGGCGTGGAAGAGGATTTGGTTGTGTAGTAGGCGTTAGGTGGAATTTCGAGGTTCTACCACCACCAACGCCAGGTGGTCTACCCCGACCACAGGGAGCAAGAGGACAAGGACAATCTCATCTCCAGGCAGTTGAGGCCTACGTCCACGGTGATCTGAAGATTATTAGAGGTATGATCTATGTCTACTCTGATTTAGCTGTAGTACTTATAGACATAGGTTCCAGTCCCTATTTTATTACCACAACCCTTGTTTGGAGCTTGGAGATTCTAGTGGAGCTGTTGGATCAGTCCTTACGACTAGAGACTCCAATGAGAGAATATTCAATGATTACATAGTGGTTCCGGCAGTGTGAGATTACACTAGGAGGAGAGAGCATTGACTGGGATCTCCTAGTAGCAGCATCAAGGCCTTATGATGTCGTCTTTGTTATGGACTATTTATCCACATTCCATGCTTAGATTGATTGTATTAGGTGTAAAGTGTCATGTTTCCACATGGATGGGACTATTTTTTCCTTCATCGATGAGAAGGGAACCTTTGAAGCATATGATGGACTTACCCAGAAGAAGGTGCAGTCGATTACTCATCATTTGGCTAGCCTTACCCTCAAAGTAGCTGATGTTGAGAGTCTGAGCTATCCTGTAGTGGTGGACCAATATTTCGATGTCTTTTCTGATGACGTTTTGGGACTACCTCCATGCAGAGTGGTAGAATTTTACATAGACCTGTACCCTGATATGAAACTGATATCTATACCAGCATATAGGATGGATCCCACAAAGCTTCGTGCATTACGACTACAGATGGAGGACTTGTAGGGAAAGCATAAGATCCTGTGTTTCTCCGTGGGCAACCCTAATTCTATTCACCAAGAAGGAAGATGGGAGTTTGAGACTCTTTGTGGACTACCGGCACCTGAACCAGATGACCGTTAAGAACAAGTATTCACTTTTGAGGAGTGATGATATTGTCGATCAACTGAAGGGATCTCGTTGGTTTTCGAAGATAGACATTAGATCAGGATATCATCAGCTCATGATACTAGATGAGGATGTGCAGATGATGACCTTCAAATGTTAGTATGGCCATTATGAGTTCTTGGTTATGCCTTTTGGCATGACCAATTCCCCAGCAGTATTCATGGGACTCATGAACAGGATCTTTCAGCCATACCTCGATCGCTTTGTGGTCGTGTTCGTCGATTTCATCTTGGTATACTTGGTGACGGAGGAGGAGTATGCCTATCATTTGCAGGAAGTTCTGGATACACTCTAAGAGAACCAGATTTTTGGTAAACTCTCTAAGTTTCAATTTGGGATGCGCGAGGTCCACTTTGTGGGAAATATTATCTCAGAGGCTGGATTTAGAGTGGATCCAATGAAGATATAGGTTGTTCTTTCTTGAGATCCACCTAGGATCATGACGGAGGTGCGGAGTTTCCTAGGGTTGGCTGGGTACTACTGGAGGTTTGTGCCTGAATTTTCTATAGTTGCACATCCTTTTCAAAATTAAAAAAGAAGGGGAAACCCTTTGTATGGATGAAGGAATTCCAGCAGAGTTTCCAGAAGCTGAGGCAGAGACTGACGAGTGCTCCCATATTGAGGCTACCAGAAGAGGGTGTTGGGTATGCAGTCTACTATAACATATCAGGGATCAGGCTTGGGTTTGTTCTGATGCAAGAGTGAGCTGTGATCACTTATGGCTCATGATAGCTCAAACAACATGAGAAGAACTACGCCACCCACAACATGGAGTTAGCAGCAGTGGTATTTTCCTTGAGTATGTGGCTACATTACTTAATGGGTGAATGTTTTACAGTCTACTCTGATCACAAGAGTCTCAGGTATATCTTATCTCAGAAGGAACTGAACCTAAGACATCAGTGATGGCTGCAGTTCCTCTAGGACTATGACTTTGAGATAGTCTATACTCCTAGGAAGGGGAACATGGTATCATATGCACTCATCAGGAGGTTTTTTCTGTAGTTGATGAGTGAGGCGATAGGGAAACTAGCCGCATTGCAGATATCCTTCATGGATAGAGATGAAGCAACATACCTCCAGTCTATGATAGTCACTCCTCCACTCCTTCAGCGAGTCAAGGAGGCACAACTTGGGGACCTCGACTGTGAGGCTCGACATGCTCATATATCCTTAGGGAAGGAACCTGATGGATTTTATGAAGGTGGGGAGCATGTCATCCTCTTCATAGGATGTACCATGGTTCCAGTGGTGCGACGGGAGGAGGTGTTGATGGAGTTCCATATGTCCCCTCTGGCGGTACATCCTGGTGTGCTGAAGATGTACATGGACGTTTGGCATCAGCACTAGTGTTATAGGATAAAGAAGGCAATATCAGAGTTTGTTTCATGATGCCTCACTTGTCAGCAAGTGAAGGTTGAGCATCCGGTTCTAGTAGGCTTATCTCATCCACTAGAGGTTCCAGAGTGGAAGTGGGATGGGATCTCTATGGACCTTCTGATAGGGCTTCCACGAACATCTAGGGGACATGATTATATCTTGGTGATCATTCACTGACTCACCAAGTCAACCCAATTGCTACCCATCTGAGAGCAGGGATCAGTAGAGGGATTGGGATTTCTCTACGTGCAGAAGATTGTGTGACTTCATGGGGTTCCATCGATGATCGTCTCTTATCATGACACACGTTTCACATCCTAGTTTTGGAAGGGATTGTAGGAGGTGTTCAAGACTCAACTTCATTTGAGCACTGCCTTTCATACTCAGACAGATGGTCAGATAGAGCAGACCCTTCAGACATTGGAGGACATGTTACATGCATGTGTCCTAGATTTTGGTCGCAGTTGGGAGGATCACTTTCCCTTGGTAGAGTTCGTATACAATAACAATTATCACTACAACATTAGTATGGCACCATTCGAGGTCATATACGGTCGACTTTGCAGAACACCTCTATGCTGGACAGACCCAGGGGAGTCAGAACTTATTGGTCTAGAGTTGGTACGAGATACCACTGAGAAGGTGCAAACCATCCAGGAGTGGATAAAGACTACACAGAGCAGACAGAAGTTGTATTCTGATAGGATACAGAGACCTATGGAGTTCCAGGAGGGGGAACACATTTTCCTTTGAGTCTCTCCTTGATGGGGACTACAAAGATTTGGCCAGGGCGTCAAGTTATCACTAAGGTTTATCAGGCCATTTCTGATACTTTAGAGGATAAGAGCGGTGGAATACCACTTCGAACATCCACCTTAGTTGGATAAGGTGCATGATGTGTTCCACGTATCCCAGGTAAGGAGATACGTGCATGAGTCATCTCATGTCATTGACCATGGTGAGATGGACCTAGATGATGTTGAGATGTTTATGGAGGTTCTAGTAGAGATTGAGGATCGACAATAGCAGGCCCTTCATGGGCGGTCGATACCTCTGGTGCACATTTGCTGGCAGCATGAGAACCTTTAGGAAAGCACATGGGAGCAAGAGGCTCAAATTCATGCTTGGTACCCCATTTTTTTTCTTAGTCTATGTTTTGGATTTTGAGGATTAAAATCCCTAAGGTGGAGAGAATGTAAAGACCTGAATTTTTTTATGTAATTTTTTTAATTATATGGAATTATTTTAAGACTGAAAAATCTGACGGTGCGTGATTCCGAGGTCTGGAGTGCCCGAAATGATTCGTTGAAGTTTTGTTAAACATTAAATAGCGCCTATAAGAAGTTTTCATTAAATATTGTAATAAATCTTAAACAGTTTCTTGAATCAAAAATCTGATAGCACCGTTGCACTCAGGATGGAAGGTTTACCCTAAGCGGGACTTAATTTAAGTCAGTGCAAGCTTCCTGTGAGAAAACCCAAAAATGGCATAATTGTAAATAAAATTATTAAATAAAATTATTTTATTTTCCAAATTCTTATAACTCATGAATGGTAACTCAGATTAAAAATCTGAGACCACCACTGAACTCATGAGGTTGTTCTATCCTTAGGATGATACAAACATTGGGCGGCACGGGCCACCAATGAAAGTTAGTTTTTGGCTGTAAATAAAATAATTAAGTGGAAATTATTTTTTTGTAAAATCCATAACATATAAAAGGTAACTCGGATTAAAAATCCAAGAGTACCATTGGGTTTGTTTGGGCATTTTCCCCTTAGGAAGAGCCTAACCTTGACCAGCGCAGGTCGAGGGTGAACGCTAATAATTTATTGAAATTTTTTTCGGGTACGTTCAGTAAACGCACAAACGGTGTTTTCTAACTTTTAAACCATTGCTTGGATTAAAAATATGAGGGCACCATTGAATCTATAGTGTTGAGATTCGCTTAAGGGAGGATTTAATTTGACCATAGTAGGTCTGGAAAAAAAGTTAAGTTTTGCGACTTTTTAAAAGAAATGAAACAAAATAATTTTGTTATTTTATTTCATATCCTCCAACAGAAAAGTAAAGGGGTGGGGCCAGTGACATATCAATCCAATAAATGGATTGAACTGCCAACCCTAAGTAACAACATCGTTGGGGAATTAGGAATCTTCCTAATTGATTAGTCCCATTAAAGTATAACATCGTTACTTACCCTCCCCCTCTCCTATATATGGATCTTTGGGAGGGGTATCGGCACAGCTTTGCCATGAAATGAAGTGATGAAGGAGAACCATGATGTCAGACCCTTAAAAGATGGATCTGATCCCAGCGGGAGGTGACAGGTGACACCGAACCACGAACTAGAGGACGACATGCAAGCGGTGTCGTTAGAAGCCTGTTGCGGGAACGAAGAACACCAACCCACCTTCAAGCATGGGCATTTCTCTGAAAATTCGAGGTATGGGTTTTATTCATTTATGTTTCTTTAAAATATTCCCTCTTCCATTTTCTTGAAAATTATATGAAGAACGTAGGTCAACCGACTAACGGGATGATCCATGAATCATTCATTTTGCTGGAGGTTGTTACAGGGTATCCTTGTTGGATTTTTTTGTTTCTTAATATAAGAAATTTTCAATCCCATTTTATCCTCCCTTTGATCACTAGCTAACGTGGAGGGCATGGTCCTAAAAAAATCAGCCACAACCCTCTGAAACTTTGTTACCCTTGTGCCATCCATATAAGACCACCGGCGTGGCGACACCAACCAGCTACGAAGGAGGAGACATGCCATCTCACTCCGCTAGAGGCGGCCGTGACACGAATCCGCGGAAGACATCAGATCGGATGGAATCGGCTAGCCACAGAGGAGGTGCAACATGTCATCACGTGCCACTGGCGTGAAAAGGGGTCATGGCTCTTCAACCGCGGAAGACAGTAAAGGCAGCCGGCTCATCGACTGGCCGTGGAAGGGAAGGGAGGCGTGATGTTGCGCACCTCCGGTGATCAGGAGACTGTGGACGAAGTCGCAGTAGAGGAGGTGGAACCCATGCCTCCAACGGGTTCCGCGGTGACTGGGAGGTGACTACATGGTGCAACCACTTTAAACACCGAACAACCTTTGGAAGTTAGGGATCTCTTGGGAGTGGCTCCCTCAATCCGCCTGGCGGAAACACCGCGGGAAACCCCTTTCATGGTCGGACCGCCCTCCAGTGGGCCGCCGCCAGCGGACCGAACCGTCTGCCCAACGGGCCACCGTCCGTAGGCCGGGCCGTTCCCCACTGACCGAGTTTCACCCCCCCCTACGGGCCAAGACGCCTCTTTTCAGGCCCCACCCTACATGGGTCGGTCTGCCCTTATGGGGTGCCCCATTTTACGGGCCAGGCTGGACCTTGACCGAGTGGGCCAAGTCCATCATGGCCCAGCCCAGACCGGGTCGGGTCAGGTTGGTCCGACCGGGTCAGACAGACCTGGGCCCAACTGGGCCCAGAAACACTTAAAGGGCCTTATCTTAAGAACAGGATGTCTGTTTGATGAACCATCTACGGCATTGGGATCCTTGTATAGAGACAATCCTTTTGAATTACTCCACGAGGGTTTTGGAGAAACATGGAGTATAGTTGGTTTGGATCACACCCGAATCCAACCAGCCCCTCAGAACTAAACTACCAATAATGCACAGACCAGGCATCCAGTTGATGCGTTGTCTATTTCATTGGAACCCTTGTGACACGATGGATCATCAGGTTACTTCTTTGTGAGACTTCGTGATGGTTGAAATATGACTGATGGCTTGGAGAGCGGTTCTCCCAAGTGTGCTATGTACGAAACCCTACGACTGGATGAGACCTAATGACTGCTAACTTTTCGACTTGGAGTGACTCAACGACCATAGTACGCAATGGGGAGGAGTACCTCAACAATCTACGGTGGGGAAAAACCACAGTATGCGATGGGTAGGAGTACCTCAGTAGGCCACTGTGGGGTAGCGGACCTATGTGACCCGGAAAACCCATGATACGTGATGGGGAGGAGTACCTCAGCAGTTCAAGGTTAGTGGGAAGTGCCTTTGTGTGATGTGACAGGCCCACTATACTTGATAGAGGACGAGTTCTCCAGCTTCTGAGGAGTTCAAGGTTTTGAATGGAGATGTTTATTATTCCTAGGCCTAGAGAAGCTACGGATTTCTATCAGCATTCATAGAGATCCTGTGTGGGTCTGCATCATATCCTGTTTCTCTAAGTCGTATACCTGGTTTGATCTGAGTCTCTAATTGAGCTATGTCTATTGCTTTGTGCTTTGTGATTGAGATCATTCCTTGTGGTTTTTCTTGTGGAATTCTGAGAGACCTTCGGGGGTATCAGGGTCCTACTGAGTATTGTTATACTCACCCCTGCACGGGCATCACCTGCACGTTGTTGTGTCTTGTGCAGACGACGAGCAGCTCGGCTCAGGTTTGAGGGAGCCAGGACTAGGCGGTACATGGAGGATACTGGCAGATGTGGGGTGCTGAGAAGGAAATCTGTAGCTACCCTTCAGGTAAGATACTAAGAGGATGACACAATAGTTGTTTTCCCTTTTTCAGTTTTATTGTTCTTTTCAGTTATATTTGTACTTTCATTTATACTCATACTTTCAGTTGGGCTTGTATTCCAGCCCCTTTTACTTTCAGCACTCCTTTTTACTACATCAGTTTACTTCACAGTTGCTTCTTGTTTTGTTCTCAGACCGTGTGTTTATATAGTTTTAAAGGCAATGCCTTCCCATTTTAGGGAATACGTCTTTTAGTGCTAGTCACCATCCCCTGGCCTATGGAAGGCGGACTAGGGGTAGTTATGACACGGGCCCCAGGGGATGGGTCATGACATAATCGACTCATAATCATCTCATAATGGATCATACTCAATATAGATTGACTAATACCCATTCTATAATTTGGCATTTTTTAATTCTAAAATGACTTATACACAACCCATAATGACACATAAAAAACCAAAAAATGACCCATACTTAGTTAAAACTTTTACATTTTTCATTGAAAAGTGACTCAAAATCAAACCAAAATGACTCATACTCATTCAAGAATTTCCCATTTTCTAAAAAAAATACTGAAATCCCACCCCCCCTAACTCTAAAAAATTATTTTTAGGACTTCCAATATCTCCAAACCCTTTATTAATTGAAAATTATTTCTAGAATACATACAACCACATTCATGAAAATTAAATCCCTAATTCCAAGGAAACTTTGAAGGATCACTCATTGATATATGAAAATTGTTTCAATGCCACCATTGGGTCCCAAAACACCTAGAAAAGATAATTCTCAAGATAAATCTATATTAAAAAGACCAAAAGACCTTAATACCTCCCCACCATATGATATCTCATATTTTAAATATATCAAATACATACCGACCAACTCTTACAAACACCTGAGTATACAACTCACCACATTCTCTAATATCGAGATGACATCAGACACATCTGTATCTTTCCCAAATACCCAAACTACCTCAATTACCTTAACTCAACCAACCAATTCCTTTTGTGGACACTCTGAACCATAAGAATTACCTAACTAGTCTCACCATGCATAATATATCTAACACAATTATTAGTGCATCTCCTTGAATAACTTCTATATTTTATTTATTGATAATTATAAAAATCTTACTATATTTTAAAAAAATTATTTATGATTGGTTTATATGAAATGAGTAATTTATGAAATGAAAATAATTATTTTTTCATGGTTTATTCACTCTAGAAAAATTTTATTAATTATTTCCTCTATAATTTATCTAAGTGTAAAATAATAGTTATTCACATAAGATTCACAAACATGTAAAATCTAAATAAAACATACAAAAATCATAGATGATACATACAACGACACCGAAATTGGGATAAATGACTCATTCACGAACAATAATTTCCTTAAGTCTTGAATGAAACCTATAGAAAATTAGAATGAATCAAATGGAAAATAAACATAGTAGTTATGTATTATATGAAATAAAACATTCCTATAATATGAATTGAATATTATACACCCAGTAAAACTCGTGATCCTTTACACAAAAAAATACTTACCTTCACATAGAATATTGAAAATATTGATTACTCTTACACGCAGGTCATATGAGTAAAAGAGAAACTCAAAAACAAGTGTTTCAATGGTTTCTGTTATTGCGGTGAAATGAAAGACTAAAACTTACAGACACTCGATATGAAAATGAGAAAATACAGAGAAATACATCATAATTCATGTGAACATGTTCCATTGGTAAAATTCAGATAGAAAACTGGGATTTCTTTGGTAGACCTCAAATATTGGTTATTTGTCCTTGCATGAGGCTAAAAACTATTGGAAACTGACACGAAAAACAATCTCAAAAAAAACATTTAAGGCATTTATATGTTTTGATGTATTTACTAGGTAATGAAATGAATAATTTCATATATCTTAAAATATATAATTTATTATTAAATTCTTGTAGATTTAGGAATACTCATTTCAACAAGGATTAAAAATTGATTTTCATTCAAGTTTTATTGTTTTTTAATTTTTTCACCCATCTAGTTACTCTGTATAAAAATTTTATATAACCATTTTTATAGTGTTGAATGATAATGGATGAGACAAAAACTAATAAACTATGAAATTGATACAATGAATCATTAATGACACTGTACAATCCATGTAATAACTGCTAAAACGTTTTTCTTGGTCGAACTTCAATGCGCTACATTTTATCTACCAAAGTGGTCAAGGTGCAATGACAATGAGAGAATAAGTGTTTAAATTATATTTATCTAGTGTAACTTATTTCCATTATTTTATCTATACATTTGTGTAATTTATATTTTTCATTAAAAATAATGTCCTTTGTTTCATGTTATAAAACCCCAACAAATAGTACATGTAAGTTGTGCCTAAATGATAAAAGGCAAGGTGATTCAGTTGTTCCTTGATTTGAATGAAGGCAATGTCATTTCCTTATACTAATTAAAAAGGAATAAATTTAGGTTGTAGCTTTAGTTGTTAAAAAGGAATGTATTGGTTTGTGCCTAGAGGGTTTAAAAAATAAATTGTAGATGAGTTGTGAATATCTATCAAAAGTCAAAGATTACATTTTAATGGGTTCCATTTCTCTCTAAAATTGAGATAAGTGAATAGTATATTTCAGAAAAATTTTATCCAAGAAAACTATAAAAATTATCTTCAATATATTTCTATTTATTTCTGCTATGTAGTTATATTTACTCTGATATTATTATTTAAAATTATTTGTGGTTAATTCACTTCCCCCTTTGATCATTCAAATATCTTTATATTAGGACCAAACAATTAGCATCAGAGCTTACCCAAATATTTTATGTATATATATATATTTGTGACAATCAATTCCTAACATAACTATAAAGGGGGAAAGTTATTTTTAAGATGTAAGTAACGAGTAAAAATTATGTAATTAGATATGTTAGGGGGAAAGTTATTTTTGTAAGTAACTCATTAAGTTTCAGATAAGATAATAAGAACTAATTTCAACATGTCAAGTGACGAATATCAAGAATTTAAAATGAGGAAATAAAATAATATTAATAATATTTTTCATAAATTTACTATTATATTAAATAGTATAATTTATTTAATGGAAACTCTAGATAATTTAGTGTTGGTTGAATGATTTTTAAGAGATTTACCTAACAAATGGGATGCTAATAAAGTTGCAATTGATGAAAGTAAAAACATTAAGAAACATACACTTGATGAGATTGTTGGATATTTGTTACAATATGAGTTAAAATATAAAAATATTTCTCAAGAGGGGATCTTTAAAAAGTAATGAATTTCATTTAAATCAAACATTACTATTACTCTTCTGATGTTGAGCTATAATCCAGTAAAAGATATATTACTACTCATATAGAAAGGAGATGATATTGAAAGAAGAAAAAATAGTCTCAATGATTCAGAAACGTGTACCCTAGAGGGGAAAAGAAAATCTTTAGGAAGGGAAATAAAATATCAAATTATGCCTTTGATATTATTTTATATAGATATAGGAATAAAAGACACATCAATAAAGAATTTTCAAGGTTAATGAAAGATAATAATAAATGGAAGTAGTATAACAAGTAAAATAAATGAATGGTAGCCTGTTGTGAAGTAGATTGAAAATGCCTAGATAGAAACTAAGAGGTGGTGTGAACTAGCTCCTCATATTTTATTTTTTAATAACCTATAATACCTTGTTCATATTCAATACAGATCTCTCCAAATAAAGTAGATAATAAATGGAGTACAACACATTTATTAATGAGGTTTGACTCCCAAAGTACGACTACGTCCCCAATGTATGGTGGTTTTTAATCTCATGATCACACATATCTAAATTTATTATCAAGAATATCTAAGAGAAATAGTATAATATTGAACGTTCTATAAGTACTAGAACCAACCAATTATAATCATTCTTCTATATAAGAAATAACTACTCCTGAATAATGATTGATGGTGAATGTATTATTTTTCTCACAAACTCCACATAAATATATCTCATTCCTTTTCCTTTCACAACAATCTCCTTCAGATGTTCTCAGTTTTTCTCCCTCTCTTTGACACAGAATTTTATCATTTACTCTCACTCATATTCTCAAAAAACAATATTTTATTTCTCAAATTTTTATTTTAAATATTCACATTCCATATGAATATAATTTACTCATTTATAATCGTTTTCAAAACTCCTATAAACTAGATAAAGAATCTCCCATGATCACCAGAATTGATCCTCATCTTCTCTCTCTTCATCAGGTAATATATCATTTTAAATACCACTGATCTTACATAAATTCATATGAAGACTTAGTTTTAAACTCCCCTCAATGTCTAAATTTCATCATAGAGTTTATCTCAATTTTATTTTAACAAAACTGAATCTAATAAAATCATCATAACTATATATGGTTATAAAACAAACATATCTGTTGTTTATTAATTTATGGAATGGTGTTCCCTTTTACAAAATAGAACACTTATCTTCAGTGTTGAGTCACCACAATCATGACTGCAACATGGTTCTACCTTAATATTTCTCATAGTTAATTTTCAATATCACCACATTTATTACTATGGTGCAGTCTCTAGACATTGTCCATTTTTCCTTATGCTTTAAAGCCATTTTAATCTAACCAAATTTGAAAACTCACCACAGTGACCACTGTGGTGTTTCCTCAAAACATTTCCCATTTCACATTCACTAAATATTCCACTATGGAATGGATATGTTTTTCATCCTATTTCACCATATTTAGTTCAGTACACTTATTGTGAACTAAGATTCTTCTGATTTTAGTAAGAATAAAAAATTCTATTATGATAATTGAATCCATTAATAAAAGGTCAAACACCATCAATTTTGGTTTCTTATTTATTCAAAATATATGAATTTTGGAAACTCATTACATAATTTTTAAAACTATAAAATATATATATACGACATCAAAAATACCCTTATATATATTCCTTTATTACCTTTAAATAGGTTTATATTATATCTACATAGTGGGATCTTAACTTTATGTATATTAGGGTACCATTATGTAGCTCACAAAGATTATGAATTACCATTACAAAGCTCTATGGTTTTCTAAGTTACATTTATACATATTACCCTCAGTGGTAGAAACCTTTTTGTAGATCTTACCCTTATACAGACAGTGCAACTACCATTATGTAGATTACAGTCATTAAACTACTTCTACATAGTAGTTATGATGACCTTTATAAAATTCACTCGATTGTAATGTTACCAATACACAACATGATAAATATATTTAAATTAATTCAATTAATTCTTAAACACTTCAATATATCACCCAACTTTTATCCAATGTAGTAGTCTACACTTACATTGAAGCAATAAAATCCATTAAACATGAAGGCCAACATAAAAAAATTTCATACTAGAACACATATTTAAGAAAAATAAAACATTATCACTAAGTGTTCCATAATCTCCCCCTGTATATTTATTGGAAATACTATCCTTTGCTTCTCCATGTTTTTTATAGTAAAACCAAATAGATGAATGATAGGAGAAAACTAAAATTCCACAAAGAAAATAATCACGAATAAATCAACTCAAATTATATGTGAGTTATCTCTTTGTAAAAAATAATAAAAATTAAATCATTCATCTATTTTTTCCTTAAAAACATCTCACCTCATCCATGATCATTTAAAATAAAAAACTAAGTAGATTATAAAGATTTATTTCTAATAAAAATCAAAACACAAATTAAAACATCTCACATACAAGGATAAAAACATTCTACCTCTGCAAAAAACATACCCTAAAAATTGAACAAAGATAAATAAAGGGGTAATCTCAAAAACTTCATACCTCAATGTTGAGGTGTGGGATACACTCCCATTTGTAGCCTTAATATTTTAAAAGTCTCAATTGTAAGTAGATTAATTTGAATGTCAGTAACCTATTACTTAGATGGAACAAATTAAAGCGTTAAGATACTATATTTCACCTTCTCCTTAAGAAAATGATGTTTTATATAAATTTTTTTTGACGTATAATGACGAAGTATATTTTTAGGCATATTCATAGCACTTTGATTACCAAAAATGAAAATCAGTGGGTATCCAATTTGAATATCCAAGCCCATAAGATATATTCTCATCCAAATCATCAGAGTGGTTTCCTATATATCATCAACATATTCAGCCTCATTGGAACATATGGTGACTATAGTTTGTTTCTTTGAATGTCATTCAATTCATTTATCACCAACAAATAACACTCTATATACAGTGGGTTTTTTTGTATACATATCTCCTATAAAAATAAAATTAGAAAACCCTAAAACTTATATCTACCTTCTTATTATATACAATTCAAAAAATATAAGTATTAAAAATATATTTGACAATTATTTAGGCTTCAAGAAGATAATATTCCTTCAAATTACACTAAAACCTGACGAAAAGTGTGACTGAGAATATATTATTTGACTTTGAAGTTGTTAGATAAAATATACATCCAATGAGTTATATATATTTATTTTCATTCACTTATATGATCTAATAACCTGATATTTTAAAATAATATTTATTTTATATCATATAGGACATGCAACACCATGTTTTAATGGATTGAAAAAATATTTATTTAAATAAGATAGTTATAACATAGATGTTGAATTGGTGTGGAAGAATATGAGTAACTTAATAATGATATGCATATATATAAAGGTCCTGATAAATAAATATTTATTGTTTAATTCTTATGATATAATCACTCAATTTTCAATAAAGTCATTTTATGGTTGAAAATAAGTTTTGTTCAAAAATAGTTTTTATTGCTTTTTCAGAGAGAATATTATAATTAATTTATAACAACTCTAGAAATTTTATTTGATTAAAATTATATAATTTTGGAAAATATCATATCGAAATTGTCTATTGGTTAAATTTTGGTATTTTTTTGAAAAGATTGGATTTTCAGTGAACAGTGAATAAATACATATTTTATAGAAAATGTATTTTTTATTCAATTAATTACAAATTATTATGTTTGTAAATATTTTTAGTATTTAATTAATTACTTTTTATTAAAAATAATACAATTAATTTTATTTAAATAAACATTGTGCCTAATTTTGGTATAAAACATATTTATACTTAAAAATGCATTTTTCATCACATTTTATATGTTTTTAAAGTAATTTCTGAAAATTATAGGAATGAAATTTTATAAAATTTAGTCCATATTTGGAATTAAAATTTATAAATTTGGTAAATTTGTAAAAAAATCAAAATGAATAGTAACTATAGTAAAAAAATTGTCACTACAATAAGGGTAAAACTAGTAGAACAAGTTTAAAACTATAAAATAAAAATTCAAAATCATCCATACACTTTCCTATGTTTCATTTTATGTGTGTAATTATACCACACCTTCATATATTTTAAAAAATGGAACTTTTTTCCATTTTCCATTGATAAAGACCTTTATAATATGTTAAGTAAATAAAATTTCCAAAATCTCTCTTTCCTACATTTAATATCTATAATATTTAGTGTCAGGGTTAAAAAATGTTATGAATGGTTATAAGAGGTTGTTTTTAATATGAAAAAAGATATAATGGTCATTTATTTTTAATTTTTAGTGATTAAATAATTACCTTATATGCTTATGCAAGTTCTATATAGTGAATGTGTAAAGAGTATAAAAATAAAGTTAATGATTTCAAAAACATTAAATTCAATTTTTTGGGTGAATTATTGTGTACCAAAAGAATTTAGATAAATAAAATTTATTATTAATGTGTTAAAAGTTTATATTTGGATTACATTATTGTATTGATATTTTTTAAGTCGAATTATGTGAGTAGTCTTGAAAATGACATTAATGGTATTTTATATTAAATAATATTTTATAAAATGATTAAAATTTATAAAAGTATTATCCTTAGAAAATTGAATTGGATATGGTACAAAATATAAAATATTTTTCACTTATGAGTCACCTGTATTTTTATAGCAACTTTATTGACTCCTAATGTGTAAAAAACATTTTATCACAAATATCATTAAACAAGGTTAACATGGGGTTAAAACTAAGTGATAAGGGTTAAAAATCACTTAATATTATTTAAATTTTCTTCAATGATAGTATTTGGAAATATATTTATCCTATATTTATCATATATAAATTTTTCACCACTTGAAAATGAAAACTAATTTATATTAATTTAATACTTTAGGTAATTCCAAGGGTGCCCCTCCCCTCGCTTATAAAATGACACCATCTATCATATCTTCCTCATAGTTATGGATCCACTTAGCACAAACAATGAATTATAAAAGAAATTATTAGATTCCTTTGATACATTATATAGGTTCTACTATTCTTAAAAGACCAACCCTAGGGTCCTTAATGAGATATCCAAAAGTTGATCTTTAAAGAGGAGGTAATTGTCTTAATAGACCATTTTCATTTTATTTATTCTTCAACCGCCTACAATTTTTTACTAAACATTACAATATAATGAAATATTTATCTCCCATATACTAATATGTTATTATGTTTATGAAATAAACTAATTCATCTCCCTTTTCATAAAATGGGAAATAAAACCATCACACGTGTGTACGTGCAATCTATCCCCTCATAAAACAATATATTTCATTTATCGACACTATCATTCATGGATGGTTATTATGAAAAATTTAATGTATATATATGATATTAATGAAATAATTATGATTATTTAAATATAATATATCATATAAATTCATATTATTCAAATTATTTAAAACAGAACCATTTCCTGAGCGTACGTACGTACGTACTATCATCTTTACATAGTGATGTACTAAATCTTTCAATAACGCCTCTCGCGGATGGTTATAGGGATGGATTTAATGAATTTATTTTATGTTTATAAAATTATAATTATTATTTAAATATAATATAACATAATATTTTATTTCTTTATTTTCCATCCAATGAAAAGTAAAAATATTTCCTAGGAGTACATGTGGACTACCGCACTGTCAGATGATGTATTTTTATTTATAATTGATTTTCAAGGATGAATATAAACATTTATTTTATGTATAAAAATTATTATTATTTAGTTATGATTATTATTTATATTATGTAATAATTATCTCTTTATCCATGATCAACCTACCAAAGTCGTTTTTCATTTATGAACTGAACATCCTCAAAATACCCGTTATTGACTTAACCGATTAATTGATTAAATATTTCGTTTAAATAAATAAAAAAATTATTTAATGATAGATTAAAAAACTTTAAAAAGGTTCTTATTAAATTAAATAATTCATATAAGTTTATTTTGTAGGATTTAAAAGACATTCATAGACACAATGGACTTGATTTAAGGGGTTTCTTAACTCAATTTCCATTCATTTGGTTATACTTCTACATCATTGAATATGTTATGAAAATATTATGCATGAAATTGAAAATTATTTTATTATTATATATTTAATTTTTAATTTTTTTATCAAATAATTGCATTATTGATTGATTCTCATTTCAATGATATGATATTTTTAAGGATTGTTTATCTCAATAATGTTTCTTTGAGACATATATCATATTATTCGCCAAATTCCTTTTATAATTTGTATATTATACTTATTGATATATTATATCATAATTTCCTATTTGATCAGGATATTTAAATTTACTTTTATTTTATCAATTTCATGAGTTATTGATTAAAATGTTATAAAAATTGCAAGGCTTTTCGTGTCCTCAATTTCAATTATTTGATACATAATTCATATTATGAACCTTATTTTTTTATATAGTGTTCTTATAATCCCAAGAATGAATATTTATGTATTATCTCTTTTAAATCATTTGATATACTAATACATTTAACATTACTAATTTCAGTGGATTTTGATCTAAAATTTACAAAAGAGGTAAATGATTTATATTAGAATGTCATTTATTTCCTGGATTGTTTATGTTCAAGGTTTATTTGGTTGAAATTGTATGATATTAATTTCTTGAACCACATATATATTCTTAAATTCTATTTTTTTTAACATTTCATGATTTACTTCCATTTTTCTTTCATTGTTACTTTAGAAGATTAAAATAAGTAAAAATAACCTTATTTCTCCTTTTGGATAGGTTTCTGTTTTCTTCCATATCCCTAATATTTAAAAGTTTATCAAGAATTTTATTTTCTGTGAATAAAATATTTTTTTAAAGTCATTTTTAATGATATTTGGGTTTATTTAAAAATATTTAAAAGAAATCATTATCATTTTTCAAATAGGGTTCTTTTGGTTTTTATCTAAAGAGTGAAAGGGATCTTTGTTTTATCATTTACCAAATGAATGGATTTTCCCACCCTCATAAATATTCTTTTCTTGGAAGATTAATTTTAAAGTTTATATGGTTTTAATAAAATAAAATATTTTTCTCAATATTCTTAGACATTTTATTTAATGTTTTATCACAATATAAGGATATATTCCATATTTTAAAATAAATGTACTAAATATTCTTTTAATTGTACTTGTCATCTCTAGAAATATGCTTTATTGTTATCCTATTCTCCAATGAGGATATTTTCCAATTATACCCTCCTTATTATTTATTTTGATGGAATATGATTGTTTTTAAGATATTTTCATGGAACCTATTTCTTTTCCACTGGTTAATTAATCTAAAAAGAAGTTTTGGTTGTTTTCAAGGGTTTTGTATTGAAAAGTGCATGATTCTAAATGTTTTTTACATTCTATCGTACTTGGAAATATGTGTCAATGATTGATGGGTGGTTCTAATAGAAACTAGAATGGGTGGTTATGTTATAAACTATGGACTGGTGGTTATGTTATAAACCAAGGATGGGTGGTTATGTTATTAACCAAGGATGGGTGGGTCTATAACGTTGGGTAACGTGAGAAAGTGAATAGATTATAAGTTACTTCTCATAGATGATGGAGTTCACTGGTTGTGGGTTACTTATAATAGATCTATAAATTATATAGTTAGGTGGTTCCATGATGAATATTTTATTTTCCAAGATTCATATATAGTATTTCAATGCTTTCTATGAGTTATAATGGATCATTTTCTTAAGGATTTATTTTTCATGGCTCATGATTATTGAATTACATGACTAATGTATTATGTTAATGTTTTATTCCAAGTATCATGATTTATTATCCATGTTTTGATAGGTATCAATTCTTTTATTTTATATTCATTCACTTTTATTATGTCCTCATGACTTTATACTCATCTTATGATTGCTAATGAAATTAAACTGTTAATGATTATGTTTACCTTTATTGAGTGTTTAATCGTATCCTTCTTATGAGTTATATTTTCCAAGGCTATGAATAATGACGTTAAATGAATTGTGTCTCAAATGGTTTCATGTGGGAAGAATTATATGGGAGTTGTTTAAAAACTATTATGAAATAAGAAAAGTTGGGTATTATAGTAAAATGATCACTTAAAGACATGGGTATTATTATATAAGAGTTTTTACTAACTCTATTAAAATATAAACCTTAAAGGTATTTTGGTATGTAAGTTATCCAATATTTCAATTCTATGTTACTTGTTTCAGATAGAAAAAATTGGGTCACATTTATTGGTATCAAATCCAAAAATATAAAAATTATTTTTTTAGCATCAGATACAAGAGTGTGTGTTTGGAGCTGTTATAATTGGTATGAGATGAGGGTTTATATATATTTGGAGATTGATATTTTTTCATGTGAGGTTAACATAAGAGTTATGGATACCATTATGGTTTTATAATTTTAAGGTTGATCGTAGATTCAAAGGTATATAAACCCCTTTTGAGGTTTTAAGTGATGGTATTTTAAGTTGATTGATGATATTTTGGGAGATGTTTTATTGGGTAGAGGTATATGTTAGCCTTAGGATTATTAGGAAAGATTATTTAAGAAGAATTATATTAAATTTTTTGGGATATAAGATAAAATGAAAGAGACAAACTATTATGTTAAAACATTCTTTAATGTTGAGGTTATTGAGGTTAATAGGGATATAGGTTTATTTATTTATGGAATGATCTAAGTTGAAAATTTGGTGTTATTATGGAAATTTTGGAGTTAAATGTATTATTTATTCATGTTAAGGTTCATTCATTTTAGGTCTTATCTTACATTATACTAACCATTTTGGATTTACGAAATATAAGAGCGTTGTATTTTAATCCTTATATATATATACTTTGATCTATTAAAAGTTTATTCATTAGGAAAAATTAAGATTCATCATGGATACTCATTGTTTGGAATATGGGATGAGATAGTGGATATACTATCATCTGAACTATCAAAGATACATTTATAACCTCCCAAGATATAGCACTATGGATAACCTCGAGGTTGATCTCAAAGAATCAATGTGCTTATCCTAGTGACTTTTCAAAAATATCTTTGTATTATTGAATATTTCAAATTTCATAATTAAATCATTCATGTGATGAAAAGAAAAAATGAAGGAAAACAAGGAATAATAAAAAAAATAAAAGAAGAAAAGAAAAATAAATGAATAAAATTGAATGAGAACAAAACCATTTATATAATAATCAACTCTTTGTTTCCTATCACTAATATACAATATTATATGACCAGTACTAAAACTTACTCTATGTATTCTAAATGTATCATCACAGAAAACACTCTCTCTAAAAATAGTAAAAACCATGCATAAGATTTCCTCGTGTATGTAAGTTCTATTCTTTACTATAGAATGAGTCGAAATATCAAAACACCTTCACACATGATGTATTTTATGGAAAAGTGATAATCATAATATCCTCAAAACACATGATATCTTTGAAGACACTTTATTTAATGAATCATAATAGAAGTGTAAAACAGATAGAGAATAATAAAGTATAAAACCATTCCCATGAATTAGTGTATGATCACATCTAATCTATTCATATTTTATAATTTACCAATATCATAGAATTTCTCAACAATCAAACTTAATATTTTATATCTAGGAAGCAATGATCATTACCTCCAAAAACTAGCTCGGTGAGTTAGTCATCCTTTTTTGGAGGTTAGATTTCACTATGAAGAGAGAGAAAATGTAACAAAACTCAATTTTATTAAAAAAAACTAGAATTGAAGAAGAGAATTATGAGAGAAGTTAATATAGAGAGAGATAAAGAAAGTCTAAAACATAATGAATAATCCCTCTCTACAAAAAACACAACACACTATTTAAAAATTAAGGATAAATTATTAAAAATGCTGAAAAATAAGAAGAGAACTCCACATGTCACCTTTCACCATGTTTTAATCTCTCCATATGAAATGAGTATAATACTTTTTGATAATGGCACTGCCCCCATGTGCCTTGGTGTTGAATCCAAGTATTTGTTTCTATATGTATTCCCAAATCTATAAATACTTTAAGAAAATATTTATAATTTACACAACTTAAAATGAAATCATTTCTTTCATTAAATGATTCACAACCACTCTCTATGTGTCCAAATTTCATTAATTAATGTCGTTGTTAGCCTGTTGCATTTACTTTATCTAGATTTATTAAACCAATCTTTTCTTTAGATAAATAAAAATATTCTATAACTCGGTTCATTAGTAACATCTTATTATTAGTCAAGATAGAGAAATTAAAATTTTCTATTCACTTGGATATGGGTCTATGTTTCTTCCATCATCTTAGACAGCCTCAAACTTTGGAGTATTACACCAAAAAATATGTGTGAAACCCTCAATGAACCTATAACCATATAACTCAAAAATGTTGATGTCCCTCATAATCATTTTCAACCTACACAAACAAAAAATCTATAAAACAAATTTGATTCCAAAACTAACTCATGAAATTAGATCAAGCTCTCTAGAAAAAATATATATCTCAGAATCATCATCAGCAATCTTAGAAAAAGAACATTTATGTTAACACTTTAGTCTTCATTTTTACATTTTCCATCCCCGATCACCCAATTAATCAATTAATATTCATCCATTATAGATCACTCTTACATATAGACTTACTTGATATAAGAACAGTTCTGAAAAACTAATCCCAATAAAAAAGACAACATCAGAAAAGGATTCATTTTCAAACTCACAAATTATTTCAATATTTGGATTTGGTAGTCCTTCTTCATACCAAGAACTGATCATTCCCAAAAACCATATTCCTTTTAAGAATATAAAACAACCTTAAAATATATGTAAATATTTTACTTGAGTAAATAGGCCTTTTCCATCTTAGATATGATGGTATCCCTGGTTCATTCGATTTTATGAGACTCAAAATCAGATTTGGAAAAAATAGTTTCACTAGAAACACAAAAATCATTTGGGATTTGATTCATGAAGATCTCTATGAACTTATTCCCTATTTGGTCCATCATAATCAACAAATTATCTTTAGTCACTAATTCAAGGAATGAATTAAAATTCCATCTTCAACAGATTTGATAAATCAAGATCGAAATCTCTATCATATCCATCACCTTATTCTTGATTTCATCCTTGATCTAAGTTTGTCTTATTGTTCAAACATTTGATTATTGGATGTTCTTAAATCATCATCAAGAAATCATCCCTTGAACACAAAAATTAATAACCGACAAAGAATAAAGTGAAATCAGTATCTATTACACTCATGGTTTTTTACCTAAGAACATATTCAAAAATCTTCATATAATTCCCCTCATCCAGCCTTGGTTAATTTATTATCTAATTTTGAGTTCTGTCTACCTCACCAACTTCATTATAATTTAACAGTTTTAAATAACATAGGAAAACTTATACTACACGAAATATATCTTACCCATAACCTCAAATTCTCTTACAAAAATTTAAATTTATCTTAAACTAACTAGAATTATTCTTACATGACTGACTTCAATTTTATTACATTGAACCAATTGAATTATATTCTCTTAATGGACATTGAAAATTATTTTATAAAACATTCCTCAAAATTTATTTTATAAATAATTCTTATATAGAGAACATTTCTCTTACATGGACAGTGGGGTGAATTTCCAAACAAAAACCGATGCACACAAAAAATCCAATTAAAATCATAAATATGATGAGAAATTAATTGAAAGTTAAAACTAATTCAATAATATTTCATAAATTTGAATACATCAACATCAATGATTAAAAATAGATCCAACCCAAATAAATTTGAAAATTTAAAACATGTTTGATTGAACATTTTAATTCTAAAATGAACTCTTAAAACATTTCTTTTTATTTTTTAATGATAACCGCACCAAAATCAACTAAAATTAGTCATAAAAAATATAATTAAATTTCAATCAAATAAATTCAAATAAAAAATGTGTTGAAACATCAAAATTTTTATAAAATAGTTATAGAATTATAATTTCAACAAGAATAATGAAGAATGGATTATTTTACCAATTAATGCTCATTAGTGCTTCAAAAATATTCATATAATCATCAAGATGATGTGGAAAACATATATATAAATAGATACATGTCCAATTCACCCACAATTAAAACATTTCTCAACCTTAAGCAATCAATTTTAAAAAATTCAATATAGGAGAATAATTTTAAATGCTGAAAAGTTGATGTTCTTCTAAGAATTAGTTTTTAAAAACATTTTTCCCAATAAACCCTTTAGAGAATAAAAAATGATCACTATCTTAGAAACATGTATCTTGTTCAAAAGTTGTTTTTTATTTACAAAAATTATTAATATTGGAAATTATAATATAGTTTAAAAAAACATAAAAGTACATTTAATTAAGACTTGGAATGTTCTTATTACCTCTAAGATAATATAAAAACATAAATAAATTCCATAATAATTGGACACTCTGTTTGGATGAGAAAAATTAATAATTATAAGGTAGTATAAAAAACCATCCAAAAACATGAAGAATAAGATAATTAAAGAATGGAGGAAAAGTGACTCACCCTAAATTAGTATTTTCATTTTATATCATATTTAAATTCATAAATTAAAAGTTTAATACTCTTTCAAAAGGTTCAGAACCACTGATGATTCAAATCAAACTCCTAATGTTTGACTAAAGATAAAAAAAAGTAAGATAGAAAAAATTGATGAATCATATTATATGTAACATCCAATTATTTTTTTAGGTGCTTCTTATCACCTCTTTTGATAATTATTTATTTAGGGGGGTTTTAGGTGGTTTCAAAAATAAATTTGAAAATTTTGGAAGACTCTTGGGCTGTGCACAACCAGTGGACAATTTTCCTAGACCGTGCACCATGCCAGAAAACCCAAGTTGTGAGGGTTTTCATGGTTGGAACATGTTTTTAAAAAAATCACCCCTTTATAGGGTTGAATGGTTAGGTTTTATGGTTTTTAAAACTATGCATATATGCCTTGATAATCGTGCATGTATAATTATTTTATTCCAAAAAATGGTTAAAATTCTCAAACCACCCATTTGACCCTCCACTCAACCCTAGATTTCTATATCTCTATTTCCTAGGTTGAGAGGGCTCCTAGGGATCATTTTTTCTCCTCTAAACCCTTTCCAAGGTGGATAAATTCTTTTAGAATGTCATGTGATTCTTCTTCAATAAGATATCTTCTCTCGATCCTTCTCTCTCTCACTCTATTTTTCTACTCCTTATGGTTTTATATAACTCCATGTTATTGGTGGATCTAATCTCTATTATTTTTTATCTTAAATCTTGGTTTGATTCTTGGATATATAATTTCAATGTTCTTCATTGAAGTTTCCTGTTGTGGGTGTTGTGTTACGTGATCCCGTGATCTAAGGTAGGTGGATCCCTGTATGTTTTTCCAATTTATTTAACCCTAAATTGATTGATTTAAATTAAATTTCTTTCAATTAGATTATGAAAAAACCAATACACATTGAATTGGAATTGGAATCTTCTTTGGAATTAAAATTGGAGAAATCTCCCAATTCTAGTGAATTGGGGTGTGATTTAGATTTGATGGAATTTGAGGAAATTGAATTTTGAAATTGATTACTCCAAATTGGCTTGAATGTATTTGATAATAATAGATTGTATTTGTCTTTGAAGAAGGACTAAATTGATTAAAACCCTATTTATTGGTTTTTAAATAGAAATTGGCATATTGAAATGAACAAATGGGGCAATTTTTTTTTATTTTTTTCATAATTTTCCCTTTATGGATTGTATGAGAAAATGAAAGCCTATATAGTTAGTGAATTATTTGGGACAAACATGGTAGGTTGGGATTTACCGAGCATCAGATTAATGCTTTACAACTATATCATAAACTTATTGGATGATCTTATCCCTAGTGGGTTGTTCGTTAGTTCTCTTTGGCCGGTATCCGAGGGAATTCTGTGTATATTATCGTTATCACAATACGAGTGTGTGAGGATCCCATAAAATAGAAACATCATACCTCTTTGAAGATGACCATGATTATCATTTATGATTATTTCAATATATATACCATTTTTTAAAAAATTATTTACACATGACTTTTGAATTTATATAAAATATTTCACATAAATTGTTTATTAAGACATTATTTTAAATGATTCCTACAATTGAAAAGAAAAGCATGTTTTTTTATATGAGATATTATACTTTCATGTATATTTATTTAAAATTAAAATAAATTATTGGTTAATTATTATGTAATCTTATTATGTAATCCTTGGTGAGAACCTACTAGTATTTTTTCTCACACCTTCCCTTTACCTTCAGGTGTTTATATATTTCCTTATACCTGGTACGAGCAAGGGGAAACCACCACATGGAGGTGGTGATGGTTGATCTCTCAGGTCTTGGAGTGCTGTTTCTATTGAGACTTAGGTAGTTTTATATTGTTCTTTCTGGTACTTTATGGTTTTAGTTTGGGTTTATATACATATTTCACTTCTGGTGATATTCTTCCTATAGAGTTTTCTTTTGATAATAGTAAATTGTTTTAGTTTCTTCTTCTGTTTATGTGGAAAAACCATTACCACATTATCTTTATTGATTCCAGGTGCTAGTTGAAAACACTTATGGATCTAAAATGCCCTTTGGTCTATGTTATTTCTATCTTTGGTATCATTGTACCAGATTATCTGGGATGGTTTGTGGAAAATTGGTATTAGAGGTGCATGTTAAGCATATTTCCTTGATGTTAGTATGTTGTTATTTAATCTTATCGTGACTAAGAAGGTAGTTGTGAATGAGTGGTTGTAAAAATCTCATCATAATTAGCCTATATCCACCAGTGGTAGTTTTATAAAGACCGCTTAAGTATTAGTTATAGTCTTTGACCTAATTTTGATTTGGATAGATTTAAATCCAAATATTTTTTATCTATCCGACTTGATTAATTTCAATATTGCTCTTGTTTGAGTGTTTTTATGTATAACATTCTACCTTCCCCAATGTTGTATATTGATGTTGTGTAGTATCATGCCTCTAAGAATACATGTAAGTTAGATCTATGAGGAAGTTGTTGATGAACCATAGTGAGAAAATACTCTTATGGACTTGAATCTGATTGAGGTTATTGTGGATGTTTTCCAAGCTCTAGGACAAGCACTTTCACCCTTTCATGTTTGGGATTTGGTTTTGTAACCTCAGAGGGATGAATTAATGTTTCATTCTTAAGAATTACTTCTCTAGTATACACCAACATTCCAAGGATCAAACCATCATAAAAAGGATGAGGATTAGTTGATAAGGGTTTAACATTAATTTTATTTCTTGGATATTCCTATTCTATCAAGGTGAAATGTAACACCTTCAAGATAGAGGGACCTATTAAAAGATAGTGGGACACCATGGTTATGAAAAATAATCATGATTTATTTGAGTGGAAATAATTTAATGACCTTTTAACCAACCATTTCTACGTATATTTTATTGTCTTGTCTAAGGATATCGAGTTATTCAAGCATGAGAAAGGTGATAGAACTATGCCAAAATATGAAAATCTATTTATTGAGCCTGTGTAGTTCTCACATGAGATTATATTGAATGAGAAGATAAAGACACAATGGTTTGATATGGGACTTTAATAGGATATTCATTCTCAGGTTTTATTTCTAAATCTCCCTTCTTATTATGATGTTTTGGATAGAGCGTTGATGATTGAGATAGACCTTGTTGGTAATTCTGGGTTGACATGAGTTACTTTTTCTCCCAATTAAAGTATTGTGAGTTTAAATAAAGGGAATAGGATGCAAGATTATTCTCAAGGTGGTTCTTGAAAGTTTTTTTCTTCTATACCGATTATAGTTACTGGAAGAGGCCCTTTGATTTGCTACCAATGTGGAAAGCCTAGGCACTCAAAATAGGTTTTCATTGAGTCACCCAAGGTATTTGGTTCCTATGAACACATAGTTCACTTGAAAAAGAAATGTTATGATTATTATTTTCCTTATAGTGGAATGATGTCATCTTCACAAAAAAATTATTGTGGTGCAATCAGATGCTTTAAGGACTAAGGGCTTCCAGCCAAAGAAATATAGAACCACCCTTCTTCACACAGTGTAAGAGTCTCCCGGGGAAGCAGATATGAGTTCAATTACTATGATAGGTACCGTCACTATTGCCTCATCTTTAGTGAATGATTTATTTGATACAGGTGCATCTAATCCCTTTATTTCAACCCAAATTTTGAGTCTTATAAATCTTCCTACAAAACATTTATCTTATGTGATAGATATTAATACAACCCTATAAATAAAGATAGAGCAGGGTCTTCATTTTCCTACTTGGGTTTTCTATTTATTAGAGATTGATCTTACTTGTGATTTTTGGGTTCTCAACATAAAATCTATTGACATCATATTCCAGATAGATTGGATCATTTTTAATAAATCCTGAATTGATTTTTATCTTTGATAGGTCTCCTTTACAAAACTAAATAGAGTTTGCTATATCTTTTAGGGATAATGGGGCTCGAGGTCTAGTATAGTAGGAAATTATTATCCATAATTAGGGAAATTAATACCCATGTTTTCTTTTGATCTGGAGAGATAATCTTTGAGTGGGGATCTCCCTACATTTTGTATTGATTTTCACAACATTTTTTCTTATAAATTCTCTGGTCTACCACTTGTAAAGGAGTGAAAGTTTTCTTTCGATTTAGTACTGAGTAATTAGTTAGTATATATTCATTCTTACCAAATGGAACCAGATAAAATTAAATATTTCAAGATTTGGTTGAATGACCTATTAGATAAAGGCTTTATGCACACAAGTGTGTCACCTTGGGTGGAACCTATTCTTTTTGATAATATATATTATGGGTCACATCACCTCTATATTGATTACTGAAAACTCAATCGAGTAACAGTAAATAAAAAGTATATATTTCAATGGATTGATTATATGTTTTATAAGTTTAGGGGGTGTAGTGGTTTTCAAAAATTAATCTTTGATTTGGTTATCATCAATTGAGAATAAAAGAATATGAAATTCTGAAAACTGATTTTCAAAGAAGGTATGTTCATTATGAGTTCCTTTTTGTGTCATTTGGTCTAACCAATGCTTCTGTACTATTAATGTATTTAATTAACAAGATTTTCCATGAGTATCTTGATACATTAGAGGTAGTCTTCATGGATGGAATATTTGTTCACTCTATGTTTGAGGATGATCATGTGCGCCATCTGAAAGAAGTTATAGAATTGTTGATAAATCACCTACTTTATGAAAACCTATTCAAAAGTAATTTATAGATTCAAGAAGTGAATTTATTGGGAAATATGGTGTCATAACATGGTATCTCAATTGATACTAATAAGGTTAAAGGTGTTATGACATGGGAACAACCATTAAATGTTTTTGTGATTCAAATATTCTAAGTTTTAGAAGGATATTAACATCGGTTTGTAGAGGACTTCACAAATTTGGATTCTCCAATGACTTATCTAACTTGGTATGAAGTAAAGTTTTATTTGGATAAGAAATTCCCAAGTTATTTTTTTAGCTAAAAAATCTTTTGACAAAGGCATAGGTGTTGACTCTTCTAGAGTCTGAGCAGTGCTAAGTGGTCTTCTATAATGCATCTGGTTCAGGTCGGGGTTGTGTTCTTATGCAAGGTGATCATGTCTTTACCTATGGATCTTGGCAGATTAGGCCACACAATAAGAATGATGTGACCCATGACCTTGAACTCACAAATGTGAAGTATTCACTTAAAAATTTGTGCTATTCACTTTTTGGATAAAGTTTTACCATGTATTCCTACCAGAAGATCTTTAGTTATATCTTCTGTCTAAAATATTTGAATACACTATAGAGTTTTTGGTTAGAGTGCCTATAATCCTTTAAGTGAGACATCACCTATACCCCGAGGAAAGGAAATGTAGTTGTAGATACATTGAGTAGTTAAATTCCAACCTAGTCCATGGAAGAATCATCAGAATAGTGGAACTTTATAGATCTTTTTGAAAAGTTTCATATATGAGGATGAGTATCTAGGGATGAGGTTTTCTTAGAGAGTGATCTGCTGACCTACACTCTTCTCAAGATGTTTTTTTCAGTAAAAACAACTTGATGATGAATTCTAAAGTATTATGAACTTTCTGTATGGTGGATAGACTATTTCTGGGTGGTCATTATCCATATAGGGTATCCTATGTTTATAGAATTGGTGTTTCATACCTTCTCCTATGAGGAAATAGATTATGGTTTATTTCTATAATTCATAATAGTATTTTTATTGAGAAACCACAAATATGTTCTATGACATGTTGTGACAATTCTACTGGACAATTATGATATGGGGAATTTTTTATTTTGTCTCTCATTTTTATACATTCCAATAGGTCAAAGCCAAGCACTAGAGATCTTATGTTTTTCTACAGCCACTTCGAGTACTAACTTTGAATTGGGATGTGATCTGTATGGACTTTGTGGTTGGGTTTCCACATAACTAAAAAAGAAGAATATGATATGGGTTGTGATTGATAGGCTAACTAAATAGGATCACTTATTACACAAAGTTCCATCTGCTACATGAAAGATATTGTTCATTTTCACAGAGTTCCATCAACAAAAATATCTAATTGATATCCCTAATTTACTTCTACCAATTAGAGATGCCTTCAAGAGGTACTGGGATTTTAGGTTTGTTTGAGTATGGAATATTATCCATAGATGAATGGCCATGCAGAAAGAGCTATACAGATTCTTGAGGATATGATTTGGGTCTTTTTTCTTAACTTTGGTGGATCTTGGGATGAACATTTGGGGTTGGTTGAATTTTCTTATAATATAGTTACTGTTACAAAATCAGGATGGATCCTTCTAAGGCCTTGTATGAATAGCCTTACAAATCTCCATTTTGTTGGTCATAGATCAATGAAAGTTCCTTTATTGAAATGATCTTTTTTTAAGATATGGAAAAAAATATTCAGTTGATACATCAGATAATTTTGATGGTATATATCTGGTATAAGTCTTATGTTTATCTTCTCCATAGACTATTGAAATTTTTTGTTAGTGACATGGTGTTCTTGAATGCTTCACCCTGTTTGTATCATACAAGGCTTGGGTGGAAGGGAAAATTGATACTCATTTTGTGGGACCATTCAAGGTTTTTGATAAGGTGGTGAAAGTGTCTTATAATTTAGAAATTATTCCTCAGCTGACATTGATACATAATGTGTTCCCTGTATCTCATCTATGAAAGTATGTTTAGGATCTATCACATGTTTTTAGCTAGAGAGATTTTAATGTTGAGTATGATTTATCTGTGACCCAACATCCAGTCAAAATAGTTGATCATGAAACCAATGTACATATTAGGAGGATGAAACTTTTCGATCTATTGCTATTACTGTATGGTTTTGATACTCATGAGACATTGGAGAGAAATGCACTAATGAGAGAGCAGTGACATGATCTTTTTGTCATGGAGACTTCTTAATAGGATTTCTAGGGACATAAAGATTCTATGGTGGGAATTTTGTAACATAATTATACTATTTTTAGGTACTCCTCAACCACTATTTTTTCATGATTTATTTGGGGTTTGTCTTAGTAGGTTTTTGGAATAAATTTGAATGTTTTTGAAGGAACTTGGGCTCTGTGCAGTTATCGCATGATTTTCCCAAACCGTGCACCCTACTAGAAAAAACCATGAAATCCTAGGTAGTGAGGGTTTACATGGTTGGTGAACAATTTTCTAAATCATGTTCCCACCCAGCAGAAACTATTCACTCCTTTAGAGGGGAACACATTTAGGGTGCATATTTGGAAAATCGTGTGACCCTGACCAACTAAATGTGTGTGTAGAATTATTGTATTCCATTTTTTTAAGATAATATCAAACTCCACATTTGACCCCCCACTCGATTATAACTCTCCATATCTTGATTTCCTAGCTTTATAGGTTTCCCAATAACCCATTTTGGCTCCTAAAAACCCATTCCATGGTGGATCGAAGCTTAGAAAACCTTATGTGATTTCTCTCTGATAAGAGATCCTCTCCCAATGCTTTTCTACCACACTATATTTTCCTCCTCTGAATTTGTTAGATCTCCATGTTTTTGTAGGATCTAATCTAAATTTTTTTAGATGTTGAATATAGGTCTGATTTTTGGATCTCCATTGTCGACATTCTTAGATGGAGTTTCCTGTTATGGGTGTTGTGTTACGTGATCCAGTGATCTAAGGTAGTTGGTTATATATAAGTTTGAATAATTGATCTAAACCTAAATTTCTTTATTTAAATTTAATTTAATTCAGTTGGATTATGAAAAACCTAGTTTATATCAAATTGGGATTTGAATTTAATTTGGCATGAAAATTACAAGAAATCCCCAATTCTAGTGAATTGGGGAGTGATTTAGATTTTATGAAATTTTTAGGATTTGATTTATAGAAATTAAATTGTGAAATTGATATTTTAGAAAATGGATAAATCTGTTTTGATAATAATCCATTAGTTTTATTATTCAAAAAGGAATTAATTAATTAAAAACCATGTATTGGTTTTTAAAGAGAAATTTGGAAATTGAAATGGAAAAATGGGGCAATTGTATTTTGAATAGTTTTGAAATAATTTTCCCAAAATGGATTGTTGTTTGAGCTTATGAAAGGCTATGTAGTTAGTGAGTTATTTGGGGAAAACATGCTTGTTTTGAATTTCCCTCGCATTGAATTAATGTTATGTAACTCTAATATAAACTTATTGGCATATATTATCCCCAATGGGGAGTTGGTTAGTAATATTTGGCCAGTCTTTAAGGGATGTGTGAACACATTGTCATTATCTCAATTTGAGTGTGTGAGGATCCCATAACCAAGAACTATCGTATCTATTTGAATATGACCATATTTCTCATTTGTGATTATTATGATATATATTATATTGTTTTTAAAAATGATTTATGCATGCCTTTTGAATTTATATAAACTATTTTATATAAAATTTTAATTAAAACATAGTTTTAAATGTTTCAATCAATTGAAAGTAAAATCATGTTTTATTTTAAATATTATCTTGTACTTTCATGCCTATTTATTTAAATTTTAAAGCACTATTGGGTTAATTATTATTGCATCTTATTATGGAATCCTTAGTGAGACCCTACTATGATTTTCACTCACACCTTACCTATGCCTTCAGGTGTTTGTAAATTTGCTTTTTCTAGGTTCTATTATGGGTAAAGAACCACTATTAGGTGGTGGTTTTTTATATCTATGGTCTTGGAGTGTCGTGTCTATTAGGACTTGAGTTGTTTTATCTTATTCTTTTCAGTACTTTATAGTTGTATATTGGGTTTATATACCTGTTTTACTTATGGAACTATTCTCCCTATGGAGTTTTATTTTGATCATAATTACTTGTGTCTATTTTTTCCTTTTTTTATATGGAAAACCATTCCCACTTCATCTTTTTGATTCTAGGTACTAGTCTCCGACCTATGAGGATCAGGTTTTCCCTTCAAGCTATGTCAGTGTTAGCTCATGTATAAGTGTACCAAGGTATTCAGGATAGTATGTGAAATTTTATACATTAGAAATTAGAAAAAATTTATCCTCTTTTAAGGTGAACAATTAGTTCTCACATTGTAATGGCCCATGTTTTTATCCAAGGTGAAATTCCAAGTTAATTTGAATTTTAGAATTTACTGGACATGAAATTTTTTAAAAACAAGCTACAAAATGGAATTTAAAGAGGTGTAACACTGAAACATGTTTTTTTGGACTTGGATAATTACATAAGGGATTTCTCGGGTGTCTTGTCGAGTTTCAAGAGCACTGGGTTTCAGAAATAAAAGGTTTGGGTGCTCTGAATAGTGAATAGGGTTTGTCTCAAACCGTGTATCCCCTAGCAAGAACCATGAAACTTATGAAGGTGAGAAGATTTGAAGTGCATAAGATGCACATGGTTTATCCAAACTATACACCTATCCCACATAATTAGTGCCACTTAGGTTATACCCTCGCACTATTCACAACATGGTTTGTGCACGGTTAGGGTAATCGTGTGGCATAAACCATGAGAGGTGGTTTCTTAAGGAATGGGTGTTGCACGCTTGGTGCACAGTTTGGCCAAACCGTGCGACCAAGTTTTTAGGGGTAAAATGACTATTTTACCATTAATGAAACCTTTAATTATTTTTTCATTCTTTTTCTTCTTTCTTCATCTCCACCATCTGGGTGAGGTTCTCTCCAGGAACCTTGGTTTCCTCCTCAATACTAATATAGGCATGGAGAACTCTTCTTTGTCTGTTGTTCAAATTTTTCTTCATCAGTCTCTGTGGATCTACATAGGTAACCTATTTGATCCTATCTATTCTATTTCAAGTTCTTCATTCCATATAATATTCTATTTTAGTGTATCTCATTTTCCCTATTTTTAAAAAGAATTTTCATTTCATATATTTCATTCAAAATGGATCAAATAAGAGCTTGATGTTGGGTGAGTGATACATCCTAAGTTTGAGGTAGTTGATATATGACTTATTCCTAATGTTTTTTTTCGATTTATAGATTTTGTAGTTGTGCTAAAAGCTGGCCTTTGATTATCATTTCTTTATAATTGGTTCCTTCATATCAAAATTATCATCACACCTAGAGGCACTCTTTATAATCCTTTTTAGTAAATTATTGGATGATTACATAAACTATGAACACCCCTTGATTTTTTCGATGTTAATTGACCTTTATAATTAAATTTTTTAAATGCCCGGAACACCTTCTAAGTGTTCGACTTGGATTGATAATGGTTTTTCCCCTTGTAGACACTTTTCCAAGAGATAATGGAACCTCATAATTTTTATATTGAATTTTTATAAATTGAATTTCCATGTTGGGTAGTTTTTCTAAAATTATTCTTCTGATAAATTGAATTATTATTCTTGAATGAAATACATAATTATGATAAATGAATTGTTTATGAACAATGTAATGTTTTCATAATAAAACCCCTTGATGGATGTGTGTTGTATTTTAAACCAAAAAAGTATTGATTAGTGATATAAATAAATTTAAGCATGTTGCATTGGTTTTTCTCTATGATTTAATGTCGATAATATATATGGAATGCCTGTACATAGCCTTCATTCAATTTATTAAATGAAAATTTCCCTCATTTGATAAATTTATAATTTGAACCAAGAACTTTCTAAGTGATTGAATTGATTTTTAAATGGGATTAACCATGTAGGTAATATCCCAGCTAACCATAGAACCTATGAGGTCCCCATTGAGCCTTGTAATTAAATTTTCATGGTTATTTAATTAAATGGAGTGGTTTAATAAGAATAGTTTTTTCATGATGTCCTTCTCTAATTCACTGTATTAAATGGATTCATTGAAATGGAATTGAATAGGGTGGTATGATCACACCTCCTATTATAATTTAATAAGCATGATTCATGTGAATTGAATTATATGTTTTAAATTAAAAGTCATGTTCATGATGTATGACTTCCCTTGTTAAATTTAATGTTTATAATTAAATTATTTAAAAATGGGTAGCAAGGCCATTCTGTTTATTGCATGCTATGTACATTTCATTATTGGAATGTTATGCCTTGTTGATAATGGATTAATGAATGTAGATAAGAGAGTTATTTTCCTTTGTATTATGTTATAAAAATAATTAAGACTTGCTTATATATATGGGATTGATAAAATAGATAGATTGGAGGAATTTCATCATGCCAATTATAATTATATTATGAATTTATGTAGGTTGTGGAATGATGGTAAGGGTTCTGTTGATCATAGAAGTGTCACTCTCCCTTACATTAGGTGTTGCGTTTATGGCATCTCACACCAGGGATACTATATGGACGATGGGATTACGAACCACATTCCATGATTAGAGAGTTACCTTGGGGGATCACTCACCATCCTGAGTGTTGTTTCATCACATATCTCACACTATTGGGTTCTTGTAAATGTAACCTATTTCATGATCATATAGGCTCATTTAGACTGAATATGGATGTTTGAGTTATGGCTGGGTACTATCAAAAAATAGTATTCCAGGTATATGGCCACTTACATCCACAAAAACTTATTTTATATAGGTGGATTCAATATATAACTATTTTTTATACATATATATTATTACTATATATGTGTAGTAACTGATCAAACAATTATTCTGGTTATGAGATGAAGCAGGTATAGCTGTCAGGTTCTTTTTAGGAACTTGGGTGGGATGTTGTTTATTTATTCAACATTGCTTTTTTATTTTTCTTCTTATACCTACACACTGCTTTACATTATATTTCATGAATTGGATTTAGTCATATACATTGTGTGTGGGAACCTACTGGGATTATTATCTCACACCCTACTTGGACCACCATCACATGGGGGTACCTGAGTTGGCCTTTTGTTCATAGGACGTTGAACATTTTCTTGTGTTGTTTTGCTTACACCTAGAGTTAGGAACACAAGACTGGGATGGATATTAGGATACTCGTGGAGATTGCTCATGGAGATTTAGTTTCCTTTTCTAATTTACTATATATTTTCACATTTTATGTCTACTAATTTATTTTTTCCATTTTCTGAACATGCACGCATCTATTTCATAATGGTGTTGGACATTATTTTACATCTAGTTTATATTATTGTTATATTGCTCTATCTTTCATTTATTACTTCTTCTGTTGTTAACTTTTTTTATTATTTGTTACACCATTTTGATACTATGATAATGAGGTTACAATCTACCCATTATCACGTACTTACACCCTTACTGTTAGTCGGTTGCCTCGGGAATACGGGGAGGTGCACTTGAGGCCATGTGACCCACAGGTCTGGCTACTGTATTAGTGGTCAGTTAGGCCAGGACATTACCAAGTGGTATCAGAGGGGTTTATGTTTTCTTTGGTCTTACTATCTTTGGATGATATATAGGAGACTTGTAATGTGTCAACACTTGGTAAATAGCCATGTCTTGGACTAATCACCCCACCCATGGGGAAAATTCCAAGTTTCTAGGAAATAGATTGATGTTCATGTCATCTGTTATTATATTTGATATGATTTTATCTTTAATGATTTTTGTACTTTCTAATTCATATTGATTTATGAGACTTTTTTTATTTTTCCCTTGTCCCAGTATAGAAATGATGATGCTTTTCATGCATTATATAGGCACATAGAAAATTGACATGTCATGCATATGCTATGCCATGTAGTGTCATTTTTAGATTTCTTACTAATTTTAATTTTGTGCCTTGACTGCATTCCATGAATTTTATTCATTAGAAATCCTATTATATGACATTCTAGTTATTTTAGTGATATTCTTAGTTATGTGCCTATTTAGGTATCTTCTTTAACATGCTTGCTTGTATAACATAATTAAATCATTCTATGTCATTCTTCTTGATTAACTTTTCATGTCTTGCCTATATACCATAATTTTAAGCTTATTATCATACTATATGTGTTTATTTATCACAATAACATGCCTCTTTTTATTGTAAATGTGTAATTAGATGCATGGTCTAAATATATTGGTTTTGATTAAATGGAAACATGTATTCGGTTGAATGGTGTATGGGCACCTTATAATTGGGAAAATGTAACCCATGTATTCAAACCATATTTTGAGCTTGTAAATACATATAAAGACCATAGATAAAATGTTAAAGGTTGTTAAAGTTTAAATGATAAAATGATTTGGTTGTGATTAATGGGATCCATATAAAAAACTATAAAGTGCATGGGTGCTTTATGGATTGGTAGATGACCACCCATGTAACTAGATCATTAAATATGATTAGGTTATATCCAAAAAGGTATTGGTTTTGATTAAATGGGAGATACACTTTAGTCAATAATGTGTATGGGCTTTGTATATATTGGGGTGGTGTAAACCCAAGTAATTGAGCCATTGTTTATATAAACATTGTTTGTTCTAGAATGTATAAAAATTATAAGGTTTAATTTTAATATGAAATGAATTGGATATGTTATTAAATTCAGAAATTTACCTAAGTAGTTCATTTAGGGCATGTTTCTTATGATATAAACCTCTACGGGTGTTTTGAAAACATTATTAATTAAGAAAATACTATTGGGTTTCATTTTCATGTACCCAGGTTATCTTAATAGGACCCTCATAGGTCACCTTATCTATTAAAATAAATTTATGATAAATTATCGTATTATGATGGGATGTATAATTTTTTAATTTTTTAAAAAATAAGTTTGATAATACTTTCCTATATACCTCAGGGTTTTGTTTTGAATATTTTAAATGTTAAAAAAACTAATGTAAATAAATATAAAGTCTTGAAAATGGAACCCTAGGTGGTGTCCATTATTTAAACCCTCGTGTATGGTTACTTTTATTTTCTCTTTGAGTTTCCATAGAACAAAAACATGAGAGTTTTACATAGACCCTTGTCTTTTTAGAAATAGATTAAATGATAGGCGTAGGGCCCAGTGTAATCTGTTGGCGTGACCTATAGATAGGGTTGATGTTTTTTCTTTTGAAAGCAGGAAAACCCGAGGTAGGTATCACCCTTAGAGATAGAATTCCTTGCTTATCCTTTGATTTTTTTGACGTTTGGTGTTGTCTGAGGGCCATTTTCCTTAGTAGGACTTGTATCTTCTAAATGACACCCTTTTGTGTATGGGAGGTCATGGTATCCTTGACCTTGTTATGGGTGGGAGCATCAGGTAAAGACCAGTTTTATCTGGTTAGACATGCCTCGGGCATGGTCATCCACTTCATAGGTTATTTAACCCTTTCTCTTCCTCTGTGATGGGCGACATGGTACATCATCACCCAGGTTAAAGGTCGTATGGGGAAATATGACTTCGTGTTAAATCTATTATATAGAATATCAGATACTTGAATTCATAGGGATGAAAATAATATGGGTAGTATGTCATTTTATTCTATAACATAAAGGTAGTATGTGTTCATGTGTGTAGTTCCTATCAAGTTCTAAATGATATAACAAACCATTTTGGTTTGGTGAAATTGTTATCCTTGTGCTATTAAGTACGTTATCTACTAATCTTTATAGCAGGGTGACCTGGGCATTAAAGGAATCAAGTTCATACCAATGCTCGAGATGATTTTTTCAAGAGGATTGGGTGTTTTGACACATCAGTCAGGTTGGTTTTGGCTTTCAGTTGAACTTCTTTGACGTGGTGATCATGACTCGGAGGAGTGACACACTTATGTTTAAGGTGAATCTAATCAAGGGATCTTGTGAGTGTATTGTCTTAATATTTTCTTTCGATGACTATGAAACTCCTATGGTTGGGATGATTATGTTGTTTCTGGAAAAAATGTACCCTTCCAAGTAAAAGGATACAACCAAAGAGGACATCTAAAAATGCCCAGTCTTACATGAATGACTTTGGGGATGGTGATGCTTGTAAATGTTGATTCTTTCTTGGAATCATGACTTTTATGTGGTTTTTTGTGTATGAAACTCTTTAGAGACACCATTTGTCTTAGATGAAATTTGGTGGATGAGTTTGAACAACCAAAAATTACCTCAGGTGGTGAAGGCCTATGATTAGATTGTGTTGAAGTGCTGACATGTGATGTTGAGGTTCTTTCAAGGGAAGTCGACTAGTAGTGGTTCAAAAGATAATCTTGGTAATATTCTATATCCTCTAAGTGTATTATGGATTACTGATGAGCATGTCCCCTATCCTGATGTCATCCGTGATTCACTAAGAGTGTGTTGGTCTTACATCATGCTAAATGTTGGAAATCTATTAGTCATATTTGGGTGTTTTCTTGGTGTTTCATGTTGGATGTGTAGTTTATATCATGGATTGGTTAGACTTGAGTGATACCTAGATTCCCATGTAGGAATTTATTGGATTAAATATTAGACACCATCCATTTCCTTCGACTTGACCTCCAGGTGGATGCTGTAATGGGATCATTCAGTGATATGAAGTGGACGTATTGTCTTTGTAACAATTTATCACTAGTGAACATGGCGTGCGTAATACCTTGGTTAGTTCCTTAGACTTGAGTTCTTTGAATCTGAGGTTATCCTATACTTTTCATTGGGCTCAGGTGTAGTGAATTAATTGGTCAAGTGATGGTTTAACTGAGGAACATTTTCATAAGTCGGGTGTGGACTTTGGTGAGCATCCCCATTGTAAATGCAATGGGCCTTGGAAGAAGGAATTGTGGTTCACTTATTTCTCATCATCCATCGAAGTCGGGAATTTCAAGAATAATCAGCTATAGGTGGCTTGACTCATGGTTCTCCTTATCAATGAGTATAGTTGGTGAAAAACCATTTTGAACCACATAACCAAGATAAGGTGGGTTTGATCTATAGGTCACCAGTGTCTTTCATTGAAAGTGTTCATGATCGATTTTAGTTAGGTCAATCGGGATTCAAAAATTTCTTTCAGATAGGTATCTATTTTGACCTATTATGTAATCAGGGTTCATCCAGTTGAATAAATCATGCATGGTTCATCTCTATAATACTTAGAGGCATGCTCTAAAAGGAAATTTTGTTGGTGGTAAGTGTCATGGTTTTCAATTGGCCCCTTATGATGTTAAGGTTGATGGTGGGGTGTACCCTTGTCTAAATGTTTAACACGATGATGACATGATCCTTTATCTATCTAAAAGCGATTGAATAAATCCATTTTTGATGTTTTAATAGGTAAATGAGCATTGTATCAAGGTTTAATGGCATAAGTGTCATGTTCTTAAGTAATTATTTGAGGTGCATTGGGTGTTTAGAAGTGCAGCAAAACCATTTGAACTTAGATTCATGAACCTCATAGATCAGGTGATGTATTATTAATTCCAGAAGGATTCTTGGGGAAAAGAATTTCTAAGGGGGTGAGGTTGTAATGACCCGTGTTTTTAGCCGAGGAGAAATTCCACAGGAATTTGAATTTTGGCATTTACTGGATGGGATGTTTTTAAAAATGAGCTTCTGAATAGAATGCCGAGAGATGGAACACTTAAACTTGTAGTTTTTAGACTTGGATAAATGGACAAGAGGTTTCTTGGGTGTCTCGTTGGGTTTCAGGAGCACCGAGTTCTGAATATAAAAGTTTTGAGTGCTCTGAATACGGTGCACAGTTTATCTTAAACCTTGCGGCCCCCAGCAGAAAAATGTATAGATTATGGAGGTGAGAATATGTAAAGCACATCGGATATGTATACTTTACCCAAAACGTGTGCCTATCCTGCAAGGTTGGTGTAGCGACCTGGTTTTTTCCTTTTCAAATAATAGAATATTTCAATATATATATATATATATATATATATATCCAAATCTAGGTGCTGAGATGGCATGAAATCCTAAGGCCTAGTGTTCCTTGAATAAATTTTATAAAAATATTACATATATTTTATACTATTCACATAAAGGGAATGATATAAATCTCAAAATATAAATCGTATCAGAAATCTAAGGCCATTATTGAGTTTAGAATGTGGCATTTACCTTAGGCAGGACATAACTTTTATCAGCGCGGGTCTTATGTAGAAAAAGTCACGGAGGAGAAAACAATAATAAAATAATTAAATTGTTGAAATTTTTCTGAATAACTTTTGAAAAGGGACTTGGATTGGAAATCTAAGACCACTGTTGGGTTTATAATATGGTGTTTTACCTTATCACGACCTAAAGTGAGAGGGTGCAGGATGTTCAAATCCTGTGATCATTGGAAAGTGTTTTATTACAATCATATTAATGGTTAGTTATGAGGATTTTTTAGGGTTTGGATTATAAAAACCTATCACTGGTATAACTCCCTCCTCTCCTTCTGTTGTAAAATCTATGTCGGATTATTTATGGATCGTGAAGGTGTTTCAGATCCAATTAGTTAGAGTGTGACAAACGAAAAGGGTCAAAAAATATAGGTAGGATTCTTATTTCAAATTTAGAATTCTTAAATGATTTTTTTGATTGTCAAAATTGATTCATGATCATTTCCACTACTTTGAAAGTCTTTTTGGATGTCCATAACAACACATCCATCAACCGATCTGTTTTTAGATCCCCTTTAATTGTGTTTTCTTCATCCATTCTTCACCATTATTCAACGTTAACTTTTTTCCAGGTCGAAATGTTGAAGAATTTTGGAGTGAATCATAGTTCAATGTAGTTCATGATCCAAGGATTCTAGATCTATGATCATTTATAGTTTTAGGCACCAGAGGATGCATAGTGGTCTGTTGAAATGATCACGTATTTTCGATACATTGAAACATCGATGAATCTTCGAGTGGGGCATGTGTCTGTGTAGATCGAGACCAAGGACCCCAAATCTGGTTTCATTTTCAATTTTCAATCACCAGAAGAGGCCATATTATCCATTGAAATTACCACAGGTTCATTCTGGTCAAAGTGTCATAAGTTATCTAGGTGGAGCCATGGAGTGTGCGGGAGATGGTGGGTTGGTGGATACGGCTGGAGGCGGCGGCATGGGGTGTGTGGTGCGTGGAACTGCTGGCTTGCGAGGGGTACAAGGAGGCAATGGTGGCGACCCTGAGTGGCTGAAGAGGAGCTTCTCGAGGTGTTCAGATCATGGAAGAGGGTTTCAGGCCATGGAACTAGGCCAATTTGAGGCGGTGGGCTGAGCCGGGGCGAGCTGCCTGGGCTGGGCTAATGCGGGCCAGGTTGGGCCAAGGTGGGTTCAAACATCCATATCTCCTAAATGGAGCATCATTTTTATGTGCCGTCTATGGAGATGTGATCTTACTTTTGAGATAGAACTTTTAATTCTAGCTTAAAATTTTTAAGATTTAGGCTTATGGCTTAGTTGGAAGAAACACCCAAATAATAATAATAATATATTATTATTAAAAATTTGACATGCCATAATTTCTGCATGCAACGTCCAATTGATGCACCATAAGAAGTGTTGTAATCCTGATTTTGAGGCAGACATTTCATGACCAATTTCAGGTGTTTAATCTAAAAAAAAGTTGTGGGCCACACAAATCCTGATTTGGGTGTGTTGCAGTGAAATGTGACTTCTTCACCAGGTGCCTGTTTGGGATGAATGAATAGTCAATCCAATGCGTTTTTATATGAGGATCATAATAGTGTGATATGTATGATTTATTTCAGGATCGAGGCATGGGTCCATGAAACATTGTTCATGTATGATGCTGAGCAATGCATCTTCTTCACCAGGTGTCTGATTCAGGCAAATCAATAGTCGATCATGTGTGCTTTTCCTAAACGATCACAATGGTGTGATCTATTTGGTTATCTGGGGCCGTTTGAGGAGGATTATTGGTAGAATTACCTTTTTCCCTTTAGAAAAAAATCAAGCAATGTGTGATGGTCATCATTTTGGGTTAGATGTCACATGTACTCTAGTAGTACACTAGAAAGTCTAGGGGTAATTGTGCATATTTTAGTACCCAATCATGGATAGGTACACATCCAAGTAATGAGGTGCAGTCACATATCATCTAGGACTCACATGTGTCGTGTACCACATTATTAATCTTCTATCTCTTGTATATCTTTTTTTGGACTCAGATTTTTTTCTTCAAGGAGTCTATCCTCAGTGTTTTTCACATAGAACGTGATGGTTCCCACTGTAGTGGATTTCATGATACGATGTGAGATGTTTCGAGCATGATGCATATCTGAGGTGATGCTTAATGACGACTATGATCAGGAAGAATCACAAATGCTTCTTCTAGAGTAGAACCCCCCATCAACATGGGCATAGACCCTCTACAGTTACTATCATGACCCATCCCCTGGGACCCGTGTTGTGACTACCCGAAGCCTGACTTCCATAGGCTAGGGGCTAGCGATTAGCACCGAAAAGTTTTATCCCTATAATGGGAAGGAATTTACTTTAAACTTGTACAAACACACAATCCAAGAACACAAAAATAAGCAACCATGAAGTAAACTGCTATAGTAAAAAAGTGTACTGAAAGTAAAGGGGCCGAAATACTAGATTAACTGAAAAATACAAGTACAATTGAAAAGAGAAAAATATTTTCGAGATCGTCCACTGAGGATCCTGCCTGAAGGGTAGGTACAACACAAGATTAGTAGTCACTGCAGCACGTCACATCAAATGGTCCACCTCTGAGCATCTTCCAGCCCTGGCTCTCTCAGCCTCAATCAACGTTGTTTTTCATCTCCACAAGACACAACAAGGTGCAGACATAGCCCATGTAGGGGTGAGTATAACAATACTCAATAGGGACCCTGAGGCCCTCGAAGGTCTCCCAGAGTTACACAAAGGATAAAACACAAAGCAAGACCTCAAACACAAAGCACGAAGCATTCATCAACTCAACTTAGGTATATTCCCATAAATATACCTAATTTATCAAAATATATTCATCTTGTTCATGATGAAACATAAGGCTCTAACTTTTAATCCATTTAAACAACTGATCCATGAAGTAAGAATACCACAAAGGTAACACCATGAAGGTGAGAGTACTGCAAAGGAAACACCACAAAGGTAACACCATGAGGGTAAGAGTACCAAAAAGGTAACACCATGAAGGTAACACCACGATGGTAGTAGTACCACAAAGGTAACACCATGAAGGTAAAAGTACCACAAAGGTAATGAATCATCTCACACCAGGTATATAACTCAACTACAAAAGTACAGATGATTAGATGTAAATCTAGATCATCTGATTATGTCGCGAGGCTCTACTGCTGACCAACAGATGATCGATAGATGCTGACCCACGTAGGATTGCTAGGCGCTGACCCACACATTATTGATAAATGATGAACCACATAAGATTTCTATGACCTAACCCACACATGATCGATAGATGTTGACCCACACATGATCGCTAGGTGCTGAACCACACATGATCGATAGATGCTGACCCACACTGGATTGATGTTCTTTCTTCACATTACATTCAGCCACGAGATTTCCGAACTAAGAACTCTTGATTCCGGGAGGATCCTCTCCTCAATCCATCGGTCATACATCAACCTCCAAGAAGTTCTAAAAATAAGTATCCCAAAGGACTACCATGTCGTAAGGGTTCCAACGTGACAAACGGCGCGTCAATCGGACGAACGGTCTGTAACCTATAAGCATTTTAGTACCAAGGACCCGGTTGGATTCGGGTTTGATCCAACCCAGCTAAACTTCAACTTTCTCCAACACTCAAGTGGAGTATACCAAAAGGACCATCTCTCTCCAATGGTCTAAGCATCATAGATGGTTCATCAAATGGATGCTCGGACTTCAAGTTATGGTCCTTTAGGTGAAACTGGGCCTGGTTGGGTTTGGGTCCAGTCCGACCCGGTTGGACCGACCCAGCCTAACCAAGATTGAGTTGACCCAAATCGTATTGGGTTAACCCAATACGCTTCGGGTCCGACCCAGCAGGGCTGGGTCATGTCGGGCTCGGCCTGCTGGGTGGCGAACCGGCCCGGCCCGCCTGGGCGGTGCGGCCCGCTGGGCTGGCGTGACCCGGCCCATGGAGTTGCACGACCCAACCCACTGAGGGGCTTAGCCCAATAGAGGTGCATCCCACTGGGGCTCACGTGGACCGTCCCTCAGAGGGGTGCGGCCTGTTGGAGGTGCGACCCATTGGGGCTCGCGCTAGCTGGCACGGGGGGACAGTTACTCCCCCCCCCCCCTTACTCCCGAATGGCTAAGTCGTTCGGGTAACGGAGTGGTGGTGCCACATGGTGTTGCCTAGTCATCATGGGACCCATAGGGGAGGGTCCCTCCTCAAACACTGTGGATTCATGTCGAAAACATATTTAGCAGCACGAGACGGCACGTCGCTCCGCCTCCACCTTCTGCGGTCGGCCTAAGTCGACCGTCATCTTCATCCAACGTGGCTACGACCGCGACCTTCTCTACTGGCGGCGCATGACAGCACACCGCCATTCCTTCCGTGGCTGGCCATTTCTAGTCACCGTCATCACTCGCCAGTGCCGACCGCCAGTGCTGTTGTGCCAGTGTCACGTCGGCAGTCTTCTACAGGTCACCAGGTGTGTTTTGGTGGCCCATTTTTTCATCCATGGGTACCATCAGCCTCCCCGGGATGCCCTCTTTGCTGCTTGACCCTCCATTCCGGGTTCCATCCAATATGAATAAAAAGGACAGCAACGAACGCATAGATTATCAAATTAGCGGAGGGTATAGGCCTTGTTCGTTTGGCCCACGCCCTCTACGTTAGCGTCTTAACAAGGGGGAAGGATACATGATTCAATAATCTCTTGAAATTTAAACAAGATAAATCCCAAACTCAAGATTCTTTGAAGAACGTCCATGCTTGAGGTGGAGTCGGTGTTTGTTGATTCTTGATTTTGTGGCACTTATCACTGCTTGATGGAACCGGTCCAGTATTCCATGTGATTGGCATCACGGTATTTTACCAGATCCTTGTCTCTAGGTGAAGTTGTGCCAATACCCCTTCCCAAGATCCATATAAATAGGAGGAGTAAGAGGTGGTTAATGTTGTTAGGAATTTATGAGGTTCATTTAATAATGAAATTTCATAATCCCAATGGTACAGTTACAAATATTGAGGATTCAAGACAATTAATGGCTTGACTAGTCGTTGGTCCCGCAATGCCGCTTGTCCATTAGAGGAAAAGTAAAAAGAAAAATAAAATAAAATAACATGTTATTTTATTAATTTTTTTCAAAAGCCTGAAAAATTAACTTTTTCACCTGACCTACTGCGGTCAAAGTGAAGCCTCCATTAAGGAAATCCCGACATTGTTGATTCAATGGTGCCCTCATATATTTAATCCAAGCACCAGCTCAAAATATAGAAAATGTCGCCCCCACGTTTACTGAACGTAACATAAAAAAGGTTCAAAAATTTATTCCGGGCACCCCAAGCCTCAGAATCACGCGCCGTCAATTTTTTTAAACTTGTAATAATTCCATATATTTAAAAAAAATACATGGAAAATTCGTGTCTTTACATTCTCCCCACCTTAAGTATTTTCATCCCCAAAAGCCACAACATAGACTAAGCAAATAACTGGGATTTGTGGAAGACGTCATGCTCCCTCTCCAACTACAGTGGATGTTCCAAGAGGTATACCACCTTGCCTATCCTCCAAAGTTTTAGAAATGGTCTGATAAACCTCAATAAGAGTTTTCCACCTTGACCAAATCTCTGTAGTCCACATCAAGGGGATACTTGAAATAATACATGGTCTCCCTCCTGGAACTTAAGAGGTCTCTGTATCCTATCAGTATAGGACATTTTTCTACTCTATGTAGTCTTCATTCACTCATAGATGATTTTCACCTTCTCAGTGGTAGCCCGTACTAACTCTGGACTCATAAGGGCTGACTCACCTAGGTCTATCCAGCATATAGGTGATCTGCATGGTCGAACGTACGAGGCCTCAAATGGTTCCATACCGATGGTGGAGTGATAGATGTTTTTGTATGCGAACTACATCAAGGGAAAGTGATCCTCCCAACTACGGAAAATGTCTAAGATGCAAGCACGAAGCATGTCCTCCAGTGACTGAATGGTCTGCTCCGTCTGACCATCCATCTGTGGATGAAAGGCGGTGCTCAAACATAGCTAAGTCTCAATCACCTCCTATAATCCCTTCCACAATTAAGATATAAAATGTGCATCACATTTATAGATGATCATCGATGGAACCCCATGAAGTCGTACAATCTCATGTATGTAGAGGCGTCCCAAGACCTCTATTGATCCCTTCTCTCGGAAGGGTAGGAAGTGGGATAACTTGGTGAGTCACTCAATGATTACCTAGATGGAATAATTTCTCTTGGCCGTCCGTGGTAGCCCTGTCACAAATTCTATGGTTATACCATCCCACTTCCACGTTGGTACCTCTAGTGGCTATGCAAATCCTACTAGAACCTGATGATCAGCCTTCATTTACTAAAAAGTGAGACATCGTGAAACTAACTAAGCCACTACTTTCTTCATCCCTGGCCACCAATGCGGATGCCGGAGGTCCTGGTACATCTTCTCCACACCAGGATGTACTACCAGCCCTCCTCCCGCAGCACCACTAGTTCCATGGTGTGTCCTATGAAGAGGATGACATGCTCCCCACCTTCTGAAAATCCAGCATGGTCATGTCCTAAGAATATCTAGGAATGTAGAGCCTCATAGTAAATGTCCCCAGGCTTTGCCTCTCGAACTCATGGAAGAAGTGGGGGAGTAACAGTCAAAGACTAGAGGTAAGCTGCTCCGTATCTATCCACAAAGGATATCGGCTATGCAGCTAGCTGCTCTGCCGCCTCACTCAGCAGCTATAAACCAGACCTCCTGCTGAGTGTGTCTGCCACTATGTTCCCCTTCCTAGGAGTGTAGGCTATCTCAAAGTCAAAGTCCTAGAGGAACTCTATCCATCACCATTTTCTCAAGTTCAGGTCCTTCTAAGAGAATATATACCTGAGACTCTTGTGATTAGAGTAGACTGTAAAACGTTCACCCATCAAGTAGTGTCGCCACATTTTCAAGGCGAAGACCACTACTTCTAACTCCAGGTCATGGGTAGAATAGTTCTACTAATTATTTCTCAGCTTTCGAGAACCATACGCGATCACTACTCACTCCTTCTTCTGGAAACATCCAAGTCTGGTCCTTGATGCGTCACAGTAGACTACATACCCAAAGCCCTCTTCTAGTAGCCTCAAGATGGGGGCACTCGTCAGTCTCTACCTCAGCTCCTGAAAACACTGTTGGCATATCTCCATCCATATGAAGGGATGTCCCTTATTCTTCAATGCTAACAGGGGTGACCCAAATCTGGAAAATTCATGTATGAATCTCCTGTAGTTCCCACCCAATCCCTGGAAACTCCGCACCTCGGTCCCACTCCTGGGTGGATCCCAAGAAAGCAATCCCTCTATATTCTCCAGATCTACCACAACTCTAGCCTCCGAGATAACATGTCCCAGAAAGTGGACCCCAAATATTCACAACTGGAACTTCAAGATCATACCATAAATTTGGTGCTCTCAAAGTGTATCCAGAACTATTTGCAGATGATAAACATGCTCGTCCTCCGACGCCGAGTACACCAAGATGTCGTTGATGAAGAAATCCACAAAGTGATCGAGGTATGGCTACAAGATCTTGTTAATGAGTCCCACTAACACTACTAGGGTGTTGTTCATACCTAATAGAGTTACCAAGAACTCATAGTGGCCATATCGACATCTAAAGGCTATCTTCTGCGCATCCTCATTTTATACCCTAAGATGATGATAGCTGGGTATGAGGTCTATCTTCAAAAACCAATAACCTCTCTTCATCTTATCTAAAAGATCACCAATCCTTAGAAGTGGGTACTTGTTCTTCACGGTCACCTAGTTCAGGCACCAATAATCCACATAGAGACTCAAACTCACATCTGCCTTCTTGGAAAACAAAATCAGGGCTGCCCATGGTGAAACACTAGGCCTTATGAACCCCTTTCTCTACAAGTACTCCAACTATACCTGTAACTGACAAAGCTCCATGGGAGGCATTCGATATTCTAGTGTAGGTATTGGTGTCGTCTTTGGGTATAGGTTGATGTAAAATTCTACCTCTCTACGTGGAGGTACTCCCAGAAAATTATCAGGAAATACATTAACATATTGTTCCACCCCTACAGGATAACTAAGACTCTCAACATCAACTAATTTGAGGGTAAGTCTATCCAACAGATGAGTGATCGGCTTCACCCTCCTCCGGGAAAGTCCATCCTATGCTGCAAAGGTTCTGTTTTCACCGGTGAAGGAAAACCCAGTCTCATCCTCGCAGACACGCCGCACTTTACACCTAATACAGTCAATTTGAGCATGGAATGTGTATAAATAGTCCATACCCAAGATGACATTGTAAGGCCTCAAAACCACTACTAGAAGTTCATATTCGAAGATCTCACCTCCTAGAGTAAGCTCACACTGCCGGCAGCAATGTGTAATCGTCGAATCCCCTCTCTTTGGAGTCTCTAGCCTTAAGGATCAAACCAATGGCTCCATCGGAATCTCCGAGCTCCGAACGAGTCTCGTGGAAATGAAAGAGTGACTTGAACCTATGTCTATAAGAACTACAGCTAAGGTGGATTAGACACAGATTTTACCTTGAATCATCTCTAGAGTTTGTGGTCATAGACCTCAGCTGCCAGAAGTTGAGCTCGTCCCTGTCCTCCTGCTCCCTGTGGTCAGGGTGGACCACTTAGAGGTGGTGGTAGTAGAACCTCGAATCGTCTCCCACTTCCTACTGAATGGCCATATCCTCTACCACATCCACCACCCTTTGTACCTCCTCACTCAAACCTCTATCTCTACCTCGGTGGTCCCTCAACCATCTACTGGTCATCCATACGATGGGTTGGTCAATCGTGATCCATGTGACCCTACCCGCCGTTGGAGTAGCACTGCCTACTTCTTGTCTGTCCTCCTCTATCCAGAGATCCCCGCACCACCGACCCTATATCCTGAGGTCACCCACTAGAAGTTATGGTCTGATTGGGACCTCGTTTCACCCATCTATGCATGTTGTGGATGACTACGCTACCTGAAATCTAGTGGTGGCTCTCGCTGACGGGGTCTGCTCAGCTAGGAAGCTCTTCACGAAAAGCACTCCCTCTAGCACCCCAGCCTACATCAGAATGATGAGAGATATCATAGATGCTCTGATATCCCATCCGAGACACTAATCAAAGGTCTGAGCCCTGATGAAAGGGTCTCGTACCATGTCGGTGGAGTAGCGGGAGAGATCAGTGAACCTCACTGAGTACGGGGCCACGGTCATGTTGCCCTGCTGTAAGTGTAGTAGCTTATGTATACGCACTGAGCATAGATCGTTGGGAAGAACTCTACCCTGAAAAGTCCCTCGAAGTCCCCCCAGGTGAGGGTTGCCTCATCGTGTAACTAGAGTGTCAGACTCCACCATCTCTCAACTACTCCCTGAAAGAGACTGGTAGTTAGGATCACCATCAGATCAGCCGGTGTCCCAACTAAGCGAAAAACTCTATCCACAGACTCCAGCCAGTCCTCAGACACCTATAGATCTATCTCACCTCAGAACCTCATAGGCCTCTATCACTAAAATTCATTCAACATGCTCTGTCAGTGTGCACCCTCTACTGGTAGGGCTTGTGGAATCTGTTGCCCAATGGGTGGTGGTGCTACTAGTGCACCACCCGATGGTACTATCATCATATGAGGGCCCTACACCGAAGCCTCATCACTCAGTGGGCCGTCATCAAGTACACTATCAGGAATCCAAGATGGTTTTCTATGTGGAGGCATCCTGAAAGTAAACAGGTTCATCATAGTCAATAAGTTATACCTGGTGAGCTGAATCATTAAGATCAAAAGTAAAACTTTTCAAAAAAACATGCAATCAATGTTTCTGAGCACTGAGTTAGAAATTAGAATTCAGGGTCATGGTGTATGGATACGTTGGCCGTCACACCAAAACTAGATTCCCCAAAATGAAAACCACACTCATAAAACTTAACACTACTGAAAAAATGAAAAGATTAGTGTCCTAGTTCTTCAGTTGAACCAAGTCCTCTGATACCACTTTTTCATGGCCTGTCCCCCAGGACCCATGTTGTGACTAAGCCAAACCCAGCCTCCATCGGCCAGGGGCTAGAGACTAGCACCTAAAAGGAGTATCCCTATAATGGGATGACATTTCCTTTAAACTTGTACAAACACACAATCCAAGAACACAATAAGAAGTAACCATGAAGTAAAATATTTTAGTAAAAAGTGTACTCAAAGTAAAGGGGACAAAAAACAAGCCCAACTAAAAAGTATAAGTATAACTAAAAAGAGAAAAACAGCTCCTGGATCATCCATCGAGGATCCTGCCAGAAGGGTAGGTACAACTCATGATTAGTAGTCACTACAGCATGCCATGTAAAATGGTGCACCTATGAGAACCTTCCAGTCCTGGCTCCCTCAACCTCGATCAACGATGTATGTCATCTTCACAAGACACAACAAGGTGTGGGTGTATCTCATGCAGGGGTGAGTAAAAAAATACTCAGTAGGGACCCTGAGACCCCCAAAGGTCTCCCAGAGTTCCACAAAGGATAAACCACAAAGAAATACCTCAAACACAAAGCACAATATAGTAATCAACTCTACTTTGGTATATGCCCATACATATACCTATGTTATCAAAAGATATTCATCTCATTCATGAGGAAACTTAAGGCTCCATCTTTTAATCCATTTGCACAACCGATCCACGAAGTAAGAATACCACAAAGGTAACACCACGAAGGTGAGAGTACCAAAAAAGTAACACCATGAAGGTAACACCACGAGGGTAAGAGTACCACAAAGGTAACACCACGAAGGTAAGATTACCAAAAAGGTAACACCATTAAGGTAACACAATAAAGGTAAATGTACCACAAAGATAAAGGCTTAGATAACACCAGGTATATAAATCCAGTACAGAAGTACATATGATTAGACGTAAATATAGATCATCTTATTTTGTCAAGAGGCTCTACTCCTGACTCACACAGAATCGATATATGCTGACCCACACAGGATCCCTAGGCACTGACCCACAGAGGATCGATAGATGTTTACCCACACAGGATCACTAGGATCTGTACCACACAAGATCGATAGATGCTAACCCACACAGGATCGCTAGGTGCTAACCCACACAGAATCGATAGATTTTTACCCACACTAGATTGATGTAATTTCTTCACGTTACAGCCACCCACGAGATTTTCGCACTAAACACGCTTGATTCTAGGAGGATCCACTACTAAAGACATTTGTTATACCTCAACCACAATTAAGTTCCACTAAGAAGTATCCCAAAGGACTGCTATGTCGTAAGTGTTCCAAAGCGATAGACAGCGCATCAATCGGATTCCTGGTCTATGAATTATAAGCAATTTAGTACCAAGGGCTTGGTTGGATTCAGGTTCGATCCAACCATGTCATACTCCAAATTTCTCCAAAATTCAAGTGGAGTATACCAAAATAAACAACTCACTATAAGGGTCCCAACATCATAGACAGTTCATCAAATGAACATTTGGATTTAAAGTTATGGTTCTTTAGGTTAAACTGGGTCTGGTTGGGTATGGGTATGGTCCGACCCGGTCAGACTGACTCGATCCGCTTCGGGTCCGACCCGGTTGAGCGGGGTCACAGCGGGCTTGGCCCACTAGACCGCAAACTGGCCCAGCCTTCCTGGGCGGCATGGCCCGGCCCACAGAGGGGCGCAGCCTGCTAGGGCCCATGCTAGATGGAATGAGGGGAGGGTTACACTCCCCCCTTTACTCCTGAATGACTAAGCTATTCGGGTAATAGAGAGGCAACACCACGTGGTGCTACATGGTTTTAGAGGGACCCGTAGGGGTAGGTCTCTCCTCCACCGCCACGACTTTGTGTTGCGGCCATCTCCAGCAGCGCAGGACGTCATGCCATTCTACCTCCACTTCCGCGGCCAGCCCGAGCCGGCCGCCATCTTCATCCTCCGCAGCAATGGTTGTAGCCTTCTCTGCCAGAGGCGTGCCACAGTATGCTTCAATCCCTTCTACGGATGGTCGTTGCGGGCTTCCACCATCACTCGACAGCACCGGACTATGGTGTTGTCGTGCCAATGTCGCGCCAGCGGTCTTTCACGGGTCACCAGATGAGTTTTGTTGGCCCATTTTTCCGTCTGTAGGTACCATCAACCTCCCCAAGACACCATATTCACTACTCGACTCTCCATTTAGTGTTCCATACAATCTGAATAAAAAGGGCCGCAAAGAACTCATATATTAACAAAGTAGAAGAGGGTCTGGGCCTTGTTCATTTGGCCCACGCCCTCTGTGGTAGCGTCTTTACAATGGGGGAAGGAAACATGATTCAACAATCTCTTGAAATTTAAAAAAGATAAATCCTACCTCAAGAATTTTTGAAGAACGTTTGTTCTTGAGGTGGAGTTGGTGTTCGTTGATTCGTGATTCGGTGGTTCTCATCACTGTTTGTTGGAACCGGTCCCATCCTCCAAGTGATTGGTGTCGTGGTATTTTACCAGATCTTCATTGGTTGGTGAATTTGTGCCAATACGCCTTCCCAAGATCCATATAAATAGGAGGGGGAAGAGGTGGGTAATGACATTGGGAATTTAGGAGGTTCATTTAATAAAAAACCTTCCTAATCCAAATGGTACAGTTACAAATATTGGGGAGTCAAGCCAATTAATGTCTTGACTTGTCATTGGTTCTGCCACTCTGCTTGTCCGTTAGAGAAAAAAAGAAAAATAAAATAACATAACATGTTATTTTATTAAATTTTTTTCAAAAGACTGAAAAATTAACTTTTTCACCTGACCTATTGCGGTTTAATTGAAGCCTCCCTTAAGAAAATCCTGACACTATTGATTCAACAGTTCCCTCAAGTTTTTAATCTGATCACCAATTCAAAAAAGAGAAAATGCCGCCCACGCATTTATTGAACGTACCTTAAAAAAAGTTCAAAAAGTTATTTCGGGCACACCGGGACTCAGAATCATGTGCCGTCAATTTTTGAAGACTCATAATAATTTCATATAATTTAAAACATTACATGGAAAATTTGTGTCTTTACAGTTACCTTCTGAGTGAAACCTCCCTACCGGGTAGGGTGTGGGTCCTCGATAACCATTAGTGGAACCCCTTGTGATACCAAGGTGTGAGTATTCTACCTCAGAGTGGAACCCCTCACCCCCCCCCCCCCACATCGATATGGGCATGGTTCCTATGAAAATTATAATAGAGTAGAACCCCCCTAATGCACCAGGGCATAGGTCCTCTACCTTCTAAGTGGCACCCTCCTGTCGGGCTGGGCATGTGTCCTCAACGACACTAGAGTGGCACCCTCTAATTGGGTTGGGCATGGGTCCTCAACGATACTATATTCACACCCTCTAGTCGGGCTGGGCATGGGTCCTCGATGATATTAGAGTGGCACCTTCTAGTCAGACTAGGCATGGGTCATCGACGACACTAGAGTGGAACCCTCCAGCCACACTGGGTATGTGTCATCAACCTTGAGACATGACTTCTTGACTATGTGGATCAGTGAAGATACATGGTTTTAGGTACCTTTGGACTCATGAAAAAGAGGGGCACTTTCCCCGTTGAGACGTGTCCTTATGATGAGACCTAAAACCATGTGGGCGAGACAGAACATCCCAAAGTGGATAGTATCAAGGTGTGGTGATTGAGTCCCTTTGACTTGTGTGTTCAGGGATGATGTGTGGGATGATGGGAATTATTGGTGGATGCTTATGGAACTGTTGGAGACTCTTTTCCTAGGCCGAGTTGTGATATGGAGATCCTCCTACTCTCTCATTTGAGCTTCTTTGGCTGAGCATATATATAGATATCATGTTTCAGTACCCACACAATGGGTTTTGGATACTCTCCTTCCACGATAGGTGAAGACACATGGGGTATGCCACATGCTTTCCGTGTCTACCTTCTAGTGGTTGGACAAGTCTACTCTCCTACTATAGGTAGCGAAGACTTGATGAGAAGTTCACCTTCTCACCATTTTGAGCTCCTTGTGTATGGATGATTTTGATATCATTATACAGTTCAGTTGAGCTCTACTCATTCTATAACACCCTAAGATTTTGTGAAATATATATTTTATAATTAATTTATCTTTTTGATATTTTTCATTTCACGTGACACTTGAAATTGTTATATATATATATATATTAAGACACTATGTGAAATATTATTTTCCCAAAACACAGACTTGTCTTGTGTTACATGAAATGCCAACTTGGCTTGTGCTACCCATAATTCCAACTTGGGATACATTACAAGAAATAATGACTTGTCGTATGACTTGGTATATGTTACACACAACATTAACTTGGAATATGATGCACACAACATTGAGTTTCTATGAAACATATTATTTATATAATTATTTAAATGTTATAATTATAAATTATCCAATAAACTTAGTTTTATGAATAGTAATAACTAATTTTAAAATATTTTTTTATAATTGTTTTATATAAATATAACATATTGATAATGAAATATATGATTTTTGGTAAAGTCCTTTAATGTTAAAAATATTTTTTTCTTGAATGAACCGCTTTTAATAATAAAATTCATTTTAGACAAATTTAGAAATTTAATTAGATAAAATAAAATTCATTTTTTAGTTCAAATTGTTGAAATTTTCCTAGGGTTATTTTTTGGAATTTTCTAAGAAACTTCATTTTTTTGATGAATAGTGGAAATATTGTTTTTTAGCTAAAAACTTCCATTTTGTTTAATTAATTATTAATGTTAAATGATATTATAAATTTGTTTTAAGGTAACATTAGATAAATATTACATCTATTAATACAATTTCACTTTGAAATTGAATACAAAATCTTAACAAATTTTGAGCATTTTTCTACTTTAAAACCCGTTATTTCGTCCCATCTGCGGGGTTAGCATTTATCTTAATTTTCCCACTTCTGTGATTTGAATTTTGAAAAACCAACATAAACCAGTTTATTCAGTATAATATTTTTAATCTAATAATACCAAGATAATTTTTGACCAAAATGATTAGTAAGAGTGATTAAAATTAATCATAGTGATTAAGGCCAAATTAAGCTTAATTAGGGACTAAACCCTAAAATTAAATTCCCAAATGATCTATACACTTGTCTAAATCCCATTTTATATCCATATTTAGACCATAAATTTTAAATAATTGAGTGTTTTTGGTTTTTTATATCTTTTTTCATCTAATAACATGTGTACTTATAACTTGTTTCTAAAAATTTCAAGTGAGTACTTTTCCTTTCCAATAAAAATCCACCACCTCTCCCACTACCTAAAACCTATCACACCTCTAAATTTAGGCCAATACCTACCAAATAAACTTAATATAAATAATACTTTACTCATATAATCATTACCTTGGGCAGAAGACAGTCTAGGGAAGCCTTTTGGTACAAACCAAAAGGAGTTACCTGATTAAGAGGTAAAGTCTTGTCTCAAGTCCTTTCTATTATTTTCCTTGTCCACCCCTTCCAAGAACCTTTATTATATGATTATATAAAAAACATTATACTAAATATACAAGTATTTTTTAAGTAAATTTTTTGACTTACACTTACACACACACATTCATCTAATAGGTAACGAACATATTATTTCTGTGTACGATGAACTACTACCTCACAAAATGGTGATTGTTCATTTTTCCATTACCACCTATCATGGTGGATATTATGATGGAAAATATGTTTATATATGATATATATTTTATTTATAATTTATTAATTCTTCTATTATTTTTATTTTTAACATACCTTTATTCTTTCTATCTTATGTAAATCGATAATTTTGTTTGAGGAAGTGGGGACGACCACCCCCTCAAAGTGATATGATTTGTTCATAAACTACATGGATTGAATTAAATATGGTTTTAGTGAATATATATGATATATATGTTATCATAAATCTACTATAATAATGATATATATATATATATGTTTGTATTTTACTTCCTTTCTCTCAACACGACAATTAAAAAGAAATAGTGTTCATGCGTACGTACGACCTACCGTCTCCGTGAAAGGTGTATTCTGTTTCACGCTTATATATTTTATAGAAAATTATAATACAAATATAATATATATACATGATATTTATATCATTTTTTAAATTTTGTAATCATAATATAATTATAAGGACCAACAATTTAAAAAATAAAGACCCATATGAAAAACAAAGTGAATATTATCTGAAGTAAAACCTTAACATAGGATAGTTAATAAGCGGGTAATATAAGGTCATAATAAAACCATATATGGTATTACATATAATATTATTATTATTTAAATTATTTATAATAACTTTATATTTATTATACAGGTGTTTTGAACGAGTATGACGAGATTCAAGACACAAGGTAAGGGGATTTCATCTCACTTTTTATTTCCATGAGAAACATGCTATGTTCACCGCTCTTTCCTTTTGTGTGGTGTATTTACTACCCATGATTGTATTATATGTATCTTATAATTAAATTTATTGGTATTTACAAATTTTTTTTATGATATTTCATTCATGAGGCTTATGTTTAAAAAGTTACCAAATTGGTGAAATAGTTTTGTCTCAATTTTCTTTCTTTGACTCATGTTTCGTTATGCACCTAAATTCTATTTTGAGGTATATATACTTAACTTTTACATGATATATCATGAATTTACTTTACTTAATTATATTTAAAGTTTCATTTAATTACCATTACATATGTGGATAGTATGAACCCAAGTTACCAAGTCATAAGGGTTTATTAAGACAATCTCATCGCTTTTCAAGATTGTTTATATTTATGCTTACTTTGATGAAATCATAAAACCCATATCTAAATAATTTCTTGAATTTTTTTCCTATGGTTATTCATTATATACACATGTATTGGTACCCTATTTTAACTATTTGGTACATAAGATAGTTAATAAAGTGGTTTTTTAAGAAAGCTCCACTTTACCCTCTCTTCGATCGGAAAACCATGATATATAAAAATGGTTTACATGTATGTTCTACTAATATCTTATGATAATTAAAAGCAATTTTACCCTTTTTTATCTTTTACCAATGTTTCCAATGTAATATTCTGATCCCTTTCTGAATGAGGCATTTTTCTAACCTTTTTACCGTGTAAAAGGAATGTTATTTTCACCTCATAAGACATGTACAGATTTAACTGTTGTCATGCCCTTGAAGCATCCTTTACCAGATTAAAAAATTATCCTTTTTAAAATAAAATGTTCTCCTAATATTAGGGATATTAATTATCTTTAAAGTAGTTTTCAAATAAATTTTTTTTCAAAAGTTTGTATATTTTTGAAATTATTTTAAACATTGTCAAGATTTATTTATATGTTTTCAAATTATTTTCAAATAAATAGTTTTCAAAATTTTTTGAAGATTTATTTATAAGTTTTAAAATTATTATCAACTAAAATGGTTTTCAAAATGTTTTCAATGTCTATTTATAAATTTTCAAATTTTTTCAAAGAAATGATTTTCAAAACGTTTTCAAGCTTTCTTTATAAATTTTTAAAGTGTTTTTGAAGAAAAAGGTTTTTAAAGTATTTTGAAGATTATTTTTAAGTTTTATAGAAAAAAAATTTTCAAATGATTTCAAGTTTTAAAGTTATTTTCTAAGAAAATAATTTTCAAATGGTATTATATATTAAATAATCCTTTTCCAAATAATAGAGGATACTTTCTTCAAGAAATGTTTTTTAAAGATATTTCAAAATTATTTTCCATATAAGATGGAATTCGATGATGTTACTCATGAACTTTTGAGAAATTATATATAGGTTAAATTAATATTATTTATTTGAATGGGTGATGCTTAATGTCATGGTCTTCATGAAACCTATTTATCTACCATGAGTTATATATTTTTGAACCCTGCTTTTATTCACAGGTTATGTCTATAATGAAATGATTATGAAACCTGTATTATTAAACAAGTTATGATAGGATTACATGTTTATAATACCCATTTCATTTCATGGGTTATGATTTGATTATTTATGATATTATAGAACATGTATGTATGATTTCATTGTGAGATGTGTGGGACCTTTATCTCCCTCTAATTCATTTAGTAAATATTTATATCCCATGAGATATACTAATATAGTCTTGGGAGTGAACCTTGATTACTAATATGGACTTGGGAGTGAACTCATGCTACTAGGATGTCCATTGGAGTGAACCATGACTACCAAGATGGTATGTTGAGTGAACTCATGATACTAAGAAGGCCATGGGAGTGAGCTGTGACTACCAAGATAGTATGAAGAGTGAACATAAGCTACTAATATGGCAATGGGAGTGAACCATGACTACCAAGATGGTATGGGGAGTGAACACATACTACCAAGATGGCCTTGGTAGCAATCCTGTGACTACTATGAGTAAACTTGATTACATGTTCACAATGTTATGCTTGGACCTGGTTGCATGTCCATATGTTTATGCGAGGGCCTTATATCATGTCCTTAACCTAATGAGTGAGCCTGTCTTTACTTATACATGGTCACAATATTATATTCTTATTTGTCTTCTACAATTCCATGTTTTATTCCTTTGTTATGAATTTATGGATTATGTTCATTATTTTTTTATGGTTCATATATTAAGAACTTCCAGTCTATATTATAATATATGGTTTGTTGGGTATGATATTCAAATTTTATTCTCATTTTTTGTTCCCTTTTGTTGATGTTATGCTTATGCATTTTCTTTATTTACCTTTATAAAGCATCTGAGATAACTCCTTTCTTATGTTTCCTTCCCCAGGTTATGAAGAACAACTTTAGGTAGAAGTACTAAAGGTGTAGATATTTATGGGAGATGTTGAATATCATTCACCAGGATAGAAGATTTTGTTTCCAAGTTTCCAAAGACAGTAAAGTATTATGGTCCTCGGTCATGTATTTTAGCAATGTACTAAATATTCATCCAAAATAATGTAATATACATGTATGTTAAGCCTAGGTCAATAAAGTTTGTATCAATGGAAAGATTTATTTAACCTTTGGAAACTAGGATGAGAAAAATTTAGTGATATACCTAGGTATATTTCTAAGGATATGTCTTGGGATGTCTCTAAGGATAATTTTAACGATGTGTTAAGATTTAGTAAAATGTTCGAGAATTTTGGTAATGGATAGAGTGAGTAGTTTCATAGAAATACATCTATATCTGGATACTACATGTTGGTGTGGATCTAGAACAGATTTAACTAGGGGTAACAAATCCAACAAGCTGTTCTGAGCCTAAATTGTTATAATATGGTACATGACAATAGGTCTTGCTGCACACCTAGTTTGACACTCCCGGGGAATATTCATTGGAAATTAAAAAACATTTCATTAACCATCATGAAGGATTTATATATAATTGAGATATTAATAACCTAGGATAAAACTAAGTAGTCATAGATTAAATAATTATGAGCCATTATTTATACATCCTATAAGTAACTTTTCATGATTATGTGGCTTTTTTATATGATATGTGTTTCTCATCTCATGCTTTCTAGTTTTGTTCAATGGAGATAAATACATAGTACATGGTTAAAATTTAATGTTTTAGATGTTTAAAGCATGAGAATTATTTGATTCTATTTCCCAAGGGTAAATCTCATAAAGAGAATCAGTAATTTGGTATGAGTATCAATTATACATCTGAAGATAATGAGACTGCAAACAACATGTGAAAGGTATGTGATGTTCTTCGAATATTGATTACCTTAAAAATAAGAATCATGATTATATTGAAGTTTAGGAACCTTAAGAAATGATTCATATTTAATATTTTTGGAAATAGTTATTAATAAATAAGTTTATGAATCATGAGTAATGGTTTAAGAATAAACTTTTATTAATGAATAATTTATGTTTTGGAATTTAAAGATTATGTTATATGATTCATGAAATGTATAATTATTTTCAATATAAGTTTTCATTAAGGATGGAAAAGGACATGTGTAATGGTAATAAAGACATAGAAAAGTGACTTCATGGAAAGGTGAAATTTTGATTAAGGGAAGGAAACCCTTAATTAATTCCTAAAATTGAGATAATGATCTATGGATAATGATATATTGGATATGAATAAGTAAATTAGACGGTACATATTAACCTGGAACTAATTATTGAAAAAATGTTATATTTCATCAATTATGAAGTCTAAAACTTCTCGTATTTAAATAATATATCTAGTAATCATTGGAATAATGAATCATTCATGTTTTATAAAAGGGTTTATGGTAATTTACCAAGAGGGTATTCACATGTTTGGAATGTGACCACCAAGAGCTACTTTGTGATATATAGGGGAATTGATGTTAAGATAATTTCATGAATCTATTTCTAAAGTTTTAGATTTTTATCTTTCATAAGGGTTATAAGGTTTACCATTCATGAAAATTTTATGTTAAACGTCAAAGTAAGTATTTATGCAATGATTTTGAACATTTTTTACTTTAAAAACTAGTTATTTCATCCCATCTACAGGATTAGTATTAATCTTAATTTTTACACTTCTATGATTTTAATTTCTAAAAACTAACAAAAAAATTATATTCAGTATAATATTTGGAGTCTAATAAGACCAGGTTAATTTTTTACCAGAGTTAGTAAAAGTGATTGAAATTATTCACAATTATTAAGGCCAAATTAAGCTTATTTATTGAATAAACCTTAAATTTATGGTCCCAAATGATATATCCACTTTTCCAAAACCCATTGAATTTCCATATTTCATCCATAAAATTTCCATTCTTGAGTTTTTTTATAAGTTTTTTAAGGTAAGAATATGTGTACACCTAACTTGTTTCTAAAAATTTCTAGTGAGTCTTTTTCCTTCCCTATAAATATCTAGCACCTCCCCTACTTCCTAAAACCCCTAAAACCTATTAATTTAGTCCAATAACTACCCAATAAAATTCCTAGAAATCCTAAATTCCACCTTGAATCCTTACCTTGTTTAGAAGGAAATCCAAGGAATCATTTTTGCACAATCTAAAAGGAGTTACCTGATAAAGAGGTAACGTCTTCTCTTAAGTCCATTCTTTTATTTTCCTTCTCTACCCCTTACAACTCTATTTATTCTATGATTATATAACAAAAATAGTATCCCAAATATACTATTATGTTTTTATGTAAATTTTTCATCCTAAACATACAAACACCTCTATTTAATAGGTAACAAACATATTGTTTCTGTATACGACGAACTACTACCTCATGAAATGATGACTGTTCAGTTTTCCATTTCCACCAATCATGGTGGCCATTATGAAGAAAAATATGTTTATATGTGATATATATTATATTTTTAATTTATTTTTGCTTATTTAATTTTTTTGGAACATAACTTTATGCTTTCCATTTTATATAAATACAATAATTTAGTTGAGGAAGTGTGGACTACCACCAACTCAAATAGATATAATTCATTCATACACTATATAGATCATATTTAGGATGGTTTTAGGGAATATATGTGATATATATGATATCATAAAGATAAATTAATAATGATATATATATATATACATATATTTATTTTAATTCCTTTCTCTTAACATGACAATTAAACAAAAATAGTGTTCATGCGTACGTACAACCTACCGTCTCCAGGAAAGGTGTATTCCATTTCACGCTTATATATTTTATAGAATATTATAATAAAAATATATTATATATAAATAATATTTATATCATTTTTTACATTCTATAATCATGATAGAAGTATAAGGAAGAAAAATATAAAAAATAAATACACATATGAAAAACAAAGTGAATATTATCTGAAGTGAAACCTTAACATAGAATAGTTAACAAGAGGGTAATATAAGGTTATAATAAAACCATATATGTTATTAGGTATAATAATATTATTATTAAAAATATTTATAATAAATTTATATTTATTATGAAGGTGGTTTGAATGAGTATGACGAGAGAAGACATAAGGTAAGGGGATTTCGTCTCACTTTTTATTTTCGTGAGAAACATGCAATGTTCACCACTCTTTCATTTTTTGTGGTGAATTTTCTACCCATGATTGTATTATATGTATATTATACTTAAATTTATGGGTATTCACATATTTATTTTATGATTTTTTATTCATGATGTTTGAGTCTAAAAAAATACCAAATTTGTGAAATAGTTTTTTCTCAATTTCCATTCTTTGACTCGTGTTTTTTTATGAACCTAAATTTTATTTTGAGGTGTATATACTTAAATTTTACATGTCATATCATGAATTTAATTTATTTCATGATATTTTAAGTTTCATGAAATTTTATTTCCATACATGGAGAGTATTATCCCAAGTTACCAAGTTATAAGGGTTTATAAAGACAATCTCATTGATTTTCAAGATTATTTATGTTTATTCTTCCTTTGATGAAATCATACAACCCATATCTCAAGAAATTCATGAATTTTATTACCCTAGGTTTATTCATTCTATACTCATGTATTAGTACCATATTCCTACTCTTTGGTACATAAGATATTTAAGAAAGTGTTTTTAAGAAATATCTACTTTACCCTCTCTTTGATCAGAAAACCATGACCTCTAAAAAGGGTTTCCAAATATGTTCTACTAATTTCCTATGATACTTAAAAGACATTTTTACCCTTTTTATCTTTTAATTATTTTTTCAAATGAATATTCTTGTAGATTTATGAATAAAGAATTTTTTCAACCATTTTACATTGCAAAAGAAATGTTCTTTTCACCTCATATGTATGAATTTACCCACCATCATTAATTTCAATCTTCCTTTAAAAGATTAAAAATTTATCCTTTTTAAAAGAAAATTTTATACTAATATTATGGATACTAATTATTTTTAAAGTGGTTTTCAAAGAAAAATGTTTTAAATGTTTTTTATCTTTTAGAAAGTATTTTAAACATTGTGAAGCTTTATTTGTAAGTTTTCAAAGTATTTTAAAATAAATAAATTTCAAAATGTTTTCAAGTTTCATTAATAATTTTTAATATTATTTTCATGGACAATCGTTTTCAAAACATTTTCAAGCTATATTTATAATTTTTCAATGTATTTTCAAAGAAATTATTTTCAATATGTTTTCAAGAATTATTTATAAGTTTTCAAAGTATTTTAAAAGAAAAAGGTTTTTAAAATGTTTTGAAGATTATTTTATAAGTTTTAAAGGAAAAAGGATTTAAAATTATTTTAATTTTAAAATATATTTACTTAAAAAAATTATTTTCAAATGTTTTTATGCAATAAATATATTTTTTCAAAGAAAAAAGGATATTTTCCTCAAGAAATGTTTTTGAAATATATTACAAAATTATTTTCCATCTAAGATGACATCCATTGATGTTACTCATACCATTTTAGAAAATGATCTATAGGTTTCATTAATATTATTTCTATGAATGGGTTATGCTTAATGTCATGGCCTTCATAAAACCCATTTCTCTATCATGTGATTTATGCTATTGAAACCTGCTTCTATTCACGGTTTATGAGTATAATGAAAGGATTATGAAACATTTATTTTTACACAAGTTATGATATTATTGCATTTTTATAATACCCATTTAATTTCATGTGTTGGGATATGATTATTTTTTATCATGTGGCACATGTATGTATGTTTTCATTGTGAGATGGGTGGGATTGATGTCTCTCTATAATGCATTGGGTAAAGATTTATATCTCATGATATATACTATGATGGTCTTGTGAGTGAACCTTGGCTACTAAGATAGCCTTGTGAGTGAACCATGACAACCAAGATGGTATGAAAAGTGAAATCATTCTACTAAGATAGTCATGTGAGTGAAAAATGACTACCAAAATGGTTTGAGGAGAAAACTCGTGCTACTAAGATGGCCATTGGAGTGAACCATGACTGCCAAGATGGTATGGGGAGTGAACCCAAACTACCAAGATGGCCTTGGCAACAATTCCTTGCCTACTATGTGTGAACCTGATTACATGTTCACAATGTTATGCATGAACATGGTTTCATGTACATAAGTTTATGTGAGGGCCTGATCTCATGTACTTACCTAATCAGTGAACTAGTTTCTACATATACATGTTCACAATATTATATTCTTAAGTGTCTATCACTTTTTATTTCTGTGAAAAACATGCTATTTTCACCACTCTTTTCTTTTGTATGGGGTGTTTACTACCCATGATTGTATTATATGTATCTTATACTTAAATTTATGGGTATTCACATATTTAATTTATGATATTTCTTTCATTAGGTTTAAGATTAAAAAGTTACCAAATTGGTGAAATAGTTTTGTCTCAATTTTCTTTCTTTGACTCATGTTTTGTTACGCACCTAAATTCTATTTCTAGGTGTATATACTTCAATTTTACTTGTTATATCATGAATTTAATTTCTTTCATTATATTTTAAGTTTCATGTAATTCCCTTTCCATACGTGGAGAGTATGAACCCAAGTTACCATGTTATAAGTGTTTATTAAAACAATCTCACCGCTTTTCAAGATTTTTTGTGTTTATTCTTACTTTGATGAAATCATATAACCCATCTCTCAATACTTTAATAATTTTCATTACCTATGGTTATCCATGCTATACACATGTATTGTTACCATATTACAACTATTTGATACATAAGATATTTAAGAAAGCGGTTTTTAAGGAAGCCCAACTTTACCCTATCTTCAATCAAAAAACAATGATCTCTAAAAATGGTTTACAAGTATGTTCTACTAATATCCTATGATCATTAAAAGAAATGTTTACCGTTTTTTGTCTCTTACCAATTTTTTCAAAGTAATATTCTGATCGCTTTCTGAACAAGGCATTTTTCTATCCTTTTATAATGTAAAAATAATGTTATTTTCACCTCATATGACATGTACATATTTATCCATCATCATTCCCTTGAATCTTCCTTTACAAGGTTAAAAATTTTTCCTTTTTAAAATGAAATGTTCTCCTAATATTCGGTATATCCATTATCATTAAAGTGGTTTTCAAAGAAATAGGTTTTCAAAAATATTTTATGTTTTACAAATTATTTTAAACATTTTCAAGATTTATTTATAAGTTTTCAAAAAAATTCAGATAATTATTTTTCAAAACATTTTCAAGATTTATTTATAATTTTTTAAATTATTTTCTAGGAAAATGGGTTTCAAAATTTTTTCAATCTCTATTTATAAATTTTCAATGTATTTTTAAAGAAATTATTTTCAAAATGCTTTCAATAATTCTTTATAAGTTTTTAACATGTTTTTGAGGAAAAAGGTTTTTAAAATATTTTAAATATTATTTTTAAGTTTTATAGGAAATACGTTTTCAAATGATTCCACGTTTTAAATGTATTTTCTAAGAAAATAATTTTGAAATGGTATTATGTATTAAAAATCAACGTTAAAAGAATAAAGTGTATTTTCCTCAAGAAATGTTTTTGAAAGATATTTCAAAATTATTTCCCATATAAGAAGACATCTATTGATGTTACTCATTAACTTTTGGGAAATGATATATAGGTTCCATTCATATTATTTCTATGAATGAATTACACTTAATATAATGGTATTCATGAAACTTGTTTCTCTACCACGAGTTATATGCTTTTGAACCTCACATTTATTCACATGTTATGTCTATAATGAAATGATTATGAAACCTATCTTTTTTATATAGGCTATGATATTATTAAATGTTTATAATACTCATTTCATTTCATTTCATTTGTTGTGATATGATTATTTAAGATTTTATGGAACATGTATGTATGATTTCAATAGGAGAGGGGTGGGACCTTTATCTACTTCCAATGCATTGGGTAATGATTTATATCTCATGAGATATACTAATATGGTCTTGGGATTGAACCTTGACTACTAATATGGACATGGGAGTGAACCATGACTGCCAAGAAAGTATGAGGATCGAAGTCATGCAACAAAAATGGTTGTGGGAGTAAACCATGACTACCAAGATGGTATGATGAGTGAACTCGTGCTACTAAGAAGGCCATGGGAGTGAACCATGACTACCAAGATGGTATGAGGAGATAAATCATGTGACTAATATGGACATGGGAGTGAACCATGACTACCAAGATGTTATGGGGAGTGAACCCATACTACCAAGATGGCATTGGCAGCGATACCTTGACTACTATACGAGAACCTAATTACATGTTCAAAATATTATGCTTCGACCTAGTTGCATGTCCATAAGTTTATGCGAGGGACTGATATCATGTCCTTAACCTAATGAGTGAACCTGTTTCTACTTATACTTGTTCATGATATTATATTCTTATGTGTCTTCCACAATTCCATGTTTTATTCCTATGTTATGATTTTATAGATTATGTTCATTATTTCCTTATGATTCAAATCTTATAAACTTTCAATCTATATTATGATATCTGATATAAATGGTATGATATTAAAATTTTATTCTCATGATACATTCCATTTTGTTCATGTTATGCTTACTCATTCTCTTTATTTACCCTTACTGGGAATCTGAGCTCACCCCTTTCTTAGGTTTCCTTCCCTAGGTTATGAATTAAGGTTTTAGTTAGAAGTAATAAAGATGTAGATATTTATGGAAGATGTTGAAGATCTTTTACCAGGATAGAAGATTTTTTTCACAAGTTTTTGAAGACACTAAACTATTACCGTCCTCATGCATTTATTTCATAAATGTACTAAATATTCATCTAAAATAATGTAATATCAATGTTTGTTAAGCCCGGGTCGCTATAATTTCATCATACCCTATTCTATTTACTGCTTTCTACTTCAGTTGTATCTCTTACTCCTCCCCCTTTTCTTTCTCTGGGCATCATATTGAGTATGTTTATACTCACCCCTACATGGGCTTTGCCCACACTTATCGTGCCATATAAAAATGATGGACACGACTTCAGGGGAGCTTTGGTATATGGGTGATTGGACTAGGTATGGTGGTCGTAGCTTGGGACCTAGGAGCGGGGATCTCTCAATTGTTTTACTTTTTAGTTACTGTAAGGTTGTGGAACTTTTCTGGTTGGGAATGTATTTTTTCCTATTCCCTTTTAGTTTAAACTAACATAATTATACTGTTTAGTGGTCAATGCATGTTTCTGGTTTATATATGTCAGTTTTGTATTTTTTTCCTTTCCCTCTACAATTTTTCATTGAGTTGGCTATGTGCATGTGTAAAAGTACTTAAGAAAAGGAATCCCTAAGTTTTTTGTTCATTTTTCGCCACCCCATATCCTATGGAGGTGGGTTTGGGGTATTTACGACTTGAGATCAACATGGGATAGGTCGTGAAAAAGTGGTATAAGATCAAGTTCATTCCCTGAGATGTTTCTCAAACGCTTCCCAACCAAATGATTGGTTGTATTTAAGGAAATAGTGTCAAGGTGTATCAAGAATGTCTTTAGTATAGGGAGTCCAATGATGGTGCAGAGGCTGATTTATCCATTCACCAAGACCCTGATTACCTGCTCATCGACTCGAAATTATGAGACATTTATTTCAGGGAACTTTGGTACATGAATCATATAGTAATGTGTCCTTGACTATCGTTCTTGAGTCATATCCCCATGGTGGTTTATATATATTTTTATATATATATATATGATCTTTGACTATAGTACACCTTGAAAAATTTCAAGATGCCTTTGTGACGACAGCCATCCAGGACACTAGATCTAGTTTGTGATGATGAACATGTGAGTGATGAGACCTTAGTTCAAGGTACATCATATGATCCCCCTTCCTCCAGGTGGGCAGTTAGTAGCACCTACACCTATTGAGAAGTAGTTAGTCCCAATAGAGTCATCTAACAATGTGTGTAGGTTGATCACACTCCACGAGTTCCAGTTTTAGAGACCATTGAGGTTCTACGATGAGCCAGATCCCTATGTGGCAGAAGATTGGCTAGATTTTTTGTTCCTCATATTCATGATTTTTCAGACCCCAATGGATCATATGGTGTATTTGACAACCAATCTTTTATGTGGAGCAGTTGGGAGTTGGTGGAGCCTGGTTACCCAAATGAATGATGAGTCGAAACTCTTGTGATATGACTTCAAATAGTTGTTTTGTGAGGAGTAATACCCCTCATGCTTATGCTCCGATCAGATTTTGGATATTCATGAGCTTTAGTAGGGAGAGATGACAGTGGTAGATTATGCAGATAGGTTCACTGACCTAACTCGGTACTCTTGGTACATGATCCAAAACAGTTACTTCTGAGCATGGAAGTTGTAGTAGGGACTCCACAGGGGGATCTATGCTACCGTATCACCCTTGTGAATTCCCACCTATGTTGGGGTTTTGGAGAGATCACTAGTGATATATAGATTTCTATCAGAGGTTTCTAGTTAAATGGAACTGGTAGTGGCCACAACAGAACTGAGATATCTGCCGAAGTTAGTAGACATCAGATAGAAGGGCCTCAACATAGGAGTCCACCCCATGATAAGACCCAGGAACTTGTTCAAGGATATCATATAGATTTAATAAAACCCATGTGGTTTAGTGATATGCTTGTGATGGGTGAGGTCACATGGCACAAGACTACTTGAAAATACATGCTAAGTATCCCAGGTAGGTAACAGATAGACCGCCATGGCAGATACAGCGACATGATCATGGATCCCCCAGGTGGGGATAGGGTGGTCCCCATGGAGGAAGTGCTAGTAGAGGAGTAGGAATAGATGTGGGTGGTGGACGATGTTATTATTTCCTTCTACCTCTACCTTTAGGTGGCCCATATCAGACTTGGGAAGCTAGTGTTTGGGGTTTCAGATAGTTACAATATTTGGATGTTTATAATCCTATAGCGCATGAGATGATAATAGGTATTCCATGGGCCTTTGACACGTTTTTCATTAGAACTTTTTAGACAATGTGTGAGGTACTCTTACCTCCATTATTATTGCTTTAGGTTTTAACAGGGTGACACGGGGAGTTGGTGTAACCCTGTTTCAGTTTTGTTCGATGTAGATTTGAATGAATGAGGAAGAGAGATCCTCCCCCCACTGAGATGCATTTTTGTGATGTGAGAGAGACTATGAGGTAGATTCAATGTCGTCCAAAGTGGGTAGTATCAAGGTGTTGTGGATGAGTCCCTCTGACTTGTGTGTTCATGGAAAGGTTGTGTAGTGGAGTGTCGAAGCAGGTCCTGGTATTTCCAGTTGATTTTTTCTTCTTGACCTCCTTTTTCTTGGGATTCCACTAGTGGGTGTAGAGAAGTTTCTAGTTTGGGGTTACTCTTCTTCTAAGAGAGGTGAATACATACATGGTATTCCACATGATTTCTATATCCAGATTCTTGGGGTTGGACGATTTTACTCACCTTCCTTTTTCATGGTTACCTTTGGGTGCTCAATGTTCAAATACAAGTCGAGGTTATTGAGACCCCAAGAACAAAACTACATGACTCACTACTTGGTACGGGTAGTAGTAATCTTCACCCTGAGGATGTGGAGACACTACCTTTTGGGAGAACACTTTATGGTTTGCACATACCACTAGAGTTCCAGGTACGTCTTCACTTAGAGAGACTTGAACCTAAGAAAGTGACCCTAGTTAGAGTTCCTTTAGGACTATGAATTTGATATATTCTATACTCCAACGAAGGGAAATTTTGTAGAATATTTCCTTAGAAAAAATTCCCAAGTTGGCCTAGTGTGGGAAGTTTCTGAGTAGTCAGCTTCCCTATAGTTGACCATGGTGGAGCAGGAGGGTATATTTTTGCTAAAGTTGATGGTGTTGAATCCTTTTCTCCTTGAGCATATGAAAGATTCCCAGCTATGAGACATCGGTTGTGAAGTTATGTGTGATCATATATCCATAGGTGATTCACCATATGCATATTATGAAGGAGGCAATCTCAAGATCTTGTTTCGGGGGGGAAACGTGGTTCCAATTGTGATGCGGGAGGAGGTGATGTGGGAGTTCCATACTTCTACCTTAGTTGTACATCCTAGTGTGGGAAATATGTAAAGGGATCTCAGTGTATGTTTTAGTGGTTTAGAATGAGATGAAGCATAACTGAGTTCATCTCACAATGTCTCACTTATCAGTAGGTAAAAGATGACCACCAGTTTCCAATAGGTTTATTGTAGTCTCTTGAGATACTGAAGTGGAAATGGGATGGCATATATATGGAATTAGTCATAGGGATCCTGCAGAGAGTGAAGGGACATGATTCCATCTAGGTGATAGTAGACCAACTCATAAAGTCAGCACACTTCCTTACTATGAAGGAGAAGAGTTCGGTAGAGAGTTTTGGGAAGCCGTATATGTGGGAGATCATCTGTCTTAATAGGGTACCCTCGATGATTGTCTCTGATTTTGAAGTGTGGTTCACATCATGATTGTGGATAGGCCTGTAGGAGGAGTTCGAGACCCAATTGTGGATGAGTATAGAATTTCAACCCAAGACCAATGTGCAGAATGAGCGCACTATCCAGGTGATAGAGGATATACTAAGGGATTGTTTATTGGTTTTCAGGTATGGATACAAGTTATCCCTGAGATTCATCAGGCCATTTGAGATTGTGTAGAGGTTTGGTGATGTTACCTACCACCTTGACCTATCTCTCACAGGTAGAATAGGTGCACGATGTTTTCCACATGTTATAGCTGAGGAGATATGTGCATGATCCTACGCATTTCATCATTAAGAGGAAACCTTATGTGGACTGATCAACCATTTGGTTTCCATGATGTGGAAAAATGTAAATATGAAAGAGAGTCCCTGGGAGAGGGAGAGCCAAGAGTAGGCTTAGTATCCTGAGTTGTTTATCTAGTTTTTCTTTTCGATGATGAAAATATTAAAGGAGTGAATGATGTAGAGAACCATTTTTTCCTTATAATACTTTGGAATATATCTACATATATTTCAAGATATAGGTACTATGAAAGAGTAGTATTCAGAGGCCCAGTGTTCCCAGATTAAATTTTATAAAAATATTAATTATATTTTATTCTATACATGTGAAAGAAATGTGATAACTCTCAAAAAATAGTTTGTATAAGAAATATGAGTCCATAGTTCAGTTTGGATCATGTAATTTACCCTAGGAGGGACCTAACTTTTGTTGGCATGGGTCTTCTATAGAAAAAGTCATGGATGTTGTAACCGTATAACATAATTAAATTTTTTTATTTTATTTCAAAATTTTTTCTGAATAACTTTTTAATGGGGACTTAGATTAGAAATCTAAGACCTATGTTGGGTTCATAATATGGTGTTTTACCAAATAATGACCTAAATTGAGAGGGAGAGAGATGTTTGGATCCCTCAACCATTGGAATGTGTTTTATTATAATCCTATAAATAAGTGGTTAATAAGATTTTTATGGGTTTTCTCATAAAAACTACTCTACGATGGAACTATCTCCCCTACTTCTATTGGAAAATCTAAGCCATATTTTTGAAAGATCAAGATATATGTAGATCCAAGTAGATTAGAGTGAAACGAATTCAACATATCCAAAAGTCTAGGTAGGATTCTTCTTTAGGATTCCTCATTCCTGAATGACGTTTTATTGTAAAAATGGATTCATGATTGTTTTTTCTACTTTTAATGTCTTTTCAATGGCCATACTAACACAGTTAATGACCAGTCTATTTTTAGATCCCCTTTAATTGTGTGATCTTTATCCTTTATTTGTTGTTGTTCATAGTTAACATTTTTTCATGTCAAAACAATAATGAATCATGGAGAAAAGCATAGATATGTGTAGGTCATGATCCAAGGATTTTATATCTACAACCGTTTCTAGTTTTGTGTGCTGGAGGATGCATGACAGTCCATAGAAACGACCACAAACTTTTTGATACATCGATACATCAAAAAATCTTTGAGTAGAGCATGTATCTTTGTAGATTAGAACCCAAGGATATTGGATATAGTTTGCTTTCATTTTTCGGGCACTAGAGTAGTGATGGTTGTCTGTGGAAGGGACCAATGGCGTGCGGTGGTCGGAAGTAGCAAATGGAGGCTGGGCAGAGCTACGACGTGTGAGGGAGCTAGTGGTTTGGAAGATGTGGCTGGAGGTGGAGGCACTAGAAAGGCGGTATGCAAGACGGTCAGGGAGTGGGGGATGTGGGGCGGTAGCAATGGAGGACCCGAGTGGCTGTAGCGGAGCCACTGGAGATAAAAGGAGTGTGGTGGAGGGCCACGGGCCGAGGAAGAGGGCCACATATTGATGCGGATGGTCACGGGTTGAGGCAGAAGGCTAGGGGCGGAGGAGGTTCATGGGCTGGAGTGAGCGGTTCGGGCTGGGGGTGAGGGGTGGGGTCAAGGTGAGCGGTCCAACCAAGGGTGAGCTGGTTGGCCTGGGGCGAGCGGGCCAGGCTGGGCCAATGTAGGCAGGGTCGGGCCGAGGTGAGTTCACACCTCTATATCTTCTAAACGAGGCATCTATTTTATGTGCCATCTATAGTGATATGATTCTACTTTCGAGACATAATTTTTCAGGTCAGTTTTTGAATTTTATGATTCGGGCTCGTGGCTCGATTACACGAAATTCCCAAATAATAATAATAATATATTATTATTATTAAAACTTAGACCCACCATAATTTATGCATGTGATGTACAATAGATGTTTCATTAGCAAAGTTGTGTTCATAACATTGAATTGGACGTTTCAAGACCAATTTTGGGTGTATTAACCAAAATTGAGATGTGAGCCCCACAAAGCCTGGTTTAGACGTGTTGCGGTGAAATGTGACTTCTTCACCGTGTTTTCGTTTGGGATGAATTAATAGTCTATCCTGTGCATTTTTCTATAAGGATCACAACAGTTTGATCCATATGATTTATTTTGGGATCGAGGCATAGGCCCCATAAAGCATTGTTCATATACGATGTTGAGAGATGTAGTTTCATCATTGGGTGTCCAATTCAGGTGAATGAATAATCGATTGTATGCTCTTTTCCATAAGTATCACAACGGTGTGATCTGTTTGGCTATCTAAGTCTGTTCGAGGAGGATTTTTGATAAAATTATATTTTTTCCTTCGAACAAAAAATGATCATCATGCGCTCTTCATCCTTTTGGGCCAGATGTTACATGTACTCTGGGAGTACACTAGAACATCTATGAGTACATGTGCATAGTCTAGTACCTATGTATGGATAGGTAAAAGTCCAAGCAATGAGGTAGGGTCACATTTCGTGTGGGACTAACATTCACCATGTACCACATTATGAATCTTTTATCTCCCATATATCCTTCTTTTGGACTCATATATTTTCCCGTGAGTAGCCTATCCTAAGTGTTTTCCCATATAGAATGTAATGGTTGCCTTCTTAGTGGATTTCAAGATACGATGCGAGATGTTCTGAAGGAAACTCTTATTTGAGGCGATGCTCGGTGATGGTTGTGATCAGGTAGAATCACTAGAGGTACCTTCTAGAGGGAACCCCTCCACCAGTAAGGGTGTGGGTCCTCTATTGTTACATTTCAAGTGTAACCCCCTATAGAGTAGGGCATGGGTCCTTGATGATCGAGAGTGTAACCCCTTATTATACTAGAGCACGGGTCCCCAACCTCATAGTGGAACCCCCCATAAATATGGGCACGGATACTCTATGAATTATATCAGAGTGGAACCCCCGGACACACCAGGGCGTGGGTCCTCTACCTTCTGAGTGTCACCCTCAAGCTAAGTTGGGCATGAGAACTCGACACTAGAGTGTCACCCTCTAGTCGGGCTGGGTATGGGTCATCGATGACACTAGAGTGGAAAACTCCAACAAGTATAGGCATGGGTCCTCGATGACACTAGAGTGGAACCCTCCAACCAGGCCGGACATGGGTCCTCGATGACACTAGAGTGGCACCCTCTAGTTAGGTTGGGCATGGGTCCTCGATTACACTAGATTGAAACCCTCTAGTTGGGCTGGGCATGGGTCCTCAACCTTGATAAATGACCTCTCGTATATAGAGATCTGTGACGATACATGGTTTGATGTACCTTTGGACTCATGAGAAAGAGGGGTGCTTTCCCCACCAAGACGCATCCTTATGATGCAACCTAAAACCATGTGAGTGAGACAAATCCACCCAAATATGGTAGTATCAAGGTGTGGTGATTGAGTAATTTTGACTTGAATGTTCAAAGCATATGTTTGGGATGCTGAGCATCATTGGTGGATAATTTTGGAACTATTAGAGACCCTTTTACTGGACTGAGCTATGATATGAAGATCCCCTTACTCTCTTGTTGGTATTCTTTGTCTGAATATATATTTATATATATATATATTGTTTTAGCACCCAGTCATTGGGTTTTGGATACTCTCCTCCCAGGAGAGATGAAGAGGAGCATAATATTCCATGTTCTTTCCGTGTTTAGCTTCTCATGGTTGGATGAGTCAACTCTCCTACTATAGGTAGTGAAGAATCAACAAGAAGTTCTTCTTCTCATCGTTTTGATATATTTATTTTTGGGAGAGTTTTCTTTCACTCTCTTATTGGGTTGAGATGTACTCTTTCACTTTAACTTGTTATATCTACGTCTTTCCTATTAATTTGTATCTATTACTGGTCCCCTTCTCTTTTTTGGGGTGTCCAACTGAGTAGCTTTATACTCACCCCTGTATGGTCTTTTCCTGCAAGTATCATGCCATATGCAGATGATAGACGGGTTAATCATTACTTCATAGGTTCTTAGGGATGCAGGTTCTTGGAATACATATAGTGGACGTATCTCAGGATCTAGGAGTGGGGCTCTCTCATCTATTTTACTTTTTCAGTTACTACCAGGTTGTAGCACTTTTCTAGTTGGGCATGTATTTTTTCCCTTTCCCTTTTAGTTTACACTATTGTGATTTTACTATTTAGTGGTCGATGCATGTTTTTGGTTTATATATAGTAGTTTTTTACCTTTTTTTCAATCCCTATGCACTTTTTCATTGATTTTCCTATGTGCGTGTGTACATGTACTTAAGAAAAGGCCTCCATGAGGTTTTTATGCCTTCAGTGCTTGTTTCCACCCCAAAAACTATGGAGGTTATCTTGGGGTAGTTGTGGCTCGAGCTTGATATGGTTTGGGTTATGAAGGTTAGTACCCCTTAGGTAGTACCCTCACACTATTCACTACGTGGTTGGTGCATGGTTAGGGTAACTGTGTGGAAAAAACCATGCATGTTGGTTTCTTAAGGAATAGTGCCACATGTTTGGCACATGGTTTGGCCAAACCGTATGGCACAAACCATGCATGGTGGTTTTTTAAGGAATAGTGCCACATGGTTGACACATGGTTTGGACAAACCATATGTCCCAACCATGTGAACCAGTTTTTAGGGGTAAAATAACTTGTTTTCCCTTAATGAAACTTTTTATGTTTTCCCCTTTGTTTTCTTCTTTCTTCTTCTCCTCTATCCATATGAGCCTCTACCCTATGCACCTTGGCTTCCTCCTCAAACCTAATCTAGGCATGAAAATCTCTTCTCTATTTTTTGTCTGAATTTTTTGTTTTTAGTCACTATGGATCCACATTAGTAAGATATTTTATCCCCTCTAATATATTTCAAGTTATTCATTCCATCTACTGTGCTAGTTTAGTACGAGCTCATTTTCCCTATTTTTAGAGAGAATAATTGTTTATTAGATTTCTTCAAAACCGGATAAAATCAAAGCTTGATATTAGATGGGTGATACATCTTAAGTATGAGGTAGGTGTTCTATGACTTATTACCAAATTTTTCGTCAATTTATAGATGTTGAAATTACGTCACATGTCGGACATTGAAGTGCATTTCTTTATAATTGGTTATTTCATATTCAAATGATCATCACACCAATATTAATTCCTTATAATACTTGTTTATTAAATTAGAGGATGATTACCTCATCTTTGGGCACCCCTTCGGTGTGTTGGTGTGAATTGAACTTTATAATTAAAGGTTTTAAATTCCCATAATGGAATATAAGAGTTTATCTCAGATTGAAAATGGTTTTCCCCTTGGAAAAACTTTCCCAAGAGAGAATGGAACCTCCTATGTTCCATGTTGAACTTTTATAAATTGAATTACCATGTTGGGTATTTTTTCTAAAATTATTCTTCTAAAAAATTGAATTATGATTCATGAATGAAATGAATAATTGTGATAAATTAATTGTTTATGAATGGTGTATTGTTTTTGTAAATAGATCCTTTGATGGAGGTTCACTATATTCTAAACCAACAATTACTGATTAGTTATATAAATCATGCTTAGCATGTTGCACTGGTTTTTATCTAATCTTGAATGTCTTTATTAGATATATGGTATGTTTTTACATGGCCTTAATTGATATTATTAAATGTAATCTTCCCTACTTTGATAAATGTCTAATTTTAACCAATCACCTTCTAAGTGATTGACTTGATTTTTAAATGGGATTACCATGTAGGTAATTTCTCATCTGACCACAGCACCTCTAAGCCCCCCCTTGAGTCATGTAATTGATTTTTTGTGGTTTTTTAATTAAATAGAATGCTTTAATTTAAATATATTTTTCATGATGGATTACTATCCTTTACTATATTGAATGGATTCATTGAAATGGAATTTAAAAGGGTTGTACGATCATGCCTCTTGTTATAAATTAATAAGCATAACTCTTTTGAATTTAATTAAATGTTTTAAATGAAATTTCATGTTTATGACGGATGCTTTCCCTGGTTAAATTAAATATTTATAATGAAATGAATTGAGAAAGGGTGTTAAGGAATCATTGTTTATTGCATGTTATGTACATTCCATAATTGAAATGTTATTCATTGTTGATAATGGATTAATAAATACAGAGAATGAGAGTTACTTTCTCATGTATTATGTTATAAAAATGATTATGTCTGGATTATATATAGGGTATTGATAAAATAGATGGGTGGGAGGTATTTCCCCATGCTAGTTAAAATTAGATTATTCCTTTACATAGGATGTGGAATGATGGTAAGGGTTCTGTTGAGCATGGCGGTGTCACTCTCCCTTCTATCAAGTGTTGAGTTCCTGGCATCTTAGATGAGTGAAAATATATGGACGATGGGATTTACCTATCATGTTCCATGATTATAATGTTTCCCTAGCGGCCCACTCACCACCCTAAGTGTTATTTCATGGAGTCTCTCACTCTATTAAGATATAGGGAATGTACCATATTTCTTGAGCTTATAAGATCATTTAGAATGGTTATGGATGTATGTGTTATGCCCCAGTCTAGCCAGTGACTGTTATTCAAGGTATATGGCCAATTATATCCACACGTACTTGGTTCATATATGTTGATTCAATATAGAAATATTTTATATACATATATATTACTACTATATATGCATGGTAACTGATCAAAAAATTATTTTTTCTATGACCCAAAGCAGGTATAGCCACCAAGTGTCCCTTAGGAACCTGAGAAATATGTTTTTTATTTATTCATAAATTTGTGTTTATCTTCCTACTTATACCTTCACATCTTTATATTATATTTTGTGGCATATATTTAGTCATAGACACCATGGGTTGGAACCGACTGGAATTATTATCTCACAACCTACTCGTCTGCCATTGCATTGGGGTATAAGAGAATACCTTATGTTCACAAGACCATGATTATTTTCTTGCATTGTTTTTCTTATACCCGGAGTTAGGAGCATAGGACTAGGCTAGATCTCAGGATTCTCATGGAGATCACCCATGGGGATTTTTTTCTTTTTCTTATTTATTGTATAGTATCATGCTATATGTCTGATCCTTTAGTTGTTCATTATCTAGACATGCATGCATATGTTGCATAATGGTGTTCAACATTCATTTATATTCAAGTTATATTATTCTTATGCGCCATCATGTTACTCTGATCAACAGGGTATATTGTCCCCACTATCACCTCCTTACACCATCGGTGTTATTCGAAAACCTCTCTCATATAGGGAGGTGCACTAGAGGCCATGTGACACACTAGTCTGGCTACCTTATTAGTGTTCATTTGTTCTGGGATGTTACAAAAACTTCAAAAAAATTATCCACTAAATAAAAAATTTAAATATTAAAAAATAATCAATTTTGAAAAAAAATGGTGATGGTTTTGATGTGTTATACAATGATGTATATTTTGGAACAAATTAATACCCCTCCCCATACATAAAATAAAAAAATATATCCATAATTAAATATTAAGGTAAAAGATACAATTTTGACACTATAAGTTATAAAAGACTTTAAAAATTAGTAGTGAAAAAAATTTAAGGGTCACAATTCAAATAAAAAAAATGGTTCCACAAAGTATAAAAAAACATAAAAATTCATAACATGCACAAAAATACATATTGTTACCAGTTTATATATTATGTACAATAGTAGTGATTTTTAAATAATATTAATGCTAACAATTTTAATTTCAAAAAGGTAATAATTCAAGCACCAAAATGAGCATGAAAATAAAAAATTTATCATTTGAATAGTTCAAAATTAAATCAAGGACTATCAGGTTCTATATGATAAGTTTAGCATGTATTTTAATAATTTAGAAAACAATTATAATAATTTAATTCCCAAAAATAGTAATAATAACTTTGAACTTAAATCGTAAAAAATAATAAAATTTGAACTAAAACTCTACTAGTTATGTAGAATAAACACTTAAAGTTAAGCACAAGAAACCTCCCCTTTTCTCACATTGAGTAGGTTCTTCTAGTACCAAAATCTTATCTCCTAAAAGTGTAAAATTATATACATTAATTTCTATAATTAAAATTTCAAAACAAAAATAAAACCATAGTAAATATTAAGGGAGGTTGGCTCAAATTTTCTCAAGAATGTATCTTCTCTTGATCATTGAAAATAATTGTATCTCTAATTTTATAGGATGTAAAATTCTACTCACCATAGAACTTACAAAAAATATTAAATATACATATATTAATTGTTTATGGTTATTTTAAAATATTTTCTATAAAATTATTTAAAGTAACTTGTTTGACATTTAATTCACCAATATTTAACACATAAAAACCTGAATACCAGAGATATAATGAAATTGTAATGTACCCATACACATACTTTAAATCTTATACTAAGAATATAAACTTTTAAAAAGTTAAGGGTCGGTGGATACATACTAGGAATTTTATAGGAGTAAAATAAGTTACCCAAGATTGGTTATTAAGTGAAGTGTCCTACCTTACTTCCTACAAGAAAGAAAACAATCGGAAACACTTTATTAAAAAAGGAAAAATAAAAAACAAAGGAATAAGAAAATATTGGGGTTTGTCACCCCAAGGGGTACTATATTTTGATTTTCCCCAGCAGGGTAGTTGTATATTCCACCCCAATCAGATGGTAGATATAGATTCTGGTAATGTACCAACCTGAAAGCCACTAAATAGTTACCATTAGGTCATATGGCCTCAACCATGCTTCCCCATAGGCTAGAGGCTGCTTCATAGTAGAGAGGGTCTAAGGTGGTATAGTGGGGATAATATAACCTCATGATAAGAGTATTACTCAATGGTATAATAACATCAATCAATAGAAAAAGCATATAAATAACCGAGCAGCTAAAGAATAACATTAAAAATATTGAAATAAATATCAAAACCCAAAGTAGTGTCATATAAAATATGACGAACATGTCATTTATCTATACAAAAATGAAGGAAATACATGGAAATATCCATCCCATATATAACATGTATCAAAACAACAACAGGACCCAAAAGGAACTATATCTAGATTTCATCACAAGAATAAATCTATCATGTGCTCCCATGCTCCTAATCAATGATAAAATCATTCATAATAAAGTGGGTGATTTAACCAGTCCCTACCTATATCAACGATTACTTCATGATGGGGAACCCAGACGATCTACAAGGAATTACTTCAGATGAGGATAGAGTTGGTCACCTTCTTCATGTGTGGCTTTTTGGATTTGGATGTTTGAGTGGGTATGGTGCTTCCATCGGTACCAGTCCCATACATTTTTCCATTGGACAACTAGCTAAGCATCCATGCTCTGGTGGAGGTGTGACTTATCGAAATTGATGCTAGGAAGGGGTACATTTATGTAGTCCTCTACTGGGTTGTAACCCCTTTAATTTTTTGATTTTGTTAATGTCTCTATGTCCCTGAAGTCTTGGTTTTTATCCCATTACCCTTAAAAGGGGGATTATCCAAAATAAATATCAAATTAGGCCTTTAAGGTATTCATTTAGTCTTTCCTACCTATATCCATGAAGTCTATCTAGGTACCCAGCATTGGCCTAAATAGGGTGTGAGATAACACTCAGTAGGTCACCACCAATAGTGTCTCTAACATTCCTAGTCTGTTTATATAAGATGAAGTAGTGTTCTATATATAACATATATAATAGTAATGAAAGTGATAGTCACAAGTAGGAGTGATACTGTCCAGTCTACTAACTGTGGTCAAACACCCATACCATGGAAATCTGTAATCAATCCACTATAATCATAGAAAACTTTAAATCATGATAAAGCATCCACATCGACCTATGCTGGGTAATCTAGTTTTAGATATAAAAGGCCGGATCCAAGGTATAAAATGACTAAGGCATTCTGATCGAGTACATGGAGAATCTTTATAGAAAACTCATTAAAGACTTGGGTGGAATCCAAGAAGAATGTCCAATGTATTCTAAGAAATCTGGATACAATCAGTAGAAATGTCCTTGGAATCCTAAGTATTTTAGATCCATTGAGAATAAATTTACATTGAATCCCATGAATACAGATTCATGGAGTAAAAATTTTCATGGAATCTAATGGAATCAAGATCCAAAGAGTAGAAATTTCTAAGGAATCCACTACCATTTATCAACTATTTCATCATTACAAGGCCCATTTCAAAATCGCAATCTATTCATGAGTTCACCCAACCCATTTTACATTTCCATATAAAACCATTTAACAAATTCATTCTATATTTCACCATTTAACATCATGTAATCACATGGAAAATAGAGGCATTAACCTTCTTATATTCAACCATTTGATTCTCACTTAATTCAATAAGGCTCCCACTGAAGTGGAGAGATCACACACACCCAACAGGGTGGTATAATAAGTGGAATATATAATAAAACACCTCATAAGTGGTCTGGGTTAGGGATAACAACTTCAAACCATAAAATTTCAATAAGTGAGAAACCCAAGTAGGTTCCAATAATTTATTAAATATGTTCAATTAATTTTTGAAGAAATTTCGGAAGGTCTAGTGTGCAACATAATGATAATAAGGTATATCAAACACCAAATATTAAGGGAATGTTATAGACCACCTATAGTATTCCCATGGTAGAACACTCTTCTAGTGTCATCTCCAAACTCAATAAAGATTCAAATAAATTAGAATGGCATATGATTACTATGGAAATAATGAATATTAGCTTTCACCAAAATAACTTTTTCAATATGAAGACAAAAAAACTAACTTGTGTGGATCCAACAAGATGAACGGTGTTCAATTCTATGCCTAGATGGTGAATTGGAACCAAAGACTAGGAATTGATCTTTTACTAGATAAAAGAACCCCCTCGATTCGTAGTAATGAAGAAATGAAGAAGAAATATAGGTTTTAGTAAAATTAGGGGGGAAAGGTAATTTAGCCCAAAACACAAGATCTCATGGTTTGGCCACACATTTGGCCCAACTGTGTGCCTTTCGATATCCAAAGTAGGAACCCACATTTTTCATGCGCATTGTTTGGGAAACCATGTGAGAACTATGCCTTTCACCTACAGAGCACCCACACAAGTGAGTGGCCTGGGATGCATGGTTTTATCAAACCGTGTATCCCTGAACAAATCCTTAGACCACCCCACACAGTTTACTCAAACCATTCATCCTGGGTTATACAATTTATACTAACCTTGAGGCCCACCTACCTTTTTCCAAAAACTATGCCTTTGGGCTCCAAACCAGCCCTAAACACTGCCCAAAACTCTAGTTACCTCATTAGGCACACCCACTAGGCCAGAAAAAGGAATTAAACTGAAATTCAAAAGATTCGTACCTCATAAGAAAACCAAGACCTTAAAATCTCTCCCCCTTAAAGAAATTCTTCCCAAAATATCTTTTCCAGAGGTGGTAAAACATAATCTGAGAAAGACTCTAGCTAGTTGCCATATACGTCGGCCTCTCGCTCTTAAGTCTCATCTTGTACATGGTATTTCTTCTATAGAACTCGTGATAAAGGAACTAATAGGCCAAGAATATCCTTCTTTATTTGATCAAGGATACATATAGGATGATCCTTGAAGGACATATATACCTATAACTCAATCTCATTTGGATATAGAGTATGAGATGAGTTTGAGTGATAACAGTGTAACTAAGATACATGAAATATGTCTTGAATGGATTTTTACCTCTGATGTAACAACAAACAATGGGCTATCATACCGAATCTCTCCAAAATCTTGAATGATCATATATATCATAGTGAATGATTACCCTATCTCTAAATCCATCTGTTTCCCAACCTCGAAGATACATGTAAAATACTAGATCCCTGACCATTAACTCTGTAGGTTTTCTATGGTGATTAGTGTAAGATTTATATATATACTATTTAATATCCATTTGATTCCTGATCAAATGGACCTTCTTCGAAGTCTCTGGCACATGACGTTATCTGAGCAGTGCTACCTCTCCTGCCTCTAACCAGCACAGGAGTGATCGGTATGGCCTACTGTACAAATCCTCACAATGTTCCATTTGTATAGTCACATAATAGTTATTGTAGTAGGAGAAATAAAATAGGGGTATATGCCTCTCCCATGAACCCCTAAAATCAAGTAAGTATGCTCTAATAATTTCCTCTAGAACCTAGATCATGCGCTCTAACTGGACATCAATCTATTGGTGTTTTTTCATGATCAAAATCACCTGTGTACCCAATTCCCTCTATAATCCCTACCAAAATTGAGATGTAAATAGGGAATCCCTATTTGATACTATGGTATGAGGAAATGAATGAAGTCATACAATATCATGGATATAAAGACTCCCAATTACATCCACCGGGAAGTTCTCTCTAATTAGTAGGAAATTGGTGACCTTCATGAGCCTGTCTAAAAAAAACCCACACAAAATCACTACCTTTAGGTGAACTCCACATCCCGATCACAAAATCCATCACAACATCACCCCATTACCACTCAGGAATAGGTAATAGATTTAAAATACCAACTAGTCACTGGTGTTGTACCTTCACCTACTGATTGGTTGATCACCTAGAAGAAAAACCAACTACCTCTCATTTCATCCCTAGCCATTAGTATTGATGGTACAATTCATGATACGTCTTGGTAAAATTAGGATGCATTGCCCAAAATATCGTATGAATTTTCCACATAAACCCCTTGGGTATGTCTACTGGAACCCAAACATGGCCATGAATACATATAATTTCATCATCTCTAATGGTCCAACCAAGATGTAGGCACTCACCTTCCACACTCTCCTAGAAGACAAAGCCCTCAGTATCTTAAAGTTGCCTCATTCTCACCCTATGTATAATAGTTAAATTCACTAGTATAGATGAGATAAAATCATATCTTTGATTATTCTTCACCTCTAAGTGCATCTCTAGAAATTATTTTGTAAGCTTCCACTCGGTACTATCCTCCTGAAATGTTTGTATCTGAGTCCTCTTACTTAGTGCATTAGAAATTGTATTTCCCTTTACGAGCATATATGAAAGATCGAAGTCATAATACTGTAGGTACTAAACTCTCCATCACTTCCTCAAATTCAATTCATGTTGTACAAATATGTACTTGAGGATTTTTTGGTCCGTATACACCACAAAATGATCTCCCATATAAATAATGTCTCCAATAGTGTAAGGCATGAACAAAAGTGGCTAAGTCAAGATCATGTGTTGGATAATTTCTCTCATGCGACCTCAACTAATGAGACATGTATGCCATGAATCGCTCCTCCTATATCAAAATAGCTCCGAGACTAATAACCAGTGTATCACAATATACTATATAGCTATTTTCCAGCTCTATTAGAATCAAGAATAGTACTAAACTAATTATCCCTTTCATATATTGAAAGGTTGTCTTGAAGGTATATGACCATAAAAAATTCACACCCTTATTAGTTAAGCCTATAAGTTGTTCTTCTAAGCATAAAAAGACCTTTATGAAATGTATATAATATTTATCTTTCCCCAAGAATCTTCATATATCAATAATGTTCTTGGAAAGATCCTAATAAACTACAAATCTCACCTTATCTAGGGGAACTAATACTCTTGTCTCTGAGATAATATAACACAATAAATGAGTCATATCCATCCAACTGTGGTAATTTGTGATCTTGGCATAAACCATATTCTCTCTAAGTGTATTTGTAATGATTTCAAGGTTTTTTTCATGATCGTGTCGAGTCTAATAGTACACCAAAATTTCATCCACACAAACCACCAAAAAAATCTCGATACGGATGGAAAACCTATTTCATCAGTTCCAAGAAAGATTTTGGCACTTTCATGAGACAAAATGCCACAATCAGATACTCAAATAGCTTATACATATAATGAAAATTTTTATGAGGTATGTCTGATGGAAAAAAATACCTGGTGATATCCCAACCTCAAGTTAATCTTTGAGAAAACCCAATATTTTCAAAGTTTCTTAAAGAGATCATACGTTCGAGGTAAAGGATACCGGTTCTTAACCATAAACCAGTTAAATTTAGGGTAATATAGACATAGATTGAGGGTTTTTTATACCTTTTTTTGTAAAAAGGATTAGATAAACCCATAGAGAAGTAATGGGTCATATAAACCCCTTTGTTTCTAGGTCTTCTATATATCTCTTGAGATCTCGCATCTCATTAGTAGTCATCGTATAATGAGGAATGGATATAGGTATAGCTCTTGGAACTAGATCAGTAGAGAATTCCACCAATTACATAGGTAGTAAACCAGATAATTCATCTTGTAATAAATCCTTGAAATGAACTACCATTGATGGGAATTGTTTCCTCTGTATCCCCCGAACATCCATATATAAACTAGAAATATAAGTTGTCGTCCTGACTAGCCCAATATGATTTAATCCAGATATACCTATCTGGACATCACATTCACCCTTGTGAATAAAAACCCCTACATATGGGGATGTGAAATTCACCCTCTGATGATAGATATTGACATGGGAATGATAAGAAACCGTCCAATATATCCCAAATATGAAGCCAAACCATGTCATCTTGTGGAAAAAAGATTATATATGAAGAAATACCCACCTATATTAAGGGGTAATTATCTAAACTAGTATATATCCTCTAATATGACTCCCAATGCAGTATCAAGCATTATAATTCCACTATAATACTAAACATTGATTCCATGAATCTCCACAACAGGAACATATATGAAATAGTGAGAAGAACCCATATTGAAAAAAGAAAATACTAGTGTAGAGGCCACTAATATCATACCTCTCACCATATATGGACCAATTCTATTATCCTCAGGTATAGGATATACATAATATCTCTATCCTGAAATATGGCCTTGTGAAACAACATGACTACACAGAGCAGACCCACTCTACTATCTAGGTACAACTTTCACTTGGATGCCTCAGCTTTGATCATCACCTCATCCTGAACGAATGGTACTACTCAAGCTCCTGACCTGATTCAGATCTGTGAATCCTTCTTTTAAACCTAGAGTCAGAATCGACTACCTTTTACTAGTTTTTGTAGGGAAGTTCCTGTAGAATTGTTGTATATATCCCATCCCTCCATAAGCTCGGTACTCAATTGGGTCTCTATCACCTCGGCACCTCATATGTTCATATCTCCCATACTAATGAAATAAGACATGAATACCAGTACTCACACTTTGGTTGGAATTCACCTAATGAGAGTCCTAAAAAATCCACTTACTACCATCTGACGCTAAACCATAGGGTCAAGAAGCTACACTTCCCTAATCTACTCCTCCTAATTCCCTCATATTACATTCAGTAATAAGAACCTAATTCACTATCTCTATTATAGTATTCAACTAAAACACATTGACCTACGATCGAAATACATGCTTGAGACCATCCTCAAAGTGTATTTCCTTTAATGGTTCATCTGCAAGATTAATCGGTAGAAAGTGTTGAAGCTTTGTAAATCATGTTAGATACTTCATAATGGTCATTGAAACCTTGTCCATACACATAAACTAATTTCCCATTCATCTCTCAGAGCCAAATTAAAGAACTAGTAAAAAAACATGGATTTTAAATCCCTCCAAAATATATCTCAAAGACCATTAATCTAGTTCAAAATATAAAACTAGTGATTATCTTATCCATGAAGAATATATGTCACTAGCTTTACTCTCCTTTCAAGAGATATCTCTAAATGCTCAATAATCGATAAAATAGTCTCTAGCCACAACTTAGAATCATGTGAACTGCCATCCCCCAAAAATGTCTGTGTATATTACTACTATAACACACACATCAACTCTTCCATAGATGAGGTTGGTTGTAGGGCTCCCTGAATGGTGTGTATAAAGCATAGGAAAACCTCACAAAACATGGAATCAACACATGTATCTTGTAAAATCACTAATGCCCCAAATGGAACTATTGGAGGTTCTACTGGTGGATCAAGGCCCACCACCTATGGAGCATGTTCATCACCACCCTCCTGGAAAATGACTTAAGGACATCATGGTAGAATGTCTTTATAATTCCAAATAGAAGCCTCAAAAAAGAATCAAGTAGAGACCAATTCATAGATATAAAAGCATAGGAAAATCTTAATCCTTCCTATAAACAAGACACACCCCTCTGCCTACTCTTAAATTCATGACTGGGAAAAATAATGATCCTAAGAACACCATATTCACTGCCTACTACCCACTCTTAATGTCAGGTATGGGTCAAGCTCTATGTTTCACAACATGGGTCTCGATATATGGACTCCCAAGTGAAATTACCAATCCATTTATCAATGACCTTTAGATTTCCAAATTCTATTTATTTTAAGTTCATTATCATTTATTTAACAATTCTCTTTAAATGGTTGAACTAGATGTATCAACACTTCCAATCAATATGGGAATATACAACTATTAAATTGAAGTGTGGTGTACATTAAATCCCAACCATAACATGTTCCAGTCCATATGATCAATGGTATATGACTCAATATTTCATAATTAACTACCTAGGGTGTCTATTATAGTCAATGCAAGAAAAACTATTTAGGTTATGCCATGAACTCTAAGTTACAATTATGTTTCTCAATTCCATTCACAAAACACTAACTAAGTATCTATTATATCATAAAATGCACACATAACAATGTCATGTAGTCAAGAAATGCATCCTATATGACATGGAATATGAATGGAATGTGAATCCTATAAGGTACCAAAAATGATTCATTATCAATACTTCATTTCCATATCAGGCCAAGGATAAAATGAAATTTCTCAATCATAGATATAATAACATTATATATCATGTGCATCACCCAAAAGTGGAATTTAATTAACTATAATAGGAAAAATATAGATCCAAAATTCCCATTCCAAGAAATTTGGTTTTTTCATATACATGGGTTAGCTACTCCAAGTAATAGCTCATTAACAAACCCCAACACATTACTATTTCTCCATTCTACCATCCCAAAGATTAATGTAGAGAAATAAAAGATATAAAATATCTCATATACCACTTTGTAACATCCTGACCCAGAAGCCACTAAATGGTGCCCTGAGTCGGTGGGTCGCATGGCCTCAACATATCCACCCCATATGCCAGAGGGTTTGGGCTAGAAGAAAGGGTATAATGTAGTCAAGTGGGGATACTATACCCTCCTGATCCGAGTGTATAATAGTGGTATAATAATATCAATCAGTAGCAGAAGCATATGAATAACTAAGAAGCATAAGAATAACACCCAAAATACTAAAATAAATATCAAAACTAGAAGTATTGTCATATAAAATGCTATTAAAATGTCATGTATCTATTAAAAAAGGTGGTAAATATATGTAAATTGTAATCCCATACTTTAAATGTTTCAAAAGAACAAAAATAACCAAAACGAACTATCTCTAGCTAGTATCATGAGCATTGCTCGGTCCTATTCTCCCCTACTCATAAGCAATGATGAAATCAGGCATCATAAAGTGGATTATTTCCTTAGTCCCTAGCTTCAACTAGGAATTCTATATAGATACCCAAAAATGTCCTAAATAGGGTGTGATATAACACTCAATAGGCCACCAAACACATCGTCTATAGCATGTCTAGTCAGTATATACAAGATGAATCAATGTGAAATGTAGAACTTATAAAATAGGAATGAAAGTGAAAAACATAACCAGGAGTGATATTGTCTAGTCTACCAACTATGGTTAAACACCAATACCAGGGCTATCTTTAATCAAGCAATAATAATCATATATAACTTTAGATAATGATAAAACATCCACATCAACTTGTTCTAAGTAATCCAGGGTTAACCCTGAAAGGTCATATCCAAGGTATAAAATGAGCAAGGAAACTTCATCGAGTCCATGGAGCACCTCTATAGAAAACTTGGTAAAGACTTGGGTGGAATCCAAGGAGAACGTCCAATGAATTCCAAGAAAGATGAATCCAAGGAGTAGAAATTTCCTTAGCATCCTAAGTATTCAATATCCACTGAGAACAAATGTCAATGGCATCCTAGGAATACAGATCCATGAAGAAGAAATTTACATGGAATCTAATGGAATAAAGATCTAATGAATATAAATGTACAAGGCATCCACTAGAATTTATCAACTCATTAATCATTAAAAAACCCAATTCATAATCACAACCAAGTCATGATTTCACCCAACCCAACTCACATTTTCATATAAACCCATTTAAGTAATTCGTTCTACATTTCACCATTTAACAGGATGTAATCACATGTCAAAGGAGTCATCAAACTTATGATATTAAATAATTTAATTCTCACTTAATTCAACAAGGCTCCCATTAAATTGGAGAGCTCACACAAACTCAATGGGGTGGTATAACCGGGGGGAAATAAAATAACACATGTCACAAGTGTCTAGGGATCTTACACTTCTTATTTAATAATCAACATAAACTCTTATTTCCAACTAAATTTCTCAATAAAAATATCTTGTGGAATACCCAGTTTTTGGCTTATTTCAATTCCCACACTATGGAATTATAAATTTCGAGGAGTAGTGGGGAGGGGGATAAAAAATAGGTGAATGTTCCATCTTCTTCAACTTGAGGAGTAATGTGCATAGATTTTAAAAATTAAATTCTTGGATGTTATTTTTATTATAATTCAATCTCCCAAATAAATTTATTATTTTAAACCATTTATATATATCAAAATCCACTTTTACACTAGTGCAAACTCAAAAAAGATCCTCTTACTCTTTTACCACTCCCAAACATTGATTTAAAATTGGATTTTGTAGTTTCAAATGTTTCTCATCAGGTGCCATAACAACTTTATCAAGTTCATCCAGGTAATCAATAAGTTAATATGACTCTATAGAGCGTATAAAAAGTGAAGTAACATTAAAATATGATATATAAAAATCATAATCAAATAAAATAAAATCATGTTTAATTAGGAGACCATCACCTTGAATTTGGTCATATTTAACTTCTTAAAGAATGGATTTTCTTTTCCTTTTATTTCTAAGTAAGGAGTGAGGTAGATAACCTCCTATATCCTCACTTCAAAATAAAAAACCTTAGTTTTAGAATATTCCAAAGTAAAGGGAAGGGTATCTTCAACTAGTTCATCATGTAAAGAGGTGTAAAAGTAATTGGAAAAGTAATTGAATTTAAATTATCACATTAAACCTTAAAATGATGTTGATCTTCCAAAATATATATAGCTTCCTTAAATTAGACTTGACCCTTCTCCTTCTATCCCTCAAAACAATTTTCTAAATTCAGTTCTTGAAACACTAACTTAGCTTGTAAGTAAATTTAGAGTTCAAAAATTGTAACCTCTATCTCCCTATATCCTCTCTTAATTATTTTCTATTTTTACTCAGTTTCTTCAAATAGTCTCCTTCAATTGGTTCCTGGAGTTCTACCTTAATCTTTTAATACACTTGATCTGAATTGAAAACCTTAAATATATGCATTAACCTCTCAACTAATATAATGTCTTGTGAAGAAGGTTCCTTGATCATATTTCTATGTATCTAATTTTGTAATCCTTCCAATTATTGGGTAAACTCCTTCACCTAAGAGTATTCTAATAGTTACAATGTTTCAAGAATTTGTAATTATATCACTATTAATGTAAAAAATGAAAATATAATAAAAAACACTAGTGTGAATGTTATTCCACATAAATTGAACCAATTATTGATATATTTTAATTTTTACTATACAAGATTCAGTTATAATCTCCTGATATATAACACGGTGGCTAAACATAGGGTCAGTATCAAGGAAGCAATGTGTTTATCCTAGCAATCTCTCAAAATCATTTTTTATTTTGGACTATTTTTAAAGTAGTAAGTAAATCATGTAAGAGATGAAAAATAAAAAAAAATTAAAATACAGAATAATAGAAATAAATAATAAGAAAATAAAAGAAAATATAATGAGTAAAAGTGATCACGAACTAATATAGATCCAAATTGATCAACTATCTACCACCTAGAACAAATCTACAGGATTATACTTCCATTAAAAAACCTTACTCAGTGTATGATCGATGTATCAACATAAAAATATCTCTCTCCAAAAAATCTACGAACAAACATGTATAGAATGTCCTCTTGTGAATAAGTTCTCTTCTAATTGTGGAATGTTTTAAAAGGTCAAATAACCTTCTCATAGAATTCATTCCATATAAAAGTGATCATTACAAGATCTTAAAAACATATGACATCTATGAAGACAATTTTTTGAATGACTCTAATAAGAAGATGACAATTTATATAGAAAAAGGAAAGTATAAAATTAATCCTAAAAATAAGTGGGTGGTCACATCTCCTTTATCCACGTTCAAAATTTACCAAGATCATAAAATATTTTAATGCTCAAACAAAATATTCAATCTCTAAGAAGCAATGAACTTCACCTCCTAAAACTATATCTATGAGTTAGAAATAATTTTCTAAATGTAATGTATCACCATAATGAGATATAATACATAAAAATTATTAATTTTATTTACAAAATGGAATTATAGAAATTATATAAGAGAGAAGTGAAGAGAGAGATAGAGAGAGAATCTGTAAAAGAATGAAGAATCCCTCTCTATAAACCCCCAAAACTATATTTAAAAATAAATTACAAAATATTTACAAAGATTATTAATAACTAGATCACTATTTGATTGAAATTTCACAGCGTTTCAACCTCTCCATTTGCAATGTGTAGAATCCCTTCCAACAATTTCACAGCCACCATGTAACTTGGTTTTGGATCCAAAGAGATGTATCTAGTTTTATTTTTAGATTCATACATCCTTTAAGAAAATATTCTAAATTTTCCCCACTTAAAATGAAATCATATAATTCATTAAATTCTTTCCTACCAATCTATATTTTTATATATTTAATTAATGAATTCCACTTCCAACCAATTAAATCATCATCATAATGATTCAATTATCCTATATTTTCTTCATCCAAAGAACCATCAATTATTTCTTAGTTTATTGCTGATATCTTGACATCAGTTGAGATAAAGCAAGTAAACCTTCCTATTAAATTACATTATGCTCGATATAGGTTACATAATCTCAAATGGCCATAAACGTTCAAGAATTTAATTAAACATTATGCATGAAACCATCAATATACTCACAACTATAGAACTCATAAATATTGAGCTCCCCCAATATAATTATTAAGAAAAAAAGGAAAAATAAATAAAAAACAATAAAATTTGATTCCAAAATTTACTCATAGAATTTGGTTGAGTCCCTAAGAATTAATATATGTCTCAGAATCCTCATCAATAGGCTCAAAACCAGAATCCTCATCAATAGGCTCAAAACCAGAATCTTTTTGGTAACTCCATCAGACTTAATTCAGTCATATTTCATCTCTAGTCATATAAATAATCAATAAATCTTCATCCTTCCTAAATAAATCTAACATACATACTTACTTCAAATGATAATAGTTCTTAAAAAATTATTCCAATTTAAAAAGTGATATTAGACCAAGATTTGGGTTCAAACTCTCAATCCATAGCAATATTCGGATTTGGTATCTCTTTTTCATTCTAGTAACTTCTCATTCCCGTCAAACAACTTCCTTTACAGCATCTAGAAATCCCTTGTAAATCTTATTAAATCAAAAACATAAGTAAATTGGACTCATAAATATTATATTTGATGTCACCCATGGTTCATTCCATTTGATGAGACTCAGAATCAACTTTCAAAAAATTGGTTGTAGTGGTGACTCAATCTTTGATCAAGCTTGGATTTGAGAAGATGTCCATGTGGTTAATCCCAAATTAGTCCATCTTCTACAATGAAGGATATTTAACTACTGAATTATGGTATATCTTAGCATCTCAACTTAAATAGATTTATTAAATATAGATATGTATATCAGTCGTATCCATCTTATTATTCTTGGTTTCATCCTTTATCCAAGCTCATCTTAGTATTCTATCATTCAATTCTTAGATGATCTTCAATCAGAAAAATCTTTTCATCTCTTGAACCCATGAATTCATAATCATAAAATAATAAAGAGAAATCATTATATGTGGTGATAAGTTTTCTTTGGCCTTGGAACTTCTTCAAAAATCTTTGTACAGTCACCGTTATCTAGCCTCAGTTTAGGTGTTATCTATTTTCCAAGTTTGTTCAGCCTCCCAGACATCCTTGGAAATACACAGTGGGAAATCACATAGGATAAAAAACCCAACATAAAATTTATAATACTTGAGTCCCTAAAATTATATTACAAAGATTAAAATTTATCTTACATAGACTAAAATTCTTCTTATACAGTTGGCCTCAATTCTCTTATGCAAAACCAATTGAAATAGATTCTCTTACTGGATATTTTGAATTAATTTATGGAAATTTCCTTGGGATTTATTTTATAAAGAATTAATTTATAGAGATCATTTCTCTTACATAGACATTAGAGTGAATTTTCAATCAAAAGATGTTGTACACACAAAATCAAAATAAATTCACAAATACGATTAGAAATGAATTGAATATTAAAAAAATGTAAAAAATCAAAATTTTGAATAATTTGATGCCAATGATAAAATAATTAATAAAAAATAAATAAAGTTGAAAATTAATAACATGGATTATTGAATATTTTTAATTCCAAAACAAAAAATTAAACATTTGTTTTGATTTTTCTATGATAATCGCTCTGAAATCAATACAAAATTCGTTATAAGAGATATATAAAAACTTTAATAAATCAATTTAAATTAAAAATGAACCTAAACTTTTAATTACTGATAAAATATTAAAATAATTATAATTTTTACTAGAATAATGAAGAAAAAATTATTTAACTAATGAAATATCATTAAATCTTCAAAAATATTTACAAAATCATTGAGATGATATAGGAAACATGTATAGAAACAAATCCACATAAATAGAGGTGGAAACCTATCAAAACACACAACTCAAGGATGAAATTATGTTTATAGATTTTTAGAAAATAAAGTAATTATTTTTTTAATTATTCTTAGATAGGATGATAAAATAATACCTCATAAATTAAAAATACTATCTTTTTACAAAAAAAATCTAATGAATTGGTGGTATCCTTTCTCTCTTATTAATTCATGATTTTTGGTCATTAATATTCTCATGATCGCATTCCCTACTAATCCTAATCATTATTTATAAATTACTTTTATTATCCATGTTAATATTTTCACTTCCCAATAATTTTACCATATTTAGAAATATAGTTTTGTTATTCCAGACAACCTTTATATTTCCCTTTCAATCTTTTCAAAAGAATGTTTTATTAAACCTTTTTATGATTTGGGTTTTTATAAAAGTTATTTTCAAATATCCATATACTGTATTACCAATATTTATATTTAATTGAGAGGAAATATATTATTTAATGACCGAAGAATGTAATACCTTGATATTTTAAAATAATATTATTTTTGATAGCAAACAGGACACACAACATTGATCTTTAACGATCATGCAATAATATTATTTCAGTATGACTATTAAAACCTAGTCATTAAATTTGTGGGTATGAATAGGAGTTACCCCATTATGAAATATATATATAAGGTTCTTAATCAATATAAATATTTGGATTAATTCTTAGTAAATAATCATTTAATTATTTGTAAATTCATTTATTGTTCAAAACTAAAATTTCATCAAAAATAGTTTGTGTATCCTTTTATCAAAGATTATTGTAATTAATTTCAATCAATTTTATAAAAAAATTTAATAAAAGGGTATAGTTTTTTAAATGAGAAAATAAAAAATATTTTAGGGTAAAATTTTGATATGTTTCTAAAAAGTTTCAATTTTTAATCAATAGTGAAAAAATACTAATTTTATAGAAAAATGAATTTTATATTAAAGTTTTACAAAATCCAATTTTATTTTAAAATGGTTTTAAAATTTCATTGATTAATTTATATTAAAAAATAAAATTAATTTCATAATGACCTACATTATTAATAATTTTTGAAAAAAACATTTTTATACTTAAAAATTCATTTTTCTGGAAAATCATTTTTCATTTTGCAGGTTTATTTAAAAAGTATTTTTATCCAATTTTAGGAATTGAATTTGATCAAATGGATTCTATATTTTTAATAATAATTTCAAAATTTATTAAATATTTTATCTTTAATTTTTTTCATAATGAGTAGTAACCTTGGTAAAAATATTGTCACCACAGTACAGGTAAAACAAGTAAAACATGGTTAAAATTATAAATTAAGGCTTAAAAATCATCCATACACATGCCTATATTTCATTAGATGCATGTAATTATACCACCCCCTTTATATTCTATAAAATATTTCATTTTTTCACATTATTCTAAGATAAATCCCTTTATATTATTTTACATAATGGAAAATTCCAAAATGTATCTTTCTTGATTTTAATATCTATAATATTTTTCGATTGGGATAAAAATTGATTATGAATTGAATATGAATAATTTTCTATGTTTTTAATTTATTTTTTTACGAAATAATTAACTTAAAATTATTTATGCAATGTAGACACATTGCTTGTGTAAGTAGTAGAAATCTTAATTAAATGATTTTAAAAACATTAAATGTAATATTTTTTGGTTGAGTTATGGTGTCCCAAGAATTTATTTTGATAGCTATAATGTATTATTATTTTTAAAAAAAATATATATTCTAAATAAATAATTGTCTTTATATTTTTTAAAATTTGAATTATCTGAATAGTTTCGAAAATGACTTTAATGATATTTTATGGTAAATAAAAATTTATTAGATGATTTAATTTTTTTGTAAAAGTTATCTTTTACCAAGTTAATGGGATATTATCTAAAATATCAACCATTTTCCACTTATAAGTCACTTGTCCATTTATTGTAAATTTCTTGACCTCTAATGTGTAAAAATATTATTATCATGGTAATCATTATATAAGATTTATGGGGGTTAAAACTAAGAGATAAGGATCACAAAATCACCTAAAATTGTATAATTTTTATTGGATGAGAGGATTCAGAATTAAGTTCATCCTAGCATTGGAATTTATCAATTTTGTGCCACTTTAATAGTAAAATTAATTTATATTAATTTAATAATTTATGTAATTCCAAGGGTTCCCATTCCCTCTCTTATAAAAGGACAACACGTGTCTTATCTTCCTCACACTTATTGAGCCAATTATCTTGACCAAACCCTATCCAAGACAATTTTAAACTTATTTAGATACATTAAAGAGGTTATTTTATTCTTAACTGACCTTCCCTGGGGTCCTTAAGGAGAGATCCAATTTATATTCTTGAAAGAATAGGTAATAATCTTAACTGAGTATTTTCATTTTACTTATTATTATACCTTCAGAATTGCACCTCTCCTCACTTATAAAATGAAACCATATATACACGCTTAATCACAATTATTAAGACACTAATCTTGACCAACCCTTTTCTAAAACTCTTCTTAACTTCCATAAATAAATTTTAGTGGTGTTTTTATTCTTAAGACCATCCTTATGGTCCTTAAAGAGAGATCCAAAAGATATTATTCATAGAGGATGTAATATCCTTAAATGGGAATTTTAATTTTACATTTTCTTCTACCTCATTCAATTTTTTCCTAAACATTCCAATATAATAACATGTATAACACCCCAAGATTTTAAAATAGTAACATCTTATTTGATAGAGTATATTACATGAAATGAAAATATTATATGAGAATGTAATACCCTGAGACATTAAATAATAAATATATATATACATATATATATATATATTAAAAAAATCAATTCCTTTGATAGTTTTTAATACACGAAACATAGGGTTTAAATGAAACATGATACTAAATTAAAATATTATTATTTAAAAATGACCATTATAACCAAAACGTTAAGTTGGCAGGTATAAATAGTACTAAATAAACTATGAAAATTGTATGTTTTACAGTGAGGTTAAACTAAGAAGATAAGGGTTAAAATGACTTAAAAACTTGCAAAAAAAATTATTAAATGGAAATATTTCCAAATTTTCCTTCATAATTTAGAATCTAGTTTCATTTAGAATCTTTTTTCATGTGAATAAATTTATCAGTTTGGATTATTTTTAGAAATTTTCAAGTAATTTTCAAGAGGGTTCCCTTTCCACTCTTATAAAATGGAACTCCCTTCACACACATATTCACACCTCTCAAGCCCTTTGGATTGACCAAAAAATTAAAAAGAGTCAAAAAAAAATCCTTAGAAAAATTTTATATCTTCTGGTATTCCCAAAATACTAACCTAGGGTCCTTAAGAGCAGATCTAAAGGAGGTTTCTCTTATATAATGTAATTATTTTAATAAAGAGCTTTCATTTTCTTTATTATTTTTCCACATTCAATTATATATTAAAAATTACAATATAATAAAACTAGTATATCAAATATAATTAGGTGTTATTATTTTTATTACATAATATTTATCCATCTCCACTTCAATCAAATGGGAAACAAAATCATCTATCATGTGCACGATAGATTACCGCTTCATGAACCGATGTAGTTTATTTTCCACCATCACCTTTCAAGGATGGATATAATGATTGATTTACCAAATTAATATTATATTTGGGTTATTATTATAATTATTTAATTTTATTATCACATTTATCTTTTTATTTTCCATCCTGTATCAAATATGATAATGTTTCTCATGCGTACGACAGACTACCGCCTCGTGAAGCGATGTTATTCATTTTTCCCTTACTGTTTACGTGGAATGTAATAAAGATAAAATTAATATATATATATATATATATATATGTTTTTGTGTGTGTGTATGTGATATATATGACATTATATTGATTCTTAAAAATTAATATATCCCCCAATTCTTACCCTTTCACTCATTAAGGGAATGATATCACCACTCATGCGTATGTATGGCCCACCATCTCCACGAAGCAATGTGATTCATTTTCCATGTACAACATTCATAAATGGAACTAAAAATGTTTCTACTAAGTAAATATGATATTTATAAAATTATTATAATTATTTAGATGGAAAATATATATCCTATTCACAACAATCAGGAAATTTATGACAAAACAAGCATGAGAAAACAATGCAATTAACACCCAAAATAATAAAAATTATGAAATATTATCAATAAACGGATGGTAAAATATTAAAATATGATCATATATGACATTATAAAAATTATTATTTTTATATAAAAAATTAATAACATGATTAAAACTATTATATAGGAGTTATGAACACATATAGGGGAAATCATAACTTATGTAAGGGTTTCTAATCTCACTTTTACTTCCATGAGACATATTATATATTCACCACTTATTTAATTTGAATGGAATATATAGTGAATATTTTATATGATATATAATGAATCTATTTATTTTTATGGTATTTAAATTTTCATTTGGTGGTATTCCTTTTATAGGGGTTACAATTCAGAAGTTACCAAAGTACTATGGGTTTATTTCACAATCTCATCTTTATTAGGGATTGTTTTTTTAAGTCTCCCTTGGGAGAATTATTTGATATTTATATCATAAATTAAATATATTTTATTATAATATGGTTATTCATGAACTTTTTCATGGAATAATACCATTTTCCCATTCTTTGGTACTTAAAACAATTGAGAAATTATTTTTAAGGAAATATGACTTTCTTTCTCCCTTTTTCATCAAAATCCATGTTTTCTAAAAATGTTTTCAAAAATATTTTTTTAATTTTAAAAATAATTTTATTAAATAAATTTTTACCCATTTATTATTTTTGAAAAATGGTTTCAAATGAATCTTCATGTCATTTTCAAAACAAGGCTAGTTTGTCTTTTTCCAAAAAAATTGAAAAGAATATTTCTTTTAAAGTGTATGGAATGAATGGAATTTTTCCACCATCATGACCAATCAATGTTTTATATATTATTTTAAAAAAATAAAAGGTTATTTTCAAAGAAAATTATTCTCAAAATGGTTTTTGAACTTTTTCTTTTAAATGTTATTTTCAAAGTGAAAAGTATATTTTACTCAAAATTGTTTTTAATTACATTTTTATGGTATTTATATTCATAAAATACATAAACCTTTTATTATATATATTATCCACTGGGGATATGTAGTATTGGTAAAATAATTATTTTTCTAGATGGTTTATGATCAGTTTGACTAGGGATGTACAATCTTCACCATATTACTATGGATGGTTTATGATTTTGTTTATTGATTGGGTTATGTATTAACATTTCATATGTTAGTTTTTAAATAATAATGTTTATATTGGTTATGTTTCACCCATTACATATGAATAATTAATTAGACTTATCAGGTGATGGGTGGGGCTCAGAATTACATAGTCCCTCAATGCATTGGTAGGTCTCATGATATAAATTACCTTGGGTGTTTGGATAATGCCTTACCTATTTATGTAAGATGGGTTGGAATAAGTCCTTCATGTTAAGAAGTCTTGGAAAAAGGAATTTATAGTATGTTTTAGATTTATGTAATTATTCATTCAATCATTATGAATTCAGCTTTTGATATTCAATGTGATTATTTGATTAGTTATAATATCCATGGTTGAGTTTTCAAGATCATGTGATTATTTATATAGAATTATTTAATCATAATTTATTCCTTCAATATTATGATCAAGTTATTTATTAAATTTAATTTTTTTAGTTATTTACCTTTCCATATTTACTATTCCTTATTTATTTATAACTTTTGTTGTACACTTACCCTTATAGAGCATCTGATCTCGCCCGTTTTTTATGTTTTATTTTCCCTATAATACCAAGTTTTTTGTAATTGATATATAAGGATACTCTAAGGGGGATAATAAAATTATCAAAGAAAATACATTATGTATTTTATTTTTTAACATGTAATGTGAATTCAGGTATGTATCTAGTTTACCAAGACTAAAAAACTTTTTTGTTTTTCCAGATGTGATAACTTGTATCTAGTGCCAATGTAATAAAGTAAACACTGACTCTAGGATACCAGGGTTGGGGTAACTACAACATCATTATATCCCATACACTAAGATGTTATTATGTTAATTGAATAACTTTTTTGATCTACTTTTTCCGTCAAATTGAAAATGAAACCACCGTTCCTAAATACGTGCAGACTACCTCCTTGTGATCTGATGTATTTCAGTTCTCTTCACTAAATTTTATGTATTTTTATTATAATATATTTAATTCATATATATTATATTCATGAAATAATTTTGATTTATTTAAATATAATATATCATATATCTTCATACCATTCCAATCGTTAAAATTAGAATTATTGCACACACATACGTACAGACTACCGTCTCCATGCAAGGATGTACTTAATTTTTCAACACCACCTCTCATGGATGGTCATGGGTGTCACGACCCATCCTCGGGACCCGTGTCGTGACTACCCCAAGCCCACCTCCCAGAGGCCAGGGGATGGCGACTGGAACCAAGGCGTAAATCCTGACAAAATGGGGAAGGCATTGCCTTTATAAAGTAAACATACACCACAGAGTAAGCAATTAGAAGTAAACACTAAGTAAAACTGGGTACAATAGTAAGTGTGGAAAGTAAATTGGCTAGAATACAAACCCAAACTGAAAGTAAGGTACAAATGGAAAGAAGTACACTAACTGAAAGTAAAGCAGCAACGTCGAGCCATCCCCTGGAAGTCTCACCTGAAGGGTGGGTACAGATAGCCTCCTAAGCTCCTCGGGCCCAGCCGTCTGCTCCGGGTACGTCCCACCCAGTGGTCCACCCCCAGGTACTGACTTTCTCCACAAGCCTCAACCACGATCAGCGTTGTCCGTCATCTGCATCCAACACAATGTAGTGTGGGCATATCCCGTTCAGGGGTGAGTATACGCTACTCATTAGGGACCCCGAGAGCCCCGAAGGTCTCCCAGAATCCACAAAGGATAATCTAAAAAGGAAAGATACAATCACGAAGTAACATCCAACACTACTTAGGTATATTCCCATACATATACCTAAGTCATCAATTCTCGTTCGGATCCAACATCTGAGCCCAAGTTCAATCACGTCCACATAGGATAGTACAACCCAATCCACACAGGATAAAAAAACCCAATACACATAGGAAAGCAAGTCAATCATATCGAAGATATTGATTGAAAGTCAAGACTCAGCTCACATAGGTATACTTCTTCGTAAGGTGATAGAGATGATCAGATATAGTCACTAATTCATCTAAGCTGGGACCCACGTAGGATACTAAACCAGCTAAGCTGTTGGACCCACATAGGATACAGACCAGCTACTCTGCCAGACCCATGTAGGATAGCAATAACAGAGTCAAACACTTCCAGACCCACGTAGCATAAAAGAACAATAGTCATCGTCATCGAACCCACGAAGGATTTCAGTACGGTCTTCATCGCTGCCGAACCCATAGAGGATTTCAGTGCAGTCTTCATCGTCGTTGAACCCACGGAAGATTTCAGTATGGTCTTCATCGCTGCTAAACCCACAAAGGATTTCAGTGCAGTCTTCATCACTACCAAACCGACGGAGGATTTCAGTGTCATCGACATCGCTGCCGAACCCACAAAAGATTTCAGTGCAGTCGTCATCACCATCGTCGTCGCAGCCAGCTATAGGGTTCCCGCACACAACAGGCCCATTTCCGGGAGGTTCCGCTCCACGAGCCTAAGGGGGTTGATACATCAACTGACACATATTCCGGAGTTGATGTATCCCAAAGTTCTGTCTCAATAAAAGGAACCCAACGCGACAGACGGAGCGTCAATCGGACGCCCGGTCTGAGAGTTATTGGCTTTTTCGTTCCAGGGGCCAGGTTGGTTTTTAAGTCAAAACCAACCCTACTGCACTCCAACTGCATCTAAACATCAAGAGGAGTAATCCAAAAGGTCCGTCTCACTAAGAGGAATCCAAAAAATTCGACGGCACGTCAATTGGACGTCCGGAGCTCAAGTTATAAGTGTTTCCGCTCCGAGGGCCCGGTTAGTTTCATGCTCGAACCAACCCAGCCATACCCAAAGTTCTCCGAAACCTTGAGTGTAATATACTGAAACGACCTTCTCTATTTAAGGATCACATCTCCACTGACGGTGCGTCGATTGGAGGTCTGTAGCCCAAGATATGGGAAAAAGAATGAACCTGTCTGGTTTTAAGGGGTTTTGGGCTCAGACCGACCCGGTCCGAGACCCCCTGGGTCGGCCCGAACCGGGTTGACCTAAACCGGGTCTGGGTCTGTCCCATTAGGGTGCGGCCTGGCCCGGCCAGTGCGGCTGGTGGGCCTGGCGCGGGAGCGGCCCGGTGTGGCCAGCTCGGCGCTGGTCGAGCCGAGCAGAAAGGGGGGGGCACTGCCCCCTGATTAAAACCACGACCCCCATGTGGGGGCCGCTCCCTTTTTTCAGCCAGGGGTTACAACCCCCAGGATTCTCGAAAACTGGCCGGTTTGACCGGCCGGTGAGTCACCGCAGGACCAGCCGGTCCCGCCCACTCTGCACCGGTGGCCGGAGGCTCTAGCCGCTCTCTCCTGCTCCGTCGCGGCCAAAGGACACGACCTTGGTCCGACCGGTGCGGCATGACAACGCTATTCCCCTCCTCCACGGCCTGCCCTGGCCGTGACCCTTCATGGTTTTCCGGCACGGCGCGATGACGCCACACCCCTTCTCCCTCAAAGGTGCGGTGCGACGGCGCCTCACTTCTTCTTTGTTTCCGCGCAGTGCTGTTGCACCACGCTGCCTTTAATCGTGTCGTGACAAACACAACATCAAAGGGGGAGGAGGTTTGGCCATGTTTGTGCGGTCTGACCTCCTCCTGTTAATCCGATATCAAGTGGCTAAAGAAAAAAAAGACATTTGGACGGCAAAAAATATTCGTGAACTAAATCGACCCCCCTACATTTTCCCCGCAATTAAAAATTCCCAACCCGCAAACATATTCTTTCACGGATCAACTTAATATTGAGTTGATCCGCGTAATTTTTTTTAAAAGGAAACATCCATGGGAAAAGATATCATTCTCAAATTAATTCCCCACCTCAACAACAGTGGCAAAAGTTGGCGTCGTGGTTGACGGCGTCGCGGGGAAAAGATTCGTTGGCGGCGCTGAAGTATATACGAAGATGTGGTGTCCTCCATCTTGTCTCGGAGAAAAGAAATAGAATCACGTCGACCGTTCTTCGTCGAGGAGGCAGTCATTCTTTGTTGATGAAGGAATATCCCCTCAAATTCTACTAAAATATTTTCCAAACAAATTTTTCATTAAGTCTCCTTCCTTTAAAAGATCTCCAAGCAATTCAAAAAGTCAAAACGTGTGACAAGGATAATTAATAAGGTTATTAAATCCTCTTAGTTGTCTCATTAACCTTGGGAGGTGGATAGGCTCTTGTTTAAGAAGGGAAGTTTCCAAGAAATTTAACAAGGGAGGATTTAAGAGGCTAAGGGGGAGTTATGGGGAGGTGAGGAGTTAAGGGTTTGTGTCTGTCCCACTACACTAATCCTCCCATTGGAGGTTAGGTGGGTATGGGATCCACCTCTAACTCCCCCTTTGTAGGATTAAAAACCAAATTCCTTAAATAAAATTTGTACACAACAAATTTTATCTATTTTATCGGCGTTGCGAGTTCATCGGTGCCCTCGGATTTCAATTCCGAGCACCGGTTCAAAAGATAGAAAAAGCTGCCCGTTCGTTCACTAAACGTACCCGAGCTAATATTCGGAAATTGATTCCGGGCACACTGGGCCTCATAATCAGGTGCTGTCAGAAGCCACAGACTTGTAAAATTCCAAAGAAATTAAAAAAAATCGTTTAAATTTATGGGTCTTTACATTACTCTCACCTCAGGGCTTTACGTCCCCGTAAAGCTATAACACAAACTAGGGAAACAAAAGTGGTACTGAGCACACATCTGAGCCTTCCGCTCCCATGTACTCTCCTGGAGGTTCCTGTGCTGCCAGTGAAAGTGCACCTGAGGAATCGACCGTCCATGTAGGACCCGCTCTTGTCGATCGACGTTCTCCACTAGAACCTCTGTGAAAGTCACCCCGTCATCGACGTCCAATCCCCCCGTGGTCGATGATGTGTGAAGGATCATGCACATATCTCCCCAGCTGAGGTATGTGGTTGATATCATGCACTCGGTGCAACTGAGGTGGAAGGGTCAAGCGGTAGACCACCTCGCCTACCCTGTTGAGGACCTAGAAAGGTCCATTGGCCCTTGGAGATAACTCGCCACCTCGGCTACATCTCCGTAAACCTTGTCGAGGTGAGACTCGTATAAGAGCGTGGTCGCCATCCTCGAACTCTAGAGGCCTCCATTTCCTGATTAGAACTGAGACTCAAAACTCCTACAGCCATGAGGGTAAGGTTGGTTGACCCAAGAGTGATTGGATACACCCTCATATGCATGAGTTTATCCTGTGCTGCCTGGGGTTTCCTTTTCGCTGACCAAGGAAATCCCATCCCGACGTTTTCCTAATATCATCAATTCGTGTATGAACTGTGATTGCCCAGTCGATACTCAAACTAACGTCATAAGGCCTCGATGCTTCCACCAAGAGGTTCCAACTGAAACTCTCGCCTCAAGGGTCAGATCACACCGTCGGCATATGTGTGATTATCGAGTCTCCTCCCAAAGGTATCTCCAGACGTGAGGGTCAAGTCAACGGCTTAACCGGAAACTCTAGGTCTGGGAAAAGATTCATGGAAGGAAGGGATGATTCGTATTGATGTCTGTTGTTACGGAAGCTAGTAGAAGACATGGTCTGTACTTCGAATCATCCTTAGAGCCTTTCGGTCGCACTCCTTGACCGCATGCAGCTACACTTTCCCCTGCCCTCCAGCTCCCTGAGCTTTGTGGGGATTACCAAGGCGGGTGGTTTCAACATGTCAAAATGTTCACCACCCCATGCTGCTCTCCTAGTTATGCTTCCACATCTGTTTCCTTGCTGATTCATCTGTCCTTTTCACTTCCTATACTTGAAACATTTTACACGCCCAAGTCTCCGAGACTGGTGCCAATTTCCTGCTTCCCACTGCTATCCTTAACTGGCTGCATCCACTCAGTCAAAGAATTATCAACCACAAGGGTTATCTCTAGCGCCCTAGTATAAGTAGGAATGCATAATGAAAGAAGTCCTGGCTCTAATATCCTTTAGACACGCCTCACTCAGAAGTCCGAGCCCTGAAGCACCGCTCGCATCGTAGTCATCAAGTACCAGGAATGGTTTGGTATACCCCGATGAATTCTCAGCTACCGACATGTCGTCCTGCCGAAGCTGTATAAGATCTAGAAGACTCTCAACCACCTGTGAGTCGGGAATGCCTCAGAACTTGAGAGATATCTGGTGTTGAAACATGTAAGGCACTAAGCCTACAAGTGTCCTCTACCGGTACCGCTGGTAGTGTCTGCAGACCAACAGGTAGTGATGTAGCTGGCACACTACCCGAAGTTACTATCTCATGCATCAGTCCACATACCGAACCCTCTTTACTATACAGACCAACCTTATGGTCACTCACTGGGAAACACAAGTAGCTAAGCCCACCATACGCTCTACTAGTGTCTAAACTAGGCATAGAACTCTAGCAATCACCTCCATACAGTCCTCTACTTACTGAAATTCTGTCTCGCCTCGTAACCTCGGAGACCTCTGCTGCTAGAACTCGTGAAATGCACTCTGTCGGCGTGCACCTTCTGTTAGTATGACTGATGGAATCTGCTACCCAACGGGTGGTGGTGCTGCTGGTACACCACCCGAAGGTGCCAACATAGTAGAAAGGGCCCTACACTAGAGCCTCGTCGCTCAGTGGGTCGTCATCATGTACTATCTCAGAACTCTAACTGACTGTCTGCGTGGTGACATCCTGAACAGATACGACATTGTCAAACGATTTATACCTGGTGAGCTGACCTGGTTGAGCTAACTTAAGAAAAACTTTCAGAAACACACATGCAATCAATGTTTTTGTGAACTGATTCGGAAATCCGAAGTCAGGGTCCTGGTGTATGGATACGTCGGTCGCCGCACCAACACTGGACTCCCTGAACTGAAGACCACACTCGGTACCCTTAACACTATTTCTTCACAGAAAAGAATGATCAGAGTTCTGAGTTCCATGGTAGAACCGACTCCTCTGATACCAATTTATCACGACCCGTCCTCGGGACCCATGCCGTGACTACCCCATGCCCGCCTCCCATAGGCCAGGGGCTGGCGACTAGCACCAAGGCGTAAATACTGACAAAAAGGGGAAGGCATTGCCTTTATAAAGTAAACATACACCACAGAGTAAGAAAGCATAAGTAAACACTAAGTAAAAATGGGTACAATAGTAAGTTCGTAAAGTAAATGGGCCAGAATACAAACCCAAACTGAAAGTAAGGTACAACTGGAAAGAAGTACAGCAACTAAAAGTAAAGCAGCAACGTCGAGCCATCCACTAAAAGTCCAACCTGAAGGGTGGGTACAGATAGCCTCCTTAGCTCCTCAGTTCCAGCCGTCTGCTCCGGGTACGTCCCGCCCAGTGGTCCACCTCCAGGTACCAACTTGCTCCACAAGCCTCAACCACGATCAGTGTTGTCCATCGTCTGCATCCAACACAACGTAGTGTGGGCATAGCCCATGTAGGGGTGGGTATACGCAACTCAGTAGGGACCCCGAGACCCCCGAAGGTCTCCCAGAATCCACAAAGGATAATCCACAAAATAAAGATACAATCACGAAGTAACAACCAACACTACTTAGGTATATTCCCATACATATACCTAAGTCATTAAATCTCGTTCGGCTCCAACATCCGAGCCCAAGTTCGATCACGTCCACATAGGATAGTACAACCCAATCCACACTGGATAACACAACCCAATCCACATAGGAAAGCAAGTCAATCATATAGATGATATTTATTAAAAGTCAAGACTCAGCTCACATAGGTATACTTCTCCGTAAGGTGATAGAGATGATCAGATATAGCAACTGATTCATCTAAGTTGGGACCCACGTAGGATACTAAACCAGCTAAGCTGTCAGACCCACATAGGATATAGACCAGCTACTCTACCAGACCCACATAGGATAGCAAGAATAGATTCAAACACTTCCAGACCCACGTAGGATACAATAACAGTAGTCATCGTCATCGAACCCACAGAGGATTTCAGTACGGTCTTCATCACTGCCGAACCCATGGAGGATTTCAGTGCAGTCTTCATCGCCATCGAACCCACGGAGGATTTCAGTACAGTCATCATCGCTGCAGAACCCACAGAGGATTTCATTGCAGTCATCATCACTGTCGAACCCACGGAGGATTTCATTGCAGTCGTCATCGCTATCGAACCCACTGAGGATTTCAGTGTAGTCGTCATCGTCGTCGTCGTCGCAGCCAGCTCTAGGGTTCCCGCACACAGTATGCTCGTTTCCAGGAGGGTCTGCTCCACGGTCCAAAGGGGTTCAATACATCAACTGACACGTATCCCGGAGTTGATGTATCCCAATGTTCTATCTCTACAAAAGGAACTCAATGCGACAGACGGCGCGTCAATCGGACGCCATGTCTAAGAGTTATTGGCTTTTTCGTTCTAGGGGCCCGGTTGGTTTTTTAGTCAAAACCAACCCGACCGCACTCCAACTGCGTCCAATCGTCTAGCGTAGTAATCCAAAAGGTCCGTATCACTAAGATGAATCCAACAAAGTCGACGGCACATCAATCAGACGTTCGGAGCTGAAGTTATAAGTGTTTCCTCTCCGAGGGCCCGGTTGGTTTCGTGCTCGAACCAACCCGGCCGTACACAAAGTTCTCCGAAACCTTAAGTGTAATATATCGAAACGACCGTCTCGATCCAGGGATCTTATCTCCACTAACAGTGCCTCGATCGGAAGTTTGTAGCCCAAGATATGAGCAAAAGAACGAACCTGTCTGGTTTTAGGGGGTTTTGGGACCAGACCGACCCTGCCCGAGACCCCCTGGGTCGGCCCGAACCGGGTCGACTCGAACCGGGTCTGGGTCTGGCCCATTAGGGTGCAGCCTGGTCTGGCCCAGCCGGTGTGGCCCGGCTCGGCCTGGGCGGCCCGACCCAGTGCGGCCGGTCCTGCCTGGGCGGTCGGTTGGCTTGGCGCGGGCACCGCCCGGTGTGGCCAGCTCGGCGCTGGCTGAGCCGAGCGAAGGGGGGGGGGGGGGCGCTGCCCCCCTAATTGAAACTGCGGCCCCCACGTGGGGGCCGCTCCCTTTTTCCAGTCGGGGGTTACGACCCCCGGGCTTCTTGGAAACCGGCTGGTGAGTCACCACAGGACCAGCCGGTCCTGTCCCCTGTGCACCAGCGGCCGGCGGCTCCGGCCGCCCTCTCCTGCTCTGCCGCGGCCAAGGGCTGCGGCCTTGGTCTGACCAGTGCGGCGCGATGGCACCACACCCCTCCACCGTAGCCCGCCCCGTTCGCGGCCCTTCATGGTTTTCCGACTCCGCACGACGGCGCCGCGCTTCTTCTTTGTTTCCGTGCGGTGTCGTTGCACCGCGCTGCCTTTAATTGTGCCGCAACAAACACAACATCAAAGGGGGAGGAGGGTCGGCCGTGTTCGTGCGGTCCGACCTCCCCCTGTTAATCTGATATCAAGAGGCTAAAGAAAAAAAAGACATTTGGACGGCAAAGAATATTCGTGAACTAAATCAAACCCCCTACATTTTTTTCCGCAATCAAAAATTCCCAACCCGAAAACATATTCTTTCGTGGATCAACTTAATATTGAGTTGATCCGCGTTCTTTGTTTTAAAAGGAAACATCCATGGGAAAATATATCATTCTCAAATTAATTCCCTACCTCAATAACGGTGGCAAAAGTTGGCGTCGCGGTTGATGGCGTCGTGGGGAAATGATTCGTTGGCGACGCTGAAGTATATCTGAAGATGTGGAGTCCTCCCTCTTGTCTCGGAGAAAAGAAAAAGAATCACGTCGACCATTCTTCGTCAAAGAGGTAGTCGTTCTTCATCTATGAAGGAAGATCCCCTCAAATTCTCCCAAAATATTTTCCAAACCAATATTTCATTAAGTATCCTTCCTTTAAAAGATCTACAAGCAATTCAAAAAGTCAAAAGGTATGACAAGGATAATTAATAAGGTTATTAAATCCCTTTAGTTGGCTCATTAACCTTGGGAGGTGGAGAGGATCCTCTTTAATAAGGGAAGTTTCCAAGAAATTTAACAAGAGAGTATTTAAGAGGCTAAGGGGGAGTTATGGAGAGGTGAGGAGTTAAGGGGTCGTGTCGGTCCCACTACACTAATCCTCCCATTAGAGGTTAGGTGGGTGTGGGCTCCACCTCTAACTCCCCCTTTGTAGGATTAAAAACCACATTCCTTAAATAAAATCTGTACACAACAAATTTTATCTATTTTATCGGCGTTGCGAGTTCATAGGTGCCCTACGATTTCAATTCTGAGCACCGGTTCAAAAGATAAAAAAACACGCTCGTTCGTTCACTGAACGTACCTGAGCTAATCTTCGGAAATTGATTTCGGGCACACCGGTCCTCAGAATCAGGTGTCGTCAGAAGCCACAGACTTGTAAAATTCAAAAGAAATTAAAAACAATTCCTTGAAATTTACGGGTCTTTACAACGGGTATGGATATAATAAAGGTATTTTATATTTATAAAATTATAATTATTATATAAATATTATTTTTTATTTAATTTTCCTATTTTCTAGACAATGAAAATTTAAAAGAAAATTACTCATGTGTACAAGCAGACTATTGCCTCACGAGTCAATTTATTTTTTATAACCTATTTTAAAGGTTGAATATAAAAATGTATTTGATATATAAAAAAGATAATTATCTCATCATTATTATTCTTGATATGGAAAAATTTCCCCTTTTAACAGGATCAAGCTACCAAATTTGTTTTACAGTTATGACTGAATGTCCTCAAAACACCCAATCTATACTTAACTGATTAATTAATTAATTAATTCTCTGAAATAAAAGAAAAAAATGTTTTAATGATAAATTAATAATCCTAGAAAATTTTCTTAAATAATTAAATAATTAATAATATCATATTATATATAAATTAAAGGAAATGCCTAGAAAGTATGGATCCGACGTAAGAGGTTTGTTAACTCAATTTCCATTCATTGGGTTTTACTTCTACATCATTAACTATGTTGTGACATTATTATGTTTGAAATTACATCTGATTTTATTATTTTTTATTTCCAATTGTTATTTTTGGTTTTCTAATTTTTATACTTAATCACTTCATTTATTAATTCTTACATCAATGATATAGTCTTAGAAATGACTATTCATCTCCATATTGTTTCTTTGAGACGTATCTTGTATTATATGGCTACTTAATTTTATAAGGTGTTTATTCTAGCCAATGAGATATTATATCATTAATAACTCTTATTATTATATTTAAATTTTCTTTTGATGACATCTCTTTCATGATATATTTATTCAAATGTTTTATAAATTGCAATGGTTTTATGGTCTTGATTTCATTTCTTTGAGACATAATTCATGTTATGCACCATGATTTATTTTATAGAGTATAATTACTATAATTTTAGTGAATATTAAAAAATTATCTATAGTAATTCATGGGATATACAGAATCATTCAATATTCTTTCATTTTACGTCTTTTTCTTCAATAGTTTCCAAAGTGGTAAAGGTTTTATGTTACAATCTCGTTTATTTTCAGTATAGTTTTTGTTCAAGGTTAATTTTTTTGGTAATTGTATAATATTAATTTTTGAATCCAAATAATTGTTATTATCCTAGATTTATTTATGAGTTTTACATGATTTCAATTATTTTTCCTTTCTTTGGTACTTAAAAATATCAACAGAATTTTTTAAGGGAAAACTGACCTTATTTATCATTATGGTTAGGAATATTTTATCTTCCATTTCCTTGATCTTTAAAATGTTTTAAATAATTTTATTTTATATAAAAAAATTATTGTTTAAATTATTTTTCAATTATATTTTCATTTACTTGAAAAAATTTAAAAGTAATATTTCTATCATTTTCCAAATAGGGTACTTTTGGGTTTTACCAGAAGTGTGAAAGGGTTATTTGTTTTAACATTTTCTAAATGAATTTATTTTCCCACTATTAAAGATTTTATTTTATTTTAATATTAATTTAAAAATTTCCTTGTTTATTTTCAAATAAAATATTTTTCTCAATATTTTTTGTAATTTTTATTTAAAATGTTATCAAAAGAAAATAATGTTTTCATTATTTTGAAAAAAATGTCTCAAATGTTTTTTTAATTTATTTTTTATCTAAACAAATATCATTTATTGTTTTTATATGACCCATTGGGGATATGTTTCAATGACACCATTCATATTATTTCTCTGGATTCCTTATGATTGTTTCAAAGAGATTTTCATGGAACCCGTTTATTTTTAATGGGTTAATCAAGACATAAAACAATGATGGTTTTTTAATAGGTGTTGTGTTTAAAAGTAAAAGTTTCTAAATTTGTTTTCATTATTTGACATAGAAATGTGTATGCATTATTTATGAGTGGTTATGTTATAAACCAAGTATGGGTTGTTATGTTATAAGTAAAGGAAATATGGTTTTGTTATAAACCAAGGGTGATTGGGTTTGTTATTTCCCACTAATCAATTAGATAAAGTGAAAGAGTTAACTGGTTGTAAGTCACTCCTAAGAGATGAAAAAATTTATTAGTTTTAGGTTAGATATATGGGAATTATCTAGTTAGTTAATTCCATGATGAATGTTTAATGTTTTAAGGTATCTACATAGTTTTTAAATTCTTTCTATAAAATCAAATGGATCTTTTGTTCAAGGATTGTTTTCACATGGCTCATAAATGTGGAATTATATGAATCATGTATTATTTTAATTATTTATTCCATGTATCATGATTTCAGATATATTTTTTTATGGTTATTAATTATATTATGTTATGCTCATGTTCTATAATTATATTATTATACCCTTATTCTCATCTTATGATCGATGATGCCATTCAATTGTTAGTGCTTATGTTTACACTTTGTGAGTGTTTTATCTCACCCTTCTTATGTTTTTCATTTCCCCAAGTCAAGAAGGGTAATATTAAATTAATTATGTTTGGAAATTTTCCCTATGTGCCAAATTTTATGGGAGATATTAAAGACTTGTTATAAAATAAAAAAAATCTGGATATAGTATGAAAAATGATCACTTGAAGACATGGAAATTGTTATAAAAATGTTTATTCTAATTATAAAAATTATAAACCTGAAAGTTAATAGGTTATTTAAGAGATCCAATATTTCCATTTGATGTTTTATGTTTTGAATGGGAAAAAATGGGTCATATTTATCATCATCAAATCCAAAAATGTAATGAATATGTTTTTAGCATCGATTCTGAGAGTGCAGATTCAAGGATGTTATATGTGCCTTCATAACCTATTATTTGATTTGTTACCAATTTTATAGGATTTTATACTCCACTTTATTACACCATTACAAACCTATTTAACATATATTTAGAATATTTTTTTTGTGAAATAAAATTATGACCTAAAACTTAAGTAATTCGTAATCCCATGACAAACAACATTTCACTAAGCAGTGAAATCTCAAATATCTTCTTCATTTGAGTAGAAAAATAATCAGAAACATTTTATTCATCACAATAAACAAATATATCTTAAACATACACAATAAAAACGAGTGATGTTGGTTCTTATTTATTTATGTTTAGGATGATGTCCACCAATCTATTTTCAAAATTCCTGCTACTCAAATACTAATCAAGATTTAATTACTATGATATTATAGTATTATTTAGGAAATAAAATGTCTTATTTAATTTAAAAACCTTATAGTATTTATAATTAAATTTAAATCCCTTCGGTTTTCCATATATACAATCAAATTGACTTAACTTTTTAATAATGTTGAATTTACATCTCTCTAAAATATTTTTAAATTTCTCTAAGGAATTTAAAGAAACATTATGATGCTTTCAAGTATTTCCACTAGAGTAAATGTATAATCAAAATCAATTCTCTATACTTGTGAATATCATTTACAATATAGTAAGGATTTATTTCTTACAACACTTCTATAATGTTTAATTTTTTTTTGAACACCCATTTTGTTTTCATAATATTTTTATCAACTGGACTTGTAACCAGTTCCGACATATCATTATTCTCTATTTTATCTAGCTCTTAATTCATGGATTTGATCCACTATTTATATTCAAAAACTTCTTCAACACTTTTGGGTTCAACCTTGGAAATAAATCTAGTGTAACCATTTCACATGATTATTTTATGAATCTGAACAACCAAATTTTGATCACTAATTTTATATTCAATATTCACATACTTCCTTTGTCTTGAATAAATACCTATGAACTTATATATTCTTTCTACATCACTGATATGTTTATAATCCACATCATCTTATTGAATCTCATCATTTCTTTATTTTATATTTCTAATTCAAAAACAACAACATCATTATCACTTTTAATAATAACAATACTCTTGATATCTTCTTAGTTTCCAAAAAACAAAACATCATCATAGTCGAAAATATTTTATAAAATTATTATGTACATCTATAGGAACATCCATTTTGTGTGTAACCATGTAATATTCCATCATCATACTTCTTGTGAAATTTAAGTCTAGTTATTACATTTATTTTGATCAAACATGAAATATAAAACAATATAAATTTTCTTAAACTTGGTTTCTTTGTGACCAACATTTTATAGGGTGACATGTCAAAGTTGGGCCTCAAAAAAACTTTTTTTTGAATAATTATAGCAGTTATGATTTCTTTTAAGCAAAAAAAATCTTGATTTTTCTTGATTAGTAAGAATATCTCTGGCTATATAAAAAATAACTATTTTTCCTTTCAGTTTCCCTAATTTGGTATGGATTGTATAGGGAATGAAACTCTTGTTTAATGTCATATTTTTCAAGATACTCTGAAAATTATCTATTGGTATATTTAGTAACATGTTGTTTAATATCAACTATTTCAATAATAAATTTTTTGGTTTTTTAGCCATCCTCCAAAATATTTTGAATCCATCCAACACTTGAGTATTTTGTAAAATAACATAATACACGTCATTTTTTTAAAATTATAAATGAATGTGATGAAATACCTATCTATACCTAGTTACTTATTTATCATTGGTATGCACACATTATTTTCCACCAGCTTCAATGGTTCCTTTGTTTGAATATAAACTCATTTTTTAGATTTTTTTCATTATCTTACCATTATTACATGTGTTTAATAATGTTGTAGTGTCATTATTTAGTATAGGTCAGTTTTCCATAGCTTGTTCATTAATCAAATGAATTATTTTATTTTTGCTGAGATGTCCCAATATTAAGTGACATAAACTATTTTTACCATTCTGAGATAGATAATAACTTGATTTTAATCCCCTAACATAAAAAAGATTACCTTGGGTTCTGATTCCCTTTCAGATAATATCTCTATATCTGATCCACTTTTCAAGACATCCAACTTTATAGAAAATCACTTAATTTACATCATCACAAATTTGTGATAAACTTAATAGGTTGGGATTTAGTCCATAAATAAATTAACATTTCAAGGACAGATCTGGTTCTACCCATGCCTACCTATTCTAACTTTAATTTTAAGTGAGAAATCATTTCCAAAGGTGAAAACACCTCCCTCATACTTCTCTACATTCTTCATATTATTTAGATATCTTTTCATGTGATAATAATAAAAACAATCCCTTATCTATGGCTTCTAAATTTTTTTTCCTTTAAAAGAAACACCCACAACAATTTCTTATTGGATTTGAATATGCGTATTTTATAAAACCAAAGGAAAGTTAAATTATTCTGAGGTAATTGTGACATAATGATTTTATGTGCACCCATATTCACCACATATTCCACATGACTCTTTCAAAAACCCAAATATATTTCTCATCTTAAAATTCTTCTCATGCTATTTATTCTTCAATTTTTTTCACCTACTACAGTTGTATCCCCCTATAATTATACTATATCTTTAGACTTAGAAAAGAGATATTATAATAGTATCAATTTTCTTTCATTCCAATCACACCATAGAACCAAAAATAACCTTGAAAACTTCTCCTTTGATGGAAGTTTTGAGTATATCTTGGAAATTGTATTTTTCTTATTTTTAGGTATATGTTGAGATACCTTCACTAATCCTTCTTGTGTATTTATTCTATGTATACCATTTGATATAATGGGTATTTTTTTAGAATTTTCATATTTATAGATATGAGTATATTTTTTATTTTCTTCTGACATTATGGATATGAATTATTTCTATTTTTCCTTGATATCTTATGAAATCAAGACATTTTTCTATAATGGGATTTCAACATTAATTTTAATACCATTTTTACTAACATGAATATCATATCTAATAAATTTCTATTGATTATAATAATCAACTTTAACTTCAAAATAATTATTAAATATATTTTTTTGTTTCTCTTCCTTCTTTTCAAATTAAACAATTCTCTTCTTCATTTTATCAACCTCCTCATACTTAAGAATAAAATTAAAGGTCATATAATCAATAATACTATTGTATTTTATATTCTCAAGATTCAATTTTTTTTAGTTATATAATTAGATTTTATTTCTCAGCATAAACCTGTTTAATTTTTTCTAAATTTATTTTGGGATGAGTGTTCTCATTTCTCAATTTTCCAAATTTCTTTAAACATATTTAAATTTTCATCATCATTGTATATTATCTAGTTTTATAAGGTTCTTAAATAGAATATTAATTTTTGGTGTATGAATAATCATCTAATGTAATATATGATTCTATTTCTTGATCCATGAGAACTCTTGGAGAAATTTTTGAATGTTCCTTCTCATTATTATTATAGTTATATCTTTCAAAAACCCCTTCTTAAGAAAATAAGATTTTACTTATGAAACATCAGAGAGATGTTTTCGTCTTCCCTTTCACCTATGATTGGATTAATTATTTAGATGTTAATTTGAAGTATAAAACCTTTTTAATTTACTCATATTCTTATTCATCATTTAATTTCTTGTGTAAATAAGAAAAGTAATGATGGTGTTTCCCATAGTAGAATAATTTGAAAGGGACTTTGTCTTTTTACATTCCTAATTTTCCTAGAGTGAATCTTCTTATCATCAGATAAAATATCTCCTCATATACTTCCATATTTTATTCTTCCTTTGAAATTTTTTTCTTATCATCAATCATAAACTCTTTGAGAGATTTTAAAGTAATGTATTTATTATTTTTTTCCTTTACTATTAATAGTATCTCTTCTTCTCATGTAAAAATTGATGAGGGTTTTATACAACTCATCAATATATTTTCCTTACAATGATGAAACTCAAGAATCAAACTTGTTAGGAATTATTCTCATGTTCTTTTTTAATATATTGAATCATCAAGACTCTCCCCAAAACCATTTTATTGAGCCTACAATAAAATTTCCTCCTATGAAACAATCATCAATGGATTAAAATTATTTTATTATAAAATGTTCTTAATATTGTTTAATAATTTGTAGCGTTTATTCCATTTCCTTTTTATTTCCTTAATATATGCGATGGTTTTTTTCTAAGATTTCATTGGTAGTATTGCATCCCATAACCATTGTCAATTAATTTTCTAAGAATAAATAGAGTAGAGAATTTTTGGATTTTATATAATTATTATAATTCCTCTTATTGTTAGGATTTGAATGAGTAATTTACTTAAATATAGTGAAACCATAAAGAGAATCATCAAGAAAACATCATACCAGGGATTAAAACTAAGGAATCAAACTCTCATTTTATAAATGAAATCATTTTCAATCAAATGTGGGAAGTCCTTTATGATTAACTAGGTTGTTAAAATATATGTATGATAAATATTAAATCATGACCTTAGACTTTGATACAACTATTACAGTGTACTAACCACCCACCAGTTCTCAGTTATGATATTTTCCACTCAAATAATTATTATCGGTTGAGGGATTTTTTTTATTCCCATAATAAGAAAAATCCTATCATTAGAGGAGAATTTTCTTAAGTCTTATCACCTGTATGTGTAACACCCCCATGCCCCATGTGGAACTCATAACCTATGGGTAGCAAGGCATAGAAAGATGTCTAAAATAGTCTTATTCAACCATGTCATACATTGATAGGAGTAGCTAATATATATGATTAAAGAGGTTGGAGTTACACTTTGGACTTAAAAGTAGTTATAAATCCAGTTATGAAAATAATGTTTCTAATCTTAGTCTTATGGATTTGGTGAATGTGGAAAGTGATTATGGTTATTCTTATTCTAAACCAGATTATGAAATATATAATGAAGATGAACACTATAATGAAATTGAAGGCATTAATCATAAAATTGAAAATATTTCTAGTATATATAGCTATATTAAAGATAAAAAACTGTATTTCTTACTAGAAAAGAAATATTTAAGGAACAAACTTTAAATTGAAATGAAAGAAACATTACAGGACATAAATATGCTTTAGTGTCTTCTTATATATATTTAAATTATTCACAAATTGACTAAAATATGTATATAATGAATTAGAAAAACTTAAGGGTAAAAATTTAATAAACATTTAATTTATGTCTAAAATCAATTAGGATAAAACAAAGTAGGTTTAATAGTGTTCTAGAAAATATTGATAAGTTGAAAATGAAATTAAAATTTTGAAAGTTGATCGGTCCTAATTTGTTCAAGGAAGGAAAAATTATGATAAAACGGTAATGATTAATAAACAAAATAAACTTACCTTTTCTAAGATAATATTTTAACCAAAATATAAAAAAAGTTCATTGTAAATTTTTTTAATGGAAATACATCAACAACTGTACCTTTTATAGGTTAAATGAAGATTCTTTATGGAAATAAGTATTCCATGAGAATTAAAAAATCTCTTAGACACACCATTTATTTTATATTTAAATAATTATCATTTATATTAACTATAAATAATTTTTTTAAATCAATATGGGTTTTAGATAATTATTATACTAATCATATTGGACCCAAAGTTTCACATGTACCAAAACTCTCCTAAATGTGTTTTTATAGAGAACATGTTTTGGAAGCATCAGAAATAATATATGGTAAATGGATTGTTGATACTTAATAAATGTAACTGGTGATATCTCAAACTTGTTATAATTTAATAGATTTGATGGTAGTAATGTTACATTTGGTAATAATTATAAAGGAAAAGTAAAATGTTTTGGTGAAGTTGAAATTTTAAATTTAGTCATTATTTTAAAATAAATATTTATTTAAGGTCTAAAGAAAAATCTAATAATAATTTCTCATTTATGGGATGATGAAATATTTTATAAACTTAAAAATGATAATTTTAATGTTTTTAAAAAATGAATATATCATATTCTAAGAAAATTGAAATGATAATAATTATACTATTATTTTCTGGAATTAAATGACCAAAATATTAAATGTTTAGATGTTATAAAATATGATGAAATTTTGTGGCATAGAATAATAAGTCATACTAATTTCATGTTTTTGAATAGGATAGCAAAATTATTTTTTAGTTACTAAAACTTAATAAAGAGTTCACATATTTTTGTAACTTGTGTTCATAAGGTAAACAACAAAAAATATCATTCCAACCTATCAGAGAAATATTCATTGTAAGACCATTTAAAATTATTGATTTAGGTCTTTTAATCAATATTAAATCTACTAGTTTAGGTGGAAATAAATATATTTTAGTTATTTTAGATGATTTTAAAAGATTCACATGGGTTTATTTCTTATCTAACTAATTTTTTAAAAAAAATTATTACATATTGAAAATTGGTTCAAAATGAAAATGAAAACATAATTATATAAATTAGATGTGATAGAGATGTATAATTCTTAAATATTTAATTTCAATAGTATTTTTTAAAATGAATAGATATTTTCATAATTTATTATCCCATAGGACACTATAATAAAATGGTGTTGTGGAGAGGAAAAATAGAATAATTTAAGAAATGTACAATTCCATGTTAAATGAATATCATTTACCATAATTCTTTTAGGATGAATCTATAAATAATTCTTGTTATATTTCAAATAGAATTAATTTAAGAACTATATTAAAAAATTCACTTTATGAACATTATAAGGGAATAATACCCAAAATTTGATATTTTAGTGTTTTGGATATAGATTATTTATTTTTAAAACCAAATATACTTTAGAAAAAATCTATTTAAAATATGATTAAGGTATTTTATTAGGTTTCTATAATGTTAAAAATTTTATAGGGTTTATAATAAAATAATATTTATTTTTTAATAAACATTTCATGTTAAGTTTTATTAATTTTCTTTAAAAATTTATACTAGTTTGAATCAAATTATTGAGGATTTCTGAGACTTTATCTTTATAAAAGACGAGCTTCATGGAACTAATGAACATATTGAATGGTCTCATAGACACATACCCTCTCAACCTGATTATAGGAGTTTAAAAACTCAAAAACATCATCAAATAGATAGTATCATTGGAAATATTGAATCTAATTTTCAAACTGGGATATGTTCTATGAAATTTTGTCATTATATAGATTTTTATTTTATATTTTGTTCCTAGTGATTTTTTTAGGCTTTAAATGATTCAAATTGGATCTTGTATATGTAAGATAAGTCAAATAAATTTAATATAAATAATTTATGGACTTTAGGTGTTCCATATAATGATTCACCTATTTTTGAAACAAAATGTATATTTAGAAACAATATTGATGAATATTTAAAAATAAATATAAATAAAGGTAGATTTGTTGATCAATGATGTTATCAAAAAAATGTACTAATTTTTATAAATATTTTTCTTATGTAGCTAGGTTAGATTTTATTAGAATATTATTATCATATGAAAGTTTTCATGGTTTAAAATTATTTTAAATGGATGATAAAAGTTATTATCTAAATGGTTATATTTTTAAAGAGGTATATATAAGAAAACCACATGGATTTGAAGATGAAATGTTTCCAAAACATGTTTCAAACCTTTCTAAAGATTTATATGGTTTGAAACATGCTCATCAAGCTTGGTATGAAATATTATCAAATTTTATTTGGAAATAAATGTTTTCATAAAGGAAAATTTTATCATTCTTTGTTCATTAAGAATAATTGCAATGATATTTTGATTATTCAAATTTATAAGGATGCTATCATTTTTAAATATTTAAATAATAATTTATCTAAATAATTTTTAGGAATGATGAAAAGTTAATTTGATATGATTTTAATGGTAGAACATATATTATTTCTTGGTATTCAAATTTTTTGAAGTTATTATGATATTTTTTTTAATAAATATAAGTATTCTAAAGAGTTGGTTCAAAAAAATTCTTAGATTCATGTAAAATTTCAGATACTCTTCTATTTAAATCATGTAAAATTTATAAGGATGAATCCATAAAATCAATTGATATTGAAAAATTTAGAGGAATGATTGTAATCAAATTATATTAACTACTTCAAGGTCTTGTTTGATGTTTCTAGTTTGCATGTATTCTATATTTGAGAGTAATTTTAATGAAATTAATTTGAAGGATATTAAAATTATTATAAAATATGTTAATGGATCCTTAAATATTGGTTTATTTTACCCTACTAAAACTTATTTTTATTTTATTATCTATTCTAAGTCTAATTATTTTAGATGCAACATAGATAGAAAAATATAATAGGTGTGATTTATTTACTTGGTAGATATTTAATTTGTTGGAGTTAGAAGAAAAAAATCAATTATTTGTCTAATATAGAAATTAGACATGTTTTTATTGAACATTTTTTCTCACAATCTTTATGTATTAACCAAAAATTAAGTTAATTTGGATTTAATTTTAATAATATCCATATTTTTTATGATAATCCATCTGTGATTTAAATTTTTAAAAATCACTCACCACATTCTTGGACTAATCAGATTGATGTTAGTTTTCATTTTCTTAGAGATCACATTCAAAAATAAAATATTAATCTAGAATATATTTGTATATAAAATTTAATTATTTATATTTAAAAAAACCTTTGGATTTCGATAAATTTTAGGAAAATAAATTTGAAATTATAATGGTGTAAGTATAATTATTTAGAACTTGGCCTGTGTTTAAGAGGAATTTGAATTTTAAATCTAAAATTAATGAATTTAAACAATTTCAATTCAATACAAAAATTTGTATTATAGAAAATCCATTTTTATTCTTCCTGAAATTTTATACACCCTTTTTTCAAATCAAAGGATATTCCAGGAATACCCTCATTAAATACTCTTCACTTTGGAAACTAATCCGAATAAAAAATTCATTTTATTCTTCTCTAGGATCAATTTATTCTTCTCAAAATATTCCACTATAAGATCCAAACATTTATTCTCTATAACCATAATATAACATATAACACTCATGTTTTTAACATGGAACTCGTTTTTTTATTGTGATAGCTTCACAGGAGGCTATTACAAAACACTGTTCGAGTTTGTATAAATAGAAGTAGTAACTAGGAACTATTTCCCCTATATTTTTATTAACTAATTTTATTTATAAATAACTAAAATAACTAATGAAAAAACATGATTTGACTCAATATAATATGATTTATTCTTGAAAACCCAATAAATTCAACTTTAGAACCTTTGAATGTTTCAAAAATTATTTATTATCTGATATTCTTCTCCTATGGATTGAATATTAGCATCTAAAGCTAAAATCATTGCTTTAAAAAGATTCATGATGATAAGAACTTGAAATCAGAGCATTAGTATCATAATATTCAATTTTCATTATAATAATAAATTATTTGAAACTCTCTTTATTATCTTTCTTTGATTCTCACTTTCCATGGATGAAGATTATCTCTTTTCTTTCTTCTTAATCATGGATCACACACTTGGTGTTTGTGATGTTTATACCATGATCAAACAACTCTTTCATCATCCTTAGTGATCGTTTTATTCATCATATTAAATCTATAAAACGTATGTTCTTCATCATAAGGAACTTCAAAATTATGGATAAGTATTGAAGGATTATTTTAGTGACTTCAAAGACTTACATTGAGCTAAGTCTTATACTAAGTGAATATTATAAATTCATTCTTCAATACAAAGTCTAAAAATATAGTAAAGTCCTATTATGAGATAAAATACTTACAGTAAATTATTAAAATAAATACTTATGCTATGAATGAAATCTGTTGATCATGCCTTAGTCAATTTTTAACAAACTATAAAGTCATAGGATGAGTGGGGGAGACATATAATGAAGTATTACATTTAGAAAAGACTTATAACCAGTCAAAGTCACATAATGGAGCTCAAAATTTTATTATCACCTCAAAGACTTATATTCATATCTAGAAGACTTATAATTATAGTGAAATTATACAATACAATAGGAAAGTCTTACGTTCAGGACTTAACCATTTTTATCATACTCCAAAATTCTATATTTCATCAAATAGCTTCAAAATGACTTCCAATGGATTTAGGGATTCTCAAACCTCTTAAAATAATATTTAAATAACTTCAAATAAATATGGAAAATATTAAAATAATTCTAACCTCATTACATCTTATTTTTATGGTGTTATAGAATATATAAGACCCATTATTAGACTATTCTTACAAATTATTCTTCCATCTAAGGTGTATCTCTTCTTAAATAAATCTTGATCCATATCTATTCAACATAACTCTACTATAGCCCTCATAAACATCAAACCTAATAAAATATTATAAAATATAGCTTGTTCAAGAAATATAGTATAGGTGTAGTGATCGGTTACTTCTTAGATTCCTATAGTTGTTCAACATTGGAAGTGGATTTTGCAAACAACGCTTATTAAATATTTGGAACCTTTCTTTGACATAATGATCATCTTTAAAAATTCAAATGTGGTTTTTCCAATTAATATATCTATCCAGCTATTTCATGGACACTTTTTCTTATCCTTTCCATTTATTCATCATGGGAGAAACTACTCTTTAATGGATGGATACTCACTTATTCACACGAGCTATCACCTTTTCATAAATACATTAACAAACCTAATTGAAAATAAGTGAATCCAAACACCTTCACTATAATGAATATATTTTTTACTCATAATACTTTAATATTTCAAGGAATGTTTTGGTGTGAGGAATTGAGATGGCATGAGATGCTGAGGACCAATGATCCTCGGTGTTGTTATAATAAAAAATAAAAAATATATTATATCACACAAATATAGTTTTTCTAAATTAATTGAATAAATCCTAAACATAGTATTGAATCACAAATCTCATACCACTATTTAATATATAATGTCGGTTTTACTCTTGTAATGATATAAACGTTTTTGGCATTGAATGTTTGGTTAAAACTTAGTCATGGTCAAAATAGTAAATTAATTAATTAGTTATTTTACAATACCTATATCCCTCAATAAATACATGTTTATATCCAAATCATAAGTTTATTTGTATAACCCTTGGGATTTGAGAGGAGATCTTGGAGGATCATTGGTAGATGTCAGGATCGTGGATCAATGATCAGAGTACCGTATGGATCACCAACACCAGTAGAGTTCATGGATCTCACCAACAATGACAACAAAAATATATTCTTTATCAGTGATTGACCCTAACTCTAGGTAGGGATTTTTTTAATTAGTATATTTACCATTTTTATTATCCCATGATGAACATGAATCAGACCCACCAAAAGATTTATTCTTGGGTTTTTATGATTATGGGATTGGGTTTATATTCCTAGGATTTGTAAATTGAAATTATTTATTTTTTGGATCTTAATCCATCATTATAATGAAAATTAATCAAGACCAAATCGAACAATGTTTTAGTTTTATTCCTCTTGTGTGTGTTTATTATTTCTTCCCTCATTCATCGCATGTTCATCATTGATATTTTCTAGTCCAGTGGTTCGACCAATACCCTATAATCAATTGTTTCAAGACCATTATTTTTCATACCCGATCAATATCAGAGGTTCAGGTTCATGATAAAAAAAATGGTCATGGTTTGAAAATGATTCTAAGATATCAGAGGAAAATCCAAATTATAATAGTGTTCCCTAATTATTGTCTGGTGTGTAGTGTGCAATGTGGTGTGGCAGGTGCTAATTCCAGAGTGGATCATATGGATGAAATCTAGACACTAGTGATGGAAAGGTCAAATAGCCCCAGATTCCTGATTTTTGGGTGTGACTAGTGAAAGATATGATGGTGGAAGTGGTGTGGGAGAATGTGTTTAATAGTCTATAATATCTATGAAATTCTTAACTACATGGTGTTTAGTCCCATGAACATATATTTTGTAGTCCCCCTTCTACGAAACTTGGGTTTCCACATATAGAAATGAATCACATGCCATGTGACACATGGCACACATTGTGTGACTCATTGAAGTAATATCGATGTGTACCCCATGGTAAATGGGCACTAACAAGTTTAGGTACATGGGTAGAACTAGAGTACATGGGAAGGACCTAATTCTCGAACATGACTAGATGCAAGGCCACAACCTAAAGTACATGGGCATGGGCATGTATTAGCGACATGTAGAGTTTCATCCCAGCCTCTACATTCTATGTATCTAAATTGAACACGCCATATATTTTTATAAGTACATGTTATGTGAGATGGTGAGATGTAGGAAGACCTGGGGTAGGATAGACATGTCATGTACCACCCAGTGAATGATGTGTAATTTTTACAAGGTAGGTTGAGGCCCTCCATATCTTTAATTTGGAATAGATAAATTGATTGTGTTCCCTTTGTCTATCCCAATGAGGGTATAGTGTTACATCACATTCTCAACATAGGATTGTAATACCCTCTTCGGGTTAGTGTTAGATACAGTTTTCATGAATTTCTATGTGAATCCCATGGTGGGATATTATATCATATCATCTTTCCTAGGTGTAATTTGTGGAATCATCATGACCAACTTACATAGACATATGAACCCTACTTAGTGGGTTATTTCAGATGGGGTTTGTGGTGTCCCTATGATCCCTGGGTGTGATCCCCTATCTATGTATCAATCTCTTTGGAGTCCTAGTGGGTTATTTCATATTTGGTTTTTGGTGTCCTTCATGAGCCTTGGCTGCGATCCCCTATCTATATATCGATCTCCTTATAGTTTTATCAATAAATTCTTTTTAAAGTCCCAATAAGAATGACCTCTCATATGAGCACCATAAGTGATAGCATGGCTCGTGGATTGTGGTCTCTTGAATGAGTGTTACCTTAAAACCTTGAGAAAAATCCTATCGATAGTAGTATGGTTGAGACCTATTTGATAATTGAAGTCTATCTTGAGTTTATCTAGTTTTTTTGTACTTATTATTACATCTCATATCCTTATTGGAATGCCTTATGATGATCTAACAACTCTTTTGATGCTTTATGTTTGGTGATTTTGGGGTGTCCAACTATGTATTGTTATACTCACCTCTGCACGGGATCTTCCTATACTGTCATGTCTTATGTAGATGATAATAATTTTTATAGAGTCTTTGGAGGACCCAGAGTAGGCAGAGCATAGTTTTCACTAGACAGGATATGGTTGCACCAGGTATGACATTAGACAGTAGTTATCACCCACTAAGAAGGCTAGACTCTTTTTGTAGTCTTTATGGTGGGATTTTATTTGACCATTTATTCTTTACCATACTTTTTCATACTCTGATTATGGGATTTAGATTAATGAATTAATTCAGGTATCAAACATATTGTTTTACCTTTCGGCATTGTATGTGAATTTGGATGTGTGTGTGGGGGGAGGGGGTTCCTATACATAAGGCCTACAATGTGTGTATTTTCATACTCAGCTCTAGTCTTCATCCCCTAGCCTATTGGAGGTCGTATTGGGGTGTAACCTTTAGGTTTACACTGTACAAGAGGTCCTCAGAGGATTAGGTTATTAAAGAGTGGTATTCTAATAGTTTTATCTTAGGACTAGAGTTTAGAGATTGTCTAGCTACAAGTTTTTCTCAGGAACTAGGGAAACAGTGTTAAAGTGTTTCAAGCTAAGCTATTAGGCTAAGGAATCTAGTGTTGGTGTGCTGGAAAACATATCTATTCACTAGGACTATAAAAACTATATTTTTGACTTGGTGCATGTAAACACTGGTTTTAAGGTAAACATTATCACATGCATCATATTAGAATGATTTTTTATTTCCATGTCCTTTTCAATTCATATTCATGGATATGATCTTTGACCATGGTATGTCTTGATAAATTTCAAGATACCATTGTGATGACATCCATCTAGGATTCTGAGACAGTGTTATGAATATGGCCAGTTGAGAAATGAGTCCCTAGTTCAAGGACCCATCCATGAGGTGTTTTATCTAGGAGGGAATATGAAGTGCTACCACCTATCTAGAAGTTCATAAACACCCCTCTAGTGGTCTAGGATTATGATCATCTGCATATTAAACAGTTAATGGATCCAGTAGGATAATATGATAGTGCACTCAGGCTTAACTTGTTGTGTGATCTATAATGATATAGATTGCTTAGGTTTTTTGACTATCCATCCCCTCAGGATTGTGAAGGATTGGATTGAATTTGTGGTATGGGTTTTATGGAATGTGTAGACCCGGATTTATTGGATTTTTGCACTCACAACCAGACTTCTAAATTGATAATTTGTTGGTTTCAGTGGTTCTATTAGATGGTTCACCTATACAGATTGTGCATTGTGGGTTTCAAAGTTATGATCTCTCAGGTTTCAGGGTTATCTAGAACCATTTGTCATGTGTCTGAGGACCAACATGAGCATGTGGTGTAAATTTCCAGCTAAGATAGGACCCCTATCAATGATGTTAAAGGTGGAAAGGCTTATTCTGGGTGAAATGGGGCATCAATTGGCCCTATATTAATAATTTTTGACATGAATTTAGGCATTCAAGAAATAGGGACACATCCCCTATAGAGACATGTTCTTGTGATTTGATTTAAAACCACACAGGAAAGTCAGTGTTGCCCAAAGCGAATAGTGTCGAGGTGTGGTGAATGAGTTCCTTAGACTTGTACGCTTCAAGTCATCCTAATGTTCTAAGGTTTTGGAGTGATCCCTAGTTGAGGTGAATTGGAGGTAAAGATAAAGGATAACTTTAGGTAGTGTGAACTTATAACCTAAAGCTTCAAATGTTGTTCGATGTAGGACATGTTTATTTACTACTCTAGATGAAAATTTAGGACATATTCCTAAGCCACATTTCCATGAACATAACCCTTATCCAAGACATAGCAATGCTAGTGGATCCTTTTTAGGTTGACCCTTTTGTTTGGAGGCTCCAGTAGATAGGATCAGTGATCACACAGTTCTGTTAGAATTGTGACTAGACTCTGGAGGAGGGAGATACTTTCATGGAAATGTTCCATAGTGGTAGTGGGACCCTATGGTGTTTTACCCAGTATGGTTGGGTTTTCAACCACCCATGCTCATTCAGATGTTACTAGTGAGGGTTTCAGTGTATATGAGTTATGGAATGGAGTTTTTCTCCTTTGGTAAGGGGTAATACTAGCTAGAGTAGGATAAGATCATGTGTAGAAGGATACAACTGATTTCATATTAGTTGGATAGTATGACCCTTGGAGTAGTAGATGATATGAGTTCTTAGTTTTCTTGTATTGTTGGAGGAGTACATTTACATATTCCATAATGATTTTTCATTCTTATATCCCCATAAAAAGTTTTTTTCTATGTATACTTGCACTAAGGATGGAAGGATATTTTCACTGTTATATCGAATGATCCCATGTAGTTGTGATAATTAATGGTGTGGTTAGATAAATATGAAGATTTGAGGATTTTTTAGAACTAGTGTGTTCACCTGGGAAGCCCTGTGTTGTTTTCCTTGGATGAGGATGAGACATTGAGGTTGGGTGTGGACTTACATCACTTGAACCAAGTGAATTTCTGGGAGGAGTGTCCACCCTCAAGAATCAATTACTTCTTTGACCAGTGGTTAAGGGCGAAGTGGTCCTCAGAGTTTGACATTAAGAAAGGATATCAACATCTTCAGGTTCAAGACGAATATGTACAGAATTTGTATTTCTAAATCCGTTTTGGTTGCTTTGAGTTTATGGTGATTCCTTTTGGTGTGTTGGACATCCCAGTAGTGTCACTATGAGAAAACGGTAATTTGCAATGAGATTTATTCCCGTCGCAAATAGTCCGTCGAAGAGATGATTTGTGATGGGTTGACCATCCCGTCGTAAATAATCAATTATTTGTGATGATAATAGGTGCCACGTCGCAAAAAGTTACGTGCGGATTGACGTGTTTTGCACGCCAAACCGTGCGAAAGAGTATTTGCGACGGGTTGGCACTACCCGTCGCAAATGCCAACAGGCGGTGAAACCAAGTTATGACGGGGGGATCCCCCGTCGTAACTAGTTCGACCCCTGAAGGGTATTTACGACAGGTCCCGTTGCATATAACCGGCGGCGGTAAAAACATATTTACGACGAGATGTTGTCACGTCGCAAAAAGTGTGCCGGTAGGTCACTTTTTGCAATGGGCCCCATTGCAAATAACCTTTTAACCATCGACGTTAATTAATGCGGTCGAAGGTTTTTGCGACGGGGCCCATTGCAAAAAAGTACTTTTTGTGACGGTATTACCATCGCAAAAAGTCTTTTCGCAACTAATCTAACCTATATATACCCCCATCCCCCCCCCCCTCGTTTTTTCTTCTCTCTGCCAGAATTTCTTGTTCCTCTACTTCTGTAAACTCTAATTTTAAAGTGAAAATTTTTTAGAGTTAGCTTTTTTTTACGAAGAAGTTGTAAAGCCGCCTGCGATTATAAGAGATCAAGTTTAAAGGTATTTATGTTTTATTTAATTTGGTATTTATTTTTTTTCTTTATATTAGTTTTAATTATTGTTGATTAGTTATAATTAAGTTAGATTTAAATTGTTTTGTCATCAGTTTTTATTTGTAATAATTAAATTAAATTATTAGTGTTAATTCTTAGCAATTAATAATATTTAATCATTATTAATGATAATTAGTAATGTATATAAATAATTAGTGGTAATTAGTAATTAGTAGCTGTATTTTGGAGTAATTAATAGTAATTAACACTAATTAGTAATAATTAGAAAAAATAGTAATTAATATTAAAAATTAGTAATAAATAGTATTAATTAGTAATAATTAGTAAAAAATACTAATAAATAGTAATAAATCATAATAAATATTAATAAATACTAATAATTACTAATAATTAGTAATAAATACTAATAATTAGTAATAAAAATACTAATTAATAGTAATAAGTACTCATAAATAGTAATAAATAGTAGTAATTTCTAATAATTACTAATAAATATTAATAAATACCAATAAACAGTAATAAATACTAATAAATAGCAATAAATAGTAACAAATAGTAATAAATAAAAATAAATAGTAATAAATAGTAATAAAGAGAAATAAATAGAAATAAATACAAATAAATAGTAATAAATAGTAATAAATAGCAATAAATTCTAATAAATTGTAATAAATAGTAATAAATACAAATAAATAGTAATAAAGACTAATAAATATTAATAAATACTAATAAATACTAATAATTAGTAGTAAATAGTAATAAATAGAAATAAATACTAATAAATAGAAATAAATGCTAATAAATTCTAATAAATAGTAATAAATACTAATAAATAAAAATAAATAAAAATAAATAAAAATAAAAACTAATAAATACTAATAAATTCTAATAAATACTAATAAATAGTAATAAATAGTAATAATCAGTAATAATTCGTAATAATTTGTAATAATTAGAATTAATTATTAATAATTAGTAATAAATAGTAATAATTAGTAATAATTAGTGATAAATAGTAACAATTAGTAATAATTAGTAATAAATAGTAATAAATAGTAATAAATAGTAATAATTAGTAATAATTAGTAATAATTAGTAATAATTAGTAATAATTAGTAATAATTAGTAATAATTAGTAATAATTAGTAATAATTAGTAATAATTAGTAATAATAAGTAATAATTAGTAATAATTAGTAATAATTAGTAATATTTAGTAATATTTAGTAATAAATAGCAATATTTAGTAATATTTAGTAATAAATAGTGTTAAAGAGTAATATTTAGTAATAAATACTAATAAATACAAATAAATAGTAATAATTAGTAATAAATAATAATAAATACTAATAATTAGTAATAATTAGCACTAAATAGAAATTAATAGCAATAAATAGCAATAAATAGAAATAAACTCCAATAGATTGCAATAAATTGAAATAAATTGCAATATATTGCAATAAATAGAAATAAATAGCAACAATTTGCAAAAATTAGCAATGATTGGAAATGATTGGAAATAATTGGAAATAATTAGCAATAATTAGAAATTAATTACAATAATTAACAATAAATTGCAATAATTAGCAATAATTAGCAATAAGTAGTATTAATTAGAATTAATTAGTAATAATTAGAAATAATTATCAATAATTAGCAATAACTAGTAATAATTAGAAATAATTAGCAATAATTATAAATAATTAGCAATAATTAGCAATAATTTGTAATAATTAGCAATAATTAGCAATAATTAGCAATAAATAGAAATAATTAGCAATAATTAGAAATAAAATCAATTGTAATAAATTGTAATAACTTGGAAAAAATTTCAGTGGATTGATGGCACTCCTTTTGCTCGATGTCTCTTCTCCTTTCAACTCTCACTGACTCAAAACATTATGAAAAGTATGCTTCTATGTACGCATATCCAATCTCATACGCATGAGTTTGAATATGCATTCGTAGGACCGCATTTTTTATAATTTTTTCAGGAGATGAAAGTTGCAAGAAGAAGATTCATCGATGAAAAGGGGATGTTTTGTCTGATGGCTCATTTACTTGCATCTTTTTCGCACTGAAATCACAAAGTAGAATCTACTCAGATGTACACTTATGAATTCTCATATGCACAAGAATGAATAAGACTACCTCCGAGCAGATTCTTCATTGTGATTTCAGTGTGAGAAAGTTGTAAGTAAATGAGGCGTCAGACAAAAGAGTAGTCGTTAACCCACTGAAAATTATGTCACTCGTAATTAATGTTAATTATTAAGAAGTAGTTGTAATTATTTATCTTCTTTTTCTGGATATTTTTTTTTTCAATTTCAAACTATTCAGAAATAGTAATGATTTTATATTTTTTAGAAAAATATGGAATAAGGAAGTCAACAACAGTCATTATTAGATGATCGCGCTTAGATTAATTAGTGCATAAATCCAAACGGTTCTGGTTTAAATCCTGTATATATTGAGGGTATTGAAGCTTTCTTATCATTTACATCATCAAAACCAGAATTTGTTTTAGAAGGCACAATTAAGTGTCCCTGTAAAAAATGTGCTTTGAGAACGTTTGAAACATTTGACCAGGTTGGGGGACATCTCTTGCGGTTTTGTTTTCAACCATATTATGTTTTTTGGTATCAACACAGTGAATGAAGTTTCAGAGAAGATACTAATAACTTGATTCTGGATCCATCGTGGTTTCAAAATTTAGTACATGATGTTGCAGGTCCATCTGTTCAACAAATTGAAACACGTTATGCTATTGATTTAACTCCTGAGTTTCCACCATCTGACTTTTATGAGTTGTTGAGGTTTGTTAAGGATTCACTATATCCTGGCTGCAAGATAAGAAAATAAGAAGCAGTTGCAAAATTTATGGCTATAAAATCAGATAATGCAATGTCAAAAAATTGTTTTGATCATATATTTTCTTTGGCTAAAACACTATTACCAGAAATAAATTTGTTTCCTACAAATTACTATGATAAAAAGAGGTTGGTTCGTAATCTGGGCCTTAGTTATCAAAAGATTCATGCATGTTAAAATGATTGCATCTTATATTCTGGTGAAATTGATTCATTGGATAGTTGTCCCACATGTGGACAATTGAGGTATAAAGAAGCTCAATCGGGGAAGTATGGATCAATTACTATGAAATAGTTGATATATTTTCCCCTTACACCTAGGTTACAGTGTTTGATTATGTCTCAGAACACAACGTCAATTATTTCATGGAACAAAACCAATATTTCAGTTGATAAAATATTGAATCATCCATTTTATGGTGATTCATGGAAACATTTTGACCGACTGCATCTTTCTTTTTCTTTAGAAGCCATAAATGTGTGATTATATCTTTCTATTGACGGTTTCTATCTGTTTGGTTCTTACAGTAGTCAGTATTCATGTTGGCCTATCTTTATAACTCCGTACAATTTACCTCCATGGATGTTGATGAAGGAGCCCTATATATTTTTGACCTTATTAATTCTAGGACATCTGAAAAAGAATATTGATGTTTATTTGAAACCATTGATTAATGAGATAAATTCACTGTGGAGTAATGGTGTTAGTACATATGGTTTTGTTGTAAAAAAAATTCATATTAAATGTTGCATTGATGTGGACGATTAGTGACTTCCTGGAATATAGCATGTTATCTGGTAGGAGTACACATGGCCTGAAATCATTTTTTTACTATATGAAATAAAATAAATCCTTTATGTGCATCAATGGAAAAAAACATTGCTATTTTGAATGTTATCATAGATTTCTTCCAACTGGTCATCCTTTTCAGAGTTACAAATCTCATTTCAGAAAAGGCACAATTGAAAGGTATGAACCTTAAAAATTATCTTAGTTACAGAGTTAAATTCAGTTGTATTTTCAATACCTCCCATCACATTTGGGTCAACAGTAAACCAATAGAAAATTCATGGCTTTGGGAAAGAGCATAATTGGATAAAATGGATAATTTTTTGGGATCTTCCATATTGGTCTGATTTTTTGGTCAGCCACATGTTAGATGTCATTTATATTGAGAAGATCTATTTTGATAATTTATTTCATACAGTTTTGTATACACTAGGTAAGACCAAAGATAATGTAAAGGCATGATTAAATCTTGCCCAAATTTTCAGATAACCGAAACTCGAACTGTTTCAAAATGTTAGATCACGAGGATAATGAAGCCAAAATCATCTTATACATTGTCCAAAGAGAGTCCCTTATTATTTTGTCTGTGGATTGCTGATTTGAGACTTCCTGATGGCTATGCTTCCAATTTGTGCAGATGTGTTAAGAATAGTCATATTACCAGATTAAAAAGTCGTGTTTTTTATTTTACAATGGAAAAAGGTATGCTGATTGGATTCAGAGGTTTGTTGAATTCTATGATTTGAGATTAGATAATAGATATATCATATTTTTTTCGAGACATTTGTGTGGCGAAAACAGACTATGATGCACTAAGTAAACTGCAAGAAGTTGTTGTTGTCATTATATGTAAACTGGAAAAAATCTTTTCTCCAGCTTTCTTTGACTCAATGGAACATATGATATTACATTTTTCACATAAAGATAAATGTGGAGTTCTGGTACAGTTTTGATGGATGTACCCATTCGAGAGATGCATGCAGAAATTGAATAAAAAAATACGTAACAAAGAATCAATTGAATGATCAATTTCTGAAGCTTATTTTCAAGAGGAAATTTCTTTTTTTCTTCTCTCATTATTTTGAATCTGAATATCCCTTAAAACACAACAACATGGGATGGAATGAGTGGAATACTGATGATGAAATGAATAATCAATTATCATTTTTCAATCAGCTAGATCTTGGCTTCGGTGGAGTTCATGAACGATGGATTTCATATGATGAACATCACAAAGATCATTAATATGTTCTGCTCAACTACGAAGAAATGACATCATTTGTACTATGAGTGCTTCTATCACTTATTCTATAATTTATGTTACAGTTAGTAAACTTATTTTATTTTTAGGATATATGATAATCATATTTAGAAATAGCTTCCACAAATTACAGTAGTTTCTCTTGAAGAACGTCGGAAGAAAAAAATTTCTCAATGGTTTGAAAAATAGGTAACATAAGTTATTGATGGTTTAAAATATCAATTAGGTTTTTTATTTATTATTTTGATAATTTCTTTACAAATTTTCATGTGTCTCAACATGCTGATAAAATTGATATGCGACTGTGTATGTTGAGTAACCCACTATCCAAAATGGTTAAATCTTACAATGAATATGTGGTGAATGGTTTTTGATTTCATACACGTGCATATGGGGAATCAAAAAAAACAATGAACATTTAGGATTTCTTGAGAGGATCGCATCATAGAGAAAATGAAGTTGACTTTTACGGCAAGCTGGAAGAAATTATTGAACTGTGTTTTCTAGGGAAAAAATGCATAGAAATGTTTAAATGTGAGTGGTTATATACTGAGAGAGGCTTTCATGTTCATCTAATTCATAGAATCATTGATATTAAATATAAAAGTCTTATTGTTGTAAATGAACCATTTGTACTGGATCAATAGACTCATCAAATATATTACGCAAAGTACTGTGCTATATTAAGAAACCTGAGTGATTGGTGGAGCATAATAAAAATGAAATCTCAGGAAAATCAACATACTCAAACTGAATGTGGTTCTGACGAAGTACAAGGAATTGAAAATTTTCAAGAGACTAATCAAAATCCACTCTTTTCACAAAGAGATATAAATATCGATTATGACACCCCACAATTAAGGTTCGATGGTGATGATGATGTTAATGATGTTACAAATGAATTTGAAATGGAAAGAGATTATTAAATCGAAACTCATATGGATATTGATCATGCTGATGATGAATATGAAGACATTGACATCATCAGATATGAAGATGATGATGAAGGTGAACATTGGCATAGTTAAATTCTGGTTATAATTGTAAGAACCCGGATCTTCGTTTCAGGTATGGTTTTCCTTTTTTTGGAGTTTTTAAGAAAAATGAACTTTCTGGAAATTTTCGAAGTACATGCCGTGTACTCTTCTCCGGATCGAAGTAGTGTGCTGGCCGTGCCCGGGCCATACACACGGTGTGTAGGGGTGACATGGATGCCGATTTTGGCAGAGTACTCAAAAACCCACTACACGTTGTGTACTTTAAAAATACACGCCGTGTACTTTTCTTTTCTTTTTCATTAAACGAACCAGGGTCGCGCCTCATCGCGATATTTTTCTTCTTCTTGGTACGGTTCGTCTGAGAGCGACCCATACGACCGAATCTTCCCTGATCTCCCACCTCTTAGTCTATTCTCCAATTCGAGCACGGTCAATTGTGTTGGAATTGCAGTAGTGAGTTCTTCCTTCTGCTTGAGTCTTGTTTTTTGTTTCCTCATCATTTTCGAGTTATCGTGGGTTGAGCGTTTTGTGCGTTTTCCTAGATCTACGACATTCTAAGGGGAATCTATCATCGTGGTTCATGTATATCTAACTCCTAGGATTGAGGTAGGTGGTTTGTGCCTTTCTGTAGAAAGTTGATGAGTATCTTTTGCAAATTCCACCAATACCCTTGAACGGGGTATTGCGTGTTTCCTGTTTTGCCCCTGTTATTGCCTTCTTTGCTTGATTTCTTGAGTAGAGGTAAATGCTTGTAAATTTGGATAATTTATTTTGTGCTCAGGTTGCTTTTCCATGCTTGTTCTGCCTATTTGGCGTTTTTCCAGTTGCCCTGCCCAGTCGTAGGATAGTGGAACTGCTACTTTTTGTACTGTTGAGCCTTAGAATGATAGCCAAGTAGTTCATGAGGTTTACTTGGATGATGTATGCGCGCTGAGCATGTTTTATCTTTCACTCAGGACTGTGAGAACCTAGAGTAGTATACCAAAATGAGAATTGATGGAAGGGCTTATCCAGAGTGTCTTTTAATTACGATGTAAGAACACAAGGGGAAATTGATGTTCAGTGCTTCCTCAGAGACTCTGTAATTCCTCGATGCGGGACACAAGGGGGAATAGAAGTTGAGTGCTTCCCCATAGATCCTTTAGCACGATACAAAACTATAGGGGGAATTGATGGTGAGTGATTCCCCAGAGAGTCTGTTATTTTCATAGCGGAACCAGAGGGGTGAGACTGTGTGTTCCTCCTAGAGGGTTTCTAGTACTTATAGGTTGAACCATAGGGGTTAGGCTATGAGAGCTACCCAGAGGGTTACCTTTTTCCTTATTGTTTATGGCTATTTACTTGTGTACATTTTTTGTTAGAACTCTGAATTGTAGATGCTTGTGCTTTCCTATTTACTTCTTATTGTTTTATTACTGTCATGTATTCATTGACTGTTAGGCACAAATCTTTAGGTGATTGCCTAATGGGATTTGTATCTCACGCCCTGTTTGGTCCATGCTTTTGGTCCCAAGCAGACTATGTTGCTGCAGGTATAGATAAGGGCAAGTGCCCTTCTACTTCAGGTTCTTGATTGCACTGGAGCTGGAGAGCATGGTACCGAGTCGTGGCTCGTGATGCTGAGGAGTTTACTTTGTTTTCTTTTATACTTTGTTTCTCATTTTTACTTCATCACGTTGGTTTGTTTTCTGCTTTCCATAGACATATGTACCATATTGCATCATTTTTAGTTATCCATTGTTTCCATTGTTCAGTTCGGTTGTTGTATGTTGTTTATTGATTCTGCTATTTTCTTTGGTTGTTTTCCGCTATATACTTTACCGAATGAGGGCATAGTTTCACCACCGACTCACCAAGGCCCTCGCTGCTAGTCAGAAACCTTTGGCATTTGGGGAAATGCACTTGAGGTCATGTGGCGAACTAGGTACGGGGCACCAGTGGAGGGGCTCTGGATTCGGGTCGTTACAAAGTGGTATCATAGGAGTTCTTTTCTCTTTCTTTACTATTTGGAGACTTTATCCAGGGATAGGACAGATTCAGTACTTGGTATAAAGTTGTGCTCAGGGGTAGCTAACCCGTGTACAGGGAAAAGTCATACTGCCTCGTTAATTACAATTTTTCTGGTTTTGAGATTTTATGGTTGATCTGATTTCACCTAGAGTGATTCACATGACTTGTGATATTATTGTTTTGATACTTCGGTTCTATTTCTGTTACAACCCGATGAGATGAGGGTATTCCATCTCATTCATCATATAGGCACTTGTAGAAATCACATGCCATGAATTCTTGTCATGCCATCTAGGGTGCATAAGCGACAACATGCTGTTGTGATAGACTCTGTGTAGATTATGCATATTGTTGTGATAGATTCTTGATGGAGGCTCTGTTGTTATGTTATAAAATTGTTTGTTTTGCTCTTTGATTAAAAATGATCTTCGAATTTTGGTTCGTGAGGTGTTATGGGCCCTCATTAATCGAAACTTGGTGGATCATGATCCTGTTTTCTCTTGTATATGGCTATGGGAGATGCCAAGCTTTGATTCGTGGGGAGTATGGGCCCTCACGGATCGTAATTTGGCACCTCTTTTCCTGGTTTTTAGTGTTTTTGGGATTCTATGCAGTTTCCGAGCTACTTCCCAGAAAAACCCAAAATACACGGCATATACTTTTTGGATACATGCCGTGTAGTTTTCAGGCCATGTCATCAACTGTGTGAGCAGAACACGGTGTCATGAAAGTAACCCTGGAACACGCCGTGTACGGTAGGTACACACCGTGTAAGTTCAGAGCCATGTACCCGGTCGTGTCACTAACAACACGGGTCGGGGAAGCAAGGGTAGAACACGCCGTGTCCAGAGGGAACATGCCATGTAGTCCTGTCCAAGTACCCGACCGTGTCACGAACAACACGGGCTGGCTTTACCTTCTTTTCCACATGCCATGTTTGTTTGGAACACGCCGTGTAGTTGTGTCCAGGTACCCGGCCGTGTCACGAATAACACATGACAGTGTCACCTTCGCCTATACACAACCTGTTTGTTCGGAGCACGCCGTGTAAGGTTCAGCCATGTAGACGGTCGTGTGCTTAATAACACGGTCTGCTGAAGCCTTGTCTAGTACACGCCATGTTTGGTTCAAACACGCCATGTATTCTCAGGTCGAGTCGGACCGTGTGGGTTAGCCGTGTGAAGAGACTCGGGCAGAGGAATAGTTTTCAAGTACATGCCATGTGTTGGGATCAACACTCCGTATAGTTTGAGGTGTACACAACTTGTAGGGAAGGAGTACATGCCCATGTTAGTGGCTTATGAGGACACGCCGTGTAGTTTTTATACATGCCATGTAGTCGTGTTTTGCAATCTTGTGTGTTTTCCTTCCCCTATTTCCGTTTTTTACTCTTGTGTTCTCTGTCCTTGTTTTCTTGATCTAAGGTGTACTCTTGATCTTTCAGAGCTATGCCTCTGAGACGTCCTTCAGTCATACGTCTGTCATCAGGCAGTGATTAGATTCCAGACAGGGCTGATCAGGGACTTCCTGCTGATCCTCCAGTCAGGATAGCCTTGGCACCAGCTTTCATACCAGTTGTAGGCACTGACGCGCAGTTCAGGGAAGGTTTCAGGAGGATGATGTAGGCCTTCCAGGGAGCACCGCCTCCTTCCATGACTATGGAATACTTGACGCAGGTTTTCCAGTAGCAACATCCTCCTACCTTCTCAGGGGAAGGGGGGCCTCTGGCTGCAGGGTCATGGCTGGAATCCATGCTGACTATCTTCGAGCATCTGGAGACACCTCCAGAGAGGCAGGTCAAGCTCACTACCAACATTCCCTAAGACTCCGCCAAGAGGTGGTGGGACGTGCTCTCACAGGCGGGTTAACAATAGGATATGGCTTGGGAGGAGTTCCAGCGCGTGTTCTATGACTACTTCTACCTGGAGACCCTGAGGGCTGACCGAGCCCGGGAGGTCATGAGCTTGGAGAAGGGTACTCTTTCTGTCATGGAGTATTCCGCTCGTTTCACCAAGCTGCAGCGCTTCACACCCCTCCAGGATGGGAGTGGGGTGTTCTTAGCAGGGAAGTTTGAGGATGGTCTCAGTTGGGAGATCCGCTCACAGGTGAACATCTTCTAGCTGACTTCCATCACTTCCATCATCAACCAAGCACTAATTACGAAGCGCAATCTGAGAGACTCTGGAGCTGCAAGATAGGGCGGTCCTGCTTCCAGAGCTAGTTTTCTTCCAGATGACAGCAAGAAGCGCCATAGAGAGCCTACGTGCGGTGATCCGAGGAACCGAGATGCATCGTCAGACAGTCAGGTGACATGCTAGCAGTGTGGCTGATTCTCGCTCAAATTTACCCAATAGAAGAAGGTAATACGGTCCTTGTAGTTTAGCTTGGGTTATCGAATCATCAGAGACCTAAGAAGAAACCTATAGACACGTACATTCTATGGACTATTTTTGGCTATGAAGTGGCCAACATGGGTTGATTTTATATGGTTTTATGGTATAACTAACAGATTAAAGTGAATTCAATTTAAAATAATGAGTTGATCCTAGGTTATCGCTCGGGGTGGATTAGACATATTTTCTTTTTAATGATTTCAATTTCTTGAATTTGAGATGGGTTAATTTAAGGTGATAAAACAACATCATAACTTACTGGTTTAATGCCTACACCCTTTAATACTAATCACCTATACACTTGAAGGATCAAATTTTTGAGCACTTCAAGGTAAAGGTCCGTATTAGCACTTGAAGTTTGTGGCCTTAAATTCAATAAGGACGATGGAGTTTAAAAATCATCAAATAAAAATCTCAATTAAATAAGTGAGTATACACTAATGAGGTGATAAAAAACATCCAATCCATCCCCTTGCTACTCCCTTGGATCAACCCATAAGTGGTTTATCCCTCCATTGATTCTATGGTTTCAATGGAAGCAGAAAGTAGACTCATGAGGGAGAAAATGGAGAAGTAAAAAAACGCAATAAAATAACAATCACTCCACCGTTGTGTGATAATCTCACAAGGTTTGGTATGAAAAATTTCACACCTTGACCCAATGGTATCAAATTGATAAGGAGAATAACATAATAATAATATAAGAAGAACTTTTATTAAGAAACAAAGATGAATTAAAACAACTTACATGTGAAGGAAGAACATTACAAAGAGAAATTGGCAGCATAACATTAAGATGAAAAAAAGCTCAAAGATTCCTAAATCCTCCAACACAACTACCTTAAATAGGAATTTTTGAGCCCTTGGGTCGATCCTCAAATAGTACAAAGAATCTCATTTAATTTTGGTAGGCCATAGGTGGTGGAAAGCTTGTGGAATTTGGACTTTTCCACATTTGACCCGAGGTGGAAGCCAGCTTTCATCCACCGAATAGAAGAATTTGTATGACCTTCTAGATGGCCAACTCAGAGTGTTCCATAGACAAATATAATGTATATTTTTATGTATTATAACCTCCAGTAAAATTTGGGTCCATTTGGAGTTTTGGATTCCGAGATATGATCAAATTAGTGGGATGTTTTTCTGGGCCGCAGAATCTGTCCCAGAATTTTATCTCTAACTTGGGCCGCCTAAATGGACACCATGGAGGACGAATTATCATTGTATCATGAAGCGTGATTTGTTCCTAGACATTTCTTATATCATCCCACGAAATTTGGGATACATTGGGCCTGTATGTTTGGCCCCACAGTCTCATCAGTGGGATTGTGTCCAATCTGCCTTCTCCAGAATTGATTCCTTTCATTGCCAAATATCTCCATCATCCTCCATGAATTATCCATTGATCCCTGAATCAAACATGTTCATATTCAAGTGTAGACAAATTTAAAAAAATATCAAATTAAAATATTTATAATCATATGAATCATTGGGTACTTCAAATGATGTTCAAATATGTAACACATAATAATGCATTTTAAGAAGGTATTACAATCATAATGTATAATGATGTTCAAAGTGTAAAATGCACTAAAATGGTGTTTATGAATAATAAAGAACATGAATATTATGTATATTAACAATGAATATTAGCCTCATTTAGTGGCTAATCACACCCTCCAACTTGAGTTTTGCTAGTCCCGAGCAAAATATATCTCAACAATATGAAATTCGAATTCCTTTTTCCAAAAACATCTTAATACACAATGATCACCAAAAACCCATATAACAAACAATCATGAAACCCATCAAAATATTTTAATACACGATAGTTTCATAAGAATATCTTAATCCCAAGCCCATTCCTTTGTTCAAATTCATTTCCATATTTCATCCAATGTCAATTAAGTATGAGGATGTGTTGTGCATCACAATAGACATGGGGGTTCATCTTTATTCAAGGGGGAAATTACGGAAGTTCTAGGTGGAATCACATTTCAATATTAAGATTAGTATTCATTTTTTTGTATAATTTTTTGTTTTTTTTTTTGTTTTTGCAATTTTTCCATGGTAATTGAAGTTGCACTCAAAAGAGTCAACCCCTGTAGCGAGACTTTGCCGATGACTCCCAGGCTCAAAGACCTTAGGGAACCAAGTGAATCCCACATACTCAGGCATCATCTTGAGTTAAATCAGTCAAAAACAAATTCAAATTACCAAAAATAGAGATAAAATTACTAACTCTGGGCCAGACAACTATGGAGTCATGATCCCCAAGTGCCGAAAGCCACGCATTAGGTCATTTCATTGCTCTACGCGCATTTTTTTTATAATTTTTTTTTTAATACTCATATTAAAATAAAATGATCACCAAACCTATGATATATATTTAGGGGACCCCATGAACTCAAACTAATACCCCACTATCCAAAGGACTTGCATTGTGATATTATTTTTTTTATTTTTGGATGAAAATATAAACGATGAAATATCACATTAGACAACCACACTTTCCAAAATCAATGCTCATGAAATTATACAAGGATTAAAATTAGAATCAGGGTATGATAAATTATTTGATATTTAGTTTCAAAGTGTGCAATGTGTATTACCATGTTTAAAGTTAAAGGAATTTTTCCTTCCATTTTCACAAAAAAAAAATTCAAATCATTTATCATTTTTTTTGACACAAAAGCATTTTTTATTTTATCTCCCCCCACAACTTAAAATAACATTGTCCCCAGTGTTTAAATAAAAGAAAATTTAGAATGGGGTAGAGGTAGAGAATGAAAGTTCAAAAAGGAAATTGAAAATGAGGGTCATAGAATGAAGTCACCTGGTGGTTGAAGTTTGAAGTTCTTACTGCTCCAATTTAGTCCTTTGATATCCATGTCGCTTGCAGAGTTCCCTAGTGGAAAAAGTAAAAAAAACAAACAAAATAAAAGAGTATATATATATATAAGTAAAATATAAGTATATATATAAAATAAAATAAACTGATGATACATTGTCTTCTTTTTAAATTTCTGGGTAAGGTATTACTCAAGGATCACACCACGTGACATGGATGAATATGGTGATCCCCTTTCATACCCATCCATTCTCATAATAGAAGAACAGGTCAACAGTCTATTTTTTTTAAATATAAAAATGATTAATTAAAATATAAATTTTATTAAAACAACAAAATCATAGGAAACTTGAAAACCATGGGTTGCCTCCCATGCAGCGCTTTGTTTAACGTCATTAGCTCGACTTGAACCCCACGAATTACCCGATACCAACTTTCAACATTTTAAGGACCACATGTTTCACCAATTCTACTAGGTTGAGATTGATTCTATGTTTAGAATTTGTTTCATTCACAAACCTATGTTCTAAAATGAGTGGTAAAATCAAAGGAATATAAAAAATGGTTGATACAGTTTCCTCTGTAGTCTTTCCGAAGACATCAATGATCATTCCAACTTTTTTGGTTTCAAGAGAAGAATGAATTACAATTTAAAGGTCGTGATTATACCTTATGAATGGATTCTTTATAGGGGAGGGAATTACAATAATTTTGAGCTCATGTTGGATAGGACATTTAGACACAACTTGATAATTTGAATCCAACTCAGTTTCATTTTCCAAATTTCTCAACAAAATTGGTTCCTTTTTAATAGAAGATTCAACCACAAAATTGGAAAGATTAGTGTTTGGAATGGATATAGACTCAAAGTTTGTGTTTTCTCCCAATGGTTCAATGGTTGGTGTTTTTGAAAATTCATCAATAGAGTTATACATAGGAGACTCAATCCACGATGTCAAATTATCGTCTTTTGAATCCCAAAAGTTAATTTACTCCTGATTTAAATACCCATCAACAATTCCTTGATCCTATTCATCTTCCCCAAATCCAAAGGTTTTCTCTTCAGTAAATTCATGAGAGGTGTGTGGGAAACAAGAAACTTCACATAAGGTTATGGAAGGGACATTTGGTGTAGGGATGGGTTCCTCACAATGTTTAATGCTTTGTAGTTCTAACCTCAATGATGAAACCTTAAAATTCATTATCTCCATTTGTTGACACAATTTTTCAAGTAATGTTTGTGGATCATGATGGGTAAGGGGTTGAGAAATATGGTCTATTTCAGGTGGATAATTATGTTGTTGGAATTCCATAGGAGGATGTTCAGATTGGCCTTGTTGGGATTGGAACTCATAATATGGTGGAATGTATTGTGGATCATAGGAGTAAAAACAATGTGGTTCATTAGGTTGTTGATGATCCCACATGCATAAATTAGGATGGTCATTGTACATCACACATGGGGTTGGGTGATCAAAGTGGGGATAGGTTTCCCATGTTTGGACTTGTTCAAAATTAACTTCCATAGGAGTGAGGGGTGAGAAAAGAGAAGAGGGATGAAGAAAAAGAATGATAATGTCTAAGATAACTTAATTAGGTCCCCATAAATGGTGCCAAAATTTGATTCTCACTCAAATTTACCCAATAGAAGAAGGTAAGATGGTCCTTGTAGTTTAGCTTGGGTTATCAAATCCTCTGAGACCTAAGAAGAAACCTATAGACACGTACATTCTATGGACTGTTTTTGGCTATGAAGTGGACAAATTGGGTTGATTTTATATGATTTTAAAGTATAACTAACAGATTTAAGTGAATTCAATTTAAAACAATGAGTTGATCCTAGGTTATCGCTCGGGGTGGATTGGACATATTTTCTTTTTAATGATTTCAATTTCTTAAATTTGAGATGGGTTAATTTAAGGAGATAAAACAACATCATCACTTACTGGTTTAATGCCTAAACCCTTTAATACTATTCAACTATACACTTGAAGGATCAATGTTTTAAGCACTTAAAGGTAAAGGTTCGTATTAGCACTTGAAGTTTGTGGCCTTAAATTCAACAAGGACGATGGAGTTTAAAAATCATCAAATAAAAATCCCAATTAAATAAGTGATTATACATTAATGAGGTGATAAATAACATCCAATACAGCCCCTTTCTACTCCCTTTGATCAACCCATAAGTTTTTTATCCCTCCATTGATTCTATGGTTTCAATGGAAGCGGAAAGTAGACTCATGAGGGAGAAAATGGAGAAGTAAAAAAACGCAATAAAATAACAATCACTCCACAGTTGTGTGATAATATCACAAGGTTTGGTATGAAAAAGTTCACACCTTGACCCAATGGTATCAAAGTGATAAGGCGAATAACAGAATAATAAGATAAGAAGAACTTTTATTAAGAAACAAGGATGAATTAAAACAACTTATATGTGAAGGAAGAACATTACAAAGAGAAATTGGCAGCATAACATTAAGATGAAAACAAGCTCCAAGATTCCTAAATCCTTCAACACCACTGCCTTAAATAGGCATTTTTGAGCCCTTGAGTCGACCCTCAAATAGTACAAAGCATCTAATTTAATTTTTCTAGGCCATAGGTGGTGGAAAGCTTGTGAAATTTGGACTTTTCCACATTTGACCCGAGGTGGCAGCCAGCTTTCATCCACCGAATAGACGCGTTTGGATGACCTTTAAGATGGTCGAATCATAGTGGGTCATATAAAAAGATAATTTAGATTTGTATGTATTATAACCTCGTATAAAATTTGGCCCATTTGGAGTTTTGGATTCCGAGATATGATCAAATTAGTGGGATGTTTTTCTGGGCCGCAGAATCTGGTCCAGAATTTTATCTCTAACTTGGGCCGCCTAAATGGACACCATGGAGGCAGAATTAGCATTGGATCCTGAAGAGGGATTTGTTCCTAGACATGTCTTATACCATCACACGAAATTTGGGATACATTGGGCCTGTATTTTGGGCCCCAAAGTCTCATTAGTGGGATGGTGTCCAATATCCCTTCTTTAGAATTGCTTCCTTTCATTTCCAAATATCACCATCATCCTCCATGAATTATCCATTGATCCCTAAAACAAACATGTTCATATTTGAGTTTAGACAAATTTACAAAAAATATCAAATTAAAATATGTATAATCAGATGAATCATTGGGTACTTCAAATGATGTTCAAATATGTAACACATAATAATGCATTTTAAGAAGGTATTACAATCATAATGTGAAATGATGTTCAAAGTGTAAAATGCACTAAAATAGTGTTTATGAATAATAAAGAACATGAATATTATGTATATTAACAATGAATATTATCCTCATTTAGTGGCTAATCAATGGCCTGTCAGGGCACACGAGGCCATAGTGCCAGAGGGACCCTGTGGAGTGCCGATCTTGCGGCAAGATGGGTCACCTTCAGCATTTCTGTCAAGTTTTCTCACCAGCAGCTGGTGACTGGGATTCTTCCATGACTCCTCGTTCAGGAGTAACACCACCAATTTCTCACCAGTCGGGGAACTAGAGTTCTTCCGGCCGTTCGGGCCAAGGCGGAGGTCGAGGTCGTGGCGGTCAGCCACCAATTCCTCAGCACCAACAGGGAGGTTCAGCTCAGAGTGGTCAGCCAGGGGCGCAGGGCCATGGTACAGGACAGTCTTTTGCTATGGAGCAGACTTATCAAGAGCAGGATCCCGACCCTTCTAATGTTCGAGGTACGATTTTAGTAGCCTCATTTTTATCTTCATCCCTTTTCGATACTAGTGTTACACATAGATTTATCTTCATTGCTATTGTGGAGAGCCTTGGACACTGTATCTTTTCTTATGCTGACTCATTGACACTAGACACACCTTTGGGAACAAGGACATCTAGTGTACGCCAGTGTAGAGAGTGCCCCCTCGAGGTTGCAGGGTCTCGCTTCTTATGGGATCTCTATGTCCTAGAAATGAAAAGCTATGATGTCATCCTCGACATGGACTGGTTGATTCCCTTTCAGGCAGTCGTAGACTGTTATCGCCGCAGAGTGAGTTTCATTTCACCAAAGGGCGAGTCTTTTCTTCATAAAGGAGAATGGGACATTTGGGCGAGTCGGGCAGGACTCGAGCATCTTGGGCTGGAGGGGTGACAGCCCAGATTGCTAGTCATTATCTGGATGATCAGGGGACTCCACAGTTGGACTTTCCTCCAATGTTGGATTGTTTCCTGGACGTCTTTCCAGGGGACTTTTCAGGTTTACCTCCGGAGCGTGAGGTAGACTTATCTATTGAGATCATGTCGGGAGCGGCACCGGTGTCCATTCCTCCCTATAGGATGGCTACACCTGAGTTGCAGGAGCTCAAGAAGCAGTTGGAGGAGTTGCAGGCAAAGGGTTTCATCCAACCCAGTACTTCTCCTTGGGGTTCGCCTATCCTGTTTTTGAAGAAGGCAGATGGTACCCTTCGGCTTTGTGTGGTTTATCGGAAGTTGAACCAGTTGACGGTCAAGAACCGATACCCCTTTCTGAGGATCGATGACATCTTTGATCATCTTTGAGGAGACCGGGTGTTCTAGAAGATCTATTTGAGGTTTGGTTACCATCGTTTTCGCGTTAGACCGTCAGATATACCTCTGACAGCCTTCAGGAGCAGGTACGGTCTATATGAGTATACAGTCATGTCGTTCGGTCTCACGAATGCGCCTGCAGTTTTCATGGCATTGATGAACCAAGTATTCCATCCTTACTTGGACTCCTTTGTCATGGTCTTCATGGATGATATCTTGGTGTACTCTCACACTCAACACGGCCATGCCACACATCTTGAGATCATTCTGAGTACACTGAGAGAGCATCGGCTTTGTGCTAAACTCTAGAAGTGCCACTTCTGGATGGATCAGATTCACTTCTTGGGTCACGTCATCTCAGAGGCAGGAGTATCTGTTTACCCAGAGAAAGTGAGAGTTGTAGTTTCTTGGGAGTATCCAAAGAATTTCTTTGAGGTACGGAGCTTCTTAGGGCTGGATAAATACTACAGACACTTCATTCAGGACTTTTCCCATCTAGCAGCACCTTTGACAGGTCTGACCAAAAAGGGGGCGAAGTTCTTATGGTCAGATTCTTGTGAGTCAGCCTTTTAGGAGCTGAAAGGGAGGTTAACGTCAGCACTGATACTAGTCTTGCCAGAGCCAAGAAAGAGCTACATTGTTTACTGTGATGCTTCAGGTATCGGTCTGGGGGCTGTTCTTATGCAGGGGGATGGATTAGTTGCGTACGGGTCTCGACAGTTGAGTCCACATGAGAGGAACTACCCTATGCACGATCTGGAGTTGGCATCTATTGTTCATGCCTTACGTTGTTGGATACACTATCTGTTGGGAGAGCACTTTGTGGTCTTCACTGACCACAAGAGTCTCAAGTATATCTTCACTCAGTGTGATCTAAATCTGAGGCAGTGCAGGTGGGTCGAGTATCTTCAGTATTTTGATTTCAAGCTTGCCTATACGCTGGGGAAGGGCAACGCAATGGAAGATGCACTGAGCCGGAGAACTCAGGTTCAGACAGTTCAGGAGGCCAGCAGTGAGTGGCAGCTTATGGCTCTGTTCTCTGAGATGCATCTAGAGGTGCATGACAGACAGGGACATACCTTCCTATCTTCTGTAGTTGTTACCTCTACACTACTTGATCAGGTACGGATGAGGCAACTATCAAACTCAAAAGGCTTAGTCCTGTAGGAGAGTATGTCAGTAGGGGACCCTCTTCTTGGATGGATAGTGGGTGAGGACGAGATATTGTGTTTCCAGGGACGCGTATGGGTGCCAGAAGACATACGCGAGGTGCTGATGTGGGATTTTCATTCCTCTGTTTGGGCAGTTCATCCTGGAATCACCAAGATGTATCGGGATCTTCATCGCCAATACTGGTGGCCAGGTATGAAGAAGGATGTTGCGGGATTCGTCATGAGATGTTCTACTTGTCAGCAGGTGAAAGCAGAGCATCAGCGACCAGCGGGACTTCTGCATCAGTTACCCATTCCGGAGTAGAAGTGGAACGACGTCACGATGGACTTCGTGACTGGGTTTCCAAGGTCGCCTCGAGGGAACTATGTTTTTTGGGTTGTCATCGACAGGCTCACGAAGGTTGCCCACTTCTTTCCGATCAAGGAGACCTTCAGTGCCGATGATCTGGGATAACTTTACATCAGAGAGATCGTTCGTCTGCATGGAGTTCCACACTCTATTGTTTCAAACAGGGATGTGCTCTTTACTTCTCAGTTCTGGAAAGGAATTCAGAAGGCTTTGGGTATACAGGTACTTTTGAGTACAGCATACCATCCCCAGACTGATGGCCAGTCTGAGCGCACAATCCAGGTGCTAGAGGATATGCTCAGAGCTTATATCCTGGACTTTGGCAGTTCTTGGGAGAAGCATATCCCTCTGGTGTAGTTCTCCTACAACAACTGTTTCCAGGAAACCATTCAGATGGCACCATACGAGGCTTTGTACGATAGGCCATGCTGATCACCCTTATGCTAGCTGGAGGCAGGAGAGGCAGCTTTGCTGGGACCTCGTCTCGTTCAGGAGACCTCAGAGCAGATAGAGTTGATTCAGAAGAGGATGGCTACAGCACAGCCTCGACAGAAGTCTTATGCTGATCAGCGAAGAGGACCTCTGGAGTTCGAGGTCAGGGATTAGGTTTTCCTACGTGTTGCACCAAGGTTGCGACACAAGAGGATTAAGAGATAGGGTAATCTTTCACCGTGGTACGTCAGGCCGTTTGAGTTCTTAGAGAGAGTGGGGCTGGTCGCCTATCGGTTGCAGCTACCTCAGAGGTACCGGTCCATGCACGACGTCTTCCACGTCTCTCAACTCTGCCGCTACTTTTTAGACTCGTCTCATGTGTTTCAGCCTGAGTAAGTCGAGCTTGAAGCGGATGCGTCGTTCGAGGAGCATCCTATCTGGATTGTCGATCACAGTATGAAGGTTCTCCACAGGCGGTCTATTCCTCTGGTACGGGTGCTATGGAAGCACGGGCGAGTACAGGATGAGACTTGGGAAAGGGAGGCCGATGTGCGATCGTAGTGGCCAGAGCTGTTCGAGGTTTCTTCTTCTCTGCATTATTAGGGAAATTCGAGGACGAATTTCTTTAAGGGGAGAAGTTTGTAAGAACTTGGATCTTCGTTTCAGGTATGGTTTTCCTTTTTCTGGAGTTTTTAAGAAAAATGAAATTTATGGAAATTTTCGAAGTACATGTCGTGTACTTTCTGAGTACACGCCGTGTACTCTTCTCCAGCTCGAAGTCGTGTGCTGGCCATGCTCGGGCCACAGACACAGTGTTTAGGGGTGACGTGGAGGCTGATTTTGGTGGAGTACGGAAAAACCCACTACACGCCATGTTCTTTAAAAATACATGCAGTTTAATTTTCTTTTCTTTTCACTAGATGGACTGGGGTCGTGCCTCATCGCAATATTTTCCTTCTTCTAGGTCTGGTTCATCCGAGAGAGACCCATATGATCGAATCTTCCCCGAGCTCCCACCTCTTCATTTGTTCTCCGATTCGAGCACGGTCGATTGCGTTGGAATTGCAGCAGTGAGTTCTTCCTTCTGCTTGAGCCTTGTTTTTTGTTTCCTCCTCCTTTTCGAGTTATTATGGGTTGAGCGTTTTGTGTGTTTTCTCATATCTACGACGTTCTAAGGGTAATTTATCATTGTGGTTCACGTATATCGATCTCCTAGGATCGAGGTAGGTGGTTTGTGCCTTTCTGTAGAAAGTTTATGAGTATATCGTGAAAATTACACCAATACCCTTGAACGGGGTATTGAGTGTTTCTAATTTTTTCCCTGTTATTTACTAATTTTCTTGATTTTTTGAGTAGAGGTAAATGCTTGTAAATTTGGATAATTTATTTTGTGCTCAGGTTGCTTTTCCATGCTTGTTCTGCCTGTTTGGCATTTTTCCAGTTGCCCTGCCTAGTCGTAGGATAGTGGAACTGCTACTTTTTGTGTTGTTGAGCCTTATAATGATAGACAAGTAGTTATTGAGGTTTACTTGGATGATGTACGCACGCTGAGCATGTTTTATCTTTCACTCAGGACTGTGAGAACCTAGATTAGTAGACAAAAGGGAGAATTGACGGAAGGGCTTCTCCAGAGTGTCTTTTAATTACGATGCGAGACCACAGGGGGAATTGACATTGAGTGCTTCCTCAGAGAGTCTGTAGTTCCTCAACATGGTCCACATGGGGAATAGACATTGAGTGCTTCCCCAGAGAGCCTTTAGTATGATACGAGACTATAGGGGGAATTGACGGTGAGTTCTTTCCTAGAGAGTCTGTTATTTTCATAGCTGAACCAGAGGGGTGAGACTGTGTGTGACTCCTAGAGGGTTGCTAGTACATATAGGTTGAACCATAGGGGTTAGGCTATAAGATCTACCCATAGGGTTACCTTTTTTCTTATTGTTACTGGTTGTTTACTTGTGTACTTTGTTTGTTAGAACTCTGGATTGTATCTGCTTGTGCTTTCCTATTTACTGCTTATTGTTTTATTACTGACATGTATTCATTGACTCTTAGGAACAAATCTTTGAGTGATTTCCTACTGGGATTTGTATCTCACACCCTATTTGGGCCATGCTTTTGGGCCCAAGCAAACTATGTTATTGCAGGTATAGATAAGGGCAAGCACCCTTCTACTTCAGGTTCTTGATTGCACTGGAGCTGGAGAGAATGGGACTGAGCCATGGCTCCCGATGCTGAGGAGTTTAATTTGTTTTCTTTTATACTTTTTTTCTCAGTTTTACTTCAGCATGTTGGTTTGTTTGATGCTTTCCATAGACATATGTACCATACTTCATCATTATTAGTTATCCATTGTTTCCGCTGTTCAGTTCAGTTGTTGTATGCTGTTTATTGATTCTACTATTGTGTTTGGTTGTTTTCCACTGTATACTTTACAAAATGAGGGCATAGTTTCCCCATTGACTCACCAAGGCCCTCACTACTAGTTGGAAGCCTCTGGAATTTGGGGAAACGCGCTTGAGGTCATGTGGCGAACCGGGTATGGGGCACCAGTGGAGGGGATCTAGATTCGGGTCGTTACAATAATCATGACTAATATATATCTATATTTAATAGTTATTTTCAACTATCTGTTAACAATAATCATTTTGTGTTTCAGATGGACCCTGATATACTTTGTGAGTTGGAGGAGGCTGATCTACATTTGGATGTGGAAGATTTGTGATCATATGGCCCTCAGGCTAATGGTGGTTTAGGGGGTATGTGGAGGGGGCGCGGTCTTACACAACTTACGATTCCTGACCCAATATCCGAGCAACGTCCACATCTTGGTTTCGATCCACACATGAAGAGATATGATAACCTGTGTATTTTTGTTATCTTTGATTAATTTATTTATATACTAATTGTTTTATTATTTGTTCTTTTTTCATAGTTTTGTGCATATAGTTGTTGGACAGGAGGGCTCTATCTTGCACAATTATTTTTCTCAACCATGGATCACATGGGAACATATTCCCGTTGATGTGTGGCTTGGAATGTTCAATCATTGGCTGGTACGTAAATAAATAATATTTATTTAGAAATTTATTTCATTATTAACTTGATATTATACATTATTTGTAGGGTTTATGGTATACAATCAATGATAGCATGAATGCCACTATCCACAAGGCATGGGAGTAGTCTATGTGTGAGCATTTCTGTCAATTTTTGCATAATTTGAGAAGGACAACCATTAAGAAAGCAAGAGTGGCAGTATTTGATGAGTCATGTAGATCCCACTAGCTAGAGTAAATTTCATCTCATTTGTGGGATGGATTATGTTCAAACTGGTTGAGTAGTGGATTTTAGAGGAGATCTTCATTGGGCCGGTAGAACCAGAGTAGACAGGAGGTGACACATCGAGCTGGTAGTCGTACATTCAATACATATAGAGAGAATTGGTAAGTATATTTTTAATTATTTTATATAACATTGCATATAAATAGTTTATTTTATATTCATATTGGTAGTAGAGAATCATGATATTATAGAGTATGATGTTTATCGGAGGATGTACAGTGATCCAGTCACTGGAGATATTAGAGGTGATCACCAGCTTGAGATTGTGTTCACTATTATTTCTTTTCATTTTGAAAATTAACTGCATATAATATTTTCACTATTTTAATTTTAAATTGAAACTGAAGGAGTCATATGAGGCCACCACCTCTCAAACACGGGCTGAGTGTCAGGACGAGACGACTGATCAGACTAGTGCCCACCATTTCGATGAGGCGGCATGGACGTAGGTGACCCAGTATACCTTCGAGAAGGGCCAAGTAGTTAGTATCAGCTCTCATTTGACTCTTGGGACTTATTATGGTACTATTGTGATGTCAGCATTTAGCTTGAGAGGAGCTCGTGGAGAGGCATCATCTTCTAGCTCACAGTATCATGAGAAGTTGCGAGCTCAAACTGAGCTTATAGAGAGTTTGCAAAAGTAGTAGGAAGAGATGTGTCAATAGTTGCAGCAGTAGCATGAGGAGGACATGGGTCGATGGTAGCAGCAACAGCACGATGAGATGGAGTACATGTGTCGTCTGACACGTAGTTCAGGGATGGAGTTTCCTCCACCATCTCCTCCATCTCCTCCAACTCCTCCAGAATACTACCCCCAGTAATTTTTTTGTTCTATTAAAAACATTTGATTGAACATTTTTTGTAATATGAACTATTTACAGTTTTTTCTTTTATATTAGTGCAAATATTGCATAATTTTTTGAGTATTTTTAATTTTTTAATTTTTTAATTTTTATTATTAGTATTATATTTTTTAAAATTTTTTTATTTTACTAATAATAATAATAATAATATTTTATGATTTTTTATATATTTTTTCTGAATATTGAGATTTTTTATATTTTTTATATTTTTTATTATTTTAATAATATTAATATTATTTTTTCATTTACCATAATTTTTGTATTTTTTTATATTATTAAGTATTTTCAAATATTGAGAATTTTAATATTTTTTATTTTTTTTATTATTTTAATAATAATAATAATAATAATAATATTTTATTTTATTAAGTATTTGCGGTAGGGCCTTTTGTGACGGGGGCTAATCGCAAATAGATCATATATTTTTTCTAAAAGTCTTTGTGATGGGTCTCTTTACCGTCGCAATAACTTTTTTTCGACGGGCCCGTCGCAATAGGTTTATAACATATAATCTATTTGTGATGGGATGGTATCCCGTCGCAAATACTTTTTGCAATGGGTCCATCCCTAAAGGTTCTTGTATATATAATGTATTCAATCAGACATCTATTTTCGATGCCATTTTCTTCAACAGTCTATTTACAACGGGCCCCCGTCGCAACATGGTTTTTCCAATGGGATCTCATCGAAAATAGTCAAATTTCCATTAGTGTGTTGTGAGACTTATGAGTTAGTTCCTTTAAACCCTTTATGGATTGGTTCATGGTAGTCTCCTATGATGACATCCTTGTGTACTTGGTGTTAGTGGTGGATCACATGAGACACTTGAGGATGGTTCTAGACATACTCTGAGAGTATCAACTTTACAGAAAACTCTCAAAGTATCGGTTCTAAATTTAGATGGTAAACTTCTTGGGATATGTATTCTCAGACATGGGAGTGAAAGTGGACCTAGTAAAGGTTAAGATAATGCTATCTTGAGAGCCACCCAAGGGTGTGGCTGTATTAGCAGATGATCATAGAGAAGTATTTTTATCTATTGTTGTTGATTGGGGTAATGAAGCGATTAACCTCTTTAAATTTGACCCTTAAGGATGAGGATGGTGTAGTATCTTTAGTCGATAGTAGTTACCCATCACTTCTTCAAAAATTCAGGGATGTAGATCATAGGGATATCTATTATGAAGTCTTTTGTGACTATATATCAATTGCATATGTTCTTGATGGATTTTATAAAGGTGGGGATTACATCATCCTACCAAGGAAGGATGATGAAACTGGTCATGATATGAGAAGAGTTGGTAATGAGGTTTATTTACCTTAGAAACACATCTATGAGATATGAGGATGCACCAAGATCCATTGGCATTGGGTTTGGTGGCCAAGGGTGTTGAATCTTATTTTTGAGTTTAACTCTTGATGTCACACCTATTAGTAGGTGGAATCAAGGTTCCCTAATTAGAATGGGAAATCGGACGGTATCTTTGTAGTTTTATATTGGAGCCCCCACAACCAGTGAGAGGTCATGATGTTATCTGATTGATCATTGAATGACTCGCTAAGTTGGACCAATTTCTTACTGTATGAGTGAAGATCTTAGTAGAGAGTTCAGGATTCTTGTGCATGTAGGAGGTAGTCCAACTTCATGTAATTCCCTTGATGATCATTTTTTATTATGATGCTCACTTCACCTCATTGTTAGGTAGAGGAGTCAGGGGGCATTGGGCTTATTTGTAGTTGATCATGGATTTTTTACCCCAGGTGGTTGTCCAGGTAAATCAAACTATTTAAATTATGGAGAAAATGCTTCAGGATTTCATGTTGGATTTGGAAAATAGCTAATAGGATCATCTACCATCAATAGAATTTTTATAACATAATAGTTACCACTCCACCATCGGCGTAGTTCCATTTGAGTCCATGTACGAGAGCCCCTGAATTTCACCATGGTATCGGTCAAAGCTAGTGGTAGATAGCATTTGTGGGCCCAAAGTTTGTGCTAGTAATTCTTGTAAAGGGATCAATTCATCCATAGGTGGATGAGTACTTCTCTATAATGTCAGGGGTTCTTTTTTTATTAATGATAGTGGCCTTTAGAGTTTGAATATGAGATCATGTATTCCAATATATCTCCCCTCATTGAGGATTGTGAGGATCTGGCCGAGACAGAAGGCTACCTCCAAGGTTCATGGACCCTTGTTATATTACTTAATTGGGTTAGCAATGTGGTGTACCGCTTGAACCTATGACCATAGTTAGATCATGTACTTGATGTAGTCCACATGCTTAATCTGAGGAGATATGTGCATAATTCATTACATGATGCCACCCAGGATAAACTAGATGTTGAGGGTAAACATACATTTTCAAGGATTTCAAGGGGCTAGTGGATTTTGGGGACTAGACAAAGAATAACCTTCTTGGTAAAGTGTTTCCCTTGGTTGTGTGTCTTTTAATAGTATGGGAAGCTTCATGGGAGCTCTTGGGAGTGGGAAACCCATTTGAAAGATCAATATCTTCACTTGTGGATAGATTTTTCTTTTTGGGATAAAAATATTTTATTTTGGGAAGAATTTAATGACTCTATATTTTTATCATAAGACTTTGGAATAATTTAGGTAACATTTCTAGATCCAGTCACTAATATAGTGAAAGATTATAAGGCCCAGTGATCCTTGGTGTTGATAAAATAAAAATATTATATATATTTTATAACGTGTGCACAATTTTTCTGATATAGTGGAATGACTCCCAAATGGTTTCTTGTATTAAGAATTTGATACAGTCATTGAATCTGGAATGCAGGTTTCACCATAGGTGCGACATAACCTTTTTCATCAACAAATGTTTTCTTCAAAAGTGGTCGTGTGAAAAATAGTAATTTATTTATTTATTTTCATGACCTATCTACCTCTATAAAAAAAATTTATAAAAATAATAGGTTTAGTCGTATAACACAGTGGATTTTAGAGGTGAGTGTGGAGGATTTTTGGCAGACATCGGGATCAAGGATCAATTATTAGAGTACTACAAGGATCACCAATGTGAGTATCATTTTTGAATATCACCAATGAATATAACCCAAATCTATTATTCATTAGTGATTGATCCTAACTCAATGCAGGGAATTTTTTCCATTGGTTTATTTATCTAATTTATTATCCCACGATGAATGTGAATTGGATCCACCAAGAGATTGATTTAAAGGTCATTGATGCTTCCAAGACCAGGTTTATATTCTTGAGATATGGGAATTGATATTATTTATTTATTGGTCATTAGTTAATCATTATAGTGACAATGAATCATGGAAAACCCAAATAAAGGTTTAGATTTATTTCTCTGATGTGTTTTCAGAATTTATTCCCATGTTTATCACATGTTCATCATTGGTATTTTCTTGGCTGAAAGTTCAACCAATACTAAGTAATCAATCATTGAGATAGCATTCTTTAACAAAACAATATTGATACCATGAGTTTAGGTTTATGATCGATGGAGTGATCGAGGTGTGATGATGACAACACAGTAGGAAAATTACAATTTCACGGTGTTTATTTTTGGATATGGTAGTGGTTTAAATCGCCGCTATATACTTCTGTAGCAGTTTCTGAAAACCGCTGCTAAATTGTGTGTCGGGAAACTATTGGTGGCGGTTAAAGCAGTTTAGTGGTGGTTTATGGGTACCGTCATAGTTGGCACATTTCACGATGGTTATAATGTTTTTAGCGGCAGTTTTGCAGCTTAGGGGGTTACTTTTTTTAGCGGCGGTTAAAACCACCGATAAAAACACTATAAACGCCGTGAAATGCACTCAAAAGATGGGTCACTATAGCAGTAGTTAAAACCACCACTAAATTTAAGACCTTATCAGTGGTAAGAACCGCTGCTAATAGAAAAATACCAATGTTTAGTGGTAGTTAAAACCACCACTAAATATACCTATTACAGTTAGCAACAGTTAAAACTGCCGCTAAAAACAGATTTACGAAAAAAAGAAGCTATTTCTGCAGCCTCTATACTAGTTTCTAGAAAAAAATCATTCTAAGAATACCAAAAGACCAAAAAAATACATACTATAGTCAATATGAAAAGAGATTCTTAACTAAGCACAACCAAATGCATCGTTTAGTGGGAAAAGGAATGCAGATAAACATATCAATTGACCATTAGACCTTTAAAAAAATTAAAAAAAAGCATGTATGTCATATTTCATGAAAATAATTCCAAGACTAGGTTCAACCAATTCCATCTATACCAGTTCCAAACCTAACATAACCATTCATATCAACGTACATCCCACTATCATTGGTACTAACTACTCCAAAAACTCAAGCCTCCCTACCCATACCTCAACAACCAATAGTCATCCCAAGATCACATAACATCATATATAATTTCCTAAATCCATAGAAATAAAAAGACAAAAAACATCAAATAGATTCAATATGGAATCTAGTCCCTAAAATAACAATCCATCCATCATAAGAAAATGGGCTTACTCAACACCATAAATTTATCTTTATCGAACAAATTGTTCAATTAAAGTCTTGGATTAATAAATTTATTTATGATGTGTTACTAATATTGAAAATATAAATTAAATAGAATGTCCACCATCAAATATTATTTTTTAAATAAAATTTAAAGAATAAATTCATAATAATATGTATCTAATATTAAAAACAACATGAATTTTCAGCTTCATTCTCTTTATCCAATTCCATTTACATATTGATGAACAATTTATATAAACATGCATTAGGCATAAATTTATTTCCATAAAATTCTAATTAAGAATATAGTAGTAAAAAATCTAGATTTTGTTATTTTGGAAACCAATTATAACCAAAATTACATTTCACAATGATTTTCATCATATTATACTTTAGGGGAACTTGGGTTGATATCCAATCCTTAGTTGAGTTCACATAAAAATAAAACTATAATTCAATTCAAATGATGCATTTTGATGATCTTTATGGTTGGATGTTTCAATCACTAATATGTTAGCATTAGGATGGGAGGTAGTAATTGTGGGTCGTTTGTGATTTTAGAGGCATTTGTGAGATTGTACTAGATCAAGAAGCATTTAATAACTTCTCATTTAAAATAGATATCATATGAAAATGGTAGGAGGAAACACATGGAATTCATTGCGGGTGTCTGAGTTTTATTATGGGAGACTCCTCAATTAGAGAATCAATGATTCCAGAAGAAAAGGATGTTGGTACCGATGTTTATGGGGCTGTTTGGGATTATTAAGAGTGTCATGATAGTGGAATTATATTTAGAATTTATTCCACAATATCAAGGAATGTGTGATGTTTTACATGTCTCTTATATTCAGTTGTACATTCTCGATCAAAATTATGTGATCAGCTATGAAGAATTTCAGTTGGAGCCTTACCCAACATTTTTGGAGCGCTCGGTATGAATCATGGACTGTAGTGAGAAAATGTTTTGAAGAAAGCCGATGTCACTTGTTAGAGTCATATGGGATCATGGACGTACACATAAAGAGTCTTAAAAGTGATAATATGATGTGCGATCATGTGGCTCATGTGAATTATAAATTGACCTTGATGGATTCATGAGAGTTGATCACATGTCATGATATTAATACATGTAATCTAAAATTACCAAACATATACGATAGTGTATATAATGACCTGAAATTTTGAATAAATCTTGTTTCTGAATTTTGTGTGTTATTTTATTTTATTTTTATACTCAACAAAAAAATTTCATTTGATAACATGGGTATAATTAAAATAAGACCATTGGGTTTTGACTGTTATATGACCATTGGTCAATATGACCACTGTAAACTAAACATTTCGATTATTGTCTCTAAATACAAGTAATCTTGGTTAATTAATATAGAAAGAAGATTCGATGGACTCACCCAGTAGTCTTGGACCGATCGAAGCCCATCTAACAGAACTTGGGAAGGAGGTAGAACCACTGGGCTTTGCTCAGGACCAAACCCAAGCCGAACTTCATTGTGTGAAGCTAGAACGGAATCGCCTTTGTGAGAAGTTCAAACGGATAGAAATTACTACTCGTGTGATGTTGGCCAAGCCTCCCTCGAATTCTCTCACCTTAGCACACCTTACACTTAGGTCCTATGCTGGTGTAATAAGGGGCTATGTTAGGAGACCGTAACTGCCTTGTGTAGTCCTTTGTTTTAAATAAAAATTGGGATTTCTTCTTATGATGAAGTTTATGAATTTTCAAATGACCGGATAAATATAGTATGCATATTTTTGATGAATTTTAGAAAAAAGGATATTTTAAAAATGTTTATATGAACCATAGACAATTAAAAACGTGTAATGATATTCAAAAAATGGTATTCTACAATTATATCCAGTATGAAATTCATAGTCTAATAAGATCAACATGATTTTTGATGAATAGTAAATTATGAATAGTAATTTTATGATCAGGATTAGTAATGTGTCCAAATGGATTATTAATCTCACTTAAAAAAGGTATTAATATAATCTAGGCAACTTGATTAAGTAATTTGATTCAATAAAATGGTTAAATAACAGTTTCATAAATTATTATTCAAGTATTAGTTTTTTCAGGTGAATAGTGTTTTTTAATTAAAAATTTAATTAAAAATATTTAGAAAATTACTTTTATAAAATGGATTTCATTTTTGAACTCAGAGCATCGATATTATTTTAAGATAATTTTTGGGGATTTTTCTGAAAAAAATGAATTTTCAGTGAATAGTGTATTTATTTAAAAATTAAATTAAAAATATTTAGAAAATTATTTTTATAAAATGGAGTTCATTTTTGAAATCAGAGCATCAATATTTGGTTAAGGTGAAATTTTGGTATTTTTCTGAGAAAGTTGAATTTTCGATGAATAGTGAAAATATAGTTTTTAAGTTACGGGTGTTTAATGACATCATTAAATGATATATTAAGTATGTAATCAATATGTTCGACTTATGAATAGTAATATAAGGTATGAGCTGTCCCAAGTGGCCAATACCATGGGCAAATACCATGGTCAAGCCCATGGTTTTGCCAAAACCACTAATGAGGTGTCCCTTGGCCATTAATGCCTTGTCCCCTCACATTCCTTATAAATACCAAGACATCCTCTCATCCATTCAACTCCAAAATAATCCTCAACGAAGTTCTGGTCTCCTTATCTCCCAATTAGTCCTCCCAAGGTGCCCCCAAGCCCTCAAGGTCCCAACCTTTGAGTTTTAAGAGTTACGTTTAAGGTAAGGGATCCGACCTCTCTCTTTCTTTTCAAGTAATCTCTTTTATGTCATTTCTTTTATGCTCAATGATCTTATGTTTAAGGATGTTCTTTTATATTCATCTTAATTCCCTTTTAATGTTCATATGATGAGATACCCCCTATTTCTATCATCATTTCATTTTAAGAAAGTTTAAGTGGCGTCGTTAGGCTGCCGAATTTTTAAGGGATTCTTTCACCCTTCTCATTTTCAAGTTCTTCTTTCATGTCAAGTCTTTCAAGTTCCTTTTTATTATGTTGTGGTATGATCTCTATATCTATCATACTGATATTTTATGATCATATGATGATATACCCCATTTTATCTATTCAATTCAGTATTTTGATGTTTTAAGTGGTGCCGTTAGGCTCCTGAATTTTTAAGTGGTTCTTTCACCTTTCTCCTTTTTGAAAGTTCTAATTACATGTCAAGTCTTTCAAGTTCCTTTTTATTATGTTGGGGTATTATCTCTATATCTATCATACTGATCCTTTATGTTAATATTGTGAGAAAACCTATTTGATCTCATCAATTCATTTTTGGTTGAAGTTTATGTGACGTCGTTAGGCTGCCAAATTTTCATAAGAGAAATCGTATTTTTTGTCTTCCTTTCATGTTCTTAATTTCATATGGTATATTTTAAAGTTTTATTACCATGTTCTTAAATCCCTTATATTCTGTCCCTATACTATTTTATGGGTTATTTATGAATGTTTGACCCATGTCCCCTCTCTTTTCAATGTTTTCTAAAACCCTGTAACATAGCCGTTATGCTGCAGAATTTTCATCTCAAAATGTCTCTCTCTTTTTCTAAAGTTCTTTTATTTTATTAAGTGAATACTCAAAGATCTCTCTTCTATATGGGTATTCACATATATTCCAAAATGTTCTATTCTAAATTCTTGGATTTACATACATGAAACCCACTTTCCCTTTTCGTGGTTTTAAAGTGACATAAAGATCATGTCTTTAAAGAAGTTTTTAAAACGTTATGATTATGAAATGAAACCCATTTATTTTATGCTATATGGGTTATTTATGAAATTTTTTATGATGATATATGTGGCTAACATGATAATAAAGGAAAATTTAAGGGTGCGCCCTGATAGCGCTTCAATGCATTGGGTAATGATGTAACCACTAGAGATTACAATTTTCACGATATCTTTGTGAATAACCTTCATAATTTTCAAATGACACCTTGGGGATGGAACTTGGTGATATGTTCATGATTGTCTATTTTAAATGATGTAGAAACATCTTAAAGTTATGAAAAATGTTATTTTTATTATGATATGCCACATGATTTCTTTCTCATGCCTTAAAGTTCTTTTCATTACCTTATTGAAGTATCTCAAGTTCACATGTAAAATGTTTCTCTTGTTTCCCTTACTGGGCCTTCTGCTCACCCCTTTCTTTTGATGTATGTCCCCAGGTTATGATATGCAATAATGAACCTAGGAAAAACATAAGTATAAGCCTTTCAAGTTTTTAAGAAGAATGTTTTATGTTTTCATGTTTTAAGTTCCTGGTTTCCAAGACACTAAAACTTAAAGATCCTCGGTTTTGTAAAATTTAATGAAAGTTTATGTGATAAAAAGGCTGGATTATATAGTTGGTATCAGAGGATGGTTTAGTTATTTTTGGAAATTAGGATATGAAAACTTTATGAATAACCCTATATAAAAGTTTAAATATAGGAAATCTTCCTGGTATTTTGGTGAGTATTGAGTAAGGGGTTGCCAAGCAAATACATCCCTGTCTGGATATGAGCAGGTAGAGGTGGATCTGGCATAGATGTAATAGGGGTAAAACCCGAAAACACTGCTTTGAGCTAGACTCGAACGAGAACTGGTACACAACAACGGGCCTTTCTGCACTCTTGGTTACGACACTCCCGGGGGATATAATTTGGTAAATTCATAAGCTTAGTATGAACCATTATTAAAGGAACAAAGATAAAATAAAATAAAGATTCACATAAGAATATATGATCATGGATAACCTAGATGGGAACCTAGGGGATCAAAAGTTAGGGTATACATTTCTTCTACAAGTTTATCCTTTTATGCTTAAGTTTCCTTTTCATGATTATTGGCTAAGTATTTAAGCCCCCTAATTATACGTTCTTTTCTTAGTTAATGGAGGGAAATGGAAGAGCATGTCCCAACAACCAATGTAATAGGAAATGTGATTATTTCCCTATTAATATGACAGAGATGATGAGAGATCAAGTTGAACATATTGTGATTATGCCAAAACAGCTATCAAAAATCATAATTAATAATTGGTACCTAGTTGAATGCCCAAATTCATCAAGGAAGAAGAAGACAAAGTCTTGATGATGTTCATTTGATAAAGTTGATAAGGGAAAAAAGACCCAATTTCTTTTTTGCCAAAAGTGTGGGAAGAGGCACCAAGGAGAATGTCACAAAGGAACCAGGAGATGTTTTGAGTGTGGGAAGATAGGGCATAAAGTAGCCAATTGCTTTAAAAAAATGGATAATGTGATGAATGTAGATAAGGTTCGATCTAATGTACCTTATACATTTCAATGTCATAAATGTGGAGAAGTTAGACATTATCCAAGGCAATGCTCTCTTGGAATGGGTGAGAAGCATGATGAGCATCAATAATCTTAGAGGAAAAGGGAACAATGAAAGTCCTATGCTGAGATGGATCACAATGACTGAAGTACATGTAACTTCTTCGCAATAATTGTCTATGTCATGTTATATTTTAGTTCATGCTCTATGAGCATATCTTTTATGTTTTCTAAGATCATCGAGTCACTACCTAAGATGATTTTATATCATTAAGGAAGACATCTATTGTTATGTACCACAAGTTTATGTAGTGAAGCTGTTCTTCTTAAAAAAAAAGGTGATTAGGGGATTAAAAGATGATTATTATTTTGGAAGACGTTCACTATTTTGGGAACCCTATTTGATCAAGGTAAATAGATTACTACGGTATTTTCTTTGAGGAGTAATGGTTGACTTATATTTTGAAGAATTGATGAATTTAAGGTGAACTTATGGAATTATAGGTTACTTATGGAAATGATTGACCTATCTTGGGGGAAATATGTTTAGGTTATTTAATTTTGTTATAAGATGTTAAGAGTGGTTGATGTTGTTTGGAGATGAACAATAAAGTTTATCTTGGAAGACTATGTTATCAAGTCCTTATTGTATTTGGGTTTCAATCTTAGTTTGGGTTATTTTGAGGAATTTTAAGGACAGTTATTTACGGAATGGTCTATGATGAACTCTGTGTAGTACCGTGGAACTTTGAAGATTTAAAAGTAGTTTCCATTCCTATGAGATTCTTTATTTTTTTAAGAGTTGTTTTATCTTACCCTTTTTGTTTTTGGGATAATGTTTAAAGATAGAATAAATTGATAGTTAATCTTTTGTGGATTACGTGACTCTCAAGAAGATGATTCTTGTGTTTTGATGAGACCAAGTGTTTTTGAATTCTCATCATTTGGAGAAAAGATTAGTTTTGGTAGAAACTTATTAAAGGATGAAACTCTACTTGAAGGTTGGTATATTTCCTTATGTTTTTTTCTATGTTGTAAATGAATTCCTCAAAATTATGAAAAGGAATGTAAAACAAAAACATTGTTGGTTTATGTTTCCTACTAGGTAATCAAAGACCGTTTACACACATCATAAGTTTGGGATTTTCTCGTGGTTAACTTTCTCCAAATCATGTTTTCTATCACTCTTCCTTAGAACGTGACCCTTTTTTTTCCTCCATGTCCATGTTTTCCTATATGGGATCCTAGTATGTGTTAACTCGGGCGACCTTTTTACTTCCCTTTCTTTCTTTTAAAGAAATAGTTTTAATGACTCCTTTTCTGGTGTGGGACTTTCAATGAAATTTCAAAACCCAGTTTTAAAAATTGCGAGGACGCAATTTCTTAAGGGGTGAAGATTGTAACGACCCGAAATTTTGAATAAATCTTGTTTCTGAATTTTGTGTGTTATTTTATTTTATTTTTATACTCAACAAAAATGTTTCATTTGATAACATGAGTATAATTAAAATGAGACCGTTGGGTTTTGACTGTTATATGACCATTGGTCAATATGACCGCTGTAAACTAAATGTTTCGATTATTGTCTCTAAATACAAGTAATCTTGGTTAATTAATATAGAAAGAAGATTTGATGGCCTCACCCAGTAGTCTTGGACCGATCGAATCCCATATAACAGAACTTGGGAAGGAGGTAGCACCACTGGGCTTTGCTCTGGACCAAACCCAAGCCGAACTTCATCGTGTGAAGCTAGAACGGAATCACCTTTACAAGAAGTTCAAACTGATAGAAATTACTACTCGTGCGATGTTGGCCAAGCCTCCCTCGTATTCTCTCACCTTAGCACACCTTACACTTAGGTCCTATGCTGGTGTAATAAGGGGCTATGTAAGGAGACTGTAACTGCCTTGTGTAATCCTTTGTTTTAAATAAAAATTTGGATTTCTTCTTATGATGAAGTTTATGAATTTTCAAATGACCGGATAAATATAGTATGCATATTTTTGATGAATTTTAGAAAAAATTATATTTTAAAAATGTTTATGTAAACCATAAATAATTAAAAACGTGTAATGATATTCAAAAAATGATCTTCTACAATTATATCCAGTAAGAAATTTAGAGTCTAATAAGATCAACATGACTTTTGATGAATAGTAAATTATGAATAGTAATTTTATGATTAGGATTAGTAATGTGTCCAAATTGATTAGTAATTTCACTTAAAGAATGTATTAATATAATCTAGGCACCTTGATTAAGTAATGTGATTCAATAAAATGGTAAAATAACGGTTTCATAAATTATTATTCAAGTATTAGTTTTTTTGGGTGAATAGTGTTTTTTAATTAAAAATTTAATTAAAATTATTTATAACATTATTTTTATAAAATGGATTTCATTTTTGAACTCAGATCATCGATATTATTTTAAGGTAATTTTTGGGGATTTTTCTGAAAAAAATGAATTTTCGGTGAATAGTGTATTTATTTAAAAATTAAATTAAAAATATTTAGAAAATTATTTTTATAAAATGGAGTTAATTTTTGAAATCAGAGAATTAATATTTGGTTAAGGTGAAATTTTGGGATTTTTCTGAGAAAGTAGAATTTTCGATGAATAGTGAAAATACAGTTTTTAAGTTACGGGTGTTTAATGACATCATTAAATGATGTATTAAGTATGTAATCAATATGGTCGACTTATGAATAGTAAGATAAGGTATGAGGTGTCCCAAGTGGCCAATACCATGGGAAAATACCATGGGAAAGCCCATGGTTTTTCCAAAACCACTAATGAGGTGTCCCTTGGCCATTAATGTCTTGTCCCCTCACTTTCCCTATAAATAACAAGCCATCCTCTCATCCATTCGACTCCAAAATCATCCTCAACGAATTTTGGGTCTCCTTACCTCCCAAGGAGTCCTCCCAAGGTTCCCAAAATCCCTCAAGGTCCCAACCTTTGAGTTTTAAGAGTTACGTTTAAGGTAAGGGATCTGACCTCTCTCTTTCTTTTCAAGTAATCTCTTTTATGTCATTTCTTTTATTCTCCATGATATTATGTTTAAGGATGTTATTTTATATTCATCTTACTTACCTTTTCATGTTCATATTATGAGATACCCCCTCTTTCTCTCATCATTTCATTTTCAGAAAGTTTAAGTGGCGCTGTTAGGCTGCCGAATTTTTAAGGGATTCTTTCACCCTTCTCATTTTCAAGTTCTTCTTTCATGTCAAGTCTTTAAAGTTCCTTTTTATTATGTTGGGGTATTATATATATATCTATCATACTTATATTTTATGATCATATGATGAGAGACCCCATTTGATCTCTTCAATTCAGTATTTTGATATTTTAAGTGGCGTTGTTAGGCTGCCGAATTTTTAAGTGGTTCTTTCACCTTTCTCCTTTTTCAAAGTTCTAATTCCATGTCAAGTCTTGAAAGTTCCTTTTTATTATGTTGGGGTATGATCTCTATATCTATCATACTGATATTTTATGTTCATATTATGAGAGACCCTATTTTATCTCATCAATTCATTTTTGGTTGAAGTTTATGTGACGCCGTTAGACTGTCGAATTTTCATAAGAGAAATCGTATTTTTTGTCTTCATTTCATGTTCTTCATTTAATATGGTATATTTTCAAATTTCATTACCATGTTCTTAAATCCCTTATATTCTGTCCCTCTACTATTTTATGGGTCATTTATGAATGTTTGACTCATGTCCCCTCTCTTTTCAATGTTTTCTAAAACCCTGTAACATAGCCGTCATGCTGCAGAATTTTCATCTCAAAATGTCTCTCTCTTTTTCTAAAGTTCTTTTATTTTATTAATTGAATACTCAAATCTATCTCTTATATATGGGTATTCACATATATACCAAAATTTTCTATTTTAAATTCTGGTATTTACATACATGAAACCCGCTTTCCCTTTCCGTGGTTTTAATGTGACATAAAAATCATGTCTTTAAAGAAGTTTTTAAAACATTATGATTATGAAATGAAACCCATTTATTTTATGCTATATGGGTTATTTCTGAAATGTTTGATTATGACATATGTGGCTCACATGATAATAAATTTAAATTTAAGGGTGCGCCCTGATAGCACTCCAATGCATTGGGTAATTATGTAACCACTAGAGATTACAATTTTCATGATATCTTCGTGAATAACCTTCGTAATTTTCAAATGACACCTTGGGGATGGACCTTGGTGATATGTTCATGATTTTCTATGTTAAATGATGTATCCACATCTTAAAGTTATGAAAAATGTTATTTTTATTATGATATGCCACATGATTTCTTTCTCATTCCTTAAAGTTCTTTTCATGACCTTATTGAATGATCTCAAGTTCACATGTAAAATGTTTCTCTTGTTTCCCTTACTGGGCCTTCTGCTCACCCCTTTCTTTTGATGTATGTCCCCAGGTTATGAGATGCAGTAATGAACCTAGGACAAACATAAGGAGAATCCTTTCAAGTGTTTAAGAATAATGTTTTATGTTTTTATTTTTTAAGTTCTTGGTTTTCAAGACACTAAACCTTAAAGATCCTTGGTTTTGTAAAATTTAATGAAAGTTTATGTGATAAAAAGGCGGGATGATATAGTGTAATATTACAGAAATATAATATAATAAAGTTGATCCATTTATCATAAAGTAGGCATTTAAGAGTGTAGAGTGTGTATTAACATTTAAGAGTGAGAGTACAATATAATTATTAGGAGATAATCTAAATAGAGTAAAACAATAATTAATATTTTATTAAATCATATTTAAGAACTATATTGGCATGGTAGTGAAGTCTTACTATGGATAAGGGTGTTCAGACCCGACCCGACTAGTTTGAGTCAGGTTGGGTTGGGTTGTGGAAAAAAATTCGGGTCGAGTTTTTATCAGGTTGACCCATGGATGGGTTGGTTCAGGTCTCGGGTTTGCTACATATCAACCCAACCCGACCCATTGACCTGAGGTTGTATGAAAAAAAAACCTACCTGGCGTCGCGACCCAGCCTGACCACCCTAATTACCTCCCTCCCTCATGCTCACCCACCTCTTCCTACCTCCTCTCCTCCTTCCCCTCCCTGACCTTCCATTGTACACAGCTGGATGGCCTCCCTTCTCCTCCTCCTCTCCTCGCTCACCTCCTCCCCTCCCCGGAAAAATTCTCCTCCTCCTCTTCTCCTCTTCCCCCTGACCCTAACCTTCCCTCGCATGTGGACAAACCCTAATTCCCTTTCTTCATCCTTCCATCGCCACCAGTGACTGGCCTCATTCCTCCTACTTGAGTCCCTTCCTCCTCTCCTCAGTCACCTCCTCCTTGGATGTATAGATTCCCTCTCAAGAAATAAAAAGAAATCCCTCCTATCAGCTCACTCCTCCCTGGCCTGTCGTGTGTTCTATCTGGTGGCACTGGTGGTAAGGTAAGTATATTTTCTTAATCATGTTCTTCAAATTATCTTCCTTAAGTAATTTATTTATGAACCTATGTGAGTCTGAACAAAGTGCATGTGTGAACATTTTAAGCAGGTAGTGAATGTTTCTCATTTAAGTTGTATGAACAGTAGGTATACTTGGGTGATTTTGTTTGATTTCCATTTCCCCTAAAAATGATTTGTAACTATATTTAAGGTGTAATCATCCTTGTTAGTTGTTATCAACTCTAGGAAGGATATGTTCTTTTCTTCCTACTTGACCACCTATCTTCTATTTTCACATATCCATTTCTGTATACTGATTTTTTTAAACATTCAACCAAGAATACTAGTAATTTAAAATTATCCTTTTGGTTTGACCTGGTTACTCACCAAATTATTTGTTGTGGTGACTCTATCCACTTATAGGGGAATGGTTTTTTTCACTACAACATGTTTACACAATGTAATTTAGTTCCATTTCCAAGTACATTATTAGGAATGTGGGATATCTGGGGCTTTGTAAGGGGGTATTTACTGTTAGGGGGAGTATATTAATTCTGTAGTTGGTCAATTATAGCCACCTATAGTATATAGTGTCTAGGAAGGTCAGGTAGGGTAATAAATGGGGGATGGATGGTGTAGTGGTGCAGGCAGGTGCAATAGGGGGAGGGGGAGGGGCTGGTGCAGTGCAAGGAAGGGGGTAGGGTGAGGGGTCGGTGTAAGGGCAGGGAGAGAGGGAGGGGTTGGTGCAAGGGCAGGGGTTGGGGAGGGGTTGGTTGGAGCATGTAAGGGGGTAGGGGGAGGGGCTGGTGTAGTGTAGGGGGGATGGAGAGGGGTTAGTTCAACGGAGGGGGAGGGGGAGGGGCTGGTGTAGTAGGGGGAGGGCCGGTGCAGTAGGTCAAGTGGGAGGAGAGGGCTAGTGGTGGGGTTGGGGCATCATGGGGTAGGGGGCTGGTGGGGGTACAGTGTGTGGGGGTGGCTGGTTCAAGGGAAGGGGGGAGGGGGATGGGTTGGTGCAATAGGGGGGAGGGGTAGGGGCTGGTGCAATAGGTGGGTAGGGATTGTGGTGGGGTTGGTGCAGTAAGGGGGGTAGGGGCTGGTGGGGTTGGGGGTGTGCTAGTGCAGGGAAGGGGGGAGGGGGAGGCGCTGGTGGAGTAGGGGAGGGGGAGGGGCTGGTGGGGGGAGGGGAGGGGCTGGTGCAGTAGGGGGGAGGGGCTAGTGCAGGGCAGGAAGAGGGCTGGTGCAGTAAGGTGTTAGGGGAGGGGCTGGTCCAAGGGCGGGGGGGAGGGTGGGGGCTGGTGTAGTAGGGGGGAGGGGGGAGGGGTTTTTCAGGGCAGGGGGATGGTGCAGCAGAGCAGGGGTGCAGGGGGAGGGGGCTCATGGGGGTGCAGTGAAGGGGGGAGGGGAGGGGCTGGTGGTGGCGCTAGTGTAGTAGGGGGGTAGGGGCTAGTGGTGGTGCAGTGGAGGGGGGGCTGGTGCAGCAGGGGGGATAAGAGGCTGGTTGGGGTGCAGTGCAGGGGGAGGGGGGAGGGTCTAGTGGTGGGGCTGGTGCAGCAGGGGGGATAGGGGCTGGTGGGGGTGCAGTGCAGGGGGGAGGGGGAGGGATTGGTGCAGGGGGTCAGGGGGGCTAGTGCAAAGGGTAGGGTGCTGGTGGGGGATCCTAGTCTAGGGGGTAGGGGGCTAGTGTAGGGGGAGGGAAAGTGGGTGGTCTTGGTGGGTGGGGGGCTAGGTTCGGGGGGCTGGATCTGGGTCCATCGGGTTAGGTCGAGTTGGTTCGGGGTCGGGGTCGGGGTCGAGTCGGGTTGGGTTGGGTTTACACATAGAAACCGACCTGAATGGACCCGACCCACGGCTGGTTGGGTTGGGTTGGGTCCTTCATCCATGCGTCAGGTAACCCGACCCCAATGGGTTGGGTTGGGTCGGGTTAGCTGCTCATGAATCATATGACCCGACCCAACCCGACCCGAGATTTTTTGGTTGGGTCAGGTCCCAAAACATCCTTGACCTGATCCAACCCGACCCATGGACACCCCTAACTATGGAAATGAAAATTGATTAGAATACATGGTTTGAATTAGAAGTTATTGTGGAATGTATAAAGGGAAAGTTGAGGCATCCATTTGTAAACTCCTTTCAGGGTTTTACTAGTAAGAGAGTTTGTGGTCCATGTGAATTAGAAATTGACCTTGATGGATTCATAAGAGTTGATCACATGTCATGATAGAAGTACATGTAATCTAAAATGTCCAAACATATACGATAGTGTAATATTACGAAAACATAATATAATAAAGATGATCCATTGATCATAAAGTAGGCATTTAAGAGTGTTGAGTGTGAATTAAAATTTAAGAGTGAGAGTAATATATAATTATTAGGAGATAATATAAATAGAGGGAAAGGATAATTCATATTTTATTAAATTGTATTTAAGGACTGTCTTGGCATGGTAGTGAGGTCTTACTATGGAAATGGAAATTGATTAGAATACATGGTTTGAATTGAATGTTATTGTGGAATGTAGAAAGGGAAAGTTGAAGCATCTATTTGTAAACTCTTTTTAGGGTGTTACTAGTAAGAGATCATGTGTCCCATGTGAATTAGAAATTGACTTTGATGGATTCATGAGAGTTGATCACATGTCATGATAGAAGTACATGTAATCTAAAATAACCAAACATATATGATAGTGTAAGATTAAGGAAACATAATATAACAAAGATGATCTATTTATCATAAAGTATGTATTTCAGAGTACGGAGTGTGCATTAACATTTAAGAGTGAGAGTCCCATATAATTATTAATAGATAATCTAAATATAGGAAAAGGATAATTCATATTTTATTAAATATCAAGATAATAATGATATATTTTGGGTGATGAAATTATTGTTAATGTTATAATACAAGTTAAAGATGTACCCTTCTCATTACATCCATCATGGTGATTCTAGTGGATCATATAGGCTTAAGTGATTCTGGATCATGCCAAGGGTTAAATTATCAATTTGGGTGGTGAAACTTATATATAAAGTGTCTTTTTCTATTTTGTTTTCACAGTGTGTTTGAGTTAAGCAGTGAGTTTTCTCACTCTAATAGGTAAATTAGGTTTATTTTGCATGAAATCATAAAAAGAGAAATGAATTACTGTTCACTGTTTCAAACCCATCTCACTTAAACAACTCTATACCTGGGTCCATTACATGATGGTCTTGAGCATATTTTATTAGCTCATAGAACAACTAAACCTTCTTTATAATTCTCTTACCCAAATTTGATATACGATTAATTAACTCTCTAACCTTGTTCCAACATAATAGAGATATGTAAGGAACACTCATACGATTCTTTAAATTGAGTTTTACCAATGGTTAATCAATAGTTATTATCATAGTAAAACTCAACCAAAGGAAAATGATTCACCCAAGAACCTATAAAATCAAGAATAAACATCTTCAATACATCCATTAGCATTTGGATCATTCTCTCTATCTGACTTTCCATCTGAGGATTGAAAAGTACTTCTTAGAAAAAAAAATGAAAAAAATCATGCTACAAAATCTTTTACTATTCAGAGGTAAATTAAGATCATGATCATAGATGACCATTATTGAAACCAAATGAATTTTCATCACAATGGAAACCAATAAATGGAAGAACATACCACAATAATCAAAATTGAAAATAAATAAGTATGATTCAAACAAATTTAAAGAAACTAACGCAAAATCATACCACAACTGCACTAGAATGGTATACAAACCTGCGTGGAGGGCGGAAAAGGTATTCAACGGCGGCGATGGGTGGAAAGGCACACTAAGGGGTGGCAAGAAGAATCCAGCGGTGACATGGGTCAGGATCGGCAGTGGAGAGGCGAGCTAGGGCTTTGGGGGGTGGGCGACGATGGGTGGAGAGGCACACTGATGGGCAGTGAGAACTATCACCAGCAGCAAGGGTGGGGAGCCAGTCTATGGTCTGAGGATCATGGGTGTTAGGGGGAGAAAGTGGGGTCACGGGGGTCAGGGAGAGAAGGGGGTCAGGTTCGGGTGCTGGGTGGAAGTGTCGCCACTGTAAAAATGGGGGGGGGGGGGGTTTAATGGTGGTTTTGTAAACCGCCGCTAAAGGAGATTTATGTTGTACTGAAAAGGATTATTGGAGGTAGATCAGGATTGGGTCGGTGTTCCCTATATTTGGTTTAGCATAGGACATGTGGCATCATGCAATGGGAGCTGATTCTTGAGAATATCAGATAGTCATAATTCTTCCACAGATGATGGAAAGGTCAATCAACCCTAGATCCAATATTTTAGAGAATTATTGGTGATAGAGATGATAGTGTGGGTGGTGTGGGAGAGTGTGTGGAATATTATATAATTTCTATAAAATTCCCAACTATAAGTCATGTAGTCCCATGAACAAAGAATAAAATTAGGATTTTATTTATTAATTTTCAAAAATAGAAACAAAATAATTACACAACAAAAACAAGTTCATCAAGGAGTATGAAAAAATTGCAGGTCGAGTGCATCACCTCTAACAATACTCACATGTTCGGGGGGAAGTGATCCAATGAACACATGTCATTAAATCCTCCTTCTGCAATTCTATAGTTTCCATAGATAGAAAATAATCACATACCATGTGACACATGGAACGTGATGTGTGACCTGGTGCTAGCGATTCAACACTTACCATGGGGATACATGGGCATAGAAACCTCCAGGAACATGAGAAAGACCAGAGTAAATGGGAATAGCATAGTACCCTAACACATCTAGGTACGAAAAGCATGTCCATAGTACATAGACATGGCTTGAAGTATATGGGAATTTCTAGATGTACATGGGCATGGGCTGGTGGCACGCAGAGTTTTGGCTTGACCTCCGCATGCCATGTATAAAAAGATAACATTCCATGTATTTTTATAAGTACATGTTGTGTGAAATAGTGATTCATAGGAAGACCCAGGGTAGAAAATACTAGTCATATACCACCTAGTACACACCGTGTACTGTTTTCAAGGAAGATTGAGGCCTTCTGTCTCTTTAGTTTGGAAAAATATCAATTGAGTACGTTCCCTTGGCCCATACCTATGAGGGTATAGTGTGGATTTACATCCTCAATATAGGTTTTTGATCCCCTCTACAGGTTACTCTCAGATAAATTTTTCATGAATCACTCTTTGAGACTTGGGGTAGGATACTATATTATATTGTCTTCCTTAGGTGGGGTTTGTTGAATTTATGTGACCAAATTACACTAAAATATGATCTCTTATTTATCAGGCTATTATAGGTGGATTTTTTCCCAAAATAACCCTAGGTGTAATCCCTTATCTATGTATTGATCTCAAAATATTATAATATTTTTATTCCATATTGATTTTACAGTGTCCCCCATGACCACTAGTTGTGATCCCCTATCAATATATCGATCTCCTGGTAGTTTTAGAAACTAATTATTTAGACAAAACCAATGAGAAAAATATCACAGATAAGTACCATTAGTGATCACATGGCTCGTGATGTGATATCTTATGGGTGAGAATTACCTTAAATCCTCGATCATAATCAAATATATGGAAGTATGGTTTATACCTCTTTGAGAGTTTGAGTATATCTTGAGTTAATCTGTGTTTTTCTTGTTCTTATTCTTATGTATCATATCTTAATTGTTGGACTCCTCATGTATTAATCATGTTTTAATGTTCAAAAATCCTATTTAGTCTATAAACCATGTTAACTCTATGTAATCTATCTCACATCAAAAGAACATTTGTTTAGTAAAAGTTATCCAAAGCTCTTAAGTACTATAAACTCAGTTTGGTTACTATACTCTATCTTTTGATTCACTTTATAATGATTTCTATAACAATTGATTAAGTTTAATTCATTCCTTAAATATCACTTCTTAAGTATGAATACAGATATTTCCCTAAGTATGATACACCGTGATCAAGCAGACACCGTGAACCAGACACTGTGAACAGGACACCATGAACCAGACACGGTGAACCAGACACCATGACATCCAGACATCATGAACAAGACATTTTGAACTAGAAATCGTGAACCAAACACTGTGACATCGAGACACAGTGAACAAGACACCATGAACCATACACCATGAACTAGATACTGTGACATCTAGACATCATAAACAAGACACCGTGACATCAAGACACTGTGACATCCAGACACCATGAACAAGACATTGTGACATCAAGACACTGTGACCAATCCAAACACCGTGTGAAGAAGACACCATTTCTATGAAATACTATGACACCGTTTCCTAATATGTTTTTTCGTCTTTAAATTTAATATCTAACGGTCATATTTGAAGATTTTAATGCACTGACATAATTAATATTTTTTTGTAGACATATCATCTGACAGTAAGATGTGCGAGGAGTAGAATACATGCAACATGTCCACGAAAACACATGCACTCCATGATAAAAGAGTAATGTTCCCAAAAACAAAGAGTGGAATGCGTGATCACGACAAAAAAATACAATTAGATAATTTTCTCATGCAACTCGGCACTGCTAAAGAACACATGAATCATACTAAAATCCTAGAATCGAGAACATCTTTGCACTATCAAACATCACGAAGAACACAATCCAAATTTTTCTGACTTGTGACACTTTATTTTCCATACAAGGAATTGATCTCTGCATCTGCTTCATATCAAGAAGTCTAAAGCTGCAAAGACTAACATTCAGAGCACTTCTAAACCAAACTCAATATTTCTACTCTATTGGGTATCATTTTATTAACTTTTGAGAAGAGTGTGTATCTCTATTACAACACACTTTGTCTCCTACATTAAACTAAAGGATACAATATATCCTTAGTCAAACATCTTTTACACTTGTGTATACCCACGAATAAATATGGAAGAGGTCCATATGTGGCCTGGTTGTTTGTACCCATGAAGAACTGTGGAAGAGGTCCCTGTATGACCTGGACAGTCCTGTGTACTGTTGTTAACCCCGATTCAGGGTGTGGATCAAGTTTATTTATATAAACTTCTTGGTGGAAGGTGATCACCAAGTGGAGTGGAATAGATCTTGTCTTGAGACCAAACCACTTGTTTCTTGTCCATTATGCTGATTAATTTAGTCTTCTCTGTTTTACTACTTTACTGTATAACTCAAAAATCATTAAATTCACTTTGATAGTTAATCTTGGAAAAAAGTTATAATTGTCTTGTCTTAGTAAAATAACTTCAAAAGTAATATTAATAACTGACATTAAGATTACTGAGAACTAATCAATATTCTAAGAAGTTATTTAAATAGTAAAACTCTTATAACAGTATAACCTTGATTAATTGTGTTGTATTTAACCTTTTGGGGAAACATTTTAGAAATACTTTTTAATCGGAAATTTTTATAGTTACTCAATTCACCCCCCCCCCCCCCCTTCTTGAGTAATCTACTCTGACCAACATTTGGTACCAGGGGTTGTTCATTAAGACTTTGTTTAACCTACTTCAACTGTGATTGTAGTTGTACTTTGAAGATCTATAAATTTTTGTTAATTCTACATTTATATCTCTTTAAAAGTATTTTTTTATTATGGATAATATATTGGAAGGTTATGTAACCAACAGACCACCATTATTTAATAAAACCAACTATCCTCAATGGAAAATTAAAATTAAAATGCATTTAGAGAGTATAGCTTTTGAAATTTGGTCTTCCGTTATAGAAGAATATAAGATTCCTACTACTGATAAAATCACATGGGATGAACCTATATAAACTACCTATAATAACAATTTTAAAGCTATGGATGCTTTATACTGCTCCTTAGAAGATGAATAATTCAATAGAATTTCTGCTTGTAAAACTACCCATGAAATTTGGGATACCCTGTCTATCTCACATGAAGGAACATCTAGTTTAAAATAAATGAGACTTAATACCTATACTATGAAATATGATAACTTAAAAATGAAACTCGATGAGCCTATCTCTAACATGTATCTTAGGTTCAATGAGATTGTTAACATAATGATTTCTCTTGGAAGATAAGTCACTGCCAAGGAACAGATCATGAGAATTCTCAGATGTCTGCCTGACAGATGGAGAGGAACCTCTGTCTCTATTAGAGAATCATACCACATCAGCAAGATACCTATAAAATAACTCATTGGGAAACTGATGATGTATGAAGAGGAACTAAAATTCAACAAGGAAGAGGAGGATGAACCAAAGAGGAAATCTGTTGCATTCTAGACCACCACCTCTAAACACAAAGACAAAGGGAAATTGGATGCTTTTGTAGAAATTTCGAGTAGTGAACAATCATCACCTAAAAGTGATGAGGATGTGGATCAATTAACAAGAAGATTAAAAAAAATTACAAGAAGAAGAACTTTTTTCGAAAGCCTAACTTCAAGGGAAAATATAACCAAAAAGGAATTTGGAAGAAGGATTGGAAAAGAAGTGACAAGACTGATGAGATTGTCTGCTATGAATGTAAGCACAAAGGACATATCAAGGCTGATGGTCCAAAGCTCAAGTACAAAAAGAGATATGAGGACAAGGAAAGGAAGCATAAAAAGGCCATTAAAGCAACCTGGATTGCTTCTAAGGACAGTTCAAGCGACTCAGAAACATCACATGATGAATAGGAAAACAAATCCAATCTGTATTTTATGACAAACACATCTAAGGTAACACTGGACTCTACTGTACATAATTCGTACTATTCTGAAGATGACAGTGACTCCAAAAATATGACTAATGAAGAAATGCTTGAATATTATAACATGCTTGAAGAAACATGAAATGAACTAAAATAAAAATATAAATCATTGAAGAAAAAGTATTCTCTCACTATAACTGTTAAATCTAAACTCACAATTGAAAATGAGAAAAATTCTCAACTAATCAAAGAGAACAATGAATTAAAAATGTATAATGAGCAATTGAATAATGACCTAAGTTTACCAATGGTAAAAATACCCTTACTCAAATGCTAGGAAAACAAATTTCCCCAAAATACAACACTGGAATTGGTTATCAACTTGGAAAAATAAATCTTGGTAGAAAAAATTTTGTTTCTAAATCTAGGACATATAGTTTTACTCCCAGTTCTGGACACAAATTAACTAATTCAATTCATGATACATTTTCTACTGTTTCAAGTTTTTATGGACCAAATAGAGTTTACTTTTCAAATACTTTACTTAATGGTTATAGGAAACCTATGAGACAGGTATGGGTTCCTAAAGCACTTATTACTAATATTACTGGACCCAAACAAGTATGGGTACCAAAAAATGTTTTTGCTTAATCATTTTGTAGGAAATATTCTTAAATAGTTCCTGTAAAATTTTATGGTACTTGGATAGTGGGTGTTTAAGACACATGATAGGAGACTACTCATGCTTTAAGAACCTAATAAAAATAGATGGAGGACATGTCACATTTGGTGACAATGCAAATGGAAAGATCATTGGCCTCGGCCAAATCGGTAACTCTAACTCAGTTTTAATTTCTTAAGTATTGTTTGTTGATGGATTAAAATATAATCTTCTTAGTATTTCATAATTATGTGATGATGGATTTCATTTTAGTTTTTAAAATAATGCTTGTAATGTCTTTAATTCTAAATAAGAATTAGTACTTTCTACATTAAGAAATGAAAATGTTTACTCTATTAACTAAGATTCTTTAGCTTCTCAAAATGCTTCATGCTTAAGTTTATTTCATAAAGAGTCTTGGTTCTGGTATAGGAGACTAGGGCACTGTAATATTCACTCCCTTAGAAAGCTAACTAGAAAAATCTTAGTTAAAGAGATACCAAAACTTGAGTTTCCAAATGACAAAGTATGTAATCCCTATCAAAAGGGAAAACAACACAACATTTCCTTAAAACCAAAGAAAGAAGTGTCAACTTATCAAACTCTTGAACTGGTTCACATGGATTTATTTGGACCATCTAGATTTTCTAGTTTAAATGGGAAGAACTATGTTTATGTAATTATAGATGACTTTTATAGATATACTTGGAATTTCTTTCTGGCTCAAAAAAGTGAATCATGCTTCTATTTTACTAAATATTCAAAGTATGTGGAAAATCTTAGTGGACATAGAATTAAATACTTAAGAAGTGATCATGGCTGTGAGTTTGAAAATCAATATTTTTAATCATTTTTCTCACAAAATGGTTGTAGTCAAAATTTCTATACCCCTAGAACACCTCAACAAAATGGATTTGTAGAAAGAAGAAATGGAACCCTACAAGAGATTGCTAGAACAATGCTTAGTGAATAAGATTTACCTGTTTATTTTTGGGATGAAGCTGTCAATATAGCATGCCACATAATAAAAGTGTTGATCAAACCTATTCTTAGAATGACTCATTATGAGTTATGGAACAATCGAAAACACAAGGTTAACTACTTCAAAGGTTTTGGTTGAAAATTCTATATTATTAATAGTAAATACAATCTTGACAAATTTGCATCCAAGAGTGATGAAGGTATCTTTTTAGGATATTTGATATCCATTAAATCGTTTATAGTGTTCAATAAAAGAACTAAATGTGTCGAAGAATATGTCCATGTCAAATTTGATGAAAAAGATCCACATGAGCCTAAAACCATTCTAGAGAACCTGGAGGATGATGTATCAAATCTGAAGATTAATCCAAAATCCTCAAACCATTATGTGAAAGAATCTATGAAAACTTCCGGTTCTGGAGATTCCTTAGACTCACGTCACAATGAACCTAAACCTGTTGATGAACCTGAAATCACTAGTCCCTCCTTTTATAGATCTATTAGAACTCTTAATAACTATCCTTTAGATGTTGTTGTAGGAGACCTAGAAAAAGGAACTCAAAATAGAGCTTCTCTTAAAAATCAGGTTGAACATTAAGTCTTCTTGAAACAACTTGAACCAAAAAACATTAATGATGCTATCAATGATGAATTTTGGGTGATGGCTATGAAAGAAGAACTTAATCAGTTTGAAATTGACAATTTTTGAAAACTTGTTGAAAGGCCAAAGGACACATTCACCATAGGCACTAAATTGGTGTTTAGAAATAAGGTAGATGAGGCTGGTAACATAGTTAGAAAAAAGGCTATATTGGTTGCACAATGCTATAGTCAAGATGAAGGAATTGAATATGAGGAGACCTTTGCACCAGTTACTAGACTTGAAGCCATCAGAATCTTGCTTGCTTATGCTGCACATCTAAATTTCAAACTATATCAAATGGATGTTAAGAGTGCATTCTTAAATGGGTATATAGCTGAGGAAGTCTTTGTTGAAAAACCCCCTAGATTTACAAACCCCCATTTTCCAAATCATATTTTTAAATTGTCAAAATGATTTATATGGTTTAAAACAAGCTCCAAGAGCTTGGTATGATAGGTTGAGTTCTTTTCTTATTTCCAAAGGATTTACAAAAGAAATATCTGATCCTACCCTTTTCATAAAACGAATTTCTAATGAATTTTTAGTTGTTCAAATCTATGTAGATGACATTGTCTTTAGATCTTCAAGAAACTCTTTATGTGTGGATTTCTCTAAAATGATGCAAAATGAATTTGAAATGAGTTTAATGGGTGAACTAAAATTCTTTCTCAGATTTCAAATCTTTCAAAATAATGATGGTATTATCTTAACTCAAAGTAAATATACTAGAGATATTATAAAATGTTTTGGATTGGATAACCCTAAAAGTAGTGACACTCCCATGAGTACCACTTTTAAGTTGGATCTTGATGAAGATGGAAAATATGTTGATCAAACCACTTATAGAGGAATGATTGGAAGTTTACTCTACTTAAATGCTAGTTGACCGGACATTATGCTTAGTGTGTGTATGTGTGCTCATTTTCAAAAAAAAATCCGAAGGAATCTCATTTAAATAATGTAAAGATAATTTTCAAATACCTCAAGCATACACCCAATCTAGGAATGTTCTATCATAGAGGGAAATCATTTTAATTAGTTATTGATTCTAATGCTGAATTCGATGGCTGTAAGTTAGATAGAAAAATCACCTCTGGAACATGTCACTTTTTAGGAAAATCAATAGTATCATGGTGTAGTAAGAAACAAAACTCGGTTGTATTATCTACTGCAGAAGTTGAATACATAACTGGTGGCAGTTGTTGTGCACAAATCTAGTGTATGAAACACACATTACTAGATTATGGATATCAATTCAGGAATGTACCTATAAATTGTGACAACACAGGTGCTATTAAAATCTTGAAAAATATTTTTTCACATTCTAGGACAAAGCATATTGATGTAAGACATCACTTTTTGAGAGATCATTATCAAAAGGGTGATATCAATTTGGAATTCATTGGTACTGAGTATCATCTTGCTTATATATTTACCAAACCATTAAATTCTTAAAAAAATAGACTACATCATACATGAATTAGGCATGATAAATATTAAGTAAATGTCCTACTGATTTATATCTTACTGTTTCATGTTTATGGTCTCATAGTTAGTATTTCATGATTACTGTCTGACAGTCACTGTCTCACTGTAATGCTCGTTCACTGTCTCACCGTAATGCTCATTCACTCTCTCACCGTAATGCTTGTTCACTGTCTCATCATAACGCTTGTTCACTGTCACACCGTAAAGACCTAATATGGTATCACCGTAACTATTATTTATGATTGTTATTTACGAATTAAAAATTGTATCGCGATAATGATTCATTTCACCTTTTTATTTTCTGACACTTTTACTTTTGCGACATTTGGTATTCCAAAATGATAAAATAAAGGAAGTATCACCTATCCTTCACTTGAGCTTTCTTCTATTCACTCAATTTGTAACCCTTCTTTAATCCTTCAACCCTTCTCTCTCTTGAACCCTTGGTGAATGCCCAAGATGAAAATCCCTTCATCGTCGACTCTTGAGAAACATACCTTAAAGAAGAAGACCTATCTACCCAAAGTTAGTGGCTCAATTTTATTAGTATGTTCAATTATCCTTTGATTCTGAAGATTGTTATGTAGTGAGAAGCTGAATAAATGGCTAGAAATTCTCATTCTATTCGAGGTTATGGGTTGTATGCCTTAGAATGCCTTATGAAGGTATCTATGAGGATTATTAGAGAGGACCTCCACCTTCTAGTGAATTATTTGTGTTGGAAGATGCTCTGAAAAGATTAATCCGAAATGGAACCAAGAAGAGATCCATTGCTGTTGAACAAGATAGAGAATCAAGACTTTTGTTTAAGTTTATATTGAACCTGATTATCCCCAGAAAAAGTGATTTTGCTATTCTAAAATATCAGGATGTGTTTCTGATTCATCTTATGAAAAATGGGCATAATATCAACCTTTGTAAGTATGTCATACACCATATGTGTGAGCTGATCAAAGCCACATCCAAGTCGACCTCCCTATTTTATTCTCGGCTTATCTTATCCATGCTTCATGCCAAAGGTATAGTTGGACCTAATGAGTAAGTAATCAAGGATTGTGATTTCTTCCTTTCGAAAGTCATTATCACGAGGATGAAAATCAGTTGGAATCCTTGAAAAAAGGCATGGGTGGAAGACAATGATAGAACTTTTGAAAAGTTCAATCTAGTGTAACATCCCTCAAGACCAAGAGATATTTCTGATCCTGGTTTAGAACCAGATGAGGTTGTTGAGTATTTTGAAGAAGAAGAAGGAGAGGATTTTGTGCCTCTTAGGGAAACTATTTCTGATAAAGAAGACATTACTTATGTCCCTCATGTAGTAAGTGAAGAAGAAGTCCCTGCTTCTAAGGATGTTGTTAATCTGGAAGATCAAACCGAGGTTGAAACTGAATATTCTATAAAAAAACTGAAAATAATGTTGTGGAAGAACCTATAGAGGAAGAATTACCTGTTATACAAGAATTTGACCTTGAAGAACTCCCAGTGGAACAATATGTTCTTGAAATCATTCCTTCAGCTGAGGAAAGGCTAGAGCTAGATTTTAAGCTAGCTATGCAATAAATGGGTGAGGAACTAAGAGATTAATTTGTGGAATTAGATAAAGACCATAATATTCTCAGTAATAAGAAGGATGAAACCGTTGAGGGGGAGCAACCCCCAAATATGGAATCCATTGAAGTACCAAACCTGATTGATTCAAGCCCTGTAGACCCTCTGTATAAGTTCCCCGGGTTTTATGATGTGGATGACTCTCAGCAAGTCTCAGTAAGAGGCCTTGACATTTCTACTATGTTCCAATTGAAATTTTTCTCTAATATTTCTCCTGAAAAGGAACATGAGCTTGTATTAGTCCCTATCTCTGAACCATCACCAAAATAACCATCCTTGGTGAGTAAAGATGATCTGAAAGATTTTGAAGCTACCATTTTGGCTGGAGTTGAAAAACTCTTAGATTACCAACCTACTCTTGTAACACATCTATGTGAGAAAGATGCCTCACTGTTGTTGGAAAAATTTATTTGGTAGATACAACCCAAAATTATTCATGAGATTTAGGAAGTCAGAGTTTAAAATAGACTGATTAGTGATGAAGTGAAGACTCTACGAGGTATGATTGAAGAAATACAGAAAGTGATGGATTTGAGATCAGAGCTTGCTTCTCATCCTGTAGAACCTGTTGTTCCTCAAAACCCATAGAATGTTGTCTCCCAGATTTAACCTCATTTAGCTTCCTTAGATGAAAAGGTCACTGAAAGAAACAAACAGATTGTGAAGGAGATTCGATAGCTTCTTGTTAATCTTAACAAGATCACTGATGAGTATACAGTGTGTCTTCAAAAAGTGCTAAATCAACTGAAATCTCTTACCTCAGATGTCAATTCTTATAAGGCATATGGACAATCATCTCAACCTTCTATAGATAGTGACATGCTCAGAATAGTAGTCAAAGAAAAACTTTAGACTGTGCTTATTGGTTTCACTAAAGATTCTCTATATGAAGTTATCAAGAACAGTGACAGAGTTCTTGATCTGGTCCAGATCCATTCAAAAATTTCAAATGATGCTCAGCAAGAAATTTCCAAGAAAGTGGATTTCTACTTAAAACGAATATTCTCAAAGAATGACATGACCAATCATTTTAAATATCTTGTAGAAAATCTGAGGATTCTTTCTCTTACCCAAGCTTTCGAGACTTGAGTCCAAAATCTCATAAAGTTCACTCGTCTATTGGATAAGTTCATGGAAAACAAGTATGACTTTGAGAAATCTATGCAGTATGGTGGAGAGATCATTGTGGATTTTATCAAGCTTCTGAGGCCCTATCTTCATATACAGAGTACAACCATTTTTGATCCTATAGCTGCACCTCTAATACCTGGTTTAGCAACATTCACCTATTTCCTAGCCTCCACTTCTATGTCTATCAGTCAGGCACTGAGTCAGATCTGGCATGTGATCCTTGATCAACAAATGCCTCGGTCTTCTACTGCGCCTACTCCAGCTACCTCTGTCTTTGAAGGTCTTCCTTTACCTTCTCTATCAACCAGCTCACTCCCTTATTCTACTTCAACTTCTGCTCCTACAGATTCCTCTTCTACTGCTGCTGTTAAGGGAAAAGAGAAGACCAGCCAGTGAAGAAGGACAATGCTTACTCTATTTTGATGGAAATATTATTATATTTGTTTTAACTTCTGTAATGCCCCTCTTTTTGTCTAATACATTCTCCACTTTGCTTGTCTCTTTTTTCTTTCTTTTCCCAGCTACTTTTTGGTAATCCCAAAAGGGGGAGAAATATATTAGAAATAGAAATATATGGGAGAAATATACGAGAAGAGAACACTCGCTCTATATATATTATATGCACATTCGAACTATTATATTCACATTCAAACTGTGTTGTTAAAACAAATCTACACTCTAAATATACATGGTTTGTGATCATCAAAAAGGGGGATATTGTTGTACTCCTCGTGTATTAATCATGTTTTAATGATCAAAAATCTTTTTTAGTATATAAACCATGTTAACTCTATAAAATTTATCTAACCTCAAATGTACATTATTTTATTAAAAGTTATCCAAAGCTATTAAGTACTATATACTCAGTTTGGTTACTATACACTATCTTTTGAAAAACTTTATAATGATTTCTCTGATAAATGATTAAGTTTAACTCATTCCTTAAATATCATTGCTTAAGTCTAAATACAGATATTTCCCTAAGTATGAGACACCGTGAACAAGCATACACCATGAACCAAACACTGTGAACAAGACACCATGAACCGGACACTGTGAACCAGACACCGTGACATCCAGGCACTGTGAACAAGACACCGTGAACCAGACACCGTGAACCAAACACCGTGACATCAACAAATCGTGAACAAGACACCGTGAACCAGACACTGTGACATCTAGACACTGTGAACAAGACACTGTGACATCAAGACACCGTGAAATCTAGACATCGTGAACAAGACACCGTGACATCAAGACACCATGACCAATCCAGACACCATGTGAAGAATACATCGTTTCCATGACATACTATGATGCTTTTTCCTAATATGTTTTTTTGTCTTTCAATTTAATATCTAATGGTCATATTTGAAGATTTTAATATACTAACGTTATTAATATTTATTTTATAGACATGTCATCAAATATTACAAGGTATGAGGTGTAGAATACATGCAACCTGTCGGTAAAACACATGCACTCCAAGATAAAAGAGTAATGCACCCAGAAACAAAGAGAGGAATGCGTGAGCACAAAAAAAAGAATACACTTAGAGAATTGTCTCATGAAACTCGACGCTGCTAAAGAACACAATAAGCATACTGAAATCCCAAAATCGAGAACATATTCTCACTATCAAACATCACAAAGAACACAATCCAAATTTGTCTGATTTTCGACACTCTATTTTCCATACGAGGACTTGAGCTCTGCATCTTCTTCATCTCAAAAAGTCCATAGCTACAAAGACTAACACTCATAGCACTTCTAAACCTATCTCAATATTTCTACTCTATTGTGTATCAATTTATTAACTTTAGAGAAGAGTGTGTATCTTTATTACAACACACTCTGTCTCCTGCATTAAACTAAAGGATACAAGATATCCTTAGTCAAACATATTTTACGCTTGTGTATACCCACATATAACTGTGGAAGAGGTCCTTGTGTGGCCTGGTTGTTTGTACCCATGAATAACTGTGGAAGAGGTCCCTGTGTGACCTGGATAGTCCTGTGTACTATTGTTAACCCCAATCCAAGGTGTGGATAAAGTTTATTTATATAAACTGCTTGGTAGCAGGTGATCACCAAGTGGAGTGGAATAGGTCTCGGCTTGATATTGAACCACCTGTTTCATATCTGTTGTGCTACTTAATTTATTCTTCTCTGTTTTTCTGCTTTATTGTATAACTCAGAAATCACTAAATTCACTTTGATAGTTAATCTTGGAAAGAAGTTATAATTGCATTCTCATAGTAAAATAATTTCAAAAGTAATATTAATAACTAAAATTAAGATTATTTAGAACTAATAAATCTTCTAAGAGGTTATTTAAACAGTCAAACTCTTATAACATTATACCCTTGATTAACTGGGTTGTATTTAACCTTTTGGGGAAACCTTTTAGAAATACTTTTTAATCAGAAATTTTTATAGTTACACAATTTATCCCCCCCCCCTTCTTCAGCAATCTACTCAGACCAACACTAATTAATATAACTTGTGATGAACTAATTACTCTCTTAATGCTTTATGTTTTTTGATTTTGTGGTTTCCGACTGGGTATTGTTATACTCAACCATGGATGGGATCTACCCACACATGTCATGTCTTATGTAGATGAAAACCCTTTTATGGAGTCCTTAAAGTATAAGGAGGATGTGGAGAATAGTTTGGGCTTGAATAATCATTTTCTTCCTATGTTTTTCATTAGATAGTATTCCCCTCCCTCTAATCAACCATGACTCATTTTCCAATCTTTATGGTGGGATTTTTTTGGCCCTTTTTACTTTACATTACTTTTTTCACACTCTAATTATGGGATTTGGATGTATTCCTACATTATGGTATCAAATGTATTTGTTTTTCCTTTTATAACTGTATGGTAATTTGGAGATGTATGTGTGTGTACAAGGTGATAGTGGTTTTTCATGAACCACTATTCAATTAAATTCTTATTTTACTTATAATTCACCATAGTGGCACACCCTGGGGTCGATCTCGAGGAGGCCTCATCCAAAAAAATGAATTATTATTTTCACTATTATAAATATCAATAATATAAAACTAATATATATAATAATATTTACATGTGTTTTTTGTTTTTGAACATATATTTAATATAATATATATGTTAATGAAAATATAAAAAACAAAGAAAAGAAATAAAATACACAAAGAAGTTTGAAGAGGAAAACCATTATTATCGAAGTTTCATGGTTGTGTTATCCTTGTTATTAAAAATATATTTCTCACTATTTTAATCAATGTAGATATCCAAACCTTTTAGTCTATATCATCTCATTTTGATTTTATTACCCTACTCTAATACCTATGCATTTAGCAGTATCCTCTTCCATATCAATACCTAATCCAAAATCCACTATTTTAATGACTTAGATATCAATGAGAAGGAAAATGATTAAATCAGTAGGAAGAAAAAAATAATAGAGAAATTTGAGTGACCTCTCACGACAATCATTTTAACCAGAACTGAATTCTTATAATAAAATATGAGGAATCATGAAATTATAAAAAACTGAACACCACCACTTCCCCCACCACCCTCAAACAACAGTGAGGGTTATCCCTCCACCACTTCCTATGACATAATGACCATGAATCCAGAAGATTATTTCATGGACTCCTTAATTATTGTTATTAATTAATTCCTTATACATATCCATGTCTATTTTTAGATAATTTAGTACATCTAATCAAGAGATATGGGCCCAACCAGAAAAATCTTCATATCTGTACACAATTTTTAAGGCCCAGATTGTATGATGATTTTGGGACTCTAAAATATAGATTGATCTTTGGCTCCAAAATGATGAAATGTAGCCAAATATTTTTGGAAGATAATAAATGGAATTTCAAAATTTCAATTAGTTTATAAAAAGTTACTGCCGAAATACATACTAAAAATAAAACAGTTAAATCCTAAAATTAGGCCATTTTTCATTTAAGCTCAAAATACAAAAATAAATAAAAATGTCAAAATTACCAATAAAAACACTATGGTGGGATTAAAAACATTTAATTTTAGTATAAAATATGTTAAAATGTTAACTTCATTCTTACAATAACCTTAGGCTATGGCATCCCATGTGTGTTTTATTTCACTTGGTACTGGTCACTAGCCCCTAGCCTACTAGAGATAGGCTTGGGGGTCATTCTTAGCATTCCAACAACTAGGTAGGCCCTGGAGAGTCATTTCATGACATTTAAGAATAACATTGATAGTTATCAAAGGGGAATCATAGTATAATTCTAGAATATCTACATTTTAATCATTAAATCTCTTCCTTGGTTATGTATGAAAGTAAAGGTGAGGAGTGGGGTTGTGATTTCAACTTCATTCTCCATCGTTACTATTATATCCTTCCACTTTTTCACTTAAACTAAGTTATTTTATGATCTTATTGAAGTTATTTATGTAGGTTATTATTTTCATACATAAGAAAATAGTGGGCAATTTGTAGGAAGATGATATTGAGTCTTCTTAGTGGATTAAGTGATTTTGAACAAATGCAAATTATAGTATAACACATTAAAATTCACCCTAATACCATCTATATGTATTACTAACTCTGTTTTTGTGTTTATCCTTTCCTTCTATTTTAATTTTTTAAAAATCCAAAAAAAATAATTCATTTTTTTCCTTTCCTTCAAAAAAATAATAGAGCAATCAAAAACTATTATAAATTCTAAAATAAAGAGTAATCTAGTTTTATCACCTTGAGATATGACCTTATTCATCTAATGTGTTGTATTTAGAAGTTTTAAAACTTCCATTTGAAAATATAACTATTATAGGCTCTTCATCAGCTTTTAATTTGTTTCCTAATGAGGATTATAGAGCTCAATATTTGGAGGAGGCACTATGCCCATTTATTCAATATACAGTCACCCTATTTACATTTTCTATGTATTTATAGGTGTATAAGAAGGTTGTGGTTATTTATAAGGGGCATGATCAGCTTGGGAAATATCAACAGAGAATCCATTAGAAATATTTAAATAGTGTAGATTTCAGTGGAGGATCTCTAATATCTTGACCTTTAAGGTTTCTACCCGTAGGGTATTGGATTTAACGGTTTCCTTCACATTTCCTTGGGACCAGTAGTTCCCTTAAACCTACCATGATTTTTGGGATATTGTAATTTTCTTATGGGATAATTGGTCATTTTTTATTTCTATTACATACTATTTTTGAGGATTAGTGTGGTGTGAGTGGTTGGTTTTATTTAGAATCAATAATAGTTTCCTCAAAATCTGTATCAATAGAAATGATAGTAGGATTGTTCCTTTCAAAGAGGACATATATTTGGTAAGGGTTAAATCGATGATGTTCCCCAACATTAGTGGCATAGGGATGAGCATGGTCATAGAGGTGTTATTAAAAAGTGAGACAGAGGATCCAAGAGTGAGAAGTTTCATTCCATGGATGCTCTAATAGAAGAGGGTCCAGAGATCATATGAGGTGCCATATATTTTTATACCCCCTTATTATAAACTTTTTTTGATTTTGTATAATCACACTACTTTATTATACCCTCCTTGATCTATTCCTTGGGACTAAAGGTGGATAGGCTTTAAGTGCCTCTAGTTTTGACTATGCTAGTTTGAGCTTGGATAATGTTTCTCAAAGTATACTATTATTTTGATCTAATTATGGGATAACATCGGTCATCCGATGATTTATTTCTACTTCAGACATAGTAATATGGTTTCATCCTTAGAATTTATTGGTTTTATTCTATGTGTGTGGTTATTAATTACTTATTAAGTAGTGTTTTATTCTATAATGATTAGGGCCAGCATGTGTTATTTGTTGGAAAGTGAGATTTCTCCATGGGTTGTAGATGTTTGGAGAAATTATTGTCTCACTTGGGAGTATTATCCTAGGATTCATTAGAGGTACTGGTGGTGGGGTTCCCTAGGACCATGGTGTATTTTCAGGATTTCTTTCTCGAGGAAGTTGTTACCTTACCCCCTCATCATGATATCATGTTAATGATAGATTTATAGTTGGATGCCTATTCAATTTTGATAGATCCTTATCCGATAGTACCCTAAAATCTATGAGAGTTAAGGATTAATGTTTAAGGACAAATATATAAGGGATTTATCTTACCTAGTGTCTTACCATGGGTTTCTCAAGTTTTATTTTCCAAGAAGGAATATAATGGTCAAAGGTTGTTTATAGACTATTAATGATTGAATCTAGTATAGATCAAGAATAGTTACCCAATTATAAGCATTGTTGATTTCATTGACTAATTAAAGGGATCTAGATAGTTTTTGAATGTTGATTTACTATCTAGATATCACTAAATGAGGATAAAGTAGTAATATATCCAAAATATTTCATTTAAGTGTTGTTATGGTCACTTTTAGTTCATGTTCATGTCATTTGGTGTCATGAACACCCCAAATGTTTTTATTGGACTCATGTACTCAATTTTTCATGATTTATTGGATCAATTTGTGTTCATGTTCATTGAGTACATTCTCATGTACTTGGGGTTGTAAGATTAACATGTTGAGAACCTTATGAATGTTTTAAAAGTTCTTCAACACTATCATATTTTTTAGAAGATGTATAATTATATGATTTGTACTTGGGAGGGGCACTTCATTGGAAATATCATGTATTAATAGGGTGTGTCATTGAATCTATTAGAGATTAAGGCTTTTGTTTCATGATATGAACTTAAAAATTCTATGGATGTTGGTAGTTTCCTTTATCTATAGGGATATTATAATAGGTTCATGTATGACTTCAATCAGGTTGTGATCCCATTGACATCCTTCACTAGGAAAGGCCATAACTTCTTATGGACTGATCAATGTTAGGAATTTTTCATGTACCTGAAAGAGAGGTTGACCGATGCTCCTTTTATTTGGATTATGAAGAAGGGATTTGTTTTGGGCTTTTTCTATGATGCCTTTCATCTTGGTCTGGGTTGTTTTTTATGTAGTATATAGTAGTGATATCATATGGTTCCAAGCAGTTACATCCCCATGAGTGTAACTATGACAACCATGATCTCATGTTGGTGGTGGTGATTTTTTCTCTAACTATATGGTGATTTTACTTAATCTATGAATGTTTTTTGGTCTTCATAGATCACAATAGCTTGATATATTTTCTCTTTCTATAAGATCTAAATATATGAAAATGGAGGTGGATGGGTTCTTTCCAAGACTGTGAATTTGAGAAATCCTACACCCCAAGTAAATGATATTTTTTTATGTGTCGAGTAGGAAACCATGGGGAGATGTCATTATAAATTCTATAGATTATGAGAGATTGATGGAGGATCTTGAGATAATGCATCTTGATGCAGAGGAGGTTGGTGGAATAGGTTTCTTATTTTAGATGGTAGTGTAGTCCTCCTTGATATAGAATATGGAGTATTATTAGTGGGGAGACTCAAATATAGAGGTGATACAGGATTTTTTCATACACTAATATTCTATGGAGGGAGGGATGAAGGGTGACCAATATTAAATGATGTTTCAAGGGTGGTAGTTTATTCTATCTGTGATGTGTGAGGAGGTTCTTTGTAATTTACATAGTTTAGCAGTGACAGTGCATTATAGTATATCCAAGATATAACATGACTTGATTGGTCAACGTTAGTGTCCTGTGATAAAATGATTAACATTATAGTTTGTATCATGGGGCTTAGTTTATCAGTAGGTGAAGGATGAGAATTGTACAACAATAGGATTATTTAATCCATTGGATATTCCCAATTAAAAATGGGAGGAAATCTCAAATGATTTTGTCACTAATTTACTTTAATCTTAGGGAGGATGTGATTTTAATTTTTTTGATCATGTATTTATTGATTAAGTTGGCTCACTTATTAATGATCATTGAGTCAATTTTTATATATTATTTAGAGACATAGTATGTGGATGACGTGCTAGGTATTTATAGGGTATTTAGGACCATCATCTACAATCAAGTTCCTCATTTTACCACATGAGTCTAAAAGAGTGAAATATTTTTTTGGCACTGAATTCTATATTATCACTTCTTTCCATCCTTAGGTGGACAGGTAGATAGAGTGGACCATCAAGAAACTATAAGATATGATTTGATCTTGGGTTATACATTTCAATGGATTATAGGTGAATAATTTTCCCTTAGTTGAGTTATCATAAAATAACATCTATCACTCTTCCATTGACATGAATCCATTGAAGGAGTTTTAGGTGTTATGTTTTCAATCTTCTTTGTACTAGATTGAGGATGGGGATTTGGAAATACTTGGACCATGTGTGGTATATAGCACAACATAGAAGATCCATATGATTCAAGAGTGGATCGCGGTGGTGAAGGACTATCAGAAGTCATATACCGATTAGAGGATCATACTAGTGTATTTTGAGGTTAAGGATCATGTGTTTATAATGTTTTATTCTCTTTATGGGAATCATAGGTTTGGTTGGGGGATTAATCTCCCTCATTATTATATTGGTATTTTGAGGTATTGTAGTGTAATGGAGAGGTGTAATATTAATTATAGATCCCTCTATAGATCAGTCATATCCATGGAGTCTTTTATTAATCAAATATCTCATGATATCTTCATGATGATATCCATATCATCGATATTTGATATTTGGATATCAAGGGTGATGAAACATTTATATAACATCTTGTTAATATTCAGGATTGTTGGATAAAATTTTTCATGGTCAAGCTATTACCTTTGTTTAAATTTTTTAGAGGCATAGTGGTATAGAGAAGAGTACGCAGGAGATTGAGTCATAGATGAATTATTAGTACCCTAATATATTTTAATCATGATTTTATTTTATTATGGATTATATAAACTGGTGTTGATTTAATTGAATTTTTTATTCCCTTCGTTGTTATGCTTGGATGATGGTGTTGTCTCATTTTATAGTTATCTTATAGGAAGTTCTTGGTTGGTGGTATTTTTATATTTCCTCTGGTTTGATTTTAATTCTCAAGGATAATAATCATTTAAGAGGAATATGGTGTAATATTATGGACCTTCCCAACCAATTAAATTTCATTTTTTGGATGTTATAGATCATAGGAGGAGGTTTTAGGAAAGAAGGATGGTGTTTGAATTGAAATTTCAGTTCGGATTTGGTTTTTCTACTTGAAGGAATGTGTTGCACCATGAGATAATCATTGGAAGTTATGACTAGTATTAGTGTTGTTGGTTGTGTCATAAGACCCTGGGAAGATGATTTCAATGTCTCATCCATTTTTGGTATTATTGTAGTGTGGATCTATAAGCCATTACATGGTTGATCGGGGTTTTTTTTTGTAAGGTGAAGGAGTCCCACTTGAGTTAGGGAGACTTCATGTTGTTTTGTAGTGGTATGAAGAAAATTTATAGGGATCTACCTCTTTATGGTTTAATATAGCATGGCCTTTGATGTCACATCATAGTTAGGTTTAGAGGCTCAAAGGTTGTCCTGTGGAGATCACGCTTATTTTATTGTCCCTCTTAAATATTATTGGATATAGGGTAGATATGTAGTGTGATTTTCATAGGACCATTTGACATATACCCATTATGGTGTAGTTGGATGTGTTACACCTTAGTTTTTTGAAAAAACTGATTGTCACATTGTGTCTTGTAACATTTCATTGTAGTCTTTTAATTTCTAGTCTAGGCATAAATCCAGGTGCCCCTATGATTTTCCTTATTCCACCACTAATTCCCTTAAATTTTGAGAAAATATAGGATGATATTGGGATACCTATAAAATCCTTTTTATAGGATTTTATCCTTATTCTAAGTGGTCAATTATTAGTGATCTGAGGTGGGTTTCTTTATATTTATCATTTTTTCTCTATCTCTTGTTCAAGGAAGGGTTTTTCCATGGTAGTGGTTGGTTTGGAGTATCATTATGATGCAATTTTTATGGGTAAACTCTATAATTGAGTTTTATTCATTATTTTCCTTGTATGGTGTTCTTCTATGACTATATATTTCCTTTTTGATGTCCTTATATTGAATATTATGAAGTCTCGGTTATAGTAGGGGATTCAATAACTCTATTTTACATTGTGTATAATGTGAAAATATCATCAATTTTCCTTCATTATGTGGAAATTATGTATTTTCCAACAAATATAATTGAACTAAACCTAAAAAAATTGATTATAAATGGGTTTTTCATAGGATTTTACTCGTTTCCATGTTTTATTCATGTTCTTTCTCATGTTTTTGGTTTCTTTTGTTATTGTTGCTAAAAATAATTTATTTTGATGAGATTATTTTTATGATGCCATGTTTTTCAGTTGGAACCACCATTTATAAAAGGTTAATCACTTAATTATAGAAATTGAATTAGTTTCATGTAATATGATAATGAGATGATATTTCTTGAAATGAAATTGGTTGTGGTATTGATTATTGATGAAATTGAATTCCTTATGCTTGTTATGATATTATGATTGTGTTATCTCGATTGAGAGTATGTTGTACCTAGATTTACTGGGGTTTAGTGTAGTTTGGGGCTGAGGGTATTTTGTTAGATTCCAAGGTTGTAAAGTGTGATATGGTTGGGTATGAGAATTATGAAAGAATACTATGAATTACTATCCATTTTTTTCAAGAGGGGAGGTGGAGGATATTGTGGGATAAAAGTAAAGTTGGTGGGCATTATTTTATTTTTTCTTTTCTCAGTGGTAGCTAAATATAAATGGTAACAATGAACATGAAATGTTTATAGATATAATTAAATTAAATAATGTATGTAATGAACTAATGGTGCATGGAATTAATGGGAAATGGAAAAATCAAATTTGGGTAGTGTCTTGAATGGTCTACCATTAAATATATAATTGAATAAAATATTGAATGTTCCATGTCTAGAAAATGGTAAAGCTATAAATTATAAAATGGAATGATTAAGTGGGTAATTGAGGATTCATTATGTGATTATTGTATGGGGGATGTGGGGATGGTTTGGTGGTTAAGAAAATTTAAGTGATGGTAGTGTGAGGAAGTGATGTGTAGTAGTTGTGTCTATATGGAAATATTGTTTCGGTGTGACCCTTATAGGTTGATCTTATGTGTGTCTATAACTATAATTGTATTTTATTAGTGATTTTTATATAAAAAACACATGATTAGGATACCCTTACTTATTCCCAACATGTTTTGGATTTTGGGTTGTTTACCTTAACATCCATGATGATGAGGGAATAGATAGTTTACCATTCACTCTTCCTTGTTATCCCTTCCAGGTGTAGTATAGGATGTGATGGATTAAGGTAGGTATGATCATACTAATATAGTATGTGGTGTATTAGAATATCCTAAGGGTTTTTTAATAGGAGGTATGTGGTGAATTGTCACACCATATGGGGTATTGGTGAGATGATAGATATGATCACTAGGCTAGATTATATAACGTACTAGAAGACCCTATAGCTTAATAGTGTGATGGGATATAGTGGGGGTCATGCATAGTGGGAGTAGGGAATAGGGTTGATGTATTTTATATTCATGATACCCTACTAGACTAGATATGAGATGTGTGGGTGATATTTTACATATAGAAATTGATATGGGAGTATGAGGATGATGTGGATATGGCATGAGGTATGGATCGTGATATGAGACATGGTGTACTACATCATGACTACATAAGGTATTGGGAGCACATGATGTTTGATGTTGGGGAATGAGAGTGAAAAACCAATGGGTAAGTGATATTGGTGTATATTTTTATTTTATTATTTGACACACTTTTACAATGCTTGGCTATGATACATGGTGAGTAAACCTTGGTGATGTTGTGTGGTAGTTAACCTTGGTTGGTTCATGTTGATTATTTTTTTTATTCACTCAGGCATTGGTATTAATATCCCACATTTTCAAGAGAAATATTAGATATAATCCTACTAGATGTACATGTTATTATCACCTATATATATTAGTTATTTTCTAGGTATTCAAGACATGGTTGGTGACCAACTTAGATAGTTCTAGATTGGAGATTTGGATTGTCTATGGAGATTCTATCTAAGAAATTTTTCTTAGTATTTTATTTAGATACTTCTATTTTTTTATATCATGCATTATGGATCATTTTTTTAGAAAATTTTATATCATAATATTGATCTATGGTTTTCCTTTTTTATGTTATTTAGATATATGAGGGTAATACCTCCCATTTTCATGTTTTATACCCTTAGTGATAATCACCAACCCAAGGACTATTAGAGGAAGGATTTAGGGGTCACTATCATATTCATTGTAGGCCTAAGATGGGTTCTCATTTTGGGTGGTTTTTGACATGAAATATCCTAGAGAGGATATTTCACATTTAATTAATAATTAATTTTAAAAAAATAATTTCCTCAAAAAAGATAATCCACTCGATCAATTTATTTTTCCTCTATTTGTGTGCCATTGTTGTGGTAGATAATGAAAGAAAGGTCTCTTATATGTGTATCTACACATGTTCCATGAATCTCTAGATAATGAACTTGAATCTTCAGATACTATTATAGTAGATAAAAGTGCATTGTATTGTTCATTATTGAACACAACAAGGTGTTCTCTTTTTTTATATATGTTCTTGAGACAGAGGTTGTGGTAATATTATCTCTTGATATTTATATAATCATAAAGAGGCTATTATTGTGCAAAATAAGTATCATAATAGAAATATTAAATATTTTAATTTATATACTTAGGGATAAACATAGATAATTTCCAATGTTCCTCTATCTATATATTTAATCTAAGTAATACCCCATGTCTAATAATAAAATTATTATTATTATTATATATCGTGAAATTTGTTAATATAATTTCTTAAATAAATAATTTATTATTTATTTAAATGATATGGAATTAAATATATCGTTTCTATCTGTCCATTATCTCAACTCATCAATCCATTATGGAATTTATTGAACTTGGAATAATAAAATATTGATTCAAATAATTATTATTCATTCAATATATAAATATATATTATATTCACTAAACTTTTTAATAAAAATTTATTTTAATATTCATGTAACTAAATAAATATTTATATTAATCTATTTACTAAGATAGTGAATAAATAAATATTTTTTAATTAACTTGTGAATAATTAAACAAGTGATAATATTCAACTCACATATTCTATACTTGAATATCTCATAATAAAACTTATCAGATCAATAATACTTGAAAAATTATTAATCTAGAAGTCAAGGATAATATTTATTTTTAATATTAAATTTTCTAGAATTAAATGAGATTATGGATACATTACTATGCAAACCTCTATGTATTTTTCTTAGTGGAATTAGGTGAACTTACTGATAGCTCTATATCGACATCTAGTGACACATCAAGGTACACATTGAGAAATAATTTAGTTTCACAACAACAAAAAACATCCAATTAACACTGCTATAATATGATATCTTTTTAATCAATATATCATCAAATAGACTACATACTTATGTAATCGTCTTATATGCTTGATTTATCTTTCTTTGAATTTCAAAAATGAACCCATCAATGAACTACCTTGTCCATGGATTTAATAAAAAAGTTACATTTCAATCAAAGGGATATAAATATCTTCTTCCATAAATATCATAATGCCCCTCCATTGAGCCACTCATCAGTGCCTATAACTTAGTCACTACATGGTCACAAGCGTGCCTCCCCATATGATATAAGATACTGACTAGAGGAGAGGGCCTAATATTTATAGTAGGAGACTATTACCTCTAATAAAAGTCATATAATTGAAATATAACCAAAATATCCATTACATAACCATAGTATGATTGATAAAATAAAAAAAATTGTTTTAATAAATGTCATATGGAAGTATACATGAATGCATAAATTGATCTCTTATTAGTTTGATCCCAAATACAAAGTAAAACTCACACACACTGAACCTAATATCATCCTCAGGCATCACACACCCAGTCTCTGAGGCCTTATCAAGCTACTCTATCCCAATAATGAACCACTGGGCATTTTCCCAATATAATTCATGTATTGGTCCCAACCTAAAAGTAGAAATAAGGTATGTTCATGAATTGAAATTATCATACATGGGATGAGAAATAAATCCCAATAGAACACCCCCAACATTATCTCTAACATTAGATGTCATAATAAGTGCATGCAAACATGTTATGCCCAACCTAGACAACAAATTAAAGTATAAAATAAATGAAAACATAATCACTGGAATGTTGTGCACTAATAATTCCACAAAAAAATCTTATAATGATACACAATCACATTGGTTAGTTGTGTGATAACTAGGACACTGTAACACTTGACCATCCCTACTTCAGTGCCATGCTGGAATCCACCTCGTTTTCTTGACGTCCTGTGATATCACACTGATTCCCAGCCCATCCTTGAAGACTCAGGGTTGGGTGGTGGCCAAAATATCAACCCACTAAACACAAAAAATGGGAAAAATCATATGTCCAAACCTCGATCCACTTTTTAATCACTCTAGGTTGAGTCCATCGGTCCCATCTCATCACCCCATGGACCATCCACTTGGGTAGTCTTCAACCTATGCCTCTTAGGCAAGGTACTTCTTCATCCATCAACCCATTCCCTCTCACTCATAATGTGGCTTTCTATATTATCACTCAAGGAAAAGGACCCTTATGTAACCACTACCTTATTACTTAGCGTAGGTCCTAGCTATATGCATATTAACCCAAGACACATCTTACAAGGTCCTAGACCTAGTACCTCAAGCATCAGGGAATAGTCATCCCTCCAATCTATCTCCGTATACTCTATGAAGATCCCATAATATATACCCATCCCCATAGATTATGGGGATGTCCAATAGACACATGAAAAATGCATTGGGACACATCCTAACACGTAGCACACCAAATGATCCCAGGGTGTTAGTCACTCAAGACCTAGTCCCACGTCACATAATATATCGCCTAACACATTTTCGCATCAACCAGGTCCTCCAAACCCTATATCATCTTTTTTCACTGATAACAACTCAAACTCGACACCTATCGATGGAAATTCTTACCAAAGGCTCATTTCAACCTAGACTTCAAGGTTTGGTCTAACTTCATTGAATCCACTCATCTCTCCTAATCACATTACCCTAAGACCATCCTAATATATTTTTCTCTATGACCTTTGGAATACCGATTCCAAGTCCTCAAAAAATTCTATGACCCACACCTAGGTTTCAAATCAAACATCCTAACCCACATGATGATTCTAAACCAAAACCTCAATGAAAATACTCTATCCAAATCTCACTCAATAAAAAACATCCTCTAACAACCTATGCATTCCAAAATGATTCCATAATCATGATCTATGAATAAAAATAATCATAATGTAATTCTTATAAGTCTAATTATACTAAATTGTGAAAACCAAAAAAACACATCTAGGGAAAGAGTACATGGTGTGTAACATTTTTACACTATGTAAAGCTCCAAACGGCCTCCCTAATCTTGTTCCATATAGACCATATGATGGGTATTTTTCAAAGTATATAATTTTACTACCTTATTCAAGGATTTCACCCCAAATGACTTATCAGTCATATACCTAGACATATACCCCACATGGAGTTGTCCCAAATATGATACACAGTCTCTATCCATGTATTGCACATGGGCTCTAGTCATGTAACACACACAACCATGCTCCTTATAACATGGTTTCTATCCATGACCCCAGCCACAACCTGAGTTTCTATATATATCATGTCTTAAACACACATTTCATGTAACCCTAATCTTCAAACCTTCTCCAAAATTAAATAATGCATGGTGTTCATTCTCTAAACTAGAGGTCATATAGTGGGGTTTCCCAAACAAAAAATTTGACATGATCTTCTTAGATTCCCCATTACTACAAAAAAATATCAAAAATCAACCTCATAGTGTTCCTTGAATCTCAAAAAAATAAAACTTAAAAAAACTACACAATATGTATTTGTGGATAAAACCTTAAATAGGGTCTTCCTCAAGATGAAATATGCTAAAGCTTCGATCTTGGATCCATGACACACCACTGTAGTATCCCAATCTATCTCCAAATGAGCCACTCAACAACAATTCCTTCCCCCTCATCCCTCTTATCTCTAATTCAAAGGATAAGACTACTGGGTTTCTACATATGTGAGAAACCAAGGGAATGAGGAAATAAAGGGAAGATGGAAAAAAAGAGAATAAAAAGGGACATGGGCCAAACCCTAGTTCCCAACACAAGGTTATGTATCTCCTAGTAAAAACCCCTCATTCTACAATCAAATTATGAGTTAGAATATCAATAAAATGCTTCATTTAAAATATATCATCATTAAAACACGTACAAATAATTAATATTTAATTAATTAAATATTAATATTCCACTAAAGAGATAATGGCTCGGAATTACACCAAAATCATACAGTAAGGTAAATGCCCAATTTTGGGACCAATGAAGTGGTCACACAATATTTACAAGCTCATATAATAGGAGAAATTACTATTTTTCCCCTCAAAAACCACTCTAGAGAAAAAATTATAATTTTTAAAGATTTTATCAACCAATACTGACGCAGGTCATTACAATATCTCCATCATAATTCTTTTCATCACCAAGAGTCCATGTCAGTCCTCATACGATGTATCTTGACCTACCATAGTAGTTATTTCAATTATAACTTGATTTTTCTTGCTATGGAATGCCAAACACACTTCTTTTTCATAACTCCAAACCCCAAGCATACTATTCACCAGATTTGAATCCACCCACTCATCAACAAAAAACATAAAGATGGAACTCATTGCACTTATCTCTCTTAATACACCTCATCATATTTATCTTATTCATCTTTAAGATTATGGTTACTCCAACCATAAGGCACCACTTACAATGGAAAATTATGAGATATAGTTCTCCCCAATATTAGAATATCCTATTTAAAATAAACCTCTAAAGGTCCACTTACCCACCAACCACATCGTAAAAAACAATCCAGATGTGGTTAACATCCCAATACATCCAAACATAAAACAAAATGTTAGTCATTCCTCCTTGATCCAACTTCCCCAGAAATGTTCGGTCGCACCTATATACATACTACCTCAACACCTGATAATGATTCCTAAACACCCAAAGGCATCATAACATTACCCATGAATCAGCACAAAACTCAAAAATTGAATCCAAATTTACTTCCATTATCAGATCACTAATCACCTATTACCATCCTTGTGCTCTCAATCTATGAACTAACACACCATTGATCCGACTCAGCCTTGGATCATTATAAAACTACCCTGATCCGAATGTTAATGCACTGAATCCACATGATAATACATATGAATCTAAATTATGGTATTTACAAATGAACCAAATCTCATCAAATATACTGCACAACAACATTACAGTGTCACCCCAACCATCCACTGACTTATCTGACCACAACCTGACCCTTATGACACAAGGATCATTCACCTGCAGCTAATATGATACTCCCTACTAAAGGAGTATTTTTATCATCAACTACTTATCCAACTACCCAATCTCTATATCGCATGCTCTGTCCATTACAACATGCAATGATTGGATATGACCACCCCACTCATACTCGAGCACCAACATAAACACCAACACATCTCATTCTCACCACAATATGAATTTCATTATCCAACACACAATAGTGAACTCCAAACCATATAGATTTATTTATACCACTCCTTGAGTAAAACCTAAAAAAATTCTATATGTGATCATGTCACTCTTCCTGATCCATGTCCTATTCCTTCCAACCTCTGACATCATGCCTCCTGGATAGTTCATGTCAAGGTATCCACTCGGGTCAAATGCACCACAATACCCCAACCCTTCATTGATGTCACATATTACTATTGATACTTCCCCAATTCTCATCCATATTTCTAGGCCACCAAATCCATGAGAATATCACCAATTCATCAGTCACCTCACTCGGAGAGTGACCCCAAACTAAAACCACCATAGTGATATTGTTGCTACACCGCTCAGTATCCTCTACAACCCAAAAAATTATCAATGAAACTGCATGTGTACCATTAACCAATTCACAACTCAATAGGACACCATGTATACCTAGTGTGAACCTACCATTACACATCATGAATTTTTATAAAAGACTCACCAACCCTCACTCTCCTCCATAAAAGGAAGAGGGGCCCATTGAAATCCCTCTTATAAGTTCTCACTCACGATCCAAATTGATATCATCAATCCCAATTGATATATATTCCCACGAAAATCAACTTCACAACCCTACTCATGATCACATGAGTCATGTCCCATATAACCCAATCATACACACCTAACCCACTAATCATGCCCCACATGCATGTCAGTCACATCTAATAGAACAAGGATTTTCTCACATCAAGGTTAACAAATGGGAAACTCACCACAATGGTATCATTTAAAAACCATAAGTTTTCACCCTCAATCCCACTTCTCTAAATGAAATCAAATCCAAAGAACCAACTTGTCTAGAAATCCATCTGATCCTTCCCTCGAACCTTAACCTTGAAACCAGAAATGCTCCAAGCACTTTGCAACCCAAATTTCAAGGCATTCAAAATTCCTTTCCTCATAACCCTTAGGGTTTTTGTAGAACCACCCAGTTTTGTTAAGTATAATTCCACCAAGAAGATATATAGGAAAACATAATATAGTTTTTTTTACACTTTAAATAACCATATAAATTTCCCACCCACTAGGGCACTATATCCTCTAGTTAATATTTTAATTTCCTCATACCATACTTAAGAATGTAGTGCCTATAGAAGACCTACTAAGGCTCCCCAAGAAGACATTGATAAAAGGAATAAATTTTCATCATCAAAGAACATACTTCATTAGGATCCACATAACCTTCCATTAGACAAAATATCACAATTCAACTGAGTATAATTCCACAAACAAGTTTTATGCGAAAACAACATAAAAGTTGTTTTTGATGATTTAAACAATTGAACCCCCATTAGAAACACCAATCACATACAAGAATAAATATGTAATGTGAGTATTACATACTTAATCATGATTCATGTACATGTCCTATTACCAAAGAATCATGAGACAAAACCATAAATAAGATCTCTAGTAAACACCTCATTTTTAATAAACATCCCAATCATAATAGCGGAAACCAAGAAAAGCAATCTCATGCCCATAGTAATCAGGACGTCCTACTTGAAAGGTGTTCATGAATATGTTGTATGATGTCTATCACAAGATATAACACATTCTTAAACATAATTCCTACCATTTCCCCAAATCATAAAATAAATAAGGCTCTAATACAACCTTTTAATACCCCTCCCCTAGTCCACTCATCAGTGCACGGAATGGGGCCACTACATGGCCTTAAGTGTGCCTACATGTATGTCAAAGGATAACGAATAGAGGTGATGGCCTAATCTATATAGTGTAAAGACTATTCCCCTATATCAAATTCGTATGATGAGTAGCAAAATAACCCAAACATCCATCATATAATTAGAGTATACCAAATAAAATAAACACAGTGTTGTAACAAAAGTATTGTGAAACAATACAAGAATACATATATTGATCCCCCACTAGGAAAATCACAAATACAAAATAAATCAAGAAAACTACTCATGAACACTAACCCTACTATCATACCGAATAATCAAAAACCCTTTATCCAAATCCTTATTGAGTTGCTCCAACCCAATCATGAAACTCTAGGCCTATTCCTTGTACACTTCACATATCTTAATCAAACAAAAATTAGGCATACTTTTTGTATGTTCATTGAAGTTCCCATATAAGGGGTGAGACATAAATCCCAATAGACCCCCCCCCCCAATGGTGACTCTAACATCTTCTGTTATAATAAGTGCATGCACACATGTTATTCCTAGCCTGGATGAGTAATGATGAAATAAACTAAATAAGAAACATGCTCATTGGTAAATCATTTGTTAACCAGGACACAATGACTCTTGGAGAGATACACACTAACCTTAGGTCATCATGTGCTAACCAAGACACTATGACACCTGACCATACATGTTTTGGTGATATGTCAGAATACACCTTATCGCCTTGATTTCTCAATCCATTACACTAATTCCCAGTCTGTACCTAAATACCTACAGTAGGGTGGTGTAAATATCCTCAACCCACCTCCTAAAGACAATATTAATGGTCATATTTCCATACATTCACCCACTACCTAATCACTCTAGGGAAGGTATATCATTCTCGTCTCATCACCCCATGAACCAGCCCCCATGGTGGCCCTCATCCCAAAACTCTCAGGAAATTTACATAGTAATCCATAAACACATTCCCTCTCACTTAGGACATGTTCATCTAGTCCTTCCCTCTCAATGACATGGCCCCTTGAACAACCACTACACTATTACTTAGGGTAGGGCCCAACTACATGAACACAGACACAAACCACATCTAGCAAGGTCCTTAACCCAATACCTGAAGTGTCAAAAAATGGTCATCCCACCAACCCATACCCACAAACTTTAGTGAGGTCCAAGAACACTAAACCATCCATATAGACCCTAGATATATCTAATAGGCACATGAAAAACACACAGAACCATAACCTGACACATATCTCACGAGCTAATCCTAGGAAACTAGTTTCTTTTGACCTAGCCCATTATATAATCACATTTAACCTCACTCATTTGGATGTAAACTGGGTCCTCTAGACCCACTATGATCTTTTTTCATAAACATCAACTAAAACCCAACACCCATTAGTGACAACACCGCCTGAAGGCTCAATTGGGCCCTGGACTCAAGGTCTAGTCCAACCTCATCGAAAACTCTCACCCCTCCCATACCACTACCGAAAGACCTTCCAAATATATTTATCTCTCTAAATCCCTTGGAATCCTAATTAAAAGTTCAAAAAAACTCCTATAACCTACACATGAGTCTCACATTACACGTCCCAACCCATATGAGGGTTCTAAACAAAAACACCAAGGAAAATCTGCCTTCTAAAGCACACCTAGTCCAAAACATCCTCCAACAGTCTCTACACACTGAAAGGATTCCATCATCATGGCCTATATTGAAAATGATAATAATAGTCTCCTCATGAGACCAATTATGACTATAGGGTGAAAAACTAGAAATACACCTCTCTAAGGAAGGATTACATGAACTGTACCTCATGTACATGGCATGTAGCTCCAAATGGCCTCCAGTTATTATTATTATTATTACTATTACTATTATCATCTTCATAATTATTATTATTATCATTATTATTATTATCATTATTATGATTATAATTATTATCATTATCATCGTTATTATAATTTTTAACATTACTATCATTATTATCATTGCTATCATTATTATCATTATTATCGTTATTATAATTTTTATAATTTTTATCATTATTTTCACTATTATCAATATTATCATTATTATAATTATTATCTTAATGATGATGATTATTATTATTATTAACTCACATGGGTTTTTTATTGAGTTTTATATCAAGTCGATCATGAATCTAGGTGGCTGGGGTTCTAAACCCAACTGCATCAATTTCAGACCCCAATTAAATTTGGGGTGGTAACATGGGATGATATTAGAAATGATGATAGAACGATGTTTTATACATAAAAAAATATAGGTGGGAGAGACCATCAATGGATACCGGTGAAGATGGAAGGGGGTGGTGGTGACATAGACAAGAAGGCATGATGATGACAATGTAAGAGAAGGGATGGGTGGGGCTAGAAATAGGACTCATGGGTGGTGAAAGGGTAGCTATCAGTTTTAATGGACTATACATTATTGTTTCATTACTTTGTAAAAATTTCGGTGTTTGGGTTACCCTGGGGACCATCAGTGACTCATTAAGGAGTTTTCCAAATTTCTGGTTGAAGGAATGGTGGCACTGACGGGCCGTCGGTGGCATTGATGGGCCGTCAGTGGCACCAATAGGCATCGATGCTAGGGAGATGGTGAAAGGGTGATGATTATAGGGTGAAGGCTCCAAGGAGACACTGTCAGGGCGATGGTTCCAGGGTGATGGTGATAGGGAGACAGTGAATCACTTAACAGTGGGTGATTTCCAGTTTTTCCAGGACTTTTCAGTTTTTCCCCAATAACATATCTTTTGACGTAAAAGTGTTTTAATTCCCCTTTAAATGTGATTTAAGGCCCATAAAAGATGTTTTAAGCCCCTAAGAGTGGGGAAACCATTGAGTTACAAAAAATTGTGGCTTATCATTCCCTTTTCTGTGTTTCAAGTTTCCCGTGCTTACCAGTTTAGCCCATGTTACTTGTTTTTCTCTGTTTAAATAAAATTTATTAACTCACAGTTTTTATCTCCACCATATATGAGGAGAATTATTAAATCTAAATTAATCTCAATGTGAGAAACCATCGAGTCGTGTGGTCAATCCATGACCGAATTTTAAGTACTTTGAAATCGTCTCCCTAATTTTAGGATCTGGTCTCTTCTTAAGCTGAGATCCTCTCTTCTTTATTCCTTTCCATTTCTCTTAGTACGGCTTGATACTTCCTCTATAGAAAAATTGTGTTCCCATACTGGAACCCTTCCCACTCAGCTTTGGAATCCTTGTATTTCTTTCTCTACAAGTCATGCATCCCCAGTTCTTGGCTCAAAGAGGAAACTTCGATCCTTGATCATCCAAGTAGGGATTCTTATTTCATATCTATTTATTTTTCATCATACGGAGTGGGTATGATGATTTTAACTTGGTAATTAGATGAAAAAAAATTCACAAAGATAATAAAATGTCTTTTTAAAGAATGAAGGGGTGGGAATGATGATGTTGATGTTGTTGTGTTTTACCTTTTTTTTATATTGTGAATTGTAGATACTCATGTCCACTAAAAATCGAGGCTATTGGTGGACTTTTCTTTCACACTAATGAAGCTCTATTTTCTAGTTAATCTTTTGATTCAATGGATGTAACATGGTAGCTAGTTAATCTCGTAAACTTGTATGATTAAATGGATGCCTGATGAATAATAAACCTTGTGTGATCACCCTGGTTAACCAAACGGATGTGAGGAACTTAATGAATGGTGTGGATAAATCTAAAAACTCACTTTCAATGTTTTGTTAATATGAATGGTTATTCTATTTAATGTTTATGGGGTGACTTAAAAATGGGGATGGGATATTCTGGTTGAGAAGTTGTTGTCAAATGAATCTGAGGTCTTGTGGAGCCGGTATGTTGGGTCTTGGTTTGTTTTTAGTACTTTGAGGGATCTCATGAATCCATTTTGATGTTTTTACTTAACAGGAGAACTAGGTGTGAATGCTTAAATGGATTCTTGGATGTTTTTCCTTCAGTTGTTGTTTTGGATTTTGGTAATGCATATTTTTTTCCCAAAAGTGAATGAATGTTTTAAATGGAATCACATGGAAATGATAACAAGAAAAGGTACAATGGGGGAATTGTTTTACAGAAATTGGTTGTGCTCTGGATGCGACTGTTGTGTATTTGTCCATGTAGGGGTAGCAGTAAGAGTTTTTGTGTATGCCTGGTTGTTGGTTTCAGAACCCTTAGGTTGGTATGAGTTCTTATTTACCTATATGTATAATATTTAGTTCTTGTGTTTATTTTATGCGACCCAACCATGTTGAGTAATTTGTACTGAACATCCCCATTTCATGGGGGTGGGTGTTTTTTCCAAAATTCCTATGAGTGGATTGTTACTAGATCCTTTATGCTCCCTCTCCTAGGTAGCCCAAGACTCTATGGGAAGGCTATGATATCCTAAGGTTCATTATGGCCCAAGAATCTTTTGGAAGGGGGTGTGGTGGTGGTTGGCCCAGGTGTGTGTAGGTAGGTTTATTTCCCAAGTATCTTCGGGATGAGGACTAGGTGTGAATGCTTAAATGGATTCTTGGATGTTTTTCCTTCAGTTGTTGTTTTGGATTTTGGTAACGCATATTTTTTTCCCAGAAGTGAATGAATGTTTTAAATGGAATCACATGGACATGATAACAAGAAAAAGTACAATGGGGGAATTGTTTTACAGAAATTGGTTGTGCTCTGGATGCGACTGTTGTGTATTTGTCCATATAGGGGTAGCAGTAAGAGTTTTTGTGTATGCCTGGTTGTTGGTTTCGGAACCCTTAGGTTGGTATGAGTTCTTATTTACCTATATGTATAATATTTAGTTCTTGTGTTTATTTTATGCGACCCAACCATGTTGAGTAATTTGTACTGAACATCCCCATTTCATGGGGGTGGGTGTTTTTTCCAAAATTCCTATGAGTGGATTGTTACTAGATCCTTTATGCTCCCTCTCCTAGGTAGCCCAAGACTCTATGGACAGGCTATGATATCCTAAGTTTCATTATGGCCCAAGAATCTTTTGGAAGGGGGTGTGGTGGTGGTTGTCCCAGGTGTGTGTAGGTAGGTTTATTTCCCAAGTATCTTCGGGATGAGGCCTAGGTGTCTTTGGGCATGGCAGTGGTGGTTCCGGCCTAGGTGTCTTCAGGAATGGTGGTGGTTATTATGGACTAGGTGTATACGGATGTGGTTTTGTTTGGTTGTGGTGGCCCAGGTGTCTGCAAGAAAGATTCGTGGTTGTGGTGGCCCATAAAGTTGTTTTGGGGTGGCAGTGGGACTACAGTAAAACCTGTGGGGGAGTTCCGACATGTAGGATGTCTTAATTAACTAGTGGGAAAGTGGTGTGGGGTACCCAAATATAAATGTGTTATTACTATTACTTTACCTAACATTATTTATTTGGGGAGTGTGCCTTGGTGAGGCTGGGTGGATAGTTTCCTTGCTAGGTGTTTTGGTTACCACTTTCATCATGGGGCATTAGAATGCCTCCCCACAAAAGCATGAGAGCTTTTGGTTTCCCTACTGAGTATACCTATATACTCTCCCTACATATATAAAACTTCTTTCAGGTTTCCAGGAGGACGTCTAGGACCATGCAGGACCTTACTAGATCGGGCTTCAGAAGTTATCGTTGTTGATTTTCTTTATTTTGGTACTTTCCGTTGGATTTTTTCTTGTACCTTATATCAGTTTATTTTGGACATGCATATGGGAATGGGTTTTGGCTTTACATTTACTTTCATCTTTTGGAGTTGTTTGGGATTTACCATCTTATCTCCTGATCTTGTTCTATAAAAAGGGTAATGCATTCCATTTCACGTGAGATTATATACCATTGGTGATAGTCACCAATCTGGGGCCTACTGAAGGTGGGACTCAGGGGGGTCATTATCTATCCTTAAAGTTGAAGAAGGAAGGGTCTGGCAGTTTGTTGTCTCTTCCCTCATCTTGGTGAAGGAGGGTCGGGACATAATGGTATCAAAGGTTATGGTTGTGATATAGGATTTAGTTCGGGGTTAGTCACTATAAGGATTTCATGGGATGGTTGGGAACAGTTTTAGGCAATCTTGGTGCATGAAATAGGCTATGGAAGACCGGCTAGGACATGGGATTTTAGGGCCCCCTATGATCTGATGAAATGACTATGGACCAACCGAACAACCAAGTGAGGCTACACTGATTATAGGGTAGAGACCCTATGAAAAGGTACATTTATCATAATGACTTGTGTTCATGTGTGTTTTTTCTATTTTGGAAATATAAAATGAATAAAAACTTTAGACAAAATTTAAGAGAATTTTCCACACTACATGGGCTTAGGCGTTCCTTGTTTACCTTGCAGCTATTGAAACCAAACAACATCCATGAGTAGTGCGGGTGATTGAGGCCCATTAGTATGATTTTTTTTATCATCATAGGGATGATAGAGAGGAGGAGGACAACCAGTGGAAGAAGACACTTTGTGTCTTTCAGTGGAAATCCCTCGAGAAGTATGAGGGCAGCTTCTCGGACATGGATACGGAGAGCTGGATCGAGGAGCAGGTGATTTCCTTAACCTTTATTTGGGCTCTGGTGGAGTACTGGGTTCCTCTAGATGTGATCCAGATGCAGGAGGTGGCGCGTTAGTGGTGGACTCTCTATCTTGGGGAGAAGAAGGAAGCTGAGGTTTTGTGGACTGACATTGAGAAGGAGTTCCAGGTGGAATTTATTTCTTCCACGATGTAGACTAAAAAGAGGCAAGAGCTACTCTCCCTCCATCAAGGGAGTATTTCGGTAAGTTATTTGGAGATCAAGTTTAAGGATCTTCTTTGTTTCACTCCGAACCACTTCCCAAATGAGGAGTCCCTAGCTAGGGGCTAAGAGGTGGTGCTTCGAACTTCTCTCCAGTATGTTGTTACTCCCTTAACTCTACAGACGTACTTGGAGGTCCAGAAAAAGGATGAAGTGGTGGAGAGGATGTACATGTTGGGAGGTGTTCTGTGAGAGGGGATCCAGTTGATCATGTCAAAGGGGAAGGCCGTTATCAGCAGGCCACCAGCACCAGGGACTTCTAGGTTTCGACTGATGGGGAGCAGGCCTCTGCAGTTCCTGTTTCGATCTCCCAGACATCGCCCTTTCACTACGAGATTAGGACCAAGGTGATTTACCTTTGGAAGCTATGGGAACCTTCTAAATCAGTGCCCAGACTGGGTTCAATAAAGTGGGGGTGGGTAGGTTCAATGCCCACCTCAGCAACATAAGTTTCCAGCTAGACCTTTGCAGTAGCTATAGTAGGGACAGCGAGCTCCCACTCTTCTGAGAGAAGATGTTGTCGAAGGAGTCTAACCTCAGGGTCCTCCTCAGAAACCTTAACCAGGGTCTTTTCAGGTAGGTGGTCGACAACTAAGCGGTAAAGGAGATGGGCATGGGCAGTTTCACACCGCAGAGGCAGCAGTTCCAGCAGGGCTGAAAGTTGTCTGAGGTACGATCAGTTTTTTTAGCACTCTTACATGTGCCTTGTATGATTCATAATCTTATCACTCCTTTGTTACACCCAATATTTCCCATTCCTTGTGGCTAGAAATATAGAGACTCTCTATTCCCCTCGTATTGAGCATGACAGTTGGAGGTTAGACCAGCCTATTTGATGTTTGTCAAGGATGTAGACTGATATTGGGATCACATTGGTCTTTTAGGAGTCTATTTATATTGAAAATGAATCCATACAATATCATCTTGGGCATCGACTGGCTATTTTCCATGCACGCTGTTATTTAATTCTTCCAGAGAAGGGTCGTTTTCTCAGATACGGGTGGCCAACGTATAGCTTTTGTTAGTGAGCGAGGTTTTCAAGAGGGCAGTTAGCTAGTGGAGCCCCTTCTTTCCTTGTTAGCCAAGATACTAGTGGAATCATAAGACTCAGATATGGTGGGAATTCAATGTATTTTTAGTGAGTTACTAGATGTATTCCCTAAATATGTGGTGACCCAACCCCCTCGATGTGATGTTGATTTCGGGATATACTTACAACCTGGTGCCTGTCCGATTTCGATGGATCCTTATCAGATGGAGCCTTCTAAGTTTCAAGAGTTGTAGATTCGGGTTGATGACCTGATGAAGAATGGTTTTATCTGACCAAGCAAGTCATCATGGGGAGATCCATTCTTGTTTTCAAAGAAGGTAGATAGTGGTCTCAGGCTATGCATAGAATACCAAAGGCTAAATCAGATAACGATCAAGAATAGTTACCCCCTCTCAAGGATTGATGGCCTTTTTGAATAGTTGAAGGGGGAAGGTTGGTTCTATAAGATCCAACTACGGTCTGGATATCACCAGTTGAGGGTGAAGGAGGTTGATATCTCGAAGACTGCTTTTAGGTGCATATATGAGTACTTTCAGTTTATAGTCATGTCATTCGGAATTACGAAGGCACCAGCTGTGTTCATGGGGATCATGAACTCTATTTTTCACGAGTATATAAACCGGTTCATAGTTGTGTTCATCAACAACATCTTGGTCGACTCAATATTGGAGGACGATCATGTCGAGCATCTAAAGATAGTTTTGGAGGTCCTCCAACACCACCTGTTCTATGGGAATTTTTCCAAGTGCAAGTTCTGGACATGAGAGGTACACTTCCTTGGACACGTGGTGTCCCAGTAGGGAATAGCAGTGGTCCCTTTTAAGGTTGAAGTAGTTGTTTCTTGGAAAGTATCCAAGAATGTGGTATAGGTTCATATTTTCCTAGGTCTCATAGGTTACTACCAGAGTTTTGTGCTCGACTTCTCTCGATTTGCAGCACCTTTGACGACCTTAACCAGAAATGACCATGCTTTTGTATAGAGTACGCAGTTCCAGGAAGCTTTCAGTTATCTAAAGGGGAATATGGTCAGTACCCCAATGTCGAGGTTTCCATAGGAAGGGGTAATGTTTGAAGTGTTATTTGATGCTTCCGTTCTAGGCTAGGGGTGTGTGATGATGCAACAGAGGGGAGTGATCTCTTATGGGTCTAGGAAGTTATGCCCTCACAAATGTAACTATGCCACCCAAAACATGGAGCTTATAGTAGTGGTGTTAGAACTTATGTTGTGGAGGAATTACCTCATTAGAGAATGCTTCGTGGTCTTCATAGATCAAAATATCTTTAGGTATGTCCTCTCCTAGCGAGACATGAACTTGTGGAAGTAGAGGTGGATAGAGTTTCTTTAGGCCTATGAATTCGAGATATCTTGCACCTCAGGGAAGGGTAATGTGTTGTTCAATGATTTGAGAAGTAAGTCATAGAAGGACATGGTTCTGGAGTCATCATATGCTTGGAAATAAATGGAGGAGTTCGCTGCTTTACATCGGGCATGAGAGAGAAGGATGGTAGAGGTTGTCTATTTCAGATGATAGTTCAATATTCCTTGGTACGGAAGGTAGAGGAGTCTCAGTGGAGAGACTTAAAGGCTTAATTGATGTGTGATTGTGTTATCCAGTGTAATTCTTTAGAGGGATGGATGGAGGATGTTCAGAATCAAATGATTTTACCTGGGAAGTTGTTTTTCCTAGATATAATGCATGAGAGAGTTCTCTGTGAGTTTCATAACTCACCCCTAGCAGTACACCCAAGAGTCTTCGAGATGTACTGGGGCTTGAGAGGTTGGTTTTGGTGGCCCAGAGTGAAGTGTACAGTTGAGAAATTTGTGGAAAAGTGCCTCTTATGTCAGCAAGTGAAGGTTGAACACCATGTTCCTGATGGTATATTGCATCTCTTAGATGTTCTTGAGTGGAATTGGGATGACGTCTTGATGGATTTCATCACAGGAATACCCAGTGCTGAGGGAGGCTATGATTCCATCTGGTTAGTGGTGGATCGTTTGAAAAAATTAGATCACTTCTTAGAGATTAAGGATTTAAGCGTAGTGGATTCCTTGGCACAGAAGTACATGGGTGAACTAGTGAGGATGCACGGATTTCTTAGAACTATCATTTCGGATCGGGATGTATGCTTTACTTCATGAGTATGTAAGGGATTACAACATTATCTTGGAAACCAACAATGCCTTATCCCTTATTTCCACCATCAGATGGATGGGAAGATATATATGACTATACAAACATTGGAGGATATTTTGTGAGCCTGTGTTATGGACTTCAAGGGATCAGGGGTATGGAACTTTCCTATGGTAGACTTTTCCTACAAAATAGATATCACTCTACCATTGTAATGGAACCATTTTAATCCTTGTATGGGAGACTGTGTTGTTCACTTGTGTGTTGGACAGAGGTTGGGGAAGCAGGTGTTCTTGGAACAGAGGTAGTGCAGAGCACGATGGAGAAGGTTCCGCTGGTGTGTGAGAGGATGAAGGAAGCTCAGGACTAGAAGAAGTCGTATACTATTCATAGGAGGATACCATTGGAGTATGAGGTTGGGGACCACATTTTATTAAAGGTCTCCCCTCAGTGTGGACAAAAGAGTTTTGTAGGGGGAGTAATCTTTCTCTGAGGTTCATCAGACCTTTTGAGGTTTTGTGATGAGTCAGTGAGGTGGTGTATCATCTGGCACTACCCCCGCCGCTAGAGAGGGTCCAAAACATCTTTCATGTATCTCTGCTCCATTAGTATCTACATGATGTCTCCCACATCCTCGACTAGGGAGAGTAGGATATCGAGGATGATGCAACATTCGTGGAGCGACCGGTGGGGATCGAGGATCGTAAGGAGAAGGTGCTCTGTGGATGGACCATTCCCTTATTTCATGTTTTTTGGAGGCATGGTGGACTTGAGGAGAGCACCTAGGAATGGGAGGTACAGATGTGTTCCCAGTACCCAGATCTATTTTGAGTTTTGAACTTTTGGTTGCTTTGTGCTTTGGTGTGATGTAATGCTTTACCTTGTTTGCTATAAGATGAGTTGTTTCCCTTGTTCTCTAAATTTGTGTGAAAAGTCCTGACCATGGGAAGGGGAGGACCTGATCCCTAATCAAAATGCATAAAGGTGGATGCAATGAAATATGTGCAGGTGAGTCAGTGCCACCCAAATCATAGAGTATCTTGACATGGAGTAAGGGACTCCCTAATACATTTGTGTAGATGGTGTGGCTTTTGTGTTTGAGTGGTTACTTAGTTTTTTAGTACTTATTCAGGAGATAGATGTGAGAGAGGTTTCCCTGGATGTCAAGGTTTGTTCCGGATTTCGAACAACTCTAGGGTGGTTTTTTCCCGAGAGGTATCTTATGAGGTGGTTGTTCGGGCCCCTCTCCTTCCATCAGGTTTACTCTTGGATTCTTGAGGGTGAGAATGGTTTGAGGGGTATCTGATGTAATGTCCTAGACCATTCTAGTACATTAATTTATCAAAATTCTTGTATTTGGGGTATCCTGGGGACCACCAGTGACTCATTGAGGAGTTTTCCAAATTTTAGGTCAAATAAATGGTGGCACTGATGGGCATCAGTGACATCGATCGGCCATCGATGAAAATGATGGACATCAATGCCAAAGTGATGGTGCAAGGTCGACAGTGCTAGGGTGACCGTGCCAGGGCGACGGTGCCTGGGGCGACAGTTCTAGGGCGACACTGACTCACCTAACGATGGGTCATTTCCAGTTTTTCCAGGACTTTCTAGTTTCACCCCAGTCACTACAGGAAAACCGGAGTTTTGCGGTGGTTTTTTCGCGGCAGTTTTAAAAACTGTCGTGAAATTGCTTTCGGGCCGGTATTTCGCGGCGGTTTTAAAAACCGCAGTGAAAAAACCTCCACGAAATGTGTAAATTTTTTTTTATTTATTATATTCTTATTTTTTCGAGGATTAGAGGCGGTTTTTTAAAAAACCGCTCCGAAATAGTGGCGTTTTGGGTAAAACCGCCACAAAATGAAAAGAAAAAAATAAAAAAACATGAGAAACCCCGAAATCACTAAAACAAACATAACTTTTGATCTGGACATCCGTTGGAGTGCCACGAGCAGTCAAATTGAAGCTCCTGAAGAAATCTAGAGGCACATATAATCAAAACCGTGAGACAATCTAAGATGCAGAAGATATAAGAGTTATAAGAAAGTTTAAAAAAGTTCTCCAACTTCAAACGGCCATAACTTTCGCTCTAGGTGTCCGTTTGGGCTCTACCACATATCAAATCGAAGCCAGCGAAGAGAGATATGCACTAGTTTGACACATGTAAACTTCTTTCATGTCTTTCGACCCCAAAAACCCATTCAAAGGCCTCCAAAACCCTGTTTTCGTCACCGGTATCCCGTCAAACTTGTCTTCAGACGGACCTAACTTTCGATCCACATGTCAGTTCGGACTCCTCCACCTTCCAGATCGTAGTTCGTTCCATGAGATTCAGTTTGACTGGTCACAGTGCCCACATGGACTCCTGGATCATAAGTTTTTTCTTTTTTAGTGAGTATCGGGGTTGTTATGTTTTTCGATGCCTCGTTTCTAGCACCCGTTCCCCGTCAGTTTTTTTTAAATGGTCGTAACATCCGATCTGCCAGTTTATTCAGCCTCTTTCACCTATCAGCTCGAAGATCATTTTAGGATCTTTGATTTGACTGGTTGCGGATCTGGAATGGACTCTCGGATCATAAGTTATCTCTATTATTGTGAGTCCAATGTTTTTGTCACTTTATGACCGTTTTGACGGGTTTTAACGGTTGCTCCATTTATTACTGTTTATTTGGGTTTCTATGACTTGTTATCTTTATCAATGGTTTTTTTTGGGTTATTATGATGAATATGTTGAATTCTTAAGGGGTTTTCCAGAGTTTTCATGAGTTTTCATGCGTTCTTATGCTTTCTAATGCTTCCTTCTTCATGTTTCTCCATCCGTTTTCATGCGTTTTCATAATTTTTCATCCCTTATCACGCCTTTTCATACTTTTTCATGTGTCTCAATTATTATTTATTATTTATTATTTATTATTTATTATTTATTATTTATTATTTATTATTTGTAATATACTTTAATTTATTTATTATCTATTATTTGATACTGGTTATTTATTATTTATTATTTATATTTATTTATTATTTATATTTATTTATTATTTATATTTATTTATTATTTGTCATTTGTTATTTGTTATTTGTTATTTGTTATTTATTATTTATTATTTATTAATATTATTAATAATATTTGTTACTCGTTATTTATTATTTATTATTTATTATTTATTATTTATTATTTATTATTAATAGTAATAATATTTTACTTATTATATATTATATATTATATATATTATATATTATATATTATATATTATTATTTATTATTTATTATTTATTATTTATTATTTATTATTTATTATTTATTTATTATTATTTATTATTTATTATTTATTATTATTTGTTATTTGTTATTTATTATTTGTTATTTGTTATTTATTCTTTATTATTTTGTATTTTTTATTTGTCATTTATTATTTATTTTTTATTTTATTATTATTTATTATTATTATTTATTATTATTATTTATTATTTATTATTTATTATTTATTATTATTATTTATTATTTATTATTATTTATTATTTATTATTATTTATTATTTATTATTTATTATTTATTATTTATTATTTCTTATTATTTTTTATTATTTTTTATTTCTTATTTCTTATTTCTTATTTCTTATTTATTATTTATTATTTATTATTTATTATTTATTATTTGTTATTTGTTATTTATTATTTATTATTTGTTTATTATTTATTATTATTTGTTATTTGTTATTTTTAATTTTTTATTTATTATATGTTATTTGTTATTTTTTTTATTATTTATTACTTATCATTTATTCTTATTTATTATTTATTATTATTTTTTATTATTATTTATTATTTATTATTTATTATTTATTATTTATTATTTATTATTTATTATTTATTATTTGTTTATTATTATTTATTATTTATTATTATTTATTACTTGTTATTTATTACTTGTTATTTATTACTTGTTATTTATTACTTGTTATTTATTATTTGTTATTTATTATTTCTTATTTCTTATTTATTATTTATTATTTATTATTTATTATTTATTATTTATTATTTATTATTTATTATTTATTATTTTTTTATTATTATTTATTATTTATTATTATTTATTACTTGTTATTTATTATTTGTTATTTATTATTTACTATTATTTATTACTTGTTATTTATTATTTATTATCTATTATTATTTATTATTTATTATTTATTATGTATTATTTATTATTTATTATTATTTATTATTATTTATTGTTTCTTATTTATTATTATTTATTATTTATTATTTATTATTTATTATTTATTATTTATTATTTATTATTTATTATTTATTATTTATTATTTATTATTATTAATTATTTATTAATTATTATTTATTATTTATTATTTATTATTTATTATTTATTATTTATTATTTATTCATTTAATTTCGTAATTTTTTTATTTTATTTTCATAATTTTATAATTTATTTAAATATTATTATAATTTATTTGTTATTTATTATAATAAACAGGAAATAATAATAAATAACTCAATAAATAACTAATAAATCAATAATTATTAATTATTAATTATTGGTTATTAATTATTGATTATTGGTTATTGTTTAATTATTATTGAGTTTATATCTATTAGTTATGTATTATTTGTTTTTTCAATTAGTCTATATAAGTATATTAAATTCTATTTATTAACCACATGACAAGCTTGCTAGAGTGGTAAAGTCTTTGGAAAATATGCAAGAGGTTAGGGATTCAAATCTCACCAGACACAGTATTTCTTTATATTGCATGAGCATGTGCATGGGCATTTGCATGGGCATGCTCATGGGGGATGAGCATGCATGCATGGATAAAGTAAATAAAGTAATGTGGATTAAATGAAATAAATAAATAAAATACGAAATAAATAAATAAAATACGAAATAAATAAATTAAATTAAATAATAAAATAAATAAATAAATAAATAAAATAAATAAAATAAATAAAATAAAATAAAATAAAGAAATAAATAAAATAAATAAGATAAAATAAATAAATAATAAATAAAATAAATAAATAATAAATAAATAAAATAAAAAATAAAATAAAATAAAATAAAATAAAATAAAAATAAAAAAACTGCCGCTAAATCATTTAGCGGCGGTTTAAACCGCCGCTAAAAAACCACCGTGAAACGTTCTACGGCGGTTTTCAAAACCGCCGTGAATAGTTTCCAGATGCACGATTTAGGGGCTGTTTTTCAAAACCGCCGCCAATCAATTTAGCGGTAGTTTAAACCGCCGCGAAACGAAAAAAAAACTGCCGCTAAATCGTGATTTTACCGTAGTGAGTAACGTATCTTTTGAAATAATAGTATTTTAATGCCCCTTTCAAACTTATTTAAGGCCCTTAATAGATGTTTTAAACCACTAAGTGTGGGGTGACCCTTGAGTTACCAAAACGTATGGCTTATCATACCCGTTTCCATGTTTCCAGCTTCCTGTGTTTACCAGTTTATCCCCTATTACATGTTTTTATCCATTTAAATAAATTCTATTAACTCAAAACTATTATCTCCACCATCTCTGAGGAGAATTATTAAATATCAATTAATCCCAACATGTGAAACTACTGAGCCACATGGTCGAGCCACGATCCGACTTTTAAGTACTTCAAAATCATTTCTGTGGTTTTAGTATATGATCTCTTCTTAATCTGAGATCCTCTCTTCCTTATTCATTTCTATTTATCTTAGTGTCCCTTAATACTTTCTCCCAAGAAAAATCGTGCACCCGTGATGGAGCCCTTCCCACTCATCTTTGGATTCCATGGAGTTTTTCCTCTGCAAGTTGCACATCCCCAGTTCTTGGCACAGAGGAAACTTTGATCCTTGATCATCCAAGTATGGGTTCTTCCTTTGTCTCTCTTTATTGTGAATCATGTGGTGTGGGTATGATGATGTTTCCTCAGGACTTAGATGAAACCAACTTTAAAGAAGATAATAAATAGAAATTTTAAAGAATGACGGGGTGGGAATGATGATGTTGATGTTGCTATGTTTTTCCTACGTTTTATGTTTTGAATTGTATGGACTCATGTCCACTGAAAATCATGGTCGTTGGTGGTGCTTTCTTGCGCACTAATGAAACTATGTGTTTTTGGATAATCTTTTGATTCAATGGCTATAACATCGAAACCGGTTAATCACATAAACTTTGTTGATTAAATATATGACCGATGAATAAGAGCCCCTTTGTGATCACCCTGGTTAACCAAACGGAAGTAAGGAACTTAATGAATGGTGTGGATAAATCTGAAAACTCCATTTCTCTATTCTAGTAAGATGCATGGTTGTTCTGTATAATGTTTTTGGGGTGACTTAAAAAGGGGGATGGAATGTTCGGGTTGAGAAGTTGTTGGCCTATGAATCTAAGGCTGTGTGGAGCTAGTATGTCAGGGCTTGGTTTGGTTCTATTACTTTGAGGGATCTCACATATCCCTTTTGATGTTGTTACTTAACAAGAGAACCAGGTGTGAATGCTTAAATGTATGCTTGGCTATGTTTCCTTCAGTTGTTGTTTTGGCTTGTGGTTATGCCTGTCAGTTGCCTGGTAGTGAAGGAATATTTTAAATGGAATCACTTGAACATGATAACGAGAACGGGTACAATGGGTAAATTTTTTTTTCTAGAAATAGGTTGTGCTCTAGTTGTGCCTATTGTGTACTTGTGCATGTTCAAGTAGCAGCAAGAGTGGTTGTGTATGGTTGGTTATTGGTTTTGGAACCCATAGGTTGGGATGAGTTCTTGTTTACCTATATGTATAATATTTAGTTCTTGTGTTTCTTATATACACCCCACCTATGTTGATAACTTCATGCCAAACACCCCCATTTCATGGGGGAGGGTGTTTTCCCCAACATTCCTATGAGTGGCTGGTTACGAGCCCCTTCTTACTCCCTCTCCCAGGTAGCCCAAGACTCTTCAGGCAAGCTGTGATGACCTAAGGTTTATTATGGCCCAAGACTCTTCAGGTAGGGGTGTTGTGGTGGTTTTCCCAAGTGTGTGCGGGAAGGTTTGTTTCCCAAGTATCTTCAGGATGAGGCCCAAATGTATTTAGGTGTGGTAGTGGTGGTTTCAGCCCAGGTGTCTTTGGGCATGGCGGTGCTTGTTGTGGCCTAGGTGTCTGTGGGCATGGTTATGTGTGGTTGTGGTGGCCCAGGTGTCTGTGGGTGGGATGCGTGGTTGTGGTGGCCCATAAGGTTGTTGTTGGGGTGGCAGTGGGACTGTAGTGGAACCTCTGGGGGAGGTTTGATGTGTAGTATGTCCTAAGTAACCAGTGGGAAAGCGGTGTGGGGTGATCAAATATCGATGTGTTATTACTATTAATTTACCTAACTTTATTTATTTTGGGAGTGTGCCTTGGTGTGGTCGGGTGGATATTTTCCTTGCTAGGTGTTTTGGTAACCTCTTTTCTCACAATGCATTAGAATGCCTCTCTACTTGTGCACGAGAGATTTTGGTTTCCCTACTGAGTATACCTGTATACTAACCCTGTGTATATAAAACTGTGTTCAGGTTTTCAGGAGGACTTGGAGGACCATGCAGGACCTTACTAGCTCGGGCTTATGGTTTTTTTATTATTTATTTTCTTTCTTTTGGTACTTTCCCTTAGAGTTTCTCTTGAACTTTGTATCAGTTTATTTTGGACATGTATATGGGAAAGGGTTTTGGCATTACTTTTACTTTCAACTTTTGGAGTTTTTTGGGATTTACCATCTTATCTCCCAATATTGTTCTATAAAAATGGTAATTACTTCTATTTCAAATGAGATTGAATAACCTTGGTGTAATTCGCCACTCCATGGCCTATTGAAGGTAGGACTCAGGGGTCATTATCTATCCTTCAACTGGAAGAAGGAAGGGTCTGACAGTTTGTTGCCCCTTTATTCATCTTTGTGAAGGCGGGTCATGAAACCAGTTGTGAGGTGTGGAAAGAAGGTGTTAATATGACTCATGGGTGATAGGTGGGTGACCCACTTGTTGATGGTGGTTGAAGGGGCCTGTAATGGGGCCTACAACTAAAAAAGGAGCTTGATGGTAGGGTTGGGTAATGTGGTGGCCTATGGGTTTACCAAATGGGGGGAGGTTTTCTAGAAAGTTATTCATGTAGACCCAATAGTGGGGGTGTAAGGAGTGGACCAGTGGCATCAACAATGGTGGAGGCATAACGTAACCTTGGGTAGACATCATGGCTTTTGGGCTCGCTACTATGGGACTTTAGGATATATAATGAGGGATTGTGAGTCTTGTAATAATAATTATCTACAAATATCCATATATAAATGAATAGAATGGATGGATAGGGTGGGTATTCCTTGTGGGGGCTATGGTCTGGTCATTCAGCGTGTGGGTGTGAGGTGTGTGTATGTGTGTGTGTGTTTGTATGTAATCTCACCCCAAAATATCTAATATATTATTACTATTACTATTACTATTGCTATTATTATTATTAGTAGTAGTAGTAGTGTTATTATTAATATTATTACTATTATTATTACTATTATTGTTACTATTATTATTATTATTACTAGTATTTGTATTACTATTATTATTATAACTATTTTTTAAGGCTGATGCAAATGACCCAATTTTTTATTGAAATCAAGAAACCCACTTTTTTCTAGGTAGAGGGGAACCTATTACAAGAATTTTAGGCTCAAACATGAAGTTCCATGATTTACCCAAAGGCCCAATGATAAGAGATCCCTTAATGGCCCAAAGTCCCTAACCTGTGGGTCTTAATTTATTGAACCACACATCGTTGTGTGATCATGGTCGGCATGTCTACATAATTTTCAGCATCCTGTCACCTAACATCATTGACGTCCCTCCACTGACTGACCTCCTTGTCCATCATGCACTGTCGATCCACCCCTTCCTCAACTATTCATGCAGATGCCTAGCTCGATATTTCTGATAGCCTAACCACCTTTCAAATTTCATCACATCCTGATATTGCATGTCAAAGACGTCGCTTCCCACAGTGCACACTCCAGAAACACCTTTGCTGGATGCCCCACCCCATGTCATCATGAAGATCATTGATTTTTCTCCAATTTTACACCATTTTTCACCTGAGAAACATCACTTCTATGAAAATCCCCCAAAGGAGGCCATCAGGGGTCGAACATGGGACCCCTGACTTAAAGATGTCACAGGCTGGTGATGGTCACCACTTTACCACCACCCCATCAGATTATTACTACCACTATTATTATTACTATAATTATTATTAATACTATTATTATTACTACTAATATTATTACTAAAATTATTGTTACTTCCAGTATTATTACTATTAATATTTTTACTATTATTATTATTATTATTATTATTATTATTATTACTATTACTATTATTATTATTATTACTATTATTATTATTATTACTATTATTAATATTTCTATTATTAAAATTATTACTACTATTACTAATATTACTACTAATATTACTATTACTACTACTATTATTGCAATTATTACAACAACAACTACTATTACTATTGCTATTACTATTATTACTACTATTACTATTACTATTACTATTACTATTACTATTACTGTTACTGTTACTATTACTATTACTATTACTATTACTATTACTATTACTATTACTATTACTATTACTATTACTAATACTATTACTATTACTATTACTATTACTATTACTATTACTACACTATGGGAAAAATGGGTATTTGCGACGGGTTATTTGCGACGGGGGTATTTGCACGTCGCAAATAAGTAGCCTTTTGCGACGGGATAGCTTTCCCCGTCGCAAAAGGACTGGCGCGCTTTGCGCGCCAAATCGCGGGAAACTTATTTGCGATGGGGGAATATTCCCGTCGCAAATAACCGACGGCGGTAAAAGGTATTTGCGACGGGAATATTCCCCCATCGCAAATAGTATGTTGGCAGGTGGTTATTTGCGACGGGACCCGTCGCAAATAACTATTTAACCGTTGATCGTAATAAATGATGGCTAAGGTACCCGTCGCAAATAATCTAACCTATAAATACCCCCATCCGTTTTTTTCAAATCATTCTCAAACTCCATCTTCTTGTTCTCTCAAAGTTTTATTTCTAAAGTTTAGTTTTTCTCAAGTTTAATTTTTTTCTTCGGAGTTGATATTAAAGTTTTGAAGAACGATCAGAGTAGATCAATTTTCAAGGTATTTATGTTCATTTTAATTTAATATTTATTTTTAATTTTTTATTAGTTTTAATTATTCTTAATTAGTTGTAATTTAATTATGTTTACATTGTTTTGTTACTTAATAAATTTAAATTATTAGTATTGTTCATAGTTAATGGTAATTAGGAATAATTAGTAATAATTTTTAATAATTAAGAATAAATATTAATAATTAGTAATAAATATTAATAATTAGGAATAATAACATTATTATATTATTAGTATATTTTATTATTAATACTAAAATAATATAATTTTTTAAATATATACAATTCTCTTTTCATCTGTGTGTTTGGTGTCTCCACATGTATTATTTGTATGTGGAGATAGAAAACACACAGATGAAAGGAGAATTGTATATAAATTAGAAAATTGTATTATTTTAATATTAATGATAAAATATACTAATAATGTTATTATTCGTAATTATTGGTAATTATTCCTAATTATTGGTAAATATTCAATTAATTACTACTAATTAGGAACAATTACCAATAATTATCAATAATTAGGAATAATTACCAATAATTAGGAATAATTACCAATAATTAGTAATAATTACCAATAATTAGTAATAATTACCAATAATTAGTAATAATTACCAATAATTAGTAATAATTACCAATAATTAGTAATAATTACCAATAATTAGTAATACTTACCAATAATTAGTAATAATTACCAATAATAAGTAATAATTATTAATAATTACCAATAATTAGTAATAATTACTAATAATTACCACTAATTAGTAATAATTAGGAATAATTACCAATAATTACCAATAATTACCAATAATTAGTAATAATTAGTAATAATTAGTAATAATTAGTAATAATTAGGAATAATTAGGAATAATTATGAATAATTAGGAATAATTATGAATAATTAGGAATAATTAGTAATAATTACCAATAATTACCAATAATTAGTAATAATTAGTAATAATTACCAATAATTACTAATAATTAGTAATAGTTAGTAATAATTAGTAATAATTACCAATAATTAGTAATAATTAGTAATAATTAGTAATAATTAGTAATAATTATCAATAATTAGTACTAATTCGTACGAATTACCAATAATTAGTAATAATTAACAATAATTAGGAATAATTAACAATAATTAGTAATAATTACCAACAATTAGTAATAATTACCAATGATTAGTAATAATTACCAATAATTAGTAATAATTACCAATAATTAGTAATAATTCGTAATAATTAGTAATAATTCGTAATAATTAGTAATAATTCGTAATAATTAGTAATAATTAGTAATAATTAGTAATAATTAACAATAATTCGTAATAATTACCAATAATTAGTAATAATTAGGAATAATTAGTAATAATTACCAAGTATTAGTAATAATTACCAATAATTAGTAATAATTACCAATACTTAGTAATAATTACCAATAATTACCAATAATTACCAATAATTAATTACCATTAATTACCAATAATTGGTAATAATTCGTAATAATTACCAATAATTGGTAATAATTAGTAATAATTAGTAATAATTAGTAATAATTAGTAATAATTACCAATAATTAGTAATAATTAGTAATAATTAGTAATAATTAGTAATAATTTGTAATAATTAGTAATAATTAATAATAATTACCAATAATTAGTAATAATTATCAATAATTAGTAATAATTACCAATAATTACCAATAATTAGTATTAATTAGTAATAATTACCAATAATTACCAATAATTACCAATAATTACCAATAATTAGTAATAATTAGTAATAATTAGTAATAATTACCAATAATTAATAATAATTACCAATAATTAGTAATAATTAGTACTAATTACCAATAATTAGTAATAATTAACAATAACTAGGAATAATTAGTAACAATTACCAACAATTACCAATAATTAGTATTAATTAGTAATAATTACCAATAATTTCCAATAATTACCAATAATTACCAATAATTAGTAATAATTAGTAATAATTACCAATAATTACCAATAATTAGTAATAATTACCAATAATTAGTAATAATTACCAATAATTAGTAATAATTAGTAATAATTAGTAATAATTAGTACTAATTACCAATAATTAGTAATAATTAACAATAATTAGGAATAATTAGTAATAATTAATAATAATTACGAATAATTAGTAATAATTACCAATAATTAGTAATAATTAGTAATAATTAGAAATAATTACCAATAATTACCAATAATTCATAATAATTAACAATAATTAGTAATAATTAACAATAATTAGTAATAATTACCAATAATTAGTAATAATTACCAATAATTAGTAATAATTACCAATACTTACCAATAATTACCAATAATTACCAATAATTACCAATAATTACCAATAATTAGTATTAATTAGTAATAATTACCATTAATTAATAATAATTACCAATAATTAGTATTAATTAACAATAATTAGTAATAATTACCAATAATTAGTAATAATTACCAATAATTAGTATTAACAATAATTAGTAATAATTACCAATAATTAGTAATAATTACCAATAATTAGTAATAATTACCAATAATTACCAATAATTACCAATAATTACCAATAATTACCAATAATTAGTAATAATTACAAATAATTAGTATTAATTACCAAAAATATTAGTACTATGAAAATAATAAAAAATTTATATAATATTAAAATTATCAATATTTGTAACATGTTTTGCTTTATTCTCAACATATTTAATTCTTAAAGGGTCAATTTTTAGGTCTATCTCAATAAAAAGTTTGCGTCAGTCGTGTATGATCTAAACTCTATAATTATCCTAGCTTGAATGTTTTTTCTAACAAATCATTCAAAACCAGTAATGCTTTTATATTTTATAGAGAAATATGGAACAACGAGGTCGTCAAAAATCATTATTAGGTGACCGCATATGGATAAATCAACGTAGAAATCCAAACGGTTCTAGTTTAAATACAGTATATGTAGAGGGTGTGAAGACTTTTTTATCATTTGCGGCATCAAATCCAGAATTTGTTTCAGAAGGAAAAATAAAATGCCCTTACAGAAAATGTGCATTGAGAACGTTTGACACGTTTGACAAAGTGGAAGAACATCTCTTGCGTTTTGGTTTTCAACCAGATTATGTTTTTTGGTATCAACACGGTGAACGCAGTTCCAGAGCAGGTGATACCAACTTGATTCCAGATCCATCCCGGTTTCAAGATTTAGTACATGATGTTGCAGGTTCATCTGTTCAACATACAGAAACTCCGGCTGATATAGCTTCAAATCCTGAGTTGGCACCGTTTGAATTTTATGAGTTGTTGAAGTCTACTGAGGATGCATTATATCCTGGCTGCAAGATGAGCAAATTAGAAGCAGTTGAAAAATTTATGGCTATCAAATCAGATAACGGAATGTCAAACACCTGTTTTGACCAGATATTTTCTTTGCTTAAAACACTGTTACCCGAAGGAAATGTTTTACCTGCAAATTACTATGAGAGTATAAGGCTGGTTCGAAATTTGGGACTTACTTGTCAGAAGATTCATGCATGTTCAAATGACTGCATTTTATATTCTGGGGAAAATGAGTCGTTGGATAGTTGTCCCACATGTGGGCAACTGAGATATAAAGAAGGACAACACGGGAAGTCTGGTTTGATTCCTGTAAAACAGTTGAGATATTTTCCGCTTACATCCAGACTTCAGCGTTTATTCATGTCTAAGAATACAGCGACAATGATGTCATGGCATAAAGAGAATATTTCAACCGATAAAAGCTTGAATCATCCAGCCGATGGTGATTCATGGAAACATTTTGATAGAGTTCATCCATACTTTGTTTTAGAAGCTAGAAATGTTCGACTGGGCCTTTTCACTGATGGTTTCTCTCCGTTTGGATCTTATGGTAGTCAATATTCATGTTGTCCTGTTTTTTTAACTCCGTACAATTTACCTCCATGGATGTTGATGAAGGATCCATATATCTTTTTGACTTTACTAATTCCAGGACATCCGAAGAAAAATATTGATGTTTATTTGAAACCATTGATTGATGAATTAAATTTATTGTGGAGTACTAGTGTCAGTACATATGATGTTGCAACGAAACAGAATTTTATACTGAGAGCAGCATTGATGTGGACAATAAGTGACTTCCCGGCTTATGGGATGTTATCTGGATGTAGTACACATGGTCAGAAATCATGTCCTTACTGTATGGGAGAGAACAAAGAATTTATGCTCATTCATGGAAAGAAACCTTGTTATTTGGACTGTCATCGCAGATTTCTTCCAGCTGATCATCCTTTTTGCAGAAACAGATCTCATTTCAGAAAAGGAACAGTTGAAAGGGATGAACCTCCAAAAATGCTATCAGGTTCGGAGTTAAAATCAGTTATATTTTCATTAACTCCCATCACTTTTGGTCCCACAATAAACCAACAGAAAATTTCTGGTTTTGGGAAAGAACACAATTGGATTAAACGTAGCATATTTTGGGATTTGCCATATTGGTCTGATTTGTTGGTCCGACACATTTTAGATGTCATGCATATTGAGAAGAACTGTTTTGATAATTTGTTTCATACAGTTTTGGATACGCCAGGAAAGAGCAAAGACAATGTAAATGCACGTTTAGATCTTGCCCAAATTTGCAGGCGTCCAGAATTGGAACTATTTGACAATGTCAGAACAGAAAGGTTACTGAAACCAAAAGCAGCTTATACACTGTCTAAAGAAAACCATTTATTATTTTGTCATTGGATTGCAGATTTGAGACTTCCAGATGGTTGTGCTTCCAATTTGGGTAGATGTGTAAAGAATGGTCATATTACTGGATTAAAAAGTCATGATTGTCATGTTATAATGGAGAGAATTCTACCCATTGGGTTAAGAGGTCTGTTGAATTCTGTGATTTGGGATTCCATAACAGACATGTCTCATTTTTTTCGGGAAATTTGTGCGGCTACGGCAGATTATGATGCTCTAGGCAAACTTGAAAAAGATGTTGTTGTAATTATATGTGAACTGGAAAAAATATTTCCGCTGTCTTTCTTCGACTCAATGGAACATTTGATGTTACATTTGCCATATGAAGCCAAATGTGGAGGTCCAGTACAGTTTCGATGGATGTACCCATTTGAAAGATGCATGAAAAAATTGAAAAGAAAAGTACGTAACAAAGCATCTGTTGAAGGATCTATTGCAGAAGCTTATTTGTAAGAGGAAATATCTTTTTTCTGCTCTCATTATTTTGAATCTGAGTATCCTTCAAAACACAACCGAATTGGACGGAATGAGTGGAATATTGATGAAATCGACAATCAATTATCTGTTTTAAACCAGTCAGATCTTGGTTTTGGTGGAGTTTATGAATGCAGGCTTTCAGATGATGAACATCATAGAGCTCATACGTATGTTCTGCTCAACTGTGAAGAGATGACATCAGTTGTACTGTAAGTGTTTATATCACTTATTCTATCAGTTATGTTACAGTAAATAACTTTGGTTTTTATAGGTTGTATGATAATTATATCAAGAAACAAATTCCACAAATTACAGCAGCTGCTCTCGAAGAACGTCAACTGAAAAATTTCTCTCAGTGGTTTCAAAAACTGGTAACATAAATTCTTTATCTTTTAGCAACTCATTAAATGTATAGTTTACTATATTGATAATTATTTCAAAAATTTTCAGGTGTCTCGACATGCTGATAAAATTGACAAACGGCTGTGTGTATTGAGTAACCCACCTTCCAAACTTGTTAAAACTTATAATGCATATATGGTGAATGGATTTTGATTCCACACACATGCATATGGGGAGTACGACGTATATCGAAGGATGTATAGTGATCCTGCTACTGGGGAGATCATAGGTGATCGTCAACATCACATCGTGGTCAGTATTATTTGTTTTCAAGTTTAAAAATTAACTACATATAATATATTCACAATTTTAATTTTAAATTGCAACTACAAGAGTCATATGAGGCCGCAGCGTCACAGGCTCGGCCTGAGAGTCAGGACGAGTCATCAGATCAGACCACTGGATGTCAGTTTGATGAGGCGGCATGGATGCAGGCCACCCAGTATGCCTTCGAGAAGGGCCGGGTAGTTGGTATCGGCTCTCGACTGATTCCCGGAGATTATTATGGCAGTGCTGCGATGTCGGCGTCCAGCTCGAGAGGATCTCGTGCATCTTCTTCTACTACACAGTATGAGGATCAGTTGCGATCTTAGACTGCACTGATAGAGAGTCTCCGACAGGAGCAGGAGCAGATGCGTCAGCAGCATGAGGAGGAGCGTCGACGCCAGCAGCAGCTGTACGAGCAGCAGACGAGTCGGTGGCAGCAGCAGCATCAGGAGCAGATAGAGTACATGCGCCGACTCACTCATGCTTTTGGGATGGAGTTTCCTCCACCACCATCTACAGATCCCCCACCTCCCCCCCTCCTTCAGATTAGAGTTTGTATTTATGTTATAAAATTTGTGAAATCAAAATATGATTTTTTTTCTATTCGTAGTTTCTGTCTCATTATAAAATATTAATAATATTATATTTTTAAATAACAATATTAATATTAATAATAATATTATTTATATTTTATAATATTAAATTTTATATATATATTAAAATTTTATAATATTATAATTTAATTATATTTTTTTGTAATACTTTAATTATTTTAATATTTGAATGTAAAATAATTCGATTATTTTTATATTAATTAAAATAACTTATTAATATTTTTTTTATGAATTATAATTCTAATATTATTACATTAATTAAATCATTTATTAATATTCTATTATTTTTTATTTTTGAATTATAATTCTACTATTATTATATTAATTAAAATAATTTATTATTTTTATTTGTGAATTATAATTATATTATTATATTAATTAAAATCATTTATTAATATTTTATTATTTTTTATTTTTGAATTATAATTGGATTATTATTATATTAATTAAAATAATTTATTAATAATTTATTTTTTTTATTTTTTTTATAGTATTTGCGACGGGATACTATGCCCGTCGCAAATAGTATTATTATTATATGCATTAAAATAATTTATTAATAGTTTTTTATTTTTTTTAAAAAAATAGTTTTTGCGACGGGCCCGTCGCAACAGGTATTTGCGACGGGACCCGTCGCAAAAACTATTTTAAAAGTTTTTTATAAATATACGGAGTACTATTTGCGACGGGAAGAATACCCGTCGCAAAAAAAGGTTTTAGCGACGGGCCCTTCGCAAATAAGTGTTGTTGCGACGCCGTTTTCAGCAACGGGCCATTTGCGACGGGCCCCCGTCGCAAATACCTGTTTTTCTAGTAGTGCTATTACTATTACTATTACTATTATTATTACTATTACTATTACTATTACTATTACTATTACTATTACTATTACTATTAATATTACTATTACTATAATTATTACTATTATTCTAATTGTTACTCTTACTATTGTTGTTACTATTACTATTAATATTACTGTTACTATTACTATTACTATTACTATTACTATTACTATTAATATTACTATTATTGTTACTTTTACTATTATTGTTACTCTTACTATTATTGTTACTCTTATTATTACTATTATTATTGTTATTACTATTTCTATTGCAATTACTATTCCTATTACTATTACTATTACTAATTCTGTTACTATTACTATTACTATTACTATTACTATTACTATTACTATTACTATTACTATTACTATTACTATTACTATTACTATTACTATTACTATTACTATTACTAGTACTATTACTACTACTACTACTATTACTATTACTATTACTATTACTATTACTATTACTATTACTATTACTATTACTATTACTATTACTATTACTATTACTATTATTATTATTATTACTATTATTATTACTGTTACTATTACTATTACCATTACTATAACTTTTACAATTACTCTTATTATTACTATTACTCTCGCTATTACTCTCGCTAATACTCATATTATTACTCTACCATTACTCTTACCATTACACTTACGATTACTCTTATTACTTATCATATTATTACTCTTATTATTAATCATATTATTACTCTTATTCTTCTTCTTATTATTATTACTATTCTTTTTCTTATTATTATTATTATTATTACTATGATTATAATTTTTATTTTTATTTTTATTTTTATTATTCTTATATTAATTCTTATTTTATAAAAACGGGTA